>OX276381.1:305000-5105000 GCA_946251855.1 Alsophila aescularia
ACGACGGGATTCAGTGCTGGGCTATTTCCTGTTCGCTCGCCGCTACTAAGGAAATCCTAGTTAGTTTCTTTTCCTCCGCTTACTAATATGCTTAAATTCGGCGGGTAATCCTCCCTGATCTGAGGCCAACGTTATAAATGGAGGCAGACACGATATCCGTCGGCGCTACAACGTCGAGTGAACACGTAGCGGTAGCGCCCTTCGGACGTCGAGTCCGCCTACCGGTCGCCACTGTATATACACAACATTTTATTCAGGTCGGCGACATAGTTTACTACTCTTATTCGAAGCGTTCTACGCGCGTGTGAATAAAACATTAATATAGCAACACACAGCGGTAACTCTTTTACATTTTTAAACGGACTATAGCGCGACACTAGCGCGTTAGAACCGCCATATGCGCCGTGTTGTGGCAAGGCGCAGTGTGGTTTTTGTTATTATGCAGCCGGCCCTCAGACAGGAGTGGTCCTGGATGTGTCTCCATGGACCGCAATGTGCGTTCGAAATGTCGATGTTCAAATGTGTCCTGCAGTTCACACTATGACGCGCAGTTAACTGCGTTCTTCATCGACCCGCGAGCCAAGTGATCCACCGTCCAGGGTAATAGTTTTATTATTACCCTGATACAATTTGTAAATAATAATAATAATAATAATAATGAATAACTTGGAACGAAAGAGAAAACAAATAAATTATATTTCCCTCTCACTCTAAACCCCGTGTATTTATATGTTATCGAACGCGCACAGCTAGCTATACGACTCGGATTATGGATTTTTAATCGTCAAAATCGTTTATTAAGCGCACGCGACGCGAAACCGAGGAGACAGTCTCTCTATTATATATAAAAAAGTTTTATAATAATAATAATAATAATAACTTTGGATGGATTCGTGTAATAATATACGGTATAATGTATACGTATAAATATTTACGTTAATGATCCTTCCGCAGGTTCCCCTACGGAAACCTTGTTACGACTTTTACTTCCTCTAAATGATCAAGTTTGGTCAACTTCCCAGCGACGCCGACGGCCGTGAAGCCACCGCGTGTCGGTCCGAAGACCTCACTAAATCATTCAATCGGTAGTAGCGACGGGCGGTGTGTACAAAGGGCAGGGACGTAATCAACGCGAGCTTATGACTCGCGCTTACTAGGAATTCCTCGTTTATGGGGGATAATTGCAAACCCCAATCCCCAGCACGAAGGAGTTTCAACGGGTTGCCCGGGCCTCTAGGCCAGGGAGAACATGTTGATTCCTTCAGTGTAGCGCGCGTGCGGCCCAGGACATCTAAGGGCATCACAGACCTGTTATTGCTCAATCTCGTGCGGCTCGAAGCCGCCGGTCCCTCTAAGAAGAATTTTAATACGTCGCCAGTGAGTTGCGCGACCGAAATCACGCACACCGAAATGACGACGCCTATTTAGCAGGCTAGAGTCTCGTTCGTTACCGGAATTAACCAGACAAATCGCTCCACCAACTAAGAACGGCCATGCACCACCACCCACCGAATCAAGAAAGAGCTGTTAATCTGTCAATCCTTCCGGTGTCCGGGCCTGGTGAGATTTCCCGTGTTGAGTCAAATTAAGCCGCAGGCTCCACTCCTGGTGGTGCCCTTCCGTCAATTCCTTTAAGTTTCAGCTTTGCAACCATACTCCCCCCGGAGTCCAAAATCTTTGGTTTCCCGGAAGCCGCCCGCCGAGCCATTGTAGTAACGTCGGCGGATTGCTAGACGACATATTTACGGTTAGAACTAGGGCGGTATCTAATCGCCTTCGAACCTCTAACTTTCGTTCTTGATTGATGAAAACACCTTTGGCAAATGCTTTCGCTGATGTTCGTCTTGCGACGATCCAAGAATTTCACCTCTAACGTCGCAATACGAATGCCCCCAGTTATCCCTATTAATCATTACCTCGGAGTTCTGAAAACCAACAAAATAGAACCGAGATCATATTCTATTATTCCATGCACGAAATATTCAAGCAGCATTTTGAGCCCGCTTTGAGCACTCTAATTTGTTCAAAGTAAAATTGTCGGCCCACCTCGACACTCACTGAAGAGCACCGCGATAGGATTTTGATATTGAACCGGCGTATTACCGCCGGCTCACCGACGATATGCTCCGCAAACGTGTCAGTAATCACCGCGGATGCAGTGCACCGACAGCGCGGGGCACAAATGCAACTACGAGCTTTTTAACCGCAACAATTTTAGTATACGCTATTGGAGCTGGAATTACCGCGGCTGCTGGCACCAGACTTTCCCTCCAATTGTTCCTCGTTAAAATATTTAAAGTGTACTCATTCCGATTACGAGGCCTCGTAAGAGTCCCGTATCGTTATTTTTCGTCACTACCTCCCCGTGCCGGGAGTGGGTAATTTGCGCGCCTGCTGCCTTCCTTGGATGTGGTAGCCGTTTCTCAGGCTCCCTCTCCGGAATCGAACCCTGATTCCCCGTTACCCGTGACAACCATGGTAGTCGCAGAAACTACCATCGAAAGTTGATAAGGCAGACATTTGAAAGATGCGTCGCCGGTACGAAGACCATGCGATCCGCAAAAGTTATCCAGATTCATCAAAGTTAACGACTTCGGACGCGAGGCCCTCCGTCGATTGGTTTTGATCTAATAAAAGCACTCGTCCCATCACTGGTCAGAGTTCCAATTGCATGTATTAGCTCTAGAATTACCACAGTTATCCAAGTAACTGAGTAAGATCTAAGGAACCAAGACTGATATATTGAGCCATTCGCGGTATCGCCTTAATACGGCTTGCACTGAGACATGCATGGCTTAATCTTTGAGACAAGCATATAACTACTGGCAGGATCAACCAGGGAGCTCACAACAATAAACACAAACGTTTACCGAGACGAATCGCGCCACCTCCCCCCACGGCAGTCGGTTAACGAGCTGACCGAGGGTGTGTCTTATAGCAGATTCATTCACGACGACGACGACGACGACGACGTTGATGCGTTTCCGTGAGAAAACATAACCATAATGTAGGTATATGAGATGAAGAGAGATATATTTCAATCCCATTTTGAACGTTCAACAACCAAGACAGCTGGTACGACATTTTTAACTCTTTATTCTTTTCGAAATCGAGAGAGACTGTATCGATTCCGCCCGGAATTAAGAGAGTCGGAACGTGTTTATTATAAAACTCCGTCTTTCCCCTCCTTCAGTACGGGGTGTCACGGTACCGGGTCCAATCGTTAAGGTCGGTGGTTGGTACACGCTGGAGCGTGTTATTTTTCCGTCCTTCCAGCGCGTTGAAACCGCGGTACGATGCACTGAAAACAAACTACAATAACCAACTACTACAACTATATTAACTATACGTATAATAATATAGTTATATATATGTAGAGAGACCGACATTGTCTCATTTCGTATCGTTTCAACGTACGAAAGTACATGCCGGGATCATTTAAACGATCGTTTACAAAATCACATCTTAAAAAAGACGAGCCACATATATGTCGTCATTGTGCACAATAGCTCTATAGGAATACTATGTAACAAAGTATACCTACATCGCTGTGTAGACACGACAAACATGGCAATATGTTCTCCGATCGACACAGTACAATAAATAAAATTCGCGGCGTTGCTAAATTGTTTTGCAAGATGAACACTAATTTTTACACTTTTGTGGAAACAGTTCAAATTACTAGACTCCGGGGGGTATGGACCGAGGATTTCTCTTTAAATGAGTATCCTTATAACACGTTTTCTATTGTAAATTTAACTGTTTGTACATTTGTATAATATAAACCAGCAGTTGCTTCGTTGTTGCACGGTCCGCAGCGGCGTGGTGGCTCTTCCTCTCCATCATCATACGTCTCAGTTCTTTCATATTAACACGTTTTGTATTAACACGTACTACGGTTATTTACGTCGCAATTTGTCGCGTTTTATAACATATATACACGTTATACAGCTCGTATGTAGTGAAAACCCGAAGAAAAACGAAGAAAAACGACCAAAAACTGCATATTTTGTCAATTTTCATCAACATTTCATTATTTTTGTGACAGGATTCGATGCCGGAAGTAATAAGGGGTCCGAATTATGGAAGAATTAATTTTAAATATGGATAAATCAATAAAAAAACACTCGTCTGTAGCGAAAACCGAAGAAAAACGACCAAAAACTAAATATTTTTACAGTTTTCATCAAAATTACTCAAATTTTTAAGACAGGAATCAACGCCCTAATTAATTAGGGGTCCAAAATATACTACAAATCAATTATAATTAAGAATAAATCAATAAACAACACATAAAGTGAAAAATAAAACGGAACCGTTCGGTAAGACATTTTCGGCCAGGCGGCGATGCAAGGGTTAAATTTAGATGCATTTGCACTGATTTTTGCATAACAGCCCACCCACGTACATGGGCGTTGTAAGAAGCGAAATTAAAACAAAAAATGACGAATACCGACAGAATTCTCTCATTATTTGTCAATACGAACCTCCTTTCTCCCGTTACGCTACACTGTCTCCACCGTTAACAATTTTATCAAATGGGGTTAATTTATATAAAACAATTTAATTCACAAAATATACTAAAAATATATATATATATATACGTTATACAGCTCGTATGTAGCGAAAATCCAAAAAGAAAAACGACCAAATCTACATATTATGTCAGTTTTCGTCAAAATTACTCAAATTTTTAAGACAGACAGGAATCAACGCCCTAATTAATTAGGGGTCCAAAATATACTACAAATCAATTATAATTAAGAATAAATCAATAAACAACACATAAAGTGAAAAATAAAACGGAACCGTTCGGTAAGACATATTCGGCCAGGCGGCGATGCAAGGGTTAAATTTAGATGCATTTGCACTGATTTTTGCATAACAGCCCACCCACGTACATGGGCGTTGTAAGAAGCGAAATTAAAACAAAAAATGACGAATACCGACAGAATTCTCTCATTATTTGTCAATACGAACCTCCTTTCTCCCGTTACGCTAATCTGTCTCCACCGTTAACAATTTTATCAAATGGGGTTAATTTATATAAAACAATTGAATTCACAAAATATACTAAAAAAAGAAGATATATATATATATATACGTTATACAGCTCGTATGTAGCGAAAATCCAAAAAGAAAAACGACCAAATCTACATATTATGTCAGTTTTCGTCAAAATTACTCAAATTTTTAAGACAGGAATCAACGCCCTAATTAATTAGGGGTCCAAAATATACTACAAATCAATTATAATTAAGAATAAATCAATAAACAACACATAAAGTGAAAAATAAAACGGAACCTGTCGGTAGGACATTTTCGGCCAGGCGGCGATGCAAGGGTTAAATTTAGATGCATTTGCACTGATTTTTGCATAACACCCCACCCACGTCATGGGCGTTGTAAGAAGCGAAATTAAAACAAAAAATGACGACTACCGGCAGAATTATCTCATTATTTGACAAAACGAACCTCCTTTCTCCCGTTACGCTACACTGTCTCCACCGTTAACAATTTTATAAAATGGGGTTAATTTATATAAAACAATTTAATTCACAAAATATACTCTAAACAATAGACATATACGTTATACAGCTCGTATGTAGCGAAAAACCGAAGAAAAACGACCAAAAACTACACATATTTTGAAAGTTTTCATCAAAATTACTCAAATTTTTAAGACAGGAATCAACGCCCTAACTAATTAGGGGTCCAAATATACTAGAAATCAATTATAATTAAGAATAAATCAATAAACCACACATGAAGTAAAAAAAATAAAACGGAATCTTTCGGTAGGACATTTTCGGCCAGGCGGCGATGCAAGGATTAAATTTAGATGCATTTGCACTGTTTTTTGCATAACACAACGCTTCATGGGCGTTGCTTACAACAACGATAATAATTAAGAATAAATCAATAAACAACACATGAAGTAAAAAATAACACGGAACCTGTCGATAGGACATTTTCGGCCAGGCGGCGATGCAAGGGTTAAATTAAGAAGCATTTGCACTGATTTTTGCATAATATTATGTAATCTATAAACATCACCCACGTCATGGGCGTTCGAAAGCGCAATTGAACGAAATTAGAACAATAAACGTCGAATACCGGCAGAATTCTCTCATTATTTGTCAAAACGAACCTCCTTTTCCCCGTCACGCTACTACGTCACGTCACTATAACAATTTTATATGAATGAACACCCCGTTCATTCATATAAAACAAACGAATTTCAGAATATATATATATATATATATATGTGTGTGTCAATGTAAAAAAATAAAAACATCTCAACTTGACGATACGACATTTTCGACGTAGCGAAAAAGCAAAGGCGGCTAAGTAGAAAAAAATGCACTCATTTTTGCATCTACGCAATCGATAAACACCACGCACGTCACGGGCGTTTTAAAAAGCTAAATTAAACATGTACGTTGACAGGTACAATTAGCTCACTATCTGTGAAAGTGAACCTCCATTATCCCTTTTACGGTACTGTCTCCACTGTTAACAATTTTATTAAATGGGGGTTTTAATTTAAATAAAACAATTGAATTTACAAAAAATAATAATAAAAAAATAAAAAACATGTAAAACTATTTAAAAAGAAAAAAGAAAAGAAAAAAAACGGAACCAGTCGATACAACATTTTCGACGTGCGGCTAGGCAAAGGCGGCTATGTAATCTATAAACACCACCCACGTCACGGGCGTTTTAAAAAGCGAAATTAGGCAAAAAAAAACTTTGCGAAAGCGAATATTTATCCTTTCTCTCGTTACGCCGCCGTCTCCACTGTTAACAATTTTATTAAAAGGGGGCTTAATTAATTCGTATAAAAAATGAATATTAAAAAAAAAAAAACGAATATTTTCATTTTACTACTTGAACGGGTACAATAGTCAAAGTATTAGTACTTCCAGTGCTCAATAGCTGCTGGTAGCTGCTGTGATTACCGAAACATGTTACAGAAAAAATATAAAAAAATGAAAGTTGAGAGATTGTGCCTGCAACTGAAAATCTATTGATCTATGAAGGCCGGGGGAGAGGTGTTTTTTTTTTTTTTTTTTTACAAAGAAACGCTTATAATTACAAAAAATATATGGCGTTACAACATGATTGTGTGCATTGTTGTAACCATCCTGAGACTGGACAGGTTCAGGGGAGCAGCTCAGATGGCGGAAGGGAAAAAACAAAGGAAGAAAAATATAACTGTTGGATTGAAATAACGTACCGGAAGAAAGGAGTCAATTAGTTGTCGACATTGTAATAATAAAAAGTATTATTATTACAAAACACGTAATCGATGACGTCACATTGGACTACACGCCCACCGGCGTACTTGTTAAAACGTTGCTAAGAACGATATAGTTAATGCAAATCTCAAACTTTCGCTAGATAGCTTAAGTAAGACTGGCCATTTATTTTTGTTTTGTATATTTACAGGTGTAGGTTACTAAAGAAATCTTCAAGGACTCTGAAAATAACAACGACACTGATACGACACCACGACCCGTAATAAGAAAATGGCAATACTAAACGTGTAGGTATTGATTAATTAATAATATGACACTTCGATTCGACTTTTCGTTTTATTGGATTATCTAGGCAGAGTAAATTTATTCCCGTAGCTATGCGCACCATTTAAATTTATTTCTATCTAGTTTTTAGGCAGAATATTTAAAATCACCGTTGTCACCCAAACAACCAAAAGAAAGCGTGCTGTCAAAAATGAATTAGCGAGGGAAATAAATGAGTGAAATAAAAATTCAAATAATACTCGATCGCTTGTTACCTGGCTATTATTAAAATTAATGTTGTGTATCATCAATATACATAGATAGATAACGTGCGAGTACAATTATAATTCTAAACTAAATTGTGCTTACCATAATTAGACGGCGGCGGCGGAGCAGGAGCCGCTACCAGCAGCGATGCAGCATTTACAATCGAACACTGCGAATGAACGCACGGGGGGGGGGGGGGGGGCTGCGACAGGAGCTTCTGAAAAATGCATCATTCAATCAACTTTAGTAAATTTGTATGTACATTATCAAGTATACGACAAAATTGGTATAATATATATGTTTTTATTTTTTTTTAGTTTGTACTTAGATTTAATAGTTATCGTAGCCTATTTATTATACATATCATCAGCCCGTATTCGTCCACTGCTGGACATGGGCCTCTTCCCCAGCTGTTGTCTCACTTCAGCTTGCTAATGCTTCGAGCTAACTCTTGTATTATTTATTGTGTATGCCTTCCTTTTTTCCTTTCCAGTGTCTACGGTGGAACATCTATATAGACTGTTAAAAACAAAAGTTTTCCTTTGCTTTGCCGCAGTCGGGTAAAAATAGCGTATCTACGACTCTCTGGCGATAAAGACGAATCGATTCTAAGTCAGACCAATAGGGGCGACGCTACGGTGGCACATCTATACAGCCTGTTAAACACATAACCCTTCCTTTGCTTCGCCGTAATCGGGTAAAAAGTAGATTACGACACTTTTGCGACTTTAAAGACGAATCGATTGATACCTCGCATGTCAAAATCAGATTGATAGGGGTGACGCTATGCTGGAACATCTATACAACCAAACATACATACATATACGGTAAAATACATTACCCCCCCTTTATACTTCGTCGTAGTCGGGTAAAACATGTATTCAAACATACAAAGAAATATATATTTACATACAAGCATACGTAGGCTTTTAAAAACTTTACCCTTGCCTTGCATCGCCGTAGTAGGGCAAAAAAATAATGAATCCGCTTAGTGTAGATCTAATAGGCTATTTTTGTCACATTCTTAAAATGTGGAAAAATCCTCTTAAGGAACGTTTCGAATTTCTTCTTTACTCTACTCATACCCATTATCTGAGGTCATCAGAAAATCTCCAACTGAAAATTAATTCGCGCACACGTGAGTTCTTTTTATAGTAAGTCTTTTAAAACACAAGCAGTTACTTCTTGGGAATTCTTTACCAGTCTCTGTTAGGAAAGCTACATCACTGAACATTTTTAAAGACCGTGTCAAGAATCTGTACTTGTCAAGTTATTAATCTGTTGAATGTACGATAATATTTATAATTATTTTATGTTAACAATAGGTGTATATAAGTAAGTGTATTATTATTATTATTATTATTATTATTATATGGTAATAAATATTTGTATAATTCATTATATATATGTAGGTATATTTTTATAATTCCGCACACTACCATCCTTTGTAACAGCCTATGTGTCTCTGTTAAAACTTGTTTATTGTATCATCAGTTCATTTCTTGTGCAATAAAGAGTTATATATCTCTATCTCTACACAATAATGAAGGCAAAATGTAACGGGGTGACGAGCGCAGGCGCACTGCTGCTGTTCTGTATGGCAATGCAATGCAATACTTATTGTTATGGGCAGGCTACGCGTGCCTGCGATCTGGTCTGATCTGATCTGGTCTGGTCTGCGCGACGTGCTCGTATAACTGTCGCTCAATTATATTGTAAAACATACTGACGTTACCTACCATGATAATATTCCAGGGTTTCGGCGAGTTGCATCTTATGTTACTAACAACAAGAGTTTTCAACTACAACTTCTAACACGTCATATTTGCTAGTCCGAGAGTCGAAGGAGCGGCACAATTTTGGATAATGTTTCCAATGCAATGTATATATACAAATAAGATGGATTTTCAGTTGGGTTTGTCCGGAAATTGAAACAAGAAATAAATACATAATCAAAAGTACTGCTTACCAACTTCGAATCGTCATAGATCCTCATTAGAAATGAAAAAATATTAGAATAACCTAAAAATGAGTGTCAAATACCTATTCAATAGTTCTTTCGTCGATTTTTCTTTTTTTCTTCACAATATGGTGTTATTGAATTTTGATTATTGTCATGTCTTTAATAGCACACGCGCAAGATTAACATAATTCGATTGACGTAAGTATCATCAGAATCGGTCCACGCGTTTGGTCTATGTAGTGCCACAAATTAACAAACATATATAGGCTGATAAGCACAGTCGAATTTAGAACCTCCACTTTTTTTATAAAGAGGAAAGATTTGTTTTTTTTTATATGTATGTATGTATGTATGTATGTATGTATGTATGTATGTATGTATGTATGTATGTATGTATGAGTGTCGATTTAAAAAAATCTTTTACTTAATCATACACATCAGCAAGACGGACATTATCAGCAAGTAACATGGGCTGTATTTTATTTTTCATAAAATTGGAGATCCATACCAAAATTACAATAAAGTAAACCACCCAAGGCATCAATTATACAAGAACTATTGATTATTATGCATTATATAATTATATATGTTTATTGTACTAATCATTAGCCACAAAAAAGCCCACGAGGCTTTATGTCTAATTAGGTGTTGTAGTTAGTGTAGTCACAGTAACTGTTATTTGTTCAAATTTGTCAATCAAAACACTGGTAGAATACCGAAATTTTGTATTAATAAATATTTAGAGAAACCGGGGCGAGTCGCTAGTATACAAATAAACGGTTAAAATTTGAAAGGCTACCACCTGATTTAAATGTTGCATTCACAAATTAATATTGCGAACTTACATTTATAGGTAGCGCCACCTACCGTTGAGTAGAGAACGCGCACCTTGCTCCTTAGCTAAAGAGTGCCATCTAGCGGCGAGTGGACAGTACTTCACAACTGTACTGCATGCAGAGCACTGGCTGGCTTTTGCCGTGAAAACGCTAATGGGACGTTGTTGGTTTTGTATATATTTTTTCTCAAACTTGTGTTTCACAGAATAACATTATAAAAGTAAGTGGAAGTAACTCTGTAAATATGTCAGTCTTTCTGTATGAATGTTACCTTTTTACGATCAAACGGCTGAACCGATCTTGGTTAAATGAGTTATGGAGATATGTTGTACCCTGGGGAAGGACATAGGATAACTTTGATCGCTATAAACTGTAATGCAGATAGTGTGTAATATTTTAGGTATAATTCGTATAATCAGCACGCTTCGATTTCTGTGATTCGATACTTATGTAGGTTCACAGACACAGGCAACACAAGCTGCAGCCCATTTCTTGAATACGCTCAGCTGGTCCTCACAGCACCCGCGCCCTCTGAGAAGCGAGCGATAATACATACCTTCTTGTGTTACGTTTCAGGCGAGTACTACTAGTCAGCAGTGCGTTGCAGTAAATAAGGGCGCGGCGGCGGCGGCGGCGGCGGCGGACGGCTGCATACTATGCAACGACATCCGCACCTGAAATGCACGCGGGTACATCATGTTACTTTCAAGTTATTGATCCATACAGGTATTTAACGAACGAAGCGTCTCCGTTTCAGCTTGGGAGAATTATTATAATAATTATTATTTCCATCCGGGTCTCTGTTTTCCTCTACAGGTCTCATTTCTCAACCGATCTAGACGAAACTTTGTATGCAAATAACACAAAAAAAAATTTTTTTTTTTTTGCATTAGGTGTACTTCTCCAAAAAAGGGGCAAAAAAGGGGGCCCCTGAATACCTCCGCTCTAATTGAAAGATAGTAACTTTAAGTTGGTCTCATAAAAAAATTGGTGAAGATCTGATGAGGATCTTCGGCGTGATGAGCAGAATAGGTCCTCAAAATGTAAATTGCTCACTTTTAGGTTTCAGCCCTTTACCTACTATTTTTTTAATGTTAGATTTACAATAAGGTAAATAGATGGCGCGGCGCTACTGTGCACCGCTAGATTCTTTGCATTAAAGTTTGTACTCGCAAGGTCTACAGCTCACACAGCCACTAGTCACTAGCATATTATGGTAGGTACTAAAGCTGCATCAACATTTAGTATATAGCGCAGGCGCAGTGCCGCTATTCTGTATGGCATGGCACTGCAATAACTATTGTTATGGGCAGAGTACGCGTGGCCGCGAGTGCGCGTGCCCGTGATCTGGCGAACAACGCGACGTGCTCGTATAACTGCCGCTCAATTATATTGTAAAACATACTGAAGGTGACCACCTACCGTGATAATATTCCAGGGTCGCGGCGGGCGGCGAGTCGCGGCTGACAACGGTCAAGGCACACCACAAATCTGAAATTCAGGTGGCAGCTTATGTTACTAACAAACCTAATTTCATTATAAGCATTCTTTTAGTTTGTTGTATGTAAGGAAGGAGTTTTCAACTACAACTTCTAATACGTTAAATTTGCTAATCCACGTGTCGATGGAGCGGGATAATATGTCCAATGCAATGTATACCTACCTACCTATCTAATAATAAGGTGCATTTTCAGTTTGGTTTGTCCGGAGGTTGAAACAAAAAATAACGACACATAAACGAAAGTGCTGAAAACCCCGACTGCGAACGAAACTAACAAGACATAACGTTCAAAAACAAAAACCTGACAACGGTCGGGTAAATATTGACTATGACACTCTTGCAATTGAGACGAATCGATTGATACTCGCTTGTCAAAATCGGACCAAGTTTTTAGTTTGAACACATAATGCCCTTCCTATGCTTCGCCGTAACCGGGTAAAAAAAAGAAGCCTATGTGACACTCTATAAATGAAGTCGATACGATTACTACCTCGCTTGTTCATAAAATTGGACTTGTTTTAAGTTTGAACACATAACCCTTCCTTTGATTCCCTGTAGACGGGTGAAAAAATAGCCTAAGACACTGTATACCTAAACACGACTCGATAGATAGACTATGACACTCTTGCCAATTGAGACGAATCGATTGATACTCGCTTGTCAAAATCGGACCAAGTTTTTAGTTTGAACACATAACCCTTCCTATGCTTCGCCGTAACCGGGTAAATAAAAGAAGCCTATGACACTCTATAAATGAAGTCGATTCGATTACTACCTCGCTTGTTCATAAAATTGGGACTTGTTTTAAGTTTGAACACATAACCCTTCCTTTGATTCCCTGTAGACGGGTGAAAAAATAGCCTATGACACTGTATACCTATACACGACTCGATTGATAGCTCGCTTGTCAATATAGGACCAATAGGTGCGACGCTATTGGTGGTACATCCACATATACATATATATTGACGTCCGGTTGGCCGAATGGTTAGTGACCCTGACTGCGCAGTCAACCAACGGTCGCGGGTTCGAATCCCGCTAGGTGCATTCATTTGTGTGATAAGCAGAAATGTTTGTTTCCGAGTCACGGATGTAACATTCGTTTCTCTATATGTTTATCCGTTGTCGTAGTCGCGTAAAAAGAGCCAAAAATTTAAGTGAGAATGGTTGCTAGCCAACTTTTAATCGTTATAGATCCTAATTAGAAATGAAAAATCATAAGAGAAACCCAAAAATGATTCAAATACCTAACCTATTCAATGATCTCTACTCTATTTGTTTTATTATTCTCAATATGGCGACAACAAAGCGTCATATACAGGTCTATATAGTACCACAAAGGAACAAACGTACATAGGTTGAGATACACAATACCCAATTTTTAGAGAAACCCTTAGCTTCTCCTTTTCCTTTTCCACCCTGAGACGATTTTCTTGAGATCGCGTGCCCGCGCTTTTGCCAACGAATCCCCCCCAGCCTATTAGCCAAAGAAAAGTTGAAGGTAGATGGAGAAAATGTGATTGATTGACACGCATTCATTTTTTAATATTGAAATGTTTGCGTTCATAAATTTCATTGTCGCTCGCCAATGCCAATACATACATACACGCGCCACTACCTACCGTTGAGAACGCCATCTAGCGGCGAGCGGACAGTTTTGAAACTGTTCTGCAGATATCCGAATTTTGCCGTGAAATCGCTAATGAGACGTTTTTGGTTATGTATATTTTTCTCGAACCCGTGTTTCTTCGAGTATTAATCCATAGTACAGCCCATTTCATTCATTTTTGCATACGCTTAGCTGTTTCTCACGGCAGCCGCCCGCGCCCGCGCCCGCGCCGTATGAGAAGGTGCGGGGCCCTCAAGGCCCGCGTATATAATACGTACCTCAAATATTGTGTTATGTTTAGGCGAGACGGGTCAGCCGCGTAGTGTAGGTGCAGTGCAGTGCAGTGCAGTGCAGTGCAGTGCAGTGCAGTGCAAAAGGTACGGGCGCGGCGGCGGCGGCGGCGGCGGCGCGGCGGACGGCTGCATACATTCTACTATGCAACGACATCAGCACCTGAAATGCAAGCGGATACATCATGTTACTTCCAAGTTATTGTTTGTGTATTTATTGATCCATGCAGGCATTTATACACACACTAGCGACCCACCCCGGCGTCGCATGGACTTAATTAAGAAAAAAAATAAGAGAAAAAAGGGGAAGTTCTCGCACCCTCGACTTTCACTCCGCTACGTACGGGGGTACGCGCTCGCTACGTTCAGGTCTCATATGCTCTCGTATTATATAAAAGAATATTCTGTAAAAAAATATCTAACTGATGGTGAAATCCGCATCAAAATCCGTTGCATGGTTTAGGAGTTAGCGGCCTAACAGACAGATAGACGGACAGATAGACAGACGCGGAATGCGACTTTGTTTTATATTATGTATTGATATTGATTGATTATAGTTACTTTAAGTTAGGTACGATTATGTTAGGTTGGTTTATGTTAGGTTTATTTATGTTAGGCTCATTTATGTTAGGTTAATAACATTTAGAACACTGACATAAATAAAAAAAAAAAAAAACCTTTTCACTAAAGGAAGTCTAAATGTAACTATTTGCAAAAAAACATAATACCAAAAATATGATAAGAATTACATAGAGAAAAAACGATGGTACATTGAGATTTATAAAATTTGATTGACCGCTTCTTTCCAATCAAGTAGGAAAAAAAAGTTGAAAAGTCAAGTGGTTGTCTGGAAGAGATCGCCCTTAGCGATAAGACCGCCCATTGTGCCGTATTTTAAAAATAAGTTATTGTATTTGTTCCTTATATGGTGTAATAAAGTGTTTATTATTCTTAAAAAAAAAAAAAAAAAAAAAAAAAAAGTGTCTTTTTGGCGAGAGTACTAGGTGCAAGAAAAACAACTAAGTAGAAAGAAAAGAGTAGAATAGAGTAGAAAACAGTAGAACACAGTAGAATACAGTAGAATAGAGTAGAATATAGTAGAAAAGAGTAGAAAACAGTAGAACACAGTAGAATAGAGTAGAACAGAGTAGAAAAGAGTAGAAAACAGTAGAACACAGTAGAACACAGTAGAACACAGTAGAACAGAGTAGAATAGAGTAGAATAGAGTAGAAAAGAATTGATAATGAAAAGAGACGAATAAGAGTCAAGTAGCGTAGAATCGAATCGGATAATAATATAATATAAATTAGTAATAAAGTATTTTCAGTGGATTGTCTGTCGGTATAGAAAATGATTGGTATAATAGAAAATAATAGAAAGGTTCTAATTTTAAAAACACTTTCCACGCTAGCGGGTAAAATGCACTTTTGCACTCAGATTTCGAATGACAAACAAAATCTTTCCGAGCTTGTGAGGTGAAAATATATATTTACATCAAACTAAGGCTATATTGATATTTTAAGTTACAGAAAGTTAATCGGTAGTAGATAAATATATATATATATTTACATCAAAGTAAGGCTATACCTATTGATAGATAGATAGATAGATAACTCTTTATTGTACACCACATAGAACAAAAATACAATAATAACTAAAACATTAATACAAAATATATGGGACAATGGGCGGTCTTATCGCTAAAAAGCGATCTCTTCCAGACAACCTTTGGATGGAAAGGAATTAATATACGGCAATGACGGTGGTGCATATTGAGAAAGTTAATCGGTAGTAGATAAATATGCATCTAAGATAGGGAACAATTGATGGAAAAACAGGGTCCATAAAAAAAATAGATAGATAAATTACAACATCCATAAAAAAATAGTAGATATATATATATATATATATATATATACACACATACAGTACACACTACAAACAAAAATAACAAAAATGAAGAAACAATAGTAGAACAAGTGTTACAATGGACGGTCTTATCGCTAAAAAGCGATCTCTTCCAGACAACCTTTGGATGGAAAGGAATTATTATACGGCAATGACGGTGGTGCATATTGATATTTTAAGTTACAGAAAGTTAATCGATAGTAGATAAATATGCATCTAAGATCAACAAACAAACAAACAAACAAACAAACAAACAAACAAGAGAACAATTGATGAAAAAACAGGGTCCATTAAAAAAATAGATAGATAAATTACAACATCCATAAAAAAATAGTAGATATAAAAACTATGATAAGTATAAAAATAGTAGAAGTTTGTTGTTATCAGTAAATTAAAGTAATATTATAGTTTTAATATAAAGAGCAGTATAACATGTGATCGCGACATAAATATGCGACATAATACAACATACACATCTCGTATAGTTATACGAATCACCTGGCGTAGGGCTGAGTCTCAACAGATCGCAGCACGACGCTGCTCTACCGAGCACAACACCCCGCCAGGAACGTAAGTCGTCTACAGACTATTCCGAGCCCCGACATCGAACTGAGGTAAATTCGGACAGAGGAGCCGTGATGCACGTGTTAAACCTGACCGCACCGATCTCCTCGCGCCATGTTCTACTAATCATTATACTAATATTAAACCACCAGTATGTCGACCGCGCTCTCCTCTACTAAACAAGCCAAAAAAATATTTGGTCGCAGTAGTATTTCTTTTTATAAAACATCAAAAACATCAAAAAAATAAAAAAAAAAAAAAAACAACGTCTATTAAGCCAACACTATGTTGCAAGTATTTTTTAAACATTACATGATTTAATTATGTAATCTACTACTAGGTACTACTATATGTACCTAAACTACTACTAGGTATACGCTCTGCTAATATCTACAAATAATTGTTCAGTATAACTCGACCACTAGCAGGTACATGGACCCAGCACCGAGCGCCACGAAACAAGTTAATAAAATAAATAAAGCAAGACGTTTTCCTAAAAATGAATACAGAAGTTGCACAAAAGGTAATTTAAAAATATTTCGTTATCCTTCCGACGGTGATATTCTCGCAACAAACTAACGTTTTTACTGACTACGGCTAACCTAGGGAAGGGTAATGAGTTTAACTCCCTGTATGTACGTGTCATTAATGTATGATACATTAATGTACAATGTCCATTAATGTATGATACATTAATGGACATTGTACATTAATGTATGATACATTAATGTACAATGTCCATTAATGTATCATACATTAATGTACAATGTCCATTAATGTATGATACATTAATGGACATTGTACATTAATGTATCATACATTAATGACACGTACATACAGGGAGTTAAACTCATTACCCTTCCCTAGGTTAGCCGTAGTCAGTAAAAACGTTAGTTTGTTGCGAGAATATCACCGTCGGAAGGATAACGAAATATTTTTAAATTACCTTTTGTGCAACTTCTGTATTCATTTTTAGGAAAACGTCTTGCTTTATTTATTTTTGGCACCGAGTGGGGAGGAGTTACCCTGACTGTGATTATACAAATACAATCATTAGCGAACATTAAACAACTATTTATACTCACTTAAATAATAGGTAGCTCAGTGGGCAGAGCAATCGAACAGCACTCCCAGGATCAAGCGTCGATGAACCGGTAGTTCCTTTCCCAAATTGAACTTGTTTGTAGCTGGAAAAATAAGAAGAAACACATATAATATTTATACCGACTGAAACATGACATTCATTATTATTTTGTGTGTATTTATGTAGATATGTCCTTTTTCAGTCGTACCGGTCTCCACCTACAGCTAGGTATATAATGATACCTATAAACACTAGTAGTACCGACTGCTGCAGGTAGTACTGCGCGCAGTCTGCAGGCTTCAGTAACGCTCTCACCACCAGTAGGTACGGATATAAGCACACTGTCCCTCTCACCTATTCCAATAAAACAGACGAGGTTGTCCGTCTCACTCGCTCGCCTCACCACATACATTCGAAACAAACAATGTAAGTACTTCAACATACTGGTAATATCTATACTCAAAAACATCAACATTATCGCTAAATAAGTCAGCATGAAACTGTAAAAATCCATACAAAATGAACTATTTAATAATAACACGGCGCTCCCCGCGAGCTCACAACAAATACTTTGTAAGGAGAGAACGACTGCGGCTGCTATAGGTGTACAAACTTACCACAATAATACCTACTATTCTCTGATTGGCCCGGCTCCGCCAATAACACTTCAAGGTTCTCGCCGGCGGCTGCCATTGGTCCGCGCGCGCCGCTCCACGCGCCGGCCCCGCCCCCAGACACGCCCCGGCGCCGCGCCCCGCCGGCACTAGAGAGATAGCTCGGTGTTACATAGAAACATTAAGGTAATCTGTGACGATGCAGAGAGAGGTGTAGAGAGTGGAAGTGTACAGGTACACAGGTATCCACTAGTGAATCAATAGATATCAAAATGGAAGCAAAACTTCCCGCCGAGCCAGCGCGCTGCCCCTTAGCTTCGACTCATCTCATGTAGCTCCCTAGGTACTTCCTACTTCCACTGCGTAAGTCGTCGCTCCACCTGGCTGAAGGCCTACACTACGTTTGCCTATTCTCCCTTCAAAAACTCTCCTACTTTAAAGTTAACTATTTAAACATCACTAACTGAAAACGCCATAACCTGAAGAAACAAAGTATTCAGAAACGGGCTTAAGGAAAAACAGTTACTTCTCTAGAATAATCAACTTGTATCTAAAGTAGGTACCTACATACTAAATCTATTGACAGCTGAAACAAATCGCGAGAATTCTATAAAAGTAATGAACATAAGTATTTAGTCGTGTTGTAATGAACACAACACGCGCCACCGACACTGCCGGCCGGCCACAGCCCCACAGCGCCGCCCGCGACATACAGGTACACAACACGCGCCACCGACACTGCCGGCCGGCCACAGCCCCACAGCGCCGCCCGCCACATACAGGTACACAACGCCACAGAATAAATAACACAGAACAAACAACGCTAACACGAGCCACAGAATAAATCATAGTACACCCCGGGGCGCCGCCGCGCGCCGACTGCGCCGAGTTCGCCGGGTACTACGCCTTGCACTCAAAGCAGTAGGTAGGTTAGTCACACAGAGAGTACGTAAGTTACATAGACAGACTGATTCAAGTAGGTACCTATATTTAAGCTATGGAAGTATGAATCTAAAATCCTATCGGTGAGGTACTTGTCACTAATGTAGGTACCTACTGCTTTCTGTAGACGCAATTATAATGTTAAATCACTCATGTCATGTACTTAACTAGGAAGGTAAGTACTTTGAAATCAGTTGAGTACCTACCTACCTAGTTTAGATCTAAGCACTGTGTGGTGGAGGAACAAACAGGTACGTACATACATACCTGCATACGCTACTAGTGACCCGCCCATAGCGAGCAACTAAAGGTGTCTCTAAGTAGATATTACCTACCTTAAAACCTTCCTCTTCAATCAAACTACCTAGGCCTGGGTGAAAACCGGAATCAAATCGGATAAGAGATATTTTCTGAGACAGTAGGTACATATCTATTCGTGGACAGACAGACGCATACATTCCGTGACTTTCTTTTATAATAAGAATGTAGTAATACGCTGTTAATTATTTATGTGTCCGTAAAAGCCAAAGAACGCCAGATGGATATAGTAGTGTTAATACTTAGTTTAATGGTATAGATAGATATGGATGTACTAACGTTTCCCGGATTAACCTGTACTTCTGTTCCGGTTTCGGCCTGACGAGAAGGGCGGCGCCACCCGCGCCGGCGGCGGCGGTGCGACGGACTCCGACCGATGCCGTGCGGCGGACTCCAACTGAAGCCCCGCGCCGCCGTCAGCTCCTCGGGTCCTTGGCTCAGCTTCGCCTGTCTGTAGTCACAACCACCTCACATATCGAGCACCTACGCGTACGAACATCGCACCGCGCCCAACGCGTGCGGCTGCATTGCTCACTGTCGGCCGAATGAGCGAAGCGACTCGCTCGCTCGACCTCGACACAGCGGCGCCCTTCGAAATAAGGCTCTGTACGCACTGCGATATTTCACCGCGCGTTTTTTTTTTTGCAATTCAGTAACATATATTGGCAGCTTATGGGAGTAGCCGCAATGGCGGTTCAAAATTCAGGCGTGAAAAAATCTGTGACGCAAATTGAACGCGATGCGGTGCGGATTTATTTCCGTGCGAATGTTTTGTACAGTATGAAGTAGTTATGGATATGGCCGCACTGCGAAAAAAAATTAGCGCGTTTCGGTCAGTCATGCACCGGCGCTATTGGCATGATGTCGCGCGCTTCGTCTCCCGCCCGATCAGGGGCCGCACTTGAGTTACCAGAAAATGACGACATTGATGTAGTCAAAATCTTTTCATAGGCCTCAAGGCCGTAAATGGGATCCAATATTTATGACATCTTTTGATAGGTCTGTCACGCTCACGCTGCCGCCGCCGTAGTATCAGGTAAATAACACTAACTTATACGCTAAAAAAATACGCCTGCGCTGCCAAGAATTAACTTGTGTCAATAAATTAAACACTATTGGAATGTGCTTATCAAGGCCTTCAATTTGATACCTAAATTGAAAAATAAGAACTTTTTTTTTAGCTTTTGAAAATGGACTATATTTTTTCAAAAAATATAGTCTTTGTAACTCGGGGAGATGTAAGGATTCTAACGATAACAACGTCTAAATCTGTTCAGGCATTCAAAAGTTGTTGTGGAATAAAGAAACTCACATCCATACAAACATTTCTGAATCCTAAAAACATTACACTCCTTTTTTTGGGTAGTCATGTATAAGTATAATTTAAGAAATTAAATAGAAAATAAAGCTTTTACGACATTTTTATTTAATGAATGTCACTTTTATAAATTACTAGTTTTCCCGCCCGCTGCATCAAACTGACAAAAATCCTACGAAATTTTATTCGCAGTGCAAAAGTGTAATTTCAATCACGGATTATAAAACGCGAAGATAAAAATCGCGCGGTGAAATATCGCAGTGCGGACAGAGCCTAAATAATATCTCTCTGGCGGCCGCGACGCTGCGGTGCCGACTTGTCGAGCGGCGAGTCACCCGTCTCGTTCGCTCAATCTGTTCCGTGTATCGATACGTGCAATAAGCGACCTTATTTCATAGCAGTTAAGGCAAAAACGAAACTTCGTATTTGATTGTTAGTGTAGGACAACTGTGTCTTGGTTTTGTGCGGCGGCGGGGACTTTGTGTACTAACACCGCGCGCGGCTTGCCTTTGGGCTTTGCTTTTGGCGGCGAGTGAATAGGGTTGTCAGGCGTCCAGTTTTTTTACAGTCTCGTCCGGAAAAATATTTTCAAATAGCTAATAAGTTTTGTTCATAGAATAAATATATAAGTTCAAAAATTAAAACTAGACTATGGTCTTAGTTAGTACACTACTAATATTCAAACGATTTGGAAATTTAAAACTTTTGGGCCGTAGGAGTGCGATATACATTTTTCAGTATTTACGTAAAGCGCTCTCCCCCGGCTCTTAAAGATTTAAATTTCTAAAACTTTTGAATATTTTCGTTTGTGACTTTTTAGTCCACTAAGACCGTAGTCGGGCGTAGTTTTTAAACATATATTTTTAACTATGTGTTCGAATCGCGAATGTTTAAAAGTTACATCTACACTAATATTACAAGGCATAAGTTCAGAAACTAAAACCCGACTACGGTCGGTTAAACAATAGCCTATTACACTCTCGCGATGAAGACGAATCGATTGATATCTCGCTTGTCAAAATCAGACCAAGTTTTTATTTTGAAAACATAATCCTTCCTTTGCCTTGCCGTAGTCGGGTAAAAAATAGCCTATAACACTATAGGTACATGACGACGAATGAATCGATTGATACCTCGCTTGTCAAAATCAGACCATGTATTTAGTTCGACGGTTGACTGTATATAACAGAAATTCGACTCGCCCACGATTTTATTTTCGTCTGATCAATGCTCTAGATTGAGAAGAGAGTAGTGTGATGACTGATACCTGGTAACTGCCTATATTTTAGCTTTGAGTACATTTATCTGCATCATTAATGTTTCATTACAATAAAAACAGAATAACTTTAAAAAAGCTTGTTTTATTCCATTAATGGCCTGGCAGCCCTACGCGCGAATGAAGCGATGACGGCCATTTTGTAAACACAAGCCGCGTAGTGTACCTATACTTATTATTAGATCGTGGGCCACGAGTCGTGGCCTTGATAACTTCATGATGTGGCCGACCATTTATTTAATTACTTAGTTCTATATCATGAAATGGCTAGCGAAAACTGACCATATCGTTTAAACGTCAACGTTTAATGATGTGTCAATGTACGTTTGGCCATATCGTGAGGATAGGGAACCCACGCGGCTTCTACAGGCTTTGGAGCCTGTACACTTATGATACGTTTATTTAAAGTATTTATATTGACTTATATCCTAATATACTAGCTGTGACCCGTGGCATTCCCCACGTGCAAACTTTACCACTGCTTTTCACCCCCTTAGGACAGAATTTCAAGAAATCCCTCTCTAGGGTACTCCCCGCAAGGAATATTTCCTCCAAACAAATCTCGAGCTCCACCGGTTAGTGCGCAGTCTGTCTGTCAGGAGGTTTGTCACGGTACTGTTTTATAGGTAGGTATAATCTATACTCATAATAAATAAATAGGAATGATATAGTCTGTACAAAGAAGATAATAAAAAACTAGGGGACGAGTAAGTACTTAAAATAAGCTACTGAAATAAAATATATCATTTTTTTAAATCGTGTCTGTTTGTTTGTTTGTGAGTGGTCTGCATGTTTGTTCATGCATCACGTTCATACTACTGGACCGATTGCGGTGCGGATTGCTTGACGAGCAATCGATAAAAAAATTTAGACGGCTGAAGGAATTTTGATCAAATGTTGGTATATTGGTATTTTAGGTATTGGAATGGTAAAATGGTAATTTTAACCAAGAGAAATGAGCACGCGTGCGAAGCCGCGGGCACCAGCTAGTTCACTATATGCAGCGAACGTCCATTAATGTTCATTGGTAAATCTACATCTACACTAACACACTACTTCTAATATTATAATGAGTTTTTTTTATTGTTTGTATGTTTGTTTGTTTGTAATGGATTTATTAATTCATCTGGACAAACTATATTGTTATGATGTGGGCAGCGAATAGGTATTTTCCATTTCATGATATGGGTCGGCCGGATCACGAAGTGATCAATTCTACGACATGGCCACGACATATGAATGTTCTTTTCTTTGTATATTTTGTTTCAAGTATAGTCACAGAATATATAACAGTGTATAGTGTACTTGTACTATTATTTATTCTGCGTCACGAGTGCGACGCGCGCGCCGCCAGTGTGACACGAGTGCGACGCGCGCGCCGCCAGTGTGACCATCGGGAAAACAACTCATAAACACAAAAATAAAACCAGACTACGGTCGGGTAAAAATGGCCTGTGACATTCATGGGATGAAGACGAATCGATTGATGATTGATTGATCTGAAACTTGGTCTGACAAGCGAGGTCAAAATCAGACCAATTTTGACCTCGCTTGTCAGACCAAGTTTTTAATTTAAACACATTACCATTCCTTTGATTCGCCGTAGTCGGGTGATACAACTACTATGAGATTCTGTTAATGAAGACGATTCGATGATGCATCGCTTGTCGGACCTAACGGAGCGACGCGAGACGCTATGGTGAAACATTTACCCTTCCTTTGCTTCGCCGTGGTCGGGTAAATACATTCATCCCGGAAAATGACAAAGAGAAAGTGCATTTTTTTTTATTAATTTAAAAACATTAAAAAAACTTTTGGAGGCTGTAGCCATGTCATGATGAAACTTAGAACGGGCTAACACTATTATATACGCATTTAATTGTGATAGCCCATCACAATTAAATGCGTATACAACTTTTAGTGTCTAACCGTTGAGGAGTTCCCTAGTCAGGAGTCAACCCGGAGAGCAGCAACCATGTCATTGTAAAACTTCAAACATGCAATAATTCAAATCCGTAGGATATGAGGAAGTAGTTCTAATTCAGCTTGTTTGAACTAAACCAACAAACATACAGACATATATACAGACACTAGCTGTAGCCGCGGCTTCGCACGCGTGGTCATTTCTTTAGAAGTACTCATGTGCTATTCCAGGACCTAAAATACCAATATACTAACATGTGATCAAAATTCCTTCAGCCGTCAAAATTATTATTATCGATTGCTCGGCTTCTACTCATCGGATTGAAATACCAAGTACCCCATTTGTTAAGTCAAACCATAACCTATCCAACATTGAAAACCGTATCGCAATCGGTCCAGTAGTTTTTACGTGATGCGCGAACAAACATACAGACAAACAAACAAACAAACAAACAGACACGATTTTTAAAAATGTTCTATTCTCGTTCAGTAGCTTATTTTATGTACCCAAGACCATTTTTTATTAATTATCTTCTTTGTACAGACTTTTTTATTCCTATTACTTTATTATAAGCACATTATAAGTATAGATAGATACATACATATAAACATTGCAAGTTAAATAAAATATATTAATTAGAAAGTTTTAGTAGATTGTTTGTACAACATCAAAATATATTGGAGTAACATATAGGATTACTTTTATCATTGAATACGCGGGCAAAGCCGCGGGCACGGCTAGTATTATCATATGTGTACTGTGACTAAAGAACAACATGAAAAAGAAAAAAAAAACTATTTACATGGTTCTGCTTATACGAAGAGCCGTCTCAAGTGTTAGCGCCATCTAGTTGGTACCATAGACAACTTGACGACTACCAGTAACCAGGCGGTGAGCACGCAGTAACAATACAAAAAATATATCTATTTACATGGTTCTGCTTATACGAAGAGCCGTCTCAAGTGTTAGCGCCATCTAGTGGGTACCATAGACAACATGACGACTACCAGTAACCAGGCGGTGAGCACGCAGTAACAATACAATAGACCTCTGCGAGCAGATGGCGCCGTTCTCAAATGATGTTAATGTTCCTACCATCCCATGAAGTATCAAGCAAACCCGCGGTGCTGAGATCGGCAGTGCTATTAAACAATGTTGATCATGACGGTTTCAAGCCGTAAAATTCAATAATGCTTTGCGATAGAGTCGATTTTGCTATGAAAAAAGTGACAATCTGATTGAAGCCAAGTTCTGTGTTCGGGGCCCGGGAGTACTTGCTGCTGTAACAATAGCTCCGAACTGGGCCCCAATTCTGTTATCTATTGAACAGCAATAACGCAAGTCGATCACTTGAAATTTTATGTGAAATTTTCTCATAATTTAGTCAAAGCTAGTAAAAAGTCGCTGTTTGTTTTTTGTTCTCTTTTATTTTTTGATAATTTCCCAATAAAAATAGCTTCTAGCACTTTTAAGTGATAAATAAGAAAATTTCGCAAAATGTTCTAGCGATCGACTTGCATTATCGCGGTTCAATAGTTAACAGAATCGGGGCCCTGACTGCAGGTACCACGCGGTACTGCCGCCGACACTCCTGCCTGCACACCCGAGTGCGGTTTGTATGCAGGGACCGCCTACCGACCTTTTGAACATCAAAAGTACCTATTTCGGGGCACAACAACAAAAGATTTTTTACCCGAGTACAGCACAGCAAGGGACCCTTTACCTACAGCGCAGCAAGTTTAATAGTCTATGTATCTATGTATGTGGGTATGTGGATGTTCCACCAGAGCGTCGCTCCTATTGGCCCGATTTAGACAAGCGAGGTGTCAATCGATTCGTCATAATCACATCACAAAATTCGTAAATAATGATTTTTAAACTATCATAAATATATCTATATAATATTCCGTGGGTGTGACCAAGCAGTTATTAATTTAAAATAAAAAGACTTTATATTATCTGTCAGATTATACGTCTAAAAAAGAATTCTAATATTAATCTGAATATATTCACTCAATAATAATAAAAACATGTAGGTATGTATCTAAAACTACTAGGAGATTTTTGAAATGTTTACATAAAAGTTTGTGATCAATTTTTTTGTCCCTTCCATGGATGTGTGTCAGTCACACTAGTCGTAAAATATAAAATAATCGAGCGCGTATTCGAACGAAACTGAGCATAGACAAGGTTTGGCCGCCATGTTTTGACTCAGTTGTTAGATTCTGCCGGCGGTGTACGTCACTTCTATGGATCCGTGGATAAAATATACCCATTTGGTAGCTTTTTGGGTTTTGGCATCCAAAACAAGTATATAAATAAATGAAGCCACGCATCCGCAAACAAAAACAATGTCCTACAGACCGCACAAACCCTTTCCTATACAGTAATCACTTCCATGGATCAAAGGTCACATCCATGGCTATATTTTTATACATGTATCCATAAATATAAATAAAATATAAATGAACATCTTTTGATAATGCGATGTTATTGTAATATTATTTTGTAAAAAGTGTCCCTTCTTTATAATATTTTACTGCCATGGATTGCAATAGTGTAGAGAATGTCACTTCCTTTGATCTAACGTACATCTAAGGTTCAAATCCCTTTAATTAAGTACTTAAAGAGGATCGTAGCTCCCAAACCCCACACGAATTAACCTATTTTGAAGCGTTTTTTTTATGTTTGAAAGCTGATGTGAACGAGGTGATTCTCAGCTATAACGAGAATGGGGGGTGGGGGGGTTATGTACATTTTTAATTTGTGCTTGTTTTTCTTTGGTTCGCAGTCGGGTTTTTTATTTTTATTTTAATAACTAGTTCTCCGCCCGCGACTCCGTCCGCGCGGACTACTGTATATCGCGAAAAATAGCATCCTATTATTTATTTTTTTTGCACCAATGCTCTTTAAATTTTTTGACAGACTTGTTATTTCGTTTCCATGGCAACCACAGACCATTCTGTGATGGCAACCGTTACTTACAGTGAGTAATCAACATTTTTCAGTTTTACTGTGGAAACTTATAATTTTCCGGGATAAAAAGTATCCCATGTTACTTGGGCGGGAAAACTAGTCATAAGAATTAGTGAGAAAGGATCTAAAATTTAGATCCTAACTTGTCAGTCAAAATTAAAAATACTAGGAGATTCGGACAATTCGGATTCCAATTCGGAAGCTGCATTTTTAGATTCCGATTTGGAGTTAGCTATAAAATTTAAAATGACTGAACACTGAATTGGTTGCGATGTGTGAAGCTTTGGCTTATTGAAAATCAATAAATTAAAATAGATTTGTAATCTTCACCGATTCGCGAAGCTCGCTTCAACATTTGGCTCGATGCACCTCGGTCATCCGAGGCACACCGACTGCCAACACCGTCCTTGAGCTAATTATATTATGTAATGATACTTCAATGGATACCTTCTCACTGCAATGTTCGAAACAATGACAAGGTTGATACTTTTGCGAAACAAGTTTGTTATGACGTGGTCAAGGCCGTAGCCAGGAATTCATTTCGGGGGGGGGGGGGGGGGGTCGAGCTTTGGACCAGAGTTTTTTTACCCGAGTACGCCGAAGCAAGGGAATGGTAATGAGTTTAACAGATTATGTATGTATGTATGTATGTATGTATGTATGTATGTATGTATGTATGTATGTATGTATGTGGGTACATAGATGTCATAGGCTATTTTTTTAACTCAACTACAGCTTATGTATTCAAACAAAAAACTTGGTCCGATTTTGACAAGCGAAGAATCAATCGATTCGTCTTCATTTATAGTGTCATAGGCAAAAATAAAAACGGCAGCATTTACTTACACGACCGTAGTCGAGTTTTAGTTTTGAACTTATGTCTTATTTATATGTTGATCGCTTTTAGCAATAAGACCGCCGATTGTGCCTATTTTTAAAATATTATCCCATATATTTGTCCTTAAATTTTGGTCTCTATTGACACCAAAATGGTTTTGTTATTACAATAATGAACATTTTATTAAGGGTTTATTATTATTATTAAGTTGTTAGAACCCCTGTGAGTGTTTATATGTAGGTACACAAGTTTGCAACACTAAAAATCTTGTGCTACTCTCGTGGTACTCGAAAATGTGGCCCTTGTTCCGTTTTTTTCAAAAAAACCTAGACTAAGAGAGCGATTTTCGGGTTTCCTTAATCTACAATGTTGTATAGGAAACCTAACTTAATCTACAATGTTGTACAGGAAACCTAACTTAATCTACAATGTTGTACAGGAAACTTAACTAAATCTACAATGTTGTATAGGAAACCTAACTTAATCTACAATGTTGTATAGGAAACCTAACTTAATCTACAATGTTGTATAGGAAACCTAACTTAATCTACAATGTTGTATAGGAAACCTAACTTAATCTACAATGTTGTATAGGAAACTTAACTTAATCTACAATGTTGTATAGGAAACTTAACTTAATCTACAATGTTGTATAGGAAACCTAACTAAATCTACAATGTTGTATAGGAAACCTAACTTAATCTACAATGTTGTATAGGAAACCAAACTTTTCTACAATTTTGAGATCAACTTGAACTCTGGTCCATTGCTTGTGGAGATACAGCCAGTCAAAGTGTTGCAAATTTTTTCAAAGATTTTTAGTTATTGTCGGTTTGGTAATTTCCAAGATAAGTACTGGCTAAACTTTTTTAATAGAAAAGTCATGAGAGAGGAATTTGTAGAGAAATTAATTAGCTTCAATTTCATTCAATTAGCTTAAAACACCTCAGAGTTTCCTCAAAAACTAAAAGTAAAGAAAGTACCCGAAAACGCTTCCCTAAATACATTATTTGGTAAATACTTCATTTTACTTTCTCTTTTAATAAAATCACCAAACACAAATGAATATAATAGAATTTTCATGTCGTTTCCAGTTTACATTAAAAAAATTGTGAACTGAACTGAACTTTTACCTATAGTAAAAATTCATTATAAATTGAGTTTTCAGTCTTTCCGTGTATAAAACGTTGGGTGGTTTACTAAGGAATTTCGGGGGGGTTTGAACCCCCCCCCCCCTGCCTACGGCCTTGGACGGGGTAGTTTATAACACTCTTCCTTACTATTCTGACTGTATCCACTTATTAAGAAAACAATGTTACAATCTCTGGAGAAAAAAATTGATGAACGTTCCAAGGAGAAGGGAATCTGGTATAAGACTATCCAGCCACATCCGCCAACAATACCCTGGATAGACAATAGTAGGTCAAATAGAACAGACATGGTTGTAGCCTTGAGACTTCGTTCCGGACATATCCCCTCGAAGAAATTCGCATTCTTGATGCGTAAAGTTCCCTCTCCGAATTGTCCCGACTGTGGTGTTCTCGAGGACATTTATCACATTCTGATGGAGTGTGTCCCGAACGAAGTGTTCCGGAGGAGTTGTCTAGACAACAAGTAGGCGATTGTAACAGCATTTTGGCCTATCCGGTGTCGGAAAAGGATAAAATGTTATATCAGTTATATAAAGTGTTTAGTTTACTAAGATTAATTACTAATTCTCTTATAGATTTCTTACTGAGAAGCATCATCGTAAACGATAAAGCTCATTAAATGAAGAAAAAAAAGAAGAGAAATCTAAAGATGATGTTCCTATTATACCTATTTAATGATACCCCATTTGACATAGTTCGTCGACTTTACTTTTTTATTTTTCACAATATGGCGTCTGGTTGTCGCCATATTGAATTTTGATTAATGTCAAGCACTCGCAAGATTAAGACAACGATTGACTTATGAATTTCCCGGGATAAAAAGTAACCTATGTTTAATTCCAGGGTATAAGCTGTCTCTTTTTCAAATTTCATCAAAATCCGTCCAGCCGTCATCAAGTAAAAGCTCCCCAAACAAACAAATATCCAAACAAAAACAAACAAACAGATCACGTTTCACATTTATATGTTGGTATGGATTTATATGTTATTACGAGCTGGGGTTCGGATAAAACTAATGTACGCCAATTACACCAAAAATTAACACCTTAATTCGAAAACCACAAAAAGAAATTTAACTAACAAGTAACACTCAAATACTTTTTGACTCGACTGTACACTCTTATCAATTATCACTGGATACTCGCTTCGAATCACTTTTAATCGTTTCGTTCTGAACGCCACATCAATACTGTCCAGGCAGCCGATGCGGCCCTATTTATACAGCGCCGGAAATTTCCAGAACCGAGTACCTTCTGGAAATTTCCGGCGTTATGTTCTAGCAGCAGTCGGTAGATATTTGAACTTTCAAGGTTGGCGGCGCCTTAGATGTTGCCGCTCCGCGCCGCACCCGTAGGTACCTAAGGCCGGCGGCGCCTTTGATGTGGCCGCACCCGTAGATATGTACCTACCGCGCGCTCTGGAAACTTCTGTAGGTGCCTAGGCACCTACAGACCCTAGGGTCCACTGGTGTGTTCCAGCAGGTTCCTATAGATGTAGGTATTGCGTTCTCCGACCGCGGCTCCTCGAACATGTTATTCTAAAAATTGACCGGCCTAACAATAAGTATAGATTGTTGGATCTACATTTAATGTAGATTTGAATTGTCTAGTCTATCCATACCAATATATAAAAGTGAAACGTTGTTTGTTTGTTTGTTTGGGGAGCTTTCACGCGATAACAACTGGACGGATTTAGATGAAATTTGGAATGAATATAGCTTATACCCTAGAATAAAACATAGGATACTTTTTATTCCGGATAATTGTGAATTTCCACGGGAATACTGGAAAATGTTGATTACTAAATAACGGTTGCCATGGAAAAGAAATAACAAATCTGTCAAAAAACATCAGGAGCGTTGGTGTTATACCTACTTTTGTATTGGTTTTTATACGCTTTATATTAGCTTCACTTGTATGTTTGTATGTTTGTAACCGACTCCTTTGGACGCTATTTTGACCCACTTTAAACGGTCAGATTTCATTCTAATTTAGCACACCTGTCAAATACCGATGACAATGCAATAATTCGAAGAAAAGAAAAAAAAAAGTTTTAAATAAATAGTTTAAAAAAACTAAAAAACACGCTTTATATAGAAAACCAAACTAAAAAATAGAAAATAAATTTTAATAGTGTAAATAAGAAAAAAATGTTTTGCTGATGTGATGCTTTTTTTCGCGATAAACAGTAGTCCGCGCGGACGAAGTCGCGGGCGAATGCTAGTTAGAAGTATAGAAGATGGATCTACATATACATAGTTTCTTCAAATTATTTAAATACAAGCGCAAATTATAAATTTATATAACCCCCGGGGTGGGGGACCCCTATTATAGCTAAAAAGCATTGCGATCACATCAGTTTTCAAACATAAAAAACTGCATCAGAATCGCTCCATTCGTTTGGGAGCTACGATCCAACCCCCTCCCCCCCCCCCTTCCCACCCTCCCACCATTATAGCGAAAAACAATCTTGTTTAACTCAGCATTGAAACATAAAAAACCACAGCTAAATTGGTCCATTCCTTTGAAAGATACGATTATCACGCCCTTTCTCGAGTCCCTCCCTCCCCCCTCCTATATTTAAGACCCATCTCGATCACATCAGTTTTCATACACAAAAAAACCGCATCAAAAGCGGTCCATTCGTTTGGGAGCTACGATGCCACAGACACACACACACACACACACACACACACACCCTTGTTCGCGGCTTTAATAATACGCGGACCTTTACAAAAATCCAGGTTATGCGGGCCTACCTTTCCCGTTGGTTTAGCGAAGTGTTAATACCGTACGAAAAGTAACCTATCTCTGTCCAACACAATTCTCTGGTCAGAATTTCTATACACTCGAAAAGGACAAAGACTAAAACCCGATTATGCGGTCCGACCGCATAATAAGAAGGCACGAACGCTCTTCACACAAGTCCGCATAATATTCGCAAGTCATACTCTTTTACACAAGGCCCGCATAATATTCATCAGCCATACTCATTTACACACAGACCGCATAATAATCAAAAGTCATACCCATTTACACAATGCCCGCATAATATTATTAGGTCATACTCATTTACACACTGACCGCATAATAATCAAAAGTCATACTCTTTTACACCCTGTCCGCATAATAATCAAAAGTCGTACTCTTTTACACACTGTCCCCATATTATTCGAAAGTACTCTCGTATTTTACACACAGTCCGCTCAGTATTCTAAAGTCGTACTTACTATTTAAAAAACACTGACCGCATAATATTCTGCCATTTTCTATTACACAGTAAAACCTTAAATCCCGATTATGCGGACCTACCGTATAAGAAAAAGCCACGAACGCTCTGAACACAATGTTTGCATAATATTGTAAAATCAGACCCTTTATAACACTTTCTGAATAATTATAGTAATATAGATGAATTTGCTTCTGCACAAAATCGTCCTTAACGAGAATAATATTTTTCAAAATCATACGTTGCGCGTTGTTTTGGTCACGCACTGACAAGATTCAAATCGCCCGCTAGTTTTCCGACCCGTCCCGTACCGCAACTGACTATCGTCAGCTTTTAAATTTGTAATCGACTTCACAAAAGGAGACGGTTATAAGTTATAATTATGTTCGATTGTATGTTTTTTTTTGTGTATGTTCTCCGATTTCTCCGTCAATTACGTTCCGATTTTGAAAAATATTTTTTGTGTGAATGTGTATACTCTCGAGGTGGTCTCATATAAATTGCATCAAAATTGGTTAAGTAGTTTTTTGAAATTAAATAGATTATTTTTAAATTGTGTTTATATTACCTTTAATCTCCAAGATTTTATTCATTAGGGTAGAATTTCAGTGTAGTCTCATATAAACTTCATCAAAATTGGTTAAGTAGTTTATATATTAGAAAATCTATTTATTTTAATTTTTTATGTTTTCTCATATCTTCGGAATTTCTAGATGATTATATTTACTTGAAAAAAGAGGACATACTGTATATATATGAGTTAAGTAGCTTTTTACAAGCTTTTATTCAATACACTGGGTTGGGACAAGTTTGCAAGTCAATTAACGACGTCCAATGAAGTTGAAGTTTTGCACACGGGTGTAGTTCTGATGACAATACAATATTTATGGTACTGTTGAGCTGGTCTGATGATGGAGCCGGAAGGAAGTCACAGGAACTCCACAACAAAATGATGAAACCCCTTCGAGTTTAGGCTTATTTGATTGGTCTCGATGAGTTTTCAGGTCTTAGTGGTACTGGTGTGGTATCTCATAAAATATTGTTTTAAAAAAGTTTTTATATACTCGTATTTAAAACTTATAAATCCATTTTTTGTTTATGTTTTCTCATATCTACGAGATGTGTAACCATTTTTTTAACGAGTTCCATTCCAGTGAAATCATAGATAGTTTTCGTAAAAACTGATTCAATTGTTTTATATGTACGATTAGGTTATTCATCCTTAGTTTTAATTTACTAACGTCGAGTCTAAAGTGAGTTTAATTATTTTCTTTGGCATCATTTTATTTCTTCCGATGTTTGCTTAGGTCACTTCAAATCAAGAAATAAAAATACTTTTAAAAAATAGTTAATAGTCTTCATATTAACAATGTTCTTTCGTAAACAACCACTAAAAAGAAAAACATAATTACGATTGAGCCAGAATAACATGACTTTTTCTAAATTACCAATGTTTTAATAATGCAAAAATACAACATAAGATAAGAAAGAGTTTATTGAAGGTGTAGAATATTGGTACATATTTCAAAAAAAGGATTAAACATTTGTGACATTACGTTCCAAACGTAATTCATGTTAGGAAATAATGTCACAAATGTTTAATAAGAAAAACAAACCCTTCTGCCATGTCTAAGTTAACGATTAAATAAAAAAGTTCTTGCATGTTCTTGCATTTTAAATCTGAATAAAGGATGCACAATTTTTAAATAGTTTGCAAACATATAGTAGTAGTTAATAGTTTTAGTTTGCATCAATAGGCAATGTAGTTTATTAATAAAATTTCAATATTTGAAGATCAAAATTAGATTGACATCGATTTTATGATTACAACACCGTAATAATCAATTAAAAATATTTTACTTAGCACATTATACTTACTCTCCTACTGCACTTCACTGAGCTCACTGAGTCTTCAGCTCTCCTCATCCCTTTTCTTTCAGCCACTTTTCGCAGGTCATCACTCCACCTGGCCACAAGGCGTACTACATTATGTTTGCCTATACGTGGGCTCCACTCGAGTACTCGTCTACCCCAACGGTTATCGGTTTCGGGAAATGTGACCACCACTTTAGCTTACTTATCCTTAGAGCTATGTAATTAACCTTGGTTCTCCGTCGGATATCTTCATTACCAATCTTGTCCTTCAGAGAAACTCGAAGCATAGGTCTCTCTATAGCTCGCTGAGAGACCTAACATTTGTGGACTAGTTCGACCGTGATTGTCCATGTTTCGGCTCCGTACTGGTAGGACGCACTGATTGAAGACTTTTTTCTTCTCAAAGTTGTTCTTACCTAATTGCAATATTTGCGCAAGGTAAACATATTGCTGGACAACTTCAACTTCCATTGACTGCAATCAGTTCCGGGTCAATAAGATCGTTAAACATGATCTTGGTCTTATCTTGGTTCACTTCGAGACCGATACGTTCAGAAGCATCAACTAGGTTGGACAGCATACTTTACAAGTCTTGCAGCGACTCCGCTATTAGTACGATATCATCGGCAAATCGTATGTGTGAGATGTTCTCGCCATATATATAAATGCCCGTGCCCGTAAAAACATTGTGTTTGGATCACATAAATTCATATATGTACCAAATTTCAACTTAATCGGTCCAGTAGATTCGGAGCACATTTATTGTGACAGGCGGACAGACAGACAGCACACGAGTGATCCTATGATTGTTCGGTTTTTATTTGGACGTACGGAACCCTAAAACAATTTCAAGACATAAGTAGTTACCTAACTAAAATAAATAAAACATCTTTGAATAAGTAATATTTTTAATTTTAAGCTTGGTTTATAAAACACTAGTTTTCCGAATAAATAAAAATAAATAAAATAAAAGTACCTATAAAAATTCATAGTTTACAGCGCAAATGCATTTTAGTTCTGGTCCTTATCCGGGAATTCAAGATAAACTTAAAAGCATGTAAATACTGGTACTTTTATTGGCACACAAATCCAAATAGATAAAATTATGAATTTAATAATCTATGGAAGCGCGGTGCAAATGGCGTTGTCACAACTGTCAGTAGCTCTCCGCGCTGCCTGCGCTCATCCCGCTGCAACAGAGCATACGCTCCAACAAACGTTAAACGTAAAGGGCGCATTTTATAATGAAACGTACGTATTTTAATTACACACAATCATGTCCGCATTTTGCATCACCTACGTAATTTAACACAGGGCGACCGCATAATCAATCGCAGACTAACATACACAGGACAAGGTCCGCATTTTACATCACATACATACTTTAACACAGGGCGAGCGCATAATCAATTGCAGACTAACATACACACCTCGAGGTCCGCATTATAATAACGTACTAACTCTTACACAACTAGGACTGGTGGCGCCACGTGGTGGTTACACACTGAACTAAAACACTAACGGATGTTAACTAAAGTTGTCAAATATCCCTAATATGCGGTAATTTTTCATATTTTGCTAAGATTTCACCAGTCAACCAATCTCATCGCGACGAATAATATATAATACGACAAAGATATATTTGAGACCTCGTCAAATTATTATGCGAACGTCCGCACAACGGGGTAAATCCGCACAATCGTGGTTCCTGTCACGGTAAAGACCGCATAATGTTAAAGCCGTAAATACACTGTGACACACACCCTAAACTTATAACACCCGTATCTTTGTTCGGGGGTTAATAAGGAGTAGTATTGAGAATTCAGTGACTCAGCAGTACCACCGGAGATAGTTCAAGTGGTTTGTTTAGGCCTGTACACAATAACATTTAAATACAAGGTATACTACGAATCAAACATAATGGCGGCTGTGAAGTGCTCTGTTAGCGCGGTATCGCGCATCCCCTCACCCCTCCAACGCCCGCACATACCTACCTAATATTTGCTACTGCGCAGCGCTCCGCGCCAACTTCACAGCCGTCATTATGTTTGATTCGGACTCTATTAAAGTTGGAATCAGCTTGTCGGAGGGGTGAGGGGATGCGCGATACCGTGCATCCCCTCACCCATCGCACTTCACAGCGGCCATTAAGTTTGGTTCGTACTATAAGTAGGTAGCTAAAGTTTGAATGATAGTAGATTGTATCTAGCTTATGCTCGTGGCTTCGTCCCTCGGAATACAGTTTATTGCGATAAAAAGAATCCTAGTGGTATGTGAAGGACATGCAGGGTTCAAATTATCTCCGTATCAAATTTCGTCAAGATCAGTTCATCAGTTCGGTCGTGAAAACCTATGGAACAGACAGACTTAGCTATTACAATAATTAGGTATGGATGTACGTACGTTTCCCGAACAGTACAAGAATGTACCTATCCTTCTTTTCCGTGCGCTTCAGCTAGCTTGAAGACCGCGCCGGCGCGCCGATAGTGCGGCGGACACCGAAGCGCCGCCAGCACCGCGGGTCCTGGCTCGCAGCTTCGGTTCTTTGGGAACTGTTGACAGTATTGACACAATCACCTTAGGGCTTCACACAAGTTGAAGTGCAGTACCTACACGGTTCAACCGCGCGGGCGTGACGAACGTGACGAACGAGACGTGCGGCGACATTGGGAATTATCGGGCGAATGAGCGCGCCGCGAAATGAGCGAAGCGAGAATAGAGATGTGATTAAAAGTTAAAAAAGATTAATAGTTAAAATGTTAAAAGAATATAACGTGTTAAATTAAACGTTATTAATTTAACGTTTAAGGAAGGATGTGATTTCACTTTTTTGCATTTATTAATCTGTTAAATTTAATGTCTGTTTTTTGTTAAAAAAATATGTATCAAAATATAGTTGCTAAGTACTTATGATTTAAATTTTAATTATGGGTTTGGGTACTTAGTTCAATAATGTGCCTAAGTACTATATCCAGCTTTTTATATTTTGTTTCTGTGTAATTGAACGAGAGAGTGCGAAGCGCGAGCGAAGCGTCTCTATTTCAGCTTGGACAAAAATAATTTCGTAACTCCGGATGTGTGTCCGTCCGGATCTCTGTTCTCCTCTACAGGTCGCATTTCTCAACAGATCTAGACGAAACTTGTTATACAGGATAAACAATTTTTAGAATTTTTATTCGTCGGGAATTTTGTGTTGGGGAGCTACTTCCCCCAAAAAGGGGGCTACTGAATATCGTCTCCTTATTAGATGAACATTATAAACGATGTCATGGAATGCCACTGACTCCTGATTTTGACTTACCGACGAAGAAGAAGAGCTAATCTCAGTGTAAGCCGAAATATGCTTTAACTTTAAATGAGTCCTCAAGTTGGTCTGTAGATTTATAAGATAAATTATTTTTACAAAAATTACAAGTAGCAAATTTGCTATTATTGGAAGGTTTGTCGAAGTAGTTCCAAATTACGGCATTACTGCGTCTCGATGACATTCTACGAGTTCTATTCCAGTTCACTCCCACTAAATTAATTAAATAATAATATGTCTTGCATAGAAGTATTAGGAATAGAAGGTAAGTACCGACAAGCGCTCGTCCAAAAAGTAAGGAAGAAACTCGATTTATGAACGCGTAAGGACCGTGTATTGACGCTCGGCGACACACACACAAGTAAAGAAATAATGTTGCTAGAGGAATCACATTGATCTATTTTAGCATATTTTTTATTGATTAATATTTTTTATGATACCGTATATTAAAGATTGGAAGGTTACTAAATACAATAGAACGTAATAAGGAAATTACAAAATGCGTAGGTAGGTAAGAGAAAGTTGATGGACGAGTTATTGATTGCCAAATGAAAGTCTCGCACGGAGGGTTCCGTCCTTTTTTTTGTGATACAATTTCATCTTTACTGTTTCAGCCATTTGAGAGTAAAGTATGATGATGGTGATGATGATGATGATGAAAAGTATCCTTTGTGTTATTCCAGGGTACAATCTATCTCTATTCCAAATAATTCCATATCAATCCGTTCAGCAGTTTGCGAGTGAAATATGATGATGATGATGATGATGAAAGTATCCTATGTATTATTCTAGGGAATAAGCTATCTACATTCCAAAATTCATCAAAATCAGTCCAGCCGTTATCGCGTTAAAACTACCCAAACAAACAAACGATTTCACTTTTATATATTGGTGTGGATAATCAACAAAAAACGATAAATTAGTTTTTCGTATTCTAGCAACATCAAACCATTAATGTATTAACAAAAGTAAATTAATAATTATCACGTATCAACTAAACCTTCAATAACGGCAATTTTTTTTTTCAATATCTTGCAACCCAAAACCATTATGGCGTCAGTCAAAACTACGATTTATTTTTCTGTAACGTTTGATTAATTACTCAAGAAATATAGGCTATAGTGTTGTACTTACACGTGATAACCGATCTTAGTATCTTTCTTCTGCTTTGCTGATTGGTTATGACACCCTTTCATTGCACAAACCGTCATTTTTAACGAAAAAGTCGGGAGCTCCTGCAATGCGTGACGCAGAAGGCGCACGCCAAAGTTAAAATTTAGACGACCCGCACGAGGGTACCCAGGGGGTACGGCCCTCGGCTTGGACGGCCGTCTGATTACGGGGGTAACGAACTAAACACCCCTGGATCGCTACCGTTAAGTAGTGATCGAGGGGGGCCCTGAACAATGGCTAGATGCCCTTTGATTGATTTTTATAACTGACCGCCGATTCGTAATACACCTTCGAGAAGAATCGGCAAGAAACTCGAAAGCGAATAATATCTGACTATGGACAAGTCGGCGCGATCGCTAAGCCTTTTGAGGCTTTGGTTGATCTTCTTCACTACGAGTGCGCCTACTTACCTTCTATTCCTAATACTTCTATGATGTCTTGTATGATAATACACACAATACAATATACACTGTTATAACACCTCATACGTATCAAAATAAATTCAATGTAACACCAAAATCGCGCACGGATAAACTGTAGAAAGAAAGTAATACGTACCTACTTATTTACTCGTAGTTAGTGTTTACATTTGTCGAACTGTCGAAATCAATAACAAAACCTATTCTTATTTATATAAGACTCACAATTCTATGCATTCAACTAGTTAAAAGTTATTTTTTAATGCCAAGCAATTAAAGTTTATAATTGTAGCATTCAAGACAAGACCTAACAATGATCATAAATCGCTTAACGTCATAAGCTCATACTAGAGGGCGTTAGAATAAAATAATATATGTCCGCTGGCTTAGTTGTATTAGCTATGAAGTTAAAACTTTTAACGAACATCTCAATATTGATTAATGAAGTTATGAGTTACAAAAAATAATGTGTTAAATTAATCGTTTAAACTTTTAATGATCATCTCTAAGCGAGAAGCGAGTCGGTCGTCCTTGAAATACACAGCAGCCCCCTTTAAAATAAATAATATCTATGGCGGCCATGGCGCTGGGGACTGCGGTGCCGAGCGGCAAGTCAACCGTCTTGTTCGCTCAATGTATCGATACGTTCAATAAGCGACCTTATTTCATAGTAGCTAAGGTAAAAACGAAACTTCGTATTTGACTGTAGAGTAGGCAGTTGTCCTACTCTACAGTGGTTTGGTTTGATGCGATGGAGGAGCGGCGGCGGGGACTTTGTGTACCAACACCGCGCGCGGCGCGGCATTTGGGCTTTGCTTTTGGCGGCGAGTGAATAGGGTTGTCAGCCGTCCAGTTTTTACAGTCTCGTCCGGCCAAATATTTTCAAATAGGTAGCCGTCCGGTTTTCGTTCATAGAATAAAAATATAAATTTAAAAACTAAAAGCCGACTTAGTGTACTAAATATTCAAACGATTTGGAAGTTTTAAACTTTAGAACAGGGGGAGTGCCCCCTGTTCTAAAGTTTTTAATTTCTAAAACGTTTGAATATTCTTGTTTGTGACTTTTTAGTCCACTAAGACCGTAGTCGGATTTTAGTTGTTGAACGTATATTGTTAACTATGTGTTCGAATCGCGAATGTTTAAAAGTTACATCTACATTAATATTACGAGACATAAGTTCAAAAACTAAAACCCGTCTACGGTCGGGTAAAATAAGCCTATGACACTCTTGCGATGAAGACGAATCGATTGATATCTCGCTTGTCAAAATCAGACCAAGTTTTTAGTTTGAAAACATAACCCTTCCTTTGCCTAGCCGTAGTCGGGTAAAAAGAAATCCTATGACACTATACATGAAGACGAATCGATTGATACCTCGCTTGTCAAAATCGGACCAAGTATTAAGTTAGAACACCTAAGCCTTACGTTACCTTGCCTTAGTCGGGTAAAAAAATAGCCTATGACACCATACCTGCAAACGAGTCGATTTACACCTCGCTTGTCAAAATGGATCCAATAGCGTCGACGCTATAGAGATTCCACTACATAGATACGTAGGTACATATATACATACATACACTGTTAAACTCATTACCCTTCCCTAAACGAAATAGCAGAATCCAACAAGTACCACACATAGTACATATGTATGCCCAGCGCGTCGAGCGGCTCTTCGAGGTCGTGGGAATTTTAAATCGTTTCATAATGAAGAAGAGTACTCGAAATTGTTAAAACTGTCTGATGCCGAATGGACTAAGGAATTAAATAAATTACATAATGATAAAATTGCTAAGATGCTGTAGAATTTTACATGAACATGGGTGCAAGAGAAGCACTTGCGCATCCTGGTTTTCTTAATTGAGCGAGCGAGCGCAAAGCGCGAGCGAAGCGTGTCCGTTTCAGCTTGGGAAAATAATATTAAGTCGAATTCCTAATAAATTTAAACGGGACTTAATCGCGCTGAAAACTTAATATTTATTCAGCTCGACGTTTCGATCAAGCTGTATTCTTGTGACCACGATCAATGCAACTTGATCGAAACGTCGAGTTAAATAAAAATTAAGTTTTCAGCGCAATTAAATCCCGTTTACATATATAACTATGTGTTCGAATCGCGAAAGTTTAAAAGTTACAATTACTTTCGTATGTCCGGATCTCTTTTCTCCTCTACAGGTCGCATTTCTCAGCCGATCTAGACGCAAATTGGTATAGAGTTTAAATAATTTTTAACTCATCGGGGAGTTTTGATTCCTGATGACCTTATTAGATCCGATTTCGATGTTTATTTTTTTTATTTGTAAGGCAGTTACTTTAAATTGGTCTCATAAATGTGTTAAAGATCTGATGAGGATATTCGGCATGATGAGCAGAAAAGCTCTTCAAAATGCAGTAACATTCTCACTTTTAGGTTTCTACCAGTAGAACCCCTCACACCCCCGACCCCTTGAGGTTTATGAGTCTTAATATTTCGTAATGGCTGAAATATGTGTTTTTGTACCTTTTCAACCCGCATATCTCCGCCATTTTGAAAAATTTCAAAGAACTCAATCGAAAAAAAAACCCTGGTATTTTTTATCGAACTTGCTCACAAAATTTCACGAGAATCGGTTGAGAAATGCCACCTGTACAGGAGAACAGCCGGACAACCACCGGCCGGAAATACTAAAGCATTTTTGCCCAAGCTTAAACGGAGACGCTTGGCTCGCGCTTGGCGCTCGCTCCGTCATTGATGGTTCTGTGATGTCGCACGATGATAGTTACGGGTTTACTTTTATACACATTTAGCCTAAAAATTGTTTATTGAGAAGATGCATCTAGCATACCTATGAGCGGTTGACTGTTCATAATAGAAATTCGCAGTCTGTCTGTCAGGAGGTTTGTCACGGTACTGTTTTATAGGTAGGTATAATCTATACTCATAATAAATAAATAGGAACGAAATAATCTGAACAAGGAAGATAATAAAATAAGGGGATTTAAAATAAGCTATTGAACAAGAAAATAACTTTTTTTTAAATCGTGTCTAATAGTTTGTTTGTTAGTTGTCTGTATGTTTGTTTGTTAGTTGTCTGTATGTTTGTTTGTTCGTGCATCACTTTAATACTACTGGACCGATTGCGGTGCGGATTGCTTGACGAGCAATCGATAAAAAAATTTAGACGGCTGATGGAATTTTGATCAAATGTTGGTATATTAGTATTTTAGGTATTGGAATGGTAAATTGGTAATTTTAACCAAGAGAAATGACCACGCGTGCGAAGCCGCAGGCACCAGCTAGTTCACTATATGCAGCGAACGTCCATTAATGTTCATTGGTAAATCTACATCTACACTAATACACTACTTCTAATACTATAATGAGGAAAACTTTGATTGTTTGTATGTTTGTTTGTTTATAATTCATCTGGTCAAACCATATTAATATGATGTGGGCAGCGAATATTTTCCATTTCATGAAATGGGTCGGCCGGATCATGAAGTGATCAATTCTACGACATGGTCACGACATTTAAATTTTCTTTGTACCTATATTTTGTTTGACGTATAGTCACAGAATATATAATAGTGTATAGTGGACTTGTACTATTAGTTATTCTGTGACACGAGTGCGACGCGCACGCCGCCAGTGTGACCATCGGGAAAGCAAGTCATACATTCAAAACTAAACCCCGACTACGGTCGGGTAAAAATGGCCTATCTTGGGAATCTTGGGATGAAGACGAATCGATTGATGATTGATTGATCTGTAACTTGGTCTGATTTTGTCTTATTATGAAAGTGGCGTTTAGATTTTACGATTACTTTATTTAATTCAGAGAAATTTTCACTAGTCATAGCCATACAAAAGGTGACTTCTGCAACCTTACGAGATTTAATTGCTTCAGTACAGTCTTTATCCCACCACGGAGGTGATGGAATTTTATTCGAATGAGGTTTTTTAATAGGGAAAGACCCATTAGCACACTCTAACAAACTGTGCACAAGCGCATCAGAATAAGATCTTATATTGTAAGAATTTATGACAGGTAATTTAGGAGAATTTATATCAGTGAGTTCATTAAATTTAGCCCACCCTGAACTATTATTGTCTATGGCATATTTAAGAAGAGGAGTATTTCTAGAAGCAGTACACGGACATTTTTGTGAAATATTTATAAGAATAGGAAAATGGTCACTGCCATAAGTAGAAGGAAGGACACACCAAGACATAAGTGAAGCAAGTTCTGGAGAACATAACGACAGGTCCACTGCACTAGGGTATTCATCTGGCCGAGTCACCATTTTGTGTGATCCTTGTGTATGTTATTTTTATTTTAAATTTATTGTTCAATTGTATTTTTATTTTATTTTACTTGTTACTTCTCTAAAACACTTATCAGTTTATATCCTGGCCCTTTTGTACCTACCTTGTGTTGTGATGAGCGGATATGCATGGACACGTCGCTTCTTCTAGCCGGGGAACCGTCATTTAAAATACAGAGATTAAGATGATCTAAGGAGTCCAATAAAAAGATCCCAGGTGAATCCGACAAACCACAACCTCATACAGAGTGATGACAATTCAGATCACCCAAAACTAGAAGAGGTTTAGGAAGAGAATTTAAAACAGCAATAAGTTTACGAATTATAGATTTGGAAGGCAAAGGAATGTATAGAGAGATAACTGTTGAATTCTTAAGCTGAACAGCAACCACCTCGAAACCTTCACCATAATAAGGCAAAGAAATAATTGAGTAGGTAATTTATTTTTAATAAAAAGGGCAACACCACCTAAACCATCTTGACGGTCTCTTCTAACATCAACAAAACCCGATAACCTAAATTTGGAATAGGGTCTAAGCCAAGTTTCTGAGACCGACAAGATGTCCGGACTGTGATGGTTAACTAGATAAATAAGATCGGACTTTTTGTTAATAATACTTCTAGGGTTCCATTGGAGAATCCTGTAAACTTGATCCATTTTGTAAGAAAGATAAGAGGCAACTTAAGGTAGGGGCAACGTTGGACGGTAAGTTAGAGAGAGACGGAGCACTGTTTAATAAAGGAAGAAGAGAGTTTATAAGTTTCAAAAGAAGATCAACAACGAGTGACTGAAGAGGGGGATTATCTATATTTACTCTGTCCTGAGCTTGAAGAGCGAGCCATTAGGAGCTGCTTCTGATAAATCGTCTCTAATAATATTATTATGAGCGACTCTGTCGTAACCGTTACCGTTAGCGACGGCCGAAGTAGGGGCATGATGCTTCTGAATTACCTTCTTTTTGTATACGACTCTTTGAGGTTCCACAGTATTATTTTTGATCATATGAAAAGAGGAAAAAGGGGGAGAAGGAGACGTAGAAGAAGCGATGTTGGCGTAGGACACTTTTGACACAGAAAACAATTTAAAAGCTGAAAACAATTGACACCAATATGGTTTTGTTATTACAATAATGAACATTTTATTAAGGGTTTATTATTATTATTATGTTGTTAGGACCCCTGTGAGTGTTTATATGGTTTTTAAGTGAGTGTTTACACAAGTTTGCAACACTAAAAATCTTGTGCTACTCCCGTGGTACTCGAAAATGTGGCCCTTGTTCCGTTTTTTTCCAAAAAACCTAGACTAAGAGAGCGATTTTCGGGTTTCCTTAATCTACAATGTTGTATAGAAAACCTAACTTAATCTACAATGTTGTATAGGAAACCTAACTTAATCTACAATGTTGTATAGGAAACCAAACTTAATCTACAATGTTGTATAGGAAACCTAACTTAATCTACAATGTTGTATAGGAAACCAAACTTAATCTACAATGTTGTATAGGAAACCTAACTTAATCTACAATGTTGTATAGGAAACCTAACTTAATCTACAATGTTGTATAGGAAACCTAACTTAATCTACAATGTTGTATAGGAAACCTAACTTTTCTACAATTTTGAGGTCAACTTGAACTCTGGTCCATTGCTTGTGGAGATACAGCCAGTCAAAGTGTTGCAATTTTTTTCAAAGATTTTTTGTTATTGTCGGTTTGGTAATTTCCAAGATAAGTACTGGCTAAACTTTTTTAATAGAAAAGTCATGAGAGAGGAATTTGTAGAGAAATTAATTAGCTTCAATTTCATTCAATTATCTTAAAACACCTCAGAGTTTCCTCAAAAACTAAAAGTAAAGAAAGTACCCGAAAACGCTTCCCTAAATACATTATTTGGTAAATACTTCATTTTACTTTCTCTTTTAATAAAATCACCAAACACAAATGAATATAATAGAATTTTCATGTCGTTTCCAGTTTACATTAAAAAAATTGTGAACTGAACTGAACTTTTACCTATAGTAAAAATTCATTATAAATTGAGTTTTCAGTCTTTCCGTGTATAAAACGTTGGGTGGTTTACTAAGGAATTTCGGGGGGGTTTGACCCCCCCCCCCCCCCCCCGCCTACGGCCTTGGACGGGGTAGTTTATAACACTCTTCCTTACTATTCTGACTGTATCCACTTGTTAAGAAAACAATGTTACAATCTCTGGAGAAAAAAATTTGATGAACGTTCCAAGGAGAAGGGAATCTGGTATAAGACTATCCAACCACATCCGCCAACAATACCCTGGATAGACAATAGTAGGTCAAATAGAACAGACATGGTTGTAGCCTTGAGACTTCGTTCCGGACATATCCCCTCGAAGAAATTCGCATTCTTGATGCGTAAAGTTCCCTCTCCGAATTGTCCCGACTGTGGTGTTCTCGAGGACATTTATCACATTCTGATGGAGTGTGTCCCGAACGAAGTGTTCCGGAGTTGTCTAGACAACAAGTAGGCGATTGTAACAGCATTTTGGCCTATCCGTTGTCGGAAAAGGATAAAATGCTATATCAGTTATATAAAGTGTTTAGTTTACTAAGATTAATGACTAATTCTCTTATAGATTTCTTACTGAGAGGCATCATCGTAAACGATAAAGCTCATTAAATAAAGAAAAAAAAAGAAGAGAAATCTAAAGATGATGTTCAAATACCTATTTAATGATACCCCATTTGACATAGTTCGTCGACTTTACTTTTTTATTTTTCACAATATGGCGTCTGGTTGTCGCCATATTGAATTTTGATTAATGTCAAGCACTCGCAAGATTAAGACAACGATTGACTTATGAATTTCCCGGGATAAAAAGTAACCTATGTTTAATTCCAGGGTATAAGCTGTCTCTTTTTCAAATTTCATCAAAATCCGTCCAGCCGTCATCAAGTAAAAGCTTCCCAAACAAACAAACATCCAAACAAAAAAACAAACAAACAGACTACGTTTCACATTTATATGTTGGTATGGATTTATATGTTATTACGAGCTGGGGTTCGGATAAAACTAATGTACGCCAATTACACCAAAAATTAACACCTTAATTCGAAAACCACAAAAAGAAATTTAACTAACAAGTAACACTCAAATACTTTTTGACTCGACTGTACACTCTTATCAATTATCACTGAATACTCGCTTCGAATCACTTTTAATATCAGTTAAATTATACAATAAAATTCCATTAGAAATAAGAAATAAAAATGAAATTGAATTTTTGACTTGTATTAAGAATCATTTAATAGCCAAGAGCTATTACAAACTTGACGAAGCTTTTGCTGATAGAAATATCTTTGATATATAGTGACTTTATTGTGTTGTGTACTTATAATGTTATCTTAATTGCTTACAATATTTTGTGTTGACGTTGCTTTTGCAGAAAACTTTATTTGAATGTAGAATAATTTTGAATATTTTTTACCCAATTTATATTTTGTGATACAATGTTCTGTAAGTGACTTGTCTAAGTACATGTAATATGTCAAAAGATGAATAAATGAATTGAATTGAATTGAATAATCGTTTCGTTCTGAACGCCACATCAATACTGTCCAGGCAGCCGATGCGGCCCTATTTATACAGCGCCGGAAATTTCCAGAAGCGAGTACCTTCTGGAAATTTCCGGCGTTATGTAGATATAGCAGCAGTCGGTAGATATTTTTCGCACCCGTAGGTACCTAAGGCCGGCGGCGCCTTTGATGTTGCCGCACCCGTAGATATGTACCTACCGCGCGCTCTGGAAACTTCTGTAGGTGCCTAGGGTCCACTGGTGTGTTCCAGAAGGTTCCTGTTGATGTAGGTATTGCGTTCTCCGACCGCGGCTCCTCGAACATGTTATTCTAAAAATTGACCGGCCTAACAATAAGTATAGATTGTTGGATCTACATTTAATGTAGATTTGAATTGTCTAGTCTATCCATACCAATATATAAAAGTGAAACGTTGTTTGTTTGTTTGTTTGGGGAGCTTTCACGCGATAACAACTGGACGGATTTAGATGAAATTTGGAATGAATATAGCTTATACCCTAGAATAAAACATAGGATACTTTTTATTCCGGATAATTGTGAATTTCCACGGGAATACTGGAAAATGTTGATTACTAAATAACGGTTGCCATGGAAAAGAAATAACAAATCTGTCAAAAAACATCAGGAGCGTTGGTGTTATACCTACTTTTGTATTGGTTTTTATACGCTTTATATTAGCTTCACTTGTATGTTTGTATGTTTGTAACCGACTCCTTTGGACGCTATTTTGACCCACTTTAAACGGTCAGATTTCATTCAAATTTAGCACACCTGTCAAATACCGATGACAATGCAATAATTCGAAGAAAAGAAAAAAAAAAGTTGTAAATAAATAGTTTAAAAAAACTAAAAAACACGCTTTATATAGAAAACCAAACTAAAAAATAGAAAATAAATTTTAATAGTGTAAATAAGAAAAAAATGTTTTGCTGATGTGATGCTTTTTTTCGCGATAAACAGTAGTCCGCGCGGACGAAGTCGCGGGCGAATGCTAGTTAGAAGTATAGAAGATGGATCTACATATACATAGTTTCTTCAAATTATTTAAATACAAGCGCAAATTATAAATTTATATAACCCCCGGGGTGGGGGACCCCTATTATAGCTAAAAAGCATTGCGATCACATCAGTTTTCAAACATAAAAAACTGCATCAGAATCGCTGCATTCGTTTGGGAGCTACGATCCAACCCCCTCCCCCCCCCCCCCCTTCCCACCCTCCCACCATTATAGCGAAAAACAATCTTGTTTAACTCAGCATTGAAACATAAAAAACCACAGCTAAATTGGTCCATTCGTTTGAAAGATACGATTATCACGCCCTTTCTCGAGTCCCTCCCTCCCCCCTCCTATATTTAAGACCCATCTCGATCACATCAGTTTTCATACACAAAAAAACCGCATCAAAAGCGGTCCATTCGTTTGGGAGCTACGATGCCACAGACACACACACACACACACACACACACACACCCTTGTTCGCGGCTTTAATAATACGCGGACCTTTACAAAAATCCAGGTTATGCGGGCCTACCTTTCCCGTTGGTTTAGCGAAGTGTTAATACCGTACGAAAAGTAACCTATCTCTGTCCAACACAATTCTCTGGTCAGAATTTCTATACACTCGAAAAGGACAGAGACTAAAACCCGATTATGCGGTCCGACCGCATAATAAGAAGGCACGAACGCTCTTCACACAAGTCCGCATAATATTCGCAAGTCATACTCTTTTACACAAAGGCCCGCATAATATTCATCAGCCATACTCATTTACACACAGACCGCATAATAATCAAAAGTCATACCCATTTACACAATGCCCGCATAATATTATTAGGTCATACTCATTTACACACTGACCGCATAATAATCAAAAGTCATACTCTTTTACACACTGTCCGCATAATAATCAAAAGTCGTACTCTTTTACACACTGTCCCCATATTATTCGAAAGTACTCTCGTATTTTACACACAGTCCGCTCAGTATTCTAAAGTCGTACTTACTATTTAACAAACACTGACCGCATAATATTCTGCCATTTTCTATTACACAGTAAAACCTTAAATCCCGATTATGCGGACCTACCGTATAAGAAAAAGCCACGAACGCTCTGAACACAATGTTTGCATAATATTGTAAAATCAGACCCTTTATAACACTTTCTGAATAATTATAGTAATATAGATGAATTTGCTTCTGCACAAAATCGTCCTTAACGACAATAATATTTTTCAAAATCATACGTTGCGCGTTGTTTTGGTCACGCACTGACAAGATTCAAATCGCCCGCTAGTTTTCCGACCCGTCCCGTACCGCAACTGACTATCGTCAGCTTTTAAATTTGTAATTGACTTCACAAAAGGAGACGGTTATAAGTTATAATTATGTTCGAATGTATGTTTTTTTTTGTGTATGTTCTCCGATTTCTCCGTCAATTACGTTCCGATTTTGAAAAATATTTTTTGTGTGAATGTGTATACTCTCGAGGTGGTCTCATATAAATTGCATCAAAATTGGTTAAGTAATTTTTTGAAATTAAATAGATTATTTTTAAATTGTGTTTATAAAATTAAAAAATAATCGCAAATAATAATTACCTTTAATCTCCAAGATTTTATTCATTAGGGTAGAATTTCAGTGTAGTCTCATATAAACTTCATCAAAATTGGTTAAGTAGTTTTTTTATTAGAAAATCTATTTATTTTAATTTTTTATGTTTTCTCATATCTTCGGAATTTCTAGATGATTATATTTACTTGAAAAAACAGGACATACTGTATATATTAGTTAAGTAGCTTTTTACAAGCTTTTATTCAATACACTGGGTTGGGACAAGTTTGCAAGTCAATTAACGACGTCCAATGAAGTTGAAGTTTTGCACACGGGTGTAGTTCTGATGACAATACAATATTTATGGTACTGTTGAGCTGGTCTGATGATGGAGCCGGAAGGAAGTCACAGGAACTCCACAACAAAATGATGAAACCCCTTCGAGTTTAGGCTTATTTGATTGGTCTCGATGAGTTTTCGGTCTTAGTGGTACAGGTGTGGTATCTCAAAAAATATTGTTTTAAAAAAGTTTTTATATACTCGTATTTAAAACTTATAAATCCATTTTTTGTTTATGTTTTCTCATGTCTACGAGATGTGTAACCATTTTTTTAACGAGTTCCATTCCAGTGAAATCATAGATAGTTTTCGTAAAAACTGATTCAATTGTTTTATATGTACGATTAGGTTATTCATCCTTAGTTTTAATTTACTAACGTCGAGTCTAAAGTGAGTTTAATTATTTTCTTTGGCATCATTTTATTTCTTCCGATGTTTGCTTAGGTCACTTCAAATCAAGAAATAAAAATACTTTTAAAAAATAGTTAATAGTCTTCATATTAACAATGTTCTTTCGTAAACAACCACTAAAAAGAAAAACATAATTACGATTGAGCCAGAATAACATGACTTTTTCTAAATTACCAATGTTTTAATAATGCAAAAATACAACATAAGATAAGAAAGAGTTTATTGAAGGTGTAGAATATTGGTACATATTTCAAAAAAAGGATTAAACATTTGTGACATTACGTTCCAAACGTAATTCATGTTAGGAAATAATGTCACAAATGTTTAATAAGAAAAACAAACCCTTCTGCCATGTCTAAGTTAACGATTAAATAAAAAAGTTCTTGCATGTTCTTGCATTTTAAATCTGAATAAAGGATGCACAATTTTTAAATAGTTTGCAAACATATAGTAGTAGTTAATAGTTTTAGTTTGCATCAATAGGCAATGTAGTTTATTAATAAAATTTCAATATTTGAAGATCAAAATTAGATTGACATCGATTTTATGATTACAACACCGTAATAATCAATTAAAAATATTTTACTTAGCACATTATAATGTGCAACCAATTGTGATTACTACACTGAAAACAGAATTCATAAAAAATATTATTTTTTAGTAATGTCACCCAAGTTAGTTGTCATATCTAAAAACTAGTCAACTTTTAAATGTGTAAAGTTGTGATCATCTGAACGGAACTGAACTGGTGCATAAACCAGGTGGTGGTCTTTTAACGTTTGGATGTTGACTTTCGTTTTTGGGATAACTTATCCACTTACTTTTTCATTGTCCTTAAAAGTGTTCCCCATTTACAAAATTCTTTTATTTAAGCTAAACATCCGTGTTTTATCATCATCAGCCTATATTAGTCCACTGCTAGACGTAGGCCTCTCCTACTGCACTTCACTGAGCTCACTGAGTCTTCAGCTCTCCTCATCCATTTTCTTTCAGCCACTTTTGACCACTTCGCAGGTCATCACTCCACCAACATAATGTAGTGGCCACTAGGCGTACTACATTATGTTTGCCTATACGTGGGCTCCACTCGAGTACTCGTCTACCCCAACGGTTATCGGTTCTTCGGGAAATGTGACCACCACCACTTTAGCTTACTTATCCTTAGAGCTATGTAATTAACCTTGGTTCACCGTCGTATATCTTCATTACCAATCTTGTCCTTCAGAGAAACTCGAAGCATAGGTCTCTCTATAGCTCGCTGAGAGACCTAACATTTGTGGACTAGTTCGACCGTGATTGATCCTACACACACGAGTGATCCTATGATTGTTCGGTTTTTATTTGGACGTACGGAACCCTAAAACAATTTCAAGACATAAGTAGTTACCTAACTAAAATAAATAAAACATATTTGAATAAGTAATTTTTAATTTTAAGCTTGGTTTATAAAACACTAAGTTTTCCGAATAAATAAAAATAAATAAAATAAAAGTACCTATAAAAATTCATAGTTTACAGCGCAAATTCATTTTAGTTCTGGTCCTTATCCGGGAATTCAAGATAAACTTAAAAGCATGTAAATACTGGTACTTTTATTGGCACACAAATCCAAATAGATAAAATTATGAATTTAATAATCTATGGAAGCGCGGTGCAAATGGCGTTGTCACAGCTGTCAGTAGCTCTCCGCGCTGCCTACGCTCATCCCGCTGCAACAGAGCATACGCTCCAACAAACGTTAAACGTAAAGGGCGCATTTTATAATGAAACGTACGTATTTTAATTACACACAATCAAGTCCGCATTTTGCATCACCTACGTAATTTAACACAGGGCGAGCGCATAATCAATCGCAGACTAACATACACAGGACAAGGTCCGCATTTTACATCACATACATACTTTAACACAGGGCGAGCGCATAATCAATTGCAGACTAACATACACACCTCGAGGTCCGCATTATAATAACGTACTAACTCTTACACAACTAGGACTGGTGGCGCCACGTGGTGGTTACACACTGAACTAAAACACTAACGGATGTTAACTAAAGTTGTCAAATATCCCTAATATGCGGTAATTTTTCATATTTTGCTAAGATTTCACCAGTCAACCAATCTCATCGCGACGAATAATATATAATACGACAAAGATATATTTGAGACCTCGTCAAATTATTATGCGAACGTCCGCACAACGGGGTAAATCCGCACAATCGTGGTTCCTGTCACGGTAAAGACCGCATAATGTTAAAGCCGTAAATACACTGTGACACACACCCTAAACTTATAACACCCGTATCTTTGTTCGGGGGTTAATAAGGAGTAGTATTGAGAATTCAGTGACTCAGCAGTACCACCGGAGATACTGAACAATATTCCCACTAGTGAGAGTGCAATATCCCACTAGTACCATCGGTGGTACTGAGCAGTGGTACTACTAGGAACAAACCTAAATTTCATGGTAAATCTCTCAATATTGCAAGATAAGATACCTACCTAATATACTCAGCGTACGGAACCCTCTGCGCGAGTCTTAAGGCCTTAACATATTGACGGACGCCGTAATATCAGCAATACCGGTCGAGTTCGTGTCCTTCTGACGCTCGGACGCGTCCGAATCCGAACCATGCCGGACGCGGCAGGCAGGTGGCGGACGTCCGAGGGCCCAAGGTCAAGCCCGCGACTTACGTCCGCTAGTATGCTCAGTTTAGTATAAAATGTACTGCCAGTTCAAGTGGTTTGTTTAGGCCTTTACACAATAACATTTAAATACAAGGTATACTACGAATCAAACATAATGGCGGCTGTGAAGTGGTCTGTTAGCGCGGTATCGCGCATCCCCTCACCCCTCCAACGCCCGCACATACCTACCTAATATTTGCTACTGCGCAGCGCTCCGCGCCAACTTCACAGCCGTCATTATGTTTGATTCGGACTCTATTAAAGTTGGAATCAGCTTGTCGGAGGGGATGCGCGATACCGTGCATCCCCTCACCCATCGCACTTCACAGCGGCCATTAAGTTTGGTTCGTACTATAAGTAGGTAGCTAAAGTTTGAATGATAGTAGATTGTATCTAGCTTATGCTCGTGGCTTCGTCCCTCGGAATACAGTTTATTGCGATAAAAAGAATCCTAGTGGTATGTGAAGGACATGCAGGGTTCAAATTATCTCCGTATCAAATTTCGTCAAGATCAGTTCATCAGTTCGGTCGTGAAAACCTATGGAACAGACAGACTTAGCTATTACAATAATTAGGTATGGATGTACGTACGTTTCCCGAACAGTACAAGAATGTACCTATCCTTCTTTTCCGTGCGCTTCAGCTAGCTTGAAGACCGCGCCGGCGCGCCGATAGTGCGGCGGACACCGAAGCGCCGCCAGCACCGCGGGTCCTGGCTCGCAGCTTCGGTTCTTTGGGAACTGTTGACAGTATTGACACAATCACCTTAGGGCTTCACACAAGTTGAAGTGCAGTACCTACACGACTCAACCGCGCGGGCGTGACGAACGTGACGAACGAGACGTGCGGCGACATTGGGAATTATCGGACGAATGAGCGCGCCGCGAAATGAGCGAAGCGAGAATAGAGATGTGATTAAAAGTTAAAAAAGATTAATAGTTAAAATGTTAAAAGAATATAACGTGTTAAATTAAACGTTATTAATTTAACGTTTAAGGAAGGATGTGATTTCACTTTTTTGCTTTTATTAATCTGTTAAATTTAATGTCAGTTTTTTTGTTAAAAAAATATGTATCAAAATATAGTTGCTAAGTACTTATGATTTAAATTTTAATTATGGGTTTGGGTACTTAGTTCAATAATGTGCCTAAGTACTATATCCAGCTTTTTATATTTTGTTTCTGTGTAATTGAACGAGAGAGTGCGAAGCGCGAGCGAAGCGTCTCTATTTCAGCTTGGACAAAAATAATTTCGTAACTCCGGATGTCTGTCCGTCCGGATCTCTGTTCTCCTCTACAGGTCGCATTTCTCAACAGATCTAGACGAAACTTGTTATACAGGATAAACAATTTTTAGAATTTTTATTCGTCGGGAATTTTGTTTTGGGGAGCTACTTCCCCCAAAAAGGGGGCTACTGAATATCGTCTCCTTATTAGATGAACATTATAAACGATGTCATGGAATGCCACTGACTCCTGATTTTGACTTACCGACGAAGAAGAAGAGCTAATCTCAGTGTAAGCCGAAATATGCTTTAACTTTAAATGAGTCCTCAAGTTGGTCTGTAGATTTATAAGATCAATTATTTTTACAAAAATTACAAGTAGCAAATTTGCTATTATTGGAAGGTTTGTCGAAGTAGTTCCAAATTACGGCATTACTGCGTCTCGATGACATTCTACGAGTTCTATTCCAGTTCACTCCCACTAAATTAATTAAATAATAATATGTCTTGCATAGAAGTATTAGGAATAGAAGGTAAGTACCGACAAGCGCTCGTCCAAAAAGTAAGGAACAAACTCGATTTATGAACGCGTAAGGACCGTGTATTGACGCTCGGCGACACACACACAAGTAAAGAAATAATGTTGCTAGAGGAATCACATTGATCTATTTTAGCATATTTTTTATTGATTAATATTTTTTATGATACCGTATATTAAAGATTGGAAGGTTACTAAATACAATAGAACGTAATAAGGAAATTACAAAATGCGTAGGTAGGTAAGAGAAAGTTGATGGACGAGTTATTGATTGCCAAATGAAAGTCTCGCACGGAGGGTTCCGTCCTTTTTTTTGTGATACAATTTCATCTTTACTGTTTCAGCCATTTGAGAGTAAAGTATGATGATGGTGATGATGATGATGATGAAAAGTATCCTTTGTGTTATTCCAGGGTACAATCTATCTCTATTCCAAATAATTCCATATCAATCCGTTCAGCAGTTTGCGAGTGAAATATGATGATGATGATGATGATGAAAGTATCCTATGTATTATTCTAGGGAATAAGCTATCTACATTCCAAAATTCATCAAAATCAGTCCAGCCGTTATCGCGTTAAAACTACCCAAACAAACAAACGATTTCACTTTTATATATTGGTGTGGATAATCAACAAAAAACGATAAATTAGTTTTTCGTATTCTAGCAACATCAAACCATTAATGTATTAACAAAAGTAAATTAATAATTATCACGTATCAACTAAACCTTCAATAACGGCAATTTTTTTTTTTTCAATATCTTGCAACCCAAAACCATTATGGCGTCAGTCAAAACTACGATTTATTTTTCTGTAACGTTTGATTAATTACTCAAGAAATATAGGCTATAGTGTTGTACTTACACGTGATAACCGATCTTAGTATCTTTCTTCTGCTTTGCTGATTGGTTATGACACCCTTTCATTGCACAAACCGTCATTTTTAACGAAAAAGTCGGGAGCTCCTGCAATGCGTGACGCAGAAGGCGCACGCCAAAGTTAAAATTTAGACGACCCGCACGAGGGTACCCAGGGGGTACGGCCCTCGGCTTGGACGGCCGTCTGATTACGGGGGTAACGAACTAAACACCCCTGGATCGCTACCGTTAAGTAGTGATCGAGGGGGGCCCTGAACAATGGCTAGATGCCCTTTGATTGATTTTTATAACTGACCGCCGATTCGTAATACACCTTCGAGAAGAATCGGCAAGAAACTCGAAAGCGAATAATATCTGACTATGGACAAGTCGGCGCGATCGCTAAGCCTTTTGAGGCTTTGGTTGATCTTCTTCACTACGAGTGCGCCTACTTACCTTCTATTCCTAATACTTCTATGATGTCTTGTATGATAATACACACAATACAATATACACTGTTATAACACCTCATACGTATCAAAATAAATTCAATGTAACACCAAAATCGCGCACGGATAAACTGTAGAAAGAAAGTAATACGTACCTACTTATTTACTCGTAGTTAGTGTTTACATTTGTCGAACTGTCGAAATCAATAACAAAACCTATTCTTATTTATATAAGACTCACAATTCTATGCATTCAACTAGTTAAAAGTTATTTTTTAATGCCAAGCAATTAAAGTTTATAATTGTAGCATTCAAGACAAGACCTAACAATGATCATAAATCGCTTAACGTCATAAGCTCATACTAGAGGGCGTTAGAATAAAATAATATATGTCCGCTGGCTTAGTTGTATTAGCTATGAAGTTAAAACTTTTAACGAACATCTCAATATTGATTAATGAAGTTATGAGTTACAAAAAATAATGTGTTAAATTAATCGTTTAAACTTTTAATGATCATCTCTAAACGAGAAGCGAGTCGGTCGTCCTTGAAATACACAGCAGCCCCCTTTAAAATAAATAATATCTATGGCGGCCATGGCGCTGGGGACTGCGGTGCCGAGCGGCAAGTCAACCGTCTTGTTCGCTCAATGTATCGATACGTTCAATAAGCGACCTTATTTCATAGTAGCTAAGGCAAAAACGAAACTTCGTATTTGACTGTAGAGTAGGCAGTTGTCCTACTCTACAGTGGTTTGGTTTGATGCGATGGAGGAGCGGCGGCGGGGACTTTGTGTACCAACACCGCGCGCGGCGCGGCATTTGGGCTTTGCTTTTGGCGGCGAGTGAATAGGGTTGTCAGCCGTCCAGTTTTTACAGTCTCGCCCGGCCAAATATTTTCAAATAGGTAGCCGTCCGGTTTTCGTTCATAGAATAAAAATATAAATTTAAAAACTAAAATCCGACTTAGTGTACTAAATATTCAAACGATTTGGAAGTTTAAAACTTTAGGGCCGTAGGAGTGCGATGTAAATTTTTCAGTATTTAATTAAGTAGGTAAAGCGCACTCCCCCTGTTCTAAAGTTTTTAATTTCTAAAACGTTTGAATATTCTTGTTTGTGACTTTTTAGTCCACTAAGACCGTAGTCGGATTTTAGTTGTTGAACGTATATTGTTAACTATGTGTTCGAATCGCGAATGTTTAAAAGTTACATCTACATTAATATTACGAGACATAAGTTCAAAAACTAAAACCCGTCTACGGTCGGGTAAAATAAGCCTATGACACTCTTACGATGAAGACGAATCGATTGATATCTCGCTTGTCAAAATCAGACCAAGTTTTTAGTTTGAAAACATAACCCTTCCTTTGCCTAGCCGTAGTCGGGTAAAAAGAAATCCTATGACACTATACATGAAGACGAATCGATTGATACCTCGCTTGTCAAAATCGGACCAAGTATTAAGTTAGAACACCTAAGCCTTACGTTACCTTGCCTTAGTCGGGTAAAAAAATAGCCTATGACACCATACCTGCAAACGAGTCGATTTACACCTCGCTTGTCAAAATGGATCCAATAGCGTCGACGCTATAGAGGTTCCACTACATAGATACGTAGGTACATATATACATACATACACTGTTAAACTCATTACCCTTCCCTAAACGAAATAGCAGAATCCAACAAGTACCACACATAGTACATATGTATGCCCAGCGCGTCGAGCGGCTCTTCGAGGTCGTGGGAATTTTAAATCGTTTCATAATGAAGAAGAGTACTCGAAATTGTTAAAACTGTCTGATGCCGAATGGACTAAGGAATTAAATAAATTACATAATGATAAAATTGCTAAGATGCTGTAGAATTTTACATGAACATGGGTGCAAGAGAAGCACTTGCGCATCCTGGTTTTCTTAATTGAGCGAGCGAGCGCAAAGCGCGAGCGAAGCGTGTCCGTTTCAGCTTGGGAAAATAATATTAAGTCGAATTCCTAATAAATTTAAACGGGACTTAATCGCGCTGAAAACTTAATATTTATTCAGCTCGACGTTTCGATCAAGCTGTATTCTTGTGACCACGATCAATGCAACTTGATCGAAACGTCGAGTTAAATAAAAATTAAGTTTTCAGCGCAATTAAATCCCGTTTACATATATAACTATGTGTTCGAATCGCGAAAGTTTAAAAGTTACAATTACTTTCGTATGTCCGGATCTCTTTTCTCCTCTACAGGTCGCATTTCTCAGCCGATCTAGACGAAAATTGGTATAGAGTTTAAATAATTTTTAACTCATCGGGGAGTTTTGATTCCTGATGACCTTATTAGATCCGATTTCGATGTTTATTTTTTTTATTTGTAAGGCAGTTACTTTAAATTGGTCTCATAAATGTGTTAAAGATCTGATGAGGATATTCGGCATGATGAGCAGAAAAGCTCTTCAAAATGCAGTAACATTCTCACTTTTAGGTTTCTACCAGTAGAACCCCTCACACCCCCGACCCCTTGAGGTTTATGAGTCTTAATATTTCGTAATGGCTGAAATATGTGTTTTTATACCTTTTCAACCAGCATATCTCCGCCATTTTGAAAAATTTCAAAGAACTCAATCGAAAAAAAAACCCTGGTATTTTTTATCGAACTTGCTCACAAAATTTCACGAGAATCGGTTGAGAAATGCCACCTGTACAGGAGAACAGCCGGACAACCACCGGCCGGAAATACTAAAGCATTTTTGCCCAAGCTTAAACGGAGACGCTTGGCTCGCGCTTGGCGCTCGCTCCGTCATTGATGGTTCTGTGATGTCGCACGATGATAGTTACGGGTTTACTTTTATACACATTTAGCCTAAAAATTGTTTATTGAGAAGATGCATCTAGCATACCTATGAGCGGTTGACTGTTCATAATAGAAATTCGCAGTCTGTCTGTCAGGAGGTTTGTCACGGTACTGTTTTATAGGTAGGTATAATCTATACTCATAATAAATAAATAGGAACGAAATAATCTGAACAAGGAAGATAATAAAATAAGGGGATTTAAAATAAGCTATTGAACAAGAAAATAACTTTTTTTTAAATCGTGTCTAATAGTTTGTTTGTTAGTTGTCTGTACGTTTGTTTGTTAGTTGTATGTATGTTTGTTTGTTCGTGCATCACTTTAATACTACTGGACCGATTGCGGTGCGGATTGCTTGACGAGCAATCGATAAAAAAATTTAGACGGCTGATGGAATTTTGATCAAATGTTGGTATATTAGTATTTTAGGTATTGGAATGGTAAATTGGTAATTTTAACCAAGAGAAATGACCACGCGTGCGAAGCCGCAGGCACCAGCTAGTTCACTATATGCAGCGAACGTCCATTAATGTTCATTGGTAAATCTACATCTACACTAATACACTACTTCTAATACTATAATGAGGAAAACTTTGATTGTTTGTATGTTTGTTTGTTTATAATTCATCTGGTCAAACCATATTAATATGATGTGGGCAGCGAATATTTTCCATTTCATGAAATGGGTCGGCCGGATCATGAAGTGATCAATTCTACGACATGGGCACGACATTTAAATTTTCTTTGTACCTATATTTTGTTTGACGTATAGTCACAGAATATATAATAGTGTATAGTGGACTTGTACTATTAGTTATTCTGTGACACGAGTGCGACGCGCACGCCGCCAGTGTGACCATCGGGAAAGCAAGTCATACATTCAAAACTAAACCCCGACTACGGTCGGGTAAAAATGGCCTATCTTGGGAATCTTGGGATGAAGACGAATCGATTGATGATTGATTGATCTGTAACTTGGTCTGATTTTGTCTTATTATGAAAGTGGCGTTTAGATTTTACGATTACTTTATTTAATTCAGAGAAATTTTCACTAGTCATAGCCATACAAAAGGTGACTTCTGCAACCTTACGAGATTTAATTGCTTCAGTACAGTCTTTATCCCACCACGGAGGTGATGGAATTTTATTCGAATGAGGTTTTTTAATAGGGAAAGACCCATTAGCACACTCTAACAAACTGTGCACAAGCGCATCAGAATAAGATCTTATATTGTAAGAATTTATGACAGGTAATTTAGGAGAATTTATATCAGTGAGTTCATTAAATTTAGCCCACCCTGAACTATTATTGTCTATGGCATATTTAAGAAGAGGAGTATTTCTAGAAGCAGTACACGGACATTTTTGTGAAATATTTATAAGAATAGGAAAATGGTCACTGCCATAAGTAGAAGGAAGGACACACCAAGACATAAGTGAAGCAAGTTCTGGAGAACATAACGACAGGTCCACTGCACTAGGGTATTCATCTGGCCGAGTCACCATTTTGTGTGATCCTTGTGTATGTTATTTTTATTTTAAATTTATTGTTCAATTGTATTTTTATTTTATTTTACTTGTTACTTCTCTAAAACACTTATCAGTTTATATCCTGGCCCTTTTCTACCTACCTTGTGTTGTGATGAGCGGATATGCATGGACACGTCGCTTCTTCTAGCCGGGGAACCGTCATTTAAAATACAGAGATTAAGATGATCTAAGGAGTCCAATAAAAAGATCCCAGGTGAATCCGACAAACCACAACCTCATACAGAGTGATGACAATTCAGATCACCCAAAACTAGAAGAGGTTTAGGAAGAGAATTTAAAACAGCAATAAGTTTACGAATTATAGATTTGGAAGGCAAAGGAATGTATAGAGAGATAACTGTTGAATTCTTAAGCTGAACAGCAACCACCTCGAAACCTTCACCATAATAAGGCAAAGAAATAATTGAGTAGGTAATTTATTTTTAATAAAAAGGGCAACACCACCTAAACCATCTTGACGGTCTCTTCTAACATCAACAAAACCCGATAACCTAAATTTGGAATAGGGTCTAAGCCAAGTTTCTGAGACCGACAAGATGTCCGGACTGTGATGGTTAACTAGATAAATAAGATCGGACTTTTTGTTAATAATACTTCTAGGGTTCCATTGGAGAATCCTGTAAACTTGATCCATTTTGTAAGAAAGATAAGAGGCAACTTAAGGTAGGGGCAACGTTGGACGGTAAGTTAGAGAGAGACGGAGCACTGTTTAATAAAGGAAGAAGAGAGTTTATAAGTTTCAAAAGAAGATCAACAACGAGTGACTGAAGAGGGGGATTATCTATATTTACTCTGTCCTGAGCTTGAAGAGCGAGCCATTAGGAGCTGCTTCTGATAAATCGTCTCTAATAATATTATTATGAGCGACTCTGTCGTAACCGTTACCGTTAGCGACGGCCGAAGTAGGGGCATGATGCTTCTGAATTACCTTCTTTTTGTATACGACTCTTTGAGGTTCCACAGTATTATTTTTGATCATATGAAAAGAGGAAAAAGGGGGAGAAGGAGACGTAGAAGAAGCGATGTTGGCGTAGGACACTTTTGACACAGAAAACAATTTAAAAGCTGAAAACAATTGACACCAATATGGTTTTGTTATTACAATAATGAACATTTTATTAAGGGTTTATTATTATTATTATGTTGTTAGGACCCCTGTGAGTGTTTATATGGTTTTTAAGTGAGTGTTTACACAAGTTTGCAACACTAAAAATCTTGTGCTACTCCCGTGGTACTCGAAAATGTGGCCCTTGTTCCGGTTTTTTCCAAAAAACCTAGACTAAGAGAGCGATTTTCGGGTTTCCTTAATCTACAATGTTGTATAGAAAACCTAACTTAATCTACAATGTTGTATAGGAAACCAAACTTAATCTACAATGTTGTATAGGAAACCTAACTTAATCTACAATGTTGTATAGGAAACCAAACTTAATCTACAATGTTGTATAGGAAACCTAACTTAATCTACAATGTTGTATAGGAAACCTAACTTAATCTACAATGTTGTATAGGAAACCTAACTTAATCTACAATGTTGTATAGGAAACCTAACTTTTCTACAATTTTGAGGTCAACTTGAACTCTGGTCCATTGCTTGTGGAGATACAGCCAGTCAAAGTGTTGCAATTTTTTTCAAAGATTTTTTGTTATTGTCGGTTTGGTAATTTCCAAGATAAGTACTGGCTAAACTTTTTTAATAGAAAAGTCATGAGAGAGGAATTTGTAGAGAAATTAATTAGCTTCAATTTCATTCAATTATCTTAAAACACCTCAGAGTTTCCTCAAAAACTAAAAGTAAAGAAAGTACCCGAAAACGCTTCCCTAAATACATTATTTGGTAAATACTTCATTTTACTTTCTCTTTTAATAAAATCACCAAACACAAATGAATATAATAGAATTTTCATGTCGTTTCCAGTTTACATTAAAAAAATTGTGAACTGAACTGAACTTTTACCTATAGTAAAAATTCATTATAAATTGAGTTTTCAGTCTTTCCGTGTATAAAACGTTGGGTGGTTTACTAAGGAATTTCGGGGGGGTTTGACCCCCCCCCCCCCCCCCCCGCCTACGGCCTTGGACGGGGTAGTTTATAACACTCTTCCTTACTATTCTGACTGTATCCACTTGTTAAGAAAACAATGTTACAATCTCTGGAGAAAAAAATTTGATGAACGTTCCAAGGAGAAGGGAATCTGGTATAAGACTATCCAACCACATCCGCCAACAATACCCTGGATAGACAATAGTAGGTCAAATAGAACAGACATGGTTGTAGCCTTGAGACTTCGTTCCGGACATATCCCCTCGAAGAAATTCGCATTCTTGATGCGTAAAGTTCCCTCTCCGAATTGTCCCGACTGTGGTGTTCTCGAGGACATTTATCACATTCTGATGGAGTGTGTCCCGAACGAAGTGTTCCGGAGTTGTCTAGACAACAAGTAGGCGATTGTAACAGCATTTTGGCCTATCCGTTGTCGGAAAAGGATAAAATGCTATATCAGTTATATAAAGTGTTTAGTTTACTAAGATTAATGACTAATTCTCTTATAGATTTCTTACTGAGAGGCATCATCGTAAACGATAAAGCTCATTAAATAAAGAAAAAAAAAGAAGAGAAATCTAAAGATGATGTTCAAATACCTATTTAATGATACCCCATTTGACATAGTTCGTCGACTTTACTTTTTTATTTTTCACAATATGGCGTCTGGTTGTCGCCATATTGAATTTTGATTAATGTCAAGCACTCGCAAGATTAAGACAACGATTGACTTATGAATTTCCCGGGATAAAAAGTAACCTATGTTTAATTCCAGGGTATAAGCTGTCTCTTTTTCAAATTTCATCAAAATCCGTCCAGCCGTCATCAAGTAAAAGCTTCCCAAACAAACAAACATCCAAACAAAAAAACAAACAAACAGACTACGTTTCACATTTATATGTTGGTATGGATTTATATGTTATTACGAGCTGGGGTTCGGATAAAACTAATGTACGCCAATTACACCAAAAATTAACACCTTAATTCGAAAACCACAAAAAGAAATTTAACTAACAAGTAACACTCAAATACTTTTTGACTCGACTGTACACTCTTATCAATTATCACTGAATACTCGCTTCGAATCACTTTTAATATCAGTTAAATTATACAATAAAATTCCATTAGAAATAAGAAATAAAAATGAAATTGAATTTTTGACTTGTATTAAGAATCATTTAATAGCCAAGAGCTATTACAAACTTGACGAAGCTTTTGCTGATAGAAATATCTTTGATATATAGTGACTTTATTGTGTTGTGTACTTATAATGTTATCTTAATTGCTTACAATATTTTGTGTTGACGTTGCTTTTGCAGAAAACTTTATTTGAATGTAGAATAATTTTGAATATTTTTTACCCAATTTATATTTTGTGATACAATGTTCTGTAAGTGACTTGTCTAAGTACATGTAATATGTCAAAAGATGAATAAATGAATTGAATTGAATTGAATAATCGTTTCGTTCTGAACGCCACATCAATACTGTCCAGGCAGCCGATGCGGCCCTATTTATACAGCGCCGGAAATTTCCAGAAGCGAGTACCTTCTGGAAATTTCCGGCGTTATGTAGATATAGCAGCAGTCGGTAGATATTTTTCGCACCCGTAGGTACCTAAGGCCGGCGGCGCCTTTGATGTTGCCGCACCCGTAGATATGTACCTACCGCGCGCTCTGGAAACTTCTGTAGGTGCCTAGGGTCCACTGGTGTGTTCCAGAAGGTTCCTGTTGATGTAGGTATTGCGTTCTCCGACCGCGGCTCCTCGAACATGTTATTCTAAAAATTGACCGGCCTAACAATAAGTATAGATTGTTGGATCTACATTTAATGTAGATTTGAATTGTCTAGTCTATCCATACCAATATATAAAAGTGAAACGTTGTTTGTTTGTTTGTTTGGGGAGCTTTCACGCGATAACAACTGGACGGATTTAGATGAAATTTGGAATGAATATAGCTTATACCCTAGAATAAAACATAGGATACTTTTTATTCCGGATAATTGTGAATTTCCACGGGAATACTGGAAAATGTTGATTACTAAATAACGGTTGCCATGGAAAAGAAATAACAAATCTGTCAAAAAACATCAGGAGCGTTGGTGTTATACCTACTTTTGTATTGGTTTTTATACGCTTTATATTAGCTTCACTTGTATGTTTGTATGTTTGTAACCGACTCCTTTGGACGCTATTTTGACCCACTTTAAACGGTCAGATTTCATTCAAATTTAGCACACCTGTCAAATACCGATGACAATGCAATAATTCGAAGAAAAGAAAAAAAAAAGTTGTAAATAAATAGTTTAAAAAAACTAAAAAACACGCTTTATATAGAAAACCAAACTAAAAAATAGAAAATAAATTTTAATAGTGTAAATAAGAAAAAAATGTTTTGCTGATGTGATGCTTTTTTTCGCGATAAACAGTAGTCCGCGCGGACGAAGTCGCGGGCGAATGCTAGTTAGAAGTATAGAAGATGGATCTACATATACATAGTTTCTTCAAATTATTTAAATACAAGCGCAAATTATAAATTTATATAACCCCCGGGGTGGGGGACCCCTATTATAGCTAAAAAGCATTGCGATCACATCAGTTTTCAAACATAAAAAACTGCATCAGAATCGCTGCATTCGTTTGGGAGCTACGATCCAACCCCCTCCCCCCCCCCCCCCTTCCCACCCTCCCACCATTATAGCGAAAAACAATCTTGTTTAACTCAGCATTGAAACATAAAAAACCACAGCTAAATTGGTCCATTCGTTTGAAAGATACGATTATCACGCCCTTTCTCGAGTCCCTCCCTCCCCCCTCCTATATTTAAGACCCATCTCGATCACATCAGTTTTCATACACAAAAAAACCGCATCAAAAGCGGTCCATTCGTTTGGGAGCTACGATGCCACAGACACACACACACACACACACACACACACACCCTTGTTCGCGGCTTTAATAATACGCGGACCTTTACAAAAATCCAGGTTATGCGGGCCTACCTTTCCCGTTGGTTTAGCGAAGTGTTAATACCGTACGAAAAGTAACCTATCTCTGTCCAACACAATTCTCTGGTCAGAATTTCTATACACTCGAAAAGGACAGAGACTAAAACCCGATTATGCGGTCCGACCGCATAATAAGAAGGCACGAACGCTCTTCACACAAGTCCGCATAATATTCGCAAGTCATACTCTTTTACACAAGGCCCGCATAATATTCATCAGCCATACTCATTTACACACAGACCGCATAATAATCAAAAGTCATACCCATTTACACAATGCCCGCATAATATTATTAGGTCATACTCATTTACACACTGACCGCATAATAATCAAAAGTCATACTCTTTTACACACTGTCCGCATAATAATCAAAAGTCGTACTCTTTTACACACTGTCCCCATATTATTCGAAAGTACTCTCGTATTTTACACACAGTCCGCTCAGTATTCTAAAGTCGTACTTACTATTTAACAAACACTGACCGCATAATATTCTGCCATTTTCTATTACACAGTAAAACCTTAAATCCCGATTATGCGGACCTACCGTATAAGAAAAAGCCACGAACGCTCTGAACACAATGTTTGCATAATATTGTAAAATCAGACCCTTTATAACACTTTCTGAATAATTATAGTAATATAGATGAATTTGCTTCTGCACAAAATCGTCCTTAACGACAATAATATTTTTCAAAATCATACGTTGCGCGTTGTTTTGGTCACGCACTGACAAGATTCAAATCGCCCGCTAGTTTTCCGACCCGTCCCGTACCGCAACTGACTATCGTCAGCTTTTAAATTTGTAATTGACTTCACAAAAGGAGACGGTTATAAGTTATAATTATGTTCGAATGTATGTTTTTTTTTGTGTATGTTCTCCGATTTCTCCGTCAATTACGTTCCGATTTTGAAAAATATTTTTTGTGTGAATGTGTATACTCTCGAGGTGGTCTCATATAAATTGCATCAAAATTGGTTAAGTAATTTTTTGAAATTAAATAGATTATTTTTAAATTGTGTTTATAAAATTAAAAAATAATCGCAAATAATAATTACCTTTAATCTCCAAGATTTTATTCATTAGGGTAGAATTTCAGTGTAGTCTCATATAAACTTCATCAAAATTGGTTAAGTAGTTTTTTTATTAGAAAATCTATTTATTTTAATTTTTTATGTTTTCTCATATCTTCGGAATTTCTAGATGATTATATTTACTTGAAAAAACAGGACATACTGTATATATTAGTTAAGTAGCTTTTTACAAGCTTTTATTCAATACACTGGGTTGGGACAAGTTTGCAAGTCAATTAACGACGTCCAATGAAGTTGAAGTTTTGCACACGGGTGTAGTTCTGATGACAATACAATATTTATGGTACTGTTGAGCTGGTCTGATGATGGAGCCGGAAGGAAGTCACAGGAACTCCACAACAAAATGATGAAACCCCTTCGAGTTTAGGCTTATTTGATTGGTCTCGATGAGTTTTCGGTCTTAGTGGTACAGGTGTGGTATCTCAAAAAATATTGTTTTAAAAAAGTTTTTATATACTCGTATTTAAAACTTATAAATCCATTTTTTGTTTATGTTTTCTCATGTCTACGAGATGTGTAACCATTTTTTTAACGAGTTCCATTCCAGTGAAATCATAGATAGTTTTCGTAAAAACTGATTCAATTGTTTTATATGTACGATTAGGTTATTCATCCTTAGTTTTAATTTACTAACGTCGAGTCTAAAGTGAGTTTAATTATTTTCTTTGGCATCATTTTATTTCTTCCGATGTTTGCTTAGGTCACTTCAAATCAAGAAATAAAAATACTTTTAAAAAATAGTTAATAGTCTTCATATTAACAATGTTCTTTCGTAAACAACCACTAAAAAGAAAAACATAATTACGATTGAGCCAGAATAACATGACTTTTTCTAAATTACCAATGTTTTAATAATGCAAAAATACAACATAAGATAAGAAAGAGTTTATTGAAGGTGTAGAATATTGGTACATATTTCAAAAAAAGGATTAAACATTTGTGACATTACGTTCCAAACGTAATTCATGTTAGGAAATAATGTCACAAATGTTTAATAAGAAAAACAAACCCTTCTGCCATGTCTAAGTTAACGATTAAATAAAAAAGTTCTTGCATGTTCTTGCATTTTAAATCTGAATAAAGGATGCACAATTTTTAAATAGTTTGCAAACATATAGTAGTAGTTAATAGTTTTAGTTTGCATCAATAGGCAATGTAGTTTATTAATAAAATTTCAATATTTGAAGATCAAAATTAGATTGACATCGATTTTATGATTACAACACCGTAATAATCAATTAAAAATATTTTACTTAGCACATTATAATGTGCAACCAATTGTGATTACTACACTGAAAACAGAATTCATAAAAAATATTATTTTTTAGTAATGTCACCCAAGTTAGTTGTCATATCTAAAAACTAGTCAACTTTTAAATGTGTAAAGTTGTGATCATCTGAACGGAACTGAACTGGTGCATAAACCAGGTGGTGGTCTTTTAACGTTTGGATGTTGACTTTCGTTTTTGGGATAACTTATCCACTTACTTTTTCATTGTCCTTAAAAGTGTTCCCCATTTACAAAATTCTTTTATTTAAGCTAAACATCCGTGTTTTATCATCATCAGCCTATATTAGTCCACTGCTAGACGTAGGCCTCTCCTACTGCACTTCACTGAGCTCACTGAGTCTTCAGCTCTCCTCATCCATTTTCTTTCAGCCACTTTTGACCACTTCGCAGGTCATCACTCCACCAACATAATGTAGTGGCCACTAGGCGTACTACATTATGTTTGCCTATACGTGGGCTCCACTCGAGTACTCGTCTACCCCAACGGTTATCGGTTCTTCGGGAAATGTGACCACCACCACTTTAGCTTACTTATCCTTAGAGCTATGTAATTAACCTTGGTTCACCGTCGTATATCTTCATTACCAATCTTGTCCTTCAGAGAAACTCGAAGCATAGGTCTCTCTATAGCTCGCTGAGAGACCTAACATTTGTGGACTAGTTCGACCGTGATTGATCCTACACACACGAGTGATCCTATGATTGTTCGGTTTTTATTTGGACGTACGGAACCCTAAAACAATTTCAAGACATAAGTAGTTACCTAACTAAAATAAATAAAACATATTTGAATAAGTAATTTTTAATTTTAAGCTTGGTTTATAAAACACTAAGTTTTCCGAATAAATAAAAATAAATAAAATAAAAGTACCTATAAAAATTCATAGTTTACAGCGCAAATTCATTTTAGTTCTGGTCCTTATCCGGGAATTCAAGATAAACTTAAAAGCATGTAAATACTGGTACTTTTATTGGCACACAAATCCAAATAGATAAAATTATGAATTTAATAATCTATGGAAGCGCGGTGCAAATGGCGTTGTCACAGCTGTCAGTAGCTCTCCGCGCTGCCTACGCTCATCCCGCTGCAACAGAGCATACGCTCCAACAAACGTTAAACGTAAAGGGCGCATTTTATAATGAAACGTACGTATTTTAATTACACACAATCAAGTCCGCATTTTGCATCACCTACGTAATTTAACACAGGGCGAGCGCATAATCAATCGCAGACTAACATACACAGGACAAGGTCCGCATTTTACATCACATACATACTTTAACACAGGGCGAGCGCATAATCAATTGCAGACTAACATACACACCTCGAGGTCCGCATTATAATAACGTACTAACTCTTACACAACTAGGACTGGTGGCGCCACGTGGTGGTTACACACTGAACTAAAACACTAACGGATGTTAACTAAAGTTGTCAAATATCCCTAATATGCGGTAATTTTTCATATTTTGCTAAGATTTCACCAGTCAACCAATCTCATCGCGACGAATAATATATAATACGACAAAGATATATTTGAGACCTCGTCAAATTATTATGCGAACGTCCGCACAACGGGGTAAATCCGCACAATCGTGGTTCCTGTCACGGTAAAGACCGCATAATGTTAAAGCCGTAAATACACTGTGACACACACCCTAAACTTATAACACCCGTATCTTTGTTCGGGGGTTAATAAGGAGTAGTATTGAGAATTCAGTGACTCAGCAGTACCACCGGAGATACTGAACAATATTCCCACTAGTGAGAGTGCAATATCCCACTAGTACCATCGGTGGTACTGAGCAGTGGTACTACTAGGAACAAACCTAAATTTCATGGTAAATCTCTCAATATTGCAAGATAAGATACCTACCTAATATACTCAGCGTACGGAACCCTCTGCGCGAGTCTTAAGGCCTTAACATATTGACGGACGCCGTAATATCAGCAATACCGGTCGAGTTCGTGTCCTTCTGACGCTCGGACGCGTCCGAATCCGAACCATGCCGGACGCGGCAGGCAGGTGGCGGACGTCCGAGGGCCCAAGGTCAAGCCCGCGACTTACGTCCGCTAGTATGCTCAGTTTAGTATAAAATGTACTGCCAGTTCAAGTGGTTTGTTTAGGCCTTTACACAATAACATTTAAATACAAGGTATACTACGAATCAAACATAATGGCGGCTGTGAAGTGGTCTGTTAGCGCGGTATCGCGCATCCCCTCACCCCTCCAACGCCCGCACATACCTACCTAATATTTGCTACTGCGCAGCGCTCCGCGCCAACTTCACAGCCGTCATTATGTTTGATTCGGACTCTATTAAAGTTGGAATCAGCTTGTCGGAGGGGATGCGCGATACCGTGCATCCCCTCACCCATCGCACTTCACAGCGGCCATTAAGTTTGGTTCGTACTATAAGTAGGTAGCTAAAGTTTGAATGATAGTAGATTGTATCTAGCTTATGCTCGTGGCTTCGTCCCTCGGAATACAGTTTATTGCGATAAAAAGAATCCTAGTGGTATGTGAAGGACATGCAGGGTTCAAATTATCTCCGTATCAAATTTCGTCAAGATCAGTTCATCAGTTCGGTCGTGAAAACCTATGGAACAGACAGACTTAGCTATTACAATAATTAGGTATGGATGTACGTACGTTTCCCGAACAGTACAAGAATGTACCTATCCTTCTTTTCCGTGCGCTTCAGCTAGCTTGAAGACCGCGCCGGCGCGCCGATAGTGCGGCGGACACCGAAGCGCCGCCAGCACCGCGGGTCCTGGCTCGCAGCTTCGGTTCTTTGGGAACTGTTGACAGTATTGACACAATCACCTTAGGGCTTCACACAAGTTGAAGTGCAGTACCTACACGACTCAACCGCGCGGGCGTGACGAACGTGACGAACGAGACGTGCGGCGACATTGGGAATTATCGGACGAATGAGCGCGCCGCGAAATGAGCGAAGCGAGAATAGAGATGTGATTAAAAGTTAAAAAAGATTAATAGTTAAAATGTTAAAAGAATATAACGTGTTAAATTAAACGTTATTAATTTAACGTTTAAGGAAGGATGTGATTTCACTTTTTTGCTTTTATTAATCTGTTAAATTTAATGTCAGTTTTTTTGTTAAAAAAATATGTATCAAAATATAGTTGCTAAGTACTTATGATTTAAATTTTAATTATGGGTTTGGGTACTTAGTTCAATAATGTGCCTAAGTACTATATCCAGCTTTTTATATTTTGTTTCTGTGTAATTGAACGAGAGAGTGCGAAGCGCGAGCGAAGCGTCTCTATTTCAGCTTGGACAAAAATAATTTCGTAACTCCGGATGTCTGTCCGTCCGGATCTCTGTTCTCCTCTACAGGTCGCATTTCTCAACAGATCTAGACGAAACTTGTTATACAGGATAAACAATTTTTAGAATTTTTATTCGTCGGGAATTTTGTTTTGGGGAGCTACTTCCCCCAAAAAGGGGGCTACTGAATATCGTCTCCTTATTAGATGAACATTATAAACGATGTCATGGAATGCCACTGACTCCTGATTTTGACTTACCGACGAAGAAGAAGAGCTAATCTCAGTGTAAGCCGAAATATGCTTTAACTTTAAATGAGTCCTCAAGTTGGTCTGTAGATTTATAAGATCAATTATTTTTACAAAAATTACAAGTAGCAAATTTGCTATTATTGGAAGGTTTGTCGAAGTAGTTCCAAATTACGGCATTACTGCGTCTCGATGACATTCTACGAGTTCTATTCCAGTTCACTCCCACTAAATTAATTAAATAATAATATGTCTTGCATAGAAGTATTAGGAATAGAAGGTAAGTACCGACAAGCGCTCGTCCAAAAAGTAAGGAACAAACTCGATTTATGAACGCGTAAGGACCGTGTATTGACGCTCGGCGACACACACACAAGTAAAGAAATAATGTTGCTAGAGGAATCACATTGATCTATTTTAGCATATTTTTTATTGATTAATATTTTTTATGATACCGTATATTAAAGATTGGAAGGTTACTAAATACAATAGAACGTAATAAGGAAATTACAAAATGCGTAGGTAGGTAAGAGAAAGTTGATGGACGAGTTATTGATTGCCAAATGAAAGTCTCGCACGGAGGGTTCCGTCCTTTTTTTTGTGATACAATTTCATCTTTACTGTTTCAGCCATTTGAGAGTAAAGTATGATGATGGTGATGATGATGATGATGAAAAGTATCCTTTGTGTTATTCCAGGGTACAATCTATCTCTATTCCAAATAATTCCATATCAATCCGTTCAGCAGTTTGCGAGTGAAATATGATGATGATGATGATGATGAAAGTATCCTATGTATTATTCTAGGGAATAAGCTATCTACATTCCAAAATTCATCAAAATCAGTCCAGCCGTTATCGCGTTAAAACTACCCAAACAAACAAACGATTTCACTTTTATATATTGGTGTGGATAATCAACAAAAAACGATAAATTAGTTTTTCGTATTCTAGCAACATCAAACCATTAATGTATTAACAAAAGTAAATTAATAATTATCACGTATCAACTAAACCTTCAATAACGGCAATTTTTTTTTTTTCAATATCTTGCAACCCAAAACCATTATGGCGTCAGTCAAAACTACGATTTATTTTTCTGTAACGTTTGATTAATTACTCAAGAAATATAGGCTATAGTGTTGTACTTACACGTGATAACCGATCTTAGTATCTTTCTTCTGCTTTGCTGATTGGTTATGACACCCTTTCATTGCACAAACCGTCATTTTTAACGAAAAAGTCGGGAGCTCCTGCAATGCGTGACGCAGAAGGCGCACGCCAAAGTTAAAATTTAGACGACCCGCACGAGGGTACCCAGGGGGTACGGCCCTCGGCTTGGACGGCCGTCTGATTACGGGGGTAACGAACTAAACACCCCTGGATCGCTACCGTTAAGTAGTGATCGAGGGGGGCCCTGAACAATGGCTAGATGCCCTTTGATTGATTTTTATAACTGACCGCCGATTCGTAATACACCTTCGAGAAGAATCGGCAAGAAACTCGAAAGCGAATAATATCTGACTATGGACAAGTCGGCGCGATCGCTAAGCCTTTTGAGGCTTTGGTTGATCTTCTTCACTACGAGTGCGCCTACTTACCTTCTATTCCTAATACTTCTATGATGTCTTGTATGATAATACACACAATACAATATACACTGTTATAACACCTCATACGTATCAAAATAAATTCAATGTAACACCAAAATCGCGCACGGATAAACTGTAGAAAGAAAGTAATACGTACCTACTTATTTACTCGTAGTTAGTGTTTACATTTGTCGAACTGTCGAAATCAATAACAAAACCTATTCTTATTTATATAAGACTCACAATTCTATGCATTCAACTAGTTAAAAGTTATTTTTTAATGCCAAGCAATTAAAGTTTATAATTGTAGCATTCAAGACAAGACCTAACAATGATCATAAATCGCTTAACGTCATAAGCTCATACTAGAGGGCGTTAGAATAAAATAATATATGTCCGCTGGCTTAGTTGTATTAGCTATGAAGTTAAAACTTTTAACGAACATCTCAATATTGATTAATGAAGTTATGAGTTACAAAAAATAATGTGTTAAATTAATCGTTTAAACTTTTAATGATCATCTCTAAACGAGAAGCGAGTCGGTCGTCCTTGAAATACACAGCAGCCCCCTTTAAAATAAATAATATCTATGGCGGCCATGGCGCTGGGGACTGCGGTGCCGAGCGGCAAGTCAACCGTCTTGTTCGCTCAATGTATCGATACGTTCAATAAGCGACCTTATTTCATAGTAGCTAAGGCAAAAACGAAACTTCGTATTTGACTGTAGAGTAGGCAGTTGTCCTACTCTACAGTGGTTTGGTTTGATGCGATGGAGGAGCGGCGGCGGGGACTTTGTGTACCAACACCGCGCGCGGCGCGGCATTTGGGCTTTGCTTTTGGCGGCGAGTGAATAGGGTTGTCAGCCGTCCAGTTTTTACAGTCTCGCCCGGCCAAATATTTTCAAATAGGTAGCCGTCCGGTTTTCGTTCATAGAATAAAAATATAAATTTAAAAACTAAAATCCGACTTAGTGTACTAAATATTCAAACGATTTGGAAGTTTAAAACTTTAGGGCCGTAGGAGTGCGATGTAAATTTTTCAGTATTTAATTAAGTAGGTAAAGCGCACTCCCCCTGTTCTAAAGTTTTTAATTTCTAAAACGTTTGAATATTCTTGTTTGTGACTTTTTAGTCCACTAAGACCGTAGTCGGATTTTAGTTGTTGAACGTATATTGTTAACTATGTGTTCGAATCGCGAATGTTTAAAAGTTACATCTACATTAATATTACGAGACATAAGTTCAAAAACTAAAACCCGTCTACGGTCGGGTAAAATAAGCCTATGACACTCTTACGATGAAGACGAATCGATTGATATCTCGCTTGTCAAAATCAGACCAAGTTTTTAGTTTGAAAACATAACCCTTCCTTTGCCTAGCCGTAGTCGGGTAAAAAGAAATCCTATGACACTATACATGAAGACGAATCGATTGATACCTCGCTTGTCAAAATCGGACCAAGTATTAAGTTAGAACACCTAAGCCTTACGTTACCTTGCCTTAGTCGGGTAAAAAAATAGCCTATGACACCATACCTGCAAACGAGTCGATTTACACCTCGCTTGTCAAAATGGATCCAATAGCGTCGACGCTATAGAGGTTCCACTACATAGATACGTAGGTACATATATACATACATACACTGTTAAACTCATTACCCTTCCCTAAACGAAATAGCAGAATCCAACAAGTACCACACATAGTACATATGTATGCCCAGCGCGTCGAGCGGCTCTTCGAGGTCGTGGGAATTTTAAATCGTTTCATAATGAAGAAGAGTACTCGAAATTGTTAAAACTGTCTGATGCCGAATGGACTAAGGAATTAAATAAATTACATAATGATAAAATTGCTAAGATGCTGTAGAATTTTACATGAACATGGGTGCAAGAGAAGCACTTGCGCATCCTGGTTTTCTTAATTGAGCGAGCGAGCGCAAAGCGCGAGCGAAGCGTGTCCGTTTCAGCTTGGGAAAATAATATTAAGTCGAATTCCTAATAAATTTAAACGGGACTTAATCGCGCTGAAAACTTAATATTTATTCAGCTCGACGTTTCGATCAAGCTGTATTCTTGTGACCACGATCAATGCAACTTGATCGAAACGTCGAGTTAAATAAAAATTAAGTTTTCAGCGCAATTAAATCCCGTTTACATATATAACTATGTGTTCGAATCGCGAAAGTTTAAAAGTTACAATTACTTTCGTATGTCCGGATCTCTTTTCTCCTCTACAGGTCGCATTTCTCAGCCGATCTAGACGAAAATTGGTATAGAGTTTAAATAATTTTTAACTCATCGGGGAGTTTTGATTCCTGATGACCTTATTAGATCCGATTTCGATGTTTATTTTTTTTATTTGTAAGGCAGTTACTTTAAATTGGTCTCATAAATGTGTTAAAGATCTGATGAGGATATTCGGCATGATGAGCAGAAAAGCTCTTCAAAATGCAGTAACATTCTCACTTTTAGGTTTCTACCAGTAGAACCCCTCACACCCCCGACCCCTTGAGGTTTATGAGTCTTAATATTTCGTAATGGCTGAAATATGTGTTTTTATACCTTTTCAACCAGCATATCTCCGCCATTTTGAAAAATTTCAAAGAACTCAATCGAAAAAAAAACCCTGGTATTTTTTATCGAACTTGCTCACAAAATTTCACGAGAATCGGTTGAGAAATGCCACCTGTACAGGAGAACAGCCGGACAACCACCGGCCGGAAATACTAAAGCATTTTTGCCCAAGCTTAAACGGAGACGCTTGGCTCGCGCTTGGCGCTCGCTCCGTCATTGATGGTTCTGTGATGTCGCACGATGATAGTTACGGGTTTACTTTTATACACATTTAGCCTAAAAATTGTTTATTGAGAAGATGCATCTAGCATACCTATGAGCGGTTGACTGTTCATAATAGAAATTCGCAGTCTGTCTGTCAGGAGGTTTGTCACGGTACTGTTTTATAGGTAGGTATAATCTATACTCATAATAAATAAATAGGAACGAAATAATCTGAACAAGGAAGATAATAAAATAAGGGGATTTAAAATAAGCTATTGAACAAGAAAATAACTTTTTTTTAAATCGTGTCTAATAGTTTGTTTGTTAGTTGTCTGTACGTTTGTTTGTTAGTTGTATGTATGTTTGTTTGTTCGTGCATCACTTTAATACTACTGGACCGATTGCGGTGCGGATTGCTTGACGAGCAATCGATAAAAAAATTTAGACGGCTGATGGAATTTTGATCAAATGTTGGTATATTAGTATTTTAGGTATTGGAATGGTAAATTGGTAATTTTAACCAAGAGAAATGACCACGCGTGCGAAGCCGCAGGCACCAGCTAGTTCACTATATGCAGCGAACGTCCATTAATGTTCATTGGTAAATCTACATCTACACTAATACACTACTTCTAATACTATAATGAGGAAAACTTTGATTGTTTGTATGTTTGTTTGTTTATAATTCATCTGGTCAAACCATATTAATATGATGTGGGCAGCGAATATTTTCCATTTCATGAAATGGGTCGGCCGGATCATGAAGTGATCAATTCTACGACATGGGCACGACATTTAAATTTTCTTTGTACCTATATTTTGTTTGACGTATAGTCACAGAATATATAATAGTGTATAGTGGACTTGTACTATTAGTTATTCTGTGACACGAGTGCGACGCGCACGCCGCCAGTGTGACCATCGGGAAAGCAAGTCATACATTCAAAACTAAACCCCGACTACGGTCGGGTAAAAATGGCCTATCTTGGGAATCTTGGGATGAAGACGAATCGATTGATGATTGATTGATCTGTAACTTGGTCTGATTTTGTCTTATTATGAAAGTGGCGTTTAGATTTTACGATTACTTTATTTAATTCAGAGAAATTTTCACTAGTCATAGCCATACAAAAGGTGACTTCTGCAACCTTACGAGATTTAATTGCTTCAGTACAGTCTTTATCCCACCACGGAGGTGATGGAATTTTATTCGAATGAGGTTTTTTAATAGGGAAAGACCCATTAGCACACTCTAACAAACTGTGCACAAGCGCATCAGAATAAGATCTTATATTGTAAGAATTTATGACAGGTAATTTAGGAGAATTTATATCAGTGAGTTCATTAAATTTAGCCCACCCTGAACTATTATTGTCTATGGCATATTTAAGAAGAGGAGTATTTCTAGAAGCAGTACACGGACATTTTTGTGAAATATTTATAAGAATAGGAAAATGGTCACTGCCATAAGTAGAAGGAAGGACACACCAAGACATAAGTGAAGCAAGTTCTGGAGAACATAACGACAGGTCCACTGCACTAGGGTATTCATCTGGCCGAGTCACCATTTTGTGTGATCCTTGTGTATGTTATTTTTATTTTAAATTTATTGTTCAATTGTATTTTTATTTTATTTTACTTGTTACTTCTCTAAAACACTTATCAGTTTATATCCTGGCCCTTTTCTACCTACCTTGTGTTGTGATGAGCGGATATGCATGGACACGTCGCTTCTTCTAGCCGGGGAACCGTCATTTAAAATACAGAGATTAAGATGATCTAAGGAGTCCAATAAAAAGATCCCAGGTGAATCCGACAAACCACAACCTCATACAGAGTGATGACAATTCAGATCACCCAAAACTAGAAGAGGTTTAGGAAGAGAATTTAAAACAGCAATAAGTTTACGAATTATAGATTTGGAAGGCAAAGGAATGTATAGAGAGATAACTGTTGAATTCTTAAGCTGAACAGCAACCACCTCGAAACCTTCACCATAATAAGGCAAAGAAATAATTGAGTAGGTAATTTATTTTTAATAAAAAGGGCAACACCACCTAAACCATCTTGACGGTCTCTTCTAACATCAACAAAACCCGATAACCTAAATTTGGAATAGGGTCTAAGCCAAGTTTCTGAGACCGACAAGATGTCCGGACTGTGATGGTTAACTAGATAAATAAGATCGGACTTTTTGTTAATAATACTTCTAGGGTTCCATTGGAGAATCCTGTAAACTTGATCCATTTTGTAAGAAAGATAAGAGGCAACTTAAGGTAGGGGCAACGTTGGACGGTAAGTTAGAGAGAGACGGAGCACTGTTTAATAAAGGAAGAAGAGAGTTTATAAGTTTCAAAAGAAGATCAACAACGAGTGACTGAAGAGGGGGATTATCTATATTTACTCTGTCCTGAGCTTGAAGAGCGAGCCATTAGGAGCTGCTTCTGATAAATCGTCTCTAATAATATTATTATGAGCGACTCTGTCGTAACCGTTACCGTTAGCGACGGCCGAAGTAGGGGCATGATGCTTCTGAATTACCTTCTTTTTGTATACGACTCTTTGAGGTTCCACAGTATTATTTTTGATCATATGAAAAGAGGAAAAAGGGGGAGAAGGAGACGTAGAAGAAGCGATGTTGGCGTAGGACACTTTTGACACAGAAAACAATTTAAAAGCTGAAAACAATTGACACCAATATGGTTTTGTTATTACAATAATGAACATTTTATTAAGGGTTTATTATTATTATTATGTTGTTAGGACCCCTGTGAGTGTTTATATGGTTTTTAAGTGAGTGTTTACACAAGTTTGCAACACTAAAAATCTTGTGCTACTCCCGTGGTACTCGAAAATGTGGCCCTTGTTCCGGTTTTTTCCAAAAAACCTAGACTAAGAGAGCGATTTTCGGGTTTCCTTAATCTACAATGTTGTATAGAAAACCTAACTTAATCTACAATGTTGTATAGGAAACCTAACTTAATCTACAATGTTGTATAGGAAACCAAACTTAATCTACAATGTTGTATAGGAAACCTAACTTAATCTACAATGTTGTATAGGAAACCAAACTTAATCTACAATGTTGTATAGGAAACCTAACTTAATCTACAATGTTGTATAGGAAACCTAACTTAATCTACAATGTTGTATAGGAAACCTAACTTAATCTACAATGTTGTATAGGAAACCTAACTTTTCTACAATTTTGAGGTCAACTTGAACTCTGGTCCATTGCTTGTGGAGATACAGCCAGTCAAAGTGTTGCAATTTTTTTCAAAGATTTTTTGTTATTGTCGGTTTGGTAATTTCCAAGATAAGTACTGGCTAAACTTTTTTAATAGAAAAGTCATGAGAGAGGAATTTGTAGAGAAATTAATTAGCTTCAATTTCATTCAATTAGCTTAAAACACCTCAGAGTTTCCTCAAAAACTAAAAGTAAAGAAAGTACCCGAAAACGCTTCCCTAAATACATTATTTGGTAAATACTTCATTTTACTTTCTCTTTTAATAAAATCACCAAACACAAATGAATATAATAGAATTTTCATGTCGTTTCCAGTTTACATTAAAAAAATTGTGAACTGAACTGAACTTTTACCTATAGTAAAAATTCATTATAAATTGATTTTTCAGTCTTTCCGTGTATAAAACGTTGGGTGGTTTACTAAGGAATTTCGGGGGGGTTTGAACCCCCCCCCCTGCCTACGGCCTTGGACGGGGTAGTTTATAACACTCTTCCTTACTATTCTGACTGTATCCACTTGTTAAGAAAACAATGTTACAATCTCTGGAGAAAAAAATTTGATGAACGTTCCAAGGAGAAGGGAATCTGGTATAAGACTATCCAACCACATCCGCCAACAATACCCTGGATAGACAATAGTAGGTCAAATAGAACAGACATGGTTGTAGCCTTGAGACTTCGTTCCGGACATATCCCCTCGAAGAAATTCGCATTCTTGATGCGTAAAGTTCCCTCTCCGAATTGTACCGACTGTGGTGTTCTCGAGGACATTTATCACATTCTGATGGAGTGTGTCCCGAACGAAGTGTTCCGGAGTTGTCTAGACAACAAGTAGGCGATTGTAACAGCATTTTGGCCTATCCGTTGTCGGAAAAGGATAAAATGCTATATCAGTTATATAAAGTGTTTAGTTTACTAAGATTAATGACTAATTCTCTTATAGATTTCTTACTGAGAGGCATCATCGTAAACGATAAAGCTCATTAAATAAAGAAAAAAAAAGAAGAGAAATCTAAAGATGATGTTCAAATACCTATTTAATGATACCCCATTTGACATAGTTCGTCGACTTTACTTTATTATTTTTCACAATATGGCGTCTGGTTGTCGCCATATTGAATTTTGATTAATGTCAAGCACTCGCAAGATTAAGACAACGATTGACTTATGAATTTCCCGGGATAAAAAGTAACCTATGTTTAATTCCAGGGTATAAGCTGTCTCTTTTTCAAATTTCATCAAAATCCGTCCAGCCGTCATCAAGTAAAAGCTTCCCAAACAAACAAACATCCAAACAAAAAAACAAACAAACAGACTACGTTTCACATTTATATGTTGGTATGGATTTATATGTTATTACGAGCTGGGGTTCGGATAAAACTAATGTACGCCAATTACACCAAAAATTAACACCTTAATTCGAAAACCACAAAAAGAAATTTAACTAACAAGTAACACTCAAATACTTTTTGACTCGACTGTACACTCTTATCAATTATCACTGAATACTCGCTTCGAATCACTTTTAATATCAGTTAAATTATACAATAAAATTCCATTAGAAATAAGAAATAAAAATGAAATTGAATTTTTGACTTGTATTAAGAATCATTTAATAGCCAAGAGCTATTACAAACTTGACGAAGCTTTTGCTGATAGAAATATCTTTGATATATAGTGACTTTATTGTGTTGTGTACTTATAATGTTATCTTAATTGCTTACAATATTTTGTGTTGACGTTGCTTTTGCAGAAAACTTTATTTGAATGTTAGAATAATTTTGAATATTTTTTACCCAATTTATATTTTGTGATACAATGTTCTGTAAGTGACTTGTCTAAGTACATGTAATATGTCAAAAGATGAATAAATGAATTGAATTGAATAATCGTTTCGTTCTGAACGCCACATCAATACTGTCCAGGCAGCCGATGCGGCCCTATTTATACAGCGCCGGAAATTTCCAGAAGCGAGTACCTTCTGGAAATTTCCGGCGTTATGTAGATATAGCAGCAGTCGGTAGATATTTTTCGCACCCGTAGGTACCTAAGGCCGGCGGCGCCTTTGATGTTGCCGCACCCGTAGATATGTACCTACCGCGCGCTCTGGAAACTTCTGTAGGTGCCTAGGGTCCACTGGTGTGTTCCAGAAGGTTCCTGTTGATGTAGGTATTGCGTTCTCCGACCGCGGCTCCTCGAACATGTTATTCTAAAAATTGACCGGCCTAACAATAAGTATAGATTGTTGGATCTACATTTAATGTAGATTTGAATTGTCTAGTCTATCCATACCAATATATAAAAGTGAAACGTTGTTTGTTTGTTTGTTTGGGGACATTCACGCGATAACAACTGGACGGATTTAGATGAAATTTGGAATGAATATAGCTTATACCCTAGAATAAAACATAGGATACTTTTTATTCCGGATAATTGTGAATTTCCACGGGAATACTGGAAAATGTTGATTACTAAATAACGGTTGCCATGGAAAAGAAATAACAAATCTGTCAAAAAACATCAGGAGCGTTGGTGCTATACCTACTTTTGTATTGGTTTTTATACGCTTTATATTAGCTTCACTTGTATGTTTGTATGTTTGTAACCGACTCCTTTGGACGCTATTTTGACCCACTTTAAACGGTCAGATTTCATTCAAATTTAGCACACCTGTCAAACACCGATGACAATGCAATAATTCGAAGAAAAGAAAAAAAAAAGTTGTAAATAAATAGTTTAAAAAAACTAAAAAACACGCTTTATATAGAAAACCAAACTAAAAAATAGAAAATAAATTTTAATAGTGTAAATAAGAAAAAAATGTTTTGCTGATGTGATGCTTTTTTTCGCGATAAACAGTAGTCCGCGCGGACGAAGTCGCGGGCGAATGCTAGTTAGAAGTATAGAAGATGGATCTACATTTACATAGTTTCTTCAAATTATTTAAATACAAGCGCAAATTATAAATTTATATAACCTTCGGGGTGGGGGACCCCTATTATAGCTAAAAAGCATTGCAATCACATCAGTTTTCAAACATAAAAAACTGCATCAGAATCGCTCCATTCGTTTGGGAGCTACGATCCAACCCCCCCCCCCCCCCCCCACCCCCTTCCCACCCTCCCACCATTATAGCGAAAAACAATCTTGTTTAACTCAGCATTGAAACATAAAAAACCACAGCTAAATTGGTCCATTCCTTTGAAAGATACGATTATCACGCCCTTTCTCGACTCCCTCCCTCCCCCCCTCCCCACCCCTCCTATATTTAAGACCCATCTCGATCACATCAGTTTTCATACACAAAAAAAACGCATCAAAAGCGGTCCATTCGTTTGGGAGCTACGATGCCACAGACACACACACACACACACACACACACACACACACACACACACACACACACACACACACACACACACCCTTGTTCGCGGCTTTAATAATACGCGGACCTTTACAAAAATCCAGGTTATGCGGGCCTACCTTTCCCGTTGGTTTAGCGAAGTGTTAATACCGTACGAAAAGTAACCTATCTCTGTCCAACACAATTCTCTGGTCAGAATTTCTATACACTCGAAAAGGACAGAGACTAAAACCCGATTATGCGGTCCGACCGCATAATAAGAAGGCACGAACGCTCTTCACACAAGTCCGCATAATATTCGCAAGTCATACTCTTTTACACAAGGCCCGCATAATATTCATCAGCCATACTCATTTACACACAGACCGCATAATAATCAAAAGTCATACCCATTTACACAATGCCCGCATAATATTATTAGGTCATACTCATTTACACACTGACCGCATAATAATCAAAAGTCATACTCTTTTACACACTGTCCGCATAATAATCAAAAGTCGTACTCTTTTACACACTGTCCCCATATTATTCGAAAGTACTCTCGTATTTTACACACAGTCCGCTCAGTATTCTAAAGTCGTACTTACTATTTAACAAACACTGACCGCATAATATTCTGCCATTTTCTATTACACAGTAAAACCTTAAATCCCGATTATGCGGACCTACCGTATAAGAAAAAGCCACGAACGCTCTGAACACAATGTTTGCATAATATTGTAAAATCAGACCCTTTATAACACTTTCTGAATAATTATAGTAATATAGATGAATTTGCTTCTGCACAAAATCGTCCTTAACGACAATAATATTTTTCAAAATCATACGTTGCGCGTTGTTTTGGTCACGCACTGACAAGATTCAAATCGCCCGCTAGTTTTCCGACCCGTCCCGTACCGCAACTGACTATCGTCAGCTTTTAAATTTGTAATCGACTTCACAAAAGGAGACAGTTATAAGTTATAATTATGTTCGATTGTATGTTTTTTTTTGTGTATGTTCTCCGATTTCTCCGTCAATTACGTTCCGATTTTGAAAAATATTTTTTGTGTGAATGTGTATACTCTCGAGGTGGTCTCATATAAATTGCATCAAAATTGGTTAAGTAGTTTTTTGAAATTAAATAGATTATTTTTAAATTGTGTTTATATTACCTTTAATCTCCAAGATTTTATTCATTAGGGTAGAATTTCAGTGTAGTCTCATATAAACTTCATCAAAATTGGTTAAGTAGTTTTTTTATTAGAAAATCTATTTATTTTAATTTTTTATGTTTTCTCATATCTTCGGAATTTCTAGATGATTATATTTACTTGAAAAAAGAGGACATACTGTATATATTAGTTAAGTAGCTTTTTTCAATACACTGGGTTGGGACAAGTTTGCAAGTCAATTAACGACGTCCAATGAAGTTGAAGTTTTGCACACGGGTGTAGTTCTGATGACAATACAATATTTATGGTACTGTTGAGCTGGTCTGATAATGGAGCCGGAAGGAAGTCACAGGAACTCCACAACAAAATGATGAAACCCCTTCGAGTTTAGGCTTATTTGATTGGTCTCGATGAGTTTTCGGTCTTAGTGGTACAGGTGTGGTATCTCAAAAAATATTGTTTTAAAAAAGTTTTTATATACTCGTATTTAAAACTTATAAATCCATTTTTTGTTTATGTTTTCTCATGTCTACGAGATGTGTAACCATTTTTTTAACGAGTTCCATTCCAGTGAAATCATAGATAGTTTTCGTAAAAACTGATTCAATTGTTTTATATGTACGATTAGGTTATTCATCCTTAGTTTTAATTTACTAACGTCGAGTCTAAAGTGAGTTTAATTATTTTCTTTGGCATCATTTTATTTCTTCCGATGTTTGCTTAGGTCACTTCAAATCAAGAAATAAAAATACTTTTAAAAAATAGTTAATAGTCTTCATATTAACAATGTTCTTTCGTAAACAACCACTAAAAAGAAAAACATAATTACGATTGAGCCAGAATAACATGACTTTTTCTAAATTACCAATGTTTTAATAATGCAAAAATACAACATAAGATAAGAAAGAGTTTATTGAAGGTGTAGAATATTGGTACATATTTCAAAAAAAGGATTAAACATTTGTGACATTACGTTCCAAACGTAATTCATGTTAGGAAATAATGTCACAAATGTTTAATAAGAAAAACAAACCCTTCTGCCATGTCTAAGTTAACGATTAAATAAAAAAGTTCTTGCATGTTCTTGCATTTTAAATCTGAATAAAGGATGCACAATTTTTAAATAGTTTGCAAACATATAGTAGTAGTTAATAGTTTTAGTTTGCATCAATAGGCAATGTAGTTTATTAATAAAATTTCAATATTTGAAGATCAAAATTAGATTGACATCGATTTTATGATTACAACACCGTAATAATCAATTAAAAATATTTTACTTAGCACATTATAATGTGCAACCAATTGTGATTACTACACTGAAAACAGAATTCATAAAAAATATTATTTTTTAGTAATGTCACCCAAGTTAGTTGTCATATCTAAAAACTAGTCAACTTTTAAATGTGTTAAGTTGTGATCATCTGAACGGAACTGAACTGGTGCATAAACCAGGTGGTGGTCTTTTAACGTTTGGATGTTGACTTTCGTTTTTGGGATAACTTATCCACTTACTTTTTCATTGTCCTTAAAAGTGTTCCCCATTTACAAAATTCTTTTATTTAAGCTAAACATCGGTGTTTTATCATCATCAGCCTATATTAGTCCACTGCTAGACGTAGGCCTCTCCTACTGCACTTCACTGAGCTCACTGAGTCTTCAGCTCTCCTCATCCATTTTCTTTCAGCCACTTTTGACCACTTCGCAGGTCATCACTCCACCAACATAATGTAGTGGCCACAAGGCGTACTACATTATGTTTGCCTATACGTGGGCTCCACTCGAGTACTCGTCTACCCCAACGGTTATCGGTTCTTCGGGAAATGTGACCACCACCACTTTAGCTTACTTATCCTTAGAGCTATGTAATTAACCTTGGTTCACCGTCGTATATCTTCATTACCAATCTTGTCCTTCAGAGAAACTCGAAGCATAGGTCTCTCTATAGCTCGCTGAGAGACCTAACATTTGTGGACTAGTTCGACCGTGATTGATCCTACACACACGAGTGATCCTATGATTGTTCGGTTTTTATTTGGACGTACGGAACCCTAAAACAATTTCAAGACATAATAATTTTTAATTTTAAGCTTGGTTTATAAAAACACTAAGTTTTCCGAATAAATAAAAATAAATAAAATAAAAGTACCTATAAAAATTCATAGTTTACAGCGAAAATGCATTTTAGTTCTGGTCCTTATCCGGGAATTCAAGATAAACTTAAAAGCATGTAAATACTGGTACTTTTATTGGCACACAAATCCAAATAGATAAAATTATGAATTTAATAATCTATGGAAGCGCGGTGCAAATGGCGTTGTCACAGCTGTCAGTAGCTCTCCGCGCTGCCTACGCTCATCCCGCTGCAACAGAGCATACGCTCCAACAAACGTTAAACGTAAAGGGCGCATTTTATAATGAAACGTACGTATTTTAATTACACACAATCAAGTCCGCATTTTGCATCACCTACGTAATTTAACACAGGGCGAGCGCATAATCAATCGCAGACTAACATACACAGGACAAGGTCCGCATTTTACATCACATACATACTTTAACACAGGGCGAGCGCATAATCAATTGCAGACTAACATACACACCTCGAGGTCCGCATTATAATAACGTACTAACTCTTACACAACTAGGACTGGTGGCGCCACGTGGTGGTTACACACTGAACTAAAACACTAACGGATGTTAACTAAAGTTGTCAAATATCCCTAATATGCGGTAATTTTTCATATTTTGCTAAGATTTCACCAGTCAACCAATCTCATCGCGACGAATAATATATAATACGACAAAGATATATTTGAGACCTCGTCAAATTATTATGCGAACGTCCGCACAACGGGGTAAATCCGCACAATCGTGGTTCCTGTCACGGTAAAGACCGCATAATGTTAAAGCCGTAAATACACTGTGACACACACCCTAAACTTATAACACCCGTATCTTTGTTCGGGGGTTAATAAGGAGTAGTATTGAGAATTCAGTGACTCAGCAGTACCACCGGAGATACTGAACAATATTCCCACTAGTGAGAGTGCAATATCCCACTAGTACCATCGGTGGTACTGAGCAGTGGTACTACTAGGAACAAACCTAAATTTCATGGTAAATCTCTCAATATTGCAAGATAAGATACCTACCTAATATACTCAGCGTACGGAACCCTCTGCGCGAGTCTTAAGGCCTTAACATATTGACGGACGCCGTAATATCAGCAATACCGGTCGAGTTCGTGTCCTTCTGACGCTCGGACGCGTCCGAATCCGAACCATGCCGGACGCGGCAGGCAGGTGGCGGACGTCCGAGGGCCCAAGGTCAAGCCCGCGACTTACGTCCGCTAGTATGCTCAGTTTAGTATAAAATGTACTGCCAGTTCAAGTGGTTTGTTTAGGCCTTTACACAATAACATTTAAATACAAGTTATACTACGAATCAAACATAATGGCGGCTGTGAAGTGGTCTGTTAGCGCGGTATCGCGCATCCCCTCACCCCTCCAACGCCCGCACATACCTACCTAATATTTGCTACTGCGCAGCGCTCCGCGCCAACTTCACAGCCGTCATTATGTTTGATTCGGACTCTATTAAAGTTGGAATCAGCTTGTCGGAGGGGATGCGCGATACCGTGCATCCCCTCACCCATCGCACTTCACAGCGGCCATTAAGTTTGGTTCGTACTATAAGTAGGTAGCTAAAGTTTGAATGATAGTAGATTGTATCTAGCTTATGCTCGTGGCTTCGTCCCTCGGAATACAGTTTATTGCGATAAAAAGAATCCTAGTGGTATGTGAAGGACATGCAGGGTTCAAATTATCTCCGTATCAAATTTCGTCAAGATCAGTTCATCAGTTCGGTCGTGAAAACCTATGGAACAGACAGACTTAGCTATTACAATAATTAGGTATGGATGTACGTACGTTTCCCGAACAGTACAAGAATGTACCTATCCTTCTTTTCCGTGCGCTTCAGCTAGCTTGAAGACCGCGCCGGCGCGCCGATAGTGCGGCGGACACCGAAGCGCCGCCAGCACCGCGGGTCCTGGCTCGCAGCTTCGGTTCTTTGGGAACTGTTGACAGTATTGACACAATCACCTTAGGGCTTCACACAAGTTGAAGTGCAGTACCTACACGACTCAACCGCGCGGGCGTGACGAACGTGACGAACGAGACGTGCGGCGACATTGGGAATTATCGGACGAATGAGCGCGCCGCGAAATGAGCGAAGCGAGAATAGAGATGTGATTAAAAGTTAAAAAAGATTAATAGTTAAAATGTTAAAAGAATATAACGTGTTAAATTAAACGTTATTAATTTAACGTTTAAGGAAGGATGTGATTTCACTTTTTTGCTTTTATTAATCTGTTAAATTTAATGTCTGTTTTTTTGTTAAAAAAATATGTATCAAAATATAGTTGCTAAGTACTTATGATTTAAATTTTAATTATGGGTTTGGGTACTTAGTTCAATAATGTGCCTAAGTACTATATCCAGCTTTTTATATTTTGTTTCTGTGTAATTGAACGAGAGAGTGCGAAGCGCGAGCGAAGCGTCTCTATTTCAGCTTGGACAAAAATAATTTCGTAACTCCGGATGTCTGTCCGTCCGGATCTCTGTTCTCCTCTACAGGTCGCATTTCTCAACAGATCTAGACGAAACTTGTTATACAGGATAAACAATTTTTAGAATTTTTATTCGTCGGGAATTTTGTGTTGGGGAGCTACTTCCCCCAAAAAGGGGGCTACTGAATATCGTCTCCTTATTAGATGAACATTATAAACGATGTCATGGAATGCCACTGACTCCTGATTTTGACTTACCGACGAAGAAGAAGAGCTAATCTCAGTGTAAGCCGAAATATGCTTTAACTTTAAATGAGTCCTCAAGTTGGTCTGTAGATTTATAAGATCAATTATTTTTACAAAAATTACAAGTAGCAAATTTGCTATTATTGGAAGGTTTGTCGAAGTAGTTCCAAATTACGGCATTACTGCGTCTCGATGACATTCTACGAGTTCTATTCCAGTTCACTCCCACTAAATTAATTAAATAATAATATGTCTTGCATAGAAGTATTAGGAATAGAAGGTAAGTACCGACAAGCGCTCGTCCAAAAAGTAAGGAACAAACTCGATTTATGAACGCGTAAGGACCGTGTATTGACGCTCGGCGACACACACACAAGTAAAGAAATAATGTTGCTAGAGGAATCACATTGATCTATTTTAGCATATTTTTTATTGATTAATATTTTTTATGATACCGTATATTAAAGATTGGAAGGTTACTAAATACAATAGAACGTAATAAGGAAATTACAAAATGCGTAGGTAGGTAAGAGAAAGTTGATGGACGAGTTATTGATTGCCAAATGAAAGTCTCGCACGGAGGGTTCCGTCCTTTTTTTTGTGATACAATTTCATCTTTACTGTTTCAGCCATTTGAGAGTAAAGTATGATGATGGTGATGATGATGATGATGAAAAGTATCCTTTCTGTTATTCCAGGGTACAATCTATCTCTATTCCAAATAATTCCATATCAATCCGTTCAGCAGTTTGCGAGTGAAATATGATGATGATGATGATGATGAAAGTATCCTATGTATTATTCTAGGGAATAAGCTATCTACATTCCAAAATTCATCAAAATCAGTCCAGCCGTTATCGCGTTAAAACTACCCAAACAAACAAACGATTTCACTTTTATATATTGGTGTGGATAATCAACAAAAAACGATAAATTAGTTTTTCGTATTCTAGCAACATCAAACCATTAATGTATTAACAAAAGTAAATTAATAATTATCACGTATCAACTAAACCTTCAATAACGGCAATTTTTTTTTTCAATATCTTGCAACCCAAAACCATTATGGCGTCAGTCAAAACTACGATTTATTTTTCTGTAACGTTTGATTAATTACTCAAGAAATATAGGCTATAGTGTTGTACTTACACGTGATAACCGATCTTAGTATCTTTCTTCTGCTTTGCTGATTGGTTATGACACCCTTTCATTGCACAAACCGTCATTTTTAACGAAAAAGTCGGGAGCTCCTGCAATGCGTGACGCAGAAGGCGCACGCCAAAGTTAAAATTTAGACGACCCGCACGAGGGTACCCAGGGGGTACGGCCCTCGGCTTGGACGGCCGTCTGATTACGGGGGTAACGAACTAAACACCCCTGGATCGCTACCGTTAAGTAGTGATCGAGGGGGGCCCTGAACAATGGCTAGATGCCCTTTGATTGATTTTTATAACTGACCGCCGATTCGTAATACACCTTCGAGAAGAATCGGCAAGAAACTCGAAAGCGAATAATATCTGACTATGGACAAGTCGGCGCGATCGCTAAGCCTTTTGAGGCTTTGGTTGATCTTCTTCACTACGAGTGCGCCTACTTACCTTCTATTCCTAATACTTCTATGATGTCTTGTATGATAATACACACAATACAATATACACTGTTATAACACCTCATACGTATCAAAATAAATTCAATGTAACACCAAAATCGCGCACGGATAAACTGTAGAAAGAAAGTAATACGTACCTACTTATTTACTCGTAGTTAGTGTTTACATTTGTCGAACTGTCGAAATCAATAACAAAACCTATTCTTATTTATATAAGACTCACAATTCTATGCATTCAACTAGTTAAAAGTTATTTTTTAATGCCAAGCAATTAAAGTTTATAATTGTAGCATTCAAGACAAGACCTAACAATGATCATAAATCGCTTAACGTCATAAGCTCATACTAGAGGGCGTTAGAATAAAATAATATATGTCCGCTGGCTTAGTTGTATTAGCTATGAAGTTAAAACTTTTAACGAACATCTCAATATTGATTAATGAAGTTATGAGTTACAAAAAATAATGTGTTAAATTAATCGTTTAAACTTTTAATGATCATCTCTAAGCGAGAAGCGAGTCGGTCGTCCTTGAAATACACAGCAGCCCCCTTTAAAATAAATAATATCTATGGCGGCCATGGCGCTGGGGACTGCGGTGCCGAGCGGCAAGTCAACCGTCTTGTTCGCTCAATGTATCGATACGTTCAATAAGCGACCTTATTTCATAGTAGCTAAGGCAAAAACGAAACTTCGTATTTGACTGTAGAGTAGGCAGTTGTCCTACTCTACAGTGGTTTGGTTTGATGCGATGGAGGAGCGGCGGCGGGGGCTTTGTGTACCAACACCGCGCGCGGCGCGGCATTTGGGCTTTGCTTTTGGCGGCGAGTGAATAGGGTTGTCAGCCGTCCAGTTTTTACAGTCTCGTCCGGCCAAATATTTTCAAATACGTAGCCGTCCGGTTTTCGTTCATAGAATAAAAATATAAATTTAAAAACTAAAAGCCGACTTAGTGTACTAAATATTCAAACGATTTGGAAGTTTAAAACTTTAGGGCCGTAGGAGTGCGATATAAATTTTTCAGTATTTAATTAAGTAGGTAAAGCGCACTCCCCCTGTTCTAAAGTTTTTAATTTCTAAAACGTTTGAATATTCTTGTTTGTGACTTTTTAGTCCACTAAGACCGTAGTCGGATTTTAGTTGTTGAACGTATATTGTTAACTATGTGTTCGAATCGCGAATGTTTAAAAGTTACATCTACATTAATATTACGAGACATAAGTTCAAAAACTAAAACCCGTCTACGGTTGGGTAAAATAAGCCTATGACACTCTTGCGATGAAGACGAATCGATTGATATCTCGCTTGTCAAAATCAGACCAAGTTTTTAGTTTGAAAACATAACCCTTCCTTTGCCTAGCCGTAGTCGGGTAAAAAGAAATCCTATGACACTATACATGAAGACGAATCGATTGATACCTCGCTTGTCAAAATCGGACCAAGTATTAAGTTAGAACACCTAAGCCTTACGTTACCTTGCCTTAGTCGGGTAAAAAAATAGCCTATGACACCATACCTGCAAACGAGTCGATTTACACCTCGCTTGTCAAAATGGATCCAATAGCGTCGACGCTATAGAGGTTCCACTACATAGATACGTAGGTACATATATACATACATACACTGTTAAACTCATTACCCTTCCCTAAACGAAATAGCAGAATCCAACAAGTACCACACATAGTACATATGTATGCCCAGCGCGTCGAGCGGCTCTTCGAGGTCGTGGGAATTTTAAATCGTTTCATAATGAAGAAGAGTACTCGAAATTGTTAAAACTGTCTGATGCCGAATGGACTAAGGAATTAAATAAATTACATAATGATAAAATTGCTAAGATGCTGTAGAATTTTACATGAACATGGGTGCAAGAGAAGCACTTGCGCATCCTGGTTTTCTTAATTGAGCGAGCGAGCGCAAAGCGCGAGCGAAGCGTGTCCGTTTCAGCTTGGGAAAATAATATTAAGTCGAATTCCTAATAAATTTAAACGGGACTTAATCGCGCTGAAAACTTAATATTTATTCAGCTCGACGTTTCGATCAAGCTGTATTCTTGTGACCACGATCAATGCAACTTGATCGAAACGTCGAGTTAAATAAAAATTAAGTTTTCAGCGCAATTAAATCCCGTTTACATATAAAACTATGTGTTCGAATCGCGAAAGTTTAAAAGTTACAATTACTTTCGTATATCCGGATCTCTTTTCTCCTCTACAGGTCGCATTTCTCAGCCGATCTAGACGAAAATTGGTATAGAGTTTAAATAATTTTTAACTCATCGGGGAGTTTTGATTCCTGATGACCTTATTAGATCCGATTTCGATGTTTATTTTTTTTATTTGTAAAGCAGTTACTTTAAATTGGTCTCATAAATGTGTTAAAGATCTGATGAGGATATTCGGCATGATGAGCAGAAAAGCTCTTCAAAATGCAGTAACATTCTCACTTTTAGGTTTCTACCAGTAGAACCCCTCACACCCCCGACCCCTTGAGGTTTATGAGTCTTAATATTTCGTAATGGCTGAAATATGTGTTTTTGTACCTTTTCAACCCGCATATCTCCGCCATTTTGAAAAATTTCAAAGAACTCAATCGAAAAAAAAACCCTGGTATTTTTTATCGAACTTGCTCACAAAATTTCACGAGAATCGGTTGAGAAATGCCACCTGTACAGGAGAACAGCCGGACAACCACCGGCCGGAAATACTAAAGCATTTTTGCCCAAGCTTAAACGGAGACGCTTGGCTCGCGCTTGGCGCTCGCTCCGTCATTGATGGTTCTGTGATGTCGCACGATGATAGTTACGGGTTTACTTTTATACACATTTAGCCTAAAAATTGTTTATTGAGAAGATGCATCTAGCATACCTATGAGCGGTTGACTGTTCATAATAGAAATTCGCAGTCTGTCTGTCAGGAGGTTTGTCACGGTACTGTTTTATAGGTAGGTATAATCTATACTCATAATAAATAAATAGGAACGAAATAATCTGAACAAGGAAGATAATAAAATAAGGGGATTTAAAATAAGCTATTGAACAAGAAAATAACTTTTTTTTAAATCGTGTCTAATAGTTTGTTTGTTAGTTGTCTGTATGTTTGTTTGTTAGTTGTCTGTATGTTTGTTTGTTAGTTGTCTGTATGTTTGTTTGTTAGTTGTCTGTATGTTTGTTTGTTCGTGCATCACTTTAATACTACTGGACCGATTGCGGTGCGGATTGCTTGACGAGCAATCGATAAAAAAATTTAGACGGCTGATGGAATTTTGATCAAATGTTGGTATATTAGTATTTTAGGTATTGGAATGGAAAATTGGTAATTTTAACCAAGAGAAATGACCACGCGTGCGAAGCCGCAGGCACCAGCTAGTTCACTATATGCAGCGAACGTCCATTAATGTTCATTGGTAAATCTACATCTACACTAATACACTACTTCTAATACTATAATGAGGAAAACTTTGATTGTTTGTATGTTTGTTTGTTTATAATTCATCTGGTCAAACCATATTAATATGATGTGGGCAGCGAATATTTTCCATTTCATGAAATGGGTCGGCCGGATCATGAAGTGATCAATTCTACGACATGGGCACGACATTTAAATTTTCTTTGTACCTATATTTTGTTTGACGTATAGTCACAGAATATATAATAGTGTATAGTGGACTTGTACTATTAGTTATTCTGTGACACGAGTGCGACGCGCACGCCGCCAGTGTGACCATCGGGAAAGCAAGTCATACATTCAAAACTAAACCCCGACTACGGTCGGGTAAAAATGGCCTATCTTGGGAATCTTGGGATGAAGACGAATCGATTGATGATTGATTGATCTGTAACTTGGTCTGATTTTGTCTTATTATGAAAGTGGCGTTTAGATTTTACGATTACTTTATTTAATTCAGAGAAATTTTCACTAGTCATAGCCATACAAAAGGTGACTTCTGCAACCTTACGAGATTTAATTGCTTCAGTACAGTCTTTATCCCACCACGGAGGTGATGGAATTTTATTCGAATGAGGTTTTTTAATAGGGAAAGACCCATTAGCACACTCTAACAAACTGTGCACAAGCGCATCAGAATAAGATCTTATATTGTAAGAATTTATGACAGGTAATTTAGGAGAATTTATATCAGTGAGTTCATTAAATTTAGCCCACCCTGAACTATTATTGTCTATGGCATATTTAAGAAGAGGAGTATTTCTAGAAGCAGTACACGGACATTTTTGTGAAATATTTATAAGAATAGGAAAATGGTCACTGCCATAAGTAGAAGGAAGGACACACCAAGACATAAGTGAAGCAAGTTCTGGAGAACATAACGACAGGTCCACTGCACTAGGGTATTCATCTGGCCGAGTCACCATTTTGTGTGATCCTTGTGTATGTTATTTTTATTTTAAATTTATTGTTCAATTGTATTTTTATTTTATTTTACTTGTTACTTCTCTAAAACACTTATCAGTTTATATCCTGGCCCTTTTCTACCTACCTTGTGTTGTGATGAGCGGATATGCATGGACACGTCGCTTCTTCTAGCCGGGGAACCGTCATTTAAAATACAGAGATTAAGATGATCTAAGGAGTCCAATACAAAGATCCCAGGTGAATCCGACAAACCACAACCTCATACAGAGTGATGACAATTCAGATCACCCAAAACTAGAAGAGGTTTAGGAAGAGAATTTAAAACAGCAATAAGTTTACGAATTATAGATTTGGAAGGCAAAGGAATGTATAGAGAGATAACTGTTGAATTCTTAAGCTGAACAGCAACCACCTCGAAACCTTCACCATAATAAGGCAAAGAAATAATTGAGTAGGTAATTTATTTTTAATAAAAAGGGCAACACCACCTAAACCATCTTGACGGTCTCTTCTAACATCAACAAAACCCGATAACCTAAATTTGGAATAGGGTCTAAGCCAAGTTTCTGAGACCGACAAGATGTCCGGACTGTGATGGTTAACTAGATAAATAAGATCGGACTTTTTGTTAATAATACTTCTAGGGTTCCATTGGAGAATCCTGTAAACTTGATCCATTTTGTAAGAAAGATAAGAGGCAACTTAAGGTAGGGGCAACGTTGGACGGTAAGTTAGAGAGAGACGGAGCACTGTTTAATAAAGGAAGAAGAGAGTTTATAAGTTTCAAAAGAAGATCAACAACGAGTGACTGAAGAGGGGGATTATCTATATTTACTCTGTCCTGAGCTTGAAGAGCGAGCCATTAGGAGCTGCTTCTGATAAATCGTCTCTAATAATATTATTATGAGCGACTCTGTCGTAACCGTTACCGTTAGCGACGGCCGAAGTAGGGGCATGATGCTTCTGAATTACCTTCTTTTTGTATACGACTCTTTGAGGTTCCACAGTATTATTTTTGATCATATGAAAAGAGGAAAAAGGGGGAGAAGGAGACGTAGAAGAAGCGATGTTGGCGTAGGACACTTTTGACACAGAAAACAATTTAAAAGCTGAAAACAATTGACACCAATATGGTTTTGTTATTACAATAATGAACATTTTATTAAGGGTTTATTATTATTATTATGTTGTTAGGACCCCTGTGAGTGTTTATATGGTTTTTAAGTGAGTGTTTACACAAGTTTGCAACACTAAAAATCTTGTGCTACTCCCGTGGTACTCGAAAATGTGGCCCTTGTTCCGGTTTTTTCCAAAAAACCTAGACTAAGAGAGCGATTTTCGGGTTTCCTTAATCTACAATGTTGTATAGAAAACCTAACTTAATCTACAATGTTGTATAGGAAACCTAACTTAATCTACAATGTTGTATAGGAAACCAAACTTAATCTACAATGTTGTATAGGAAACCTAACTTAATCTACAATGTTGTATAGGAAACCTAACTTAATCTACAATGTTGTATAGGAAACCTAACTTAATCTACAATGTTGTATAGGAAACCTAACTTTTCTACAATTTTGAGGTCAACTTGAACTCTGGTCCATTGCTTGTGGAGATACAGCCAGTCAAAGTGTTGCAATTTTTTTCAAAGATTTTTTGTTATTGTCGGTTTGGTAATTTCCAAGATAAGTACTGGCTAAACTTTTTTAATAGAAAAGTCATGAGAGAGGAATTTGTAGAGAAATTAATTAGCTTCAATTTCATTCAATTAGCTTAAAACACCTCAGAGTTTCCTCAAAAACTAAAAGTAAAGAAAGTACCCGAAAACGCTTCCCTAAATACATTATTTGGTAAATACTTCATTTTACTTTCTCTTTTAATAAAATCACCAAACACAAATGAATATAATAGAATTTTCATGTCGTTTCCAGTTTACATTAAAAAAATTGTGAACTGAACTGAACTTTTACCTATAGTAAAAATTCATTATAAATTGATTTTTCAGTCTTTCCGTGTATAAAACGTTGGGTGGTTTACTAAGGAATTTCGGGGGGGTTTGAACCCCCCCCCCCTGCCTACGGCCTTGGACGGGGTAGTTTATAACACTCTTCCTTACTATTCTGACTGTATCCACTTGTTAAGAAAACAATGTTACAATCTCTGGAGAAAAAAATTTGATGAACGTTCCAAGGAGAAGGGAATCTGGTATAAGACTATCCAACCACATCCGCCAACAATACCCTGGATAGACAATAGTAGGTCAAATAGAACAGACATGGTTGTAGCCTTGAGACTTCGTTCCGGACATATCCCCTCGAAGAAATTCGCATTCTTGATGCGTAAAGTTCCCTCTCCGAATTGTACCGACTGTGGTGTTCTCGAGGACATTTATCACATTCTGATGGAGTGTGTCCCGAACGAAGTGTTCCGGAGTTGTCTAGACAACAAGTAGGCGATTGTAACAGCATTTTGGCCTATCCGTTGTCGGAAAAGGATAAAATGCTATATCAGTTATATAAAGTGTTTAGTTTACTAAGATTAATGACTAATTCTCTTATAGATTTCTTACTGAGAGGCATCATCGTAAACGATAAAGCTCATTAAATAAAGAAAAAAAAAGAAGAGAAATCTACAGATGATGTTCAAATACCTATTTAATGATACCCCATTTGACATAGTTCGTCGACTTTACTTTTTTATTTTTCACAATATGGCGTCTGGTTGTCGCCATATTGAATTTTGATTAATGTCAAGCACTCGCAAGATTAAGACAACGATTGACTTATGAATTTCCCGGGATAAAAAGTAACCTATGTTTAATTCCAGGGTATAAGCTGTCTCTTTTTCAAATTTCATCAAAATCCGTCCAGCCGTCATCAAGTAAAAGCTTCCCAAACAAACAAACATCCAAACAAAAAAACAAACAAACAGACTACGTTTCACATTTATATGTTGGTATGGATTTATATGTTATTACGAGCTGGGGTTCACAATATAATGTAATTGCTTACAATATTTTGTGTTGACGTTGCTTTTGCAGAAAACTTTATTTGAATGTTAGAATAATTTTGAATATTTTTTACCCAATTTATATTTTGTGATACAATGTTCTGTAAGTGACTTGTCTAAGTACATGTAATATGTCAAAATATGAATAAATGAATTGAATTGAATTGAATAATCGTTTCGTTCTGAACGCCACATCAATACTGTCCAGGCAGCCGATGCGGCCCTATTTATACAGCGCCGGAAATTTCCAGAAGCGAGTACCTTCTGGAAATTTCCGGCGTTATGTAGATATAGCAGCAGTCGGTAGATATTTTTCGCACCCGTAGGTACCTAAGACCGGCGGCGCCTTTGATGTTGCCGCACCCGTAGATATGTACCTACCGCGCGCTCTGGAAACTTCTGTAGGTGCCTAGGGTCCACTGGTGTGTTCCAGAAGGTTCCTGTTGATGTAGGTATTGCGTTCTCCGACCGCGGCTCCTTGAACATGTTATTCTAAAAATTGACCGGCCTAACAATAAGTATAGATTGTTGGATCTACATTTAATGTAGATTTGAATTGTCTAGTCTATCCATACCAATATATAAAAGTGAAACGTTGTTTGTTTGTTTGTTTGGGGAGCTTTCACGCGATAACAACTGGACGGATTTAGATGAAATTTGGAATGAATATAGCTTATACCCTAGAATAAAACATAGGATACTTTTTATTCCGGATAATTGTGAATTTCCACGGGAATACTGGAAAATGTTGATTACTAAATAACGGTTGCCATGGAAAAGAAATAACAAATCTGTCAAAAAACATCAGGAGCGTTGGTGCTATACCTACTTTTGTATTGGTTTTTATACGCTTTATATTAGCTTCACTTGTATGTTTGTATGTTTGTAACCGACTCCTTTGGACGCTATTTTGACCCACTTTAAACGGTCAGATTTCATTCAAATTTAGCACACCTGTCAAACACCGATGACAATGCAATAATTCGAAGAAAAGAAAAAAAAAAGTTGTAAATAAATAGTTTAAAAAAACTAAAAAACACGCTTTATATAGAAAACCAAACTAAAAAATAGAAAATAAATTTTAATAGTGTAAATAAGAAAAAAATGTTTTGCTGATGTGATGCTTTTTTTCGCGATAAACAGTAGTCCGCGCGGACGAAGTCGCGGGCGAATGCTAGTTAGAAGTATAGAAGATGGATCTACATTTACATAGTTTCTTCAAATTATTTAAATACAAGCGCAAATTATAAATTTATATAACCCCCGGGGTGGGGGACCCCTATTATAGCTAAAAAGCATTGCAATCACATCAGTTTTCAAACATAAAAAACTGCATCAGAATCGCTCCATTCGTTTGGGAGCTACGATCCAACCCCCCCCCCCCCCCCCCACCCCCTTCCCACCCTCCCACCATTATAGCGAAAAACAATCTTGTTTAACTCAGCATTGAAACATAAAAAACCACAGCTAAATTGGTCCATTCCTTTGAAAGATACGATTATCACGCCCTTTCTCGACTCCCTCCCTCCCCCCCCCCCCCCCCTCCTATATTTAAGACCCATCTCGATCACATCAGTTTTCATACACAAAAAAAACGCATCAAAAGCGGTCCATTCGTTTGGGAGCTACGATGCCACAGACCCACAGACAGACACACACACACACACACACACACACACACACACACCCTTGTTCGCGGCTTTAATAATACGCGGACCTTTACAAAAATCCAGGTTATGCGGGCCTACCTTTCCCGTTGGTTTAGCGAAGTGTTAATACCGTACGAAAAGTAACCTATCTCTGTCCAACACAATTCTCTGGTCAGAATTTCTATACACTCGAAAAGGACAGAGACTAAAACCCGATTATGCGGTCCGACCGCATAATAAGAAGGCACGAACGCTCTTCACACAAGTCCGCATAATATTCGCAAGTCATACTCTTTTACACAAGGCCCGCATAATATTCATCAGCCATACTCATTTACACACAGACCGCATAATAATCAAAAGTCATACCCATTTACACAATGGCCGCATAATATTATTAGGTCATACTCATTTACACACTGACCGCATAATAATCAAAAGTCATACTCTTTTACACACTGTCCGCATAATAATCAAAAGTCGTAGATAGATAGATAACTCTTTATTGTACACCACATAGAACAAAAAATACAATAATAACTAAAACATTTATACAAAATAAATGGGACAATGGGCTCTTCGTCGTACTCTTTTACACACTGTCCCCATATTATTCGAAAGTACTCTCGTATTTTACACACAGTCCGCTCAGTATTCTAAAGTCGTACTTACTATTTAACAAACACTGACCGCATAATATTCTGCCATTTTCTATTACACAGTAAAACCTTAAATCCCGATTATGCGGACCTACCGTATAAGAAAAAGCCACGAACGCTCTGAACACAATGTTTGCATAATATTGTAAAATCAGACCCTTTATAACACTTTCTGAATAATTATAGTAATATAGATGAATTTGCTTCTGCACAAAATCGTCCTTAACGACAATAATATTTTTCAAAATTATACGTTGCGCGTTGTTTTGGTCACGCACTGACAAGATTCAAATCGCCCGCTAGTTTTCCGACCCGTCCCGTACCGCAACTGACTATCGTCAGCTTTTAAATTTGTAATCGACTTCACAAAAGGAGACGGTTATAAGTTATAATTATGTTCGATTGTATGTTTTTTTTTGTGTATGTTCTCCGATTTCTCCGTCAATTACGTTCCGATTTTGAAAAATATTTTTTGTGTGAATGTGTATACTCTCGAGGTGGTCTCATATAAATTGCATCAAAATTGGTTAAGTAGTTTTTTGAAATTAAATAGATTATTTTTAAATTGTGTTTATATTACCTTTAATCTCCAAGATTTTATTCATTAGGGTAGAATTTCAGTGTAGTCTCATATAAACTTCATCAAAATTGGTTAAGTAGTTTTTTTATTAGAAAATCTATTTATTTTAATTTTTTATGTTTTCTCATATCTTCGGAATTTCTAGATGATTATATTTACTTGAAAAAAGAGGACATACTGTATATATTAGTTAAGTAGCTTTTTACAAGCTTTTATTCAATACACTGGGTTGGGACAAGTTTGCAAGTCAATTAACGACGTCCAATGAAGTTGAAGTTTTGCACACGGGTGTAGTTCTGATGACAATACAATATTTATGGTACTGTTGAGCTGGTCTGATAATGGAGCCGGAAGGAAGTCACAGGAACTCCACAACAAAATGATGAAACCCCTTCGAGTTTAGGCTTATTTGATTGGTCTCGATGAGTTTTCGGTCTTAGTGGTACAGGTGTGGTATCTCAAAAAATATTGTTTTAAAAAAGTTTTTATATACTCGTATTTAAAACTTATAAATCCATTTTTTGTTTATGTTTTCTCATGTCTACGAGATGTGTAACCATTTTTTTAACGAGTTCCATTCCAGTGAAATCATAGATAGTTTTCGTAAAAACTGATTCAATTGTTTTATATGTACGATTAGGTTATTCATCCTTAGTTTTAATTTACTAACGTCGAGTCTAAAGTGAGTTTAATTATTTTCTTTGGCATCATTTTATTTCTTCCGATGTTTGCTTAGGTCACTTCAAATCAAGAAATAAAAATACTTTTAAAAAATAGTTAATAGTCTTCATATTAACAATGTTCTTTCGTAAACAACCACTAAAAAGAAAAACATAATTACGATTGAGCCAGAATAACATGACTTTTTCTAAATTACCAATGTTTTAATAATGCAAAAATACAACATAAGATAAGAAAGAGTTTATTGAAGGTGTAGAATATTGGTACATATTTCAAAAAAAGGATTAAACATTTGTGACATTACGTTCCAAACGTAATTCATGTTAGGAAATAATGTCACAAATGTTTAATAAGAAAAACAAACCCTTCTGCCATGTCTAAGTTAACGATTAAATAAAAAAGTTCTTGCATGTTCTTGCATTTTAAATCTGAATAAAGGATGCACAATTTTTAAATAGTTTGCAAACATATAGTAGTAGTTAATAGTTTTAGTTTGCATCAATAGGCAATGTAGTTTATTAATAAAATTTCAATATTTGAAGATCAAAATTAGATTGACATCGATTTTATGATTACAACACCGTAATAATCAATTAAAAATATTTTACTTAGCACATTATAATGTGCAACCAATTGTGATTACTACACTGAAAACAGAATTCATAAAAAATATTATTTTTTAGTAATGTCACCCAAGTTAGTTGTCATATCTAAAAACTAGTCAACTTTTAAATGTGTAAAGTTGTGATCATCTGAACGGAACTGAACTGGTGCATAAACCAGGTGGTGGTCTTTTAACGTTTGGATGTTGACTTTCGTTTTTGGGATAACTTATCCACTTACTTTTTCATTGTCCTTAAAAGTGTTCCCCATTTACAAAATTCTTTTATTTAAGCTAAACATCCGTGTTTTATCATCATCAGCCTATATTAGTCCACTGCTAGACGTAGGCCTCTCCTACTGCACTTCACTGAGCTCACTGAGTCTTCAGCTCTCCTCATCCATTTTCTTTCAGCCACTTTTGACCACTTCGCAGGTCATCACTCCACCAACATAATGTAGTGGCCACTAGGCGTACTACATTATGTTTGCCTATACGTGGGCTCCACTCGAGTACTCGTCTACCCCAACGGTTATCGGTTCTTCGGGAAATGTGACCACCACCACTTTAGCTTACTTATCCTTAGAGCTATGTAATTAACCTTGGTTCACCGTCGTATATCTTCATTACCAATCTTGTCCTTCAGAGAAACTCGAAGCATAGGTCTCTCTATAGCTCGCTGAGAGACCTAACATTTGTGGACTAGTTCGACCGTGATTGATCCTACACACACGAGTGATCCTATGATTGTTCGGTTTTTATTTGGACGTACGGAACCCTAAAACAATTTCAAGACATAAGTAGTTACCTAACTAAAATAAATAAAACATATTTGAATAAGTAATTTTTAATTTTAAGCTTGGTTTATAAAACACTAAGTTTTCCGAATAAATAAAAATAAATAAAATAAAAGTACCTATAAAAATTCATAGTTTACAGCGCAAATTCATTTTAGTTCTGGTCCTTATCCGGGAATTCAAGATAAACTTAAAAGCATGTAAATACTGGTACTTTTATTGGCACACAAATCCAAATAGATAAAATTATGAATTTAATAATCTATGGAAGCGCGGTGCAAATGGCGTTGTCACAGCTGTCAGTAGCTCTCCGCGCTGCCTACGCTCATCCCGCTGCAACAGAGCATACGCTCCAACAAACGTTAAACGTAAAGGGCGCATTTTATAATGAAACGTACGTATTTTAATTACACACAATCAAGTCCGCATTTTGCATCACCTACGTAATTTAACACAGGGCGAGCGCATAATCAATCGCAGACTAACATACACAGGACAAGGTCCGCATTTTACATCACATACATACTTTAACACAGGGCGAGCGCATAATCAATTGCAGACTAACATACACACCTCGAGGTCCGCATTATAATAACGTACTAACTCTTACACAACTAGGACTGGTGGCGCCACGTGGTGGTTACACACTGAACTAAAACACTAACGGATGTTAACTAAAGTTGTCAAATATCCCTAATATGCGGTAATTTTTCATATTTTGCTAAGATTTCACCAGTCAACCAATCTCATCGCGACGAATAATATATAATACGACAAAGATATATTTGAGACCTCGTCAAATTATTATGCGAACGTCCGCACAACGGGGTAAATCCGCACAATCGTGGTTCCTGTCACGGTAAATACCGCATAATGTTAAAGCCGTAAATACACTGTGACACACACCCTAAACTTATAACACCCGTATCTTTGTTCGGGGGTTAATAAGGAGTAGTATTGAGAATTCAGTGACTCAGCAGTACCACCGGAGATACTGAACAATATTCCCACTAGTGAGAGTGCAATATCCCACTAGTACCATCGGTGGTACTGAGCAGTGGTACTACTAGGAACAAACCTAAATTTCATGGTAAATCTCTCAATATTGCAAGATAAGATACCTACCTAATATACTCAGCGTACGGAACCCTCTGCGCGAGTCTTAAGGCCTTAACATATTGACGGACGCCGTAATATCAGCAATACCGGTCGAGTTCGTGTCCTTCTGACGCTCGGACGCGTCCGAATCCGAACCATGCCGGACGCGGCAGGCAGGTGGCGGACGTCCGAGGGCCCAAGGTCAAGCCCGCGACTTACGTCCGCTAGTATGCTCAGTTTAGTATAAAATGTACTGCCAGTTCAAGTGGTTTGTTTAGGCCTTTACACAATAACATTTAAATACAAGGTATATTACGAATCAAACATAATGGCGGCTGTGAAGTGGTCTGTTAGCGCGGTATCGCGCATCCCCTCACCCCTCCAACGCCCGCACATACCTACCTAATATTTGCTACTGCGCAGCGCTCCGCGCCAACTTCACAGCCGTCATTATGTTTGATTCGGACTCTATTAAAGTTGGAATCAGCTTGTCGGAGGGGATGCGCGATACCGTGCATCCCCTCACCCATCGCACTTCACAGCGGCCATTAAGTTTGGTTCGTACTATAAGTAGGTAGCTAAAGTTTGAATGATAGTAGATTGTATCTAGCTTATGCTCGTGGCTTCGTCCCTCGGAATACAGTTTATTGCGATAAAAAGAATCCTAGTGGTATGTGAAGGACATGCAGGGTTCAAATTATCTCCGTATCAAATTTCGTCAAGATCAGTTCATCAGTTCGGTCGTGAAAACCTATGGAACAGACAGACTTAGCTATTACAATAATTAGGTATGGATGTACGTACGTTTCCCGAACAGTACAAGAATGTACCTATCCTTCTTTTCCGTGCGCTTCAGCTAGCTTGAAGACCGCGCCGGCGCGCCGATAGTGCGGCGGACACCGAAGCGCCGCCAGCACCGCGGGTCCTGGCTCGCAGCTTCGGTTCTTTGGGAACTGTTGACAGTATTGACACAATCACCTTAGGGCTTCACACAAGTTGAAGTGCAGTACCTACACGACTCAACCGCGCGGGCGTGACGAACGTGACGAACGAGACGTGCGGCGACATTGGGAATTATCGGACGAATGAGCGCGCCGCGAAATGAGCGAAGCGAGAATAGAGATGTGATTAAAAGTTAAAAAAGATTAATAGTTAAAATGTTAAAAGAATATAACGTGTTAAATTAAACGTTATTAATTTAACGTTTAAGGAAGGATGTGATTTCACTTTTTTGCATTTATTAATCTGTTAAATTTAATGTCTGTTTTTTTGTTAAAAAAATATGTATCAAAATATAGTTGCTAAGTACTTATGATTTAAATTTTAATTATGGGTTTGGGTACTTAGTTCAATAATGTGCCTAAGTACTATATCCAGCTTTTTATATTTTGTTTCTGTGTAATTGAACGAGAGAGTGCGAAGCGCGAGCGAAGCGTCTCTATTTCAGCTTGGACAAAAATAATTTCGTAACTCCGGATGTCTGTCCGTCCGGATCTCTGTTCTCCTCTACAGGTCGCATTTCTCAACAGATCTAGACGAAACTTGTTATACAGGATAAACAATTTTTAGAATTTTTATTCGTCGGGAATTTTGTGTTGGGGAGCTACTTCCCCCAAAAAGGGGGCTACTGAATATCGTCTCCTTATTAGATGAACATTATAAACGATGTCATGGAATGCCACTGACTCCTGATTTTGACTTACCGACGAAGAAGAAGAGCTAATCTCAGTGTAAGCCGAAATATGCTTTAACTTTAAATGAGTCCTCAAGTTGGTCTGTAGATTTATAAGATCAATTATTTTTACAAAAATTACAAGTAGCAAATTTGCTATTATTGGAAGGTTTGTCGAAGTAGTTCCAAATTACGGCATTACTGCGTCTCGATGACATTCTACGAGTTCTATTCCAGTTCACTCCCACTAAATTAATTAAATAATAATATGTCTTGCATAGAAGTATTAGGAATAGAAGGTAAGTACCGACAAGCGCTCGTCCAAAAAGTAAGGAACAAACTCGATTTATGAACGCGTAAGGACCGTGTATTGACGCTCGGCGACACACACACAAGTAAAGAAATAATGTTGCTAGAGGAATCACATTGATCTATTTTAGCATATTTTTTATTGATTAATATTTTTTATGATACCGTATATTAAAGATTGGAAGGTTACTAAATACAATAGAACGTAATAAGGAAATTACAAAATGCGTAGGTAGGTAAGAGAAAGTTGATGGACGAGTTATTGATTGCCAAATGAAAGTCTCGCACGGAGGGTTCCGTCCTTTTTTTTGTGATACAATTTCATCTTTACTGTTTCAGCCATTTGAGAGTAAAGTATGATGATGGTGATGATGATGATGATGAAAAGTATCCTTTGTGTTATTCCAGGGTACAATCTATCTCTATTCCAAATAATTCCATATCAATCCGTTCAGCAGTTTGCGAGTGAAATATGATGATGATGATGATGATGAAAGTATCCTATGTATTATTCTAGGGAATAAGCTATCTACATTCCAAAATTCATCAAAATCAGTCCAGCCGTTATCGCGTTAAAACTACCCAAACAAACAAACGATTTCACTTTTATATATTGGTGTGGATAATCAACAAAAAACGATAAATTAGTTTTTCGTATTCTAGCAACATCAAACCATTAATGTATTAACAAAAGTAAATTAATAATTATCACGTATCAACTAAACCTTCAATAACGGCAATTTTTTTTTTCAATATCTTGCAACCCGAAACCATTATGGCGTCAGTCAAAACTACGATTTATTTTTCTGTAACGTTTGATTAATTACTCAAGAAATATAGGCTATAGTGTTGTACTTACACGTGATAACCGATCTTAGTATCTTTCTTCTGCTTTGCTGATTGGTTATGACACCCTTTCATTGCACAAACCGTCATTTTTAACGAAAAAGTCGGGAGCTCCTGCAATGCGTGACGCAGAAGGCGCACGCCAAAGTTAAAATTTAGACGACCCGCACGAGGGTACCCAGGGGGTACGGCCCTCGGCTTGGACGGCCGTCTGATTACGGGGGTAACGAACTAAACACCCCTGGATCGCTACCGTTAAGTAGTGATCGAGGGGGGCCCTGAACAATGGCTAGATGCCCTTTGATTGATTTTTATAACTGACCGCCGATTCGTAATACACCTTCGAGAAGAATCGGCAAGAAACTCGAAAGCGAATAATATCTGACTATGGACAAGTCGGCGCGATCGCTAAGCCTTTTGAGGCTTTGGTTGATCTTCTTCACTACGAGTGCGCCTACTTACCTTCTATTCCTAATACTTCTATGATGTCTTGTATGATAATACACACAATACAATATACACTGTTATAACACCTCATACGTATCAAAATAAATTCAATGTAACACCAAAATCGCGCACGGATAAACTGTAGAAAGAAAGTAATACGTACCTACTTATTTACTCGTAGTTAGTGTTTACATTTGTCGAACTGTCGAAATCAATAACAAAACCTATTCTTATTTATATAAGACTCACAATTCTATGCATTCAACTAGTTAAAAGTTATTTTTTAATGCCAAGCAATTAAAGTTTATAATTGTAGCATTCAAGACAAGACCTAACAATGATCATAAATCGCTTAACGTCATAAGCTCATACTAGAGGGCGTTAGAATAAAATAATATATGTCCGCTGGCTTAGTTGTATTAGCTATGAAGTTAAAACTTTTAACGAACATCTCAATATTGATTAATGAAGTTATGAGTTACAAAAAATAATGTGTTAAATTAATCGTTTAAACTTTTAATGATCATCTCTAAGCGAGAAGCGAGTCGGTCGTCCTTGAAATACACAGCAGCCCCCTTTAAAATAAATAATATCTATGGCGGCCATGGCGCTGGGGACTGCGGTGCCGAGCGGCAAGTCAACCGTCTTGTTCGCTCAATGTATCGATACGTTCAATAAGCGACCTTATTTCATAGTAGCTAAGGCAAAAACGAAACTTCGTATTTGACTGTAGAGTAGGCAGTTGTCCTACTCTACAGTGGTTTGGTTTGATGCGATGGAGGAGCGGCGGCGGGGGCTTTGTGTACCAACACCGCGCGCGGCGCGGCATTTGGGCTTTGCTTTTGGCGGCGAGTGAATAGGGTTGTCAGCCGTCCAGTTTTTACAGTCTCGTCCGGCCAAATATTTTCAAATAGGTAGCCGTCCGGTTTTCGTTCATAGAATAAAAATATAAATTTAAAAACTAAAAGCCGACTTAGTGTACTAAATATTCAAACGATTTGGAAGTTTAAAACTTTAGGGCCGTAGGAGTGCGATATAAATTTTTCAGTATTTAATTAAGTAGGTAAAGCGCACTCCCCCTGTTCTAAAGTTTTTAATTTCTAAAACGTTTGAATATTCTTGTTTGTGACTTTTTAGTCCACTAAGACCGTAGTCGGATTTTAGTTGTTGAACGTATATTGTTAACTATGTGTTCGAATCGCGAATGTTTAAAAGTTACATCTACATTAATATTACGAGACATAAGTTCAAAAACTAAAACCCGTCTACGGTCGGGTAAAATAAGCCTATGACACTCTTGCGATGAAGACGAATCGATTGATATCTCGCTTGTCAAAATCAGACCAAGTTTTTAGTTTGAAAACATAACCCTTCCTTTGCCTAGCCGTAGTCGGGTAAAAAGAAATCCTATGACACTATACATGAAGACGAATCGATTGATACCTCGCTTGTCAAAATCGGACCAAGTATTAAGTTAGAACACCTAAGCCTTACGTTACCTTGCCTTAGTCGGGTAAAAAAATAGCCTATGACACCATACCTGCAAACGAGTCGATTTACACCTCGCTTGTCAAAATGGATCCAATAGCGTCGACGCTATAGAGGTTCCACTACATAGATACGTAGGTACATATATACATACATACACTGTTAAACTCATTACCCTTCCCTAAACGAAATAGCAGAATCCAACAAGTACCACACATAGTACATATGTATGCCCAGCGCGTCGAGCGGCTCTTCGAGGTCGTGGGAATTTTAAATCGTTTCATAATGAAGAAGAGTACTCGAAATTGTTAAAACTGTCTGATGCCGAATGGACTAAGGAATTAAATAAATTACATAATGATAAAATTGCTAAGATGCTGTAGAATTTTACATGAACATGGGTGCAAGAGAAGCACTTGCGCATCCTGGTTTTCTTAATTGAGCGAGCGAGCGCAAAGCGCGAGCGAAGCGTGTCCGTTTCAGCTTGGGAAAATAATATTAAGTCGAATTCCTAATAAATTTAAACGGGACTTAATCGCGCTGAAAACTTAATATTTATTCAGCTCGACGTTTCGATCAAGCTGTATTCTTGTGACCACGATCAATGCAACTTGATCGAAACGTCGAGTTAAATAAAAATTAAGTTTTCAGCGCAATTAAATCCCGTTTACATATAAAACTATGTGTTCGAATCGCGAAAGTTTAAAAGTTACAATTACTTTCGTATATCCGGATCTCTTTTCTCCTCTACAGGTCGCATTTCTCAGCCGATCTAGACGAAAATTGGTATAGAGTTTAAATAATTTTTAACTCATCGGGGAGTTTTGATTCCTGATGACCTTATTAGATCCGATTTCGATGTTTATTTTTTTTATTTGTAAAGCAGTTACTTTAAATTGGTCTCATAAATGTGTTAAAGATCTGATGAGGATATTCGGCATGATGAGCAGAAAAGCTCTTCAAAATGCAGTAACATTCTCACTTTTAGGTTTCTACCAGTAGAACCCCTCACACCCCCGACCCCTTGAGGTTTATGAGTCTTAATATTTCGTAATGGCTGAAATATGTGTTTTTGTACCTTTTCAACCCGCATATCTCCGCCATTTTGAAAAATTTCAAAGAACTCAATCGAAAAAAAAACCCTGGTATTTTTTATCGAACTTGCTCACAAAATTTCACGAGAATCGGTTGAGAAATGCCACCTGTACAGGAGAACAGCCGGACAACCACCGGCCGGAAATACTAAAGCATTTTTGCCCAAGCTTAAACGGAGACGCTTGGCTCGCGCTTGGCGCTCGCTCCGTCATTGATGGTTCTGTGATGTCGCACGATGATAGTTACGGGTTTACTTTTATACACATTTAGCCTAAAAATTGTTTATTGAGAAGATGCATCTAGCATACCTATGAGCGGTTGACTGTTCATAATAGAAATTCGCAGTCTGTCTGTCAGGAGGTTTGTCACGGTACTGTTTTATAGGTAGGTATAATCTATACTCATAATAAATAAATAGGAACGAAATAATCTGAACAAGGAAGATAATAAAATAAGGGGATTTAAAATAAGCTATTGAACAAGAAAATAACTTTTTTTTAAATCGTGTCTAATAGTTTGTTTGTTAGTTGTCTGTATGTTTGTTTGTTAGTTGTCTGTATGTTTGTTTGTTAGTTGTCTGTATGTTTGTTTGTTCGTGCATCACTTTAATACTACTGGACCGATTGCGGTGCGGATTGCTTGACGAGCAATCGATAAAAAAATTTAGACGGCTGATGGAATTTTGATCAAATGTTGGTATATTAGTATTTTAGGTATTGGAATGGAAAATTGGTAATTTTAACCAAGAGAAATGACCACGCGTGCGAAGCCGCAGGCACCAGCTAGTTCACTATATGCAGCGAACGTCCATTAATGTTCATTGGTAAATCTACATCTACACTAATACACTACTTCTAATACTATAATGAGGAAAACTTTGATTGTTTGTATGTTTGTTTGTTTATAATTCATCTGGTCAAACCATATTAATATGATGTGGGCAGCGAATATTTTCCATTTCATGAAATGGGTCGGCCGGATCATGAAGTGATCAATTCTACGACATGGGCACGACATTTAAATTTTCTTTGTACCTATATTTTGTTTGACGTATAGTCACAGAATATATAATAGTGTATAGTGGACTTGTACTATTAGTTATTCTGTGACACGAGTGCGACGCGCACGCCGCCAGTGTGACCATCGGGAAAGCAAGTCATACATTCAAAACTAAACCCCGACTATGGTCGGGTAAAAATGGCCTATCTTGGGAATCTTGGGATGAAGACGAATCGATTGATGATTGATTGATCTGTAACTTGGTCTGATTTTGTCTTATTATGAAAGTGGCGTTTAGATTTTACGATTACTTTATTTAATTCAGAGAAATTTTCACTAGTCATAGCCATACAAAAGGTGACTTCTGCAACCTTACGAGATTTAATTGCTTCAGTACAGTCTTTATCCCACCACGGAGGTGATGGAATTTTATTCGAATGAGGTTTTTTAATAGGGAAAGACCCATTAGCACACTCTAACAAACTGTGCACAAGCGCATCAGAATAAGATCTTATATTGTAAGAATTTATGACAGGTAATTTAGGAGAATTTATATCAGTGAGTTCATTAAATTTAGCCCACCCTGAACTATTATTGTCTATGGCATATTTAAGAAGAGGAGTATTTCTAGAAGCAGTACACGGACATTTTTGTGAAATATTTATAAGAATAGGAAAATGGTCACTGCCATAAGTAGAAGGAAGGACACACCAAGACATAAGTGAAGCAAGTTCTGGAGAACATAACGACAGGTCCACTGCACTAGGGTATTCATCTGGCCGAGTCACCATTTTGTGTGATCCTTGTGTATGTTATTTTTATTTTAAATTTATTGTTCAATTGTATTTTTATTTTATTTTACTTGTTACTTCTCTAAAACACTTATCAGTTTATATCCTGGCCCTTTTGTACCTACCTTGTGTTGTGATGAGCGGATATGCATGGACACGTCGCTTCTTCTAGCCGGGGAACCGTCATTTAAAATACAGAGATTAAGATGATCTAAGGAGTCCAATAAAAAGATCCCAGGTGAATCCGACAAACCACAACCTCATACAGAGTGATGACAATTCAGATCACCCAAAACTAGAAGAGGTTTAGGAAGAGAATTTAAAACAGCAATAAGTTTACGAATTATAGATTTGGAAGGCAAAGGAATGTATAGAGAGATAACTGTTGAATTCTTAAGCTGAACAGCAACCACCTCGAAACCTTCACCATAATAAGGCAAAGAAATAATTGAGTAGGTAATTTATTTTTAATAAAAAGGGCAACACCACCTAAACCATCTTGACGGTCTCTTCTAACATCAACAAAACCCGATAACCTAAATTTGGAATAGGGTCTAAGCCAAGTTTCTGAGACCGACAAGATGTCCGGACTGTGATGGTTAACTAGATAAATAAGATCGGACTTTTTGTTAATAATACTTCTAGGGTTCCATTGGAGAATCCTGTAAACTTGATCCATTTTGTAAGAAAGATAAGAGGCAACTTAAGGTAGGGGCAACGTTGGACGGTAAGTTAGAGAGAGACGGAGCACTGTTTAATAAAGGAAGAAGAGAGTTTATAAGTTTCAAAAGAAGATCAACAACGAGTGACTGAAGAGGGGGATTATCTATATTTACTCTGTCCTGAGCTTGAAGAGCGAGCCATTAGGAGCTGCTTCTGATAAATCGTCTCTAATAATATTATTATGAGCGACTCTGTCGTAACCGTTACCGTTAGCGACGGCCGAAGTAGGGGCATGATGCTTCTGAATTACCTTCTTTTTGTATACGACTCTTTGAGGTTCCACAGTATTATTTTTGATCATATGAAAAGAGGAAAAAGGGGGAGAAGGAGACGTAGAAGAAGCGATGTTGGCGTAGGACACTTTTGACACAGAAAACAATTTAAAAGCTGAAAACAATTGACACCAATATGGTTTTGTTATTACAATAATGAACATTTTATTAAGGGTTTATTATTATTATTATGTTGTTAGGACCCCTGTGAGTGTTTATATGGTTTTTAAGTGAGTGTTTACACAAGTTTGCAACACTAAAAATCTTGTGCTACTCCCGTGGTACTCGAAAATGTGGCCCTTGTTCCGGTTTTTTCCAAAAAACCTAGACTAAGAGAGCGATTTTCGGGTTTCCTTAATCTACAATGTTGTATAGAAAACCTAACTTAATCTACAATGTTGTATAGGAAACCTAACTTAATCTACAATGTTGTATAGGAAACCAAACTTAATCTACAATGTTGTATAGGAAACCTAACTTAATCTACAATGTTGTATAGGAAACTTAACTTAATCTACAATGTTGTATAGGAAACCAAACTTAATCTACAATGTTGTATAGGAAACCTAACTTAATCTACAATGTTGTATAGGAAACCAAACTTAATCTACAATGTTGTATAGGAAACCTAACTTAATCTACAATGTTGTATAGGAAACCTAACTTAATCTACAATGTTGTATAGGAAACCTAACTTAATCTACAATGTTGTATAGGAAACCTCACTTAATCTACAATGTTGTATAGGAAACCAAACTTAATCTACAATGTTGTATAGGAAACCTAACTTAATCTACAATGTTGTATAGGAAACCAAACTTAATCTACAATGTTGTATAGGAAACCTAACTTAATCTACAATGTTGTATAGGAAACCTAACTTAATCTACAATGTTGTATAGGAAACCTAACTTAATCTACAATGTTGTATAGGAAACCTAACTTTTCTACAATTTTGAGGTCAACTTGAACTCTGGTCCATTGCTTGTGGAGATACAGCCAGTCAAAGTGTTGCAATTTTTTTCAAAGATTTTTTGTTATTGTCGGTTTGGTAATTTCCAAGATAAGTACTGGCTAAACTTTTTTAATAGAAAAGTCATGAGAGAGGAATTTGTAGAGAAATTAATTAGCTTCAATTTCATTCAATTAGCTTAAAACACCTCAGAGTTTCCTCAAAAACTAAAAGTAAAGAAAGTACCCGAAAACGCTTCCCTAAATACATTATTTGGTAAATACTTCATTTTACTTTCTCTTTTAATAAAATCACCAAACACAAATGAATATAATAGAATTTTCATGTCGTTTCCAGTTTACATTAAAAAAATTGTGAACTGAACTGAACTTTTACCTATAGTAAAAATTCATTATAAATTGATTTTTCAGTCTTTCCGTGTATAAAACGTTGGGTGGTTTACTAAGGAATTTCGGGGGGGTTTGAACCCCCCCCCCCCCCCCCTGCCTACGGCCTTGGACGGGGTAGTTTATAACACTCTTCCTTACTATTCTGACTGTATCCACTTGTTAAGAAAACAATGTTACAATCTCTGGAGAAAAAAATTTGATGAACGTTCCAAGGAGAAGGGAATCTGGTATAAGACTATCCAACCACATCCGCCAACAATACCCTGGATAGACAATAGTAGGTCAAATAGAAGACAGACATGGTTGTAGCCTTGAGACTTCGTTCCGGACATATCCCCTCGAAGAAATTCGCATTCTTGATGCGTAAAGTTCCCTCTCCGAATTGTCCCGACTGTGGTGTTCTCGAGGACATTTATCACATTCTGATGGAGTGTGTCCCGAACGAAGTGTTCCGGAGTTGTCTAGACAACAAGTAGGCGATTGTAACAGCATTTTGGCCTATCCGTTGTCGGAAAAGGATAAAATGCTATATCAGTTATATAAAGTGTTTAGTTTACTAAGATTAATGACTAATTCTCTTATAGATTTCTTACTGAGAGGCATCATCGTAAACGATAAAGCTCATTAAATAAAGAAAAAAAAAGAAGAGAAATCTAAAGATGATGTTCAAATACCTATTTAATGATACCCCATTTGACATAGTTCGTCGACTTTACTTTTTTATTTTTCACAATATGGCGTCTGGTTGTCGCCATATTGAATTTTGATTAATGTCAAGCACTCGCAAGATTAAGACAACGATTGACTTATGAATTTCCCGGGATAAAAAGTAACCTATGTTTAATTCCAGGGTATAAGCTGTCTCTTTTTCAAATTTCATCAAAATCCGTCCAGCCGTCATCAAGTAAAAGCTTCCCAAACAAACAAACATCCAAACAAAAAAACAAACAAACAGACTACGTTTCACATTTATATGTTGGTATGGATTTATATGTTATTACGAGCTGGGGTTCGGATAAAACTAATGTACGCCAATTACACCAAAAATTAACACCTTAATTCGAAAACCACAAAAAGAAATTTAACTAACAAGTAACACTCAAATACTTTTTGACTCGACTGTACACTCTTATCAATTATCACTGAATACTCGCTTCGAATCACTTTTAATATCAGTTAAATTATACAATAAAATTCCATTAGAAATAAGAAATAAAAATGAAATTGAATTTTTGACTTGTATTAAGAATCATTTAATAGCCAAGAGCTATTACAAACTTGACGAAGCTTTTGCTGATAGAAATATCTTTGATATATAGTGACTTTATTGTGTTGTGTACTTATAATGTTATCTTAATTGCTTACAATATTTTGTGTTGACGTTGCTTTTGCAGAAAACTTTATTTGAATGTTAGAATAATTTTGAATATTTTTTACCCAATTTATATTTTGTGATACAATGTTCTGTAAGTGACTTGTCTAAGTACATGTAATATGTCAAAAGATGAATAAATGAATTGAATTGAATTGAATAATCGTTTCGTTCTGAACGCCACATCAATACTGTCCAGGCAGCCGATGCGGCCCTATTTATACAGCGCCGGAAATTTCCAGAAGCGAGTACCTTCTGGAAATTTCCGGCGTTATGTAGATATAGCAGCAGTCGGTAGATATTTTTCGCACCCGTAGGTACCTAAGGCCGGCGGCGCCTTTGATGTTGCCGCACCCATAGATATGTACCTACCGCGCGCTCTGGAAACTTCTGTAGGTGCCTAGGGTCCACTGGTGTGTTCCAGAAGGTTCCTGTTGATGTAGGTATTGCGTTCTCCGACCGCGGCTCCTCGAACATGTTATTCTAAAAATTGACCGGCCTAACAATAAGTATAGATTGTTGGATCTACATTTAATGTAGATTTGAATTGTCTAGTCTATCCATACCAATATATAAAAGTGAAACGTTGTTTGTTTGTTTGTTTGGGGAGCTTTCACGCGATAACAACTGGACGGATTTAGATGAAATTTGGAATGAATATAGCTTATACCCTAGAATAAAACATAGGATACTTTTTATTCCGGATAATTGTGAATTTCCACGGGAATACTGGAAAATGTTGATTACTAAATAACGGTTGCCATGGAAAAGAAATAACAAATCTGTCAAAAAACATCAGGAGCGTTGGTGCTATACCTACTTTTGTATTGGTTTTTATACGCTTTATATTAGCTTCACTTGTATGTTTGTATGTTTGTAACCGACTCCTTTGGACGCTATTTTGACCCACTTTAAACGGTCAGATTTCATTCAAATTTAGCACACCTGTCAAACACCGATGACAATGCAATAATTCGAAGAAAAGAAAAAAAAAAGTTGTAAATAAATAGTTTAAAAAAACTAAAAAACTCGCTTTATATAGAAAACCAAACTAAAAGATAGAAAATAAATTTTAATAGTGTAAATAAGAAAAAAATGTTTTGCTGATGTGATGCTTTTTTTCGCGATAAACAGTAGTCCGCGCGGACGAAGTCGCGGGCGAATGCTAGTTAGAAGTATAGAAGATGGATCTACATTTACATAGTTTCTTCAAATTATTTAAATACAAGCGCAAATTATAAATTTATATAACCCCCGGGGTGGGGGACCCCTATTATAGCTAAAAAGCATTGCAATCACATCAGTTTTCAAACATAAAAAACTGCATCAGAATCGCTCCATTCGTTTGGGAGCTACGATCCAAACCCCCCCCCCCCCCCTTCCCACCCTCCCACCATTATAGCGAAAAACAATCTTGTTTAACTCAGCATTGAAACATAAAAAACCACAGCTAAATTGGTCCATTCCTTTGAAAGATACGATTATCACGCCCTTTCTCGACTCCCTCCCTCCCCCCCTCCCCCCCCCCCTCCTATATTTAAGACCCATCTCGATCACATCAGTTTTCATACACAAAAAAAACGCATCAAAAGCGGTCCATTCGTTTGGGAGCTACGATGCCACAGACCCACAGACACACACACACACACACACACACACACACACACACCCTTGTTCGCGGCTTTAATAATACGCGGACCTTTACAAAAATCCAGGTTATGCGGGCCTACCTTTCCCGTTGGTTTAGCGAAGTGTTAATACCGTACGAAAAGTAACCTATCTCTGTCCAACACAATTCTCTGGTCAGAATTTCTATACACTCGAAAAGGACAGAGACTAAAACCCGATTATGCGGTCCGACCGCATAATAAGAAGGCACGAACGCTCTTCACACAAGTCCGCATAATATTCGCAAGTCATACTCTTTTACACAAGGCCCGCATAATATTCATCAGCCATACTCATTTACACACAGACCGCATAATAATCAAAAGTCATACCCATTTACACAATGGCCGCATAATATTATTAGGTCATACTCATTTACACACTGACCGCATAATAATCAAAAGTCATACTCTTTTACACACTGTCCGCATAATAATCAAAAGTCGTAGATAGATAGATAACTCTTTATTGTACACCACATAGAACAAAAAATACAATAATAACTAAAACATTTATACAAAATAAATGGGACAATGGGCTCTTCGTCGTACTCTTTTACACACTGTCCCCATATTATTCGAAAGTACTCTCGTATTTTACACACAGTCCGCTCAGTATTCTAAAGTCGTACTTACTATTTAACAAACACTGACCGCATAATATTCTGCCATTTTCTATTACACAGTAAAACCTTAAATCCCGATTATGCGGACCTACCGTATAAGAAAAAGCCACGAACGCTCTGAACACAATGTTTGCATAATATTGTAAAATCAGACCCTTTATAACACTTTCTGAATAATTATAGTAATATAGATGAATTTGCTTCTGCACAAAATCGTCCTTAACGACAATAATATTTTTCAAAATCATACGTTGCGCGTTGTTTTGGTCACGCACTGACAAGATTCAAATCGCCCGCTAGTTTTCCGACCCGTCCCGTACCGCAACTGACTATCGTCAGCTTTTAAATTTGTAATCGACTTCACAAAAGGAGACAGTTATAAGTTATAATTATGTTCGATTGTATGTTTTTTTTTGTGTATGTTCTCCGATTTCTCCGTCAATTACGTTCCGATTTTGAAAAATATTTTTTGTGTGAATGTGTATACTCTCGAGGTGGTCTCATATAAATTGCATCAAAATTGGTTAAGTAGTTTTTTGAAATTAAATAGATTATTTTTAAATTGTGTTTATATTACCTTTAATCTCCAAGATTTTATTCATTAGGGTAGAATTTCAGTGTAGTCTCATATAAACTTCATCAAAATTGGTTAAGTAGTTTTTTTATTAGAAAATCTATTTATTTTAATTTTTTATGTTTTCTCATATCTTCGGAATTTCTAGATGATTATATTTACTTGAAAAAAGAGGACATACTGTATATATTAGTTAAGTAGCTTTTTTCAATACACTGGGTTGGGACAAGTTTGCAAGTCAATTAACGACGTCCAATGAAGTTGAAGTTTTGCACACGGGTGTAGTTCTGATGACAATACAATATTTATGGTACTGTTGAGCTGGTCTGATAATGGAGCCGGAAGGAAGTCACAGGAACTCCACAACAAAATGATGAAACCCCTTCGAGTTTAGGCTTATTTGATTGGTCTCGATGAGTTTTCGGTCTTAGTGGTACAGGTGTGGTATCTCAAAAAATATTGTTTTAAAAAAGTTTTTATATACTCGTATTTAAAACTTATAAATCCATTTTTTGTTTATGTTTTCTCATGTCTACGAGATGTGTAACCATTTTTTTAACGAGTTCCATTCCAGTGAAATCATAGATAGTTTTCGTAAAAACTGATTCAATTGTTTTATATGTACGATTAGGTTATTCATCCTTAGTTTTAATTTACTAACGTCGAGTCTAAAGTGAGTTTAATTATTTTCTTTGGCATCATTTTATTTCTTCCGATGTTTGCTTAGGTCACTTCAAATCAAGAAATAAAAATACTTTTAAAAAATAGTTAATAGTCTTCATATTAACAATGTTCTTTCGTAAACAACCACTAAAAAGAAAAACATAATTACGATTGAGCCAGAATAACATGACTTTTTCTAAATTACCAATGTTTTAATAATGCAAAAATACAACATAAGATAAGAAAGAGTTTATTGAAGGTGTAGAATATTGGTACATATTTCAAAAAAAGGATTAAACATTTGTGACATTACGTTCCAAACGTAATTCATGTTAGGAAATAATGTCACAAATGTTTAATAAGAAAAACAAACCCTTCTGCCATGTCTAAGTTAACGATTAAATAAAAAAGTTCTTGCATGTTCTTGCATTTTAAATCTGAATAAAGGATGCACAATTTTTAAATAGTTTGCAAACATATAGTAGTAGTTAATAGTTTTAGTTTGCATCAATAGGCAATGTAGTTTATTAATAAAATTTCAATATTTGAAGATCAAAATTAGATTGACATCGATTTTATAATTACAACACCGTAATAATCAATTAAAAATATTTTACTTAGCACATTATAATGTGCAACCAATTGTGATTACTACACTGAAAACAGAATTCATAAAAAATATTATTTTTTAGTAATGTCACCCAAGTTAGTTGTCATATCTAAAAACTAGTCAACTTTTAAATGTGTAAAGTTGTGATCATCTGAACGGAACTGAACTGGTGCATAAACCAGGTGGTGGTCTTTTAACGTTTGGATGTTGACTTTCGTTTTTGGGATAACTTATCCACTTACTTTTTCATTGTCCTTAAAAGTGTTCCCCATTTACAAAATTCTTTTATTTAAGCTAAACATCCGTGTTTTATCATCATCAGCCTATATTAGTCCACTGCTAGACGTAGGCCTCTCCTACTGCACTTCACTGAGCTCACTGAGTCTTCAGCTCTCCTCATCCATTTTCTTTCAGCCACTTTTGACCACTTCGCAGGTCATCACTCCACCAACATAATGTAGTGGCCACAAGGCGTACTACATTATGTTTGCCTATACGTGGGCTCCACTCGAGTACTCGTCTACCCCAACGGTTATCGGTTCTTCGGGAAATGTGACCACCACCACTTTAGCTTACTTATCCTTAGAGCTATGTAATTAACCTTGGTTCACCGTCGTATATCTTCATTACCAATCTTGTCCTTCAGAGAAACTCGAAGCATAGGTCTCTCTATAGCTCGCTGAGAGACCTAACATTTGTGGACTAGTTCGACCGTGATTGATCCTACACACACGAGTGATCCTATGATTGTTCGGTTTTTATTTGGACGTACGGAACCCTAAAACAATTTCAAGACATAAGTAGTTACCTAACTAAAATAAATAAAACATATTTGAATAAGTAATTTTTAATTTTAAGCTTGGTTTATAAAACACTAAGTTTTCCGAATAAATAAAAATAAATAAAATAAAAGTACCTATAAAAATTCATAGTTTACAGCGCAAATTCATTTTAGTTCTGGTCCTTATCCGGGAATTCAAGATAAACTTAAAAGCATGTAAATACTGGTACTTTTATTGGCACACAAATCCAAATAGATAAAATTATGAATTTAATAATCTATGGAAGCGCGGTGCAAATGGCGTTGTCACAGCTGTCAGTAGCTCTCCGCGCTGCCTACGCTCATCCCGCTGCAACAGAGCATACGCTCCAACAAACGTTAAACGTAAAGGGCGCATTTTATAATGAAACGTACGTATTTTAATTACACACAATCAAGTCCGCATTTTGCATCACCTACGTAATTTAACACAGGGCGAGCGCATAATCAATCGCAGACTAACATACACAGGACAAGGTCCGCATTTTACATCACATACATACTTTAACACAGGGCGAGCGCATAATCAATTGCAGACTAACATACACACCTCGAGGTCCGCATTATAATAACGTACTAACTCTTACACAACTAGGACTGGTGGCGCCACGTGGTGGTTACACACTGAACTAAAACACTAACGGATGTTAACTAAAGTTGTCAAATATCCCTAATATGCGGTAATTTTTCATATTTTGCTAAGATTTCACCAGTCAACCAATCTCATCGCGACGAATAATATATAATACGACAAAGATATATTTGAGACCTCGTCAAATTATTATGCGAACGTCCGCACAACGGGGTAAATCCGCACAATCGTGGTTCCTGTCACGGTAAAGACCGCATAATGTTAAAGCCGTAAATACACTGTGACACACACCCTAAACTTATAACACCCGTATCTTTGTTCGGGGGTTAATAAGGAGTAGTATTGAGAATTCAGTGACTCAGCAGTACCACCGGAGATACTGAACAATATTCCCACTAGTGAGAGTGCAATATCCCACTAGTACCATCGGTGGTACTGAGCAGTGGTACTACTAGGAACAAACCTAAATTTCATGGTAAATCTCTCAATATTGCAAGATAAGATACCTACCTAATATACTCAGCGTACGGAACCCTCTGCGCGAGTCTTAAGGCCTTAACATATTGACGGACGCCGTAATATCAGCAATACCGGTCGAGTTCGTGTCCTTCTGACGCTCGGACGCGTCCGAATCCGAACCATGCCGGACGCGGCAGGCAGGTGGCGGACGTCCGAGGGCCCAAGGTCAAGCCCGCGACTTACGTCCGCTAGTATGCTCAGTTTAGTATAAAATGTACTGCCAGTTCAAGTGGTTTGTTTAGGCCTTTACACAATAACATTTAAATACAAGGTATACTACGAATCAAACATAATGGCGGCTGTGAAGTGGTCTGTTAGCGCGGTATCGCGCATCCCCTCACCCCTCCAACGCCCGCACATACCTACCTAATATTTGCTACTGCGCAGCGCTCCGCGCCAACTTCACAGCCGTCATTATGTTTGATTCGGACTCTATTAAAGTTGGAATCAGCTTGTCGGAGGGGTGAGGGGATGCGCGATACCGTGCATCCCCTCACCCATCGCACTTCACAGCGGCCATTAAGTTTGGTTCGTACTATAAGTAGGTAGCTAAAGTTTGAATGATAGTAGATTGTATCTAGCTTATGCTCGTGGCTTCGTCCCTCGGAATACAGTTTATTGCGATAAAAAGAATCCTAGTGGTATGTGAAGGACATGCAGGGTTCAAATTATCTCCGTATCAAATTTCGTCAAGATCAGTTCATCAGTTCGGTCGTGAAAACCTATGGAACAGACAGACTTAGCTATTACAATAATTAGGTATGGATGTACGTACGTTTCCCGAACAGTACAAGAATGTACCTATCCTTCTTTTCCGTGCGCTTCAGCTAGCTTGAAGACCGCGCCGGCGCGCCGATAGTGCGGCGGACACCGAAGCGCCGCCAGCACCGCGGGTCCTGGCTCGCAGCTTCGGTTCTTTGGGAACTGTTGACAGTATTGACACAATCACCTTAGGGCTTCACACAAGTTGAAGTGCAGTACCTACACGACTCAACCGCGCGGGCGTGACGAACGTGACGAACGAGACGTGCGGCGACATTGGGAATTATCGGACGAATGAGCGCGCCGCGAAATGAGCGAAGCGAGAATAGAGATGTGATTAAAAGTTAAAAAAGATTAATAGTTAAAATGTTAAAAGAATATAACGTGTTAAATTAAACGTTATTAATTTAACGTTTAAGGAAGGATGTGATTTCACTTTTTTGCATTTATTAATCTGTTAAATTTAATGTCTGTTTTTTTGTTAAAAAAATATGTATCAAAATATAGTTGCTAAGTACTTATGATTTAAATTTTAATTATGGGTTTGGGTACTTAGTTCAATAATGTGCCTAAGTACTATATCCAGCTTTTTATATTTTGTTTCTGTGTAATTGAACGAGAGAGTGCGAAGCGCGAGCGAAGCGTCTCTATTTCAGCTTGGACAAAAATAATTTCGTAACTCCGGATGTCTGTCCGTCCGGATCTCTGTTCTCCTCTACAGGTCGCATTTCTCAACAGATCTAGACGAAACTTGTTATACAGGATAAACAATTTTTAGAATTTTTATTCGTCGGGAATTTTGTGTTGGGGAGCTACTTCCCCCAAAAAGGGGGCTACTGAATATCGTCTCCTTATTAGATGAACATTATAAACGATGTCATGGAATGCCACTGACTCCTGATTTTGACTTACCGACGAAGAAGAAGAGCTAATCTCAGTGTAAGCCGAAATATGCTTTAACTTTAAATGAGTCCTCAAGTTGGTCTGTAGATTTATAAGATAAATTATTTTTACAAAAATTACAAGTAGCAAATTTGCTATTATTGGAAGGTTTGTCGAAGTAGTTCCAAATTACGGCATTACTGCGTCTCGATGACATTCTACGAGTTCTATTCCAGTTCACTCCCACTAAATTAATTAAATAATAATATGTCTTGCATAGAAGTATTAGGAATAGAAGGTAAGTACCGACAAGCGCTCGTCCAAAAAGTAAGGAACAAACTCGATTTATGAACGCGTAAGGACCGTGTATTGACGCTCGGCGACACACACACAAGTAAAGAAATAATGTTGCTAGAGGAATCACATTGATCTATTTTAGCATATTTTTTATTGATTAATATTTTTTATGATACCGTATATTAAAGATTGGAAGGTTACTAAATACAATAGAACGTAATAAGGAAATTACAAAATGCGTAGGTAGGTAAGAGAAAGTTGATGGACGAGTTATTGATTGCCAAATGAAAGTCTCGCACGGAGGGTTCCGTCCTTTTTTTTGTGATACAATTTCATCTTTACGGTTTCAGCCATTTGAGAGTAAAGTATGATGATGATGATGATGAAAAGTATCCTTTGTGTTATTCCAGGGTACAATCTATCTCTATTCCAAATAATTCCATATCAATCCGTTCAGCAGTTTGCGAGTGAAATATGATGATGATGATGATGATGAAAGTATCCTATGTATTATTCTAGGGAATAAGCTATCTACATTCCAAAATTCATCAAAATCAGTCCAGCCGTTATCGCGTTAAAACTACCCAAACAAACAAACGATTTCACTTATATATATTGGTGTGGATAATCAACAAAAAACGATAAATTAGTTTTTCGTATTCTAGCAACATCAAACCATTAATGTATTAACAAAAGTAAATTAATAATTATCACGTATCAACTAAACCTTCAAAATTTTTTTTTTTCAATATCTTGCAACCCAAAACCATTATGGCGTCAGTCAAAACTATGATTTATTTTTCTGTAACGTTTGATTAATTACTCAAGAAATATAGGCTATAGTGTTGTACTTACACGTGATAACCGATCTTAGTATCTTTCTTCTGCTTTGCTGATTGGTTATGACACCCTTTCATTGCACAAACCGTCATTTTTAACGAAAAAGTCGGGAGCTCCTGCAATGCGTGACGCAGAAGGCGCACGCCAAAGTTAAAATTTAGACGACCCGCACGAGGGTACCCAGGGGGTACGGCCCTCGGCTTGGACGGCCGTCTGATTACGGGGGTAACGAACTAAACACCCCTGGATCGCTACCGTTAAGTAGTGATCGAGGGGGCCCTGAACAATGGCTAGGTGCCCTTTGATTAATTTTTATAACTGACCGCCGATTAGTAATACACCTTCGAGAAGAATCGGCAAGAAACTCGAAAATGAATAATATCTGACTATGGACAAGTCGGCGCGATCGCTAAGCCTTTTGAGGCTTTGGTTGATCTTCTTCACTACGAGTGCGCCTACTTACCTTCTATTCCTAATACTTATATGATGTCTTGTATGATAATACACACAATACAATATACACTGTTATAAGACGTCATACGTATCAAAATAAATTCAATGTAACACCAAAATCGCGCACGGATAAACTGTAAAATGAAAGTAATACGTACCTACTTATTTACTCGTAGTTAGTGTTTACATTTGTCGAACTGTCGAAATCAATAACAAAACCTATTATTATTGATATAAGACTCACAATTCTATGCATTCAACTAGTTAAAAGTTATGTTTTAATGCCAAGCAATTAAAGTTTATAATTGTAGCATTCAAGACAAGACCTAACAATGATCATAAATCGCTGTCAGACAACGCCAACGCCACTGAGATGCAACGTGTGCGCTTCTTTTCTAATTAACGTCATAAGCTCATACTAGAGGGCGTTAGAATAAAATAATATATGTCCGCTGGCTTAGTTGTATTAGCTATGAAGTTATAACTTTTAACGAACATCTCAATATTGATTAATGAAGTTATGAGTTACAAAAAATAATGTGTTAAATTAATCGTTTAAACTTTTAATGATCACCTCTAAGCGAGAAGCGAGTCGGTCGTCCTTGAAATACACAGCAGCCCCCTTTGAAATAAATAATATCTCTGGCGGCCATGGCGCTGGGGACTGCGGTGCCGAGCGGCAAGTCAACCGTCTTGTTCGCTCAATCTGTTCCGTGTATCGATACGTTCAATAAGCGACCTTATTTCATAGTAGCTGAGGCAAAAACGAAACTTCGTATTTGACTGTAGAGTAGGACAACTAGTGGTTTGGTTTGATGCGATGGAGGAGCGGCGGCGGGGACTTTGTGTACCAACACCGCGCGCGGCGCGGCATTTGGGCTTTGCTTTTGGCGGCGAGTGAATAGGGTTGTCAGCCGTCCAGTTTTTACAGTCTCGTCCGGCCAAATATTTTCAAATAGGTAGCCGTCCGGTTTTCGTTCATAGAATAAAAATATAAATTTAAAAACTTACGACTTAGTGTACTAAATATTCAAACGATTTGGAAATTTAAAACTTTAGGGCCGTAGGAGTGCGATATAAATGTTTCAGTATTTAATTAAGTAGGTAAAGCAAACTCCCCCTGTTCTAAAGTTTTTAATTTCTAAAACGTTTGAATATTCTTGTTTGTGACTTTTTAGTCCACTAAGACCGTAGTCGGATTTTAGTTGTTGAACGTATATTGTTAACTATGTGTTCGAATCGCGAATGTTTAAAAGTTACATCTACATTAATATTACGAGACATAAGTTCAAAAACTAAAACCCGTCTACGGTCGGGTAAAATAAGCCTATGGCACTCTTGCGATGAAGACGAATCGATTGATATCTCGCTTGTCAAAATCAGACCAAGTTTTTAGTTTGAAAACATAACCCTTCCTTTGCCTAGCCGTAGTCGGGTAAAAAGAAATCCTATGACACTATACATGAAGACGAATCGATTGATACCTCGCTTATCAAAATCGGACCAAGTATTAAGTTAGAACACATAACCCTTACGTTACCTTGCCTTAGTCGGGTAAAAAATAGCCTTTGACACCATACCTGAAAATGAGTCGATTTACACCTCGCTTGTCAAAATGGATCCAATAGCGTCGACGCTATAGAGGTTCCACTACATAGATACGTAGGTACATACATACATACATACACTGTTAAACTCATTACCCTTCCCTAAACGAAATATCAGAATCCAACAAGTACCACACATAGTACATATGTATGCGCAGCGCGTCGAGCGGCTCTTCGAGGTCGTGGGAATTTTAAATCGTTTCATAACGAAGAAGAGTACTCGAAATTGTTAAAACTGTCTGATGCCGAATGGACTAAGGAATTAATTTATTTAATTCCTTAGTCCATTCGGCATCAGACAGTTTTATAATGATAAAATTGCTAAGATGCTGTAGAATTTTACATGAACATGGTTGCAAGAGAAGCACTTGTGCATCCTGGTTTTCTTAATTGAGCGAGCGAGCGCACAGCGCGAGCGAAGCGTGTCCGTTTAAGCTTGGGAAAATAATATTAAGTCGACTTCCTAATAAATTTAAACGGGACTTAATCGCGCTGAAAACTTGATATTTATTCAGCTCGACGTTTCGATCAAGCTGTATTCTTGTGACCACGATCAATGCAACTTGATCGAAACGTCGAGTTAAATAAAAATTAAGTTTTCAGCGCAATTAAGTCCCGTTTACATATATAACTATGTGTTCGAATCGCGAAAGTTTAAAAGTTACAATTACTTTCGTATGTCCGGATCTCTTTTCTCCTCTACAGGTCGCATTTCTCAGCCGATCTAGACGAAAATTGGTATAAAGGTTAAATAATTTTTATAATTTTTTACTCATCGGGGAGTTTTGATTGGGTACCCAAAGAGGGGGCTACTGAATATCTCCACCTTATTAGATCCGATTTCGATGTTTATTTTTTTTTATTTGTAAGGCAGTTACTTTAAATTGGTCTCATAAAAATTTGTTAAAGATCTGATGAGGATATTCGGCATGATGAGCAGAAAAGCTCTTCAAAATGCAGTAACATTCTCACTTTTAGGTTTCTACCAGTAGGACCCCTCACACCCCCGACCCCTTGAAGTTTATGAGTCTTAATATTTCGTAATGGCTGAAATATGTGTTTTTGTACGTATTCAACCCGCATATCTCCGCCATTTTGAAAAATTTCAAAGAACTCAATTGCTCAATTGATGCTCACAAAATTTCACGAGAATCGGTTGAGAAATGCCACCTGTAGAGGAGAACAGCCGGACAACCACCGGCCGGAAATACTAAAGCATTTTTGCCCAAGCTTAAACGGAGGCGCTTGGCTCGCGCTTGGCGCTCGCTCCGTCATTGATGGTTCTGTGATGTCGCACGATGATAGTTACGGGTTTACTTTTATACACATTTAGCCTAAAAATTGTTTATTGAGAAGATGCATCTAGCATACCTATGAGCGGTTGACTGTTCATAATAGAAATTCGACTCGCCCACGATTTTATTTAAGTCTGATCAATGCTCTAGATTGAGAAGAGAGTAGTGTGATGACTGGTACCTCTACCTGGTAACTGCCTTTTTTTTTTAGCTTTTAGTATATTTATCTGCATCATTATTGTTTCATTACAATAAAAAAAAACTTTATTTATTCCATTAATGGCCTGGCAGCCCTACTTGCGAAAGAAGCGATGACGGCCATTTTGTAAACACAAGCCACGTAGTCGCAGCGCGTAGCGTAGTGTATATTATTAACGTAGAATTGATTACTTCATTATGTGGCCGACCATTTCAAGAAATAGTATAACTATTTCATGAAATGGCTAGCGAAAACTGACCATATCGTTTAAACGTCAACGTTTAATGATATGTCAATGTACGTTTGGCCATATAGTGTGATATCGTGAGGATACCCACGCGGCTTTTACAGGCTTTGGAGCTACTCTTTACCAGAGTGTCATTACCAATGAGCGAGCGAGCACGTGTTTCAGTTGAATCTTTGGAGCTACTCTTTACCAGAGTGTCATTACCAATGAGCGAGCGAGCACGTGTTTCAGTTGAATCTTTGGAGCTACTCTTTACCAGAGTGTCATTACCAATGAGCGAGCGAGCACGTGTTTCAGTTGAATCTTTGGAGCTACTCTTTACCAGAGTGTCATTACCAATGAGCGAGCGAGCACGTGTTTCAGTTGAATCTTTGGAGCTACTCTTTACCAGAGTGTCATTACCAATGAGCGAGCGAGCACGTGTTTCAGTTGAATCTTTGGAGCTACTCTTTACCAGAGTGTCATTACCAATGAGCGAGCGAGCACGTGTTTCAGTTGAATCTTTGTCATAGTTGCCTATCGATTAGCTTGCTGCAAATTAGATAAGCGAATGTTAGTACGCAAATTAGGTTTATCTGTTTGGTATATATACCTAATAGTGTTAATGTTGTTTGTTTGTTTGTCGTATGAGGTAGTGCTGGCCTCTGATCTCAGAGTTTGTCAAGCCGCCCAAGGGCCTCTGACATGGCTTAACGAATCAATAACAGCCGGGACCGACCGCTTAACGTGCGCTCCGAAGCACGGAGCGATGTAAAACCGCACATAACTTAGAAAAGCCATTGGTGTTAATGATTCGATGATACAATAACACATCAGGCATTTTAGTAAGTTTAATATAAATAATTAGGTATTAACTCAGATTTGAAGAAAATGTCAGATGTCACGCGTGGAACATAAAAGTGCGACCAATATTCTATCTTATATTTGCTTTGGCTTCACTTTAACGTTCCTCGCGTGACATTTATGATACGTTTTTTAAAGTAAGTATTTATCTTGACTTATATCCTATACTAGCTGTGACCCGCGGTTTGCCCCACGTGCAAACCACTCCCTTTCACCCCCTTGGGACCGCATTTCAAGAAATCCCTCTCTAGGGTACTCCCCGCAAGGAATATTTCCTCCAAACAAATCTCGAGCTCCACCGGTTAGTGCGCAGTCTGTCTGTCAGGAGGTTTGTCACGGTACTGTTTTATAGGTAGGTATAATCTATACTCATAATAAATAAATAGGAACGAAATAAACTGAACAAAGAAGATAATAAAAAAAGGGGATTTAAAATAAGCTATTGAACAAGAAAATAACTTTTTTTAAATCGTGTCTAATAGTTTGTTTGTTAGTTGTCTGTATGTTTGTTTGTTAGTTGTCTGTATGTTTGTTCGTGCATCACTTTAATACTACTGGACCGATTGCGGTGTGGATTGCTTGACGAGCAATCGATAAAAAAAAATTGACGGCTGATGGAATTTTGATCAAATATTAGTATATTAGTAGTTATTATTAGTTATATTAGTATTTTAGGTATTGGAATGGTAAAATGGTAATTTTAACCAAGAGAAATGACCACGCGTGCGAAGCCGCAGGCACCAGCTAGTTCACTATATGCTGCGAACGTCCATTAATGTTCATTGGTAAATCTACATCTACACTAATACACTACTTCTAATACTATAATGAGGAAAACTTTGTTTGTTTGTATGTTTGTTTGTTTGTAATTCATCTGGTCAAACCATATTATTATGATGTGGGCAGCGAATATTTTCCATTTCATGAAATGGGTCGGCCGGATCATGAAGTGATCAATTCTACGACATGGGCACGACATTTAAATTTTCTTTGTACCTATATTTTGTTTGAAGTATAGTCACAGAATATATAATAGTGTATAGAGGACTTGTACTATTAGTTATTCTGTGACACGAGTGCGACGCGCACGCCGCCAGTGTGACCATCGGGAAAGCAAGTCATACATTCAAAACTAAACCCCGACTACGGTCGGGTAAAAATGGCCTATCTTGGGAATCTTGGGATGAAGACGAATTGATTGATGATTGATTGATCTGTAACTTGGTCTGATTTTGACCTCGCTTGTCAAAATCAGACAAAGTTTTTAATTTGAACACATTACCCTTCCGTTGATTCGCCGTAGTCGGGTAATACAATAACTATGACAATAATCCATACCAATATATATAAAATATTTTTCCATAAAAATTAAATGGACTTCCTAATAAAACAAATATGTTGTAAACAACCACTTAAATGAATAAAATAATTACAATTGAGCCAGAACAGTATCACTTTTTCGAAATTACCAACGTAATAATCCATAACAAAATATGAAAGTGAAACGTTGTCTGTTTGCTTGTTTGTTTGGGGAGGATTCACGCGATAAAGGCTGGACGGATTTCGATGAAACTTGGAATGGAGATAGCTTATAACCTAGAATAAAACATAGGGTACTTTTTATCCCGGAAAATTGTAAGTTTTCATGGGAAAATAGGAAAAATTGGTCAATGTTGTACTCGCTGTAAGAAACGGTTGCCATGGAAACGAAATAACAAGTATGTCAAAAAACTAGAGTGGTGCCACAGAATACCTAATAATACTACGTAGTGGTGCTATACCTACTTTTGCATTGGTTTTTAATATCCTAGAAGAACATAGGATGCGTGTTTCGCGATAACCAGTGGTCGCGGGGGGAAAACTAGTTATTAATATGGTTGTGCTTATTCAAAAAGACAATGTCTTAAACGGCTTAACGAGCTATATAAAATAATAAGCTTTTAAAGTGATTATCTACAAAAACTTTTTCATTTACTAGATTGCTGTATTCGTGTCAATCTGTTTGTGAACGTGTGAAAGTCAAAATCTGCTCGTGTGAGTCTCTTATTTTGTTTCTTCTACGTTTCGTGTTTTGTATGAGGGTGCGTCATAGACAACTGCATATTACTTCGTACGTAGATAGGTATGTATTAATTTTGTAAAGTTATTAGATTTAAATGATGCCTGGGTTTGGCACCGCCTTCAAAAAACTCTTTCTTATCTTATGTTGTATTTAGGCATTATTATTACGTTGGTAATTTCGAAAAAGTGATACTGTTCTGGCTCAAATGTAATTATTTTATTATTTTTAGTGGTTGTTTACAAAATAACATTTTTATTATGAAGTCGATTTAATTTTTTTTGGTTAAATATTATATTTGTTGATTTTTAGTGGCCTAAACAAACATCGGGAAGAATATCTGCCAAAGAAAATAGTAGGCACTCACTCACTTTAGTGGCCTAAACAAACATCGGGAAGAATATCTGCCAAAGAAAATAGTAGGCACTCACTCACTTTAGTGGCCTAAACAAACATCGGGAAGAATATCTGCCAAAGAAAATAGTAGGCACTCACTCACTTTAGTGGCCTAAACAAACATCGGGAAGAATATCTGCCAAAGAAAATAGTAGGCACTCACTCACTTTAGTGGCCTAAACAAACATCGGGAAGAATATCTGCCAAAGAAAATAGTAGGCACTCACTCACTTTAGTGGCCTAAACAAACATTGGGAAGAATATCTGCCAAAGAAAATAGTAGGCACTCACTCACTTTAGTGGCCTAAACAAACATCGGGAAGAATATCTGCCAAAGAAAATAGTAGGCACTCACTCACTTTAGTGGCCTAAACAAACATCGGGAAGAATATCTGCCAAAGAAAATAGTAGACACTCACTCACTTTAGTGGCCTAAACAAACATCGGGAAGAATATCTGCCAAAGAAAATAGTAGACACTCACTCACTTTAGTGGCCTAAACAAACATCGGGAAGAATATCTGCCAAAGAAAATAGTAGGCACTCACTCACTTTAGTGGCCTAAACAAACATCGGGAAGAATATCTGCCAAAGAAAATAGTAGGCACTCACTCACTTTAGTGGCCTAAACAAACATCGGGAAGAATATCTGCCAAAGAAAATAGTAGACACTCACTCACTTTAGTGGCCTAAACAAACATCGGGAAGAATATCTGCCAAAGAAAATAGTAGACACTCACTCACTTTAGACTCAAAGCGTTGGTAAATTAAAACCAAGGATGAATATAACCTACCATAACAACAACTGAATTAGTTTTGACCATTTTCCATGATTTTGTTGTTGAGTTCCTGTGACTACCTTCCGGCTCCATCATCAGACCCTGGATACCACATAACACCAGAGAACTCACCAAGACAAACCAAATGAGCACGAACTCGAAGAGATTCCATCATCCGATTGTGTCGTTTCTTTTACTACCACTAGTACTACTACTACTACTACTACTACTACTACTACTACTACTGTAGTTTTTAATAGTCATCAGAACTACACCCATGTGTAAAACTTCAGCATCTTTGGACGGCTTTAAATTGTTCAAAATTGACTTGCAATCCAGTCCTAAACATTATAACACAGTGAATTAAATTAAAGCTTGTTTAAAGCTACTAAACCAATTTTGATGAAAATTATACAGTACCACACTAGCCGCCTTCTTACTCAAGTAAAAACAATCATCTAATTCCTGAGAGAAATTATAACCGGAGAGGCCAAGCGTACGCGTTCCCTTCTGCTGAGGTACATGACCGCTCCCTTCTGCCGAGGTACATGACCGCTCCCTTCTGCCGAGGTACATGACCGCTCCCTTCTGCCGAGGTACATGACCGCTCCCTTCTGCCGAGGTACATGACCGCTCCCTTCTGCCGAGGTACATGACCGTTTTGATCGTGTCCGTTTATAAAAACTAGTTTTCACGATCGTTCGCCATGTCGCATTCACATCTGTCGCTATAAGGAGCTCACCAAAAATGGTTTATTGCAGTGGCGTAGCTAAGTAACCAAAGGCCCTGGTGCAGAATAACTATTGGGGCCCTATTTATATATATAAATAAATAATATAAATATATATATATAATAATATATATAAATATACATATATTTATATTTCAAATGGAAAATAATATAAATATTTATATTATTTTCCATTTGAAATGTAATTCAAACATAAAATGAAACATTAATAAAATAATAAACGCCATAATATTAGTAATTTTAATAGAAGAGAAAATGGTTAAATAAAAATAATGACAAATGACAATCTTGACATCTGAAAAAAATGCCATCAATAAAACAAGCCATCTGTGTGACGCAAATCAATAAACTTTGAAAAACGTGAATTTGGCCAATTTAAAACTTGTTACAACGCCATAATCACGTACGATCATTTGTATGGAAAGTGGTCTCACTTGGTTGGCTGCCCTTAATGACACTCTGCTGTCTGTCTGTCCGTCTGTCACGGGTCTCAAACTCATAGACGGAATAAGGTACAGACTTGAAATTTTGATATTTTGTGTAAAATATTGGTCCAAAACCGAATATTTAATTAAAAATACAATTAAATTCTTTTAATTCTTTTTCAATTATTTTTCCATACATGAAAAAGGAGAAAACAAATAAAAATACAATCTTAGCCTAGCTTGTGAAGTATCGTCGACTAGAACTCATTGAGTAGAGTACAAATATATTTTTTTATCTTTAAAATAAACAAATGGGGGGCCGTCAAAGTTGTCAGTTTTAGACCATTTTTTGTTACTAGGTCTATCTGAAAAACTAAACTTGTTAGGAATTTGGATTTATGTATATTAAGCATTATATGCTGTACTTTAAGGTAGATTGTCTCGCTTATGGCGGGAAATTTAAATTTTAACAATTTTTTTCCGTTTTTGCAGGAATACCGGGTTACTTAACCCGGTAACTTAGTTTTTTACAGAACCCTCTGTATGCAAGTCTGACTCGCTCTTGGCCGCTTTTTGGACTTTACCTAACCACTTTTTAATAAATCGGCAAAGTCTAGATTGGGTAAGTATCTAATTATTCCGAAATCTGTTAGCCATTATAATAGCTTCTTCCGTTTATTCTTGCCCTAACCCGCTAAATCTGACGGGGAATCCTTCAAGTTGGCAAAACTGCACAAACAACAGAAATAATTCAGGGGAATTCCCTACAAGTTATGAATTTCTTTTAACTGAGTTGCAACAATTAAACTCGTGTTGCTATCTGTTATATTTATATTCTTATATTTAAATTTTAGAATGTTTGAGGTTTTGCTGGTCAGGTTCAGAGGGCCCCCTGAGCTTGAGGGCCCCGGTGCACGGCACCGCCTAGCCCTCCCATAGCAACGCCACTGGTTTGTTGTACTGTGTTTTCTTGTAAAAGACGATCGGAAACATCAAATTTAAGTAAACACGGAGTTTCTTATCACACGTAAGTAATTTAAGTAAACACGGAGTTTCTTATCACACGTAAGTAATTTACTACACAAATAAGGTATCAAATTCACCGTAAAATACAATTTGTTATTACAAGCTTATGACAGAATAACGATACGTAATTTCTTAGTACGGGGGGCTAGTGATGTGACAACAAGGAACGAATGAACGCATAATATTAATTCTTTTTATTAAAGTGATTCATTATACTAACGAATAATAATAATTCTATTTTAATATACTCTATATGGATTACATTACTCTAATTTCATTGTTGAATTGAACAAGTAGCTCAAGCAAATTAATCCCTACTAATAAAAATGTGAAAGTGTTGGTTTGTTAAACTTTCACACTTATACCGCAAAATGGATTTTGATAAAATTTGAAATGGAGGTAGCTTATACCCTGGAATAACACATAGAACACTTATCATCATCATCATCATCATCATCATCATCATCATCATCATCATCACTCACGCAGGTGGAACAAATTTTTATTTAGATGCCCCCCCCCCTCATATTCGGCGTTATGAGCAGAATAGCTCCTCAAAATGCAGAGAATTGTTCACTTTTAGGTTTCTACCAGTTGAATCAGCCCTTCACCTACTAGGTAGGGATTTATGGAGCATCTTGGTTACTATTGATAGTTTTACAATAAGGTAACTAGATGGCGCTACTGTGCATCGCTAGACAGTTTGCAAAAAGTTTGTGTTCGCGTGGTCTAACAGCTCTCAAAGCCACTAGTTTTACATTGCGTAAGGATAGGTATTTGCTTTTATATCATAACATTTGAATATAAAACTTTTGACAATTGTAATGACAATTATCTTAAATTGTCATTACAATTGTTTTAGTAGAATTTTTCTACAGATTTACGAAAAACCCTATCTTTAAAAACATATGGATCTTTGTTTGCCACAGACGCGATGGTTGGATTCCTACAAGAACAAGTGCTATTTGCTCCGACCCTTCAAGTTTGCATTAATTTTATTGTTCCGCGCGGACGAGAAAGCTAGTACTGAATAATATCGTTTTATTGATATTAGGGATAAATAAAAGTATCCTAAATGTTAATCCAGTACATCAGCTATGATACTGCCAAGTTGCATCAAAATCAGTCTGGTAGTTTCAGCGCGATGCGTGTTCAAAGAGACAGACAGACAGACAGACAGGCAGATAGACAGACAAAAAATAAAAAAATAACCTTTTTGCACTCGATTTTGAAGTTTATCTCAATCAAAATTTTCAAAAAATATTTAATGTACAGATTTAGCCCAGTTACAGTTTTATTATAGTATAGATAGAAGATAATGCAAAAATAAATGTAATTGTATTTTTTTTAGAAACCCGAAATAAATATCACCTCAAGAGGCGAAAATTATGTCTTTGGTATTACACAATCATTAACCATGAATGGCACCTTCGGAATCACAGTTGCACACTGATCAACAACATATAAATTACTTTCAAGCAAGAGAAGATTTAATTTGAACACCCTTACTTTGCATTGCCGTAGTCGGGTAAAAAAATATAGCCTAGGTAGGTATTCTATGACACTATACCCGAAGACGAATCGATTTACATTTACACCTCCCTTGTCAAAATCGATCCAATAGGGGCGACGTTATGGTGGCACATCCAAATAACCACATACATACATAGACTGGTAAACTCATTACCCTTCCCTTTCTTTGCCGTAGTCGGGTAAAACCAGTCAGATCTCTAGAATAATTTACTTCTTTACTACATAGGTACTAAATCGATTTGACAGTTGAAACAAATCGCGAGTTTTTCTATAGAAGTAGTAAGTACCTACCTATAGTTGGGTTGTAATGAACACAACACGCGACACCGCTCTGCCGGCCTCACAGAGCGCCGCAAGCAGGCCTACCTACCTATGCGAAGCGCTACATGTACACATCGCCACAGAGTAAACAATAGTACAAGTCCCAGGCGACGAGTTCGGTATGTACCTGAGCCACAGAATTAATAATAGTACAGACAACGCGAGCCCGAGGCACAGAATAAACAATAGTACAAGTCCCAGGCAACGATTTCGGTATGTACCTACACCGCAGAATAAATGATAGTACAAGTCCCAGGCGACGAGTTCGGTATGTACCTACGCCACAGAATAAACAATAGTACAAGTCCCAGGCAACGAGTTCGGTATGTACCTACGCCACAGAATAAATGATAGTACAAGTCCCAGGCGACGAGTTCGGTATGTACCTACGCCACAGAATAAACAATAGTACAAGTCCCAGGCAACGAGTTCGGTATGTACCTACGCCACAGAATAAATGATAGTACAAGTCCCAGGCGACGAGTTCGGTATGCACCTACGCCACAGAATAAATGATAGTACAAGTCCCAGGCGACGAGTTCGGTATGTAGTATGTACCTTCGCCTTTTACACTTATTACAAACAGAAGGCAGGTAGTTACACAGAGAGTAGGTGTTGTACCATTATTTATTTTGTGTATGTGGTTAGTTATATTGACAGACTGATTTTAGGTACCTAAATTTAAGCTATGGAAGTTTGAATCTAAAATCCTATCGGTGAGGTACTTGTCACTAATGTAGATACCTACTGCTTTCTGTAGACGCAATTATAATGTTAAATAATGCATGTCATGTATTGTTCAACTAACTAGATTAGTTATGTACCTAGTTTAGATTTAGGCACTGTGTGGGTGGAGGAACATACATAGGTACATACATACATACACTACTAGTGACGCGTCCCGGCTTCGTACAGGCAAACATTAAATAGATACCTACTTTAATCTTCTAAGGGTAAGAGATATTTTCCGAGATACCTAATTGTGGACAGACAGACACACGCGTTCGGTGACTTTCTTTTATAATAAGTAGGTAGGTAGTAATACGCTGTTAAAATCATAACTCTCTTTTCGTAGTAGGGTATATAAGCGACAAGCTTGAATGCACGTACCTAACAGCCAAAGAACACCACATGGTAGGTAGTAGATATCTACCTACTTAGTTTCGTAGTCGGGTATATAAGCGACAAGCTTGAATGCACGTAACAACCAAAGAACACCACATGGTAGGTAGTAGATATCTACCTACTTAGTTTCGTAGTCGGGTATATAAGCGACAAGCTTGAATGCACGTAACAGCCAAAGAACACCACATGGTAGGTAGTAGATATCTACCTACTTAGTTTCGTAGTCGGGTATATAAGCGACAAGCTTGTTGAATGCACGTAACAGCCAAAGAACACCACATGGTAGGTAGTAGATATCTACCTACTTAGTTTCGTAGTCGGGTATATAAGCGACAAGCTTGTTGAATGCACGTAACAGCCAAATAACACCACATGGTAGGTAGTAGATATCTACCTACTTAGTTTCGTAGTCGGGTATATAAGCGACAAGCTTGCTCGTAACAGCCAAAGAACACCACATGGTAGGTAGTAGATATCTACCTACTTAGTTTCGTAGTCGGGTATATAAGCGACAAGCTTGCTCGTAACAGCCAAAGAACACCACATGGTAGGTAGTAGATATGTACCTACTTAGTTTCGTAGTCGGGTATATAAGCGACAAGCTTGCTCGTAACAGCCAAAGAACACCACATGGTAGGTAGTAGATATCTACCTACTTAGTTTCATATAAGGATGACTGAAAGAGATTGCTTTTAGCGATAAGATTGGTCTGTTTCTTTTCCTTGGTGTTTCAATAAAGAGTTAATCTATCTATCTGTCTACCTAGCTAGGTAGGTATCTAGTTTCCATCAGGTACTCATTTGCACAATGACCTTCCTTTCCCGAGTTGAGCTTATTTAGGTAGGTACCTATTCTGTGCTTGAGCGGGCTTCGCCACAGTATAGAAAATAACTAACAAACCGACAAATGACGATGGTACAAACAAACCGTTTAGGTATTATAATAAACATGTATTACGGTTCCGTAATCAAACAAGGAACCCTCATAGTTTCGTCATGTCCGTCTGTAGGGCGCAGCCATTTGAATCTAAAACATTAACACATACAAGGAAACCTATAAAGAGTCTGTGGTCCGCACCACCGCTGTACTACTGAGTACCTGAAGTCTCATTAGTACCCCTTTTAATTAAATAATTGAATGATAGCACAAGCAAGCACAAGTGACTTACGTAGTTGCTCCAATGCTCTTGATGTTTTTTTACAGATTTGTTATTTCGTTTGCATGGCAACCATAGACCATTCTGTGATGACAACCGTTCCTTCCAGTAATCAACATTTTCCAGTTTTCACGTGGAAACTAACAATTTTCCGGGATAAAAAGTATCTTATGTTTTATTCCAGGGCATAAGCCATCTCCATTCCAAATTTCATCAAAATCTGTCTAGCCGTTATCGCGTGAAAGCTCCCCAAACAAACAAACAAACAGACAAAGTTTCACTTTTATATATTGCATGGATTGAGAGAAACCTAATATACCCATCGTACGGAACCCTCTGTACGAGTCTTACTCGCACTTGTCCGGTTTTTAAACCTCAATTAAAACCTGCACTACACTGCTCGCGAAGTTGCTTCGACAAAGTACGGTTCGAATTAGACCGAAGTCTGTGAACGAAGTTCGAAGTACGTGACTACACTACACACTCGTGCAACTTCGCGAGGAGCTCAGTCTCCCGGCGCCCGCAAGCTATGCATCATGGATAATGTTCGAATGACAGCTGCTTTTGCAGTGTTTTTTTCTCGCGTATTATATCTACGTGCGTAAATACCACAAGAAAAAAATATTTAACAATGGTGGATGATTGCAATGCACCAGAACAGAACTATGTTATTAGAATAAACAAGGCACAATAAATTTTAACATTACCTTTAATAATTTTTTATCACTATCATATGAAGTAAGCCGAGTAGTGTAGTGAGACGCTTCGTTTTAGAACTTCGGGACGCTTCGAGGCCTTTGACTCGGGCGCAAAAACCGACAACAATCGGAAGTCACCCGAGGCGAGCCAAGGTTGCACGAAGCGAACTTAATTAGTGTTATTACTTAATTGACCGAGCGGGCGCGAAGCGTCTCCGTTCTAGACGTAACTTGGTATACAGGTTAATAAACGAATTTTTAGTATTTTTTAGTCGTCACGGATTCTTGATTGGGGGTACTTCCTCCAAAAACGGGCAAGAAGGAGGCTACTGAATAACTCCGCCTTATTAGATCCAATTTCGATGGTTCTTTTTTATTTGAACGGTAGTAACTTTAAATTAGTCTCAGAAAAAATTGATGAAGATCTGTTAAGGATCTTCGACGTGATGAGCAGAATAGCTCCTCAAAATGCAGTAAATTTCTCACTTTAAGGTTCTTTCTACTAGGTGGAAACAGCTCTTTGCCTACTAGGTACGGATTGATAACCAAGGTGCTCCACCTTGGTTATCTGTTAGTTTTACATAAGGTAACTAGATGGCGCTACTGTGCATCGATAGATTGTTTCCAAAAAAAGTACGTGCGCGCGAGCGTTCTACAGCTCACAGAGCCACTAGTTTTAAGGCATTAGCAGATATGTATATAGGTATGGATGTACTTACATTTCCCGGACAGTACAAGAAAGTACCTATTCTTCTTTCCCGTGTGCTTTTACAGCTCAAGTTGACGACCGCGCCGCCAGCACCGCGGGTCCTTCGGCTCTTTGGGAACTGTTGACTCAGCTCCTTAGAGCTGCACTGCAGTACGCGAGTCTAAACCGAGCGGGCGCGACGATCGTGCGAGCGAACGGAACGTGCAGCGACATTGGCAACTACCGGTCGAATGAGCGCGCTGCGCGACGCGAAGCCACGCCACGAAGCGACACTGAAAGGAAGGCGGCGGCGGCGCCCTTTGTATTATATGTTGCCGTTAGCGTACAATTTACACATTTATCGTACCTTTTTAGCCTTCCATGTGTAATTTGTAAAATCTTGACTTAGCATACCTTTTTTGAAACCGCCGTCTAAAAGTGATATGAACGCTGCCTATACTCATCTACGGAACGTAAAGTACAAGTAGGTGGTTACATGTTAATAACCTTGCATATTTGTGTTACGACAGAGCTAACACGTTACATCTCCCTTGCTCTAGTAATACTCCATCGAATATAAATACAATTAGTGATATCGTCATTGTAGTAATCCCATAGACAACTGCATATTACTCCGTTACTCTGTATTACGAGCAAGCTGCAATGGTTACCTATTCGTTTTCGCCAGAATGTACATATCCTTTCTCTGGTCTATAGTATCCTCTTTATTTCTTTCACTCCACTATACATAAAAGAACGTTTTGAGTTCATCCAAATTTTACACTGCCATTCGTTGAGCTCTTCCAGAACTCTCCAAGTTAAAATTCCTATCCCTACTTCCCAGTTCTACAGTAAATCCTTTACAATACAAGCTGTCCGATTATGGAATGCACTGCTACTCGATACCCAACGCGCTAAATCCTCACCTATTTTTACACGACTGCCCAAAAAAATGAGTGTTATGTTTTTAGCATTCATGTATGTTTGTATGTGAGTTTCTTAATTCCACCATAACTTTTAAATGCCTGAACAGATTTAGACGTATGGGGTATCGTTAGATCCCTTACATCCCCCGAGTAATATAGGCTATATATTTTATGAAAACATTCAGTATGGCGCATTTACAAACTCAAAATACACATTTTTTTTGGTCAAAGCTTTTTTTTGGTAGGGTCGGCGTGTTTTTTTAGCTTTTAAGCGAGTTTTTTAAAATATGGTGAAATGTTACTCTATAACCTTATCCAAACTCTGATATAAGGTTATATAGTGAAAGGCCGAGAAACCCGATACCGTGTTGGGACTGCTGGACGCCCTCCCGGTAATAAAGTAAGTTGCCGAAATTGAGGGTCATCGTATCCTCTCCCTCTCTTCGGACTTCTGATAACCCTATAATACTCCAGCGTAACTTACTTACTACTTCTTCCAGCTCTATCAACTTCTCATCGGTCCTCAAGGTGCGTGCGTTATAAGTTGCCAGGTCCAGAGATTGTGGGGGTTGGTAGCTGGGTCTCTGCCGGGGATTCTTAGCACCCCCTGCTCCGCCATTACCATGGCTGCTACCGGTGCCAGGAATAACGGATCCGCCGGGGACTGGGGGCCGTCTTTGTGGTCTATCATATTCGGGGGTTTGCCATAGTCACCACGCTTGGCAGGCGGATTGGTGACTGCAGTGTAGCAAAAATGTGCTTGGTGGACGCTGCTGCCCATCTTGCGGTGTATAATCTCTTAGTCGCCTCTTACGACATCCACGGGAGGATTGGGAGGGGTCTTATTCTAAGCCGAGATCGCCACGGCAACGCACGTCTGGGCATGAGAAATGGCGATGAACTGAGAGTATCCAAACTGCCCCAGTTTGGATTTGAACAGCGGAACCAAAGGGGTCAGCGATTGGCCGACTTCATGGAAAAGGAAGGACTCTTTATGATGAATCCCTTTTTCAAGAAGCAAAGAAGAAATGGACGTGGCTGCACCCCGGCGGTCATAAATACGAGTTAGATTGCATTTTGACGACCAATAAGCATATATTCAATGATGTCTCTGTGATCAACAGGGTTAAGACCGGAAGTGATCACTGCATGGTAAGAGGCTCATTGAATATAAACGTAAAGCTGGACAGGTCTCGTTTGATGAGTCACTCTTGCCCAAGTCCAGTCTAATTCTAAAACCCCGGGAGCTTTCAGTTGGAGCTCCAAAATCGCTTCCAAATCTTTACCGAATGTAATACAGTGGACGACCTAAACAACGGGCTGGTGGAAATTGTCCACGCGGTCGTATCCGAGTTCTTTAAGACCCCCGCAAAAATAGAACACAGAAACTCTCTAAGCATACACTCAAACTTACGTCAGAACGAGGCGAGATGAGGCTGCAGACTTCAGTGGATATGTCGAGTTACTGCTTGCTTAATAAACAGATCTCCAAGTCAATTCCTTTTTGTATGCATCTTATTTATATGATTTAGGATATTGCTTTAAACACGCGAGTTTTCTTATGTACGCAGATGACACCAAAGTATACATGAAAATTAGGGATCAAACAGATTGTACAAACCTTCAAGCTGATCTCAACAGAATGGGACAATGTTACCGTATAGGATAATCGTATAGGAATAAATATAAATAAGTGCCATTACATTTCTTTTACGCGGTAAAAGAACATTAACAATTATGCTTATGAAATAGATAATGTTAAAATAAAAAAGTGGAATCTGTTAGAGACCTTGGTGTCATTGTAGATGCAAAGTTATCATTTTCAGAGCACGTTGCTATGATTGTCAGCAAAGCTTATAAAAGTCTGGGGTTTGTGCTAAGGGTGAGTCCCCCCTTTTCTGATTTGAGTTGCTTGAAATTGTTGTATTATTCGTATGTAAGAAGCATTTTGGAATATTGTAGTATTGTTTGGAGCCCTAGTTACATTAAATATACTCAAAGTCTTGAAAACATTCAGCACAAGTTTATTAAGCATTTAAATTTTCGATGTTACAATAATGTAATGGATTATCGGGAATCTTGCAGCTATCATCACCTAACAACACTTAAAAATGTCTTTTCTGCATGGTATATGTAATGGTCAAATCGATTGTTTTGAACTCTCGCGGAAATTTTTAAGATTCTGCTGTCCAAAAACACGAGGCATACGAAGCTGTTTGCAGTTTCTCAGTCTCACACAAATTATGCTCATAATTCAGTCGTTAATAGACTGCAACGAAATTATACAAACAGAAAGAAAGACACGATTAACAAAAATATATTGTTCAATACCTTTTTTAAGCACCCAAGAGCATTTTTGTCATTTGAATTCATTTAGTAGTTTGGGTGCAATGCGCGGTCAAGATACGGACAAACAGACAGACGAAATTAAAAAGTAAAATAGCTAGTCTTCAGTATCGAATATAGAGAACCATTCAAAAAAAAAATTTTTATTACTTAAATTATAACATAACTTTGGACCCATATCCCGCAGAAACCCTTTACTTTTTCGGGATAAAACGTATCCTAAATTTTAACCCATCATATAACTTAACAGTGCCAAGTTGCATCAAAACCCGTCCATGAGTTTCAGCGTGGTATGTGTTCTTTTAAATAAGTTTCAACCCCTATCCTGCGAGAACCCGTAAATTTTTGGAGATGTAATGTATCCTATGTCCTACCTCGTAGTATGAACTCAAATCATACCAAGTTTCATTTGAATTCATCCAGTAGTTCCGGCGGCGTGATGCGCGGCTAAGATACAGACTGACAGACTTACAGACAAAAATGAAAAAACATACAGTTTAGGCTTCATTATCGAAAATAGAGTAAATTACAAAAAAAAACACTATATTTTTAATGTACGGAATTTGGACCCATATCCCACAGGAACCCTTTATTTTTTCGGGACAAAATGTATGCATAATTTTCACCTATCTTATAAACTATGTCTGTGCCAAGTTGCATCAACATCCGTCCAATAGTTTCAGCGTACTACTACTACGTGTTCTTTTAAATAATTTTCCACCCCTATCCTGCAGGAACACTTAATTTTTTCGGGATGAAAAGTATCCAATGTCCTACTTCGAAGTATGAACTAAAATCATACCAAGTTTCATATAAATTCATTCAGTAGTTTCGGCGTGATGCCTAGCCAAGTTACATACAGACAGACAGACAGACAAAAATGAAAAAAAAAACAGTTTTGCCTTCAGTATCGAATCAAGAGTACGTTCCAAAAAAAAAATTCAACATATCTTCAATGTACAGAATTGGACCCGTTACAGTTTTATTATAAGTATAGATAAATAAAATGTAAATCCTTATTTGGCTGTAGGATTAACTTAGTATGTAACACTATTTTTTAAGTTTTTAAGAGCTGTAAATTTTTGAAAAAAAAAGAAAAAAAAATGCTACACGATTTGCGTTCCTATAATACCACTTGTATTAAGAACGCAATAGAGCGGAACAAGGGCTCCAAAGTGTTCACAAGAGATCTGTCTATTGGGCAAAGCCTGTTGACGAAGCTGAAAACCGACAATGGCAGCATCGTTTCGTCGAAGCCAGAGATTTTGAGTGAGCTCGAGAAGTTCTATGGACAATTATACACCTCATCGCGTAGTCCTCCTAACACGACTAGCGATGCAAGAGCCCGTTTGACTCAACATTATGCCGAAGATATCCCGGACGTCAGCCTATACGAGATCATAATGTCTCTCAAACAGCTTAAGAGCAACAAGGCGCCAGAGGAGGACGGAATAACGAAAGAGCTAGGTGGAACACCGGTACTTAGTCCTTCAGAAGCTGTTTAACTCCGTCATCCTCGAGGGTACTACGCCAGAGGCGTGGCACAGGAGCGTAGTGGTTTTGTTCTTTAAGAAAGGTGATAAAACCCTCTTGAAGAATTATAGGCCCATTTCTTTGCCGACCTGTGTGCCTTATTGTAACAGCCATTTTCCTTGTTGCAATCAAATTTTCATTTTAGCGCGCACTTAGTGTGGCGCGAGACTAGATGTTGCTTTGAAAATCTGATTGCAATAAATCGCACGAGTACACTGCAGTCGGTGAAAACGAAATAGCGTATTCGGTCCTAAGTACTGGTGGCCTGGTAAGTAGCTCTTTCTCGCTCTATGGATCTAATTTCAACCACAATTACGTACGAATTTGTTTGTTTTTATCGTGGATTTTTCCACAAGCCAAGAGTATTTTTTTATGTGTACCTAACCTATCATAAAACAGCGAGTTTTTTTTATGTGATTAAAGATTCAATAAAGGTACGTACCATGGCTTAACTTTAACTGTTTCCTCTTAATGAGAGCGCTGAAGGTTTTATGAAATAAGTAACTTTTTTTAAATGCGCTGATAATACTGGTAGTTGCATCACGCCTAGAATACAAACAATAGGTCATAGGTCTCTCAGTCCAGCACTCGACGAGTCAACATCAACCGAAGATGCCTCGTGCAGAGGCGAAACACGTGTCGTATTGATGTCAGACGTTTGGTATCGAGGTATATGTTTTTTATTGTGTTTTTTTATATTATATGTATATGAATATATAAGTGTTTCGATACTTGTATTTGGGTAGGGTTTGTTTAGCTTGGGGGTTTTTTATTGTGTATATATATTTATATATATTATTTGTATATAAGTGTTTTTTCTGGCCTCCAGGCCTTAGCTTTTCTTTCATTTATATTTTTCATTAGTTCAATCTGGGGTAGGGTTTTGTTTAGCGTGGGGTTTTACTTGTGTTAATTTTACCATTTATCATTTGTCTGACTTACTTTTGGCGGAAGTAAGCTACATATTATTATTTAGTTCATTTTTTTACAAACAATAGGACTTGCGAGTAGTAAAGTAAGTGAGTGATACACATTTCTACCCCAAAATGTACCTTGTTCAGCGCTGTACCTTTTGAGAACTAGTTGTGGCATCACTTTATATCTCTGTGTCGCCGGCGCTGCTGCGGTGCCGAGCGGACCCGTCTTCTTCGGTGAATCTGTTTAATATAGCGATACGTGCAATAAGCGACCTTATTTCTTAACTCGTAAGGTAAAAACGTATCTTCGTATTTCGATTGTTAGAGTAGGACAACTAGTGGTTTGGTTTTATGCGATGCGGGAGCGGCGGCGGAGTCTTTGTGTAGCTACACCGCGCGCGGCTTGTCTTTGATTGTTAGAGTAGGACAACTAGTGGTTTGGTTTGATGCGCTGCGAGAGCGGCGAGGGCTTTGAGTAGCTGTGGTGTACCTACACCGCGCGCGGCTTGCCTTTGTGCCTTTGCTTTTGGCGGCGCGTGAATAGGGTTGTCAGGCGTACAGGTTATTACAGTCTCTTCTGGCCATAATATACCCGTCCGGTGTTTGTTCATCCATAGCAATATATAAATGTGTCTGTTTGTTTGTTTGGGGAGCTTTCACGCGGTAACGGCTGGACGGATTTTGATGAAATTTGGAGTATAGATAGCTTATACCCTGGATTAAAACATAGGATTTTAATATTAGGATTTTTATCATGAAAAATTGAAAGTTTTTACGGTAAACTGGAAAAACAGGAAAAATATTGATTAAACGCTGAAAAAAATGGTTGCCATGGAAATGAAATTACGGGTATTTCAAAAAACATTAAGAGCATTGTTGCTGTACCTACTTTTGTATCGGTTTTTGATATCTTAGAAGTACATTTGATGCTTATTTTCGCGATAATCAATAGCCCGCGCGGACGAAGTCGCGGGCGGGAACGTTAGTAGCAAAATATAGGTATACTTATATAAGTAGTGTACCTAACTGAAATAGCAGGAACCAACTAAAAGCACATATTATTAATTGAATTAGATTTCTTAATTGCTGTACAACTCGTATATATGTAACTTGTGTACACTGAAGTAACAAGTCAATAATATTATAAAAACTATAAACCCGACTGCACACAAAATTATTGAATACGAGCTGACCATCCGCAGAAATAATCACACTAATATTATAAAGACGAAAGTTTGTATGTATGGAAGGGTGTGTGTGTGTGTATGCGTATATGTTTGTTACTTCTTCACGATTAAACGGCTTAAAGGATGTGGATGAAATTTGGTACGGGGAAGCTTATACCCTAGATGAACACATAGGCTACTTTTGGAAAATGTATGGATCCTGAAGGACGCGGGTGAAACCGTGGGGCGCAGCTAGTACTTATATTTATTTTTTACTTACATATTTTACTTTAAATTTAGTAGTTGTAATTGTAACATTAGACTATAATATTTACATTACCTAACTTAAATAATCAAAAATTTTAAATTTTATAATAAGCTTTGCAACTGTTTAGTTATAAGAATAAATACACATTTTTGAAATGGCGATAAACTGTAGTCCACGCGAACGAAGTCACGGGCGGGAAAACTATTATATCCTATAGCACTCTCGTGATCAAGAAAAATCCAATGATACCTCATGTATCGAACTCCCTCAAACTGTTTAGGGAGCTAAGAAACGTACATATATACATACAACCCAAGCACATAACCCTAAATCCAATGATACCTCATGTATCGAACTCCCTCAAGCTGTTTAGGGAGCTAAGAAACGTACATATATACATACAACCCAAGCACATAACCCTAAATCCAATGATACCTCATGTATCGAACTCCCTCAAACTGTTTAGGGAGCTAAGAAACGTACATATATACATACAACCCAAGCACATAACCCTAAATCCAATGATACCTCATGTATCGAACTCCCTCAAGCTGTTTAGGGAGCTAAGAAACGTACATATATACATACAACCCAAGCACATAACCCTAAATCCAATGATACCTCATGTATCGAACTCCCTCAAGCTGTTTAGGGAGCTAAGAAACGTACATATATACATACAACCCAAGCACATAACCCTAAATCCAATGATACCTCATGTATCGAACTCCCTCAAACTGTTTAGGGAGCTAAGAAACGTACATATATACATACAACCCAAGCACATAACCCTAAATCCAATGATACCTCATGTATCGAACTCCCTCAAACTGTTTAGGGAGCTAAGAAACGTACATATATACATACAACCCAAGCACATAACCCTAAATCCAATGATACCTCATGTATCGAACTCCCTCAAACTGTTTAGGGAGCTAAGAAACGTACATATATACATACAACCCAAGCACATAACCCTAAATCCAATGATACCTCATGTATCGAACTCCCTCAAACTGTTTAGGGAGCTAAGAAACGTACATATATACATACAACCCAAGCACATAACCCTAAATCCAATGATACCTCATGTATCGAACTCCCTCAAACTGTTTAGGGAGCTAAGAAACGTACATATATACATACAACCCAAGCACATAACCCTAAATCCAATGATACCTCATGTATCGAACTCCCTCAAACTGTTTAGGGAGCTAAGAAACGTACATATATACATACAACCCAAGCACATAACCCTAAATCCAATGATACCTCATGTATCGAACTCCCTCAAGCTGTTTAGGGAGCTAAGAAACGTACATATATACATACAACCCAAGCACATAACCCTAAATCCAATGATACCTCATGTATCGAACTCCCTCAAGCTGTTTAGGGAGCTAAGAAACGTACATATATACATACAACCCAAGCACATAACCCTAAATCCAATGATACCTCATGTATCGAACTCCCTCAAACTGTTTAGGGAGCTAAGAAACGTACATATATACATACAACCCAAGCACATAACCCTAAATCCAATGATACCTCATGTATCGAACTCCCTCAAGCTGTTTAGGGAGCTAAGAAACGTACATATATACATACAACCCAAGCACATAACCCTAAATCCAATGATACCTCATGTATCGAACTCCCTCAAGCTGTTTAGGGAGCTAAGAAACGTACATATATACATACAACCCAAGCACATAACCCTAAATCCAATGATACCTCATGTATCGAACTCCCTCAAACTGTTTAGGGAGCTAAGAAACGTACATATATACATACAACCCAAGCACATAACCCTAAATCCAATGATACCTCATGTATCGAACTCCCTCAAACTGTTTAGGGAGCTAAGAAACGTACATATATACATACAACCCAAGCACATAACCCTAAATCCAATGATACCTCATGTATCGAACTCCCTCAAGCTGTTTAGGGAGCTAAGAAACGTACATATATACATACAACCCAAGCACATAACCCTAAATCCAATGATACCTCATGTATCGAACTCCCTCAAACTGTTTAGGGAGCTAAGAAACGTACATATATACATACAACCCAAGCACATAACCCTAAATCCAATGATACCTCATGTATCGAACTCCCTCAAGCTGTTTAGGGAGCTAAGAAACGTACATATATACATACAACCCAAGCACATAACCCTAAATCCAATGATACCTCATGTATCGAACTCCCTCAAGCTGTTTAGGGAGCTAAGAAACGTACATATATACATACAACCCAAGCACATAACCCTAAATCCAATGATACCTCATGTATCGAACTCCCTCAACTGTTTAGGGAGCTAAGAAACGTACATATATACATACAACCCAAGCACATAACCCTAAATCCAATGATACCTCATGTATCGAACTCCCTCAAACTGTTTAGGGAGCTAAGAAACGTACATATATACATACAACCCAAGCACATAACCCTAAATCCAATGATACCTCATGTATCGAACTCCCTCAAACTGTTTAGGGAGCTAAGAAACGTACATATATACATACAACCCAAGCACATAACCCTAAATCCAATGATACCTCATGTATCGAACTCCCTCAAGCTGTTTAGGGAGCTAAGAAACGTACATATATACATACAACCCAAGCACATAACCCTAAATCCAATGATACCTCATGTATCGAACTCCCTCAAACTGTTTAGGGAGCTAAGAAACGTACATATATACATACAACCCAAGCACATAACCCTAAATCCAATGATACCTCATGTATCGAACTCCCTCAAGCTGTTTAGGGAGCTAAGAAACGTACATATATACATACAACCCAAGCACATAACCCTAAATCCAATGATACCTCATGTATCGAACTCCCTCAAGCTGTTTAGGGAGCTAAGAAACGTACATATATACATACAACCCAAGCACATAACCCTAAATCCAATGATACCTCATGTATCGAACTCCCTCAAGCTGTTTAGGGAGCTAAGAAACGTACATATATACATACAACCCAAGCACATAACCCTAAATCCAATGATACCTCATGTATCGAACTCCCTCAAGCTGTTTAGGGAGCTAAGAAACGTACATATATACATACAACCCAAGCACATAACCCTAAATCCAAAGATACCTCATGTATCGAACTCCCTCAAACTGTTTAGGGAGCTAAGAAACGTACATATATACATACAACCCAAGCACATAACCCTAAATCCAATGATACCTCATGTATCGAACTCCCTCAAGCTGTTTAGGGAGCTAAGAAACGTACATATATACATACAACCCAAGCACATAACCCTAAATCCAATGATACCTCATGTATCGAACTCCCTCAAGCTGTTTAGGGAGCTAAGAAACGTACATATATACATACAACCCAAGCACATAACCCTAAATCCAATGATACCTCATGTATCGAACTCCCTCAAGCTGTTTAGGGAGCTAAGAAACGTACATATATACATACAACCCAAGCACATAACCCTAAATCCAATGATACCTCATGTATCGAACTCCCTCAAGCTGTTTAGGGAGCTAAGAAACGTACATATATACATACAACCCAAGCACATAACCCTAAATCCAATGATACCTCATGTATCGAACTCCCTCAAACTGTTTAGGGAGCTAAGAAACGTACATATATACATACAACCCAAGCACATAACCCTAAATCCAATGATACCTCATGTATCGAACTCCCTCAAGCTGTTTAGGGAGCTAAGAAACGTACATATATACATACAACCCAAGCACATAACCCTAAATCCAATGATACCTCATGTATCGAACTCCCTCAAGCTGTTTAGGGAGCTAAGAAACGTATATATATACATACAACCCAAGCACATAACCCTAAATCCAATGATACCTCATGTATCGAAGTCCCTCAAGCTGTTTAGGGAGCTAAGAAACGTACATATATACATACAACCCAAGCACATAACCCTAAATCCAATGATACCTCATGTATAACCCTAAATCCTCAGTCGGGTAAAAAACATCGACCACGCTCGCGCTTATTTAGTCTTTAATCGAAAGAAGAAGGTTTTCAAGTCGTCTGTTTGTATTTTTTTATTTTTTATGTATGTTTGTTACTTCATATCTCTAAAACTACTAAACCTATTTGTATATTGTTTATGTATGTTTGTTACTTCATATCTCTAAAACTACTAAACCAATTTGTATATTGTTTATGTATGTTTGTTACTTCATATCTCTAAAACTACTAAACCAATTTGTATATTGTTTATGTATGTTTGTTACTTCATATCTCTAAAACTACTAAACCAATTTGTATATTGTTTATGTATGTTTGTTACTTCATATCTCTAAAACTACTAAACCAATTTGTATATTGTTTATGTATGTTTGTTACTTCATATCTCTAAAACTACTAAACCAATTTGTATATTGTTTATGTATGTTTGTTACTTCATATCTCTAAAACTACTAAACCAATTTGTATATTGTTTATGTATGTTTGTTACTTCATATCTCTAAAACTACTAAACCAATTTGTATATTGTTTATGTATGTTTGTTACTTCATATCTCTAAAACTACTAAACCAATTTGTATATTGTTTATGTATGTTTGTTACTTCATATCTCTAAAACTACTAAACCAATTTGTATATTGTTTATGTATGTTTGTTACTTCATATCTCTAAAACTACTAAACCTATTAGTATATATTTTTTTGAAATGGTATTACACACGATTATGACACTTTTTTAACCTATAATATTGGTTCAGTAGTTATTCTAAAATGAGTAGTTATTATAGAAAATCCATTTATTTTGTTATTATATTGCCTCATATCTCTGAATTTTCTGAGCCGATTTAGATGATTATTGTTTTATTTAAAGTTGTCGTTTTTTAGTGTAGTCAGTCCCATTTAAACTTCAACATAATTCGTTTAGTGGTTTTTTTATAGAATAAAAACTCTAATCACTCTAAAAGTTCTAATGTTTATTTTCTCTCATTATCTTCGGGATTTTTGAACCGAATTGGAGGGTTAATATTACTTGAAAAATATACCTTCAGTGTGGTACTGTACACATTTCATCAAAATTGGTTGAGTAACTTTTCACAAAGTTTTATGTAATTCAATGCTTGGGACAAGTTTGCAGGCAATTTTGAACCATTTAACGACGTCCAATGAACCTGAAATTTTGCACAGGGGTATAGTTCTGATGACAATACAATACTATTGTACTATTGAGCTGTTCTAATGATGAATTCGGAAGGTAGTAACAGGAACCAAACAACAAAATGAAGGAACCCCTTCGAGTCGGCAACGACGTCAAAAAACTTTTTCTGTTGTATTTCCGTATTGGAATTATTTTTTTAAATTTGAACCATTGATATTGTTCTTATTGAATTGTAATCATTTTATTATCTGTAGCGATAGTTTACTAAAGATCATTCCTAATATAAAGCTATTATTTTTTTGAGTAATGTTTTTGTGTAACTTTTATATCAATTTGGAATCGCATGATTAATTTTTACACTATAAGAAATATGTATCACATTTTTTTGCATCCATCGTCATTCCCACACTCTCAATTTTTAAAAGCTTTTAACTTGCAATATCTGTATGTATGTATGTACCTACGTCTGTCTGTATATATGTTTGTTTAGGTCAAATCTTGCAAGCTGAATTAGAACCATTTCCTTTTATCCTCCGGAGTCGAGTTTTGTGTATTGGTTCAGTTCCAATGACAATGCGTTATTACGGTAAGCATGACCTGAATCGACATCCAGGATCAGCTCCAGATAAAAGAACTCTCCAAAGGTCAACAGCACTGTCACGAAATTTTGTGTATAGGTACATTCTATTACTCTTACTAGTGGCTCTTTGAGCTGTAGCACTATAAGAGCACAAAATGTTCGTGATTTCGTGAGCACATTTTTTTTTGCAAATAATCTAGCGGTGCACAGTAGCGTCTTCTACTTACCTTATTGTAAAACTAAAATTAATAACCAAGGTGAAGGTAAAGGGCTGATTCCACTGGTAGAAACCTAAAAGTGAGCAATTTACTGCATGTTGAGGAGCTATTCTGCTCATCACGCCGAAGATCTTCATCAAATTTTCACAATTTTTTTATGAGAACAACGTAAATTTACTATCTTTCAAATAAAAAAATAACTATTGAAATGGGATCTAATAAGGCGGAGATATTCAGTAGCCCCCTTTTTGATATTTTTTGGGGGAAATACCCCCATCAAAAATCCCCCAAAGGTTAAAAATTCTTAAAATTCGTTTAACCTATATACCAAGTTTTGTTTAGATCGGTTGAGAAATGCGAGACTGGTACCTGGTACCTGCCTGAGTTTTTATAGTTTTTACCCGACTGACGGTCATGTGTTTGAATTGTATTTGTATATTTGTACGTTTCTTTGACGCATCCTACAGCCTAAACGGATTGATAGATTTTGATAAATGAGGTATCATTGCATTTGCCTTGATCACGAGAGTGCTATTATAAGATATATAAAGTGTCAAGAAAACTAATTATGGCGGCTGATAGCCGCCATATTGTATTTACGATGAAACAAAAAATGACCAAAACCTATCGAGCGAGGTATCAAATTACAGGTTAAAAGACGATTTCAAAAATATATAATTCTTATTTATTTATTTATTCATCAAGAAAAAAAAAGGAAAGTTTATTCTTATAACTAAACAGTAGCAATTTTCTTATAAGCTTATTAAAAAAAAAAACATTTTAATTATGTAAATTAAGTTAAATACTTCAAACTAATGTTGCATTCAACTATAATAAAATATGTAAGTAAAAAATAAACATAATAGCTGTGCCCGCGGTTTCACCCGCGTCCCTCAGGAACCGTGCATTTCTCCGGAATAAGTAGTAGCCTATGTGTTAATCCAGGGTATATGCTACCTCCACATCAAATTTCATCCAAATATGTACAGCCGTTTAAGCGTAAAGAAGTACCAAATATACACATACATACAAACATTCGCATTTATAATATCTACTAGTGAGATTATTTTTGCGAGTTGACCGCTCGTATTCAATAATTTATAATATCTACTAGTGAGATTATTTATGCGAGCTGAACGCTCGTATTCAATAATTTATAATATCTACTAGTGAGATTATTTTTGCGAGCTGACCGCTCGTATTCAATAATTTATAATATCTACTAGTGAGATTATTTTTGCGAGCTGACCGCTCGTATTCAATAATTTATAATATCTACTAGTGAGATTATTTTTGCGAGCTGACCGCTCGTATTCAATAATTTATAATATCTACTAGTGAGATTATTTTTGCGAGCTGACCGCTCGTATTCAATAATTTATAATATCTACTAGTGAGATTATTTTTGCGAGCTGACCGCTCGTATTCAATAATTTATAATATCTACTAGTGAGATTATTTATGCGAGCTGACCGCTCGTATTCAATAATTTATAATATCTACTAGTGAGATTATTTTTGCGAGCTGACCGCTCGTATTCAATAATTTATAATATCTACTAGTGAGATTATTTTTGCGAGCTGACCGCTCGTATTCAATAATTTATAATATCTACTAGTGAGATTATTTTTGCGAGCTGACCGCTCGTATTCAATAATTTATAATATCTACTAGTGAGATTATTTTTGCGAGCTGACAGCTCGTATTCAATAATTTATAATATCTACTAGTGAGATTATTTTTGCGAGCTGACCGCTCGTATTCAATAATTTTGTACGCAGTCGGGTTTTTTGTATTTTTTTAATAATTTTACCTGTTAATGCGAGTGAAGAGGAAAGTCGCGCAGTTATAAACGGTTTCGATGCTTTGAAATTTACAATACTTAGAGGTAGATTTAAATTTCATTTTATCTTGTTGCTCTATATTTAGGCCAGATGTAATAAAGGTAAAAATATAGACATCCAGTAGGGTGACAAGAGAGGGGTGGAGGGGGGAAGTCCCTCCTGCCAAGGAGGTGTATTGTTTTTGAATTATGAATGTTTTAGTAAAATAGTAGTTTACAAAAAAGAACAGTTTTATGCGACCGAATAGCCGTACTAAAAATCTGCTGTTTAATAATAATAATAATAACATAATATTAAATAATAACGCCCAACGATCACATACATAGATCCTGGACCCTAACTATTTGTTATATATTAAACTAAATTTCCCGCCCGCGACTTCGTCCGCGCGGACTACTGTTTATCGTGAAAAAAATAATCCTATTTTCTTCTAGGATATTAAAACCCAATGCAAAAGTAGGTTAGCACCAAGCTCTTGATGTTTTTTAACATACTTGTTATTTCGTTTCCATAGCCACCGTTTCTTACAGCGAGTAAACATAATTTTTCAAGTTTTTCCAGTTTTCTCGTAGAATCTTACAATTTCCCGGAATAAAAAGTATCCTATGTTTTATTCTAGGTTACAAGCTAGCTCCATTCCAAATTTCATCAAAAATCGTCCAGCCGTTATTGTGTGAAAGCTCCCCAAACAAACAAACAAACAGACAACGTTTCACTTTTATATATTGGTATGGATAGATTATAAGTAGTGTAGATTTGAGTGACTAGGTCAGAAGTATGCCAGTTAGTCACAGTCGCCAGGAGCAACCCTCGGCCAGAACAGCGGCGAGTCAGCCCGTCTTGTTCGCTGAAGCTGTTCCGTATATCGATACGTGCAATAAGCGACCAGGGCCCTAATTCATAAAACTATAGTACACTGACAAATGTCAATCGAACCGACTTGTCAGTCAAACTATCAAAATGTCGTACATTTTTGTTAATTAAACGCAGGTTTGGATTCGACTGACATTTGTACGATTATTATTATTTGTCACTATAGGAAATAGGGCCCTTATTTCATAGAAGCTAAGGCCAAAACGAAAATTCGTTTTTGATTGTTAGAGTAGGACAACTAATGGTTTTGTTTTGATGCGCTGCGGGAGCGGCGGCGGAGTCTTTGGGCTTTGCTCATATCCATACCAATATAAAAGTGAAACGTTGTCTGTTTGTTTGTTTAGTTGTTTGGGGAGCTTTCACGCGATAACGGCTGAATGGATTTTGATGAAATTTAGAATGGAGACAGCTTATACCCTAGAATAAAACATAAGATACTTTTTATTCCGGGAAATTGTAAGTTTCTACTGGAAAACTGGAAAAACTTGAAAAATTATATTTACTCGCTGTAAGAAACGGTGGCTATGGAAACGAAATAACAAGTATGTTAAAAAACATCAAGAGCTTGGTGCTAACCTACTTTTGCATTGGGTTTTAATATCCTAGAAGAACATAGGATGCTTTTTTCGCGATGAATGTAATCCGCGCGGACGCAGTCGCGGGCGGGAAAGCTAGTACCTAATATAGGTTGACCAAGCCCAACGGTGATAGTAAAATATTAGTAAGAAGAAAGATAATATAAAAAAGTACAATTTAACTTGTAACACTATTATATAGTACATTATATACTACATTATATAGTACATTATATACTACATTATATAGTACATTATATAGTACATTATATAGTACATTATATAGTGCATTATACACTACATTATATAGTACATTTTATTGTTATTTCGTGATTGTTTGTTATTACAGTATAAACAAAGTTTAATTTATTTAAAAAAAACAGAATTGTAAGGCAATATATTTGTTTTGTGACTAATCCGGCCGGATCTGACCGGATTGAAATTGATGCCGGCTAGCAATCTCTACCGCGTGACCTTGTGTGGCGCGGCCCTGTGTCTTTCCAGCGGCAAAGTTCAAAAAGCATCCCGCCAAAGTAAGCCGAACTGTCACAGAATAAATAATAGTACAGGCCAGTAACCGCCTAACTCATAGCTATAGCGCTAGCGATACCAATGCACTTTCCGTCCTTGTCATTGTGTTACGATATGACAAGGACGGACAGAGCATTGACGTCAGAAACGATTACGATTCCATTACGATCGCTCAACTGCGGTCGCCATGCAGATAGTATCGCCACAGCATAAATAATAGTTGGTATCGCCTTCGCTAGTTCGGAGACCGAGGATTGTGGCACGGTAATGTTATTTATAACATATATATCTATAACATTACCGTGACTGTGGCTCGGCACCGCAGCAGCCGCGGCCGCCAGATATTATATAGGCTCTGTTTATTCTGTGGCTCTGTCCGCAATGCGATATTTCACCGCGCGATTTTTACTCTCGCGTTTTATATTCCGTGATCGAAATTACACTTTTGCACTGCGAATAAAATTTCGTAGGATTTTTGTCAGTTTGATGCAGTTCCTGGCTGAGAAGAACGTCTACTGAAACTTTCAGGGTAGCTCACAAACCGATGAACAATCAATAAAAAAAGAAAAAATAATAATAAAAGAAAAATAAGAAAATCCTAATCCTAATATACCTATAATATTATAAACGCGAAAGTTTGTAAGTATGGATGGATGGATGGATGTATGGATGTTTGTTAAGGTTAAACGTTAGGTGTCGCTAAGCAAGTTATCCCACGAGATGGCGCTGTTTCTCCGAAAATATGTTTTTGTTTATTTTACTTGAATTGGCGAGACATTCATCTATTTTAGGTGAATTTGCGCGTTTTCCAATTTGTTCTAAGCACATTTCAATCATAGCTGACCTATCAATTACCTCTCAATACTTATACTTGGGACTTAAAATCAGACTCCCGTGTATGAACACTAATCACACGCACACACATGCAAATGGGTAAACTGTACAGATGCATTTTGCTATACAGATGTATAGCAAAATTAAACGCTTCTTAACAATCCTTAGTGGTGAATTTGTGGCAGCGTTCGGCTCTCATTCTAAATCTGACCCACATCAATCTTTTCGTATGCACCTAAAACATTATTCTATTTTGGTTACGCTTATGCCTGCCTACAATGGCCTACCTATTTTTTGAAGTTTTTGTGCCTAAACTGTACATAAATATAATATATACATATTGTAATAGTTTGAAAAGTAAAATGAAAGACTAAATAAATAATATTTTATAGATTTATTTATCAAAATGTAATTCTAAACAATTTGCATTTTTTTTAACTCTTCTGAGTATCACTTCCGGTAATACACAGTCTTTATAAAATGATACCAATTTTGGCATCATTGTGTTAATAAAATCTTCGTCTCTTTCTACTTCTATGACAGTTATTGCCTTATCTGGTGAAATGAAGCCAATAAAATAACATTTCTTCATTTTTGATATACGTAGCTGTCCTTGTACCTGTAACCCAAAGAAAGAATATAAATATTTATTTACGACTAGCTACGCCCCTTCGCCTTACACGTGAGAACTACATTCCAGGATAAAAAAAATAACCTATGCGTTATTCCGCGAAATAAGCTAGCCTCTCCATTCCGAGTTACATCCAAATCTGCATAGGAATAGTTTAGAAGATTAGAAATGTTTTGGCATCAATTATAAAAACACCATCAACTTTTACTAAAATAATAGCTATATCATTCCTACCTGGTAATAATAGTTATGTATTTTATTCATTCTCAGGTTTCCATCTAATATTACAAGAGGAAAATTTTTGTTTTCCTTTGCTGCACATTCTAGAGTTTTATTTCGTCTGGCCAGTGATGGAAAGCATTTTATTTCTACAATTGTTGCTTCATTTGTAATCACACCTGTAACAATTTTTTACATTATCAATAATCTCAATATTACCAAATAATAAGATCACAAAAAATATCCACATCATAAAAATGCTAGCATTATTACCATCTGGGCTTGCTCCTAGAAAGCCATACTCTTCATCAATGTACAAACCAGCTGGCCGTGCAGATTTTCTGAAATTTTCAGCAAAAAATGTTCGCGCTACAGATTCGTTCTGCTGACCATACTTCATATCTTTTGTAGATACATTATTTTTATATAGAATTTGCTTCACATGAGTGTGGCATGGTGTAGTCTTTCTACGTTTGCAAACCTGGAACAGTAATTTTATGATTTTTATGCGCAGAAGAATACATACATAATATCTTTACAAAAACATACATTTTTGATACTATAAATAAACAAGATAGTCCTATTTTTATTACTAACCACACCAAAATGACTAGCAGTGAACCTGTCACATCTGTGTGTAGTATATAAATCATTTTCATGCTGCGCATTATACATGGACATGGTAGACATTTCAATTTCTTGCTGCGCATTATACATGGACATGGTAGACATTTCAATTTCAAGCTGCGCATTATACATGGACATGGTAGACATTTCAATTTCATGCTGCGCATTATACATGGACATGGTAGACATTTCAATTTCATGCTGCGCATTATACATGGACATGGTAGACATTTCAATTTCATGCTGCGCATTATACATGGACATGGTAGACATTTCAATTTCATGCTGCGCATTATACATGGACATGGTAGACATTTCAATTTCATGCTGCGCATTATACATGGACATGGTAGACATTTCAATTTCATGCTGCGCATTATACATGGACATGGTAGACATTTCAATTTCATGCTGCGCATTATACATGGACATGGTAGACATTTCAATTTCATGCTGCGCATTATACGTGGACATGGTAGACATTTCAATTTCATGCTGCGCATTATACATGGACATGGTAGACATTTCAATTTCTTTTATGTCATCTGGGGTTTTTTGAATGTCTAATAGTTTTTCATTGCAAGCTTTTAGTAAATCTTCTGTGTTTACTGGCTCTGGTCTGCTGTGGTGGTGCTATATTACTAGTGTCAGCCTCAAGATGGACCTGTCGTGATTTCCTAGCATATGTTTTTACTTTTAGTAAATCTTCTTTGTTTACTGGCTCTGGCCTGCTGTGGTGGTGCTATATTACTAGTGTCAGCCTCAAGATGGACCTGTCGTGATTTCCTAGCATATGTTTTTACTTTTAGTAAATCTTCTTTGTTTACTGGCTCTGGCCTGCTGTGGTGGTGCTATATTACTAGTGTCAGCCTCAAGATGGACCTGTCGTGATTTCCTAGCATATGTTTTTACTTTTAGTAAATCTTCTTTGTTTACTGGCTCTGGTCTGCTGTGGTGGTGCTCTATTACTAGTGTCAGCCTCAAGATGGACCTGTCGTGATTTCCTAGCATATGTTTTTACATTTACATCAGAGCTGAAAAATGATGATAATTTGTTACATACGTATGGGTAAAGTTATAGGTAGGTACTACGAGTTAGGCGACTATGGTCTAAAACGAAAAATGACGAAGTACCTATAAAAATGTCTACAATCATAGAGGTATAAAAATTATTACAATTGTAAAATAAACTATAGTAGGTAGGTACTTACTCAATTTCGAAGCTTGAACACGGTTCGTTAGGCTTAGATTTTTTTCGCCATACATAGTCCCGACTGTAAGAAAAATGTAGGTAAGTACAACATCTCAAAATTTAGGTGTCTTTGTATCAAAAAAAAAGTATAAGTAGATAAACATACGTCTAAGTTACGTTCAATACTTACGAAACATCTTCGCCATGAAAACGCTTGAGCTGAGCACGAACCCGTTTTGTGTTTCTTCTAGGCCCAGAATATTTGTGAGATTTATAGCTCGATCTTGACGTTTTAGGTTTATTCATTTTGATATAGGCAGTTGTAGCATCATCCACGGGCAAACTACTTTACCAAACAAACAAACAGAAAGTCCTGTGCTATTAGGTATGATAAACCTTTTCACGAGAAAACTTAACAAATACACTCAACAATAAAACACAACACAAATTAATAACAATGGTAACAATATCAACGGCAAATCTAACGAGGAAATCTAAAACAAACAACGAGAAGTGAGAATTATGTACTCGAAAACACATTCGATTCGAGTCCAAGAACATGCACGAATGTTGCCAGTACGAATTTCTCGAAAATGCCGACTGTTCTAATTGATTACTATTCCATATTATTATACCATAAGTTATAAAGTATCGTTAAAAGGTAATATAAAAATACTATTATTATTTATGTCTTATTATTAAGTATTTCTTAATGCTTGTTACATAATTTTCTTTAGGTTGTATAGCTCGAGAGTAACGCGCTATTGTAATTGAAGTTACTTAAAATGTTACATTCGCAATATTCTGGCAGTACCGACTGCTGTGAGCTGGAAATAAATTATTTATAATGTGTCGCACGGAGCGGCAACGTCGCACTTCGTTGCAACTCGCTGCGATTGCACGCACAGTTTGGCAACGTCGCGTCGCACGCACGCCATATAATATTCAACTCACACTACGACCGAGTGCTAGTATAGCATTGCACCACTACATACGTAAAATTTTACGAATTTTCTTTGCTAGAAACATGTACTTTTAGGGTATTATATTAAAATATTATGGTGTTTGCACCAATGAGACTCTAAATTAAGGCTATGTTAAGTCATGGTTAGTTTCAATTCGCAGCAAGAAACGTACCTAAGGGAAGCAACATTTGTATGGAAAACGTTTAACCTTAATCTTTCACGCAAAAACTACTGAACGGATTTGGATGAAATTTGGAATGGAGATAGCTTATATCCTGGATTAACACATTTGATGTACTCAATTTTTATTATTATTCTACTCCGAGAAAAACACGATTGATGTATAAACCCAGTTTATGAATAAATGAGTATTTGAGTATTTGATAAACCCAGTTTATGAATAAATGAGTATTTGAGTATTTGATATTTATCATCATCATACTTCACTCTCAAACGGCTGAACGGATTTTGATGAAATTTAGAATGGAGATAGCTTTTACCCTGGAATAAAAATTTATATACAATTCTTTACCTGGTCGTATAGTGGACCTCCCCTTCAATAAATTTTGCGTGGAGCTGAAAAAATGGTTAGTTGAGGCACAGAATAAATAATAGTACAAGTTGAGGAGACCTTCTATACGGTTGAAGAATTTCTAAAGAAGTGTTCGTGTCGTTTTCATTTGTACGGCAGTGCAATGTGATAGATTAGACAATAGATAACTAAAACGATATTGTTATTAGTAGACATCAGCTGTTGCTACGATAATTTTGACATAAGTACTTATTATTTGTAAAATGCATGCAATCTAATAGTTTTTTAATAATGTTATATAACTTATTTGTTTTAATATTCATACGCTTTCTAGAGGCAAGTGTTGGTAGGTATTAACCATATTTAATATTCATACGCTTTCTAGAGGCAAGTGTTGGTAGGTATTAACCATATTTAATATTCATACGCTTTCTAGAGGCAAGTGTTGGTAGGTATTAACCATATTTAATATTCATACGCTTTCTAGAGGCAAGTGTTGGTAGGTATTAACCATATTTAATATTCATACGCTTTCTAGAGGCAAGTGTTGGTAGGTATTAACCATATTTAATATTCATACGCTTTCTAGAGGCAAGTGTTGGTAGGTATTAACCATATTTAATATTCATACGCTTTCTAGAGGCAAGTGTTGGTAGGTATTAACCATATTTAAAAAACTCATTGTACCTGAAACTTTCATGAATAAATATTATTTGATCTGATTTTTCATCATCATCATCATAATTCTCTCTCAAACGGCGGAACGTATTTTGATAAAATTTGAAATGGAGAATAGCTTATACCTTGGAATAACACATATGATACTTGACATTATCATCATCCCTCACGCGGGTGAAGCCGCGGGGCGCAGCTAGTAATATTATAAAGAGGAAAGATCGGATTGTTTGTTTGTGTGTTTGTTTGTTTGTGTGTTTATTTGTTTGTGCGTTTGTTTGTTTGTGTGTTTGTTTGTTTGTGTGTTTGTTTGTTTGTGCGTTTGTTTGTGTGTTTGTTTGTTTGTGTGTTTGTTTGTTTGTGCGTTTGTTTGTTTGTGTGTGTTGTTTGTAATGGATAAGCTCAAAACATACAGACCCGATTTAAAAAATTCTTTCACATAATGAAAGCTAAATTATCAGCGAGTAACACAAGCAGGATTTTATTTTTCAATAAATTAGGGCTCCCTTCGAAGATTGCAATAATGAAACCTGAGGTATTAAATTTTGCAAAGAAACTCGATTACTTTGCGTCACAAACCAAAGAGTATATAAATACCACGTAAGATCACAAACTAACGAGATACGGGTCTTTGTTTATGCAACGTTGCCATGGAAACGAAATCACAGAACGTCTAATTAAATAATCATTGACGTAGGATATGCTTTATGCTAATTACAGATTACCCCCTATAGATTCCGCATCATTCAATTATTGTACGGGTCGAGTTCACAAATTATGGAAGAAAGCTCGGGTCGCGGGGAACGCAACGACTGCGCCGTGATTAGCCTATCCAAGGTCGCACTCACAAACTACAAAGGAGATACGAGTCGCAGTAGAAATGTACTGACCATAGTGATGGGACTGCAGGGCCGATCACAATAGTTTTGATTTTGTTTAATGAGTTTATCTCAACAAGCAATATTATGCTTTTTGAGATAAACTCGAGAAAACAATCAAACTTAATAATAGTTTTCTTTACATTTTAACCATACTTGGAAGCCTAGAGCATTGTACATAATAGGTAAATATAGTCATATCAGTTTTTGGTTAACATAGCAGATAAAAAATATTCTTTCCCACTTTTACTAGCTTTGAGTTTATGGGTAGGTACTATCTTTATATCTATATACATCTACATCAACCTACTGTTGGGTATAGGCCTCCTCATTTGCACGCCTCTATTTCCATTCCTGCGCCAAGCGGATGTGGAAGTGGCGGAATAGTGGCCAAGAGATGGACTTAGTTTAAGAGTCAGACCACCTGCACGATGGTCAGATGACGTCATCAGAGTGGCAGAATGGCAGTGAGTAGGTACTAAGAAAACACAATGAATATATTAGGATATTATTTAATGTATTTATTTATGAGAAAAAAGGCACCTCGCCAAAATCTACATAACCGTATGTCTTGTCTACTTTTCTCTCAATTTTAATTTCGTCGAAAACAATACAGCAATAAACAGGCTTGTTTGCCTATGCTGCTGTGTTGAATTTCAAAGCTTCAAAAGCTTATTTCGTAACACCTGGATGTCCATGTACAGATCTGTACCACTTCCCCAGTGTTTTACGGATGGTAAGCAAGTATTGAAAGTTTTACGTACATAGTTGTAAGCCTCTGTTGAATAAAAATTTAAAGTAAGAGCAAATGCTCTTAACTGCGGAGAATATTTTTCCTGATGATCGGCCAGATTTTGCCAGATTTTCCTTTTAACATTTGTCGGCGAATAATTTCACTGTATTTGACCCCTAAAGAGTTTAATACGTCATTATTTTCAGCTGTTATTAAATTTTTGTTTTCTAGTTCTGCCAATAACGATCTAAGTTAAACATTTTTATTTTTTTAACCTTCTGTTGCAATCGCTTTTTTTTATTTATTTTTGTCTTCTATCTTCACCACGTTAGTCAGTTCAATGATTCTTCTACAAAGACGTTTTTTATATCAAATCATTATTTTTTTGTATAAAATAATTAATTCATGATATTATTGTAAGAGTTTGGCAAATATAACGCTGGTACAGCTGAATCCATCAACCTTCTACGTATATCATAGCGTAAAATGTATCTTCAGTGAAGTTCCTTGAGCAAATTACACTATTATTAGTGGGGAACCATTCCTCCTCACGACAAGTTGCGTCTATCCATTCTATTTTCCTCTCAGGGCATCTAGGAAACCTTTAACATACAACGAAATGTTTCGATTTTAGCGTTCCGTAGTCAAAAAAAAACCCTTATACTGTGAGATCATTCTGTCAGTCTATCTATCAGTACTAATACTTCTCAGACTCATATCTTCTATAGTTATAAAAACAAACCTACAAAAAATATCAATATTAATACAAAGTAAAATTGTATTTTAATTCTATCTCCGTTTATATCTAAAAGCAATCAAGTACCTATTAACCACACTTCAAGCTTTATCCGTATTCCGTAAAGTTTGTAATTCGTACAAAAATAAAATAACTTTTGTGATACGGTTTTCTAAATAATTAGGTTGAAATATCGATATGTACCAACATGAGAATATTTTATGATATCCCAACATTAGCTTACACGTGCTCTTGTTAGACAGGGATAACTATTTTACTTAGCGTAATGAGTGAGACTTTTCAAAAAGACATCAAAGCGTGCTTATTTTTCCATGACGCTCATGACCTATGGAATCAGTATAAACTGAAATCCGCTTGGCTCGTAATATAATTATCTGAAAGAAATACAACATTATGTACTTACCAGTGAAACGTTAAGCCATCTTTTTGGTAATTTGACGTTTTGGCTGACTTTCCACACCATGTTACTGCACAGGAAGCCATTAAAAATGTTGTTTTTTTCTATTAAATTCGCAATAAACATGCACTCTCGCACGGGCACAGAACAAATAATAGTACACACTGGTCGAAAGGTTGGTCGAGAGTATCGAGACTGAAGTCGTGCCTCGTGCGTGTCTCAAAGCGAGCCTGTTTATACTGGCTAAAGCAAGTAGGTATGTGTTGTGTGCGCCTGATGCCTTGTAAGCGGTATCTATAGGGGGTAATCTGTATGCTAATAATACACGAAATAGTAACCGTAATTGAACCTCCTTGCGTTAAACAGAATAATACTATAGACGGAATGGTACGTGAGTATAAAACTTATAAACATAAACGTTTTGTGTAAGAAATGGTTGTTGTTCTATTTGTCCAAATAAAGTACCTACTAATTTTATCTTTCAACATATCTACCCGTGCGAAGCCGGGGCGGGTCGCTACTCGCTAGTATCTGGTATGCTTGTACTATTAGTTATTCTGTGGTACTAGTTGAACCAGCGCACGCAGCACACACTTCAGGCGCGGCGCCGGCGGTGCGTACCTACATTCGACTTCCGACTCGACACGCGCCGCGGCGGGCTCGCATCGAATACCAACTTCATTTTGTGTTTGTATTTGTACTACAAATGAAGTAAGTATTAATAGGTACCTACCTACTTACCTACACAATATCGTTTCATTATTCTAAGTATATATAACATCATTGTACAGAATAGGTAGGTAAGTAATTAGAAATGAAATACGTAGATACGGTAGAATATTGAATACGTGTTGGTACCTAGGTACCTAGCAGTCGCTTAATAAGGCCCTGTCCGCACTGCGATATTTCACCGCGCGTTTTTTTTCCGCATTTCTGTAACTCATTGAATCTAATAGGTGTTGCCGCACTGGCGGTTAAAATTTCACGCGGGAAAAAAACTGTGATTTGATGCACATTGAACGCGATGCGGAGCGAATTAATTTCCGTGCGAATGTTTTGTACAGTTTGAAGTAGTATGGCTATGGCCGAACTGCGAAATATAATTCGCGCGTTTCGCTCAGTCGTGCACCGGCGCTATTGGCTGGATACTCTCCTCGACGTACTGCAAAGCCGTTCCTCTAACAGAGGTGGAGGGCTTGTTATAACCGCGTCAAACACATTCTTACATTGTCGGGAATATTGACTCATGCCCGATGGTAAGCTCCTGCACACTTGCTATACTTAGCGCCATCTTGCGACGACTGGAATTTTCCACATCCTCCACACTTAGGCATGTTGACCAGCTTTCTACGTAGTTCAAGCAGAAGCGCTGTTACAAGACGGCCGAAAATGAAGGTGGCACAGCTACTCGACACTAGATGGCAGCACTAACTAATTAATCATAGGTTACCGATTTTTATAATTTCGTAGTCAGGGGTAGACGTAAAAAAACATCTAACATACTACCGCCACATTTGGTTGAGATATTCACAACCAGGCGCCAATAGTCACTGCCTATTTCTCCAAAACATTCACTGTTATATCTGAATTGAATTTGCACCACTAATTAATTACCATAACACAAACTTAAAAACTATTAGAGGCTCTGTGAGCTGTAGACCTCACGCGTACAAACTAGAGGCTCTGTGAGCTGTAGACCTCACGCGTACAAACTAGAGGCTCTGTGAGCTGTAGACCTCACGCGTACAAACTAGAGGCTCTGTGAGCTGTAGACCTCACGCGTACAAACTAGAGGCTCTGTGAGCTGTAGACCTCACGCGTACAAACTAGAGGCTCTGTGAGCTGTAGACCTCACGCGTACAAACTAGAGGCTCTGTGAGCTGTAGACCTCACGCGTACAAACTAGAGGCTCTGTGAGCTGTAGACCTCACGCGTACAAACTAGAGGCTCTGTGAGCTGTAGACCTCACGCGTACAAACTAGAGGCTCTGTGAGCTGTAGACCTCACGCGTACAAACTTTTTTGCAAACAATTTAGCGGTGCACAGTAGCGCTGAAAAGACCGTTGCCCGGCTAAGGAAACGGACCTCCTTCTCAGGTAAAGGCGAGGAATTAAAACAGACGGTAAATTCAATAACAAAGGGCTTTATTACAAAAAATAGAAAAAAGACACATGAGTTATCAAATATTGGTACTCTCTCCTTTACTGCGGAATTCAAAAAGAAATATTTTACACTTAATTTAGTTTGTTCTGCATCAAAATAATTCTAAACAGCAAGATCTTATAGTAGGAAATACTACTAACTTAATACTCAAAACTCAAAATTGACAAATATAATTACAATTTCCTCAAACATATAAATTATAGTACATAACTTCGGCCTGTATGATATGAATTTACAATAGAGCTGCAATATCCTAGGCAATAACTTAGTGAGACGGTACTCAGCAGTTCATAATGTAATTGGTCACAACGCAACGGAGTAGTCTTGTCTTTGCCTTTGAAAGTTCAAATTAAAAGAGAACTTGTGCAAACAGAGTGTGTGTGTGTGTGTAAGATTGTGTTTCCCTTAGGGATATTAAACTCTAAAACAGAAAGTGAAACAGAAAGTATCTTTCAACAGTATATTAACACGTTAGAAGGCGAAGGCTTCCCTCACTACCGTAGCTCGCTGACTCAAAATGATTTGGAGTGGACCAACCTGGAAGCTTCCTGGGACGCCGTACCGTCGTCTTGCGTGCCGCCGCGGAACGCCTCGTTACTCCACTCGTTCAGCTCCTACTGCTTTCTACGAACGGTACCTTCCGCTGCTCTCGAACGGTTTCAGTGTCTCCCACGATCGGTGCCTGGTGTCTTCTACTGGACAGGTGGTGCGTTGGAGTCCTTCTGGAGTCCCTCGTAGACCGGCTTCTTCCACGAACGGTGGTGAGCCCCGGGTGATCGCGCACAGCAGCTCGCAGTGGTGACGACAACAGCCGACCGCAGATGCACGATTTTAACCTGAAACCCACGTTCCTTTGTGTTCAAATGTGTCACGAATATTGACACTTGCTCTAGGTACTAGTCCACCTCCTAGAAACTGATGACTTAGTTGATAAGACGTTATCTTGCTAATTCACTGAAAGATTTGGATTTACAGAAGAAACAATTGCGAACTGCGATCACTGTTCTGCTGGTCGCTGTGCGTCTTGAGTTTGTTTGCGGCGCCCTTCCTCTGCTCCTCATCCTAGGCTTAACGAACTCGACGTAGCGATACGTCAAGCTAAGCACACGATATGTCTGGAAACATAGTACAAGCAACGGTAACGGTAACGGTTAACGGTAACGGTTAACGGTAGTTACTAGTTATTATTCTGTGGTACAAGCTAGTTTCGTTTTATTTGTCTCCATGGATTTGTAGGATGCCACGCTGAAAGTTGTGTTTGACCACAATCTCACTTAGAATTAAGGACGAAGTTGCCTAGAAGGAAATTAATAACTTTACGGCGAATCTATACCAATATATAAAAGTGAAACGTTGTCTGTTTGTTTGTTTGGGGAGCTTTAACGCGATAACGGCTGGACGGATTTTGATGAAATTTAGAATGGTGATAGCTTATATCCTGGAATAAAACTTAGGATACTTTTTATCCCTGAAAATTGTTAAGTTTCCACGGGAAAACTAGAAAATGTTGATTATTCACTGAAAGGAACGGTTGCCATCAGAGTATGGTCTGTGGTTGCCATGGAAACGAAATAAGAAGTCTGTCAAATCACATCAATCACATAAAAGTCATTGAGGTATACCTCAATGACTTTTACTTTGGTTAGAAGAAAATTGGATGGTTTTTTAGTAGTCCGCGCGGAGAAGTCGCGGGCGGGAAAGCTAGTTCCTATATACTCGTAAACTTAATTAAATTACGCATTGTTACTTTCGCTAAAAATTCCGCGATACTTGCCAGCATAACGTACCTACATGCTCATCTAATCAAAACAAAGAGAAGAAACATTTAGAAGCAAGAAAGAAAGCGTTATCAAGTAGGTATTGAATCTACCACCATTGCAGAATGAGCATAAATAGTTGTCTCTGTAATAGTTTTTACTCAAACAATACTTGTTGCAGACTCTCGCATAGGGGCGGGGTCCCAGTAGCAGAGAAATGAGTCTTTGGTTGAGCTCAGGATGTGGGGACGAAACGGAAACGCAGTGGTTAACACAATTGAATTGAATTTATTAACACTTGTTACTTGTAACAGAATCAATATCAAACTTATTTATAACCGTTTCACAAATGTTGGCTACGGAGCCCTCAATAACTGGGTGGTGCTTTCACTAGTATAGAAGAACTTCTCGCTTGCTTGGACGTCAATCGTATAATGCACACTGAATTTTAGCAAGAATTGGTATTTATACTTTTACCATTAGCAATTTAAAGCTCTTCTATTGGACAATCTATTGTAAACTTTCCATTACGTCATACGACCCATTGTTCTAGACGAGAACTTTCCCACGCTCAAGGAATAGGCACAAAAAATACAGTCGGGCTACAGGTGCGAGGCATCCTCCGATCTCTTTAGCCCCTTCGCACTCGTATAGTAACGGCACCTATTCTTGAGATAGCTAATCTCTATCTATCTCAGTTTTAAATGTACATTCCAATGTATGACTCTTGTTTTTCGACACGCTTGACCGTGTTGGAGGAGCTTACCTAGCTCGGTCCCGCTCTCGCCGCTGATATAGTCAGTTTCCGCTAAGTTTATAGATTTAGTTAAGATCCACCCCGCGTTGCAAATCAATACCCTTACAAAGCGGGGCGGCTTCTGAACAGAACCTGTACCTTAACCACAGAGAACTCCAGTGTCCCTCTGTGGTTTGTATGAGCTATTTATCCTGTAGCGTTTCGTAACTACGTTTGCCTATTTGTAACCTTCCATTAAATATTATATTGCCGGCTAACAGATTGGCCTATCATCATGTGGTTTAGGGCACAATGTACCTAACACTGTATTGTATTGTCGTGTGTTGTCTTTTATTGCCTACCTAAGTTCCCCTGTTCAGTAAGTTCAATGGCGCAACATGAAATGTTCAATGATTTTATACAGTTCCAATTTGCTTATCTTATGTCTATCCCTATGTCTACTTAATAGCTAGGTCATAATTGTTGTGCTCGTCATTATTTCGACAACCTTCTTTGGGCAAAGTCGACCTTGCCGCGCTGCTTGAATAGGCGCCAGCAAAGTTGTATGGAATTTCATTATTGTCGTGTTTTGCGGCAATTTCCTTTGAAAATACATTATTGTCGTCTTTTGTCGTAGCACTATTATTTATTCCGTGGGTTCGTTAACCCCGAACGCGAAAAGAGAGGCGTTGTAGCTCCCAGACGAATGGACCGATTTTGATGTTTTTTTTTCTGTTTGAAAGCTGATGTGATCGTGATTGTTGTTGTTGATTCTGTTTCTGTTTCTGTTTCTGTTTCTGTTTCTGTTTCTGTTTCTGTTTCTGTTTCTGTTTCTGTTTCTGTTACTGTTTCTGTTTCTGTTGTTGTGGTCGTTGTTGTTGTCTTTGTCGTTGTCGTTGTTGTTTTCGTTGTTGTTGCATTGTTTGAGTAAATTCTTATTATACTAAGCTGGTTTTATTTAAATTCCTCGCATTGTTTGAGTAAAGCACTATACAAGCCTTGGTCCGCAATGACTGCCCTGCTGGCCACGCTATGATGGCCTCGAGCTTTGCTTAGTTAAGTTCTCGACCATCATCATCGCTGCCAGCAACGCAGTCATTACAGAGTTACAGACCGCGGCAGTAATGTACTAATTCTAGAACCAATTTACCACTTACACCTTTTATAGAGAGGTACGAAGAGCATTTTGCCACTGAAAGCTTTATGCGGGTTTCTCATGTTACTTTTACATGCCGCTCAACTGCATAAAAGAGTTAATTGCAGGTCATATAAAGCAGTTAAAATAGCAGTACAAATAACCACTCTTGTTCTACTAGAAGTTCCATATTAGTAATAATAAACTCTAATACAGACTCAAATTCCAAAACGACAATCAATAAAACTAAAGACCTAGTTGAGGTCTTTAAAATGGAACAAGTAGGTAACCAGTACTACCTTGAGTAATACAATAGAGATTATTTGCACCGTTGTACAGACTTAGTCAATCCGCCATTTTGATCAGGCATCAGCATCACACACTGCACCACGCTCATAAAGTTGTGAAAATATTATAATTAATGTTACTATGAAATGGACGCTCTGCGATGGAAATCAACGAGGAGTGGTGGCTATCGCGGTAAAGTTCGGGAGGTTTGTGATAATATTCAGAAATTAACAAACTTGACTGGGCATTCGAGTGGGTCTGCTGCTCATCAAATAGTTAGGTAAAACTACATATCTTCTATAGGCACTTATAATAAAGCAATAGGAACGAAACAGTATGTACAAAGAAGATAATTTTAATAAAATGCTCTAGGGTAGGTACTTAAAATAAGCTACAAAACAAGATTATAATATTTTTTATAATCATGCCTGTTTGTTTGTTTGTTTGTATGTATGTTCAAGCATCTCGTAAAAACTCCTGGACCTATTGTGATGCGGTTTTCATAGCTTCGGATTAGACTTAAAATTGGGGTACTTGGTATCTCAATCCAATGAGTCAAGCCAAGATATCGATGAAAATATTTTTGACGGCTGAAGGAATTTTGATCAAATTAATGTTGGTATATTGGTATTGTTACACCGGTAGATTCTTAGAAAAACAATAGGTACCTGCATGATCGAGAAGCCATGTCTGGATGACGCAATATCTACATCTATAGGTACAAACCAATGGCACGTAGGTACACATAGATATAGACATTATTTATTGGTACATATCAATTAGGTACATGTCAAAAATGTTATTGTTATAAATTATGCATCAAATAAAAAATACAATTATTGTATGATAATATTAATGAAATTAAATAACTAAGAATCATAATCATAAATGATCCATTTAGTAATAATTAAGATAATTTAAATGTAAAAAATTCTTCACAACTGTAAAACGACTGCTCGACAAGCCAGCGCTTTAGGCGAGACTCAAAACATAATATACTAGGTGCAGAGGTGATGGTGGTTGGCAACTTGTTGTACACGGTTGGACCCATGACATGCGTGAGTTTAGAAGACTTCGTGAGTGATCTTCCGATACCTACGAGTCTTCCTGCACTGCGTGTATTGTGTGAATGTGTCACAGTGCTTAGTGAAGGACGCCAAATTGTTTCTCACATAGATAGATAATACTTTATTGCACCTAAAAATATATTATTACACATATAATATTTCTTTAAAATAAGCACAATGAGCGGTCTTATCGCTAAGAGCGATCTCTTCCAGACAACTTTTGGATGGACAGTAATAGAAGAACAAGGAGTAGACGGCGGGGCATTAAAATAACATTCTATTACATCGATACTTTTGTAAAATACAATAAATAAATAACTATATTTATACAATAAACTAATACATGTTATTACAATAAACTAATACATATTTATATTACAAATTAGGTTTAAATACATACTTTTTCGTAGCAGTGCTTAGATTGGAGAGATAGTGATTCTTTACCATATTTTTAAATATAGGTAATGTTTTAGCTCGTCTGATATCCAGCGGAAGTGCATTCCATAGTTTCACAGCTTTTACTGTAAATGACTTTTCATAGAATTGTGTAGTGGGGGAGGTGTCTTGAGTTGAAGAGTTTCTGAGGAACGCAAACATCGGGAGTGGGTCATGTGCAGGAACACAAAACGTTCTTTGGGATAGGAGGGAGTAGAAGGAATAAATAAAATATTGAATAGAATAGAAAGGATGTGAGCATTCCGGCGAAGGTGAATAGGTAACCACTTCAGCTTTTTGCGATATTCAGAAATATGGTCATATTTGCGCAGACCAAATATGAACCTTATACAAAAATTCTGTAAGCGTTCAAGCTTATTGAGCTGTTCTTCGGTTAAATCTAGGTATGAGGCGTCAGCATAATCTAATATTGGGAGTAAAAGGGATTGTGCAAGAGCAATTTTAGTGGTAGTAGGTAGGAAATTACGTAATCTCTTAAGAGAAAAAGCGGAGGCGAAAAGTTTGCGGCTAGTTTCTGCCAATTGTGGTACCCAAGAAAGCTTTCTATCAATAAGTATTCCAAGGTTCTTAACCGTATCGCTGAATTGAATGGGTGTTCCGTCGAAAATAACCTGTGGTAGGCGAAACCAATCTATTTTTGAAATCATTCTTGAGCTGCCTATTACAATAATTTGTGTTTTTGCTGGGTTGACTCTGAGGCCATACGAGTCACTCCAGTTGGATATCATTCGTAGGTCAGCGTTAATTGTTTCGATAGCCACAGATAATTTATCCAAAGGAGCCGGAGTATAAATTTGTAAATCATCCGCATAAAGGTGATAGGAACTAGAAAGCTGTTGAGAGATAGAGTTAATAAAGATTGAAAAGAAAAGAGGAGATAAGACGCCGCCTTGAGGTACACCAGCAGTCGTCTTACACCAAGATGAGAAATTCTCATCAATGCGAACACGTTGTCGGCGACCATGCAGGTGACTGTGAAACCAATCAATTAACGTTGGAGACATGTTAAGAGTACGTAAAAGTCCTAATAAAACGTCAAAGTCTACGCTGTTAAACGCATTACTGAAATCAAGCAGTGACAGTACCGTTAATTGCCCATCATCCATACCACAACGAACATCATCAGTAATCTTGACTAGTGCAAAGACAGTACTATGACCCGGTCGGTAACCGGATTGGAATGGATTCAGTAGATTATTTCGGATAAGGAAGGAAGTAACTTGCTGATGAACAAGACGTTCAAGCAGCTTTGAAAGGAAAGGAAGAATAGAAATAGGACGATAGTCCGTTAATGAGGAAGGATTACTCTTTTTAGGGAGAGGAGTTACTTGGGCTTCCTTCCAAACGAAAGGAAAAATACCGCTGGAGATAGAAGTGTTGAGGATATACTGTATCACAGGCAGTAATTCATCAAGAATGAGGACGATCATTTTACGACTGATACAGTCACTACCAACTGCATTTGACGAAATAGCGTTTACGTTCTTCTTAACATCACAATCGGAAAATTGATTAAAGACGAAAGAAGGATGGTCAGGAGTTGGAAGTGAGCAGAGATGACGTAATGTAGCAGCTTTAGTTGGCCCATCAAAGTTAGCTGAATAGGAAAAATGCTGGTTAAGCTTATCAATATCTACATCTTTAGGTATATTATCTTGACGAGACTTTCCAACTCCTAAAGATCTTAGAAACTTCCATACTTTTGCAGGATCTTCATTTTCTAGAGAATTATGAATGTAACGGCGTTGTGTGATCATTTGGCTTACATTTATACCTAGCCTTGGCAGAGAGCTTTTTATTTATAAGTGATTTAATTTCTTCCGTGAGCCAAAGAGCAGGTAGATGTTTCATTTTTACTGGTAGTATAGGAGCGTGTGTGTCATATAATGTAGTCACAATAGAATTGAAACAGCAGACCTTCTGATCGATTGTTATTGCATTAACAACATCAGACCAGTCTAGTTCACGAGCGTCATTACATAAACTTTCCATATTAATACCACTAAAATTGCGCTGAAGAAGAATTTTGTGTTTAGCTTAAGGCGGTCGAATTTTGTAGGAAAGGTATATCATATTATGGTAAGAGAAGGAGTCCGCCGCACACTGACCGTGTTTAGCAACATGTGGTACTGATGACACAAGCATTATGTCAAGAAGGGAAGGTAAAGAATTTGGAAAATTATGCGTAGCATGCGAAGGAAGGATAGTCATATTGCTAGACCTGATGATGGATTCGAAAGTAAATGTACGAGTATCCTTTTTTATAAGACAGGTGTTAAAATCGCCCATGATAATGATGTGATCATATGATGGGGTTACGTCTTCTAAAAGTGTTTCAAATGCCGTAAAGAAATTAATACGAAGAGAAGGACAGTAATATACACCTAGTAACATCTTAGTATGAGATAGAGTGATTCCGATGAAAAGATGTTCACCAGCATTGGAAGGGGGTGGTTGCGTTGACATACTAACTACAGAGTAAGGAAATTGTGAACGGAGATATATGGCAACACCACCACCACCACCACCACCACCACCACCAGTACGTCATTGCGAATGAGTTGAAAGCCTGGCAATGAGTGAAGCTGAAGGGAGACACGGTTTTAACCACGACTCTGACACCAGTATAGCATGAATATTAGAATGCTCAAAAGACGCCACCATATTAGTATAATGAGCCGGAATGCTCTGGGCATTAATGTGAAAAACATTAAAGTTTTTCGGGACATCAGCTACTATAGATTTGATTGTGTCTGAAAGACTTGGAATGGTACAGAAACTATCATGGCTACTATTCAGAGTGACAGAGGAGTATATGGAGACAAATTCATCGCTATCATTATCACTACTATCATAAGACATACAAAATAAAAAATTTAAAAAAAAATAAAGAGGAAAAACCTGCTAAAAATAAACTAATAAATAATATACCTAATAAATACTATATTGTTTTTAAAAATAACTTAATAAAAAAAAAACTCAACCATTACTGTTGACTGACTGTTCGATTCTAGTTTAATTTTCCTGCTATAGGTATATAAATATTTACAAATTATCATCACTTATCATCATAACTGTAGGTAATCATAACGCTCGGAAACTTACAGTAGCGCCTCTAGTGGACGATTTTGACACTAGAATCGTGATTGCAGTTGTTATTCCTATTTTTTCTGATGCGGAAAATCCCCAAGTTGTTCTCGTACTGGGTGTGCAGTACAATCCTGTGACTGGTACCTTTTCCTATAAATCCTCTATCAGGCCTGAAAAGTGCGTAACTAAGCGTACTGTCCTGTCCCTCATTGCCCGAACCTATGATCCATGTGGCTCACCTGTTGTATTTAAGGCCAAAGTATTTGTCCAAAAACTTTGGTTATCAGGCCTAAGTTGGGATGATCACCTTCCACCTGATTTGTTACAAGAGTGGAACTCCTTTGTTAGCGACCTACCTAATATTAAATTAGTGTCCATACCTCGTCATATTTTTCCTTCTGACCAAGCGCAGATCCACCGTTGTGGGTAAGGTGGGCATGCCCACAACCCTAATAGACTTGTGACCCTTTCACAGTCTAATGCGAAATCGGCAGACGAGTACTTTCGGAAATCAATTTACATACCACTATTAGATTCCGTTATTAATGATTTGAGGCAGAGATTGTCTCCGGAGATACTCGACCTATTTCAGTTGGGAGTTTATCTACCTAAACTAAATGTTAGTGTGTGTCTAAATGTTAGGAACTGTGATATCAATATCGAGACGGTAAAAAAGTAGTCCAGATGTACCAGAGAATCAACTGTAATAAATGAATACCGACTCTAGATGACCAAATGGAAAAAAAGAAAGTGAAAACAATTCCGCCATACAGAGTCGGTACCTAGCTCATTTTACTGAAGCATGCGACAAACATTTGTAGCCTAACAAAAAAACCATTAAAAAACTGGCAACTCTCCCGGGCAGCATAGCTACCGCAGAGATATTGTTTTCTACTCTTCGCAGAGTAAATAAACACTTGGTTGCGTGCCTCAATGGCACAGGAAAGATTATCTGTGGCCTTATTACAGAACTTGGCTACAATCGGATTGTCACTTTTTTCATAGCAAAATCGACTCTATCGCAAAGCATTATTGAATTTGACGGCATGAAACCGTCATGATCAACATTACGTAATCGCACTGCGGGGCAAGCTCTCCTAAATATCGTCGTTGGCGATCGAGAAGTCATTAGATAAATGCAAAAAGCTAGTTTGTAGATAATCGCGTTTTAGTTTTTATGTTCTTATAATCGGCATAACTCATCAACGCTTATGGTTACAAAAATGGTTTCTATGAACAAAATATTGATATTTTTACCCTGTAACTGAATAAGTTAATTAAATATTTGTAACGTTACTGAGATATAAAATAAAAAGTATGATAGTTAAATCTAGCATTTTCAAAAAACAAAAACTTGAGTTGGTTTTGCTTTAATTAATACACTTTAGTTCGATTTCGGAGAACGTAAAGACCGAAAAACGTGCGGTTACCTTTATATACTAAAATTACTTAAGATCTGTTGGTGACTTTTACCGAACCACAGAATTGCATTTACTCAAAGTTTTTCCTCTGCCCGAAATAAATAAGAGCCATTAATAGCGCAGTGTTGCCCAGTATTTGATTAAACGTTAGTAAAACGATTGTCATAATTTACTCAGTACCGTTAGTTAATTTTGATCAACAACAGTAAGAAATGATCTATGATTATGATAGACTGATTTTTTTGCTTGATAAGTAGTTATTTACTTCTGACATTGTTGTATTATCAGAAATCCTAAAAAAACAGCTCTTATTATTGAGAGTAAATAAGAGTGGGTGTGTTTTTATACCCATGTATAAAAACACTTTGACATCATTAACTCATTTTTCCTAAAAATGACACGTGAATTCTCGCTCGCCAACAACGATGTACACAACGACGTTAATCTGAATATTTTTCGCGAAAAAGAAACGTAAGCTTGAATTTGTAATTTATGTAAGCACCTTAGTAAAACTTTTTAATGTAAAATGTATACTAGCATTTAATTTAATTAGATATACTTTGAAACTGTATTAATTTCATCCAAATTTATTTAGTAATTTTAAGTCTAAATGTGACACTGTGATGTGCAAACAAACACACATTTACTTTTGATAGCAAACAAACTAACATTTTACGGGTTTATTAACCTACTAGTGTTCGCCCCACGGCTTTGCCCACGTGGCTGTACAAATGTTGGTCAGGGCGTTATATAATTTGTAAACATCTCCTTTGTAGGAATGCACTGTACCTACTATATCGATCATGAGCGCGTTCATACTCCGACTCGCACTTGGCCGATTTTCGGATGGCTGTGACCACAACCTTTTATGAAGGCTGGATCCGCGCCTGCTTCTGACTTCGTTTCGTATTCCTTGCACGGGTTTTTCGATGCATCCATTGCGGGATTTGCATCGACCGTGTATCTTAGAGCCGAAAACTCACATGGCAATGCCTCCGTCCACCTCCTAATGTCAAAGACAAAAGTTGCCCCTGTCCGAGCTCGTCTCACAATTCCTAAATTGGAATTGATGGGAGCTGTGCTCCTTACAAAATTGATTTCGCACATTGTCCTCTGCCTTCAGAAGTCAATTGTGTTAGAATCAATACATTGTTGGACGGACAGTCAAATTGCCCTAGCTTGGATAAACACGCCTCCTCATACTCTTCAGACCTTTGAAGCTAACAGAGTTTCCCAAATAGTCAGCACAGATCTTCAATCCACCTTTCGTTTCGTCCCAGGAGATCTAAATCCTGCTGACTGTTCTTCCCGTGGCCTATCAGCTACTTCATTAATTGACCATCCCCTATGGTGGTCTCCACCTTGGCTAGCTCAGCCCCCTCACCTTTGGCCTGTTAGTAAAGAGCCCTTACCTCGTGACTTACCCGGAATACGCTGCTTGCTGGTTGCTGCAGAACCTCCTCCCCCTGACCCTTCCTTCCTTCTAGAACGTTTCAGTTCTTATCAAAAGCTTATTGGTGTTGTAGGCTTCATGTTGAGATTTGTCCATAACGCTAAAAACCCTAAATCGCATCGTAAAGATCCCTCCCTATCTGCTGTTGAACGAAAAGATGCCCTATTATTCCTGATTAAAATTGTTCACACAACAGCCTTTCCTGAGATTATTAAGTCCCTGCGGAATAACCAACCCATTCGAACGGCTGTTAGACGCCTTTCTCCCTTCCTTGATGAGCATGGTTTAATCAGAGTTGGAGGTCGTCTACGACACTCTGATTTACCTTATGACTCATGTCATCCTTACCTCCTACCTAAAGACGGTCACTTTGTACACCTAATTGTACGTCATTTTCATGTAGAGAATGCACATGCTGGTCCTAATGCCCTACAAGCTATCCTATCCCGAGAATGTTGGATCCTATCTGACGACTTTATTAGGATAAGACATATAATTTTCAAGTGTTTGCCTTGTTACCGACTGACTCCTAAGACTTACTCCCCTCCAATGGGTGACCTCCCGCGAGACCGTGTAACCAAAGCTCGTGCCTTCCAAGGTGTCGCAACAGATTTTGCAGGCCCGTTCTATACTAGAGTCAAAGCCTTCAGGAATAACAAAGTTGTGAAATCCTACCTTTGTGTTTTTGTGTGCCTAACTACGAAGGCTGTCCACCTCGAAGTAGTTTCTGACCTTACCACTGACGCCTTCATAGCAGCCATGTCCCGTTTTGTGTCCCGTTGAGGCGTCCCGGATCATACACGGTCAGACAATGGCCGGAACTACGTAGGAAGTAATAATTATTTAGGGGACGTTTATAAGTTCCTGTCTGAGAATCAGACCCCCCTAGGACATGAGATGTCTAAACGCGGTATAACATGGATGTTTGGCCCCCCTTCTTGTCCCCATTGGAATGGGATCTCAGAAGCGGCTGTGAAGTCAGACAAGGTACTGTTGAAGCGTATTTTAGGTGAAACCCCCCTTACATTTGAGGAACTAACAACGGTATTTACAAAGATTGAAGCGGTACTAAACTGCAGGCTAATTCCCTAAGGAGTGAGGTTGAGTGATTGCCACCGAGCACCCATTGCGGGTGCGCATGAAGGTCGTGAAGGTTTTGGAATTCACTAAACAGTTAACGCGCACCCGTCAAGCACCCGCAATCAACACTAATACCGGGAAACCGGTAACTATGCGGCAGAATTAAGCTAAACCTAGCCTACAAATACTTCTAGCAGAAATAGGACTTTTCAAATTTTGCCGGGTTTTATGTTCGTGTGATTATCTGTGGGTGGCGCGCCAGCCAACCAATGGCGGCAATCGCCCTGCAACAATCATCGTCTGAATTTATTTTCTGTTTATTCTCTCTCGCTTTTAATCTATCTAAAATTTTATTTCCGTGTAGATATTAAGTTAAAAGTTAATTGCATCGTAAGTTTTGTAGTGATCTAATAATATGCCATTAACATTTTTAAACGTTTTATATTAGCTTCACTTGTATGTTTGTATGTTTGTAACCGACTCCTATGGACGCTATTTTGACCCACTTTAAACGGTCAGATTTCATTCAAATTTTGCACACCTGTCAAAGACCGATGACAATGCAATAATATATTAAATTTTCTTTAAAAGCGTGTTTTTAAGTTTTTTAAACTATAATTATTGTACTACTTCAAATAATTATTACGACTTCCTATTTATAAAAAACCATGTTCCTATAGGTATACTGACTATAGTGCGTCTCAGGTAAAGTTAAAATTCAACTGAAAATAATCTTTGCCGTCGAGTAAAATTCTGTGAATGAAAACATGTCATTCCTTGTACACTACTTTTGTGCAAAATAATTATATTAATAAATAAATAAAACGCCAAAAAACTAAGAAAGAAATATATTTGCGATTCAGAAATGTATTTCTCGATGAAATATCTTGTTTTGTACCTATATAGAAGTGTATTCTATCTATCTACCTACGTCTTATGTATCGTTGTAGATTCACAAAAATGATCGTCTTGGAGAGAACGACAAATTGGAGCTCACCAGTTGATAATTAGCCTAGGACTGGATAGACAAGTACCTAACTATATTGAATGTTGAATCTACTTGATTATACTAATAACATGGTACATTTGTTTCAGGTGGATGCACACAGAACTGCAGTTCCTAAGAATGTATAGATCTCCGCTTTCCGAGCTCATAGGATAGTGTAAATCTCAATTTATGTGAAAATTATAACATTATTACATGATATTTAATACTTACACTTGATTTCGTTTTGCTTATATTTGCATTGACCCCTTATTATTTATTCGTAGATTCCCCCTCTTTATAAGTAGAACTTCACATAATTAGGCTTTGTAAGAAAACTACTAGATTTTAAAACCAGTAGGTATTTTTCTATTTTAGGGTTAAAGTCCTACTCTAGCTATGAAATAGTTAGGCAGGATCTATGAAATACCACATACATACATACATGTCATTAAACAAAAACAACTCAATTTCATGGCACGATAAAACATGAAACAAAGTGTACTCGGTGTTAGAACTATAAGTTTCATAGTAACTATGCATTATCAATGATCTTCACTAACCAAACACTGCTAGATAGTAAATGCAATGAACGCACCGGGTGCTCTTCGGTTGACGAAAACTCATTGCTACTGAATTCCTTGTGAATTACCGGTTTTGTATTTCCTAGTAAAATGTCAGTTTCCGTGCGGTTGAGTGCTCATCGCCTTGATGACGTCATTTCACATGCTCACTGAGCTTAGTGAATTCGAAACGAGTGATCGGTGGCAATGAATGTTCCAAGTGGCATTAACCGAACCGCATTTTAACTCTACGGAATCAGGCCCCTAAACTCTAATGCCACTATTATAAATCTTAAAGTTATAAAATAGGCTGCAATTTCACTAAAAACTTTAAAAAAAAACATTCGATAGAAGATTACATTCCCTGAAAGTATAGCGATTTTTACCCGACTACGGAGGTTTACGTGTTTGGGTTGTATGTACCTTTATTTAGCGCCTCCTACAGCCGAAACGGCGGGATGGATTTTGATAAATGAGGTCTCATTGTATTCGGCTTTCACGAGAGTGACATAGGATACGGAGTAATGTGCAGTTGTCTATGCATAGGATATATGAAGTGTCAAGAAAACAAATGTGGCGGATTACAGCTGCCATATTGTATTTACGACAGAACAAAACAATTACCACAACCAATAGGTTTTATGAGTGAGGAATCAAAATGAAGGTCTTTTGAAAAACCATTCCAATGGATGGCAAACTAAAAAAGTTTAATTATAAAGGGCATCACAGACGATTAAGATACTATAATATTTGATGTTACGATTTCTGCATATAAAATATTATAGCATCTTAGGGTATCACACACGGTAAAGATACGATAATATATTGAAATTATTCATTCGCTCGCAGGCCATCCTAGGTGCCACACGTATTTCTTCACCGCTTTCTATATGCAGAATGATAAAATATGAGTAATACGGTTTCACTATTAGATTTATTAGATAGGTCATCAGACGACGATTCTGATATCAAATTTGACTTTGCGCACTGTAAAAGTTTATCAATTTGGATAGAAAATCACATTAATTTAGAAAAAGCCGCGGTGAATTTAATCTTCACGCAGACGTTTCTACAAAAAAAATGACAAACTTATTTTAATAAGTCGAATGAACCTTTTCTCGAAATTCATAATTTGATTAAGGAAGATTTAGTGAAACAAAATACGAACATGCGGGAGAGCATTTGTACAGAACAACGACTTGCAGTATGCTAAGAACCATCTCGTTTACCTCAGCTTTCAAACATAAAAAACCGCAGCTAAATCGGTCCATTCGTTCGAAAGCTACGATTCGCACCGCCCCCCCTCGCCCTCCATCCTCAAATTATAGCTATGAGTCATCTTGTTTACCCCAGCTTTCAAACATAAAAAAACCACAGATAAATAGGTCCATTTGTTTGGAAGCTACGATTTTCACCCCCTTTTCTTTCTCACCTCCCCCCTCCCTCTCCCCATATATCTAAGAACCATCTTGATCATATAAGCTTTCGAACAGAAAAAACCGCATCAAAATCGGTCCATTCGTTTGGGAGCTACTATGCCACACACACACACACACACACACACACACACACACACACACACACACACATACACAAACACACACCAACACACAAATAACCACACACAGTGATACACACCCTAAACTTATATTATAACACCCGTCTCATTGTTCAGGGGTTAAAAAAACCCGTCACGAATACAAAACAGAGCAACCTGTAGAGCATTATTACGATAAACCTATTTTGTATCTTAAGATAATATATTAATATATATGTTGTATCTTTTACGATATATTTCGTATCTTAAGATGATATATTTTCAGACATTCCATATCGCTAGATATCTCAAGATGCAAATATATATTATCTTCGCCGTTTGTTATGGTATGGAGAGCGATATTTTAACTTAAGATAAAATATTATAGTATCTTAGTCGTCTGTAACGCGCTTAAAATAATTATTATAAAAGGCAACAAAAAGCCAGACTGCGAACTTAACTAAAAATAGGCAAACAAGCTTTAGATTATTGATTTTGAAATATAATATGCAGTCGGAGGCATCATCCGTTTCATTTCTCCTTTGACGGGATATGATGGAACCTGGCGAGTTACTCTCCCATGCCTCCGACTGCTTCTTAAATATAAGATGCAGTCGGAGGCATCATCCGTTTCATTTCTCCTTTGACGGGATAAGATGGAACCTGGCGAGCTACTCTCCCATGCCTCCGACTGCTTCTTAAATATAAGATGCAGTCGGAGGCATCATCCGTTTCATTTCTCCTTTGACGGGATAAGATGGAACCTGGCGAGCTACTCTCCCATGCCTCCGACTGCTTCTTAAATATAAGATGCAGTCGGAGGCATCATCCGTTTCATTTCTCCTTTGACGGGATAAGATGGAACCTGGCGAGCTACTCTCCCATGCCTCCGACTGCTTCTTAAATATAAGATGCAGTCGGAGGCATCATCCGTTTCATTTCTCCTTTGACGGGATAAGATGGAACCTGGCGAGCTACTCTCCCATGCTTCTGACTGCATCATAAGATGGAACCTGGCGAGCTACTCTCCCATGCTTCTGACTGCATCATAAGATGGAACCTGGCGAGCTACTCTCCCATGCTTCTGACTGCATCATAAATTTCAAAATCAAGAATCTAAACTAAAGCTTGTTTGCCTCGTTATAGGTTTTTTTGCGGTTGTATTTTTAGTTTATTTCATAACTGTTTGTAAAGCACAGAACTTTGTTTTTACTCGGCAGGAGAGTTTTAGTACAATTTTCATATAAAAGTAGCTGTGCCCGCGGCTTTGCTCACGTGGTTTTTTTCTGGGATATGGGTCCTATTCCTGTGTGTTATTTATTCTTAAACAATAGTTATTTGTTATGCAAGGCTGCAAAGGGATTTTTTGGCGCGAGTACTTGTATTTAAACCTGAGCAAGCGGAGGATTCTAGGATTGAACCACGAGCGAAGCGAGTGGTTCAAATATAGAATCTTGAGCGTAGCGAGGGTTTCAAAAGTACGTGACGCCAAATAACTTTGCTGCCGTGCGAAACACACAACTTTTCACCTTACTACAGCGAGGAAAATACTAGGTGCAAGAAAAACAGCTTAAATAATATATTGAACAAGAGCATATAAAAAAAGCCTTTGCGGGATGCCTGGCAGATGTGTAAACATAATATAGTAGAATCGAATAGAGTCCAATTGAGACGAATAGAGTCGAAAAGAGTCGAATTGAATCAAGCAGAGTTGAATAGAGTCGAGTAGAATCGAATAGAGTCGAATAGAGTCAAGTAGACTCGAATACAGTTGAGTAGAGACGAATAGAATTGAATAGAATCAAGTAGAGTTGAATAGAGTCGAGAAGAGTCAAATAGAGACGAATGGAATCGAGGAGAGTGAGTAGAGTCGAGTATAGTCGTAAAGATCCGAATAGAGTCAAATAGAGATGAGTAGAGTCGAATCGAATCGAATAATCATACTAATATTATAAATGCGAAAGTTTGTGAGGATGGATGCATGGATGGATGGATGGATGTTTGTTACTCTTTCACGCGAAAACTACTGAACGGATTTGGATGCAATATAGTATGGAGGTAGCTTATACCCTGGATTAACACAAAGGCTACTTTTTACCCCGGAAAAATGCAGGGTCCTGAGGGACGCGGGTGAAACCGCTGGGCGCAGCTAGTAATATAATATATGTACCTATTCATGTATTTTCAGTGGACTGGCTGGGTATAGGAAAATTTCTGAGTGGGTATAGAAAATTTTCGAACATATCTATGCTCGATTTTAAAAAAAACATTTTCACGCTAGCGGGTAAAATGCATTTTTGCACTCAGATTTCAAATGACAAACATAATCTTTCCGAGCTTGCTAAGTGAAAAAATCATACCAACGTTTAAAAAAAATATAACCTGCATACCAAGTTTCGTCTTGATCGGTTCTGAAATGCGACCTGTAGAGGAGAACAGAGATCTAACCAGACAGACATCCGAACAGACGGACATCCAGACATACGAAAGCAATTTTGCCCGAGCTGAAACGGAGACGCTTTGCTTGCGCTTCGCGCTTGCTCGGTCAGAAATAATATATAGATAGCTAGTCTCTACCGAGGAATATACTACAGCCGTAGAGAGAGTATCATACTCCTCTACGACTATGTACAGCTTTTCCGATGTCAAATTTATCTGTCATGTCTCTTAGATGCACACGGCATATTTTTAACACGCCGACGACGCGCAGTTGACGCACGTTAACGCGCTATGAAATTCAGAAGCAGACAGTAAACCTATGCACACGTGAAAAAATTAGCTGCGCCTTAAACGCGCATTCGTATCGATACAAACGCGCAGACACGGCGATACAGACGTGCTTTAGTCGCACGTTTGTATTATAATACAGAAACCTCTGCGTTTTCGTCAGACTCCTCAAAAGTAGCAAATAAAAATAAAGTTCAAAAACTAAAAAACCCGACTAATGAAAAATCACGCTCTAAAAAGTATGAAACTAAAAAATATTATCATCTGTAATTGTTATGTACAAACTATTCAATGTTATGTTCATATGGTTTGGTTCAAGGGTATCAATTGAAAGAGCTTGACAAGTAGAACACAATACACTTTAGAAATAACTAAAACAAAAAGACGCGTAACCTGAGTGATAAAAATTCGACTCGCTCCACGATTTTATTTTATTTTTTATCTTTTCGTGGTTACATAAAAACAGTTCAATTTAAAAAATAATAATAAAAAAAACGATTGCTCGACTTCTACTCATCGTACACTGGATCGGTGCCGTGAAATGAGCGCGTGTCACTTCCTCACCCCTTTCTCCGATAATGCATTGCAACGTGAAGCTCACGAGCATTTGAAGCGATTCAAACGCATGTAAACGCAATACAGATGAGCTTTGAAAGCGCTTCTCGCACGCGTTTGTATCGCTTTGTACGCGCATTTGAATCGATACAACTGCAACAATCTGCATTTTGGTTATCTACAGCGCCGTGAACGCGCGTTTGTGAAACTTGCGTCGTTGGCGAGTATAAAATACGTCGTGTGCATAGGCCCTTATACATGCAAAACGAACCTTGAAAGAAAAAATGCGAATGTGAATGTTAATTTCGCCCACAAATTTCAAACCGAACGCCAAAGCTTAATATGTAGCGTATAAAACTGTTATTTTTGCACTTAGGCTTCAAAACGAAAAGACTGTTTTTCATTCGTTGCCGTTGACTGAGATGCTAATATTTTGTTTGTGTTCTCTGAGATGTGCTTGGTTTTCAAAAAAAACAATAAGGAGTTTGAGAAAAAGATTGGTTTACGCTTTGGCGTGATTAGATAACAATTTCCTCATATAATTTTTTGGACGTACGATTTTATTCTACGTTTAATAAATAATATGGGCTATAGCTTTCTATTCTACCGAGAGCATAGAACCACCATAACCTAACCTCACGTTTGAAATACAAATTCAAGTTACCTGGAGTTCAACTAACCGAACGAACGAGTCGAGCAGGGATTTCCGAACCTAAGAACTACATAGGAAACCGTCTATATCCTGTATTCTGTGCTAGGTAAGTTCTATGTCGATCTCCTAGTGCAGGTCAGAAAGGTCGAGCCACACCGCCAAATCTGAAGTGAAGCACCCAAGATATGCCGATCCGCTCGTATACACAAGCCTCACGCACACACACCACCTTATGCCGATCAGCCGCCACATCAAAAACAATGCAGTCTTATGTGATAACATTGTGTATCAACCACAAATTTCACTGAAAACATTGCCCTTCAAACCAAAACACATAAATGTTAACACACTACTGCTTGGCGGTTGAATATCTGACAAAAGTTTGATACTTACCCGGGCGGACTCATGCTTACCACTACAATACCTCTGTGTACTTATAATCATTAAGCTCCAGCTGTAAAATATGTATTTTATGAAATGCAATGTGGCTATGTGGTGCAGTTAGTATTGTGTGTGCCTTCTAAGCTTAGTATACCAAGTTCAAATCCTGGGTGGGGCAAACATTTGTGTGAAAAACTTATATGTGTGTTCTCGGGTCTTGGATGTTTGGTGTGTGTGTGTGTGTGTGTCCAGTCTATGCAACATGGGGAAGCATAGAGCGGGAGTATGAGTTTGTAAAAGTTATTATTACATTTATATACATTATGTGATAAAACAGTGTCATTATCATCAGAAGCCATATACGTCCACTGCTGGACATAGGCTTTCTCCACTGTGGCCAGTCCTACTAACCAATTGCATGCTATGGCTTCACGTTATCTTAATAAATCCCACTAGACAGCGGTTGGCATTGCGTGGCTCTGGAGGAGGATATAACCCGCGGGCCACTCGCTGGTTATATCTTCCTCCATGTCCTCCAAGTAGCGGACGGATCCACTAGAGCCATACATGCGGTGCCTGTTTCGGGGACCAGGGAGACGTACACCAAAAGAAAATGGGCTGTCGCAAGATGCCTGGCAGATGTGTACTTACTTACTTGGTACATGGTGGTTGGGCTTCTTTTCCGCAACTAGGCCGATCATCGGCCCCTTTTGCGTGAAACCGGGCGGCGACAGCTAGTTCAGCCACCCGATGTCCCTCAGGAAGGCCAGCAGCTCACGAATTCCGGCGCAGGCCTCCCTCAGGGAGGAAGTTGTTCCCAGGAACTGTTCCCTTTGTGTCGCCACACTTTCGCACTCGAGGAGTACATGCGTGGCCGTTTCTTCAGCCCCCATGCATCCTCTGCACAAGGGACTGTCCGTGACACCTAATCTGTGAAGGTGTTTGTTAAGAGGACAATGACCAGTTACAATTCCCACCACTTGTCGGAGACTGTCTCGTTTAAGGTTCAGAAGTTTTCGGGAGTATCTCGGATTTAACTCCGGGAACGCCTCCCTAGACTGTCTACAATCCTCTATACTTGCCCATAGTTCCTGATGTAGTTTATATGTCCTTTGACAGATCCAGGCTCGAATTTGACTGAAAGGCAATGGAATCATTGGCTCTGGCCCTACAGGGCGCATGCCCGAACCTCTCCTTGCCAGTTCATCAGCTGCATTGTTGCCTCTGGATCCGCTGTGTCCCTTTATCCATTGGAGAGTAAGGTAATTATCTTTACTGACCTCCTCCAGAAGATGGTGACACTGGATAGTTAGCCCCGAGGAATGTTCATACCTTTGAAGTGCTTTAAGGACTGCGGCACTATCAGAGAGTATGCTGATTTTAGAGTCAGTTACATTCCTGCGCAGTATCGCTGTTGCTGCCTGGATTATACCCACACATTCCGCTTGGAAAATAGAGTTGTGAGTACCCAGTGCTGCTGCTATATGCATGTTCAAGTTGTCCGAGAACGTCCCCGCTCCCGTCCCAACTTCCATTTTGGAACCATCTGTGTAGATTCTAACTTCGTCAGTGTTTGACCTATCACTTGATTCCTCATGTAGTTGTATCTTATAGTGTTTATTAAAGAGGTGTTGTTTTGGTACCCTATCATAAATAGAGAGCATGTCCGGGTTACCCTCCGCATAATCCCGTATGATGTTAGTATGGGATGTTCGACTATTTTGATCCCAGAGATTGAGAGCTTTGAGTCTGTAAGCAGACGCAGCAGCCTCCTGCTGGATGTGCAACTGCAACGGTGGCAAACCCAGCAGTGCCTCTAGTGCAGCAGTGGGTGCTGTTCTCATGGCACCAGTCACTGCTACACAGGCCAACCTCTGGAAGGACTGTAGTTTATTTATGGTAGATGCCTGTTTAGTCCTTGGCCACCAAACTAGTGAACCATATGTTAGAGAAGGCCTAATCACAGTATTATATAACCAAAATGTTATTTTTGGACTTAGACCCCAAGTTTTACCTATCATCTTCCGACATTGCCAGAACGAGATGGTTGCTTTCATAATTTTATTTTCCAGGTGTCCAGCCCAGTTTAATTTACTATCTAGGATGATACCCAGGTACTTTACCTCATCATTTAAAGTTAACTGTGTGTCGAAAAGGTGGGGTAGTGTGTATCGTCCTAAGTTTCTTTTGTTAGTAAACATAACCAATTGTGTTTTAGTTGGATTCACAGTTAATCCATAGTTTAAGCACCAGGTTTCTACGATCTTTAAGGCGTTATTCATGATGTCACATGATACGCTAGCAAAGTGTCCTGAGACAAGGATAGTCAGATCGTCCGCATAGCCAACTGTGAAAAAGCGTCTGTTGTTAAGCTTTGTAATTAGGTCATTTACCACCATGTTCCATGTTAGGGGTCACAGTACTCCCCCTTGAGGGCACCCCTTTGACACCACCCCTCTAATGGTTCCACCTAGGTCGACTCTAACCGCCCTAAGCTTTAACATATTAATGACCCAATCAACCAATGTCGACTCAACACCATGCTTCCTTAGCGCTGCACTTATGCTCCTAAAGTTAGTTCTGTCAAAAGCACCTTCAATATCAATGAAGGCGCCCAGGCACAACGTTTTGTTTCTTAAATCTTGTTCTATTATACTGATTACTTTGTGTAAAGCTGATTCTGTTGATTTACCTGAACTATATGCGTGTTGTTGTGGGTGTAATGGTGATATAGTTAGGATGCTATCTCTAAAGTACCGATCGCAAAGTCTTTCCAAGGTTTTAAGGAGGAAGGATGTAAGACTTATCGGTCTGTAAGATTTAGGGTCTGTATAGTCACTCTTTCCAGGTTTGGGAATAAACAGTACTCTGACCTCTCTCCAGCCTAAAGGTATGTACCGATAGGATAAACACGCCCTGAAGATTATTTCCAGTGTACCGATAATATGTCCCTCTGCCCATTGGAGGAGTCCCGGAAAGATACCGTCCAGCCCAGCTGTTTTGTAAGGTAAAAATGTATTTATAGCCCAACTGATTCTTTCCCGACTTACTACTGACTTTGCAACATCCCAATCCGCGTCAGCAGGTATAGCCGTCTCACTGTCAATCCATGTAATGGTGTCAGTGATTTGGCAACCTGGGAAATGTGTCTGTATGTGTCCGTTTGTTTCTGTTTCTGTTTTTGTGTAAGTGATATCTACTTTTTTTAAAGAACCAATCTCATGCTTAGGATCAGCAGCCAGAATTTTCCTGACCCTATTTGCTTGAGTATTCGTTTCTATGTTTGTGCTATATTTTTTCCATGACTTACGACCTTTGGAGCGAAGTAGTTTTTGTACGCCGCTCGCTCCTTTCTGTATCACTACCAGTCCTCATCGTGGTATGTATTCATGGCTCTATTAAATAATTTACGAACCTTCTCTTTTAGTTTCTCCAAATCTTTACCCCAACCATGACTACCAGCTTTACTTACGTATGGTGGGGAGAGGGGGCAGGCTTCCTCATAGCTTTTGGTGAGATTGTCTGTTAATTGTACTACCGCCTGCTCAATATCAGTAGTGCTTTTTAGCCGTGAACCCATAGACATGGGAGTGTGGTGCTGTTCTAGGTAATTATAAAAGATCACCTTGTCCGTTCTACAGGGATTTCGAGTTGGTGCGGGTGGTACCCTGTTTAGCTCCATTTCAAATCGGATCCATCTGTGGTCCGAGCATGAAGGCTCCACCGAAACTCTCCAATTCTTAATGGTGTTAAAATTATTGCTTTTGTCCGAGAATAAAGTTATATCAACAATGGTGCGGCATCTGCGTGTGACAAAAGTTGGTTCCGCTCCTCTGTTCGCTAGTGAGAGTGTAGTAGTGAAAAGAAAGTTTACCAAATCTTCACCTCTACTATTGGCTGTCGGCATCCCCCATAACGGATGATGTGCATTGCTGTCTGCCGCTATGGTTAATTTAAAATTGTTAAGCTCACAGTGTCTTACGAGGTCAGCGATTTCCTTTGGTGGGATGTCCTCGTCGGCGGGCATGTATGCTGACGCGACAATCACCGCCTCTTCTCCCCATCCGACACCAGAGGGTAACCTAACGGTTACCAAGTCCCTGGAACAGAACTTGGTGAGGGGCACTGCTGGAACACTACGCGGTATCAACAAACATGCGCGTGGGTTGTTACAAGTGTTATCTAGTATTAACTTACCATTCAGGTTACTGAGACCACATACACGCCCGCTCCTGATCCACGGCTCCTGGATCAGGGCGATAGTCTCTTTGTTTGTTGCCTCCAGCACCCTGCGCAGGTTAGCCGTAGCAGTAATGCTGTGCTGGAGGTTAGCTTGGATGAAGTCAGTCTGAGAGGTCGGGGTCACCATCATCCAGGTTACCCTTATCCTCATCAGACTCTTCTTCCGTACTGGAGTCCCTCACCGTCACCACCTTTGGTGGCACCGTGTCCACACTCATCTCTTCTCCTCCCCTTGAAGTTGATGGTTTAGGAGAAGAGTGTGACGGCACGTCCGGAACTACGTCCTTCGCACCGCCAATAAGAGATGAGGATGGTTGGGTCTCTTGTTCCATGCACACCTTTGGTCCAGGGCCCGTGTTCCCGATCGGTACCTCATCCAGAGTAGGTGGCGCATCCGTAAACGTTCCGTGCCTGGCATAAAAGAGCACGTAGACATTGCCCAAATTATGGACAAGTCTACGGTCACGTTCCAGGATGGTTGGGACAACATGTTCTGGGATACCCAGACACAGGAACAGAGTTCGTCCAACATCCTTGGATTTTGCTTCTTGCCAGGAGTGCGAGTACACCGTCCAGGTATTAACGAGTGCCCACTTGTTCTGTCCATCCAGAACCATGTTTGTATCCTCTAGGGAATTATCACAGTCTGGAAGGATCAGGGCCGCTCGCACCTTTCTGGCGATTTCGCTTTGTTTTTTTATTACAAGTTTTGGGCATGTATTTGCCGGAATGCTGTCGATAGTTTTTACAAGCCACCTTAGTGAGTCTTCATCCTCACACCACAGCTTCAGAACTCCATCAGAAATGATGGGCCGACCTCTGAAGTTGGGGGCGAAATCATTAGCTGGGTCTTTGATACCCTCAAGTATCCTGTGCTGCAGGAACTTTTTCACTAAGGTAGTCTGTTCTTCGGTAAGGTGGATGCTATCTGCCCTAGACACTGCTACGCAGAGCTTGTTCTGAACAATATCTGCATAGCTAGTCTGGGTCCGATGAGAAGTATCCAACCTTGCTTTCTTATGTTCACCTCTTGGCGAAACCGTATCGTCCAACCGCGTACGCTTGCTAGTCTCAGTGCGAGCTGGGGCTTGCGCCGACTTAGAGATCGCAATGGCTGCTCGCTTCTGACGGTTGAATCGGTTTCCGTGTTTAGATCCTCGCTTAGATCTCAATTCCTCACCTCTACGGCCACCAGACCCAGCAGCCACCACGGACAAGTCCACGGTACTCGCTGGCGGGGCGTTTGGTTTGGATCCGAAATCCGTGCTTTGTTGCTGGGCACCCTTAACCTTGTCTACACAACCAACGGACCCAGCAGTCACCTCGGACGAATCCTTAGTAAAAGCTGGTGGGGCATACGGCTTGGTTACGGGATCCCTGCTGTCCCTCGTTTGTTTACGCTTCTTAAAGTAAGCTCTTGGTCCCGGACTTTTAGGTCTGGTGTCTTCAGCCAGTGGCTTCACACCTCCCGAGCCCGATGCCAAACGCTCCTTTTTCAATTTTTGTTTAATTCTATATTTTTGTTTTTTAGTTAACCTTATTGGGGCGTTAGTCCCCTCAAGGTTCGGAGCACTGGCACTTGAGGTTCCAGCCACCTGCTGTCTCCCCACATTCCTTGCTCCTTTTTTACCCTTAGGTCTAATGACCGTCCAGGCAGCAGTTTGATCCGTGTCGGCAGCAAAAGCTGCCTCCAGGGTACTCACCGCCTCCCCACTAAGAGGGGTTTTTGGATTTTATTGTTGATTTTTATTTTCCAGATTATAATTGTTTTTAAAATTCACCTCTCTAGCTCCCCACCCTCCACGGAGCCCGCACCGGGGATATTGGGTTGCAATACCAGGGCTACTAGAGAAGGTATAGAACGGATATCCCAGGCGCCCACGAGCTAAACGCTGCTACGTCCGACACTACGCCCAATCCAAAATTGCGCAGCCCAACGAACACCGCCAGCTGCAGACCCCATAGTCCTTCCGTTCTCGCCAGGCAGAGCTGAAGGCTGCCACCCGTGCTGGATAGATATGGTTGGCTAGTCCATACCCCCCCGTTTTGGTTGAAATCCACACCAAAGAGGAGTGTTGCGGAAGAGAGGTACTATACCCTGACCAACTCCCCACTCAGCCACCAGGTTTGTTTCATCCTACCATACGGGCCCCCCACGCACAGCACCAAGTTACGTGGGTGATCATCCCCCCACCTACTATCACACATTAGGGGATTGTAAGTCCACAGTGACCTGACCACCTCGTCACTGCAGCGGATTGGAAAGGAGGTAAGCCGGGATATTAGGAGTAAAAGGAATTAGGTGGGCTTTTTGAAAGGAAAAGGAAGAGTTGGGTGGGACTAGGAAAGTCTAGAATTGCGTCTGTTGCCTTGGTTACGTCTGTTCCTTAGGGGACCAGACCAAGAACAGGGCGGCACCACGTGAAGGTAGCAATCAGACTTGCTGCGGATGTCTACACGACCTGCGCTCCTTTCCGTAGCCATTGCCGAGCCTGCTCACCGGACAGGTGGCCAGGTTAGGGTTGACCCAGGCGTATAAAGCATATCAAACCCCCCCCCCCCCCCCATGGCAGATGTGTAAACACCGAATATGGCTGAGCTGAGGCGAATAGAGCCGACGAGCCACGAGCGGCGCGCCGACGCGTCGCCAGCCTGCCCGATCGCCACGCCCAGAGTCGGCGTTACCCTCCCCCCCCCCAATAAACCAGTGTAATGGAATTATTCCATTACACTGGTTTATTATACATACAACTAGCTGTGCCTGCGGCGCGTGGCGGTCATTCCATTTTAAAGTAGCTCATACTTCTTTTAAATGAAAGGTAGTATGGGCTATATTCCATTTAAAAGAAAAATGAAAAATGATTCTTGGTCTGGTTATTCGAAGACCAAAATTACAAATAAGTACCACATTTCTTCAAAGTTCGTTCGGCCATAAAAAAAAAAAAACAATTGCCGGGCATCTACTCGGTCCTGGAATGTCACATAGAGTACTTTTAACCTAGAAGATATGACTACGCTTGTGAAGTTGCGGGCACAGCTAGTAGAGTATAAAATACCTAATTTTGTTCAGCCTTCAAATTGATTTTATCGATTGCTTGGCTTCTACTCATCAGATTGAGTTACCATGTCCACCAGTTTTTAAGTCAAGCCCTAAGCTATCCAACAGTGAAAACCGCATTTCAATCAGTTCCGTAGTTTTTACGTGATACGCGAACAAACATACAAACAGACAGATACAATTTTTTCAAAAGTTATATTTTTGTTCAGTAGCTTATTTTACCCTCAACATTTTTTTTTTAAATTATTATCTTTGTAAAGGATTTGGTACTTATTGCTTTATATTAAGTATAGATAGATATGAATTTAATGCTGCAAAATATTTAAAGAAACTAATATTATGACTTAGAAAGAGCGAGGTTGAATGTAGGTGATACGCTATCTTTGAGCTCCAATATCTCAGAAACGCAACACTTCAGGATACTGCTGTTCTAACATTTTTGTTTGTATTGAAGTTATCTGTTGATTTTATAAGGTTTGATATGTGGCCGTCAATTCTCATGCATTTCAATATATGGACTTTTACTATGCCACAAAGGTCAAGGCCTGTAACGTTGGTTCACGGCTAGCATGCTCAAATGCATTAAATCAACATTATACTGTACTCTGTAAAGTTTGCTTTGCATGCAAGGATGATTCTCACACTCTTACTATGTCTTTTGCAGAATACAACGGAGAGTTGTCACAATCAGCCAACATGTACACAAGCGAGTAATGTGTGGAAGTACTTGAAACAACCAGTTCTACAACTAGATATTAAAGAACACTTGGCGAAGCAAACCCATCTAAAAGCAATAAGTGTGAGTACAAACCTGTGAGTGCTTGTAGTCTAAAACAACAGCAAATGCAAACTAGGGAGAGAAATAAGTTACATGCGTGTGCTTTGTAACCATAAGTCAATATCTGTTGCTGTTATAAAAATACAAGAAAGAACACACACTGGAGTGAAACCATATGCTTGCATAATGTGTGATTATAAATGTGGAACAGTAGGCAATTTAAAAAGTCATATAATAACACACACAGGAGAAAAACCATATGCATGCACCATGTGTGATTATAAATGTGGAGATGCTGGCGGTTTAAAAAGACATGAAAAAACCCATACTGGAGAGAAACCATATGCATGCACTATGTGTGATTATAAATGTGGAAGAGCAGATACATTAAAACAACATATTAAAACACACACTGGAGAGAAACCATATGCATGCATTCTGTGTGATTATAAATGTGGAACAGTAGGCAATTTAAAAAGTCATATAATTACACACACAGGAGAAAAACCATATGCATGCACCATGTGTGATTATAAATGTGGAGATGCTGGCGGTTTAAAAAGACATGAAAAAACCCATACTGGAGAGAAACCATATGCATGCACTATGTGTGATTATAAATGTGGAAGAGCAGATACATTAAAACAACATATTAAAACACACACTGGAGAGAAACCATATCCATGCATTCTGTGTGATTATAAATGTGGACAAGCAGGTAGTTTAAAACAACATATTAAAACACACACTGGAGAGAAACCATATGCATGCACTATGTGTGATTATGAGTGTGTAAGAAGAAGAAGCTTAAAAGTACATGTAAGAACACACACTGGAGAGAAACCATATGCATGCATTCTGTGTGATTATAAATGTGGACAAGCAGGTAGTTTAAAACAACATATTAAAACACACACTGGAGAGAAACCATATGCATGCACTATGTGTGATTATCAGTGTGGACAAGCATACAGATTAAAACAGCATGTGAAAACGCACACAGGAGAAAAACCATATGCATGCACTATGTGTGATTATAAATGTGTACGTGCAGGCAGTTTAAAACAGCATATGACAACACACACTGGAGTGAAACCATATGCATGCACTATTTGTGATTATAAATTTGGACTTGCAGGTAATTTTAAACAGCATATGAAAACACACACAGAAGAGAAACCATATGAATGCACTATGTGTGATTATAAATGTAGACAAGCAGGTAATTTAAAACAACATATTAAAACACACACTGGAGAGAAACCATACGCATGCATCATGTGTGATTATCAGTTTGTAAGTGCAAAGGACTTAAAAGTACATATAAGAAAACACACTGGAGAGAAACCATATGCATGCACTATGTGTGATTATAAATGTGGACAAGCAGGCAGTATAAAACAGCATATGAAAACCCACACAGGAGAGAAACCATATGCATGCATTATGTGTGATTATAAATGTGGACATTCAGGTAATTTAAATAAGCATATGAAAACACACACAGGAGGGAAACCATATGAATGCAGTATGTGTGATTATAAATGTGCACATGCAGGTAATTTAAAAAAGCATATGAATACACACACAGGAGAGAAACCATATAAATGCACTATGTGTGATTATAAATGTGGATATTCATATAATTTAAAACAACATATTAAAACACACTTTGGAGAGAAACCACACAAATGCACTATGTGTGATTATCAGTGTATAAGTGCGAGTGACTTAAAAAAACATATAAGAGTACACACTGGAGAGAAACCATATGCATGCACTATGTGTGATTATAAATGTGGACATGCAGGCAGTTTAAAATGGCATATGACAACACACACTGAAGAGAAACCACATGCATGCAATATGTGTGATTATAAATGTGGATTTGCAGGTAATTTTATTAGGCATTTGAAAACACACACAGGAGAGAAACCATATGAATGCACTATGTGTGATTATAAATGTGGACAAGCATGTCATTTAAAACGACATGTTCTGAGAAAACACAAGTGAACAACCATCCTAGTAACAAAACATTGTGACATTGATACACATGCAGGTATGGTTTTTAATATTACTAGCTTTCGCCCTCGACTTTGCCCGTGCGTTCTACAGTTTATCGCGAAAAAAAGCACCCTATGTTCATCTAGGACACAGGTTCTCAAACTTATTTCGCTCACCGCCCACTTATGAGAATAAATATTTTTCAGAGCCCCCCCCATTTTTTTATTTACTATCTGTTGCGCATTAGCTAAAGCTATTACAACTATTATTATTAAAAGTGCATTATATTATAGTATAGCATATGGCCTCTATCCTATTTCTGAGTTCGTTTTGTAATGTTTCAATGAGAATAATTAAAAAGCATAGTTAATCTTTTTTAGAAGTATATTTATTACCATTCTATTTTTAAAATAAAGGTAACTTTCTAATCCTTATTTAATGGGATGGATGAATCTGATGCATTTTAAGTTTGTTAATATCAGGCTCGAATTTACCTAAAAACAGCCGCAAGTCGCCGCGTTCAGTAATATGGAGCCAATTTCTCTTTTTAGTTAGCAACGTTGCCACAGCTCTAAATCCACGTTCATATAAATACGACGATAGAAATCGTTGAACTATCGACCATAATCCGGGTACAGTTGCAAGATTGGCTTCTGCAGCCAAAATTCTTGGTAGTCATTCTTGAATTTAAATGTTAATTCCTCATTTGTTGTCAGTTCTATAAGCTGTTCTTCTAACTGCGATGATCCTGCTGTGTTGACATTTGAAAAAGGATCCAACACCCTGTCTGGTATGTCCATGTTTAAAATGTCCTGAAATCGTTTTGACAACGAAAGCAGCAACGATATTTTTTGTTTTAATCAAGTTTAAATCGTCGCCTTGGAGTTGGAGATTCATATCATTAAACAATTTGTACAGGTCTATAAAGTACCAGTGTCAATATCATTCTTTGATGAGATGAGGTTGTCACGCAATTCTGTGTCTTTGTTTTCAAGGAACCCTATCACAGAGTCAAACAGATTGTAAAATCGAGTCAGACAAGTACCTTTTGATAGCCAGCGCACCTCTGTGTGAAGCAACAAGCGCTTAAAATCTTCAGCATTGGCAATGCAAAGCTGACTAAATAATCTGTCATTCAGTCTGTGTTTCATCTGTACTTCTGATTTTATTAACTGTTCTGATAACATATTGCAGAGATGTATGGTGGCGGTCACTCAGATTTCTCGCAACCAAATGCTGGCGGTGAATGAAGCAATGTACAGCAAGCACGTCAGGAATTTTAAGTGCGCTATGAAGCCTTTCTGATCCCCTATCGTAGCCGGAGTGCCATCCGTAGCAGCTGACATAATATTCTTAAAAGAATTTCCTTTTCATCACAAAACTTTTCCAGTGTCTTAAATATGGTTTCTCCTTTTGTATCAGTTTCTAAATTTTTACCATACAATAGTTCTTGACATATTTTCTCATCTTTGATAAACCTCACGTATGACAATAGAAATGCTTCATTGGTTGGTAAAGTGTACTCATCCAACTGAATTTAAAATTGGCAAGACTGCAGATGATTGCACAAGGATTCTTGAATGTTTTCAGCCATCTCATCAATTCACCTTTACACAGAACTATTGCTCAAAGGATTTTTTCGGATAATATTTGCCGCTGGTTTATGGAGCACAGTGGTTATTACTTCTTTGACTGGTTTGGTTAAAATTAAATGTTGCCCATTAGTGTCTGGTTTACCTGTTTTAGTAACAATAATATAATATCTCATTGTTAACAATGAGATATTGTACGAAGCTCGAAATCCGTCATCGTCTTGCTTAGAAGCTGCTGCAAAAAGTTTGGATATAGTTGGCTGATCTTCGTACTTCTTTTTCAGGTCTTGAAAATAGGTCATATCTTTGTCTTTCTTATCAGAGTGTATTTAATCGACTTCATTTATTAATATGATCTTGAAGCCTAGAAGGCTTCATTGCTTCATTAGAAAATGTTTTTTTGACAAATAACATTTAATGGCACATTGGCGATGATGGATTTGTGAAATTTTCGATAAATCCGTATTTAATATATTCCACACTGTACTGCCGTCTCTTCTTTTTTGCTTCCAACATTGTGTTGAGTTCACGGATACGTGAGTACAAGATTAGCTTTTAAAAGCCTGCTATCGATTGCACGCGATAATGTCAATGAAAATAAAATCTACGATCACTGCCATTATATAGGTTGGAGATATGTAACACGCATCAACAGGTATAAGATAAACATGCAATCACTCGTTATATGTTAGAATTTATAATACACGACGCGCTAACTTCCGTACTCTACTGAAACAACTGAGCGTGGGCCGAGGCTAGGGCAAAGCGGGAGCCTGGCCTTAATATGAACCGATAAAAATACAAGAATAAAAAAATATTTAATACTTATATTACAATTTACGTGGACAAAGTGATTTAAAAAAAAAAAAAATTTTTATCTTCTCTCGGCCCTCTGTATGTCCTTAATGCCCCCTAATTTTCTCTGAGTCTTTACTGCCCCCCCTGAAAGTCTCCAGCGCCCAAAAGGGGGCGTTATTGCCCACTTTGAGAAAGGCTGATCTAGGATATTAAAAACCAATGCAAAAGTACGCTCATGATGCGTTTTGACAGACTCATTATTTGTTAGTTGACATTGTCAATTGTCTTTGTCTGTTAACATTGTCATTCCGTTCATTACAGCGAGTAATCGTCATTTTCTCATTTTCCCGGTGCAAACTTACCATTTTCCGGGATAAAGAGTACCCTATATTGGCCTCTATATTATACAGTACCTATTTACAATGTTTCATCAAAATTGGTTCAGCCGTTTTGGCGTGATAGCTCCACAAACAAACAGACAATGTTTCTCTATATATTGGTAAGGATTATTTCATTAATTACTAAATAATGTTAAGTCATCATCATTACTCGTTTGTAATAAAGCAAACACTAAATGTCACACTCAGAGTCGACAACTAATGCTTCACTTATTAAATCCATACAAACTATTTAATGCTTGATTTGTGTTTGACATCTAATAGTTTGTTGAAATATAACTGCACTTTAGTATGGGTGGGTACTGTTGCACAGTTATTGAGGGGCCGGCACAGTACATCTGTAGTGCGGCATCAGTAATACTTTGTTGAACAATAACTGAACACTAGTATGGGTACTGTTGCACAGTTATTGAGTGGCCGGCTTAGTACATCTTTAGTGCGGCATCAGTAACACTTTGTTGAACAATAACTGAACTCTAGTATGGGTACTGTTGCACAGTTATTGAGGGGCCGTCACAGTACATCTGTAGTGCGGCAGTCAGTAATACTTTGTTGAACAATAAGGGAGTTGTTATAGCAAGGGGCCAGAGCGCGCACCAGGACGGTCGCCCACAGTAACTATTTTGTAATCTTTGTCAAGATGCCATACATTTTCGCCCGGGCGCTTGCTTCAACTCCCTTACTGAGCTCTAGTATAGGTACTGTTGCACAGTTATTGAGGGGCGCCGGCGTAGTACATGCTCGGGGGGTTATTATTATTAGGTTCTTAGCAGTCTTCTAAGTACTACTTGATTCTATTATGTTTCATTTATAGGGTTACATCCAGCAAACGGAAAAACATAACCCTACTAAGATCACTCACGTGTCCGTCGCTCTGTCTGTATGCCTGTCACAGCCATTTTACTGTCTACGCCCTCGTGTCCATTTTCAAAACGTATATACTCGTATTTAACCCTCCGAGGTGAGGTTACTAAAACTCCCTTCCCGTGCTAGGTGACACACCCAAATGTAAGATGACATTAAACTATTATGTTCCTAATTACGTGTGAATTATATACTGGAATGTAATATAACAATCTATACTTATAATAAAACTGTAACAGGTCCAATTCTGTTCATCCATGCCAATATATAAAACTGAACGGCTAGACGGTTTTTGATGAAACTTGGAATGGAGATAGCTTATACCCAGGAATAAAACATACGATACTTTTTATTACGGAAAATTGAAAGTTTCCACGGGATAACTGGAAAATGTTGATTACTCGCTGTAAGAAACGGTTGCCAAGGAAACTAAATAACAAGCATGTCAAAAAACATCAAGAGTGGTGCTACGTGCTATACCTACTTTTGTATTGGTTTTTAATTTCCTAGAAGAACATAGGATGCTTTGTTTCGCGATAAACAGTAGTCCGCGCGGACGAAGTCGCGGGCGGGAAAACTAGTTAAAAATATACTGTAAAAAAAATTTTGGAGGCTGCTCTTTATTCCATACTGAAGCCAAAACTGTTTTTTTTTTCATTTTTGTCCGTTTGTCTCATGTCTGTATCTTGGCTAAGCATCACGCCGAAACTACTGAAAGAATTTAAATGAAACTTAGTATGATTTGAGTTCATAGTACGAGGTAGGCCATAGGATACTCTTCATCCCGAAAGATTAAACAGTTCCGAAAGGATAGGGATTTAAAGTGATTTAAAAGAACACGTATCACGCTGAAACTACTGCACGAATTTTGATGCAACTTGACACAGTCATAGTTTATATGACGAGTAAAAATTGAGGATACTTTTGATACCGAAAAAATAAAGGGTTTCTGCGGGATATGGGTCCAAATTCTGTTCATTGAAGACATTTAGTAATATTTTTTTTGGTATGTGTTCTATTATTCGTACAGAAGCCAAAACTGTTTATTTTTCATTTTTGTCGATTGTCTTTCTGTCTGTTTGTATGTTGGACGCGCATCAAAGACTATAATTTTAAAAAATTGGTCTGAGCTACTGAACAAGAATAAAACATTTTTAAAATTCGTGTCTGTCTGTTTGTTTGTCTGTATGTTTGTTCGCGCATCACGTAAAAACTATTAGACCGATTGCGATGCAGTTTTCAGTTTCAGCTTAGGGTTTGACCAAGACCTAGCGTACTTGGTATCGTAATCCAATGATTAGATGCCGAGCAATCGATAAAAAAAAATTAAACGGTTGAAGGAATTTTGATCAAATGTTTATTGTAGGTCTTGGAATAGCACATAGAGTACTTTTAACCTAGAGAAATGACCACGCGAGCGAAGCCGCGGGCACAGCTAGTCTATAATAATATTATAAAGAGGAAAGATTTGATTGTTTGTTTGTAATGGAAAAACTAAAAAAATACAGACCCAATTTTAAAAGAGTTCCCTTCGAAAATTGCAATAATGAAATCAGAGGTATTAAATTTTGCAAAAAAAACTCGAATACTTATTATCACAAACCAAAGAGTATATAAATACTACGTTAGATCACAAACTAAGAAGAAGATACGGGTTTTTGTATATGGAACGTTGCCATGGAAACGAAATCACAGAACATCTAATAATCATTGATATAGGAAATGCTCTATGCTAATAATACAACCTCCTTGCGTTAAACAGAATAATACTATAGACGAAATGGTACGTGAGTATAAAACCTATAAACATAAACATATTGTTGAAATTGTTGTTCTATTTGTCCAACTAAGATAACTTCTAATTTTATCTTTCTATATATTTACCCGTGAGAAGCCGGGGCAGATCGCTAGTTATTTATAAATCTGCGCGACACTGGGCGATTATAAAATAGTTGAAAGTTAGGTTCAACCTTCTGTAAAGTTTGGAAGCCCGCACCCCCATTTGCATGTCATCACGTTCCTAGCCGTCGTTTGTTAACTTTGTAAATTAATTAGGTAAGTATCTATGAAATTGTCGTATTAGGTGACAGAAAAGATAATAATTAAATGCAAAAAATATATTTTATTATTGCTGCCATGTGAAGGCAGGACATGAGAACAACATGCCATTGACTGACTGACAGACAGACAGACAACGCCCAGCCTATCCCGGTGGATCTAGGTATTTGAAATTTGGAGGAATATTCCTTGAGTATTCTAGGGGTGAACTACGGAAGTAACTATAAACTGTAAAACATGAATACCAACTCCAAATAAAAAACCCCTATCCTACCCTTTGTTTTACCGGTATGAAAAGTATCCAATGTCCTACCTCGTAGTATGAACTCAAATCATGCCAAGTTTCATTTGAATTCATTCAAAAGTTTCTTTGTACAGGCTTTTACGTTATTATTGCCTATAGCTGTGCCCGTAGCGTTGCTCGCGTGGTAATTTTTCTGGGATATAATGATCCTATGAATTATTCCAGTACCAAAAGTACCAATATAGGTACCTACCTACCTGTGTTAACAACCTTCAGTGGCAATCCGACATGGTCGTGATAGGTTATAAGACGAAGGCGGGAGCGAAGCGTAGCGAGCATAAAGCCCCATTATAGCTAAGAACCATATTATTTACCTCAGCTTTGAAACATAAAAACCCGCAGTTAAATTGGTCCATTCGTTTGAAAGATACGATTAAGATACTCACCCCCCCTTTTTCAATTCCTCCCCCCCCCCTTTTTCAATTCCTCCCCCCCCCTTTTTTCAATTCCTTCCCCCCTTTTTCAATCCCCCCCCCCTTTTTTAATTCCTCCCCCCCCCCTCCCTTATAGCAAAGGAACATGATAAACCATCTCGATCACATCCTTTTTAAAACAAAAAACTGCATCAAATTTGGTCCATTCATATGGAAGCTATGAACTTCGCCATATCCCCCCCCCTTATTATAGCTAAGAAAAATCTTGTTTACCTCAGCTTTGAAACATAAAAAACCGCAGCTAAATTGGTCGATTTGAAAGGTACGATTCTCACCCCTTTTTTCTCGAAACTCCCCCTTTTCTCCCCGCCCCCCCCCCATATAGTTAAGAACCATCTCGATCACATCAATTTCAAACATAAAAAACCGAATCAAAATCGGTCCATTTGTTGGAGATCAACGATCCTAACCCCCATCCCCATCCCCCCCTCCTCCCTCCCATTATAGCTATGAACCATCTCGTTTACCTCAGCTTTCAGATATAAAAACCATTCGTTTGGACGCTACGATTCTCACTCCCTTTTCTCCCCCCTTTCCCCCCCCCCCCCTTTTCTCCCCCCCCCTATTTTTTGGGGATAAAAAGAATACATACTTTTAAAACATAATATGTACTTTGACTGTGCCAAGTTACATCAAACTCTGACCAGTAGTTTCAGCGTAATATGTGTTCTTTTAAATAACTTTTAACCCCTATCCTGCGGGAACTCATGATTTTTTCGGGATAAAAAGTATTCTAAATGTTAATCCATAACATAAGCTATGATTGTGCCAAGTTGCATCAAAATCCATCTGGTAGTTTCAGCGTGATGCGTGTTCAAAGAGACAGACAGACAGACAGACAGACAAAAATTAAAAAAATATCCTTTTTGCACTCTATATCGATTTTGAAGTTTATCTCAATTATCATTTTCAAAAAATATTGCTGGCTGCTTGGCTCTTGCACCCCGCCCAGTCAGCTCCATCAACAGCGGCCCACATACCGTGATGTCTGGTGCAGTGCACAGTATAGATAATAGTACTTATAGCTTAGAGCTACTGCTGGCTGCGTGGCTCTTGCACCCCGCCCAGCCTGCTCCATCAGCAGCGGCCCACATACCGTGACGTCTGGTGCAGTGGACAGTATAGATAATAGTACTTATAGCTTAGAGCTACTGCTGGCTGCGTGGCTCTGCACCCTGCCCCGTCTGCTCCATCAGGCGCCGCAGAGAATCTTTGGTCCGATTCGTTATTTTTTTGGGCTTCAGAGGATCTTTTGCGGATCCTGATAACTGTTGAGTCTTTTTGTAGGCAGTTCTATATATATTATTTTTGAACCTAATTCTATACCGACAATAAAAGCAATTTTTATAACTATAAGTTTCAAATTAATATTATCTACTCGCGAATTGACAAACCTAGTGTAAGACGCCCACCAGCTGCGATCTGCGCCAGGTTGCTGGCAGCAAATGGATGCGCTTGTCAAGACCCGAAGGTCGCGCCAAATGGTGTGCCTTAGGAGAGGCCTATGTCCAGCAGTGGACAAATGCAGGCTCATGATGATGATTACTCTTAACAAAATGAGCCTTCGGTCACGCCTTCCTCAACTTAATTGTTCCTTATTCAGAAATTCATTGTTATTTATACTGTCTAAAAAGGCTTCATACTTTTTCCTTTCGCTCCCTCAATCTGTACTGTACTTTCTTAAATTAAAATCTATAATAACCTGAATATTTTAATGCCCTCACGTGTTTGCACGAATACTACCTTGGTCTAAGCAGCACATTACGGAACTTGTTACTGACAATAAATAAAACCAATGCTGCAATGTCACTCTAAGGAAACAATCCATATCAGTCAAAAACATAGGGACATAGAAACCTACTTACCCATCAAATAATAATAAAATTACGACATGCTCTGATTAGAAGAAAAAACCTAACACAAGTTTTTTTCGAAAATGGATGACGTGATTTAATATATTTTTTGAAGCCAAGTCCTAATATATTCGGGAAAAATTCACAGCAATATATTCTACAAGTAGAATTTTTGAAATTGGTTTAGACTCCAGCAGTTCATCATTTGTGTTGTGTAACAAAGCGTATCATCATGTCATTAATAATATTATCTCATTGCAGTCACCTCTGGGCCTTGATCGAAGAACTCGCACATAATTTGTGGAGAAAGCCAAGCTGAATTGCCAGGAGTCCGTTCCAGTCCAGCTACAAGAAGGGAGGTTGATCCCAACCAACCCTGAGCTCAGTTCGCGCTTCAATAGTGGCTGTTTTACGGAGGAGGTGTTTCGCAAGGCTGAACTCTGAGGGTGGTGGTAGCGAGCCAGACGAAAAAAAAGTGTCCTGCCAACAAGGTTATACAACAGTGGTTTCCTTAACCAAAAGCTCATGTTCTTTTATTTTAAGCGCTGTGTATGAGGAGCAATAAAAAAAAACTTATTTCTAAATGTTGTTTTTTTATTACGACAATCGTTTGACCACGATCTCACCTGATGGAAAGCGATGATGTGGTCGAAGGTGTAGCACGCTTGCCTAGTAGATACCTATTCACTCTTGACTTGAACACACCTGGGTTATAATTTATATTATTCCTCGCCGGAAACACTGACGAGGGCAGGGCATTCCACTCCTTTGCAGTTCTTATAATAAATGAAGAAGCGTAACGCTTCGTTCTTGTATGAGGTATAACCATAAAAGGGTGGCGCTTTGCTGATCGTCTAGCCGTACGGTGATGGAAAAGTGATGGGGGAATCAGGTTGTGCACACTCTCCATAATGCAATCTGTAGAATACCGACAAGCTTGCTACCTCACGTCGATGCACCAGACTTTGAAGCTTACTCCTTAACAGAGTGTCATTCCCAAAGAGTTCCCTGATAGTACGTCTCTCATTTGAATCCAAAGACTCGAGCTGATACTTGGCAGAACCGTCCCAGAGGTGGCAGCAGTACTCCATACAAGATCGGACCTGTGCTTGATAAAGATTCAAAAGCTGTCCCGGTGTGAAGTACCGACTAACCTTAGACAAAATACCAAGTTTTTTTTTGCAGCTACCTTGGCTTTGGATTCAATATAAGACCCAAAATTCAGGTTTGATGTGAGTTCGACACCCAAAAGCTCCAGATGGTCGCCTATTGGTTTTGTTACACTTTGGAAAGACGGAGATCGGTTTAGGGGACTCCTTTTAGTAGAAAACAAAAAACATGTGGTTGTATTAGTTGCCCCAATTCTGCTAAACCAAGTGTCAGAAAATAATGGTGAGAATGCTGTTGAAGTTAACAAAATTGTTAAATCTTGACACATATTCATTCACAGAACACTATACTCTTTCTTAACTAAAAAACAGCATAGATATCCTTCACAGCACAAAACGATAATGTGTATACCTATATTAGTATTATTAGGTATTCTGTGTCTATAAATATATATATATATATATAAAGATATACATTTAAAAAAAAAAACGATAGAAGATTACATTCCCTAAAAGTATAGCGATTTTTACCCGACTGCGGAGGTTTATGTGTTTTGGTTGTATGTATGTACGTTTATTTAGCGCGTACTACAGCCTAAACTGGGACTGTCGGATCACAATACCGGACAAACTTTGGCAATAAGTACAAAAGCGAAAAATCATTCTCAAATACATTGCCTTGTATACAAAAGGGATCAAAGCAAGGAAAATTTGAAAAATTTAATTATTTCTCGAGTAATCTCTCGTTTTCTCATGTTTTCTTGGAAACAGATGCAAATAAAGCGTTTACTTTGTTTCACGAGGAAATGTCTATTATTAAAACTATGCTTCCCTTTGATTAAAATTAAAATGAATCGTAACTCTATAAATCCTAAATGGGTTACAAAGAGCCTAAAAATATCATTTGTTACTAAAAGAAAATTATAAATATTATAAATATAAAAAAAAATTAGTTAAGCAGGAACTATAGTAAAATACTAAAGAAATGTGTAATAAATATTCAGAAAGATAATAGCAAGAAATATATTGATAGATCTGAGAACAAATGTAAAGCTACATGGAATATAATTAATGACAAGCTAAAGCAAAACAATAAGAAAAATGACATTAACGAAATTTATGACGGAAAAAATATGTTAGGGCATGGTGATGATATTTCAACATATTTTCATAATTATTTTGTGAATGTTTCAAAAGTTGGAAATTTTCAAAACCTAACAATAGATTTGTAAATGATTCTAAATTATTAAACTCAATTTATCTGGAACCGGTTAGTTGTATGGAAATTTATAGAACGATAATGAATTTAAAAAAATATTTTCCCAAAAAAATTAAATCGACTTCATAATAGAAATGTTATTTTGTAAACAACCACTAAAAAGAATGAAATAATTTACAATTGAGCCAGAACAGTATCACTTTTTCGAAATTACCAACGTAATAATAATGCATATACAACATAAGATAAGAAAGAGTTTTTTGAAAGCGGTGCCAAGCCGAGCCATAATTATTAATATGGTTGAGCTGATTCAAAAATATAATGTCTTAAACGGCTTGATGTGATATATCAAATAATAAGCTTTTAAAGTAATTATGTACAAAAACTTTATCATTTACTAGATTGATGTATTCGTGTCAATCGGTTTGTGAACGTGTGGAAGTCAAAATCTGCTCGTGTGAGTCTCTTGTTTTGTCTCTTCTTCGTTTCGTGTTTTGTATGAGGGTGCGTCATAGACAACTGCATATTACTTCGTACGTTGATTAGGTATGCATTAATTTTGTAAAGATATTAGATATAAATGATACCTGGGTTTGGCACCGCCTTCAAAAAACTCTTTCTTATCTTATGTTGTATATGCATTATTATTACGTTGATAATTTCGAAAAAGTGATACATTTCTGGCTCAATTGTAAATTATTTCATTCTTTTTAGTGTTTTTTTACAAAATAACATTTCTATTATGAAGTCGATTTAATTTTTTTGGGAAAATGTTTATTTTTTGATTTTTAGTGGCCTAAGAAAACATTGGAAAGAATATAAGCCAAAGAAAATAGTAGACAGTCACTTTAGTAAATAAAACCTACATATATAACAACTGAATTAGTTTTGTCCATTTTCCAACATTTTGTTGTTGCGTTCTTGTGACTACCTTCCGGCTCCATCATCAGACCCTGGATACCACATAACACCAGAGAACTCATCAAGACAAACCAAATGAGCCCAAACTCGAAGGGGTTCCATCATTTTGTGGTCGAGTTCCTGTGACTACCTTCCAGCTCCATCATCAGACCCTGGATACCACATAACACCAGATAACTCATAAAGACAAACCGAATGAGCCCAAACTCGAAGAGGTTTCATCATTTTATTGTTGAGTACCTGGGACTATCTTCCGGCTCCATCATCAGACCCTGAATACCACAGAACACTTGAGAACTCACCAAGACAAACCAAATGAGCTCAAACTGGAATGGTTTCCATCATTTTGTTGTTGAGTTCCTGTGACTACCTTCCGGCTCCATCATCAGACCCTTGATACCACATGACCACATGAAACCAGACATGATCTCATCAAGACAAATCAAATGAGCCCAAACTCGAAGGGATTCCATCATCCGCTTGTGTAGTTCTTTTATATACTACTTCTACTACTACTACTACTACTACTACTACTACTACTAATACTACTACTACTGTAGTTTTTAATTGAACTACACCCAGGGGCAAAACTTCAGCATCTTTGGACGTCCTTAAATTGTTCAAAATTGATTTACAATCCAGTCCTAAACATTATTACACAAAGAATTAAATTAAAGCTTGTTCTTGAAGCTAATAAACAAATTTTGATAAAATTTATACAGTACCACACTAGAGGTCTTTTTACTTAAGTAAAAACAATCATCTAATTCAGTTCAGAAATCCCAACATATTAGAGAACATTAACTAAAAAACAAATTTATTTTATAATAAAACTACTCAACCAATTTTGATGAAATATGTATGGGACTACACAGAAAGTTTACCCCTTTGAATAAAAAACAACCATCTAAATCGGTTGAGAAATCTCAGAGATAAACACAAAATAAAGGCAATATAAACACAAAATCGAATGGATTTAGTCAACAAAACTATTTATTCTTGAAAAACTGATAAACCAATTTTGATACAATTTATATAGGACCATTTGGAAAGAATACCCTATCAAACAAAAAAATATTTTTTATAATCGGTCAACAATTGACAGAGGCATCAACCGACATACATAAAAAAAAACATACATACAGCCGAACATATAACCGTCTCCTTTTGTGAAGTTGATTAAAAACACAAATTCAGCTGGATATGACGATATTACGACAAAAATGTTAAAGCAAAATGCTTCTGCTATAACTGAACCTCTAACATACATAATAAATGTATCATTAGAAAACGGAGGTTTTCCCAACGACTTAAAATACTCCGTGGTAAAACCTCTGTATAAAAAGGGTTCTTGATCTGAGACAGGTAACTGTAGACTAATTACATTAGACAGAAATTTTAAAAAAAATATGAAAAATTAATGAGTTCAAGGATTATGATTTTTATGAAAAAACATAAAGTTTTAAGTGAACAACAGAACGGTTTCATTAAGAAGAAGTCAACTTCATTAGCATGTTTTAAATTAATTAAAGAAATTCTTGATGCCATCAATAAAAAAGAAATCCTGGTTGCGATATTTTTGGACATGAGCATAGCTTTTGATTTGGTATGCCACGAAAGCCTACTTCATAAACTGGAACAGTACGGTATAAGAGGGCCTGCTTACAAATGGTTCGAAAGTTATTTAAGAAGTCGACAGCAATGCAAGGAGATAAAAAATGAGTACCATATCAAACACGCAGGAAGTCTTTAGGTCACCATATTTGGTCAACTATTATGGAGTGCCACATGGGAGTGTTCTTGGCCCAATATTATTTATAATATATATAAATGAACTGCCTAACTCAACAGATCAATACACTGTATTATTTGCAGACGATACTACCATCTGAACTAAAGAGAGGACGATTGAAAATGCAACCTGTGCTACAAATAAAGCACTTAGTAATATAGCTTCTAGCTAAGCAAATAATCTGAAAATAAATACAAGTAAAACTAAATTTATGAGATACCTGACATACCAAAGTAATAATAGACAAAAAAATATTTTACCTGTAAAATATAATGAAGATGACATTGAGGACGTATCAGACATTAAATTTTTAGGAATATATTTTTATATTTTTTGTAATTGGAAAGTTCAAGTTGATAATGTGTGTAAGAAAGTAAATAAATTCGTCTTTGCACTTCGGAAAATAAAAAGTCTGACGAACAGACGAACAGCAATTGTAGTTTACCATAGCCATGTGGTTCTATACTAAGGTATGGAATAACTATATGGGGAAATTCCACAAATGCCCAGAGAGCATTCATCGCTCAAAAAAAATGTTTAAGGTCAATTTTTAATTTGAGATGGTCAGATTCTTGCAGACCTATATTTAAGGATGAAAAGCTGCTTACACTTCCATGTTTATATATCTTTGAAATGTGTAAGTTTGTTAGAAAAAACTACTCACTCTTTGAAATCGGCGGAAAAGCTCATTTGAAAAGGAAAATTGTACAGAAACCTCTAGTGATGCCAAGAAACCGACTTAAAATGTGCGATAAAAACTGCTACACCATGGCAGTTAAAATATATAATAAAATACCGAAAGATTGACAAGAAATGAGAGATGTAGAATTTAATAGTAAACTTTATTTGGCTATGTGACAGATTTTATATTCTATTGATGAAAATTTTAAATAAAAAAATATATGTATGTAATGACATTAAATTTAATTCTGTTTATTGTTGACATTTTCGATTTAATTTTTTATATGTTTGACATTTCTTATTTTTGTGAATATTGTGATTGAATGTGCTTTTTTTTTTTTTTTAAATAATTTATTTTTGTTTTGTATTAATAATTATAATTTAAATATTTGCACGACTAAATAGTCGATTATAGTGAATCCCTTACCTTATACCAACCCAATGTATTCTGGCAAATAAAGATTTCATTTCATTTAAACGGCTTGATGGATTTTGATAAATGAGGTTGATCATTCATTGTATTCGTCTTTCACGAGAGTGACATAGGATACGTAGTAATTTGCAGTTGTCTATGCAGAGGATAAGTACCTATATGAAGTTTCAAGAAAACTAATATGGCGGCTTACAGCTGCCATATTGTATTTCCGACAGAACAAAAAAAATACCAAAACCTATCGAGTGAAGTATCAAAATGAAGGTCTTTTATAAGACCATTCCAATGGATGGAAAACTAAATTATAAAATAATTATTATAAAAGGCAACAAAAAACCCGACTGCGAACTTAACTAAAAACAAGCTTTAGAATATTGATTTTGAAATATAAGATGCAGTCGGAGGCATCATGCATTTCATTTCTCCTTTGACGGGATAAGATGGAACCTGGCGAGCTAGTCTCCCATGCCTCCGACTGCATTTTAAAGCATCTAAACAGCTAGTAATATAATATAAGTACCTATTCATGTATTTTAAGTGGACTGGCTGGGGTATAGGAAAATTTCTGAGTGGGTATAGAAAATTATTGAATAGAGATGTTCGATTTTAAAAAACTCTTTTCACGCTAGCGGGTAAAATGCACTTTTGCACTCAGATTTCAAATGACAAACATAATCTTTCCGAGCTTGCTAAGTGATAAAATCATACCAACGTTTAAAAAAAAAATAACCTGCATACCAAGTTTCGTCTTGATCGGTTCTGAAATGCGATCTGTAGAGGAGAACAGAGATCCAACCAGACAGACATCCGAACAGACGGACATCCAGACATACGAAAGCATTTTTGCCCGAGCTGAAACGGAGACGCTTTGCTTGCGCTTCGCGCTTGCTCGGTCAGAAATAATATATAGATAGCTAGTCTCTACCGAGGAATATACTACAGCCGTAGAGAGAGTATCATACTCCTCTACGACTATGTACAGCTTTTCCGATGTCAAATTTATCTGTCATGTCTCTTAGATGCACACGGCGTATTTTTAACACGCCGACGACGCGCATATGACGTACTGTTACGCGGGTTTGTAGAAAACGCGTTTTAAAAAAAAGATTTGAGTTCGCTAAAATGAAATTATTTATTAATTCATTTTTGAAAATAGAAAATGTGTCACAAAGTTAGAAAAACTATCCTTAAGCAGCCTTTTCGCGTCAGAGGGTAGAGGGAGACTGACCACCATTCCTGAAGTACCATTTCTATGACTGAATATACTTGCAAACAATAAATGATGATCTATTAGGTTTGTATGCCTATACTGCACTAATACATGCAGAGGGAATATATAACAACCCCCTAAGAAGACTAAACTTCAGGGTTGAATGAGGAACTGAAGTTTATGTTGAAATATGCGTATTATTTTTAAATTTATTAATATTTTATTTATTTATTGTTTTATTTTGATCACTCATTTCTATTCATAAAGCCATAATTGTTAAGAACTAGGTAACAAATAGAAAAAGTTTTCAAATAATAATTTTGTCATGAAATCTCTCTAAGACGGGGCAAAGGAATAGCAGCGCTGTTTTCTGATTGAGAAATTGAAGGTCTACGGGAATTTAGACTGTTAATATTTATGTCGAGACTGCGGCCGGACTTGACAAACTTATAATATAGTTTATAAGCTAAAAATAGAATAATCAAAATTAAAACAAAAGTTACAGTACTAATAGCGTAATGTGTCCCATATTTACTCAAAAACGACTCTTCGTTCAGAATTTCATCTGTTTTGTCTAATAAAGTATTTATCAATTTTTTATTCAAACTTAAGTTTTCCAAATTTATATTTTCTAACTTAATAGGAGACACACTAGACGTAAGTTTTCTTATCTTAAAAGGATTACAGCACGACTCATTAATAAGGTTAAAGTCCGTGTTTAAAACCGCTAAGCTGACATTAGCATAATCGAACTTAGGCACTAAGCGAGTACTTTTACTAAAACCTAAACAATAAGTGGGCAAAGTAAGTATTCCAGTACCCAAAATGTTAAGATTATAAACATTAGAGTCTTCGCATTCTATTGTAAGTTTTGTAGGTTCCGATTGCACATAGATCCATTTATTATGGCGCATAGAATTCCAAATGTTTACATGTCCGAATATCGCTTTAGTTTCGCACTGCCCTGGTAGGGACGTAACAACACGCGTTATCAGTTCAGATTCACAGGTGGGGTTCTCGGAAGTCGAGAATACACTGGGTATGTCACAAATATAGTTTTCAGGGTTGGCACTTTCACACTTTAATATTTCATTTAATGTACAGTAACGGGTTTTGTCTTTGGTCATTGCTATATATGTACTGCTAGGTATAATGAGGCTATATGTGTTTGGTTTTACAGTATTATGTGGAATAGGTAAAGGTAAGTTTCGGTATACGAAATATTCCTCAGAGTTTACAAGTGGTACTTTAATAACAAAGATTATCTTATTATTATAATAATAGAAAACTACTCGCGACATACTTAAAATAATAAACATTTTACTTAACTCTAAACTTACAGGTAGGTTAACACCTGCAGACAAGTGTAAGTGATTATCGGCGAGTTCTCGGTATAGCTGCGTGGGAGTTATCACCGATGGGTGTATAATATTTCTGCTACTGAGTAAGACAGCATTTGTTATGTCTTCTAATTGAAACGAAATTGTAAGTAATGCAGTTTCAAGTCGGTTAATGATGCTATCCAGTTTATTTTTTATAAGTAACTCATTTGAAATGAAAGTAACATTTTTTAAATTAGCAGAGATCTCGTCGATAGCCAGATTTAAATTAGCTTCATTCATTCTAATCTTATGAATGGTTTGGTTATAATTTGATAAAGTCAATGAAGTCAATAAAATATTTTGTTTGATGAGTGAAGCCAGTTTTTTCTCATTGTTTTGCAAGGAGTTCATAACAGTCATATTTTATGGCGTCATCTTCGTCTAAAGTTCCAAAAACAGTTTTTAGAATAGAGCTGCCGGCACCAATCCAGGCTGACCGTTTGGTTCTATCGTCAATCAAATGAGAAATTGAATCGAATTCCTTGACTACGTCCTGATATCGAATTGACAGAGGTTCTACCGTATTATAACAGTCATAATGTTCTATAATATCTATTTGCCTACAAAGAAACTTAAAAGTACCTAAAACTAAATTAAGATTAGTAATATGTGGTTCAATATGAGAAATATCAATGGGGATTATGATATTTAGGTTCCCATCTCTAATTTTCATTTTTCCCACATATTCGGAATATAATCCAGATCCAGTCTGGATCGGTTCAATAAAGTTTGGGCTCGCTCCAGCATAGGCGCTGAAATAAACAAATAAAATTGAAAATGTTTCATTGTTTTTTTGGTATTTATATTGCTAAAATCATGTTTGATAAAACAATATTTCAAGGTGGATTATTGCTGGCAAGCTTAATCTCATCAAAGTGGTGAGTTATATGTCGTCTGTTTATTAGTAAGGTTACTGTATTGTTGTTGTGTAGTTTTACAATTTTGTATGGGCCTTTCCAGATTGGGGACAAGGCCTTTCTGAGACGGAGATGATTTTTTAAATAAACTAAGTCGCCAACTTTGTATTGAACGCGACGCGTATGGGTATCATAATGAGTCTTAGATTTTTCTTTTGATTTATTTATATTTTCAATTGCTTTGTCACGGGATAGTTTAAGTCGATGGTTCAACATTTTCAAATACTCAGGATAAGTTGGATCTAGAGTTTCTTCGAAGATAGAATCAGGAAGGAATGGTTTGTGACCAAACAGAAGCTCATAAGGGCTGAAGTTGGTCGTGGAATGGGTGCTTGTATTATATGTAAGCATTGCAGTGTATACGTATCTGGGCCAATTTTCTTGATTCGAGTCGACAAATGATTTGAGGTATTCTTTTAAAGTAGAATGGCTGCGCTCAAGTGCGCCTTGTGTTTGAGGGTGATACGGGGAGCACCACAACTGTTTTATTTTTAAGAATTCGCATGTTTTCTTGAACAGGTCGGCGGTGAAGTTACTTCCTTGATCGGTTAATATTGCTTTAGGAATAGCGTATAGTGATATAAAATGTACTAGGCATTCCATGGTTTCTTCTGCTGTTGTAGAACGGATCGGGTAGGCTACTGAATATTTTGTCAAATCATCCTGAAGGGTTAATATGTATTTTATCTTGGCAGTGCCAGATTCTGGCAAAGGTCCAACAATATCTAAGGCTACACGTTGGAATGGGCTTGTTGAAGTTGTAGTAATTTGCATCGGTGCTTTATTAGTTTTTCTAAAAGGTTTATTCTGCTGGCAGAGAGTGCAGTTTTTTACAAAGTTTTCGATTTCAGTTCTCATACCTTTCCAATAAAATCGTTCTTGAATTCGTTTCAGCATCCTAGAAGAGCCTAAATGACCTGCGATAGGTATGTCATGGTTTTCGTGCAATATTTTTTTGATTTCGCTCAGTGTTGGGTAAATTATTTTATTATGGTAGATATTAACAGTTATTTTAGTGTTGTGGAAAAGGTAAGTTAACATGTTGTAGATTTTTGTGTATGAGAGTTTTTCAAAAGGACTTTTAAAGTCAGATATGGCAATGTCGGTGGAGTCTTGGATTACTACAAGTTCATTTCTAATTAATTTCAAAATTTTGAAGATATCTTGATAGGAACTTTCATCAAAATGATGAACTTTGGTATATGCCAAGAATATTATTTTATTGTTCAAGTTGAGTCTTTTGAAGGAGTGGAGTTCTCTTTCAGTATTCAGAAATTCTTCCGAGTTCTCTAAGTTTGCCAATATTTCTGGAATGTAAGGATTGGCTTCATCTAAGTCTAGTGACGTGGGGATGATGAGTATTTTGGAAGAAGTCTTCATTAGAGATTCATTATGTTCTTTCAGATTGGTATTATAACTATAGTTTTTTGTAATTTCTTTCAGAAAGGTAGAATAATCATAGTCATTAAGAGGTTCAGAGATCGGGGATGGTATAGCAATCACATCAGGTAGAGTATCAGTATTTTCAGGACTGTCTTGAACGAGTTGTTCGAGAATTTCATCGGATTCAGGTAAGTTATTTTGATTTTCGGGATTGTTTTCCACGAAAGGAGCAGATTCAGGTAAGTAATTTTGATTTTCATTAATCAATGGGCTAGGAGTCGGAGGATTGAGCGGACTGAAATCGATTTCAAGGTTGTCGTCATGAGGACTAATTTCTAAAGAGCCAAGGTCTATTAGAGATTCTTCCAGAGCGTCTGAAGAAGGAGCATCGGGAAGGACTGGATTCACCGGAAATCGAGAAAGAGCGTCTGCTGCATTGTTAAGCTTTCCTTTCCGATATATGATCTCGTAATCAAACTCCTCTAGTTTTAATCTCCATCTTTGAAGTTTACTACTAGGGTCTTTATGGTTGAATAACCATTTTAATGGTCGGTGATCAGAAATAATTTGGAATTTGTTACCATAAAGGTAAGGACGGAAGGTTTTACATCCAAATAGGACAGCTAACAACTCCTTTTCGGTTGTACTGTAATTGGTTTCACTCTTATTGAGGGTACGCGATGCGTAGGCTATTGGATTGTCTTTACCGACAGGTCCTTGAGAAAGGACAGCATCTATGGCATGGTTTGAGGCATCACATGTAAGCACGAATGGTTGGGTAAAGTCAGGGTAGATGAGAAGAGGAGCAGTGGTCAATTTATGTTTCAAATTATCGAACGCTAATTGCTGTTGGTTTTCCCAATTGAAGGGGACGTCTTTCTTCAAAAGGTTCGTAAGAGGTTTAGCAATTTTTGAGAAATCGGGAATGAAACGTCGATAATAGGAAACGAGTCCAAGGAAGGATTTAACGTCTTTCGGCGTGTTTGGGACTGGAAATTGGGTAACCGCTTTAACCTTTTCGGGATTGGGCTTCACGCCTTTTTCAGTGATTACATGGCCAAGATATCCGACTTCTCGTCGGAGAAATTCACACTTGTCGGGCTGAAGTTTCAAGTTGAATTTACGAAGTTTTTGGAAAATGGCCTTTAGGCTATCTATCGAGGAATTTAGATCATGACCATAACAGACCACGTCATCTAAATAGACATAGCAGCGGATGCCTTGGAGGCCGGAAAGAGCCGAATTCATAAGCCTTTGAAAGGTAGAAGGGGCATTTTTCAGCCCGAATGGCATCCGCGTGAATTGGAAGTGTCCTTCAGGGACATTGAAGGCTGTTTTGGTTTTGTCAGCTTCATTTAAAGGGATTTGATGGAACCCAGAAGCTAGGTCCAGGGTTGAGAAGTATTTACTGTTCCCCAGCTGGTCCAGGATCTCTGCAATCTGAGGAATAGGGTAAGTATCGCCAATTGTGACGTCGTTTAGTTTTCGATAATCTATTACGACTCGCCACTTTTGAATTTTTGAAGCATCGAGTTTTTTAGGTACTACCCAAATTGGAGAGGACCATGGAGAGTCAGAAGGTTCAATAATGTTTTGGTCTAACATTTGATCGATTTGTTTTTTGACTTCTTGCTTATGAATTTCAGGGAATCGATATGATTTTGTATGGATAGGAATATCAGTAGTAGTTTTTATTTCGTGTTTCAGGGCATTGGTACAGGTGAGATACTCTCCAGGTAAATGGAAGATATCAGAGAAGTCAGAGCACACCTGGTAGAGAGCTTCCTTCTCTTCACTGTTGAGGTGAGAAACACGCAACTGATTTAGTACTTCTTCGGTACGTTTGAAAGTATCTTTTGGGATCGTTGCATTTACATTGTTCACAGGATGCAGGGTCTGAGAAGTTTCATAAAATTCAGAGGGATCAACTGAGGTAAGTTTGAGGTTTAGCGTAGATTTCAAGGTTATAGGTTCCTCAGAAGTATTGACTACGGATATATTTATCCTATTGTTGTCTTTCACACGAACTAGGCAGTTTGCGATCAACAGATTAGCGCATGGACTTTGATCGAGTACGAGCCCTTCTCTTATATTTGGATTTTGGACAGAGCATTCAATTATAGCTTCGGTTCTAGGAGGAATTATATAAGTGGGGTCGCAGAAATAGAGTTTCAGGGATGTCTTTCCCAGACGAAGTAAGTTATCATTGTAATCAATGTTACAATTATGAGCGTTAAGAAAGTCCGTGCCTATGATTCCATCATAGGGAAGGTGGATTTCGTCAATCACATGAAATTTTTGTGAAACGTTGGATTTTGGAAGACACATATTTAATTGGAAATATCCTAAGGTTTGAACAGATTTTTCCAAATTGTCGATCCCTTTTAGGTGGATAACTTCTTTAGTAAGTTTGGGACGAATTTGCATACAGGATCCTTTTATTAGACTGACTGATGACCCTGAATCGACTAGCAAAGATAAAGGATTGTCCGATACAGAGGATTTAACGAGAACATGTGGTAATAGCATCTTGGTAGGATCGTTCGTGATTTCAAAAATATTAGACATATCCACATCGTTACGTGGTTGCTTGGATTTAGAAATCGATTCAGTATTTTTTGACTGTGGCAGATCAACGTTGGATTTAGAGACACGCGATTGTGGCAGAACAACGTTACGTTGCTGCTCGCGTTTGGATACAGAGATTCGCGATTGTGGCAGAACAACGTTACGTTGCTGCTCGCGATTGGATTCAAAGATTCGCGATTGGGGCAAAACAACGTTACGTTGTTGCTCGCGATTAGATTTAGAGTTTCGCGACTGTAGCAGGCTTACATAACATTCCTGCTCGCGTTTAGACTTTGAATTAGAGACGGATTCAATGAATTTATGCTTGCCATCTTGTATCGATGCTAGCGATTTAGGGTTCCATGAATCCAGGTCGTGACTACCATGTAGTGGAGTCAGTTTGGATTTAGAATTTGATTGACTGCCATGTAGCGGAGTCAATTTGGATTTCGAAAAATTTCGACTGGCGTAAAGCAAACTCGATGAAAGTGATTTTGAAGTAGAAGTGTCGGATTTAGAAATGCGAGGTCCCGCACGACACCGAGACGAGACGTTTATTCGTTTTTTGAATCAGAATCTACTTCATCACAGCCCTCTTCATCTTGGGGCTCATCATAGGACAAGTCGGAATTGTCGGATATGAAATGAACACGTGGGAATTGTTTTTGTGAAGGCTTATAGCCTGAGCTTGAAGGTTGTTGTTGGTCGGTGTTTCGAAAACGGTTATTGTTGAATTCGCGCTTGCGGCAGTTTTCGATCACGTGACCTACGGATTTACAGTAATGGCAAAATAATTTATTATTAACATTTTTGCCATACGAATTGACATCAGGACGTGATTGAGGATTTCTATTACGATTAAAATTATTATTTGACGAAATGGTGTCATTTTCTTTGACATACTGTCAGAAATTTTCTCTTCCGCAATGGCAAAATTTACAGCAGTGTTAAGATTTTCAGGATTACGGCATCTCACAATTGTTGCAATTTTAGGATTAAGCCCTGTAATGAAAGTATGAAGGGCGAGGTCCTCCATGGCTGCGACTCGACCACTCAGTTCCATTTTACGTTTAGTCGGAATGGATATATTGATCTCAGTAATTAGTCTGGCTAAACATGTTTCGACTCTGAGTGAGAACTGATTGGCTGACTCGTTAGGCAATTGTTTACATTCATGTAATTCGGAAAGCAAATGAGCATAATGCTTTTTCTCGCCAAATTGTGTTTTAAGAAATTCTTCCAATTGGTTCCAGTTGTCAAATTCTTTTATAGAACACGCGATTTGAGCTTTGCCTTCCAATTTACAAAGAATAAGTTTAAATAGGATGTCCTTTTGCCATGGGGCGGCTAGATTAATTGCATTTTTACAATTGGTAATAAATGGATTTAATTGTTCTCGATTACCATCGAATTTGCCAATGAACTGTGTGAGAATATTTAAATCCACAGTAGGATTGGGCTCTTGGCTGTTAGATCTTGACGGGGCTCTACTCCCGCTGGATTCTTGATTTGGTACAAGCACATTAACGGATTCGTCTTTAGCTTCTTTTGGCATGTTGAATTCAGAGAATCAATAAATTGGACACAATAAAAATATACAAATTGAATTATAATTAATTGGATTTAGTAGGTAACAACCCTAACAGAATAGAACAATGACCAAAGACTTACAGTACACAGAACGCGTAGGCGGCCGCGATAAAATGCATTCTCGGGCGAAGTCGCGACGACACGGCGTAACCTTGATTATCAAGGTTATTATCCGGAGTCTGGAACACGGGAGCTCGGTGCTGGATGGGGTCGCAACCACAACTATCGGGGGTGGCTGTGACTTGTTGATGCACAGTGGAGCTGAGCGACAACGAGATGCAGGATGAGTCTCTTCCCTCGAAGAATGAATACTTCAGGATTCGGCGATTTTTCTTTCAGGAAACAGCGAGCTGGATATAGCGAGTTGGATACAGAGAGCAGGATACAGAGTAGGATTTAGTGTTTTCTGGATACAGTTTTTGACACTTTATTTTCCAATTTTGGGGTGCACTTTTAGGTTCAGTGACCTTCACTGTCCACTAATTTCACTGTCGGAACTCAGAAGATTGGAGACGGACCGGGGACCCTAATTTGATCCCTTTACGCTGCCACCATTTATGTTACGCGGGTTTGTAGAAAACGCGTTTTAAAAAAAAGATTTGAGTTCGCTAAAATGAAATTATTTATTAATTAATTTTTGAAAATAGAAAATGTGTCACAAAGTTAGAAAAACTATCCTTAAGCAGCCTTTTCGCGTCAGAGGGTAGAGGGAGACTGAAGTACCATTTCTATGACTGAATATACTTGCAAACAATAAATGATGATCTATTAGGTTTGTATGCCTATACTGCACTAATACATGCAGAGGGAATATATAACAGTACGTTAACGCGCTTTAAATGAAATTCAGAAGCAGACAGTAACCTATGCACATGTGAAAAAATCAGTCGCGCCGTATCTGCGCGTTTGTGAAACTTGCGTCGTTAGCGAGTATAAAATACGTCGTGTGCATAGGCCCTTATACATGCAAAACGAACCGTGAACGAAAAAATGCGAATGTGAATGCTAATTTCGCCCACAAATTTCAAACCGAACGCCAAAGCTTAATATTTAGCGTTTTTAACTGTTATTTTTGCACCTAAGCTTCAAACCGAAAAGACTAATTTTCATTCGTTGCCGACTTGCTGTTCAGCGCTAACGGCTAGATTCTCTTTGATTTTTTGTTTGTGTTCTCTGAGATGTGCTTTGTTTTCAACAAAAACAATAAGGTCTTTGAGAAAAAGGTTGATTTCCTCATAGAATTTTTTGGACGTACTATTTTATTCTACGTTTAATAAATAATATAGGCTATAGCTATCTAGTCTACCGAGAGCAAAGAACCACCATAACCTAACCTCACGTTTGAAATACAAATTCAAGTTACCCGGAGTTCAACTAACCGAACGAACGAGTCGAGCAGGGATTTCCGAACCTAAGAATTACATAGGAAACCGTCCATATCCTGTATTCTGTGCTAGGTAAGTCCTATGTCGATCTCCTAGCGCAGTTCAGAAAGGTCGAGCCACACCGCCAAATCTGAAGTGAAGCACCCAAGATATGCCGATCCGCTAGTATACACAAGCCTCACGCACACACACCACTTATGCCAATCAGCCGCCACATCAAAAACAATGCAGTCTTATGTATCACATACACCGTCTTATGTGATAACATTGTGTATCAACCACAAATTTCACTGAAAACATTGCTCTTCTAACCAAAACACAGAAATGTTAACATACTACTGCTTGGCGGTTGACTATCTGTCAAAAGTGTGGTACTTACCCGGGCGGACTCTTGCTTAAGAGGCTTACCACTACAATACTCTGTGTACCTCTAATCATTAAGCTCCAGCTGTAAAATATGTATATTATGAAATGCAATGTGGCTATGTGGTGCAGTCAGTATTGTGTGTGCCTTCTAAGCTTAGTATACCAAGTTCAAATCCTGGGTGGGGCAAACATTTGTGTGACAAACTTATATGTGTGTTCTCGGGTCTTGGATGTTTGGTGTGTGTGTGTCCAGTCTATGCCACCCGCAACATGGGGAAGAATAGTGCGGGAGTATGAGTTTGTAAAAAATATTATTACATTTATATACATTATGTGATAAAACAGTCATTATCATCAGAAGCCATATACGTCCACTGCTGGACATAGGCTTTCTCCACTTTGGCCAGTCCTACAAACCAATTGCATGCAATGGCTTCACGCCACCTTAATAAGATCATCATGGGTCCACTAAGTAGCGAGTGGATCCACTAGACAGCGGTTGGCATTGCGTGGCCCTGGAGGAGGATATAACCCGCGGGCCGCTCGCTGGTTATATCTTCCTCCATGTCCTCCAAATAGCGGACGGATCCACTAGAGCCATACATGCGGTGCCTGTTTACCACCAGCCAGCGAGACGTACACCAAAAGAAAATGGGCTGTCGCAAGATGCCTGGCAGATGTGTAAACACCGAATATGGCTGAGCTGAGGCGAATATCGCCAGCCTGCCCGATCGCCACTCCCAAAGTCGGCGTTACCCTATATTCCATTTAAAAGGAAAATGAAAAATGATTCTTGGTCTGGTTATTCGAAGACCAAAATTACAAATAAGTACTACATTTCTTCAAAATTCGTTCGGCCATCAAATTTTTTATCGACTATCAGGCATCTACTCGGTCCTGGAATGTCACATAGAGTACTTTTAACCTAGAGATATGACCACGCTTGTGAAGTTGCGGGCACAGCTAGTAGAGTATAAAATACTAAATTATGTTCAGCCTTCAAATTGATTTTATCAATGGCTTCTCCTCATCAGATTGAGATACCATGTCCACCAGTTTTTAAGACAAGCCCTAAGCTATCCAACAGTGAAAACCGCATTTCAATCAGTTCCATAGTTTTTACGTGATGCGCTAACAAACATACAAACAGGCAGACACAATTTTTTTAAATGGTATATTTTTGTTCAGTAGCTTTTTTTACACTCAACCATTTATTTTTAAAATTATTATCTTTGTAAAGGATTTGGTACTTACTGCTTTATATTAAGTATAGATAGATATGAATTTAAAGCTGCAAAATATTTAAAGTACCAAATATTATGACTTAGAAAGAGTGAGGTTGAATGTAGGTGATACGCTATCTTTGAGCTCCAATATCTCAGAAACGCAACACTTCAGGATACTGCTGTTCTAACATTTTTGTTTGTATTGAAGTTATCTGTTGATTTTGTAAGGTTTGATATGTGGCCGTCAATTCTCATGCATTTCAATATATGGACTTTTACTATGCCACAAAGGTCAAGGCCTGTAACGTTGGTTCACGGCTAGCATGCTCAAATGCATTTAATCAACATTATACTGTACTCTGTAAAGTTTGCTTTGCATGCAAGGATGATTCTCACACTCTTGCTATGTCATTTGCAGAATACAACGGAGAGTTGTCATAATCAGCCAACATGTACACAAGCGAGTAATGTGTGGAAGTACTTGAAACAACCAGTTCTACAACTAGATATTAAAGAACACTTGGCGAAGCAAACCCATCTAAAAGCAATAAGTGTGAGTACAAACCTGTGAGTGCTTGTAGTCTAAAACAACAGCAAATGCAAACTAGGGAGAGAAATAAGTTACATGCGTGTGCTTTGTAACCATAAGTCAATATCTGTTGCTGTTATAAAAATACAAGAAAGAACACACACTGGAGTGAAACCATATGCTTGCATAATGTGTGATTATAAATGTGGAACAGTAGGCAATTTAAAAAGTCATATAATGACACACACAGGAGAAAAACCATATGCATGCACCATGTGTGATTATAAATGCGGAGATGCTGGCGATTTAAAAAGACATGAAAAAACACATACTGGAGAGAAACCATATGCATGCACTATGTGTGATTATAAATGTGGAAGAGCAGATACTTTGAAACAACATATTAAAACACACACTGGAGAGAAACCATATGCATGCATTCTGTGTGATTATAAATGTGGACAAGCAGGTAGTTTAAAACAACATATTAAAACACACACTGGAGAGAAACCATATGCATGCACTATGTGTGATTATAAATGTGGATATGCATATAATTTAAAACAACATATTAAAACACACTTTGGAGAGAAACCACACAAATGCAATATGTGTGATTATCAGTGTATAAGTGCGAGTGACTTAAAAAAACATATAAGAGTACACACTGGAGAGAAACCATATGCATGCACTAAGTGTGATTATAAATGTGGACATTCAGGTAATTTAAATAAGCATATGAAAACACACACAGGAGAGAAACCATATGAATGCAGTATGTGTGATTATAAATGTGCACATGCAGGTAATTTAAAAAAGCATATGAAAACACACACAGGAGAGAAAGCATATAAATGCACTATGTGTGATTATAAATGTGGATATGCATATAATTTAAAACAACATATTAAAACACACTTTGGAGAGAAACCACACAAATGCACTATGTGTGATTATCAGTGTATAAGTGCGAGTGACTTAAAAAAACATATAAGAGTACACACTGGAGAGAAACCATATGCATGCACTATGTGTGATTATAAATGTGGACATGCAGGCAGTTTAAAATGGCATATGACAACACACACTGAAGAGAAACCACATGCATGCAATATGTGTGATTATAAATGTGGATTTGCAGGTAATTTTATTAGGCATATGAAAACACACACAGGAGAGAAACCATATGAATGCACTATGTGTGATTATAAATGTGGACAAGCATGTCATTTAAAACGACATGTTATGAGAAAACACAAGTGAACAACCATCCTAGTAACAAAATATTGTGATGATACAAATGCAGGTATGGTTTTTAATATTACTAGCTTTCGCCCTCGACTTTGCCCGCGCGTTCTACAGTTTATCGTGAAAAAAAGCACCCTATGTTCATCTAGGATATTAAAAACCAATGCAAAAGTACGCTCATGATGCGTTTTGACAGACTCATTATTTGTTTGTTGACATTGTCAATTGTCTTTGTCTGTTAACATTGTCATTCCGTTCATTACAGCGAGTAATCGTCATTTTCTAATTTTCCCGGTGCAAACTTACATTTTTCCTCTATATTATACATTGTTGTCGATTCTGTTGATCCCAACTAGACTAAACTACGCTAAATTTAAGTTTAGTCCTGTCAAACAGATTATACTCACTAAACTAGCCTAAACTTAGCTTTCCGACTAAATTTAAGTTCTGCGACGGAACTAAAGGACCTGCAAGTCCTTTATTTTACTTGAAATTATCGAATAGGTGTTAAATATCTCTACACTAAATTTAGTTTTAGTTTAGTTTTAGTGAGTGAACAACAGAATTGACACCAGTACCTATTTACAATGTTTCATCAAAATTGGTTCAGCCGTTTTGGCGTGACAGCTCCCCAAACAAACAAACAGACAATGTTTCTCTATATATTGGTAAGGATTATTTCATTAATTACTAAATAATGTTTAGTCATCATCATTACCCGTTTGTAATAAAGCAAACACTAAATGTCACACTCAGAGTCGACAACTAATGCTTCACTTATTAAATCCATACAAACTATTTAATGCTTGATTTGTGTTTGACATCTAATAGTTTATTGAATAATAACTGCACTTTAGTATGGGTGGGTACTGTTGCACAGTTATTGAGGGGCCGGCACAGTACATCTGTAGTACGAGTAGAGATAGCTTCTACCCAGGAATAAAACATACGATACTTTTTATCACGGAAAATTGAAAGTTTCCACGGGATAACTGGAAAATGTTGATTACTCGCTGTAAGAAACGGTTGCCAAGAAAACTTAATAACAAGTTTGTCAAAAAACATCAAGAGTGGTGCTACAAGTACTTTTGGATTAGTTTTTAATATCCTAGAAGAACATAGGATGCTTTTTTCGCGATAAACAGTAGTCCGCGCGGACGAAGTCGCGGGCGGGAAAACTAGTTACTGTAGTTAACTAGTTAGTTGGTTAAAATATACTATAAAATTTTTTTGGAGGCAGCTCTGTATTCCATACTGAAGCCAAAACTGTTTTTTTTTCTGTCTGTCTGTATCTTGGCGCCTAGTAAATCACACCGAAACTACTGAAAGAATTTAAATGAAACTTATGATTTGAGTTCATACTACGAGGTAGGCCATAGGATACTCTCATCCCGAAAGATTAAACAGTTCCGAAAGGATAGGGATTGAAAGTGATTTAAAAGAACACGTATCACGCTGTAACTACTGCACGGATTTTGATGCAACTTGACACAGTCATAGTTTATAAGACGAGTAAAAATTGAGGATACATTTGATACCAAAAAAATAAAGGGTTTCTGTGGGATATGAGTCCAAATTCTGTACATTGAAGACATTTAGTAATTATTTTTTTGGAATGTGTTCTATTATTCGTACAGAAGCCAAAACTGTTATTTTTTCATTTTTGTCAATTGTCTGTCTGTCTGTTTGTATGTTGGACGCGCATCATGCCGAAACTTTTGAATGAATTCAAATGAAACTTTGATGATGCATGATTTGAGTTCATACAACGAGGTAGGACATTGGATACTTTTCATACCGGTAAAACAGGGTAGGATAGGGGTTTTTTATTTGGAGTTGGTATTCATGTTTTACAGTTTATAGTTACTTCCGTAGTTCACCCCTAGAATACTCAAGGAATATTCCTCCAAATTTCAAATACCTAGATCCACCGGGATAGGCTGGGCGTTGTCTGTCTGTCTGTCAGTCAGTAGGTATGTCACGGTACTGTTTTATAGGCATGATTAAAATAATGTAATAAAACACCTATTTTTATTATTTTGCCCAAAAGTGAAGGTTATCTGTACTTATAATAAAGCATTAAGTAGCAAAAAAACTGTAAAAAAAGGATTTTTAAAAAAAAAACTAAGCAAGTGAAAACGAATATAACATTTTTAAAATTTGTGTATGTCTGTTAGTCAGTTCATGCATCACCTAAAAACTACTGGACCGATTGCGATGCGGTATTCACTATAGTATAGCTTAGGGTTTGACATAAAAACTGGTGTACTTATTATATCAATTCGATGAGTAGAAGCCGAGCAATCGATAAGTTAGTTTATAATAAGTCGGTTTTGAGTAAATTAAGTTTTTTTTATGTAGGTTACGATATGTTCTGAAATTCTAAGTGTATGATATTATTGGGGCATACAGAGCTTCGAAATTTATCCAGTAAAACATTGGTTAGTTTGTGAGATTTAATAATTGTTTTCAAGATTGAATACTTGTTGAATTTTGCATAATTCAATTACAAACCAACTTAATTATGTAGTTCATTAAATGAACAACTATGTTTTTGTAATATGCAACATTGAAACACCTTGTCACTAGTGACTTCAAATATATTGTGGAGGTTTGTTCCCCTGAATTCTTCCGCAAAGGCATGTTGTTCTCATGTCCTGCCTTCACATGGCAGCAATAATACAATATATTTTTTGCATTTTATTATTATCTTTTCTGTCACCTAATACGACAATTTCATAGATACTTACCTAATTAATTTACAAAGTTAACTAACGATGGCTAGGAACGTGATGACATGCAAATGGGGGCGCGGGCTTCCAAACTTTACAGAAGGTTGAACCTAACTTTCAACTATTTTATAATCGCCCTGTGTCGCGCAAATTTATAGATAACTAGCGACCCGCCCCGGCTTCTCACGGGTAAATATATAGAAAGATAAAATTAGTAGTTATTTTAGTTGGACAAATAGAACAACAACAATTTCAACAATATGTTTATGTTTATAGGTTTTATACTCACGTACCATTTCGTCTATAGTATTATTCTTTTTAACGCAAGGAGGTTGAATTACGGTTACTATTTCGTGTATTATTAGCATAGAGCATTTCCTACGTCAATGATTATTAGACGTTCTGTGATTACGTTTCCATGGCAACGTTCCATATACAAAAACCCGTATCTTCTTATATAAATACTAAACCAAAGAGTATATAAATACTACGTAAGATCACAAACTATGTGATCTTACGTAGTATTTATATACTCTTTGGTTTGTGATAATAAGTAATCGAGTTTTTTTTGCAAAATTTAATACCTCGGATTTCATTATTGCAATTTTCGAAGGGAACTCTTTTAAAATTGGGTCTGTATTTTTTTAGTTTTTCCATTACAAACAAACAATCAAATCTTTCCTCATTATAATATTATTATAGATATAGATTTTAGATAATAGTACTTATAGCTTAGAGCTACTGATGGCTGCGTGGCTCTTGCACCCCGCCCAGTCAGCTCCATCAGCAGCGGCCCACATACCGTGACGTCTGGTGCAGTGGACAGTATAGATAATAGTACTTATAGCTTAGAGCTACTGCTGCCTGCGTGGCTCTTGCACCCCGCCCAGCCTGCTCCATCAGCAGCGGCCCACATACCGTGACGTCTGGTGCAGTGGACAGTATAGATAATAGTACTTATAGCTTAGAGCTACTACTGGCTGCGTGGCTCTTGCATCCCGCCCCGCCTGCTCCATCAGCAGCGGCCCACATACCGTGACGTCTGGTGCAGTGGACAGTATAGATAATAGTACTTATAGCTTAGAGCTACTACTGGCTGCGTGGCTCTTGCATCCCGCCCCGCCTGCTCCATCAGCAGCGGCCCACATACCGTGATGTCTGGTGCAGTGCACAGTATAGATAATAGTACTTATAGCTTAGAGCTACTGCTGGCTGCGTGGCTCTTGCACCCCGCCCAGCCTGCTCCATCAGCAGTGGCCCACATACCGTGATGTCTGGTGCAGTGCACAGTATAGATAATAGTACTTATAGCTTAGAGCTACTGCTGGCTGCGTGGCTCTTGCACCCCGCCCAGCCTGCTCCATCAGCAGCGGCCCACATACCGTGATGTCTGGTGCAGTGCACAGTATAGATAATAGTACTTATAGCTTAGAGCTACTGATGGCTGCGTGGCTCTGCACCCTGCCCCGTCTGCTCCATCAGGCGCTGCAGAGAATCTTTTGTCCGATTCGTTATTTTTTTGGGCTTCAGCGGATCTTTTGGGGATCTTGATAACTGTTGAGTCTCTTTGTAGGCAGTTCTATATTTATTATTTTTGAACCTAATTCTATACCGACAATAAAAGCAATTTTTGTAACTATAAGTTTCAAATTAATATTATCTACTCTCGAATTGACAAACCTTGTGTAGGACGCCCACCAGCTGCGATCTGCGCCAGGTTTCTGGCAGAAAATGGATGCGCTTGCGAAGACCCGAAGGTCGCGCCAAATGGCGTGCCTTAGGAGAAGCCTATGTCCAGCAGTGGACGAATGCAGGCTCATGATGATGATTACTCATAACAAAATGAGCCTTCGGTCACGCCTTTCTCAACTTAATTGTTTCTTATTCAGAAATTCATAGATATTTATACTGTCTAAAAAGGCTTCATACTTTTTCCTTTAGCTGTCTTAATCTGAACTGTTTTTTCTTAAACTAAAATCTTTAATAGCCTGAATATTTTAATGCCCTCACGTGTTTGCACGAATACTACCTTGGTCTAAGCAGCACATTACGGAACTTGTTACAGACAATAAATAAAACCAATTCTGCAATGTGACTTTAATAAGGAAACAATCCATATCAGTTAAAAACTTAGGGACATAGGAACCTACTTACCCATCAAATAATAATTAAATTACGACATGCTCTGATTAGAAGAAAAAACCTAACACAAGTTTTTTTCGAAAATGGATGACGTGATTTAATATATTTTTTGAAGCCAAGTCCTAATATATTCGGGAAAAATTCACACCAATATATTCTACAACAAGTAGAATTTTCGAAATTGGTTTAGACTCCAGCAGTTCATAATGTGTGTTGTGTAACAAAGCGTATCATCATGTCATTAATAATATTATCTCATTGCAGTCACCTCTAGGCCTTGATCGAAGAACTCGCACATAATTTGCGGAGAAAGCCAAGCTGAATTGCCAGGAGTCCGTTCCAGTCCAGCTACAAGAAGGGAGGTTGATCCCAACCAACCCTGAGCTCAGTTCGCGCTTCAATAGTGGCTGTTTTACGGAGGAGGTGTTTCGCAAGGCTGAACTCTGAGGGTGGTGGTAGCGAGCCAGACGAAAAAAAAGTGTCCTGCCAACAAGGTTATACAACAGTGGTTTCCTTAACCAAAAGCTCATGTTCTTTTATTTTAAGCGCTGTGTATGAGGAGCAATAAAAAAAAACTTATTTCTAAATGTTGTTTTTTTATTACGTACTAGACAATCCTTTGACCACACGGTCTCACCTGATGGAAAGCGATGATGTGGTCGAAGGTGTAGCACGCTTGCCTAGTAGATACCTATTCACTCTTGACTTGAACACACCTGGGTTATAATTTACCGGAAACACTGACGAGGGCAGGGCATTCCACTCCTTTGCAGTTCTTATAATAAATGAAGAAGCGTAACGCTTCGTTCTTGTGTGAGGTATAACCATAAAAGGGTGGCGCTTTGCTGATCGTCTAGTCGTACGGTGATGGAAAAGTGATGGGGGAATCAGGTTGTGCACACTCTCCATAATGCAATCTGTAGAATACCGACAAGCTTGCTATCTCACGTCGATGCACCAGACTTTGAAGCTTACTCCTTAACAGAGTGTCATTCCCAAAGAGCCTGATAGTACGTCTCTCATTTGAATCCAAAGACTCGAGCTGATACTTGGCAGAACCGTCCCAGAGGTGGCAGCAGTACTCCATACAAGATCGGACCTGTGCTTGATAAAGATTCAAAAGCTGTCCCGGTGTGAAGTACCGCCTAACCTTAGACAAAATACCAAGTTTTTTTGCAGCTACCTTGGCTTTGGATTCAATATAAGACCCAAAATTCAAGTTTGATGTGAGTTCGACACCCAAAAGCTCCAGATGGTCGCCTATTGGTTTTGTTACACTTTGGAAAGACGGAGATCGGTTTAGGGGACTCCTTTTAGTAGAAAACAAAAAACATGTGGTTGTATTAGTTGCCCCAATTCTGCTAAACCAAGTGTCAGAAAATAATGGTGAGAATGCTATTGAAGTTAACATAATTGTTGAATCTCGACACATATTCATTCACAGAACACTATACTCTTTCTTAACTAAAAACAGCATAGATATCCTTCACAGCCACAAAACAATAATGTGTATACATATATTAGTATTATTAGGTATTCTGTGTCTATAAATATATATATATATATATATACATTTAAAAAAAAAAACGATAGAAGATTACATTCCCTAAAAGTATAGCGATTTTTACCCGACTGCGGAGGTTTATGTGTTTTGGTTGTATGTATGTACGTTTATTTAGCGCGTACTACAGCTTAAACTGGGACTGTCGGATCACAATACCAGACAAACTTTGGCAATAAGTACAAAAGCGAAAAATTATTCTCAAATACATTGCCTTGTATACAAAAGAGATCAAAGCAAGGAACATTTTATAAAATTTAATTATTTCTTGAGTAATCTCTCTTTTTCTCATGATTTCTTGGAAACAGATGCAAATAAAGCGTTTACTTTGTTTCACGAGGAAATGTCTATTATTAAAACTATGCTTCCCTTTGATTAAAATTAAAATGAATCGTAACTCTATAAATCCTAAATGGGTTACAAAGAGCCTAAAAATATCATTTGTTACTAAAAGAAAATTACAGTATAAATATTATAAATATAAAAAAAAATGTAGTTAAGCAGGAAATGTAGTAAAATACTAAAGAAATGTGTAATAAATATTCAGAAAGATAATAGCATGAAATATATTGATAGATCTGAGAACAAATGTAAAGCTACATGGAATATAATTAATGACAAGCTAAAGCAAAACAATAATAAAAATGACATTAACGAAGTTTATGACGGAAAAAATATGTTAGGGCATGGTGATGATATTTCAACAAATTTTCATAATTATTTTGTAAATGTTTCAAAAGTTGGAAATTTTCAAAACCTAGCAATAGATTTGTAAATGATTCTAAATTATTAAACTCAATTTATCTGGAACCGGTTAGTTGTATGGAAATTTATGGAACGATAATGAATTAAAAAAAATATTTTCCCAAAAAAATTAAATCGACTTCATAATAAAAATGTTATTTTTTAAACAACCACTAAAAAGAATGAAATAATTTACAATTGAGCCAGAACAGTAGCACTTTTTCGAAATTACCAACGTAATAATAATGCATATACAACATAAGATAAGAAAGAGTTTTTTGAAAGCGGTGCCAAGCCGAGCCATAATTATTAATATGGTTGAGCTGATTCAAAAAGATAATGTCTTAAACGGCTTGACGTGATATATCAAATAATGAGCTTTTAAAGTAATTATGTACAAAAACTTTATCATTTACTAGATTGATGTACTTATTCGTGTCAATCGGTTTGTGAACGTGTGGAAGTCAAAATCTGCTCGTGTGAGTCTCTTGTTTTGTCTCTTCTTCGTTTCGTGTTTTGTATGAGGGTGCGTCATAGACAACTGCATATTACTTCGTACGTTGATTAGGTATGCATTAATTTTGTAAAGATATTAGATATAAATGATACCTGGGTTTGGCACCGCCTTCAAAACACTCTTTCTTATCTTATGTTGTATATGCATTATTATTACGTTGGTAATTTCGAAAAAGTGATACATTTCTGGCTCAATTGTATATTATTTCATTCTTTTTAGTGTTTTTTTTACAAAATAACATTTCTATTATGAAGTCGATTTAATTTTTTTGGGAAAATGTTTTATTTTTTGATTTTTAGTGGCCTAAGAAAACATTGGAAAGAATATAAGCCAAAGAAAATAGTAGACAGTCACTTTAGTAAATAAAACCTACATATATAACAACTGAATTAGTTTTGTCCATTTTCCAACATTTTGTTGTTGCGTTGTTGTGACTACCTTCCGGCTCCATCATCAGACCCTGGATACCACATAACACCAGATAACTCATCAAGACAAACCAAATGAGCCCAAACTCGAAGGGGTTCCATCATTTTGTGGTTGAGTTCCTGTGACTACCTTCCAGCTCCATCATCAGACCCTGGATACCACATAACACCAGATAACTCATAAAAAAAAACCGAATGAGCCCAAACTCGAAGAGGTTTCATCATTTTGTTGTTGAGTACCTGGGACTATCTTCCGGCTCCATCATCAGACCCTGAATACCACAGAACACTTGAGAACTCACCAAGACAAACCAATTGAGCTCAAACTCGAAGGGTTTCCATCATTTTGTTGTTGAGTTCCTGTGACTACCTGCCGGCTCCATCATCAGACCCTTGATACCACATGACCACATGAAACCAGACATGATCTCATCAAGACAAACCAAATGAGCCCAAACTAGAAGGGATTCCATCATCCGCTTGTGTAGTTCTTTTGTATACTACTTCTACTACTACTACTACTACTACTACTACTACTACTACTACTACTACTAATACTACTACTACTGTAGTTTTTAATTGTCTTTAGAACTACACCCAGGGGCAAAACTTCAGCATCTTTGGACGTCCTTAAATTGTTCAAAATTGATTTGCAATCCAGTCCTAAACATTATTACACAAAGAATTAAAGCTTGTTCTTGAAGCTAATAAACAAATTTTGATGAAATTTATACAGTACCACACTAGAGGTCTTTTTACTTAAGTAAAAACAATCATCTAATTCAGTTCAGAAATCCCAAGATATTAGAGAACATTAACTATAAAACAAATTTATTTTATAATAAAACTACTCAACCAATTTTGATGAAATATGTATGGGACTACACAGAAAGTTTACCCCTTTGAAGGAAAAAACAACCTAGATGGTTGTTTTTCGTCTTAATCGGTTGAGAAATCTCAGAGATAAACACAAAATAAAGGCAATATAAACACAAAATCGAATGGATTTAGTCAACAAAACTATTTATTCTTAAAAACTGATAAACCAATTTTGATACAATTTATATGGGACCATTTGGAAAGAATACCCTATCAAACAAAAAAATATTTTTTTGACGGAGGCATCGACCGACATACATAAAAAAAACATACATACAGCCGAACATATAACCGTCTCCTTATGTGAAGTTGATTAAAAACACAAATTCAGCTGGATATGACGATATTACGACAAAAATGTTAAAGCAAAATGCTTCTGCTATAACTGAACCTCTAACATACATAATAAATGTATCATTAGAAAACGGAGGTTTTTCCAACGACTTAAAATACTCCGTGGTAAAACCTCTGAATAAACATAACGTTTTAAGTGAACAACAGAACGGTTTCATTAAGAAGAAGTCAACTTCATTAGCATGTTTTAAATTAATTAAAGAAATTCTTGATGCCATCAATAAAAAAGAAATCCCGGTTGCGATATTTTTGGACATGAGCAAAGCTTTTGATTTGGTATGCCACGAAAGCCTACTTCATAAACTGGAACAGTACGGTATAAGAGGGCCTGCTTACAAATGGTTCGAAAGTTATTTAAGAAGTCGACAGCAATGCACGGAGATAAAAAAAATGAGTACCATATCAAACACGCAGGAAGTCTTTAGGTCACCATATTTGGTCAACTATTATGGAGTGCCACATGGGAGTGCTCTTGGCCCAATATTATTTATAATATATATAAATGAACTGCCTAACTCAACAGATCAATACACTGTATTATTTGCAGACGATACTACCATCTGAACTAAAGAGAGGACGTTTGAAAATGCAACCTGTGCTACAAATAAAGCACTTAGTAATATAGTTGACTAGCTAGAAGCAAATAATCTGAAAATAAATACAAGTAAAACTAAATTTATGAGATACCTGACATACCAAAGTAATAATAGACAAAAAAATATTTTACCTGTAAAATATAATGAAGATGACATTGAGGAAGTATCAGACATTAAATTTTTAGGAATATATTTTGATATTTTTTGTAATTGGAAAGTTCAAGTTGATAATGTGTGTAAGAAAGTAAATAAATTCGTCTTTGCACTTCGGAAAATAAAAAGTCTGACGAACAGCCGAACAGCAATTGTAGTTTACCATAGCCATGTGGTTCTATACTAAGGTATGGAATAACTATATGGGGAAATTCCACAAATGCCCAGAGAGCATTCATCGCTCAAAAAAAATGTTTAAGGTCAATTTTTAATTTGAGATGGTCAGATTCTTGCAGACCTATATTTAAGGATGAAAAGCTGCTTACACTTCCATGTTTATATATCTTTGAAATGTGTAAGTTTGTTAGAAAAAACTACTCACTCTTTGAAATCGGCGGAAAAGCTCATTTGAAAAGGAAAATTGTACAGAAACCTCTAGTGATGCCAAGAAACCGACTTAAAATGTGCGATAAAAACTGCTACACCATGGCAGTTAAAATATATAATAAAATACCGAAAGATTGACAAGAAATGAGAGATGTAGAATTTAATAGTAAACTTTATTTGGCTATGTGACAGATTTTATATTCTATTGATGAAAATTTTAAATAAAAAATATATGTTTTTTTTTTTTAGGATTGACTAATGCTGTTGGCCTTATTGGCCTCTACAGCTTGAGCCGGACTTGGGGGCGGGCGCTTACAAGCACTCCGCCGCAATGCGTGACGCAGAAGGCGCACGCCAAAGTTAAAATTTAGACGACCCGCACGAGGGTACCCAGGGGGTACGGCCCTCGGCTTGGACGGCCGTCTGATTACGGGGGTAACGAACTAAACACCCCTGGATCGCTACCGTTAAGTAGTGATCGAGGGGGCCCTGAACAATGGCTAGGTGCCCTTTCATTGATTTTTATAACTGACCGCCGATTCGTAATACACCTTCGAGAAGAATCGGCAAGAAAATCGAGAGCGAATAATATCTGACTATGTGTTATGGGACCTTCGACCTCGCCGGCGAGGTCGGTGTCTGTGTCTAAGTGTGTTGATACCCCCTGGCGGGTTGCCAGAGGTGGTCGAATTGGACGAGGCCATCGCTGCCAGTACTTTGACTGCGATGGCGTCGTCCGGATCGTCCAGGACATCGCGGGGACGTCTACGGAGGGCGATACTGTCTGTCGTATAGTCGGAGGCTTTTACTACGAGCGGGTTGGGGTGATGGGGCGCCGCATCAAAGTAGCGGCGAGACGCATTTTTCATGAATTGACTGATCGAGGGAAGCTCGACATCGCGGTGCAGGTCGGCGTTCCTCTGATACCAGGGAGCGCCGACTGCATTTCAAAGGAATTTATTTTGGACTACCTGGAGCGGCTCCAGGATTTCCGGATCGGCGTGCGCGAATGCTATAGACGCGTAAGTCATGACGGGGCGGATGCAGGCTTTGTAAAGCGTCACCTTATTCCTAAGGGACATTTTACTCCGCTTGCCTAAGAGATGGTACAGCGGCCTTGGAAGAAGGACGCCCTGTTACGGACTACTTTGACGTGTTTGTCGAATCTCAGTCGATAATCAAGGGTAACTCCTAGGTATTTGGTTTGTTTAGTCCACGGGATGGGTTGATCGAACATCGTAAGACGACCGGATGGCAGGTTCCGCTTGATGTCCTCAGTAAAGCGCATTGCTGCGCTCTTCTCAGGGTTCACCAAGATGCGCCATCTTCGGAACCACTCTCCGAGGGCGACGAGCGCCTTTTGGATGCGTTTCCGAAGATGGGTTGGCTTCCATCCGGTCGCGTAAATCGCGGTATCGTCAGCGAAGAGGGAGATCTCTACGTTTGGGGGGCGCGGAAAATCGCTTGTAAACAGTGAGAACAGAAGCGGGGAGAGCGCGGAGCCCTGAGGGACTCCGGCTCTGATGGGGTGAGGATTTGATTTGACTCCCTCGACACGATAGCGAAAGCTGCGGCCTTTGAGGTAGTCTTGTACTATGAGCACAAGACGGTCTGGCAACCCGAGCTGGTATAACTTGTATATCAGCCCGGCGTGCCAGACTTTGTCAAAAGCCTTAGCCACGTCTAGGAAGATGGCTATCGTGGTTTGGGGTTTCGGATATCTGTTGAAGCTAGCGAGAATGTGCTCCGTGATGCGGTGCACCTGTTGGGGGCAAGAGTGTTTGGCTCTAAAGCCAAACTGCTCGTCGGGGAGGAGTTTCTTTGAGTTTACAGTGAACCAGAGTCGTCTCAGAATGAGTCGCTCGTAGATCTTCCCCAGAGAGCTGAGGAGACTGATTGGACGGTAGCTAGTGGGCAAGGTAGGTTTCTTGCCTGGTTTGTGAATGCCGATGACGTCGGCACTCTTCCAGGCGTCGGGGAACGAGTGATTGCTCATAGCGGCATTGAAGATGCTGACTAAGAGGTAAACTAATGGGACAGAGAGGTGTTTGAGTACCCTGTTGCTGATACCGTCAGCACCAGGGGCCTTCCGTACCTTGAGACCTTTGATTATCGACTCGACCTCGGCCGCTTTCACGGGCTCTAGGGGTGGGTCAGTCGGAGGTTGAGCGTTTCTACGTTCGATTTCGCGGTCCACCGCGGCGATGTGGACATGATCGACGTGATCGTCGGTGAGGGAGCATTGGGCTTCGAGGCTCTCGGCCAAGCACTCGGCCTTTTCGTCGTCTTTGAATGCCGGAGGGAGGTCGACCCTTTCGAGGGGGGGGGGGGATAGCTGTTTGGGTGTCTGACTTGAACTTTTTCGCCAGCTTCCAATACGCTAGGTGAGATGGCGAAATGTCAGTCAACTGTTCGTCCCATCGATTGTTACGCAAATCCTTTATGAGCTTCTTTACCGCGCGATGAAGGCCTTGCATAATGGATTTGGTCGTCGGGGTGGGTTCCGCGTCGTGGTGTCTGATTGCTGCGTTCCTTGCCGTCATCAGCCGCCTCACGCTCGCAGGCAGGTTCCAGAGGCGGTCATCCACCGCTGGGACCTGCCTGGAGCACTCACCTACGAAGGTGGTGAGGTGGCTGGTGAGGGCATCGATCGAGCGAGTTACGTCGTCGGGGATGAGGTCGAGGTCGGGTGAACTGATTTGAGGGCTTCCCCCAAACGCTTCCAGTCCACTATCGTCTTGGTCGGAGTAGGGCAGAGTCGGTTGACTGGCTCTGGGCCGAGGCGCATGACTACGGGACGGTGGTCTGAATCTAATTCCTGATATACTTGAATCGAGCGGAACTTAAGGGAAACGTTCTTTAGTAGTGGTATGTCTAGTATGTCAGGTCTGCAGTTGACATTATACGGATAATGAGTCGGTTCCAGCGGTGGGATGACTTCGATTCCAAGCGGGTCGACTAGGTCGTAGAGTGTCGTACCCTTAGGGTTGGTGGTTACACACCCCCACATGACGTGCTTGGAATTGAAGACACCCGCCAGGATGACTTCAATGTAATTCCAGGATGTACCTAGGGAGAGGAGCGCCTCGAGGTCGCTCCTGAGTAATTCTTTAGAGGGGGAGAGGTAACACGAACCTATGACGACCGATTGATGATCGGTCATTGCTAGTCGGCAAACTGAGGCTTCTAAGTTGATCAGCGGAGGGGTTATTAACGGGACGCAGTGAAGAGACTTCTTATAGTAAATAAGAGTACCTCCGAGAGTGGAGGTGACTCTGTCGTTTCGAATGACCCGGTAGTTCGCAATCCCGGGATTGCGCTTACTCGGTTTAAGAAAGGTCTCTTGCACTAGCATAAAGTCTGTCTGGTAGGTCTTACAGAATTCGTGGACTTGATCGCGTTGGTCTGAGAGGCCGCTAGCATTAAACCATGCTAGCGTGATGCTACGGGGTTTAATGTACGTTTCGTTAGCCATTAGAAAGGTTATTATTTGACGTTACGGAGTGAATCCATGAGCGCTTTGTGCTCGGAAAGTGCTCGGATGATTTGAATGCTATTTTTACAGGCGCGGAGTTTCGACGCGAGCTCGTCAACATCGCTCATGTCTATATTGATATATTCCAGGACTAGGGACAGATTGTCCTGTTGCCCTTCTTGCTGCTGTTGTTGGGGACGGGGCGCGGGCCCTGGGGTCGGCAAAAGAGCACGTGCCTGAGGAGGCCGATATGGTCCGACGGGGGGATAGGGGTCTCGAGGTCTAAGGACGGGTTGGGGCGCAGACTGCGCCTTGGCCCAGGCGTTCGCCTTGGGTGGGGGAGCCGGGTTGTAGTTGTAATTGTCGTAGTTGGGCATCGGGGGGGCTAAATTCACCTTAGGGGTGTAGCGTTGCCAGCGTGAGTTGGTGGGAAGGGGAGGGCGCGTTAAGAGACGACGGCCTCGTCCTTTAACGCTCCTAGGAGCTTTCGGACATCCTTTGTAGTTAGCAGTGTGACCTACTGACTGGCAAAGGACGCAAGCTGGTGGTTCGGGGGTATCGCGGGTGCGTGTGCACTCGCTCGTGCCGTGGTCGCCCAGGCATTTCACGCAGCGCGGTTTGCAGTGGCAAGACCGCGCAGCGTGGCCATAGAGCTGGCACTTGTGGCACTGAGAGAGAGTGCCTTTCTTAAATATATGTATGTAATGACATTAAATTTAATTCTGTTTATTGTTGACATTTTCTATTTAATTTTTTATATGTTTATCATTTCTAATTTTTGTGAATATTGTGATTGAATGTGCTTTTTTTTTTGTTTTTAAATAACTTATTTTTGTTTTGTATTAAAAATTATAATTTAAATATTTGCACGACTAAATAGTCGATTATAGTGAATCCCTTACCTTATACCTACGAATAAATAATAAGTCAGGAACTCTAATTCAAAACAAATGTCACAATAAAAGTGCCCCTACTTCAAACCAAAACGACGTAAGATTCAAAGTACGAATCACTTCCGAGGTTACAAATAGACATGCTTGGTGATTGGTTTAAATTCAGAACGAAAGCAGGGATTGGTTCACGCGCGTAATGCAATGTCTGCTATGACAGCTGAGTCATAGCGGCGTGGACGATGTTATGCAATAAGTGGACCGGACCAAGTCAGTAATAAAACAATATTACTGTACAATGTTTTTTTTTTTGGCTCACTTTTTACAATCCATTAAATTCTTCCCACGAAATATAATTAATTTATTAAGTTTTTGTCCAGAAGACTCCGGTAGATGGGTGGTCAAACAACGATTTTGAATTGTTTGTGTCTTCAAAATTGCAACCCAACATCTTAGCCGTAGCGATGTTAGATGCACAGCCATCAAAGATCAAAGTAACTTTTGACTTTTTCCTTTTAATTAAGGGCTAAAACTATATCGTCCGAAAAATCATTCAATGCAGTATTTTCTGTAGTATCGCCAAATCCATTTTTCTTCAATTGGGATAAAATATTTTAAGTGAAATATTCTTCATAGTTAATCTTTTATTTGGGCGTTGTAGATTTCTGATCTGTGATAGTCGTTATACTGCCAAAATAGTTTTTTTCTTAGTTTTTGCTTTAAAATGTGTGTTTTAGGAGTATTCAGAGCAGATTCAATATCTGACGATGGTATATATATCGGCGTAACGCATGATCCTCTTTCTTCAAAACTAAAGACTTCGGTTGAAATAAGATTATTTTTTAATTTTGTTTTTCTTGGTTCTTTTTCTTGGTTGGTAAGGTTATTTTCAGGAGAATAATATCAACACTGAATGTAATGACGGTGTTGAAGACAACACCGTCATTACATTCAGTGTTGATATTATTCTCCTGAAAATAACCTTATTGAAGATCAGTTTCAAATCTATGAAAGACTGTCTCTAATTGAAATAGATACACATATACAGCTAAAATAAAAATTCCTATCAAACCTAAATATTAAATGCAAAAAATAATAGTGAAATCTTACAAGTTTTTGTGCCTTATTCCTTGAGGGTTTGCATTATTTGTTTTTTTGAGCAACTCAGGTAAATCAAACACTTCAAAATTTCCAGAAGGTGAATTTTCAGTAGCCTGAAAAATTAAACGTGCTTTAATTCGATCAAACTATGAACTGTTTTTTTAATGCTATTGTTATTCCCATGAGTCGAAAAAGCCGAACCTATATTACATACCAACTGTAATCGTTCATTATTGTTTATTTGCTCATTTTGTTTAGTATTCTCCTAAATATGTTGACGTTTCTTAGGTATGAATCATCTGCGTGAAAAAAATAACAGCTTAATTTCAAAATTTCATCGAGTAGAAATTAAACTTTAGTGCAAAAATTGACTGACTTCATTTTGCATAGTATTGACCATCGCGGTTTGATAATGTATTTGAACGTCTTTGAATATAATTATAATTTTGCAACTACTACTAGTGAAAAGTGATCCCTGGACATTTTAATGTTGTATGGCTCCTGCACCACTTCACAACACATGCTGGCATGATGATTCACAGCTGTAGTTCACAATGATAAATTTAAAACGTACGCGAAGATATGACGTGTGCTCGCTTGCATGAAAAATGTACGACTGATGACGCGCTGGACACGACTTTTAAGCCCCACCTACTTGGGCACGACTTTTGTTGGGTCATTTTATTAACGCTGTTACGTTTCCTGACTTATTACTTATTCGTAGCCTTATACCAACCCAATGTATTCTGGCAAATAAAGATTTCATTTCATTTCATTTAAACGGCTTGATGGATTTTGATAAATGAGGTTGATCATTCATTGTATTCGTCTTTCACGAGAGTGACATAGGATACGGAGTAATTTGCAGTTGTCTATGCAGAGGATAAGTACCTATATGAAGTATCAAGAAAAGTTACAGCTCCCATATTGTATTTCCGACAGAACAAAAAAAATACCAAAACCTATCGAGTGAGGTATCAAAATGAAGGTCTTTTAGAAGACCATTCCAATGGATGAGAAACTAAATTATAAAATAATTATTATAAAAGGCAACAAAAAATAGGCAAACAAGCTTTAGAATATTGATTTTGAAATATAAGATGCAGTCGGAGGCATCATGCATTTCATTTCTCCTTTGACGGGATAAGATGGAACCTGGCGAGCTACTCTCCCATGCCTCCGACTGCATCTTAAATTTTAAAATTAAGCATCTAAACAGCTAGTAATATAATATATGTACCTATTCATGTATTTTAAGTGGACTGGATGGGTATAGGAAAATTTCTGAGTGGGTATAGAAAATTATTGAATAGAAATGTTCGATTTTAAAAAAACTCTTGTCACGCTGTCGGGTAAAATGCACTTTTGCACTCAGATTTCAAATGACAAACATAATCTTTCCGAGCTTGCTAAGTGAAAAAATCATACCAACGTTTAAAAAAAATATAACCTGCATACCAAGTTTCGTCTTGATCGGTTCTGAAATGCGACCTGTAGAGGAGAACAGAGATCCAGACCAGACAGACATCCGAACAGACGGACATCCAGACATACGAAAGCATTTTTGCCCGAGCAGAGACGGAGACGCTTTGCTTGCGCTTCGCGCTTGCTCGGTCAGAAATAATATATAGCTAGCTAGTCTCTACCGAGGAATATACTACAGCCGTAGAGAGAGTATCATACTCCTCTACGACTATGTACAGCTTTTCCGATGTCAAATTTATCTGTCATGTCTCTTAGATGCACACGGCTTATTTTTAACACGCCAACGACGCGCACATGACGTACGTTAGCGCGCTTTAAATGAAATTCAGAAGCAGACAGTAAACCTATGCACACGTGAAAAAATCAGTCGCGCCGTAAACGCGCATTCGTATCGATAAAAACGCGCAGACACGGCGATACAGACGCGCTTTATTCGCACGTTTGTATTGTAATACAGACACCTCTGAGTTTTCGTCAGACTCCTCAAAAGTAGCAAATAAAAATAAAGTTCAAAAACTAAAACCCAACTAATGAAAAATCACGCTCTAAAAAGTATGAAACTAAAATATATTATCATCTGTAATTGTTATGCACAAACTATTCAATGTTATGTTCATATGGGTTGGTTCAAGGGTATCAATTGAAAGAGCTTGACAAGTAGAACACAATACACTTTAGAAATAACTAAAACAAAAACACGCGTAACCTGAGTGATAAAAATTCGACTCGCTCCACGATTTTATTTTATTTTTTATCTTTTCGTGGTTACATAAAAAACAGTTCAATTTAAAAAAAATAATAAAAAAACGATTGCTCGACTTCTACTCATCGTACACTGGATCGGCGCCGTGAAATGAGCGCGTGTCACTTCCTCACCCCTTTCTCTGATAATGCATTCCAACGTGAAGCTCACGAGCATTTGAAGCGATTCAAACGCATGTAAACGCAATACAGATGAGCTTTGAAAGCGCTTCTCGCACGCGTTTGTATCGCTTTGTACGCGCATTTGAATCGATACAACTGCAACAATCTGCTTTTTGGTTATCTACAGCGCCGTGAACGCGCGTTTGTAAAACTTGCGTCGTTGGCGAGTATAAAATACGTCGTGTGCATAGGCCCTTATACATGCAAAACGAACCGTGAACGAAAAAATGCGAATGTGAATGCTAATTTCGCCCACAAATTTCAAACCGAACGCCAAAGCTTAATATTTAGCGTTTTTAACTGTTATTTTTGCACCTAAGCTTCAAAACGAAAAGACTGTTTTTCATTCGTTGCCGACTTGCCGTTCAGCGTTAGCGGTTATATTCTCTTTGATTTTTTGTTTGTGTTTTCTGAGATGTGCTTTGTTTTCAACAAAAACAATAAGGTCTTTGAGAAAAAGGTTGATTTACGCTTTGGCGTGACTAGATAACAATTTCCTCATAGAATTTTTTGGACGTACGATTTTATTCTACGTTTAATAAATAATTTAGGCTATAGCTATCTAGTCTACCGAGAGCATAGAACCACCATAACCTAACCTCACGTTTGAAATACAAATTCAAGTTACCTGGAGTTCAACTAACCGAACGAACGAGTCGAGCAGGGATTTCCGAACCTAAGAACTACATAGGAAACCGTCCATATCCTGTATTCTGTGCTAGGTAAGTCCTATGTCGATCTCCTAGTGCAGTTCAGAAAGGTCAAGCCACACCGCCAAATCTGAAGTGCAGCACCCAAGATATGCCGATCCACTCGTATACACAAGCCTCACGCACACACACCACCTTATGCTTATCAGCCGCCACATCAATAACAAAGCAGTCTTATGTGATACCATTGTGTATCAACCACAAATTTCACTGAAAACATTGCCCTTCTAACCAAAACACAGAAATGTTAACATACTACTGCTTGGCGGTTGAATATCTGACAAAAGTGTGGTACGTACTTACCCGGGCGGACTCTTGCTTAAGAGGCCTACCACTACAATACCTCTGTGTACTTATAATCATTAAACTCCAGCTGTAAAATATGTATTTTATGAAATGCAATGTGGCTATGTGATGCGGGGCTGCGTTTCTAAATCTCGTCCGACGACTAGCGTTCGCCCCATGGCGTGCAACGTTCGTCATCGGACGTTTTCGAACGACACTGACAAAAATTCATTGTTCATCGACTATTAACTGGCTATTATCAATAACAATCCTCATTTCCGTATCTTCCATAGAAGTTTCCATACCCCTCGATGAAATGAAATTTGCTTGCGATGATCAGAATAACCTCAAAATAATCTAAAAAAAATTTTGTGGCGACCTACGAATAAATAATAAGTTATTACTTATTCGTAGGTGTCGACACTCAAAAGTGTCATTAAAACGTCGGGGCGACTTTCACCCACCTATTTCGTTAGGCGACCGGAGCGTCGTTGAGCGTCATTTAAAAACGCCTAAGAGTGATAGTCGAGCGATCGCCCCGTGGGTTTTAGAACGCGTTTATGTCATCGAACGTCGTCGGGCGACGTTTACGAACATAGCCCAGTCAGTATTGTGTGTGCCTTCTAAGCTTAGTATACCAAGTTCAAATCCTTGGGTGGGGCAAACATTTGTGTGACAAACTTATATGTGTGTTCTCGGGTCTTGGATGTTTGGTGTGTGTGTGTCCAGTCTATATAGTATGAGTTTGTAAAAGTTATTATTACATTTATATACATTATGTGATAAAACAGTGTCATTATCATCAGAAGCCATATACGTCCACTGCTGGACATAGGCTTTCTCCACTTTGGCCAGTCCTACAAACCAATTGCATGCAATGGCTTCACGCCACCTTAATAAGATCATCATGGGTCCACTAAGTAGCGAGTGGATCCACTAGACAGCGGTTGGCATTGCGTGGCCCTGGAGGAGGATTTAACCCGCGGGCCGCTCGCTGGTTATATCTACCTCCATGTCCTCCAAGTAGCGGACGGATCCACTAGAGCCATACATGCGGTGCCTGTTTCGGGGACCAGGGAGACGTACACCAAAAGAAAATGGGCTGTCGCAGGATGCCTGGCAGATGTGTAAACACCGAATATGGCTGAGCTGAGGCGAATAGAGCCGACGAGCCACGAGCGGCGCGCCGACGCGTCGCCAGACCGCTGGATCGCCACGCCCAGTGTCGGCGTTACCCTCCCCCCCTTCCCCCCCACCCCCTAATGCACCATTACATCCTTGTTAGGATTTTTCGGCTGATGATGTGACGCTGATGCTGATGATGTGCTCCCCTACTATATAATAGGGGGGTTAATAATGTTGGCAGAAGTTCTTGATGTCCCCCCTAGTAGCCTCGCACCCGCGGGGTGAGTAGGGGTGTCCCTACTATTAAGCGTATCACACGGCACATAGAATTATTCCATTACACTGGTTTATTATACATACAACTAGTTGTGCCCGCGGCGTGGCGGTCATTCCATTTTAAAGTAGCTTATACTACTTTTAAATGAAAGGTAGTATGGGCTATATTCCATTTAAAAGAAAAATGAAAAATTATTCTTGGTCTGGTTATTCGAAGACCAAAATTACAAATAAGTACTACATTTCTTCAAAATTCGGCCATCAAATTTTTTATCGTTTATCAGTCATCTACTCGGTCCTGGAATGTCACATAGAGTACTTTTAACCTAGAAGATATGACCACGCTTGTGAAGTTGCGGGCACAGCTAGTAGAGTATAAAATACCAAATTTTGTTCAGCCTTCAAATTGATTTTATCTATGGCTTCTCCTCATCAGATTGAGATACCATGTCCACCAGTTTTTAAGACAAGCCCTAAGCTATCCAACAGTGAAAACTGCATTTCAATCAGTTCCATAGTTTTTACGTGATGCGCTAACAAACATACAAACAGGCAGACACAATTTTTTAAAATGTTATATTTTTGTTCAGTAGCTTTTTATACACTCAACCATTTTTTTTAAATTATTATCTTTGTAAAGGATTTGGTACTTACTGCTTTATATTAAGTATAGATAGTTATGAATTTAATGCTGCAAAATATTTAAAGTAACTAATATTATGACTTAGAAAGAGCGAGGTTGAATGTAGGTGATACGCTATCTTTGAGCTCCAATATCTCAGAAACGCAACACTTCAGGATACTGCTGTTCTAACATTTTTGTTTGTATTGAAGTTATCTGTTGATTTTATAAGGTTTGATATGTGGCCGTCAATTCTCATGCATTTCAATATATGGACTTTTACTATGCCACAAAGGTGCATTTAATCAACATTATACTGTACTCTGTCAAGTTTGCTTTGCATGTAAGGATGATTCTCACACTCTTGCTATGTCTTTTGCAGAATACAACGGAGAGTTGTCACAATCAGCCAACATGCACACAAGCGAGTAATGTGTGGAAGTACTTGAAACAACCAGTTCTACAACTAGATATTAAAGAACACTTGGCGAAGCAAACCCATCTAAAAGCAATAAGTGTGAGTACAAACCTGTGAGTGCTTGTAGTCTCAAACAACAGCAAATGCAAACTAGGGAGAGAAATAAGTTACATGCGTGTGCTCTGTGACCATAAGTCAATATCTGTTGCTGTTATATAAATACAAGAAAGAACACACACTGGAGTGAAACCATATGCTTGCATAATGTGTGATTATAAATGTGGAACAGTAGGCAATTTAAAAAGTCATATAATGGCACACACAGGAGAAAAACCATATGCATGCACCATGTTGATTATAAATGTGGAGATGCTGGCGGTTTAAAAAGACATGAAAAAACACATACTGGAGAGAAATCATATGCATGCACTATGTGTGATTATAAATGTGGAAGAGCAGATACTTTAAAACAACATATTAAAACACACACTGGAGAGAAACCATATGCATGCATTCTGTGTGATTATAAATGTGGACAAGCAGGTAATTTAAAACAACATATTAAAACACACACTGGAGAGAAACCATATGCATGCACTATGTGTGATTATCAGTGTGGACAAGCATACAGATTAAAACAGCATGTGAAAACGCACACAGGAGAAAAACCATATGCATGCACTATGTGTGATTATAAATGTGTACGTGCAGGCAGTTTAAAACAGCATATGACAACACACACTGGAGTGAAACCATATGCATGCACTATTTGTGATTATAAATTTGGACAAGCAGGTAAATTAAAAAGACATGAAAAAACACACACTGGAGAGAAACCATATGCATGCATTATGTGAGATTATGAGTGTGTAAGTGCAAGTGATTTAAACATACATATAAGAATACACACTGGAGAGAAACCATATACATGCACCATGTGTGATTATGAGTGTGTAAGTGCAAGTGCTTTAAAGAAACACATAAGAATACACACTGGAGAGAAACCATATGCATGCACTATGTGTGAATATAAATGTGGACATGCAGGTCAATTAAAAAGCCATGAAAAAACACACACAGGAGATAAACCATATGCATGCAAAATGTGTGATTATAAATGTCGAGAAGCAAGCAGTTTAAAACGACATATTAAAACACACACAGGAGAGAAACCATATGCATGCACTATGTGTGATTATAAATCCACACAATCAAGTCATTTAAAATGGCATATTATGAGAAAACACAAGTGAAAAACCATCAAAGTAACAAAACATTGGGATGATACAAGTGCAGGTACGGTTTATAATATTATTAATTAAAATTAATAATATTATAAACCGTACCTGCACTTGTATCATCCCAATGTTTTGTTACTTTGATGGTTATTCACTTTGTTAATTAATTGTTTTATTTCTGAATAATGTTTAGTCATCATCATCAGGCTGTAACATTACCCGTTATGTGAATAAAGCAAAAAATAACTAACTAACCACCACACTCATGCCCATATTCACAAACATTAACTAACTAACCGCCACACTCATGCCCGTATTCACAAACAATAACTTACTAACCGCCACACTCATGCCCCTATTCACAAACATTAACTATCTAACCGCCAGTAACTTACTAACCGCCACACTCATGCCCGTATTCACAAACATTAACTAACCGCCACACTCATGCCCGTATTCACAAACAATAACTTACTAACCGCCACACTCATGCCCCTATTCACAAACATTAACTAACTAACCGCCACACTCATGCCCGTATTCACAAACAATAACTAACTAACCGCCACACTCATGCCCGTATTCACTAACAAAAACGAACTAACCGCCACACTCATACCTGTATTCACAAACAATAACTAACTAACCGCCACACTCATGCCCGTATTCACAAACAATAACTAACTAACCGCCCCACTCATGCCCGTAATCACAAACAATAACTAACTAACCGCCACACTCATGCCTGTATTCACAAACAATAACTAACTAACTGCCCACACTCTATTTTGTCTAGTCCATTTTGAAGGGACTGTGAGGCTTTGTTTAGATCTTTGCTACTGGCGAGAATGGCGGTATCGTCTGCAAATGTGGCTGTGACTACTTCAGGTGTTTCCGGTAGGTCTGATGTGAAAATAGTATACAGGACGGGGCCCAGTACTGATCCCTGAGGTACTCCTGCGTGTATTTCGTGAAATTTGGAAGTATACTCGCTGTCTTTGACTTGGAATATTCTTTCAGAAGTGTAAGATTCAAGTATTCCAAAGAACGGATGTGGTAGTAGTTCTTTGATTTTGCATAGAAGGCCTTTGTGCCACACTTTGTCAAAAGCCTGTTGGATGTCTAGAAACGCTGCAGAGCAGTATTCTTTGTGTTCTAGGGATTTCCTTATTTCATCTACAACTCTGTGCACTTGTTCAATGGTGCCGTGTTCTTGTCGGAATCCAAATTGATGTTCTGGGATTATTGATCTCTCGTTAATGACTTTCAGCATGCACGAAAATAGTACCTTCTCAAAGAGCTTTGAGATGACAGGTAAGAGGATCGGTCTATATGAGCTGACTTCGTGCAAGGGTTTGCCGTCTTTGTAAATCATGATGATTTGGGAGATCTTCCATATGCTAGGGTAGTGGGCGACTCTCATGATGCCGTTGAAGAGAGTAGTGAGGAAAACTAATCCTTTCCTTGGGAGTCGAATCAGTATCTCTTTGGTTATTTGATCAAACCCCGGGGTTTTTTATTGTCTAATTTGTTTATTAATCTTTTTATTTCTCTAGGGTTAGTTGGTTTTATAGGAAGGTCCAGCTGAAAGTCTTGGTTGAGTGTGACGTCGATGCTTGGATCTTCATTATTACCGTCATTGGGTTTAAACACATTAGATAGGTGATCCACGAATGCATCTACCCTTTCTTGTGCTGTTCTGGCCCATTTGTCTCCTTCTAGTCTAAGTGGTGGTCGAGTAGTCTTTGGTTGTTTTAAGTCTGACGTTGCCTTCCACAGGGAGTAGTTGGTTGATTTGGTAGCTGTAAGTGACTGCAGTCTGTGTTCTAGCGTTGCATTTTTAGATTTGCTTATTATTTCCTTCAGTTCAGCTGCCGCTTTGTTGTATGATGTTTTGTCTTTCTGGTGTCTACTGCAGTGCCATACTCTGCGTAATCGCCTTTTTTTCATGATTTTGGTTCTTATTTCCCAGGGGACAGAGTTATGTCTGGGGTTGTTGACAGGTCTGATTGGAATTGTTGACCAGCAAGCGACTTGAACCAGGTTTGTAAAGCTGGTAGCTGCCTCTTCTATATCCTCGGGTGTCTTTAATGCCACTTTGAGATTGTGTCTCCTTTCAATAATGTCGCCAAATGAATCCCAGTCGGTGTACTTGTTGTATAGTTTTGGGGCTGATTCATACTCTAGAAGTGTTGTGCTGATTGTTAGCAGCACGGGAGTGTGATTAGAGGAGCCGTCTAAACAGGAGTTAGTTGAGGTAAAATATTGTGACATCCCTTTGCAGATGAAAAAATCTATTACATCGGGTAGTTTGTTTGTGTCAGTCGGCCAGTGTGTTGGCTCAGCCGTTGAGAGAGTTGATAGTTTATTTTTGTCTACTGATAGTTTTAGCTGTCTCCCTCGTGTAGTCGCTAATCTTGAGCCCCAATGATGGTGTTTTGCATTCCAATCACCTCCAGCAGTGAATCTATGTCCAAAAGTGTCAAAATAGTGCGAGAGTTGCTCCTCTTTGATTTTGTGTTTAGGTGGAAGGTAGACTGCGGACACGTTAAAGTTGCCCGTTTTTCCTTTTACTGCTATTGTTGTAGCTTGGATGTGTTATCTCTGGTATTGTGGCAGTTCATGGTGTTTTATCGAAGATCTTATGATAACTGCTGCTCCTCCATGTGCTGTGCCATCGGGGTGTTTAGTGTCATATATTGAATAGTTTCTAATGTTAATGGAGCTTCTGCTTGTAAGGTGTGTCTCAGAAATTAGGAGTATATCGAGTTTATGGATATCAAGTAGAATCTCAACCTCATCTACATTTGGGGCGAGTCCATTAATGTCCCATGTAGCTATATTTAGTGCAATCAATTTATTAGCTTATCAATAAGTGAGCCAAGCAGTCCTATTAGCATGGTTATTTGGGCAAAAATCAAATCCATTTTTTCTAGTTGTCTGGTAATCAAGTCTCGTAAGACGTCTGTTGGCGTGAAGTTTTCTTCGTTTGATAAGTTATTTCTGAATCTGATGTCTTCAGTGAGTGTCCGTGTTGTCCGATATTTTTCTCTTGGTTTTTGAGTGTTATTGAAATTTTCATCTAGCCGCTTGGGCATTTGTTGTGTGTGAGGTGACTGGCGCCCAGTCACTCCAGAGTAGGTTGGCTGGTTAAGAGGAGTGTTTTCTCTGTCTTTCTGATTTGAGTGTTATTGAAATTTTCATCTAGTCGCTTGGGCATTTGTTGTGTGTGAGGTGACTGGCGCCCAGTCACTCCAGAGTAGGTTGGCTGGTTAAGAGGAGTGTTTTCTCTGTCTTTCTGATTTGAGTGTTATTGAAATTTTCATCTAGCCGCTTGGGCATTTGTTGTGTGTGAGGTGACTGGCGCCCAGTCACTCCAGAGTAGGTTGGCTGGTTAAGAGGAGTGTTTTCTCTGTCTTTCTGATTTGAGTGTTATTGAAATTTTCATCTAGCCGCTTGGGCATTTGTTGTGTGTGAGGTGACTGGCGCCCAGTCACTCCAGAGTAGGTTGGCTGGTTAAGAGGAGTGTTTTCTCTGTCTTTCTGATTTGAGTGTTATTGAAATTTTCATCTAGCCGCTTGGGCATTTGTTGTGTGTGAGGTGACTGGCGCCCAGTCACTCCAGAGTAGGTTGGCTGGTTAAGAGGAGTGTTTTCTCTGTCTTTCTGATTTGAGTGTTATTGAAATTTTCATCTAGCCGCTTGGGCATTTGTTGTGTGTGAGGTGACTGGCGCCCAGTCACTCCAGAGTAGGTTGGCTGGTTAAGAGGAGTGTTTTCTCTGTCTTTCTGATTTGGGTTATTAACTATCTCATTATGCTTGTTTTGGCTTCTCGTCAGTTTATCAAGAGATTGTAATTTTTTTATTTTCTCTGTGATGATAATGGGATGACTGACTACAGATGTTGTTGGCTTGTTTTCTCTTTCACGGCTTGCAGTGAATGTCGGAGGATTTGGCCTTTTATTGTAAGTGTGCCATGTTTTCTTTCTATTTAGGATTTCTTGGTACACTTCACACCCTTTATAGTTTGCTGGGTGTTCACCAAGGCACAGCGCGCATGTAGCCGGAGTGTTGCGGTCTTTTTTTGTGCAGTCGCTAGTTTTATGCTGCCCTGCGCAGTTTACACAGCGGTATGGTCTCATGCAATTGTTTTTTGAATGGCCATATTGCTGACATTTGCTGCATTGTACTATGCCGCTTTTTTTCTTGGGGTCTTCAATGGTGACGACAGTGTTGTAGATGTACTTTATTTTCTTGGCATCTATGTTGTTAGGGCTTCGTTGGAGGTTAATAAAAAATGTTGATGTTGTCATTTTTTCCGGTCCACTTCTGGCATTTATTATTTCTCCACGCACTTTGTTCCCTGTTTTTTCAAACGCCTCTATGATAGCTTCATGAGGCGTGGTGTGGTGTAAGTTTTTAATAACTAATCTGAAGCATCTCTCCTCCTTACTTGTGAAGGTGTGGCCAATGAGTCCCATCTCCCTTGCGATGCTCATGAGTTTTTTGTATGCATCTGTCGAGGAGCAGTTGACACGTAGTTGATTTCTGGTAATGATTTTGAGAGTGTATTCGTCCTTGTCCAGCATGGTTTCTATAGCTTCTGTAAGCTTGTTCACGTCCTCTATCCCATAGAGGATGAGAGGAGGTGGTTTGCTTATTCTAGTAGTGTTTTCATTATTGTCACCGGTGGTATCAGTTGGGAGTATTGAGAATGTGTTACTAGTTTCTGCGCCTTTTTGTTGAGGTGGTGAGTCTGAGAGTCTCTTACGCTTGCTGGTCCTTGGGATTGGTACTTTTTGCCAGTTTGGCCTGTTGGTTGTGTCATTTGTTATTAGATTATGAGAGAAGTCCATTTTCTCATGTGTTCTACGTTGGACTTCTTCAGTTGGTTGGCTAGGTGGTGGAAAGCTCGTCAGGGAGCTGCTGCGGGGTCTAGCATAGAACATGCTCCTATGGAAGGTCTGTTGAACCAATCTTGCCAAAAGCCAAAGGTGGCCAATTCGAAAAGTTTTTTTTAATGTTTTGCTGATACTTTAATAAATATGTACATAAGTTTTAGTAATATTACATTACTTCATAAAAAAATGCATTTTCATTTCTAACATAACATAACTTATGTTATTATAAAAATATCTAAAAACTATACTAACCCTGAAACCCTTAGAAGGCCGACCGTGCGATATCGACCGAAGCGTGATATGAGAGGACCACGCGCGTGAATCATCCTCCTAAACTAAACCAAATATAACCTAGCTGCTACCATTGGAGAAAAATCACAATATGCTGACTACACTGCCACCTTGAATGGCAAAGCTAACCATTGTCCAAAATAATAGTACCTCGTTGCTTTGGAAATATAGGTCTTTAAACATTTTATGACTTTAAACATTTTATGACTTCCGGTTCCAGCATTAGGACCACAAAAGACAAGTATATAGCACCTGGCAAAGGTACTGCAAGAAGTGAATTATAAAGAAACGATTTATATCGTCTCCTTTTTGTAACTCGTTAACTATAAGCTCCAGAGTTCCAATCTTGGTGTCATGTTTTAGCCTATATGGTCAGCTCGATGATGTAATATTTATTTTTTGTCAAAAAGACAGTGAGAGGATAATACAGGACGTGCGCTGTAAATTCAGCAAAATTGATGTTTTTGTGATCTTTAATTCGGTATAACTCGCTATTTGTACGTGTCGTAGACATTTCACGACAAACAAACAGCGGAGCGCCCGACACAGAAAACGCGTTTGTTTTCAATATTGGTTAAATATTTTTTTATTTATTGTTGATTTCATACATTCAAGAATTAATTAATAACTGTATTCTCTGTAGTCATATTAGTATTAACGTCTATACTTATGTAATAGTAGTGTGGATTCCAATAAGAGCTCAATTTATTTCACGCAAAACCTTGACAATGATGCAGGTTCCTCAGACAAAATGATCATATTTGTCCATAAAACAGCTGCATTAAAACCATGAGTTGATGAGCAACTATTAAACTTCAATATTAACGTGCATTATATCAACCTCGTATTTCCCGAAAATTTACAACAAAATAACGTCCGAGTACACGTGATTCCCAAACACGTGTACAACTACATCATAATTCAATACTATATGTACATGTAATGCTTTCTGTACATGTACAGTCAACGTCAAAAGTAGTAGATCATGCCCAACGTTTCATCATCAACATTTACGGATAAGCTTTAGTTACATTATAATCGAAACGCCCAGCTTCTTATGGGCTAGCCAACATTAACAGGGTTCCGTACAACCCCCTGTCAAGACTCATTTTCACAGGAATGCGTGGAGGTATAAAGTTGAAATTAATATCAAATACTCAAGTCTGTTGCTAACTATTGGTCTCATACAGAAGCTCAGAGTTGCGCAGCGTGCAATGGAGAGAGCTATGCTATGAGGAAATCCGTAGAAGAACCAAGGTTACCGACATAGCTCTCAGAGTTTGCAAGTTGAAGTGGCAATATGCAGGCCATATAGTTCGCAGAACCGACAACCGCTGGGGAATAAAGGTTCTCGAATGGCGACCACGAACAAGCAAGCGAAGTGTGGGGAGACCCCCCACACAATGTATCGACGAAATTGTAGCCATCGCAGGAAGTCGGTGGATGGAGGTGGCACAAATTCGCTCGTCATGACGCTCTTTGGGTGAGGCCTATGTTCAGCAGTGGACTTCTAAAGGCTGACATGATGACTCAAGTCTGACATGATGTTAACATCAATGGCGAATTCATCACTCACCTTCGATTTGCTGATGATATAGTCATCATGGCAGAAACCCTGGAAGACCTAAGCACAATGCTCAGTGACATCAATATTGTTTCTCCACAGCGTGGGTCTTAAAATGAACATAGGTAAGACGAACATCATGTCAAATGCCCATGTCGCACCCATGCTGGTTTATCTCGGGAACGATATATTCGAAGCTGTTGATCACTATGTCTACTTAGGTCAGACGATCCAACTGGGTAGATCCAACTTCGACAAAGAGGTCAACCGACGAATCCAACTCGGATGGGCAGCGCTCGGGAAATTACGCCATATCTTTTCGTCGCAGATACCGCAGAGCCTCAAGACAAAAGTTTATAATCAGTGCGTGTTACCAGTGATGACATACGGCACTGAGACGTGGTCACTTACTATTGGTCTCATACACAAGCTGCGCAGCGTGCAATGCGAGCTATGCTCGGTGTTTCACTGCGTGATAGGATCCGTAACGAGGAAATCCGTAGATGAACGTAATAGGCTAATCTATGTATTTATCTTGAATAAGGTAGTGCCGACCTCTGGTTTCACAGTGTCGAAAAAGCTTCTGACGTGTTTTAACTCCCGAACGAGAAAAGAGAGAGGTGTAAGTTTAGGGTGTGTTTGTAATGTGTATGTCTGTCTGAGGCATCGTAGTTCCCAAACGAATGGATCGATTTTAATGCATTTTTTCTGTTTGAAAGATGATATGATCAAAATGGTTCTTAGCTTTAATAGGGGAAGGTTGGGATCGTAGCTCCTTAAGTAATGGTAGGTCCATTAGTTTTGATGCGGTGTTTTTTTTTTAAATCTGATGTGGTTGAGATATCTTTTAGCGATAATGTGGGGTTGGCGATTATATTAATTTTGAATTTGTGCTTGTAACTACTGCTATCAATTGCTAGCATCTGGGACCGCACTTAACTTTTTAAAGTCATTGGTTGCTGAGGATAGAACCAAGTTTCGTTGGATTGCGAAGCCACCATCTAATAGTACTAGTGGCTCTGTGAGCTGTAGACCTCGCGCGTACAAACTTTTTTGCAAACAATCTAGCGGTGCACAGTAGCGCCATCTAGTTACCTTATTGTACAAGTAACATTCATTACCAAGGTGCTCCATCAATCCCTACCTAGTAGGTAAAGGGCTGATTCCACTGGTAGAAACCTAAAAATGAGAAATATACTGCATTTTGAGGAGCTATTCTGCTCATCACGCCGAAGGAAAAAATCAAATCTTCACCAATTTTTAATGAGAGTAACTTAAAGTTATTACCTTTCAAATAAAAAAGAACCATCGCAATCGAATTTAATAAGGCGGTGATATTCAGTAGCCCCCTTTTTAGGAGAAAGTACCTCCCCCAATCAAAATCCCAAACGTCTAAAAAAATAAAAAAAAATTTGCTTAACCTGTATACCAAGTTTCGTCTAGATTGGTTGAGAAATGCGACCTGTAGAGGAGAACAGAGATCTGGACGTACTGTTACACTGCGCATATTGCTGACCTAAGGGATAACCCCCAATAACCATTCAATTCACTGTCAGCAATATGCAAAGGTATATAATCCGCGGTTTATAGTATTCGAAGCTTTTTCCTTAATCGCTCTCTGAAGCCACCTGACTACGAACCCGGTCTTAGGCCTGCCGGTCAGCTTGGACTAAGCATCAGGTGGAACCTCTGCCCAAATAGACAGAAGTGCAGCAACAATTACAGTATCGTAATTGTTGTGTTAGTTGTTAAGACTTGTTGAAGTAAAATAAAAATAAATGTTAGTGTGTGCCCGAAAAGTTGTTTTTTTAAGATCAACTAATAGGCCCACACAACATTTGGTGTCAGAAGTGGGATCTAGTCCCTGGGCCGCCCTTCCCTGACGAGGTCGTCCTTCTTCAAACAAGTCACTGCTGCCCCTGCCGCCTGCTGTCTACTGCCACCCTGTCTAGCGCTGTAGCGCTGCTGCTTGAGCTCCGCTGTGCTTGAGGCTTTATGCCCGAGTGCCGAGCCAGCTCAGCCCCACCACCACCAGCTCCACTGTTTCTGGTCTTCGACCAGACGCCGAGCATACCCGCCTGCTGCCCGAGCTCCATCTGCCCTTGGTCACGACGGACCGAGAGCCGAGCCATCATCAGCCAAGCAGAATCCAAGACGAGTCGACCCGGTGGACAACAAAGTTCATCGCTCCGTGCCAGACCCGCCGCACGCTACCCGAAAACGCTGACGCGCAACTACGTGTCTGATGCCGACCTACTTAATCGCATTCTTGTGAATGACTTTTGTACATTTTATAATCGTTATATTGCTATTTCTTGTGTCAGTAATTATCATTACAAACAATAATGTCTGTAGATAAAACTAAAGTAGAGAGGCTCTCTCTACCTAACCAGGCAATAATGGAAAACATTCAATGTCCTGATGAAGTTTATCAAATCTTTCGATGGAGATAGACAAAAACTATCTCCTTTCATTAAAAACTGCGATAATGCGATAAACCTAGCTTCAATTTCCCAAACAGACTTACTGTTTAAATTCATATTTTCGCAATTAGAAGGCAAAGCCGAATTGGCTTGTTCCCTTAAGGTTTTTGATAACTGGCAAGACCTGAAATTATTTCTGAAGGCTACATTTGGTGAAACAAAACATAGAGATCACCTCTTGTTAGACCTTCAAACATAGAGATCACCTCTTGTTAGACCTTCAAACATAGAGATCACCTCTTGTTAGACCTTCAAACATAGAGATCACCTCTTGTTAGACCTTCAAAATTGTAAAATGATATCATCAGAGTCGGTTTCACAGTACAGCCTTCGATTAGAAACTTGCCTAACTCGCCTACAAACTGACATTGCCCATTCCACACGCGAACAAGACGAACTGAAAGGTCGTATAGCCAGTACTGAAGACTTAGCCTTACATACCTTCCTACTAGGTCTCCCAAGCTATATCTCCACTATCGTTAGATGTAGGAATCCGTCAAATTTACATGACGCGATTAATCTTGCGATACAAGAGGAGAAGCTGCACAATTATGTCCAGTCCACAAAACATACTGAACTGAGGTCTAGTAAAATATTGTGCAGAACCTGCGGTAAACCAGGACACTCCGAAAGGAGTTGTTTCCTCCAGCGACGCCCTATTCACTCAGTATCGCAACCGCAGCACCCAATGCCATCAACTTCCAACTCACCACGTCATGCTAATTCAAATTCAATAATTTGCAGATACTGCAAAAATATTGGCCACGACATATCAGAATGTCGTAAGCGCCAATATAATAATAATGCACGTCAAAGACTACAACCGAACTCTTCTCAGTCTCAAAATAAAGTCCATTATTATAACGAAGTTTCCGACGACTATAAATCAGATAGTGATTTAAACTAGAGAAGATTCCGGTTGCACGTCGTTCGGAATCATCTACACAAACCGACGTGACATACAACAGATCAATTAATGAATTTATTTCCATGTCCTCTGTATCCGCTAACCCTAATCTTCTTTTCAGAAATTCTATCTCGACACAACCTAAACCAGACTTGACTCAATCTCGTACTTACTCGACTCAATCTCTTACTAACTCGACTCAATATCATACTAACTCGACTCTATCTTATAAAAATCCGTCTCTATCGTCTCAGTCGTTTAAATTGACTCAATCTCATAAGAAAATGTCTCTATCGCCTCAATCGTCTCAATCGCCTCAATCGTCTCAATCGCCTCAATCGTCTCTATCGCCTCAATCGCCTCATTCGCCTCAATTGCCTCAACCGTCTCAATTGTCTCAAGCGCCTCAATCGTCTCAATCGTCTCAATCCTGTCAATTGCCTCAATCGTCTCAATCGTCTCAATCGTCTCAATCGCCTCAGTCGCCTCAATCATCTCAGTCGCCTCAATCGTCTCTATCGCCTCAATCGTCTCAATCGCCTCAGTCGCCTCGATCGTCTCTATCGCCTCAATCGTCTCAATCGCCTCAATCACCTCAATCGCCTCAATCGTCTCAATCGCCTCAATCGACTCAATCGTCTCAATCGTTTCAATCGCAAAATTATAAACTCTTCTTCTAAATCCCCGAACCGTACACAAACAAACTCTACACACAAGTCTACCAAGTCCACTGAATCTTCTAAGTCAAATAAATCTACCAAGTATTCTAAGTTTACCAAACCCACTGAATCTTCTAAATACAAGCATTCAAACTTGCATTCAAAGCCTAACATCCAGTCCCATCACCCTATCCCAGACTCCAGATCATATCAAGCTGTTTACGAAATCAAATATAACAAGAAGGTCCATCTACCTCATGTATATGTCAGATCTCAGTACTCCGATAAGCCACTGGTGCTCTTAGTAGACTCTGGTGCTGCTATATCTCTTCTAAAAAAATCTTCCTTGCAAGCCGAACCAGAATTGATACCAAAGGTGATCAAATTCAAAGGCATTGATAAAAAGGCTGACTATATTGAAAGTTTTGGACAGTTCAAATTTGATATCAATTTTTCAGATCACACCATCCTCGGTGTTTTTAATTTGATACCAGACTCCATCGACATAAACTTTGATGGAATCATTGGTAGCGACTTTATGAAATCTGTAAATGCAAAAATTGACTATGAGAGTAACGTTCTAAGTATTGGCAATCACTCCTTACTTCTACATTTCACAAATCCTGAATATACTATTCCTGCTCGATCTGAAACCATAATCGAATGCAATGTTTCTAATCCCAAAGTGTCCATTGGTTTCGTTGAAAAACTTGAAATCCAAGAAGGTGTTTTCATATCAAACTGCCTTGTCTCAGTCAAGCCAAATAATCATGTTAATGTCTCAGTTCTCAATACCACTGAGTCTGACGTCATAATAAAATCTCTTAGTGTCGAGCTCAATCCTTGTGATCTTCCTGATGTGACTCAAATTGGCCATATTGGTCCTGTTTCTCAATCTCCCAATAGAATCAGTAAGAGTTAAAGAACAAATCAGATCTGTCCATCTCAATGCTGAAGAGTCCCGAGTATTACACAATCTATGCACGGAATACTCTGATCTTTTTCACCTTGATGGAGATTCTTTAACATGTACTAATACTTTAGAACATGAGATTAAAACTACCAATTCTCAACCAATCCATACCAAGACTTATCGATATCCTGAAGTTCACAAAGAAGAGGTCAACAAGCAAATTTCAAAAATGCTTGATCAGAAGATTATTAAGCCTTCCAATTCTCCATGGTCCTCCCCCATCTGGGTAGTTCCCAAAAAACAAGACGCTTCCGGCCAAAAGAAATGGCGTATCGTAATCGATTATAGGAAGCTCAACGACGTTACGATAGGTGATGCATATCCTATTCCTAATATCAACGAAATCCTTGACCAGCTAGGACACAGCAAGTACTTTTCCACTCTTGATTTAGCCTCTGGCTTCCACCAGATTAAGATGAATGAAGCTGACGCAGCGAAAACGGCTTTCTCTGTCCCTAATGGCCATTTTGAATACACCAGAATGCCATTTGGTCTGAAAAATGCGCCTGCAACCTTTCAAAGACTGATGAATACAGTCCTCTCAGGTCTCCAGGGCTTACACTGTTTTATATATCTTGATGACGTCATCATATATAGTCACGATCTGTCCTCCCACATCGAAAAGCTGGAGCTTGTTTTCAAAGCCCTAAGACAACATAACCTCAAACTCCAACCAGATAAATGCGAATTTCTCCGTCGTGAGGTCGCTTATCTTGGTCATACTATTACTGACAAAGGCGTCTCTCCCAATCCGGATAAAGTCAAAGCTGTTGCCTCCTACCCTGTCCCCAAAAATCCGAAACACATCAAAGCGTTTCTTGGCCTTGTAGGCTATTATCGGAAATTCATAAAAGACTTTTCCAAAATTACCAAACCTCTGACTTCTCTCCTAAAGAAAGACTGAATTCATCTGGTCCAAAGATCAAATTCAAGCATTTGATACTCTTAAATCCTTATTGACTAGTGCTCCTATACTCCAATACCCTGATTTCTCCAAAGAATTCATCCTCACCACCGATGCATCCAATCATGCCATAGGCGCTGTCCTTTCACAAGGTGAAATAGGTAAAGACCTTCCCATTGCCTATGCCTCGCGAACCTTAAATAGTGCTGAAGGAAACTACAGTACTACAGAGAAAGAACTCTTAGGTATAATTTATGGTGTTAAAACATTCAGACCCTATCTCTACGGTAGGAAGTTCAAAATTGTCACGGACCATCGTCCTCTTGTTTGGTTTTCAATTGCAAAGACCCAAGTAGTAAACTTGTTCGCTGGAGACTAAAACTCGAAGAGTTCGACTACGAAATCTTATACAAACCAGGTCGAATAAACTCAAACGCTGACGGTTTGTCTCGTCCTCCAATCAACGCCATCGACGACATTGACGTTAACTTAACTATTAACCTGACCTATGAATCTTTCCTAAAGTCCCGTTCCAGTCCTACTGCATCTGATACTCAAATCGATGAACATAATCAAAGTCTCTTAAAAACTTCGTGTTCTGCTATTGCCTATCCAACTTCCATAGATCTCGATAGTTCAAATCTTTATTGTGAAGACATTCTTGAACTTCTAGAAGACAAAGAAGACTTCATAATGTCTGAAAAGGAACTAAACCGTGTTAAAGTTTCCAAAATCAACAATAAAACTTTCTTCCATCTCTTTACGAAAGTACATCATTTCGACTCTGCATCTTACAAAGATGTTTTTACTGTTCTCAAAGAACTACGTAATCAACTGATAATTTTCTATCCCAATGTCAAAGAAGTTTCTATATCAGATTTTACCAATCCCTTCGATAAACTGAAATTCATGCTCATTTACGAAATAATTACTTACCTCTTTAACAAGACTAATATCAAGATCAACCTTTACCATAATAAGGTCATATATCCTTCTCCAAACGAAATCCCTACCATTCTCAAAGACAATCACGACTCTCCTATCGGTGGTCATGTAGGTACAGCCCGTATGTACAACAAACTTAAAGATTTGTACTACTGGAAGAACATGAGATCCGAAGTTGAGTCCTATGTTAAACATTGTTCTCAGTGTCAACAAAATAAAGCTTTAAGAGCTACTAATAGAGCTCCCATGGAAATAACTTCCACATCTCACGAACCCCTTCAAAGAATTGCTACTGATATCGTTGGCCCATTACCAGAATCTGGCTCTGAAAAGTACAGGTACATCGTTACTTTTCAAGATGACCTAACTAAGTATTCAATGGCCTATCCTATTGTTCATTCTACCGCCGAACAAACTTCCAACTGTCTCATCAAATTCATTTCCCATTTTGGTATTCCAAAAATTCTCCTGTCTGATCAAGGTGTCCACTTCATTGCAGAAGTTTACAAGCAGATCACTTCTCTCTTTAAGATAAAACATCTTTTTTCATCTCCCTACCATCCTCAAACGAATGGTGCTCTTGAAAGGAGCCATGCTACTCTCAAGGAATACCTAAAATCCTACGTCAACGAGAACCAAAACGATTGGCACAAGTTCCTTCCTACTGCTCTTATATCCTACAATTCAAACGTCCATTCTTCGACTCACTTTACTCCCCACGAACTATTATTTGGTTGCAAACCTCATATCCCAAGTTCAATATACGACATTTCCCCTGACGTCACTTACCCCGATTACATCAAGAACTTGAAACACAAACTCACTATGTCCCGAAACTTAGCTCGAGAAAACATTCTTAGAAGTAAAGAAAGGTCAAAATCATACTATGACAAACATACCCGCAAAGTATCATACGATGTTGGAGAAATGGTTTACGTGAAATGGCATCATAGGCTGCGTAAAGCATTATCACCAGTCTGGAAAGGCCCGTACAGAATCGTCAAAGTTCACAATAATCATAACGTCACGATCCTCATTAACCGTAAACACATGCGCTACCATTTCAATGAAATCAAGCTTGCTCATGAACATTCTCTTGCAGGGCCCTCGCGCCAAGAATAATGACCTATCCATTAAACCTGACGACCCCGATCATCAATAGCCCTGGTCTCTACTTCGACCCCATCGGAACAGTAAAATATCATAACGATTTCTACAATGTCATAACCTTCTCCGATGTTTCATATTTCAAACCACACCTCGACATTCTCAAATCCAATCTAGATACTTCCAAATTAATTTGCTCAACTTATCCTTCATATCAAATGCGTTCAGACTGCAATAACATTTTAAGTCCCTTAGAAACCATGCTTAATACTGTGACTAACAATTTCTTCTCTCTGTCTCATTTAACGACTACTAATTCTACCAGATTTAAAAGAGCCACATGGTTTGGTTTCGGTGGTCCAATCCTAAAACAATTGTTTGGTTCTCTTGATGAAGATGATGCCAAATCATTCACCGATGCCATTAATAGTGTCCAAGATGATCAAAGACACTTGGCTGGTCTTATGAAAGATAACATTCACGTCATCTCATCAACCATTACCACATTTAATCAAACCATAAATAAACTCAACGATAACGAGTTAACTCTTAACGACAATATGGAAAAGCTCAATAAAATCTTAGAAACGATATCTGAAAATACTAATAAATTAGAAATTAATACTCATGTTGCAATGACGTTTAGTGCTCTTGAAAGCTCACTTGTGATCCTAAACTCTAATCTTAAGGATCTAATCGATGCTATTCTATTTGGTAAAATAAATATTGTTCATCCATCGATTCTAAGTCCCATTCAGCTATTCCACGAATTGTCTTCTAATTCCAACAATATGAATCGTAACTTTCCTGTCTCAGTTTCCATTGACAACATTCACACTTTTCTTGATATCGCAGATGTCGCATCCTTTGCTGTTGATAATAAAATCGTATTTGTTATAAAAATTCCCTTAGTTTCACTAACCGAATATAATCTATTTCATGTCTATGCTCTTCCAACTCCACATGATGTTCTAAATCCAAATACCTTTGCAATGATAAGTCCAAACACAAAGTTTTTAGCAATAACTGACGATAAATTAACGTATTCTATGTCCAATGACTTAAGTGAGTGTAAAGTGATTCTTAATAACTACTATGTGTGTAAACTGAACAATATTGAATCTAGCGTCTCTAACCCTACTTGTGAAGTGTCTATCATAACGGAACACATACGTGAAATTCCCAGTTCTTGTAATTATAAACTAATTTTAGGTAGCATAGATATATGGCAAAAGATAACCAATAATAGATGGTTATATGTACAATCTGATATAACTAAATTAACTGTTAAATGTAAAGAGTATATCCACGACTACGATATAGTTGGTTCAGGTATTCTTACAGTTCCTAAAAACTGCAAGGTGTATCATAAACTACTACAATTTCTTCCTTCAAATGAATTTACGTTAAGTATACATTTACCTTCTCCTAACTTCAATATAATCGAGGATGACTGCTGCTCTAGACAAAAATTTAATAAGAGCATTCCATTTCTTACTCCAGTAAAATTATCGCATATCAATCTGGATTCACTGCAGTACGCCTCCCATAAACTTGATCAAAGTGTTGACGAATTAGATAAAATTCAGAACCAACCATATCATATAACTTATGGATATTACTTTAGTTTCCTTACAACTCTCCTTTCCATTTCTGTATTTTCCTATATTCTGTACAAATTCTATCGTTGCTTTTGTACAAGTAACGACGCGAAAGCTAACTGTTGCATTCAAATATTCAACAGTTGCAATACTAAGTCGAATACTAGAGTCAAAAGTAAAACTAGTATTGAAATGACAGATGTTGAACTCAGTTCTGAAGATTCATCACCATCTCCTAAATCTTTCAGAAGAAATCTAAACTTGTAAATTTAATTAACTAATTCCTAATCTTAATTTCTATTACTTAGTTCTAGATCGTAAACTTATTTCCTAATCCTTAATCCTAATTACTAAATCTTAATCCTAAATCCTTATTTAAGATTTATTTACTAAGTTCTATTTCTTTTTACACATTTTATACAACGTCCTAATATTAATTATTTTCTAAGTCTAATCAAATAAATTGTCTAACCTGTTTTACATGTTTCAGTAATTAATGTAAGATGTTCATATTGATTGTTATGTTTAACTGTGTACTCCACTGCTATTGTGTTTTGTCTAATTTTATCCTTGTGTTTATTGTAACCATTACTACTACTACTACTGTATATTGTATTCTATTTTGTTTTCTATATTGTACTACGTTCTGGTTTCTGCACTTCAGTCGTCTTTATATTTTGTTTTCCATTTCAAGTCAATTACAACTTCCTTTCAATTTCTACCTAGCTCCTCCATTTCTACTCACATCCTTATTTTATTTTGGATGTTCCGTTTTAAAGGAGGAAGGTGTTACACTGCGCATATTGCTGACCTAAGGGATAACCCCCAATAACCATTCAATTCACTGTCAGCAATATGCAAAGGTATATAATCCGCGGTTTATAGTATTCGAAGCTTTTTCCTTAATCGCTCTCTGAAGCCACCTGACTACGGACCCGGTCTTAGGCCTGCCGGTCAGCTTGGACTAAGCATCAGGTGGAACCTCTGCCCAAATAGACAGAAGTGCAGCAACAATTACAGTATCGTAATTGTTGTGTTAGTTATTAAGACTTGTTGAAGTAAAATAAAAATAAATGTTAGTGTGTGCCCGAAAAGTTGTTTTTTTTTTAAGATCAACTAATAGGCCCACACAACAGTACGAAAGCATTTTTGCCCAAACTGAAACACCAGTAGATGCTTCGCTAGAGCTTCGCGCTCGCTTGGTTAAAAAATTGCATAAATCGTTCACAAGGTCACAGAATAATAACTAGACAAGGTGTAGAAAAACATGCAAATCAACCACCTCTTCAGAGTCTACTTCATTCATTCAACAAAGCACACAGCGAGTTAAACAAACCTCGACAGATTGAAATGTTTCAACAAACACTAGTTGTAATGAGACCATTCCCTTAAAAGATATTGTTACGGTGTTTTTATTTGATGTAATCACGAACGCTGAGCGGATTTGCTTATTTAGATTTCTCGCATCTTAATGTACCTTCTTGTTGGTTGGACAATCCTATCGTTTATTTAGATTTCTCGCATCTTAATGTACCTTCTTGTTGGTTGGACAATCCTATCTTTTTTTTTTATAAATGCGATTGTATGTGTATTTGTTACCACTCAGCTCCGTAAAAGCTGAACGGGTTTGATGAAATTTGGTTTAAATTATATAACTTACTTCTTTTTTTAAGTTTTAACTGCTCCACACTTTCCCAGTGATTGTATGAGAGATTTGTTTCACTGTAAGAAATATCTCGAAATTTCCGCGCTCACTTTGCTCGCGCCTTTATAAAATAATTGATCAATTGTTAACATTCATTTATAAGAAATAATAGAAATAGCTCCAAATTTTCGCACTCTCTACACTCACACCCTTGTTCTGTTATTGCCTGTTGAATGAAGGATGCAGATCTTGTTCTGTTATTGCCTGTTGAAGGAAGGATGCAGATCTTGTTCTGTTATTGCCTGTTGAAGGAAGGATGCAGATCTTGTTCTGTTATTGCCTGTTGAATGAAGGATGCAGATTTTGTTCTGTTACTAATTCCACATTTTTAAGCTATAAAAATTAATTAATAGGGGGAAAAAATTATTAAATGAAATATATTTTTGAAATAAAGTGTTTTCTTATTAATGTAGGAGTTTAATTATTTACTAATCAGGGGGTTGAATGGGAGATTTTATGTGTGAGTGTCTGTGCGTGAGTATGTTTGTGTGTAAGAGTATATATTTGTGTTTGAGGATGAGTGTAAAGGTGTGTATGAATTGATGTATTCATGCCTGCAATTGATAGCGTATGCAGATTTATAATAAATCCTCTGACTCTTCATATGAGAGCCTTAGAAGCCAATCTTTGACTGTCCGTTTGCATTCGGAAATTGAGCTGTCTTTAATGTCGCATAGTTTGCTAACATTATTGTATGTATTGAGATGAGAGAATGCTGGACATCTACGAGACAATAGGGATGAAGCTCGTGGAAGGGGGAGACGAAAGACACGTCTAGCCATTAGCTCGTAATAGTCAGGTCGGTTGGGGAGAGCCTTGTGTGCTTTTATTGTGGCATTTATAATAAATAACTGCCGAACTCGTAGGACCTTGAACTCATTGTACAGATTGTCAGTCGGATACCTAAAAGTTTTTCTTAAAATTACCTTGATAAGAGCCCGTTGGGATCTTTCCAATGCAATAAAACAAGTTTTGCCGGCACTGCCCCAAACCGAAACGCAATATTGCATGATGGATTGACACAGGGCTAGATAGATTTGTCGTATAACATCCAGCGCAGTACAATCTCTTAGCTTTTTCATAATGTAGATAAGTTTCCTCACTCGGCACGACAAATCAATTACATGGTCTTTAAAGGACAAGTTCTCATCAATCGTAATCCCCAAGTATTTTATTGATGTAGTTCGATGAATAAGGCTGCAACTGCTTGTACAATGAGGGTATTGGCTGTTGTCTTGCAAACAACTATGAATTCTTAACAAAGGATCTGTGGAAGGGCTGGAGACGCAGGTTTTGGAGAATGCCATGTATTTTGTTTTTTTAGTGTTCAACGTCAAAAGGTTTTTATCCAATAATGTTGCGACATGCGTGAGACCTACATCCGCAAGATGGTACACTTGGTCCCAGCTACTACCATGGAACAAAATATCGGTGTCATCAGCATAAGTGATAATTTCTGCGTTTTTTAGAGAGCAGCTCACTATATCATTTATGTATATTGTAAACAGTGTTGGACCAAGGATACTACCCTGCGGAACGCCAAAACCAATTGGGAGATTATCGCTAGTGCAGGAACCAATTTTTACGTATTGGCTACGATCACTCAAATAACTCCTGAACCAATCATGAGACACTCCTCTTATTCCATGGGACTCAATTTTCTTTAGAAGCAAGCCAACCGAGACGGTGTCAAACGCCTTTACTAGATCTAAAAACACCGCTAAACAATGTTTTCTATTTTCGACGTGTGATGAAACTAGATTGACAAGAAGTGATGTAGCGTCTTCGGTTGACCTACCTCGTCGGAAACCAAATTGCCTCTCTGACAGCAGGTGGTACTTTTCCAAGTATGCAATGAGACGACTATTAACAACTTTTTCAAGGACTTTTGAAATAACGCTTAGCAAAGCTATAGGCCTGTAGTTGTCAGGGAGGGTTTTGGATCCACTTTTATAAATTGGAGATATGGCAGCAATTTTCCAGCAGTCCGGGAATAAACTTGATGTTAGGCTGAGGTTAAATATATATGTGAGAGGAACTAGTAACGAATGGAGTGATTTCTTCAACAAGCTTACTGTGAATTTGTCAGGACCAGGTGAACTATCAGTATTAAATTGGGAGATGAATTTAGAAATTTCATATGGGTCCGTTGCATTGATAAAAAGTGAGTGAGTGACTGAGGAAGATGGTCTATAGCCCGCAATGAGTGAGTCTTGGGTAACACAGAGTTTATTTAGTATGGTAGCTGACAACATTTCACCAACTGACACAAAGTGTTTATTACAAAGATGAAGCGAAGCGATGGGATCATTATTGACATGATTTAAAAGTTCACTAGCGTCATTATTTTTGACTGAGGTCTGACATATGTTTTTAATAGCTTTCCAAAGCTTTTTCGTGACATTTCTATTTTCTTCTAACTGTTGACAGTTGTATTCATTTTTGAGTTTCTTTAGTCGAGTGTTACAAAAATTACGGTACCTAGTGTATACTTTACGCTTTAACTTATCATCAGGATGGGATCTAGAATCAAGGTGTAATTTATCACGGTGGCGCATACATCTGAGTAACCCAGGGGTTATCCAGGGTTTCAACGTGACCCATTTACGCCCAATTTTTATCTTTCGAGTGTGTTTGGCCATAATATTTGTCAAAATTTGATTGAATGAAATTGCCGCTGAGTTTACACAGGAGTCTTCGACAACAACAGCCCAGTCAATTTCATTCATTTCAACTGCAGCTGCTTCTATGTCTGTTTTGTATTTAAATCGAGGCTTAAGTGCAGCTTGGGTAGAAAGACCTGTTCCGGCGATAACTATATCATGGTCAGTTATTGAAGACTTGCACACCATTCCTACCGATTTAGTATTTGATTTTATGAAAATATGGTCAAGGCAGGCTTTATCTCTTGTTAGCTTTGAGATAGCTGAAAGGAGACCGTGAGATGCCATCAGGCACAAGTAATCATTTGGCACATTCTCAGATTGACTGCAAATAATATCTATGTTTATATCACCAGTAACAACGATAAATGGATAGCTCTTTAATGTAATCAGAGTGGAGTCAAGAGAATTAATAAAAGGATCAAGAAGCGACGTAGAGGGAGATCGATAGATCCCGAGGATTGCAATCCTTTTGTCAATAGTTATAAGAAGCGAGTCAGCGTCATCTATTTTTGTATACTGGATTGCAGCATTGCCGACTGAACTTTTAATATAAACAATAACACCTCCATTTTCGTTTTTCTGTGTCAAATTACGGTAAGTATCATATCCTGGTAAGGAGTCTATTCTGAGGCCTTCAGTAAGCCAACACTCAGATAGCACTATGGCGTCTATATCAGCATCTATACGTTTTAACGCAACCACAAAATCATCGAAATTATGCTGAAAGCTCCGAATATTTAAAGAGAGAACTTTGAACTTATAATCTGCCTTAATCAGTATATTCTTGCACGAGTCAACAGACTCAAGTGTATGACAGTTAATGGATACGGTTTCATCAATTTCATTAGAAACACTAAGTAAAGCCATCATTATAGTAGTAAAATAGAGAGGATGAAAGCGTCTGAGTCCAGAAAGTCACATTAATAAAAATCTTAGCAATATGAGCAAGAAAATCGTAGGAAATAGCATGAACAATTATTGTGTTGATGTTGAGTGTGTGGTAAAAGTGTAAATGAAAGTGTGTGAGTGATTTAATATATGTCGTTTCCCCATTTGTAGTTTCATCAAAATCAAGTACAAACAAACGAAAAAGCTTATTAAGTAACATTTCATAAATACTAAGTGGTTTAAAATGCGCATAACAGGCAACCGAAAGAACAAAAAGGATCTTCATGACTAATGTCCGTCTGCTTAAGCAGACGGACATTAGTGTGTGTTCCGTTAGTGTGTTCCGGAGACTTAAGTGGACGGCGGCGGCGGGCACAAATGACGTTCGAGCTCTTCCATATTCCTGATGGCAATGGCGGAATTTCCCTCACGCTTGCGTACATACACGGTACCGCCTTTGACCCAGCAGAATTTGTAGTCAGCCGATTTGGCTTGCTGCCGGGCGGCTCGAAATAACTGCCGATTTTCCAGCGTTAGTCGCTCGTTTATATATATGTTTCTCGCAGGTCCTTTTACTTGTATGTCCGCACATGTCAGGTTGCATCTACTTTTACCTTCCCTCAGGAACGTTTCACGTTGATGACGTCGAAGAAAGCGAACAACCAAAGGACGAGGGGGTCGAGTTGCAGAGCTTTCTTGGGTGCCTCCAGTGCTCAAATTTTCGCGGCTGCGAGGCCCGACGCGGGACACGTAATCCAAATCGTTTTCGTTAAGCGCTGCGCCAATTTTTTGCGAGATAATTTGCACTAAGTGCAACGGGCTTTCATGTGGAAATTCATTAATTCCGGCAATTTCTATCTCGTTCCTAAGGCTTGATTGGGCACGAGTATTTAATTCATGACGCAGTTCTACAATTTTATTACGACACGTCAAAACTTCGCATTCACGCTCCTCAAGCAGGCGTAGTCTCGAGGCGTAGTTTCTTTTCGTGTTCATCAATACGGGAGAAGCATTGCTTAACGTGCTCTGTTAAAGAAATCATGTGTGTCTTCATTTCCCCTATGTCACACCGGAGTAGCTTTATTTCCGTGGTCAAAGTAGATAAACCATTAGAATCAGCAGCGACAACAATCGGGCTCGATACAATAGAAATTTTGCTGGCACCCTCACAAAGCATCAGTGCATTCACACTCTCATTACCAGTCGAGCCGGCCGCCGACGCCGCGGGTCTCACCGGCGTGTTCGAGTTGTCTTTTTTTGGCTCCTTGCTTTGACACATAGGGCATACCCAGCTTGACTTAAAATCCTCCGATAACCTACGGTTTGCAATGTTGACACACACAGGATGATAGTAAATGCTACATTTAGAGCATTTTATATGTGGCATGCTAGTTCTAATTGTTTTAGTACACGCTGCGCAACTGTTCACCATTTTGTAAAGTTATTATAAACAAAGTGTTATCTCCAAGCAAAACAGCGCGTAGCACGTAGCGTAGATATCTTGTGTAGGCAGGTTTAGTCACTCACGTAGGTATACACGTAGCACACGAGGTCCAACGACGGGCGACGATCGCATGCGCCACCGCTCGGACGCACACCGCCTAAGTGGGACGGAGACGAATTATTTGAGATCCGCAGCCCGTCCCTCTTACCCGAGGTGTAGAGGAGCCTACCTCGACGCACAGCAGAGCCGGTCAGTAGCCGGTACTTAGATTATTGTGCACTTTAAATGGAATATGTAGTGTTTTTAAACACTCAACTATGACGCTAATTACTTTCAGCTTAAGAGTGATTATGGTGTGAAATACTGAACGGGAATTTATATGTGCACGAAACGCGTCCACACCTTTTCAAAGCTAGAATCGAACTCCCCAATATATAAGTAGCACAAAATGTTCGCGCTCGCTTCGCTCGAGCCTTTTTGTAATATGACATGTTTTGTAGTCATAGAAGATCGATCATAAACTTTCTTATTGTTCACGTAGCTACACAATAAAAGGTATATATCGGTAGCTTCAAAATATTCAAATATAAAGGGGCGCTGAATTATGTCTCGCCCCGGGCGCACAGATGGCAGGTCCTGTGTACAAGCATAGGCAGATGATGATGATCATTTGTTATGTGATTTGGAATAGTAATGTTACAATTTTACGCAAATAAAAATATCTGAAATTTTTCGCTTTTCGCCTAAGATTGTGTCAATCGTTTTGTGATTTAGAATTTTATTTTAGATTTTATATTAAAATCAGGAACGTTGGAACGGATATGGTGTTAACAGCAATGGTGAATACATCACCTTCGATTTGCTGATGATATAGTCATCGTGGCAGAAACCCTGAAAGACCTAACCATAATGCTCAGTGACCTCAATATTGTTTCCCAGGAACATCATGTCAAATGCCCATGTCGTACCCATGTCGTTTGTCGAAGCTGTTGATCACTATGTCTACTTAGGTTAGACGATCCAACTGGGTAGATCCAACTTCGACAAAGAGGTCAACCGACGAATCCAACTCGGATGGGCAGCGTTCGGGAAATTACGCCATATCTTCTCGTCGCAGATACCGCAGAGCCTCAAGACGACAAAACTGACAAACCCCCCCAATATGACATGACAGAGACACCGCAAAGACGGCCCCCAGTCCCCGGCGGCTCCGTTATTCCTGGCACCGGTAGCAGCCACGGTAACGGCGGAGCTGGGGAGGGGGGGGGGGGGGTTGTTAAGAATCCCCGGCAAAGACCCAGCTAGCCATCGCAGGAAGTCGGTGGATGGAGGTGGCACAAGATCGCTCGTCATGGCGCTCTTTGTGGGAGGCCTATGTTCAGCAGTGGACTTCTAAGGGCTGACATGATGATGATGACGTACTTTTGAGGAATGTTCAATAAATATAATTTATTTTTATAGTAATCACGAAGGTAATCAAAATGGCGCAAAGAAAAGAAGGCGTGGTCAAAAACGCTCGCAAACGCCGAGGACGAACAATTGGCCAAGGTGGTAGAGGTGGCAGCCGCGGTGCGGGCGACAGTCGGGCGGACAAAGAAAGCGTAGAAGATCATCACGTCTAGAAGAAATGGATGCGCCAGCTGCTGTGAAGCCTGCGCAGGCTCCACAGTCTGCGAGTAACGCTAAATTATATATATCATAGAAGCTTTACAATCTGATGTAGAACAGAACAGAAGATTATTATTAAAAATTTGTAAATAATAATGTGATTTTATTTGTGTTATTCTAGTGTTTTTACAATTTGATAAGTGTTATGAGCAAAGTAATATCTAAGCATATCTAATTTACTATTATATAATAATTACGCTTACTGGATTAAATTCTCTTATGAACAATAAAAATATATTGTTGCTACAAGTGACAACTTTAAATTGTTAATACATATAGTTCAAAATTTAGAAAAGAGGGCGGGGGTGCGGGAAGGGTGTAACTGTAGGCAATTTAAAATTAAATGTGTATCAGAGAGTTCATAGGAACATTTTGTTTATTTAGAAGTATAACTTTCATTAGTAAGAAAACTCCATGAAAATCTTCCAGTTTTCTTATAAGTGAAAGTGCCTAATCTTAAATAAACAAAATGTTCATAGGAGCCTTCCGACATATAATATATATATAATATGCATAGACTAATAACTACTTCATATATGGGATGCTATTTAAGTACCTAGCATCTTAGCTTAAAATAAAACATTAAAACCAACTTATACTTTACACAAACATGTTATGTTTATATTTACTTATAATATAACAGTACATAATAAAAAGTCTGTATCGAAAATAATATTTCAAAACATGGTCGGATCATAAGCTACTTAATAAGAATAAAACATTTCTACTACTTGTAATTATAATAAACATGGTAGGACTAGGATCATAAGCTGCTTAATAAGAATAAAACATTTCTACTACTTGTAATTACAATAAACAAGGTAGGACTAGGATCATAAGCTGCTTAATAAGAATAAAACATTTCTACTACTTGTAATTATAATAAACATGGTAGGACTAGGATCATAAGCTACTTAATAAGAATAAAACATTTCTACTACTTGTAATTATAATAAACATGGTAGGACTAGGATCATAAGCTGCTTAATAAGAATAAAACATTTCTACTACTTGTAATTACAATAAACAAGGTAGGACTAGGATCATAAGCTGCTTAATAAGAATAAAACATTTCTACTACTTGTAATTATAATAAACATGGTAGGACTAGGATCATAAGCTACTTAATAAGAATAAAACATTTCTACTACTTGTAATTATAATAAACATGGTAGGACTAGGATCATAAGCTGCTTAATAAGAATAAAACATTTCTACTACTTGTAATTACAATAAACAAGGTAGGACTAGGATCATAAGCTGCTTAATAAGAATAAAACATTTCTACTACTTGTAATTACAATAAACAAGGTAGGACTAGGATCATAAGCTGCTTAATAAGAATAAAACATTTCTACTACTTGTAATTACAATAAACAAGGTAGGACTAGGATCATAAGCTGCTTAATAAGAATAAAACATTTCTACTACTTGTATTTACAATAAAGTATACAATTAATTATCAAATAAATGGATAATTTCAACAAAAACTACTATTATTTAACACTTTTATTTAATTATCTACAATAGCTCTGCTTAGTAGCATTTTCTACCAGTCAACCGGTTTATGCAAGAAAAATATATGTGAGCTCAGAATATTACGATTAATTGTGTCAAGTATTTCATGATGTTTCACATAATTTAAAATATACTTTATCAAAGACCAAATTAGGTAAATTTAAAAACATAAAATAATTATTTATGCAGAAATAATATATTCATCAAGGGCATCACAGACGATTAAGATACTATAATATTTGATGTTACGATATCTGCATATAAAATATTATAGCATCTTAGGGTATTACACACGGTAAAGATACCATAATATATTGAAATTATTCATTCGCTCGCAGGCCGTCCTAGGTGCCACACGTAATTCTTCACCGCTTTGTATATACAGAATGATAAAATATGAGTAGTACGGTTTCACTATTAGATTTATTAGATAGGTCATCAGACGACGATTCTGATTTCGAATTTGATATGCATTAGCGCACTGTAAGAGGTGATCAATTTGGATAGAAAATCACATTAAATTTAGAAAAATCCGCGGTGAATTTAATCTTTACGCAGATGTTTGTACAAAAAAATATCATACTTATTTTAATAAGCCGAAGGAAACTTTTCTCGAAATTCATAATTTGATTAAGGAAGATATAGTGAAACAAAATACGAACATGCGCGAGAGCATTTGTACAGAACAAATACTTGCAGTATGCTAAGAACCATCTCGTTTACCTCAGCTTTCAAACATAAAAAACCGCAGCTAAATCGGTCCATTCGTTCGAAAGCTACGATTCGCACCGCTCGCCCCCCCCCCCCCCCTTTCCATCCTCCAATTATAGCTATGAATCATATTGTTTACCCCAGCTTTCAAACATAAAAAAACCACAGCTAAATAGGTCCATTTGTTTGGAAGCTACGATTTTCACCCCCCTTTTCTTTCTCACCTCCCCCCTCCCTCTCCCCATATATCTAAGAACCATCTCGATCATATCAGCTTTCGAACAGAAAAAACCGCATCAAAATCGGTCCATTCGTTTGGGAGCTACGATGACACACACACACATGCACAGTGATACACACCCTAAACTTATAACACCCGTCTCTTTGTTCAGGGGTTAAAAAAAACCGTCAAGAATACAAAACAGAGCAACCTGTAGAGCATATTACGATATATTTTGTATCTTAGGATAGTATATTAATATATATTTTGTATCTTTTACGATATATTTCGTATCATACGATGAATCCTTTTCAAAAATTCCACATCGCTCGATATCTTAAGATACTGTAAGATGCAAATATATATTATCTTGTGATGGTTCATATAAATTGTATGGCGAGCGATATTAATTTGTCTTAAGATAAAATATGTATTGTACGTTTGAGAGCAGCTGATGCTTCTTCTGAAAATGTTCTGTTCCATGGGTAAAAAATCTTTTTACACATAGTTTAGACACATTGTTATATTACTAACATTTATATCTTTATGTAAATTACATTTCTTCAGAAAACTTAAATTAACCACTCGTTTTAAATGACCTACTAAACATTAAAAAAACTTACATTAAGCTACTTAATGCTACTTAGCATTAAGTCCTCCTTGTACATTGTATTTGTGTGCTAAAGAATAAATAAATAAATTAAAAAAAATGTGTGCCTTGTCTCTTCAATAGATTAATGAACTAATGTGGCGCAGCATTCCACACAAGCTACCATTTCTCTTGTTACATAGTTTACGCTTTTCTGGACGCGCTTCTCCGCCACGCAATTTTCGCCGGCGCGCCGCCGCCGCTGTTTTTGTTGGCGGCGCGCCGCCAACAAAGTCTACTCCCGCCAGACGCCAATGAACATTTACTGCAAATTTTTCTCTTTGATTTACTGCAAGAGTCGGAGCGAATTCATTTAAAAAATATTGTTTAATCTGTAAAATAATGTAAAAATTATATTAGAAAAAATTAAAAGTGTACCCAGAAACACATTTCTTAAATGGTATTCAACTTTCTCGTGCATTTCTTGGCAAAAAGAAAAAAAAGAAGAAAATATTTTTATGCAATGCCCGTAGAGGGACTGTCAATAGATATAATACAAACTGCGTGGATATATATTTTCGCTAGCTTGTAGCAGTAGGAATCAGGAATCAAATTTTTGTATGGAAAGCCTGTGCCCAGCAGTGTCCACCGTTTTTGGGACATTCTGTATACAGGATGTTTTAACACTGATGGATCAAAGTAGGGGGTCAGCTAAAACACCACCAGGCCTATCGATTTAACCCCATGTATGTTCAGCGATTTGGAATAGTTTAGGAGTTACGGGATATTTTTGTTTTTTTAACCCGACTCCACATTTCATTAGAAATTTAGTAATTATGACCAATTTATTAGCACAAACGTGTTTTTTTTTGTGTAGGCAGTATAACTATGGGTCTTTTAAAATACATTAATACTATTGCATTATATTTTTTTGATTCTATGAAAAAACATAACAATGGAAATGTTTATCTTATACAAAAACTGTTTTCAATCCATTCTTCCCATTTCTTTCCACACATCTCTAACTACGCCTACTTGGGGCCAGTCAGATTGAAATGCTACTAGATAATCACGCCACCTTATTCGTGGCCGGCCACGTCGTCGCCGACCGCCTGTAGGCTCCCATTGTGTAAACCATCCCATATAACTTTACTAATATAAAACATGTCCACCATCTTGGATTTGAAAATGGATGTAATTTTCGTTATAATCACCTCGACGAGAAACCTCGAAAACGAAACCCACATAATTTTACTAAAAAAAACATGTTCCCGCCATCTTGGATTGGAAGATAGATATTTTTAAGCACCCCGAGATATCAATATTGTCTCCTCAAATTTGCATTGCAGTTCAACGGGCAATGCCACCAGCATGGTTGGGTACGCTGCCAACCGTTACTGGATAATGGACTTCCATGGAATGCGGGTTGTCCCACGGTTTCATGTTTAGACTAGTACTGAGGTGAGGGCGGCAGGCGCGCGACGCGCCGATTGCACTTTTCATGATAATTTCGCCCGTCAGTTACGCCGCGGCTAATTAGGTGGACCGTTTTAAAAATGGACCGCACGTGAAACCGGTCAACAACGGGAAAATTGGTGCAGGCTCTCTCACAATAAAACCACATATAACAAAAGTTATTGCTTACACAATGCATAAAATAAATGAACATGAGTTTTGTTTAAAGAAACCACTGTTGTATAACCTTGATGGCAGGACACTTGGTGGTTTTCGTCTGGCTAGCTACCACCACCCTCAAGCTCAGCCATCCTCAGAGTTCAGCCAAGCAAACATCTCATCCGAAGAACAGACACTAATGAAGCGTGCATTGAGCTCAGGGTTGGTTGGGATCAACCTCCCTTCTTGTAGCTGGACTGGAAGGGACTCCTGGCAATTCAGCTTGGCTTTCTCAAATGATGTGCGATTTCTTCGATCAAGGTCCAGAGGTGACTGCAATGAGATTTTATTATTAATAACATTATGATGCTAAAATACAAACCGATTTAAAAAAAACTACTACGGATGAATATATTAGGGCAAGGGCTCTCACACTTTTTGGTATAACACGACACATTCACGAAAAGAACAAAAAAGTTATCCCGAGGCCCGAGACAATCAAATGTACTGACAATATAAGGTGTCTCTATACTGTTGTCTGACGACAGTGCAATAACTATCTGTGAAACCATACATCTCGGTATGTGGGCCGCTGCTGATGGAGCAGGCAGTGCGGGGCGCAAGAGCCACGCAGCCAGCAGTAGCTCTAAGCTATAAGTACTATTATCTATACTGTGCACTGCACCAGACGTCACGGTATGTGGGCCGCTGCTGATGGAGCAGGCTGGGCGGGGTGCAAGAGCCACGCAGCCAGCAGTAGTTCTAAGCTATAAGTACTATTATCTATACTGTCCACTGCACCAGACATCACGGTATGTGGGCCGCTGCTGATGGAGCAGGCGGGGCGGTGAATAAGGGCATGAATGTGGCGGTTAGTTAGTTATTGTTAGTGAATACGGGAACGAGTATGGCGGTTAGTTAGTTATTGTTAATGAATACGGGCATGAGTGTGGCGGTCAGTTATTATTTGTGAATACGGGCGTGAGTGTGGCGGTTAGTTAGTTATTCTTGGTGAATATGGGCATAAGTGTGGCGGTTAGTTAGTTATTGTTAGTGAATACGGGCATGAGTGTGGCGGTCAGTTATTATTTGTGAATACGGGCGTGAGTGTGGCGGTTGGTTAGTTATTCTTGGTGAATATGGGCATAAGTGTGGCGGTTAGTTAGTTATTGTTAGTGAATATGGGCATGAGTGTGGCGGTCAGTTAGTTATTATTTGTGAATATGGGCGTGAGTGTGGCGGTTATTTAGTTATTGTTGGTGAATACGGGCATAAGTGTGGCGGTTAATTTGTTATTGTTTGCTTTATTCCTATAATAGTAATGTTACAGCCTGATGATGATGTCTAAACATTACTTAGAAATTAAAGAATTAATAAGAAACTAATTAATAACATCATAAACCATACCTGCATTTGTGTCACCCAATATTATGTTACTAGGACGGTTGATTGTTGTGTTTTCTCATAATATGCCGTTTTAAATATCCTGATTGTGTAAATTTCTATTTACAACTACTGCATACATATTATTGTTTCTCTACAGTGTGTGTAAATTCATGTCTTTTTAAAATGGCCTGTTTGTGTACATTTATAATCACACATAGTGCATGCATATGGTTTCTCTCCTGTGTGTATTCATGTATCATCATCATGTATCATATGATGTTTTAAATTGCTTGCATGTCCACATTTATAATCACAAATATTGCAATTATACGGTTTCTCACCAGTGTGTGTTTTAATATGTTGTTTTAAAGAATCTGCTCTTACACATTTATAATCACACATAGTGCAAGCATATGGTTTCTCTCTAGTATGTGTTTTTAAATGATTTTTTAAACTACCTGCATGTTCACATTTTAATATCACACTTATTGCATTTATAGGGCTTCTCTACTGTGTGTGTTGTCATATGCTGTTTTAAACAACCTGCTTGCCCACATTTATAATCACACAGTGTGTACTTATAGGGTTTCTCCCCTGTGTACTGTATATATATATATATATATATATATATATATATATATATATATATATTCTATATGATTTTTAAATCACCTGCTGGTCCACATTTATAATCACACATATTGCATTTAAAGGGAATCTCTCATGTGTATTTTCATGTTCTTTTTAAAATTACTTGAACGTCCACATTTATATTCACACATATTGCATGCATATGGTTTCTCTCCAGAGTGTATTCTTATATATCTTTTTAAGTCACTTGCACTCATAATCACACATGATGCATTTGAGTTTCTCTCCTGTGTTTTTTATAGTGCATGCATATGGTTTTTTACCAGTGTGGTTTATTATGTTGTTTTAACGAACTTGCAAGTCTAAATTTATAACCACACATAGTGCATTCATAGGGTTTCTCTCATGTGTGTTTACTCATATGTTCTTTTAAATGAACTGCTTGTCTACATTTATAATCACACATAGTACATGCATATGGTTTCTGTCCTGTATGTGTTTTTTCATGTTGTTTTAAATTCCCAGCTTGACCACATTTATAGTCACACACAGTGCATGCACATGTTTTTTCTCCTGTGTGTGTTCTAACATGTACTTTTAAATAACAAGTAGATGCTGACTTATAGTGACAAAAAGCACACACATACAGGGTGTGGCGTAAGGAATGGATAACCTTGTACCTACAGTTAGGGGACACCATGACGGTCCAGAAAATAAAAAAATGTGCCTAGTAAAAGTCTCACCGTTTTAATCAACATTTTTTTGAAAAATTAAGAAAATGGCACCCTTCGCCACTCTTTTCGGTGGCAAAATTGAAAATAAAGGAATTTTCTCAATCTGTTTTTTGGATAGTAGTCTGAGATAAGTGTGCTTTCGAATGTAATATGATTTTTTTGTGCCACGGTTTTATTTTTTTTGTAAATAAATAATACAGCTCAAAGTTTCATGTTTTGCGATATTTTTTTGAAAGTTTAACCCCTCGTGGTGTAAAAAAAATGTATGGTCACCCGAGTGCCTAATAAATAAATAAATTGTCTATTTTATCAAAGATTTGTAAAATAACATTTATTTGTCTATAAAAACTTACAACAAGTGTTCAAAGTGGCCACCATGTGCTCTAATACATGCTCTGCACCATCTTAAGAATGGCAACATATCGATCCATGGCAACATCAAGTTTACCTATGAACTGGAGGTGGAGAAAACGTTAGCTTTCCTGGATGTCAGAGTGTCGGTGAGACCTAATGGCTCGTTATCTCATTCTGTTTATAGGAAACCAACACACACTGACAGATACCTCATCGCCTTTTCACATCACCACCCGCGGCATTTACAATCAGTAGCCAGATCACTTTTAGACAGAGTTCATGCCCTCTGTGACCCTGAACATTTGGATGCCGAAGCGTCTCATGTTCAGGAGGTACTCAAGCGAAACGGATATGTGGTGACCAGACGTTGGCGTCCTAGACGCAGATATAAAAAGAGTAGGTCTGATGTCGATAGACATCCGGCTTTCATGCCTTATGTAAAAGGAGTGACGGATAAAGTCGGTGCTTTATTAAAGGACTACTCTATCAAGACTGTTTATACTCCTTTATCCAAGTTAGCAAGGCATGTTAGAACACCGAAAGATGTCATTCCTTTTGAAACTCCTGGCGTATATAAGATAGATTGCAGCTGCGGTAGTTCCTACATTGGACAAACCAAGCGTACTATAGCGGAAAGGGTCAAAGAACACATTGCAGCTGTAAAGAACCGCCAGATAAATAAATCTGCAATTGCTAAACATTTGCTCGAATCGGGCCCTAATCACTGGATTGAACTCCATGACCCGAAGATCCTCTCCACGGAACGTCACTACTACTCCAGGATTGTACGTGAAGCGGTTGAAATTAAAAAGTATCCCAATTTCAACCGAGAGGATGGTTTCAAGTTGGCTGCGTCCTGGAATCCCGTGATAAGCAAGTGTTCGCGTCGCGGTTTATGTCAGAAGATATCTGCAGATGTCGTTAGTGTAGTGTGTCGTGACAATTCTGAATTTTTACAAAACCAAATGCGGGTAGTTGGAGACAACGCTCGCCCTTCTCGACGCTGAAACCCGCTACTTCAGTCTTCTCGTGACCACGATCAATGCAACTTGATCGAAACGTCGAGGTAAATAAATATTAAGTTTTCAGCGTGATTAAGTCCCGTTTAAATATTTAACTATCTTAAGAATGATCTTTTGATTTTTCGCGCATATCTGGCCTCAGTTATTTCCTGGGCAGCCCTTTGTAGACGCTCTCGTAATTGTTCCACAGTGGCGATGGGCTCTCTGTAGACCTTCTCTTTTAGGCACCCCCAGTAGAAAAAATCGAGCGGGTTGAGGTCAGGTGACCAACGTGGCCACAAAATTGTCCCCAATCACCCGATCCATCTTCGGGGATAAACGCTATCCAAATATTGCCGAACGCTGCGGGTGTAATGGGCGGGGCATACGTCGTGCTGCAGCCACATTCTACTTCTCTCTTGTTTGCTTTTGCTGTTGTTTTAGACTATAAGCACTCACAGGTTTGTCATCACACATGTTGCTGTTTAGACTATAATCACTCTAAATACCTCATACAAGACATATGACCCCTAGAATTGAAGATAATGACAGTCTCAGTTTAAACAAATTGAAAGGCTGGCTTATTTCCAAAGTGTTTTATAATTTAATAGAATACTTTGAATGCTTATTTCTAAAATAAAGTTTATTTAAAAATGAGTGCATTAGATATAAGGTAAAAATGTAATAAAAATGTAAACTTGCCGATTCTCATGTAAATAATTATTAGTTACTTATGAGACTTGTTGTCAATAAGTTAATTTATATTTATTGTACGTCCGAACAGGGCAAAACTGTTGTTTCTTCTAATATTAACTCTACCACCTTTTGTACACAGTTTTATGCAATAAAAATATTCTGATCCTGATTCTGAATACCTCACGTATGCATACAAGGGAAGGAATGATTCTGCGTATGGTCTAACTCAGGGTTCGGCAATTGGCGGACTGCAGTCCGAATTCACAGCACACGTTTCTTTACGTCCACTAAGACCACCCAATCTGATCTCCACTTTATAACCGCAACACTGTATTATCAGTGCATCATGCACCAGACAGCCCTTTCCGGCAAACTCAGTAGGTACTACACTGAAGAGCACAATGAAAAATCTAGGCAAGTTGATCAATTTCATGAGGTTTCGCTCTGCTCTTCAGCACACGCAAATCAAGAGTTTCTGACTAAATGTGACTGCATACTTGTCTGAATGTGACTGCATACTTGTCTGAATGTGACTGCATACTTGTCTGAATGTGACTGCATACTTGTCTGAATGTGACTGCATACTTGTCTGAATGTGACTGCATACTTGTCTGAATGTGACTGCATACTTGTCTGAATGTGACTGCATACTTGTCTGAATGTGACTGCATACTTTTCTGAATGTGACTGCATACTTTTCTGAATGTGACTGCATACTTGTCTGAATGTGACTGCATACTTGTCTGAATGTGACTGCATACTTATTTTGATTTACTGCATCACAGCAATGTTTGTAGATTAAGCAATGGACATGTATTTGAAAGTTTCTGGATAAAAGAAGGGACCACATTTTTACACAACTGCTCAAAAAAGTAGTGTAATGTTTTAGTAGTTTATGTATGTATGTGTTTCTTTATTTCACCATAACTTATAATTGCCTAGTAACCATTTATGCAATAGACAAATGTTAATATCATGCATGTCATGTAGTACGAGTATATTGACATAGGTGATAGCATTTTTTCTAATAGAATTAAAGGGTGTTTTTTAGAGGCATAGAACTTTGAAATGGAATAAAACAAAGATGATATTTTAAATTGACATGAAATTTACTGTATTCGAAAGATAATCTTCTGGCATTATAATTTAAATATGACTTCTGGCTGACCGCCACGGCTGGCTCGGACGTAGTCCAATCCAACATTTGTGGCCGTATATCGGCAATAACGCGACGAATGTTGTCCTCCAAGTGGTCAATCGTTTCGGGCTTATCGGCGTAGACTAGCGACTTCACATATCCCCACAGAAAATAGTCAAGCGGCGTTAAATCGCAGGATCTTGGAGGCCAATTCACGGGTCCGAAATGTGAAACTATGCGGTTACCAAACGTTTCCTTCAATAAATCAATTGTGGCACGAGCTGTATGACATGTTGCCCCGTCTTGTTGAAACCACAGCTTCTGCACATCATGATTGTTCAATTGATGAACGAAAAAGTCAGTAATCATGGCTCTATAGCGATCACCATTGACTGTGACGTTCTGGCCAGCATTGTTTTCAAAGAAGTACGGACCAATTATTCCACCAGCCCATAAAGCACACCAAACAGTCAGTTTTTCAGGATGTAACGGTGTCTCAACATAAGTTTGAGGATTATCATCACTCCAAATACGGCAGTTTTGTTTATTGACGTATCTATTTAACCAAAAGTGAGCTTCATCGCTAAACAAAATTCGCTTATTAAAATCGGGGAAATTCGCTTTCGAACAGACCATGCCTTTCAAAATAAATTTGCACAATTTGGAAGCGTTGTTCAGTGGCCCAATTCCATAACTTGGCTACAATCGGATTATCACTTTTTTCATAGCAAATTCGACTCTATCGCAAGGCATTAGTGGTTGCGATACTGAGAATTCGATTGAAGCCAAGTTATGGAATCGGGCTGCAGGCGTCAGACAGCTGACAAAATGGCCGCCAGTTAAAAAAGTGTTGCCAACTTAAAGTTCTATACTGTTACGAGCTGGGGTTCGGATAAAACAAATGTACTCTAAATACACCAAAAAATTAACACCTCTATTCGAAAAACCACAAAAAGAAATTAATCCAACAAATAATGCTCAAACACTCTTTAACTTGACTGTACACTCTTATCAATTATCACTGAATACTCGCTTCGAATCACTTTGATCGTTTCGTTTCGTCAGCCAAATCAGTAATGTCCCAGGCAGTCGATGCGCGCTCTATTTATACCGCAACGGGCGTTTCGAGAAGGTACTCGTTACTACTCGTATGTACTAACAGTAGTCGGTAGGTGGTGTAGGTATTTGAACTTTCAAGGCCGGCGGCGCCTTTGAGTTGCCGCGCCGCGCCGCGTCTGTAGGTACTTAACGTCAGCGGCGCCTTTGATGTTGCCGCGCCCGTAGGTACATACCTACCGCGCGCTCTGGAAACTTCTGTAGGTACCTACGCTCTACTAGTGTGTTCCAGAATGTTCCTTTAAATGTAGTTATTGCGTCATTTTAGTACCTACTGTTTTTCTAAGAATCGACTGGCGTAACAATACCTTTAAAAAAAACACCCGTTAGTTTGCAATAGCTTGTTACATGTTACATAGCTCCATCTTTTAGACTTCTTGAAAATATTTGAATCTCGAGCAGCAAACAAATTAGTAAAACAATGTACAAAAGTATGAAATTCTGATTATGATGATGGATTATTTAATTTGTTATTGAAAACGATGGCAGCTCCTAAATAAGTTAAAGTAAAATAATTAAATAAATATATTTGGGACAATTCCTCACCAATTACCTAGCCCCAAACTAGGATACCCTGTAATATGGGCACTAGATAACGGATAAACATACATAAATACGAATATCAACATCCATGACTCGGAAACAAACATTTCTGCTCATCACACAAATTATTGCACCTTGCAGGATTCGAACCCGCGACCGTTTGATTCGACGGCCGGTTTTTTCGATGGCTAGTAGCCACTAGACCAACCGGCCGTCGAATTATATAATAAGTTAATATAAGTTGGAAATATGTTTAGAATTATCATTCAATGAATTAAGTTAGCAAAACTAATTTAATAATAAATACTTCAAGTATTATAAGATTCAAAAAGAAAGAAACAATCTATACTATAATAAAACTGTAACTGGGCTAAATCTGTACATTAAATATTTTTTGAAAATTTTAATTAATATGAACTTCAAAATCGATATGGAGTGCAAAAATGTTTTATTTTTTATTTTTTGTCTGTCTGTCTGTCTGTCTGTCTCTTTGAACACGCATCACGCAGAAACTACCCGACCGATTTTGATGCAACTTGGCACAATCATAGATTATGTTATGGATTAACATTTAGAATACTTTTTATCCCGAAAAAAACAATGGTTCCCGCAGGATAGGGGTTGAAAGTTATTTAAAAAAAACACATATCACGCTGAAACTATCGTACGGATTTTGAAGTAACTTGGCACAGTCAAAGTTTATAGTATGTGTTAAAATGAATGATACTTCTAATCACGAATAAATACGGGATTCCTGCGGGATATGAGTCTAAAGTTATGTTAATTTGAAAGGAATAATAATTGCACATCCGTTTATAAAACGGTACCGTAAATTCGGCACCTATACCACAAGTCAGAGTGGCACAGTAGAAGCGGTGTCTGGCTCGCAACCCAGAGGCACATGGATTGAATCCACGCGCTGCTATGAATGTTTTGCCTCAATATTTATAAGCATTTACATATTTTGTGCCTTTTTTTACATTTTCTTTGATTTTTTTAAGGCTTATTTAATTTCCTGAAGTAAACCGTCAAGGTTTGTTTGAAAACAATTTATATAATGGGAGCTATCCGAACGAATGGTCCGACTTAGGTGCGGTTTTTTATGTTTGCTAGCTGAGGTAATCGAGATGGTATAGTACGAGTTTGGTACGAGTATAGATAGCACAATGGCATCAACAACTCAAGCGAATAAACCAAAGGCATCAAAGTTCTCCCTCCGATTTAACTAGATGGCGCTGATTGACCTTAAAACACGCAATCATTTCATTCCTGCAACCATTAAAACTGTAACTGGGCTAAATCTGTACGCGTACTTTGTTTGAAAATTATAATTGAGATGAACTTCAAAATCGATTGTTTCTTCCATTGAGATATTATAATGTACTACCTGCGTACCTACATAATTATATAGTTATATCGGAGGTTTCTTCATAATGTCTTACTGGCAAAATGGTTAGTTGTCGGTATTGAAATGTGTACATACAGAGGTAGGTACATGTGTTGCTCTTCACAGAGAAAGTATAGTTTTTTTTTTTAAATCAATCCTCATATCGTGTTGGAAAAGCTCAAAAAGTAGGTAGGTAGGGTAGGTAATTATTAAGAGCCAGTTAAAGTGCCAGTAAGTACGTCGTTCTGTGAAACATCATAAAAAATAATTTGTACTAGGAACACAATGTTTCGTTGCATTAAAATTTGTTCGTATGGACCTCATAATAATTACTGACCCTTGAATCCCTTGATGCCCCATCCAATTTACCTCACCACCTTAATTACTCTCTAATCTGTGCTACCTTACCTTCGGAGATAATTTTCTCTACTCAATAACAAGACGTTCATGATAACAAGTTACTTCATTTAAACTAGATGGCGTTGTCTACCCTTAAAACACGCAAGCGGTTTGTTACGAAGTGGTTTGAACGTTAAATGAACTCGAACAACACGTTTTCTTCTTTTTTTTACATTATGGTCCCTAAAGGCTCTTAAAACGTATTTAGATGTTTTTTTTGATAGAATAAGTCGACTTCAGTTGTAAAACGCGCAGCGAAATTAAGCGAATTATTTACAGTAAAATAGTAATTTATTAATTAAAAAAATAAATTTAACTCATTCATGTCATGAATCTTTCATTATAAAAACCAGGGTTCAAAATACTTTCAAGTGGTTTGTAAACCGAAGCCTTGAAATTAGAAAATACTTGCATAGGAAATTGATCTTATAAAATAAGGAAAAATAAATAAGGAGCACAATCGTGTTTGCGAAAAAAGTACTTGGAAGCGTGGAATTGAAAGTAAAAAATACTGCATAGGAAATTGACCCGTGCGCTTATGTAAATAAAGAGCACAATTGCGTTTGCTTAAAAAACTTCGAAGCTTTGCACGTTTTTTGAGCGACCTATCAGCCACCTAGGTTGTTGTGACCCGGCTGGCCGAGTGCGGCCGAACTCAGCCGAACCCGCCACCGAGTATGTAGGTGCGGACGTGGCGAAAGAGCGAGTTGGTGAGTAAAATACTTTCAAAGTCTTGCAAGTATTGCGGGTCCGCACCAGGGCGGCGTACTTACAAGCCAAAACCTGGTTTAAAAACCTGGTTGCGTAAATACCCACCTTCCCTAATTCCACGCAGGTGGCGTGGAATTGGCGTGAGTGGTCATACAGAATCCAGGCCCTGCTCTCAACTCAAGCCCTTGCGACTGATTTGAAAACTGGGGTACTTGGTATCTTAGGCCTTGCACGCACTGCCTTGCAGTGGAACGCGGTGCGTTTATTCTAGCGTTTATTTCACATTGTATTACATGCGTTTATTTCATATTATATTATATGCGTTCATTTCATTGCAATACGTGCACTTCTATGAAGTGTCATGGAAGTGCAAGTGTGTTGTACGTACGGAGTGCCGTACTTCACAGAATATGCGTTATAAAAAGGCAAGGCAGTGCCTTATTCCGATGATTAGATGCCGAGTAATCGATAAAAAACTATTTGACGGCTGAACGAATTTTTAAGAAATGTAGTATAATATTGTACTTTGTAGGTTTGGTCCTGGTCCTCCTGGTCCTCTGGACCAAACCTACAACTGGTCTGGTGGTGGTTTGGCTTTTGGTCCTGGAATAAAACGTGTGGGCTACTTTTAAATGAAATGACCACGCGGGCAAAGCCGCGGGCACAGCTATACTTAATAAATTGAGGTTTTTCTTTCTTATAAGTTTTATACTATTTGAATTCGGTAGAAATTAAAAATATAAAAGTTTTATTTTGTTTGAGTTTTTCGGAAATAAATGATTTTCATTATTTTTAAAAGCTTTTATTTAACTTCACTTGTTTGTATTTCTGTCTGTCCTTGAATCTTGCAATTCAAATTTCGAGCACTTCAGATTTGCTATACGGCTGAAACTTTCAGGGTAGCTCACAAAACGATGAAAAAAAAAAATAGGAATGTTTAAAACGAAAAGGAAATATATATATATTATAATGTATAATGTAACAAAGAAACAAAAAATAAAATAAAAACATAACCCGAGCCACATTTTATCGCCAATTTTAAAATGTGGCTAAACAGGAGGCGTTCTGAGAAAAAGCGACAAAGTATCGCATACTAGCGCAGTGTATATAGCCATAACAGATGTTCTGACATGGCTGACACGACCAAGTACCTACTACAGATCAATCAGATGTTCTAGCCCAAATCATAGAATCAATAATTGTACTACCAAATATCGCAGTTTATTATCTGCATTGTGTTGTACTATTCAAGTTTGTGTATTCAAGTTGATATCTATCAAACAGAGTGCGCTAGTACCAACCCTGCGTTCGAGATGATGATTGGGCGTTGTGGGCAATTTCGAAATGTACATTTTTAACAAGTTTTCTTTTGACATTTTCAATACTTTTGGCATTTTTGCAACTTTTGACACTTCCAATCCTTTCCAAAGTGAATGAAAAACGACCCTATCTATGAGGTAATAAAGTCGATTTTCTTATGTCAACATGTCATCGAAACTTGAAAACGAACGGTGATTGAAAACGTATTATACAGTTTATGCGTTGACTCCAAAGAAACAGTCTAAAAAAACTGTTCGTTCATACAACGACCACCCCTACTCTGTGGTATGGTGTATTATTATTATTAATAACGTCTCCCGTTGAAGTGAAGCCTGTATCGTGCGAAGAAGATACGGGCTTTTTATACGATTCAATTTATCTAAATGCTTCACTGAAGCATATAAATAAATTGAATTGACTTTGTCGTATGTAATAGTATTTTCAATTTGTTTACCATTGCAAACTTATCTTTATTAATAATCTAAAATTATTTACCGTTTTTATTGCTCCGATCCAAGTGCAAAACATTGACAGTCAACAAAAACATAACCTCCAAAAATGTCTTACGATGATGATGTGATTCTGGTGAAGAGATCCAAAAATATTCACTATGGGTCTCTGGAGGAGCAGGAGAAGGCGAGGCTGGCCGCCCTGGTGGCTGCCGCGAGGGGGGAGGTCGAAGATAATGGGGGACAAGAGCTTGGCGACATACAGATTTCTAATGGTAAGTTTATCTGCTTTTACTTGCATAAAATGATATGAATAAGACACACTATGTTTTGTTAATGAGGACGGTTCTTACGGCTCGTTTGGGCAGCACTCTTTCATATTTATTTTATTATTTACTTATAGTTTAACGCTTCTGTTGCTATTTGAACCAGGATACATGTCCGCTAAGATAAGGTGGTAATTTAGGTCACCTTCCTACCTTTCCACTATTACGTGGGGTCGGTACAACAAGCACTTTTCTTCCATTTCCCTCTGTCAGCCTTCCTCTCAGTATTCACTCCCTTCTTATATATGTCATCTCACACAATCCATCCACTCTTTTATTGGTCACTTCCTCTACGCCTGTTACCATTAGGGAATGCAATCTCGGTACACCGAGAACTCGAAATACCGAGATTGCGCATTGGCCTTGCAAGGTCAATCTTGCATCAAATCCAGTGCAAGATCTCGCAAGATTTGTGAGATCAAGTGAAGCGCGCTACAAGTTCTAAACGGCGCGTGACTGATGGCTGGCCGGCCAACACCGCACAAGTTTGCCGGCACGTGCTGCAGCACGGTGGAAATGCGCTTGCTGGGGGTAAGAACTGTGATTCCCAGACCAAAAGGAAAATACCTACGGTCATAAGCATGACAGTCTTGTGACAAAAGTGCCTAAGAGTGTGGAATCGGAGAGGGTATTTCATCAGCAGGCTGTTAAGTCCACTCACACATAAGAAGCCGATTATCAGATGCCATCATTGAAGCTCTGTGAAAGCTTTTTCAGAAAATTGTGCCATTTGCCATCTGATAATTTCTATGATTAGCTTTGTATTGTATTACTTTCATTTAGTTAGTATAATTGCATTTATTTATAATATGCATAATTTAACTGTTAGGTTGTAGTTCTGCATCCCCACCATATTACAGAGGTAGGTATACTCCACTTACAGAACACAAATCATTAATAGAAGAAGTACAAAAAAAATGAATTAAAAATAAGTAAAAATAGTAGAAGAGAAGCGATATGTGTACGCGATCCTAATTTGAAATCACCCAGTGTGGCAAGAGCCTGCGTGCATGCACACTCTAATGAAGCCCTGTTGTGTGTATTGCCTCTTTCACGCACACTACGTGCTTGCCGCGGCGTGCGGCGGCGCCCCAAGGCTGGCGGCACCCTCAAAGAAAAGCGGAACGCGTGCGGGTCATGGCCCCGGTCGTTGCCCGAGCAATCAGCTGTTCGATCACTCACAGAGAAATTGTTATCTGAGTGTAAATAAGATAATTCCATTTTTTTTACTACACCGGAAATTCCTAACTAAGCTAATGTCAACTTTGATAATTAATACATTCTCACTTGCAATAAGTTTATTTATACAAACTGATAATTAAAGGTTCGCTATTTATTGTAGCGCGGGCTGCGGCGTGCGGCGCGTCTATAGGAGCGGCGCGCACACATACCTACCATACATGTGTGTATCGTGGGGTTCTACTCCAAAATAAAGTTGGGCCTACTACGATTTATCAATAAAATATTTAATTAAAAATTACACCTCCAGTTAAACGTAGGAATTAAATAGTATTGTTAGTTGATTAAGGTATACCTATTACAATGGACTCTGTGAATATGGCGGGGATGGAAAACTACAACCTGTATGTTTTTTTCTTCTCAATAGTACCTACTATTTTTGATATCATATCCTTGTCAATAATTAATTAGTGTCGATAGATGTCGTAGTCAATAATTAAGTGTACAACACTTTTTACATGTAAACGGTATACTTTTTAGGCAAAATATTTTATTCTTACACCTGCTTATTGCGAGGTCTCGCAAATACCAAGATCTCGCAAGATTATGTTTTTGTAATATTGAAAATACTGATATTGCGATTTTGCTGCAAGATTGCATTCCCTAGTTATCATTCACATGAATTTTTAACACTCATTACATGACATTCCGCTCTCCTCATATCACTCGTTACATGACATTCCGCTCTCCTCATAACACTCGTTACATGACATTCCGCTCTCCTCATAACATGCCCATAACAAGATAACCTTTTATTTCTCAACTTTTCAGTTAGTACTCTCAAAGTTCCTCTGGCATACTCATTTCTAAGTTTATCCATTCTCGTCACTCCACACATCCATCGCAACATTCGCAACTCTGCTGCATGCAGTCTTCTTTCATCTGACCCTTTTGTGGCCCAACACTCGGACCCTAATGGTAATTCAGGCGAGTAGAATTAAAGATGGAGTTTGTTTTGGGTAAAAGTTATATGACATATTATCTCAAAGTTGTAGGACATGTGACAATCACTCGCAGTGGGCCAGAATATAATTAACATTTTATTGTATAAACTGTGTGCATTAGGTATAATGATATAATATGAGTCGCAACAGTTTTATCCGGAATGGACGTACAATAATTATAACCATTTTAAAATTAGTACTTACATGCTACATACATACTCTAAATTATTATAGCTACTTTAATACAATATATCTGAAGCAAAATATAAAGAAATACCGTTACTTTACTTACAATACAAAAGATAACTTAACACATTCACCGGCATAATGTAAAATCTATGAGCATTAAAATGTCATATCAAAAAATTATTTAATAGAATAAAAATTATATTCAAGTAACCGTTTAAAATATGACCCTCATAAGCTACTATTACTTTCAGAATACATGGAGTTGGAAGAGGAAATGTCCAGAGACAAGAAGGCGCTCTTGGAGGAGTTTGAGCGGAGACGGAAGGCTCGCCAGCTCAATGTCTCTACTGATGACGATGAGGTAACCACTTTGTGCGCAAAACATAATACACTGAATGTTTTCCGCAACCCTACTCGTCACCCTAAATGGGGTTAGTAAGTCTCACATGCTCTGTAATTTTGGTGCAAACATTGCCTTTCAAACCGGAACAAACAAATAAACAAGTCAAAAGAAAGTTATGAATAAGAAACTATATTGTATTGCATTCGGTTGCCTGAATTCATCTAAAAATATACCTGATTTATCAGTCTGTTCACTGCCTGAGCAACTCTAGCAACAGCGGCATGCAGCCATTGAGTCGAGCGGTTCAGTGTAATTTTATTGTTCTCCCATACGCGTAGAGTACAAATTGGCTTGCATTGATTGAGATTTTACATTTGTTGGTATATTTCAATGATATTTATTCATTTTCGTTGTACTATTACTTATTCTGTGATGGCGTTTGCCGCCTCCTGTTCCTTTACCCTCTATGAATGCAGATTGTAGGTCGGCAAATCCATTGATCATCTGTATTCCAACAAAAGCCAGGCAAGCCACTAATGTACGAACGTGGACCTGGAAGAATTTCGTAGATTGACTAATGTGCGACCGTGACGGCAATACATTTGTGCGCGAACAATAGAGATAAGTAGTGAGGGGTCAATGTACGAAATTTCCTTATGTATCTTTACCGGACTTTAGTTAAAATCAATTCCGTTCTGATGTTGGCAGGTCAGAAGAAGTCTCCGGCAGCTGGGCGAGCCGGTGTGCCTGTTCGGTGAAGGGCCGGCAGAGCGGAGAGTACGCCTTAGGAATCTATTGAGCTAGTAAGACAATCACTTTCAGACATATTAATGCGATGGTAGCCTAACGGTTCAATAGTGCAACTTAGAATCCAACAATACCGGGTTCGATCCTAGGCTCCATATCAATGACTTGTCTAAGTTATGTACAGTTTTCCATCGCTACGTGCTTCGGGGGGCACGTTAAGCTGTCGGTCCTGGCTGTTATTGATTAATAGCAGTCATTAAGCCATGTCAGAAACCCTCAGGTGTCCTGACAAACTCTGACACCAGAAGCCAGCACCACCTCATACGACAAACAAGCAACCGTAAAAAAATATATTTAAATGTAACTTGAATCTACATACATACAATAAAATGCTTTTCTTCTCACAGCCTCGGAGAAGACGCAATTAACAAGAAACTAGAAGAAGAAGAGGCTCGCATATCCCGCGACCGAGGCCGCGAGGGGACCTGGTACCACGAGGGTCCCCCGGGACTGCGGCAGGCCAGGCTGTTCATAGCGCGGTATTCACTACCCAGAGCCAAGAGAAGGTAAGCGCTAGGGACCTGGTACCACGAGGGGCCCGGGTGTGCGGCAGGCCAGGCTGTTCGTAGCGCGGTACTCACTACCCAGAGCCAAGAGAAGGTAAGCGCTAGGGACCTGGTACCACGAGGGGCCCGGGTCTGCGGCAGGCCAGGCTGTTCGTAGCGCGGTACTCACTACCCAGAGCCAAGAGAAGGTAAGCGCTATGGACCTGGTACCACGAGGGGCCCAGGTCTGCGGCAGGCCAGGCTGTTCATAGCGCGGTACTCACTACCCAGAGTCAAGAGAAGGTAAGTGATAGAGGACCCGGTACCACGAGGGGCCCCCGGAACTGAGCAGGACAGGCTGTTCATAGCGCGGTACTCACTACCCAGCGTCAAGAGAAGGTAAGCGCTAGGGACCTGGTGCCACTAGGGGCCCGGGTCTGCGGCAGGCCAGGCTGTTCATAGCGCGGTACTCACTACCCAGAGCCAAGAGATGGTAAGCGCTAGGGACCTGGTGCCACTAGGGGCCCGGGTCTGCGGCAGGCCAGGCTGTTCATAGCGCGGTACTCACTACCCAGAGCCAAGAGATGGTAAGTGCTAGAGGACCCGGTACCACGAGGGGCCCCCGGGACTGCGGCAGGCCAGGCTGTTCATAGCGCGGTACTCACTACCCAGAGCCAAGAGATGGTAAATGCTAGAGGACCCGGTACCACGAGGGGCCCCCGGGACTGCGGCAGGCCAGGCTGTTTATAGCGCGGTACTCACTACCCAGAGCCAAGAGATGGTAAGTGCTAGAGGACCCGGTACCACGAGGGGCCCCCGGGACTGCGGCAGGCCAGGCTGTTCATAGCGCGGTACTCACTACCCAGAGCCAAGAGATGGTAAGTGCTAGAGGACCCGGTACCACGAGGGGCCCCCGGGACTGCGGCAGGCCAGGCTGTTCATAGCGCGGTACTCACTACCCAGAGCCAAGAGAAGGTAAGTGCTAGGGGGCCTAAGTGTCGGGGCTTTCCCCGACATCCATTGTTTGTTTTTCCGCACCTTTGTGCGGGAAGTGGGGCAGGTGGTGCGAAGTGGGGGTAGACTAAAAGGAGGGTAGGCAGAGTGTAACAGCGATGTGTCACGAACAGAAATCGTTTCATAAATAAGGCATCAAGTTTAATTTATTTACATGTGCAAATTTTGGTGCGCAAACGGTTTTTTTGATGCACGTTTAGTATATTCTTTTGGGAAAAATAGTCAATTTTTGATGTGCATTTAATTACTACCCATAAAACAGTAATGTTTGATTCTACCCTCGCCCGCAGACTGCTGAGAGCGCGCGAGGAGCTGCAGCTCGCGGGCAGCGTGCGCGCCGCCGCCAAGCAGGAGGCGCAGCGGAAAGCGTCGCACATGTCCATATACTGCAGCCAGGTCAGTACTTACGTACCTAAAGGTAGACCGGTCCGGCGGTCGTACATTCTTAACTAGCTGTACCCGTGGCTTCGCACGCTTGCTCATTTCTCTAGGTTAAAGGTACTCTATGTACTATTCCAGGACCTTAACTACCAATGCAAAATACCAACGTTTGATCGAAATTCCTTCAGCCGTTAAAGAGTTCTTTACAGATTGTTCGGCCTTTGCTCATTGGATTGATATACTAAGTACACCAGTTTCTAAGTCAAATCTTAAGCTATCCATCAGTGAAAATCGCATCGCAGTCGGCCCAGTAGTTTTTAAGTGATGCGATGATCAAAATCGGTTGAGTAGTTTAAAAGATATGGTCTATTAACTGTTTGCGGTATGTTTTATTTCTTAGCGATAGGAAAAAATGAAGTAATTAAATTCATTTTCGCAGGCCTACTTTAACGAAACTAACAAATAAGGAATAAAAACTAATTTAAAAAAAATGTAGCCCCCAATTCGTATAAAACTTGAAGAAATAAATAATTCAATTTAATATGGCGTCTAGTTGTCGCCATATAGAATTTTAATTAATGTCAGCACTCGCAAGATTAAGACAAATCGATTGACGTAAGAGTCATCAAAATCGGCCCACGCGTTTGGCTTCTAGAGCGCCACAAAGGAACATACATTCATACATATATAGGCTGACTACCGACCCGCCCCGGCTTCGCACGGGTGTAATTTAGAATAAAACATATAGAAATGTGAAGTTCTCGTATGCTCGTAATATATGTATATATAAACCTTCCGTGAAAAAATATCTAACTGATGGTGAAAACCGCATCAAAATCCGTTGCGTGGCTTAGGAGGAGTTAGCGGCCAAACGCACACAGATACAGACAGATAGACAGACGCGGAAAGCGACTTTGATTTATACTATGTATTGATGCAATGGAGAGAGCTATGCTCGGTGTTTCACTACGTGATATAATCTGAAATGAGGAAATCCGTTGAAGAACGAAGGTTACCGACATAGCCCTCAGGGTTTGCAAGTTGAAGTGGCAATGGGCAGGCCATATAGTTAGCAGAACCGACAACTTTTGGAGAATAAAGGTTCTCGAATGTCGACCACGATCAAGCAAGCGAAGTGTGGGGAGACGATGGACCGACGACATTGTAGCCATCGCAGGAAGTCGGTGGATGGAGGTGGCACAAGATCGCTCGTCATGGCGCTCTTTGGGGGAGGCCTCTGTTCAGCAGTAGACTTCTAAAGGCTGACATGATGATGATGATTGATATTGATAAAAACATTACCGTTCTTTGCTTTGCGCAGTCGGTTAAAAATAAACTTAACTACTTTTCAGATTGGAGACTCCCGGCCGATAAGCTTCTGCCGATTTAGCAGCGACAGCAAGATGCTCATCACTTCCAGCTGGTGAGTATACTGCTTACTAGCAGTGCCCCGCGGCTTGGCCCGCTTATTAACAAAAGGTATCCTATGTGTTATTACAATATGTTTTGATGTGCTAGCGAGTACAAATCTACCAAAATTTACCCGATCTGTGTGAACTGACAATTTTACAGGCTGATTTTATGTAGATTCATTTCTGTATTGTACAGTACCTACAGTTCTATCTATCTATTTTTATTTATCTTTGCTGACTAGACGATCAGCAAAGCGCCAATCTTTTATGGTTGAAATACCTGGCACAAGAACGATGCGATTAGCAAAGCGCCACCCTTTTATGGTTGAAATACCTCGCACAAGAACGAAGCGATCAGCAAAGCGCCACACTTTTATGGTTGAAATACCTCGCACAAGAACGAAGCGATCAGCAAAGCGCCACCCTTTTATGGTTGAAATACCTCGCACAAGAACGATGCGATCAGCAAAGCCCACACTTTTATGGTTGAAATACCTCGCACAAGAACGAAGCGATCAGCAAAGCGCCACCATTTTATGGTTGAAATACCTCGCATAAGAACGAAGCGATCAGCAAAGCGCCACACTTTATGGTTGAAATACCTCGCACAAGAACGAAGCGATCAGCAAAGCGCCACCCTTTTATGGTTGAAATACCTCGCACAAGAACGAAGCGATCAGCAAAGCGCCACACTTTATGGTTGAAATACCTCGCATAAGAACGAAGCGATCAGCAAAGCGCCACACTTTATGGTTGAAATACCTCGCACAAGAACGAAGCGATCAGCAAAGCGCCACCCTTTTATGGTTGAAATACCTCGCACAAGAACGAAGCGATCAGCAAAGCGCCACACTTTTATGGTTGAAATACCTCGCACAAGAACGAAGCGATCAGCAAAGCGCTACCCTTTTATGGTTGAAATACCTCGCACAAGAACGAAGCGTTACGCTTCTTCATTTATTATAAGAACTGCAAAGGAGTGGATTGCCCTGCCCTCGTCAGTGTTTCCGGTAAATTATAACCCCGGTGTGTTCAAGTCAAGAGTGAATAGGTATCTACTAGGCAAGCGTGCTACACCTTCGACCACATCATCGCTTTCCATCAGGTGAGATCGTGGTCAAACGATTGCCTAGTCCGTAACAAAAAAAGAACTTCATCGTACCAGTTTTGGAATGAAATCGATTAATCGTTTTCCCGAGGCCATATTTCCGTAATAAAAAATACCGTATATTGGTATCTGTGGTACAATATCTAAAAAGAAATTTTAATCAAAATCAGTCCAGCCGTTTTGTCGTGAAAACGCCCCAAACAAATAAACATACAACGTTCCACATTTATATATTAATGGGTGCATTGATAAAAAAAAATTGGGTTACTCACAGCCAAGTTCAAGAATGAAGCACTTAACACATGCCGTTCGGCTGTACGCATCTCGCACACTTACACCATGTTATGCCGATCGGCCGCCACATCGCAGCAAGGTCTCGACCTTGTTAGTCGTGTTATTTCTTGTTAGTCGAGTTAAATGCGAAGCCGCGGGCACAGCTATTCTATATACAGAGTAACTGAATAGCCTTATACGCCCCCCAGACCCTCGCCACCTAGTAGACATAGTGATCAACAGCTTCGATAATATCGTTCCCAACATAAACCGGCATGGGTACGACATGGGCATTTGACATGATGTTCGTCTTGCCCATGTTCATTTTAAGACCCACCTGTTGGGAAACAATATTGAGGTCACTGAGCATTGTACTTAGGTCTGCCAGGGTTTCAGCCATGATGACTATATCATCTGCAAATCGAAGGTGAGTGATGTATTCGCCATCACTCACCTGTCTCACCCCTTTTTGCAGCTGGATAGAATTCGTGCTCTGATCCTGAAGACGAACTGTCATGGTGGCGTTGCTGTACAAACACTTCAACATTTCGATGTACCGGTAATCAATCTGGCATCGCTGTAATGACTGTAGCACAGCCCAGGTCTCGACTGAATCAAAGGCTTTCTCGTAGTCCACAAACGCTAGACATAGTGATCGATTATACTCTTCGGTCTTCTGTATAATCTGCCGGAGCGTATGGATGTGGTCTACGGTGCTAAAGCCTTTCCGGAATCCAGCTTGTTCGGGAGGCTGAAAGTCGTCAAACCTACGAGCGAGACGGTTTGTAACTACTCTCGAAAACAGCTTATAGACTTGGCTCAGCAGCGAAATGGGCCTATAATTTTTCAAGAGGGTTTTATATCCTTTCTTAAAGAACAAAACCACTACGCTCCTGTGCCACGCCTCTGGCGTAGTACCCTCGAGGATGACCGAGTTAAACAGCTTCTGAAGGACTTTAAGTACCGGTGTTCCACCTGCTTTCAGTAGCTCTGTCGTTATTCCGTCCTCCCCTGGTGCCTTGTTGCTCTTAAGCTGTTTGAGAGCCATTCTGATCTCGTATAGGCTGACGTCCGGGATATCTTCGGTATAATGTCGGGTCAAACGAGCTCTTGCATCGCTAGTCCTGCTAGGAGGACTACGCGATGAGGTGTATAATTGTCCATAGAACTTCTCGAGCTCACTCAAAATCTCTGGCTTCGACGAAACGATGCTGCCACTGTCGGTTTTCAGCTTCGTCAACAGGCTTTGCCCAATCAGATCTCTTGCAAACACTTTGGAGCCCTTGTTCCGCTCTATGGCATTCTTAATACAAGTAGTATTATAGAAACGCAAATCGTGTCGCATTGACTTGGAGATCTGTTTATTAAGCAAGCTGTAACTCGACATATCAGCTGAAGACAGCCTCCTCTCGCCTCGTTCTGCCATAAGTTTGAGTGTAAAGCTCAGAGAGTTTCTGTGTTCTTTTTTTGCGGGGGGTCCTAAAGAACTTCGACCCGACCGCGTGGACAATTTCCACCAGCCCTTTGTTTAGTTCGTCCACTATATCGCATTCGGTAAGGATTTGGAAGCGATTTTGGAGCTCCAACTGAAAGCTCTCGGGATTTTGGATTTGGGCAGGACTTGGGCGAAGACTAGATCTCATCAAACGAGACCTCTCCAGCTTTACTTTGATATTCAACGAGCCTCTTACCATGCGGTGATCACTGCCGGTCTTAACCCTGTTGATCACTGAGACATCATTGAATATATGCTTATTGGTCGTCAAAATGAAATCTATCTCGTGCTTATGACCGCCGAGGTGCAGCCACGTGCATTTCCTGGACGGGCGCTTCTTGAAAAAGGAGTTCATCATAATCCTTCTCCATGAAGTCGACCAATCGCTGACCCCTTTGGTTCCGCTGTCCAAATCCAAACTGCCCCACTCTCAGTTCATCGCTATTCCTCATGCCCAGCCTTGCGTTGAAGTCCCCCATCACCACTGTGAAGTGTGTTTTCGGGGCATGTATGGCATTAGAAATGTCGTCATACATAGCCTGCACTTCATCATCCGGGCGTTTCGAGTGTGGGGCGTACACCTGTATGACCTTCAACGAGTACCGTTCGGTAATTCTGAGTATAAGGTATACCACCCTATTCGAAACGCTTTCGATCTTCACAATGTTGTGGACGAGAAACCCGACACCATGTTGGGACTGCTGGTCGACCTCCCGGTAATAGAGTAAGTTGCCGGAATTGAGGGTCATCGTATCCTCTCCCTCTCTTCGGACTTCTGATAACCCTATAATACCCCAGCGCAACTTACTTACTACTTCTTCCAGCTCTATCCACGTCTCATCGGTCCTCAAGGTGCGTGCGTTAAGTTGCCAGGTCCACAGATCGTGGGGGTTGGTAGCTGGGTCTCTGCCGGGGATTCTTAGCACCCCCTGCTCCGCCGTTACCATGGCTGCTACCGGTGCCAGGAATAACGAAGCCGCCGGGGACTAGGGGCCGTCTTTTTGGTGTGTCTATCATATTGGGGGGGTTTGCCATAGTCACCACGCTTGGCAGGCGGATTGGTGACCGCAGTGTAGCAAATATGTGCTCGGAGGACGCTTCTTCCGGTGTGTAGTCCCTTAGTCGCCTCTTACGACATCCACGGGAGGATTGGGAGGGGTCTTATTCTAAGCCGAGACCGCCACGGCCGGCCATACAAATGTTACATCCGTGACTCGGAAACAAACATTTCTGCTCATCGCACAAATGATTGCACCTTGCAGGATTCGAACCCGCGACCGTTTGATTGCGTACCTAGGGTTTCTAGCCAGAAGACCAACCGGCCGTCATTGTATGTTTATTACTTCTTCACGTTGAAACGGCTCAACGGATTATGATGAAATTTGATATGGAGATAGCTTATACCCTGGACACATCGGATACACATGATAATCAATTAATCATTATCGTCCGCGCGGGTAGAGCCGCGGGGCGCAGCTAGTAATAAAAAAAAATTGGGGAAATACAATACCCCTCCCTCCAACGTGGTGCACCTCTAGGGCACCCAAGGAATGTACCCTCCAATTTTCAAATCTCTAGGTTTAGTCTGTGCGTTGTCTGTCAGTCAGTCTGTCAGTCTCGTTACTGATAAATAGGTAGATGTGTTATGTTGTTAACATATTATTGAAATTCCCATGTTTAATAGTTAATTAAAATTTATGGTGATGACACGTATCTTTAACCGACTTAAAAAAAGTGGGTTCTCAAGTTGAAGTGTATGTATGTAATATTGTTGAAAATGTGTAATATTCTTATAATGTTAGTCTATGTGGGTATCTAAAGATATGTACCAAATTTCGCGAATGTATGTATGTATTTTTGTCCACGTATTTCTTTAATTCTTTTCTAATAGTTTAAGTTTTATCAAAATCGGTTCACTATTTTAGGACTATTAACTGTTTGTAGTATGAATGAAATTACGTACTTCATTATGTTAGTCATTACATTTTTTGGGCGTCGCACAGATTAAAAAAGTAATTGTTATTTATTTCTTATAAGTTAAAAAAAATGTTTTTTTAAATTATTTGAAGTTGTTAAATATTTTTTAAATTAATTTTTGAACTTTCATTTTCCTAAGGAGGTGAAAAGGGGGAGGCAAAGTTTGTATGGAGAATCATTATATATATTTAATGCTGGTATTTTGGATCATATTTGAGGTAAGATAGTTTTGATCGCGGGCGCAACCGCACGGTGCAGCTAGTTAACTGAACAGTGTCACCCTCGTGTGCGCAGGTCCGGCCTCAGCAAGATGTGGTCGGTGCCGGAGTGCCGACCCCTGCAGGTGCTGAAGGGCCACACCTGCAACGTGAGCTGCGCCACCGAGGCGGTCCTGCCCGACCACTTCCAGAGGAAGGTATACACTGATGCACAGAATCAAGGCGTATTACACATTCTGACGAAACAAGCAACGAGAATCAGACCTCTGGCGGTCTCAATCTAAATTTTTGCACGACTGCCCAAAAACGGAGTGTAATGTGTTCAGTGTTCATGTATGTGAGTTTCTTTATTCCACCATAACTTTTGACTGAACAGATTTGGATGTAATCCTTGCATCATTCCGATTCCGAGAGCATTTTTCTTTGAAAAATTATTGTTTTGACAGATTATGGCTTCATTTTCAAATGCGAAAAAAAACTTTGAATTTTACAATATGGATATCAAATTGAAGGCCTTGATGAGCACATTCCAACGATATATAATATAATGGTATAAAAACATTTTAGTTCGTTTTTTGCAGCGCAGCCGTATTTTTCCTTTACATTGATGATGTACTAATTATTTAAAAAAAATGGTTTATTTCAAAACTCTTGATCTGAACTCAAATATATGATGCACTATTACGATTCAAGTATTAAATTTACAATTGACACTCAAGATCTCATATAATCATTACGTCCGGGGTTCCCAAATCAATGTCAATCTACTAGCTTAATAGATAACCGTAATCGGTTCCAAAGATACAGCTCTTGGACAGACAGACAGACAGACAGACAGACAGACAGACAGACAGACAGACCGCGTAGGCTTATTTCATAAAAACTTTATTTAGCCGCTTTTCGCTGGTCGTCCCTCCACCTGCCACAGGGCGTCCTACTCTACGTTTTCCTAAACGTGGTCTCCACTCGAGAACTCGTCTACCCCAACGGTTACGGTTCTTCGGAAATGTGACCAGCACACTGCCACTTCAGTTTGCTTATCCTTTGAGTTATGTCGTTTACCTTGGTTCTCTGTCGGATATCTTCATTACGAATCTTGTCCTTCAGAGGAACTCCAAGCATAGCTCTCTCCATAGCTCGCTGAGCGACCTTACATCTGTGGACTAGTTTGACCGTGAGTGTCCACGTTTCGGCTCCGTAGGTCATGACTGGTAGGACGTACTGATTGAAGACTTTTGACTTCAGGCACTGTGGTATGGACGACGAGAAGACCTGACGAAGCTTGCCGCATGCTGCCCAACCTGGCTGAATTCTTCTTTGGCTACATAACCTTACAATTATCCAGTTTCTAAAGATAATACGAGCAATAGATAGATAGATAGATAACTCTTTATTGTACACCACATAGAACAAAAATACAATAATAACTAAAACATTTATACAAAATAAATGGGACAATGGGCGGTCTTATCCCTAAAAAGCGATCTCTTCCAGACAACCTTTGTATGGAAAGGAATTAATATACGGCAAAGACGGTGGTGCATTATAATATAACAAATAAATAATAAAAACTGAATACAATGAATAAACATATATACACATATATTCCAATATACCTACACATAAATATGTAAATATATAGTACAGTATATATATATATATATATATACATATATAAATATATATCCATATACATAGTATATACATTATAATAAATTACATTTACTACATATACATTTACAAAATATATACAAACATAATAAAAATAATATACAGTGAAACCACAACAGAATAACAAGAAGTGATATTAATTAGAGAGATAAAACTTCTTTACTTGAAGTTTAAAAACAGGGAGTGACTGGGCTCGCCTTATAGTAACTGGCAGAGCGTTCCATATGTAAACTGCTTGGATGGTAAATGAACTGCCATAAAAAGAGCTTCTATGTAGAGGGATCATCAAAGCTAAATTTTCTGATGACCGGAGTGACAACTTGTTAGAATCAGACAGGAAATTAAAACGTTCCATAAGATATCGCGGGGAGGAGGGATTAAACAAAACTGTATAAAGAACAGAGAGTATATGAGCATTCCGGCGGAGGCGTATTGGAAGCCACTTGAGCTTAGTGCGAAATTCAGAGACATGATCATATTTGCGCAAACCAAATATAAATCGAATGCAGAAGTTTTGAAGACGCTCAAGTTTGTTTAGCTGGTCCTCAGTAAGATCTAGATAGCAGGCATCGGCATAGTCTACGATTCAGAGCAGAAGTGACTGCGCAAGAGCAATTTTAGTGGCAGTGGGCAAAAAATTTCGGAGTCTTCTGAGGGAACCTGCAGAAGCAAATAGCTTTCGACTGACGGTTTCCATATGAGGAATCCAAGTAAGGCTCTGGTCTATAATTAGACCTAAATTTTTGATACTCTGACTATATGGAATAGTGGACCCTCCAAACACAACTTTGGGTAGAACTGACCAATCAACTTTTGATATCATTCTGGAGCTGCCTAGAATTATTACCTGTGTTTTAGTAGGATTTATTTTTAGCCCATAAGCTTTACTCCAGTCAGAAATATGGCGTAAATTGGAATTAGTAGTTTCTATGGCAAAAGAGAGAGAGCTAAGTGGGGCTTGGCAATAGACTTGGAGATCATCAGCATACAAGTGATAAGGAGAGGTTATATGTTCTGATATAGAATTAATAAAAATTCCAAACAAGAGAGGAGAAAGAACGCCACCTTGCGGTACACCACAAGTTGTATCACACCACGAAGAAAAATGTTCATCGAGGCGTACTCGCTGCCGGCGACCATGCAAATATTTGCGAAACCAATCAACCACTGCAGGAGATAAGTTAATAGAGCGTAGAATGGCGAATATCGAAGTTGACAGTATTAAAAGCATTGCTGAAATATAATAATGTCAGCACAGTCAGCAGACCCTTTTCCAAGCCGAAACGTATGTCATCTGTTATTTTAAGGAGTGCAGTTACCGTACTGTGACCAGCCCGGAAACCGGATTGCAGATTAAGTAAACTATTTCTATTTAGGAAACTACAAAGCTGATTAAGGACGAGGCGCTCAAGTACTTTGGATAGGAAAGGAAGTATAGAAATAGCACGATACTCAGAATAGGATTTAGGATTGGATTTCTTAGGTAACGGAATAACTTGGGCTTCCTTCCATTGAGAAGGATACACACTATTTGATATACAAGTGTTTAAAATGTGGCAAAGTATAGGAATAACCAAATCCAGGATAGGTATCAACATGTTTCGGCTAATACCATCACCTCCCACCGCATTGGATGTTATTGATAATTCGCTCTTCTTAACATCACACACAGAGAATTGATTAAAACTGAAAGGATCGTAATCAGGAGTTGGAATGGTTGAAAGACGCCGCAAAGTCATAATTTTGGTCGAATCGTCAATGTTATAAGAAGAGGAGAAGTGAATATTAAGCGAGTGAATGTCCAGATTCTTGGGAATTGAGGCCTCCCTTGATTTGCCAACTCCTAAAGACCATAGAAATTTCCAAACTTTGGCTGGATATTCGTTTTCAACAGATTGATGGATATGGCGACGTTGAGCATCTCTAAACACTGTATTGCACCGATTTCGAACACGGGCATATTTAGCCTTATTAGCATCATTAGGACGACATTTAAATCTATTTTTTGCTACAGCTTTTTTATGCATAAGAGCTTTTAGTTCATCATTGAGCCACGGTGCAGGAAGATGTTTTATTTTAACAGCTCTCAAAGGAGCATGTACATCATAAAGCTTGGTGATAAGTGAGTTAAAAATAGCAACCTGGTCATCTACCAACTCCACGTCAGTAATAGGTGACCAGTCTATGGCCTGCGCATCTTTGACAATTTTTTCCAGATTCATGCCACTAAAATTACGCTGAAGAATTATTTTAGGTTTAGGTTTAGGAGGACGGACTTTATATGACAGGAAAACCAAATCATGATAAGAAAATGCATCAGCGGGAACTGACCATGCTTAGCAACATGCTGAGTAGATGACACGAAAATAAGGTCAAGCAGAGATGGAGTTGAATTTGGAAAGTGGTGAGTCGAGAGCAATGTTAAACTTTTCTAAGCTATGTGCGGTTTTCCATCGCTCCGTGCTTCGGAGGGCACGTTAAGCTGTCGGTCCCGGCCGTTATTGATTAATAGCAGTCGTTAAGCCATGTTAAGAGGCCCTCGGGTGGCCTGACAAACTCTGACTCCAGAGGCCAACACTGGTTCATACAACAAACATACTTTTTTCATTATTGGTTTCCTAAAATGTCTATGAGAATTCGTGCTAATGAAATAGGATTAAGGTTTTTATGATTGGCTTAGCGAGAACATCTATACTTAGCGAGAACATCTATACTTATAATAAAGCAATAGGAACGAAAAACTCTGTACAAAGAAGCAAATTTAAAAAAATATGTCAACGGTACTTAAAATAAGCTACTGTACACGAATGTAACATTTTTAAAATTCATGTCTATATGTTTGTTCGCGCATCACATTAAAACTACTAGACCGATTTCGATGCGGTTTTCATTGTTGGATAGCGTAAGGTTTGACTTAAAAACTGGGGTACTTGTTATCTCATTCCAATGAGCAGAAGCCGAGCAACTTATTGACGGCTGAAAAATGTTGATCAAATGTTGGTATATTGGTATTTTAGGTCCTGGTATAGTACATAGAGTACTTTTAATCTAGAGAAATAACCACGCGTGTGAAGCCGCGGGCTGATAATTTAAAAAAAAATTGCTAGTATCTAATAATTTTGTAAAGGAAAAAATTTGTATTACGGACGGAGTTCGAACCCGCATCATTCCGTGTCTCTGCGCGGTACACGCTTTTAACCAATTCAGCTACAGTGATCACTTCGTCATCATCCAAATTTTCCCTTCAGCTTCTAAATCCGTCTTACGAGGCCGTAACGCCATCTATTGACAGTTTGCTGAACTAACACCACATGCCCCGTCTGTGATCCAAATTTTTCCTTTAATAAATTGTTAGATACAAGTAGGTGTAGTTGTGTCAACTGATGTGCTTGTTGACAGTTGGAGGAAGCGGACGAAGCCGACGAAGCGATGGAAGTCGGCGCAGAGGGCGGCTCGGAAGTGTGCGCGATGGCGTCATGTGCGTATGACGGGACCGTGCATCTGTGGAACTTCGTCAGGTAATTCTAATTCTATTAATTACTACACGACTGCCCAAACAAGGAGTGTTATGTTTTTAGTATTCATGTATGTATGTATTTGAGTTTATTTATTCCACCATAACTTTTAAATGCCTGAACAGATTTAGACGTATGGGGTATCGTTAGAATCCTTACATCCCTCCGAGTATTATAGGCTATAATTCGCCGCCGCCATATTGAAAAAAATCAATATGACGGCGGCGTGGCTCAATTATAAACGGCAAAAAAAAACAATTTGGGTATCAAATTGAAGGCCTTGATAAGCACATTCCAACTGTATATGATTTATTGGCATAAGTTCATTTTTGGCGGCAGGCGTGTTTTTTTAGCATTTAACCTAGTTATTTGTAAATGTGGTCATACAAGGTGTGAGGTTTGAGATTCATGTGGCTGATATAGGTACATCACCAATTCAGGCATACAAAACTTACATTTATGTTATATAAGATAATACTAAATTAAATTGACATTAACATATATAAATTAAAAATTACACATCACAGCTTTTATAATATACATCATCATCATGTCAGCCTTTAGAAGTCCACTGCTGAACATAGGCCTCCCCCAAAGAGCGCCATGACGAGCGATCTTGTGCCACCTCCATCCACCGACTTCCTGCGATGGCTACAATGTCGTCTGTCCATCGTGTGGGAGGTCTCCCTACACTTCGCTTGCTTGTTCGTGGTCGCCATTCGAGAACCTTTATTCCCCAGCGGCTGTCGATTCTGCGAACAATATGGCCTGTCCATTGCCACTTCAACTTGCAAACTCTGAGAGCTATGTCGGTAACCTTGGTTCTTCTACGGATTTCCTCATTTCGGATTCTATCACGTAGTGAAACACCGAGCATAGCTCTCTCCATTGCACGCTGCGCGACTTTAAGCTTGTGTATGAGACCAATATTTAGCGACCACGTCTCAGTGCCGTATGTCATCACTGGCAACACGCACTGATTATAAACTTTCGTCTTGAGGCTCTGCGGTATCTGCGTCGAGAATATAATATTAATATCTTTTAATTTGCTATATATTAATATACTTGTACCTACATTAGATACATAATTATATTCATCAACTGTCATATTTTTTTAAAGTTATAATGCTTCTATGTCAATCAATGTTCTATTAGATGGAGTGTAAAAAAACGACTGACAATCTATCTGTATTATCTACTAGCTGTTTCCGCGGCTTTTCCCGCGTGCTCTTTTCTACGGGTTAAAAGTAACCTATGTTTAATTTGAAGACCTGAATGACCTCTAAAGTATACTTGGTATCTCAATGCGATGAGAAGTCGAGCAATCGATCATCATCATCATGGAGGCCTTCTCGTAATCCATTCTTGGATATAGGCCTCTCCCCTTCGCCTCCATTCCCGGCGATCTTGTGCCTGCTGCATCCAATCCTGACCTCCGTGTCGTCTAATGTCGTCGACCCAGCGCTGAGAACGTCGGCCTCGCCCTCTTGTATCGGCCCTGGGTCTCCACTCAAGAACTCGTCTCGTGCAACGGCTCGTTTCCATTCATGCAATGTGTCCCGCCCATGCCCATTTCTTCTTTGCTATTGAAACCATTAGGTCATTCACCTTCGTCCTACTCCGAATCCATTCGTTTCGTTATATGTAACGTCTTAGCAACTTTATTTATGAGATGTTTTTTTATAGAAACGAACAATCGATAAATAACCTTCAATTTGATAACCATATATTGTAAAATTCCAAGAAAAAATGTTTTATTCCAATTTGAAAATGGAGCCATACCGCCGTGATATATAATGTTTTCAAAAACAAAAACCCTATGTTACTCGGGGAGATGTAAAGATTCTGTACCCATTCATCTAAATATGTTCAGGCATATAAAAGTGATGGTGGAATAAATAAACTCACATACATCAATGCTATTACACTCTTTTTTTTGTGCAGTCGAGTAAAAACTATTTAACGGCCGAATGAAATATGGTGTTTTGTACGTTATCGATACTTTCGGTCCTGGAACAACATGTAACATACTTTTAACCCATAGAAATGACCTCGCGGGCAAAACCGCGGGCACAATTATTACATTATAAGAAACTAGGCTGGACCAGCACCTAGATTAAACATATAATAATTTTCTAATGGAAAAAAAATGGGTCACGGACGAGATTCGAACTGGCATACTGTGCCTCAGCGCGGCACATGCCTTTACTAATTCGGCTACCGAGACCTATGCGTCGTCATCCAAATCTTTCCACTAGCTTCTTTGAACCCGTCTTATGGTGACGGTAACGCTATCTATTGGCAGTATTACGAACTAACCATCTAAACACGACTAATATTGATTAACTTCGTGAAAGTGAATCTATATAAAGATATTGTACGTGGAGCTGTCGTCACTGTTTTTTAGGAAACAGTGCTGTTAAGAGGAGAGTCTATACAAACACCCTCGCCTTTGTACATACAAAAAGAAAAACAATTATCTAACCCTAAATGTTCGCCGTTTTTTTTTTTAATTATTTTTTTACTAATTAAATACGTTTATACGTCTTCGTTTTTACTCGACTACAGCTAAGCAAGGGAAGGGTAATGAGTTTAACAGTCTATGTATATATCTATAGCCCAAAAATATCTATGTATATTTGTCTATGTATAGTGTAGTCTCAGCGGAAGTTTGTGTCTCGGAAGTTGTCTGCTAGTCGCTGCGTAAGCTGCTATTTTTCAGGCGCAATCCCAATGTTGAAGGTGAAGACAGCATTGTATAACTGCCTCGCTCACTCGCTTACGTTTTTCGCATATTCTATCTCGCTCTTTATGCTGTTTTATCCCCACAGCTGTACCTGCACAATCGTTCACAGAGCCTAACTTCACAAACATATACATTGGCTGCGACTACTGTATGTGGGTATGTGGATGTTCCACCATAGCGTCGCTTCTATTGGTCCAATTTTGACAAAGGAGGTATCAATCGATCGTCTTCATCGCAAGAGTGTCATAGGTTATGTTTTAGGAGATAGCAATACATTCACTAAATACCTACTTTCCGAATATCGCGGCAAGCGACTATCGTCTTAAACATCTGTTTATTAATTTGCAGTGAATCTCCGATAGCGACCCTGGAGGGGCACAGCCCGTCGCGCGTCGCTCGCGTGGATTTCCACCCCTCGGGCCGCTTCCTCGCCTGCACCGTTTTTGATAATTCATGGAGGTTGTGGGATTTGGAGACAGGTATATCTAAAATTAGAAAAATAAAGTATTTTGGTTGTTTTGTCTTTTGACTGTCTCAAATGACATCGCTGGTTTACAGGCCTACAGGAGCGATCTGTTGACGAAATATTAGTCTATAACGAAATGACATCGCTGGTGAACAGGCCTACAGGAGCGATCTGTTGACGAAATATTAGTCTATAACGAAATGACATCGCTGGTGAACAGGCCTACAGGAGCGATCTGTTGACGAAATATTAGTCTATAACGAAATGACATCGCTGGTGAACAGGCCTACAGGAGCGATCTGTTGACGAAATATTAGTCTATAACGAAATGACATCGCTGGTGAACAGGCCTACAGGAGCGATCTGTTGACGAAATATTAGTTTATAACGAAATGACATCGCTGGTGAACAGGCCTACAGGAGCGATCTGTTGACGAAATATTAGTCTATAACGAAATGATATCGCTGGTGAACAGGCCTATAGGAGCGATCTGTTGACGAAATATTAGTCTATAACGAAATGACATCGCTGGTGAACAGGCCTACAGGAGCGATCTGTTGACGAAATATTAGTCTATAACGAAATGACATCGCTGGTGAACAGGACTACAGGAGCGATCTGTTGACGAAATATTAGTCTATAACGAAATGACATCGCTGGTGAACAGGCCTACAGGAGCGATCTGTTGACGAAATATTAGTCTATAACGAAATGACATCGCTGGTGAACAGGCCTACAGGAGCGATCTGTTGACGAAATATTAGTCTATAACGAAATGACATCGCTGGTGAACAGGCCTACAGGAGCGATCTGTTGACGAAATATTAGTCTATAACGAAATGACATCGCTGGTGAACAGGTCTACAGGAGCGATCTGTTGACGAAATATTAGTCTATAACGAAATGATATCGCTGGTGAACAGGCCTACAGGAGCGATCTGTTGACGAAATATTAGTCTATAACGAAATGACATCGCTGGTGAACAGGCCTACAGGAGCGATCTGTTGACGAAATATTAGTCTAAAACGAAATGACATCGCTGGTGAACAGGCCTACAGGAGCGATCGGTTGACGAAATATTAGTCTATAACGAAATGACATCGCTGGTGAACAGGCCTACAGGAGCGATCTGTTGACGAAATATTAGTCTATAACGAAATGACATCGCTGGTGAACAGGCCTACAGGAGCGATCTGTTGACGAAATATTAGTCTATAACGAAAAGAGAAAAGTTAAAAAAAATATTATAACGGTATTTGATTATGGTACCTACCGTTGTAGATTTATAACTGAAAGGACCGTTGCCCGGCTAAGGAAAACGGACCTACTTCTCAGGTAAATGCGAGGAATTAAAACAAGATGGTAAATTCAATAACAAAGGGCTTTATTACAAAAAATAGAAAAAAGACACACATGAGTTATCAAATATTGGTACTCTCCCCTTTACTGAGGAATTCAAAAAGAAATATTTTACACTTAACTTAGTTTGTTCTGCATCAAAATAATTCTAAACAGCAAGATCTTATAATAGGAAATACTACTAACTTAATACTCAAAACTCAAAATTCTCAAATATAATTACAATTTCCTCAAACATATAGATTCTAGTACTTAACTTCGGCCTGTACGATATGAATTTACAATAGAAAAGCAGTATCCTAGGCTAGAAAAACTTAGAGAGTCTGTGCTCAAGAAATTTGTTCATGTATTGGTCACAACGCAACGGAATAATCTTGTCTTTACATTAGAATGTTCTAAATTAAAAGAGAACTTGTGCAAACAGACTGTGTGTGTGTAAGATTGTGTTTCCCAGAGGGATATTAAACTCCAAAACAGAAAGTATCTTTCAACAGTATATTAACACGTTAGAAGGCGAAGGCTTCCCTCACTACCGTAGCTCGCTGACTCAAAATGATTTGGAGTGGACCAACCTGGAAGCTTCCTGGGACGCAGTACCGTCGTCTTGCGTGCCGCCGCGGAACGCCTCCTTACTCCACTCGATCAGCTCCTACTGCTTCTCCACGAACGGTGCCTTCCGCTGCACTCGAACGGTTTCAGTGTCTCCCACGATCGGTGCCTGGTGTCCTCTACTGGACAGGTGGTGCGTTGGAGTCCTTCTGGAGTCCCTCGTAGACCGGCTTCTTCCACGAACGGTGGTGAGCCCCGGGAGATCGCGCACAGCAGCTCGCAGTGGTGACGACAACAGCCGACCGTAGATGCATGATTTTAACCTGGAACCCACGTTCCTTTGTGTTCAAATGTGTCTCGAGATGCCCGCCTTAGATAGACGCGGTGCAAAATCAAAACAGATATTTCGTTAGTACAATACTGAAATCACGGGAAATCACACTAACCTCGCTTTTGCACTCGTATACTTATTTCGCCTGTAACAGGGCAGCTTCGTTCTGGACTGCGTGCCTCGGTCGTTTTGTCCACACAAGAGAAACTGCGTGCTCTTTTGCTGCCTGCGCCGATCTCAATTACGTGCCAACTATGTAAATTAAATTGAGTCTGATTTCAAAATCCAATCCACAGGCTTCTCTCTTGTATATATACGAACTTTGGTTTGCACTTCGAGTAGCATTCTACTCTGACCTCGAACTTCCGGTTATCTCGAACAGTCCAGAAACAACTCTGCCACTTGCATCATAAAGCAGACCTTGTCGGCCTAGCTATACAGGTCACTGTCCTCCAGCCAGTTCTGGTACATTCCAATCAGCATCCGGTGTTTACTTCAAAAACTTCATATAGAAAAAATCATCTCTCCGGAACTTCCATGTGATTTCGCCATCACGTCAAAACATTCCATGGTGTGACCATCGCAAGCGATTTGTAGATGTACATTATTTTCGACATATGAATCGCTGCCCTCTGAATTTACGATTTGTTAGCCAACTTAAAGATGTGAACTATTCCGGATTTTTAAACAACCTGTTCCTCGTCCAAAGCTATCCAGAGCCCGAAATATTCCTGGAACGTCAATTAATAATAGCAACAGTCAGGAGCCCTGCTACTTGCCGTCAGAGGCCACCGCTTCGTTTACTTCCTTCCAGTTCACGCCTCTTGTCGCTAGCTGTCGCTGCGTGGATTAACCTTTTTATCTATTTTTAGACAGTAGATGAAAACTTTTCCCTTTCACTCGCAGAGGCAAATTCAACCATTATTTATTGACTCTTAGATAGGCGAAATTATCAATCTGTCTTCAACAAGAAAAGCTTTCATTATTCCTTCAACGAAGAAAGTGGCGCGCGCGTGGTGGAGTTCGGCATTTTTTACAAACTCGACGTCCGGCTTTCAGATACGGAGAAAACACAACTTGATCTAATAGAAAAGACGCTGCTCCTCGCCAGATGGCGTTGTACCCAATACATTCGATTTAATCGGGATCTATAACAAAAATCTAACTGGAGTCATGATTTAACATGTCACATAACGATGTTGAATTTGGTACCTACCGTTGTAGATTTATAACGATATTTGATAATGGTACCTACCGTTGTAGATTTACAACAATGTTTGAAAATGGTACCTACCGTTGTAGATTTATAAAGATATTTGAAAATGGTACCTACCGTTGTAGATTCATAACGATGTTTGAAAATGGTACCTACCGTTGTAGATTTATAACGGTATTTGATAATGGTACCTACCGTTGTAGATTTATAACGATGTTTGAAAATGGTACCTACCGTTGTAGATTTATAACGATATTTTAAAATAGTACCTACCGTTGTAGATTTTAACGATGTTTGAAAATTGTACCTACCGTTGTAGATTTATAACGATGTTTGAAAATGGTACCTACCGTTGTAGACTTATAACGATATTTGAAAATGGTACCTACCGTTGTAGATTTATAACAATGTTTGAAAATGGTACCTACCGTTGTAGATATATAACGATGTTTGAAAATGGTACCTACCGTTGTAGATTTATAACGATATTTGAAAATGGTACCTACCGTTGTAGATTTATAACAATGTTTGAAAATGGTACCTACCGTTGTAGATTTATAACGATGTTTGAAAATGGTACCTACCGTTGTAGATTTATAACGATGTTTGAAAATGGTACCTACTGTTGTAGATTTATAACGATATTTGAAAATGGTACCTACCGTTTGTAGATTTATAACGATTTTTGAAAATGGTACCTACCGTTGTAGATTTATAACGAATTTTGATAATGGTTGCGTAATAGATTTATAATGATGTTGGAAGGCCTGCGTTAGTGGCCCTTCGGTGACCCGACAAACTTTGACACCAAGGGTCGGTTATCCATCTATACTTATAACAAAGCAGTAAGCAACAAAAACTCCGAAAAGTAAAGTTTTTTTTAAATGGTCTAATTAATAAGCTACCTGCTGAACAAGAATATAGTATTTTTTTAAATGGTGTCTGTTTGTTCGCGCATCACGTAAAAACTACTGGATCAATTGCGATGCTGTCACCGTTTGACTTAAAAACTACTGGATCGATTGCGATGCGGTCACCGTTTGACTTAAAAACTACTGGATCGATTGCGATGCGGTCACCGTTTGACTTAAAAACTACTGGATCGATTGCTATGCGGTCACCGTTTGACTTAAAAACTACTGGATCGATTGCGATGCGGTCACCGTTTGACTTAAAAACTACTGGATCGATTGCTATGCGGTCACCGTTTGACTTAAAAACTACTGGATCGATTGCGATGCGGTCACCGTTTGACTTAAAAACTAATGGATCGATTGCGATGCGGTCACCGTTTGACTTAAAAACTACTGGATCGATTGCGATGCGGTCACCGTTTGACTTAAAAACTAATGGATCGATTGCGATGCGGTCACCGTTTGACTTAAAAACTAATGGATCCTACATTGGTCTCTCAATCGGAAGAGTAAGAAGTTGAGCAATTGATAAAGCTTTCTGGCGGCTGAACAAAATTTGTTAATTTATATTAATTTTTGACCTTTGATCCTGGTATAACATATAATATATATGACATAGACAAACTCGCCCGATCGACAATGACAAACTCGTCCGTAGTATTTACTCACGCCTCCCGCGTTTCCCTAGAGACATTTCAGACCCTACAGACTACACTGCACTGCATGCACGCAGTGCAATGCAGTGTATGACCCCTGGTATCAGAGGAAAATCGACCTGTATAGTGATCTCGAGCTGGATACTTCTCGCCGCTATTTCGACGCGGCACCCCATCACCCCAACCCTCTTGTAGTCCAGGCATCTGACTACTCGACAGACGCGATAGACGCACGACCCCTCCGTACCCACCCTCAAGATGTCTCCGACCCGTAGAGACATCTTGAGCGATCCAGACGATGAAATCGCTGCAGCAGTGCAGGCAGCAATAGATTTATCCAACCCTTCCCTCACCATCTGTCAACACAATTAGACAGACACCGACCTCGCCGGCGAGGTTGAAGGTCCGTAATTAAAGTCGATTTTATTCGCCTACGAGTTTCTTGCCGATTCTACTCGAAGGTGTATTCCGAATCGGTGGTCAGTTATGCAAATAATTCAAAGAGCTCGAGCCATTTCATCAGGGATGCGTGGACGAAGTCGCGGGCGGGACCTACACAGCAGCACCCGTTCACGAGTATGACTTGTGAACTGGTTCCATCATTTTATTTATTTATTTTCATTTCAGCTAAGGAGGTGCTCCACTAAGAAGGTCATGCCAAACCTGTGTACGCGATAGCGTTCCAGGGAGACGGGTCGCTCGCAGTCACCGGGTAAGTGCCGTGAGATGCTTAGTGTTAGCTGCGCTCCGCGGTACTAATTGTTCCGGGATAAAAGAATGCAGTCGATGGCTCGAACTAGTTAAACATTGTAGGAAAGGAAAAATTAGGATCAGGCATACAGCCCAACAAAATAGGGGAGGATTTTGTCTTAGTTAAGAGGGCTGCATAATACGGGAGGATTTTGTCGAAGAAGGAAAGCATAATCAGGAAGGATTTTGTCCTAGTTAGGAGAACAGCATAATAGGGAAGGATTTTGTCTTAGGAGGACAGCATAACAGGGGAGGATTTTGTCTTTGTTAGGAGGACAGCATAACAGGGGAGGATTTTGTCATAGTTAGGAGGACAGCATAATAGAGGAGGATTTTGTCGAAGAAGGAAAGCATAATCAGGAAGGATTTTGTCCTAGTTATGAGAACAGCATAATAGGGAAGGATTTTGTCTTAGGAGGACAGCATAACAGGGGAGGATTTTGTCTTTGTTAGGAGGACAGCATAATAGGGGAGGATTTTGTCGAAGAAGGAAAGCATAATCAGGAAGGATTTTGTCCTAGTTAGGAGAACAGCATAATGGGGAAGGATTTTGTCTTAGGAGGTCAGCATAACATGGGAGGATTTTGTCTTAGGAGGACAGCATAACAGGGGAGGATTTTGTCTTAGTTAGGAGGACATCATAATAGAGGAGGATTTTGTCGAAGAAGGAAAGCATAATCAGGAAGGATTTTGTCCTAGTTATGAGAACAGCATAATAGGGAAGGATTTTGTCTTAGGAGGACAGCATAAAAGGGGAGGATTTTGTCTTTGTTAGGAGGACAGCATAATAGGGGAGGATTTTGTCGAAGAAGGAAAGCATAATCAGGAAGGATTTTGTCCTAGTTATGAGAACAGCATAACAGGGGAGGATTTTGTCTTAGTTAGGAGGGCAGCATAATAGGGATGCCACCACGCTTGGCAGACGTCTTGGTGATCGCTGTAAAGGACAGCCGCGATAGAATAGAATAGAATATATTTTATTTGCTCCAAATGTGAGTTAATATAAATTTATCTGTCTATCGTAGCTGTGCTTTTTTGGTGATAATACATAGGTGCATGCTGCAGCCCATTACCTGAATTTCCTCAGCTGGCTCTCACAGCACCCGCGAGGTGAGGAGGGGTGGACCTAGTTGAAGCCGGACCCACAAGGCCGCGGAAATTTTCATCTTGCTAATCATGATAATATTATTTTTTAGTGGCATGGACGCATTTGGCCGCGTGTGGGACCTACGCACTGGGCGCTGCGTTATGTTCCTCGAGGGGCACCTGGGACCCATACTCGGTGCCGACTAGGATCCTGCGCAGTGCCGCCTCGCGACCGCCGCCAACGATCACCAGGTACCGTGTAGTGTGGGGCCTCGCATGTGTCACTCGAGTGGCACCTGGGATCCATACTCGGTGCCGACTGGGACCCTGCGCAGTGCCGCCTCGCGACCGCCGCCAACGTTCACCAGGTACAGTGTAGTATGGGGCCCCGCTTGTGTTACTCGAGGGACACCTGGGGCCAATACTCGGCGCCGACTGGGACCCTGCGCAGTGCCGCCTCGCGACCGCCGCCAACGTTCACCAGGTACCGTGTAGTATGGGGCCCCGCGTGTGTTACTCGAGGGGCACCTGGGGCCAATACTCGGCGCCGACTGGGACCCCGCGAAGCTAGTTATTAAGTAATTTTAACCACATAATGTTTTGTTATTATGTTGCAGGTTAAAATCTGGGACATGCGCAAGCGAGCGTGCTTGTACACGATACCCGCTCATACACACTTAAACAGCGGTTAGTACAAATTATATTATGACAAGCTTTTGCCAGCAACTTCGTCGGCACGGACTACAGTAAATCGCGTTGACACCTGCCACTTTGACACCTGCTACCTGCGACATTTCTTAATTTAGTGCACCTGCCACTAAATTAAGAAATGTCAGTTTTTGCGGCCATATCACTTATCCCACCCAGCCATGCCTCTAGGAGGGAAAAGTAGATTTTATTTTCCACTATTCCATCCCAGGGTGGGATAAGCGGAATCAGTTATTCCACTTATCCCCTCAGCTATCCCACCTGGGAGGAAAAAAGGGTGAGCCCAAACTGTTCTAGTATTTATTCGACTAGAAAAGTTTGGACAAAAAAAACAATTTGTTCTACTAAGCAGTATGACATATTGGATCCGAACAAATTGTGTACAGGCCGTCCGTCTGTTCTACGATAGAACCGATTGGATAACAAATTGTGTACAGGCCGTCCGTCTGTTCTACGATAGAACCGATTGGATAACAAATTGTGCACAGGCCGTCCGTCTGTTCTACGATAGAACCGATTGGATAACAAATTGTGTACAAGCCGTCCGTCTGTTCTACGATAGAGCCGATTGGATAACAAATTGTGTACAGGCCGTCCGTCTGTTCTACGATAGAGCCGATTGGATAACAAATTGTGCACAGGCCGTCCGTCTGTTCTACGATAGAACCGATTGGATAACAAATTGTGTACAGGCCGTCCGTCTGTTCTACGATAGAGCCGATTGGATAACAAATTGTGTACAGGCCGTCCGTCTGTTCTACGATAGAACCGATTGGATAACAAATTGTGTACAGGCCGTCCGTCTGTTCTACGATAGAGCCGATTGGATAACAAATTGTGTACAGGCCGTCCGTCTGTTCTACGATAGAACCGATTGGATAACAAATTGTGTACAGGCCGTCCGTCTGTTCTACGATAGAGCCGATTGGATAACAAATTGTGTACAGGCCGTCCGTCTGTTCTACGATAGAGCCGATTGGATAACAATTTGTGTACAGGCCGTCCGTCTGTTCTACGATAGAACCGATTGGATAACAAATTGTGTACAGGCCGTCCGTCTGTCCTACGATAGAACCGATTGGATAACAAATTGTGTACAGGCCGTCCGTCTGTTCTACGATAGAACCGATTGGATAACAAATTGTGTACAGGCCGTCCGTCTGTTCTACGATAGAGCCGATTGGATAACAAATTGTGTACAGGCCGTCCGTCTGTTCTACGATAGAACCGATTGGATAACAAATTGTGTACAGGCCGTCCGTCTGTTCTACGATAGAACCGATTGGATAACAAATTGTGTACAGGCCGTCCGTCTGTTCTACGATAGAACCGATTGGATAACAAATTGTGTACAGGCCGTCCGTCTGTTCTACGATAGAACCGATTGGATAACAAAAAAAAATACATATCATCAGTTTCAGCTGATGATCCTAGACTAAAGTTTCTTTACAGGAGTGCGTTCACTTACTACGCTCGACGACGCCCAGATCACCCATGCGATCACTCGAAATCGTTCACGGCATCGTTGGGCGTACGCACGAGTCAGCCCGAAAAATAGTAGGGGAGGGGAGGAATAGTATGAAACTGATACTTGACAGTACTACTATGACTAACTCCGGATGATCGATATTCACTCGGGTGATTCGAGCGTAGTAAGTGAACGCACCCCAGAAGTGTTAGATCTCATCGATATCTTAGTTTTGGATGACAGCTGTCAAACTTAAAAGCTTGATCCTAGATGGCTAGATCTCATCGAGATCTTAATTTCATATGACAGCTGTCAAATTGGCAATTCATTGATCAACACTTTGGAGTAAGTTTGGACAAAAAAAACAATTTGTTCTACTAAGCAGTATGACATATTGGATCCGAACAAATTGTGTACAGGCCGTCCGTCTGTTCTACGATAGAACCGATTGGATAACAAATTGTGTACAGGCCGTCCGTCTGTTCTACGATAGAACCGATTGGATAACAAATTGTGCACAGGCCGTCCGTCTGTTCTACGATAGAACCGATTGGATAACAAATTGTGTACAAGCCGTCCGTCTGTTCTACGATAGAGCCGATTGGATAACAAATTGTGTACAGGCCGTCCGTCTGTTCTACGATAGAGCCGATTGGATAACAAATTGTGCACAGGCCGTCCGTCTGTTCTACGATAGAACCGATTGGATAACAAATTGTGTACAGGCCGTCCGTCTGTTCTACGATAGAGCCGATTGGATAACAAATTGTGTACAGGCCGTCCGTCTGTTCTACGATAGAACCGATTGGATAACAAATTGTGTACAGGCCGTCCGTCTGTTCTACGATAGAGCCGATTGGATAACAAATTGTGTACAGGCCGTCCGTCTGTTCTACGATAGAACCGATTGGATAACAAATTGTGTACAGGCCGTCCGTCTGTTCTACGATAGAGCCGATTGGATAACAAATTGTGTACAGGCCGTCCGTCTGTTCTACGATAGAGCCGATTGGATAACAATTTGTGTACAGGCCGTCCGTCTGTTCTACGATAGAACCGATTGGATAACAAATTGTGTACAGGCCGTCCGTCTGTCCTACGATAGAACCGATTGGATAACAAATTGTGTACAGGCCGTCCGTCTGTTCTACGATAGAACCGATTGGATAACAAATTGTGTACAGGCCGTCCGTCTGTTCTACGATAGAGCCGATTGGATAACAAATTGTGTACAGGCCGTCCGTCTGTTCTACGATAGAACCGATTGGATAACAAATTGTGTACAGGCCGTCCGTCTGTTCTACGATAGAACCGATTGGATAACAAATTGTGTACAGGCCGTCCGTCTGTTCTACGATAGAACCGATTGGATAACAAATTGTGTACAGGCCGTCCGTCTGTTCTACGATAGAACCGATTGGATAACAAAAAAAAATACATATCATCAGTTTCAGCTGATGATCCTAGACTAAAGTTTCTTTACAGGAGTGCGTTCACTTACTACGCTCGACGACGCCCAGATCACCCATGCGATCACTCGAAATCGTTCACGGCATCGTTGGGCGTACGCACGAGTCAGCCCGAAAAATAGTAGGGGAGGGGAGGAATAGTATGAAACTGATACTTGACAGTACTACTATGACTAACTCCGGATGATCGATATTCACTCGGGTGATTCGAGCGTAGTAAGTGAACGCACCCCAGAAGTGTTAGATCTCATCGATATCTTAGTTTTGGATGACAGCTGTCAAACTTAAAAGCTTGATTCTAGATGGCTAGATCTCATCGAGATCTTAATTTCATATGACAGCTGTCAAATTGGCAATTCATTGATCAACACTTTGGAGTAATTTTGAGGAATATACTTAATATAGTTATTTTTGTAAATAGTTCATCTTTTCGGCGTTGTAACAAATTAGTTACCGGACTTACAAAATGCGTTTAAACAAAAATGAAAATAATTGTACCCTCTTTAACTTTGCCTTTGTCATTTTTGAGTTAAAATGAACCGTTGGTGGTTTATTTTGATTAAATCAATTTCTCACGCCTCTAATCCAAGATGGCGGCTTGCGGAAATAAATGAAAGAAATATCAATATCAAAAAAAAAAAAAAACATCATCATTTTAGTACCTAAAATGGCACATTGTGTCAGTATTTTTGTAGTGAATCCATCTTTATTATTTGGTTCACAGAATTATATTATCTACACTAATATTATAAAGAGGAAAGATTTAATTGTCTGTTTGTTATCCATTACAAACAGACAATTAAATCTTTCCTCTTTATAATATTAAACCAATTTTAAAAATTCTTTCACTTAAGTAAGCTAAATTTTCAGCGAGTTACACTCTAGCAGTATTTTATTTTACAAAAATATAGAGTTCTCTTCGAAATTTGCAATAATGTAACCCGAGGTATCAAATTATGCAAAAATCTCGATTACTTTGTATCACAAACTAAGAAGGAGATACGGGCTTTGTATATTCAAACGTTCCATATGGAACGTTGCCATGGAAACGAAATCACAGAACATGTAATAATCATTGACGTAGGAAATGCTCTATGCACGAAATAATAACAAGTCTGTCAAGTACCTGTGTAATAATGCAGTTGCCTATGGTCAAAAGTACCAATAAGTAAGTAGTAGTAAGCAAGTAGTAAGTATTAGAGGAGATACGGGATAGGAAGTAATAGCACAGAATAAGTAATTGGTACGTAATAGTAAGGAATAGTTGTTACATTTAAGTTTGTGTAAATAAAGTATTCGAATTATATATACCCCCCCCCCCCCCCCCAAAAAGGGGGCTACTGAATATCTCCGCCTTATTAGATCCGATTTTGATGGTTCTTTTTTTATTTGAAAGGTAGCAACTTTAAGTTGCTTAAAATTTGGTGAAGATCTGATGAGGATCTTCGGCGTGATGAGCAGAATAGGTCCTCAAAATGTAAATTGCTCACTTTTAGGTTTCTACCAGTGGAATCAGCCCTTTACCTACTAGGTAGGGATTGGTGGAGCACCTTGGTTAAATAATAAATAATGTTAGTTGTACAATACGGTAAATAGATGGCGCTACTGGGCAAAGCTAGAGATGTGCTCGCGAGGTCTACAGCTCGCAGAGTATATATTTATATATTTTTAATTAATTGTTTCTTAATATCCCCGGAAGATTTTGTGGTAAGGAGTGTAAGGATCTAGTGGCTTGACCAGGTCATGAGACTATGAATATGTACTAGAATAAGGTAGAGACATGGGTTTTATCCTCCAATACTTGCCTAAGCTGTCCTGACGTAGTTTCCTGATTGCTGCCCAGTCCAGCTGAAAGCCAGGCTTCAAGGTTACTCCCCTGCCATCGCCCCTACACTCTGCCACCCGCTACCCGCAATAACCACTGCCTAACAAGGTCGAATATCGCGAGCGCTGTTTGAACACACAATTTAGCTCGGAACTAAATGAAGCCTCAAAAGTTATTTATTTTATTGACAGGCTAATAATTTAGTTAGGTAAATTTTGTCTTAACAGTTGATAATAAACTATATTTTCTTGCTGTGAGATTTATTTTAGAGAAAAAACTTAAGCCGTTGAGTAGAAAAACTAAAATATTACTAAAAATAACGTAATTTTGGATTAGAAAATGTATCGAATGAAATTGTTAATCACGTTATTGTCATAGTCTTAGAGAGATAAAGATCTTAAAAACATTATGTTAAGATTCACATTTACCTGATCTGAAATCTTTTGGTGGCTTCTTTCACGTAAGCGTAGTAGTTGGTACTATAAATTAAAATAAATATGTTTTGTTGGCAGGTAATGAGCACCGACATATCGTACGACAATAAGTACATCGCGACTTGTTCGTACGACCGCACCTTCAAGCTGTGGGCGCCCGACTTGTCATAGGAGCTCCTTGTTTGTATGTTACATTGTTTTGTATGAAATGAAAATAAAACGTATGAAACGCATACCTTGTCTTATTAACCCCCGAGCTCCATAGAGAGTGTAAAACTGTATGTATCACTGTGTCCATGTGTTTCTGTGGCAGGCCTGTCTCACTCAATGTACTTGCGCGCGCTAATTCCTGTAACGCCCGCGTTACTCTATTCGTGGCTTGCCGCGAGATTGACTGAGACAGACTTACGCGTTAGAAAGACGCATATTAAATGATACGCATCAAGATCGTGCGAGCTGAATTGCACTTTATTGAGTGGCGGCAAGAGTCGCTTTTTTGTCTTAGCGGAGTGACCCTTCTGTACGTTAGTACTATTATTTCTTTTGTGTTCTGTGGAATCGTCAAAATAAAGGCAGGGGGAGGGGATCGGGGTTATGTTTTTTTTATTGGTGCTGGTTATTCAAAGTAGCAAATAACATAAGCATGTATGTGTGTGTTGAGCTGGAAGTTTGAACGAAACTGAAGCTTGGTATAGACGCGCGTACGCTGCGTGCTTTAACTATGAACGTCCATTCCCGGCAGTCTACGGCGCGCAAACCAACATCATCATTGTCCACTGCTGGACGTAGACCACTCCTAATGCACGCCACTGAGCTCGGTCTTCAGCTGTGGCTCTCCGCATCCAGTCGCTGCCAGGTCTTTCCCAAGGCGTCTCTCCAGCAGGCCTGCGCGCGTCGGGCGCCCTCTTCGTTTGGCTAAACGTGGTTTCCACTCTAGAACTCGGTTTTCCCCAAAGGTTGTCGGTTCTGCGAGAAATGTGACCAGCCCACTGCAGCTTGGTTATTGTCTGAGTTACCTTGGTTCTCTGGCGGATTCTGCCCTTCTGAGATACTCCGAGCATATCTCGCTGGGCAACTTTGAACTTTTGTACCTTTCGGCTCCGTAGGTCAGGACTGGAGGTCGCACGCGTTGAAGACTTTCGTCTCCTCGCATCATGGAGTCACCTAACTTTAAAGTGTAGCGGTGTTTAAATATTATTATTGCACCAGTATAAAAAAATTACATAGTCCTCTTTTCTGGTGAATATGTATAAAATGAAAAGCTGTCGAGATCCACAGTCATTTGTTACACGATTACCCAAAAAAAGGAGTGTTATGTTTTTAGCATCCATGTATGTATGTATGTGGGTTTCTTTATTCCACCATAACTTTTAAATGCCTGAACAGATTTAGACGTATGAGGTATCGTTAGAATCCTTACATCCCCCGAGTAACATAGGCCATTTTTTTAAACATTCTATATAGCGGCAGTATGGCACCATTTTCAAATTCGAAAAAAAACTTATAATTTTACAATATGGGTATCAAATTGAAGGCTTTGATAAGCATTCCAACAGTATATAATTTATTGGCAAGGCAGGCGCGTTTTATTAGCCTTTAAGCTAGTTATTTGTAGATGGAGATCAATGTTGCATCGAGCGGGTTCTTGCTGCACTGAGTGTTAGGAAATACGAGTGCTGCAAGAAGGCACTGGAGCGAGGGTAATAATCTGCTTTTCTTTCCACTACACACAAAACTTTACTCATAACAAGACATGTCCAAAAACTAAGACCCGAGTCGGATAAAAAATAGCATAATATGACTCTTACGATGAAGACGAACTGATTGATACTCGCTTGTCAAAACCGGACCAAGTTTTTAGTTTGAACACATAACTCTTCCTTTGCCTTGCTCTAGTCGGGTAAAAAGCATAGCCTATGACAAAATACATGAAGACGAATAGTTTTATACCTAGCTTGTCAAAATCGGATCAAGTTTTAAGTTTGAATACATAACCCTACTTCGCCGTAGTCGGGTAACAAATTGTCTTTAACACTATACCTGAAGACTAATCGATTGATACCGTTTGTCAAAATCGGACCAATAGGGGCGATACTATGGTGGAACATCCACATATACATACATAAATAAACTGTTAAACTCATTACCGTTCCCTTGCTTCGCCGTAATCGGGTAACAACAACAAAAACTCTCAACAACGCTTATCGCAGACGTGTGTCTCGTCTAAGAGATCCAAGCTCAGTATTTCGTGAACGGCTGCACTGATTTCTAACAAACAAAGCTACGATCTGTCTCGCCAACTACAGCTATTTTCAACCCTTGATTCCTATATGATTGCCACCTGGGTGGTGTCGTAGAACTTCATTTTTATGACCCTTCGCTTACCCCTTCTCCGTGTTAGATGTCAATAACTTGTGGTTTCATCTAAGACAGACCGGAAACCAACCCCAGCGGTGGCCAAAGAGATCCCACTGAGTGGACAAAGGTGGCGTATTTGGATGAACCCATAATATGAAAACGTAACGCCTGACATCTTACGCATAGCAAAGCAAAGATTCATCGATTTGATTGATATCACGTTAGGCGTGCACCCACGTGTTTTCTTAAAAAAAAGTTATGGATTGTTTTTAGTTAAATCAATAACAGAACGGTGAAATTCGACAGGGCAGGGGAGCAGGACAACCTAACCTCCCAATTGTTTCAAAAACATTTAGATCTCTAATGAAATTCATCGTCGCTATTAATGAAAACAGAATTATACAACTTTTCAAAACGGGCTTCCGCATTCACTCACCGACACGGAACGAACATAGATCGAATCGGGAAGACGATAATGACCCATAGTTCATCCCGAAAAACCGCGAACCAGCCCGTGGGAGCCAGTGAATCAGTCAAAATTACGCTTCGTATCGGATCGTCCAGCCGTTCATAAACGCTTTTTTGTTATCTATATTAGGCCTTTTTATACGCTTTATATTAGCTTCACTTGTATGTTTGTAACCGACTCCTTTGGACGCTATTTTGACCCACTTTAAACGGTCAAATTTCATTCAAAATTCAAATTTTGCACACCTGTCAAAGACCGATGACAATGCAATGATTCGAAAAAAAAAACGCTCTTATTAAACCAAACTAAAAAGTAGAAAATAAATAATAGTTTAAAAAAACTAAAAAACACGCTTTATATAGACCACCAAACTAAAAAATAGAAAATAAATTTTAATAGTGTAAATAAGAAAAAATGTTATAATTCAAAAAAGGTTTTTTTTTATTTTTTATTACGGAGCAATCGTTTGACTACGATCTCACCTGTAGGCCTAGTGTGTTTTGGCTAAAAGTTTACGCGTTCTACAGCGAGCGCGTTTTACGTGCTTTTTATATGAAAAAGTGTTCAGAGCCTCTAGCGGCGAGTATAGGAACTATTTGTTGCGAGTGTGACTTTGTTTGCGTTAATTTCGCCGTCGAGTTATTTTACGCTAACGTCAAGTCGCGCGTTTACTCTATGGTTTCTCCTTTTTCCCGAGTGCGAATGACCTATTTGACAGGTAGAGTCACGGATTTGCGCGTATTGTTGTAAATAACGCGCTCGCTGTTGAGTAACTCTTTCACAAGTGTTTTGGTTAGTGAAAAATCGGTGAGAAGTGATTTTCGTTAGTTAAAATGTTGGGATTAATGCATGCGCGGTCTTATTTTGCAAGGAGGATGCTTGCTGCAGCTCAAGCAAAAGACGAACGAAATCAATTGTTGAGGCTATGTAAAGAATTTCGTAAAACATTTGATCTTTTGGAGAAACTGCCTGAAAACGAATTCAACATTTATCTTCTCTCAAAAGACGCTTTTACAAATATTTGTCTAACGATTTTCGAGAGTTCACAGACTTGAATTCTAACTAGAGTGAGCCTGGAAGTGGTCGTAAGTTTATATAGGTACCTAAGTATTTTTTCTTGACATGTTATTTACCTAAACTATATTTTTTTCTATCGTTAAATACTTTAAATTTTGTTTTCAGGTTCTCACTGCGCTATTATTTTACGTTACTGGAAGTTAGCAGCGCCCACTGAGTGTTAAAGTTAATAGAGGAAGTCCCACAGGGACTTCTACATCCCAATATGATTTCTAAATATATAAAAAATCATCAGATAACGGCTGAATGACAGTATAATAATACCCAGTGGTAAGTATTACTTATATTAATAGGATAGTTACTAACCTTGTAATTGCCACTCCAGATAAATAAAAGTACTTCATTTACATGCAGTCTCACCATAAGAATGGTGAAAGAGCGGTAAGGAGTGGTAGAATGGTTAGGTAATATTTCCAAATTGATTTTTCACTATTATTTTGGTTTAAGTAGTAGTATATTTTATGATGTTAAAGTTCATTGTATATAGAAGTGGTGTTCTTTGTATAGTGGACTTTTACATGTTATCAATAATTATGTGGGTGGTAATTATGTAGAAGGTAACTTTAAATCTTACAATACATACACTTTTCCAAGAGACAATGTAACCTTATAAAAATTATGATAATAGTGTAACATATTGTTATGGTTTTATGGATATCCCCAAAGCCCTTGGCTAATGACTCGCATCTTAAATGCAAAAGATGGGTCTACTAAAGCCAGTTATAATTTTTAAGTATGGTTCGGCTCTGGTGGTCATAGAGGAGAATGTTTTTGGGAGACTGACGAATAGGTGGTGTTTCAAAGATAGCGTTGTTATGCGTATATATTATTATGTTGTTGCGTTGTTATGTAAAGACAGATTCTTGCATTATACTCAAATAATTCAAGAATGCTGTGTGTTTTACAACATAGCAGTGCATTTTAATGTACCAGAACCTGTCAGGAATTTGGAGAAGAGACAGCGCAAACTAAATAAAAAAATATATATATTCAAGCTTTCTTTCTTTGGTTCATTTAACTCCATGCATTGTTGTCTACTTGTGAGATCCTAGCAGTTTGGGCTGGGTGCCTGTATGATAAGATTCAGTTAGTAGTACCTAATTCAAAATTTTAACAAGATAAAATATTATTGCTGTGTGTGTGAGTCTACAAGCTAAGCCATATAGATTCACAGTAAGAAGGTAGTGACCAAAATAATTCAGCCCTAATTGTATACTGATTAAATACCTACTTGTTTTAGATGACAATGATGTGGTGAATACAGGAATGACAGAAGTCTACACAGAACCATGTGGTGCAGCCACTACAGATTTGATTTGAGGTCAAGGAATAAGAAAAATAAATAGAAAAAAAACATACTCAAAAGCAATGTTTAGAGTTAGAGCTACAGAATAAATAATAGTGCAAATATAATCTTGATTAATTTCATTATTTGACATTATGTCGGCATTTAATTTAAATATCTTTAGTGCTTAATGTTAGCCAATTTGAAATAAACATGACATGACTTTTATTTATTTTCTACATAATTTACAGCCTCTACATAACTAACAATAAAGTACATTCATATTGGGTAACTTTGACAGGTTTTGGGCACTTTTTCACTTTAATTTGTTGGATATCATTCTTAAGATACAACCCTATGGGATTGTGTTCTTGTCACATGAGTAATGTATTATGATGAAGGTTTTTATTTGATTTATACTTAGATTTTCAGAAAATCACTGATTTAGACTATGTCAAAGTTACACCCCCAAACTGGGTAACTTTGCCACCCAATTACATTTACTATATAAACCGTTTTAGAATAAGAAGTCATTGACTGGGTATCTTTGGTCAATGGCTGTGTTCACTTACACGCTCGAATCATCCGTGCGATTATCGCTCGATCATCCGGAGATTGTGAACGACTTTGGACGTCCACATACATTTGACAACTGTCAAGTGTCAGTTTCATACTATTCCTCCCCTCCACTACTATTTTTCGGATGACCCAGGCGAACGCCCGGACGACGTCGTGAACGATTTCGAGTGTACGCGCGGGTGATCCGTGCGTCCTCGAACGTTTATGTGAACGGGCCCAATGTATTCTTGATCTGGGTTACCATTACTATTAATCCTTTTGAACAAACAGTACATAGACGGTACATTTGAATAAAGAAACGTAAAGTACCCATGATATTGCAGTGAATCAGGGTAGTTGTTTTGGAGAGACTGATTCATATCAATAAACTAGATAACTGATTGCTGTTTTGTCATTGATTTAACCTTAAACACACAAATTATTTATCTAAATGAAAACTTAGTCATAATCTTTGCTTAATGGAATCAACCCCATTCTATGTACAGAAAGTCGTCATCTATTTCGTAGGTGCCCAAACTCCGTATCTTCATATTATTTTCATTAATGACTTGAAACAATGTCAGTTGGATGGCATTTTGTATATTCTCTTGCATGATGCCATCATCAACGTCTTTCAAATGCTTTTGACATTACTGCACTGCTATGGAGAACCTTCTGACCTGCAGCCTTATTGTCTAACTCTGGTGGTAATGGCAATCAAATCCATTACCATTACCATTGGCGGTTCCAGTTCGCCGTCCAGGGGAATTGTCTAATATTTTCGGTGGTAATCGTCTTGAAAAAGTGAAGGCCATTTCGTTCTTTCCACAGACTACATAACACAAAAAACATATGCTCTTGCGTTCCATTTCATGAAGAACAGCTTTGAGCACTTTTTAGTGCTTTTTTTAACTAATGGTTGTAAAATGTTAATTTAGCCATATAAACATGTGTAGTGTTTTATTTGTTTATTATAATTTTTATGTTTAATAAATGGATATTCTTCAAAAAATAATATTCAAGTATATTATAGCCTGACGTTGCGTAGAACGAAACGTTGGTTTGCAAGTTATTATTTATTCTGGACCATACTAAAGTATGTGTTTGTTTGTTGTTTACTTTAGCATTCAATAATGAAATGAAAATCAAATGTTTTTTTTTATTAAATAGGTAGGTTATAGTCACAAGATTTGTGTGAGTTTGTGCGAAACGTGGATAAACTAAAAGTGGAATTGCTTTGTGAGATGTATGTCGAGGTTATGTTCGTTTTCGGATATAAAATTGACAAATATGCCTTGATTTAGCAACAAATACGTACCTATGTACCATATTGTATTTCAGAATGTCATCTGATAAAGTGGTCTTTGCATAGACCTACAATTAGTCATCGAGTTAGATCGAAACTTTGAACAAATATATCGCAAGTTCTAACAGTCTTTGGCCTGGCTATACAGGAATTTTGGTGGACTAATGAATATTATCAAAGCACCTATTCGAGTCTAGTTTAATTTACCTACTAGGTACATAGACATATATACTAGGTATATGCATTTTCACAAATGCTCATCAACAACATACATATTTTAATGGATTTTTACCTCATTTCAATGCATACATAATCGGTTATGTTTTGTGTCATTTTACTTCACAGCACAAACTAAGAAGGAGATATACAGATAAGATACTGCTGCATAACCAATGTTGACTTCTGTAAAACATTACCCAATAGAAGAAAACATTCATCAACAGAACTCAAGCTTTCTGTAGTCCCGCAGCTGGGTGTTACTTGAGAAATATTTAGTTTCCACTGTCCACCTTGTTATCAAAACTTTTCTGATTTGAAGTGCATAGAGATAATAATTTATTGGTCTATTTTGTTGATATTTGTTGTTAAACATTGAACATCCATAGTAATTATAATAGCCACATGGTCAGCACCAATATTAGGGGCTTGAGAGCCTGTCCATTAGTTTGGAGATGTTATTTTTCTGCAGTTGGCTACAAATTCGCCCGTCAAAATATTCTTCATTTTATGTTTTTGTAGGTTAGGTACTTATTGTGCCTAACCTACAAAAGTAGTGCCTGTAATCGAATAAATTAGATATGTTAAACTGAAATAAGTGCTAGTAGAAGTAAATATCGAAATATTCTCTTTGTATCGAACTATATATATATAACAAAAAACCAGTGAATTTTCTGTTTGACTTTCGCAAGTTTGGAAGTCGAATTTTCGGAGAATTAATGCCTGAAATTAATAAACCGCAATTAATTATGATACCTAGATTACCCCTTCCCTTTGAACTTACGCAAACAGTCAACTTTTAATTCAATAAAACTATAATTTCGTCACAAAATCAAAGCCAGTTGATACGAAAGGTTAGGACAGAGCAACCTTTTTCATTTGACATGTCTCGGTGGCGATGAAAATTTAGACAATACCAATATATGTCAAAATATGATGTTTCGTTCATTCATTTCGCTTAAAAACAGCTGATAGTGGGGACTCGGTGAAGATCGAGGACCGAGGATATCACCGGTGGATAGTTAGACAATTCGAATTCGGAGATTCATGTTCATAATGGTGTAAATGAACGTCAGTTTCATTATCACCAGAGTTAGACAATAAGGCTGCTGTATGTGCATAGAGTTCCTGGGGATAAGCTATTTATTTCTGTATGAACATGGTGTAAGGATCCATCAATAACATCATATTCTAATATCTCTGCCATTGTAGTATTTACCTCAACTTTATTTTCTACATATATTTTGCTTTGTCAATGATACCCGGATATATACCAAAATCATCACAATGTACAAAATCGAATGAAATATGTGTTTTTAGGGAAAATTATTTATAATTTCTTAGGTTTAGACAATTCTTTGTTGAATAACAACTGTACTTGCCCCTTATTGCCACTAATTTCACAAAAAAAGCTATAGTTGAAACCATACAAAAAAAAGACTGCTCAATAATACTCGCGTCTACGGCTCAATATGAACCGGTAACGATCGATGACAAATCAGTAGAATTGAAATTTCACTTTTTTATCATGCGTAGCGTTTACAAATGTAGTTAGTAATATAATTATTATAACAGTCAATCGTAGCTGTATTAACTATTACCATGAGAATAAATTGTAGATTAAAATTCCGCTCCACCTTATTGGTACTTTGACATTCAGGGTAACTTTGGTTACCCTGAATGTCAAAGTTACCCAAGATGACTGTATATTAAAGACAGCATGCAGCTAGCATCCGCGCTCGCGTGGATGATGCTAAAAAGTATTCTATTTGGTATTCCACAACATAAAGTATCTATATACCTTCAACAAATATCATCAAAATACGTTCAGCGTTTTCAGTGCCGAGTGGTGACAAACATACATACACAAACTTTCGCATTTATTATATTAGTAGGAAAGGGTTTTAATATAAAATACCTCTTTAATAAGAAGCATTTATTATTCAAGTTATATTATGATGGTGACATCAACAACCACCCACTGCTCCTGCACCTGAATTTACATCTCCTTCAACCGCAAACATGCCTTTTCGTTACAGTCTTTGGCTTTCGTTTGGTACATTAAGAATTTTCACCACTCCTCATCAGAGTTCTGAAAGATTTGATGAACACTCAGCTCAGTCTTATATACCTTTGAGGCAATCTACGATTGCGCACAGGCACTGAGCATCCTTCCGTTGGAGGTTGTTGTGGCTGCCCTTCCATTGCAGATTTTTGTTTGTAGCTGCCCTTCCGTTGCAGGTTGTTTTGGCCCTTCAGAGGCGGTTTGGATGGCTGACGCAGAGTCAGGACAACGGAACGGTCCCAGGTGTTTCAAAGCTTCTGTGGCTATGGAAGAAATAAAGTGGTCATTTTTCTTCTTGGCAATCAAGAACACATACCTAATTAGCTTATCAAATTCAATAGTTTAAAAACAAAGTCTATGGATTGATGTAAGTTTTTGAATTGAATTTAGCCATTGTAAATGGAGGTTACACGTTCTTAGTTTCTTGCAAATGCCTACTACAAATCTGAAGATTGTTTGTCTGTTTTAACCTCAACTAATCCACAGATTGCCATTACAGGCAAGCATAGAATGTGGCATAGTAGGATAATATTGGGAATTCTACTCCAGGCCTTACGTTCGCTTTGCTCACTGCAGGACGGAGGAATTCCCAAAATTACCGCTGTACATTCAATCGTTTAAAACGTTGGCTAACGTAACGTGAGAGACGATGCGTTTGCGAAGGTTTGTTTCGATCGATAATAATAATAATAACACTTTATTACACCAGAAATAAGGAACAAATATAAAAGAATTTGTTTTAAAAATAGGCACAATGGGCGGCCTTATCGCTAAAAGCGATCTCTAAACGATCGATCTCGATATGTCTAAGCAAAATAATTATTATATTTAATTTAGGTACTTACATTTGAGACTTGTAGATTTAGACTCGCATGCGATGAAATGATCTTCTTTGGAGAACATAAAATCATTTCAAATAAGTGCAGAATATTTACTCGCTATGAGTCTACGCTATGAGTTTATAATAATAATAATAACTCACATCAACGTCTACGATCTTTATTCTTTTGATTCTAACATAAAGTAAAGAATCTAGTTTGATACTAATAATCGCTAGATTGGCTCGTATTTTTCGCGATTTAAAGATCTATTTTATTCTGATTCAGATTTAACATATAATGAGTTGATACTAATAATCATGACCAGTTTGGTTCAAAAACTTATTTTCTATACCAGTTTGGTTCGAATTTTTCATGGATTACTTAAAATAAAAAATATCTTTTAATCTCAATTAATATTTCATGACCAGATAGGCTCAAAGACTTAGGGTTTATTTTGATATTAGTTTCGTTTAAGTCTTTCATGAATAAATTAAAATAAAAAAATATCTTTTAAATTAATTTAGTATTCATGACCAGTTTGGCTCAAAGACAGAATTTTATATTTGATATTAGTTTCGTTCAAGTCTTTCATGAATAACTTCAGATAAAAAAAAATATTTTATATTAATTATCCGTGACCAGAGTGGCTCAAAGACTGAGTATTTTATTTTTGATATTAGTTTCGATCAAGTCTTTCACGAATTACTTAAAATAAAACAAATATTTTCAAATTCAATTAATAACCATGGCCAAGTACGGTTCAAAAATTCATAGATTTATATTCAAGTTTTCCATGATTATTGTATCTAATGATATCTAAATAAAATTATTTAATTTAAACCAGATTGATTCATATCCTTGACGAGACATAATTAATATTTTTTTCCGTCTATAATTTTCATATGTAAACATTAATTTATATCTAAAATTTTATGTTAGCTATAATCGTTTGGCTCAAAAGAATTTTAAAATTAGACCATGATTAACTGATATAAAAAAAAACTTTTCTGCAATTACTTTTATTGAATTTAAGTGTTCCTGAAATAGATTAATAAAAAGTCATTTTTTGGGTATAATTTAACTAGTATAACGCTTTAACTATTTTGATTTATAATTTAAAATGAAATATATCTCAAAGTGTTTGTGTGAATAATTATAAAATTACATTGAAACAATTTCCTTGAAAGCTTTAGTTGTTATCTAAACCAAATACACGATAGGTACAATTAACTATAATTATAACTTACCATAAATATTCACATAAAATTATTTTTTTCACACACAAAGGTACACTCACTTCTTTAACTAGAAATACATTAAATTTTCTCACAGTCAATTGAGACGCAATACGAATACAGTTCGCGAAATTTGATGTAAGCAAATTTAGCGCTAAGTACAGTTGACAACAAAAGTATGCATACTAAAGTCTTTGTAATGTGCAATCCGGCTAGGTGGAACGACGATATATGCAAAGTCGTTGGCAGCAGTTGGAAGAGAAGAGCCGAACATCGGGCATAGTGGTGTGCTTTGGGAGAGGTCTATGTCCAGCAGTGGACTGACACGGGCTGATGATGATGATGATGATGATGATGATGATAAAAAAACTTGAACCAAAATTGTTGTTACGTTTGAAGTCGCTATAGCCAAATTATTTTCCCTCTAAAGTTTTAATTATTTCCCTTTAAGTATACTTTAAATTCACAGGACTTAAGTATTACATCGCTATAACCAAAAAACTAGTTCAACCGAGGTTGTTATAAATGAAATCCATTGTATCTTGTAAACAAAAAACTTATTGCGTCGGTAAAACTATTTTGTTTTAAACTTATTTGAATCCATGATGTAAACATGGATTATAATTTAATAGAACATGTTAGCTATACAAAACTCATGATATCAATGATATGTATTGATACTTTGATAAAATGTAAAATAAAAAATAAGTTTGTATTCTTTTTTTTCTTTTACCTTATATTATTATAATCATTATAGAAACATGTTTTTTTGTCTGACTGTACCAACCAGTGTAGATAGAGGTTCGTAACATTTTTTATCAGTAGTGTAATGTTTTTTTTTGTAGTTTTGATGATTTTGAGACATTTAATTTGTACTTATAAAGGTGGTATTACATAAATGTATGTATATAATCATGTAAGTAATAAAGTGACACACAAAAAAATGAATGTGTAAAACAAAGTGTTGTAAAGAGCGTATTTTCAAAATAATAATAAAAACAGAAATGTGTATTGGTATAATAGTAAGTAGTAGTAGTAAGTAGTTGTTTATGAGGCGTTATAATCAATATGTCACAATCTATCTATACTATAATAAAACTGTAACTGGGCTAAATCTGTACATTAAATATTTTTTGAAAATTTTGATTGAGATAAACTTCAAAATCGATATGGAGTGCAAAAAGGTTATTTTTTTATTTTTTGTCTGTCTGTCTGTCTGTCTGTCTGTCTGTCTGTCTGTCTGTCTCTTTGAACACGCATCACGCTGAAACTACCAGACTGATTTTGATGCAACTTGGCAGAATCATAGCTGATGTACTGAATTAACATTTAGGATACTTTTTATCTCGGAAAAATCAACGGTTCCCGCAGGATAGGGGTAGAAAGTTATTTAAAATAACACGTATCAAGCTAAAACTACTGGACGGATTTTGATGTAACTTGGCACAGTCAAAGTTTATATAATGTGTTAAAATGTTGAATACTTTTTATCCCGAAAAATTAAAAGGTTCCTGCAGCTTGCAAAGGGTCCAAAGTTGTGTTAAATTTAAAGTGATCATACATCCGTTTACGACTAGACTGGTACCGAATTTCGTCATTCTACTACGAGGCTCACTGGCCCAGTTGGACAGATGCATGGGTGCGTAATACAGACGTACGTGGATCGAAATCACGCGCTGTATGAATATTTTGCTCCATTATTAAAAGATTTTTACATTATTTATGCGTAATTTTTTACATTTTCCTTGATATCTATCTATACTATAATAAAACTGTAACTGGGCTAAATCTGTACATACAGAGGCAGGCACATGTATTGCTCTTCACAGAGAAAGTATAGAAAACTTTTATTTTTTCAAATCAATCCTCATATCGTGTTGAAAAAGCTCAAAAAGTAGGTAGGTAATTATTAAGAGCCAGTTAAAGTGCCAGTAAGTACGTCGTTCTGTGAAACATCATAAAAAATAATTTGTACTAAGAACACAATTTTTCGTTGCATTAAAATTTGTTCGTATGGACCTCATAATAATGACCGACCCTTGAATCCCTTGATGCCCCATCCAATTTACCTCACCACCTTAATTACTCTCTAATCTGTGCCACCTTACCTTCGGAGATAATTTTCTCTACTCAATAACAAGACGTTCATGATAACAAGTTACTTCATTTAAACTAGATGGCGTTGTCTACCCTTAAAACACGCAAGCGGTTTGTTACGACGTGGTTTGAACGTTGAATGAACTCGAACAACACGTTTTCTTCTTTTTTTTATTTTATGGTCCCTAAAGGCTCTTAAAACGTATTTAGATGTTTTTTGTGTTTTTTGATAGAATAAGTCGACTTCAGTTGTAAAACGCGCAGCGAAATTAAGCGAATTATTTATAGTAAAATAGTAATTTATTAATTAAAAAAAATAATTTAACTCATTCATGTCATGAATCTTTCATTATAAAAACCAGGGTTCAAAATACTTTGAAGTGCTTTGTAAACCGAAGCCTTGAAAGTAGAAAATACTTGCATAGGAAATTGATCTTCGTGTCCATATAAATAAGGAGCACAATCATGTTTGCGAAAAAAGTACTTGGAAGCGTGGAATTGAAAGTAAAAAATACTTGCATAGGAAATTGACCCGTGTGCTTATGTAAATAAAGAGCACAATTGCGTTTGCTTAAAAAAACTTCGAAGCTTTGCAAGTTTTTTGAGCGACCTATCAGCCACCTAGGTTGTTGTGACCCGGCTGGCCGAGTGCAGCCGAACGCAGCCGAACTCGCCACCGAGTATGTAGGTGCGGACGTGGCGAAAGAGCGAGTTGGTGAGTAAAATACTTTGAAAGTCTTGCAAGCATTGCGGGTCCGCACCAGGGCGGCGTACTTACAAGCCAAAACCTGGTTTAAAAACCTGGTTGCGTAAATACCCACCTTCCCTAATTCCACGCAGGTGGCGTGGAATTGGCGTGAGTGGTCATACAGAATCCAGGCCCTGCTCTCAAGCCCTTGCGACTGATTTAAAAACTGGGGTACTTGGTATCTTAGGCCTTGCACGCACTGCCTTGCAGTGGAACGCGGTGCGTTTATTCTATCGTTTATTTCACATTGTATTATATACGTTTATTTCATATTTTATTATATGCGTTCATTTCATTGCAATACGTGCACTTCTATAACAGTGTCATAGAAGTGCAAGTGTATATTATATATTATACGCATATTCTGTGAAGTACGGAGTGCCGTACTTCACAGAATATGCGTAATAAAAAGGCAAGGCAGTGCCTTATTCCGATGATTAGATGCCGAGCAATCGATAAAAAACTATTTGACGGCTGAACGAATTTTGAAGAAATGTAGTATAATATTGTACTTTGTAGGTTTGGTCCTGGTCCTCCTGGTCCTCTGGACCAAACCTACAACTGGTCTGGTGGTGGTTTCGCTTTTGGTCCTGGAATAAAACGTGTGGGCTACTTTTAAATGAAATGACCACGCGGGCAAAGCCGCGGGCACAGCTAGTACTACAAAGTTTTTCAAAAATCTTAGAGAACTTACTATTATGAAGATATTGTCCACAGGTTTAATACATCTGGATTTTACCATAAATGTTGAGTAATCAGTTGATATGCAGGTCGACACTGAAATATATGCAATTCAGCCATACATGTTAAACACAGAATAAATAATAGTAGATGCGATGTTGTAGTCAATTAGAAAAAAATGTTATTTTCAGTATTTACTTACCTATATAAATTAAACAAGTGTTAATAAAATATAACTAACGCGTAGGTACAAGACATAAGTTCAAAAAACTAAAACCCGACTATGGTCGGGTAAGAAATAGCTTATATCACTCTTGCGATGAAGACCAATCGATTGATACTTCGCTTGTCAAAATCGAACCAAGTTTTTAGTTTTAACACAACCCTTCCTTTGTCTTGTTATAGTCGGGTAAAAAATCTATACTATAATAAAACTGTAACTGGGCTAAATCTGTACATTAAATATTTTTTGAAAATTTTAATTGAGATGAACTTCAAAATCGATATGGATTGCAAAAAGGTTTATTTTTTATTTTTTGTTTGTCTGTCTGTCTGTCTGTCTGTCTGTCTGTCTCTTTGAACACGCATTACGCTGAAACTACCCGACCGACTTTGATGCAACTTGGCACTATCATAGCTTATGTTATGGAATAACATTTAGAATACTTTTTATCCCGAAAAAAAAACAATGGTTCCCACAGGATAGGGGTTGAAAGTTATTTAAAAAAAACACATATCACGCTGAAACTACCGGATGGATTTTGAAGTAACTTGGCACAGTCAAAGTTTATAGTATGTGTTAAAATGAATGATACTTTTAATCACAAAAAAATACGGGATTCCTGCGGGATATGAGTCTAAATTTATGTTAATTTGAAAGGAATAATAATTGCACATCCGTTTATAAAACTCTACCGTAAATTCGGCACCTATGCCACAAGTCAGAGTGGCACAGTGGAAGCGGTACCTGGTTTGCAACCCAGAGGCACATGGATCGAATTCACGCGCTGCTATGAATGTTTTGCCTCAATATTTATAAGCATTTACATATTTTGTGCATTATTTTACATTTCCTTTGATTTTTTTAAGGCTTATGTAATTTCCTGAAGTAAACCGTCAAGTTTTGTTACGTAATATTGCAGATGTATGGTTTACAAACAAAGTGTAAAGACAGAAGCGGACACCCAATTTTCGACTTATGTTTAAGATCCTTCGTGGCGCAATGGTATCAGAACCCGACTTACATGCCGTCAAACCCAGGTTCAAATCCGAGTAGCCTCAAAGACTTTTTCGCACTTTTTATTGTTTACAAACAAAGTGAAAAGACAGAAGCGGACACTAAATTTTCGGCCAGTGTTTAAGAGCTTTGTGGCACAGTGGTGTCAGTATCCAACTAATGTGCCGTCATTCCTAGGTTCGTATCCGAGTAGCCTCAAAAACTTTTGCACTCAACAAAAACTTTTCATGAAGCAATAGTTACATTACCTAAAAACAGAGGCGCCACTGAGCTTTACCCCTATTGGGAGCGAAGATAGGCCTCTATTTCCGTATATACATAGTACTCTGAGCCAGAATCCTTAATGTTTTACATGTTGTACTAACAGAACTGTCTGATGCACTAACTAAAGGAAAGCCGACGTTGATGCATAATATTTCGAAAATATACATTACGTACACAACGCTCTTGACGTCAGAGACCGTGTTGGCATCATGAATCGGTAGAGGTTCGTGGTTGGCATCGAGTATGTTTTAAAATCCAGAAAGCAAAAATGTATTCTTCGAAAGTACACCGTAAAGGTTTCGAAAACTGGCCGAGCTGCGATCGGGTATAGGTAGTTTCGAATAACGCTCCACATAACGCTATTGTATTCTATTCTATTCCACAAAGTGTCTTGGTGGCTGTACAAACATTAATAAATAATAATAAATATATTGGGGACAATTCCATACCAATTACCTAGCCCCAAACTAGGATACCCTGTAATATGGGCACTAGATAACGTACATAAATACGAATATCACATCTATGAATCGGAAACAAACATTTTTGCTAATCACACAAATGATTGCACCTTGCAGGATTCGAACCCGCGACCGTTTGATTTCGTTCCCAGGGTCCCAGGGTACACTAGCCACTAGACCAACCTATTAATTATTTATTTGCTATTGCAACACAGATAGATTTCTGCCAACAGCCTTCAGTGGCAACCCGGGTCACTACTGAAGGTCTGTATGTAAGTTTGTTCGCGCATCAAGTAAAAACTACTTGATCGATTGCGATGCAATTTTCACTATTGGATAGCTTAGGGTTTGAGTTAAAAACTGGGCTACTTAGTATCTTAATCTGATGATTAGATGCCGAGCAATCGATAAAAAACTATTCGACGGCTGAAAAAATGTAGTATATTATTGTATATTATAGGTACTTTTGGTCCTGGAATAACACGTATGAGTAACTTTTAAATGAAAAGACCACGCGGACAAAGCCGCGGGTACAGCTAGTATATAATAAAAATTGCTTATGACACTTGGTGGTTAGTGACTCTGAATACGACGCCAATCGAACGGTCGCCGGGTTGAATCCTTTAAATTATAATCATTTGTGTGATGATCTGAAATGTTTTCCGAGTCATGAATGTAATATTAATATTTATGTATGTGTATACGTTATCTAGTACCCATAGCAAAACGTATCCTCGTTTGGGGTTAGGTAATTGATGTGAATTGTTTCTCTATATTACGCGGGCATAGCTACTTATTCAGGTCTAAACCTGTATGATCATGTTTTACTGCAACATTTATGTTTTAGTCATATAGTCCTTTGTCGGTATTTTTTCAAAGGCGCCGCCTCGACCGTTTATAAACGTAAGAAGTACATAAGAAATCAAAGCTATTTTGTGTCATAATTCCTTTAATATAGAGTAAATTATGTTAATGAAGTATTATTGCTGACGATACAGCTTATTTGCTTTAAAAGCCTCGTTTTTTTCGATAACCTCATTATTAGTGATTATTCTCTGCAGTGAAGTGACGTAGTTCAATCGAAAAAAATGTAAGTAAGTATTTATGTTTTTTATAACTCTTTATATTTTTTTCTCATAGTAGCTTCGTTTGTTTGTTTGTCGTATGAGGTAGTGCTGGCCTCTGATGTCAGAGTTTGTCAGGCTGCCTGAGGCCTCCGAAATGGCTTAACGACTGCTATTAATCTATAACAGCCGAGTGATGGAAAGCCGCACATAACTTATAAAAGTCATTTGGTGTGGAGCCTAGGATCGAACCCAGTATCGTCGGATTCTAAGTTGCACTATTGAACCGTCAGGATACCATCGCTTGGTGGTACCAGTAGCTGCTTAACATGCCCTCCAATGCAGGGAGTGATGGAAAGCCGCACATAACTTATAAAAGTCATTTGGTGTGGAGCCTAGGATCGAACCCAGTATCGTCGGATTCTAAGTTGCACTATTGAACCGTTAGGATACCATCGCTTGGTACCACCAAGCGATGGTATCCTAACGGTTCAATAACCAGTAGCCTTGGTAATTTTCTTATATATTCATGTTTTGTTTTTTGTTCTCAGGTCTGACTACGAATATGAGAGTGGTGGTTATCCTATACAACTAGAAACACAGAAAAAAAAACTTGGAAAGATCAGCAAGCGGAAGTCCACGCCAATTTCTCCTGATGAACCAACTCGAATTTCGCTAGACTCATATAAGTAAGTGATAATTTATTTTCAATTATATTACACTCTAGCTGCTCCCGCGGTTTCACCTGCATTTCACCACAACTTTTTTTTTTTAATGACAAATTTGATGGATATATTTTGCATTTTTCTCGATGTCATGTCACTCTATGATAATTTATAAAAATCTATTTTATATCTTTTTTTGAGTTTATCTATTACTAACAAACATACAAACAAATCTTTTCTCATTATAATACTACTGTAGATTTATCGTAATTACTATTTCGTTCTTATGTTAGACACTTATACTTCTTACTTACTTATATTATGTTATTACACTTATATTATGTTTGTTTGTCGTATGAGGTAGTGCTGGCCTCTAGTGTCAGAGTTTATCAAGCCGCCCGAAGGTCTCTGATATGGCTTAACGACTGCTATGAATCAATAACAGCCGTGACCGACAGCTTAACGTGCCCTCCGAAGCATGGAGCGATGGAAAAGCGCACATAACTCAGAAAAGTCATTGGTGCGGAGCCTAGGTTTGAACCCGGTATCGTTGGATTCTAAATTGCACTATAGAACCGTTAGGCCACCATCTCTCTTAAGGTATACTGAAAGGTATACTGTATTGTGATATAAAGACTTTCTTACAAAAAAAAAAACTTTTGTGCATTCACTGTACATGCGTACAGTCGCCAATGTTCATATTACTTAGGCTTACCTATATTTATATTGTCTGTGTTTATTGTTACAGAAAGAAGCGCAAACTTAAAGACGTGGACTTGTTTAGTATTCTCAAAGCTGAAGAACAGAATATTTCAACAGGGCAAGCAACAGCAACGACATCCAGCTTCACATCCCGCGTTTCAACGGGACAAATCAGACGTACCACTTCGCTAGGTGGTAATTTCTTTATCGATTGCAAAGTATACAACACGTCGGACTGGTTGGCTTCTAAACCTCAAGAACGATATAAAAAAGCATTATCATATGTAAAACTCCAGACGGACGTGTTAAGCCCTGAATGGTTAACTATACAAAACTTTTTAAACCAAGCTTACGAACGCTTTGAAGATAGTGAACCTGTATTTTACAGGAACGAGCAAGATAAATAAATTTTGCTATCATTTTAAGATGTAGCTTTCGTCAGACCTGTGTGTAAAGTTTAAAAGTAGTTACTTTTTTTGATAATTTTAACGGAGGAAAATTGTTCTTAACACATTTAATTTTTACTTAATTTTTTTTAATTGTGCTTAAGATTTATGTTGTACTTTATTATTTTTCCTTAATAATAGAGAGGTTTTTTTTCTTATTCGTAGTCAGACTTATAAATAAAAAAATGTTAACTGTTGAAATGACATTTTATTTTTAATAAGGTATTATTATTATTATTTCATTATACTTAAGTTGTATGCTCTACTTTATTAAATTACTCAACAGTATCAATTTTATTTTTTTAATTGTGTTTTACATTGCTTTATGAGATTTTAAATTTTGATTTGATCTAGGGTGTATTCATAGGTACATTCACATTAGGTTGGTATAAAGAAAGGTAAGCAGAAATGTCTATAAGCAGTGCCAACTAAAAAGTATAATATTTAGTTATATTACAGCTGCTTCAAGGTATCTGAGTAGGTAGTTATAAAAATTAGATTTTGTAAGACTTGTGATATATCTGTTAGAAGTACGTCGTGGGTAGGTCACTTGCGTAGTAATGTGCACAAACAAAAAGATACTAGTGTGCTATATAAAGATGGTGTACATATCGTATCATCAGCATTTAAGGGACGCATTGTAACATATAGATTAAAAGCACATGATAAGTTTGAACATGGCTGTGTGGAAGCATTTCTAAACTCTATTAGTAAACAAATAAAGTCGCTTTTAGACGATTCACTTGGAAAGCACACATGCTTAAAAGTAAATTTTGAACTTTTTTCTTCGTTCATGATGATGAAAAATAATAATCAAGAAATGAAATCATTTGGTACCAAAAACATTGTATTGTACAGTAATTACGATTTTGTAACACTTTTGTCTGACACAAAAAGCAAATTAAAAAAAAATATTGAAGAATTTATGGAACATGGTTGGACATTCCTCAACAACTCACATTTAGAAATAAATATAAATAAATACCAACCTTTGGGTGGTTCAAAATATGTGTCACTACCAAAAAAAAAAAGAAATAAAAAGGCATGTTTAAATATACAAAACCACGACGACTACTGCTTTATGTGGTGTATCACTGTGGCTTTATTTCCATCGTCAAGCCATGCTGAGAGGGTGTCATCTTACCCGGACTTTCATACTGTGCTAAACACCGACGGGATGCAATTTCCTGTTACTTTTGCTGATATAGAAATGTTTAAAAAAAATAATCCAAACATAAAATTTATTATCTATGGTTTGGGAAATAAAAGCAGTATAGTAGGTCCTTTGTACAAATCAAGTAATGTGACTAACAACAAAAAAACTATACATTTGTTATTTCTTGAAAATGGTGCTTCTTCACACTATTGTCTAATAAAGGATTTATCACGATTTGTCAGGAGTCAAATAACAAGTCATCACGGCAAACTATATTTTTGTGATACTTGTAACATGTTAAATCATGACTCCAGGTTAGATTTTTGTTATAGATCCCGATTAAATAGAATGTATTGGGTACAACGCCATCTGGTGAGGAGCAGCGTCTTCTCTATTAGATCAAGATGTGTTTTCTCCGTATCTGAAAGCCAAACGCCGAGTTTGTAAAATACGCCGAACTCCACCACGCGCGCGCCACTTTCTTCGTTGAAGGAATAATGAAAGCATTTCTTTGTTGAAGACAGATTGATGATTTCGCCTATCAAAGAATCAATAAATAATGGTTGAATTTGCCTCTGCGAGTGGAAGGGAAAAGTTTTCATCTACTGTCTCAAAATAGATAAAATGGTTAATCCACGCAGCGACAGCTAGCGACTAGAGGCGTGAACTAGAAGGAAGGTGTAAACGAAGCGGTGGCCTCTGACGGGAGGTAGCGGGGCTTTTAGAGTGTTGCTATTATAAATTGGCGTTCCAGGAATATTTCGGGCTCTGGATAGCTTTGGACGTGGAGCGGTTTGTTTAAAAATCCGGAATAGGTCGCATCTTTAAGTTGGCTAACAAATCGTAAATTCAGAGGGCAGCGATTCATATGTCGAAAATAATTTACATCTACAATTCGCTTGCGATGGTCACACCATGGAATGTTTTGACGTAATGCATAAATCACATCAAAGTTCCAGAGAGATTATTTTTTTTGTATGAACTTATTACAAGTAAACAACGGAAGCTGATTGGAATGTACCAGAACTGGCTGGAGGACAGTGACCTGTATAGCTAGGCCGACAAGGTCTGCTTTACGATGCAAGTTGCAGAGTTGTTTCTAGAGTTTTCTGGATAAGCGGAAGTTCAATTTCGGAGTAGAATGCTACTCGAAATGGAAACCAAAGTTCGTATATATACAAGAGAGAAGCCTGTGGATTTCATTTTAAACTTGGACGTGAGTTTAGTTTGCACGTGATTGAGATCGGCGCAGGCAGCAGAAGAATACGTGAGGATAATGTGAGGACAAAACGACCGAGACACGCAGTCCAGAACGAAGCTGCTCTGTAACAGGCGAAATAAGTATACGAGTGCAAAAGCCAGGTTAAAATAGTGCATCTACGGATGGCCGTTGTCGTCACCACTGCGAGCTGCTGTGCGCGATCTTCCGGGTCTCACCACCGTTCGTGGAAGAAGCCGGTCTACGAGGGACTCCAGAAGGACTCCAACGCTCCACCTGTCCAGTAGAAGACACCAGGCACCGATCGTGGGAGACACTGAAACCGTTCGAGAGCAGCGGAAGGCACCGTTCGTGGAGAGCAGGAGCTGAACGAGTGGAGTAAGGAGGCGTTCCGCGGCGGCACGCGAGACGACGGTACGGCGTCCCAGGAAGCTTCCAGGTTGGTCCACTCCAAATCATTTTGAGTCAGCGAGCTACGGTAGTGAGGGAAGCCTTCGCCTACTTGCGTGTTAATTATACTGTTGAAAGATACTTTCTGTTTTGGAGTTTAATATCCCTCTGGGAAACACAATCTTACACACACACACACTCTGTTTACACGCACGTTATAGTCTATATTATGGAACAGTAAAAAATGGAGCTTGTTGTGTTTACGTAGTATCTCTACCTAGTCTGTGGTTGTGTTAAAAAAACAAACATTAATTTAGGTAGGTACCTAACTAAGAGAAATAGGTTTGTTTAATTTTTCTGCTCATGAAAATATCATAGAATCACTTTTTTCAGCCAAACTTTTATTTTGTGGCTCATATTGTCAAAAGCCACCAACCAAAACTTCGCAACTTTTGCGAATGAAATAAAACTATTTTGTGCGAATTTATGCAGATGGTAAATATATACCTACAATGCTACATAATGAAATAGGTATGTATCGCTACTGAGACGTATGCTTTCTTTGTGTTTTGTGTATAATCATCACGTCAAACTAATACCAAAAATAACAAAAGTACCTATATAACTGTTTGCCATCTTTTCATGAATAAACGGCTGAACCGATCTTCATGCACAAGGAATGACATAAGATATTTTTTCCCCTCAACAATGTCCACACGGGCATAGCTAGTGGATACTTATAGTTGTGTGAATTTTTCATTTTCTACGTAGTAAGTATATATATGATTTACCCACTTGAATTGTAGTATTGTTAGCAGTCAAAATGAACCAAATCAAGGCCTCAACAATCCAGCTAACTTTTTTAAGTGAGCATATGAAAACCCATCAAGTTCCATTCTGCACAACAAGTTGGTACCTATGTTCAGTTGGTTGGAGTGAAATGACTGACTTGGAAATGGCAACAAGGCACCTCACTATTACACTCCAAGGACGGGCTGATTTGGAACAACAGTTGATGGATCTTACAAATAAATTAACTAGGAGGTCCAGTCAAAACAGTGACTATGTGGAAGCAAGTATATACTTAAAATAACTACGGCTTTTGTGGGGACACAAAGTTATTAATACTAATGCAAACTTAGCAAATTGCGCCATCCTCAGTGCGGTTTGCCTTACCACCTTAGTATTGCATGCGTGTCTCCATGTCCAGCCTTGTCTTATATTTTTGTACTGTGTGACTATGTAATTAATCGGTTAATATAGAGTGCTAATTGAACTGAGAAGAAACTCTTTCATTTCCCTTCCGGTACCTAGTTTAAACAGTGAACAGCTAAGTAAAGACATGAACACCAGATGGGTAAACTATTCATATTATTATCATCTACTGCTATCTAGACCCTACCTAAGCATGTACTATGGATTTTGTCCTATTGAGAGTTGGTAATGCCTCTGCCTGCTGAGCTTAGAGTCCCAGGTTAAAATCTTGGCCGGGGCAAATATTTATGTGACGAGAATAAATGTTTGTCCTCAGATCTTGGATGTTTGTTTCAATGCCATTACACCTGCAACACAATCCTAGTGCGGGGTTATGAATGTGTAAAAGGTATAATTATACCTTTTATTATGCCTTTAGGTATTTAATTACATTGTTCTACGGATCGTTTTATTAGCATGTGAAAATTGACTATATTTCTAAATTAGATGAAAAGAACGACTCGCTACTGATTGGTCTTTGAAAAGTTAATTTTCAGTATCTAGAAGACTTTTATGCGGGTTGCAGACTGAAAACTAAGCTAACTGGGTTTAGCTTAGGTTGTACAGCCGACACAGTTTTACATACTTGGCTAAGTGAGCTAACTAAAATATGTGAAGCTAAGCTTACTTAGCTTGCTTAGAGTTAAGCTAAGACTATCCCACCCACCATGGCACCCCTTCACAAACAAGACTGAGCTTTCATAAGTGAACTAAGGTTCTTGGTGTTCACGGGACATATTTCTAGGTAAAAGCTGGCTTAGTTTGTATCGGCATAGCTTAGTATTTGGTCTGCAACCTGCTTTATGGGTATTATAACATAACGGGCTTATGTTATTTTATCATTTTAGGCATGGCGGCATCTGAAAAATAATGTAAAATAAAAGGCAGGAATGAGTTCTCAAAGTCAAAGTAATTTATTTTAATTAGGGTACATAATGTAAAATAAACAACATAATATAGCACTTATACAAGTCAAAAGTTATTGTCTCAAATATTATATGTATAATTACAATTCAATATATAAATTAGGTAAAGCAGCGTTGACACGATCAGTCTGCTTTGTCCGAGTAGACTCGTACGAGTCAGCTTGATACGAATGTACATGGATAGTTGTTTACACATATCGAAGTGTACTCGTACATAACTAGTGTCTTTAGTATTCGTTTCGAAAGATGTCGGACGAAACGCTTGTAAAATGTTAGTAGCCACCATTTTGTTTCACTACTCGTACGAGCTAGCTCGGAAAAGTAGAACACGGTCCGAGTTTATTCAGATCGGACAGTGACGACAAAGTGCGCTCGGATTACCGGTTGCCATGATACGAGTAGCGTCTTAGTAGACATCAGAGTGGGCTTGATCCGAGCGTACTCTGTCAATGCGGCTTAAACTAATCATTCTTCCGAGTTTGAAGGAAATTTCCTTTTCATGTGCTGATTCAGAGCAATAAAACCAATAAAACTTGTTGATTTAACTGTTACCCGTCTTTTATTTTGTTTCTGTCTCGTTGGGTTTTTTTTTTATTACGGACTAGGCAATCGTTTGACCACAATCTCACCTGATGGAAAGCGATGATGTGGTCGAAGGTGTAGCACGCTTGCCTAGTAGATACCTATTCACTCTTGACTCGAACACACCGGGGTTATAATTTACCGGAAACACTGACGAGGGCAGGGCATTCCACTCCTTTGCAGTTCTTATAATAAATGAAGAAGTGTAACGCTTCGTTCTTGTGCGAGGTATTTCAACCATGAAAGGGTGGCGCTTTGCTGATTGTCTAGTCGTACGGTGATGGAAAGGTGATGGGGGAATCAAGTTGTGCAGTTCTTGTGCACACTCTCCATAGTGCAATCTGTAGAATACCGCCAGACTTGCTACCTCACGTCGATGCGCCAGACTTTGAAGCTTACTTTTTACCAGAGTGTCATCCCCAATGAGCCTGATAGCACGTCTCTCAATTAAATCCAAAAAGACGCGAGCTGATACTTGGCAGAACTGTCCCAGAGGTGGCAGCAGTACTCCATACAAGATCGGACCTGTGCTTGATAAAGATTCAAAAGCTGTCCCGGTGTGAAGTACCGCCTAACCTTAGACAAAATACCAAGTTTTTTTGCAGCTACCTTGGCTTTCTTTTTTGTTGTCAATTCCTCCACACCAACATGTATGTGTCGTTAACGGCTGGATAAAAGGTGCTAGCCAATTCTGTCCTTTTGGTGGCTTTTGATAACTTTTCGTTACCAGAAAATTTAAGGTTAGAATCTGGAAATACAAATGCCAATTATTATAATATCTGTTTTTAATGTGTTGTTTGACAACTTATATACCATATTGTGATATTGTACACTTACTGTGGCTTGTGTTGTAATACTTGCACATCTCCGAGGTTCAGTTAACCTGTCTGCAAGTCATTTCAAAACTTTAAAAATATATAATTTTTCGTACTTATTAGCCAGCTTAATTAATTATTTGTATTGTATACAAATAATTAATAGTTGTAGGAAATAATATAAAGTTAACGACAATTCAGTGGCCCAATTACATAACTTGGCTACAATCGGATTATCACTTTTTTCATAGCAATTTCGACTCTATCGCAAGGCATTAGTGGTTGCGATACTGAGAATTCGATTGAAGCCAAGTTCTGGAATCGGGCTGCGGGTGTGATGCGATTGTGAATGAAAGGTTATGTTTTTGTTGTGCAGTGAATAGGCGTAGGGTTGCCATTGCCAGGTCCAAAAATGAAATAGCTTTTTTGCCCAAGCATTGCTAAAAAGCCGGACATAATAATTTATAAGTGTTTATTATATTTATATCACAGATTTCACTACTTGAAAACAATCATCATAATTTATCTGAAAAAAACCAGCTACTGGCACCAAAAAACATCAACACCAATTTGTTTGTTCGGGGAGCTTTCACGCGATAACAACTTGACGGATTTTGATGAAATTTGGAATAGAGATAGCTTATACCCTGGAATAAAACATAGGATACTTTTATCCCGGAAAATGGTAAGTTTCCACGGGAAAATGTTGATTACTCGCTGTAAGGAACGGTTGCCATGGAAATAATAACGAGTCTGTCAAAAGACATCAATAGCGTTGGTGATATACTTTAGCATTGGTTTTTAATATCCTATAAGAACCTAGGATGCTTTTTATCGCGATAAACTGTACTTCGCCCGCACGGACAAAGTCGCGGGCGAAAGCTAGTAGCAAATATATATGATGATAACAAAATTGCTCTACTTACCTAATTGTATTTTTAGTATATCTAGTATATTTTTTTAGAGGTTATTGCAATGGTCTTTTATCAAACTTATTTTAAAAAAAACATACATGCATACATACATACAACCCAAATACGTAACCTTCTGCAGTCGGGTAAAAACAAAGCACCGTAGTCTACTATCATGTCATCTCCATCTCTAAACACTTATTAAATATATACATCACAAACAAATCACAGAGTCATCAGTTACCCACCCCGCGCAGCATACCTTTTGTTGTTATTATCGCAGTAGCTAGTACCTTTTTAATTAGGTATTAATGCTTTTCTAGGATTTTTAACGTAAAATAAACCTATTGCTTTGTTTGATGATTAAAAAAATATATGTAGATATAAGTTCACGCCACGCACACCGCCTGTCTGTCAATATCACAGTAGTTAGTACCTACTTAGTTAATAATATGTGTTTCTTCCATCTACCTACACTTCCAAGATTCTTACCAACTAATGTTTTTCGATTTGTTTTGTATGTTTAATAGTTATCAAATATATGTAGTTTTAAACTCACTTTCGCCACGCATACCTTATGTAGCTACGAGTATCACAGTTGTTAAGTACATAAGGTAAAGAACCTAGTGTTGGACAAAACCCCAGTGATGGACAAAAAATAAAACAAATTACATTACTAAGGTCGAAAATTTAAATTTCGCGCACTTCCGATACTTATCCATAGACTACATCTATCTAGCTTCCTTAATATGACATTTCATTGCATTCGGCCATATTGTTTGCAAATAACGAAGAGGAATGTGAGCTCGGGCGGCGCCATCAATAAAAATCCCATTTTACTGTAGCCATCGCTTAGACAGTGAGTACCAAATATTTGAATTTGCTAGTATTTGCTTTGCTCAAATGAAATAATACATTATTTCAGGGTATTGTAGGTGAATTTACGAGATGTGTTGTGTTATTAGATTAATGTATCTGTTTAAATTTTACATGTGCGCGTAAGATGTTCATTACTGGATTTTAAATTTGTCATTCTCTAATAATGGACAAATGTCGAAATTTATATTATTTTTCACCTATTGTTCAACTTAATTTTATTAATGTGCTATCCCCCCCTTTAGAAATATAATTCTTATTTTCTATTAAAAGATTTCGTACCAGTAATGGATAAGGTGTCCATTACTGGGTATTTCATACAATCCAATTATGGACTCTATAATTTCTTTATTAAAATTAAATATTGTTTAACTGCAGAAATGGCTTCAAAAAAATATACCCCAGAACAAATGAAGAATGCAGTGGATGTGGACCAGAAAGGGGAAAAAGTGGCAATAGCTGCCTTAAAATTTGGGGTGCCACGTGTAACAATGCTTAATAAAATAACAGAGATAAGTCCTGTCGTCTGCTCCATGGGCCCATCAACCTATCTAAAAAAGGAAGATGAAACAATTCTTGAAAAATTGATAATTGACATTAATAATAAGCACATTCCAATAACAAAAGACGAACTACTGGAAAGTGTACAACGCATAATTACAGATAAAAAACAAGAATCTCGTTTCAACAACAGGCGCGGCAAGAAGTGGTACAATTTATTTTTAAAACAAAATCCTTCCATCTCGGAAATAACAGTGTAGAATTTTACTACGGCTCGTGACAATGTCTCAGAAGAAGATATAGAAAGGTGGTTCAAGGAAGTTGAAGATTTACGAGATAAAGATTTTTTGTCCGTTTTAGAAGAACTTGAACGGGTATTTAATACCGACGAAAGTGCGTTCTTTTTATTGCCAAAGCTAGGGAGGGTATTGGCTCAAAAACGAGAAAAGCATGTTTATAGTTCTTCAGGCAATGAAAAAGACAATCTTACTGTAATGATAACAGGCAATGCAGCGGGCCAACTGTCACCACAAATCTTTTATTCATTGCATTTGTCCAATTTATGTGTAAAACATGGAATAGAAGTCAATTTGAACCCCAACAGTAATCATGCAGCCAATGGACCTTGCCGGTTTCAGATCTTTAAAAGCTCCGTGGAAAAAGGCAGTAACAAATTGGAAGATGCGTAACCTTGCACAAAATTTCAAAAAAGGTCATTATGCTCCGGTTTTGAAAACTGCCCTTGAAACACTAACAGAAGATACAATTAGAAATGGGTTCCGTGGCGCTGGCTTATGTCCTTTTGGGCCAAGCTACGTTGATTTAACAAACATCAAATTTCACCGTTCACGACATCCTAAAACTTTAGAGAGTTCCCAAAGTAATTGCCTTTAGCACCTAGAAAAATAAATAACCCTACTGTTTCGGCACGAAAAGCTAGATCTGTTCAAGCAGCTTTATTACAAAAACTTAAAAGAATTGTTTGATCCCTTACCAGCAGAGGACACATTTCTGTACGTACTATGGACTTATATGAAAAATTATGTTGCTGCGTAAAACGAAACAAACAACACATCTGTGATAACTCTGAAATGGCTGAAATTTAATTGCTTAAAAAATTGCACCTCCTGTTATGGACTTCGAAATTGATGATATTGCATTGCTTGAAGAAATTGCAGCCGCTGATGATGAAGCTCCTGCTCCAACGCTGAAGTAGCCTGAAACCATTAATATAAGTACACCGGGGACTTCACATGGCAAGATAGACGACATAATTATATTGTGGAAATAACGCCTCGCAAAGAACTAGAATCAAACCCTCCAAGTATAGAAGCATTGAAAAACACTAATATCACAATTGACTCATTGCAAGAAATCTCTGTGAAAATGATCATACCATCTTCATTTAAAAGATATTCATTTTGGCCAGAAGAAGACGAAATACAAAATGGGAAGAAACCCAAACTAATATAAAAAATACCTTCAGTTGTAATGAGTTAGTCGTGGATTAAGTACCATGAAAACAAAAAAGAAAGCTACAGTTAGAATAGAAGGAGAGAAGAGCAAAATAGGGCAGATAAGAAAATAATAGCGGAGACTCTAAAAAAAACAAAAGCAAAGAAAGGTAAAAGTACAAGGAAAGAGCCTGATGGTACTTCTTCAGAACAGACTTATACTGGTGAGAGCGATTATTCAGACGAGACTTATTTGGCTAATATCAGGTACCCTCAACTTAGGCATGATTCCACTTGCAGCACTGAATCTGAGAATTAACCTCTAAGAAAATTACCATTAACTGACAAGCTTTCTAAGAGAGTTTTAGTAATTATAACATATGAGAAGGAAAATTTTCCAGGCGTTTTTCTAAAGAGTCCTATGAAATATGTACCATGTTTTTTACGGGAAATTCATAAAGGTGGCTTTATTATAATTTATAAATATACGAGTAAAGGTAGGTAGGTACATCTTATTTATGATATTAATGACAATGTACCTACGTCATAAAGTTTCTACTTATTTTTGATAATAATATATCTACTAAAATTACATACATGACATTGTTTAAGATTAAAATGTGTGTGATAAAATAGAACTACGAGTATACGTCTCCATTTCTTTCACTATTGTCTTATAATTTTTAGTAGATAATATGTATGGAACATATAGATTAATAAAGACTAAAAATAAATCTACATTGGTGTCGATTCTTGGTGCACCAATTAAACCTAAAACTAAATTTGACAGTTCTAAAATTTAGAGCTATCAAATTTAGTTTTAGTTTTAATTGGTGCACTCAGAATCGACACCAATGTTTTCATTATTTAAATTGTTAGATTTCTATGTCCATTATTAGGCGTCTAACATTGGAGACTGTCCATTATTAGGTGTCCAACATTGGGGACTGTCCATAAATGGTTGTCCATCACTAGATTTTCTTTGTACATTACTGGATCAAAAAATTACGTTTTTGATTTGTCAATATCTAATTATTTTATTGAATTAACATCATTTTTGAGTCATATTCATATGAAATAAACATACGACCTTCAACTATTTCGTACTATTCGTCATAAACTTCATTACATTGTCAGAAACGGCCATAAAGACAAAATTTTGTCCTTATACTGTCCATAATTGGGGTCTTTACCTTACTTAGTTTAATAATACATGTTTTTTGCATCTACCTACTTTTTCAGGACTTTTACTACTTTTACCAACAAATATTTTTCTTCTTGTATGATGTTTAATAGTAATCAAAAATGTTCAGTTACAAATAACTTACCTACTGTTTAAAAATAATGCAATTTGTATAACTTATATACCTATCTTTACCGTTCCGGTAAAAAAAAAACAAAAAAAAAACATTTCTTGCTATAAAATTAAATTGTACCTACCTAAACAAATAAAATTGTGGTGCGAAGGAGACTGTTTATCCCACAACACAGGATTTATTCTAGTGTGGGACACAGAGTTTATATGTACCAATTCACAAATGTGTGTACTTTAATTAAGCTCGGTATTTTGTGTGCATATATTTAAGTGAAATTATATTTATAGGTTCCTACTTGTGTTAAGCATTTACCTTATAATTAGTACATGCATTGTGAAAATTAATGTAATGTTTTGGTGAATAAACTTAATACGATTTGATTTGATTTGATTTGATATTTTGACGTGATAGATCTTTAAAAATCACTCCGACCGATACTATACGGGGTACCATGACTAAATGAGCGACTGTAACGAAAAGGAGTATATGGTCTCACTTTTATATTTCTGTAACTATAAGCTCCAGAGATCTAATTTAGGTGTAATTTTTGAGCTTATATAGTCAATTCAATGATGTAATATTATATTTTGTCAAAAGACAGAAGGGAAGGGAGCAGAACGCACAGAGCAAAATCAGTAAAATGGAGGTTTTTGTGATCTATAATTCAGTTTAACCCGCGATTTAGATACGGTTATCTATAGGGGACAAACATTTTATATCACATAATCGAACTCAGTATATAAGCTACTGATAGCTAGCGTACTGATTTAGGTGCAGTTTTTTAAATCATTTCTGTCTGTTTGCGTATCACGTAAAAACTAGGTTTTGACTCAAAAACCGGTATCTCAATCCATTGAATAGGAGCCAAGCAATCGATAAAAACTATTTGAGGGCTGAGTGAAATTTGGTACTTTTGGTCCTGAAATAACACATAGGTAACTTTTAACCCAGAGAAATAATAACACGGGCAAAGCCGTGGGTGCTTAAAATCAGTACAATTAATGTTTTTGTGATCTTTATTTCGGCATAACTCGCAATTTGTACGTGTCGTAGACGTTTCACGACAAACAAACTGCTGTGCGCCCCGTCACAGTTCCACCCGCTTTTTTTGGTCACTGAAAACTCAATTAAATGGATACTCACAATTTACTATGGAGCCTAGCATAGCAAAATTCCGACATTTTGAATAACCTACATGAACCTAGATCTTTCTAGATGTTTAAAAAAAAATTTGGAGTAAGTACTAAATATAAGTATAGTAGTAGTAGTATAGTAAGTACTACTTACTCCATATATTTTGCAACTTTAAACTATATAGTATATTGTATGAGATGTATTGACGACAATGTGACACAGTTGGTATTGTATTTCCCTTCTAAGATTAAGTGTCCAAAATTTGAATCCTTGGGCCTAATTCTCTTATTTTAAGACGCCAATTCCACGCCGCCATTTTTGGACATTTGTGGTTATTTGTTCGTGATTCCACGCAGGCAGCGTGGAATCGGCGTGGAATTCGCGTGGTCATACAGAATCCAGGCCCTGGGCAAGGGAAACATTTTGTGATGTAAATAAATGTGTCTCGGGTCTTGGATGCTTGGGGTGTGTTGATCTGTATGTCCTTAATATGAACTACAAATATTTTCAACTTCTATGGTTAGTACAAATATATTCTTGTCTTCATGCCATTCCAGTCGTTTTTTTAATAAAATTTTTTCATTAATCCTACGTCATTCGTCAAAAGCCAGACGTCTGGCAGCCCTAATTTATGTGTCAATAAATCATATGTTCGGATTGTGTTGATGGCGTTTTTGCCAGTTTCGAAATGTATATATTTAACAAACCGTTGGATTGGCCAATTTCAACACATATGCCAATTTAGAAAAAAAACAAACGACCCTTTAAGTCATCTACTAATATAACGGTGATCGAAATCATATAAGAACGCTAATTTTGCCCACAATATTTTATAGCCGAACGCCAAAGGTGATTATTTTAAGCGTTTTTTCCATTCTGCTCAAAACTAGCGCATCAAAGGAAAGTAAAACGCGATCATAAACTTGTACGTGTGAACAAATAGGCCGTTTGCTTTGAAGCAGATGGCAAAAATAAATGTTAAAACGCTAATTATGATTACATTTGGCGTTCACATTGGACATTTGTGGGCAAAATTAGATTTCTGAAATATTTTCGATCAACGTTCGTTTGCAATCAAGATCCGTGGATTGGTTATTAGCACCATATACCTAAAAAATGAATCGAATTCTGATCGATCGATAGGCAAAAACGGATAAGGATAGGTTATTAATTTCGGGCGTATGACGCACCCTTATACAAACACAAAATGCAGAAGAGATAAAACAAGAGACTCACACGAGCAGATTTTGACTTTCACACGTTCAGAAATCGATTGACACGAATACAGCAATCTAATAAATGATAAAGTTTTTGTAGATAATTACTTTAATAGCTTATTATTTTATATAGCACGTCAAGCGATTTAAGATATCATCTTTTTGAATAAGCTCAACCATATTAATAATGATGGCTCGGTTTGGCACCGCCTTCAAAAAAACTCTTATCTTATGTTGTATTATTGCATTGTTATTACATAGATAATTTCGAAAAAGTGATATTATTCTGGCTCAAAAGTAATTATTTTATTCTTTTTGGTGGTTGTTCACAAAAGATCATTTTTAATATGAAGTCGTTTTTTTTTAAATATATTTTATCACTGTTACGATTGGACTTAGGCAATGGTGGTTGGTATCTCAATCTGATGAGTAAAATCCGAGCAATCGATAAAAAACTATATGACGGCTGAACGAAATTTTGTATTTTGTACTTTAATGGTGCTTTTTGTCCTGGAATAACACATAGGTTAATTTTAATCCACAGAAATCACCACGCGGGCAAAGCCGCGGGCACAGCTGGTAATAAAGTAAAGCGGTATAGTTTTTTGGTTGCTTGTTACCGAAAATCTCCGAACTCCATATCCGATTCTGAAACTTCTTTCACTAATAGGAAGGTACATTATCTCTGAATACTAAAGGTTAAATACTGATATTAATAAAACTAGTTAACCACGCGGTGGGGTGCATCAAGTCATGTATAATATTATGTGAGCGTGTCTGGCTCCGACGTGCGGTTATTCGTTCATTTATTCATAGGTACGAGTACTATAGTCATCATCAGCCTGTACTCGTCCATGGTCGTAAGGCTCTCCCAATGCACGCCACTGAGCTCGGTCTTCAGCTCTGCTTACCCATTCTCTTCCAGCCGCTTTTCACAGATCGTCACTCACCTGGCCAGTGGGCGCCCTACACTACGTTTCCACTCGAAAACGCGGTCTCCACTCTAGAACTCGTCTACCCCAACAGCTATCATAGACATATTCTTGAGACAAATCAAGAGGACCGCTCGTACCCATTCCATGACTATTGAATTTGTGCAGCATCTTTAATAGTGAGAAGTGTCCGGCGCGAGTGCGGGGCGGGTGGCGGCGCCAGTCCGCGTGGTAGCGCGCCGCGAGTAGCCGTGTCGAGTGTGCGTGCCGGCCGGAGCCGAGCCGCGGGTGCGTGCGTGTTCACCGCTCGGTGTGCTGCTCACGAACAGTGCATACGGACCCGCTGCCGCTGGGTGCAGGGTACAGTGCCGGCGATGCACCCCCCACAAGCGTAGTGTTTGTATGCAACGCACGTTATCTCTGCACTATTTGCAGACTATGTATTATATTTCATTTCATTGAAAGTTTAGACCAGTACTCGTTTAATTGATCGTTTGCAATTAGTGTTTTAGTTCTTCATGTTGTGTATAAGTATAGGTAAGTAACTAGGTATTTGCGTCTTTTTTTTTGCGCTAATAATAATACATTCATTTATCAATAATAAATTTCACTTACATTACATACCGTGTGTCACACTTTCATTTTCATAAAAAAAATATTAACATATTTAATTTAATTTTTAATTTTATGGTGTTAATAATAAATAAATCCACAAAACGAGGATGATGTTTAGGACTCCATAAAACGAGTTCAATCAATACTTTTAAAAGCCAAGTATAAATGTTTAACTGTCTACTGTCTCTATAGTCACATATAGGTACCTACAATGTTTTGTTGCTTATTGTGTTATATTGAGTCAGTGATATATTTTAAAAAAATATATAAAAAATGCATTCGAGACCCAGTAAACTATCATTATTTAATAGCAAAATATAGGAATAACCAACAGATATATTCGAGAGTTGGTCTGGAAATTATTCTAATATTTCTTTAATAAATAATCTTAACACTTTAATGGCGTTAGTTTGGTCAAAACTACGTTTGTAATGAGCTGGAGTTGTAAAAAAAATGGAATATACCGAAACATACACCTTCGAATACATTGGGAATTTGGGGTGATCCTGGTAGGCCTTGCTGGGTCTCCTACCTCTCATTTGTATCATATTATTTGTAAAATGGTAAACTTTAAAGCAAAGCAAAAAAGTACCTTCCTATAGCTACTTAGAAGAGCTATCTTTTAACTCATAATCATCGACTTAGGCCTCTCCTAGTCAACACCACTGAGCCCGATCTACGGAGGCCTCTCCTAGGGAACGCCACTGAGCCTGATCTGCGGAGGCCTCTCCTAGTCAACACCACTGAGCCCGATCTACGGAGGCCTCTCCTAGTGAACGCCACTCAGCCCGATCTACTGAGGCCTATCCCGGTGTACGCCACTGAATCCGATTTTCGGCTCTCTTCTTCTCTATATTTAAATAATCCTAGATAATAGGTATCATAAATGCGAAGGTTTGGGTGTACGTATGTTGTTTGCTAACCCGCTAAAACGGCTGAATAGATTTTGATGAAATTTGAATTTTTATACTTTATGTCACTTCCACGTAGAACACTTTTCATCTTCATCATCTATCTTCATTGTCCACGCTGATAATGTTGGTATATGTAAACCCGCCGAGCGCAACTAGTATACATTATCCACGCGATAATGTTGGTATATGTAAACCCGCCGAGCGCAACTATATACATTATCCACGCGATAATGTTGGTATATGTAAACCCGCCGAGCGCAACTAGTATACATTATCCACGCGGTAATGTTGGTATATGTAAACCCGCCGAGCGCTACTAGTACACATTATCCACGCGATAATGTTGGTATATGTAAACCCGCCGAGCGCAACTAGTACACATTATCCACGCGGTAATGTTGGTATATGTAAACCCGCCGAGCGCTACTAGTACACATTATCCACGCGATAATGTTGGTATATGTAAACCCGCCGAGCGCAACTAGTATACATTATCCACGCGGTAATGTTGGTATATGTAAACCCGCCGAGCGCAACTAGTATACATTATCCACGCGGTAATGTTGGTATATGTAAACCCGCCGAGCGCTACTAGTATACATTATCCACGCGATAATGTTGGTATATGTAAACCCGCCGAGCGCAACTAGTATACATTATCCACGCGGTAATGTTGGTATATGTAAACCCGCCGAGCGCTACTAGTATACATTATCCACGCGGTAATGTTGGTATATGTAAACCCGCCGAGCGCTACTAGTATACATTATCCACGCGGTAATGTTGGTATATGTAAACCCGCCGAGCGCAACTAGTATACATTATCCACGCGGTAATGTTGGTATATGTAAACCCGCCGAGAGCTACTAGTATACATTATCCACGCGATAATGTTGGTATATGTAAACCCGCCGAGCGCAACTAGTATACATTATCCACGCGGTAATGTTGGTATATGTAAACCCGCCGAGCGCTACTAGTATACATTATCCACGCGATAATGTTGGTATATGTAAACCCGCCGAGCGCAACTAGTATACATTATCCACGCGGTAATGTTCGTATATGTAAACCCGCCGAGCGCTACTAGTATACATTATCCACGCGGTAATGTTGGTATATGTAAACCCGCCGAGCGCAACTAGTATACATTATCCACGCGGTAATGTTGGTATATGTAAACCCGCCGAGCGCTACTAGTATACATTATCCACGCGATAATGTTGGTATATGTAAACCCGCCGAGCGCAACTAGTATACATTATCCACGCGGTAATGTTGGTATATGTAAACCCGCCGAGCGCTACTAGTATACATTATCCACGCGGTAATGTTGGTATATGTAAACCCGCCGAGCGCTACTAGTATACATTATCCACGCGATAATGTTGGTATATGTAAACCCGCCGAGCGCAACTAGTATACATTATCCACGCGGTAATGTTCGTATATGTAAACCCGCCGAGCGCTACTAGTATACATTATCCACGCGGTAATGTTGGTATATGTAAACCCGCCGAGCGCAACTAGTATACATTATCCACGCGGTAATGTTGGTATATGTAAACCCGCCGAGCGCTACTAGTATACATTATCCACGCGATAATGTTGGTATATGTAAACCCGCCGAGCGCAACTAGTATACATTATCCACGCGGTAATGTTGGTATATGTAAACCCGCCGAGCGCTACTAGTATACATTATCCACGCGGTAATGTTGGTATATGTAAACCCGCCGAGCGCTACTAGTATACATTATCCACGCGATAATGTTGGTATATGTAAACCCGCCGAGCGCTACTAGTATACATTATCCACGCGATAATGTTGGTATATGTAAACCCGCCGAGCGCAACTAGTATACATTATCCACGCGGTAATGTTGGTATATGTAAACCCGCCGAGCGCAACTAGTATACATTATCCACGCGGTAATGTTGGTATATGTAAACCCGCCGAGCGCAACTAGTATACATTATCCACGCGATAATGTTGGTATATGTAAACCCGCCGAGCGCAACTAGTATACATTATCCACGCGATAATGTTGGTATATGTAAACCCGCCGAGCGCAACTAGTATACATTATCCACGCGGTAATGTTGGTATATGTAAACCCGCCGAGCGCAACTAGTATACATTGATTTGCTTCAGTCAATACCTAGATACTTATGTAATTACAATAATTATTATACGCAATCTATATTGTCTATCTTAGTGAACCCAATCATTGTATGATGCAAGTTTGCGAGTCGAGTCAGTGATGCCCGGTGTAACGTGAAGCTCACGAACTAACGTTCGTGTCAGTGCGACCGTGAGGATCTCGCAGTAGTCGCGCGCCACAAAGCATTCCCGTGTCGCGCCGCGCGCGCGCACGCAACATCGAACAAGAGCAAGAGTGTTCGGCGGAGGAGGCGACAGCGCGGGCGCGGCGCGATGTGCGCCCGCGGCGGCGGCGCGCCGGCGTGAGGCGCGCGGTGGCACCGGCCGCGGCTCGCTGCCCGTCCGCATGTGGGCGGCGGCGCTGGCGCTGGGCGCGGCGGCGGCGGCGCTGTGCCCCGGCGCGCCGCCGCCGCAGTGCGTGTGCCACGATACGCCTGCGCGCGCCGGCCTCGCGCTCGACTGCCGCGCCGCCGGCCTGCAGGAGCTCCCGCCGCTGTCGCACAACCTACACATACTGTAAGTACTTATACACATTACACGTATGTTCAAATGTATCCTTACTATAAATCCTGATTCGGAAACTTCGTACTGTTCTAATTTTATTCGACATAGGATATAACTCTATTCATATAAATATAACTAGCTAACGTGGTCATTTCTCTAGGCTGAAAATACTCTTTGTACTATTCCAAGACCTAAAATACCAATATTTGATCAAAATTCCTTCAGCCGTCAAAAAGTTTTTATCGATTGCTCGGTTTCTACTCATTGGATTGAGATACCAAGTACACCAGTTTTTAAGTCAAACCCCAACTGTGAAAACTGCATTGCAATCAGTCCAGTAGTTTTTACGTGATGCGCGAACAAACATACAGACAAACAGACAAAAGAAAAATACGAATTTTAAAAATGTCATACTTATTCTTGTTCAGTAGCTTATTTTAAGTTCCCGAGACCATTTTTTTAATTATCTTCTTTGTACAGACTTTTTCGTTCCTATTGCTTTATTATAAGTATAGATAGATAGATAGATAGATAGAGGTAAGTAACTACGCGGGGCATGAAAAACACGGACACGCTCGGCGCGAGCGCGTGCGCCGTGCGCGTTTATGTCTTTTGTATGACGCGTCTATTAATAAACCTAGCGTGATGCCTCCGTCCGATCTCATACGACCTGATACGTAATTCAACTTATAGACACTACTAAAAATATCAATGAGTGTCGAACACCGAACAATGTATGATGCCCTGGTACTTTTCGATAAGCATGATGCATATCTCAAAGAGCACACTAAGATAAATTTTTGGCCTATTTTGGAAGGTAACACCTTCCTTTCCAACTCAGCGTACCACCACCATAGAAGGAATTTATTCCTTCTGATTAAGTATCTTCCTAATTTAGGGGGTATTTTCGGTGGGCGTATCGTTATTTACCTTCCGTTTTAGGAGATTGTTCCTACTAATTTAGGTGGTATTTTCAGTGGAAGTATTGGTATTTACCTTCTGTTTTAGGAGGTTGTTCCTACTAATTTAGGTGGTATTTTATGTGGAAGTATACCAATAAATATAAGTAAAAACCAATGTGTAAATACCAATTTACCTTCCGTTTTAGGAGGTTGTTCTTTTTAATTTAGGTGGTATTTTCAGTGGAAGTATTGGTATTTACCTTCTGTTTTAGGAGGTTGTTCCTACTAATTTAGGTGGTATTTTATGTGCGAGTATACCAATAAATATAAGTAAAAACCAATGTGTAAATACCAATTTACCTTCCGTTTTAGGAGGTTGTTCTTTTTAATTTAGGTGGTATTTTCAGTGGAAGTATTGGTATTTACCTTCTGTTTTAGGAGGTTGTTCCTACTAATTTAGGTGGTATTTTATGTGGGAGTATACCAATAAATATAAGTAAAAACCAATGTGTAAATACCAATTTACCTTCCGTTTTAGGAGGTTGTTCTTTTTAATTTAGGTGGTTTTTTCAGTGGAAGTATTGGTATTTACCTTCTGTTTTAGGAGGTTGTTCCTACTAATTTAGGTGGTATTTTATGTGGGAGTATACCAATAAATATAAGTAAAAACCAATGTGTAAATACCAATTTACCTTCTGTTTTAGGAGGTTGTTCTTTTTAATTTGGGTGGTTTTTTCAGTGGAAGTATTGGTATTTACCTTCTGTTTTAGGAGGTTGTTCCTACTAATTTAGGTGGTATTTTATGTGGGAGTATACCAATAAATATAAGTAAAAACCAATGTGTAAATACCAATTTACCTTTCGTTTTAGGAGGTTGTTCTTTTTAATTTAGGTGGTATTTTCAGTGGAAGTATTGGTATTTACCTTCTGTTTTAGGAGGTTGTTCTTTTTAATTTAGGTGGTATTTTCAGTGGAAGTATTGGTATTTACCTTCCGTTTTAGGAGGTTGTTCTTTTTAATTTAGGTGGTATTTTCAGTGGAAGTATTGGTATTTACCTTCCGTTTTATCAGGTTGTTCCTACCAATTTAGGTGGTATTTTCGGTGGGAGTATCGGTATTTACCTTCCGTCTCAGGAGGTTATTCCTACTAATTTAGGTGGGAGCGTTGGCATTTATCATTTGTTTCAGGAAGTTTTTCCTACCTAATTTCTAGGTAGAAAAAAACCTCCTAAATGCGGAAGTTCCCACGGAAAACACCATCCCAGTTGGTAGGCAAAACCTCCTCAAATGAAAAGTTAATATAATGCCAGCCTACCCCATCGAAAACACCATCTGAGTTGTTTAAACCTTAAATAAAAATGCCCATGTACCTCCTGAAAAAACTATTACACTGACCTGAAGTAAATGCCTAATACAGAAACGAATATAAAGAAAACGAATGAATAATTTATGTTACCGTTTATTATTGATAATATTGTTAAGTACCTACTTACTTAATTACTTTTCACTCAGTATACAGTCATGGACAAATGACTGAATGAATGGAGTGGTTTTATAAAATTAATAATAGTGTATACTTAGGTAGAAAGAAACGTTATTATTTTGGACTCGAACTATGTGTATTATAATATAATATAATGAAAAACGTACGACGACATACAACCAGCCATTAGGAGGGACTTTTGTTAAAATAGGCCATATCACAATAAGAATAACATTTAGTAACATTAAGTGTTACACAATAAGAATAACATTTTGTAACATTAAGTGTTACACAATAAGAAATACATGTTGTAACATTAAGTGTTACACAATAAGAATAACATTTTGTAACATTAAGTGTTACACAATAAGAAATACATTTTGTAACATTAAGTGTTACACAATAAGAATAACATTTTGTAACATTAAGTGTTACACAATAAGAAATACATTTTGTAACATTAAGTGTTACACAATAAGAATAACATTTTGTAACATTAAGTCTTACACAATAAGCACAAACATGGAGATCTAAGAATAAAGTTTCCAAAGATAAATTTCTGAAATATGCTCCCTGTTTATCATTGTTATAGAATAATAGCTGTGCCGTCGGCTTTGCCCGCGTGCTCACATTTCATGGATTTATTATTTAAAAAAATAATTGAAGTGTCTGTTTGTAATGACAGAATAACATCATTTTACTAAATGCATATGAAGGTATATACGGTATTTATAACAAAAAACAATTATTTTGTCTGTCTGTCCGTTTGTTCTGGCTAATATCTGAAATGGCTGGACCGATTTTAACGGGACTTTCAATAGCAGATAGCTGATGTTATAAGAAGTAACTTAGACTACTTTTATTTTCGAAATATTATTAGGGTTACGCGCAAAAAAAACCCATGAATTTTGACCACGTGGGCAAAGCCGCGGGCACAGCTAGTATTACATAATATTGTTAACATGCTTACATAATTACTTTTAACTCAGTATGTATGGACAATTGAGTGGTTCTATTAAATTAATAGACTACATATCGTCCCCGTAGAGCGAGAATTACCTAAGTCTAAAAAGTGTGTTTTGAGATAATCGCATTTGAAAGTTTGGAAAATTGAAATGGCCATAACTTTCTACAGGTAATACATATTTTCAAAACTCTCGTATCTTTTTGAAGGACATATGGTAAAGTAAAAAACCGTTACTTGAGTAGATATCATAAAAATAAACATTTAATGAATTTTACTCTACGTACCTATTGACATAACTTCCAGTTAGTTAATAATCGACATGAGTTAGTGACTTTTCTCAAGGAAATAAGCTACTATTCAATAAATTAACTTGAGTTATGTAAACTAGAGCTTATCATTAGACATACAAACTACTTTCAGTGAACATTACCTAACTTGTATTATATTCTTGTAATTGTAATAATTATTAATTATTTTTAAAGGAAATAAAATAAAACCAAGTTTTTTTGTTTACCTTTGCAGTTACCTATATTTAAAAATCTCTATTAATAATCACATATTTATAGGAATACAATGTGCCAAATCAAAAAATTATAGAAAACACAACTGAGCACTTAATACATAATTAGACAGACTCTGACGTACAAAATTTATCAGATATAATAAATACCATCAAACTTAAGCAGAAGGGCCGCTTTCTTCTATGGCATTGGAATCGAAAATCCTGTCCTCACATTCTTTAATTGAAGGCAAAGACTCGTACCATGGATCGTACCTCTTGGGGAATTACCCCTTTATGACATAGAATTCAAAAGATCTTTCTTTTCTTTATTTTCTTTGGGTTGGAGTAGCTTGTAAATAATTCTCTTTGATAGCCAAGCCCCTGTTCCGTATTAAGGCTACATTGCGCTGGTCTTTTTTTCTCTTTCTAGCAAGAGAAACAGATCTTTGTTGTTCTTCAAAAATGCCGAACTCTGAGTATGGGCCCTCTGAGTAAGTTTTTCTATACCCGGGTGTTGCTTTTCAAGACGCAGGCATTTGATTTTAAGACATTTTATTTTGTTTCCATCTATGTCTTTGTTTATATTTTTAGCGAACTTCTGGTTTAAGGCCCTCACGTCAAGCATTTTGTAGTAGGTTAATTTCTTAACAACATAAGCTGGCACTGAATCTCTGTGTCGTTTTGAGCGTGCCTTACGCATGATAATTTTCCATTCGATTATAGAATATACCGGTGTATGTATTTGCTGCCTTTCTATTGCGCTGTGCATGGAGTCCACCTCCATGTGCGTGTGTCCGCTCTCTAAATATTTTTGTTCTATGACTTCTTTGAATCAAATGCACTTAAAATGCCGTGATGAACTGGTTTCGATTTTTCCCAGCGCAAGTGTCACTGTAAACAGTAAGTTCCTTTATTAATTATAAATTGTTTCTGAGCATTGAAATCTGTTATTTTCCAATAGTTCTCACAAAGTACGGTCCTGTCATCTTCTGAAAAATGAGTAGAACACTGATAGCGTCATTTAGTATTGTATTTAACAGGCTTAGGCTGTTTTGAGGGTATTCGTTTGCCATTTTTGCCTAAATATGGCAAACAATCTTGTTTGTTCTTTTTTGCTATATTATTTTTCCATTTGCTGGGATTACATTTCTTCCATCGCGTAAGATTCACGTCATTTCTTGAAGTTTCGGCGATTGTGGAAAGTTCTTGTACAATAATATTATCTTGTTTTTCTGTGGGTGTATGTTCAGTGAATGTTATAATTGAAGTGTCATTTCTTGAAGTTTCGGCGATTGTGGAAAGTTCTTGTACAATAATATTATCTTGTTTTTCTGTGGGTGTATGTTCAGTGAATGTTATAATTGAAGTGTCATTTCTTGAAGTTTCGGCGATTGTGGAAAGTTCTTGTACAATAATATTATCTTGTTTTTCTGTGGGTGTATGTTCAGTGAATGTTATAATTGAAGTGTCATTTCTTGAAGTTTCGGCGATTGTGGAAAGTTCTTGTACAATAATATTATCTTGTTTTTCTGTGGGTGTATGTTCAGTGAATGTTATAATTGAAGTGTCATTTCTTGAAGTTTCGGCGATTGTGGAAAGTTCTTGTACAATAATATTATCTTGTTTTTCTGTGGGTGTATGTTCAGTGAATGTTATAATTGAAGTGTCATTTCTTGAAGTTTCGGCGATTGTGGAAAGTTCTTGTACAATAATATTATCTTGTTTTTCTGTGGGTGTATGTTCAGTGAATGTTATAATTGAAGTGTCATTTCTTGAAGTTTCGGCGATTGTGGAAAGTTCTTGTACAATAATATTATCTTGTTTTTCTGTGGGTGTATGTTCAGTGAATGTTATAATTGAAGTGTCATTTCTTGAAGTTTCGGCGATTGTGGAAAGTTCTTGTACAATAATATTATCTTGTTTTTCTGTGGGTGTATGTTCAGTGAATGTTATAATTGAAGTGTCATTTCTTGAAGTTTCGGCGATTGTGGAAAGTTCTTGTACAATAATATTATCTTGTTTTTCTGTGGGTGTATGTTCAGTGAATGTTATAATTGAAGTGTCATTTCTTGAAGTTTCGGCGATTGTGGAAAGTTCTTGTACAATAATATTATCTTGTTTTTCTGTGGGTGTATGTAATATTTTCATCATCATCAGTGGAAACACCTTGTTCATTGAAGACTAACAACGGAGCAGAGCGGGGTGATCTTAATGGAGGCAACACGTTGTTTGGACTCTTCAATACTGTAGACGGTGGAGCAGACTCATATACATTTTCATTCGAGAAAAGATCGTTAAGTTAGCTCGTTGTCTCTCATTGAATTCAATTACAGGTTTCTGAAATAACCAAAATTAAGAGCATTCCCACAGAACAAGCTACATATGCCAAAAGTAAAGCCATGCCAGCTGCAGGCGCATGTAGGGTTAATTATAAAAAATATTTATTTTATTAAATTAAAAGTGCATAAAGCATGTTAAATTTACTGCATCTGATTTAAATAAGGTTAATGATATCCGAATAGAACAATAACTTAACAACGCAACTTATACAACCCAGTAAAGCTTATAATAAGCACACCAAGCATATACATGACTTTCTTTTCTCTCTTTCACGTAGAAAAAATATTTTATTATCATTATCATTACTTAGAAAAACACAAAAACAAACCCACACAAAATAATTTGCAATCCAAGCTATAATAAAATAAAATAAAATAAAAACCACCCGTAATAAAAGTTAAATAGTTACTTTCTATAGAGTTCTGTTAAGCCTTGTCAAAGGCACTCAGGCAACCTGACAAACTGACACTAGAGGCCAGCACTACTCCATACGACATACAAAAAACAAACAATTAGTATGTTACTGTAAGTAGCTCTTACAGTAACGGACTCATAACTTAATAATGTAATAAATCTAAATTATTAAGTATTACTTATTACAAAGGACACATTATTCAAAAAAACAATAATGCACCATTCAAGCTGTATAATAATAATATGTATTTTCTTTTTGGTCCAATAATTCCAAAACATACACGACTCATTGTTCATAAAATCACTCGTTCGTGTGGCGGCTGTGGCGGTAAAAGAAACGCGTGCGCACTCCTCTTCGCAAACGCGAGGAACTAAAGTCACCAACTGCCGTCCTCGCCCCGCGCCGCTCTCCCAAAGTAACCAAGTCACGCGCGAGTAATACCTAAGCTACTAAATGCACACCAAATTCGTAAAAATATTAACTAAAATAATATCATTACTATTCGAAACAGAATAAATGTCACCCATTTTAATACAGTAAAATTAATTAAAATAGTGTAATGCTTTTTCGCATTTTTGTTTTTGTATGAATTATATTTCAATTCAGAAAGAGAAATCAACAAACCGAGTTAGTTAATTTTCGCTTTGAAAATTTGAACCGAACTACTGATTTCCAAACTAACTAAAACGGTTTTGTGATTTATAAGAGCAAGTTATACAACAAATAAATTAGAGAAAGTCTAATTAAGTGTTTTTAAATTATATTTGTGCAGTTTTATTTAAAACATAAATTAACTAACTAAATTAGTTAATTTTCTCTTAACGTGATATTGACCATAATCATAACTTAGTGTATTTTCACATTTAATATGTCAAAAACTATGACAGCTACAAAAATGAGAGTAAGACATAAATAAAGAGCTTGAAACGCTGATTTGTATTTAAAAATAAAAAAAGAAATACATAACTCTACTTAGTTAATTTTCGCTCTACGGGGACGATATATGCAGAAAGAAGCTTAACATATTATTTTGTACCTACTTAATCGAACTATGTGCATGCTAATATAATGAAAACCGTACGACGACATACCACGCAGCATTAGAAGGGAGTTTTGTAAAAGGTCATATCCATTATCCCTCGTGACACTACTGCTTGAAACTACCAGTAGTGCTATAGATATTTGCTCTCTCCCGTGACACTACTATTATCTAACAGCTGCTTATGGTGAAGTCATCTGAAAAATAAATAAAATACTATGTCATATGATTTCATTCAAGCAATGCGAACTGTCGGTTTTGGCACATAATGCAAATTATCACGCTGTCGCAAAATGTCCCATTCGTAGAATTTCTCAATTATCGTGTGCATGCAAGCAAAGCCGTGAACAACAGCTAACAAAAAAAAAATATATATAAATAATGTATCTACTAATTAAGCCCTTTCATTTGATACCAAACAAAGAAACATAAAAAAAAAGTTATGTCTTATTCATATCTATACTTATAATGTAATTTCTTGTACTAACATATCTCAACTAAATCGGTTCAGGCTTTAAAAGTTATGGTGGAATAAAGAAAATCACTAACTATACCTACATACACACAGAAAATCAAAAACATTACGCACTCCCTTTTTTTTGGCTGTGTAAACAAGACTAAAGTTTAAAAAACTAAAACCCGCCTACGATCGGTTAAAAAATAGCCTCTTGCTATGAGACGAATCGATTGATACCTCGCTTGTCAAAATTGGACCATCAGGGGCGACGTTATGGTGGAACATCCACGTACCCACATACATAGGGTGTGGCGTAAGGAATGGATAACCTTGTACCTACAGTTAGGGGACACCATGACGGTCCAGAAAATAAAAAAATGTGCCTTGTAAAAGTCTCACCGTTTTCGAGTTAATCGACATTTTTTGAAAACGTAAGAAAATGGCACCCTTCGCCACTCTTTTCGGTGGCAAAATTGCAAATAAAGGAATTTTCTCAATCTGTTTTTTGGATAGTAGTCTGAGATAAGTGTGCTTTCGAATGTAATATGATTTTTTTGTGCCTCGGTTTTAGTTTTTTTTGTAAATAAATAATACAGCTCAAATTTTGAAAGTTTAACCCCTCGTGGTGTAAAAAAATGTATGGTCACCCGAGTGCCTAATTAATAAATAAATTGTCTATTTCATTGAGATTCTAAAATAATATATCACACTGTGTTTCAAGCTTTTAATACAAAGATCACTGCCATTAAACTGCGTGTAGGTCCAATTTTAATACAAAGATCATTGCCATTAAACTGCGTGTAGGTCCAATTTTAATACAAAGATCATTGCCATTAAACTGCGTGTAGGTCCAATTTTAATACAAAGATCATTGCCATTAAACTGCGTGTAGGTCTAATTTTAATACAAAGATCATTGCCACTAAACTGCGTGTAGGTCCAATTTTAATACAAAGATCATTGCCATTAAACTGCGTGTAGGTCCAATTTTAATACAAAGATCATTGCCATTAAACTGCGTGTAGGTCCAATTTTAATACAAAGATCATTGCCATTAAACTGCGTGTAGGTCCAATTTTTCGAATTACAAACAAAACTAAAATTTATTTTACTAGGTGAAATAATTCCAAGAAACCTGCCATTAGGGAAAAACCCAAAGTAAAAAGCAAAGATTTGTAAAATAACATTTATTTGTTCAATAAAAACTTACAACAAGTGTTCAAAGTGGCCACCATGTGTAATACATGCTCTGCACCGTCTTACAACAAGTGTTCAAAGTGGCCACCATGTGTAATACATGCTCTGCACCGTCTTACAACAAGTGTTCAAAGTGGCCACCATGTGTAATACATGCTCTGCACCGTCTTAATGAATGAATGATCTTTTGATTTTTCGCGCATATCTGGCCTCAGTTATTTCCTGGGCAACCCTTTGTAGACGCTCTCGTAATTGTTCCACAGTGGCGATGGGCTCGCTGTAGACCTTCTCTTTTAGGCACCCCCAGTAGAAAAAATCGAGCGGGTTGAGGTCAGGTGACCGTGGTGGCCACAAAATTGTCCCCTATCGCCTGATCCATCTTCATTCCAAACGCTATCCAAATATTGCCGAACGCTGCGGGTGTAATGGGCGGGGCATCCGTCGTGCTGCAGCCACATTCTACTTCTCTTTTCCAAGGAAACATTTTCGAGAAATATGGGGAGATCGTTACTTAAAAAATGTAAGTAATTCTCGCCAGTCACCGTACCCGGTAACTCGAATGGGCCAATAATGTTGCCATTCAAGATCCCAGTCCATAGATTTATTTTAAACTAGCTGTACCCGCGGCTTCGCACGCGTGGTTTTTTCTTTAGGTTCAAAGTACCATAATGCTATTCCAGGACCAATATACCAACATTTGAACAAAATTTCTTCAGCCGTCAAAAATACTTTTATCAATTGCTCGGCTTCTAACTCACCGGATTGAGATACCAATTACACCAGATTTAAATCAAACCCTAAGCTATCTAACAATGAAAACCGCATAGCAATTATTCCAGTAGTTTTTACGTGATGCGTGAACAAACAAACATACAGACAAACAGAAAGAAAGACATGATTAACAAAAAAAATTTGTTCAATACCTTTTTTAAGCACCCAAGAGCATTTTTTTAAATTCATTTAGTAATTTGGGTGCAATGCGCGGTCAAAATACGTACAAACAGACAGACAAAATTAAAAAGTAAAATAGTTTGGCGTCAGTATCGAATATAGAGAACAATTCAAAAAATATTTTTTATTTCTTAAATATTAACATAACTTTGGACCAATATCCCGCAGAAACCCTTTACTTTTTCGGGATAAAACGTTTCCTAATTTGTTTTCCTAACGTTTCTTTAATACTTTTTTTTAACCCATCATATAACTTAAGACAGTGCCAAGTTGCATCAAAACCCGTCCATGAGTTTCAGCTTGGTATGTGTTCTTTTAAATAAGTTTCAACCCCTATCCTGCGAGATCCCATAAATTTTTCGAGATGTAAAGTATCTTATGTCCTACCTCGTAGTATGAACTCAAATCATACCAAGTTTCATTTGAATTCATCCAGTAGTTCTGGCGGCGTGATGCGTGGCTAAGATACAGACTGACAGACATACAGACAAAAATAAAAAAACATACAGTTTAGGCTTCATTATCGAAAATAGAGTAACTTCCAAAAAAAACACTATATCTTTAATGTACAGAATTTGGACCCATATCCCACAGGAACCCTTTATTTTTTCGGGACAAAATGTATCCATAATTTTCACTTATCTTATAAACTATGTCTGTGCCAAGTTGCATCAACATCCATCCAATAGTTTCAGCGTACTACGTGTTCTTTTAAATAATTACACATATTTTTTATAATTACACTTATTTTTATTTATTTATTTTTTTCACTTAAAGTATCCAATGTCCTACCTCGAAGTATGAACTAAAATCATACCAAATTTCATTTGAATTCATTGACTACTTTCGGCGTGGTGAGCTGCCAAGGACAGACAGACAGACAGACAACCAAAAATAAAAAATACAGTGTTGGCTTTAGTATTGAAAATAGTACGGCACCAAAAAGATAAACTTTAATTTACAGAATTTGGGACTTATGCCACAGGATTTCTTTATTTTTTCGGGATAAAAAGTATCCTGAATTTTAACCCATCATATAAACTATAACTGTGCCAAATTGCATCACAATCCGTTCAGTAGTTTCAGAGTGGTAAGTGTTTTTTGAAATAACTTTAAACCTCAATCCTGCGGGAAACCTTTCATTTTTGAAATAACTTTAAACCTCAATCCTGCGGGAAACCTTTCATTTTTGAAATAACTTTAAACCTCAATCCTGCGGGAAACCTTTCATTTTTGAAATAACTTTAAACCTCAATCCTGCGGGAAACCTTTCATTTTTGAAATAACTTTAAACCTCAATCCTGCGGGAAACCTTTCATTTTTGAAATAACTTTAAACCTCAATCCTGCGGGAAACCTTTCATTTTTGAAATAACTTTAAACCTCAATCCTGCGGGAAACCTTTCATTTTTGAAATAACTTTAAACCTTAATCCTGCGGGAAACCTTTCATTTTTCGGGATGATAAGTAGCCCTACCTCGTAGTATGAACTCAAATCATACCAAGTTTCATGTAAATTCATTCAGTAGTTTCGGCGTGATGCCTAGCCAAGATACAGACAGACAGACAGACACACAAAAATGAAAAAAAGTTTTGGCTTCAGTATCGAATCAAGAGTACGTTCCAAATAAAATTTTCACAATAACTTCAATGTACAGAATTGAACCCGTTACAGTTTTATTATAAGTATTGGTACTGGGACCTATCTTTTCTCGTCACATGAGGGTTTGTGAGTTGCCAACTGTGCAAATTGTGCATGTTAAAATATCCATCCTTTTTGCAAGTTGATTCGTCGCTCCATAAGATTTTATTAAAAAAATCGGGATCGTTGGTATATTTTCCTTATCATTTTTCACAAAATGCGACTCTTGCAGATCACGTGACAGCAAACACTGAACCAACCACTGAAACCGTTCTTGTCGATATCCCTCTTCGTCTTGATATGAGTCGCACTGATGTGGTCGGATCAGCTCCAATTTCATCAAGTACAAGGTCTTCATCATGTTCTTGGGGCCTTCCGCTACCCATTCCGCCGATACCAGTTCCAGGAATTCGGCCTTCCGAATATGCGTTATGCACTCGAATAAAAACTCGATAATCGGGATGGCGAACGTTGGGGAATCTTTCCCGGTAGACTGCTGCAGCTCGATTGGCATTACCGCCGCACTCACCATAAATAAAATGCATTTGAGCATACTCTGACGGAGTGTTCAACTGCGGCATTGCAGTCAACAGGCAATACCAGGTCAAAATCCAAATCACTAGGCAAATCAAGTCCGAGGTCATAGCACAATATCGTTATACCAAATTAAAGGGTCCAAATCGCTAGGCAAAATCAAGTCCAAGGTCACAGCAAAAAATCGATGTCAAAGAGTCCAATTCAAAGCAGATTAAAACGATGTCGCACGGGATAGTATGATGGCACACTGACGCTAGAAAGCAGCCCATAATACCACCAAGCATTGTCTATTACACGGGTGCGCCACTAGCTGTCTTTCTTTTTCACTCATTACATGAAAGAGAAGGACAGATTCGGGTTCTTGTTATCGGCCGCTGGCGCAGATATCGGGATTCCAAGAATTATTATTCTCTACCTGGAAGAGGGGCCGCCCTTCCGTTTCTGAGAATTGAATGTGCTTGGATGTCCTACGTTACACACGTAGGACATCCAAGCATTGTAATTGAAAAAAGCATTTCAACAAACTAGTTTAAGTAAATCCACTGTCGTACAAATATTACTTTTAGGTGAATTTGAACTAATAAAGTAAAATTTAAAATTGCTGGTAATTCGAAAAATTGGACCTTCACTCAGTTTAATGGCTATTATGATATTTGTACTAAAAGCTGGAAACACAGTGTGATATATCATTTTAGAATCTCAATGAAATAGACAATTTATTTATTAACACTTTTTGTGGTGAAGTTGCATGTGAAATATCCAGCTGCATACCATTATGCCTCATGCGCACATGCATCGCACGCGCGTTGCCACTCTTATGGAGCTTTACAAATTTTTGAGAAACGTGAACGTGAACGTGAGTGTCTGAAAATGAAAAGGTCCACTATTATTATTTGTTTACGTTTATTATTGCTAATAGATGAGCGATAAGTTGCCTAACGGTTTAATAGTGCAACTTTTAATCCAACAAACCAGGTACGGTCCTAGGCTCCGCACCAATGACTTTTCTAAGTTATGTGCGGTTTTCTATCACTCCGTGCTGCAAAGCTGTTGGTCCCGGCTGTTATTGATTAATTGCAGCCTTTAAGCCATGTCAGAGGCCCTAGGGCGGCCTGACCAACTCTAACATAAGAGGTCAGCAGTATCTTAGATACGACGAACAACATTACTTATGGTCGGTGACAACATTACTAATTATGTATGGTCGAAACACGGCAAGATAGACTCTCACTAGTAAATAGTTTGAATTACAGAATATTTACTATCTAGAGTAACAATATGACCATAAATTCACTAGCTAGGCAATTCATTAGTAGGTACGTACCTACTCACCTCGGTGCGTTTTTGATATTCTTCAAATGATTGTAGGTATCTTTATCACACTAAGCACGGATTGCACGTCGTCACGATTTACAAATCTGTTGTTTAACAATTAACCATAACACTCCTTTTTTTGGGCAGTCGTGTAAAAAGGCTACTTACGATGCTGAAATGGGCTAGAACTGCTTACTTAAATCAGGATCTAAAAAAAGGCTAACGAAAACCAATAACTGGAAGATAATGCTTGCTAGCATTAAGTTCGCCTATGTACCTATCTTATGTGTGCAATAAAGAATTTTCTATCTATCTATCTATCTAATAAGGAACAAAAAGGAATCGACAAAGTTTTAATGATCGTCTCAGATTGTTATGCATTAATGATACAAAAATGTTCAAATACACCCAGAACATCTTGTAAACAGCAAACCACGTTTACATTTTAATTTAATCAGATTATTAAAAAAATATAGACGTGGGACACCTGGCAGGTGTGAAACATCGAATATCACCGAGCTGAGGTAGAAAGAGTCGACAAGCCACGAGCGGCGCGTCGTCACGCCACGCCATTAGTCGCCCTTACTCCCATACCGCAAAATTAGATGTTTCACATCAAAACTCTCTTTGAACAACGACAGAAAATGCCCTAACCATAAACTAGGTAGATGGGCCTACCATATAAATGGTTATAAATTGTGTTACTAGAATGGTACTAGTAACATCATTAAATGTGAATGTAAATATTTTTACACCCGGTACTAGTAGTACCGGGTGTAAAAATACTCACATTAATCTTTTCCAAAGCAAAACTTATTAAAGAAAAATGTATGTTATTTTATTAATAATCGTGCTACTGAAGGTCGGTGAATCTTTCTCAACAATTTATATAGTAGGGCTAGATTGCCCTTTTTGGGCTAAAGTTATGAAAAACGGGTTCTAACAGTGTAAAAAGAACTAGTTCTAGCCCGAGAACGGCTAAGGTGGCAACACTTCTCGTTGAAACAAAGAAGGAAAGAAAAAAGTTTTTATTGGCACAACAAATAAAATATACAAAAATTAATACAAATTAACATGTACATTATAAGCTACGCGAGTGTACAAAAGGGCCAGTGCTCAGCAAAAATGTCCAGTGCTAGACACTGGACGCTGGTTTTCAGAAAGTTCGAAAAGAAAGAAGTTCGAAAGTTCTGTTCGTTGGGTCCACGTCAGCGCGTCGCGACGATAGATTGAGAGTAGGTTAGATTGGAAGAAACAGGCGATAATTTACCTTCCAATTTTTCCTTCTGTCTTAAGAAAGGAAAAGAAAACTTTATTAAACAAAGTCCTAGTACCGCAAAAAAATTTTGCACGATAAGATTTCATGTACCTATGTTTCGAACTCGCGTTGCATCACATAGGTAGGGGGCAGGGCTACCTATGGAAGGAACTCATGCGAGCATAACCGTCCCTTGAGTCGTTATGGTTTATGTTAAGTACCTATACGGCTAGTACACATTTTGCGGATTAAAAATCATTGATTTGGCTTTGCATAGGTATATTTTTATTACAGCCTAGGCAAAAACCGCAATGAGCTGAAAGAGACCATTTCGATAGACGCTTTCTACAAAATCTATATTATGAATTGTTGCAAAAAGCAGAAAACGACTACCTACGTGTTTAACTCAAAACTTTATTATCAAAATTAATCAATTTAGTAGTTTCAAATAGCTCATTTTGTAGCTTTGAAGTACAGTTTGACAAAAGTATAACACATAAATCAATCTTGCCTCCAAAGAAAATATAGGAATGCCACCAAAGAAAACTTATTATTTAACAAAATTCCATCGCAATGGTGTTTTATGAAAGAATATTTTTGCCGAATTATAATATTTTTGCACGATAAGATTTTGTCTATGTTTTATCTTGCGTAGCATCACATAGGGGTCATGGCTATAGGAGGAACTCATGGGAGTATAACCGTAATCCCTTGAGTCGTTATGGTTTATGTTATACGGTTAGTACACCTTTTGCGAAATAAAACCTTTGACTTGGCTTAACATATCTTTCGGTTTTGGTCCAAATCTCAATAAGTTGAAAGAGACCATTTCGATAGAGGTTCTCTGCAAAATCTAAATTATGAATTGATTCAAAAAGCAGAAAACGACTACGTGTTTAACTCAAACAATTATTAACAAAACTAATCAATTTGGCAGTTTTAAATCGCTAACTATGTAGCTTTTGAAGTAACACTAACAAAAGTATAACATTTAAAGTAATCTTCCCGCCAATGAAAATATAGGCTAGGCAGTAGACTTGCCGCCAAAAAAACATTATTTATTTTAGCAAAAGTCCATGCAATCTGGTTCAGCAAAAAATTATAATATATTTGCTCGATAAGATTTCGTCTATGTTTTGATCTCGCGTTGCATCACCTTAATAACCGGAAAGAAACTATTTCGATAGGTAGACGCTTTCTGCAAAATTGAAATTGTGAATTGTTGCGAAAGCCAGAAAACGACGCGTTTTTTTAGCTAAACTCAGCTAAAAAAATGGTATTAGGTCATTTTGGCAGTTTGAAATAGCTTATTTTGAGGTGTGTGCACGGTAATAAGTGAACATTATCGAACGCCGGTTGAGTCTTTAAAACTTGATTAAAATTAGTAAAATAACTTCTAACCTTGTGACAAATAGTGAAACTCAAGGAACATCCAAAGAGAAACATCCAGGAAGAAGTTCTATCGTCGGCAAGTAAATAATTTGCACAATAAACGCACTTGTAAATTGGAATTCACAAACGAACATTTTAAATTCGCACTCACACCACTTTATTCTTGTATTTATTAGAAACGAAGCAAGTAAAGCAACCAATTAAATTCTACTGTGTTATTTTAGAATACCCCCAATTTTTTTTTTGTTAATTTGTCAAGCAGAGTGACTTGTCTGAGACAGTGACAGAAAATTGGGGTTGCCACTATTAATAAATACAATTAAATCGATATTGTATCGATATAATGGATCCATCAGAAAATATTACTTTCCGCAACACGCGAACGCAATCTGTTCCGGACATGACTTTACTAAATGAAAGTAGCTTAACAGAAGTCACCGAAGATGCATCATATGCTAGTTTACCTAACACATCTATTAATAATGAGCTGGAGCAATCGCTAATGGCTGAAAATGAGCTGCTTAAATCAAAGCTGCAAGCTGCCAACACTGAAGTCGACAATTTATCCCTCGAAAATATTGAACTTAAAAAACAAGTATATGAACTAACCCGGAAGAATAATATCTATGTCAAGGTTACTAGACAGTTAACAACTGAATCTCCCCGAATATTGAGGAAACGTAATTCTTTTGCTACCCCGATCAAGTCGGTACAAAAACTTGCATTTGCGAATAAACCTCACTCAGAAATGCCCGATCACGTGCCCAAAAACAATTTTACAAAAATTAACAATACCTTGAGTGATAAATTGGATGAAACTAACAAAGCTGTAAATAAGAACCAAATCTGTATTCTTAGCAGCCATAAGAAAAATCATGTCCACAACTTACTTGACCAGAATTTCCATAACAAGTACGACATTTGTCACTATCGAAAACCACACTGTGGTATTAAGACAATCCTAAACGGGATTGAAGGAAAACTGAAAAAATTTACCAGATCAGATTTCTGCATTGTGTTTATAGGCGAGGAAGATTTTTTGATGACAGAGAACTACTTAGAGTTGGTCATTAATCTGAGAGAACTCCTAAAGACTCTGAAACACTCAAACATCATAATATGTTTACCGACATTTAAGTGTAATGAATACTCTACAATGTACAATTGCAGGGTAGAGTCTTTTAACAACTTACTGTATCTCGACAATGAAGCACACCAATATGCCATTTTGTTAGACTCTAATCTCAATCTCCAATGCGGCTACAAGATGTTCTCTAAACTTCGCGGAGCAGTGAATGTTTGTGGATTAAGTATTATACTACAGGACCTACAGAAATTGATTAAGGGCATTAATGAAATTAATGAAAATGAGGAATGCAAAGAATCACAAAATAATACAATGGAAAATTATATTCTGAATGAAGTTTCAATTTCTCCAAATACCATAAACAACCCACCCGAACTATTAAATGACAATCAGCAGCAGGTTTTTCGTACAACCACATCAACATCTTGCATCAGAATATAGCTGCCCACTGAACAAATCGGATATGCTTACAGTGCATTTAGAAACGCATTTTTTATTTAGAATGAGTAATACAGAAATAGACCTAATCTGTATCACAGAACATTTCATAGCATCAGGACAGGAAGATCTTCTAGACTTGTTGAATTACAATATGGGAGCATGCTACTCCAGACCTAATAAGAACAGAGGTGGTGCTTGTATTCTGGTCAAAAACGGGATAGAATATAATGAACTTCGTAAAATCGCTGGTTTCTCGGTCGAAGGAATCTTCGAGTGCTGCGCTGTTGAATTATTACTTGACGATCTTGTACTACTTTGTGTTTACAGAGTTCCTAATCCCCGAAAATTTGATATGTTTTTTGTAATTCTTGAGAAAGTCCTGGAAAAATTATGTCAAACTAAGAAACGTGTAATATTATGTGGAGATTTTAATATAGATCGATTGAAACGAAACGGTATCTCTATGGAATTTGAAAATATTTTAACCAGTTTTAATTTGTATTTGCAAATTAGAGAGCCTACCCGATTGATAAGCAAAACCTGCCTAGATAATTTTGCTCATAGCCTTAAACGAGGATGCAGGTGTAGCGTTATTGATTTGGGATTGTCAGATCATACGGCTCAGCTGCTCACTTACCCAATACATAAACGATGTAAAATAGATAGCTGGACTGTAAGTAGACGAGACTATTGTTTTGAAAATTTAACAAAATTCAAAACTCATCTTGAAAGTTTCTCGTTTTCAGAAGTATACAACTCCACAAAACCTAATGAAGCCTACGATATATTTTTCGAAACTTTCAAACTACTTTATGACTTGTGTTTCCCAATTAAAATTGTCAGAATTAGAAGTAATAAACGGCCAAAATGGATTTCTCGAGGCCTCCGTCTTTGTAGCAGGAAACAGCGTCAACTACTTTGGAAATTTAGAATTAAATCGAACTCAATGAATAAAGATAATTTCAAAACCTACACATCGAAATTAAAAAAAATTGTGAAACTAACACAAAACAACTATGCAATTAATACTTCATGTAACAAGTCAAAAGCCAAATAAACATATAAACAGATCAAAAGCAAACTACCCAAAAGAAAATATTAACAGCATAACCGATACTACTAATAAAGACATTAAAGATCCTCAAGAAATAGCCTCTGCTTTTAACAATTTTTTCATTGACCAAATAAAGCCTCTTAACCAAACTACAGAGAGTAATAATGGTATTAGTATTGCTCTCCAGTCGTTATTTATGCCACCAACGATACCACTTGACATAGAAAAGGCAATCAACTCGTTAAAAAATAAAAATAGTACCGGTTATGATGAGATTTCCACCAGTCATAAAGTTCGTCAACAAGACAATATCGCCACACTTATCCTATGTTTTTAATCTGAGCATAACTAATGGTACCTACCCTAATGGACTTAAGGCAGTAGTTATCAGGCCCCTTTATAAGAAAAAAGGAAATAAAAATGACATGCACAATGATAGACCTATTGCACTTGTATCAATATTATCTAAAGTGTTTGAAAAAATAATTTACAATTCATTATACTCCTACTTAGAAAAATTTAATATATTTACTGACGAACAAAAGGGATTTAGACGAAATCAAAACATAAACATGGCCATATATGATCTCTTGAATGTAGTAAACAAAAGCGTGGATGAAAGAACACCAGTATGTGCTATATACTTGGACATGACAAAGGCTTTTGATTATGTGAGGCATGATATTTTAATAAAAAAATTAAACCAATATGGTGTAAGGGGGAATGTCCTTGATCTTTTTCAATCTTACCTTTGTGACAGAGAGCAGTTTACTGAGATAGATAGGATCTGCGTTACGACTAAAAAAGAAATCAAATACAACCTCAGGGTAGCATTTTGGGGCCTCTATTGTTCTTGATCTATATCAATGATATGCCGAAAAGTGTGACGTATCCTATGGTCCTCTTTGCAGACGATAGTACAGCAATAATTAAGTGCCAACATTTAAGCAATTACGAAAATGACATCAATAAGGCATTGATTCAAATTGTTACTTGGTTGGATAATAATAATTTAAAGGTGAATTTAGAAAAAACTAAAAAAATGCACTTTTATCAAAGAGAGCCTAAAGATGCCATTAACATTAATCTCCATTTCAAGGGGTATCAAATAGAAAAAGTTTATTCGACAAAATTTTTAGGTTTACTAATTGATAATAGACTAGATTGGAAATTGCAGTCACAGGAATTATGCAATACCCTCAGTAAATTTGCATATATGCTGTACAAGCTGAGGAAAATAGTAAATATAAAAACTGTCAAAGCTGCTTATCACGGATATGTCTCATCTAGACTCCGTTACGGTATAATTTTTTGGGGGAACGGTACCGAAAGAGAAACTGTTTTCAAATGCCAGGAGAGATGCCTAAGATCAATGTGTGGATTGAAAACTACTGATAGTTGTAAGCCTCACTTTCAATCTTTAAAATTGTTGACATTGCCCTGTATGTACATATACGAAATAGCAATATTTGTTAAATGTAACCAGCATCTTTTTCCCAAGCCTAGTCATTCAAGGAGTAGACGGGATCTGGACCGTCTTTGTTTAGCTCATTGTAATACGGCTTTACACCACAAAAGTGTTTTTGGAATGGCTCCAAAAATTTATAATAAAATTCCTAATGACATTAAATCGCTAAACACGAATTTATAATAAAATTCCTAATGACATTAAATCGCTAAACTAGAATTTATTCAAATTAAAATTACATACAATTTTGATGATTAAATGTTACTACAGTGTCAATGAATTTTTGACTGATGAAAATGTAAACTTACAATTAACTAAAGGCACTTTATAGGTAATTTTGACAATATTATTATTAAATTAGATTGTAATTATGACTTAAATATTGAATTTTGACATGAGAATAATAAATATAACCATGTGTATAATATTTGCATGCTGACATGCTGTACTAATTATAATACTGCCATCTTATGTTTTATAAACAAACCATGTTTTAGCGAATAAATGTTTTGATTTGATTTGATTTGATTTGATTTGACAAAAGTATAACATTTAAATCAATTATGAATTGTAGCAAAAAAGCAGCGAAAACCCCTTAGACGGCTGTATCTCAAAATGCCTTATTCGTCTGTGGTAGCTTTCTGTTTAACTACAATCAATCTATAATTATAATAAAGCAGAAAGTACGACAAAACTGTACAAAGAAGATATTTAAAAATAAATATCTAGGGTAGGTACTTAAAATAAGCAACTGATCAAGAATATAACATTTTTTATAATCCTGTCTGTCTGTTTGTTCACGCATCACTTAAAAACTACTAGATTCATTGCGATGCGGTTTTCACTGTTGAATAGCTTCGGGTTTGAATTAAAAAGTGGCATACATGGTATCTTATTCCGATGGTTAGATGCCGCGCAATCGATAAAAGACTATTTGAAGGCTGAACGAATTTTGAATAAATGTAGTACCTATGTTCTACTTTTTAGATACTTTTGGTCCTGAAATAACACGTATGAGCTACTTTTAAATGAAATGACAATGCGGGAAAAGCCGCGGGCACAGCTAGTTATATTATAAGTGTACCAGCGCTAGGACGCAGAATAAATAACAGTACAAGTGCTAGGCCCAACAGCACAGAATAGTAAATAGTTCTACAGCTTGTTATTTCAATATGTATTGTAAGTACTACTTATTTCAACCCCATTTATAAAACTGAAACAGTTATAAAACTGAAACAGCTATAAAACTGAAACAGTTATTTTTATGAACAGAATTCATATGATTTGTAGCATTGACAGCTCACGGGGACATTTTTAATTAGATCTATGCAGGTAGGTAGGTATTTTTTTGGCCGACTGCGGCGAAGCTAGGGAAGGGTAATGAGTTTAACAGTCTATGTAGATGTATATATGTTTGTATGTGGTTATGTGGATGTTCCACCACGATTTGACAAGCGAGAATTCAATCGATTCATCTTCATCTAAAAAGTGGTATAGTCTATTTTTTTACCCGACTACGGCAAAGCAAAGGAAGTGTTATTAAGCTAAAAACTTGGTCTATATTTTGACAAGTGAGATATCAATCGATTCGTTTTCATCGCAAGAGTGTGTCATTGGCTATTTTTTACCGGAACAGTCGGGTTTTGAGTTTTTGAAGAAAACTTTATTATGTCTTGCGAGTTGTATTCGAATGTGATACTTTACTTCTTTCTGATTTAGAGTATGTCTTGCTAGTTGTATTCGAATGTGATACTTTACTTCTTTCTGATTTAGAGTATGTCTTGCTAGTTGTATTCGAATGTGATATAATTATCCTTCTCTTTACTTCTTTCTGATTTAGAGTATGTCTTGCTAGTTGTATTCGAATGTGATACAATTATCCTTCTCTTTACTTCTTTCTGATGTAGAGTATGTCTTGCTAGTTGTATTCGAATGTGATACAATTATCCTTCTCTTTACTTCTTTCTGATTTAGAGTATGTCTTGCTAGTTGTATTCGAATGTGATACAATTATCCTTCTCTTTACTTCTTTCTGATTTAGAGTATGTCTTGCTAGTTGTATTCGAATGTGATACAATTTTGCCTTCTATTTACTTCTTTCTGATTTAGAGTATGTCTTGCTAGTTGTATTCGAATGTGATACAATTATCCTTCTCTTTACTTCTTTCTGATGTAGAGTATGTCTTGCTAGTTGTATTCGAATGTGATACAATTTTGCCTTCTCTTTACTTCTTTCTGATTTAGAGTATGTCTTGCTAGTTGTATTCGAATGTGATACAATTATCCTTCTCTTTACTTCTTTCTGATGTAGAGTATGTCTTGCTAGTTGTATTCGAATGTGATACAATTATCCTTCTCTTTACTTCTTTCTGATTTAGAGTATGTCTTGCTAGTTGTATTCGAATGTGATACAATTATCCTTCTCTTTACTTCTTTCTGATTTAGAGTATGTCTTGCTAGTTGTATTCGAATGTGATACAATTTTGCCTTCTCTTTACTTCTTTCTGATTTAGAGTATGTCTTGCTAGTTGTATTCGAATGTGATACAATTATCCTTCTCTTTACTTCTTTCTGATTTAGAGTATGTCTTGTTAGTTGTATTCGAATGTGATACAATTATCCTTCTCTTTACTTCTTTCTGATTTAGAGTATGTCTTGCTAGTTGTATTCGAATGTGATACAATTATCCTTCTCTTTACTTCTTTCTGATTTAGAGTATGTCTTGCTAGTTGTATTCGAATGTGATACAATTATCCTTCTCTTTACTTCTTTCTGATTTAGAGTATGTCTTGCTAGTTGTATTCGAATGTGATACAATTATCCTTCTCTTTACTTCTTTCTGATTTAGAGTATGTCTTGCTAGTTGTATTCGAATGTGATACAATTATCCTTCTCTTTACTTCTTTCTGATTTAGAGTATGTCTTGCTAGTTGTATTCGAATGTGATACAATTATCCTTCTCTTTACTTCTTTATGATTTAGAGTATGTCTTGCTAGTTGTATTCGAATGTGATACAATTATCCTTCTCTTTACTTCTTTCTGATTTAGAGTATGTCTTGCTAGTTGTATTCGAATGTGATACAATTATCCTTCTCTTTACTTCTTTCTGATTTAGAGGGTATATTTTCCATTAAAATAGTAGGTAAATATGATTTACCTACGCTGCTAATGGGTAAGCAAGTTTCAACTAAGAAACCGTCCCAGCTCTTTACGTTTGATCTGGTAGTACTTACAATTATTAGTAAGAAATGTTTTTGGCGTTAAGTACCTAAATATTATTGAGAGATAATGGTAGATTGTCTTAATTAGCTGCTAATTCGGAAGCATATACCGCAAAAGTACCTTAATTTTTCATTTGTTCTTGTTTCACGATAAACGGTAGTCCGCGCGGACGAAGTCGCGGGCGTGAAAGCTAGTAAGTATATATAAGTTGTCATTATAATATGTCAATAAACTATTTATAATGATGATTATTGTAATCTATACTTATAATAAGGCAATAAGGAGGAAAAAGTCTGTACATGGAAGATAATTTAAAAAAAAACTAGGTTACTTAAAATAACTTACTGAACTAGAATAGAAAAAAAACCGTTTCTGTCTGTTTCTTTGTTAGTTTGTCTGTATGTTTGTTCGCGCATCACGTAAACACTACTTGAATTGCGATGAATAGCTTAGGATTTGACTTAAAAATTGCGGTACTTGGTATCTCAATCCAATGAGTAGAAGCCGAGCAATCGATAAAATTATTTTTGACCGATGAAGGAATTTTGATCAAATGTGGGTATATTGGTATTTAAGGTCCTGGAATACCACAACAAACTCTCTGAGCATACACTCAAACTTATGCAGAACGAGGCGAAATGAGGCTGCAGTCTTCAGTGGATATGTCGAGTTAAAGCTTGTTTAATAAACAGATCTCCAAGTCGATGCGACACGATTTGCGTTCGTATAATAGGTACCTACTACTTGTATTAAGAACGCAATAGTGCGGACCAAAGTGTCCAAAGTGTTCGCAAGAGATCTGTGTATTGGGCAAAGCCTGTTGACGAAGCTGAAAACCGACAGTGGCAGCATCGTTTCGTCGAAGCCAGAGATTTTGAGTGAGCTCGAGAAGTTCTATGAACAATTATACACCTCGTCGCGTAGTCCTCGTAGCACGACTAGCGATGCAAGAGCCCGTTTGAACATTATACCGAAAATATCCCGGAAGTCAGCCTATACGAGATCAGAATGGCTTACAAACAGCTTAAGAGCAACAAGGCACCAGGTACGGACGGAATAACGACAGAGCTACTGAAAGCGGGTGGAACACCGGTACTTAAACACCTGGCTGTTTAACTAAGTCATCCTCGAGGGTACTACGCCAGAGGCGTGGCACAGGAGCGTAGTGGTATTGTACTTTAAGAAAGGTGATAACACCCTCTCAAAGAATTGTAAGCCCATTTCGCTGCTGAGCCACGTCTAAAAGCTGTTTTCGAGAGTAGTTACAAACCGTCTGGCTCGTAGTTTCGATGACTTTCAGCCTCCCGAACAAGCTGGATTCTGGAAGGGCTTTAGTACCGTAGAACACATCCATACGCTCCGGCATAGTATACTAAAGACCGAAGAGTATAATCGGCCACTATGTCTAGCGTTTGTGGACTACGAGAAAGCCTTTGATTCTGTCGAGACCTGGGCAGTGCTACAGTCATTACAGCGGTGCCAGATTGACTACCGGTACATCGAAGTGTTGAAGTGTTTGTACAGCAAGGCCACTGTGACTGTCCTTCTTCTGGATTGGAGCACGAATTCTATCCAGTTCCAAAAAGGGGCGAAACAGGGAGACGTTATTTCTCCGAAACTGTTCACCTCTGTACTGGAAGATATATTCAAGCTTCTGAACTGGAACTGGATATGGTATTAACATCAATGGCGAATGCATCACTCAGCTTCGATTTGCCGATGATATTATAGTCATCATGGCAGAAACTCTGGAAGACCTAAGCATAATGCTCAGTGACCTCAATATTGTTTCACTACAGGTGGGTCTTAAAATGAACATGGGTAAGACGAACATCATGTCAAATGCCCATGTCACACCCATGCCGGTTTATGTTGGGAACGACATTATCGAAGCTGTTGATCACTATGTCTACTTTACTATGTCAGACGATCCAACTGTGTGGATCTAACTTCGACAAAGAGGTCAACCGACGAATCCAACTCGGATGGGCAGCTTTCGGGAAATTACGCCACATCTCGTCACAGATACCGTGGTGCCTCAAGACGAAAGTTTATAATCAGTGCGTGTTGCCAGTGATGACAAACGGCACTGAGACGTGGTCACTAACTATTGGTCTCATACATAAGCTCAAAGTCACGCAGCGTGCAATGATGGAGAGAGCTATGCTTGGAGTTTCACTACGTGCTATGATCCGTAACGAGGAAATCTGTAGAAGAGCCAAGGTTATCGACATAGCTCTCAGAATTTGCAAGTTTAAGTGGCAATGGGCAGGCCATATAGTTCGCAGAGCCGACTACCACTGGGGAATAAAGGTTCTGGAATGGCGACCACGAACAAGCAAGCGAAGTGTAGGGAGACCCCCCCCACACGATGGACGGACGACATTTTAGCCATCGCAGGAAGTCGACTGATGGAGGTGGCACAAGATCGCTCGCCATGTCACTCTTTGGGGGGGGGGGAGGCCTATGTTCAGCAGTGGACTTCTAAAGGCTGACATGATGATGTTGATGATGAGGTATACGAATAAGAACGAAATTGCTTCCTTATTTATCATAATTATGTTATGTTTCGAACTGCTTGCATACCATAATTTGAATAGAGATACCCAAAGAAATCTCCACTTATATCTACGCCCAAGTTGATATTTAGGCTGAACATCGTTTTCGAATACCTACTGGCCACAGACCCGGCCTTCTGTATCTCTTCCATGAAGGGGTGGTGCGGTGCCGAGGCGCTCGCTCGTGCTCCTGCAAGTGTCGGAGTTCTCACGTCAAGCTCTTCTATAACAACATGAAAATATTGAGGACGGACGTGGGCAGTATCACACGCGATACTGCCTAGCGCAATCCTATCTCTTCGCGGATTAGGGCCAGGCGATAACATTGCCCGTCCTTGCATGACTGCTATTCGATATCGTAAAGAGCTATTCATACCAATATATAAAATTGAATCGTTGTGTGTTTGTTTGTTTGGATGTTTGTTTGTTTGTTTCGGGAGCTTTCACGCGATAACGGCTGGACGGATTTTGATGAAATTTGGAATGGAGATTGCTTATACCCAAGAATAAAACAAAGAATACTTTTTATCCCGGAAAATTGTAAGTTTCCACGGGAAATCTGGAAAATGTTGATTACTCGATGTAAGAAACGGTTGCCATGGAAACGAAATAACAAGTCTGTCAAAAAACATGAATAGCGTTGGTGCTATACGTACTTTTGCATTGGTTTTTAATATCCTGGAAGAAAATAGGATGCTTTTTTTCGCGATAAACAGTACAGTAGTCCGCGCGGACGAAGTCGCGGGCGGGAGAGCTAGTTGGAAAATAAAACAAACTCCTATATTGGCGCTTAACTTAAAACCGCTTCAATCTTTTTTGCCGCTTGCTCTACGTACCTATTTTGATACATTTTATATGATAAAGTAAGATGCAAAATAGTTTAAATGAATTTATTTCTTTTATATAAAGCTAAAAGCCTTTAAAATAAATATTATAGAATAAACTAGCCTTGAAGTATTCCCTAATATACATTTATTTAGCGCTTTTACGGAGTACTTAATATATTTTACTAATTTTATTTGTAGGACATAGAGAGATTTACAACTTTTTTTAAAATATTATTGTTTCTTTGGAAATGCTGTCGACAGTCAAAGCACTTGTAGTCGCAAACTAGGATGCGGCTGTGTTCGCGAGTCAGCGCGGGGTCTTGCGACAGTGACTGCGGCACGTTCCATTATTATTATCTTCACAGAGCGACTGCGGCACGGCGCTCGTCCGCCACTCTCGAGTTTGCGTAATATTATTAGACTTTTCCAAGGCATTCGACGTTGTTGATCACAGTATCTTTACTCGTAAGCTCGGTCACGCTGGAATATGCGGCTCTCTATTGAGGTGGTGCGAGTCACTCCTACGGAATCGATCTCAGTTGGTAATTGTTCGCGGTTTCAAGTCTCCTGCAAGAATGATGCCCTCAGGCGTACCTCAGGGTTCACATCTTGGGCTTCTGTTCTTTTTGATTTTTATAAATGACCTGTGTTCTAAAATAACTTCCAGTTTCAAAATGTTTGCAGACAGTTTAAAGGTCTACAGATTCGATCAAGAGACAGACACTCAGTCGATGATATAACTTCGTTGCAAAATGATCTGAATATTATAAGTCTCTGGTGCTGTAAAAACAAGATGATCGAAATGTTTTCACATTAAATTTACGCGAAAAAGAGTTTTAAACGATGCAATATATTCTATTGACAGTATACCGGTAAACGAAGCTTGAAGCATCCATGACCTGGGAGTTATTAAAGTTAGACTTTCGCGAACACATTGACCATATAGAAAAAAAGGCGCTAGATTGGCGGGTTTCGTTACTAGACAGACTAAGACTTTCAAAGACCCAGATATACCTATTATACTATTTAACTGTTACATACGTAGCTTACTAGAATACTGTAGCCCGATTTGGAGCCCCTCTTACGCAGTTCATATTAATAGGTTAGAGAGACATCAAAGTATTTTTTATAACATCTTACTTATGCCCACAATCGCTGCCGTAGTTTAAACACATATGATTCGAGACTGGAACACTATAAAATGATTCTACTCGACCTTAGGCGTAACACCGCCAATATCGTGTTCTTCTACAAAATTATTAATGGCAAAATAGATAGCTCGGAGATTCTAAAAAAAAAAACAGTTTACAAAACCTCGAAGTGGAAGTCGCCTTTGTAGTTTTAAAATATTTAATCTGCCCTTATGTCGTACTAACTATAGGCATCATTCGCCTTTGTACCACTTGTGTTTAAGTCACAACAGTATTTGTCAGGATCTTGACATTTTCGATGCATGTGTCATTTAAACATATTTTCATATTTTTGCATTTTAGAAGTAATTAAGCATCATATAGGTATAAGCAATATATAGGTAATGTAAATTATACATTACCTATATATTGGTGTCGATTCTAATGGTGTCGATTCTAATGGTGTCGATTCTAATGGTGTCGATTCTAATGGTGTCGATTCTAATGGTGTCGATTCTAATGGTGTCGATTCTAATGGTGTCGATTCTAAGTGCACCAATTAAAACTAAAACTAAATTTAACAGCTCTAAAATTGTTGCTGTCCCTTTTGTTTCCAAAAGGTTTGAAAGTGACAGCAATAATTTTAGAGCTGTCAAATTTAGTTATAGTTTAAATTGGTGCACCTAGAATCGACACCATTGCTTGTCGATTATTAGTGTGCACGCTGTGTTCACTTCTAGAAGGCCGTACCATGTCTATCTTTTGTTCTCATTCTTGTATGTAAGAATATGCTGTAACCTACAGTTTGTGAACAAAAAAAAACGAAGTATTGTGTGCCACCGTCGCGCTACTTGCTCGGACAGTTAGCGAGCTGCGAACTCGCCAGTCGCTCCCAGTGCATGTAACTTCTAACTAACGTCTGTTCTACTTGAACGTAGTTATATGTGCGGACTAGTGGGTATTATCTTGTATTATTATTAGTGACCAGCTGGGCCAGCAGCTTTTCCAGCGTGGTTATTTTAGTGGTTTGAAAGTAACCTATGTGTTATTCCAGGACCAAAAGATTCACTAAATTTCTTCAAAGTTCGTCAAATATTTTTATTGTTTACTCGGCTTCTAATCATCGGACTGAGATATCTGCTACACTAGTTTTTAAGTCAATACCAACAGTAAAAACAAAATCAGCAGACATGGGCAGAAACCATTTTTATTTTGTAGATATTTTTAGTCAGTAGCTTTTGTATCTTCATTGTACAGACTTTTTGTTACATACTGCTGTATTAAGAATAGATAGATAGAAATAATAATGGAATATTATTATGCAATGCAAAATTATCAACATGATATTTATTGTTGTTAATTATTTTAATTGGTACACTATTTGACTCATCAAATTAGCAGTATAATTCAGCGCGGCAGTGCCGCCAGCGTGTTGGGCACGCTGCCAACTGATAGCTAACTGTGAGCCAGTAATTCAGCGCAGCAATGCCGCCAGCGTGTTGGTTACACTGCCAACTGATAGCCAACTGTGAGCCAGTAATTCAGCGCAGCAGTGCCGCCAGCATGTTGGGTACGCTGCCAACTGATAGCTAACTGTGAGCCAGTAATGGTTTGTAGGTAGTCAGTTTTTCTATGTAGTAGTTAGCTGTTAGTTGTTAGTTAATAAAAACACTTGCACGGAAGAGCGCATACTAGAATTAAGATATGGTATCCCTTATTTATTTTATTAATACTACACATAACTTTATAAATACTACTTGTACTATTATTTATTCTGTGTTAATACTAATTTACTTTGGCATAATGAGTTGGGCATAACTTTAAATGACATAATATTAATATAACATAAATAGTATTTGGCATACTGTTAAGGCAGGCGTAATGATTTTTTGGCTTTATTAATTTGAACTACTATGGAGTCGAATAAAATATAATCTAGATACTATACTATGACAGTAGGTTAAGGTGCGGCAGGGTGGCCCTTGGGCCACCCGTATGCCGCGAACATGTTTGTTTTAAATAGGTAGGTATATAAAATTATGAATATGCTATTAAATAATTTTATCGTTATGCTAACTTTAGATATGGTAAACACGATTATGCCTATACATTTATGCGTCATTACTATTATGCTTGCACATTATTAGGATAAGTAAAATTATACAACACTAAATTATGCCATTTTATTTTATGCGTAGGTATCGGTAGAGAACCATAAAATACATACGATATTACAGTCCTGATAATGAAAGCCACAGTTCTTATGAAACGAATACTAGTGAAACATATTTACACGTAACACACACGTACACGTAAGGACGGCAGCGTCGTGCGTCCTTGGAGAGCGGCGGCGAGAAGATCTCGCAGCTATTTATAGACCAAACACCAACACCGGGACGAATCGTTGCATTTCCCCGCACCCCTGCACCCTCACGCCGCGTGCTGCCCTCAGGGAGCGTTGCTCTTCCCAGCTCCAACTAGCTGCGCTTGTGTTTGAGTAATTGATGATCCAGTGTAGGATCACATGGACCATACATGGCTGGCTCGGTCACGCCCGACGAGCCATGCGAGGTATTGCGTTGTCAGCGGCGCCTGCTCGGTGTGTCCGGTGCTGTATTAATATCCCGCATATTAATGAGCGCCCTATAAAGAGTCCTCGTGCATTGCAGCGCGGTGACGCGGGCGCCGCTCTCTGTCACTAAACATTGCAGCGCGGTGACGCGGGCGCCGCTCTCTGTCACTAAACACTAAACGCATGAGAACAAAACTCTTTCTGCAGTTGCTTTGCGCTCGATGCTCGATGTACCGGACCCGCTACAGAACACATCCTTGAGGAAAATAATATATTATGCAGATAAAGCTCTAGTGGTGTTTTATCATCTAAGACTAAGGCAACACCCGCTGCCACATTTGTGGTGTGGTGTCTTTCTTGTTTTTTTTTAAGCTGTGATAATCATGCTTAGAATGCACCAAGACAAATAATGAATTACCTACCAGGAGTTCAAATAGGTTAGGTTCGATAGGTACGAACCATAACAAGTAATCACAAAATACATACCAATATTATAAAAGTGAAACGTTGTCTGTTTGTTTGTTTGTTTGTTTGTTTGCGGAGCTTTCACGCGATAACGGCTGAATGGATTTTGATGAAATTTGGAAAGGAGACAGTTATACCCTGGACTAAAACATACGATACATTTTATTCCGGAAAATTGCAAGTTTCTACGGGAAAACTGGAAGATGTTGATTACTCGCTGTAAGGAACGGTTGCCATGCTTCCATGGCAACCATCGCTTCCGAAATAACAAGTCTGTCAAAAAACATCAAGAGCATTGGTGATATACCTACTTTTGCATTGGTTTTAAATATCCTAGAAAAAAGTTAGTATATTCGCGATAAACTGTAGACCGCGCGGACATAATCGCGGGCGGGACAGCTAGTACATAATATTATGTAAATATTTAGATATTTGAGCGTATGAGTGTGGAGTGTGCGTGCGGCGGCGCTGTGGATGTGGAGGTCCTCTCCCTCGGCACCAGTCGCGCCGTGCTGTCGGTCCTTCATTTGAGCGTATGAGTGTGGAGTGTGCGTGCGGCGGCGCTGTGGATGTGGAGGTCCTCTCCCTCGGCACCAGTCGCGCCGTGCTGTCGGTCCTTCATTTGAGCGTATGAGTGTGGAGTGTGCGTGCGGCGGCGCTGTGGATGTGGAGGTCCTCTCCCTCGGCACCAGTCGCGCCGTGCTGTCGGTCCTTCATTTACATTATAAACCACATTACTATAATAATGCGAGTATAAGTAACAGGGGCGCACCGCAGCCGCAGCTCGCACGTGTGGTGCGAGTACAAACAGTTTAGTCGTACGTGAAGCGTGCGTGACCTCCCGGCAACTTTTACAAACGTGCACCGAGACGCATGACCATTTAAACCGCGAGGACGCCCGGCTGCGGCCGCCCGGAGCACGGCGCAAGAAACTACCGCGCGCGGAGCTCGGAGATACTTATTGCCACCATGACTCGTCTTACAAGCGCGGTCTCCCGCGGCCTTGCCTCGCTGTTTATTTACACAACTCCTTTCTTTGTAACGAATCAAAATAAGCGATAAATGCATTCAGCGGTTGCATCGACAAGGGATGCTATGAATATCGGATATCCGAAATTGTCTCTCGTAACTGGGTTAGTGTCAAAATCCCCGTTAGATTTTCCCATTAATGGGGATTTTGAGACTTTTATTCTCATAATCCCCGTTAGTGCTGTTCAATTCATGCTGACGGGGATTTTGACTCTATTAGTCTCAAAATCCGAGTACGTCGAGTGTTTCGTGCGACTCTCGTTACTGTAGCGCCAGTTCAGCCCAATCCAGTGTCAATCCGGTGTGCAGTTTGTTTTGTGGTGTTCAAAAAAACACGGTTTTATTTAACTTAAGACAAATAAAACAGAGTTCCATGTCAGTCTCGCGCGTATTCGGGATGAACACAGCACTAATTCAAATCCAGCAGTTCCTCAGGTTCAAGGTTGAGATATCGAAGGTTGAAATCATTATAATAATGTTGTGTTGGGACTGAAGACGTGTTCAGTTTCACGATAATCAGTCGAAAAAAATATTGCAAGTTTTGAAGCAAACAAGCTAGCAAACAAGAGGATGTAGATAAAATCGTTCAAAACTAATGCAATGGGTACAATGATATATGTTTGTAACTATTATGTAACATATGATCCTTTGCGCAAATCTGAGGCTAAGTAGGTATTTGATGACTGTGCTTAGTGCCGGCTTGGTACAACGTAGCTCGAGGCTCGCCGGGCCGGTGGGGCTGGACGGCTTGGCAGCGCGCCAGCCGGGTCGATGCTCGCGGTTGTAACGATATACACTCTCCTGTCCTGTATTATTCCGGTTTATTAATTACCAACTAAATCACTACATAATATAAAATAAAGAAACCAAACGTGTCTGTCTGTATATGCACCAATACCATAGAATAAACAATAATACTGCGCCAATACCTCAAAGAACACTCCATCGATTTGGCCAAAGTTTTGATCTAGACGTGGGTCATAGGCGTGGGTTGATCCCCGAGGAAGATTTCAAAGTATAATGTAAGTCCTTCTAGGGTGACTTTATCAACACAGCTGTCACGGTATTGTATTTAAGTTCTTCTAGGGTGACTTTAACAACACAGCTGTCCCGGTATTGTATTTTAAAGTATAATGTAAGTACTTCTAGGTTGACTTTATCAACACCACAGCTGTCTCGGTATTTTGTTTGCGTCCGCTGCGCTGTGTAATGAAAGTAAGTATATCCATGTATACAGTTTTCAAACGTTGAAGGAATTTGGAATTATTTTGTTTCTATTTGAATCCGAATTAATGTGTTTTTTCGGTGAAATTGATTTTTCCGCTTGTAACGAAGCTATAACTTAATGAATAGTTGTAGGAACACATTATTCTAAAGTTGCTATAACTTCATGAAAATCAAAATTTAGATTTTCTCTTTCCTATAATAATAAATGAATAACTTACAACTTTGATCGTATGCTCGTTATAACCAGAGAGGGATGGTAGCCTAACGGTTCAAAATTGCAACTTAGAATCCAACGATACCGGGTTCGCTCCTAGGCTCCGCACCAATGTTTTTTTAAAGTTATGTGTGGTTTTCCATCGCTCCGTGATTCGGAGGGCACGTTAAGCTACCGGTCCTGGCTGTTATTGATTTATAGCAGTCGTTAATCCATGCCAGAGTCCCTCGGGTCTGACAAACTCTGACACCAGAGGTCAGCACTACCTCATACGTCAAACAAACTCTGACACCAGAGGTCAGCACTACCTCTTACGTCAAACAAACTCTGACACCAGAGGTCAGCACTACCTCATACGTCAAACAAACTCTGACACCAGAGGTCAGCACTACCTCATACGTCAAACAAACTCTGACACCAGAGGTCAGCACTACCTCATACGTCAAACAAACTATGACTCCAGAGGTCAGCACTACTTCATACGTCAAACAAACTCTGACACCAGAGGTCAGCACTACCTCATACGTCAAACAAACTCTGACACCAGAGGTCAGCACTACCTCATACGTCAAATAAACTCTGACACCAGAGGTCAGCACTACCTCATACGTCAAACAAACTCTGACACCAGAGGTCAGCACTACCTCATACGTCAAACAAACAATTCAGCAACATCCAAATACGCAAATAAAAACAAAAAACGATTTTATGTAGACAAAGATGAGTTTCATACGTTTATCACTCTCTAGATGGACTATTAAAAAAGTTTAAAAGAAACATTTCTCAGTAACACAATATATGCGACTTAATTTTCTATTAAAAAATATAAAAAAAACTTCTTGTGTTAATCGTTATCAAATTCAATAACACAGTTTTCTAACTTCACGCGTGTTCCAAGAATATCAACAATTTGCCTCAGTTGAGTTCAGGAACCTCGCGCTAGGTACGAAGGAAGTTCCTTTGTGAAACGCTTGCACATGCACAGTGGCTCTGGTCGTGGTACAATACGGGCTACAATACTACACAAAAAAATATAAAGAATTAACAAAAAGTCTGTGTGAAGAACATATTTAACAAAATATTGGTCACGGAACTTCAAAAAAGCTAGGTACTATTGTATAATCGTGGACTGTATTTAAGCACTCCTATAGGTATAGGTAGGTAAAATAAGAACCAACAATGGTTTGCACAGAATTCTCATATATTTGAAATGTTGCCGCCGCCTGCTCGTATCTCAGTAACCAAACGCTTGCGCGATTCAGCCGAGCGTGGAAGCGACAGTGCCGCCATCTAGCGGTTTGCGTAACAAACTTATACGTAAACATAACTGCCCGCTAAGAACGACAGTTTTTAACTAAGTATTAAAATTAAATAAATCTAACTAAACAACTAATAGGATTTGACTTGGCATCAATCGGTAATAGGCAAAATACAAATTTTCGATACCGGCCTCTTAACGAGTGAATTTTTACATTTTAAGGTTACAATTCGCGTTAATTTGTCCACGCCAGGATGTTTCTGCACAATTTTTCCCATAAGCCACCTAGCGGGTGGTAGGCCATCCTCTTTCACAAGTGCTAGTTGTCCCACTTCCGGTTCAGGACTATGATAAGCCCATTTGTATCTGTGCATCATATGCATAAGATACTCCTGTGACCAGCGCTTCCAGAAGTCTTGTAGCATACGCTGACACAATTGCCACCTCCTTAACGTGCTGATTGGAACCTGCTGCTCATACCTAAGCTCAGGAGGCAATACAAGAGATTCTCCCACAAGGAAGTGCCCACGTGTTAACGGCATTGCTTCACCTTGTTCTTGAATGTACGATATTGGTCTCGAATTGAGGCAAGCCTCAATTTGAGCCAATAGCGTAGTCATTTCTTCAAAGGTAAGAGTGGATGTACCTACTATTTGCTACTCTAATGTTGATTGGTCCAGCATAATCTACTCCGCTAAACAGAAAGGCTTGAGTAGCTGTAACCCTTTCTGCTGGTAATTCTCCCATCAGTGGGATATTAACTTTGGTTTTCTATCGAGCGCACGTAACACAAATTCGAACATGAAATTTAACCAAGTTTTTGGCCCCGATAATTCAATATTTCGATCGCAAAAAATTGAGCATAAGTTGAGGGCCCCCATGCAGTGTCCGAATGTGTGCGTCTGCGACTAGAAGTTTTGCCAAATACGAGTCGTGTGGAATAAGAATAGGATGTTTTCATCGACTTGTGCGTGACGTAATCGTCCTCCTACTCGAATAATTTCAAGTTGATCTACGAATGGAGATAACGAGGTAAGTTTAGATTTTTTATTTATTTCTTTTTTCTTTTTTATGCTTTCTATTTCTTCACTAAACGCGATTCTCTGATTCTTTTTTATCATGATATTTAACGCTTCATTTATTTCATTTTTCAGGAGGTAAGTATGCTGAGGATTTTCTTCACCTTTCAGAAATCATCTACAGTATGCTACAACCCGAAGCAGTTTCGTCAACGATGAGAACTTTGACCAAATATCGCTGCCATTAGAATCTACAGTGGCCACATTTACTGAAGCTGACTTTTCTTCAAGGTTGGTTCGATTGTTCTTCAGAGTTGCGTAGTATATTACTTCATTTTTCAGCCAATCTGGGCCATTTAACCACAGTTGGTGCGTTGAAAGATGGGATGGTTTGAGACCGCGTGAAGCGCAATCCGCTGGGTTGTGTTGTGACTTTACGTGAGACCATTGAATACGATCTAGATGTGATATAATTTCTGCCACTCGATTACCAATGAACGTCTTCCATCGGTTGGGATGACTGCTCAACCAGGCTAGAACGACTTCCGAGTCAGTCCAGGCATGCAAATTCGACTTAGGGATGTTCAACACCACTGATACTTCAGTCAATAGTTTTGCCAATAGTACCCCTCTGCATAACTCTAATCTTGGTATCAAAATTTGTTTAACTGGGGCTACTCTAGTTTTCGCCGTAACCAAACTCACATGCACCTTTCCGTTTGAGTCTATGACCCGTAGATATACCACTGCCGAAAATGCCGCATTGGACGCATCACAATAGCCATGCAGTTCTAACTGATCCTCTCCTCTACACATCATCCATCTAGGTATTCTAAAATTGGTAAGTTGTTCTAAATCTTCTCGGTAATTTATCCATTCTGTTAATAATTTCTCTGATATTTCTTCGTCCCATTCTACGCCACTTAACCACAATTTTTGAATAAATATTTTTGCTTTAATTATGCTTGGTGCTATCCAACCTAATGGATCATACAGCCGTGCTATATCTGATATTATTTTCCTTTTAGTTACAGGTGGTGTCATCGGTGGTAGCTGCACAGCATATTCGAATTCATCGTGTTCCCAATTCCAGTTGAGTCCTAATATTTTATTGTTGGTATCTTGCTTTTCGATAAGCTGTTTCGCTTCTTGTTTCTCTTCTGTTTCTTCTTCCCTTATTATGTTTGCTACCCTTTCATTATTGGTATACCATTTTTGTAGAGTAAAACCGCCTTGTTTTAGTAATCCTTTCATCTGCTTGTAAGTTTCAATTGCTGTTTCTTCATTTTGGCATCCTGACATCAGGTAATCCATGTAAAAATCCCTTTTTACCTTTTCAGCCGTCAGTGGATAGTTATCTCCATCATCTATAGCTAACTGTATTAATGATTTCACAGCTAAATATGGCGCTGAAGAGGTGCCAAAAGTTACTCGCAGCAATTTGTATTCACGAATTTCATCGGTCATATTTTCACGCCCTAAAATTCGTTGATAATCTGCGTCGTCTTCATCTACGAGTACCTACCGATACATTTTGACTATGTCGGCGGTGAAGCAGATAGGATGTTGCCGCCAGCGCATTATGATATGCCGGAGTTCCGCTTGTAAGGTCGGTCCTACCATTAAGTCATCATTTAGACTTACTCCATTTGAACCCTTGCAGGATGCATAAAAAACAATACGGACTTTCATAGTAGTTTTATCCTCGCGAATGACAGCATGAAACGGTAAGTAAGCCCCTATATTCTTATTTTCTTCGGTGACTGGTTGCATATGATTGAGTTCTAAATATTCATCAAAGGTTTTCTTGTATTCTGATTTCAGGCTTGGACCTTTTTCCAGTCTCCACTCCAGAGACAAGAACCTCTTCAACGCTATATCCCGTGATTGCCCCTTTTTACAGGCTGGATCTTCGCTTTTAAAAGGCAGTTTGACGATGTACCGACCACTTTCATCCCGTTTGGTGGTTGCTGCAAATATTTCCTCACATCGTTGCTCTTCTTCAGACATTATCTTTGATATACCTCTAGGTTCATCTTCAATTTCCCAGAACGACTTGAGAAGGTCGTCCGCTCAAACATGCATGGAAACCGTATTACCTGGTGTAACTCCAGATTTGTTACGGCCTGTCAAAACCCATCCAAATACTGTGTCTTGAGCTACCAGTGACCCAGAAGGACATTTCCTCAAATCTTCTTTCAGAAGATGGCCGTATATATCGGATCCCAGTAAAATATCGATTTTATTGGGAACATTGAATTCCGGATCAGCCAACTTGATTTTGTCCAAAATGGGCCATGACTCGACGAATACTGCTCGTGGTGGTAATAGTCCCGTTAGTTTTTCTAAAATGTATGCTTCTACATTGATTGCTTTATCGGGATTGTGAGTTGAATGCGGTGTAATATTGACCTTTGATTTAGCTACCAAAGTCGGTTCTCCAACCAATCCTGACAAGTTTTCCCTAATTGCTTTCTTTTTCAGATTAAGCAACTGAACTGTTGACTCTGTGACAAAGGAGAGATGGGATGCTGGATCGATGAGTGCTCGCAACTGATGTATCGATCCAACTTCAGACCTAGCATCTACTAATACTGTAGGTAACAAAGAGTAGTGACTTAAACGCCGTGATACAAAACTACTCTTCGCTGGTAATTCATCTTCCTGGTTTTCGAAGGATACCTGAGATACGTGTGCTGCGGCGGTATTCTTCAATGGTAGTGTGGTAGAAGTATCCCGTGTATCCTTGTTAACTGTTGGCTGAGGAGAGCTGGCTGCTTGGAGTAATGAATGGTGACGCATTTTGCAGATTTGGCAAGAAGTTGTGGTACGACAGTGACTTGCTAAATGGTTATTTGCTAAGCAGTTGAAACAAAGCTTGTTCTGTTGGACAAAGTTACGCTTGTTATAACTATCTAGGTTTATGAATTCTTTACAGCTACTTATTCTGTGGTCGCGTTTACAATAAGTACATGCACTTTGCGACACATGTAAGGCTTGAACAACATTTGCTAACTTTACATTGCTGGTACTGGGATATGTAGGTTTACCTTTATAATTAGAACATGTTGGATCCAAAAACCAAAAAAGGAGTGGAATCGTTTCTCGAGAAAATCTTTAAATTGTTGGAAGTTGGACAATTCGTTTGAATGAACAGTCAACTCGCTGACTTTTGCTTCCCATTGCTTCCTCGATTCATTGTCCGATTTCCCACTTACAATATATATAACAATGACATCCCAAGATTTCGTGTCAATTCCCATATTACTAAGGCATTGTAACATACTTGTAGTTTCGTCTAACAATTGCTTAATGGCAGTGGAAGACTCAGCTGAAACACCTTTGAGACTAAAGAACTGCTTTAATATAGAATTAGCCAAATACTGTTTATTGTCATACCGATGTTCCAACAAAGCCCAACACTGCTTGTAATTGTCATTAGTTATGGGAATATGTACAATCAGTTGTTCAGCTTCTCCACTAAGGTGGCCCTTTAAATAATGTAGTTTTTGTACATCCGCAATAGAACAATTATCGTGTACGAGCGATACAAACAAGTCCCTAAAACTAATCCACTCAGTGTACAGACCGGAAAATACCGGAATCGAAATCTTCGGAAGCTTGATGAAAGATTTATGATCCTCAGTCGGTGCTGACCCGTTGCTATACTCGTTGGTTGAAGGTTGTGTTTGTTGCCTGTCGACTATCTCTTGTAAGTCTGCTTTAAAAAGTAAGTACAACTCTTCCGTCTCGTTGCATTGGTCATGTTCTAAATATTTACAACTTTCCGAATCCTCGCTTTTGACTATTTCATAGTGATTCTTTGTAAATTCTTCCCATTTCTTGTCTAAAATTTGTATCCGTGTATTTATGTATTGCTTAGTTAATCTTTCTTTAGGATATTTCTTGAAGTTAATTTTTGCCTTTTGTACTTGTTGTATGATGTCATTTTGGACCTTGACAAGTTCCATTTTCGAAGAAATAAAAGTCAATAGAATAGATTTCTGATAATTTTAAAAGTGTTTCGGATTAAATAAACCGGTACAAAATCGGCGATAGGTTCCCCGTCAGTCACTTTTTATGCAAACTATTCTAAGTCCTAGCTATCACTTTAACGAATTTACAAGTTCTTTTTTATACCAACACATTCCCTAGCTAATAATTTCAAAGTTAAAGTACTCACAGTTTATAATCCAGTTTACAACTTCAACAATCACTGTAACTTCCCTTTGTCCGCGGTGATCTCCGTCCTCTTGATCGATCCTCCGGTTGAGTCGTAACTCGCCGTATTTGACCCGTTCACCCGTTCACTGCAGCGCGATGTTCTTCACTCGTCGATGCTCGCGTCCACTCTCTGTAGCGCGATGTGTTCACTCTAGCTCCCGTGGTAGTGTCTCTTTCTTGTTGCCAGGAGCCAGAGATCCTCAACGGCGATTCTCCGTCTAGCACCGGGATCTCTCAAAAAACCGCAAACCAGTGGTGGTCAAATTCTCGCCAAAAATCCGGCTCCGAATGACCATGTATAATCGTGGACTGTATTTAAGCACTCCTAATAGGTATAGGTAGGTAAAATAAGAACCAACAATGGTTTGCACAGAATTTCCATATATTTGAAATGTTGCCGCCGCCTGCTCGTATCTCAGTAACCAAACGCTTGCGCGATTCAGCTGAGCGTGGAAGCGACAGTGCCGCCATCTAGCGGTTTGCGTAACAAACTTATACGTAAACAGCTAGATAAAAATAAAACATTTTGAAACGTAAAAAGCTAATGGGTAACGCCGACTCTTAGCGCGGCGCTGCGCCGCTCGTGTCTCGTCGGCTCTTTCTGCCTCAGTTTGAAACGTAAACATCTAATGGGTAACGCCGACTCTTAGCACGGCGCTGCGCCGCTCGTGTCTCGTCGGCTCTTTCTGCCTCAGTTTGAAACGTACACATCTAATGGGTAACGCCGACTCTTAGCGCGGCGCTGCGCCGCTCGTGTCTCGTCGGCTCTTTCTGCCTCAGTTTGAAACGTAAACATCTAATGGGTAACGCCGACTCTTAGCGCGGCGCTGCACCGCTCGTGTCTCGCCGGCTCTTTCTGCCTCAGTTTGCCGTATTCGATGTTTACAAATCTGTCAGGCCTCACGCAAGGGCCCATTTTTTTTAATAGTGTGTTGCTGTATGTTTGTTTGTTCAAGCATCACTTAAAAACTTCTGGACAGATTGTGATGAAATTTTCAATGTTGGAAAGCTTAGATACCAAGAACACCAGTTTTTAAGTCAAACCGACTTAAAAACTGGTGTTCTTGGTATCTCAATCCGATGAGTCGGCAATCGATAAAAAACCATTTGACGTCTGAACGTGGATCTCGAATAGAATAGAATCCATATATCCCAGAAATTGACCACGCGGGTAAAGCCGCAAGCAAAAGCTCAATCTCACCACAGAGTATATACGAATCGCGCCCCGCGCGTCCCTCTCATTGACACAGTATCGCCACGCGATATTATATTATTATTTATTTATTTAATATATACAAATATATTTAAATTAAACAAAATTACGGTATCAGGTATGTGACATATTGTTTATTTACAAAAAGGTAGGTAGATTGGCAATGTTCAAAAATTAGGGACCCTATTATCTAGAGGTTTGCGTCAAACGCAGAGTACCCCACTTTAACGAAATGAATAATATATAACATAATAACTTACAATAAAATCTAACTGAAAAGCCGTCAAAAGAATTTCAAATTTCAATGGATTAGCATTCCACTAATGAAAGAGCGATGGTGCGTACGGACGCGCCGTCGCCGCAGCCGAATAGGTAATGAACACGCGGCCGACGACCCCTGAACTTAACTGAAACCCTCATCGCCCCGCCCCGCACGCACCTCCGCCGCGCTCGATGCAGCTATCGACAAACTTCACTCAATATCTCAGTTGTGTCATTGTATTAACAGCCCATTACGTTTCTACCGGTCGCAGTTTCCTCAAAATGTTTTTGAGCGACGTCAAATTCATACAATAATCTTCTATAGGTACCTATAAAACAGTACCACAGCACACATAACATACCATATAGGACATACGGGGGCACACACTATGCACTATTGTCCATATTAAGTATACTGTAACAGTACCGTGACATACTGATTAACTGACTGACAGACAACGAAAATACAGGTGGCCCTAAAACAAAGAAGTTGAATTGCGTTACCTAGATATTTGAAAGAAAGAAATATTCCTTGAGAACCCAGGGATACAGTGAGGCGAGATTTTTTGAAATTACATTCTGAGAGGGTGAACGGGTTGAGGTAATAAAGTTTGCACGCGGGCAGAGCTGCGGGCGCAGCTAGTAATGTAATAATAAGTGATGAGTTGGAGTTGTGATACTATGTGTGTGGTCGGGGCGGGCGGCGGAGGGCGGGGAGGTAGTGTCGGCGGCCGCGATGATGGATGGCGTCCGTAACGAGCGACCCGGGGCGCGGGGCGAGAGCGAAGGGGTGCCAGCGCCACCGCCCGCGGCCGTCACCCCGTGTACGCACCGGAATGCCAGGATCAGATCTGTGATCTCATCTTACGACGATTGACTTCTACAACATAACCACCGCAACTGTAGCAGCAACCAAAACGATAACGGAGGCACTTACATGTTGTCACTTAACCCCGCCGTCTGTAGCCTTAGCGCCTACCAACCATATGGTAGAGATGGACAGGCAGTGTAGTGGAGCTGCCTTTGCTTAGCAAACAGATAATAATCAAACGGAGCTGCGTAGTGATGTGTGCGTATTGTTGCAGGGATGTGTCACACAACAACATCACGGTGCTGCCGCGCGACGCGCTGCAGCCCGCCGTCGGCTTGCGTGACCTGTGAGTATCATCATCATCATCATCTTCATCATCAGCCCGTATCTATCCGTTGCTGGATCTAGGACAGTTATTATTTAGTCTTTATGCTGGACGAAGGCCTCTTCGCCATTCAAACCGGTCCTGAAACATCCTATTACCTGCGCGATATCATCCACCCATCGCGTTGGTGGTCTGCCAACTGGTTCAGTATGTCCTCTCCGTTACCGCTTTTGTCCACCTATTGTCTTTTTGCCTTGCTGAGTGTCCTGCCGATCTCCACTTGAGTTCTGTTATACGTCAAACGCTCGTAGGATAGGATAACACCGTGTCTGCCGTCGGTTCTCGGATGACACCGTGTCTGCATTTGTTTTTTTACAAAACCAAATTTTATTTATTTTTTTGGTGTTTTACAAAACCAAATGCGGGTAGTTGGAGACAACGCTCGCCTTTCTCGACGCTGACATCCGCTACTTCAGTCTTCTCGTGACCCCGATCAATGGAACTTGATCGAAACGTCGAGGGCGTGATGAAGTCCCGTTTAAATATATAAGTATGTGTTCGAATCGCGAAAGTTTAAAACTTACAATTTGATCACTATGTTTATGTGTCTGAAGGATCAGAACGTGTTTGTGTTTGTGCTCAGGAACCTGTCGCTGAACCGGCTTGAGGTGGTGGCCGCGGGGGCGCTCAGCGGCGGCGGTGCGCTGCAGCGCCTCTGGCTGGACCGCTGCGCGCTGCGCCGCCTGCCCGCGGAGGCGCTGCACGACCTGCCGCGCCTGCACTACCTGTAAGTATCATCATCACTTATATGTGTCCACTGCTCGAAGTAGGCCTCTCCTAATATACGCCACTGAGCTTCTGTAAGTATACCTGCACTGATTCCTGCACCACTACACTACACTATACTGGCTGGGCGGTGGTGTCGGGGCGTCGCCATCGATACATATTTTGCGACCCCAAGACTCTCATGGTTGAAGCAAATCTAACTGAGGCAATACTGTCCAAAGAAAACGTAGGTAGATAAAGGTTTGCCCTTTCAAGAAAAATGCTTCGCAAACAAATCGCGACCGAGATAAAAGCTTACATATACTCGATTCCGATTTCCATGTTTATTTGCAACTACCTAGGAAAGAGTGTTCATTTCGTGTTGACGTGGTGTTGACACAGCGGGTGGAGGTTGCGTTCTCCTCGCCACTTTTCTTTTTATTTTCGTGTCGCGCGAGACAGGCAGTGGGGCGCAGGCAGCGCTAACGTGAGGTATTTTTGCTATATTAGTACCCTGCACTACATCTATAGCGTGATTGATGCGAGTGTCCAAACATCATTTTTGCAAAAAGTTGAAGGCAAGCATCGCTCAAAGACTCAGAATATACTCACGTGCGATAATCAAAAGCCATTGCAGATACGATCTATTTGGTGACACCGTTTGGGAGATCGCCGTTCGGTCCTTGTGTAAATCTACCTTTATTTCACTTCATTTATCGTCGCCGGCTCCGCACCGCGCGCGGGAGACGCCGGTTTCATTCGCGGAAAGATGCCAGCGAGTGATTTATACGCCGCACGCCGCCCGCCCCGGCCCCGGCCCGGTTGGTGCGACTGCTGGCTCTGCTGTCGCATAAGGCGAACACCCCTTGTTTACCAAGAATTCAGAAATACATTGTAAACAGAGACAACTAATATAAAGTCGCTAAAGATTAACGTGCGACAACAACTAGGGAGAGCTGTACTTATTCTAAAAGCCCTTTTATTTGTACCGGGTAATTACGTCCATTATTATTATTGTGCAAGCTGAGTGGAACTCAAAGCATTCCATATGTACAGGCGTTCAGGAAGCGGTCGCTGGAGCCGTCAACTATAATTAAACATATATTTTGCTGACCAAAAGCATGCACCGAGGTCTCTTCTAGATCGCATCTCATAAGAATAATTAATTCGCAGCTTAATAAAATATTAACATAGATAACACTTCTGTACATATTTTGGTAGAGTATTATTATCGTATTTATGTATGTTTATCCGTTATCTAGTGCCCATAGTACAGGGTATCCTAGTTTGGGGCTAGGCAATTGGTGTGGAATTGTCCCAAATATATTTATTTATTTATTTATTTATTTATTATAACATTTTTACAGTGAAACATTTGTTTCAATTTCAATACTTACCCGATTTCGGGTCTTCTTTTACATATTGGTATTATTTATAACTAGCTGTACCCGCGGCTTCACATGCGTGGTCATTTCTCCAAATTAAAAGTATCTACTAATCTGCTATGTGCTAATCCAAGACCTTAAATACCAAAATGCCAACATTTGATTAAAATTCCTTCAGCCGTCAAAAAGATTTTATTGATTGTTCGGCTTCTACTCATCGGATGGAGCTACCAAGAACCCTTGTTTTTAAGTCAAACCCTAACCTATCCAACAGTGAAAACCGCATCGCAATCCATCCAGTAGTTTTTACGTGATACGCGAACGAACAACCAAACAAACAGAAATACTTTTTTAACATGTTATATTCTTGGTCAGTAGCTTGTTTTAAGTACCCTAGACTTTTTTTAATTTTCTTCTCTGTACAAAGTTTTTCTTTCTTATTGCTTTATTTTATGTACTAGCTGTGCCCGCGGCATTGCACGCGTGGTCATTTCATTTAAAAGTAGCGCATACGTGATATTCCAGGACCAAAAGTACCTACAAAATAACAATATACTACATTTGTTCAAAATTCGTTCAGCCGTCAAGCAGTTTTTTATCGATTGCTCGGCATCTGATCATTAGATTAAGGTAACATATACCCCAGTTTTTAAGTCAAACCCTAAGCTATCTAATTGTGAAACTGCATTGCAATCGGTCCAGTAGTTATTAATGTGATGCGCAAACAAACATACAGACAAACAGATAAACAGCCAAACAGATAGTTTTTTTTAATCTATATCTGCTCTAATATTTTTAAGAGGAAAGATTTGATTATTTGTTTGTTTGTTTGTAATGGATAAATTCAAAAAATACTGACCAGGGCCATTATTCTCTATGAACAGTCACACGCGTAACGCGTCTCGCTGTGGAATCGTTCGGAAAAGTACGCCAATTCTCGAACATGCACAAACAATTCCACGCAAATATCTTAACGCGGCGCGTTACGTGTCCGAGTGGCAATAGAGAATAAGGTCTCTGATCTAAAAAAATCTTTCACCTGTAGAATTATCAGCAAGTAACACGAGCAGTATTTTATTTTTCAAAAAATTTGTGATTTTTCAAAAATTGCAATATTGGGACCCGAGATAATAAAAATTTGCAATAATTTCGATTACTTTGTATAAAGAACGTTGCCATGGAAACGAAATCATGGAATAGATACAAGAAATATTAACAAGTCTGCCAAGTACTTGAGTAATAATGCAGTTGTCTATGGTCAAAAGCACTGCTGCCAATGATTTGAATTACGCTTACTGGCGTTCTTTTAGAAGTTACCACGGTTGAAAATTGCTAAAATTAAGAATATGGCCACGGAGTAGGCGCTACAGATACACTCAATAAACTCAAAAAAATCTTAACCTATTTTAAAAAGTCTAGGCGTGGCGTAGAAGTTTCACAACAAAAAAACGGCCGTGCGCACCTTGACACAGCTCCATCCGGTTTCTTAAACCCAAGAAGGTTGAAATACGCTTACTTCCCACCCGTTTTTTCTTAAATCAAAGGAGGTTGTATTATGCTTAGTGGCGTTAAACCTTTTAACAGTAATAGTAATTCAACCTCCTTGCGTTAAACAGAATAATACTATAGACTAAATAGTACGTCAATATAAAACCTTTAAACAAATCATTATACCTAGCAAAGAGAATACAATCCATACCAATACATAAAAGTGAAACGTTGTCTGTTTGTTTGTTTGTTTGGGGAGCTTTCACGTGCTAACTGATGGGCTGAACGGATTTTAATGAAATTTAGAATGGAGATAGCTTCTACCCTGGAATAAAACATACGATACTTTTTATCCCGAAAAATTGTAAGTTTCTACAGGGAAACTGGAAAATATCGATTACTCGCTGTAAGGAACGGTTGCCACAAAATAACAAATCTGTCAAAAAACATCAAAAGCGTTGGTGCTATACCTACTTTTTCATTGGTTTTTAATATCCTAAAAGAACAAAGGAAGCATTTTTTCCGAATAAACTGTAGTCCGCGCGGACGAAGTTGCGGACGGGAAATCTAGTGCATTATAGTTTATGGTTGGTTTATGGAGGAAACACAAACTAAATAGGAGATACGGGCCCCGTTATTCAATATCTCTCGGTAGAGAGTAACTATATTCCATGAATCTGTAATACTAAAGGTTCGTGCTATATTCTTTATTCAATATACTCTCTGGATACGGGATAGAAAGTAGTAGTACAGAATACCTAATAATACTACGGTAGTAAGGAATTGTTGTTAGGTTATTTTTGTGAACATAAAGTATTTAGTGTAAGAAATTGTTCTTATGTTATCATTATCATCATCATCATCATCATCATGCCAGCCTTTAGAAGTCCACTGCTGAACATAGGCCTCCCCCAAAGAGCGCCATGACGAGCGATCTTGTATCACCTCCATCCACCGACTTCCTGCGATGGCTACAATATCGTCGGTCCATCGTGTGGGGGTCTCCCCACACTTCGCTTGCGTATTCGTGGTCGCCATTCGAGAACCTTTATTCTCCAGCGGTTGTCGGTTCTGCGAACTATATGGCCTGCCCATTGCCACTTCAACTTGCAAACTCTGAGAGCTATGTCAGTAACATTCGTTCTTCTACGGATTTCCTCATTTCTGATTCTATCACGTAGTGAAACACCGAGCATAGCTCTCTCCATTGCACGCTGTGCAACTCTGAGCTTGTGTATGAGACCAATAGTTAGCGACCACGTCTCAGTGCCGTATGTCATCACTGGCAACACGCACTGACTATAAACATTCGTCTTGAGGCTCTGCGGTATCTGCGACGAGAAGATATGGCGTAATTTCCCGAACGCTGCCCATCCAAATTGGATTCGTCGGTTGATCTCTTTGTCGAAGTTGGACCTACCCAGTTGGATCGTCTGACCTAAGTAGACATAGTGATCAACAGCTTCGATAATATCGTTCCCAACATAAACCGGCATGGGTGCGGCAAGGGCATTTGAAATGATGTTCGCCTTGCCCATATTCATTTTAAGACCCATCTGTTGGGAAATAATATTGAGGTCACTGAGCATTGTGCTTAGGTCTTCCAGGGTTTCTGCCATGATGACTATACCATCAGCAAATCGAAGGTGAGTGATGTATTCGCCATTGATGTTAACACCATATCCGTTCTAGTTCAGAAGCTTGAATATATCTTCAGTTTCGGAGAAATAACGTCTCCCTGTCTCACCTCTTTTTGCAGCTGGATAGAATTCGTGCTCTGATCCTGAAGACAAACTGTCATGGTGGCCTTGCTGTACAAACACTTCAACACTTCGATGTACCGGTAATCAATCTGGCACCGCTGTAATGACTGTAGCACTGCCTAGGTCTCGCCTTTGATTCATTCAAAGGCTTTTTCGTAATCCACAAACGTTAGACATAGTGGCCAATCTGGCTCTTTGGTCTTCTGTACAATCTGCCGGAGCGTATAGATGTGGTCTACGGTGCTAAAGCCTTTCCGGATTCCAGCTTGTTCGGGAGGTTGAAAGTCTTCAAACCTACGAGCGAGACGGTTTGTAACTACTCTCGAAAACAGCTTATACGCGTGCTCAGCAGCGAAATAGGCCTATAATTCTTCAAGAGGGTTTTATCACCTTTCTTAGTACCCTCGAGAATGACGGAGTTCAACAGCTTCTGAAGGACTTTAAGTACCGGTGTTCCAACCTCTTTCAGTAGCCCTGACGTTATTCCGTCCTCCCCTGGTGCCTTGTTGCTCTTAAGCTGTTTGAGAGCCATTCTGATCTCGAATAGGGTGACGTCCGAGATATCTTCGGTATAATGTCGGGTCAAATGGGCTCTTGCATCGCTAGTCGTGCTAGAAGGACTACGCGATGAGGTGTATAATTGTCCATAGAACTTCTCGAGCTCACTCAAAATCTCTGGCTTCGACGAAACGATGCTGCCACTGTCGGTTTTCAGCTTCGTCAACGGGCTTTGTCCAATAGACAGATCTCTTGCGAACACTTTGGAGCCCTTGTTCCGCTCTATTGCGTTCTTAATACAAGTAATATTATAGGAACGCAAATCGTGTCGCATTGACTTGGAGATCTGTTTATTAAGCAAGCTGTAACTCGACATATATCCACTGAAGACTGCAGCCTCATCTCGCCTCGTTCTGCCATAAGTTTGAGTGTATGCGCAGAGAGTTTCCGTGTTATTTTATTGCGGGGGTCTTAAAGAACTCCGACCCGACCGCGTGGACAATTTCCACCAGCCCGTTGTTTAATTATTCTTATGTTATAATTTGTGCAAATAAACATTTTGTGTAAGAAGTTGTTATGTCCTTGTTACGAGAACGATGAATTCCCGGATAACATAAAGGGATAGATTTCAAATGAGATCTAAAGCGTTTGCAGAGCACTTAGAGACGAATGAAAATATGGCAAAACAAGCAGCCTTACCTTTCGGTCCCCACAGCTATACACATCAGTTCTTTTGCAGCACGCACGTATTAGTCCTTTTAGATTTCAACACATCACATAATATCAGATTTATACTGTATTTATTTATTTCCACTTCGGCGAGAGATATAGCCGGCATTCGAAAACGTCCCGTACCGATCCTTTTTTACTACTGCTGCTCCACCACAGACAACGAACGCAGTCGTAGTGGTGCAATTCGATTATCGATTCACTATCGATTTGATTTGTGGGCCCTAATTCCACCCCAGGAAGACTGCTCGCGCTTACCATCGCGCTTGTCAATATTTCCTTCTGTGAATGTGTACAATAACAAACGCTCAGGAATGGAAGTAAGGTGCGAAACGAATTAGGGATGCGAATTGATGCGGTGACGAAACAGTCCTATTTGTCCAAATAAAGTACCTACTAATTTTATCATTCTATATATCTACCCGTGCGAAGCCGGGGCGGGTCACTAGTTTATAATAAAGCAGTATATACGAAAAATTCTGTACACAGAAGAAAATTTTAAAAAAAAAGACCTAGGTTACTTAAAATAAGCTACTGAACAAGAATATAACATTTTTACCCGACTGAGGGTTATGTGTTTGGGTGGTATGTATGTTTGTATGTATGGTATGTACGTTTCTTAGGCGCGTCCTGCAGCCTAAACAGCTTGATGGCTTTTGATAAATATGAGGTATCAATGAATTCGTCTTGATCATGAGAGTGCTTTAAGACATATGAAGTGTCAAGACACCAATATGGCGGCTTACAGCTGCCATATTGTATTTCCGACGGAACAACAAATTATCAGAACCTATCGAGTGAGGTATCAAAATACAGGTATTTAAAAGACCATTTCAAAAATATATAATTCTTATAACTAAATAGTAGAAATTTTCTTTTAAGCTTTGTACAAAATTTACAATTTTTGATTATTCAAGTTAATGTTAGTCTTATGTTGCAATTGCAACTATTATAGTAAAGTAAAATATGTAAGTAAAAAATAAACATTACTTTTATATAAATACTAGCTGCAACCCGCAGTTTCACCCACTCCCTCAGGAACCACACATTTTTCCGGGGTTAAATGTAGCCCATGTGGTAATCCAGCTTATGAGCTACCTCCGTACCAAGTTTCATCCATTCAGCCGCTTATGCGTGAAGAAGTATCAAACATATACACACACGCACACAACACACAAACACACACACACACACACACGCACACACACACACACACACACACAACGCACAAAACCACCCACCCACCCTTATCCCGTACATACATACAAACTTTCGCCTATAATATAAGTATGATTATTTTTGCGGGCGGTCATCTCGTGTTCAATAATTTTAATCGCAGTCGGGTATTTTGTATATTTCTGATAATTTTACTTGTTGATAATTTTACTTTGTGGCTTTTATGAATAAAAATATTTGTATTTGAAAATTGTGTCTGTCTGTTTTTTGTCTGTATGTATGTTCACGCATCACCTAAAAACTAATGGACCGATTGCGATGCGGGTTTCACAGTTGGATAGGTTAGGGTTTGACTTAAAAACAGGGGTTCTTGGTATCTTAATCCGATGAGTAGAAGCCGAACAATCAAAAAAATCATTTTGACGGCTGAAGGAATTTTAATCAAATGTTGGCATATTGGTATTCAAGGTCTTGGATTAGCACTTAGAGTAATTTTAACCCGAAAACCGAGAAATAACCACGCGTGCGAAGCCGCGGGAGCAGCTAGTGTAATAAAATATCCTTGTTCAGTAGCCTAATTTAAGTTTTTTTTTATTATTTTTATTGTACAGTTTTTTATAAGTATAGATATGTAGATTCCTATACATTATTCACAAATTAGAAGCAGAAATTGATTCATCGCTGTTTTACATCATAACGCCGCCCGTCGATGTAAAATACAGATTCATGTAAAGCAGCTGAATACCTATTTGAACTGTAGCTAACTGACGCACCTACTATTGCAGAAGAGGATCTGTCTCGCCTTACTAATCGGGCAGGTAAACGAACGTCACGCCCGTCGTTCTTCGGGAGGTCGCCGAGACTCGAGCGACGTCGCGATAAACTTACAAATTATTATTATAACGTGCTCACTAATTTGGATTAAACTCGAATAAATGCAGAATGTTTAACATTTCTTACATAAAAGTATATCCTATTCATAAATGCTCAACTATAAAAAAAGATGTACTTACCTAATTAATGTCAAAACTAAAACCATGTTAGTGTTTTTACCTTGATTATTCAGAAACGACAAAGCCTGTTGAAGCTGAAAACCGACAGTGGCAGCATCGTTTCGTCGAAGCCAGAGATTTTGAGTGAGCTCGAGAAGTTCTATGGACAATTCAAATTCTATGGCGCTAACAATCCCTTACCATTCAGGGGTACACAGCACTCAAACCTCTGCACACTGTGTGGCCAAATCTGCTTTTCACGTGTTGGTCTCTTTAGCCATCAGCGGAAGTGCAGTAAAAACCCTCCGAATACTGTCGCTGCTTAAATCATCTGTTATAGATGTAAAAGGCCAATGATGATGAATAATATTGTAATATACTCAAAATAATATTGTATTTAGATATTTAATTTGACTAGGTATTTTATTATAAATTTTCTTGGCCATACGTAACACACTTTTATGCATCAGCGCTGTTTTGCTGTTTTTGGCGGCATGTAAACATAACCTGTCCTTAACACGTCTGTTTCTCTTGACAACTTCTGACATGCGTTTGAACAGATCTGGATTTGTACGAACAAACAAGGATACTTCAGAAATGTAGAGGGACGGAAGTGATAAAATGTTGTACTTGCTGAAATATGTCTTACAGCTCTCTGTTGTTTGTAGTCTTAACATAGATCTTATGCATCTCTTCTGTGATTTAAAAGCCATTTCATTATCTGTTGAGTTTCCCCAAAACATAATGCCATACCTCAAAACTGAAGCTACTAGCCCATGATAGGCTGTAAGTAGTGCATCCATATTCACAGTTGGGGCTAGTCTATACAATGCATACGCAGCACTACTTATTTTTTTGCACAGTTCCGTGATATGTGATTTCCAGTTTAACTGTTTATCCATTACTATACCTAAGAATTTAGCAGTATCTTCCTCAAATATGGAGTCATTTTGATAATGAACCTTAATGCCGTGTGTTTTTGGCGGTCTTTGAGTGAAATGCATAACTTGAGTTTTATTTAAGTTTATCTTTAAATTATTGTTAACTAGCCATAAAAAAATTGAAGCCGAAGAAGTATTAATATCAGTTTCATAGAGCTCTTTGGTCCTGCATGCAATGGTTACAGTACTATCATCCGCGGAAAGTGACAGGGTGATCGGCTCTTTGGTTCTGCATGCAATGGTTACAGTACTATCATCCGCGGAAAGTGACAGGGTGATCGGCTCTTTGGTTCTGCATGCAATGGTTACAGTACTATCATCCGCGGAAAGTGACAGGGTGATCGGCTCTTTGGTTCTGCATGCAATGGTTACAGTACTATCATCCGCGGAAAGTGACAGGGTGATCGGCTCTTTGGTTCTGCATGCAATGGTTACAGTACTATCATCCGCGGAAAGTGACAGGGTGATCGGTGAATTTACGCAAATCTACCGATTTACTTATAAGTATATTATGATCGACATAATCCAATGCCTGCGACATAATCCAATGCCTGCGACATATCGCAATATATAGCACACGCAGGAGTTCTATTATTAACATTAGTAATTACCATATTGCAAAAATCATATATAGCCATATTTATGGTTTTATTATTCCGGAAGCCTTTCTACTCATTACAGATAATTTTATTCCATTCCAAATAGTCATATAATTGCTTGTTAATATACTTTTCAAAGATTTTGGAAAATATAAATATAAGAGCAATCGGCCTGTAATATTGCATAAGTTCCATGTCCTCCTTTTTAAAAAGTGGCTTAACTATTCTTCTTTTTAAACCATCAGGGAATACGCCATTAACAATACACAAATTTATTAAATAACTTAAATGTCCACATATTAATTCACAAACTGACTTAACTACTTTCGTGGATATGTTATCGTACCCTACACTATTTGTATTTTTTAGTCGATTTATAATATTAAGAATGTCATTTGGTGTGCTAGGAGACATAAATATTGAATTATTCATATTTTGAATTCGTGATGTCATATAATAATTATAATTATAATAATAATAATTTATTCGGGACAATTCCACACCAATTACCTAGCCCCAAACTAGGATACCCTGTACTATGGGTACTAGATAACGGATAAACATACATAGATACGAATATTATAAACATCCATGACTCGGAAACAAACATTTCTGCTCATAACACAAATGATTGCACCTTGCAGGATTCAAACCTGCGACCGTTTGATTACGTGCCTAGGATCACTAACCACGAGACCAACCGGTCGTCTACCGGTCGTCGGTCGTTACGTCCTGATCCAGTTATTGGTACGATTTTGTCAATAAAATAATTATTAAAAGAAGTTGCTATGTCATTTGGATTGGTGATAAATTCATTATTTACTTTAAGTCTCGTAATCGAGTTACGTGGAATATTTAATCTAGAATTATTAATTATTTGCCACGTTGCCTTCGATTGATTATCTGATGTCTTGATTTTATAAGTATTTTGGCACGTTGTGTAAACTTTATATTTTGGCACGTTGTGTTAACTTTATATTTTTTTTGAATAGTTTTGAGTACTTTGTGTAGATTTGTTTGTTTTGTCTTGAAGGGTTTAATCTAGACTTCCATAACAGTTTTCTTTTCTCTTTGCTACATGCTTTAATGCCACAAGATATCCATTTAGGCTTTTTATTTACTCTTATAGGTACAATTTTAAAAGGGAAGCAGAGATCATAAAAAAATTTAAACATTTCCAAAAAAACAATCAAAGGCTCTGTTTGAGTTTTCTTCGTCATAAATTTCAGAGAAAGAAAGGCTGCCTAAACACTTTTTGAATATTAAAATGTTTTCAACACTAAGATCATGTATTGTTTTACGCCAAAAGTTTAAACTACACGTCTTTTTAACTGGAATTTTCAGTAACTGAGCGGTATGGTCTAAAAAGGCAAATTCTAACACTTCAGCCTTACACGATTTTTTGAAGTCATGGGCAAAATTATCAATGCAAGTTTTACTTATTAACCTAGTAGGATTCAAAGTTTATGACAAATCATAATTTAATAACAGACACTCAAAATCAAGACTAGCGGTATTTTGCTTCAACCTATCGATATTGAAGTCACCAGCTATAATTATATGGTCATAACTTCTCTTTTTTTTTAATTGTGTTATTTTTTCCAGTCTATTAAAAAAACAAATTTAAATTAACTACTTTTGGCACTCTATATACACAAACAATTGCAATTTATGTCTAACAAGCTCAATGCAACAAAATTCACATAGACTAGAAATGGAAAGCTTTTTTATTTCAGTCAGTTCTTTCCATTAGTGTCCTTTTTTCACTAGAATACATGCGCCGCCTCTCTTACTACTGCTTCTCCTAAAACATGCAGCTAAAAATATTTGTGCAAATTAACTATTTAATGTAAGGAATTATTCTTACTTTATATTTGTGCAAATAAACATTTTGTGTAAGACATTGTTGTTGTTATTGGTCTAATAAAGTACCTACCTACTAATTTTATCTTTCTATATATCTACCCGTTCGAAGCCAGGGTGGGTCGCTAGTGTTAGATATTTGTGTGTGTTGATGTGTCCATGCCTCCTGTGACACAAAATCCTAGGCAAAAATATGTTCCCAGGAAGAAGTCAAAAATATCTCCAAATATTATTTTGTGTATGTCTGTTTCTCTGAGTTCTTCCGGAAATCCATACGATGAACAAGTAGGTGCTTAGTTAGAGTTTATAAATTATAGTTGCTTTAAAATGTAGCGTAATAACGTAATGTTATTTCGGCAAGGTCGAAAGAGGTATTAAAATTAATTGCACAGATGTTTACAATTTATTGAAGTGTTATATTGTTCTATTTAACAATTTCGCTACGCAAGGCTAATATTGAATCTGTGCATAGTATATACCTACCGACCAGGGTGGCGTAGGGCGTGTTTGCAATCTATGTGCGTGTGTGTTTGTGAGGGTGTGTGGTACCTACACTGTCAAAGCTAGGTGACAAGGCATTATTTGCTTTGTTATTCAGTTTGCATGTACCTACTGTAATTTGACCTCCATTGCGCTACTTCGAGAGTCCGTTGTTTCGAAAAAAGAACTTGCACGGGGAACTCCATGGAGCAGACAGCAGTACATAATTGTACTGTGGGTCCGAATCCGGGCATACAATATCGTTGTATTTGACTAAGCGCGCAGCATTCTTGTGTCAAGCTTAAATACTTGGAAACTACTTGACCTGGTCGATTAGATCGGTAAGTACCCTTTAATCTGTGCTGAGATCGATGCCGTCGACGGTAATAAAACCATCACGATAACCGAACGCCGCGCATTGTTTCCAAATCCGATTGGCAATGGACGTTGCGCCGTGCTCATTATTACTTCTCAAGATCATCCTGTTGACTCGATGAGCACACTCTGTCTTGACTTATGCCACTTTGGTAGATCTTCATTGATTTATAGGAAACAAACAGCAAAAGAAAACCGATATAATTTTCCATTCAACTAAAATATCACAGGAACGAGAGCGCCGCCGCTGGACTCGGCGAGCTGTGCCACATGAATAATATCACAGGAACGAGAGCGCCGCCGCTGGACTCGGCGAGCTGTGCCACATGAATAATATCACAGGAACGAGAGCGCCGCCGCTGGACTCGGCGAGCTGTGCCACATGAATAATATCACAGGAACGAGAGCGCCGCCGCTGGACTCGGCGAGCTGTGCCACATGAATAATATCACAGGAACGAGAGCGCCGCCGCTGGACTCGGCGAGCTGTGCCACATGAATAATTTATTACTCATACATCATCTCCTATCCAGGAAAGGGACAGATAATGAGGACATTTTACTCAGTATAGCGCCGCTTCCGATGGTTTAGTGTCACTGTCGGTTACGAGTCGGGCCGGGGCTGCACGGAGAAGGCAGCGCAGCTCTGTCATTACCGGAGAGTTACGAGTCGGGCCGGGGCTGCACGGAGAAGGCAGCGCAGCTCTGTCATTACCGGAGAGTTACGAGTCGGGCCGGGGCTGCACGGAGAAGGCAGCGCAGCTCTGTCATTACCGGAGAGTTACGAGTCGGGCCGGGGCTGCACGGAGAAGGCAGCGCAGCTCTGTCATTACCGGAGAGTTACGAGTCGGGCCGGGGCTGCACGGAGAAGGCAGCGCAGCTCTGTCATTACCGGAGAGTTACGAGTCGGGCCGGGGCTGCACGGAGAAGGCAGCGCAGCTCTGTCATTACCGGAGAGTTACGAGTCGGGCCGGGGCTGCACGGAGAAGGCAGCGCAGCTCTGTCATTACCGGAGAGTTACGAGTCGGGCCGGGGCTGCACGGAGAAGGCAGCGCAGCTCTGTCATTACCGGAGAGTTACGAGTCGGGCCGGGGCTGCACGGAGAAGGCAGCGCAGCTCTGTCATTACCGGAGAGTTACGAGTCGGGCCGGGGCTGCACGGAGAAGGCAGCGCAGCTCTGTCATTACCGGAGAGCTACGAGTCGGGCCGGGGCTGCACGGAGAAGGCAGCGCAGCTCTGTCATTACCGGAGAGTTACGAGTCGGGCCGGGGCTGCACGGAGAAGGCAGCGCAGCTCTGTCATTACCGGAGAGCAGGTGAATCAACGGTGCTGTGCCTTCCACAACAAACATATTAGATTCGGAATTTAATTGGAAAACCAAGGACCTGTTTATTAATTGGTTGTGACCTTATTCAGCAAGCTTTATAAATTCGGCATAAATGTAATCATATTCAGTAGAATCTTTCTTCTTGGAAGCAACGTTATAAAATGAGAGGTCACAGCGCCAAGCCAAGTGGGCACAGCGGCGCGAAATTAGGGGGATAATCGGCTCATTATGTTTGCTAAATTACTTGAGAACATTCCCGGCGGAATGTAACTAATAACAATGTAACTTGATGACATCTTTTTGTAACCTAATTTTTAAGGATTTCGTTAAATAAATTATACCATAATGTTTCATGTCGATGTCATTTTTAGATGTTGAATTAGGTTAAGTAAGTAAGTAGGTAGAGAAAGACTTTAGTAATTATTGAAAAAATATCCTTCCGACCCGACACGGGCGCTTCGAAGTTTACGATCAATAAAATATTTTGTCTGACAGAACTGAACCCTTGAAGAGAAGGCAATGCGATCTGTCCCCTTTCGAGTACTGTACGTGTAAAGTTGTACACACCGCGCCGAAACTTTCGAGTACTGTACGTGTAAAGTTGTACACACCGCGCCGAAACTTTCGAGTACTGTACGTGTAAAGTTGTACACTCCGCGCCGAAACTTTCGAGTACTGTACGTGTAAAGTTGTACACACCGCGCCGAAACTTTCGAGTACTGTACGTGTAAAGCTGTACACACCGCGCCGAAACTTTCGAGTACTGTACGTGTAAAGTTGTACACACCGCGCCGAAACTTTCGAGTACTGTACGTGTAAAGTTGTACACACCGCGCCGAAACTCCATCAAATCAACGTAACATTAAAGGACAGTATTTTTTTTTTTCTTGTATAGGTCTTCTTTAGAAAATCCAATTGAAGTCGTATTTTTGGTTCAAATAGTTATTTTGTATTACAAGTGAGTGAGAAGACGAGCAGATATTTACCGATGGTAAACGCCACGAATGCGCACAACAGATGCAGTGCCAGAACTAAACAATGCAAAATCTAGCCTAGCATTGCATCGCACTCGTCACCCTGAAAATGAAAATGTAAACGTTCAAATGACGACGTAAACAACTGCATCTAAAATTTCAATATCTAAAGCTTGTTTGCCTCTTTCGCAGTCGGGTTTTTGTTTTTTTTACAATAATTTATTTTAATTTTTTTAGTTTCCTCGCAAACAACTATCTAATTCGGCCAAAAAGTTTTCGTCGTGAGGTCAGTCTAAATTGTTTTAGGCTCAAGGTAGTTTTAAGATTTATATATTAGTAATGAACGAAACGGAAATACAATATGGCTCCTCATATATCCTATGTCACTCTCGTGATTAAGACAAATCCAATTATAGGTCATATAAAAAACAAATCATCAAGCAGTAGGACGCGCCTAAAGAACATACAAACAAATCATCAAGCAGTAGGACGCGCCTAAAGAACATACAAACAAATCATCAAGCAGTAGGACGCGCCTAAAGAACATACAAACAAATCATCAAGCAGTAGGACGCGCCTAAAGAACATACAAACAAATCATCAAGCAGTAGGACGCGCCTAAAGAACATACAAACAAATCATCAAGCAGTAGGACGCGCCTAAAGAACATACAAACAAATCATCAAGCAGTAGGACGCACCTAAAGAACATACAAACAAATCATCAAGCAGTAGGACGCGCCTAAAGAACATACAAACAAATCATCAAGCAGTAGGACGCGCCTAAAGAACATACAAACAAATCATCAAGCAGTAGGACGCGCCTAAAGAACATACAAACAAATCATCAAGCAGTAGGACGCGCCTAAAGAACATACAAACAAATCATCAAGCAGTAGGACGCGCCTAAAGAACATACAAACAAATCATCAAGCAGTAGGACGCGCCTAAAGAACATACAAACAAATCATCAAGCAGTAGGACGCGCCTAAAGAACATACAAACAAATCATCAAGCAGTAGGACGCGCCTAAAGAACATACAAACATACAAGCAGCCCTAAAACAAAGTCGGGTAAAAACTTGCACCTGAGAAAAATGAAATATCCATACCAATATATAAAAGTAAAACGTTGTTGTTTGTTTATTTGTTTGTTTGAGGAGCTTTCACGCGATAACGGCTGGACAGATTTTGATGAAATTTGGAATGGGGATTGCTTATAAAACAGGATATTTTTTATCCTGGAAAACTGTAAGTTTCCACGGGAAATCTAAAAAAATATTGATTACTCGCTGTAAGAAACGGTTGCCATGGAAACGAAATAACAAGTATGTCAAAAAACAACCAGAGCATTGGTGCCATATCTACTTTTGTAGTAGTTATTAATATCCTAGAAGAATACATGCTTTATTTGGCGATAAACAGTAGTCCGCGTGGTTTAAGTCGCGGGCGGGAAAGCCGCAGGAAAGTTTCAGGGGGTATTGGATAATTTTGATGAGTAACGCCCGCGCCGCCCTGCAGCTGTATATTACTATACAGCTGCGGCGCGGGCGGCTGCATCAGCCTGCAGGACGGTATTCGATGCGGATGTAAGCAGCGAGAGCGCGATGGCGGCGCGTTACTACTACTATATATATTATTTGATGAGTAACGCCCGCGCCGCCCTGCAGCTGTATATTACTATACAGCTGCGGCGCGGGCGGCTGCATCAGCCTGCAGGACGGTATTCGATGCGGATGTAAGCAGCGAGAGCGCGATGGCGGCACGTTACTACTACTATATATATTATTTGTATGGTATTAGTACTAGTTTTGGAGGCGCATTCGTGTCTTTGCGTTGCACTTGAGCCGTGCAACGCATTAAAAAAAGCGGAGTGCAGTCAGGTGTGCCGGTCGCATCGCACACCCGCGTGGCACATCCGCCGCCGTTCAGCCGTGCAGCTGTTCAATTCACGACATTGATTGGTTGGCGTCGATGTATCTCAAGCATCTCAACGAGATATTAGCCAACATCCATGATATCTCTTCGATAGCAGTGCGATCTAAAGATAGGAAACGATGGATGCGTGGTATGCGTAGAGTATGCTGCTACCTACCGAGCGTGCGAGTACAAGAGACCCGAAACTAGGCCGCCGTATGAGTTAGTTCAATGTCCAGAGTGTTCAGTCAGAGTCAAGCAATCGTAATTATTTATGTTTATTAAGCGAGCGCAGCGGGAATAGAGCTGCATTAAAGCGTGGGCGGCGGCGGCCTTGCGGCAGGCGCGGCGCTACGCACTGTACGCGCTTCACCCCCACTCGAGTGATTGCGCACCGCACGCGCCGCGGGGCAGGCACCCGCACCGTTCACTGCACTGCTCACAAATACGCGGAATGTTACGAAACCTGACATTAAACATGTATTTATATCCAGCTTCATTTCATCATTCTCACCTCATGGAATAATTGCAAATGGCAGCGCTTATCTCGGCGTCATACGAGTACGTAGCCACGAGGCAAGAATCATCGCGATGTACAATCTACGCCGAAGCCGAAGAGCCAGTTTTACGATCCATTAATTATCCTTGCGAATTGACAAGGCTAGAGGCGCGGCGACTCGTTCCAGCCGCTATCCGCTCGCGGCACCCGTGTGAACGCAGCACGGCGCGATCTCACACGCGACACGGCCTTCCATATTCCACATTCGCGCGGAGATCGTTTGTCATCTCCGATAGTCCCTCGGAACTGTTCTCGAAGCATGAAGCCGCCATATATATATACTACAGGCGGCCCGTCAGCTTGTTGGTCTCTATTTCATAAAATAAAAACACAGGATAAACCTCTATGTGCTTTTAAATTCTATTAGAAACTAGCTGTACCCGCGGCTTCACACGCGTGGCCATTTCTCTAGGTTAAAATACGCCGATTACGATTATTTTGTTTTCAAGAGGATACGAGGCTTTAGATTCTAAAGTTTAAAACCTGATAAGTTATTATTAACGTCACTGTTATTATTAGATACCTATAAGGTTTTAGGCTAAAAATCTAGCAACTAGTTACTGACTGCTGAAGTAGTTTGTAGTTTTTTTTGTCAATAATTTAAATAATGAGGAGTGTGCTGTGTCTGCAGGTCGGCGGAGGATAACCTGATCTCGGAGGTGGAGAGCGGTGCGCTGGGCGGCACGCGCTCGTTGCGCACGCTGCGGCTCGCACGCAACCTGCTGCGCGCCGTGCCCGCGCCCGCACTCGCGCCGCTGCGACACCTGCAGACGCTGTAAGTATCGATACTCTACCGCATACAGATCTCGGAGGCGGGGAGCGGTGCGCTGTTCTATAATCACACGCAATCTCTCTCTCCACTTATCACTGAACGTGAGAGTACCGCGCCCACTGCCCGCGCAACACCCTCGAGTCTCACTGTGATGGTATGTGACTCAAACTGCCTAGGTAATGTAACCGACGCGCTGACCTACTCGAAACGCGTACTTTCCTACTTTATTAAGTGCAGTAGATACATTACAAGAGAACCGCCTTCAGCCCACTGGTGTGATCCGTCGCCGTCACAGACAAGTCGTCTCAAGTGTGTTTAGTTTGTGTCGCCGTATCCCGAGCCTTTTAAACTGACCTGCAGGTCGACCGCGGGTGAGCGATAGTAATGGTTTTATTTACGTTTACCATTGACGATCATCATCATCATCATCATTATGTCAGCCTTTAGAAGTCCACTGCTGAACATAGGCCCCCCCCAAAGAGCGCCATGACGAGCGATCCTGTGCCGCCTCCATCCACCGACTTCCTCGACTGTTACAATGTCGTCGGTCCATCGTGTGGGGGGTCTCCCCACACTTCGCTTGCTTGTTCGTGGTCGCCATTCGAGAACCTTTATTCCCCAGCGGTTGTCGGTTCTGCGAACTATATGGCCTGCCCATTGCCACTTCAACTTGCAAACTCTGAGAGCTATGTCAGTAACATTCGTTCTTCTACGGATTTCCTCATTTCTGATTCTATCACGTAGTGAAACACCGAGCATAGCTTCCATTGCACGCTGTGCAACTCTGAGCTTGTGTATGAGACCAATAGTTAGCGACCACGTCTCAGTGCCGTATGTCATCACTGGCAACACGCACTGACTATAAACATTCGTCTTGAGGCTCTGCGGTATCTGTGACGAGAAGATATGGCGTAATTTTCCGAACGCTGCCCATTCAAATTGGATTCGTCGGTTGACCTCTTTGTCGAAGTTGGACCTACCCAGTTGGATCGTCTGACCTAAGTAGACATAGTGATCAACAGCTTCGATAATATCGTTCCCAACATAAACCGGCATGGGTGCGGCATGGGCATTTGAAATGATGTTCGTCTTGCCCATATTCATTTTAAGACCCACCTGTTGGGAAACAATATTGAGGTCACTGAGCATTGTGCTTAGGTGTTCCAGGGTTTCAGCCATGATGACTATATCATCAGCAAATCGAAGGCGAGTGATGTATTCGCCATTGATGTTAACTCCAAATCCGTTCCAGTTCAGAAGCTTGAATATATCTTCCAGTGCAGAGGTGAACAGTTTCGAAGAAATAACGTCTCCCTGTCTCACCCCTTTTTGCAGCTGGATAGAATTCGTGCTCTGATCCTGAAGACGAACTGTCATGGTGGCCTTGCTGTACAAACACTTCAACATTTCGATGTACCGGTAATCAATCTGGCACCGCTGTAATGACTGTAGCACTGCCCAGGTCTCGACTGAATCAAAGGCTTTCTCGTAGTCCACAAACGCTAGACATAGTGGCCGATTATACTCTTCGGTCTTCTGTATAATCTGCCGGAGCGTATGGATGAGGTCTACGGTGCTAAAGCCTTTCCGGAATCCAGCTTGTTCGGGAGGCTGAATGTCGTCAAACCTACGAGCGAGACGGTTTGTAACTACTCTCGAAAACAGTTTATACATTGACGATTACTATCGAATAAAAATTGGTACCGCGATGAGTAATCGTATTGTAATGGTTTATTGAACGAATGAATAGTTTTCAATCGTCTGCAGCGCGACCGCCGATACGCAAAGTAAACGTAAACGTTATCAATTTGTCATTTTAAAACCATAAACCTCTATATTAGTACTGACTTTCGGCGGGAAACGAAATCTAAACTGGTATTTTGCTTTGTTTTATTTCTCAAACTGCAGGGCGACAGGCGACAGCGGATACGCAAACTAAACGTAAACGTTTTCAATTTGTCATTTTAAAACCACAAATTATTAAACGATTATACCATTAGCAAGGCCATAACCAAGAAAGTTTATAACATTAAGTAGTACCTACTTTCGGCGGGAAACGAAATCGAAACGGGTGTTTAACTTTTTATTATTTTTTAAACTTGTGTATCTTCGAATGTTAATGTGTAATATTGGTGGAATATTAACCGTAAGCACAGAATAAATAATAGTACAAGTACAGAAGGCTAACTGAGTAAAGTCATTTAAATAAATAGCGACTCTCGCTACAACGCTATAAAGTGCAATTTAACTCGCTCGGCGCTGCGAGCTTTCAATTATATTTACCTAGAAGGCGCTCGCCCACCGCGTGCAGGCTAGAATTCACCGTATCACAACGCGCGAGAACTTCCATTGCTCTAACCGTTTCAGAATCGCTCTGTCCCTTTTTCGCTCGGTAGGGTTGTATTAAAATATGACTAGGTACTTGTACTACTAATTATTCTGTGATATGTTATGACTTAGATATTGTAACAGAATAAATAAGTAATATTATGTTATTACTTATTATTATAAATTAAAATAGTTCTATTACATACAATTACATTCTTATCAGAATAGACCTACTACCTCATTTTTACTACCTACCTATCCCGTTTTCAGAACGCCGATAACTTTAGTGAGATACCTACCTACATGTCGTTGGTTGATTATGATTATATCCTATAGGTATTGCACTTTGATGAATAAAGGTGCCTGTCTGAATTCCATGCTTTTTAATGAGTGAAAAATAAATTACTACCTACGTAATAAAAGGTATTAAAAGTAGGTAGGTATTATACGAGACATATATTATATAAATTCCTAATTAGTTGTAGGCTACTTACTAAGTCAGCACAGTAATTCATTTTCCGATCAACAATACCTACTATCATCAATTATAAAATTACGTTGATCGATTTAATAAAAGACTTTATTTCTGCGCGGAAAAACCTTAAATATGCGTAGCTTCGGTATGGAACACAAATGAAATAACATGAAACTATAGGAACTTACGTAATAAAAAATATCAATATCATAACTACATAACTAGGACCTATTATTATAGGTATTACAATTTATTACCTTTCAATATCCTTTGGAAACGTAAAGAATGACAATTCGTCATTTCTATCACTATTCAAACAGCCGAATGCTATGCAGTACTTTCGAGCTTTCTTCTTGGTACTCATAATTAAAACACGAATAAAGTTTGTCAATAACTTTACGTAAGTAGGTGCTCTATCGCTAAATACAAGGCGCGCGACTCATCGAGCGCACGCTTGACACTCGACTGAAAGGACCCGAATATTGGGTCCTTGAATTTATTTGTACTTGATGCGGAGTGCGACCGCCCTGCCGTAAGGTATTCGGTAACGTGCACTAGTGTCGGTAAATGATACAAGCGTGCCATTTCGTGTTCTTTCCGGAACTCCCTAGGAAGTTTCAGTAAAGCTTCACCACTTTACTGAATCGTGACATGACTAGAACTAGACATTTTGAAAATCTGTTGAAAAAAACATACAATTTGCTATATCTCTTTACCTGTCACTGGCTAAATAACCAAATAATAAATATACAATAATGATTTAGTACCGCTAAACTGTCGCCGGTAGCAGTTGGGGAATTATTTTCTCGAACAACCATTGAAATAAACCCTTGCTAAGTCTGTAATTGGCCCTATAATGTTCTTTCGGCAGTTACAATGGGTTGTTGAGATCACGTAAGACATATACGCCTCTTTCTATGAGCTGCCTTCTGACGGTCCTCCTCTGCAGCCCCAAGCAAATAGGCTATTGCCGCCACTTACGTAGGTAAATGAACTAAAATTGATTTATAGATCACTTTTCATTTAGGTAGTAGATACTAATACTACTCGGTACTTTATTTAATAACTGGGTCTATGGTTATGTCTTAACATAATCTAAAACTAATTACATAATCTAAAACTAATTACATAATCTAAAATGAAAACATTGACTTCGAATATAAATCACAATCAATGTGTATATTCAAAGTATTAACTTGATAGTATGTAGCATAAAAGGTTGCTCATTAGTCACCGTTTTCAACAATCACCATTACGATCGTTTTCAAAGCTGCGAAAGCGTTCGCGGTACCCTTTTTTGTAACAACTGTCATTTCGTAGGAAATCATTCGTTCAATAGTTTTCCACCAAAAGTTTTTTTCGTAATCGTTTTTCAATGTAAACGCGACAGTTTGGCGGTACTAAATTGATGGTTTATTGTTTTAAAATGTCAAATTGAAAACGTTTACGTTAACTTTGCGTATCCGCGGTCGCCCTGCTGGTCATACCACGGAATAAGTAATAGTACAAGTAGTCCGCCGCCGCCCCGTGCCGCAGTAGTACAAGTAGTCCGCCGCCGCCCCGTGCCGCAGTAGTACAAGTAGTCCGCCGCCGCCCCGTGCCGCAGTAGTACAAGTAGTCCGCCGCCGCCCCGTGCCGCAGTAGTACAAGTAGTCCGCCGCCGCCCCGTGCCGCAGTAGTACAAGTAGTCCGCCGCCGCCCCGTGCCGCAGTAGTACAAGTAGTCCGCCGCCGCCCCGTGCCGCAGTAGTACAAGTAGTCCGCCGCCGCGCCGCCGCGTGCTGCAGTAGACAAACAACAAAGTAAACAAATGTTATTTTATTAATGGCAAGTGAGCCAAGTGACCCACGTGATCTACTATTTCTAGACGTACGTTAAATTCCTGACATGACAGCAAATTAAAATACTGCGACACAGACTTCAAATGACTCGAGACGTTAGCAGTCAATAAAATTCGAACAAGCAATTTCAGAAGAAATCACTCACGCTCCGAATAACAGCCTCGTCACTCAAACCACAGAATAAATAATAGTACAATAAACTCTGATTCTATCCCTATTCCCGTTTTTTTTCTATTAAAATTTAAATTGATGACGAGACAAAATTACCACGAGTATCTCTGTTCGTAGATAGAGCTGCGCGGCGCTCGGACGAACGATTAGGCTTGTATAAAAGAGGTAGTGCTAGCCTTCGATGTCAGAGTTTGTCAGGCTGCCCGAGAGCATAGATTACATAATATTACAACCGAGGGCCTCTGACATGGCTTAACGACTGCTGCTGGTAGGGCCGACAGACTCCGAAGCACGATGGAAAACCGCACATACAATGAAAAGTGCACACAATTTACGGAACATAGTTTCAGACAATTCATTTGACGACAAGTGCAATGAATTGGCTGAAGGAAACGATGTCTTTGTGATGTGTTTTTTATGCTAACGTCTTGAGTTAGACTTGATTTCTGCGTCGCTGTATTTTAATTAGCGGCCATGTCTGTAATAACGTACGTCCACAAAGAAATAGCAGGCGAGAACATGCACGCGGTGGCATCCGCTGATGGACTGCTCGCGTGACCGCGGCCGTGACCGTGACGTGTCACGCACGAAAAATAACTCTTTAATTTTGTGGCACCCTGCGCACATAGAAAAAAAGCAAAAATGTAAATACACGGGGCGACGCGACGGCTATGGGAGTGGGGCACGAATCCTATTCCGGAACCCCACCGCAGCGAAACCTTACCGCGGCCTTGTACTATTATTTATTCTGTGCCGCGGCGGACACCCGCGCCTGCATCTCGAGCTGTCAAATGTTTTCTTTTAACGTAAATGTTATTTCAGAAATGTACAAGATTCACTATAAGTAGTGTAAATACACCTAACACATAGTAAATGATCTGCAAGCTGCGGTAATCGTAATTGATTGCAGCTAATTACCATATAGCGAAGAGGATTCCAAGTAGGCATAACTTTAAACAACACATTATGTTTGAGACGCGCGAGAGAGATTGTTGAGAGTTTATTTTTGGCGGGTACCTAGTATGACGTACAGATTTGCTTTACTTTAATTACCTTTAGACAATATTATGTCGGCCGTAGATACAGGCGGTCAGTGAAGCTGCGAAGTGTCGCTTCTGTTGCCACATCAGCCCTCGACATCAACGGCGCGGCCGCCCTGGCCGCCCGCCGGTCGCCTCCCCGTGTGCGGGAGGCTATCGTGCTTTAAGATATATTTAGGTCCTTAAGCAACTTATCAGCTACTTTATTCTCTTTTTACTAAGCTGGGTACTTAGTTTTTGGGGTCGGGACTGATTTCTACTAAAAGTGATTACTTACTCAGTTACCTATGTTTTTGGGGCGAATTTGACAAAAAGAATTTCGTTAAATTCGTATTTCGTTATATTTAACTACCCATAAAGCGTTTTCGAATGATTTCAAACAAAATTACGGCGGACGAAAGATTTAGAAAGTCTACTTTTAATGACTCATGGCATGGGTATAATATAAAAGCACTCGTTAGATGCAATATTGCTTATGAATTTCATTGAAATGTAAGATGATTACTGATTAAATATAGACCCCGTTTTTATTTTCCATGCGGGGTCAATGTACCTACCTACCTACCTCACATGTAAGTCGTGGTGAATACCAGACCAGTCTGATGCCGCTTCGCAAAAAGCGTCCTCATAGGTCTCGCGTGGGACCAGAGTGACGTCATACCGCCCGGGACCGTTGCGTACGTATACTAATTCGCAATGGAATTAGCTTATAGATAAAAAATGCAGGTAGGTTGGGAAGCCCAGATGAAGATCACCTCCACAGATCAATTTAGACAACTCGCTCCGGACGCATTTCACCATCAATAACGTAGCCACGTGTTCAGTGATTGAGTATCGATAACAATAGTTTGAATGTACAAAACATTGTTGTTTCGCAGGCACCTGGGTGGCAACCTGATCTCGGAGCTGGGCGCCGCCGCGCTGCCGCAGCTGCCCTCGCTGCACACCCTGTAAGTATATAAACGTATACATTACTCCATCATTACAAAGCTTTGTTCGCTTAAAAATGGGAGGTTCTCATGCAGATATCCCATGGTTGAGGTACTTTAGAGCCACTTCGTAGAGCCACGGCACACATGTTTGTAGAATGTAGAGCGGCGCGGGCGCAGGTTGAGTGCATGCAAGCGAAGGTGAAAGGTAAGGCCGCCTATTGTACAACATTAGATTTTATATATAATTACTGTTATGTTGTTTTTTTATTGTAATGTGTTCAATAAAGAGTTATTGTATTGTGAACCGGTGCGGTGACACGCAGCGAGCACTCACTCACGCACGCCGCCGCCCGCGCCTCCACGCCCGCTGCATTGCTATCATTCAACACAACAGTACCAATACAACCATAATTTCAGATGGTAGCGTGCACTGGGTTACTGATAAGTGGTTCAAAATATACTTAATTATGTCTACCTGCATTTAGGGGTACTTAATAGTATCTACTATACGAGTATATATATATATATAACTATATATATGTATATAATTTTACGTTCGGGTTTAGGGATGATAATGCTGTTATAATTTGATTGGCCATCTGAACCGTAATACGTCTGTAAACTGTTAGTGGCGTCGTGTCGTACCGCCAAATAAAATAAATGATAACGTCGGGTAGTCGCGCTGCGCACACGCGTGCTCTCCGCACGAAGGCGCGCCCTTCACATGCCATTAAGTCAATACTTGCTTTTTACTAATATTTTTTTGCTAAAGCACCCTCGGCAAGCATTCGGCTCCCTAGCACAGAATAGTACAAGAATCCCTAGTGCCTGCGCACATGCGTACCTACATACTTTTTCGAGTTATCTTCGACATTGAATGTTCGGCAAACTAAACGGATAGAGCAAGGAGAGAAAGTTCTCCACACTAAGCCACTTCTCTACTATATTATTAAACTATTTTATTTTAGAAACTGTTTGCACAAAGCTATTTTAGGAAATATGCACTTAGTTATTATAAATAGTTACGAAGGTACTTGATGGTGGTGTCGTTTAAATTTAGATACAGCTATTATATATGGTATATGGTATATATATTATGGTAGGTAAACTTCTTGCTCGCTCGATAAGTTGAATAATTTAAAACTAGCTGATGCCTGCGGCTTCGCCCGCGTGCTCATTTACCTAGGTTAAAAGTAAACCTGTATACCAAGTTTCGTCTAGATCGGTTGAGAAATACGACCTGCCCCCCGATTCAGAACCTTTCGATAACAAACCGAATCGATTCCATTCGATATTGTGAATGAAAAATGTATTGAATTGAACGATTTCAAACCGAATACACAGAATAAATAATACCATATCGATTGACAACTGAGTTATCGAAAGGTTCTGAATCGGGGGGCTGTAGAGGGGAACAGCAGGACATCCAGACGTTCGCACATTCAGACATCCGCTTGACATACGAAAGCATTTTTGCCCAAGCTGAAGGCCAGTCGCCAAACGAAACGGAAACGCTTCGCTCGCACTTCTCACCGCTCGGTCAATAAAACAATACCTAAGTACGAAAAAGTCTGTAAGTACAAGGAAGATAATAAAAAAAAATAGTAAAAAAAACTTACTGGAGACGCCAAGGAGCGTTTCCACGGGATGCTGTTTTGCGGAAATTGAGATCAGAGAAAATCCCAATGTTCCAGGAATATAGTCCTGGTGCGGAAGGATCGAATTATAAAATTATGTGACCTTCGCGTTTTGTGGACTGTATTTTGTTATTCATATGGCGAAATGCGTTGTGGTGACAGATTGGTGACAGGTTAGCAGCCAAGGGTAGATGGTGGAAAAGAACGTGAAAGGGAAGACAAGCACGCGTACCTTTTGATGAACTCCTCCTCTGCCCAAGTCTCCGATGTTGTTGAGAAGGCCTAATCCAGGCCTGCAGCGCTATGAAATCCTGTCCTTCAAGAGTGCAGCTGGTGCGCCGGTATGGCACGACACACGTGTTCTAATAATGTCACTAAAACATTGTTTTATTCACTATTTTAATCGCCACTATCTGTGCGTTCGTTTTATAGTCCTTTGTCTTACCGATAACCGATTTACATATTTATTTAGCGAAGCCGAGATATTATTTGATCGATTAGACCGTCAGACATCTTTGATATCTAAGCGGCAAGGCTGCAGCGTGCAGCGAAAACTCGTCGTTCTCCACTAACGGTTGGAGACTCAATCTTTGCGTTTCTCTTGAACGCCTTTCACGCGTCAAATCGCACACGCGAGACATATATACATAGTAGGCGTGCGTGTGAGGGGGAAAGGCGAAGGAAGTGGAATGAAAAAGGAATATGGCTGTCAAACTGGACACCGAATCACATATATACATAGTAGGCGTGCGTGTGAGGGGGAAAGGCGAAGGAAGTGGAATGAAAAAGGAATATGGCTGTGAAACTGGACACCGAATCACATATATACATAGTAGGCGTGCGTGTGAGGGGGAAAGGCGAAGGAAGTGGAATGAAAAAGGAATATGGCTGTCAAACTGGACACCGAATCACATATATACATAGTAGGCGTGCGTGTGAGGGGGAAAGGCGAAGGAAGTGGAATGAAAAAGGAATATGGCTGTCAAACTGAACACCGAATCACATATATACATAGTAGGCGTGCGTGTGAGGGGGAAAGGCGAAGGAAGTGGAATGAAAAAGGAATATGGCTGTCAAACTGGACACCGAATCACCAATCATTCTGCGTAGAATATAAGCGCGTATTTTTAAATTAGTGAAGGAATTAAACGGCGATAAAACCTACTGAACAAGTTTTTTTTTAAACCTTGTCAGTCTGTTTGTATGTCTGTTTATCTGTAACTTTGTTTTTTTGTTCGCGTATAATGTAAAAACTACTGGACCGATTGCGATGCGATTCGATCACAGTTGGATAGCTTATGGTTTGACTTAGAAATTGTGTCCTTGGTATCTCAATGCGATGAGTAGAAACCAAGCAATCGGTAAAAACTTTTTGACGGTTGAAGGATTTTTTTACCAAATGTTAGTATATTGGTATTTTAGGTCTTGGAATAGTACATACTTACTTTAATTGTACTGCTAGTTAAATATAAAATACACGACCGATAGGAAATATCCTTGGTCCGTGCACCTCATACGTTTGTGATTTGTGAATGTAATTCTTGTAGGTAGATCCAGAACGTGAACACAATACAAATCGTTCCTATGAAGCTCTAAGTCATGAAGGCACTCAGTACAAATAATCTATTACTTAAAATAAAGCAGGGACTAACAAAAAGTCTGTACAAGGAAGATACACGTAATTACAAAAAATAATTATGAGCTGTTGCGGGACGCCTGGCAGATAAGTAAACATAAAAAAATAAAATAACTAAAACAACGAGCAACGTTTTGCACCGCGTGGTCTCATTGGTCAACTGTGAATCAGCAACTCTTCTTCTGATCTGTTCTAACTTTAAGGCCTAATACCGTAAGTCTAATAGGCGCAACTGGACATCGTTCGGCTGCCGTTCTGTACTACCAGAGTTCAAATACCAACTGGAGTGTTTACATATTGCACTTTAAAAAAAAAATGGCTTATAACTTGAATATGGCCGAGTTAAGGCGGAAAGAGACGACGAGCCACGAATCGCCACGCGCCAAGAGTTGGCGTTACCCCCGTACCGCGCCATTAGATGTTTACAGATCAAATGTACGCATGCGTACTCATTAAATAAATATCATTCGTTTGTAAGTTGAAATATTGCATGCCTGATATGGGTAAACTGTTACGAGATATGAATTACCTACTATGTTGCTTTCTATAGTAATTACTGGCAGTTGAGCAATAAATATTACTTTGATTTACTTTACAAAAAATGCCTAGGACACAGAATAAATAATAGTACCTAAAGGGACTTAACAAGAATACTGTTACGAGCTGGAGTTCGGATAAAATTAATGTACGCTAATTACACCAAAAATTAACAACTTTATTCGAAAAACCACAAAAAGAAATGAATCCGACAAATAACGCTCAAACACTCTTTAACTCGACTGTACTCTCTTTCTCTATTATCACTGAATACTCGCTTCGAATGAAAAACGAAACGAAAGGTAGGTATATTCCTAGCTACCGCGCGCTCTGGAAACTTCTGTAGGTACCTACGCTCCACTAGTGTGTTCCAGAATGTTCCTTTAAATGTAGGTATTGCATCATTTTAGTACCTACTGTTTTTCTAAGAATCGACCGGCGTAACAATACACAAAATTAAAAAAAAGCTTTCTGTATGTTACATTCACGCATCACGTAAACACTAATATAAGTACTTCACTGTTGGGTAGCTGAATAAGTGTTGTTGGAATTTAGTATTTTTACTTTATACTTATAGGTACTTTTATCCCAGAAAAATGACCACGCGGGTAAAGCCGCGGGCACAGCTAGTACAATGATAAAACACATCAGCGTTTGTATTTTATGTCGTGACGTAATTCTGCAGTGAATACCTACGAGACGATGCGTCGCGCGCGACACGCAATACACCTACGCCGACCTCACCTCAGGCCATCATAGAGTAACTGATAATGACCTCGCTAGTCGCTGTGGTACGGTATATGGGGGCTATGGGACTGGCCGCTCTGCAAGCTAGGACGGAAGGATCTGTTACATACGTGCTTAAGTTCCGCAGATTGCTCTCGTTTTTTAACCGTTGCTGAATGGGAATCGGGTACTACAGGCCCTCCCATCTCCAAACACTGGCACCTTGGATTCAATATCTTTCTATCTTGCAGTGTCGTTTCGCTTGGGTACGTCGTGCTGAGCTCCGCACCGCTGGTGTGGTACTGCTGTCAACTGGCTCGGTCCCACAGTTTGTCTAGTGGGAGAAGTGTCTTGCAGTGTCGTTTCGCTTGGGTACGTCGTGCTGAGCTCCGCACCGCTGGTGTGGTACTGCTGTCAACTGGCTCGGTCCCACAGTTTGTCTAGTGGGAGAAGTGTCTTGCAGTGTCGTTTCGCTTGGGTACGTCGTGCTGAGCTCCGCACCGCTGGTGTGGTACTGCTGTCAACTGGCTCGGTCCCACAGTTTGTCTAGTGGGAGAAGTGTCTTGCAGTGTCGTTTCGCTTGGGTACGTCGTGCTGAGCTCCGCACCGCTGGTGTGGTGCTGCTGTCAACTGGCTCGGTCCCACAGTTTGTCTAGTGGGAGAAGTGTCTTGCAGTGTCGTTTCGCTTGGGTACGTCGTGCTGAGCTCCGCACCGCTGGTGTGGTACTGCTGTCAACTGGCTCGGTCCCACAGTTTGTCTAGTGGGAGAAGTGTCTTGCAGTGTCGTTTCGCTTGGGTACGTCGTGCTGAGCTCCGCACCGCTGGTGTGGTACTGCTGTCAACTGGCTCGGTCCCACAGTTTGTCTAGTGGGAGAAGTGTCTTGCAGTGTCGTTTCGCTTGGGTACGTCGTGCTGAGCTCCGCACCGCTGGTGTGGTACTGCTGTCAACTGGCTCGGTCCCACAGTTTGTCTAGTGGGAGAAGTGTCTTGCAGTGTCGTTTCGCTTGGGTACGTCGTGCTGAGCTCCGCACCGCTGGTGTGGTGCTGCTGTCAACTGGCTCGGTCCCACAGTTTGTCTAGTGGGAGAAGTGTCTTGCAGTGTCGTTTCGCTTGGGTACGTCGTGCTGAGCTCCGCACCGCTGGTGTGGTACTGCTGTCCACTGGCTCGGTCCCACAGTTTGTCTAGTGGGAGAAGTGTCTTGCAGTGTCGTTTCGCTTGGGTACGTCGTGCTGAGCTCCGCACCGCTGGTGTGGTACTGCTGTCAACTGGCTCGGTCCCACAGTTTGTCTAGTGGGAGAAGTGTCTTGCAGTGTCGTTTCGCTTGGGTACGTCGTGCTGAGCTCCGCACCGCTGGTGTGGTACTGCTGTCAACTGGCTCGGTCCCACAGTTTGTCTAGTGGGAGAAGTGTCTTGCAGTGTCGTTTCGCTTGGGTACGTCGTGCTGAGCTCCGCACCGCTGGTGTGGTACTGCTGTCAACTGGCTCGGTCCCACAGTTTGTCTAGTGGGAGAAGTGTCTTGCAGTGTCGTTTCGCTTGGGTACGTCGTGCTGAGCTCCGCACCGCTGGTGTGGTACTGCTGTCAACTGGCTCGGTCCCACAGTTTGTCTTGGGTACGTCGTGCTGAGCTCCGCACCGCTGGTGTGGTACTGCTGTCAACTGGCTCGGTCCCACAGTTTGTCTAGTGGGAGAAGTGTCTTGCAGTGTCGTTTCGCTTGGGTACGTCGTGCTGAGCTCCGCACCGCTGGTGTGGTACTGCTGTCAACTGGCTCGGTCCCACAGTTTGTCTTGGGTACGTCGTGCTGAGCTCCGCACCGCTGGTGTGGTACTGCTGTCAACTGGCTCGGTCCCACAGTTTGTCTAGTGGGAGAAGTGTCTTGCAGTGTCGTTTCGCTTGGGTACGTCGTGCTGAGCTCCGCACCGCTGGTGTGGTACTGCTGTCAACTGGCTCGGTCCCACAGTTTGTCTAGTGGGAGAAGTGTCTTGCAGTGTCGTTTCGCTTGGGTACGTCGTGCTGAGCTCCGCACCGCTGGTGTGGTGCTGCTGTCAACTGGCTCGGTCCCACAGTTTGTCTAGTGGGAGAAGTGTCTTGCAGTGTCGTTTCGCTTGGGTACGTCGTGCTGAGCTCCGCACCGCTGGTGTGGTACTGCTGTCAACTGGCTCGGTCCCACAGTTTGTCTAGTGGGAGAAGTGTCTTGCAGTGTCGTTTCGCTTGGGTACGTCGTGCTGAGCTCCGCACCGCTGGTGTGGTACTGCTGTCAACTGGCTCGGTCCCACAGTTTGTCTAGTGGGAGAAGTGTCTTGCAGTGTCGTTTCGCTTGGGTACGTCGTGCTGAGCTCCGCACCGCTGATGTGGTACTGCTGTCAACTGGCTCGGTCCCACAGTTTGTCTAGTGGGAGAAGTGTCTTGCAGTGTCGTTTCGCTTGGGTACGTCGTGCTGAGCTCCGCACCGCTGGTGTGGTACTGCTGTCAACTGGCTCGGTCCCACAGTTTGTCTAGTGGGAGAAGTGTCTTGCAGTGTCGTTTCGCTTGGGTACGTCGTGCTGAGCTCCGCACCGCTGGTGTGGTACTGCTGTCAACTGGCTCGGTCCCACAGTTTGTCTAGTGGGAGAAGTGTCTTGCAGTGTCGTTTCGCTTGGGTACGTCGTGCTGAGCTCCGCACCGCTGGTGTGGTACTGCTGTCAACTGGCTCGGTCCCACAGTTTGTCTAGTGGGAGAAGTGTCTTGCAGTGTCGTTTCGCTTGGGTACGTCGTGCTGAGCTCCGCACCGCTGGTGTGGTACTGCTGTCAACTGGCTCGGTCCCACAGTTTGTCTAGTGGGAGAAGTGTCTTGCAGTGTCGTTTCGCTTGGGTACGTCGTGCTGAGCTCCGCACCGCTGGTGTGGTACTGCTGTCAACTGGCTCGGTCCCACAGTTTGTCTAGTGGGAGAAGTGTCTTGCAGTGTCGTTTCGCTTGGGTACGTCGTGCTGAGCTCCGCACCGCTGGTGTGGTACTGCTGTCAACTGGCTCGGTCCCACAGTTTGTCTAGTGGGAGAAGTGTCTTGCAGTGTCGTTTCGCTTGGGTACGTCGTGCTGAGCTCCGCACCGCTGGTGTGGTACTGCTGTCAACTGGCTCGGTCCCACAGTTTGTCTAGTGGGAGAAGTGTCTTGCAGTGTCGTTTCGCTTGGGTACGTCGTGCTGAGCTCCGCACCGCTGGTGTGGTACTGCTGTCAACTGGCTCGGTCCCACAGTTTGTCTAGTGGGAGAAGTGTCTTGCAGTGTCGTTTCGCTTGGGTACGTCGTGCTGAGCTCCGCACCGCTGGTGTGGTACTGCTGTCAACTGGCTCGGTCCCACAGTTTGTCTAGTGGGAGAAGTGTCTTGCAGTGTCGTTTCGCTTGGGTACGTCGTGCTGAGCTCCGCACCGCTGGTGTGGTACTGCTGTCAACTGGCTCGGTCCCACAGTTTGTCTAGTGGGAGAAGTGTCTTGCAGTGTCGTTTCGCTTGGGTACGTCGTGCTGAGCTCCGCACCGCTGGTGTGGTGCTGCTGTCAACTGGCTCGGTCCCACAGTTTGTCTAGTGGGAGAAGTGTCTTGCAGTGTCGTTTCGCTTGGGTACGTCGTGCTGAGCTCCGCACCGCTGGTGTGGTACTGCTGTCAACTGGCTCGGTCCCACAGTTTGTCTAGTGGGAGAAGTGTCTTGCAGTGTCGTTTCGCTTGGGTACGTCGTGCTGAGCTCCGCACCGCTGGTGTGGTACTGCTGTCAACTGGCTCGGTCCCACAGTTTGTCTAGTGGGAGAAGTGTCTTGCAGTGTCGTTTCGCTTGGGTACGTCGTGCTGAGCTCCGCACCGCTGGTGTGGTGCTGCTGTCAACTGGCTCGGTCCCACAGTTTGTCTAGTGGGAGAAGTGTCTTGCAGTGTCGTTTCGCTTGGGTACGTCGTGCTGAGCTCCGCACCGCTGGTGTGGTACTGCTGTCAACTGGCTCGGTCCCACAGTTTGTCTAGTGGGAGAAGTGTCTTGCAGTGTCGTTTCGCTTGGGTACGTCGTGCTGAGCTCCGCACCGCTGGTGTGGTACTGCTGTCAACTGGCTCGGTCCCACAGTTTGTCTAGTGGGAGAAGTGTCTTGCAGTGTCGTTTCGCTTGGGTACGTCGTGCTGAGCTCCGCACCGCTGGTGTGGTGCTGCTGTCAACTGGCTCGGTCCCACAGTTTGTCTAGTGGGAGAAGTGTCTTGCAGTGTCGTTTCGCTTGGGTACGTCGTGCTGAGCTCCGCACCGCTGGTGTGGTACTGCTGTCAACTGGCTCGGTCCCACAGTTTGTCTAGTGGGAGAAGTGTCTTGCAGTGTCGTTTCGCTTGGGTACGTCGTGCTGAGCTCCGCACCGCTGGTGTGGTGCTGCTGTCAACTGGCTCGGTCCCACAGTTTGTCTAGTGGGAGAAGTGTCTTGCAGTGTCGTTTCGCTTGGGTACGTCGTGCTGAGCTCCGCACCGCTGGTGTGGTACTGCTGTCAACTGGCTCGGTCCCACAGTTTGTCTAGTGGGAGAAGTGTCTTGCAGTGTCGTTTCGCTTGGGTACGTCGTGCTGAGCTCCGCACCGCTGGTGTGGTGCTGCTGTCAACTGGCTCGGTCCCACAGTTTGTCTAGTGGGAGAAGTGTCTTGCAGTGTCGTTTCGCTTGGGTACGTCGTGCTGAGCTCCGCACCGCTGGTGTGGTGCTGCTGTCAACTGGCTCGGTCCCACAGTTTGTCTAGTGGGAGAAGTGTCTTGCAGTGTCGTTTCGCTTGGGTACGTCGTGCTGAGCTCCGCACCGCTGGTGTGGTGCTGCTGTCAACTGGCTCGGTCCCACAGTTTGTCTAGTGGGAGAAGTGTCTTGCAGTGTCGTTTCGCTTGGGTACGTCGTGCTGAGCTCCGCACCGCTGGTGTGGTGCTGCTGTCAACTGGCTCGGTCCCACAGTTTGTCTAGTGGGAGAAGTGTCTTGCAGTGTCGTTTCGCTTGGGTACGTCGTGCTGAGCTCCGCACCGCTGGTGTGGTACTGCTGTCAACTGGCTCGGTCCCACAGTTTGTCTAGTGCTGAGCTCCGCACCGCTGGTGTGGTACTGCTGTCAACTGGCTCGGTCCCACAGTTTGCTTGGGTACGTCGTGCTGAGCTCCGCACCGCTGGTGTGGTGCTGCTGTCAACTGGCTCGGTCCCACAGTTCGCTTGGGTACGTCGTGCTGAGCTCCGCACCGCTGGTGTGGTGCTGCTGTCAACTGGCTCGGTCCCACAGTTCGCTTGGGTACGTCGTGCTGAGCTCCGCACCGCTGGTGTGGTGCTGCTGTCAACTGGCTCGGTCCCACAGTTTGTCTAGTGGGAGAAGCCCAGGAATAGTTTCGCTTGGGTACGTCGTGCTGAGCTCCGCACCGCTGGTGTGGTGCTGCTGTCAACTGGCTCGGTCCCACAGTTTGTCTAGTGGGAGAAGTGTCTTGCAGTGTCGTTTCGCTTGGGTACGTCGTGCTGAGCTCCGCACCGCTGGTGTGGTACTGCTGTCAACTGGCTCGGTCCCACAGTTTGTCTAGTGCTGAGCTCCGCACCGCTGGTGTGGTACTGCTGTCAACTGGCTCGGTCCCACAGTTTGCTTGGGTACGTCGTGCTGAGCTCCGCACCGCTGGTGTGGTGCTGCTGTCAACTGGCTCGGTCCCACAGTTCGCTTGGGTACGTCGTGCTGAGCTCCGCACCGCTGGTGTGGTGCTGCTGTCAACTGGCTCGGTCCCACAGTTCGCTTGGGTACGTCGTGCTGAGCTCCGCACCGCTGGTGTGGTGCTGCTGTCAACTGGCTCGGTCCCACAGTTCGCTTGGGTACGTCGTGCTGAGCTCCGCACCGCTGGTGTGGTGCTGCTGTCAACTGGCTCGGTCCCACAGTTCGCTTGGGTACGTCGTGCTGAGCTCCGCACCGCTGGTGTGGTGCTGCTGTCAACTGGCTCGGTCCCACAGTTCGCTTGGGTACGTCGTGCTGAGCTCCGCACCGCTGGTGTGGTGCTGCTGTCAACTGGCTCGGTCCCACAGTTCGCTTGGGTACGTCGTGCTGAGCTCCGCACCGCTGGTGTGGTGCTGCTGTCAACTGGCTCGGTCCCACAGTTCGCTTGGGTACGTCGTGCTGAGCTCCGCACCGCTGGTGTGGTGCTGCTGTCAACTGGCTCGGTCCCACAGTTTGTCTAGTGGGAGAAGCGCAGGAATAATTCCCCGCCACTGCAGTCTTTATGATATTATCCGTCGGGCTTTTACCATCGCCAAATGTGTGGCCATTTTGGAACCAAGTGGTCTCATGCGTGTCGATAGTAAAAGACTTACTCCATGGAAGATAGGGCGGCTTTTGGTGTGGGACGCTACTTGCGTAGGCTCCCTTGTTTCGTCTCATCTTCCAGAAACTGAATACAAGGCTAGTGCGGCGGCTGAATCAGCGGGGTACAATTAAAGTATTTGAGTTTTTTGGAGTCGAAAAGCTGGGTCCGTGGGGCCGCGAGCGCACAACATTTTTAATGCCTTATCTGCGCGTCTGGTTGTACGTTGAACCAACGTGTGACCAAATGCGGACCTTTATTTTGACCAAAAATTAAACAGTGCCATACAAGCTTAGAGAATTAATAATTTCTCTGAGCATACAAGTAATACAACGTGGCAGATTGTGTTTAGTTAGTTTAGTCTACAGAGATGTAATTATAATAATAATATATGTACATTTGTATCACCTGTGTGTGTGTGTGTGTGTGTGTGTGCGTGCGTGCGTGCGTGCGTGCGTGCGTGCGTGCGTGCGTGTGTGTGTGTGTGTGTGTGTGTGTGTGTGTGTGCCGATGAGATGTCCCAGAAGCATCAAGTTTAGGATAAAATGATAAAATACAAAGAACAAGCTGCAAATGTAGATTAAAAACTAATCTACATTTGCAGATACGTCCCCAACCCCTCTCTCCCTCTCTCACTCAACCAACTTTAGTCAATATTTTCTTGATATTGTTGTTTTTTCTTAATATAGGTAGTAAGTAGGTACAACTCATACATTACATATAAAAACTCCTGAATACTAAAATTTTTGGAAGATTTTCAATAAGTAAGGCCAGTGAACTCTAGCGGCGCGGCGGCGAGCGGCGCGAGTGATGCGAACCGTCTAATTCATTAGAGATGCGCGGCGCGACCGGCGACCGGCGCGGTGGAATGTCGCAGGATTGACGCGGAAATCATTCGAGTTCGAATGTTCCCGCCGCCGCGGCACTTACCACAGTCATGTAGTACATACACTCCAAAAACGATTGACGCGTGCGTGAGCTGAATCAATCACTGGATAAACCCTGTTACTCTGAGAAATCAATGTAGACATTGGTGCCGTCACTCGGCACTATATCACAGAATAAATAATAGTACAAAAAACTACATGACACCGCGACCACCGCCACCACCGCAACTTTAGATAATGTGGTGTGTGATGTGCAGTACGATACAATACTACTCTGCGATCAATGGTTTATATATAACATCATTGGCAGTGGTAGAATAATTACGGATTTAAAAAAACGATTACTCACAACGCTTTTTCCTTTCCACGATCAGCCGATAACCGTCCCCCGCTGAACCTCCCCTTCGAGCGCCACAGAGCGGCGGCTCACTGACTATCAAAACATTGACGGACACGGACAGTACCTCTTCAGTTGACCCGGATACGGCACTAACAATTTTCACACATTGCCTATGGGCGTAGTCACATAGTCATGTAGTCACATCGCAACTATTTTTTTATACATTGCCTATAAGCGTAGATACTGTCACAAATCAAACATGTGTGGGGGGAACAAATGTATGCGTGAACGTAATGTCTGTGTGTGAATTTTTAACCATATGCTGTGACAGCATAAAGATATAAATTATACATGCTTATAAAATATACAAAGTGATGTTCCTTAAGCTGTATGGAAAATCGATCGTCTCTCGGGGCGTACTGGCGTAAAACACGTGAAAAATCTGACTTCGGCAGGCATTCTGTCAAATTACCTAGCTGTCAGATATACGTATGTAGGCGTACTGTCCGTCGCCGTAAGGGGAGTTTTGCCCTTTCGTCCGCGGTTGTGGCTGAACTTTCGTAACCAGCTACGAACATGGTTCTTTTCTTGTTTGATAACCAGCTACGAAATCAGAATACAATTGCCGTTTTAGTAACAGATTTTCATAGCCAGCCATTCTCGTAGAATGGATTTATTTTTCTCTGTTCATAACTGGTTATCAAAACAGAATTGAAATCATCATTTAGTAACTTAAAACTCTAATAAAATACAATGAGGAGAAGAATTAACACCGCAAGTAAACAAAAATGTTGAGTACTAGCTGCACCCGCGGCTTTGCCCGCGTGGTCAAAATTCATGGGTATTTTTTTAGGCGTGGATCCCTTACACTTTATAAAAAAGTCTATGTTACTCCTTATAACATCAGCTATCTTCCAGTGAAAGACCATAAAAATAGGTCCAGCCGTTTCAGAGATTAGTGGGAACAAAACGACAAATAGACAAAAACTTAAAAAAATGAGTTTTTGTTATCAGTACCGTATGTACTTTCAAATACATTTAGTGAAAAGCTGTTATTTTGATATTACAAGCAGACACTTCTTCGTCCGCGCGGACTACATTTTATCGCGACAAAAGCATCCTATGTTCTTCTTAGGATATTATAAACCAACGCAAAGGTTAGCACCAACGCTCTTGACGCCTTTTGACAGACGTGTTATTATTTCGTATCCATGGCAATCGTTCTTTACAGCGAGTGATTGACATTTTCCAGTTTTCCCGTGGAAACCATTTTCCGTGATTAAAAGTATCCTATGTTGGTCTCTATATTGTAAAGTACCTATTTTACGTTAAAACTCCCCAAACAAACAAATAAACAAAAAGATAACGTTTCACTTTTATATATTGTTGTGGAAGTAATATTGGAAGTTGGCAATTTTTTAGACATGACCGATTTTAGTGACACTAAAAATAAATAAAATATACAAACTGCGAACGATATTCGTGGCATGATAGTTAATCTCGTAACCTACTTACTTATACTTGAAATGGAACAGGCTGATATACATTTTCATACAGTCAATGTGTCATTGAAATGTGAAACAGTAAACATGGAACCATGCATCATCATTTAGTCACCGCAGTCGCATCATGTTCGCGGCACGCGGGTGATCACAGCTTTAATTGCGGCTATAGCCAGTCTGTACTGATCCAATGTTGGACGTAGCTGCTGCAAAGCTTCGCCATTTTGAGCTTTGGAGGACCAGTAGTCGCTGAAGCTGCCTAGTCCGTCGACGCAGTACCGGCTGGCATGCGGCAGACAAACCCATTCCTGCCCTGCTGAGCCCAGGCTCATTAGGCTCATTAGGCTCATTAGGCTCGCTAGGCTTCAGTTAGGTGTTTTTTAGCTACGTCTGCAATTTGAGTCTTGGATTTGAGCGCAGCTCGGTGTTTCGAATTTATCGCATAAAATGATTCTCCATTGACGATTAGCATACTTTGAGCTTGGACTTCTGGATCTTCATCAATGTTCATGTCTGGGCACCATAGGTCAGAACGTTCTGTTACACTGCGCATATTGCTGACCTAAGGGATAACCCCCAATAACCATTCAATTCACTGTCAGCCATATGCAAAGGTATATAATCCGCGGTTTATAGTATTCGAAGCTTTTTCCTTAATCGCTCTCTGAAGCCACCTGACTACGGACCCGGTCTTAGGCCTGCCGGTCAGCTTGGACTAAGCATAGTCAGGTGGAACCTCTGCCCAAATAGACAGAAGTGCAGCAACAATTACAGTATCGTAATTGTTGTGTTAGTTATTAAGACTTGCTGAAGTAAAATAAAAATAAATGTTAGTGTGTGCCCGAAAAGTTGTTTTTTTTTTAAGATCAACTAATACAACAGTTCGTATGTCCATGAGTTTCCGCTTTCGAAACAACATGTTCACATGTTCTTATGAACATGGATATGTTGGAATTCTTCACCGTCGGCCTCCACCGTGTGTTCGTCGCAGTTGAACGTGTCCTTAGTTTTAGACATGTTCATCCAAAGTCCAATCATAAGGCTTGAATGGCTGAGACCTTGCAGCATTGACAAGAAGCTAGCTGAACAAGAGATGAGCACTACAGCGTCAGCAAAGCGGAGGTTGGTTAACCTTGCTTCACCGACGTCGATGCTCCTGTACTCCGCCAGCCACCGACTTCCTGAAAACTTCTTCCAACGGTGATCACAGTAGTTGGTGTTAAGATAATACACAAAGAAATACTGCTGCCCACTTCCTGTTCCCTTTGGTGGATCTTACAGCACCCGAGGGATGAGAAGTGATTGTCCCATATTATTGTGCCGGCACACCACGGTGACACGGGTTTTTCTTTCACTCTTTTTTAATTTAAGTTATACTGTTCCTTAGACAATCTAAGTCTGGCTGCGACTTGTACTATTATTTATTCTGTGGCTGCGTCAACGTATGCTGTGAGCCCTACCTGTTCATCCCCAAACGAGAGAACATTTTTGAAACTAGTCTTTTGTTAGTTTGAAACTATTCCCAACCAGATACGAGTAAGCTTATGCCACCACCTACCACCATTCTAAAAACGAAGACATATTAAATAACTTCAACTTTCAATAGCTTGTGCGGGGTTGCCACAATATTGCCAATTTCGCGTGGATACCTATAGTGGGAGACAAACTGTACGATCTCTTTTTAAGCCGTTCACGCTTTGATGAGGAACGACTATCGGAATGAGTTTTAAGTAATTAATCGAGCAGTAAACTTGTTAATCTAAATGAGAACGCGTGATTGATGGAATGGTTGTGCGAACTGTTGAATTTAGGTCGCGAGCGCGTAAACTGCACATGCAGCAGAACACAGAGTTCAATGTACGGCTGGTTCTGTACACAAACGCTGGAATGGCCGATGAATTTATTTTTCATCAATTAATTCTGAGTAACATATAGGTATGTAAAGTTAATAGTCAGCAATTCGTTAGTGTCACAAATGGTACTAAAGAGCCGCGCCGCCAACTGCGAGGGGGCTAAAAATATATGTAGGACGATCACTAAATTAGTAACGGGTCCGAGTGCTATTTTCGCATAATCCTAAAATAATAATCGGTGCGATTGCGACATTACTCTGCTAAATATTATTTTATCACATAATAATATGATACGAATTCTGTTACAATACCTACTGTGAAACTTTTCGTAGCATGTAGGTAGAATAAACCGGCGGCTATGGTACATACGAGTACAAGTGATTCACGTTGTTGTGTCGCGAGCCCTCGCTTCCGGAATCTAACTCATAAACAAAATAAACTATGTACCTACCTACTTCTTACAGTTAATTAATATTGTTACTACACTAGCGGAATTAGGCAAAGCGATTTACATTAAAGTTTGCTCTTCCTGTTTACGAATCTGATCGCCTTATTGCGTACACAAACAGGGCAAGAAGTGCTCTACTTAGGTACTTACCTACGGTCGATACATACGGTCTACATTTATTTGTAGACATTAGTTTCTGAGTGAAAGTATTTTACATTGAGCCCTGTACCACGGTAATGTTGTCTATACATTACCGTGCCTGTGTAGCAAACACAATGTTTGTTTACAAAATACAATACACGATCGCTGTCACTCAGTGGTCTCGAACTTCAAAATGCGAAATCGATAGAATCGCTCTCGAAAATCGGTAAATGTGTCCAAAAAACGGTATATTACGAAAAATTACAATATCTTATCATGATATTGGTATTTTGAAGAAAAAGTGTACCTATAAGTAGATCAAATTCACTTGATAGCTCAAGTGAATTTGATCTACTTAAGCTTAAATTTGGACTATTTTTAAAAACATATATTTCTTCAGAACAATAAAATAAAGCTCTTTCGTGATATTAGATGCTGAGGCGCCATAATAATATAGGACATCAGTTAGATGACGATAACATTTCTGGGATTTTTAATTCAACATCTTCGATTGGAATCCTTGTTAAGAAACCTAGTTTTAAAAAGCAATCAATAACCGTTCCTAATTTTCGGCTTAAATTTTCAAATAAAATAAGAATTTCCAAGTGTTCTGCGCACTTTTTTGTTTGTATAAATCTAAAAATTGAATTCACAGAAATTAGTAAAAAAACGTTAAATTTCGGTATTTCCGTAGGACAGTCCCCATATCGGGATGTCACGAGGCGGTCCTAGGGCTTCGGTTTGTCTCACTAGCCCAGGACCCAAACCTCAGTGACACAGAATTACAGGAACAGGAACAATAGCGAGCACTTTGAGAATTTCGTGGTGATACAATACGGATGAAAATAATCTCGTAAGTAGGTATTATCATATATATATTTAAAAGAGTAATTCAAGTTGTTATAAACTTATTTATGAATTTTATAATATTATTTCGGTTTTTCCGATTTTTTTCCCGAAACAGGTTATTTGTATTTAGAATGAATCAATGATGACCAACTATCAAAAATGAAAAGAAATGGATTATGAAAGAATTAAGAGATCAAATGAGTATTATTATGAAAGAGGTTTGGACCTCGTCACAGGGAGAAATACCGAAAAATCTATAGGTTCGAGACCACTGGGTGTTAGCACAATATGTTCTGTGGTGTTAGTAAAGCTGCGATGACAGCGCGCTATCTGACGGGAGGCAGGCGGCGGCGGCGGGTCGTCGACCGCGTGCTCGATACCTACATCTGCGCCACCTACCGCTCCTGACCGCTGGCGAACGCCTGCCGTGCTTGCGAGCTGCCACGTGCTGTTGCCGCATGCCGGTCAGGGAGACTGAGACTATTGAACCGCGATAACGCATGTCGATTGCATAAAAATCGCCGATTTTGTAATTTTTGACAGATTTCGTAATCTGCTATCGCTATTGGCTCGCTCGATCGCGAGCTTTTGACTAGAAAACCACATTATGATGTTTTGACGCAGATGCTTGATTGATAGCTATTATAAATTTTATTTCAGTTGCTTCACTGAACGGATTTTCGTAAACCATAGAACGTAGCTTTTGTTATAAAACTGTGTTAGTGTATTTGGTTTAGAGACTACCATAGACACTACAAACAGTCCCATGTGACGCAGTAGCAAGGCTTTTTGTCAATAGCTAACAGAATTGGGGCCCAGAATGGCTTCTGTCTGGTTTGTTTGTTTGTCGCATGAGGTAGTGCTGGCCTCTGATGTCAGAGTTTGTCAAGCCGCCGCCCGAGGGCCTCTGACATGGCTTAACGATTGCTATTAATCATTATCAGCCGGGCCCTTAACTTAAGTGCCCTCCGAAGCACGGAGCGATGAAAAACCACGCATGACTTAGAAAAGTCATTGGTGCGGAGCCTAGGATTGAATTCAGTATTGTTGGATTCTAAATTTCACTATAGAACCATTAGGCTACCATCGCTCTTCTGCCTGGTGCAGCCATCGATCATAATCTCATAGTTATAGAATAGGTAAAGAAAGCATTGACACAACATTTCGTTACCACTGAAATATTACTACGCTCTCAAAAGGCCCGGCGAGGATGTTAGCTATAGTCGTACATATAAGTTACGATCGATTAATCAAGGAAAACACTGGAGGCTCCTTACTGAAAAGGCGTGATTGCAACCATCGATATCTCTATGTCCTTACACTATAAACTAATGCCTCAGTGATGCCGTGCCAACGGCTGAGCTTGGCGAGGTCAGAGGCTCCCGAGGATCAAGAGGGCTGCCACTGCTCCCGAGCCGGAGGAGGGTGTTAAGGGGGGGGGGGGGGTACGTGGATATATCGCTCGCATAAATCGTCGCAGTGCTAATCAAATGTTTATACCTACCACAATAATTGTAAGGAAAAATATAGCACGCGGTTACTCGTTTGTTATATAAAACGGCGAAGCGAAGGCCTTTGTCTCGGGACGATAATGAGCTACACAAAGGATGGCCTTCTAATAAGTAAACAAATAGAATTTTCTTTTGTTTATAATCTCCCATAAATATCCGGCATGCGACGCCACCGGTTTCACTTTTTAATAGCTCATTAAACGGGCAATTGGCGGCGGAGGCCCGCGGAGGCCCGCCCGCCCGTTTGTTTCGCCAAATTATCATAATAGAGAATTATGCTCTTCATTATTCTAAACGTCTCAACCATAAATCTATACTTATAATAAAGCAACTTGAATGAAAAAAGTCTGTACAAAGGAGATAATTGAAAAATATATAGTCTAGGGTATATAAAATAACCTACTGAACAAGAATATAACATCTTTAAAATTAATGTCTGTCTATTTGTCGGTTTGTTTGTTCGCGCATCACGTAAAAACTACTGAACCAATTGCGATACGATGTTGGATAGCTTGGGGTTTGACTTATAAATTGGTATGATTGGTATCTCAATTCGATGAGTAGAAGCCGGGAAATTGATATAAACTTTTTGACGGCTGAAGGAATTTTGATCAAATGTTGGTAATTATATTGCTATTTTAGGTCCTGGTATGGTACATAGAGTACTTTAACCTAGAGAAATGACCACGCGTGCGAAGCCGCGGGTACGGCTACCTAAAGAATGAGTAGTGTCGAAGTGAAAGTAATTATTTAGCAAGGAAGTAAGTCCGTGCGCGGACCCCGGGCGGCGCAGCCAGGCCGGCGCCGCGCGAACGCTGGCGCTGGACAGGCGGTATAGGTACCTACAGACAAACAAAACAACAGCTCGGAGTAGCAGCAGCTCAGACTAAATATTACTAAAGTAAGCAACGGACGCAGCGCACCGCCGCCGCTGCATCCGCGCCCGCTTGTCGGACCGTTCCGTTCCGGCCGTCCGTGACGCGTCCTCACACGGCGGCCATCTGTATTATAAATTATAATACAGTATTATTACTTACTAGCTGTACCCGCGGCTTCGAAGCGTTGTCATTTCTCTAGGTTAAAGTACTCTATGTACTATTCCAAGACCTAAAATACCAATATATATATATATACCAACAATTTTGATCAAAATTCCATCAGTCGTTAATAAGTTTTTATCGATTGCCCTGCTTCTACTCATCGGATTCAGATACAAAGTACCTTCACCAGTTTTTAAGTCAACCTTAAGCTATCTAACAATGAAAACCGCATCGCAATCGGTGCAGTAGTTTTTAAGTGATGCGCGTACATACGGACAAACAGACAGACACGAATTTTTAAAATGGTATATTTTTGTTCAGTAGCTTGTTTTATGTACCCTAGACCATTTCTTTTTTTAATTATCTCCTTTGTATAGACTTGTTCGTTCCTTGTTATAAGTATAGAAGATTACTAAATAAAACAATAAACAACCAACTCTTATTTCTCACAGCGGTTAGAAACCGCGGTGGCTGCAAGTGCAACATTAAATTTATACTATAACCGCGATTAATATAAATAATCTATATATTTATTTATATATATATATATATATATATATATATTTATTTACATATTTTTATATTATATTAAAACTTAGGCTCTGTCCGCACCGCAATATTTCACTGCGCGTTTTTTTTTCTCGCAATTCTGTAACACATTGAATCATACGCGGAAGAAATATCTGTGATTTGATACAATATATAAACATACATACAAACATTCATACAAACATACATGAATCCTAAAAACCTTCCACTCTGGGCATAATAAAAAAAATATATAATAAAATATGGCTTTTACTACATTTTTATATAATGAATGTCACTTTTATATTATGTTATTTTCTTTTTTCTTTTATTATTATTTTTCCTTTTTTTATTGCTTTGCCATCGGTTTGTGAGCTACCCTGAAAGTTTCAGAAGACGTCCGTCTCAGCCGGGACTACATCAAACTGATAAAAATCGTACGGAATTTTATTCGCAGTGCGTATACGTGTAATTCCGATCACGGAATAAAATCGTACGGAATTTTATTCGCAGTGCGTATACGTGTAATTCCGATCACGGAATAAAATCGTACGGAATTTTATTCGCAGTGCGTATACGTGTAATTCCGATCACGGAATAAAATCGTACGGAATTTTATTCGCAGTGCGTATACGTGTAATTCCGATCACGGAATAAAATACGCGAGAATAAAAATCGCGCGGTGAAATATCGCGGTGCGATACAGGTAACATTATAACAGGTCCAATTCTGTACTATGAAGATATTTTGATATATTTTTTGTAGGATGCTCTGTATTCTCTACTGAACCCAAAACTGTTTTGTTTTTTCATTTTTGTATATGTGTCTGTCTGCCTGTCTGTCTGTATCTTTGCCGCGCATCACGCCGAAACTCCTTAATGAACTTGACATGATTTGAGTTCATACTACAAGATAGGACGTAGGATACTTTTCATCCCGAAAAATAAAACGGTTCCTGCAGGATAAGTGTACTAGCTGTGAAGGCTTATTAATGGCTTTTCGTAAGTTATTTTGTTTTAAGACTGTTTTGTAACGATAGCTGTAAGCCCCCAAATTTCCATAAAGCACAGAATAAATAATAGTACAAGGTTAGAGATACAAAATTGTCAAATTAAGTTATTAGATTATACCTCCCCATGAATATTAAATGCTGTGATTATATTTAAAAAAGTATGCACTATGACGCTGCGTGTATAATATAATGTTTTTAATATAAATACAAATATAAATAAACACATAGTTATTAAAACATAGTTTATCAAAACTTTTTCTTAAATTGATAACATCTTGCAATTGGCAATACATTTGTATTTAGCAGAGCTTTTGTGAATTTAAATAAACAAAATAGATAAATGAGATTCTATTATTATTTCTCTTAAAAAAGTGTTTTTATTGAAAATTAATGATTTCTTGAGTATCGAAGAGCACAAAGGAAGGTTTTATTGCAATTACTAAGCAAGGCGCAGGTTTAAACACTATAAGTATATGGATTAAATTTGGAAAATAAATGCTCCTCACATGGACAATTGTTATGTGCCGTGCTCACGTGTTGGGAAACCGTCAGACCTATTCGTGTACCTATTCGTGTATTGTGTTCTATTCGTGTGTATTCGTGTACTCACAAGGTTTTTTTTTAATTCAAAAATAACTTCAATGTAAAGAATATATACAACCAAAAACTATTTTAAATTATGTGACATGATTGTAACGCTACCTCTAGAATTTTTAAATAGGATGCGGAAGAAGATTGCACGCGGGCAAAGCCGCGGGGCGCAGCTAGTATTCAATAAGCCTCTTACCATGCAGTGATCACTGCCGGTCTTAACCCTGTTGATCACAGATACATCATTGAATATATGCCGATTGGTCGTCAAAATGAAATTTATCTCGTGCTTATAACCGCTGGGGTGCAGCCAGGTCCATTTCCTGGAGGGGCGCTTCTTGAAAAAGAAGTTCATCATAAAGAATCCCTCCTTCAAGTCGGCCAATCGCTGACCCCTTTGGTCCAAATCCAAACTGACCTACTCTCAGTTCATCGCCATTCCTCATGCCCAGCCGTGCGTTGAAGTCCCCCATCACCACTGTAAAGTGTGTTTTCGGGGCATGTATGGCATTAGAAATGTCGTCTTACTTAGCCTCCACTTCATCGTCTGGACGTTTCGAGTGTGGGGCGTACACCTGTAAGACCTTCAACGAATACCGTTCAGTAATTCTTTGTATAAGGTATGCCACCCTACTCGAAACGCTTTCGATCTTCACAACGTTGTTGACGAGGGACTTGGGGACGAGAAACCCGATACCGTGTTGGGACTGCTGCTCGCCCTCCCGGTAATAAAGTAAGTTGCCGGAATTCAGGGTCATCGTGTCCTCTCCCTCTCTTCGGACTTCTGATCACCCAATAATATCCCAGCGCAACTTCCTTACTAAGTTGGTGGGGTGGGGAGGTTCGCCATAGTCACCACTCTTGGCAGGCGGATTGGTGAACGCAGTGTTACAAACATGTGCTCGGAGGACGCTGCTGCCCATCTTCAGGTGTGCATTCCCTTAGTCGCCTCATACGATATCCACGGAGGATAGGGAGGGGTCTTATTCTAAGCTGAGATCGCCGCGGCAATATTGGTGGTATAATATATCATGGATATTGGTGATAATTGAGTTTATAATTAGGATTTTGCTTATTATTTGTTAATTTAAAATAACAATCGTCGAGAAAACAAACGAGCATTCAATCTATACTAAAAAAAAAAACTTTTAAAACTGTAACAAGTCAAATTCTGTACAATGAAGGTATTTTGATAAAAAAATTAAGGTAAAAACTGTAGTTCTTTAATTTTTGTCTCTCTGTCTGTATCTTGGCCGCGCATTATACCGAAACTACTGAATGAATTCAAATGAAACTTGGTATGACTTGAGTTCATTAGTACGAACTCACCTCTTAGTCGAGGTATGACAAGGGGTACTTTTCACCCCGAAAAATTACAGGGAACAGGTTGAAAGTTATTTAAAAGAACACGTATCACGCTGAAACTACTGAATGGATTTTAATGCAACTTGGCTCAGTCATAGTTTTTAGGATGGGTTAAAATTGAGTTTATATTCAGACTGCCGACAAAATTCAAATCTCCCGATAAAAAGCTACTTAATGTAAAATTCCATGTGCAATAATAATTTGAAAATGCCGTACGTACAAAGAGAGGAATCGTATGGTCTTTGATTCAATAAAAGCTGAGCTAACAATTAAGCTGAATTATTATTTTGAAGAAATAAAGCTTTTCTTAATTCACCAAATTGGTGGACTCAGTAAAAACCAAAGCCAAATAAATGTGGCAACGTAAAAAATCTATCAAAATTAATGACGATATTAAAAATAATAATTAAATGTTGACTCATAATATTAATTTTTCCAGACAACAACCCCAAAAATTACGACATTTTGTTATTTTGTCTAGATACTTCTGTTTTCCGATCTGACAACCGCAGAGGCCCGCGCGGCTGTGATGCGTTCAAGTTCTAACCCCTGCCCCTACTCTAGTAGGTACCCAGTCAGTGTACTTTGCAGACTTCCATCATGTGTCAGATTCAAGTACTTACACTTACTTTGATCAAGAGTCAATTACCGTTAAGCTCAAAACACCATTGAATTTTTAATTTTAACATCTATAAGGCTTTGGTGGCTAAAGATTCCATGATCCGTGTAGCGGTAAGCCGCTGCGCTGCCGAGCCGGCGACATTGATTGAGTGACAGATGTGTTACGGAAGATAACATTGATCTCCGTGCGAGCGACGCGCGACTCACTCAGTCGGATAGCCCCGTCACCCGTGTTATTGAATAGCGCTTAAATTATCATGCGATGCCAGTAACAGTCTATTAACCAATACGTACTATACTTATAATAAAGTAACAAAAAGTCTGTACTATGAAGATAAAAAAGTTCTAGGGGCGTAAATCTAATTAGGTATTGAACAAGAATATAACATTTTTAAATAGTCTGTCTGTGTGTACCTATGTATGTTCTTGCATCACTTAAAAACTATTGAATAGACTGTGAATGTGAAAACATTGTGAATGGAGTATTCATCGTCATCATCATCATCATGTCAGCCTTTAGAAGTCTTCTGCTGAACATAGGCCTCTCCCAAAGAACGCCATGACGAGCGATTTTGTGCCACCTCCATAGACCGACTTCCTGCGATGGCTGATGGAGTATTCAGTTTACAATAAATCGAATAAAATTTGGATAATCTATCTATCTATCTGTACTATAATAAAACTGTAACTGGGCTAAATCTGTAGATTAAATATTTTTTGAAAATTTTGATTGAGATAAACTTCAAAATCGATATGGAGTGCAAAAAGGTTATTTTTTATTTTTTTGTCTATCTGTCTGTCTGTCTGTCTGTCTCTTTGAACACGCATCACGCTGAAACTAACAGATGGATTTTGATGCAACTTAGCACAATCATAGCTTATGTTATGGATTAACATTTAGAATACTTTTTATCCCGAAAAAAACATGAATTCCCGCAGGATAGAGGTTAAAAGTTATTTAAAAGAACACATATTACGCTGAAACTACTGGTCAGAGTTTGATGTTACTTGGCACAGTCAAAGTACATATTATGTATTAAAATTGTGGATTATTTTTATCCCCAAAAAATATAGGGTTCCTGCGGGATCCCACACTATGGACGGACGACATTGTAGCCATCGCACGGAGTCAATGGATGGAGGCGGCACAAAACCGTTCGTCGTGGCGCTCTTTGGGAGAGGCCTATGTTCAGCAGTGGATTGCTAAAGGCTGAAATGATGATGATGATCCATGACATTTTGTTTTATACACACTCTTTTGTGTTCCTCTGAATTTGTCAATGTGTTTGTATTTAAAATTTTTGGTCCTGGAATAACACATAGGGCACTTTTATCACAGAAAATGACCATTCATGCACAGCCGCGGTGCGCAGCTAGTATTTGATTAAAGAAAGACATGCAAAAAGTCTTGTGAACACCCTCCCCTCAGCGAGGCGGCGGGGAGGGGGATTTGGGGGGGGGGGGGGGTTAGGGCATTGACCGCCGCCCCGGGCGGGTGTAGGTAACTGTAGCGCGAGGTAGCTGAGCCGAGACCTCTACAGCTGTATGAGCCATTCATACATTTCGCTCCCATTCAACGGATGATAAACGCTCGCGCGCCGTCCGTTCCGTACTCCACATATAATAAACATTTACGTTACTAATATTTTACGGCATCTACGAGTTGTTTTTGGAACTTCGCTAGTTCCACTAAATCTTTTTATTCCAAATAATTAATAGTATAATAAAAAATATGGTTCACATTTGTCTAGCTTACAAAGTCCACAATCCAACACAGTGGCGCTGGCGGCTGGCGAGTCGCGCGCGGTCCTCGCGCGGCTTGCTACCATTCGTTGCGACTTATTTTCATTGCGGCTTTATTTGCACTCAAATATTTACGACGACTTTTTCTGAGAAACTTAGATGAATGTGTTCACTCGCTTTTATTGACGCAAGGTTAATCGAAATCATTTTACGGCCTTTCAGCATTGCTTCTTAACTCCGTTCGGCAACAATCTTGCGAAAGCTCTAAAAGTTATGGACTCAGTCGTACTGGTATCCTTTCTATTTATGACGCCTATGAACACAAATAGGTAACTAAATTTAAGAATCCAATGTACGAGAAAGGGAGCAAAAATAACGCATATTTCTTTGCTCTTAGGAATAGTGATTATTAGACTGCCAGCCAAATTAGTATGAGAAACAAATAGAGCAGCGACATTTGATTACGCGTTCTTTCAATTCAGCACAGATTATTGTCAGAGCAGACAGTAGCACTACAGTAGCACGTCTCACGAGGTTGAGGCTGCAGGCCTGCCCGACGGCCAACTCAACTTGCACACCGAGTGTCGATAAACTTTTCGACAATTCAGTGCTTGCTATTTCTCGAGAGACGTGTTTAGTATGGACTGAGATAGCAATTAAAAACGAGCGACGTTTTCAAATGTGTACATTACAAATCAAGTCAAATTATTTATTGCAAACATTATTTATTACGTACTTTACAAGGACAGGTATTAAGGTGTTAAAGACAAAAAAAACATAGTGATTATGACCCTGACAGGGTACAGCAACGAGTAGCGAACAGAGCGAGCCATTCTAAAAACATAGTGATTATGACCCTGACAGGGTACAGCAACGAGTAGCGAACAGAGCGAGCCATTCTAAAAACATAGTGATTATGACCCTGACAGGGTACAGCAACCAGTAGCGCACAGAGCGAGCCATTCTAAAAACATAGTGATTATGACCCTGACAGGGTACAGCAACCAGTAGCGAACAGAGCGAGCCATTCTAAAAACATAGTGATTATGACCCTGACAGGGTACAGCAACCAGTAGCGAACAGAGCGAGCCATTCTAAAATCAATTCGTTGGTTTCTTGTTGTTTTGTATTTTAAAAAATCAACCATTATTTATTCATGTCAATATAAGATCAATGAGTTATCCATTAACATTTATGGAAAATTGAGTCCATATTTATAAAAAAAAATATTGATAATTGTAGTAATTGTTATAAACGGCGCGTTTTCTCTTCAGACATACACCAGTAAATTGATTTTATGTGTACCCGTCGTTGAGGACAGCGGTGAGCGGAGGTCGCCCGGAGCCGTTATCTGCAGCATGCAGGCGGCAGACGGCTCGGCGAGGATGAGGTCATAAGTAGCAAAAATGAATCGTATCTTGATCAATACAAAGTTTTGATTCCAACATCTAAAAGTTACAATTCCTAAGAAAAGTGCCCAATTTATACAAGTTATTCTTTCCAATACCGACCAATCCATATGGAATAGAGTAACATTGTTATTGTATTATTATACAAGTTATTCTTTCCAATACCGACCAATCCATATGGAATAGAGTAACATTGTTATTGTATTATTATACAAGTTATTCTTTCCAATACCGACCAATCCATATGGAATAGAGTAACATTGTTATTGTATTATTATACAAGTTATTCTTTCCAATACCGACCAATCCATATGGAATAGAGTAACATTGTTATTGTATTATTATACAAGTTATTCTTTCCAATACCGACCAATCCATATGGAATAGAGTAACATTGTTATTGTATTATTATACAAGTTATTCTTTCCAATACCGACCAATCCATATGGAATAGAGTAACATTGTTATTGTATTATTATACAAGTTATTCTTTCCAATACCGACCAATCCATATGGAATAGAGTAACATTGTTATTGTATTATTATACAAGTTATTCTTTCCAATACCGACCAATCCATATGGAATAGAGTAACATTGTTATTGTATTATTATACAAGTTATTCTTTCCAATACCGACCAATCCATATGGAATAGAGTAACATTGTTATTGTATTATTATACAAGTTATTCTTTCCAATACCGACCAATCCATATGGAATAGAGTAACATTGTTATTGTATTATTATACAAGTTATTCTTTCCAATACCGACCAATCCATATGGAATAGAGTAACATTGTTATTGTATTATTATACAAGTTATTCTTTCCAATACCGACCAATCCATATGGAATAGAGTAACATTGTTATTGTATTATTATACAAGTTATTCTTTCCAATACCGACCAATCCATATGGAATAGAGTAACATTGTTATTGTATTATTATACAAGTTATTCTTTCCAATACCGACCAATCCATATGGAATAGAGTAACATTGTTATTGTATTATTATACAAGTTATTCTTTCCAATACCGACCAATCCATATGGAATAGAGTAACATTGTTATTGTATTATTATACAAGTTATTCTTTCCAATACCGACCAATCCATATGGAATAGAGTAACATTGTTATTGTATTATTATACAAGTTATTCTTTCCAATACCGACCAATCCATATGGAATAGAGTAACATTGTTATTGTATTATTATACAAGTTATTCTTTCCAATACCGACCAATCCATATGGAATAGAGTAACATTGTTATTGTATTATTATACAAGTTATTCTTTCCAATACCGACCAATCCATATGGAATAGAGTAACATTGTTATTGTATTATTATACAAGTTATTCTTTCCAATACCGACCAATCCATATGGAATAGAGTAACATTGTTATTGTATTATTATACAAGTTATTCTTTCCAATACCGACCAATCCATATGGAATAGAGTAACATTGTTATTGTATTATTATACAAGTTATTCTTTCCAATACCGACCAATCCATATGGAATAGAGTAACATTGTTATTGTATTATTATACAAGTTATTCTTTCCAATACCGACCAATCCATATGGAATAGAGTAACATTGTTATTGTATTATTATACAAGTTATTCTTTCCAACACCGACCAATCCATATGGAATAGAGTAACATTGTTATTGTATTATTATACAAGTTATTCTTTCCAATACCGACCAATCCATATGGAATAGAGTAACATTGTTATTGTATTATTATACAAGTTATTCTTTCCAACACCGACCAATCCATATGGAATAGAGTAACATTGTTATTGTATTATTATACAAGTTATTCTTTCCAATACCGACCAATCCATATGGAATAGAGTAACATTGTTATTGTATTATTATACAAGTTATTCTTTCCAATACCGACCAATCCATATGGAATAGAGTAACATTGTTATTGTATTATTATACAAGTTATTCTTTCCAATACCGACCAATCCATATGGAATAGAGTAACATTGTTATTGTATTATTATACAAGTTATTCTTTCCAATACCGACCAATCCATATGGAATAGAGTAACATTGTTATTGTATTATTATACAAGTTATTCTTTCCAATACCGACCAATCCATATGGAATAGAGTAACATTGTTATTGTATTATTATACAAGTTATTCTTTCCAATACCGACCAATCCATATGGAATAGAGTAACATTGTTATTGTATTATTATACAAGTTATTCTTTCCAATACCGACCAATCCATATGGAATAGAGTAACATTGTTATTGTATTATTATACAAGTTATTCTTTCCAATACCGACCAATCCATATGGAATAGAGTAACATTGTTATTGTATTATTATACAAGTTATTCTTTCCAATACCGACCAATCCATATGGAATAGAGTAACATTGTTATTGTATTATTATACAAGTTATTCTTTCCAATACCGACCAATCCATATGGAATAGAGTAACATTGTTATTGTATTATTATACAAGTTATTCTTTCCAATACCGACCAATCCATATGGAATAGAGTAACATTGTTATTGTATTATTATACAAGTTATTCTTTCCAATACCGACCAATCCATATGGAATAGAGTAACATTGTTATTGTATTATTATACAAGTTATTCTTTCCAATACCGACCAATCCATATGGAATAGAGTAACATTGTTATTGTATTATTATACAAGTTATTCTTTCCAATACCGACCAATCCATATGGAATAGAGTAACATTGTTATTGTATTATTATACAAGTTATTCTTTCCAATACCGACCAATCCATATGGAATAGAGTAACATTGTTATTGTATTATTATACAAGTTATTCTTTCCAATACCGACCAATCCATATGGAATAGAGTAACATTGTTATTGTATTATTATACAAGTTATTCTTTCCAATACCGACCAATCCATATGGAATAGAGTAACATTGTTATTGTATTATTATACAAGTTATTCTTTCCAATACCGACCAATCCATATGGAATAGAGTAACATTGTTATTGTATTATTATACAAGTTATTCTTTCCAATACCGACCAATCCATATGGAATAGAGTAACATTGTTATTGTATTATTATACAAGTTATTCTTTCCAATACCGACCAATCCATATGGAATAGAGTAACATTGTTATTGTATTATTATACAAGTTATTCTTTCCAATACCGACCAATCCATATGGAATAGAGTAACATTGTTATTGTATTATTATACAAGTTATTCTTTCCAATACCGACCAATCCATATGGAATAGAGTAACATTGTTATTGTATTATTATACAAGTTATTCTTTCCAATACCGACCAATCCATATGGAATAGAGTAACATTGTTATTGTATTATTATACAAGTTATTCTTTCCAATACCGACCAATCCATATGGAATAGAGTAACATTGTTATTGTATTATTATACAAGTTATTCTTTCCAATACCGACCAATCCATATGGAATAGAGTAACATTGTTATTGTATTATTATACAAGTTATTCTTTCCAATACCGACCAATCCATATGGAATAGAGTAACATTGTTATTGTATTATTATACAAGTTATTCTTTCCAATACCGACCAATCCATATGGAATAGAGTAACATTGTTATTGTATTATTATACAAGTTATTCTTTCCAATACCGACCAATCCATATGGAATAGAGTAACATTGTTATTGTATTATTATACAAGTTATTCTTTCCAATACCGACCAATCCATATGGAATAGAGTAACATTGTTATTGTATTATTATACAAGTTATTCTTTCCAATACCGACCAATCCATATGGAATAGAGTAACATTGTTATTGTATTATTATACAAGTTATTCTTTCCAATACCGACCAATCCATATGGAATAGAGTAACATTGTTATTGTATTATTATACAAGTTATTCTTTCCAATACCGACCAATCCATATGGAATAGAGTAACATTGTTATTGTATTATTATACAAGTTATTCTTTCCAATACCGACCAATCCATATGGAATAGAGTAACATTGTTATTGTATTATTATACAAGTTATTCTTTCCAATACCGACCAATCCATATGGAATAGAGTAACATTGTTATTGTATTATTATACAAGTTATTCTTTCCAATACCGACCAATCCATATGGAATAGAGTAACATTGTTATTGTATTATTATACAAGTTATTCTTTCCAATACCGACCAATCCATATGGAATAGAGTAACATTGTTATTGTATTATTATACAAGTTATTCTTTCCAATACCGACCAATCCATATGGAATAGAGTAACATTGTTATTGTATTATTATACAAGTTATTCTTTCCAATACCGACCAATCCATATGGAATAGAGTAACATTGTTATTGTATTATTATACAAGTTATTCTTTCCAATACCGACCAATCCATATGGAATAGAGTAACATTGTTATTGTATTATTATACAAGTTATTCTTTCCAATACCGACCAATCCATATGGAATAGAGTAACATTGTTATTGTATTATTATACAAGTTATTCTTTCCAATACCGACCAATCCATATGGAATAGAGTAACATTGTTATTGTATTATTATACAAGTTATTCTTTCCAATACCGACCAATCCATATGGAATAGAGTAACATTGTTATTGTATTATTATACAAGTTATTCTTTCCAATACCGACCAATCCATATGGAATAGAGTAACATTGTTATTGTATTATTATACAAGTTATTCTTTCCAATACCGACCAATCCATATGGAATAGAGTAACATTGTTATTGTATTATTATACAAGTTATTCTTTCCAATACCGACCAATCCATATGGAATAGAGTAACATTGTTATTGTATTATTATACAAGTTATTCTTTCCAATACCGACCAATCCATATGGAATAGAGTAACATTGTTATTGTATTATTATACAAGTTATTCTTTCCAATACCGACCAATCCATATGGAATAGAGTAACATTGTTATTGTATTATTATACAAGTTATTCTTTCCAATACCGACCAATCCATATGGAATAGAGTAACATTGTTATTGTATTATTATACAAGTTATTCTTTCCAATACCGACCAATCCATATGGAATAGAGTAACATTGTTATTGTATTATTATACAAGTTATTCTTTCCAACACCGACCAATCCATATGGAATAGAGTAACATTGTTATTGTATTATTATACAAGTTATTCTTTCCAATACCGACCAATCCATATGGAATAGAGTAACATTGTTATTGTATTATTATACAAGTTATTCTTTCCAATACCGACCAATCCATATGGAATAGAGTAACATTGTTATTGTATTATTATACAAGTTATTCTTTCCAATACCGACCAATCCATATGGAATAGAGTAACATTGTTATTGTATTATTATACAAGTTATTCTTTCCAATACCGACCAATCCATATGGAATAGAGTAACATTGTTATTGTATTATTATACAAGTTATTCTTTCCAATACCGACCAATCCATATGGAATAGAGTAACATTGTTATTGTATTATTATACAAGTTATTCTTTCCAATACCGACCAATCCATATGGAATAGAGTAACATTGTTATTGTATTATTATACAAGTTATTCTTTCCAATACCGACCAATCCATATGGAATAGAGTAACATTGTTATTGTATTATTATACAAGTTATTCTTTCCAATACCGACCAATCCATATGGAATAGAGTAACATTGTTATTGTATTATTATACAAGTTATTCTTTCCAATACCGACCAATCCATATGGAATAGAGTAACATTGTTATTGTATTATTATACAAGTTATTCTTTCCAATACCGACCAATCCATATGGAATAGAGTAACATTGTTATTGTATTATTATAAAAATGCCCGGTAGATGGATTCAAATTCGGAAATTGATTTTATATCAGTCGTTAAAAGTTCCAAGTTCGTTATTCTAAAGTTTCATAACTGTGATGAAGACCATTCAAATGTAGTAAAGTAGTTTCTCATACACCATTGAATAACCTCAGTAGTCCACTTGAAAACGCTGCAAAGATTCCAAAACTGACCAGGTTTCAACGGAGTCAAAGGCCTTACAAATACATCATACTCTTCAGACCTGTCATACTCTTCAGACTTCTGTATAACCTGCCTCACTGTGTGTATGTGTTCTATGGTTCTAAATCCTCCGCGAAACACGTTTTGTTCAGGGCCTACAGTCTTGACAAGACATACAACAAGATAACGAGGCTACCGAGCGCTAAATATTAACGAAAACAATTGATTAGTTTACAACAAATGCAAGTCTCTACAACCGAGGTACCGAGCAAAGTCGTCTATTATCAATTAGTGATCATCGTGGGCGCCGGGAGGACGGGTGCAAGGGGATGCAGTTGCGCCCCCTAGCTTTACACATTTTAATTATTGTTTTGTTACACATAGGAACATTATATAACTATCTTATGTAAAAATGGATAGGTTAGACCTCGCGAGCACAAACTTTTTTGCAAACAATCTAGCGGTGCACAGTAGCGCCATCTAGTTACCTTATTGTAAAAGTAACAGTAATAACCAAGGTACTCCATCAACCTAGTAGGTAAAAGGCTTATTTCACTGGTAGATACCTAAAAGTGAGCAATTTACTGCATTTTGAGGAGCTCCCCTATTATAATTCCTCGACAACTAAAAAATTCTATAAATTCGCTTAACGTGTATACCAAGTTTCGTCTAGATCGATTGAGAAATGTAGAGGAGAACAGAAATCCGGACAGATATCCGGACATATGTAAGCATTTTTGCCCAAGCTGAAACGGAAATGCTTCGCTCGCACTTCGCGCTCGCTCGGTCAATTAAATGTAATATATCTAAAGAAATACTTGTATTATTTAGTTAGCAACATCCCCACCAATATATAAAAGTGAAAACGTACAATTGTCAAGCATCCATTATGAAAGGTTGTACACTTTTTGTAATACAATGGATCTATGAATATCATAATACTTCGTAAGCGCGGACTACTGTTTATTGCGAAAAAAGCATCATATTTTCTTCTGGGATAATAAAAACCAATGCAAAAGGAGGTATACCACCAATGCAATGGATGTCAAATATGTTTTTTGACAGACATGCTATTTCGTTTCCATGGCAACCACAGACCATTTTGTGATGGCAACCGTTCCTTACAGTGAGTAATTAACTATTTTCAGTTTTCCCGTGGAAACTTGCAATTTTCCGGGATAAAAAGTATTCTATGTTTTATTCCAGGGTATAAGCTATCTCTATTTTAAATTTCATCATAATCCGTCCAGCCGTTGTCGCGTGAAAGCTTTCCAAACAAATAAACAAACAAACAACGTTTCACTTTTATATATTGGTATGGATATTAGATATTAGGTATTCATAAACGATGGTAGGAAAGTATGTACGATATTATATTTACTTTGATGTGGTGACACATCATACAAATAGAAATAGAAAAAACTTTATTTGTGACAAACAACATAAAAGAAAATAAAAATTTGCTTGAGTAAGTCACAAATCGGCCCCAACTCAGCATAAAGCTGGTTGTTAACCAACGCTGATCTTCCGTTGGAGCCGTTAGGTGATGTCACGGTCACACACACATGCACAGCTGCGTAAAAAAGAAAGACAATAACTAAATTAAACAAACTGATATTAAAAATAATAATAAAATTACATTATACAAAACTAACAAGTAAGGAGCTAAAAATTAACGCTTAAAAGTTAAAAAGCAACATATATGACAATAATACCACAGTAACAGATGACTACACTGAGAAAAAAATCCTGTGCCGACAACCGTATTACGTAGCGCAACTCCAGAAAATACTGTGAAAAACGGGACAGACGGACGTAATGGGTAGGCTACATCACGTGTAATGTTCCCGCCGTAATGAGCATTTCACATTACGGCGGCACATTAAACGTAATGTAGCTGACTCATTACGTCCGTCTGTCCCGTTTTTCGCAGTATTTTTAATGGGCCAGTAACGGTATGTAATGTGTAAGAATACTTTATTTTAATGTAAATAGCTACGTGCGTTTGGACCCAGCCACATTACTTTAATGTGCCAGTTACAGTACGTAATGTACTGGAGTACGTATTGTAATGTAATAAGATACGTGCGTTCGGACCCGGCCACATTACGTAAATGCGCCAGTAACAGTATGGAATGTGCTGGAGTACGTACTGTAATGTAAATAGCTACGTGCGTTCGGACCCGGCCACATTACGTTAATGCGCCAGTAACAGTATGGAATGTGCTGGAGTACGTATTGTAATGTAAATAGCTACGTGCGTTCGGACCCGGCCACATTACGTTAGTGCCCCAGTAACAGTATGGAATGTGCTGGAGTACGTATTGTAATGTAAAAAGCTACGTGCGTTCGGACCCACTCACATTACGTTAATGCGCCAGTAACAGTATGAATGTGCTGAAGTACGTATTGTAATGTAAATAGCTACATGCGTTCGGACCCGGCCACATTACTTTAATGCGCCTGTAACAGTATGCAATGTGCTGTAGTACGTGCTGTAATGTAAATAGCTACTTGCGCTTGGACCTGGCGACATTTCGTTAATGCGTCAGTGATCGTATGGAATGTGCTGGAGTACGTATTGTAATGTAAATAGCTACGTGCGTTCGGACCCGGCCACATTACGTTAATGTGCCAGTAACGGTATGGAATGTGCTGGAGTACGTATTGTAATGTAAATAGCAACGTGCGTTCGGACCCGGCCACATTACGTTAATGCGCCAGTAACAGTATGTAGTGTGCTGGAGTACGTATTGTAATGTAAATAGCTACTTGTGTTTAGACCTGGCGACATTAGTAGCGCATTTAGCGTAATGGCGCCAGGTCTAAACACGTAGCTATTTACATTACAATACGTACTCCAGCACATTACATAACGCTACTGCCGCATTACCGTATTGTGCTGGTGTAATACACACATCTGTGCATGTTTAGTTGGACTCTGGAAACATCACTTATAAGTTAACAGGTCCCTATTTACACCTTTCATCGCCAGCGCTTTACATACATTTATTTAAAAAAATAGGTGAAGACGTAGCTATTATACAATACAAAACTTTAAACAATATGAACAGTCAAGGCTTCAAAGTCCATATATTTTTAAGTTTCTCAAAAATTTATTCATAGCTTTGGATTACATATTCAGGATTTGTAGATTTTACTTATCTTACCAAATACGTTTTATGCGAATAAGAGTAACCTTCTGAAAAACATTATTAATATCTGGATACATAAATAAGGCCTTGACTGTACACCAGAAAGTGATTGATGCTTCTCCATTAACGCACTTAAACAAGTTCACGTAGCAATTGTAAAATATAAAAATAAAATTATATCAGCTATTTATACGGTCACTTCAGCATTTTCGAGAACGACAAGAAATATTAAATAAAAACTGTACTAAAATATTTAAAACATGTTTTATTATATTTTATCTTATAGGTTAATAATAATAATTGTCTTAATTAACCCTATGTACAAACAAAACTCTCCTTGGTTGACAAGACATAATTATTTGACTTAATAAACTTTACCTCAAGATAAAAAAGAAATACAGAAAACTAAAACAAGATATAAAATAAACACCCTTTCATACTCAACGGCCTACTATAAGTAATTTAAAATGTGCGGTCGAGGATTTATGCTGACAAAGCAAAAAAATATAGCATTTTTATGTAGACAATTCTAAATTAGATTCAAAATAATCATATAGAAAATGAACTGTACTACAAATGAGGTGTTTCAAGTGAAATAGAATATTTATGACATAAGTAATATGTATCAAAGAAAAAGTCAACACTCAAAAATCGTGCATAAAGCATGATGTCAATAAAGGTATACATACTTTCTCAAGTCTCTTTCATTCTCAACGGCCTGCAATAATTAAAAAATGTGCAGTTGAGTATTTATGCTGATAAAACAAAACACATTATATTTATAAGTAGAGTTTAAGTTAGATTCAAAACTAAACATATACAACGTGTAACAAAAAGGTTCAACAATACTGAAGGGTATGCATGTACTCATCATTATGAACAACTTTAACTATGAGGTCAACCCTGAAATCGGGAAAAATATACAGCTGTTCCATACACATTGTCCAAGGTCAATGATTTTTTTTGTATGGAACAGCAAATATTTTTTTCGCGAATTTATGTTTGGCCTCATAGTAAAAGTTGTTCATAATGATGAGTACATACATAACCTTCAGTTTTGTTGAACCTTTTTTTTACATGTTGTAGATAATGAACTGGTATACTACAAATAAACTAAGTTACAAAAAAGCTATAAAATAAACAACCTTTCATACACAATGGCCTGCTATAAGTAATTTAAAAATGTGCAGTTGAGGATTTATGCTGACAAAACAAAAAATATCATTTTTATGTAGATAATCGTAAGTTATGTTGGAATGGTTGATGTCTAATGTCTATATTATAAGCAAATAAAACGCCGAAAAGGGCTCTTTGAATTAATCATTATTGTTATTTTAATCTAAAGTCCATCTAAGAGTTAAATAATGACTTAAATCCTGCATGACTGACACAGTATTTGGTACTGGTGTTATAAGATTATCATAACTGACCATACAATTTTCATTTGTCTTGCTAACTTCATACTTGAAATAATGATCATTAAAATCCATAGAGGCTAGCTCTCCGATTGCTTCCTTTGCTGGTGTAGAACTTGTTTCATCACCTTAGATTTCTTCTGCGGTATCTGGTAAGTCACCAATTTCAGCTATCTGAAAAATGTGACAAACATTAGTAGTGTTGTTTTGTTGGAAGGCACCTCTTTTGTGAGTCAATAATGAAAAACATGCATATTCCCTATTATATGCAGCTTGATAGGTACTTTATAGGCTGTGATATTATACTGACTGACCTTATTTTGTTGGGATTGCCATTCCTTTAAAACCTTTTTAAATCTCATTTGATGCCCAACTATGGGCATAATCTGTTGAATGCCATAGTCATCAAGTACTTCCAGTGTCTTATCATCAATAAAGTTATCTGCAAGAAGATGAGATAAAATTATTACTCTTCGCCCTTGGTCCGGTCCATTTGTCTGGTTAACCGGACATGTTTTTTCGTAGTACAGCTACCAGACTACGGAAGAGTTTTTTTCCGCAGTCCGGTTGACTGGACCACGTTATATAATTAAATTTGTTTGTGGGTTTGTGTTGCTTAGTTTGAGGCTAGATGGCACTGTGTAAAATACCCACACAATATTTATTTATTTAGAAAAACCATGTAAATATTGGGCTCCAAGGTAAATAAATATGAATAAAAAATTACCAGAAAATGTATCAAAATATTCATCTAATCCACATTAATTTAAAAGATTTCGTACTGTTAACATTGATTCTCCAGGCATTATAACACCATCTGGAAAAGAAAAGTTTTATTCAAATGATTGTTGTAATAACTTGCTGTAGGTAACAAAATTAGCGTACCTATTTGCCTAAAAATTGCTCTGTGATACAAGATTTGCCGTACAATTAAACAAGTACCAAAACTGCGATTCTGTCATGTTGGTTATCATTTCCTAAGTGGATACATAGAGTCTATGTGTTAGTGCAGGTCTTGAGATTATTTAATACTATGAGCTAGCACCGCACCAGGACACACCTTGATACTCTTCCCATGCCTTGTGCGGGCTGGTCCCCACCGAGAGGATGCTACTGCCCGTCCTCCAGCGGTCTTAGGTACAGTTTTAGGACATACCCAGGTTTCTCATCGGACATACTCATCCCAGGCTAAACTCAGGCACTCACAAAGCACTAAAAACGAGACAAAAAAAGCTTCACTATAACTTTACTTTATGTAGGTAATTTTTTACCTTAACTTAAGTTTTACATGATTTGAAAGAAATCATCATAAAACGCAACATCATTTACTTACCGTTTTTTTTTTTCCAATATTCCAATAACTTTCACTTATTTCTGCGACGTAGCCCTGCGAACAGCGAGAGTGAAATGACCGTGGATACTAGTCTTGCAGCAGCAAATTTCTTCATCGATCCTAGTTGAGTCATATTCACAGGTCACAGTCCAAGTCACACACAAAGTCACGGTCAAGTCCAAACATGCCTCGACTTTACTACAAGCTTCTTCGAAGATTTGGAATGAACACGAAAGACATCTCACACCACAATATACCACTTGCCCACACTCAATAATTACTGCCTGCCTTGCTTCAATAAATCTCATCGTTACTTGTAGATTCTAGAGGTTTACAAAACACCAAACCAAAACACCGCGAAAAACAAACGTCAAAATCTTAATTCCTGCGTTCGATATGATGATTTGGCGTTGTGGGCAGTTTCAAAATGTACATTTTTAACAAGCCGTTTTCTTTGAACATTTTCAACACTTTTGTCATTTTTGGAACTTTTGACACTACCTATCCTTTTCAAACTGAATGAAAAACAACCCTAATCCTAATAAAGTCTATTTTCTTATGTCAACATGTCATCGAAACTTCAAAACGAACGGTGACCGAAAACGTTCAGAACGCTAATGACACAATGTTTTGTGCACCATCTTCATGCTCATATCTCATTATGTAATGAGCGACGGTCATTGACAAACATGCTGTAATATTTCAAACACATTAATTCATGAGCATTAATTCCCTATCTACCTACCTCGACTCGAATACCTAATTGTTACCATAGACATACATAGAATCATTGATTGTTACGCCTATAGTAATGAACTAGGTAGGTACTATCAATGTTGTTACGAATTGTAGTAGGTATTATTCTTTTACTAAGATGTCTGTATCATAACGAAAACGACCTATATGACATAGATTGAGGATCTACAATTGAAAAGATTCAGTCGTAGGTAGGTACTTAGATAACTTATATATAATTATAAATAAGTAGGTAGGTACATAGATCTGGTAAAATATGGAGATGATGTAGGTACGCTCTAATGTCAAGTAGGTAAACTTAATTGGACTAAAACAACTAGGTAGGTAGGTATATGTAAACACTAAATAGTAGATTACTCACATAAGGAGCAGAAGTAAAGAATGTCTCAGACCTCATGTATAGTGACGTCAAACAGCGATGGTGGCCTAACGGTTCTATAGTGCAATTTAGAATCCAACGATACCGGGTTCAAAACCTAGGCTCCGCACCTATGACTTTTCTGAGTTATGTGCGGTTTTCCATCGCTCCGTGCTTCGGAGGGCACGTTAAGCTGTCGGTCCCGGCTGTTATTGATTAATAGCAGTCGTTAAGCCATGTCAGAGGCCCTCGGGCGGCCTGACAAACTCTGACATCAGAGGCCAGCACTACCTCATACGACAAACAAACAAGGCTTCTTTACTTGCCCCCGTGAGGTGTAGGTACTTATACGATTTTATGTGCCGCTGCGGGGAGGAAGTTGTTCCTTTTCGTGTAGCGGGGCTAAAGTAGCTAAGTATTATAACATATTAGCTTTGAATATGTGTAAAGACAGGATAACTCCTTCACCGTGGGGTTGAAATAGCCAATGAATAGGTATAGCGATATTTTCCATTACCTTATTAGGTAGGTACTACTAAAACTTTCAGAACTGTGGTGCAAGGCAGCGACAATGATAAAATGAATCCATGATGATGATGATGAATCGCCATTTTGAGGCGATCGTAATGTTGACATGACAGAGAGACTTCGAGAATCCTTCGTCAATGCTCGTGAATGTTCGAGATTCGAGAGCAATAGACAAATACCTACTCGTGTTCTCTTTTTGTCATGCAGTAATTTTAGATTCGCTATCTCTATTTTCCGGTAAATGTAATATGCATACTTTTAAGTAGGTATGCTTGATTGATTGTGTTGTCTTATTTATTTTGAACGATTTGCAAGCGCTGGGCCCGACCATTCCATTATCACCGTCGCTGGTGCAAGGTCTATTTGACCATATTCAGTTTCAGAAACCTAAACCAACCCTGAAATTACAAAAAAAGCAGCTGTTCCCAGTGAGTTGAAATGAAAAATAAAACATCTTAGGATGATCGATACATTTTGTCAAGAGCTACTTTTTCTATGAAACTGCAGATGTTTTTTCCCCATTTCACTGTTGACCCCATAGTAAAAGTTGTTCATAATGATGAGTACAATGTCGCTTCGGCTTAGTACACCCCAAGATGACCCCAAGTTTTCAACCCGGTATAAAATGTTCTCATCAATACAACAAAAAAGTAATGTTAGATTCAAACCAACCTACCTACCTACCGGTACTACTTACAATCAATGATATTATATGGGTACTATATATAATTTATAAACCTACAATAGGTACACAACCACGTTTTTTAGGTATAGACACAGAATAAATAATAGGTAGTACTACGTAGGTAGTAGGTATAGGCAGCGAGAATGCTAAGATGAATCCATTATCACCGTCGCTGGGTATAGGTAAGTACGGTTCTTGTGTCAACAAATTAAATATCTACTTACTTATCAGGTTTTTTATACTTACAATATTTCCTTCTCTATATTATTTAATAGTATAAAAGAGAAGCGATAACCTTATCCACAAGGAATCTAAAAACTACCAAAGCTATGACTTTAAACTAGGTTCCCACCTAGGTACTTCATTCATATCCGTTCAGCCGTTTGAGCGTGAATTGGTAACAACCATACACATTTAAAAACATACCACAAACATACTATTTCACACATACTACGCACTTACACACTGACAAACATTCACATAAGTATAAGCAAAGATTATCGAAAAAGCAAATTAACTAACCTAACAAATTATTGACAATAACACAGGTTTGAGAGTAGGTACCTACACATTGATTGCCATCCAGTGATGGAGTCCAGCAGTCCGATTCCATAACTTGGCTTCAATCAGATTGTCACTTTTTTCATAGCAAAATCGACTCTATCGCAAAGCATTATTGAATTTCACGGCTTGAAACCGTCATGATCAACATTACGTAATCGCAGTGCAGTTATGGATGTGAGCGCCTAGTTTGTTCAGAAGTAGACGTCTTCTGGCTGATTATGATGATGAAGATTACTCCTAAATCTGTGCTTAAATACATTTGCTCGAAAAATTTAAAGCTAAGTGTTCTGAAAACGACCGTTTGTTCGCCGATAACATTGGGACCAAACAGGCTTTTGCTCGCCAGAAATAATTCATAAACTTGTAATATGAGTATGTGCAAGAGACCGAACGCATATTATTTGGTTGGACCAATGAGATATTATGTACCTACTACGTACGTAGTACATTATTTATATCGACGGGTTGGATCATGGTTGCCACCACAGAAAAGCAAAGGCCTTATTGCCACGCAACAGCAGCCGCCAGTGGATTAAAATTCGACCTAATGAAATAAAAAATAAAAAAGCGGGAACTTCTTTCCCGCTTTTTCTTTACGTTATCTTTAGCTATTTTTTTTGTTGATAAATTTCGATACATTCCGGACCATTTTAAAGTGTTTTGCCAGTTCTAATAAGTGAATAATAAATGATAGAATGTATCAAGCTCATTGTAAGACCTTTTTGTATGTTATAAAGAGCCCGAGCCATGGCACTAGCGGATACATTGTAATGATTTTCGATCTGTAATTAATGTAAAGGACACATTATACTGTGTTCAGATGCCCATGTACCGTGTATGAATCATTGTAAGGTGTTGTACACATTATCATGTGTATGTGTCTCATTGAACAGAAACCTACACATTATAATGTGTTGAATGCATTGTCAAGTGTTTAACTTTTTACTACTGTGTCCGATACATTGTACTGTTTCGTCCATTTTGTAATGTGAATAATACATTACAGAATGTATCAAGCCCATTGTAAGACCTTTTTTTTACATTTTAAGGAGCTGGAGCCGTTACAATTTAGCGGACACATTGTAATGTATTTTGATCTGTAAATAATGTAAAGGACATGTTACACTGTGTTCAGATGCCCATGTATAATGTACATGAATCGTTGTAATGTGTTGTGCACATTATCATGTGCGTGTGTCATTGAACAGACAACCACACATTATAATGTGTTGAATGCATTGTCAAGTGTTTAACTTCTCACTACTGTGTCCGGTAGATTGTACTGTGTTTCGTCTATTTTGTAATGTGAATAATACACTACAGAATGTATCAAGCCCATTGTAAGACCTTTTGTACATTTTAAGGAGCTGGAACCATTACAATTTAGCGGACACATTGTAATGTATTATGATCTGTAAATAATGTAAAGGACACGTTACACTGTGTTCAGATGCCCATGTATAACGTACATGAATCGTTGTAATGTGTTGTGCACATTATCATGTGCGTGTGTCATTGAACAGACAACCACACATTATAATGTGTTGAATGCATTGTCAAGTGTTTAACTTCTCACTACTGTGTCCGGTAGATTGTACTGTGTTTCGTCTATTTGTAATGTGAATAATACACTACAGAATGTATCAAGGCCATTGTAAGACCTTTTTTACATTTTAAGGAGCTGGAACCATTACAATTTAGCGAACACATTGTAATGTATTATGATCTGTAAATAATGTAAAGGACACGTTACACTGTGTTCAGATGCCCATGTAACGTGCATGAATCGTTGTAATGTGTCGAACACATTATCATGAGTGTGTGTCATTGAACAGACACCCACACATTATAATATGTTGAATGCATTGTCAACTTGTTTAACTTCTTACTACTGTGTCCGGAACATTGTACTGTGTTTTACCATATGCATAATGTGAATGGTTATAACAAAGCAGATACATTGTAATGTATTTACATCTGTAAATAAAGTTTAAGGAACATTATCATGTGTTTCGGTCTTTATGCATGTGCTGGAAACGTTCTTACGTTTTTTACACATTATAAGATAATTCCCACATTGTAAGGAGTCAGACCCATTACAACACATTACAAATGTACGTAGCATTTTAGGTACATTGTAATGCGTAAAATTCATTATCTAATGTATTCGACTCCTTACTAATGTGTATGGCTCATTATGTAATGTTAAATAAACTTTATTAATGCACGATTGACTTCGCACATTATGAAACATCAAAACGTAATGTGTGTTTCAATAGGGCGTAAGTAGCTTTCAGCATTATTTTAGTTGACAACTACGTGTACGTAGTTGGCAGAACACACATTTTTTGTTTTGTGGCGGTCACCAAACGTAAGGAGCTATGGACTCATTATTACGTAGTAAATAACTAAAATAAGTAGATTTACTACTTAATTTAGTAAAATTGGCGGACTCATTATAAAATGTGATTTATCCCAGTACAAATTTTTCTCAGTGTACAGTACCACAAGATGACACATCGGTAACTCGTGACGACAAAGGGAGTAAAAACAAAGTAGGGATAACTATCAATTTTAAGGTTTGGTTTATTTATATTGCGCTCGTATCAAATTTAAGAGTTTCCTCTCGCTGCTGATGAGTGGTAATAAAATATTTGAGTTTCATTCTAAAACTATGAACATTTTGCAGGTTCCTCACTGGCAGCGGGATGTTATTCCAGCATTTGGTAGCAGCGTAGTGAAAACTGCCTCTGAAAGCGGCTAAACTATGGCGTACCGATCATCTATAATCCTCATCATCAAAATCATCAGCCCGTATTCATCCACTGCTGGACGTGCCTCTCCGTGTCAAGGCCACTGAGCCCGATCTTCAACTCTTCTTGCCATCGTCACTCCACCTGGCCAACGCCTCACTACGTTCGCCTAAACGTGGTAAACAACTCGCTTACCCCAACGGTTGTCGGTTCTTCGACTTATTATTATTCGAGTAAAGTCGCGGGTGAAAGGAAAAAAAACGATAATTATTACTTGATAATTATTTTTTCCTACGGATGTTTTTTTTTACTTGGTTGCATATAGAGTATAGACCATCTAAATTCTAAACCAAATAAAACGTGACATTTTGCTAGAACAAAATTAGATTAGAGCGGAATCTATTTTACGCCAGTAAGCGTAATTCAAAATCTTAGCATTTTACCACAAGAATAGATTCAAATTAGCTTGTGGAAACTTTTTTATGAATTTATTATGAATAAGCAAATAAAGTTATTTCGATTTTCATAATCGATTATTATTGTTTTACAGCCTGTGATTAAGATGTCGCAATGAAAATTGAACATCCTTTTCCGTCACACCAATAAAGAACGACATTGTTTTGGGTTCATTTTGTCTATAAAAAATACAAATATCATGCGCGTTATCTCGATGACAGCCGTCATGGAGATCAAGCTAAATATCACTCTGGCAGCTGTCTGGGCGATCAAGCTATGTTGCACAAACTATACGTGCGTCAGTGTACCGAAAACTTTGCGGGCTGCTAATAATAGATGGAAAGTTCATCGCAAACACTAAGAGAATCGTAAAGTTAGCTGTTAAGTTCGTTATGATACCGATAACAATCGATATCTTTGACAGTAGCTGGCAGTCTTGAAACAGATAGCTATGCCATCGCAAGCAACCGATCACTAACTCAACAAGAATAAAAACAGTACAGTTGTGACGATGTCAAACCTCTTACATCATAATCATACTCATTTGATAGTTTGCCTACATTAATTCTAAATTCAAAAAACCAAAAATAATTCCTACATTGTCAGGCATTATCACAATACAACTCGATGGACGAGACAAGTTTGCAGAAGTTTAGTTATATTTATACTTGTTTTATCTATCCTTGTTGATTTATAAGTTTATTATCGTCTCACTGAGTACTACAACTTATTTGCTACTAAGACTTAAACATTTCGATGTAGATACCAGTAAAAATGCAAGTAAAAAAAAAAAAGTTAAATGTTTGTTTCCGAGTCATGGATGTAATATTCTTATCTATGTATGTTTATCCGTTATCTAGTGCCCATAGCACAGGGTATCCTAGTTTGGGGCTAGTTAATTGGTGTGGAAATGTCCCGAATATATTTATTTTTATTTATTTATTAAAATAAACATACTTAAATATCTCTACTCTGTGACTTCTTTCTTCACTTCTACGAGGAACATAGCAAAATCTTCAAGTCACTTATTGAAGAAGTTTGTAAATTAATAGCTAGTTAGGTACAACCTTCTTAATAATATTCAACAAGTGCTGTCAAACATATTAGAAGAATGAAAAATGACTGATCTAAGTCAAGTGTCTTAAAATATATATATATATATATCGGATACGAAAAACTTTAGCTATTGTGTTTTAAATTAACTGCAACTCTGCTCCTAATCAGTGTTCCATGTAGTTCGACAATCTTAGAAAACTACCTTGGGATTTCCACTCGCACTTATAAATTTTAATAGGTTTTGGCCCCACCATGGAAAACGCTACAGGTAACATAAAGATTGGGCTTTTAGAAGGGAAAAATAACTGGGATACCTGGAAATATAAAGTAACCTGCCTATTACGAACTGTTCCGTCAGCGCTAGAAATAGTAGAGGGCACCTTTCGAAAACTAGAAGCTCCGGCTACCGCAGGTGGAGATACTGTGGTCGGCACATACAATGCTAATATCGAGCGTTTTGTTAAAGCCGACTCAACCGCCCTGCTATTACTTACGACCAATATGCAGGAAGAGACCCTCAGAAAAGTGATACGGTATACCAAAGCACGTGATGTATGGCTCGAATTACATCACCTATTTGATGGTACCGACGAAGATAAGGCGTACAATCTTTGTATGAGTTTCATCGGTTATAAAAAAGATGAAGTAGATGACATTCCCACTCAAATGTCTAAATTAAAGAACATTTGAACGCGACTTAATCAAGAATTTAAGAAAGATAACAATAAAGAGTTGCCGGAATTGCTTTTAATTTGCAAAATTCTCGACACCCTTGATGAAACTTTTTTTCGTTTAGAAGTAGCTGGCTGTTACTACCTAAATCTGATTGGACCGTTGAAAGCCTTACAAGCCATCTATGTGCATTTGAGCGAGCATTGCAAAATAATAATAACGTGCAAGAAAACGAGAAAAGCAACGTGAATTATACCGACTAGACGTAGTAAACGTACCACCAGATAATCCTCCCGAAATCTATGCAACGACAGCAACGATGCACCTATATCACGAAAGATTTGCGCATCAGAACAAGAGACATGTAAAAGCTACAGTTAAACGCGAACTGGGGCTAGACCTGCCACTTGACAAGGAGTCATTGTAATTTGTCATTGAAGGCTGCATATATGGGAAAGCCCATAGATTAAAATTCGGTACGAGAGCTAGAGCCTCATTACCTGGAAAACTCGTACATACTGACGTTTGTGGACCATTTCAAAAAAGTTACTTGAAGTTGCAACATTATATTCTGTTTAAAGATGACTTCACAGGCTACCGTATGGTATGCTTCCTAAAAAACAAGTCCGAGGTCAAGGCTAAACTCGCCCTGTTGCTCAGACGAAAGTAGCGGGACATACCATTAAATGCCCACTGCGGTAGTGAATTTGACAACAAGTACATTCGACAAATTTTGGACTCACACGGAATCCAGCAGGACTTGTGGCTCCGTTCACGCCAGAACATAATGGTGTAAGCGAACGGGAGAACGTAGAAACTGCACGCGCAATGATGTATGCGCATGAACCATTGCCGCAACAGTTGTGGGCTGAGCTGATAAACACTGCCGCTTAAATTTAAAACAGAACAGGTCCGACGAACAGCAATAAATCTCCCTTTGAACTTTGGTATGGAAAAAGCATCTACGTATAATAGGATGCACCGCTTACGTCCATGTACCAAAACAAAAGAGAAAAAACTAGACAAAAAGTCATCAAAGGCCGACTTATTGGTTACGATGAAGATTGCTACCGTGTCTGGATTACTGACGGAAAGAAAAACACACTTCTTCGTTCACGAGATGTCTTCTTCAACGAAACTGCCCTACCCTTCGGTGACGTTGACCCACCATGTGAAGATACTGATACGAGTGAATACACGTTTCAGTTGCCGATAGACAAAGAAACTGGCAATGAGGAACCAGCTTCGAACATGGATTTACAACAAAACCCCTTTAACGATTGAATTCGAGGGAAATCATGAACATTCAGTTACTAACGATGCTGAACGTGGTCTCGAGGGAGTATGTATGGAACCGGTCCACGAAGACCACGTCCATGAATCCGAACCAGTCTTACCGCAAGGCTATGTTGACGAAAATGAATTTCACGATGCTGAGTCCCCACGCTACAATCTGCGTGATCGCAGTCAAATAAGACGTCCTGAAAGATTTGATGACTAGGTTTGCATTACAGAACCGTTTCCCACAAAATTTTCAGACGACATGAATGGGAATGATCACGAGGAATGGATTAAAGCGATGGACAGTGAAATGAAATCACTTAAGGACCTAAATGTGTGGACACCTTGTGTTTTGCCAAATGACAAAAAGGCTCTTCCCTGCAAATGGGTTCTTCGTTTTAAAAATAACCCAGGTGGCTCAACCGATAAATGTAAAGCTCGACTTGTTGATAAGGGTTACAAGCAAAAAAATAACCCAGGTGGCTCAACCGATAAATGTAAAGCTCGACTTGTTGATAAGGGTTACAAGCAAAAAAATAACCCAGGTGGCTCAACCGATAAATGTAAAGCTCGACTTGTTGATAAGGGTTACAAGCAAAAAAAAAGGATAAGACTATGATTAGATCTTCAGTCCTGTTGCAACTTGCAATAAAAACACTAGGACTTGTGAAGTGTTGAATAAGAGAGAGTAATGAAGAAGTTTGTAAATTAATACCTAGTTAGATACAACCTACTTAATAATATTCAACAAGTGTTGTCAAATATAATATAAGAATGAAAAATGACTGATGTAAGTCAAGTGTCTTGACAAGAAATATATACATATATCGGATACGAAAAACGTTAGCTATTAAGTTTTAAATTAACTGCAACTCTGCTCCTAATCAGTGTTCCATGTAGATCGACGTTCCTAGATGACTTGGGATTTCCACTCGCACTTATAAATTTCAATACCACTTCAGCTGCGAGCCTATTATCTTCTATGAGAAGGAAAGCTAAAAGGATGGCTCGCGAAGTTTCCTCTACACCTATTACTTACTATTGTGAGCTAGGAGTCCTTTTGAGCTGGAAGAAACACCCTCGGGGGACCTCCGGCCACAATTGGCGCCCTCAACGTGTCCTTCCCTGCCCAGCTCTACCTACCTTCGAGTTCCAGTTTTTTTGTTGTGTGAAATTAATTAAATTGTGAATCCGTGTACTATTTTTAAGCAGTGATCCCAAAATTCTAAAAGGCACTGTGCCATATTAATTTAATTTTGGAAATATTTGGCAAACCCAGAACAGTTTTTTATACTAATGTGTATTTTATAATTGCATTCCAGTCATTCATGTAAGTAAGACATTTTCATTAACACGTACTTTGTTCCGAATTTTGCTATTAGTCTACCTAGTTCCAATTTACGCTAAACTTTGACGCGTTATTATGCGTGACGCATTAACGCGTAGTTGCATTAAAGCATTTTTTTTATTTGTAGTTCTCATAAAAATGGACCTCGTGCATCTAAATAAACCAGAACTGATCTATGAATTCAAATGTCGAAATGCTGAGGTCCATGCAACAGATACTGCAGAAAATTTACGATCAAGGTTATCGACCTTACTTGATAGCTCGAATACTCAGGACTTACAAAGCGCGTATACATTTGAACAATCCTGTTCATATAGCCGAAATTCAAAAATGTATAACCATTATTTCTGCACGTTTAATAGCCTACCCGGTTCGAAAGGAGAAGAATGCGTCCTATATTCTGCATGTAAGAAATAGATTAAATAACATGAATATTACCACCGAACTGTACGACAGTACAACTAGAAACATTTAAAAATGTTTCAGAAAGTTTATTCGATTTACAAAAACGTTTCGAAACATTAAAAAATCCTAGCTGCTCTTCTACAGGAAGTTCATATTTTGACCTACTTACACAAAAACAACAAGGTATTTCAATCAACATATCAATTAACGAAATTAAACGGTTTATTTACAAGATAGATATAGTTGCCCAAAAGATTTCATTGAAAAAGTAGAGGAATTCGCAATTGCTCGAAAAATTTCACATACTAAACTATACAACCACATATACGATATTGTTAAAGGAACTCTTTTAGATTGGTTTTGATCTCGCAAACAAACAATCCCAGATTGGGAATGTTTTAAAATAACTTTACTAAAAGAATTTGAAATCACAAACTATGATCATAAAGTACGGAAAATCATAGATGCACGCAAACAAAAAAACAAATTAGCGTGAGATTTGTTATTTTACTGAATTAGAATAATTATTTGCAAAATTACGTGAGCCTATTTCAGAAAAAAACAAGATTGTCATTCTTGGGCGTAACTTGCGACCCGAATTCGGTCAAAGGTTATCACCAAACGATCTTCACTCGTTCGCAACTTTCTTTAAAACTTGCGAATGGTACGAAAGTTGCATTGAAATCTCCAACTCTGAAAGTCCTTCTACATTACAAAACTTAGCGAAGCCTTCGACTTCTAATAACCAACACAGCCGCTGCTACATCTAATACACCACATTATCATCATCTACATCTATTATCATCATCGGTTTATATTGTCTCGTTTTAAACCAATTAATGTGATTAATTATGATCCAACACATACTTCTGATTCGTGTGTACCACGAATCAGAATTCTGTATACTCCAAGTGTAGCACAAATCCCACATCAACTCCTGACACAACAAACTCTACAGGTACACCCATTCTAAACTCTTAAGCGTTATAACAGCATTAGAGTATTGGCGTTGTTACCTAGACAATGGCTAAAAGTTTACTATCTATACCGATTATTCTGCACTTCAATGGTTCTTACATTTAGATAATCCTACAGGTAGACATGCCCGCTGGAGCATAAGCTTATCAATGATAAATTTTGACATTAAATATAAATATAACATTTGGTCCCTATCTTGGACCAAATGTTCATTGCCACGTTTATATTGTCTCGTTTTAAACCAATTAATGTGATTAATTATGATCCAACACATACTTCTGATTCATGTGTAATACGAATCAGAATTCTGTATACTCCAAGTGTAGCACAAATCCCACATCAACTCCTGACACAACAAACTCTACAGGTACACCCATTCTAATACCCTCATAAACTCAGAATTAAGTTGGAAAGAAGTAATCCCATCTGAATTTTGTACAGCTAATATCGTCGAAAACCATTCGTTCAACCAACTAATTGTATATAAATATACAGATACATACATTTACACATCACACACTCATCACACATACACATACACATACACACATAAACTCACATACTCACCCTAATCAGTGGATAGTGTGACTGTATAAATAGGCCTACACTATTGATATTTAAGGTTTCTCTTTCTTATGAGTTTTATTTTCAAGGAATGGGAATATGACTATGAATGATGATGAATTAATGTGTGATTTATGAATTTGAATGCATCGAGGAATCCAATCAATTGTATATTGACATTGTAAATTAACATGTTCACCTAAAAATTAAAGGCGATAAGCCAAATTGGTCAACAAAATAAATTCAAAGGAGCTTGTGCAAGTTTTTTAGAAAATTGGCCAGAGTTTAAAACTTCCTTTTCAGCTCAGCATTTCCATTATTTTAAATAATTATTGTACCATTTTAACTTTATTACCCTTATTATATATATTTTTATTGTAAAGTTCTACTTATTTTTATATAAACCTATTGTTTTGGAAAATGTATACATTAACATTAAAAAAATATGTAGTCAAAACTAAAAAATATATTATTTTTTTCTCCGGGAGGCGGGTTATTGTTACGATGTCAAATCTCTTACATCATAATCATACTCATTTGATAGTTTGTCTATATTGATTCTAAATTCAAATAACCTGTCATGCCTATGTCGGGGCTGGTTGTTATTTGGAATAATGTTCAGTCTATGTCTTCAAAATAATTGATCTAGCCCAATTAAATAAAAACACTTGAGCTAAATCACATAGTAGTTTTAATCACGTTTGTATACAAAGACCTGGCGGAGACGACTGCCGACGGAGGGGGGCGCTCGGACAGCCGCTCTACAGTTTTCTTAATGTGCTAAATATAATATGTCACTACACATTCCCCCTCTTTAATTAAAAAAAATAATTAATGGTAAATTCCAAAAACTTCCAAAATTACATTTTCATAACAATAAAAAAAAAATTTGATTGAAGCTTAAAACATTCAACTTAACTTAAAACTACGTATGCATCTGAAATATGGGTGGCATCATGTTGTATATCATGTATTATACGGGATTTGCTGACGGTGTCGTTGCGCACGGCGGAGCGGTCGCGGTGGGTGGCGGCGGCGCGCCGGCGCCGGCTATCTGCCCTCGCAACCACACTGCTATCTGCCCTTTCAGCTTTCTCCAAATCAGTAGTAAAATAATAGTCGCGAACAAACTCAAAATCACTAGTAACATGATGTTTTGATTTGATAAATGCGATTCCATATTTACTGTTCCGTTTTGTGCGATAACTACCTCGTCTTTCTTCTCTTCTTTACTTTGCTCCTGTCCCATATTATCACGACGAAAAACAAACGTTCGTATGGAATGCGACTGCACAAAATAATGAGTGGAAACGCGGTAACATGAATATGACCCATATTTCTGCACATACAACCATTTACTTAACATTAAATACGAGTAGTTACATGCTAGAATTACTAATTGCAAAAATGCTAACTAAAGGAGTTTATAAGTATGCGGCTTTGCAAAGATGCCGATTATACTTATAAATACTATGTAGTGTTCGTGCATCTTTTTACAACTAAACTAAATTACGATACATTTGCGATACATTTTAAATACGTTATTCAATATACTACTCGAATTATACGTCATTTTGAAAACGGATCGGCGTTCGTACGGCTCGTCCAGATCTAGTTTTCCTGCTGGCTGCACCGGAGGCATCTGTGTTGGTACCGCCGGTACTGTGGCTCTGTGGTACAGGGCTCGACGAGTCTCTCTCTGCACTATTTAATGCATTAGATCGTTCCTCCGTGCCTGGGATCTTTAGCGCCACGGGGCTCTGTGAGCCTCTCTGCGAAACGATCTGTTCGCCGTCGTCAGCTAGCAATAGATGCGCTGGTTTTAATCTATCTATTGATATATGCGTGGTTTTGCCGTTGATGTTCAGTACGAAAACCTTTTCCCCTCTATTTATTACGGGATATGGGCCATCATAAGTGGGTTGAAGAGGTTTCCTTACCGCATCATGCCTAACGAATACATAATTTTCCGTTCTTAAATCAGGATGCACGAAAACTGCACGAGAATTGCCATGACTTGATCTTGGAACCGGTTTGTATTTTTTAATTGAATCTCGAATGTGGTCGACTAAAGTCGCGGGATCGCTTACTTGTTTGGTGACGTCAAAAAATTCGCAGGGAATTCTTATTGATTGACCATATACCATTTCTGCTGCGCTTACCCCGCTGTCGCGTCTGATAGCTGTTCGCAAACCTAGTAAAACCATCGGTAACTCATCTACCCACGACGTACAGTCTAGGCGTGCAGTAAGGGCAACTTTGAGAGAGCGATGCCACCGTTCTATCATTCCATTACTTTGTGGGTGGTACGCGGTGGTGCGAAACTTCTCTACCCCCATGTACTGCATCAGACGAGTAAAAAGCGTACTTTCAAATTGACGACCTTGGTAGCTAGTGATGCGATGACATATACCAAACCGTGCTATCCAGCCGTCATATACTACCTTTGCGACTGTGTTAGCAGTTATATCCTTGACCGGGAAAATCTCGGGCCATCTAGTACATCGGTCTATTATAGTGACTAAGTACTTGTAACCTTCCTTTGTTTCGGGTAATGGGCCTACTATGTCTAAATTGAGGTGTTCAAACCTGGCAGACGGTAGAAACTGTTGTAGGTCGGAAACCGTGTACCGTTGCACCTTCGAACGTTGACATTGTACACAAGCTTTAGCCCATAAACCTATATTTCGATTCATTCCTGGCCAAAAGATTTTTTGAGTGATCATACTGCGTGTCGTCCGTATACCTGGGTGACTTAGATTATGTATAGCATTAAAGACAATCTTGCGAAATGACTCGGGTACATAGGGTCTGACGTTGCAAGTAGATACCTCGCAATATACCTGTGAATTGCATCCGGGCAAGCTGACACGTTTCAACTGAATGTTACCTGATATGTTATTCGAAGTAACATACTCGTCGTGGGACTGTGCTTATGCCAATGCTGCATAATCGATGGCTGACGGGCAATATACTGTCTCTACCCTAGATAAGGCATCTGCACATTGGTTATCTGAACCGACTATGAACCTTATGTCCGTGGTAAACTCACTTATAAACATCAGCTGCCGTGTTCGCCGTGGCGTCTCTTTGTCTGTACCTATCTTTTTGAATGCATGTACTAGTGCTTGATTGTCGGTATACACAGTAAGGGTACGACCTTCATTCATGTTCCTAAAAAATTGAATGGCCATGTAAATAGCCAACAACTCACGATCGTAAGCAGAGTACTTACGTTGAACTGCTGATAGCGCTTCGGAAAAGTATCCCAACGGCTTCCAAGTACCTTGATGCAGCTGCTGCAGTACTGCTCCCACACAGGTGTCAGATGCGTCGGTCATGAGCGCTAATGGGACCCCTGGTAAAGGATGGAACAACATACAAGCATTTTTCAAGCTCTCTTTACATTGTTGGAAAGCATTCTCCGCTAATTCAGTCCATTCAATTTTAGTACTATCATTTTTTTTAACTCCATGCAAATACGCATTTAATAACGACTGATAAGACGCGGCCTGTGGAAGATGAGCGCGGTAAAAAATTAACATTCCCAAAAAACGAAGTAGTTGAGCTACTGTCTGTGGTTTCGGGTAATCTTCTAGCGCCTGCACCTTATCTTCCAAAGGGCGTATCCCCTCAGTTGATACTTCGTAACCCAAAAAATCTAGTTTATTTTGGCCAAAACAACATTTAGATAGATTCCATACTGGGTAAATCGTTCTAAAACTTGAGCTAAGTGTCGTTCGTGGCTGATGACGTCAGAACTGGCTACTAACACATCGTCGATATAACAGTATATAAAATCTAACCCTTACAGCACCGTGTCGTTCATAAAGCGTTGGAATGTTTGAGCCGCGTTCCTTAGACCAAAAGTCATGCGTGGGAACTCAAACAAACCAAACGGCGTTATGATAGTGGTTTTTTCTACATCATCAGGCCAGATCTCAATAAAATTATATGCACGATTTATGTCTAGACGCAAGTATATAGTCTTATTAGCAAGTACATAGGTAAAATCTTGCAGTCGCGGTATAGGGTAACGATCCGGTTTTGTGATCGCGTTGAGTCGCCGATAATCGCCGCAGGGTCTCAACTCACCATTCTTCTTGGGAAATACATGCAATGGACTGGCCCATGGACTTTTGGAGGGCCTGCAGATTCCCATCACTTGCATGACGCGGAACTCTTCCTTCACCTTGGCATACCTGTCCGGGTGCAGTGGTCTCGCTCGAGCGTACACTGGTGGGCCGGTGGTCTCTATGTGGTGATATACAGAGTGCTTAGATGGTTCCCTGAAAGAAACTGGTTTGGTTACATCCGGATATTTTTGCAAAAGTTCGGCATACGGATGCGTAATGTCCACTGCGTATATCAGTGAATCACTGTAAGGTACTATTGGCGCGATAACACACAAATTAGTCGTTTTGTCCACTAACTTTTGTTCACTTATGTCTACCAATAGTTTATAGTGTTTTAGAAAATCAGCACCAAGAATAGGCTGTTTCACGCAACAAGCGGTTTTTCAAAGCTTCGTACTTCCGATCGGGCGGGTTAACGATCAAATCTGTCACTTGAGTTATCGCGTCTTTTGTTAATTTGGAAAGTATCACGTTGAATTTTGAGTCGTCCCCAATTTTTTGTGGTGCTAAAATCGCTTCGGTCCGTATAAACCACACTCTGGGCTGATCCTCCCAAAAATCTGGTATTTTCTGAGTAAGCGACAAAGCTGAACAGGTAGTCCCCGGCTGATCCATTTCGTCTACCTTCTGTTGCTGTGGGTCGACCGGTGTTTCGAGTGCTGGATTCATTTTGTAACAATTAAATATGAGTCACTGATTTGTTTATATTTAATTTGACAAAAATGTTCACTAAAATAAAAATAAAGTTTTTGCGTATTCACTATAGTCTGGGGTCACCAATGTCGGGGCTGGTTGTTATTTGGAATAATGTTCAGTATATGTCTTCAAAATAATTGATCTAGCCCAATTAAATAAAAACACTTGAGTTAAATCACACAGTAGTTTTAATCACGTTTGTATACAAAGACCTGGCGGAGACGACTGCCGACGTAGGGGGGCGCTTGGACAGCCGCTCTGTCTCAGTTTTGCTTAATGTGCTAAATATAATATGTCACTACACCTACATTGTCAGGCATTGTCTCATCTCGATGGACAAGAAAAGTTTGCAGGAGTTTAATTATATTTTTACTTGTTTCGTCCATCCTTGTTGATTTATATGTTTATTATCATCTCACTAAGTACTACAACGTAATTGCTACTAAGACTTAAACATTTTGAGGGTTTATTGTTTGCTCGCGTCCATAGGATTCAGCCCTCGATGTCCTACACGTGACCCACGGGTAGGATTCAGCCCTCGATGTCCTACACGTGACCCACGGGTAGGATTCAGCCCTCGATGTCCTACACGTGACCCACGGGTAGGATTCAGCCCTCGATGTCCTACACGTGACCCTCGGGCAGGATCCAGTTAACATCAATAAAACTAAATTACTTCATTTTAAAAACTATAAGCAGAGTCCAGTACATCTCAACATCGAGAATAAGGGCAGTAAAGTTAATTTAGTAAATGAAACATTTTTTTTAGGGGTGACAATTGAACTGGAAATCACACATTAATAAAATAAATGAACAACTATCACAATACTGTTTTTCTCTTTCTGTACTACGGAAGCTATTGAGCTACGGAATCATTTTCTAGGGAAACTCAGTTGAAATAGAGTCCACTTTCATTCTTCAAAAGAAATGTCTCCGAATTATTTATAACTTAGATAAAACTGATACCTTGCGTCATATATTTAAGGAAAACATTTTTTTTAACATTAACGGGTATATATATTTATGAAATATGTTTGTTTGTAAAAAATAATCAAAACTTCTTCTTTGATGTAAATTCCAGTCGCGCTGATAAATTACGTTCCAAATATAAACATAACATATGCATACCACAGGTCCATATTGCCATGTACCATAAAAAAACATTTTATACAGCCATTAGAATATACAATCATTTACCCCTAGAATTGAAGATAATGACAGAGTATCAGTTTAAACATAAATTGAAAGGCTGGTTTATTTCCAAAGTGTTTTATAATTTAATAGAATACTTTGAATGATTATTTCTAAAATTAAGTTTATTTAAAAATGAGTACATCACAGATATAAGGTAAAAATGTAATAAAAATGTAAACTTGCTGATTCTCAGGTACATAATTATTAGTTACTTAAGATACTTGTTGTCAATAAGTTAATTTATATTTATTGTACGTCCGAAAAGGGCAAAACTGTTGTTCCTCTAATATTAACTCTACCACCTTTTGTACACAGTTTTATGCAATAAAAACATTCTGATTCTGATTCTGATACTATTGCATTTAGCCAGCGTTCCCTAAATAGTCAAAATGTCGAGCTCCAGTCAGTCAGGTAGTCAAAAGTCTAGTCAAGTCAAAATCAAACTCACGGTTCAATAAAGTGGTGGAGATTTACTGGTTTTTTTTTGCGTTTGTATCAGTTATTTGCCTTCACTCGTGCACGTTAACAAACTTCACTCGTGCACGTTAACAAACTCCACCAATATTGCACATTAACACACTCGTGCACGTTAACAAACTCCACCAATATTGCACATTAACACACAAAGAAACACAAGATTGAGAAAATAAATTAATGCATTTTGTTTGCAATTGCAACTGGACTTTGTTTACCTACTTAAGTTATTCTATGAAAACTTTAAGGCTGGTTTATTCCCACAATTCTTATTCTGTAAGATTCAACTTAAACGCTATTTGTTTTCTATATAATTAAATAAATATAATAGAAACAACTGGAAATACTGACCGTGTGTCATTTATATCATTTATATTAAGCAAAGTAAGAGTAAAAAATGACAACAAAAGTATTCGTCGAGTGAAGTACGATTTCGAAATAAACGAGTGTTGTATCTGATACTTATTTATGTTTCCTCTGCCGGTGTTTATTTCCGCATTTTGTTGATCGCCTGCGAATTTCCATAGTGGGCGCCGCGCCCGTTTATAGCAGCGCAGTGGTCCACGCACGCTCTGCTCACACAGCTGACGTTGATGATTTTTGACAACCGCTCGAGATCGCCTCTGATCGCTACTCTCGTTGCTATTATTATACTTAACGCATTCTCTTTTATTATTTGCATTAAATTATGGTATTCTGGATTGGTCTATGCTGGATCCATTACATGTGTACTTTATGTTAACAATTCTAAAATCTCATGTCCTCAAGCAATGAAAACGTAACATAAAAGATATTAATGCCTCTAACTTTGATGATAACCGCCATCCAGCCAGACCTGGGAAAGAAAAATAATCTGAATAAATGTGCGTCCGCCCCCTGTGCCCCCGGGGCGGCGAAGGAGTCGGGCGCCGGTGCTAGGTGGCGGTAATAACATACCTACCAACATTATCGTGGCGGCATGGAGTGCTGATCAGTTTAAAAAAATCTATAATTTTAGTGTCTGAATCAGGTGAACCGTACCTCGTAAATTCTACTGAACCAGTGAATCTACGAACTGATTTAAATTTTGCAAACTATATCTGCTTGTTGATGTGCAGAAAGCGCGGCGACGCGGCGCGTCTTCAAATGGAGGTTTCACCATAATTCCTTCTTCTATTTGTTTGCGTGAACTTTTAAGAGCAATCACGAACGTCGGTTCCATTTTATTCTGGATACAAAGTTTACGAGTCGGAATTACCTCACATCCGTCAAAACATTCCTAGATTAAGAAAGTTTGCGACAAACAGTCGAGTTAGGCACAAAATACTAAGTTAGGTATTGTGCCGGCGCGGCGGACTCAAGCAGAATGTTGTGTGTGGCGGTGGAAATGTTGCGATTTGAAGTATTTTTACACAACTGCCCAAAAAAAGGAGTGTTATATTTTTAGAATTCATGTATATATGTATGTATGTATTTATGTATGTATGTTTGTATGTGAGTTTCTTTATTCCACCATAACTTTTAAATGCCTGAACAGATTTAGACGAATGGGGTATCGTTAGAATCCTTACAACCCCCGAGTAAAAAAGCCAATATTAAAAAAAAAAAAATGGCAGTATGGCAACACAAAAGAAAAATGGGTATCAAATTGAAGGTCTTAATAGCACAAGTGTTTTTTTTTAGCTTTTAAGCTAGTTATTATCTATTCTGTAGCCGCATGACAGTGAACAGTGTTGCGTTGCGTTGTTGCAGCGTGCTGAAGAGGAACCGCATAACGTACATCGATGACCGCTGCTTCGCCTCCACGCCCAACCTCCGCGTGCTGTGAGTATTCATATTCTAAGTACATACCTACGTCTGCTTCTCTACTACAATATTGTATGCTTCCACTTCTGCTTCTTTAGTTATAGCAGTACCTATAGCGGAGCTGGTATATAGTCATTCAAATGATATTAGACTACTACTACTGGCCTCGTCATTTGATCATCTCATCAGTAGAACACGTAAATAATTCGTACGTAATAATCCCTGAACTTCGAAAGACACGTTAAGCTATTTAAAGATAAAAACAGGAGTTACTCTCGTGTAGTAGTTGGATTATTCCAACTATAATTTCAACCACATCTGGTGGTCTTTCTGAAGGGGAGTGCAGAATGCTCGCGAACGTGTCTTGCCTCGCACTGCGGGCAACCGCTACTGATGCGGGCGTGCAGGGTTGTCTGCTGCGTCGGCACGTCTTGGAGTAAATCCTCTTCATCAATCCAGTATCTAATCAAGGAACACTCAAAACTCTCTACATCTCCACCAGTCACCTTCTACGCAATATCATACGCTCCACGAAGACATGGTGTCCAAGCAGGTGGCAGAAACCATCCCCCGTCTCTGTTAAAGTTCTGACGCCTACTAATTTTGGTAGTTAACTTTTCACGCGCGAGCTTTATCAAACCGGATATGATGCCGCGTATCAGAAAACGGAGAGTGCTCAACTGCTAATAGGTAACTCCCGTTTTAATATTTCATCTTCATCAACAGCCTGCATTAGTCCACTGCTGGACATAGGCCTCTCTTTGTGCGTGCCACTGATCTCAATATTCGGCTCTTCTTATGTAATTGCAGATAGCTACTTTGCGTAAATCGTCACTCCATATGGCCGGAGGGCGTCGTCCTACTCTACGTTTTTCTATACGTGGTCTCCACTCAAGAACTCGTCTACCCCACCGGTTATCAGTTCTTCGACTAATGTGACCAGCCCATTGCCACTTCAGTTTGCTAATTCTTTGAGCTGTCGGTGACTTTCATTCTCTGCCAAATCACCCCGTTTCGGATACAATTAACCACGGACGATACCCCAAGCATAACCCGTTCCATAGCACGCTGAGCAACCTGAAATTTGTAGACCAGTCTCACAGTCAGTGTCCACGTTTCGGCTCCGTATGTCATTACGGTTAGGACGTACTGGTTAAAGACTTTCGTCTTTAGGCACTGTGGGATGGGCGACGAGAAGACATGGTGAAGTTTCTCAAATGCTGCCTAGCCCAGCCGAATCCGCTAATCGGCTTCCTTCTCAAACTTGTTTCTGCCCACCATAAGAGCTTGTCGTAGTTAGATATCATCATCATCATAATGTCAGCCTTTAGAAGTCTACTGCTGAACATAGGCCTCCCCCAAAGAGCGAGCATGGTTATCTGAGCATTGTGCTTAGGTCTTCCAGGGTTTCAGCCATGATGACTGTATCATCAGCAAATCGAAAGTGTATTCGCCATTGATATTAACACCAAATCCGTTCCAGTTCAGAAACTTGAATATATCTTCCAGTGCAGAGGCGAACAGTTCCGGAGAAATAACGTCTCCCTGACTCACCCCTTGTTGCAGCTGGATAGAATTTGTGCTCTGATCCTGAAGACGAACTGTCATGGTGGCGGTGCTGTACATACACTTCAACACTTCGATGTACCGGTAATCAATCTGGCACCGCTGTAATGGCTGTAGCACTGCCCAGGTCTCGACTGAATCAAAGGTTTTCTCGTAGTCCACAAACGCTAGACATAGTGGTCGATTATACTCTTCGGTCTTCTGTATAATCTGCCGGAGCGTAGGATATGGTCTACGGTGCTAAAGCCTTTTCTTTGTAGATTAGAAACATCAGCGGACCCAGTATACTGCCTTGAGGCACGCCTAGTGAAGTTACCTCTGGTTTGGACTGAATGATTTCCACGGTTTTATTGTTTTTATTGAAGCAAGTAAGTATTGTGGACTGCACTCTATTTTTTAAATAGGACTGGAACAAAGCATTCGCGGTTCCACGAATACCAACAGCTTCTAGTTGTCGTATAAGAATAGATGGAACCAAGCAATCAAATGCCTTAGTCATGTCCAGCAGGAGGGCCGTGCATTGTTTTTTCTGATTTATGGAGTCCCATACTTTTTGTGATATTTAATAAAGGGCCATCGATGTTGACTTTCCCTCGCGAAATCCAAACTTATTACTACTAATTACTATAAGGCAATTAATGGTTCTATTATATAAGGCACGTTCAAAATTTTTTTAAAACGCCGGAAGTAAAGCTATTGGTCGGTAATTGTTTGGGTTATCTTTAGCTCCTTTTTTATGCTGGGGTTTAACTAAACTCACTTTTAGGTTTTCAGGAAAACATCCGGATTCAAACATCATGTTTACTAAAAAGGAAAGAGGTATCGCTATGAAAACTACACAAGCTTTTACTACTTGCATAGTTATATCGTCTGCTCCACTGCTTTTCTTATTTTTAACCTTTCTTACAATTGACACTACTTCATCAGCATCTGATGGTTTCAAAAAAATACTATTACAGGAAGATACGAAAGAAGGTGTATAGCTGGAATTAATATAACTGTCATCAATGTTCTGTGATATAAATAGATGATTGAGAAAATTTGCAATGTCAAGTTGGTTTGTAATTGCATTAGTGTCATTATTAATCGTGTCAACTGTCTGTTTTATGTCATTTGAAGGTGTTGTGTGCATTTTGATAAGACCCCAGGTTGCTTTGGCCTTAATGGTACTTTTTTGTAAATATTTCATGTTAGCTAATTTTTTGGAGCATCTTATTTTGGATTTTAGCGCTCTTTTTTACGTTTTGTAGAAACGAACATTTTCTTTTTTCCAGGGGCCTAAAGTTGTTTTGAGCGCCATCTCAATATCGTCTAGGCTGACGTCAGGCAGTTCGTCCATGTAGGGCGGGTCAGAATTGCGCGGAAATCCTCTGTGCTGGGTTTGGGTCTAGAAGCATGCGAGTCATGCATACATGTGAGACATGTGTGTGCATATGTCGTACAATCGGCCATATAAGTTTTCGATATCACAAAGGATCTCTGGCTTAGAGACGATGGTTGTGCCGTTATTGGTCTTGAACTTCGACAAATGTAATCTGCTCAATCGAAGATGATGAGCGAAGACTTTTGACGCCCGATTTGGTCAAATTGCCTTTTCTATCAGGTGATTATTTGAGCATTGGTGGTCATGACGCACAAGCTTACTGTTTTTTTTTTTTATTGAGGTCCCTTTTTTCTGTTCGTTTGGCTTGCTGTTGTTCCCATTGCTTTCTTCGCACGGAAATGGCAGGGCACCCTGCACTGAGTAATATGCAGTTGTCTATGGGGCTGGCGATCGAACGGCGTAGCTTCTCGCCCCGGAGACGCTGCTGACCGTCATCGGCCTGTGGCATTTGGCTACGATTGTTTTTAAATAGTTATATCGCCATCCAGCAGGCATGTGCATCTAAGAGTAACCAAAGCTCCCAAAGCTTAAGGCGTATGTAGGTATAGATCTAAACGTCAAGGTCTCACCATCGGGAAACTCAGTCTGTCAAGTACTTTTACAGTTAGAGAAAAAGCAAGAGATAGTCCCAAGTATAATTAATCCAAACATTTACTCACAAAGATTTTGCCTTCACGTTTTCGCACCTCCTCGAAAAGAGCCCTATTATTTGCCAAACATGTGTGTGAATGGTCGAGTGTGTTTGTTTGCACGCGGCTATAAACCTGACGATGACGGTTACTTTGCGCCGCCGACCGCCGCGTCGCAGATAGCGTCGCGTCGGTACAATTAACCAAACCTATCTCAGGCTTACCCCCAAGGTTTATCCCCTTATCTTGGTCGTTAGGGACACAAACAAGCTCTCAAGTTGGCCTCTCGAGAGACGTGCGCAGGAAAAACAATAAAAGATCACTTTTACCGCTACATCATTCGAGGATGTCCGGGAACTGTTTGTTAGTTATTAGTCAGCTGACAACCGACCTCGCGTTATTTGCGACCCAGTTTCGCGAAGTTGCAGGGTTCATACCGTTTGTTCACTTGTAAACTGATCTTTTCACTTAAAGATATAACTATGTACAGGACATATAATTCAATGTCTTTTGACCGACAGCTGTTGTGCTGCCTTTCTTTTGTTAGCTATATATCTACTTTGAAGGACCGTTGCTGTTTAGGTAATTTTTTTTTTATTGTTTCGCTAAACTGGATGTTACAATCGGTACAAATAATCATATTTGTAAAATAAGGCATAATAAAATATGTAAAGTAACGACCTTCTCGAAGTGAGCACTGCATGCAAATAAATAAAGGTATAGAGAGTACATACTAGGTACTACTAAATAAAGGTATAGAGAGTACATACTAGGTACTACTAAATAAAGGTATAGAGAGTACATACTAGGTACTACTAAATAAAGGTATAGAGAGTACATACTAGGTACTACTAAAATTATACAATAAATTACTAAATAAAATTACATTACTAAATAAGGTTTGGATAATTTTGATAATTTTGAGAATTTTTTAACAAAGGCTGACGATTCACTGAAAATGTCTAATTCTTGACAGATTTTACTATATGAAGAGCACATACGATACGAGAATGACGAACATATTTTGTGCGTTACTATGGAATATTGAAAGTTTTTATATTTTGGAGACGGCTGCTAGATCGTGGGATGAGAAATATAATTTTCTCAAGCAAGTCTGCACTATCAATTCTCCCAAAATAATTAATATTATTTTATGCAAAAACACGATATCAGCAATATTCCGCCTGTACTCAGATGGAACCATTTTAAAATTAGCAAGCCTAGAGTCGTAAGACGTTAGACGGCGGTAGAGGTTGTTTGCATACGATAGGTGGTAAAGGAATTACTTTTGTAGTGTTTCTAGACGATGGATATGCACTGCGTGTGAGGGGCTTGAGTTGGACTACTGTACTCTAGGATGGATCTCACAGAACTGTTGTAAATAAAGAAATTACTTTTGTAGTGTTTCTAGACGATGGATATGCACTGCGTGTGAGGGGCTTCAGTCGGACTACGGTATTCTAGGATGGATCTCACAGAACTGTTGTAAATAAAGGAATTACTTTTGTAGTGTTTCTAGACGATGGATATCCACTGCGTGTGAGGGGTTTCAGTCGGATTACGGTACTCTAGGATGGATCTCACAGAACTGTTGTAAATATTTTTAAATAAGTTTATTTTATTGCAAAAAAAAATATGTCTAGATACCTATTTAGTTACTTAATAAATCGTTATCTTTTTTTTATATTGTTTTTAGGATCATCTCATCTAATTGCGCGGGAAATACGTGCGTTGATATTGCACCGCGCCCTTCTGAGCCATACATTTGCAAAATACCTACGAGTCTTTGCGGGAGATTTGTGGAACGTGAACAAATCGGCCATTAACCAAGATGAATGAAATCGCGGTGGCTTGTGCAAATTTATTACGTTGCCGAAACGTTTCATTCATTTGGTTGGAAGGTGCCAAAGCCCCAGTCTTCATCGTTGACTAACCGCCACTTTTATACTTAAATAAATAAAACTCTGAAACGTCACAAAACCTACTCGAATACCGAACATATATTTGTAATACAAACGTTTTCATGTTCTTCTTTCTGTTTTCCAATGTCGACAGGCGGTTGGAAGAAAACTTACTATCAGAAGTGCCCCCGGCCATCCAGCTGCTCCCGTTACTTGAAGACTTGTGAGTATTGGACGCCTTGAGTCGGGTGCGCCGAACGAGCGCGTGTCACGCCTGTCCTCACGTTTACTTATCCGGTGTTGCAGGTCGCTGGCCAGCAACCGCGTGGAGCGCGTAGAGAACGGCGTACTGGCAGCGTCACGCCGCCTTGCGCGCCTCGAGCTGCGCGCCAACCCGCTGTCGCATGTGCACCGGCACGCGCTCACGCACCTGCCGCACCTCACCACGCTGTGAGTACCACCTCGCGCCGCCTTGCGTGCTTCGAGCTACGCGCCAACCCGCTGTCGCACGTGCACCGTGCTCACGCACCTGTCACAGCTCACCACGCTGTAAGTACCACCTCGCGCCGCCTCGCGCACCTTGAGCTTAGCGCCAAACTGCTGTCGCACGTGCACCGGCACGCACTCACGCACCCCAGGTAGCAATTTTACGTCATTATGACGTCCATTTACAGTAATTTCCGACGTAAATGACGTCGTAACCGTCGTCACACGGCCGTGTTCTAATGACGTTAGTAGTATGTCTTCTGAAGTCGTTTGAAAAACGACTTACCAAAACGTAATCTGGACGTCTTCTGAAGTCGTAGAAAGAACGTCTTACCGTAACTTAATATGGACGCCTTTTAAAGCGTAAGTAGGACGTCATTTTTTAACGTAATATGGCCGTCTTCCCAAAACGTCGTCTAAAGATACCTAATATTGCCGTCTTCTAATGTCGTTAAAAAATGACCAACACGCGACGTCGCCTGGACGTCATATATTGGTCTATTGGTTATCTAATTTTTGCTTTTTCATTTTTGGTTGGCATGTCTTCTTTTGTATTTTTTTTATTCTGGGGATTCTCGTAGCGAACGGATGTGTACTAGCTAGCTGTTCAAAGGCTCTTTCAGTTTTATTTTAAATTAAATTATATAGTTTGCACAAAGTAGCCGGTGACGCGGTTTGCTTTGGTATTCGAATCTATCGCACGACCAACTAAGCCACGACGACTTGAGTTGACCGGTTGAATTTTGCACATTGTTTCCTCTTACTAAACAAATATTACTAATACGTAAACTGGCTTTTAATTACTGCTTGTTTCCATGCTGAAACTTACTATTTGGAGATTAAGGATTCAGTTCGAGGCGAACAAATCAAAAAAATCTTCTTACGTGGAAATAAATAAATTTGAAGTGTCTGTTTGTAATTTCAAAATAAAGGCTTTTTACTAACTATGCATATGAAAGTATACAAGGTTCTCTGTCTGTCTGACTGTTTGTTACTGCTAATCTCCGAAACGGCTGGACCTATTTTGACGGGTCTTTCATTAGAAGATAGCTGATGTTACAAAGAGTACAGGCTACATTTATATTAGAAAAATAAGAAGGGTTCCGCGCAAAAAAACCCGTAAATTTTGACCACGTGAGCAAAGCCACGGGCACAGCTAGTAGACATATCATCATGTCAGCCTTTAGAAGTCCACTGCTGAACATAGGCCTCCCCCAAAGAGCACCATGACGAGCGATCTTGTGCCACCTCCATCCACCGACTTCCTGCGATGGCTACAATGTCGTCGGTCCATCGTGTGGGGGGTCTCCCCACACTTTGCTTGCTTGTTCGTGGTCGCCATTCGAGAACCTTTATTCCCCAATGGTTGTCGGTTCTGCGACTTATATGGCCTGCCCATTGCCACTTCAACTTGCAAACTCTGAGAGTTATGTCGGTAACCTTCGTTTTTCGCCTGTTTTCCTCATTTCGGATTCTATCACGTAGTGAAACACCGAACATAGCTCTCTCCATTGCGCGCTACGCAACTCTGAGCTTGTGTATGAGACCAATAGTTAGAGACCACGTCTCAGTGCCGTATGTCATCACTGGCAACACACACTGATTATAAACTTTCGTCTTGATCCTCTGCGGTATCTGCGACGAAGAAGATATGGCGTAATTTCCCAAACACTCCGAGTTGGATTCATCGGTTGACCTCTTTGTTGAAGATGGATGTACCCAGTTGGATCGTCTGACCCAAATAGATACAGTGATCAACAGATTCGATTATATCGTTCCCAACATAAACCGGCATTGGTACGACATTGACATTGACATTGGCATTTGACATGATGTTCGTCTTGCCCATGTTCATTTTAAGACCCACCTGTTGGGAAATAATATTGAGGTCACTGAGCATTGTGTTTAGGCCTTTCAAGGTTTCAGCCATGATGACTGTATCATCAGCAAATCGAAGGCGAGTATTTGCCATTGATGTTAACACCAAGTCCGTTCCAGTTCAGAAGCTTGAATATATCTTCCAGTGCAGAGGTGAACAGTTTCGGAGAAATAACGTCTTTCTGTCTCAACCCTTTTTGCAACTGGATAGAATTCATTCTCTGATCCTGAAGACGAACTGTCATGGTGGCCTTGCTATACAAACACTTCAACACTTCGATGTACCGGTAGTCAATCTGGCACCACTGTAATGACTGTAGCACTGCCCAGGTCTCGACTGAATCAAAGGCTTTCTCGTAATCCACAAACGCTAGACATAGTGGACGATTATACACTTTTTTTATTAAAGATCTCTTTTGTACGTCTTATTGTTATTGGGCAGCTGCCTCTTTGACGTTGAAAAGACGTGTCTATATGACGACTTTTTCCTGAAATTTTAGATGTTTTTCTTATGTCAGAAACATTACATTATTTAGACGTTTATATTGGTCTGTAACGTCTGTTACGTCAAAAGAACATGACCATGTGACGTCTTTTTACAATAAATATGGCACGACTCGATGCTGACTCTAAGTTGACTTTAATAAAACGTCCCCTTTGTGACCAATATGGTACGTCCGTATGCTGACCCAAAATTTACGTTGATAAAATATCCGCTATACGATAAATATGGTACGACCCGATGCTGACCTTAAGTTGACGTTGTTGAAACTTCCCTTTTGCTACCAATGTAGTACGTCTATATGCTGACCCAAAATTGACGTCACCAAAATGTCTACTTTGCCACAAATAATATTAGGTCCTGGCGCTGACTATAAGTTGACGTTAGTGAAACATGTAGGCGATTGTCGGAAACGCTAAATAAGCATATTTCGTGTGCGGCAGGGACGCCGCCTCTAGCACCGACAGTTGCCTCCCAGCCGCCTCATATGGCACACTTATAATAGTCATTGATAATATTGTTTCGTATAAACCTAATAAAAGGTATTAGAGCATTACCCTAAGTGTTTCCAATGAGCACCCCCACTCACAACGCGCATCCTCAACACATCCTCACAAATAGACTTCATACTCTCACAAAACGTACCCTTGGTGACCAATATAGTACGTCCATATGCTGATACAAAACTGACGTTGGTAAAACGTCCAATATACGATAAATATGGTTCATCTAGTCGCTGACCACAAGTTGACGTTCTTAATACGTCCCTTTTGCAACCATTATAGTACGTCCGTAAGCTGACCTAAAATTGACGTTGATAAAACGTCTATTATTGGATAAATATGATACGTCCCGATGCTGAGCTTAAGTTGAAGTTAGTGAAACGTCCCCTTTGCGACCAATATAGTACGTCCTTATTCTGACCCAAAATTTACGTTGTTAAAATGTCCGCTATATGATAGGTACGTATGGTTGACGTCAGCAAAACGTCCACTTTGCTTTAAATATCGTACGTCCTGGTCCTGACCTTATGTTGACGTTAGTGAAACGTCCATTTTGCGACCAATATAGTCCATTTACGTCCATTTTATGACCCAAAATAGACGTTGGTAAAACATCCACTATACGATAAATATGGAATGTCCCAATTCTGACCTTAAATTGACGTTAGTGAAACGTCCTCTTTGCGAACAATTTAGTAAGTCCATATGTTGACCCAAAATTGACATCAGTTAACCTCTACTTTGCTACGACTTTAGTACGTCCTGGCGCTGACCATAAATTGACGTTTGTGAAACGTCCCTTTTGTAACCAATGTAGTACGACCACACGTTGACGCATAATTGACGCCTGTTAAAACGTCTACTTTGCTACGACTTCAGTACGTCTTGGCGCTGACCATAAATTGCCGTTTGAGAAACGTCCTTTTTCTTACCAATATAGAACGTCCACACTCTGACGCATAACTGACGTCTGTATGACGTCCAATTTTTACCCTGACCCTAAAATGACGTCACGATAACGTCCGCTCTTGACGAAGAAATGACCGACCTTACCTATGACCTATGGTTGACGTCACCTATACGTTGCTGACGTCAGTTTGCTACCTGCCGCACCTCACCACGCTGTGAGTACCAACTCGCGTGCCTCGAACTGCGCTCCAACCCACTGTAGCACGTGCACCGGCACGCGCTCACGCACCTCACCACGCTTTGTGTACCTCACGACAACACGCGCCACGGTTAAGCATTTCTAGCCACTGCTGAAGCATAACGAGCTTCCGAAACGTCGTCGTGCTTACCCCACGCTCTCATTGGCACGCAGCGCAACTCATCCGGTGAATGTAAGGGGATCGAAATATTATGTAAAATGAACGCAGCTGCTCCGTGTGTCAATGCAGCATCTCATAAATATGACGGAGTGTAGGGGCGACCCAAATTCGCAGACTTGTCATTACTAAAGTGGCAATCTACGGTGAGTCACCAACCGTTCATGGTGCGATGCGATCCGCAGCGCTTGCATGTCACGCTGCAAGGTCGCGTTTGGGGACGCGGGGACTCGACGTTTCAACCCACACTCGTGCACCAAATCGACTTATTTTGCTCGGCGCGAGCGATGGCGTCACGCATCCGTCCGCCTCTGTCCTCCGATACGAGTCGGAAACGGTCTCCGGAACTCGGCTGGAATCGGATACTGCAACGGATCCGGAAGCGCGAACACGAGCGCCGAAGTCCGGTGCGGGATGTGTCCTGCTGCCGCCCGCGCCTCCGGCCACGCGCGGATAAGACTAGGATGAACGCGGAGCCGGTGAGGTAGTACGGCCTGTCAACAACCCAGGACATCCGTACGGAGCCGACTATTGACGTAGAATTCGTCGACGAACCCTTCTTAAAATAAATGGGTCTAGCATTGTCAGTACAGTACATAAGCTTCCTTCACATTAGTTCCCTACTCCATTTCAATTGTGCGTACCTTCTGCTAGCCTATATTCTCAGATGGATTAGTGAGAAGTGTTCGAAATGACGACAGGCCCTTCGCTGGAGTAATGAGTCGTAAAATGAGACATTGTGACATTGTAGCTACGGCTTCGAAAATGATATCTGGAAGATTATCGTCACGTTTAATGCAAAACCATAATTTTTAGAGTCCAAATGAACAACGAACAACCTCGTTCGGAGTTTAATCGCGTCATTCGAGACCTCGTGACCTCGCTGATATTTTATGTGGTTCGTCAACAGTTTAATAAATTTCCAATCGCGGACCTTTTCCCCGCTTTATTTATGCATCCGAGAAGAGATTGCGATTCACGTCAGATAGTCCTGCAGGGTTGGTTACGGGGATGTTCTCATTTTTGCTTTTTTTTACGAGGTGATCTGACACAGATAAAATCACCGAAATAGCTCAAAAGATTAACTAACTGAAGTGGCAGTGGGCTAGTCAAATTTGCCAAAGAACAAACAACCGCAGGGATAAACGAGTCCTCGAGTGGAGACCGCGACTTAGGTAACGTAGTGCGATACGCTCACCGGATAGGTGGAGTGACGACCTGCAAAAGGCGGCCGGGAGAAAGTAAATGAGAACAGCCGAAGATCACGCAGGCTCTGTGGCGTACATTGTAAGATGCCTATGTCCCGCAATGGATGTATAGGTACTTGTATTATCATTTAATCTGCGGATTAGGTACAGGCTGAGGATGATGATGATGATGAACGGGATTTATATAGGTAAGGTGGGAGAACCGGCGTGGTGCGATGCTCAAACTGATAATAATGACCCTCTCTCTCCTCTGTGTTGCAGGATCCTGTCGGAGGCGCGTGGCCTGCGCTCGCTGCCGTCGCTAAACGGGTCGGCACGCCTGCGCACACTGCGCGCCGACCGCGCGCGCCTCTCGCGCCTGCCGCCCGACCTGTGCACGCACGCGCCCGCACTGCGCTCTCTGTGAGTGGAAAATAAAGGGTTCCTGCGGGATAGGAGTCTAAATTTATGTTAATTTGAAAGTAATAAAAATAGTACATCCGTTTATAAAAGGGCACCGTAAATTTGATGTTCATGCCACGAAGAAGAGTGGCGCAGCGGAAACGTGTCGGGCCTGTAACTCAGAGACCCGTGGATCGAATTCACGCACTTCTATAAATGTTTTGCCTCTATATTTATAAGCATTTACATATTTTATGCATTATTTTTACATTTTCTTTGATATTTTTAAGGCTTCTGTAATTGCCTGAAGTAAAGCGTCAAATTTGTTTGAAAACTAGCAGATTATATATATCGTCCATAGATCTTGCGTTTGTTTTATCATGGGATATGGATAATTTATAACCCTTTTGACGAAATATACCAAAAACGTATAATCCCTAAAACGTAAAATTGTACGATTAATGCCAAATTCTCATTATACCATTATACGCGAAAATCGCGATATACCGAATGCTCGGCGAAGCCAATGTTTTAAATCATCACAGTCACAATAATTCCAACTCAGATTATTTAGAAAAAAACATTACCTATACAACGCTCTTGACGTCAGAGACCGTATTGGCATCGAGTATGTTTTCAAATCCAGAGAGCAAAAAATTATTCTTCGAAACTATACCGTAAAGGAGGAGGTATTCGTACATTTATGACGTCACTGGCCAAGCTGAGATCGGGTATAGGTAGTTTCGAATTTAAGATTTTGCGCGGCGTATTTTGAAAATATACCTCCACATAACGCTATTGCAACACAGATAGATTTCTATCAACGACCTTCAGTGTGGCGACCTGACATAGCCGCGATAGGTTAGGAGATGAAGGCGGGAGCGAAGCATCGCTCCCACCTTCGTCTTCTAATCTATCATGGCCATGTCGGGTCACTACTGAAGGTCTGTATGTAATTTTGTTCGCGCATCAAGTAAAAACTACTAGATCGATTGCGATGCAATTTTAACTATTAGATAGCTTAGGGTTTGAATTAAAAACTGAGATTCTTGGTATCTTAATCCGATGATTAGATGCCGAGCAATCGATAAAAACAATTTGACGGCTGAACAAATTTTGAACTTTTGTTGTATACCTATTCATATATTGTACTTCGTAAGTATTTTTGGTCCTGCAATAAGACGTATGAGTTAGTTTTAAATGAAATGACCACGCGGGAAAAGTCGCGAGTAAAGCTAGTGGTTGAAATAAACACCGAATAAAAATAATTTGTTTTATTTAAAACTAGCTGTACCCGCGGCTTCGCACGCGTGGTCTTTTCTTTAGGTTCAAAAAGGTTCAGAAAGACACGATTAACAAAAAAATAATTGTTCGATACCTTTTTTAAGCACCCAAGAGCATTTTTTTCATATGAATTTATTTAGTAATTTGGGTGCAATGCACGGTCAAGATACGGACAAACAGACAGACAAAATTAAAAAGTAAAATAGTTTGGCTTCTGTATAGAATAAAGAGAACCATTCAAAAAATATTTTTTAATACTTAAATATTAACATAACTTTGGATCCATATCCCGCAGAAACCGTTTACTTTTTCGGGATAAAACGTGTCCTCAATTTTAAGCCATCATATAACTTAAGACAGTGCCAAGTTGCATCAAAACCCGTCCATGAGTTTCAGCATGGTATGTGTTCTTTTAAATAAGTTTCAACCCTTATCCTGCGAGAACCCATATTTTTTTCGAAATGTAAAGTATCCTATGTCCTACCTCGTAGTATGAACTCAAATCATACCAAGTTTCATTTGAATTCATCCAGTACTTCCGGCGGCGTGATGCGCGGCTAAGTTACGGACTGACAGACATACAGACAAAAATAAAAAAAAACATACAATTTAGGCTTCATTATCGAAAATAGAGTAACATCCAAAAAAACACTATATCTTTAATGTACAGAATTTGGACCCATATCCCACAGAAACCCATTTATCTTAATCCAATGATTAGATGCCGAGCAAGCGATAAAAAACTATTTGATGGCTAAAGGAATTTTGATCAATTTTAGGTCTTGGACTAGCACATAGAGTATTTTTAACCTAGAGAAATGAGCACGCGAGCGAAGCCGCGGGCACAGCTAGCACCTTATAATAAAGCAATAGGAATGAAATAGTCTGTACAAAGAAGAAAATAAAATAAATTGGTCGAAGGTACTTAGAATAAGCAACTGAACAAAATATAACATTTTTATAATCGTGTCTGTTTGTTTGTTTGTATGTTTTTTTCCGCATCACGTATAAACTACTAGACTTACTAGACTAGCTTAGGGTTTGACTTAAAAACTGGGGCACTTGGTATCTCAATCCGATGATTAGATGCCTAACAATCGATAAAAACTATTTGACGGCCGAACATAGACATATTCTATGCGGCCGAAGGAATTGCGATCAAATGTTGGTATATTGATAGTTTAGGTCCTTGAATAGCTCATGAGTAGGTACTTTTAATGTAGAGAAATTACCACGCGTGCGACGTCGCGGGCACAGCTAGTACTTATAATAAAGCAATAAGAACGAAAAAGTCTGTACAAGGAAGATAATAAAAAAATGGTATGAATTATGGCAGAACAAGAATCCGTACATCGAGCGGCAAGCCTGCCACCGGGAACGAGCAACGAGTCGTGCCTCGAGTTCAAGTATGAGAAATTAGGCAAGTCACTTTAGAGCCCTTCAGCGGTTAGTATCCAGTGTAGACTTAGATTAGCTATGATTCCACTCCAGCAACGATTCTTGGCTTACAGTCTTGGTCTTGGTCTGGTGCCTTACAGGGGTCCAACAGGTTGTATATTCTAATTTTTAATTGTGGATAGAATCAACTCATACATTTCCTTAGTCTGCTCGAATATAATGATCCTGCTATTATTAATCCAGGGTCTCTAGTCTTCTCTTGATATAATCGGAAGGATTCCGATCGGTGCCGTCTTTTTAGAGTATGTCTGCTCAATGGCAGAAAATAATGTTGAGTTGCCGGATTAGGCCGCGAGCGCGTAATCTGCACATGCAGAAGAACAATGAGTTCAGTATACAGCTTGTTCTGTGCAATAAGCTTTCTTTTTTATACTCATACTAGCTGTGCCCGCGGCTTTGCCCGCGTGGTCATTTCATTTATAAGTAGCCCACACGTTTTATTCCAGGACCAAAAGCCAAACCACCACCAGACCAGTTGTAGGTTTGGTCCAAGTCCAGGGGACCAGGAGGACCAGGACCAAACCTACAATGTACAATATTATACTACATTTCTTCAAAATTCGTTCAGCCGTCAAATAGTTTTTATCGATTGCTCGGCATCTAATCATCGGAATAAGGCACTGCCTTGCTTTTTTATAACGCATATTCTGTGAAGTACGGAGTGCCGTACTGATGAGTTATAACACACTTGCACTTCTATGACACTTATAGAAGTGCACGTATTGCAATGAAATAAACGCATATAATAAAATATGAAATAAACGCTAGAATAAACGCACCGCGTTCCACTGCAAGGCAGTGCGTGCAAGGCCTAAGATACCAAGTACCCCAGTTTTTAAATCAGTCGCAAGGGCTTGAGAGCAGGGCCTGGATTCTGTATGACCACTCACGCCAATTCCACGCCACTTGCGTGGAATTAGGGAAGGTGGGTATTTACGCGACCAGGTTTTTAAACCAGGTTTTGGCTTGTAAGTACGCCGCCCTGGTGCGGACCCGCAATACTTGCAAGACTTTCAAAGTATTTTACTCACCAACTCGCTCTTTCGCCCCGTCCGGACCTACATACTCGGTGGCGAGTTCGGCATGGCTTCGGCTGAGTTCGGCCGCACTCGGCCAGCCGGGTCACAAGAAGTTAAGTGACCGATACATCGCTCAAAAAACTTGCAAGGCTTCGAAGTTTTTTTAAGCAAACGAAATTAGGCTCTTTATTTACATAAGCGCACGGGTCAATTTCCTATGCAAGTATTTTTTACTTTCAATTCCACGCTTTCAAGTACTTTTTTTGCAAACACGATTGTGCTCCTTATTTATACGGACACGAAGATCAATTTCCTATGCAAGTATTTTCTACTTTCAAGGCTTCGGTTTACAAAGCACTTGAAAGTATTTTGAACCCTGGTTTTTATAATGAAAGATTCATGACATGAATGAGTTAAATTTATTTTTTTAATTAATAAATTACTATTTTACTTTAAATAATTCGCGTAATTTCGCTGCGCGTTTTACAACTGAAGTCGACTTATTCTATCAAAAAACACAAACACATCTAAGAAAATACGTTTTAAGAGCCTTTGGGGCCATAAGGTAAAAAAATATAAGAAAACGTGTTGTTCGAGTTCATTCAACGTTCAAACCACTTCGTAACAAACCACTTGCGTGTTTTAAGTGTAGACAACGCCGTCTAGTTTAAATGAAGTAACTTGTTATCATGAATGTCTTGTTATTGAGTAGAGAAAATTATCTCCGAAGGTAAGGTGGCACAGATTAGAGAGTAATTAAGGTGGTGAGGTAAATTGGATGGGGCATCAAGGGTAGGTCATTATTATGAGGTCCATACGAACAATTTTTAATGCAACGAAACATTGTGTTCTTAGTACAAATTATTATTTATGATGTTTCATAAAACGACGTACTTACTGGCACTTTAACTGGCTCTTAATAATTACCTACCCTACCTACCTACTTTTTGAGCTTTTTCAACACGATATTGGATTGGAGGATTGATTTGAAAAAATAAAAGTTTTCTATACTTTCTCTGTGAAGAGCAATACATGTACCTACCTCTGTATGTACATATTTCAATACCCACAACTAACCATTTTGCCAGTAAGACATTATGACCTCCGATATAATTATATCATTATGTAGGTACGTAGGTAGTACATTATAATATCTCAATGGAAGAAACATAATAAAAAAACGTAGTACATATAATGGATATACATACTCAGAAAACTTGCAACGCTTCGATGTATTTTTTACGCAAAAGCAATTGTGGTCTTTATTTATGCGAACCCACGGATCAATTTCCTATGCAAGTATTTTTTACTTTCATTTCAAGGCTTCAGAGTACTTTTTCACACACACGATAGTGCTCCTTTTATATATAGAGACAAAGATCAATTTCCTATGCAAGTATTTTTTACTTTCAAGGCTTCCAAGTACTTTTATTTTGCAAACACGATTGTTCTCCTTATTTATATGACGGCAAAGATCAATTTCCTATGCAAGTATTTTCTACTTTCAAGGCTTTAATCTGTTTCTACAGAAAGCACTTGCAAATATTTTGAACCCTGGGTTTTCGCCCTGGTGTTTGAAGATGGACGTACTTGAAAGCCCTGGTGCTGGATATTGCGAGTATGACCCATGCCTACGTAGAATTTGTTCGTGATTCCTATTTCCACGCAGGCAGCGTGGAATTGGCATCTTAAAATTAGAGAATTAGGCCCCTGGAGGTCGGGCTAATGCTACCTGATAAATTTGAATTTAGAGGGACCCTTGGTTACAGGAATGAAATGCTTGCGTGTTTTAAGGTCAATCAGAGCCATCTGATTAAATCGGAGGGAGAACTTTGATGCGAATAACGCTTGAGTTGTTGATGCCATTGTTCTATCTATACTCGTACCAAACTCGTAATATACCATCTCAATTACCTCAGCTTGCAAATATAAAAAACCGCACCTAAGTCGGACCATTTGTTTGGATAGATCCCATTATATATATTGTTTTCAAACAAAACTTGACGGTTTACTTCAGGAGATTACATAAGCCTTAAAAAATTCAAAGAAAATGTAAAAAATATGTAAATGCTTATAAATATTGAGGCAAAACATTCATAGCAGCGCGTGGATTCGATCCACGTGCCTCTGGGTTGCAGACCAGACACCGCCTCCACTGTGCTACTCTGACTTGAGGCATAGGAGCCAAATTTACGGTACCGTTTTATAAACGGATGTGCAATTATTATTCCTTTCAAATTAACATAACTTTAGACTCATATCCCGCAGGAATCCCGTATTTATTCGTGATTAAAAGTATCATTCATTTTAACACATACTATAAACTTTGACTGTGCCAAGTTACTTCAAAATCAGTACGGTAGTTTCAGCGTAATATGTGTTTTTTTTAAATAACTTTCAACCCCTATCCTGCGGGAACCATTGTTTTTTTCGGGATATAAAGTATTCTTAATGTTAATCCATAACATAAGCTATGATTGTGCCAAGTTGCATCAAAATCCGTCGGGTAGTTTCAGCGTGATGCGTGTTCAAAGAGACAGACAGACAGATAGACAGACAGACATACAGACAGACACACAGACAGACAGACATACAGACAGACAGACAGACAGACAGACAGACACACAGACAGACAGACAGACAGACAGACAGACAGACAAAAAAAAACCTTTTTGCACTCCATATCGATTTTGAAGTTCATCTCAATTAAACTTTTCAAAAAATATTTAATGTACAGATTTAGCCCAGTTTTATTATAGTATAGATTAACCATCATTATTATCATCCACAGCTATTATTTTCAAACCGCTGGGTAATAGGCCTCTCTTTTACCATACCTTTCACCTCGGTCCTGTGCCAATCGGATCCAGGTTCGACCCGCGATCTTTACAATATCGACGGCCCATCTCACCGCCGGACGACCAACGATTCGTTTCCCCTGTCCCGGCCACGACAGTAAAAGCCTTATTCCACCTACCTTCAATTCGTATGTCCATGTGTCCTGCCAAGCTCCATTTAAGTCTCGTAATAGTAGTTCCTACGTCCCGAACTTTTATTCTTAGTCGGATTTCGACATTACGGACTTTATCTTGGAGCTTGATGCCTAGCATGGATCTCTCCATGGCTCTCTGTGATACTCTGATTCTGTGCACAGCCTCATGTGTGAGCGTCCTCGTCTCGGCACCATAGGTCATGGTTGGCAGGACACATTGATTGAACAGGCGAATTTTCAGACATTGTGGAATTTGGCGTGAATTGAGGATGTCGTCTAACTTTCTAAAAGCCACCCACCCAAGCTGTGTTCACCTAGAGATCTCTCTGCTCTGATGTTCATTACCAAAAAACAAACCAAGGTAAACGTAGACCAAGGTTTACGTAATGGTCGACCATCTCTAGGCTCTCGTTACAAACCATTATTGGATTCGAGATCCCTGAGATGCTCGACATAACCTTGTTCTTGGTCATATTCATCCTTAGGCCCCAATTAAACTTCTGACTGGTTTTGCAGCATACATTGGATCATCTAGAGTTTCGGCAAACAAGACGAGGTCATCTGCAAACCTAAGATGGGACAGGTAGGCCCCATTAATGTTTATTCCACACGTGTCCCATGCAAGCGTTTTTACGACATCTTCCAAGACTACCATAAAAAACTTGGGTAAAATAGTGTCCCCTGTCTCACCCCCCTCTTGATGGCAATAGGGTTGGTTAAGTCGTGCAGTTTCACTTGCATTGTTGGCGAAATATAGAGCTCTCTGTGCACATCCACCTATCGGGCGCTGATGGAGCAGCGATGAAGAGAGTTGAACACGGCCCAGCTCTCGACAATGTAATTTGCCTTCCATGTGTCTTCTTTGGTCTATTAAGGCTTGAGTATCTGCTGAAAATTTATTTGGTTATCTATTCACGCGGCTTAAATACATTTAAGCGGTTTCAGAGACTACTTTACAAAGTTGCTGATTAATTTGGTCAACATCCAAATTCAACTCTTCTAGACCGTCAAATTGGTTCTTTATATCTAATTGTAACTGGTCCCAGAGAAAAGCAAGATCTTTTTATTATATACATTTTTTGTTAGGTTGAATTTAAACGCTGCCCTAACTAATCTGTGATCGCTCTCAGTTTTAAAGCGAGCGAGGACTGAAACATCTTCTACTACGTACTTGTGTGAACTGATGATTTAATCCAGTTTAATTTTGGTATTTCCATCCAGGCTTGCCCTTCCTTGCAGTTCGCTTTTGGAAATATGTGTTCATAGCCTAAAGTTTGCAAGGAAGTTAACAAGGGTTTGCCCGCGGCTATTGCGTAGGCCAAGTCCAAAATTTCCGTTTTTTTTTTGTTAGAGAGTGGTGATCCAATATTGGCATTAAAATCTAATGACTATGGAGTAATGGCATAGACTATAGAGTATCATCGAGGGTCTTCTCTATGTCTTCGTAAAACAAGTCCACATCTTCGTCTGTTGTCTGTAATGCTGACGTCAGGGCGTATACCTGGATGACTTTGAGCGAATACCGCTTGTTGAGTTTCAGTTTCAGTATTACAAAACAAACGCGAGTCAAAATGTTTTTGATGTTTTTTTGTAGCTGGTGTTTTTAGACTTTTTCTAGAGGGATCTTACTCCTCCATAAGTGGTATCGTCATGGCTTCTGTAGTAGAAAGATCACCAGAGGTGAGCTTAATTAGGTCATCAACTTTTCGTCTCACCTTTGATAAGCATATTAGGTCACATTCCCATGTGATAGTCTCGATTTCGCAGAGCAGTTCAAATAAACGGTTGTCCGTTCACAACGTCCTGGTGTTATAAGTTATAACACGCCAAGGTCGAGTTGTTGTTGTGGCAGCCGGATCTCTTCCAGAAATTTTTGGCCCCCTCTGCCCCACCATTACCGAGACCACTGCCGTAGTCCGGAATAGTGGAGCTGCTAGGGACTGAGGGCCTCGGCATTGTTGGTATGTTCATGAAAAGAAGGATTAAGTCTTAAAACGCCTTGCTGGCGAGTTTTCTTCCCGCTACATTGGCCTGTAATAAGTAGTACAATAGTTGAATTAAAAACTCACCATTATACAATACAATACAATAACACTTTATTGACACACAGTTAAACAAATTACAAAATAGAAATAACATAAACAATAGGTACAACGAGCGGTCATTTATTACTATACTATATATCTTTATATATCTATGTCATATATCATTATACTACTTGATGAATTAAAATCATTAGTCCCCATGGTCCCACAGCTACCAGTATTAAATAGTTAATAGTCATTACAATTCGCTAGCATGAAATCAAGCAGCCCTCTCCCCCTTATTAAGAACAAACCTAACAAAAATCTATTGAGCTTTATCTTCACACAAAGATTTTAATTTCATAACGTGATGTGAAGTTTACTTATAATCAAATTGTTCCGGATAATTTGGAGCAGAGGCAAATCGAATAGCGATTAGGATTTGCGGAGTAACCTTGTCATAGTAAGCTGGTACGGCGAGCGGGTGGGAGGGGTGGGGGAGTGCCGGTGACGTCGTTGATCCCTCCGCTAGTGCTGCCGAAATACTTAGCACGTCGGAATAGGAAGTGCGGTGCTCGGTCGATATTGCAAAAAGAAATTACACCACAATAACTCTTAGCCTAAGGCAAACCAAAGTGATTGAAAATTCTGGAGGTATAGTGCGGTTCTGGAGGTATAGTGGTAGCTCTTACCGTAGTTGTCTTTTTTGATAGAAAGCTTTTTATTTTTGAAAAAGAGCATTTTCAATATGTCATAGTTTCAGCGCAAAAAACCGCCACTTGAGATGCTTATAACTTTGAAGATATCGAAAAATAAATAAAAACGAGGACGTATCAGCGTAGTTCAATAATGAAACAATATTTTGACATCGGTTAATATGTAGATAAGTGTTTTTTTTATTTTTGTATGGAGAGGCGGTATATTTTCTTCTTAAGGATACAATTCACTGTTCTACGGTTGAATTATCTTGTCTAAATTATCAACGTACCATCTACGTACAGGTAGATGATAGAGATTGTTCATTTTCTTCCTAAGAATGTAGGTAGGTAGGTACTTTTTACCAAGTATTAGCTAATACTTGGTAAAAAGATCGCATACATAGTGTTTATTAAAACGAAATGGTCGATACCTCGTAGCTATCTATCGCGGACGCCAGGGCCGCGGGTGGTAACCCCGAGGGGAGGGCGGCGCGGGCGGCAGGGTGCTGGGAGTGTTCTGCATTTGAAAACTAAGTTTTACTATTAATGGAATGGAATATCTAATCTCTACATTACTAACCTAGTTACTAAGTTGTGTCCTTGTTTAGTAGCCAACATTCATTTTTTTGTGGAACTCTTTTACTGCAGGTGTGATTTGGTATTAATAAAAATACGTTCTTTCTTGTTTAATCCTGCTCCTATTCCCTTGGAATATGATAAGAAGTATAAATATACCTGACTTAAAATAATTCTTTAAAGAAAACCAAAGAACACTATTCAATATTCTTAAATAAATGCCTACCACTTATCTGATCGGCTCGGTTATTAAATGGTGTAAGCTTAGAATGGCTAGTTCAGCAACTCGTCCCAAAACAAAGTCGTCACAATAGGACGAGTTACTGTATTTAAAAAAATGATATTTTTAAGAATGACCGTGAGGTGGAGGTCTAAAAAAAACTGTCTCGATAGCGTGCGCGTGTCCAGCAGGACCGGCAATGTATCAATATTTATAATATTTTCTTATTTTATGTTGAGCTTAATTGGAACCCCTGAATAAAACAAATAATATAAGAAGTGCATAATTAGGGGTTTGTAGCCCCTAATTTTCCACTTCTCACTACCGTCATGCCTGCGGGGTAAGTATATTTCTCCATATAGTTGTACGTGTAGGAACAGCGCATAGCCTCGTACTCTTATCTCGTAAATAACTGAGATTTCGAGATTGAGTTAGGTTCCATTCGTGTCGGTCCGCTCCGCGGGGAAATCACTTTAACTTCAATAGCCGATCGGTTCCAGAACAATAATACATACTCGTATGAGTTCATGTTAGGTTACGATGTTTATTTACCTAACCACATTTATTGTTTCAGAGACGTGAAATCCAATTTATTGGATCGGATTCCGGATCTTCACGAATGTTCTGAACTGCGCGTTCTGTAAGTTTAACTTAGTTACGCTTAAGAACTTCACCATGACGACCTTCTGGCAAATATAATCAATTTGAATGGGGTACGATTAGATACTAGAAGTCATTGAAGAGTTCCAATACCCACCTTCAACTTCGAAAGTTCTTCTTCAACGGCGAGTTCTTGAGTGGAGATCACGTTTAGGCAAGCGTAGTGTAGGAAGCCCTCCGGCCAGATAGAGCGACGACCTACGCAAAGTATCTAGCAGGAAATACATGAGGATAGCTGAAAATTGGGCTCAGTGGCGCGCATTAGGAGAGGCCTATGTCCAGCTGTGGACTAATGCAGGCTGTTGATGATGACGATGATTACCTTGCTGCTTCATCATCAGAACGGCTTGATGTAAATAGGATTAATTAGGAGGAATTAGGAGGTGTTAAAAAGATCTATAGATAAGATTTGTTAGCAAAGTTACAGGTCAAGCCTTCTAAACAAGTTTTTTACGATAGGTAAAGTGTGGCAAACAAGCAGGAGGCCCTGAAAGTAAGAAAATAAAAGCGTGATAATAAAAAAAAACCGTCGCGAGACTTCTAGCAGATGTGTAAACATTAAAACCGTCGCGAGACTTCTAGCAGATGTGTAAACATTAAAACCGTCGCGAGACTTCTAGCAGATGTGTAAACATTAAAACCGTCGCGAGACTTCTAGCAGATGTGTAAACATTAAAACCGTCGCGAGACTTCTAGCAGATGTGTAAACATTAAAAAGTACTAAAACAACGAACAACCGTTTTGAACCACGCGCTCTCATTGGTCAATTGTGATCAGCAACTTTTCGTCTAATCTATACGAACTTTTCGCCCTAATACCGTAAGTCTGGTTGGCGCAACGGACATCGTTCGACTGCCGATTTTTAGACATTTTGCAAAAACATATGTAACGGCTTATAACTTGAATATGGCCGAGCTGTGGCGGAAAGAGCCGACGAGGCACGAGCGCTCGCGTTGCGGAACCCCTCGATCGCCACGCCAACAGTAGGCGTTACCCCCGTACCGCGCCATTAGATGTTTACACATCAATAAGTGTCCGTCGGCGTCGCTCCGTACCGACCCACCAACAGGAATAAAGTACTTGTACTGTAACTTTTGGCAGTATTGCGCGTCCAGTGCCGACGCCGACTATTTAGTCTGACCGTTCGTTTAGTTGAGTGTCGGGTCGATAGACTCTCTGGTAGGTAACATGCGAGTTGAGTGTTGTGTGTTGTGGCAGGGACCTGTCGTCGAATACGATCAGTTCGCTAGACGGGACGTCGCTGCGCGGGCTGCGGCGGCTGCACGATCTGCTGCTCGGGTGGAACCGGCTGCGCGAGTTGCCACGCGACGCCTTCCGACACACGCCCGACCTCCAAATGCTGTGAGTATCACACACGCACACACACACACACACACGCACACACACACACACACACACACACACTAACACACACACACTTCTTACAAGATACAGCATCATCTACTCCTCTCTAGTCTTCGTCTTTGCAATAAGTATACATAATAGTTAACTATGTATCCCTCTTGTAATATAGACATCCCGAATAGATGAGTCTGAAGTAGGTATACCTTCGCCGGCTTACGAACGGCCTTCGGCGAGGCCGATACACAAAGGCGAGGACGAAACAATCATTGTTGTTTCCTAAATAGATAGCTCCGATTGGGGCCGTGAAGTACAATAAACAAAACGTACAAGAGATAACACGAACCGATCTATCAGTCGCAAAAGAAAGAAACGATAGAGCCCTTATAAACCTTAGCGTTAGCAAAAAGGAACTTCCTAAGTACCTACGCAAGATTTATGTGTGGCGTAAACGACAGAGCGTCTCGCCTTATCTCCTCCCGAAGTGATTTTTTTGTCGCGAACGAAATGGAACTAATGGAAGTCACGACGCCGACAGCGGCGCGTTATTAGCTCGCGTTATAGGTGAGCTCTCGGCGCGGCCCCTGGTACATACCGGACTGTTACTTAACTCAATTATTCAATCTATATTGGATGTTCAAGCCGACGCCGCAGATCGGTTACAGATCGTAAACCTCATTAAACTTTTCGGGACGGAATCTAATTTGGTACCTAAGCTACGAAAAGGGTGATGCAAGAATGTAAATTTATTCAGGCAATTTTGCTTCATTTGTGACATTGAATAGTTTTCGTACTAGTATGAGGTAGTGATGGCAGGTAGTGATGGCAGGTAGTGATGGCAGGACAAACTCTCACATCATCAGAATGTCAGAGTTTGTAACGCCGCCGCAGAGCCTCTGATGGTTTAACGACTGCTATTATTAAATAACGTGCCCTCTGAATCACAGAGCGAAGGAAAACCGCACATATCTAAGAAAAGTCATTAGTGGGGAGCCCAGGACCAAACCCGGTATTGTTGGATTCTAATTCGCATTAGTATACTGCTAGGCTACCATTTCTCTCTTATTGATTACCGTGTACACTTTACCCTACACAGCTATTCGCATTGATTTCGAAAATTTATTTTGTTTGATATCGGAAAATCACAATATTCTGTGCTATTATTACATTACTCAATACACTAGTTTAAATGAAAGGGTAAATCGAGCTGATCCGAGTAAAGTTCCTGAGTTCCATAACTCGATCACCACCCCCTACCCCCGCGCCCGCGGCTGCCACCGCTGCTGCTGCTGCTGTCAATTAGTCGCGGACACAGATTAATCGCGAGTTCATTATGCCTAAGCAAGAATACAGTACACAGTCATATATGTATACCTAGTTCTAGTGTACTGTGTGTGTGGTGTGGTGAGGGCCCACTCTATTATAGTTACTACTTGACGCCATCTCCGATACGGCTGAGACTAGAGGACTAGAGGTCTGAACACAGCTGAACTCGATAATAAAACCGAGGCATTTTCAAGAAAACTCCAAAGTATCAAAGAGTAAAGTTTATATGTTTCTCTTTGCCGGAATACATGGAAATTTATACAGATGGTTTACTTCATACATTGATCATGAGATCCCTAGCCATTGTTCTCAATGGTTCTTCTTCCGAGTGGAATGGTGTTCCCTCTGGGCTGACACGAGGTCTATCTATATTAGGACCGTTAGGTACCATTTAACATTTACTTCATACATTGAGAATAGATCCCTAGCCGTTGTTCTCAATAGTTCCTCTTCCGGGTGGAATGGTGTTCCTTCTGGTCTGACACGAGGTCTATCTATATTAGGACCGTTAGGTACCATTTAACATTTACTTCATACATTGAGAATAGATCCCTAGCCGTTGTTCTCAATAGTTCCTCTTCTGAGTGGAATGGTGTTCCCTCTGGGCTGACACGAGGTCTATCTATATTAGGACCGTTAGGTACCATTTAACATTTACTTCATACATTGAGAATAGATCCCTAGCCGTTGTTCTCAATGGTTCCTCTTCCGAGTGGAATGGTGTTCCCTCTGGGCAGACACGAGGTCTATCTATATTAGGACCGTTAGGTACCATTTAACATTTACTTCATACATTGAGAATAGATCCCTAGCCGTTGTTCTCAATGGTTCCTCTTCCGAGTGGAATGGTATTCCCTCTGGTCTGAGACGAGGTCTATCTATATTAGGACCGTTAGGTACCATTTAACATTTACTTCATACATTGAGAATAGATCCCAAGCCGTTGTTCTCAATGGTTCCTCTTCCGAGTGGAATGGTATTCCCTCTGGTCTGAGACGAGGTCTATCTATATTAGGACCGTTAGGTACCATTTAACATTTACTTCATACATTGAGAATAGATCCCTAGCCGTTGTTCTCAATGGTTCCTCTTCCGAGTGGAATGGTGTTCCCTCTGGGCTGAGACAAAGTCTATCTATATTAGGACCGTTAGATACCATTTAACATTTTTGTTAACGATTTATGTTCTTGTTTCAAATACTCTACATTTCTCCTTTGTGTTTTTTTTAAAGCATTATATTAACGATTGTCATCTTTTGCAACGAGATCTATGCAGATTTGATTAATACTGTCTGGTGAAGCGTCAATGCCTAAAAATTAGTTGAAATATTTTTCATTGATTATTTACGTATATTATAAATTAATAACCATATGGAAAACACTCGTATATAGTGCAGGCGCCCGCTCTCATGGATATTATATCTTTGGTTTCATTCAAAACTCTGAGAGATGGCGTTAGCAGTCATTTTGCATGCATGTTTATGCATTCGAAGCTGGCGAGTGATTGGTCGACAGTTGAGTCGCAATGGATGCTTCTCAATTTCCGTTGTGATAAATTACTTCCCTCGGAAACATATTCACTTGAAAAGACTTGAAGTTCTTGTGAAAACTACTACTATTAACACTGCAGTGTCTGACGATTGTGAGAACTATAAGTGTACATGCCTTCACGCTTGGAAGTGCTGTTTATATCTTCGAATATTGTTGGAGCACCCACCCGCCGGTCTTCGGAGACGTACATCTGCTGTAATTCGTACCTCGAGGAGCTGCAGGTGTGCCTGGATTAATGAAGTGGTGAGTGGGCGTATTATTTTACTGCATAATGTGGAGATACGAGTGTTTTCCAATAGGAATTTTCAAATAGTTTTTTCAGCAATAACGGTACGCGAGTACACACGGTATAGGCTATTTACACGCCATACCCCTGTAGTCTCAAAAAATTGGATCTAAATTACATAAAATGTCACTCAATAACTTTTATCAAGAAAATTAAAATCATTGATTTGAATGTTAAATATAATGTACCTCCTTGTATGTTTTTGGAACATTAAATGTTATTATTATTATAACCTTAAAGGGCAGGAGTACAGGTAAAAGATTGAGGCGTGATCCACGATTCCAAATCCATACCAATATATAAAAGTGAAACGTTGTCTGTTTGTTTGTTTGGGAGCTTTCACGCGATGACGGCTGAACGAATTTTGATGATATTTGGAATGGAGATAGCTTATACCCTGGAATAAAACACAGGATACTCTTTATCACGGAAAATTATAAGTTTCCACGGGAAAACTGTTTTTTTTTATTATTCACTGTAAGGAAAGGTTGCCATGGAAACGAAATAACAAGTTTGTCAAAAGACATCAAGAGCGTTGCGTAGTATTGTATTCTCATTCGAGCGTTGGTGCTTTACCTACTTTTGCATTGGTTTTTAATATCCTAGAAGAACATACGATGTTATTTTTCGTGATAAACTGTAGTCCGCGCGGACGTAGTCGCGGGCGGGTAAGCTAGTAGTACATATTTACGATTATACGAACTCTCTACCAAGAGCTGTTTCATCAAACCTAAGTGACTAACTTGCATTAGATCTTAGGGACTGTGCAGTGGAAGTCAAATGAATTTACAGTAACTGTACATATACTCGTACAGTAACAAATCGGTAACAGAAACAGTTATTTACTTGGCAACGTAATTATTTACAAACAGTACCACATCGATAATAATAAGGTACCTACATATTACGGCCGGTTGGCCTAGTGGCTAGTGACCCTAGGAACGAAATCGAACTGTCGCAGGCTCGAATCCTGCAAGGTTCAATCATTTGTGTGATGAGCAGAAATGTTTCTTTCCGAGTCATGGATGTGATATTCGTATTTATGTATGTTTATCTGTTATCTAGTGCCCATATTACAGGGTATCCTAGTTTGGGGCTAGGTAATTGGTGTGGAATTGTCCCAAATATATTATTATTAAATATTATTATTAAAGAAAAAAAAGAAAGAATATATTTTTATTTTTAACCAAATACATACATATTAATTTGTACAATTATAATAAAAGAGTTACATAAAAAGTATTGTAAACAATATGTTGCATTTTGGCTACAAAATAAGGGCACAACTCAGCATTTACTATTATTTTGCATTTTTTATTTATTTATTTTACTAAAAAATAACACGCTGATTTTCAGTTGCACCCTTCGCAGCGAGCAGTTGCAGAGAGTAACAAGAAATTAAGCGTCAAAAATTTATCATTAGATAGGTTTGACTAATAAATGACACAGATTTGACTACTAAAATTAATTATTAGATAGGTTTGACTAATAAATGACACAGATTTGACTACTAAAATTAATCATTAGATAGGTTTGACTAATAAATGACACAGATTTGACTACTAAAAAATGATACACAAAAATAAAAGTAATAGAATTTAACATAGTCACATAAATATTGCTTAGTAATGAAATTGACAACAACAAGAATAATAATGTTTCTTCAGGGGCGGGTTTACACTACCAGGCTGACTTTTGTTGAGAAAGTAAAATTAATTTAAATTTCAATCTAAAAGTAGTTTATGACATTGGTTTTCGTAAAGGTGGTGGTATATTGTTCCAGTTAGTAGCCTGATAGCAGACACTACCTCGAAACGCAGACAAAACATTGTAGACTTGAACATCGTCAGCATATAGATGAAAACGACAGTTATTTATTTGGGTTGTAATGTCAGCTGTATAAATTATAAAAAGCAGAGGGCCTAGTATCGAACCCTGTGGAACTCCACGGCTAACTGATAAAGGAGTTGATTTAAGACGACAACGAGTAACTGCGAAACCAGGCAAGAGATTCTGACTTAAGACCATAGTGAGAAAGTTTTGATAGCAATAGCTGAACATTTAAACAATCAAAAGCCCTAGAAAAATCCAGGAGCGTTTTATAGTAGTCCTTACTGCTAACTGTTTTATTTTTACGATATTTAACATATGCATAATTCCGTAGGCTATGTAATAATTTGATGTTATGAGTGATCCAAGGATAGTGCTTTTCTTTAATTATAGCTGTTTTTATAGGTGCATGTTTATTAAACAAGTTGATTATATCCGAGTTAAATTGCATAACCATTTGATTTACTAAAACCATATCATAAATTAAAGACCAATTTATGCTTTCCAAATCCAGTTTAAAGTTATAAATATTTATAATTTTTATGGGCCTATATGTAATTGTCTTAGGAGGAATTTTGTTCTTTTTTAAGTTTAATGTGACATTGATCATGGCATGTCCTAATGAGCTAGTGATAGTGACAGATACAGAGAGAACTGAGGTATCTGTACACACAACATCTATTAGGGTTTCCGTATTATTAGAGAAATGCGTGCTTATCAACTACTTGATTGAGATGTGTATATTCTAAAAACTGTTGTAATTTACACGTCATACTATTACGTTTATCCATCACATTTATATTAAAATCCCCTAACAATATGATGTGATCATATTTAGAAAATAATGTTACGGACTCTGTAATTGCATCTATAATTACATCTACATTGAGCCATGGTGGCCGATATGCCGTGCCAATGGCCAATTTCAGCCCGTTAGCAGTAGTTGATAGCCTTATTTGCTCTATTGAAGCTGATGGATGTGACAAACTTCTAATTCTTACACCGCGTTTTATGTAAAAACCTACGCCACCTCCTCGTCCATGACGACCATCTGCTGGCCGCGGTGTATGTCGTCACCTTGTTTGATCCAGGTCTTATTGATTGCTACGAGGTCTGCGTTAAATCTTAACATAGAAATCTGCAAGTCATCATTACCTGTACCTAGAGAACCAGCATTGTATAAGCCAAGTGTACAGTTTTAGGCGTCATTGATAAAGTAACAATTCAGTTGAGTCTATTATTATAAAAGTAATGTGGTCAACATTGAGATTTGCTGGTATAAGTTGTTGATAACGCTTAGAGAGAAAACTATTCTGTATAAACATAGACATAGACATAGCTTTATTTATGGCGAAAAACAAGTACACAAAATAAAAACATTAAAGAAATAAGTTAGTACCTAAGTAGTATAGTGTAACAGTGGACAAAAAAAAACAGATCATCTTATAGAACAAGTCACCAACATACATTTTATTGAGTGAGTGCAGTAATTTAAGACAAAAATATAATGAATAATTTACATTACTTCTAGCAATGAACTCTAGAAAGTAGCAGCAAAATCTATTTATGGTCAATAAAATCAGGACACGTTCCAGTGAACAAACAATAAAATCAGGACACGTTCCAGTGAACAAACAATAAAATCAGGACACGTTCCAGTGAACAAACAAAGATCATAAGAGACGTAAAACCATTTGTAAATAGTAGCAAGTAGCAACAAGTTTTAATCATTAACATAACAGTTTGTAAACAATGTAGTTCCGATACGTTATTTTCACTTATTAAAGTATAATTTACATTACTCACACCAATGAACTCTAGCAAGTAGCAGCAAGATCTATTCATGGTAAACTAATTGTGTAGACGTTCCAATGTACGACCAATGATCAAAAGATAAGTAAAATTGTTTGTTAATTGTAATAAGTAGCAACAAGCTTTAATGTTTAACATAACAGTATGTATACAATGAATTTCCCACACTTCATTTTCATTTATTTTTACAATGAACAGTAATATACTAACTAGAGAGCAGTTTAAGAGCTTGATATAATAGTACATAAGAGTAGATTATTATCACACAATGTTAAGAAAATATAGAATGTTTGAAATATTTTAAAATACTCACAAAATGATACATTTCTATCATTTTTGTACACTTGATATGATCAGTGCCAAAAATTTAATCTATGTCTTGTTCATGGCGAATAATGAATGTAGTAGAGGATTTGTCACGCTTGGCATATATGCGTCCTTCTTTAGTCCAAAGGAAAGCCCATTGGTTCCGCTTTGTCTGTTTGCGGGCTTTGCCGAACAACATACGGTTCATTTTCGTGAGGCGCTCGTTGATGTAGATACGTGCGGGATCATGTGGCGAAAGACCAAGCTGTTCTGTGGTAGCTCCACGACGCACTCGGGCATTTGTAAGTAATTCGTCACGAAGGACTCGTTGCAATAAGCTGACTGCAATCGGTCGGAGACGTGCACTCTCCACGTTGTTGATCTCCCGCCGCACTCCGACTCGCCTCGCATTTACGATGTCGTGGTCCTCGAGTGTCTAGTGCCTAGTTTTTCCGCTATCACAGCAACAATGTGCTGCGTAGACTCTCCTTCTTGCTCGGGAATGTGCATGGTAGACTCTCCTTCTTGCTCGGGAATGTGCATGGTAGACTCTCCTTCTTGCTCGGGAATTTGCATGGTAGACTCTCCTTCTTGCTCGGGAATGTGCATGGTAGACTCTCCTTCTTGCTCGGGAATGTGCATGGTAGACTCTCCTTCTTGCTCGGGAATGTGCATGGTAGACTCTCCTTCTTGCTCGGGAATTTGCATGGTAGACTCTCCTTCTTGCTCGGGAATGTGCATGGTAGACTCTCCTTCTTGCTCGGGAATGTGCATGGTAGACTCTCCTTCTTGCTCGGGAATGCCTGATATTTCAATATCATTTTGCAATGCGCGCTGATTTCTGTCCTCTATCTCCGCCTGCAACCTGGTGATAATACGCTCTAAGCCGGAATTATCAGTTTTTTGTGTCAATTTAGTATCTATGTTATGCACATTAAGTTCAAGGACACGAACTCTCTAAAAACAAACCTTAGAGGAAGCGGCAACGGTCACTACTTCTCGCCTGACATCTTGTACTTCCATCTTAACTGCCCTAAGCTCATCACGAAATTCGCAACGAAAGTCTCGCATCTCGGTGCGCATCGCCTCCATCTCATTGCGGAATAATCGTATTTCTACAGCCAATTCTTGAACTCTGAATTCATCGGTGATATTATGAGAAGCATCATCCAAAAGTATATTGCATGTACCCATTGTCTCTACAAAATGCTCTACCGTACGCTCTACCTCGTGTACAGCCACCGGCTCTGCCTCGTGTATGGACGCCGGCTCTACTCCAAAGTCAACAGCGTGCTCCACCGCGGGCTCCACCCCAACGCATCCTTGTTTTTTGGCCGTGACTATGTACAACCAATCCCTTTAAGGGAGTACCGGCGTTGTTGTCACGAGGTACTTTGGACTTGCACCCCGGACACAACCAGTCAGGCATTACCTTAGCACCACATGGTATAATTAATACATGCCCCGTGAAATATAATAATATATTTACTGCACTTAGCGCCATCTGCCGAAGAGATGAATTTGCCACCAGCTCCGCACTTTGCCATTATCGATGTTCCTAATTAGTACAAACCAAAATTTTAAGATGGCAGCACCTTGATGATGGATTCAATTTTTTCCACAGATGGCACTTTTAGAAATGAACACTTTATTTACTAAAAGAGTTTGGTGATTTGGTTGTATTTGAGAAACACTGAATCCGTTGAGGAATCTTTATGAAAACACTCACTGACGTAAATTGGCACCTGCACTTCACGATTAACTGTGTTTTATTTAATTTGATTTAGTTTTAGCAGCAGATTTTTATTAAAACGAGACGATGTTTTTTTTCGCGATGTATTCTCGCGAAAAAATATATAAGTAATTATATGTAATAATAATATTCTATACCCACTACGAAAAAATAATCATATTATTATTACATATAATCTAAAAGGATTTGCCTACAAATAGATTTAATTTTCAACTGCATAAATGGTTGTTAAATTGCGGTTTTTATTCTATGAAAGGTTTCTTTAAATATTGTAACCAACGTGGTCAGAATTGACATAATGAATAATTTTTAGACATTGAATAAATTTGAGACATATTGATAAGCTTTTTTTTTGTTTTATATGTAACTACATATTATTAGTTACATATACATATAAAACAAAAAAAAAGCTTATGTATGTGTTAATTTATATGGTATTATTAATAGAATAATTAACTGATTATTCATTTGATACTCAAATATTTGCATACTTAGATTTAAGTAGGGCATATTGAATATTTCTAACTGTAACATCTATATTAATTTACATATGTCCGTGCAAATAAAATTTCATTTCATTTCATTTCAAAAATAACAACAATAGCTAACAAACAGAAAAAGACGCGATTATCTACCGACCGACGTATTTACACTGAATAAAGCACGAAGTTGTAGTCCCTTTCTATTCTTATTGTTTGGGGCACTCTCCCCTTCTTGGGATAATAATGTTAACTACAATAACCAGGGATACAATACGTTACCTACAATATTGCCAGAAAAATTGCTACCAAACAGTTAAAGTTTCAATGTAACCAATCCATGGCGGATTCGTTTTGGTTTAAGAGAAAGGTATTTGCGTAGTTCATTTATTTATTTATTCAATTTTTTAGACATGAATAAAAACTAAATACTTTTACTCAAGGAGGTTGGATACACACTGTTATCAGTAAAGCAAATAAAAATATTATAAAAAACCTAAACCTAGGGTACCAACAGTAGCGGAGCAGGGCCCAAACTACCGGTGGCTAGGGCTGCAGAGTGAGGAACTTCCTGACTATACGCGCCGTGTCAAGGAGTACTGCCTTCTGCATCTGACCCTTAATCCAACCATCTAGCGAGAGCCTCTTAAGATGTTGGTCGAGGCTCTTCGCTATAAGGCCGTTCGCCGAAACAACTATCGGGACAATGATCGTCGAGTCAACATTCCACATGGCGGTCACCTCATGAGCCAAGTCAAGGTACTTGCTGAGCTTGTCTTTCTCGGCCTTCACGAGGTCCTCATCGTGTGGAATGGTGATGTCGACGAGCACTGCCCGGCGTTGGGACCGGTCTACCAGCACAATGTCAGGCTTATTGGCAACAATAGTCCTGTCCGTGATGATAGAGCGGTCCCAATAGAGCAATGCACGACCATTTTCGAGAACTGGCGCCGGTACGTACTTATAGTACGGCACCTCAGACTCGACAAGGTCATACCGAAGGGCAATTTGCTGATGGATGATCCTGGCTACTTGGTTGTGTCTGTGCAAGTACTCTCCGTTAGCAAGATGAGAACAGCAGGAAATAATATGCCTGAGGGACTCCCCGGGACGGCGGCATGCCCGACAAATGTCGACCGTACCGTCCTTCATAATATATTTCCGATAGTTATTCGTCTTGATAACTTCGTCCGCAATTGCACAGACAAAACCCTCAGTTTCCCCAAAGAGGTCACCAAAGCGTAGCCAGTTCACCGATGCGAGCAAGTTCACATCAGGCCCTGTTAAGGCCCGATAGAACCGCCCGTGCAGCTCCATGCCCTTCCATACGTCCTTTACACCGATGGTTTGCGCCAACTCTCGTTTGCCAAGGAGAGCGGTGTGAGAGTCTTATCAACTGCCACCACATCACGATGCAACCCACACTCGGTGTTTAGGAAGTACTCCCTGAGACTGCACACTTCACGGTTGTGGAGGTTCTTGGCACTTAAAAAGCCACGACCCCCCCACTTCCGTGGTATGTACAATCTCATAACAGACAAGCGCGGGTGTAACATACGATGTGACGTAAGCAGTTGACGGACTCTCTTATCTTATTATTATTATTATTATTACGTTGGAGATTCGACACGAAGTGAGCTGTTTCGTGGATAAAAATTGTGAATTGCGGTGCTTGCAACGAGCTTCAAGTGAAGGATAAAAAAGCAAAGTGTACCGCTAAATCATGTGATCAGCAATACCATTACCAGTGTGTTGGCATTTCGAGTGCCAAATTCGACGAGAAGGCAACATGGATCTGTCCTCAGTGCAAAGTTAAGGAAAAAAAGTGAGGAGACAACAGTGATACACCTGTGAGGCAAAGCCAACAGGAACTGTCAGGAAGAGTGCAAGGTATGGAGGATTCTATTATGGTAGTAAGTCACAATCACGACGACATGAAACAGTCCATTGGCAATCAAAATGTCACAGTAAAAAAAATGCAGACTGAAAACAAACAACTCAAGAATGTGTTAAAGAGCTTCAGGAAAGACTGTCTTCCTTGGAAGAAACAACGGCAAAACAAGAGCAGTGGTCTAAACAGCAAAACCTCAAAATCGTCGGTATCCCCGAGGGAGATGCAGAGTCACTCCCTGCGCTGGTAGTCAAGTTGGCCGAGTTTGCAGGGTTAAAACTGTGTGCCGAAGATGTGGAATTTGCTCATCGAGTTCGTGCTAAGCGCCCTATTAACGGAAAACCTCGTTCGATCATCGCTCGTTTTCGCGAACGTAGCACAAAGGACATATTTCTATCGTACCTAAGAAAAAAGCAAGGCTTCACATGCAAAGATGTCGGAATGGATGGTGATTCCAAAGTATTTGTAAACGAGTATCTTACAATTAAAAACAAACAATTACTGAGTAAGTGTAAAGCTAAGGCTAAAGAGCTACAATACAGATATGTATGGACAAAGAACTGCCGCATATATGTAAGGAAAAATGACAAATCGCCATACATTCTGATATCCACAGAAATTGACCTAAAAAAGTTCATTTAAGTAAGGAATGTTTCATGCCTTGTCTTTTTGTTATATCCGGCATCTATATATTGTCGAAATCACATGTTAAAACACACTCACTTACATTTATCCCAAAGATTACCTCAACACACATAGCAAAATATCTATTACACTACACAAAATTACCAACTTACATACATTCTAGGCATCAGTCTTTTTCTTCAGCATTAATTGAATCTCAGTGGGGTGCTGTGTGTAATATCTTACACTATTATTTATTCTGTGATAATATTGTAAAGTCAACGAATCTGCCCCTTTTGTGTCACTATTTTATATTATATACCCACAATTATATAATTTATGTCACTATAGTTACTGTTTTTATGTTTGGTTTACACAAGTATATTTTAAATGGATGACACAACATTAAATGTTCTTTATCAAAACGTGCGTGGTTTGAGGTCTAAAACCCTTGACTTCAGCAGTAATTTACTTTCAACGGAGCAGGATATTGTACTTGTCACCGAGAGTTGGTTGAACAGCAGTGTTTTGGATTCTGAGCTGGTGCATGGCAGGTATAGTGTATTTAGACGTGACCGTGGGTCTCATGGGGATGGTGTCATGATTCTATGTTCTGAGCGACTGAGTGCACACACTCGCCCTGACTGGCAACGTGATCATCTGGATGTTGAGTGTTTGTGGATAACAATTGAAGGGCGAATAATAAACTCTGATAAGGACTTGCACATAGCGTTGGCTTACATGCCGCCCGATGTCATGCTCCATCTACGGGTGTGTAAATTAATGGATTGGGTTACTGAAATTGTTTCCATGGCCCCTGATGATCATTTCATGTTGGCTGGAGATTTTAACTTACCCTGCGTGCAATGGCAAGCAGATGGCCCTAATTATCTAAAAAAGGAAGTATTGACCTTCAAAATTCAAGTTTAAATTTCATCAATAATTGTTATTTTTTTAACTTAGAGCATTATAACTTATTTACCAACGCATCTGGCAACACATTGGATCTATTTTTTTGCATTTTCTATGTTGATATTAACAAATTTAATGCTCCGTTAGTGCCAGAGGATAGTAATTATGTAACTCTAAACATTGATGCAACCGATTTATATCGGTTGCATCAATGTTTAGAGTTACATACATGATATGATGAGATTAATATAGCATTGTCTTGTATTGACTGGTCTGATCTGAAATTAGAATCGGTTGATCACGCTGTATCTAAATTGTATGATAGAGTAAATGATGTTATAAAAAAAATGTGCCGCAGGTTGATGAACTACATAAATATCCAATTTGGTTTACCAAAGCTCTTATCAATATTAATAAAGAGAAGAATAAGCTACATACACGTTGGAAACTTTATAAAACCCTATTGACTATGATGAATTTTCATACCTCAGATCTAGGTTCAAGCGAGTTGAAGCATTATGTTATAAAAAATATATTGCGCGCTCACAAGAGGTAATAAAAGCTAATCCTAAACTTCTCTGGAGCTACATCAGGGCCAAGAGAAAACCCTTTACCTCGAATCATAACATATAGGCTTTTGAAAAATATTTCAGTTGATAAATTAAATAATGACTTGCAAACTGTAGGGTGGGACCAAATTAATGCAATGCCTAGTAACGTAAACGATATGGTCAACATCTTAAATCACAATATTGTGTTTCTTTTCAATCTGCATGCGCCTGCGCAGTCATCGTCAAAGATCGCTCCTACCCCTGGATTACTGACACGATCAAACTTATGATGAGGCTACGCGATCGAGCTGCAGCTGATTATCATAAAAATAAATCTGAGGTTAAAAAATAATACTATAAGACTTTTAAATCAACAGTGAACCAAGCACTCTTTTACGAAAAGTCAGCTTATTTTAGATTTAACATCAACAATAAAATACACGATCCTAAACTTTTGTGGAAAAATCTTAAAAGCACGCTACTACCTGGTAACAACAATGAACTACCGCCATTTTTCAATAATCCAAACTTATTAAACAATCATTTTTTGACAATATCAGGTACTTCAGATGTTTCTATCTTACGGCTGACATTTTTTGAGCATCATAAATTTAGTGACGCAGTTTTCCATATCGAGCTGGTAAGTTTAGACCGAATGATAAGTATAATTAAAAGTTTGAAATCTAATGCAGAGGGTTGTGACGCAATTTCTTTGGACATGCTGATTTTGTCATTTCCCTATTCAATTGACACTATACGTGATTTATTAAATACATCTATAAGGACATCTACATTTCCTGATATTTGGAAGCTTGCTATTGTGCGTCCTTTGCCTAAGCATTCAAATCCAGTCGATCTAAAAGATCTGAGACCGATAAGTATTTTGCCATGTTTATCAAAGATTATGGAAAAAGTTGTTTGTGCTCAATTAACGGATTATTTCGAAAAAATAATATGTTGCCAGAAGTACAGTCAATATGATGTGGTCATATTTAGAAAATAATGTTACGGACTCTGTAATTGCATCTATAATTACATCTACATTGAGCCATGGTGGCCGATATGCCGTGCCAATGGCCAATTTCAGCCCGTTAGCAGTAGTTGATAGCCTTATTTGCTCTATTGAAGCTGATGGATGTGACAAACTTCTAATTCTTACACCGCGTTTTATGTAAAAACCTACGCCACCTCCTCGTCCATGACGACCATCTGCTGGCCGCGGTGTATGTCGTCACCTTGTTTGATCCAGGTCTTATTGATTGCTACGAGGTCTGCGTTAAATCTTAACATAGAAATCTGCAAGTCATCATTACCTGTACCTAGAGAACCAGCATTGTATAAGCCAAGTGTACAGTTTTAGGCGTCATTGATAAAGTAACAATTCAGTTGAGTCTATTATTATAAAAGTAATGTGGTCAACATTGAGATTTGCTGGTATAAGTTGTTGATAACGCTTAGAGAGAAAACTATTCTGTATAAACATAGACATAGACATAGCTTTATTTATGGCGAAAAACAAGTACACAAAATAAAAACATTAAAGAAATAAGTTAGTACCTAAGTAGTATAGTGTAACAGTGGACAAAAAAAAACAGATCATCTTATAGAACAAGTCACCAACATACATTTTATTGAGTGAGTGCAGTAATTTAAGACAAAAATATAATGAATAATTTACATTACTTCTAGCAATGAACTCTAGAAAGTAGCAGCAAAATCTATTTATGGTCAATAAAATCAGGACACGTTCCAGTGAACAAACAATAAAATCAGGACACGTTCCAGTGAACAAACAATAAAATCAGGACACGTTCCAGTGAACAAACAAAGATCATAAGAGACGTAAAACCATTTGTAAATAGTAGCAAGTAGCAACAAGTTTTAATCATTAACATAACAGTTTGTAAACAATGTAGTTCCGATACGTTATTTTCACTTATTAAAGTATAATTTACATTACTCACACCAATGAACTCTAGCAAGTAGCAGCAAGATCTATTCATGGTAAACTAATTGTGTAGACGTTCCAATGTACGACCAATGATCAAAAGATAAGTAAAATTGTTTGTTAATTGTAATAAGTAGCAACAAGCTTTAATGTTTAACATAACAGTATGTATACAATGAATTTCCCACACTTCATTTTCATTTATTTTTACAATGAACAGTAATATACTAACTAGAGAGCAGTTTAAGAGCTTGATATAATAGTACATAAGAGTAGATTATTATCACACAATGTTAAGAAAATATAGAATGTATGAAATATTTTAAAATACTCACAAAATGATACATTTCTATCATTTTTGTACACTTGATATGATCAGTGCCAAAAATTTAATCTATGTCTTGTTCATGGCGAATAATGAATGTAGTAGAGGATTTGTCACGCTTGGCATATATGCGTCCTTCCTTAGTCCAAAGGAAAGCCCATTGGTTCCGCTTTGTCTGTTTGCGGGCTTTGCCGAACAACATACGGTTCATTTTCGTGAGGCGCTCGTTAATGTAGATACGTGCGGGATCATGTGGCGAAAGACCAAGCTGTTCTGTGGTAGCTCCACGACGCACTCGGGCATTTGTAAGTAATTCGTCACGAAGGACTCGTTGCAATAAGCTGACTGCAATCGGTCGGGGACGTGCACTCTCCACGTTGTTGATCTCCCGCCGCACTCCGACTCGCCTCGCATTTACGATGTCGTGGTCCTCGAGTGTCTAGTGCCTAGTTTTTCCGCTATCGCAGCAACAATGTGCATGGTAGACTCTCCTTCTTGCTCGGGAATGTGCATGGTAGACTCTCCTTCTTGCTCGGGAATGTGCATGGTAGACTCTCCTTCTTGCTCGGGAATGTGCATGGTAGACTCTCCTTCTTGCTCGGGAATGTACATGGTAGACTCTCCTTCTTGCTCGGGAATGTGCATGGTAGACTCTCCTTCTTGCTCGGGAATGTGCATGGTAGACTCTCCTTCTTGCTCGGGAATGTGCATGGTAGACTCTCCTTCTTGCTCGGGAATGTGCATGGTAGACTCTCCTTCTTGCTCGGGAATGTGCATGGTAGACTCTCGTTCTTGCTCGGGAATGTGCATGGTAGACTCTCCTTCTTGCTCGGGAATGTGCATGGTAGACTCTCCTTCTTGCTCGGGAATGCCTGATATTTCAATATCATTTTGCAATGCGCGCTGATTTCTGTCCTCTATCTCCGCCTGCAACCTGGTGATAATACGCTCTAAGCCGGAATTATCAGTTTTTTGTGTCAATTTAGTATCTATGTTATGCACATTAAGTTCAAGGACACTTACTCTCTAAAAACAAACCTTAGAGGAAGCGGCAACGGTCATTACTTCTCGCCTGACATCTTGTACTTCCATCTTAACTGCCCTAAGCTCATCGCGAAATTCGCAACGAAAGTCTCGCATCTCGGTGCGCATCGCCTCCATCTCATTGCGGAATAATCGTATTTCTACAGCCAATTCTTGAACTCTGAATTCATCGGTGATATTATGAGAAGCATCATCCAAAAGTATATTGCTTGTACCCATTGTCTCTACAAAATGCTCTACCGTACGCTCTACCTCGTGTACAGCCACCGGCTCTACCTCGTGTATGGACGCCGGCTCTACTCCAAAGTCAACAGCGTGCTCCACCGCGGGCTCCACCCCAACGCATCCTTGTTTTTTGGCTGTGACTATGTACAACCAATCCCTTTAAGGGAGTACCGGCGTTGTTGTCACGAGGTACTTTGGACTTGCACCCCGGACACAACCAGTCAGGCATTACCTTAGCACCACATGGTATAATTAATACGTGCCCCGTGAAATATAATAATATATTTACTGCACTTAGCGCCATCTGCCGAAGAGATGAATTTGCCACCAGCTCCGCACTTTGCCATTATCGATGTTCCTAATTAGTACAAACCAAAATTTTAAGATGGCAGCACCTTGATGATGGATTCGATTTTTTCCACAGATGGCACTTTTAGAAATGAACACTTTATTTACTAAAAGAGTTTGGTGATTTGGTTGTATTTGAGAAACACTGAATCCATTGAGGAATCTTTATGAAAACACTCACTGACGTAAATTGGCACCTGCACTTCACGATTAACTGTGTTTTATTTAATTTGATTTAGTTTTAGCAGCAGATTTTTATTAAAACGAGACGATGTTTTTTTCGCGATGTATTCTCGCGAAAAAATATATAAGTAATTATATGTAATAATAATATTCTATACCCACTACGAAAAAATAATCATATTATTATTACATATAATCTAAAAGGATTTGCCTACAAATAGATTTAATTTTCAACTGCATAAATGGTTGTTAAATTGCGGTTTTTATTCTATGAAAGGTTTCTTTAAATATTGTAACCAACGTGGTCAGAATTGACATAATTAATAATTTTTAGACATTGAATAAATTTGAGACATATTGATAAGCTTTTTTTTTGTTTTATATGTAACTACATATTATTAGTTACATATACATATAAAACAAAAAAAAGCTTATGTATGTGTTAATTTATATGGTATTATTAATAGAATAATTAACTGATTATTCATTTGATACTCAAATATTTGCATACTTAGATTTAAGTAGGGCATATTGAATATTTCTAACTGTAATATCTATATTAATTTACATATGTCCGTGCAAATAAAATTTCATTTCATTTCATTTCAAAAATAACAACAATAGCTAACAAACAGAAAAAGGCGATTATCTACCGACCGACGTATTTACACTGAATAAAGCACGAAGTTGTAGTCCCTTTCTATTCTTATTGTTTGGGGCACTCTCCCCTTCTTGGGATAATAATGTTAACTACAATAACCAGGGATACAATACGTTACCTACAATATTGCCAGAAAAATTGCTACCAAACAGTTAAAGTTTCAATGTAACCAATCCATGGCGGATTCGTTTTGGTTTAAGAGAAAGGTATTTGCGTAGTTCATTTATTTATTTATTCAATTTTTTAGACATGAATAAAAACTAAATACTTTTACACAAGGAGGTTGGATACACACTGTTATCCGGAGGCCAAATAACATAGACGGAATTTTATGCGATAAATCTTGCAGTGTCTTGACATATCATTTCTACAGATCTTAAGGCTATTAGGCTTTCTTCCCACCCGGTTTTTTTAAACCAAAGGAGGTTGAATTAAGCTTACTGGCGTTAAATCTTTTAACAGTAAGCGTAATTCAACCTCCTTGCGATAAATAGAATAATAATATAGACTGCTATAGACAAAATGGTAAGTCAATATAAAAGCTCGATACAAAACATTATACTCGTAGCAAAGGGATTACAACGCATTTATAGTTTATGTAGAAAGTGTAAAGAATTGTTTATTTATTTAATTGTTTTGCACAAAATTAGTGTAGGTACAAGGAAGGACTTAATGCTAAACAGCATTATCTACCAGTCATCCAGAAATAATAGTACATAGGGCGTGTTGGTTAAAGTATTGAACAATAAATACGACTGAAACAAAGGTTTGTGTAAATAAAATATTTAGTGTAAGGAATTGTTGCAAAATATTTATGCTAATATGGGACAAGTGTTTCCCTGCACAGTGAAACAGCAGCAACATCTTCTATCTATATCTATCTCTCTATCTATCTATTTTCTATCTATATTCTATTCTATACTATAATAAAACTGTAACTGGGCTAAATCTGTACATTACATATTTTTTGAAAATTTTGATTGAGATAAACTTCAAAATCGATATGGAGTGCAAAAAGGTTATTTTTTGTCTGTCTGTCTGTCTGTCTGTCTGTCTGTCTCTTTGAACACGCATCACGCTGAAACTACCAGACTGATTTTGATGAAACTTGGCAGAATCATACTGGATTAACATTTAGGATACTTTTTATCCCGGAAAATCAACGGTTCCGCAGGATAGGGGTAGAAAGTTATTTAAAATAACACGTATCAAGCTAAAACTACTGGACGGATTTTGATGTAACTTGGCACAGTCAAAGTTTATATAATGTGTTAAAATGTTAAATACTTTTTATCCCGAAAAATTAAAAGGTTCCTGCAGCCTATGGGTCCAAAGTTGTGTTAAATTTAAAGTGATCATACATCCGTTTATAGACTGATACCGAATTTCGTCACTCTGCTACGAGGCTCACTGGCCCAGTTGGACAGATGCATGGATGCGTAATCTAGATGCACGTGGATCGAAATCACCCGCCGTAGAATGTTTTGCTTCATAATTAAAAGATTTTTACATTATTTATGCGTTATTTTTTACATTTTCCTTGATATTTTTGAAACAACTGAAAAACTAGAGGGCTCCTGTGGGATAGGGGTCGAAAGTTATATTAAATTATGAAGTAATAAATATAACGTAATAAAATAAAACAGCTCAAAGCTATTATAATGCATTCGTTTTCGCGCGATGTACCTACCTACTGTATCAGGGTGCTATTATTATTTATTCTGTACTTTCTGCGTGCCGCCGCCCGCGCCGCCCGGCCGAGCGCCAAGGCAGGGGCCCCGGGGGAATAAACGTGCGGGCGGGGATCGGAACATCGCTAAGTATTTTATTTGTAGTTATAAGATATTATTATTATCTATATTTTCTATATCTATATAAGGGGGAGTTTCCAGAAAAAGGAGGTGAGAATCGTACCTTTCAAATGAATCGACCAATTTAGCTGCTGTTTTTTATGTTTCAAAGCTGAGGTATTATAGGCCAATTCGCTGCTGAGACACGTCTATAAGCTGTTTTCGAGAATAGTTACAAACCGTCTCGCTCGTAGGTTTGACGACTTTCAGCGTACCGAACAAGCTGGATTCCGAAAAGGCTTTAGCACCGTAGACCACATTCATAGGCTCCCGCAGATTATACAGAAGACCGAAGAGTATAATCGGCCACTATGTCCAGCGTTTGTGGATTACGAGAAAGCCTTTGATTCAGTCGAGACCTGGGCAGTGCTAGAGTCATTACAGCGGTGCCAGATTGATTACCGGTACATCGAAATGTTGAAGTGTTTGTATATCAAGGCCACCATGACAGTTCGTCTTCAGAATCAGAGCACGAATTCTATTCAGCTGCAAAAAGGGGTGTGACAGGGAGACGTTATTTCTCCGAAACTGTTCACCTCTGCACTGGAAGATATATTCAAGCTTCTGAACTGGAACAGATTTGGTGTTAACATCAATGGCGAATACATCACTCACTTTCGATTTGCTGATGATATAGTCATCATGGCTGAAACCCTGGAAGATCTAAGCACAATGCTCAGTGACCTCAATATTGTTTCCCAACAGGTGGGTCTTAAAATGAACATGGGCAAGACGAACATCATGTCAAATGCCCATGTCGTATCCATGCCGGTTTATGTTGGGAACGATATTATCGAAGCTGTTGATCACTATGTCTACTTGGGTCAGACGATCCAACTGGGTAGATCCAACTTCGACAAAGAGGTAAACTGACGAATCCAACTCGGATGGGCAGCGTTCGGGAAATTACGCCATATCTTCTCGTCGCAGATACCGCAGAGCCTCAAGACGAAAGTTTATAATCAGTGCGTGTTGCCAGTGATGACATACACACTCATACTCAGAGTTGCGCAGCGTGCAATGGAGAGAGCTATGTTCGGTGTTTCACTACGTGATAGAATCAGAAATGAGGAAATCCGTAGAAGAACGAAGGTTACCGACATAGCTCTCAGAGTTTGCAAGTTGAAGTGGCAATGGGCAGGCCATATAGTTCGCAGAACCGACAACCGCTGGGGAATAAAGGTTCTGGAATGGTGACCACGAACAAGCAAGCGAAGTGTGGGGAGACCCCCACACGATGGACCGACGACCTTGTAGCCATCGCAGGAAGTCGGTGGATGGAGGTGGCACAGGATCGCTCGTCATGGCGCTCTTTGGGGGAGGCCTATGTTCAGCAGTGGACTTCTAAAGGCTGACATGATGATGATGGAGTAAATAATAGCATTCTAACAAGAAATAGCGTACAGGTACGAAACATGAAACTGTGGGACAACTCGCATACCATAGAAGCCAATTGTTCTAGCCCAATACCGGTTGGCAGCGTACCCAACCGTGCTGGTGGCATGCCCCGTTAAACTGCAATGGTAATTTGAGGAGCCAATTTCGATTTCTCTGGGTGCTTAATAATATCTATTTTCCAATCCAAGATGCGGACATGTTTTATTTCAGTAACTATGATATGGGTGTTACTTAATTATCAAGAATTATCAAGAAAAAAATATATGAAAAAAGTCACACGATCCACGTATTTCTGGTACCTCTGCATAATATCATCGTATTTGGCTACTTGTAAAGTAATATCTAATATATTTTCACATGCAATTGGTTCCTTCGTCAAAAAAAAATAATGAAATGTCGACTTCTAAAGAACTAGCAGAGTTGTTGAAAAGGCGTGTTTATAGGATACCAGTACCGACTGCTAACTCTGCCTACACGAATCGGCATCCAAGCCATCTACTCCCACGCATTTATAATAAAATATCGAAAGTTTGTGCTATAAAGAGTCAGCGAACCTCCCAAGTGAGAGTACTAGTCCAAAGATGTCTATTTATGCGATCTTACTCTGGCATATAGGACCTGATTTATCTGTGAATAAACACACACACACACATACACACACCCACACACACACACCCACACACACACACACACACACACACACACACACACACACACACACACGCACACACTTTCGTTTTCAAAACATGCGTACACATACTCACCCCCTCATACCCTTATACACAATACATTTCCCCTTACGTTGATACTTAAGTTAAGATCACATATTATTTTTTATTTTTTTATTTCATCATTATAAATTAGATCAGTAATGTTTATTGCCAGGAAGGGATGCCTCCATTAAATTAAATTGTGTTATGGAATTCAGACCAGGCTTCCACGACATTGCCTATCATTGTATATTCACCTTATTTGGTTAATAAACTTATTATTATTCACTTTTTTTATCTGTTTATCTTAAATTTAAATTTTTACAATATTTCTTTAAATAAAAGCAGATAAAAATATTATAAAAAACCTAAACCTAGGGTACCAACAGTAGCGGAGCAGGGCCCAAACTACCGGTGGCTAGGGCTGCAGAGTGAGGAACTTCCTGACTATACGCGCCGTGTCAAGGAGTACTGCCTTCTGCATCTGACCCTTAATCCAACCATCTAGCGAGAGCCTCTTAAGATTTTGGTCGAGGCTCTTCGCTATAAGGCCGTTCGCCGAAACAACTATCGGGACAATGATCGTCGAGTCAACATTCCACATGGCGGTCACCTCATGAGCCAAGTCAAGGTACTTGCTGAGCTTGTCTTTCTCGGCCTTCACGAGGTTCTCATCGTGTGGAATGGTGATGTCGACGAGCACTGCCCGGCGTTGGGACCGGTCTACCAGCACAATGTCAGGCTTATTGGCAACAATAGTGCTGTCCATGATGATAGAGCGGTCCCAATAGAGCAATGCACGACCATTTTCGAGAACTGGCGCCGGTACGTACTTATAGTACGGCACCTCAGACTCGACAAGGTCATACCGAAGGGCAATTTGCTGATGGATGATCCTGGCTACTTGGTTGTGTCTGTGCAAGTACTCTCCGTTAGCAAGATGAGAACAGCCGGAAATAATATGCCTGAGGGACTCCCCGGGACGGCGGCATGCCCGACAAATGTCGACCGTACCGTCCTTCATAATATATTTCCGGTAGTTATTCATCTTGATAACTTCGTCCGCAATTGCACAGACAAAACCCTCAGTTTCCCCAACGAGGTCACCAAAGCGTAGCCAGATCACCGATGCGAGCAAGTTCACATCAGGCCCTGTTAAGGCCCGATAGAACCGCCCGTGCAGCTCCTTGCCCTTCCATACGTCCTTTACACCGATGGTTTGCGCCAACTCTCGTTTGCCAAGGAGAGCGGTGTGAGAGTCTTATCAACTGCCACCACATCACGATGCAACCCACACTCGGTGTTTAGGAAGTACTCCCTGAGACTGCACACTTCACGGTTGTGGAGGTTCTTGGCACTTAAAAAGCCACGACCCCCCCACTTCCATGGTATGTACAATCTCATAACAGACAAGCGCGGGTGTAACATACGATGTGACGTAAGCAGTTGACGGACTCTCTTATCTTATTATTATTATTATTATTACGTTGGAGATTCGACACGAAGTGAGCTGTTTCGTGGATAAAAATTGTGAATTGCGGTGCTTGCAACGAGCTTCAAGTGAAGGATAAAAAAGCAAAGTGTACCGCTAAATCATGTGATCAGCAATACCATTACCAGTGTGTTGGCATTTCGAGTGCCAAATTCGACGAGAAGGCAACATGGATCTGTCCTCAGTGCAAAGTTAAGGAAAAAAAGTGAGGAGACAACAGTGATACACCTGTGAGGCAAAGCCAACAGGAACTGTCAGGAAGAGTGCAAGGTATGGAGGATTCTATTATGGTAGTAAGTCACAATCACGACGACATGAAACAGTCCATTGGCAATCAAAATGTCACAGTAAAAAAAATGCAGACTGAAAACAAACAACTCAAGAATGTGTTAAAGAGCTTCAGGAAAGACTGTCTTCCTTGGAAGAAACAACGGCAAAACAAGAGCAGTGGTCTAAACAGCAAAACCTCAAAATCGTCGGTATCCCCGAGGGAGATGCAGAGTCACTCCCTGCGCTGGTAGTCAAGTTGGCCGAGTTTGCAGGGTTAAAACTGTGTGCCGAAGATGTGGAATTTGCTCATCGAGTTCGTGCTAAGCGCCCTATTAACGGAAAACCTCGTTCGATCATCGCTCGTTTTCGCGAACGTAGCACAAAGGACATATTTCTATCGTACCTAAGAAAAAAGCAAGGCTTCACATGCAAAGATGTCGGAATGGATGGTGATTCCAAAGTATTTGTAAACGAGTATCTTACAATTAAAAACAAACAATTACTGAGTAAGTGTAAAGCTAAGGCTAAAGAGCTACAATACAGATATGTATGGACAAAGAACTGCCGCATATATGTAAGGAAAAATGACAAATCGCCATACATTCTGATATCCACAGAAATTGACCTAAAAAAGTTCATTTAAGTAAGGAATGTTTCATGCCTTGTCTTTTTGTTATATCCGGCATCTATATATTGTCGAAATCACATGTTAAAACACACTCACTTACATTTATCCCAAAGATTACCTCAACACACATAGCAAAATATCTATTACACTACACAAAATTACCAACTTACATACATTCTAGGCATCAGTCTTTTTCTTCAGCATTAATTGAAATTCAGTGGGGTACTGTGCGTAATATCTTACACTATTATTTATTCTGTGATAATATTGTAAAGTCAACGAATCTGCCCCTTTTGTGTCACTATTTTATATTATATACCCACAATTATATAATTTATGTCACTATAGTTACTGTTTTTATGTTTGGTTTACACAAGTATATTTTAAATGGATGACACAACATTAAATGTTCTTTATCAAAACGTGCGTGGTTTGAGGTCTAAAACCCTTGACTTCAGCAGTAATTTACTTTCAACGGAGCAGGATATTGTACTTGTCACCGAGAGTTGGTTGAACAGCAGTGTTTTGGATTCTGAGCTGGTGCATGGCAGGTATAGTGTATTTAGACGTGACCGTGGGTCTCATGGGGATGGTGTCATGATTCTATGTTCTGAGCGACTGAGTGCACACACTCGCCCTGACTGGCAACGTGATCATCTGGATGTTGAGTGTTTGTGGATAACAATTGAAGGGCGAATAATAAACTCTGATAAGGACTTGCACATAGCGTTGGCTTACATGCCGCCCGATGTCATGCTCTTATTAAATACATCTATAAGGACATCTACATTTCCTGATATTTGGAAGCTTGCTATTGTGCGTTCTTTGCCTAAGCATTCAAATCCAGTCGATCTAAAAGATCTGAGACCGATAAGTATTTTGCCATGTTTATCAAAGATTATGGAAAAAGTTGTTTGTGCTCAATTAACGGATTATCTCGAAAAAATAATATGTTGCCAGAAGTACAGTCAGGTTTTAGGAAAGGTCGGAGTACCATTACTGCCTTGCTAGATGTGACTGACAATATACTTTGCTCAAGAGATGAAGGAAAGTGCACCTTGTTAGTATTATTAGATTTTTCTAGGGCTTTTGATTCCATAAATATTAATTTACTGATGTCTAAATTGAGTTACTATGGTTTTAACAATGCAGCTTTGCAATGGTTTAATAGTTACCTTAGTAATCGTCATCAGTTTGTAAAGATCGTTTGTAGTGATGGTTCTTCATTTTGTTCTGATAAAGTTGCTGTTAATAGAGGTGTTCTTCAGGGATCCATTTTAGGACCAATACTATTCATTTTGTACTCAGCGGATATTATAATGCATATTAAGCATTGCAAATTTCACATATATGCGGATGACATACAAGTTTATATTTCCTGTAAGCCGTCTGAAATCAATGGTGCAATAAGTAATCTTAATAAAGATCTTGCAAGTATAGCTACCTGGTCGACGGACAACTGGCTGTTGCTTAACCCCATTAAAACTAAGTATCTAATCTTTGGTAGCAATAAGCAGTTGGCGAATCTTAGTCCTTCAGCAAGTGTTATGCTTATGGATGAACCCATTGAACGTGTGTATGAAGCACGTAACTTGGGTTTGTTTATGGACTGTGACCTACGTTTCGAAAAGCACGTTGCAAATTCAATTAAGAGTTTTTTTTATTAGTTGAAGGTTCTATATAGAATGAGACCGTTTTTAAAGGAAGCTTTGCGAATCCAGTTAGTTGAGTCACTCATTTTATCTAGTTTAAACTACATGGACTCAGTTATTGACCCACGTCTGCTAGTAAAAACGCAAAAACTTATACAGCGAGTGCAGAATGCCTGTGCTCGTTTCTGCTTTGACATTCCGTTGAGGGCTCATGTGACTCCATACTTAAATAAACACTCCTTGCTAAAAATGAAACACCGCCGTAAATTGCATTTAGCTTGTCTTTTGTTTGGAGTCATAAAACATGAAGCTCCTTCATATCTTTTTGAAGAGTTGTCCTGGTCCAGCAGGAGGGAGTATGGGTTCCGGCAATGCGCCATGCATCTCACCACGCAGCGGCATCGTTCAGTCGCTTTTAGAGGTAGTTTCCGGTACGCAGCAACCAAATGCTGGAATAATATCCCGCCGCCGATAAGGAACCTGCAAAACGTTCATAGTTTTAGAAACAAGTTAAAAATATTCATATGTAAACACCAGATTAGTCAGGAAACAATCTGTAAAGATACTAGTGCTTTTTAAATTTTAAATTTAGCGCAACTAATGTTTACACTAATTTATATGTTCTGTGTACAGCATAGTTCACTATAATAATATAATATATAGGTATAATATGTAATTATTTATAATATATTTTTAAATGTAGATATTTATTATTTACTTGCCTCTTTAAGATATATTGTTATATACTATGTTGCCACATGGTTTATTGTAGTTAGGGATGTTTAAGACGACACGTAACACTGGTCGTGGAGAGACCTGTGACGTCATCTACCGGCCCCAACGAAAGACCAGCGCTGGTTGTTGATCTGTCGATTACAACCAGCATAACGCTGAGTTGGGACCGATTCATGACAATTTTCTTTGCATTTATTTATTGTGTTTTAATTTGTTTTGTTTTTGTTGTGAATAAATGTTTTTTCTTTCTTTCTTTCTTTCTTTCTTTCTCCACAAGCTACCCAAGTTCTACGACTTGTGGTAATAGTAAAGTAATTAGTACAACTGACATAGTTCAATCATTTAACTCTTTTTTTCAACAAATGTTTGTGCAACCATCTGACCATTATGATACAGCTCCGTCACCTTTAGTTATCTCATGTTTGCAGGTCATTAATACAATTACTATATCCGAAGAAGGCATACTAAAGTTACTCAGAGGCTTAGACACTAACAAAGGCCCAGGTAGTGATAAAATACCTCCTTACTTTATTGTCAAATGTGCAGAATCGTTAGTCAGACCAATAAATACAATTTTTAACCGTTCTGTATGCGAAGGGATATTTCCTTCTGTATGGAAACAAGCGCATATTGTACCTTTGCATAAAAAGGGATCGAAGACTTGTATAGAGCACTACAGACCTATCTCAATTCTCAATGTGCTTAGTAAATGTCTAGAGAAAATTATTTATGATTGCATTTATCCAATTGTCTCTCAAAGTTTACCAGAACAACAGCATGGTTTTGTAAAAGGCCGCTCTACGACGACAAATCTTGCCGTTTTTATGAGTGACGTATTGGATGGCATGGTGCGTGCGCAGGTAGACGTGGTCTACAAAGACTTCGAAAAAGCTTTCGATCGCGTAGATCACGTCATCTTGTTGCATAAGCTGATGGAATTGGGAATACAGGGGGATGGGATTTTGGGGATTTTGAGATGGGTCAAGTCATACATAACTAATAGAACTCAAGCGGTGGTTATAGGTGGAGCCCGATCAAACTTCATTACGATACCCTCTGGCGTACCACAGGGATCATTGCTTGGTCCTCTTCTGTATTCAGCATACCTGTATGACATCGGTTCATGCTTTCTAAATGCAAATTTCTTACTGTTCGCTGATGATAAGAAGGTGTACTATAAAATAAGTAAAATTGAAGACTGTTTTAAACTTCAGGAAGATTTGGACGGACTTTCTTATTATTATATAAGTAACCGAATTGGAATTAATGTAAATAAATGTATGGCAGTCACTTTTACGCGAAGAAACTTTCCAATTTCCTACTCATATGAACTAAATAAAGTTATTATCAAAAAGAAAAATAATGTCAGGGATTTAGGAGTTTATCTAGACAGAAAACTATCATTTTCTTCACACATAGTGCATATAGTCGACAAAGCCTATAAAAATCTAGGATTTATACTCCGTGTCACTACAAACCGTGTCACTCCGTGTAAACATTTTACCAGTATAAATTGTCTGAAAGTACTATATTTTGCTTATGTTCGCAGCGTAGTCGAGTACTGTAGCCCAGTATGGAATCCACAATATGTAATATAAGAGCATGCATTAGAATCCATCCAACGGAAATTTGTTAAATATTTGGAATACCGAAATAAATCAAAGTATGACAATTACGAAACCTCTTGTAGTAAATATGGTCTATTGTCACTGCGCAACCGTCGTATCGTAAATTATATGTCCTTGCTACACGATATTTGCTCAGGAGCAGTCGACAGTTCAATGTTGGTTTCTAAGGTGATAGCCTTGCGAGCTCCAACATCAAGAACAAGACATACGCAACTCTTTTATGTTTAGCGAAATCGATCCTTTTATTTTAACCAAAAATGGGTTTAAATTGAGAATTTTTATATCTATGACTGGATAAAGTACTAAGCACCTACTTTTTCATCTTTATAAACTTATTAACCATGGCATGGCAAAATATATTTCAAAAAATAATTATATAAAAAAATAGTATGAAATACTCCATCTACGCTCCATTTAATCCATGTAAACGATATACCAATCTAAGCCACGCACGTCACTGCATGCCTAGTCTGTACTGTATGTGTACGATATCCTTGTTGCCGTCGAATCAAGATATTTTGCCTCCTCCCCCCTCATACACAAACACTTTCACACATACACACCTCATACACCTAACATGTGTGTGTTATAGTTATACTTATACTAGCTCTGCCCCGCGGCTTTGTCCGCGTATATAATTTTCCGGTATGGAAAGTATGCTATTGTTGGTCTTTATTGTATACAGCATCTTCATACAGAATTTCATTGAATTCGGTCCATTCTTACGTGACCGTTGACAAAGGTCTGTCCTTTGCCAAATCAAATAGATTAGAATAGTTTAAACGTTAGTTTCTTCATTCGTTTACTTAGTTTTAATATAAAAGTTAAGTTTCATATTTAGTTACGTATCGTTGTTCATATATTCGAATACTTATCGTGCCTTAGGCTTCATTTTAACATAGTAAATAATCAGCATGCTTGGCCTTATCTTCACTTTGTTGTTATTCATAATCGCTTACATGCCTTAAGCATTCGTTTTATAGTTAAGCTTTCTTATCATGCCGCTTTCGAGTATTTTACAAAAAATACAACTACCGTGTATTTTGGTGGGCGGTATGTTTCGTAACCGTACCAATTCGCATCCCTAATTCGTTTCGCACCTTACTTCCATTCTTGAGCGTTTGTTATGGTACACATTCACATATGTGACATTGTGTGATGTGTTGAAATCTAAAAGGACTAATACGTGCGTGCTGCAAAAAAACTGATTTGTATAGCTGTGGGAACCGAAAGGTAAGGCTGCTTGTTTTGCCATATCTTTATTCGTGTCTAAGTGCTCTGCAAACGCTTTGGATTTCATTTGATATCCAACCCTTTATGTTATCCAGGAATTCATCGTTCTCGTAACAATATGTTTGATGTAATATGTATCACCAAAACCTGATGGAATCTGATGCTAGAATACTTAGTTTAAATAATCTTCGTGCCATAAGTTCGTTCTATAGAAAGTCTGCACAGGGTGGAGGCTGCTTAATATTTATTGACAATTCTAATGATAGCACTATAACTATAGCATGCAAAACTAAAGAACTGTACGAAAGTGATATTTATAACTCTTTGGCTTCAATTATTTCTTGGCTGGATAACAACAATTTAAAGATAAACTTAAGCAAAACTAAAGTAATGCATTTCAATCAAAGACCGCAAAATGCACAAAATATTGACGTTCATTACAAAAACGACTCTTTAGGTGAGGTAGATACTGCCAAATTTAATTATAATATAATATTAAATTTTAATTATTGACCAACAACTAAACTGGAAAGTACATATTTCAGAACGGTGTAAAAAGTAAGTAGCTCAGCATACGCTTTATATAAATTAGCTCCGATTGTCAATATGGATGCACTACTTAAAGCCTATCATGGGTTAGCAGCTTCATTACTAAGGTACGGCATTATCTTTTGGGGAAACTCGACGGATAATGAATTAGTCTTCAAATCACAGAAACGATGTTTAAGATCCATGTTTGGAATAAGGACAACAGACAGCTGCAAGCCATACTTCAGCAAGTACAAAATTTTAACACTACCGTCCCTCTACATTTTAGAAGTGTCATTGGATGTTCAATAGATTTAGGCAGATCATTAATATATATTATAAATAATAGCGGCCCTAAAACACTTCCTTGTGGCACTCCATACCTAATAGAACGTGCATCTGACAAGTGCAATTCTTCTCGTTTAGTGCTTATGTTGACTCTACAAATTTCAGTTATTTGGGTTCTATTAGCTAAATATGATTTTATCAACTCTAGAATGTTACCCCTAATACCGTATGCCTCAAGTTTGCAAGTAAGTATGTTATGATCGACATAATCAAATGCCTGCGTCATATCACAATATATGGCACAGGTAGGCGTTCTAGTGTCAACATTAGTTATGACAGTGTTGTAAAAGTCATATATGGCCATGTTTATAGTTTTATTTTGACGAAACCCTTTTTAATAAATAAATACATAAATAAATGGAGACTGCATTTAGCGCATGGTTACGTATCCTCACTTCTTCGCTACGGTATCATAATGTGGGGCAATTATGTGGACGCAGGGCCTTCATAACACAAAAGAAATGTCTGAGAGCATTGTGTCAAGCAAAGCCCTTAGACAGCTGTAAACCATTGTTTAAAGATAAAAATATATTGCCCTTACCCTGTCTCTATATTTATGAATTTTGCATTTTTGTATACAAACACGATACATATTTTAGCAGACATAATGAAGTTGTAGCTAGAGTTAATAATAGGAATACATTTAAATTGTATGTACCTAATCAGAGATTAAGGGTATACGGTGACAATGTTTACTGTATGGCAATACGCCTTTACAATAAATTGCCCAACAGTTACAAAGAGTTAAATTATAATATGATTAAATGCCAACTTATAATTTTTTTAAAACAGAACTGCTATTATTCAGTTAGGGAATACATAGATGATAAATTATAATGTATTTTTTAGTTGTCTGACATTTTACCCAATTTTATTCAAACATTATTAAATCAACTTTATTCATAATTTTATTTTATTTTCAATTGTATTTGTGATTTTCTGTTTGTTTTATTGCATGATTAATCTTATTTCCATGTGTTTGTTACAAAATAATTATGAATATTTGCCGGGAACGGTTGAATATTGATTTAATGAACTATAAATACCTGTATAAATTTACAATATTCTTATAAATAAATTAAATGATTTGATTTGATTTGAAGTCATTCCTAGGAAATGCAGTGCGATTCTTTAATAAACTTCCCAAAACCATACTCGACTTAAATTAAAGATTGTTTAAAAATAATTTTTAAAGTATTTTGTTGAAAAAAGCATAGTTATTACAGTGTTAATGACTATGTAGAAGATAAGAACGCATGGACTGATGTAGAAGATAAGAACGCATGGACTGATGTAGACCTGTGCAATAGCAATAAGTATGACAAAGCCCATGTACAGCTGCAGCAAACTATGTACTTTATTTTTAAACTGACAAGGCCACTTTACAGCCGCTACAATTTTAATTATTAATATTTAGAACTTAGGATGAATTGACAAAGCCCCTATATAGCTGCATAATTAACACTGTACTACATTGACGATACTAAGAGTTCCCTGTGTTCCAATGGTGTAAATAAATTGAATTGAATTGAATAGTGAACTTCCAATAAAAAATTTAAAAAGAAACACTGGACTACCATCAACTCGCAGCTGACCAAGAAACAGATGAAGAAAAAACAAAACAAAACAGAATTATTTTGCGTATAAAACGAGCGCTACGCCACAAACAAGCGCTACGCATCTCGTAGCAACGATTCCCACCGTAGCACCAGACAGCGAGGCAAGGACAGACCTGCCCAAGGAGCCCTACATCACAAGAAGTGGCAGAACCAGTCAACGCACCGTACGCTTCACTTGACAGGGGGTATTGTGGTGATATTCACTATCACCACCTGATGATGAACTACCTGTGGTGATGTGATATGTGGAAGAAATTGAATTCGTGCGCCTCGCCTCGCTGCGGCCGGCTAACTGCGAATCGAGCTGCATCTCAGCAATATTTATGTGATGGACGTCGGCTGGCTGTTTGCGAGCGGGACCAGGAGTGATGTGCGCCGCTACATAAAGATTACTGACGCGCGTTCATAACTATGTGCTGTTGGCCTATAGCTGACCTCTACAGCGTCACCTGTGGGGTGGGGCGGGCGCAAAAACGCACAAACGTGACGCAGAAGGCGCACGCCAAAGTTAAGTTTTTGGCCACTTGCTCAAGGGCACCCAGGGGGTACGAACCTCGGCTTGGACAGATGCCATTCATTACTTGGGGAGTATCGAACTAAACACCCCTGGATCTCTACTGCTAGGTAGTGATCGAGGGGGCCCTGTTGAAATAGCTGGAGCCCTTTAAATGAATTGCATAACTGACCACCGATTCGGAATACACCTTCGAGAAGAATCGGCAAGAAACTCGAAGGCGAATAAAATCGACATTAATTATGGGACCTTCGACCTCGCATCCGGCGAGGTCGGTGTCTGTGTCTAATTGTGTTGAAAGATGGTAGATGACGGATTGGGCGCCTGCACTGTGGCAGCGATTTCACTGTCCAGATCGCTCAAGATGTCTCTAGGGCTTCTACGAAGGGGCCGTGCGTCTGTTGTCGCGTCTGTCATGTAGTCAGAGGCCTGAACTACTAGGGGGTTGGGGTGATGGGGTGCCGCGTCAAAGTAGCGGCGAGAGGCATTTTTCATGTATTGAACTATCGAGGGAAGCTCGAGATCGCTGTGCAGGTCGATGTTCCTCTGATACCAGGGGGCATCTACTGCACATCGGACGAATTTGTTTTGCAAGGTCTGAAGTTTCTCTAGGGAAATACGGGAGGCGAGAGCAAATACTACGGACGAGTATGTCATTGTCGGTTGGACATAGGACGCGCGTTGCACCTGCGCGCTAGTTTTATAGCATGCGAATGCATCAGAAGATGCGCGTCATCAAAACTAATGCTACAAACTTCGCACTGACATTTCCATAGATTAAGTACTAGTGACTGCTGTATATACTCCTTAGGATAGTGTTTTGGACATGTATCGAAATTTAGTACTTAAGTAGGATTATAATAAATGAAATTAATTGAATTAGCGAATCATTATGTTAAGTGAATAAAAGGAATCAAAAGTAATCTAGTCATACAACATCAAGAGTTTTACTTCACTACCAAAAGCAACCTTCTGATAGCGCTCCGTCATCAACAATTTTTATATTCTTCGACTGCGGTTCTCGGTGGTCTATCTTTATGATTAGCTAAACGTCCAATTGGTTCTATCGCCTTAAACAAATCACGGATTAAATATTAATGTTAAGTAGGTACATATTATCTAACCAGGCTTATTATCGTATTCCAGAAACCTGGAAGAAAATCAAATCGAGCACATAGACATGGAGACGTTCGTGCCCATCTCGAAGCTAGAGGACCTGTAAGTATCCAGCAGATCTGATTTGGTACTTACGTAAAGTACGGACGTCGTTCAGGAAGAATTTCGTACAAATGTGAAAGTGCAATGGCAATACATTAATGCGCAAGCGATAGAGATAACTAGTGAGGGTTCATTGTACGAAATTATTTCTGTATTGTGGCTGGGCTTTACAGCACGTGGACTAGAGGTACCCTTACTGTTACGGACGAAAATGACGTTGCGTAAATTTTATGACCTCCCATGTACTCTGTTCCCCTCATTTTATAACAGATCCTTTGTCGCTTACTCTTTCATACTATTGTTGTGTTTTTCTTATAAAATCTGTGATTGCCTAAGGCCTTCCTTTTTTTACCGCTCTTCATTATGTAAATAGTTTGTTAGACCGTAAGATGGTATCTAAATGATGCCAAATTGTTGGACAGCACGTACTACTGGTTGGAAAGTAACTTTAGAAGAAATGGAAGAAATACAGTCCACCTTTGAAGAGCAAGAAGTGTTTTATTGAGAAGACCCGATAGAAACCCCACACTTACAGTGAGGTGTGGTCCGTAATGTTGCAGGAACGTGGGCAACAACGTGTTCCCTCGGCTGCCGGCTGGCGGGCTGCAGCGCCTGCTGCACCTCAAGGCGCACAACAATCCCAACCTCAAGAGCTTCCACCCACCGGAGCTCTTCCCCAGGATACAGGTACAACAACTAGTTCCCTCGGCTGCCAACCAGTGGCCTGCAGCGCCTGCTGCAACTCAAGGCGCTCAAAAACCCCAACCTCAAGAGCTTCCATCCACCGGAGCTCTTCCCCAGGATTCAGGTACAACAACGAGTTCCCTCGGCTGCCGGCCAGCGGCCTGCAGCGCCTGCTGCAACTCAAGGCGCACAACAACCCCTAACCTCAAGAGCTTCCATCTGCCGGAGCTCTTCCCCAGGATACAGGTACAACAACGAGTTCCCTCGGCTGCCGGCCAGCGGCCTGCAGCGCTTACTGCAACTAAAGGTGCACAACAACCCCAATTTCAAGAGCTTCCACTCGCCGGAGCTCTTCCCTAGGATACAAGTACAACAACAAGTTCCCTCTGCTGCCGGCCAGCGGCCTGCAGCGCCTGCTGCACCTCAAGGCGCACAACGACCCCAACCTCAAGAGCTTCCATCCGCTGGAGCTCTTCCCCAGAATACAGGAACAATAACGAGTTCCCTCGGCTGCCAGCCAGCGGCCTGCAGCGCCTGCTGCCCTTCAAGGCGCACAACAACCCCAACCTCAAGAGCTTCCACCTGCTGGAGGTCTTCCATAAGATACAGGTACCACCCAACATACGTTATCTCTCAATCGATGTTAAAGACTAATTATTAAGGTTTAATACAGAAAGTCAACGGTGGGTTTTGCATTGTGTCAGTTGTGAGTCATATGTACTATACTGTAAGAAATATCAAGCCCTAGAGTGAGCCCCGAGGTGAGGCCTAGCAGCTGGTTGTGAGATGGTGTCACAAGATGGCGTGATCGGCTGGGCATACATGTCGAGGCGGCTGGAAGGCGCGCCACTTTTCTATCTGCAGTCGGAAGCGTCAGACGTTCCATAACCTCACGATTGCGTTCCTTAATTCCACCTAAGTATGTAATTTTGGAAAATTATTACATTTTCTGTTTGAAGTGTAATATAAAATTGTGTATGATCCTGTATACTTTTTTGAATCAATCTACTTATCTATTCTAAAAATAAATTATAGTGTGGTCATATCTAGCTTACCCATATTATATAGGCTTCTTGAGGTCACCCAAGGAAGTCGTTTATACTATTCTAGTTGTACGTAAGTACATAGACAACTGCACATTACTCCGTTCACGTAAATACATGAAACTAATTTAAGTTCACCATTCACTCACGCTGGACAGATGTTCAGATCGTTCATCCGTTATGTCTGTGATGTGTGGTCAGAGGTGGAATGTGCAGAGTGCCGTGTCGTGTTGCAGACGCTGGTGCTGTCGTATGCGTACCACTGCTGCGAGTTCCTGCCGCTGGCGGAGGGCGGCGACCCACCGCCGGAGGAGGACGTCGGCGTCACCGACTTCGTGGTGGTGCCCGACGCCGGCGTCGACCTCGCCGCTTGGGCCAACGCCACGGAGATACTCTCGCACTGTACGTTACACGTGTCGTCACAGAATATACAACAGTACTACGTATCGTCATTGCACGCTGTGACTCTGGAATGCGTTGTATATGTCGCAGGCAGATAGCTTAATCCACCGTTCAATACTGCCTAGACTGTTTACTAAACGGCGCCGTTCAACTAGCGGCCTGAATGATATTCAGCCAGTCAATCAAACAGCTAGGCAAATGACTACGATCGATAACGTTTCACTACTTGCCTAGCCTGAGGCGCTGTTCAACTTGCGGCTGGATTGATATTCAGCCATACAATCAAATTTATAAATATTCGTCTGTTTGCAACCTACTATGTTTCATAAAATTGCGCCTAAAAAACTAGGTAGGTTAGTTAGTTTGAACATGAAAACTGTACATAAACATTTGTCTGTTTGAAAAGAATTGATAGAATTGCGTCATTTTATCACATGGTCACCCTATTGTATGTACGGCCTTAACAATCAGCCAGCCAGTTCATTAAATGTTGTACGACTGAATATCATTCAGGCCGTTAGGTTAATGGCGCCGTTCAATTATAAGGCTAGGCTTTTAATTGAATGGCAGATTAAACTATCTGCCTGCGACATATACATTCAGTGCAGTGTAGACGTTTAGGAGACAATGGTGTCAATTCTATTGTTCACTCACTAAAACTAAACTAAAACTAAATTTAGTGTAGAGATTCTTAAAACATATTTGATCATTTCAAACCCATTTGAGGGGTGTTGTGTTGTGCACGGCCGAAGGCGGGGATGGAGAGTGAGGGGATTAGGTGGGAGGGGGATAGGTGAGCATAGAGTAGGCCGGGCAAGGCTTGCGGGATATGAGGCGAATGTGGGGGAATATGGAAAAAAGTCAGGGGAGGGTGAGGGAAAGTTTGGAAAAAGTGAGAGTGGGGAAGTAAAGGGAGGGTGTGGGAAGTGAAGGGAGTATGGGGAAAGTGAAGGAAGTATGGGGGAAGCTGGAAAAAGTAAAGGGAAGGTGGGGGAGCGTGGCTTAGGTTAGGAAAATATGAGGGAAGGATGAGGTAAGTCGGAGATGGGTGATGGGCAGTTAAGGGAGGGTGAGGAAAGTCGGAGGAAGGTGGAGGGGAAGTAAGAGTAGGGTGAGGTGAAACAGGAAAAAGTGACGGGAGGATAGGGTAAGTCAGTAGAGGGTCGGAAGAAATGAGGGGAGGATGGGGGTAAGTAAGGAAAAAGTGAAAGGAAGATGCAGGTAGATAGAAAAATGCGAGGGGAGGGTGGGGTAAGTAAGGAAAACGTAAGTGAACCCCGACATACCCCATCCTTTTCTTTATTGACAACTAGCTGACCCGGCGAACTTCGTGTCGCCTTAGAGTCAATAAAAGTTTTTAACTTATTATTTGTACGGAGCGGCTTTTTTGATGATATCTCGAGATTTGATTGACTGATTGTAATGAATTAAAAATGTTGGTCCCATCTTCCTCCCCCTGGCCCCATCCCCTTAAAAACCCCTACCAACAACCCTCAATCCCTAAACCCGCCATGTCACTTTGACAAAAAAATTGCAAAAATGTATTAATGTTGATAAAACTTCTTAAGTGTTTCTGCTCTGCTGGTACATACTTATATATATATTATTATTATTATTATACTATTTTTTAAATATAATCACCGCATTTAATGTTCATGGGGAGGTGGTATATACTAAACTTAACACTAAACCTGACTTTGTTTTATATAAAATATACCACGTTTTACGTCACGTCCCACGGGAACGTGATAAAAAGTATCCTATGTCCTTCTCTCTTGGTACTTAGGAAAACATTATTTAAATATAATCACACTATTTAATGTTCATGGGGAGGTTATATTCACTTTAAATAACTTTATTTGTCAATTTTGTTTCTCCAACTTCTTAAGTGTTTTCTTAAGTTCTGCTCTCTTGGTACTTAGAAATAATTTTTGCTTCATTTTTCCTTTTTTCAAGTCGTTAAGAAAACGATTTATATATTTTTTCCCTTTTTCTTGATCAAAAGTAGCCTATATGTTAATCCAGGATATAAGCTACCTCCATACCAAATTTCAGACAAATCAGTTCAGCCGTTCTTGAGTTATAAATAGTGTAACTAACACGACTTTCTTTTATATATATAGATTTTCTAACCTGCCTCACCCTCCCCTCTCTTTTGCCAGACTTACCCCACCCTCTCCCCAACTTCCCCTGTCCCCCTCACTTTTTCCAAAACTACCCTACCTTCCCCTTACTTTTTACTAACTTCCCCCACCCTCCCCTCACTTCCCCCACCCTCCTCCGACTTCCCTCTCCCCCACCCTACTCCGACTTCCCTCTCCCCCCCCCCTCCCCAGCACCTCCTTCCTCTCCCTGGCCGTGCATTACACAAACCCCCCATCCCCCAAGTCCCTTAGTGCCGTCGCAGAACTTAAATTTAGTCAGAAAGCTAAATTTAGGTTAGTTCAGTGAGTTTATAACAAAATAATCTGTTTGACAGGACTAAACTTAAATTTAGTGTATTTTTGTCTAGTTAAGAACAACAGAATTGACACCAATAACTATGAATTACGTTACCAGTTTGAAAAATAGTCAAATTATATTTAGATATGGTATTATTGTTCCGTACAGTGAATATGTCGGGGTCGACGGATACCCGGCTGCAGGCACTGCTGGATAGCTGGGCGGGGATCGCGGGGGGCGCCGACACCGCGCACCCTGCAAGGAAGGTGCACTGCTTGCCGATGCCTGGTGCGTACCCGTTGCTCGTTCCGTACAGTGAATATGTCGGGGTCAACGGACAGTCGGCTGCAGGCACTGCTGAACAGCTGGGCGGGGGCCCACAAGGGGCGCCGGCGCCGGCACCATGCACCCCACAAGTAAGGTGCAATGCCTGCCGATGCCTGATGCCCTTTGCTTGTTCCGTACAGTGAATATGTTGGGGTCAACGGACAGTCGGCTGCGGGCGCTGCTGGACAGCCGGGCAGGTGTTGCAGGGAGTGCCGAAACCGTGCATCCTGCAAGGAAGGTGCACAGCCTGCCGACTCCTGGTGCGTACTCGTTGCTTGTTCCGTACAGTGAATATGTTGGGGTCGACGGAAAGCCGGCTGCAGGTGCTGCTGGACAGCTGGGCGGGATTTGCAGGGGGCGCCGACACCGTGTACCCCACAAGAACGGTGCACTGCCTGCCGATGCCTGGTGCGTACCCGTTGCTTGTTCCGTACAGTGAATATGTCGAGGTCGACGGTCAGCCGGCTGCAGTCGCTGCTGGACAGCTGGGCGAGGGTCGCAGGGGGTGCCGCGGGCACCCCGCATGGAACGTGCACTGCCTGCTGATGCTCGGTGCGTACCCGTCCCTTGACCGATCCATTATTGTCCTTACGTGGAACCTTGACAAATAATAGCCTTAAGTTTTAAATAAGTTCAAAATGTAGAAAAAAGTACCTGCTTTTAGTTTTGTCGACTATTGTTACAACTTCTTTTTTAACTTTAGCTGCATGCTCGTTGCATCGTGAATCCCGAGCAACCAGAGGCGGGTATCATTGTTGGCCGCCCGAGGCCATGTTGCCGTGGTCCCTTCTCAGCTCTTTTACTGAGCTAAGATATATGAATCTACTAACGATGTTGCCCATGGCATCGTCCACGTGAAATGACCATGACGAAAATTGGCGCAATTTATCGCAAACTTTTTTTCGTGTGGCCATCCTTTAAACATGGAATGAATAGTGGAAATGGAATGGAAATTAATGAATGGATAGTGTAACAAACACAACATATTATGACAAGTATTACTCTAAACTCAGTCCGGACCGGCATAAAGAGGTTTGAAGTTAAGATATTTCCATAAAATTTTGTAGGTCAGGTGGTAAATATTTATGCGCGGCCATCGATGGAACATGGAATTATCAATTTTCGACAGTGTAACAAACAAAACATACTATGCCATGTGTACCTCTAAACTCAGTCCGCTCCGAGATGAAGAGGTTTACTTAGTACAACATGTTTAAATTATTGCATGATATAAATAAGTAATTAATAATGTAACTGATCGATTGATTATGTATGTGGCATAATTTCTTGTTGTTACAAAATAAACAATTATTATTAAACAAAACAATTATTAGTAGGGCTAAGGAGAAATTTCATTTGCACGGCCATCAATAAAAAATAAGAATAAGGAATTATCAATTTTAGACAGTGTAAAAAACTAAATATATTACGACATGTATACAGGAATGGCCAGAGTGGTGATTTGAGTAATGAAAAGTATTTCACAGCGTATTTAATTTATTTGGCCGGAGCACCAAAAGTCGTTTTCACAGGACACTGGACAGCTTTCACACTTAAACCAAACACAATAACTTCTTAAGTTAGACCTGTTCTTTTATACAAGAACAGGTCTAACTTCTTCCTAAATTATTTTGTATCAGCAGCTCTATACAATATTGATTTACTGACTTCCGCATCTCGGATACCATCAATAACGTACTGGATAATTTTCTATAGAACCCAACATCGCTATTTCTTTCATGCTTAGAAAGTACTGTTGAAAAGTCTCACTATTTTTATCTTACGAGCAGCGAGTCTCTTATGAATGGCTGAACTATTTAATTTAATTCTGAACTCTTCTATTAATGCCTCTTTCAAAGAAGTCCATACTTGTGAATCAGAGGTGCGTAGAAACAATTTAGCAGTCCCAGCGAGTAATCGTTTCGCGTAGATAAATTTTTCTATGTCACTCCATTGCATTAGTGAAGCAATGTCTTCCAAATCCTGTATCCAAGTAATCACAGCATGGTTGTCGTCTCCACTGAAGTGCGTCATGGATTTTTCTAGATCATTAAAAAAGATTTTCGGGACAGGGTCACTGAATGGTAATTCTTCGTCGTCTTTCTGCTTCTTCGGTGGCATCTTATAAATCTGAGTTAGTCTTAGTCTTTATAAATTATTTGTAAAAACAAAATAATATTTCATGTTTTAGTTCAACGTTCCGAAGCATTCGTCTACATAATACTTTTAAATTTGTGATTCGTCTTACATCGTGTGAATCGAAACTCTGTAAACTAGCACCGGAACTATAGCGAACTAATTTCCGAAGCATTCGAGCCGTCAGCTTCAGTCTTGCGTCACCTTTCAATCAAAATATGTTGAGCGTCATTGACACTAGAGGAGAAACGCACCAACTTCACTTTTTTCTGGTCTATGCTTTTTCACTGCAATAATTTCAGATTATTTTTTTGTGACAGCTTTCTTCACAAAACACTTCGAAATTGATGTTTCACCAATCGTTTCACATCCCGGACGAGCCCCCAAAATTATGTAGGAATGGCCAGAGTGGTGATTCGTGTAATAACAAAGTATTTCACAGCGTATTTAATTTATTTGGCCGAAGCACCAAAAGTCGTTTCTGTCGTCAGTTCTGCACAGCTTTCACACTTCAATCAAAGACAATAACTTCTTTGTAAAACAGAATCAAAATACACGTAAGGCAACGCTACGCTAAACTATTCCGACATGTATACCTTAGAGGTAATCAGTCCGAATCGACATGTATACCTTAGAGGTAATCAGTCCGAATCGACATGTATACCTTAGAGGTAATCAGTCCGAATCGAGACAAAGAGCTTAGAAGTTAATATTGTTCCATATTATTTGCGCGGCCATCAATGAAACATGGAATTATCAGTTTTCGACAGAGTAACAAATAAAGCATATTTCGACTAAACTTAGTCCAAACCGAGATAAAGAGGTTTACTTATTTGTAGAGCAGGTGACGCAATTTTATTTGCGCAGCCGTCAATGAACCATGGACAATTCTAAACAGTGTAACAAACAAAACATACTAGGACATGTATACCTCTAAACTCAGTCCGAACCGAGATGAAGAGGTTTACTTAATTGTAAAGCGCTATTTTTTTCGCGCTGCCATTAATAGACTGTTTAAAAACAAAACATACTACAACATGTATACTTCTAAACTCAGTCTGAACTGAAATTATTGAGGTATTATTTTTGGTTCTTAGCAAAGGATGTCACTAAGGTGATTAAAAATATGAAAAAGTAAAGTCACCAGGGCATGACAGCCTCAGCATTGAGCATTTGCGGGATCTTGGCAATGTTTTTCAGTTGTTGTATTGCTCATTACTACTTACCTGACAATCTGTTAAAGACAATTGTAGTTCCAATTGTTAAAAATAGAACTGGGGATGTATCGGACCCTTCTAATTATAGGCCGATATCACTAGCCACCGTTATAGCCAAGGTACTGGACAGTCTGCTTGATCAATGTTTGGATAAAAAACTCCATCTGCACGATGCTCAGTTTGGGTTTAGACCTGGGCTATCTACTGAGAGTGCTATACTGAGTCTCAAGCAGACTGTACAGCACTATACAAGAAGAAAGACACCAATATATCGCCCTATCCGTCGTAAAGAGCCACTATTGCAAAACCACAGGTTTTCAGGGGGAGGTTTTTTCTAATTTTCTCTTAAATTTCTAAGAGAATGTATGTTTTATGGTATCCTGAACGATTAGGTGATATAACGAGCATACAGTGATATATTTTTTTATTAAATATCATCAGTTTGTAACGTTATACGTACATGTTTACATTATTTACATATTATTTATAAAAAAATTAAAAAACTTAAAATCGTTACAACTAATTTTAATATCTATAAAACACTATCTACACGTATATTACCTTACCTACTAATCATATATTAAATATTAATTAAATAGCTTTTGAAATTCATCAATACGTTCAATATATTCGCAGCGTCATTTTATTTGCCGCACCCCGACCTGTTCGCTGCAGTGCAGTTTAATTAGGAGTTACTAAGGGAGCTGAGACGCAACCGGCAGACCGCCGCCATCACACACGCCGAGAGGTTAATTTAATAGAACGTACGTCAATTTTATTGGTCTCTGCTTGAAGTAAGTAAACATGTTCTTATATAATATATATCATAACAGGATCTTAGAGACAACAAATATAAAACTGTTCGTCCCTACACGTTCTCCGAGACCTTGGTGTTGTTGTTTCACTCCGGAATTTGGGGTCCTACGTCCGGCTTGCTGGTCTGACAGCCATCACTTCGAACCGGCTACGATCCGAGAACCTGGTCTCCCACGAGCGCCCCCTTCCACCTGCGGCCTCAGTCAGGAGAGTACTGGACCAGGACCAGAGAAGTAGAATCAGCCATACTGTGTCCGGCCGATACCACCACTTTCGTGTACCCCCTACTACTGAGCGGCCCTTGGCAAAATTAAATGTTTTATGCCCGTATATTTCTGCCTTATTTCTGAACCCCCATCCTGAGGGAAGAAAGCAGGTAAGAAGGCATACAACAGTACCCCTTAATTATAACCGGGACCGGGATTGATATATATTTTGTCCCTTAGGACTGTATTCCGCGGAATTTTAGCGTATTTACATGAACTCAATCGCCATAAGGGCTTTATTCTACGGAAAATGACGTGCACGCGTAAATTTAAAAGACGTTAGGACTTTTTTCAACGGAAATAGCAAAGTGGTGGCTTTTTACGAAAAAAGTGTTAAGTTAAATGGCATATTTCCGTACACAAAATTAAAGAAAAAATCTGTTTTTTTCTTCTATGAACGGACTGATTTAAATACTATTGATTTACTTTCAGTAAGTTTACTGATAAACAAATAATTATCATTGTATTTTATTTTAATCGGGATATTAAAGTTAAAATTAGGATTGTACTTATTGTTTATAATGTACAACAAATAGGTGGCTACTGAAGGTTTTGCCCCAAATTTATAGGTAGAAAAATGTTACGGCAATGAAAAAAAACAATCGACTCAAAATATTACTTTACTGTATTGGTAATGACAAATAAAAAAATGACATGTTACTCTTGCATGATACTGTTGCACATAGGAAATATCTATATGACCATGTCACACAAAATAGATCATAATAAGATAGTTGTTATCAGGAAACAACAAGAACAATTTTAATTTATTAAGCAACTACTCCTAACGGGCACACAGATATTTTAGAAGTATTGGGTTTAGAAATGGTTAAAACGTATGATTTATTTTGGCCGTGTGATTTAAGTGCGTATAATTTATTATCAAAGCAAAAAGTCCGCATTAATTTTCAGCAAATAAAGTTAAACATTATTTATTAAAAGGTAACTTTTAATTATAACTTCATACGTATAGCAAACGCGGTTATGCAAGAGCAATGAGGTACTTAATTATAACTTCATACGTATAGCAAACGCGGTTATGCAAGAGCAATGAGGTACTTAATTATAACTTCATACGTATAGCAAACGCGGTTATGCAAGAGCAATGAGGTACTTAATTATAACTTCATACGTATAGCAAACGCGGTTATGCAAGAGCAATGAGGTACTTAATACTGAATCATTATTCGTGTCATCGTACCTTATAAATTGATATTAAAATGCAATATGATTAAAACTATATAAGATAAACTATACAATATTCAAAAACAACAAAATATTTACTTAAGATTGACTATTTCTATTTATAGTATTTCGGAGGTTTTTTTTTTTACAAAATGGCATGAGTGAACATAAAAATATGATATGAGCCGGAAGTAAATTACAATATTATATTATTTTTCAATAAGTTTTATGTGCCGTGGCGGTCTCGGCTTAGATTAGGACCCCTACCAATCCTCCCGTGGATGTCGTAAGAGGGGAAACCAATAAGGGAATACACACCGGAAGATGGGCAGCAACGTCCTCCGAGTACATATTTGTACCACTGCGGTCACCAATCCGCCTGCCAAGCTTGGTGACTATGGCAGCCGAACGATGAAGTAGAGGCTATGTACGACGACATTTCCAATGCCATACATGCCCCGACAACACACTTCACAGTGGCATTTGGGGACTTCAGCGCACTACTGGGCATGAGGAATGGCGATGAACTGAGAGTTGGATGCAGGGGGGCAGTTTGGATTTGGACAGCGGAACCAAAGGGGTCAGCTATTGGCCGACTTCATGGAGAAGGAGGGACTTTTTATGATGAATCAAGAAGCGCTCGTCCAGGAAATGGATGTGGCTGCACCCCGGCGGTCATAAACACGAGTCAGGTTTCATTTTTACGACCAGTAGGCATATATTCAATGATGACTCTGTGATCAACAGGGTTAAGACTGGCAGTGATCACCGTATGGTAAGAGGCTCATTGAATATCAACGTAAAGCTGGAAAGGTCTTGTTTGATGAGATCTACTCTTCGCCCAAGTCCTGCCCAAATCCAAAACCCCTAGAACTTTCAGTAGTAGCTCCTAAATGGCTTCCAAATTCTTACCGAATGAGATATAGTGGACGAACTAAACAAGGGTTGGTGGAAATTGTTCACGCGGTCGGGTCGGAGTTCTTTAAGACCCACCGCAAAAATAGAACACAGAAACTCTCTGAGCATACACTTAAACTTATGGCAGAACGAGGCGAGATGAGGCTGCAGTCTTCAGTGGATATTTCGAGTTACAGCTTGCTTAATAAACAGATATCCAAGTCGATGCGACATGATTTGCTTTCCTATAATACTAATTGTATTAAGAACCCAAAAGAACAAGGGCTCCAAAGTGTTTGCAAGAGATCTGTCTATTGAGCAAAGCCTGTTGACGAAGCTGAAGACGGACAGTGGCAGCATCGTCTCGTCGAAGTCAGAGATTTTGAGTGCGCTCGAAAAGTTCTATGGGCAATTATACACCTCATCACGTAGTCCTCTTAGCATGGCTAGCGATACAAAAGCCCGTTTGACTAGACATTATACCGAAGATATCCCGGACGTTAGCCTATACGAGATAAATGGCTCTCAAACAGCTTAAGCGCAACAAGGCACTAGGGGAGGACGCAATAACGACAGAGCTACTGAAAGTGGATGGAACACCGGTACTTAAAGTCCTTCAGAGGCTGTTTAACTCCATCATCATCGAGGGTACTACGCCAGAAGCGTGGCACAGGAGCGTAGTGGTGTTGTTCTTTAAGAAAGGTGATAACACCCTCTTGAAGAATTATAGGCTCATTTCGCTGTCTATAAGCTGTTTTCGAGAGTAGTTACAAACCGTCTCGCTCGTAGGTTTGACGACTTCCAGCCTGCCGAACAAGCTGGATTCCGGAAAGACTTTAGCACCGTAGACCACATCGGAGCCGGAGCGTAGCTGATTATACAGAAGACCGAAAAGTATAATCGGCCACTATGTCTAGCATTTGTAGACTACGAGAAAGCCTTTGATTCATTCGAGACCTGGGCTACAGTAATTACAGCAGTGGCAGATTGAATACCGGTACACCGAAGTGTTGAAGTATTTGTACAGCAAGGCCACCACGACTATCCGTTTTCAGGATCGGAGCACGAATTCTATCAAGTTGCAAAAAGGGGTGAGACAAGGAAACGTAATTTCTCCGAAACTGTTCACCTCTGCACTGGAAGATATACCTATTCAAGCTTCTGAACTGGAATGGATATGGTGTTAAGATCAATGGCGAATACATCACTCACCTTTGATTTTTACTACGGACACTTATACGCTTCGCAAGCTCCTCTGCCAGAGACTGTTTGTGTGGTTTCAAGAGCCACGTTGACTCGCCTCTATACTGATGAGCTACCAGACGTCAGCTTGGAAGACTTGGAGATGGCCCTGTGATAATAAAATAGAAAAGCCTCCGGTGAAGACGGAGTTACATTGGAGCTCTTAAAGGTAAATCTATTCTCAAGGAGTTTCAGGTCTTCTTTAACTCCGTTGTCAACTGTACAGAATACTCGAGGCATGGAAGAAGAGTATATGGTGGTACTATTTTTCAAAAATGGTGATAATACCTTGCTTTAAAGGTCTATAAAGTCCCTAGATTAGGTAGGTACCTATGTGTTTTATTATCAAGCAGGTTACCTACGTAGATTGAAGTACCTGGATTAGGTTGGTACCTAGCCTAGGAGTTTTATTTAATTGTACTTTATGAAATCTGATGTTATTCAGTGTGTGCCTATAGGTAGGTCTGAATAGATTCCTACCTAATCAGGTACCTAATGCTGACGTCAGACCTGATTTTGTGGTTCAATAATGATCTGTTTTCTCACGTTCACGAAGTCTCTTCATTGGTTTAATTATTTCGCCTTGAAAAGTGAAGGTGAACTGAGCAGGTGGACCACGACCAATGCCCGACGCCTAGCAATTCCGCTGAGTAAAGGCAGCGATGCGCTTATTACCTCTTCCCGACTCCCCGCACAAATATTTGCGTGGAACATAGTCGCTGAGGCGACAGTGGCCGTTTTCAACGGAAAAATTCGGATGCACTGGCGTTAGTGGCGGTATTCGTCGGAGTATATTGGTACGTGGCTATTTGGGTAAAACAAAAATTTATTTTTTTTATATCAAAATAAGGTCAATTTTTTTTTGCCAATTTGAATAGATGCATATGCATTATAAGATCCCAAAAATGCAATAAAAACATAAAGACCTAACGGCCACTGTGGCCCTACTCCACAGACAGGGCGATATGCGTGCTTCCTTGATTTATCTAAGGCTTTTGACCTTGTATCATACGATATATTGTGGCAGCGGCTGCGTAGTAACACTGATTTACCGCCGGATCTAATATCTATTTTCCAGTATTGGTATAGTAATCAGGTCAACTATGTACGTTGGGCAGGGCAGCTTTCTGAAGCATATATATCGGAATGTGGTGTTAGGCAGGGTGGCCTTACCTCTCTACGATTATTTAACCTATATGTTAATCAGCTAATCATGGAACTGGGCAACACCAAAGTGGGATGCTCTATAGACGGACTGAGCGTCAATAATTACATTTATGCTGATGACATGGTGCTGTTGAGTCCCTCGATTGGTGCCTTGAGAAAATTGGTAAGAGTTTGTGAATCATTTGCGTTGGCCCACGGACTCAGATACAATGAAAAAAAGCGCGAGTTGATGCTTTTTAAATCAGGGAACAAAACCTATGTGGGTAAATCGACTAACCTGCGTGTGTACTTCGGTGTATGTGTCTTCTTCCTAGTTCAGGTAATGAGGAACACAATAAAAATCCAAAGCACTGTTCACCCGTATATTGGAGGTTCACAGGTATGTATACAGTTTTACAGTCACAAATCACCACTAAGTCTTTATAATAAACACCAATTGGCGCAAAGCGCGCGTGCGAATGAATGTAAATAGTTTGGAGAATAAGGTACGTGAGCAGGCGCGGCGGCGCGATGTTATTTCGCTAGCTCGAGCGACATGCAGTCGCCTTGAGACCTTGTTAGGCACTGCGGGAGGAACCCGCTCTGGCCCGGTGCTCGCAGCGCTGGCGCCGGCCGTCGGGGTGGGTCGCAGGTCGCAGCGCACATGACATTGCAGTTGTAGAAGAATGCTTCGCGCGTACGACACGATGCGACGTAACGATTCGACGAGGGCCGGTTGATGGTAAGTGTTTGTACATAAATATTTATTTGTTTATATATCATACATATATTTATTGTATGTAGTTTATTGATATAGATTTATAAGTGGTAGGTAAGTAATATATTATATGTTAATTTATATGTATCTATGTAATGTAACGAAGTATATAAGTATGTGATATTGGTTCGTATATATTTATATAGTGGCGTTGCTACGCCACACCTACTCTCATGTGCCACCTGTCACTATCAACGGTAAAACTCTAAACATGACCTCGAGTTTCTAGTATTTGGGCCATTGGGTCACCGATAAATTGTGTGATGATGATGATTTGGAAAGAGAACATAGGGCATTGTTTGTTCGCGCTAACATGCTGGCTCGGAGGTTTGCAAAGTGTACCAATCAGGTAAAGATAACGCTTTTTAAAGCGTATTGTCAGACTTTTTACACTTGCAGCCTGTGAGTCAACTATACGCAGAGGGCATACAATGCCCTTCGGGTTCAGTACAATAATGCGTTCAGGGTGCTGCTGGGGTTGCCACGCTTTTGTAGTGCTTCTGGTATGTTCGCGGAGGCAGGAGTTGATGATTTTTATGCGATAATACGCAAAAGATGTGCCTCTTTACTAAATCGCGTGCGTACCAGCTCTAACAGCATCCTGAGCACATTAGCTGACAGATGGGACTGTCCTGTGCTGAGACACTGGATATGTGTACACACAGCGCCAAATTAAGTTGTTTTTGTAATTTTATAATTTTGTGTGTTACTAATATTAGTTATATAAGTTTTATCAAATTTGTACTAAATACTAACAAAAATATGGACTACGGTCTGAAATAAAATATTGAATTTGTAAATATTGAATTTGAATTATTTCGTTTTAGTTTTGTATGGAAAGTGGGAACCTTTATTTTTTGGAGTGGAGCAAACAAGACTTCCACCTCTACCTTAGGCAGGGGAACCACCACAAGCAATTACAACGGATCATTGACTTCCACCTCTACCTTAGGGAGGGGAACCACCGCAAGCAATTACAACGGATCATTGACTTCCACCTCTACCTTAGGGAGGGGAACCACCGCAAGCAATTACAACGGATCATTGACTTCCACCTCTACCTTAGGGAGGGGAACCACCACAAGCAATTACAACGGATCATTGACTTCCACCTCTACCTTAGGGAGGGGAACCACCACAAGCAATTACAACGGCTCATTGGCTTCCACCTCTACCTTAGGGAGGGGAACCACCACAAGCAATTACAACGGATCATTGACTTCCACCTCTACCTTAGGGTGGGGAACCACCACAAGCAATTACAACGGATCATTGACTTCCACCTCTACCTTAGGGTGGGGAACCACTACAAGCAATTACAACGGATCATTGACTTCCACCTCTACCTTAGGGTGGGGAACCACTACAAGCAATTACAACGGATCATTGACTTCCACCTCTACCTTAGGGTGGGGAACCACTACAAGCAATTACAACGGATCATTGACTTCCACCTCTACCTTAGGGTGGGGAACCACTACAAGCAATTACAACGGATCATTGACTTCCACCTCTACCTTAGGGTGGGGAACCACCACAAGCAATTACAACGGATCATTGACTTCCACCTCTACCTTGAGGTTGTTGAGCTTATATTCGAAGTAATTGACGGTCAAGCTCAACTTTGAGCTCAAAGACCAACTGTCATTCCACACCGAGTATAACCTAACTTAATACCAAACCTAATGGTCACTGACCATACCCTCGATGTCGTCGACCTTGAACACGACACGAGCGGATTTATCCTAGTTATCAGACTAAAATTTATCAAAATTGACCTGGAAATAGACGATGAGCTCTCGCCCAAATTCTCGCTTCCGTGTCACTTGACTTTCACTCATACTCAACTAAGGTGGTCGACGGATTTTGGCTCCGCAATTTTGAATTGCAAATGGGGGTAGGGCAGAACCACGTGAATGTCTGTGTGTTTTGATTTATACCAACCTAATAGCCAGCAAAAAAAAAGCTGCTTCGCGAGCTTCTCTTGCTATACTCAGCCACGTGACAGTGCATTTGGTATTTTATAACTGTGTTTATATGTTCCCAAGGATATAATTTGACATTCGATTATATTTGTTTTTTTAAGATAAGCTTAGGTATGAAATCAGTGACTTCTCAGCCGAAGCCACTAAACACGAGGTCAAGGGCAAGGCTGAAGTCAAAGAATCGTCCCATATCACCCGCGTTGATTCCTTTGGTCGAGTTCATGCCTCACCCCAGGTCAGCCGCGGTGGTTCCCGACTCTTAGGGTAGGTAGTTACCTTGTTTGCTCCACTCCAACGAAATAAGATACAGATTCCATACAAAAATCCAAGAAATATTAAACCTCTAACTACTTTATCTCGGTTCGGACTGAATTTAGTAATAGGTATCTAATGTTTTTTTTAATTTATTTATTCTGTTCACCTGACTGGCTATACACTTACACACTTACTTACTGGCTATACACTTACACACTTACTTACTGGCTATACACTTACACACTTACTTACTGGCTATACACTTGTCTTACGAATAGTCAAATATTCTTAGAGATAATGCAATGAGTGTACAACCTTCTAGAGGCAAACACAACATGCTACAATTAATTTAACACTCTTATGATTAAAAAGATCAAAACATACAAATTAAAGATTTACAAATAGTTATTCTTGAAATAGAATAATTTGTTTCATTACATTGATATTGTCACCGAAAATGACAAAATCATGGCATAATTTGTTGTAGGCTGAGCACATCCGGTGCAACGGAGAGTGCGAGTCATAATTAGTATGGCATATCTTTCCAATCGGCCGATGTGTACAGCATAAGATGGACTCCAAACTGTTGTGTTTTGTTCGTTACACTGTCAAGAATTGATAATTCCATGTTTCATGGAAGGCGCGCGAAAAAAGAATTGCACCACCTGCCCTACAAGTAAGTAAACCTCTTTATCTCGTTTCGGACTGAGATAGATAGATAGATAGATAACTCTTTATTGAACCACACAAATAAAAATCTTACAACTAAAAAAAAACAAAATTAATAATAAAGTGTTACAATGGGCGGTCTTATCGCTCAGAGCGATATCTTCCAGACAACCGTGCACGGAAAGGAATAACCAATAAATAAATACATAAACCATAAATAAGCACTTAAAATTACAAAATTTTAATGAAATTAATTGGGAAAACACAATAGAAAATTGGAATAAAAGATATAAACCTAGTAGTGTGTAGTTTAGAGGTATATATATACATGTCGTAATATGTTTTATTTGTTACTCTGTAAAAAATTGGTAATTCCACGTTTCATTGATGACCGCGTAAATAATATCTTAACTTCAATCCTCTTTATTTCAGTTTTGACTGAGTTTAGAGGTATACATGGCATAATATGTTTTGATTGTTACACATTTTAGAATTGATAATCACACGTTCCATTGACGGCCGCGTGAAAAAAAGAATTGTGCCATCTGCCCTAGGAAAATTGTCATTGTCTTTTAGAGCATTATCCCTCGGTAAATACATGTTACATTCGGAATGTTGGCGACGGACTCATGGTCACACCGTTTTGTCATACTAGTGTGACCACTAGGAATTTTATTTACTCGTGGTCACACTGGTGTGACTACGTATAAATCCAATCCTTCAAGATTTTTCTGTGTCGTTTTTTGCGTTGGTTTCAGCATAATTTTTAATTCTTTAAACTAATAACAACAATTTACTCAATTCACTTTGACAACAACGGGTGGACCTATGTGGACCCGTCATGTAAACTATAATGATAGTATTGCAATTACAAAAATTTGTTCCAAAGATTTTCCGTAACTTGGCGAGGTTTTTTAAATCCTGTCAGACTGTTGAGCTGAAACATATCTTGACATCGGCGTGTGTTTAATATTCTCAGGGCCGTTCCTGCCGTGCGTGGATTTGTTTGACTGGTGGACGCTGCGCTGCGGCGTGTGGGCCGTGTTCCTGCTGGCGCTGCTCGGCAACGGCACCGTGGTGTTCGTGCTGCTGTTCTCGCGCTCGCGGCTTGACGTGCCGCGCTTCCTGGTCACCAACCTGGCCGCCGCGGACTTCTGCATGGGCGTGTACCTGGGGCTGCTGGCGGTCGTGGACGCGGGCACGCTGGGCGAGTTCCGCGCGCACGCCGTTGCCTGGCAGTCCTCCGCCGGCTGCCGCCTGGCCGGGTTCCTGGGCGTGCTGTCCTCCGAGCTGTCCGTTTACACGCTGGCCGTCATCACGCTCGAGCGCAACTACGCCATCACGCACGCCATGCACCTTAACAAGCGGCTGTCGCTGCGACATGCGGCGGCCGTCATGGCCGCCGGCTGGGCTTTCTCGCTGGCGGCGGCCGCGTTGCCACTGTTTGGCGTCTCCGACTACCGCAAGTTTGCCGTGTGTCTGCCCTTCGAGACCTCCACGCCGGTGGCGCTCGGCTACGTGGTAGCGCTACTGACGATCAACGGCGTCGCCTTCCTCGTGCTGCTCGGCTGCTACCTAAAGATGTACTGTGCCATCCGCGGCTCGCAGGCCTGGAACTCGAACGACTCTCGCATAGCCAAGCGTATGGCGCTGCTCGTGTTCACCGACTTCCTGTGCTGGTCGCCGATCGCATTCTTCGCGCTGACGGCCGCCTTCGGCGCGCAGCTCGTATCGCTGGAGGAGGCCAAGGTGTTCACCGTGTTCGTGCTGCCGCTAAACTCGTGCTGTAATCCTTTCCTGTACGCGATACTTACGAAGCAGTTCAAGAAGGACTGCGCGCTCGTCTGCAAGGCCATCGAGGAGTCGCGCGTCACGCGCGGCATAGGCCGCTGCCGCCACTCATCCAACTTCAGCAACCGCCAGACGCCAGCCAACACGAACAGCCTCAACGAGCGCTCATCGCGCGGGCAGCACGGCGCCACGTGCGCGTGCCGCCGGCTGCTGCCACCGGGTGGCGCGGGCGCCGGCGGCGTCGTGCGCACGCCTCCACCGCGCGAGCGGCTGATGCGCTGGCTGCGCGCATGCGGGCGCCGCGCTACGCCTACCCCTGCGCCAGCCCCGCGCGCGCCCGCCACTGCGCCAGCACGGACTGGCTCCGTTTCCTCGTCGGTGGAGTTCTCGTCATCGCGCTCGGACTCATGGCGTGGCTACGGGAAGCCGCCGCCGCCCCCGCGCCGCGCCGCCTCCTGGCTGGTGGCTCGTAAGACCTCGCAAGACTCCAACCTGTCATCGTCGCGCAACGACTCGTCCGGTTCAGCCGCCACGAATTCGACCGGCACGTGGCGCACGTCACGTTCAGGCGGAAGCGGGGCTGGTGCGGGCCCCGGCGCGACGGCGACGCGGCCGCGGCTCACGCGGCAGCCAGCGCTGTGCGCGGAGGAGCCGCCGGGATCCCCGCCGGCGCTGCCACCGCCGCGCCACCTGCAGACGATCCCCTCGGCGGCGGAGGCGGAGCTGCAGCAGGAGGAGACGGACGCGCGCTGACCGCCATCCCCCGCGCCCGCCGCTGATCCCCGTACCCCCTCGCTCCGCACTTTGAGTGTCTTATCGAACCGTCCATTAGATTCTCCGCCTGACGCTCGCCGCCCCTGGTTTGACGCTTGCCGCCCCTCGCCCGCCTTGCTGTGTCCGACACCCCTCACCCGACGCACCTCGTCCGTTCCATCGAGTCCGACGCCACGGTCCGGCCGCGTCTCTACGTTGACAAATAATTAATATAGGTAAAAAAGTAGATGATGTATTAGATTTTGTACAGTATTAAAGGTGTCCATGACGTAGCTCTAGGGATAGTTACAAAATAAAGTATTATAAATCGAATAACATTTTATTTAGAAAAACAACACTAAGAATATATTTAACTTTGTTTTATTAAAACTGTACTGTGTACGGTTAAATTAGATAAAGTAACTTTACTAATTACTAATGTTGTATAATGTTAATGTTAGCCCAACTAGGTACGTAACGTTGTTGTTATATTTGCGTCGCTAAATTGTTCGACGTCAAGTAAAGATGTAAGGCTCAATTATAATTTAAAGTAGAATTGTTGTTACACAATTTGATTTGATTATAGAACTATAGTTGAATTCAGAGACGCATGAGCAAAGTGTGGCGCGATCTCTAGGTACATGCGTATCCACATTTTTAGTCTTCTGTTTGTATGTTTTTGTATGAGGTAGTGCTGGCCTCTGGTGTCAGAGTTTGTCAGGTCACCCGAGGGTCTCTAATATGGCTTAACGACTGCCCAGGATCGACAGCTAAACGTGCCCTCCGAAGCACGGAGAGGGGAAAACCGCACATATAACTAGAAAAGTAATAGGTGCGGAGCCTAGATCGAACCCGGTATCTTTGGATTCTAAGTTGCACTATTGGGCCGTTAGGCTACCATTGCTCTTTGTCTTTCATAGTTAGAAACATAAGACACAAACACTTGAACCTACCATACATCATTTTGTGTAACCTTCGAGAATATAACCAACTCCGCTATATGGTTCTTGAAGTTTGTACACACAAACGAGTATACAGGCGGCCCACAGCTGACGTTACCTCAAGAGCTGCGCAGAGGGAGCTGCAGCGAGCGCCTCACACCAGTGCCAATATAGCTCTAGTCTAGCTGTACCTACGCACGTACCTACACGTTAGTTCCTAGGTACTCGTGCCTATTAATGTATCAAGTCTGTGGCGCTACTACCACGAGTAACTTCAGCTTGGTTATCACACGAGTCAATTAACTTGTTACTTTGCGTTAAAACGAAGAGTACACTAGTTATACTATACCGCCCGTCAAGACGGCGGGGGCGGGGTCGATGTGTGCCGCGCTCATGTGTTATACAGCGGCCGTTTACAAAATACAAAACGAAGAGTACACTAGTTATACTATACCGCCCATCAAGACGGCGGGGGCGGGGTCGATGTGTGCCGCGCTCATGGGTTATACAGCGGCCGTTTACAAAATACAAAAGGAATATAGTGTCTATGACAATACCGATCACATTCGTTAGTTTACATAAAATATTACAATGTTACATACATTGTAATATTTTATGATACCGCATATACACTTTGAGTGCGACCAGTGCGTGTACCAACACTTGCATAAATGTATCGAGGAACTCGCATGTTGCGACAGTGCAGTCTAATCTAGTTATTTAAAGATTTGTTAATGCTTTTGTAATATATTTATAGATACAGTTAAGATAATTTATTTTATACTAGTAAATATGTAAATATTTTGTAAGCGGTGTCTATTTATTGAATGGTCCGAGAGACGTGTGATTGACAGTGCTATTTATATTTACGATACAAATAAACGACTTCAGATTGTTACACAACTATTTTTGATTTTGTGCTTACTATAAATAATCCAGCAGTACTCCTAGCATAGTACTATGTAGTGAAGGACAGGGTTGTCGTTGCAAATGGTGGAAACAAGAGAAGATGGCGTTCGCCATTTCACTTGATAGAGTCTAGATGGCTCAAATTTGCTCGTTCACTTCGGAACGTGAACATGCCAATTAATTGAACTTTAACTTTACATTTGTCGAGTTAACGCACACATAAACAAACCTATTATGAACTGTCTTGTCTCACTAGGTACCAGTCTTCGACACCTTAATACCCAGTGATATCCACACTATTTACACTAATAATAGACACAGATTAAGTTTGCTGTTTGTTTGTTACTGCTTATCTCTGAAACTCCTAATCCGATTATGAAAATTATTTGACTAATAGGAAGATCCCTAAAAGCTATATTTGTTCAATAAGTAGTGATAAAAATAAAATAGATTTACAGCGCGGATGAAACCGCGGTGCGGCGCTAGTTCTGAAAAGACCGTTGCCCGGCTAAGGTTACGGACCTCCTTCTCAGGTAAAGGCGAGAAATTAAAACAAGATGGTAAATTCAATAACAAAGGGCTTTATTACAAAAAATTGAAAAAGCACACATGAGTTATCAAATATTGGTACTCTCCCCTTTACTGAGGAATTCAAAAAGAAATATTTTACACTTAATTTAGTTTGTTCTGCATCAAAATAATTCTAAACAGCTAGATCTTATAATAGGAAATATTACTAACTTAAGTTACTCAAAACTCAAAATTCTCAAATATGATTACAATTTCCTCAAACATATAAATTTTAGTACATAACTCCGGCCTGTATGATATGAATTTGTAATAGAAAAGCTGTATCCTAGGCTAGTAAAAACTTAGAGAGTCTGTCATCAAGAAATTAACATGTATTGGTCACAACGCAACGGAATAATCTTGTCTTTGCCTCAGAATGTTCTTAATTAAAAGAGAACTTGTACAAACAGAGTGTGTGTGTGTATGATTGTGTTTCCCAGAGGGAAATCAAACTCTAAAACAGAAAGTAAAACAGAAAGTAAGACAGAAAATAAACAGAAAGTAAGACAGAAAGTATCTTTCAACAGTATCTTAGCACGTTAGAAGGCGAAGGCTTCCCTCGCTACCGTAGCTCGCTGACTCAAAATGATATGGAGTGGACCAACCTGGAGGCTTCCTGGGACGCCGTACCGTCGTCTCGCGTACCGCCGCGGAACGCCTCCTTACTCCACTCGATCAGCTCCTACTGCTTGACCACGAACGGTGCCTGGTATCTTCTACTGGACAGGTGGTGCGTTGGAGTCCTTCTGGAGTCCCTCGTAGACCGGCTTCTTCCACGAACGGTGGTTAGCCCCGGGTGATCGCGCACAGCAGCTCGCAGTGGTGACGACAATAGCCGACCGTAGATGCACGATTTTAACCTGGAAACCACGTTCCTTTGTGTTCAAATGTGTCTCGAGATGCCCGCCTTAGATAGACGCGGTGCAAAATCAAAACAGATATTTCGTTAGTACAATACTGAAATCACGGGAAATCACACTAACCTGGCTTTTGCACTTGTATACTTATTTCGCCTGTAACAGGGCAGCTTCGTTCTGGACAGCGTGCCTCGGTCGTTTTGTTCACACAAGAGAAACTGCGTGTTTTTCTGCTGCCTGGGCCGATCTTAATCACGTGCCAACTACGTGAACTAAATCCAGTTTTATGTCCGAAATCAAAATCCAATCCACAGGCTTCTCTCTTGTATATATACGAACTTTGGTTTGCACTTCGAGTAGCATTCTACTCAGACCTCGAACTTCCGGTATCCAGAAAACTCTAGAAAGAACTCTGCAACTTGCTTCGTAAAGCAGACCTTGTCGGCCTAGCTATACAGGTCACTGTCCTCCAGCCAGTTCTGGTACATTCCAGTCAAGTTCCGGTGTTTACTTCGAAAAACTTCATATAAAAAAAACCATCTTTCCGGAACTTACATGTGATTTCGCCATTATGTCAAAACCTTCCATGGTGTGACCATCGCAAGCGATTTCTAGATTTAAATTATTTTCGACATATGAAACGCTGCCTTATGAATTTACGATTTGTTAGCCAACTTAAAGATGCGACCTATTCTGGATTTTTAAACAACCCGTTCCTCGTCCAAAGTTATCCAGAGCCCGAAATATTCCTGGAACGTCAATAAATAATAGCAACACTCAGAAGCCCTGCTACTTGCCGTCAGAGGCCACCGCTTCGTTTACACCTTTCTCCTAGTTCACGCCTCTTGTCGCTAGCTGTCGCTGCGTGGATTAACCATTTTATCTATTTTTAGACAGTAGATGAAAACTGTTCCCTTTCACTCGCAGAGGCAAATTCAACCATTATTTCTTGATTCTTAGATAGGCGAAATTATCAATCTGTCTTCAACAAGAAAAGCTTTCATTATTCCTTTAACGAAGAAAGTGGCGCACGAGTGGTGGAGTTCGGCGTTTTTTACAAACTCGGCGTCTGGTTTTCAGATACTGAGAAAACACAACTTGATCTAATAGAAAAGACGCTGCTCCTTGCCAGATGACGTTGTACCCAATAAATTTTATTTAATCGAGATCTATAACAAAAATCTAACTTGGAGTCATGATTTAACATGTCACAGTTCTACATACATAACATCACAATACACTGAGATTAACTAGAAGATAATGCTCGCTAGCATTAAGTTCGCCTAAGTTACCTATATTTTATGCGCAATAAAAAAATACTATCTACCTATCTACATCTGTATCTTCTATCTATACTATAATTAAACTGTAAATGGTATAAATCTGTACATTAAATATTTTTTTGAAAATTATAATTAAAAAATATAATTATAATCAAAAACGATATTATTTAAAAAAAAAACTGTCTCTCTGTCTGCCTGTCTGTCTGTCTGCCTCTTTGAACACGCATCACGCTGAAACTACTGGACGGAGTTTGATGTAACTTGGCACAGTCAAAGTTCATATTATGTATTAAAATTACGGATTCTTTTTATCCCCAAAAAATATAGGGTTCCTGCGGGATAGGTATTCAAAGTTATGATTGTTTAAATGTAATATAAATAAAACATTAAAACTGTATCATAATTTCGACATTCTCGCCACGATGTTGTTTGGCTCAGCGGGAGCATGCTGGCCTTCTAACCCAAACGTGCGTGGGTCGAAATCACGCGCTTCTTGAAATGTTTTGTTCCATATTTTTAAGCATTTACTTTTTAGAATTCGGCTCACACTAGCTTTAGCGCTTTGCCTTAGCATGACATCCAGCGCTCAAGCCCTTGCGACTGGTAGTTGTCTTTTGAATTATCTACTGTCCGGTTGATATTGAATTACTCTGCGCATATCTATATATATATATATATATCATAATCATCATCATCATCATCATGTCAGCCTTTAGAAGTCCACTGCTGAACATAGGCCTCCCCCAAAGAGCGCCATGATGAGCGATATTATGCCACCTCCATCCACCGACTTCCTGCGGTGGCTACAATGTCGTCAGTCCATCGTGTGGGGGGTCTCCCCACACATCGCTGGCTTGTTCGTGGTCGCCATTCGAGAACCTTTATTCCCCAATGGTTGTCGGTTCTGCGACTTATATGGCCTGCCCATTGCCACTTCAACTTGCAAACTCTGAGAGCTATGTCGGTAACCTTCATTCTTCTACGGATTTCCTCATTTCGGATTCTATCACGTAGCGAAACACCGAGCATAGCTCTCTCCATTGCGCGCTGCGCAACTCCAATAGTTAGCGACCACGTCTCAGTGCCGTATGTCATCACTAGCAACACGCACTGGTTATAAACTTTCGTCTTGAGGCTCTGCGGCATCTGCGACGAGAATATATGGCGCAATTTCCCGAACTCATCGCTGGAGCTGGACTCATCGGTTGACCTCTTTGTCGATGTTGGATCTACCCAGTTGGATCGTCTGACCCAAGTACTCGTAGACATAGTGATCAACAGCTTCGATTATATCATTCCCAACATAAACCGGCATGGGTACGACATGGGCATTTGACATGATGTTCGTCTTGCCCATGTTCATTTTAAGACCCACCTGTTGGGAAACAATATCTTCGATATATATATTAGTTTGTATAAGTTACGTATATTCAGAGTAGGTTGATCTATATATATCAACCTACATAACCTATATATATATATATATATATCTCTCTGCACGCTGCACGTCATTCGTTACCATACCACCCGTCGTACTACAACGCCTTACAAGGTTTGATTTAAAAACTGGGGTACTTGGTATCTTAGGCCTTTCACGCCCTGCTTTGCGGTGGAACGCGGTGCGTTTATTTCATACTAGCTGTGCCCGCGGCTTCGCTCGCGTGGACATTTCTCTTGGTTAAAAGTATTCTATGTGCTATTCCAAGACCTAAAATAAACATTTGATCAAAATTCCTTCAGCTGTTAAAAAGTTTTTTATCGATTGCTCGGCATCTAATCATTGGATTACGATACCAAGTACCCCACGTCTTGGTCAAACCCTAAGCTATCCAACACTGAAAACTGCATCGCAATCGGTTTATCTGTATGTTTTTTCGGCGCGAACAAACATACAGAGAAACAAACAGACAGACACGAATTTTAAAATGTTTTATTCTTGTTCAGTAGCTCAGTCCAATTTTTTTAAATTATCTTCTTTGTACAGACTTTTACGTTATTATTGCCTATAGCTGTGCCCGCAGCGTTGCTCGCGTGGTAGTTTTTCTGGGATATAATGATCCTTTGAGTTATTCCAGTACCAAAAGTACCAATATAGGTACCAACCAACCTACCTGTGTTAACAACCTTCAGTGGCGATCCGACATGATCGTGATAGGTTAGAAGACGAAGACGCGAGCGAAGCGTAGCGATCATAAAGCCCCATTATAGCTAAGAACCATCTTGTTTACCTCAGCTTGTAACGAGGTCAAACCTCTTTCGTAATAATACTCATTTGATCTCTTAATTCTTTCATAATCCATTTCATTCCATTTTGATAGTTTGTCATCATTAATTCTAAATTCAAATAACCTGTCATCCGACATTGGTTTTAGCAAAACCGAATTGCACAAAAATAATATGTTATAAAATACTTATTAACACATATAATGCCTCGTCAGCCACATATGGCTGACATTTTCCAAACCAATTGGGCCGTGTCAGCCATATGTGGCTGACGGAATATGCTTGTTTTGAAAGCGCGATTTTTCGTCGTCAGCCACGTTTTTGATGTTAAACTGTATGTAGTATGGTTGACAAGGCCTGGTAAATTATAACTATAATGATGGCATTGATACTTTTACTTACATTTTGAGAAATATCAAGTTTGTTAGTGGAAGTTTCGAAAACAAAAGAGTGATTACAAAAATAGTTGGTTTTTGCAAATAAAATTTATAGGTAAATGTTTTAATTGCTTTTATTCATATTTAAGTTGGCATTGGCAAAATAATAAATCAAATCTACATCAATCATCATGTTCAAACACGTTTAAACTCAAACATATCTATGGTCTAAATTGAAACAGCTGATACAATAGTGTGGCTCATTCGAGCAATCTTCGCAGTATGTTACCACTCTTTTAGTTTTATTTCGAGCATGAACTCTTCCAAATTGGGCACAGTGTTCTTTATAACACCTCACACAATATTTACGACAGGCAGAGGCCAATCCTTGTCTTTTCTTCAATTCATGCTTTACTCGCCTAGGTCTAGAGGAGGCACTAGTTTCCGAGACTCCTGTATGCACGAGGTAGTCAACCAACGCAGTTCTAAACTGGACGACAGAGAGCTTCTTCTTGGTTGTTAATTTATATAAAATATATGAATTTACAATCGCTGTATTCAATAATAACTCCATCGCCAATCTTTTGGGCCATTTCGTTGTCTTCCGAAGAGGGGTCGTGTAAGAGGACATTTGGTCTGACAGATCAACCGCTGATTTTGCATGATTATAATCTACCACAATCAACGGTTTAATTTTTTCTTTTCCTTTTTTAGTTATTCTTCTGAAACTTACGGAGTGCTTAGTAGACAGCAGCAGTACATCCCGCTTGTCTTTCCATTTCATAATTGTTATTCCATCGTCATTTTCTTGAGCTGAGAATTCTCCTGTCTTCAGTTTGGTTTGGACAACTGTTTGAGGTAAACCTCGTCTATTTTTTCTAAGTGTGCCTATGAGATGAGTTTGTCCTGCTAGTAGTTTTCGTGCCAGATCCAAACTGGTATACCAATTATCTGTGCAAACCGTATGTCCTTTATTTAGATAATCGTCACACAAGGCAAGGACAACATTAGTCGGTGTAGTATTGACATTGTCATAATTTTTGCCAGCATAAACTTGCACTTTTACAGTGTATCCTGGGTTTGAGCACAGCTTAAAAAGTTTTATCCCGTATTTGTGTCGCTTATTTTTATTGTATTGCCTAAAAATAACGCGGCCACGAAATGGGATTAGACTTTCGTCAACACACATTTCTTGATTAGGTGTATAATGACATTTAAAATTAGCATTTAGCATATCTAATAAGTGTCTAACTTTAAACAATCGGTCGTCCTTATTGTGATTTATTTCATTATTGGCAAAGTGCAACATCCTCAAAATGAGTTCAAATCGATTTCGGCTCATAATGGACTTGACAAATTGCTGTTCAAAACATTTGTTAGTGCTCCAGTACAAAGATAGTTGAGGTAGTTTCACTATCCCCATCCAAATTAAAATGCCAAAGAACCGTTTAATTTCATGGCAATTTGTTGGCATCCATTTCTGCATTCGGTATGATTTTGTTGCACTTTTGTTCAAGGTTTGTAAAGCAAAGCGATTTGTTTCTTCGGCTATGTACTCGAATATACTATCAGGTACTAGCAATGAATAAAATTCTGCTGGTTTAGCTGAACTCATGCTGGATCGCAATGAAAATGGCTTAAGCCCAGGACATTCAGTATATGGAATAATACTTGGTTGCTTACCCAACGGATTGAACCATACTTCAGTATTTCGTGAGGTTGGTAACACGGGAATCTGATCATCTTCACTGTCGGATAAAATCTGCCATCGATGATGATTTTTGGTCCGTGCGATTGATACTGTATCATCGAGATCAACGTCAAATACTTGTGTAGCATCACTATTTGATAATGTGTTACATTCTTGATTATACTCTGTTAAATCTAATTGCGATAGTTCGTAGTCCAAATCATCATCAAAATCTTCCATTTTTTGTTGAAAATCACAAATCAGTAACAAATAACTTGCTAAATCACTAACGGAACAACTATTTACTGCAGTCTTCTTCGATGCACAGCGACAAATGACGCGCGGGGGGCAAACACACGCTGCTAAACAATCAAAATGGCGCCGGCGGCGGCGAGCGACGCGTTCGTTTCGCGCGCTTTTGAAATCATATGGCTGACAAAATGACTGACGCGGCCCCATTGAGAATTTTATTACAGTGGCGCCGCGTCAGCCATATATGGCAGCCACCATTATTTATTTATTTATTTCACTATTACATTATGTAAAATGTAACGAAAATAGTGAATTAAGACATTCCTCACATTCCATGGCCGTATTTTACAAAAAAAAAAATACAGTTAGTTCATTTGTTAGTACGGCATTATATGTGTTAAGTTTATTACGAGTACAACTGGAGACTTGTAAATATATATGTTAATACTTTCGTAAGCTGCCTCTTTTGTAATAATACTCATTTGATCTCTTAATTCTTTCATAATCCATTTCATTCCATTTTGATAGTTTGTCACAAAGAGTATATAAATACTACGTACTACGCTGAGAATAAGTGCAACATAACAAAACTAATGACCATAGGTAATAACACTATATCGAGCATGTTAGCCAACATGACAAACAGAAAAGGATGTCTGCAAACATAGCACATTTTTATCGATATCGATATTTTGAGAAAAAAAACGTGTTAGGACTATTTAAATGTATATGGAGTTTATATTAACAATATGTTTTTTCTAAGCATGTGGTTTTTATTACATACAAAAATAATACATTATATAGTACACAACACAATTTGTGTCTTTTTCCCTTAAAATAATGTCTAATCTTCCTTACTCCTTACTTAATATTACAAACTAGCAGTGGTCCCTGATTAATAGCCGTTAAGGAGTAGCATTTTTTTTATATTGGGTTTTTTTTTTGCAGTCGGTGTTTTGAAAATGTTTTCCACATAAATATTTAATTCATGCAGCTTTTCGATCGGTATGTATGTCAAGTCCACTTTATCGGTCACTTGTATCCAGTTTTTGCACCTGAAAATAAGATTTTTAATGAAAATTAGAAGATTAAGCGGTTTTAGGCTACGCGACATTAGGTATACTAAATTTATACTTTTACTATGTTTACTATTATATAGCGTGGAATGCAGAACGACTTAGAATAACGTTAGGAACCAAATGTAGAATAACGTGTTAGAAAAAATATCGATAACTCCGGCACCGCACTAGTGCTAGCAAGGCTATGTTATTTTGTTGAATATTATGAAAGAAAAATCATTATTTTCTTGTACCTAATAGATTACCGAATAGATTTACCACTTACCTACCTTTATTCAGTGGAAATTTAGCCATAAATGTTCGTTTTTGACCCATCGCTCTAACAGATCGCAAACTACAAATTTCGCAAGTTTTATAGCTCATTGCATAGAAAACTTTCAAACTCAATCACACTATTATTTATTTAATGTAGAAACAAACACCTTCAAAGCATTAAATACATCAACAGACGGTAATTATCACAAAAGCAACTTGCCTAATAATTTTGTAAACAAAGTTAAACCACAGAACACATATTCAGAGCGAAGGCGTGCAAGAAGGTCATGCATATAGTGAAGTAGAAAAGATAGCCGCCATAGGAATTAGCTCACGTTTGATACAACAGTTATGAACAGTATTTTATTATGCTGTTTCGCCTGACTGGTTTGTCATCATTAATTCTAAATTCAAACAACCTGTCATCCGACATTGATTTTAGCAAAACCGAATTGCACAAATATGTTATAAAATATTTATGACTTGTAAATATATATGATAATACTTTCGTAAGCCGCTGTTTATGATCATCTCCTCCTGTTCCTGTGCTCCTAATTGTTCCTGAATCCTGACCTTTTGTGTTGTCCACTGAGGCTTGGTCCCTGGGCTAGTGGAACAAACACAAAGCCCTGGACCGCCTCGTGACAAGCTTTGAAACAAAAACCCGCAGTTAAATTGGTCCATTCGGTTTGAAAGATACAATTCTCACCTCCCCTTTTTTCAACTCCTCCCCCTCCCATATAGCAAAGAAACACGATGAACCATCTCGATCACATCCGTTTTAAAATATAAAAAACTGCATCAAATTTGGTCCATTCATTTGGGAGCTACGAACTTCACCATATCCCCCCCCCCCCCCCCATTATAGCTAAGAACCATCTCGTTTACCCCAGCTTTCAAATATAAAAAACACGCAGCTATATCGGACCATTCGTTTGGAAGCTACGATTCTCACCCCCTTTTCGCCTTATTCCGATGATTAGATGCAATCAATAAAAACTATTTTAAGGCTGAACGAATTTTGAAGAAATGTAGTATTATATTGTACTTTGTAGGTTCTTTTGGTCCTGGAATAACACGTGGCACTGGAATGGACGCTTATTAGTAGGCAAGCGACCTACTGCCTGTCTCTTCACTCGACTGAATTAATATAGAAAAGTTCGTACCGAGTGCGACAATGGCGATGCGTCGCTACCTCAGTCACTGAATAACTAATAGCTAGAGTGCACACAGATAAAAATCATTCACTCACTGTAGGTAATTCATTGGTAGCATGGAATATATAATAATAATAGCTATTTGCAGTATCTACAGAACAGATGAACATGTGTAACTAAGATCCATCATTTCCTAAAACACCGAGAGAGTGACGTCGCCATCGGACCGCAGCGGGCGGCCACAGGGCGTGGCGCCGGGTGCGGCTTTCCACAGGTTTAGATTCAGATAGCGACGCTGGCGCCCCCGCTCAGGTACCGGTGGCGGGCGCTGGATCGCTGACGGCGCGCGCGGCCGGCGCGGGCGTAGGGCCAGCGCCTGGCGGCGACACCTCGCGCAAGACGCCGCGCGCGCGCTTTCGCCGGGACTCCGCGAACTGCCGCCCGAGCCGCTCTTCCAGCACGCCGAGCCTCCGCCGCCGCTCCGCGCCCACCTCGGCGCCGGCGCCACCCGTCTGCTCGTGCGCCTCCGCACTCTCCTCGTCCACCTCCTGAAAGCATCATCGCAAACTGAATGACATCGTCTGCCAACTATTATTTTTTATCTATGATTAAGGTAGTTATTCTAATTATTTTGATTTATATTTTCTTATTACCTATTAGTTACTGTTCTGTAGTAATTTGATAGAGATAGGATGGGATTCCATTACCACTCACTAGTGACCCGCAGCGGCTTCGCATGTGGCAGTAATTTATCTATACTTATAATAGAACTGTAACAGGTCCAATTCTGTACATTGAAAATATATTGAATATTTTTTTGGAGGGTAGGTGTATATTCGATACTGTGGCCAAAACTGTTTTTTTTACTGTCTGTCTGTCTAAATCTTAGACGCGCATCACGCCAAAACGACTGCATGAATTCAAATTAAACTTGGTATGCTTTGAATACATTCTTCGAGGTAGAATGTTAAGTTATGTTTAAGAAGGGTGATAAATCTAAATAGTCCAAATTTTTCAAAAATATTTGAAAAGGCAATGATAATTAGGTTAAATAGTTTTTTTACGAAGCACAGGATATTGCAGAAGGAACAGTTTGGTTTTTGGAAAGGAAGCTCGACTACAATTGCCTGTCTTAATTTACTAAAAAATTCTTTAATTAAACCTGTTTATAAAAAAGGCTCCAAATTAGACCCAAATAATTATAGACCAATTGCACTTCACCCACCTCGTTTAAGATATTTGAAAAAGTTATGCATAAGCGCCTAAATTCTTTTTGCGAAAAATTATATAATATTTGACGATTTAGAAAAAACCGTTCCACTATATTGACAGTCTATAAATATATAAAAGAAGTACAATATAAAATTTTATTAGATAAATTATATGATGTAGGAATACGTAGACATAATGACATAATAGTTAAGCTCGTACCTACAAAATCATCAACAGTTTGTTATAAGATAAGTTATATTTCTCTTTTGACATCTTGTGAAAATATTTTTTGTCAAACCACCTACCAGCCAGCACTTGACCCAACTTGCGTCCTAGGCAGGCGCATGTGTGTGTGACTAGTAGATGGGTTACGGAATTACCTACCTAGCTTACAGACACCTACTGCTGACTGCTTGACCCGACGTGTGTCAGTGTGAACACACGGGTGAACAAATGAACGGAAGATGTCCCCTTACTATTACCCTACTGTGACGCCTACCTCCCTACCCGGTAACCCTAACGTGTGTGTCCTAACCTACCATATGAACATATAATGTATATATAAATAATTACGGGATGTCTGTTACCATGAGACCTAAGGTAACAGACGGAAGGGGGATAGGAAATAAGGTAGTGTACTTCGTGCAATGTACACAGGAAATGATTTTCTCACCGCCGGTCAAGCAGGCTCACAAGACCGATCGTACTGACGGCTAAAGGTGTCTTGGCCGCAGTGAGAGGAAGCTGTGGAACATAAAATGGGTCGTCCAGCGGATGCTGGGCGGCTCCTCCAGCGGTCGCTGGGTGCGTCTTGGGCGGCACCTCCAGCTGATGCTGGGCAGCTCCTCCAGCGGTTGTTGGGCACGTCTTGGGGGGCACCTCTAGCTCATGCTGGGCGGCTCCTCCAGCGGTTGCTGGGTACTTCTGGGCGGCTCCTCTAGCGGGTGCTAGGTACTTCTAGGGCAGCTCGTCCAGCGGTTGCTGGGTCCTTCTGGGCGGCTCCTCTAGCGGGTGCTAGGTACTTCTAGGTAGGTAGGTGGTGACTTGGAGATGAGTGAAACTCGACGACTTGTTGGTAAGTAACTTTATTTGTAGTCTTTAACTTCTTATATACTAGTTTTGCGTATAAACACTAATACTATTTTACATTTGTGTGTCGTCGGTGTTAGTGCTTAACGCAGCATCTTTAATCTAGGGCGCTTTGTTTATTAACACTAATAATATTTTATACATGTGTGTCGTCAGTGTTAACTTCGACGCAGCATATTTATCTAGGGCGCTTGACGGTCGGACGCTGCAATGCATAAATATGTCAAATAAATTTAATTTACGGAGTAATAAATTGAAGTGTGTACTTCGGATAAGCTAATGTTCGTAGTTGAGTATGAACATTCATGTTCAATGATTGAACATTCTGGGGACTCTCAGGGTAAAGACTGTAGTTGATATAATTCGATTGACTTGCCTAACATTGCAGGTCTCTTGTTAACAGACTTAGATCTAGGTTTCTTAATAGGAATATTGTTGACAGGGTTATTACTTATTTCTATGTTTTGTCGCTGATTGGACGTTTGGGTACATGATTCGAAGGCAACTGGGCTTGTATGACCGTTGGTGGGCTGGCTGGCTGACTGTTTGGCCGTGGTTCCCCGTCTGCAGCTTCATCTGGTCCGCGCTCCCAGCCATCTCCCCATATGTGGACCGCAATAAAATATTGATATCACTAAAATTAGCAGTACTAATGCTGATACAATGCTAACTGTGTAAGTATGGTTAGTTATTTGATTCCATAAAGTTCTATCTAGTTGTGTTTGTAATGATCGTTCTGAGTTGGCTATGTGTTCAAGAATGTCATTGGAGCTATCTACTACGTCGTCTCTAGTTATGTTAATAATGGTTCTAGTAGAATTGTAAGTATTATAGGAAAATCTATAGGTTTTAAATACGACGCTATCGCGATTCCTGCAGTAATTGTTCTTTTGGCGGAAAGTATGATGGTAGCTGTTTTTAATATACAGTTGTCGTTGATTTTAATGACACCAACATCTCGCAGCTCTACTTCTTCTCTTTGTCCATCACAAATTACTGATGCCGTAGCGTAATCTTTGGCAAGGAATAGCCATGTGTTTTGAATGTATAGTTGCTTCCATAGTATGTTATTAGGTATGTGAAACGTCTGTGCGTGACATTTTGTTTGTGTTTGGTTCTTCAAGATTTGATCAACAATGCAATTTTGACCTAATTGCATGTTCTTCACCCCACTAGGAAAACAAATAAAATGAGAGTATCTCTTTAAGCAACTTATAAATTCTTCATGATTTAGTTCAAACTATAGTTCATTGTTGTAATCCAACCCTATATACGCTTTCTGAATTTCTATAGTGCGGAATGATTGATCAATGTTTTTAGCTGGTATTGCAGTGACGTGCATTAGTATGTATTTAGCTGTATCTTGTATTGGAATGTATGCATATACTTGTATGTGTGTATCTACTACGTTACTACGTGTTAGCTATGATTGTTTCTAGTAGTTGTTCTTGGAAGATTTTCAAGTTCACTGGTAGTTTTTTGTTTGCTGATGTAATTATATCACTGACGTGCTTAGGTGCCATACTAACATGGTGTAAACCGTTGCTTTAGTTAAATAGATTTCTAACAATCCTGTGTAGTAATCTATGATTCCTTGTTTGTATTTGTCTGCTACTTGGTATGTTTCCAATATTTTAATGTTGGCATGGTTGTAGTCGATCTCCGTATTTGCATTGCTGTTTTTATGTATGTAGTCTATAACTTGATTTAGTTTTGTGTGAAGTTTTTCTAGTTTTTATGTTATTGACGTGTGAAATAGTTGATAACATAAACTTAGTCTGATGATTTGCAGCCTCTATTAATTTTTCCTGATTCTTATTGAGTGAATCAATGTCTCGATAAACTTCATCGTTTACACCAAATACTGATGTTAGTAGTTGTCCTAATACCCCTCTCTTCCTTCTGGTTTTGTTAACTTATGTCAAATACTCTTTATTTCTTTCAAATTTAGCTTCTTCTTCCTTCAAGTAATTGTATGTTTCCTTCACATACAGTTTTGATTTGTCATATAATTTATCAAATTGTGATGTTACTGATTTTATTTTCACGAGGTCTTGGGTAATGAGTGCTCTTGTAAATGTTGTTTCTATTCTGAACACTTCTCGATCGACACTGCTGTTCTTATTTGTTCGACATAGAAGCCTGGCTGTACACTTTTCAACGTGTATTCTGCTGTTGATGTATTAGTTCGTTGTAGACTCATCAGTTATGCCATGAGTAATTTTGACCATTTTGTAGACTTAGGAGCTCTGGGTTTGTTGTTTCTTAGGCTGACAACATTTGATTGTACTGTTGTATATAGCTCGTTACCACTCCGCAGCTGTGGCACTCTTGCTCTTGGTAACGTACCCATTTTTTGCTGACTTGCAGCTGCTCTGTATCGTATACATTTTCACTATTCTTTTTCCTCCAAGTATCCAATACTTCTGTCGTATATAAGATAAAGTCAGACTATTACCTCCATGTATTGTTTTCAGATGGGCATCGTGTACTATTATTGTTGTTACGTGATGGTCGTGTGATAGTAAAATTGGGTGTTTTTGATCATAGGGAAGGGTTGAATTTTGTAGTCTTCCTCCAACTCGTACTAATGCAACTATACACTCGTTCTGCATCAATGAATGGGTCTAAGCTTGCCAGTTTATTCCCTTTTTTCAGGGATAGGCCATTCTTGATAATTTCATATTCTTCTTTGAATATTTCTTGTTGCACTAGTATCAGTATTTGAGTGGTTGTTCTTTGGATTTCATCACAACTTAGTGATTCTCGGTTTCTTATTTTGTTTCTGAATCTGAGACAGTACGATAGCACTCGTATCATCTTCTGAAAACATGAGAATTTCTCCCATATTTTGTTCTGTGGTTTAATGTTAATGTTTAAGTGAAAACTGCGTTTAATTTCTTCACATATTTCTGGTATAGTTTTCGTGATAGTAATGCCGTTGTTTTGTAACCACTCGGGTCCATTCCACCATATTTCTAAGTGCTCTTGTTTGTTTGGTGCAATTCCTCTTGAAATTGCGTCTGCTGGGTTTTGTGCAGAAACTACGTGGTTCCACTTTGCCTGAGGTAGCAGCCTTTGTATTTCCAATTTTGTATACCCTATTGTCCACGAAAGTTTTCCATCGCTGTGCTTCTCCTTTAATCCACCCGAGAGTGATCATTGAATCAGTCCAGCAGTATATTTTTTGGTCTGTAAACAGCATGGTTTTGATTACTTTCTCCATTAATTGTGCAAGTAATAGTGCTGCACATAATTCTAGTTTTGGTAAGGATGTTTTTTGTTTTTTCGGTGCTACTTTTGATTTTGCTAGTAAAAGCGCAACCTTATTCTTACTACTTACTACTTTTATTAACTTGTACCCGACAATATATTACTGCACCATATGCCTTCTCCGATGCATCGCTAAAGCCCACTACAATGCAATTCTACTTTTGATTCAGGATTGTAATGACACCATCTTGGAATAGCAATGTTTTCAATCGTCTTGAGTTGATCTTGAATTTCTGTCCATCTCTTGTTCATGCTTTCCTCTACAGGTTGGTCCCATTCTGAGCCATTTATCCATAGTTCTTGGATAATTAACTACATATTTATAATAACTGGTGCTAACCATCCAAGTGGATCAAACAGTTTTGCGACTTCTAACAAGATGATTCGTTTTGTTGGATTTGTTTTCTTGTTAACAGTGATCTGAAAACAGAACGTGTCTTCCAGTGGTGTCCATGAGACACCAAGAGATTTTCTAGTTCCATCTAGTGGTATCTTCAACATTTTGTTGTCTCTGTTCTCGTCTGGGACGTTTTGAAGTAACTTGGTGTGGTTTGATGACCATTTCTTCAAGTTAAAACCACCTGCTTGCAACATTTTTATTAGGTCCATTTGTAGCTTCTTTGATTTTTCGATAGTGCTTTTTCCTGATAGGATATCATGTACATAAAAGTCCCGAAGGGCTACTTAGCTGGCTATCGGGTATGTTGATTCTTCATCAATTGCAAGCTGCTGTAGTGTTTTAATTACTAAATACGGCGCCGATGCAGTTCCATATGTCACTGTCGTTAGCTCATATTCGTCAATTGGATGTTTTGGAGAGTCTCTCCATAGTATTCGTTGGTTTTTAAATCTTGTTCGTTTACTTTTATAAAACGATACATTTTTTTCAATATCTGCCATAAAGGCAATCTTATGCTTGCGCCATCGTAGTAATATTGCTGCTAGGTCTTGTTTTAATCTCGGGCCTGTAAACATGTTGTCGTTTAGGCTTATATTATTTGTTTAGGTTTAGGTTCTTGATTTGCTTGAAGCATCGAATACTACTCTTAGTTTGGTAGTTAGTGAGTCTTCCTTAATCACCGGTTGGTGAGGAATATAGTAGTTGCCTTGGTAATAGTCTGGTTTGGTTACTTTCTCATATGACCCATTTCAAGGTATTCTTTGAGAAAGTCTTGGTATCTTTGTTTTAGTTTTTCGTTTTTAGCGAATTTTCGTTCTAGTTGTAGTAGTCTTGTAGCAGCTTTTTGGCGTGAGTTTCCGTAATCTATATCATGGTTTTTAAAGGGTAATCTCACGGTGTAAGTTCCATCTGGATTTCTTACTGTTGTATTTAGGTAATTGTTTTCACAAGCTTGGTCATCGTGGGATAGTTGGTAGGTTTCAGTGACTTCTTCTAGTTCCCAAAATTTGGTCAATTGTTGGGTTTCAGTAGTACGAGTCATCATGTTCATTATTTTTATGGTATTAGTGGTTTTCGTGCAACATATTCCGGACAGAATCCACCCAAACTCGGTATCTTGAGCGATAATTCCGTTTTGTATTTTCTCCAATCCACTCAATAATAGGTTACTATATTCTTGGGCTCCCAATATTTTATCTATTGGACCCTTTTTATAGTATGTTGGGTCTGGAACCATTTTATTTCCTAAATAGGTCGCTTCTAGTTGTGGTACATTTTCGTTTGGTAGGGCGCTGGTTAATTTTGGTAGAACTATAAGCGTAACTGGCAGCTTATATTCACTGGGAAATCTTGGGTCTAGTTTGATATTTATCGAATAGTTCGATGTTTTGGGTTTTTCGTCAGCAATCCCGATTATTTCGGCTTGTATTTTGCTGCGAGGGTATGCTAGTAGTTGAGCCAATTCTTCTGTACAGAATGAAGCTTCTGAACCCTGGTCGCACAAAGCTCTTAGTAGATGTGGTGTTCCATCAATAGCTTTTACCTTTACTATAGCTGTTGCGAGCAGGGTGGTTGTTGGTTTGTTTTCACTCATGGTAGTGGTAGTAGACATATTATTTACTGGTTTTGGTTTATTTGGCGATTGTATGGATGAACCAACGTTCTTTGAACCACTTGGTTTTTCATTCGACTTTGTATATTGTGATTTATATGGACTTTCTTGGTGTAAATAAGAGTGATGTCCTTTTTTACCACAATATCCGCATTTTTTCGTGCTATAACAACTTTGTGTCGTTTCATGCATTAAGCAGTTCCTGCATATTCTTTTTTCATGTACTGCTTTAACGCGATCTGGGATTGGTAGTACTTTAAACTTGGCACATTGGTACACAGTGTGTTCATGACTATGGCAGTACCAGCATCTACTTGATAGTTTTTGTGTAGTTGATGACTCAACCCGTGGTTTGTAAGACGCTGACTCGTCTTTGTTTGACCTAGTAGTTTCCAAACATTTCAATCTTTTTTCCAGGAACTGCATCATCTCTGAGAAACTTTGTGCCTTGTTTGGTTCTTTTACTTGATGCTCGTATTTTTCGTCTGTCTCTGGGTCCCAAATTCGACTTAGAATTCTTGTCAAAATCGGATCCCATGTTGACACATTAACATCTTGGCTTTCCACGTTTTCATTGACCGTATCATGCAAGTTCCTCAGGTTCTCAACGTATCCTTTTTTTATTTTTGGTATATTCAAGGTGTTGTCTATTTGCTTGTTAACAATTATGCGTTCATTCTTGTAGCGTTTGGTTAACAGTGACCACGCTGTAGTATAGTTGGCATCACAAACTGTTAAATGTGTAATTAACTTCGCAGCAAATCCTTTTACATGGGTTTTCACGTACTGCATTTTTTCTGTGGCAGATAATGCTTAAAATTTATTGTTTTTTTATTGAATATTATCTTCAAGAATAAGTCGTATAAGGAACTCCATGACTCGTAACTACCAGTGAATGTCGGAATAATTGTTTGTGGTAGTCTCACTCTATGGCTTGTTGTATTGGTTGTTGCTCCTTTATTCAGTCTTGCAGACAGCTGTTCCATGACTTTATCGACTTCAGTTTGTGTGTTTTCAAATATGTTCTCCCGAGAATAAATATGCTTTAACAAGTTATCTTCTATTAGTATCAGTATGTGAATTTCTTCTATTTCTTGCCACTGTTTTTGTACACAACATGCGTGCCGCACTGCAAGTTGCATCGGAGTGAAGTCAGTTCAGACCGAGATTTGGAAGCGAACGCACGCTCGTCTGTATGTGAAGGAGCGTAGTTCCACCCGGCGGTTTTATTTTTATACGGTCGAGTAGGGCCAATGCCGCGAAATTGGTTGACCCCGTGTCACCGAACCGCGGAGATGTGAGTCGCGCGCGCAACGCCGATAAATATATCGTATCAACGTCAACGAAGGGACAGCTGAAGATGCACGTCACCGCAGCGAGGCCGGGAAGAGACGCCGCGCCCTGACTTCGTCGGGCTGGCTCGTCCAACGACCCCGGAGCATATTATGTTCGCGGCTGTTCGCCTGAACCACATCTTATATAGCACGGATCCGTGAGTGTTTCTAGGGAGCTCTCTACGTACGTACGTCAACATTTTCCCTTATCTTGAATCCAGATTTGACATAACCTAAATTCCCCAGTGAAAAACGTCATAGACTAAGTACGGTCTTATTTTAAGAGAAACCTTGTACCACTGCGGGATCGAACCGCCATGTAATGCGCGTTTTCTGAATTGAAATATAGCTTCCGTTATTGTGTAATTCCACTTGTGTTATTTTAACTTTCCTCAGATTTAGGGTAATCATAGCAAGAGGTGCTTGAACTTCAATAGTTCGAGACTCGATCCTTCTGATCTATCCCATGTAGCGTTGACAAAACGCTACTTAAATAAAAAAAACAATAAACCTATAACTAGCAATGCAAAGCAGCAGTTCGACAAGTAAAAGTAAAAATAAACAAGACAGGCCATGTTATTGTTTGTTGTTAGAAACAGATGACGACATTGAAGTCGCACATAGTTGATTGAAACAGTACTATCGTTCGTATTTGGTGTATACCAGCGAAAGCAGACGATCGGATACATAGAATAGATTATCGTACGTTGTTTACTTACATGATATAATCCTGTAAATCGGAGTTCCAAATAAGCAATAGAGATATAACCACACGCAACACGAAAACAATCGCCGGTTATTTTCATAACAAAAACAGAGGTTATAAACACTTCGATAAATACAACACGTTCGTGCACTACTGATCACGACTTGATAACTCTCATTAGGTCAATTGATTGAAATAAATACGAAAGGCAACAAGGAATAACTGGAAATTAAATAATAAATGGATGGTTAATAAAGTTCAATTGATAAACACGGAGACAGGTGGTGACATCTACCGGAAATTTTACTTATCTTTGCATCGATTAGCTGTCAAAGCAAAAGGGCGCGTTCCGTTGTTCGGCACGGCCCCGCAATGTCAGCAAATAGAAAATAAAATTAAACAAACCAATTAAATGCAACAAATGTGATTTCTAGGGTGAGAAATTTGAAAATAAAAATAAAACCAGATTATTTGTCCAAAGCCAATGTGTAAGCGCCGATCGGCTTCCTGGTGAAACGAAATGTATTCCCGATAGATTTCGTGAAAAAAAAAAACAGATCCGGCTAGACAGAAAATAAATCGAGACAATGAAGAGGAGTGACGTGTCCCTTCTTTTCGTGCTGGAGACCCTAGCAGGACTGACAGGATTTTTCCCTGCATATTATAAAACCCGTAAAAAAAGGTGAGAACATTTGTCGGTGTTATTTTCGTATTGGCGGCAGTAATGATTGCGATTGTGAGATCACTTTTATCCATTTTTCGAGACGCCATTTTAGCGAGCCGAAAGCGGTGGCGTTTGCGGAGTCTCGAATTCTAAAAAAACGTTGTGTCTATTGGTTCACAGCAGGTTTTCCCCCCGGGATTGATACATACCACGAATCAAATCAAATCAAATAATTTATTTATAAGAATATTGTAAATACAGATGTTTATAGTTCATTAGATCAATATTCAACCGTTCCCGGCGTACAAATATTCATAATTATTTTATAACAAACACATGGAAATAAGATTAATCATGCAATTAAAAAAAAAACAGAATGTCACAAATACAATTGAAAATAAAATAATGAATAAAATTGAATTAATTATGTTTGAATAAAATTGGGTAAAATGTCAGACAACTTAAAAATACATTATAATTTATCATCTATGAATTCCCTAACTGAATAATAGCATTTCTGTTTCAAAAATTTTAAGAGTTGGCATTTAAACATATTATAATTTAACTCTTTGTAACTGTTGGGCAATTTATTGTAAAGGCGTATTTCCATACAGTAAACATTGTCACTGTATACCCTTAATCTCTGATTAGGTACATACAATTTAAATATATTCCTATTATTAACTCTAGTTACAACTTCATTATGTCTGCTAAAATACTTATCATTTTTGTATACAAAAATGCAAATTTCATATATATAGAGACAGGGTAAGGGCAATATATTTTTATCTTTAAACAATGGCTTACAGCTGTCTAAGGGCTTTGCTTGGCACAATGCTCTCAGACACTTCTTTTGTGTTATGAAGGCTCTCCCTGCGTCCACAGAATTGCCCCACATTATGATACCGTAGCGAAGACGTGAGGATACGTAACCATGGTAGGCGCTAATTGCAGCCTCCATTGTGGCTACATGTCTTAAGCGATAAATCACATATACAAATCTTTCCAGTTTTGCACATAAACTGTCTACATGTTCTTTCCAGTTGCAGTGATTATCAATTGTTATTCCCAGAAACAAAGTTGATTTCACCTCATCTACTACATTGTCACCATATTTAATATTAAGTTTAATAGGATTGCTGTTGTAAGTCTGAAATTGGATCATCTTGGTCTTGTTAATATTTACGTGTAAATTATTGTACGTAAGCCAATTTATAATAGAATTAAGTGCTGTATTAATTTCGGACTCAAATTTACTTATATCTCTACCTTTTATAACAAGGGTAGTATAATCGGCGTATAGTACACACTTATGTTCAATAATGTTAGGCATGTCATTTATATAAATCAGAAATAGGAGCGGTCCTAGAATACTCCCTTGGGGAACTCCACATCGATTGACACTATAATTTGACCTGTTAACAATCTTACTGGATCCTGAAAAACTACAAATTTCAACACACTGACGGCGAAAACTTAAATAGCTTTCCAGCCAGTCTAGCGCTGTTCCTCTCATTCCATACTTCTCAAGTTTGAACAAAAGCAATTTATGATTAACAAAGTCAAATGCTTTAGACATATCAAGAAATATAGAGATGACTGGTATTTTATTATTCAAACATTCAGTAATAAGTCTAGTTAATAAAAAACAAGCTGAGGATGTTGAGCAATTCTTTCTGAAACCAAACTGCTCAGGCTTAAGGATTTCATGTTTAGTAATGAAATTATAAATCTTGGTATACATAACCTTTTCAAAAATCTTTGAGATTACTGGGATTAGAGTGATTGGTCTATAGTTATTCATATTTTTATGGTCACCCTTTTTATGTAACGGTTTGACCAACGAGAGCTTTAATCGTTCGGGAAATGTTCCTTGTGAAAATGATAAATTAACAAGGTGAGACAATGGATCTGACACAAATTTCGCACACTTTTTTAGCATTTTCGTATTAATGTCATCGAAACCAGTCGCATTTGTGTGTTTCAGTGAGTTAATAATTCTATAAATGTCATAAGGATCAGTTGGGGTCAAAAAAAATGTATTTATATTATTAGCTATATGATTGGGATAGTCAAGATAATTTACACGTTGCGATTCAATATTTTTATTGGTTATGTCAATGAAAAATCTATTAAATATTTATGAAGGAGGCTTCTTCCCCCGGATTTAAGTAGAAAAGGCGCCGTGTCGCGATACAATACGTCACGACACGCCGACATTATATCCAACGATTCCTGCCACGTTCTTGGGATGCGGTATCGTATTTTATCCATATATTTCGTTAACCGGAGTGTTGAACTTTGGTTCCCCACCGACCTACTGGACACCTGCAACGCCTGAGGGGTCTAGCCTGGCTACCTCTCACGCGAATTGGACATTGCTGAAACGTCGAATGGAGAATTACCTTCACCAACATAACGGCTAAACCCTATAGAAAAAAGGTAAATAAGTAGACTATACTGCCGGCTGGCAAATTCAGCAATGTTCTGTTAGAGTAAATACTTAATTTTGTCAATTCTATATCGACCCTAATTATAGCAGGGTAATCTTAGATCTTGGTATTTTTTGGTTGCTGAGTTGGATCTGCAGGCTAGGGTTCTTTGCACCTTAAGTAAATAAGCAAGATTAAACCAAGCATAATAAATATTGTATTGGAGAATTTAAATTGCATGTTTTGTCCTCAACTTTACATGCTAGCTTGAGTGACCGTTCAACGTACCGACGGCACGGTTCCTTAGATTTTAAGTACATGAGCGATATTAAACCAAGGTAATAAAGATTATATTGGTGAATTTGAGTTGTATGTTTTATCTTCCACTATAGTACCCACTAGCTAGTACATTACCGAACGGTCTGGATCCAATAGTTCTTGAAGCTCGTTCCGGTCTAAGTTCATCCAGGTAATTTTATTAATTTCAAAATAGTAACGAGTATTTTTAGTTTTGAGTGATTCCGAAGAAAGGTATAGCGTCCTCGCGTACAAAGCGACCGAATGGGGCAAAAATTCCGACTCACCCCACTTTTGGTCTGACTTGCCCCAATTTATTTTTTATTACCTTTACTTTCAGAAATCACCGTTACACCGTTTTATATCGTTACAATACGGTTTTTCTCGTTACACCCAGCAACTTTTATTGTCGCTTCACGATAGCGTAACGTCCCCCATTCCTCTAACGTAAATTCAACCATTGTTGTACGACAGCAACTGTTGAAAGTCTACAACAAAAACCTACCTATTTATTTATCATTATTTATTTGTACACACTACAATCTTTGATGGCTGTTTGGACTGCCTAATCAGAATAGAATTTTTGTCCTTGCTGAAAAAGTGGTAATCTATTGGGGCTAAATCCGGAGTGTATGGTGGGAGTTGGAGACATTCTAATCGCAACTCTAATTTAGCGATTGTCTGTCGTGCAGTTTGTGGTGGCGCTGTCCTGAAGTAGCAGTGTAGAGCAATTGACCAGCCTCGTTTGTTTAACTGCTACCTTTTCCATAATGGTATGCAATTTTTGACAGTACACATCTGCCATAATTGTTTGGACAAATCTTAGGAAGCTGTAGTGGATGACAGCAGCACTGGTCCACAAAACACTCACCAGTACATTTTTCTGAGTAAACTTTTGCTTGGGGCAGGATTTTCCGAGTTCTCCTGGGTTGAAATATTGAGATAAGCGTTTCTGATTATCGAACAGGATCAACCACGGCCGCTCTTAATTCTTCATTATTAACTTGGTCCTCCGGCCGTTTAGAGGGCTTGTTCTGTAGGTCAAAATTTCCAGAATGGAAACGTTGGAACCAAACATGTTTTCTTTAGCAGTAGCTGCCCCATACACATCATTAATCCTTCGAGCTGTTTCTACAGCGCTGGTGCCGCGGTGGATGAAATGGAACTTATGTTCTTCAATAACTTGGTAGATGGACCTTGTGTTCTTCAATATCTCGAGGAATGCGATGATAAGTACATATTAGAAGTTTTTATTATTCTGTTGATCTTTGCTGAGAGCTTGACAGTCTTGACAAAGCTGATGACATATGGCTCATGACGACTTGGACTTTTTTTAAATATACGTTACGTGCAGAATATTCAGGGCAATTCCTTTAAATATTTCATCAATTGAACACAATCGAGAAAACGGAACGTTTTTTATCTCCACCCACACATCGTCTATGGCTTCGATATTCTTTAACTACCGGTCGCGAGAATAGCATTTTTTAGGAACATCGATAATTTTGCGATATTTATAGTCGATATGTTAGACAAGATATATATCGGGATTCGATAAAATATCCCGAAAACGTGAATTGCCCTCCATCATGGCTCTAGAGAGAAGATAAGAAAGAGTCTTGATCACAAACTACAAAGAAGATACGGTATGAATATACAGTGAAGAACTGTTCCTCTTTGGGTCAAGGATCTCTAATCAAGGAGGTTTAGAATCGCAGAGGCACGTTGAGTTATGACATAACTCTCAAATAAGGACTAAAGAGATAAGGTATTAACTCACAAAATGTGAGATGATGAATTATGCTTTAGCAAGTAATTCACCTCTAAGGTCCTTGGTCTACGGCTAGCAGACTCCTTAGAGGGTTTCTACGTCTACGGTTTTAGAACTCAAAGAGGTAGGTAAAATAATGTTGAATTACGTTATACTATGTCTATGGGAGGATGCATAAAATCTATAATACGGTTTAATGGAAAGGGATTTTGAATATTATACTTGAGGCAAAATAAATATTACTAGTCTATGGCTAACAAGGTTTTATGTAGTCTGTGGATCTGTTATTTGCATTTTGAAAATACGTCATTGTTTTCTATAGCATTGGTTCTTTTTGGCAAATGTCACGTCAAGTAACAATCTATGAAAATCATAAAGTAACAGACATTTCTTACTGTCGTTGATGAAAATACAGACGTCTATGCCCAGTATACAATGCAGTGCTATTACGGAATATTGATCATATCGGTTTCAATACATCAAATTCATTAGTGCGTTGCGATTGAGTCGAAATTGCTATGAAAAAAATGACAATCTGATTGAAGCCAAGTTCTGTGGTTGCGCCCCAGACCACAGAACTTGGTTTATTTATTTATTTAATAAGGCACACAAAACAGCATACAGTCATATTCATGAAATGGCTTATGTAATATTACAGGATTCAAGCTAGACCATAACCCTAAACATGTGTACACGGCATGGCCCTTGTTTAGCAGTTGGTATATTATATAACACATATATTACAATTAAAGTTTTTAAACAAAGTTACTAAGATTACGAAATATTTAGTTATGTTTGGGTCTTGAAAACAAATTTAAGTTTTAGGAAGAATAGCCAAAACATCCCTTTTGAATTTCGGCAATTGTAGATTGAAAATATCAATCGAGCTATATGATTAGTAGTCAAAGAGTCATTGTACTGACGACACATTCTGACTAATGGGTTGAAAAAGGAAGTTTTGTTAGTGTAGACTTGTATTGAGAAAATATTTAGGTGGGGTTGGCGAGTTCTGGGTTTGATGTTAAATTTCACCTGTGAAAGAAGAGTCAAACTGTGAGTGAATAATTATGAAAAGACAAACGAAATCGTTGTAAGTGCGTCGAGTTTTCAGTGTAAGTAGTTTAAACTTATCTAATTTGGCAGAATATGACCTGATGCTTCGATCCCAGCCATATCTGTAGCATATGATGTTCAGGCACTTTTTCTGGACTCGCTCTATTCTATCACTATGCACAGTATAATGCGGAGACCATATAACAGCATTTTATTCGAGGATACTGCGAATCATTGCAAAATATAGGTACAGGAGGCTACGAGGATTCTTAAAACCTTTTGTGGCACGGGAGATAAAACCTAACAGTTGAGTACTTTTATTAGTGATATAGTCATAATGTTCACGTAATGTCAGCTTTTCATCAATAAGACTCCGAGATCTCTAACTACCGCTTTTCTTTCTAGACGATGATATTTTAAGTCGTAGTCAAACAAAACTTTTTAAATTTTGGTTGTGAAAGAGATAGAGAAACATCAATTGATATTTAAGTACATACAAGTTATCTTCACACCATTTATCAACAGTGAAGATTTCAGACTGCAGAGCCTCTGAGTCCTTTGTATTATTAACTATAGAATATAGTTTTAGGTCGTCTGCATATAAAAGACAGGTACTGATAATTTTCATGATAAGATCGTTGATGAAAGCAACAAAGAGAAGCGACCCCAAGTGAGATCCTTGAGGCACACCTGAAGTGATTTCTGCAGAAGAGGATAAAAAGCCCTTAACTGCAACTAGTTGACTACGCCTGTTGAGATATGATTCAATCCACCTTAATAAATTACCATACACGCCATATGACGCCAGTTTAACGCATAAGATTTTGTGGTTAACCTTATCGAAGGCTTTAGAAAAGTCTGTATAATATTTATGCTGTCCACTTGTTTTTTTTTTAGCAAAAGCACTACAAATAAAATGTTTATATTCAAGTAAGTTGGAATTTGTGGACCGATTTCGTATAAACCCATGCTGTCTAGGTGATAATAATGGAAGGATGTGATGATAAAGTGCATCATAAACTAAGAGCTTGCCTAAACAAGACAAAATACTAATAGGCCGATAGTTCTCGCAACTTGACCTCTCACCTGATTTGAATACGGGTACTATGTGAGCTGTTTTTCTTATAGAGGGGGAAATCCCCGATTGAAGTGACGTGTTAAACAGAATTAATAGAGGGACACTCAATTCCTGACCACAATTTTTAATCAGTAGTGGGGGTATTCCATCTGGGCCAGCGCCTTTATTGTGGTCTAATTTTGCAATTTTGCGGAGAATATCCACTCGGGAAATTATAATATTGCTTAACACATTTGATAAGTGTATAATCGTTGCACTTTGATCACAGGATGGGAGATTAGGAGTAACAGGTTCAAAAACTGAACTGAAATATCTTGAGAATAATAATTCACAAATGTCTTTTTGATTAGAAGATATAAAATTTTCAGACTTCATAGTCAGTGGGAGTGAATTAGTGCCCTTTTTACTGTTTACATATCGCCAGAAGTCCTTAAAATTGTGTTCTAACGTTGATTCAACTGAGTTGGTAAATGTTTTATAACCAAGCCATAACCAAACCATATTACCTTCATTAAGAATTCAACATTCCAACCATAAAATGGTTGGTAAATGAAGCAAAATGGATAATAGAATAAAATATTTTCGCTCTGTTATCTGAACTGATTTTGAACTGAAAAACAGGGCTGGAATAGCGGAATGAATGCCTAGCGGAGCTATATATGCTGTAAGTGTCGGAGTTATCAATGAACCCTTTTTATTTTGAATGATTCTTGGTACTGTTTTGAGGACAATTTACTTTATTTTACATTATTGAAGCTGTTTCTTAGTATATTGTTGTATTAGATGTTGTTTTGTGCATCCTTTTGTGTTATGTTCGCTCCTGTTTTAGATGCAGTCTCGTGTGTCTGTTGAACGCTGCTTTGTTTGCCAGATGCTGCTTTGGGTACTGATTTGTTTACAGGTGCTGCTTAAATGCTGAAATTATTGAGTTTAGATAGTATCTCATATTATTGATTAATATACAATTCTTTATTTATTTATTTAAATCTAAAAAATACAGCCGTTTATGGACTAGGAGACGAATAGATATATTATTTTAGACTTGATTATTTATTTCACAGTTACGATGGTAATGAAACTGGAACTTGGCTGTGCCGTAAATATTTAGCCAACGATTTTTCAAAAGAACGAGAAGTCTTAACTCTATTGTCTACTTTGTATTGGCCTTAGTTTATGTTGCAGTTTATTTTTTTATAGTTAAGGCTTTGAATGGACTTATTTGTTAATCGCAGGATACCCTGAAAATCCGCAATACTGAGGATTACGCAGAGATGTTGGATATCCACTACTGTGTTGTGAAAGTCGACAGACATACTAAATTTTATTCACACGGATATTCTCTTTCAATTTCATTGCTGATGGTTGTAAAAATAGCAAAATAAAATAGGATTCTGTATGAACTACGAGCAGAATACATTTAGCAAATTGTTTTGCAAGTAAATAAAATTTTGGCCTTGATGTTGGTTATGAGCTTCAAATTAGTGACAGCTACGGCAGTTGAGTATTTCTCGACAGTACAGCTTGATTGCTGAATACTGCCTTTCGGTAATGCTGGTATCGAGAGTGAAATAAAATTTGTAACTAAACAGTGCGGTATTTCTGTTTAATTATCACAATACATTGTTTATTGTAAATTTTTTTTCAAGTGAGAAGTTAAGATTGCAAACGTAGATATTGATGGGAGAGTTTCTATGTAAAAGTTAAGGTTACGCTAATCAGGGGCCTAATTCTCTAATTTTAAGACGCCAATTCCACGCCGCCTGCGTGGAATTTGTTCGTGATTCCACGCAGGTAGCGTGGAATCGGCGTGGAATTCGCGTGGAATTGGCGTGAGTGGTCATACAGAATCCAGGCCCAGGTGCTAGGAACTAGCTTAGAACTTAAAATTATATGGTTCAAAATTAATTAATAAAAGATATTCTGTCATATTTTGGAGTATAAATAAATATGTTCATATATTGGCCAACTACATATTTGGAGCGATGTAAATATTCTAAGTTTGCTAGTTATGATGTAGGTATAAACAAATAAAATATAATATTTTTATACTGTTTGGACAGTGTTATATATTTTGTAGTTATTTCTTTGGAGCTATTGGACTGGGGTGCGATTTTTGAATATCACCGAGTGATTAAATATCAGTGAAATGATAAAAAGTCACCGATTTCCCAAAAGTAGTATTTTTTTAATTTCACTGGGTGATAAAAAATATCACACCTACGTATGATTTCGTTTACGAGTGCCTCCCCCCACTCGTTTTGAAATCACCCGCTGATATTTTTGAAATTTCGTTCATAGTTTATTTTTTTCACCTACTTTTCGTGTTGTTTTACCTAAAATACGAACAACGAATGAGACACTACTAGCAGCAAGCCTAGTAGCAATACTAAAGATGACTCGTCAGGTGAAGATACTGGGACTAAAGTTATGCTATTTATGAAGAGGCATTCTCAATGTCCGATAAGAAATTGCCTGTCAAAGCCACTGGCTTTTGAGGATGTGAGGCTTTTTTTCAATGCTAATAGGACAAGCGGCTTCCCTTCTCTATAGAAACAAAGGTAAGTCAATGTTTTATTGTCTTCTATTAGCTAGCACTAGCAGCCAACACCCAGTCGATTCTTACTCGTAGACACAAATTACCATAAATACCTACTTACCTAGGTAGGTACCTTCTTTTTTACTAGGTCAGGTGGTATCAGTAGGTAGGTAACCACAATACAGGGGTAGCCTGTATGTCTGTAACCCTATATTGTTAGTTTAGCGCTCAGATTAATCTGAGGTCTAGCGCATGTACCTACTTATTTTACTATTCATTTATATTTTTTCCAGATAATAGTGGATAATTAAAAAGCCTTGGTAACAAGTGCCAGTTCCTGTGCCAAAAGTCATTCAGAAGAAAGGTATGATGTCTTCAAAAGTACCCACATGCAATACAATATTGTCAAGGACAGTTCCGGAGTGTTCTAATAGAGGAGAAGGCTTCAAAAATATAGTGGTTGTGCTTCATACTTAATATTAAAAAGAATGTATACCACATCCAGTGGTGGTTGTTTTAGAAGGGGTTGTTGAGAATCTATAGGTAGTCTGAGGACTGATGTTCTACACGAGTTGATTTTGGCCTCTATGATGTGTCCCTGTGTGTGGAAGACCAGAGTCAGTGACTTACCTATCTGCAATCTCTTTGTGAATTGATTGTTTCAAATTACAATAAAGAAATAAAACATCACATGATTTTTAAATTTTAATAGTAGGTACTTTGTAGAAACGTAGAATCATATTTATGTCACAATTTACAAAATAATAGCCATGTGGGCTTTATAATAGGTGCACTCATTCTAATCCCGTCAGTGCTGTGAGTGCATAGGGAATTCAGGAAATGGGCAGCAGCATTTTTCTGAAAGTATCAACATGTACTGCGGTCACCGCGCTGCCTCCAAATGTTCACCACATTTGGAGGCAGCGGCACATTTTAAGGTAAATCGCCCCTATTATCGGGGAGGTCCCTGTTCCGCAGTGGATTGAAGTCAGGTGCATTGGTGAATTGTTGCTGGTTGCTGGATTTGGTCATCTTCATCATCTTCTTGGTTCTCGGTGGTCGGGCTTCTTTTCCGCAACTAGGCCGATCATCGGCCCTTTTTGCGTAAACGGGCTAGTTCAGCAACCCGATGTCCCTCAGGAAGGCCAGCAGCTCATGAATTCCGGCGCAGGCCTCCCACAGGGAGGAAGTTGTTCCCAGGAACTGTTCCCTTTGTGGCGCCACGCTTTCGCACTCGAGGAGTACATGCGTGGCCGTTTCTTCAGCCCCCATGCATCCTCTGCACAAGGGACTGTCTGTGACACCTAATCTGTGAAGGTGTTTGTTAAGAGGACAATGACCAGTTACAATTCCCACCACTTGTCGGAGACTGTCTCGTTTAAGGTTCAGAAGTTTTCGGGAGTATCTCGGATTTAACTCCGGGAACGCCTCCCTGGACTGTCTACAATTCTTATACTTGCCCATAAAATTTGTCGTCTTCAACTAAAACAAATTTTAAATGTTAAATTATATAGTAGATTTATGTCACTACAGAAGAGCGGTGGTAGTCAAGTTGTAATATGTACACTTTCAAATTCAACAACACCGGGTTTCATCCAGGTTAAGTGTGCATTTGCCATCAATGCATGCTTCAGAGGGAATGTTAAGCCGTTGTTAGACCAGATCAAGCCAATGTGGTGTAACGATATAAAACTGTGTTCTAGTGATTTCTGAGGGTAAAGGTAATAAAAAATAAACTGGGGCAAGTCAGACCAAAAGTGGGGTGAGTCGGGATTCTTGCCCCATTCGGTCGCTCTGTACGCGAGGACGCTATACCTTTCTTCGGAATCACTCAAAACTAAAAATACTCGTTACTATTTTGAAATTAATAAAATTACCTGGATAAACTTAGACCGGAACAAGCTTCAAGAACTATTGGATCAAGACCGTTCGGTAATGTGCTAGCTAGTGGGTACCATAATGGAAGATAAAACATACAACTCAAATTCACTAATACAATCTTTATTACCTTTGGTTTAATCTTGCTTATGTACTAAAAATCTAAGGAACCGTGCCGTCGGTACGTTGAACGGCCATTCAAGCTAGCATGTAAAGTTGAAGACAAAACATGCAATTTAAATTCACCAATACAACATTTATTATCCTTGGTTAAATTCTGTTTCCTTACTTGAAATCCAAAGAACCGTGCCGTAGGTACCTTGGATGGCCATTCAAGCTAGCATGTAACGTTGAAGACAAAACATGCAATTTAAATTCTCCAATACAATATTTATTATGCTTGGTTTAATCTTGCTTATTTACTTAAGGTCCAAAGAATCCTAGCCTGCAGATCCAACTCAGCAGCCAAGAAATACCAAGATCTAAGATTACCCTGTTATAACTAGGGTCGATATAGAACTGACAAAATTAAGTGTTTACTCTAACAAAACATTAATGAATTTGCCGGCCGGCAGTGTAGTCTACTTATTTACCTTTTTCTATAGAATTTAGCCGTTATGTTAGTGAAGTGAAGTTAATTTCAATCAACTATATGCGACTTCAATGTCGTCATCTTATAGATTCTAATATGTTAGTATATTATTGAACAATATGCAATTATAATTCTAGTTTTACTATTATAAAGATACGTTTCTATTAGTTGTTTATGTGCTGTCTTGTTTATTCCTACTTTTACTTGTCGATTTTTTGTTTTGTATTGCTATTTATGGGTTTATTGTTTTTTTATTTAAGTAGCGTTTTGTCAACGCTACAGTGGCTTGATGTGTTGATATTCACATCTCTTGGAAGATATTCATGTCCAAATGTGCTTGGTAGCAACGATTAGCTAAGTCAAAGGACTATTTGACTAGATAAATATTATAATGGTAAAACAATTGTTACAAATTTACATAATTGGTAGGTAGTAAAAATGATAATTACCTCCTCTTCTATTAATCTTTCTCGTACAGAGTACTTTGTAATAATATGTTCCTTGACTTTGTATACATGCTTTCTTGGTGGCCAGAATGGCATTCAGACGGCTGGCAATTTCCTTCGTTGTGAATGTTGCAGTAAATTTGTCATTTCATACAATAATTTATTCTGACTGAGATCCAACAATGACCTAATGTAGCAATGACTTTTTGTCCAGAATATGGGCCCAACCTTTCTTTATGGTATTGTAGCCATCATGTAGCGTTTTGCCCCATTCGGTCGCTCTGTACGCGAGGACGCTATACCTTTCTTCGGAATCACTCAAAACTAAAAATACTCGTTACTATTTTGAAATTAATAAAATTACCTGGATAAACTTAGACCGGAACGAGCTTCAAGAACTATTGGATCAAGACCGTTCGGTAATGTGCTAGCTAGTGGGTACCATAATGGAAGATACATACAACTCAAATTCACTAATACAATCTTTATTACCTTTGGTTTAATCTTGCTTATGTACTAAAAATCTAAGGAACCGTGCCGTCGGTACGTTGAACGGCCATTCAAGCTAGCATGTAAAGTTGAAGACAAAACATGCAATTTAAATTCACCAATACAACATTTATTATCCTTGGTTAAATTCTGTTTCCTTACTTGAAATCCAAAGAACCGTGCCGTAGGTACCTTGGATGGCCATTCAAGCTAGCATGTAACGTTGAAGACAAAACATGCAATTTAAATTCTCCAATACAATATTTATTATGCTTGGTTTAATCTTGCTTATTTACTTAAGGTCCAAAGAATCCTAGCCTGCAGATCCAACTCAGCAGCCAAGAAATACCAAGATCTAAGATTACCCTGTTATAACTAGGGTCGATATAGAACTGACAAAATTAAGTGTTTACTCTAACAAAACATTAATGAATTTGCCGGCCGGCAGTGTAGTCTACTTATTTACCTTTTTCTATAGAATTTAGCCGTTATGTTAGTGAAGTGAAGTTAATTTCAATCAACTATATGCGACTTCAATGTCGTCATCTTATAGATTCTAATATGTTAGTATATTATTGAACAATATGCAATTATAATTCTAGTTTTACTATTATAAAGATACGTTTCTATTAGTTGTTTATGTGCTGTCTTGTTTATTCCTACTTTTACTTGTCGATTTTTTGTTTTGTATTGCTATTTATGGGTTTATTGTTTTTTTATTTAAGTAGCGTTTTGTCAACGCTACAGTGGCTTGATGTGTTGATATTCACATCTCTTGGAAGATATTCATGTCCAAATGTGCTTGGTAGCAACGATTAGCTAAGTCAAAGGACTATTTGACTAGATAAATATTATAATGGTAAAACAATTGTTACAAATTTACATAATTGGTAGGTAGTAAAAATGATAATTACCTCCTCTTCTATTAATCTTTCTCGTACAGAGTACTTTGTAATAATATGTTCCTTGACTTTGTATACATGCTTTCTTGGTGGCCAGAATGGCATTCAGACGGCTGGCAATTTCCTTCGTTGTGAATGTTGCAGTAAATTTGTCATTTCATACAATAATTTATTCTGACTGAGATCCAACAATGACCTAATGTAGCAATGACTTTTTGTCCAGAATATGGGCCCAACCTTTCTTTATGGTATTGTAGCCATCATGTAGCGTTTTGCCCCATTCGGTCGCTCTGTACGCGAGGACGCTATACCTTTCTTCGGAATCACTCAAAACTAAAAATACTCGTTACTATTTTGAAATTAATAAAATTACCTGGATAAACTTAGACCGGAACGAGCTTCAAGAACTATTGGATCAAGACCGTTCGGTAATGTGCTAGCTAGTGGGTACCATAATGGAAGATACATACAACTCAAATTCACTAATACAATCTTTATTACCTTTGGTTTAATCTTGCTTATGTACTAAAAATCTAAGGAACCGTGCCGTCGGTACGTTGAACGGCCATTCAAGCTAGCATGTAAAGTTGAAGACAAAACATGCAATTTAAATTCACCAATACAACATTTATTATCCTTGGTTAAATTCTGTTTCCTTACTTGAAATCCAAAGAACCGTGCCGTAGGTACCTTGGATGGCCATTCAAGCTAGCATGTAACGTTGAAGACAAAACATGCAATTTAAATTCTCCAATACAATATTTATTATGCTTGGTTTAATCTTGCTTATTTACTTAAGGTCCAAAGAATCCTAGCCTGCAGATCCAACTCAGCAGCCAAGAAATACCAAGATCTAAGATTACCCTGTTATAACTAGGGTCGATATAGAACTGACAAAATTAAGTGTTTACTCTAACAAAACATTAATGAATTTGCCGGCCGGCAGTGTAGTCTACTTATTTACCTTTTTCTATAGAATTTAGCCGTTATGTTAGTGAAGGTAATTCTCCCTCTGACGTTTCAGCAAATGTCCGATTCGCGTGAGAGGTAGCCAGGCTAGACCCCTCAGACGTTGCAGGTGTCCAGCAGGTCGGTGGGGAACCAAAGTTCAACACTCCGGTTAACGAAATATATGGATCAAATACGATACCGCATCCCAAGTATGTAGCAGGAATCGTTGGGTATAATGTCGGCGTGGCGTGACGTATTTCCTACACGGCGCCTTTTCTACTCAAATCCGGGGAAGAAGCCTCCTTCGTGGGGTGGTTTTAGTCCGGGGGGAAAACTCCGTCGTGGGGTCTCACTCCAGGGGGGAAAACCCGCTGTGAATGGATAGACTCAACGTTTTTTAGAATTCGAGACTCCGCAAACGCCACCGCTTTCGGTTCGCTAAAATGGCGTCTCGAAAAATGGATAAAAGTGATTTCACAATCGCAATCATTACTGCCGACGATACAAAAATACCAACAGAATCTCTCACCTTTTTTACGGGTTTTATAATATGCAGGGAAAAAACTTGTCAGTCCTGCTAGGCTCTCCAGCACGAAAAAGAAAGAACACGCCTCCATTGCCAGTTTCTTTCTGTCTAGCCGGATCTAGTTTTTTTTTATTTAGCAAAATCTATCAGAATTACATTTCGTTTCACCAGGAAACCGATCAGCGCTTACACATGGGCTTTGGACAAGTAATATGGTTTTATTTTTATTTTCAACATTTTCTCACCCTAGAAATCACATTTGTTTATTTATCGTTTCTTTAACTACTTTTGACAGATAAACAACTGCCAAACGTCAAGATTGTTATAAACTATATTCTATAAAACGTTCCGTTCACTACCAGACGGAACGTACGGAACGCGGTTTCTTTGCTCCGCCACCGTTATATCATCATAAAACTATATACCGTAACTATTAAATTATGATATTGTGTGGGTTTGCTTTGGAAAAAATCTACGTTCCTAAATTTAACATTTGTTGCATTTAATTGGTATGTTTAATTTTATTTTCTATTTGCTGACATTGCGGGACCGTGCCGAACAACGGAACGCGCCCTTTTGCTTTGACAGCTAATCGATGCAAAGATAAGTAAAATTTCGGTAGATGTCACCACCTGTCTGCGTGTTTATCAATTGAACTTTATTAATTATTTATTATTTTATTCCCAGTTATTCCTTGTTCCCTTTCGTATTTATTTCAATCAATTGACCTAATGAGAGTTATAAAGTCGCAGTAGTGCACGGGCGTGTTGTATTCATCGAAGTGTTTATAACCTCTGTTTTTGTTATGAAAATAACCGGCGATTGTTTTCGTGTTGTGTTGTGGTTATATCTCTATTGCTTATTTGGAACTCCGATTTACAGGATTATATCATGTAAGTAAACAACGTACGATAATCTATTCTATGTACCCGATCGTCTGCTTTCGCTGGTATTCACCAAATACGAACGATAGTACTGTTTCAATCAACTATATGCGACTTCAATGTCGTCATCTTATAGATTCTAATATGTTAGTATATTATTGAACAATATGCAATTATAATTCTAGTTTTACTATTATAAAGATACGTTTCTATTAGTTGTTTATGTGCTGTCTTGTTTATTCCTACTTTTACTTGTCGATTTTTTGTTTTGTATTGCTATTTATGGGTTTATTGTTTTTTTATTTAAGTAGCGTTTTGTCAACGCTACAGTGGCTTGATGTGTTGATATTCACATCTCTTGGAAGATATTCATGTCCAAATGTGCTTGGTAGCAACGATTAGCTAAGTCAAAGGACTATTTGACTAGATAAATATTATAATGGTAAAACAATTGTTACAAATTTACATAATTGGTAGGTAGTAAAAATGATAATTACCTCCTCTTCTATTAATCTTTCTCGTACAGAGTACTTTGTAATAATATGTTCCTTGACTTTGTATACATGCTTTCTTGGTGGCCAGAATGGCATTCAGACGGCTGGCAATTTCCTTCGTTGTGAATGTTGCAGTAAATTTGTCATTTCATACAATAATTTATTCTGACTGAGATCCAACAATGACCTAATGTAGCAATGACTTTTTGTCCAGAATATGGGCCCAACCTTTCTTTATGGTATTGTAGCCATCATGTAGCGTTTTATTCTGTTTGTTATCCGCTCGGTTGTCCACGCGCTGAAGACCGCAGGACCAAACTGATAACCCAAATAAAAAATGGCCGACGCGACACATCTAACCTCAAACTGGTAATTGATTGTATATGCGTTGAGACTACAGCACAGCAATTCCATAACTTGGCTACAATCGGATTATCACTTTTTTCATAGCAAATTCGACTCTATCGCAAGGCATTAGTGGTTGCGATACTGAGAATTCGATTGAAGCCAAGTTATGAAATCGGGCTGCTGGTACTTGATGGTCAACCCACAAAAAAAAGAAGGTCGACGCGACACATCTGTTCGCAAATTAAGGATTTATTGGGTACGGGCCGAGATCACAGGTATCTGATTGTCAACCCACAAAAAAAGAACGTCTACGCGACACATCTGGCCGCGCTGACTTTGCGTAAACAAACAGTTCTTATGACCACTTCATTGAGCGCTTAGATAAACAAACTGGTGATTTATGGAGCTAAATAGGTACGGCACATATTTCAAGTGTTTATGTTGTGGGTTTCGAAGCAAAATAATTATATAAACACGCTTAGATTTGAATGATTATTGAGGTCAATAATGTTCAAAATCGAGTGGCAAAATTTACATCGCTATCGAGTGGTCCGATGATCGATGAAAACAAAAAATGTGACTGTAGCGTTAGTTGCGATGATCAATGAAAACAAAAAAAGTGACTGTAGCGCATAGAATCAATCGAGCGGTTATACTAATTATTCACTTCTCTATCATGTCCGTCGTAATAAAAGTAAAACAAACATAATTTTTCGAAGAAACGATCACAGACTAGGTAGAGATACTACGTATCAGTGGCCCAATTCCATAACTTGGCTACAATCGGATTATCACTTTTTTCATAGCAAATTCGACTCTATCGCAAGGCATTAGTGGTTGCGATACTGAGAATTCGATTGAAGCCAGGTTATGGAATCGGACTGCAGACCGCCGACTGTAGAACAAAAATTCTCTGTGGTGAGTTTTAATGTTGCATGACATTTTGTTTTTTTTTCTGTATGATGTTAAATGGCAAGGGAATGAGACGCATACAGCCAGTGACGCGCATGTATAACCCGTAGAGGTTTTACACCAGTAAGCGTAATTCAAAATCTTTGATTTAACTATACCCATACATACTGCATTTACTTATATATATTGTACCTATCTCATAGTACCTATCCTCTAATTTATGAGATGTAGAGACAGATGAAATAAAACCATATATTATTTATTACTTATTGAAAGATTTATTTTTTAATTTCTTATTGTATTTTTCCAAGGCCATTTTTTGCATCGCAGGCAAAACACGATTTCGTAGTCGGAATACTTCCGTGCCCTTTAATATTTTATTAATGATATTGCACTAGTAGCCCGATTCCATAACTTGGCTTCAATCGAATTCTCAGTATCGCAACCACTAATGCCTTGCGATAGAGTCGAATTTGCTATGAAAAAAGTGATAATCCGATTGTAGCCAAGTTCTGTAATAGGGCCACAGTTCATTATTGTGAACCTCACAGTTAATGCAATGAAATGACTGAGAAGAATTGTCCTGTGTTCGGTACAGTTGATGAAATCAAATTAATACTTGGACAAAATTATATTTATTATATTTGACGAAACCCCATTTTGATGGGCATTGTGTTTCAAGTATTCATTTGTTGCAGTAATGACTGTACCAAAACACCTTACTGCTCCTTCAGATGGGTAGCTTAGGCGGTTTTTTGCCGTAGTGTATTCCCTATGACTTACCCAGTTGTGAATATTGCTCTCATCATTACTCGTGAGGCTGTTTTTGCAGGAATCACAATTTAACTTTAATTTACTACAAATTTTCCACACTACCCATCCAGCAGTGTAGGCCCGCGAATGAACATTTAACCGTTCTCGTCGGGCCTGCTCAACAATCATTTCAATGCCTTGTTCTGTTCTGGAATGACCCGGCTCTACATTTTCATTAAATAATATCTGCAAATTTATTACTTGATCGGCCGGGTCATCCTCGCAATTAAATGTTTCATTATGGAATTTGATTATTCTGGTTAACAATAATGATTTGAATGTGCAGTTGAAGCTGTGGCAGTTTGGGTCATTATTTCTGTAATTATATGCCCTCACTTGACCAGAGAAGTTTTCAATAGGGTCCGAGTTGAAATACCTGGGCCTCATTATTTTGATACCTTGGTGTTTGAAAGTCTGCCACAGCCTCATATAACTTTTCAATGTAACAACAAAATTGTCTATAGAGGGCACAGACTTTTCATTTCCTTTTGAATCCACATACTTCATTTTCTCTAACTTTATAATGGCTTCCCTCCAAAACATGTGGTGAGGTGATTTTTCCACCACCGCTGTTCTGAGCACCTTCCCCTTACTTTTTTTCAAATATGTTGAAGCCCCATTCACGCTGTCAAACAGTTTATCGAAAAACAGGACCATTTCTGCATTATTCTTTAATGTTTCACTAACGGATCTGCCATCTGCATAGTGAGCTGAAAAAAAAGAAGCTTACATTACATATCATCATTTCAGCCTTTAGAAGTCCACTGCTGCACATAGGCCTCCCCCAAAGAGCGCCACGACGAAAGGTCTTGTGCCGCCTCCATACACCAACTCCCTGCGATGTCTACAATGTCATCCGTCCAATGTGTGGGTGGTTACATTACATATAAATAATAATATATATAATAATAATAAATAACATTGAAGTGTCTGTTTGTAAGGTCTAAATAACAGCTCTTTACTAAATACATATGAAAGTATACACGGTACTCATAACAAAAAAGCTTCTTTTTTTTGTCTGTCTGTTTATTCCCGCTAATCTCCGAAACAGCTGGACCGATTTTGACGGGACTTTCACTGGAAGATAGCTGATGTTACAAGGAGTAACATAGGCTACTTTTATTTTTGAAAAATAATTAGGGTACTGCGTAAAAAACCCCATAAATTTTGACCATGTGGGCAAAGCCTCGGGCATGGCTAGTTACATAATAACTATGTTAAAGTAATAGGCAATTTTGTATCTGCCTTCAGACTTTTCAGTGCTGATTGAAAGGCTGCACCTTGGTCACAAATTACCGCAATTGGTTTTAGCCCGCATCCTACCACAGCAGAAATTACAGCCTTCAGTATAATTTTCAACACTATTCCTGTGGTAGCACCTTGGCAGTAATAGAAAGCCACTGGTTGTTGCCACTTGTATACTGCTCCTCTCAGCATAAAGACGAGGGCATGGTCAGCAAACTCCCTTCTTTTTTCATTTAGCTCCACAAAGCCATTAATGGTGTCTTTATTTTTATCATAAGTCAAAGCAGACTCTAAAGACATTTCAAATTTAAATAATACTTAGTTTATTTTTTAATTTTAAAATAAAATATGTATCTATAAGATATAGCCCATGCACAATACAATGAGACCCCTCCCTACAAGAACCTGTTGCAACGGTCTGATGTTTTTGTGCATGGGTAGTGAAAGATACATACTTCTTTCTTCATCAATTTGAATGCTTGTGGACTAATCCCTGTTCGAACATTCATTTTCGAAACCATTTTATTCAAAGTAGACCTTGAAGGCAATATAAAGATTTTGTGTAAAAATCTGTAACATTTTGATAAAGATAAAGATTTCATCACTGATAAAGCAATCAGTTTTTCTTCTGCAGTAAATCAACGGCCTTTCTTCTTTTTGGTGCATAAATTAATCTGCATTTTCATTATCCTTTTGGCATAGGGATTCATGTTTTCAGTCAGTTTTTCAAATGACTTCTCCTTGCTAAACTTTAGAGCTCTCTTGGCTCTTCGGTAAAAGTCTGCCTGTTGTTTTGCCTTTTTATATTCTTTGTAAATAATTTGGCAAGTTGGTGTCAAATCTTTCAGTTTTTTAATTAACCACTTTCTGGAAGGTTTTGGCTCTTTCTTACTTCTGGATCGGTCCAAACCTGAAACATTTTAAAATCGAGTTAGTGATTGTTGGATGATTATCATAATTGCAAAAAAAATAAAAAAATTACATTTTATATTCAGGAAGATATTCTAAGAAACAATAGAAGATTATTACCCGAGCGCTGACAGGTTGGTGGATTTTGTGAAGGTCCTAGTAAATTCTGGAACTCACTGGAGCCGGTAGCAATAATTTCTGTAATAGACACAAAAAGTAAATAACCAACAAAAAAACACGCCTACCTGCCAAAAAAAACTTATGCCAATAAATTACATACTGTTGGAATGCTTATCAAGGCCTTCAATTTGATACCCATATTGTAAAATTAAAAGAATAAAATATTTTTTTCGCCTTTTTAATTAGAGCCATCATCATCATCATTGCAGCCTTTAGCAGTTCACTGCTGAACTTAGGTCTCCCCCAAAGAGCGCCATGACAACCGATCTTGTACCACATCCATCCATCGACTTCCTGCGATGGCCACTATGTTGTTGGTCCATTGTGTAGGGGGTCTCCCTAGACTTCGCTTGCGTGTTCATGGTCGCCATTTGAGAACCTTTATTCCCCAGCGGTTGTTGGTTCTGCAAACTATATGGCCTGCCCATTGCCACTTCAACTTGTAAACTCTGAGAGCTATGTCGATAACCTTGGTTCTTCTACGGATTTCCTCATTACGGATCTTATCACTTAATGAAACTCCGAGCATAGCTCTCTCCATTACACGTTGTGCGACTTTGAGTTTATGTATGAGATCAATAGCCATAGTGCCGCCACATTGGATATAAAAAAAAGAAGCCTATATTACTCGGGGGGATGTAAGGATTCTTACAATATTCCATAGGTCTTAATCTGTTCAGACATTTAAAAGTTATGGTGGAATAAAGAAACTCACACACATATAAACTCTTTGTTTTTTTGGCATTTCTGTAAACAGAATAAATTTTTGTACCATATTGATGTAATTGAGAGGAACATTATTGCCCAGACATGGTTAAAACCAGAGTATAAACTTGCAAATAATTACAAAAAAAATTGTTTTAATAAAATAATTAAATGAACAATAAATATTTACAAAGATATCTTTGTAAATATTTAATTAGAGCCATAGAAAGAAGATTATTATACCTGAGCGCTGACAGGTCGGTGGATTTTGTGAAGGTCCTGGTAAGTTCTGGAACTCTGTGGAGCCTGCAGCAATTCTTCCTGTAATAGATACCAAAAAGTAAAACATTGTAAATTTTAAATCTTATCAGATGTAAAAATGTTAATGTGGTCAACCACATTAACATTTTTACATCTGATAAGATTTAAAATTTACAATGTTTTACTTTACAATGTTTTTACAGACTAAAAGAAACTTCTCTCGAGTGTCAATTTTGTATAATTAAATACTACTTTGAAGTTCAACCATAACCTTGTCGGTATTTAATTATACAAAATTGACACTCAAGAGAAGTTTCTTTTAGTCTGCATCGAGCACTTAAAGAATATAAATACAAAAGAATCTATTAAACATAAAATAATAACAAACCTTTCAATGGTTCTAGTCGGGAGTATGTGTGGTCGAAGTGTCTTTTACGAGAATAACTATGCTCAGTCTGCGGATCAATGTTTTCTGAAATTTGCCAAAAAATACAATGTTTAACAACTTATAAGTAAATGGTTGTATTCTGACGCCACATTTTAAGCAGCTGGATAGGTGGTAGGATTCATAATAATAAGGTATTACAGTAAGCTTGGCGGCTGAGTTGTGGGAAACTGTATAGTAGTTATTTTTTATAGTAGATAGATATGGGGCATGCATTCATTTGAATATCATCAAGATAGTGGATTTTCTGCCTGAGTAACATGTTATCATTACATGATATAAAATAAAGTTGCTTTCCACATCTGTCTATCTGTCTGTTTGGCCACTAACTCCTCCTAAACCACGCAAAATTAACATATATAATACGAGCATATGAGAAATGAACGTAGCGAGGGGGAGGCGGTGACCGAAGCAAGCCTCCGACCCCCCATGAGGAGTGATGGTCGAGTGTGCGAGAACTTCACATTTTCCTCTTCTTGTTTTTCTATATTACACCCGTGTGTAGCCGGGGCGGGTAGCTATTTACTCAAAGGAGACCAAAGCAATAATATGTGATATTAACAAACTTACCGGCATTCTACTAAGATGGTACTCCAGTCGTAATCTCGTCCTCAGTAAATAAGGAAGGATATGCTTTCCCTAGGAGACGTGATTTGAGCGTAAGGAACTTCTTCTCAAAGTGATTATGACAAACAAACAGCTTCGAAAGCTGTTCTGGTGACAATTTATTCAGATCATCACGGTTTATACACTTTAACCTTAAGAGTCTTTTCTCAGTGCAAGGAAAATGATGTAAAATAGCGTCCTGTCGCGAAAGTTTACAAACACAGCACTCGTAATACATTTTGCAAGCAAAATAATTATCCACTAGATACTCTTATATGGATGCTAGAGACACAGAGAGCTTTATTACAGATAAAATGGAGAGGTTAATCAAAACAAACAACTTCACTCGATCGACACAGTACCTGTAACTGTAATAAAACGTAAATAAATATGGCCGGCTGGCCGCGTCTGCGCCAGGCTGCTAGCCAATCAGAGATAACCCAAACGTCATACAACATTAAAAACAATATGGCGCTACCTCAAGCGATAGGTTACACGCAGATTGTCAGCCGTGGAAACGATAACTCGACCCCAAATTTCCGGTATATACAAAGTACTCTGTGACCCCAAACAGCTGCTTTAGACCACAGATTAGACCATATGTACCACTAGGATTTGACAGATACGTTCCATTTTACTTATTACTGTCAATTCGTATGAAAAATAAAAACCGGTACTTAGTACCGATAAAAATATTTGCTGCGTAGGAGGTAATGTAATCATACGATTGTGTATTAGCAAAGATGAGCAGTATTTATATGTTGGTAGACAGGGTATGATATTCAAAAATACCACTTTTGCGAAGAGCTGATTTCGAAATCGCCGGTGATCTTTTTATCACCGGTGATTTCGAAATCAGCTTTTCCTCCTCCTCGCAGCAAATATTTTTATCGGTCTATTTTGGAGCTATGGACTCGTTCTCGACTCGCTTGTATTGAAGCTATGAAATCGTTTATTTTAGAATAACAGATTCATTTATTTTGAGTTATTGACTCGTTTATTTTGGAGTGACTGATTCATTTATTTTGGAGTAACGGACTCATTTATTTTGGAATTTCGGATTCCTTTATTTTGAAGTTACAAACTTATTTATTTTGGATCTATGAGCTCATTTATTTTGCAGCTACGGGCTTATTTATTTTGGAACTACGGGCTCATTTATTTTGGAGCTAAGGGCTCATCATTATTTTGGAGTTATGACAATAAATATTTTGGAGTTATGAAAATAAATATTTTGGAGGTATGAAAATAAATATTTTGGAGGTATGAAAACATGAATAAATAATTATATTGGAGTTGAATAAATAGGTATATTGGAGTTGAATAAATAATTATATAAGAGTTGAATAAATAATTATTAAAATTTGGAAATAATATTGCTTAGAAATGCTTTTGAATATTGCTTAAAAATGCTATTGAATATTACTTAAAAATGCTTGTAATGCATGCATTATTTTATTGTAAATTGCTTTAATGTTTATTTACTTATTTATGAACTATTTTTGGAAATGTAATATTATAAAATGGTGTAATTATTTTGGAAATACTGTTATATTTGTGGATATAATGGAATGAATTTGGAAATTACGAAATATTGTAGTTTGGTTATAATGGAATATAATTAGAATCAATAAAATATAATAATATTTCAAAAATTGTGGTTATTTAAAATTATTTAGAAAATATTGAAACGTTTTGGAAATAATGTAACGTTTGGAAAGAATGTAACGAAAAGTAAGTAAGTAATGTAACATATTTTTATTAATGTTAAATCTAGCTAATCTCGCATACAGTACGGATTTTATTTAATATCTGTTTTTTGACTTGTGGATCCATTCGGCACGCTGTACAAATTGAGTTTTACGTTTTTGGAAGTAATTTTATATTTTTGTAAGTAATGTAACATTTTTGTGGAAGTAATGTAATTTTTTTGAAAACAATGTAACGTTTTTATACAAATAAATATTTTTTATGGAAATAATGAAACTTTTATGGAAACAATGAAACTTTTATGGATATAATGAAACTTTTATGGAAATAATGTAACTTTTAAATAATAAAATCTTTGTAGAAGTGTATTTATATATATATTAATTTTCATCTGTTTGTCCCAGTAGTAGTATCCCAGCATGGTCAGTATAATGGCCAAATGAAATATGTGATGATGAGTTTTTTTTTTGGTTTGGACTTTTCTACGTATTTAAATAGTTATATTGTGAATATTTTATGTACAATGGTTTTCTCCTTTGCAGGGACACAAAGGTGTCAGGATGGACGAGTGTGACGACTGGCTGAAACAAACCTTGATGGATGACTCCGTTCCTTGCGAGACGTCAAACGTCATAGTTAAACGTCAACATCAAACGAAATTAATTGACAGATTATTGCTTCCGTGCGGATAGTGCCTCGGTGCAGTCTGTGGTCGAGAAGTGGAGCGGAAGATCATCAAATCATCCATCTACGAGTACAACCGTCAAAAAGCGACAGCTGGTATACCTTGGAAGGGTGGTATTTCCGTCGAGGCAGTTGGCGCCCTTGGAAGCGCCAGCCAATCGGCGTGAAGCATTTTTCCGCCTTGTAGAATGGCGCTGGCAAGGCAACCTGTTGGATCTTCAACATTTTTTTGGCCCAGTTGTGCTTGAGATTTAGAATCAGCCAGATCGGCATATGTTTAAGAATTTTAATATGTGGCTTCTGTTGAATTGTGTAAAGCTAAGTATTTTATGTAGAACTGAGTGTGTTTTAGATTATGCTTTTTGGTTCTTATAAAGTGAATTAATAATAAGTTGCTAAATTTTAATGATAACGTGTCGTCATCCTTTGGAAGTTACTTGATTCAGATTTAAGATTTGTATTGTAATTACGTGTGCAAAATGTGGAAAATATAAATAATGGTTGGATTTACTGTTATAAGATTATTTTCTATCCTAATGCGTATAACACAGGGGTGCGTTCACTTACTAGGTACGCTCGAGGACGCACTGATCACCCGTGCGAATTTCGCTCGATCACCCAGAGTTAGTGAACGGCTTTGGACCTCTACATAGAACTGACAATAGTCAAGTGTCAGTTTCATACTATTCCTCCCCTCCCCTACTATTTTTCGGGTGACCCAGGCGTACGCCCGACGATGCCGTAAACGATTTCGAGTGATCGCGCGGGTGATCTGTGCGTCCTCGAGCATAGTAAGTGAACGGGGTGCGTTCACTTACTATGCTTGTGATAGATTTCATCGATATCTTCGTTTTGGATGACAGCCGTCAAATTTAACAGGGCTTTTACTCGGATACTATTGATTCTATTGATCGTTGACTAGTAGTTTCTTTACAGAAGTGATAAACCATGAGGTTTTGATATTGATGACAATATCTTCGTTTTGGATGACAGCTGTCAAACTTAAAAGAGCTATAAGTCTGAAACTATTGATTCTAGACTAGTAGTTTATTTACAGAAGTAATAGATCTCATCGATATCTTCGTTTTAGATGACAGTTATCAAACGTAAACGGGCTATAACTCTGAAACTATTGATCTTAGACTAGTAGTTTCTTTACAGAAGTGATAGATCTCATCAATATCTTCGTTTTGGATGACAGCTGTCAAACTTAAAAGGGCTATAACTCTGAAACTATTGATCCTAGACTAGTAGTTTCTTTACAGAAGTGATAAACCATGAGGTTTTGATATTGATGACAATATCTTCGTTTTGGATGACAGCTGTCAAACTTAAAAGAGCTATAAGTCTGACACTATTGATTCTAGACTAGTAGTTTATTTACAGAAGTGATAGATCTCATCAATATCTTCGTTTTGGATGACAGCTGTCAAACTTAAAAGGGCTATAACTCTGAAACTATTGATCTTAGACTAGTAGTTTCTTTACAGAAGTGATAGATCTCATCAATATCTTCGTTTTGGATGACAGCTGTCAAACTTAAAAGGGCTATAACTCTGAAACTATTGATCCTAGACTAGTAGTTTCTTTACAGAAGTGATAAACCTCATCAATATCTTCGTTTTGGATAACAGCTGTCAAACTTAAAAGTGCTATAACTCTGAAACTATTGATCCTAGACTAGTAGTTTCTTTACAGAAGTGATAAATCTCATTAATATCTTAGTTTTGGATGACAGTTGTCAAACTTAAAAGGGCTATAACTCTGAAACTATTGATCCTAGACTAGTAGTTTATCTACAGAAGCAAAGATCATAGAAAGGATCTATGATCTTATGATTCTTTCTATGATCTTTGACAGTAGTGATAGATTTTACCGATATCTTCGTTTTGGATGACAGCTGTCAAATTTAAAAGGGCTTTTACTCCGACACTATTGATCGTTGACTAGTAGTTTCTTTACAGAAGTGATGGATCTCATCAATATCTTCGTTTTGGATGACAGTTGTCTAACTTAAAAGGGCTATAACTCTAAAACTATTGATTCTAGACTAGTAGTTTTTTTACAGAAGTAATAGATCTCATCGATATCTTCGTTTTAGATGACAGTTATCAAACTTAAACGGGCTATATCTCTGAAACTATTGATCTTAGACTAGCAGTTTCTTTACAGAAGTGATAGATCTCATCAATATCTTCGTTTTAGATGACAGCTGTCAAACTTAAAAGGGCTATAACTCTGAAACTATTGATTCTAGACTAGTAGTTTATTTACAGAAGTAATAGATCTCATCGATATCTTCGTTTTAGATTACAGTTATCAAACTTAAACAGGCTATAACTCTGAAACTATTGATCTTAGACTAGTAGTTTCTTTACAGAAGTGATAGATCTTATCAATATCTTCGTTTTGGATGACAGCTGTCAAACTTAAAAGGGCTTTAACTTTGAAACTATTTATCTTATACTAGTAGTTTATTTACAGAAGTGATCGATCTCATCGATATCTTCATTTTGGATGACAGCTGTCAAACTTAAAAGGGCTTTAACTCTGAAACTATTTATCCTATACTAGTAGTTTCTTTACATAAAGGATAGATCTCATCGAGATCTTCATTTCGTTTGACAACTGTCAACAATTTTTCTCTGCAATAATACCAGAAGACCAGAAATACGGAAGAGGTAAAACGTAAGTCTGTAAGAGGATAGAATTTGTGGGGGTGGACAGGGAGAGGTGGGGTTGGGTAGAGGTAGTTGGGGATTGGTAGAGATGTATCAGGGTAGATGGAAAAAATCGGTAATTCGGATTTGTACCTAGCGTAGACGTTTCACGACAAACAAACGGCCGTGCGCCCTGACACAGCCCCACCAAGTTTTTTTAAGTGAATGAATATAAGCTGACCAACTACAACTGTCTAGCTTCGGAATAAAAGGCTTTATTACTAACTACCTCAGGAAGTATTTATGTACACCACACGATGCTATCTTTGTTGCACTGAAATGTTTCTATAACACCCATTATTTAATTTTGTTAATTAGATAGGTTATTGTAACAATAAATGTTATTACATAAACTTTCAAGTTTTATTTCTTACACATGTACTATAAAATAAACTCTTCTAGGTTATCATAATCCATACCAATATATAAAAATGAAACGTTGTCTGATTGTTTGTTTGTTTGTTTGGGGAGCTTTCACACGATAACGGCTGGATGGATTTTGATGAAACTTGGAACGGAGATAGCTTATACACTGGAATAAAACATAGGATACTTTTTATCCCGGCAAATTGTAAATTTCTAAGGGAAAAATGGAAAAACTGGAAAAATGTTGATTACTCTCTGTATCAAATGGTTGCCATGGAAAGGAAATAACAAATATGTCAAAAACATCAAGAGTGGTGCTATACGTACTTTTGCATTGGTTTTTAATATAATAGAAGAGTATAGGATGTTTTTTTTCTCGATAAACAGTAGCCCACGCGTACCAAGTTGCGGGCGGGAAAACTAGTAGGTACAATATATTCTGGTACCTACTTACCTAACTCAATCATAAAAAATGGCTCAAATTATCATTAACAGCCAGCAACTGCCCATTTTGCTGAGTATAGGCAAGTATAGGCCTTTATTCTTCCATTACGGGTAAAAAACTAGCTTTTTATTATTGACTAGCTATGCCCGCGGCTTTGCCCGCGTGGTCATTTCATTTAAAAGTAGCCCACACGTGTTATACCACGACCAAAAGAACCAACAAAGTACAATATACTACATTTCTTCAAGGTTTGTTCAGCCGTCAAATTGATTTTTATCGATTGCTCGGCATCTAATCATCGGAATAAGGCTAGCGCGCATTGCCTTGCGTTTTTATAACGCATATTCTGAGAAGTACGGAGTATCATAGAAGTGCACGTATTGCGGTGAAATAAACGCATATAATACGATATGAAATAAATGGTGGAATAAACGCACCGCGTTCCACCGCAAGCCAGTGCGCGCAAGGCCTAAGATACAAAAAAAATATTGTAGTATTTCTACAATTTTATTTTATTCCCCCCCCCCCCCCCCCTCAGCTTTGAAAAATAAAAAACCGCAGTTAAATTAGTCCAAAAAGTTAAATTAAAAGCAGTTCCAGAAGTTGGTTTGGTGGTTGGTTGAAAGATACGATTTCCACCCTCCTTTTTTCAACTACCCCCCTCCTCATATAGCTAAGAACCATGATGAACCATCTCGATCACATCAGTTTTCAAACATAAAAAACTGCATCAAAATCTGTCCATTCGTTTGGGAGCTACAAACCTCACCCCAATTTCTCCCCCCCCCCCCCCCAAAATACTAATCTTGTTTACCTCAGCTTTGAAACATAAAAAAACCGCAGGTAAATTGGTTCATTCGTTTGAAAGATACGATTCTCACCCCCTTTTTCTCGAAACTCCCCCTTTTCTCTCTCCCCCTCCCCATATAGCTAAGAACCATCTCAATCATATTAGCTTTCAACCAAAAAAACCGCATCAAAATCGGTCCATTCGTTTGGGAGCTATGATGCCACAGACAGACACACCCTCACACAAAAACACACAAACAAACACATACACACACGAATACACCCTCTCCTTCACACACACACACACATTCCATTTATATGTTTATTTTTCAAAATTATCTGATTTGGAATTATTGTGACCTATTTTGTTGTAACGATTTGACGATTTACTTCAGGAAATGACTGCCTCAGAAAAATGTAAAAATAACGCATAAAATATGTAAATGCTTAAAAATATGTAGCAAAACATTTCAAGATGCACGTGATTTCGATCAACGCACGTCTGGGTTGAAAGGCAGACATGTTCCGATTTAGCCACACAGAATCGTGGCGAGAAGGTTGAAATTATGATACCGTTTTAATGTTTTATTTATATTATATTTAAATTATCATAACTTTGAATACCTATCCCGCAGAACCCTATATTTTTTGGGATAAAAATAATCCGTAATTTTAATACATAATATGAACTTTGACTGTGCCAAGTTACATCAAACTCCGTCCAGTAGTTTCAGCGTAATATGTGTTCTTTTTAATAACTTTCAACCCCTATCCTGCGGGAACTCATGTACTTTTTCGGGATAAAAAGTATTCTAAATGTAAATCCATAACATAAGCTATGATTGTGCCAAGTTGTATCAAAATCCGTCAGGTAGTTTAAGCGTGATGCGTGTTCAAAGAGACAGACAGACAGAAAGACAGACAGACAAAATATAAAAAAATAACCTTTTGCACTTTATATTGATTTTGAAGTTTATCTCAATTATAATTTTCATAAAATATTTAATGTACAGATTTAGCCCAGTTACAGTTTTATTATAGTAATAAAATAGATTGCTTGGATACCCTATTAGAAAGAGATATGATACTACTTTGATGCCTCTCATTCGGCTCGTTTATATGAAACACTGCGCAGTCCAGTTATAGTAGAGGTTCGTGACAAATACTAATACTACGTAAGATCTAACTATTTATGTGCCAAAGAGAATTTAACACTACGTTTTACTTCACAGATTAGAGTTTTTTTTTACTTTACGTGCCTCCACAGAACAAAGATAAGTAAATACTACGTCACAGAACACAGAAGCCATCATTCTATAGCAGGAATATACTACTCTCTACCGAGAGTTCTGTACCAGTTGCTCTATACTTTCTGTCAACTGCCAATGTTCTTCAATGTCGGTGATAAAAATAAAAACGTAAAAAACGGACTTATTCTTTGGATTAGGTACAGTATTAACATAAAGATTTTAAATTATTTATGTTAGTATTGTAATACTACGAGTGTACTCTTCACCATGTACAATACTTACAGTGTTCCGCATCACAAAAGTAAACGGAGTAGTGTTAAGTTACAACCATCGATATATACGCACTAGATTTCACGATCCGAACACCCACTCTGTTCGACTGAACTGTACTGCAATCTGTACACCTTACTTTAGTGTTGCTTCGACATTCAAGCAGTGTGGTCGCATACGGAGCTGCGTTAATAATACGAGAGTTCAAATCAAAGTGTGAACCTGGGACATAAATATCCATTCAGTACCCAAGTAACTAAAAATATTTGTTGTTCAAATGAATAAACATGTAATAATATTGTAATACCACAATATAAAATAGAAAATAATGTTCTTAAAATGCCACGCCATCTAAAATCATAGACTAAAATATGCAGATGTTCCATTACAAAACCGGTTGTAGGAAAAATGTGTGACTATACACGGACTTTACGTGGTGTTACTAGAAAGTGTTTTAATTTTTTTAAGTAATTGTAATTAAGTAATTGAAAACAAATTATACAATTCTTGCCGATCATTTAAATGTGGAAAAATTAACAATTGCTACAAATTTGACTGTGAGCTCTATATCGGGCTACATAGCAAGAAAATTGATTAGAGAACTTAAATGTGAAGAGTGCATTTCTAGTTTGGTTAGTCACTTCGAATATGGCACCACAAATTGATTCAGCTAAAAGATATTGAAAGATTGTGCTATTCAACCGAAAACGTTTACAAAATTTGTTTGAAAACAGAAACACTGATACGTCATTTGATAACAATAAAGGACACTGCAAAAATTTACTCAGGATGTTTAGTAATATGCATATAATTGTATCAAATACATTAAAAACATTTATTGATAGAACTCTATCGAATAACTATTCGACTCACTATATTTACACTCATTACAGCAGCCATGTACACTAAATCACAGAACACATTTAATCAGAGCAGTGGTTGAAAAATACGCCAAAATAAGATTACACCACGAGACCAAATCAGATCCCGAGATTCATTATTCAATAAAAAGACAGAAACTGTCAAAATTAATCCTATTTGAAGGAAAATGAGGTATTCATTAATTATTTGACTTTTACTGAAGTTGAACTCATGTATGCTAAAACGCATTCCTAATTCATTAAAAGTATGTACTTACGTGTATACAAATACCAATTTATTTAATTTTCACCTTACCACCATTAATTTGATTTCAAACTATTGTTAACGTATTTGAGCTTTAATAAATGCATAACAATTAATTTTCTTTTGCTTTTCTAGTTTTCTAAATTTTTTCATTTATTTAACTATTAATATATTTCAAAATTGCTGTGCTGTGTCACTTCTTTGGTGTAAAATCTATAGGGACGACAGGTTGTAACACTATAAGCGATCTAGCACTGCGTGTTTTAATAGTTTGGTTAGACAACATAAATAATGCAGCACTCCAGCGAACTTTAGTTCTAACTCACCAATGCTTGGCATTTGAACTATTTTCAACATATAGTTTTCATGAATGTTCTTGTCTATCGGTAGAATATTATGTCAATGGTTACAACGTTTTCCAACTACTGGGAAAGGAATGAAATGGGTAGAAAAACCCTGTGTTGGCAACATTGGCTGGGTCGAGGACTGGCGCGATCTAGTGGCCGATGAAAACAACTCGTCGAAGCTTCTTGAATGAAAACGTCAGCGCGAGTTTCGGGACTGGTAGATTTGGTTACTTCACGGCTAGCAGTCTAATATTAAATATAATTGTTACAGATATATAATTGTGATTTTAATATCAGAAGTGACAAGAACCTTCGTACCATGGGTAAGCGTAGCAAACATAGAAAAAGAAGGCGAACGCGCTCAATTTCGTCCTCGAGTAGCTCCAGCGGTGCTAAGACTCCGTCACCTCCACCGAAAAGGATGAAAAAGATATCTCGTGCAACTGGCAATGAAACTGGGAGTACATCTAGTACAATTACTTTGAGCAACATTATCTCTGAGTTCGACCCACTAAAAGACGACATAAATGCTTGGCTAAATATTATTCAATCTTACGCATGTACATTTGCTTGGTCCGATGAAACGACTCGCTATCAGGCTCTCAACAAATTAAGAGGGTGTGCTAAAGTGTGGTATGACTCACTGCTACGAACCGATCATCAGTGGCCGTCATCAGTAACAAAAGTTATCTAGCAGTTGTAGCGTGAGCTACTAATTTTATAATAAAAAATAATAATTCAAAAACAGATGAACAATAAAACCCTTTCTTTAAATAAAAGCTTAGCATAGCTGAGACTACAGGTCAAATCTCTAAACAGACAAGCCATTCTGTTGTTGTTTGTTGTTAGAATCTATCAGATGACGACATTGAAGTCGCACATAGTTGATTGAAACAGTACTATCGTTCGTATTTGGTGAATACCAGCGAAAGTAGACGATCGGGTACATAAAATAGATTATCGTACGTTGTTTACTTACATGATATAATCCTGTAAATCAGAGTTCCAAAAACGGTAGTCATCTTCAGAGGTTATAAACACTTCGATAAATATAACACGTCCATGCACTACGGATCACGACTTTATAACTCTCATTAGGTCAATTGATTGAGATATGTACAAAGGGAACAAGGAATAACTGGGAATCAGATAATAAATAAATAATTAATAAAGTACAATTGATAAACACGGAGACAAGTGGTGACCTCTACCGTAGATTCTACTTAACTTTGCATTGATTAGCTGTCAAAGCAAAAGGGCGCGTTCCATTGTTCGGCACGGTCCCGCAATGTCAGCAAATAGAAAATAAAATTAAACAAACCAATTAAATGCAACGAATGTCAAATTTAGGAACGTAGATTTTTTCCAAAGCAAACCCATACAATATCATAATTTAATAGTGACAGTATATAGTTTTATGATAGTATAACGGTACCGAAGCAAAGAGACCGCGTTCCGTACCTTTCGTCTGGAAGTGAACGGATCGTTTCTAGTACGGAACGTTTTATGGACTATAGTTTATAACAATTCTTAGACGTCTCTTGACAGTTGTTTAGCTGTCAAAAATAGTTAAAGAAACATTAAATAAACAAATTCGATTTCGATGGTGAGAAATCTTAAAAAATAAAAATAAAACCATATAATCATTTCCAAAGCCCATGTGTAAGCGCTGATCGGTTTCCTGGTGAAACGAAATGTTATTCGGATAGATTTTGCTAACCTATGAGCAAACTTAGATCCGACTACAGAAAGAAACAGGCAATAGGGGCGTGAAAGTTCTTTTCGTGCTGGAGAGCCCGGTAGCAGGACTGACAAATCTTTTCCCTGCGTATTATAAAACCCGTAAAAAAGGTGAGAGCATTTTGTCGGTATTTCGCATTGTCTGCACTAATGATTGTGATTGTGAAATCACTTTTATCCATTTTTCGAGACGCCATTTTAGCGAACTGAGAGCGGTGGCGTTTTCAAAGTCTCGAATTCTAAAGAAACGTTGAGTTTATTCATCCACAGCGGGTTTCCCCCCCCCCCCCCCCCCCGGATTGAGATACCACGACGGAGATTTTCCCCCAGATTGAGACATCACACGACGGAGGCTTCTTCCCCCGGATTTAACTAGAAAGGCGCCGTGTCGCAATACGCCACGACGACATTATACCCAACGATTCCTGCCACGTTCTTGGTATCGTATTGGCATGTTTATGCATATATTTCATTAACCGGAGTGTTGAACTTTGGTTCCCCACCGACCTGCTGGACACCTTCAACGCCTGAGGGGTCTAGCCTGGCTACCTCTCACGCGAATCGGACATTGCTTAAACGTCGGATGGAGAATTACCTTCACTAACATAACGGCTCAATCTTATAGAAAAAGGTAAATAAGTAGACAGCACTGCCGGCCGGCAACTCATCACTTGTTTTGTTAGGGTAAATACTTAATTTTGTCAGTTCTATATCGACCCTAGTTATAACAGAGTAATCTTAGATCTTAGTACTTCTTAACTGCTGAGTTGGATCTGCAGGCAAGGATTCTTTAGACTTTAGGTAAACAGGCAAGGTTAAACCAAAAATAGTAAATATTGTATTGGTGAATTTAAATTGCATGTTTTGTCTTCCACTATTACATGCTAGCTTGAATGGCCGTCCAACGTACCTACGGCACGGTTCCTTAGATTTTAAGTAAACAGGCAAAGTTAAATAAAAATTAGTAAATATTGTATTGGTGAATTTAAATCGCATGTTTTGTCTTCCACTATTACATGCTAACTTGAATGGCCGTCCAACGGTTTCTTAGATTTTAAGTAAGTAGGCAAAGTTAAACCAGGAATAATAAAGATTGTATTGGTGAATTTGAGTTGTATGTTTTATCTTCCACTATTGTACCCACTAGCTAGTACAGTACCGAACGGTCTTGATCCAATAGTTCTTGAAGCTCGTTCCGTTCTAAGTTTATCCAGGTAATAATTTCAAAGTAGTAACGAGTATTTTAAGTTTTGAGTGATTCCGAAGAAAGATATAGCGTCCCTTCGTTTAAAGCGACCGGATGGGGTAAGAATCCCGACTCACCCCACTTTGGGTGTGACTCACCCCGTTTTATTTTTATTCCCTTTATTCTCAAAATTACTTTTTATTGACTTAAGCGAATACCCTAACGGCGTTAGACACCGGACCAACTATTTCGGTGTTTGGCGAGATTGGCCTAAAAGCCAATTCATCACATCTTTCATCGGAATCTGTCATCTCAGAGAAATTTACAATAAAACAGCATATATCGTAACAAGACGACAAAAAAAAAGGCGGAACATGTTCGATCTTCTAAAAGACATAATCGATAAAAAGCCGACTGAAAACCAGTCGCTTTACGAGTTTTACTTCGAGCAAAAGTGCAAAATCGACCGTTTATCTTTGAATTTCTCGGAACAAGACATAATTTCTATTATTGTGGGAAATATAGGTGACAGTAGCATAGGAGCTTCAGTCGAAGCAAGCAATTTTGTTACTTGCGATAACTTAGCCAGCTTTTTACACGGCCGTACCTACAAACCGAAAATCATGAAACAAATGCAAATATTCGTGACAATCTGTCTAAATTAGGGAATAATAGTCAACCGATATTGGTACCACAATCAAATTCATTGACTACTTCAGGAACAACTCCGGCTAACGTACACAGGGTTCATCAAACATAACGCAATTAGTAGGTCAAACACAGAATCGAAGTGTAAATATTAAGTGTTATTTGTGTGGTGGTAACCATAATCAATATCAATGCGATTCGAACAAGTGTGAGTATTGTGGTAAGAGGGTATATTTAGAATCAGTGTGCTTCTCTAAAAACAATACGACAAAAATTGAAAAACAAGAGACAAAATTCATTTCGATCCGAGAAACAAATTCATAAAAAGATAATATTATTTTTATGGCATTCTTATGCACAAGGGGATCTGGTTCTGATCAAGATACAAAGCCAAAGTAATGAATATCAATGCGATTCGAACAAGTGTGAGTATTGTGGTAAGAGGGGATATTTAGAATCAGTGTGCTTCTCTAAAAACAATACGACAAAAATTGAAAAACAAGAGACAAAATTCATTTCGATCCGAGAAACAAATTCATAAAAAGATAATATTATTTTTATGGCATTCTTATGCACAAGGGGATCTGGTTCTGATCAAGATACAAAGCCAAAGTAATGATGGACAAAGCAGAAAACTCCTCCCTGTATTCAAGGGACCATTTCGAGTGATAAAAAAGTCCTAGGAAACGATAGATATGAGATGACAGACATAAGAGGAAGTGAGAGAAGTACTAAGGCATATATTAGGCTGCTGCTGAAATTATTAAACCCTGGATACGGATTGATGATTGGGAGTCGAATTAATTTTTGTAATAATCTATTATGCGCCCGTGTTGGCAATTTGTCAGGTATGGAAACTTATATTTTGCAAAATTTTATAACCTGCCTTAAAAGTACCTAACTGTCATCTAGAAAGATTATGTTTTGCATCGATACTTATCGGAGTTACCAGTGAGAGTCAATATAAAATAATAATGCTAGAATCTACGAATAAATAATAAGTCAGGAACTCTAATTCAGAACAAATGTCACAATAAAAGTGCCCCTACTTCAAACCAAAACGACGTAAGATTCAAAGTACAAATCACTTCCGAGGTTACAAATAGACATGCTTGGTGATTGGTTTAAATTCAGAACGAAAGCAGGGATTGGTTCACGCGCGTAATGCAATGTCTGCTATGACAGCTGAGTCATAGTGGCGTGGACGATGTTATGCAATAAGTGGACCGGACCAAGTCAGTAATAAAACAATATTACTGTACAATGTTTTTTTTTGGCTCACTTTTTACAATTCATTAAATTCTTTGTCCCACGAAATATATTATATATATATATATATATATATATATATATATTATAAAATAGATGCCGATTTGAGAATTTATTCCCAAAATGCAATCCAACGATATCTTGAACATTTTTCAGAGTCTGCAAATGTGCCCACTCAATTTTTTTTCTTGTTTTTATCTACGAGTGTCTTTTTCCTCTAATGCGTTACGCACAAGTTTCACCATATGAAATGGATCTAATATTACAACTACTGGGTCTCCGGTAGATGGGTGGTCGAAAAACGATTTTGAATTGTTTGTGTCTTCAAAATTGCAACCCAACATCTTAGCCGTAGCGATGTTGGATGCACAGCCATCAAATATCAAAGTAACTTTTGACTTTTTCCTTTTAATTAGGGCTAAAACTATATCGTCCGAAAAATCATTCAATGCAGTATTTTCTGTAGTATCGCCAAATCCATTTTTCTTCAATTGGGATAAAATATTTTAAGTGAAATATTCTTCATAGTTAATCTTTTATTTGGGCGTTGTAGATTTCGTTATACTGCCAAAATAGTTTTTTTCTTAGTTTTTGCTTTAAAATGTGTTTTAGGAGTATTCAGAGCAGATTCAATATCTGACGATGGTATATTTATCGGCGTAACGCATGATCCTCTTTCTTCAAAACTAAAGACTTCGGTTGAAATAAGATTATTTTTTAATTTTGTTTTTCTTGGTTGGTAAGGTTATTTTCAGGAGAATAATATCAACACTGAATGTAATGACGGTGTTGTTTTCAGGAGAATAATATCAACACTGAATGTAATGACGGTTGTCTTCAACACCGTCATTACATTCAGTGTTGATATTATTCTCCTGAAAATAACCTTATTGAAGATCAGTTTCAAATCTATGACAGACTGTCTCTAATTGAAATAGATACACATATACAGCTAAAATAAAAATTCCTATCAAACCTAAATATTAAGTGCAAAAAATAATAGTGAAATCTTACAAGTTTTTGTGCCTTATTCCTTGAGGGTTTGCATTATTTGTTTTTTTGAGCAACTCAGGTAAATCAAACACTTTAAAATTTCCAGAAGGTGAATTTTCAGTAGCCTGAAAAATTAAACGTGCTTTAATTCGATCAAACTATGAACTGTTTTTTTAATGCTATTGTTATTCCCATGAGTCGAAAAAGCCGAACCTATATTACATACCAACTGTAATCGTTCATTATTGTTTATTTGCTCATTTTGTTTAGTATTCTCCTAAATATGTTGACGTTTCTTAGGTATGAATCATCTGCGTGAAAAAAATAACAGCTTAATTTCAAAATTTCATCGAGTAGAAATTAAACTTTAGTGCAAAAATTGACTGACTTCATTTTGCATAGTATTGACCATCGCGGTTTGATAATGTATTTGAACGTCTTTGAATATAATTATAATTTTGCAACTACTACTAGTGAAAAGTGATCCCTGGACATTTTAATCTTGTACAGCTGTAGTTCACAATGATAAAATTAAAACGTACGCGAAGATATGACGTGTGCTCGCTTGCATGAAAAATGTACGACTGATGACGCGCTGGACACGACTTTTAAGCCCCACCTACTTGGGCACGACTTTTGTTGGGTCATTTTATTAACGCTGTTACGTTTCCTGACTTATTACTTATTCATAGGCTAGAATTCAAATTGTAAGGACATTCAATGTGCATTGTTCTGTTTGCAATAATATTATTGTCTAATGAAGGGCGAGTTCTTGAAACAGAGACGAACTTGGTTCGTTTAAGTGTGGTGAAATGCCCTTTAAATGCAAGTGGTTTCAAGGGAGCTCAGGTGAACCAGTGGCCGTTCTGTAAGAACTTGGCTTCAATCAGATTGTCACTTTTTTCATAGGAAAATCGACTCTATCGCAAAGCATTATTGGATTTGACGGCTTGAAACCGTCATGATCAACATTATTATGTTATGAGCACTGCTGGTCTCTTAAGTGTGGCAAAGTCCCTTTAAGTGCAGGAAGCCTTGATAAAAAATATATATGGTGAACTCGTCTTCAGGTGGCAATAATTTATTGTGAATTCCAGGATATGAAGACTAATGACATGTTTTCTCTTTCAGTATTTTATTTTGACTTTTGGGGTGCCAGGGGCTGGCACCGAGCAGAATGGCCATGTTGGCAACATTGGCTGGGACGAGGACTGGCGCGATCTAGCGGCCGGTGCAAACAACTCATTGAAGCTTCTGGAATGAAAACGTCAGCGCGAGTTTCGGGACTGGTAGCTTTGATTGCTTCACGGCTAGCAGTCTAATATTCAATATAATTGTTACAGATATATAATTGTGATTTTAATACCTGTAACTTGTGCTAAATTGAAGGAGCTCAGGGCCCCGATTCTGTAAGCTATTGAACCGCGATAACGCAAGTCGATCGCTTGAAATTTTTTGAGAAATTTTCTTATTTACCACTTAAAAGTGCTAGAATTGTTTTTTTTTGGAAATATTCAAAACATAAAAAAATGGAAAATAAAAAAACAAAAAGCTAAAATTTTAGCAAAACTTTCGCTTCCAGCACTTTTAAGTGGTAAATAAGAAAATTTCTTAAAAAAAATTCAAGCGATCGACTTGCGTTATCGCGGTTCAATAGCTTACAGAATCGGAGACCTGGTCAGAGGAGCTACAACAGTTGTTTTTGTATTACAAGGTCTTATTTTTTATTTTGGGGAAAAAATACTTCAGCAAAATATATATTTGCACAGTGGAATTTTATTACGTGAACGAAACACAACTTACATTTTAGTATGTTGACAGACATGTTAGAAAAAACTGTTGCTAAGCAACTATACTACTCATAAGTTACACTATGGTTCGACATATGCGATTATCCTCCATGGACAACACCCCCAGTTAAGCCCATATGTCTCATACAGAACATATGCTTCTGGCGCACTGTTGCTTTAGTTAACATATCAGCAGGCAACACATCAATCTGACAATTAATGATCTGCAGCCCGATTACATAACTTGGCTTCAATCGAATTCTCAATATCGCAACCACTAATGCCTTGCGATAGAGTCGAAATTGTTATGAAAAAAGTGATAATCCGATTGTAGGCAAGTTCTGTAATTGGGCCTCAGGAATAAATCAGGTATGCCACTAAAAGGTTTTCAGTCAAAAGTAAAAAACTGTACATATGACAAAAATACAACAATTGTATTACAATTAGGTAACAGTCTAGCTGTAAAAAAAAACTGATATTAAATCTTGTTGAGACCCTAGTAGATATAGGAAATACAGGTGTGGGCAAGATTATTGTCTGCTCATTTCCGTACTCTAATAAAATGACGCAAACGAAAAAAGATCATGTAATTTGACTTGTCGTCAAAGTGACGTTTTGTATTTTGAAACTAACAATTTTGTTAGAAATTTTATTTTGACAAAGAATACCAGCCTAGCGAAATTTTCTAAGAAAATAGCTATTGTATGAAACGTGCATTGATTTTAATAGCGACTATAATACTTTCAAATACGGAGATAACTGAAATCCACTATGTATTAAACCACTGTCTGCTTTCGAACTTAGACGGATTAAACCTAGTGCGCGCCGTCATCGGTGCAAATAAAGGAACGCGCCCACTACGGAATCTAGCACGCTGTTCCGGCACGTATAAACGACTGGCCTCGCTCAATATTGTGAGGCAGTCTAAAATACCGTGAAGGAATCGGTACATTGTTAGCAGCTGATCATGCAATCTGCGAGTTTCAAGGGAGTGGAACCCTAATGCGCCCTGCAGGAACCTCGTAGGATATAAATACGGATAGTAAACCTTAGAAAACGCTTCTGGGCCATTTCTAACATGAGCGCATACGTTCTTTCATGAGGGCTCCACACCATTGAACTCAGCGACTCCTGATCAGCGCATTGTACAGGAGTTTAATTGCTGTGACGTTCGTGAACTCGCCACAGGTTCTAGTCACAAAACCCAACCTTTTGAAACCGTCTGCTGCTAGAGCAGTCATATGACCATGGAAGGTGAGTTTAGGGTCAAATAGTACTCCTAGATCTTTTACTGACAGTGTCCTCGAAATCAAATTTTGGTCAAGCCTGTACTCTATGTTATTAAAGTGAGTTGATCGTGTGAAAGACATGACATAGCATTTATTTACGTTCAGGTGGTGGTGGTATTTTTTACGCCGGTTTTTAGAATTCCAACGTTGTATAGCATTGAGATCTAGTTGCAGGGAATAGCCATCTTCTTCAGATTGGATGTCTTTTATTACCTTTACGTAATCAGCATAAATCAGACATTTACTTGAGATAAGCATCGTTTCCAGGTCATTAATCATGATTGTGAAAAGGAGAGGTCAGAGCGATGAACCTTGGCTTACCCCAGAACGAGTGTGGTAAGATGATGAGTCATAACAACCAAGCCGAACGTACTGTAACCTGTCGCGAAGGTAGTCTGCAAAAAAGTTGACAAGTTTGGGTGCAAAGCCGATCAAGTCAAGCTTCTCTATAAGGACGTCATTATCAACTTGATCAAATACTTTTTGAAATCCAGGTAGACAAGTCAACTTGGGTGCCTTTATCCATATTCTGTGAGATATAGTCAACAAGTGTAAGTAGGTTTGTATTGACCGAGCGACCCTTTCTAAATGCATGTTGTGAGTTACTGAGGTAAGGTTCAATCTGTCTGTAAATTTTACTGTGTTGAATACCTTCAAAAACCTTGGCAAAAGAAGATAAAATAGCAATGGGTCTATAATTCTGTGGCCCAATTCCATAACTTGGCTACAATCGGATTATTACTTTTTTCATAGCAAATTCTACTCTATCGCAAGGCATTAGTGGCTGCGATACTGAGAATTCGATTGAAGCCAAGTTATGGAATCGGGCTGCTGTACTAGTGTTTTGTCACCGGTTTTGTCGCCATATTGTCGTTACCTCTCACATCTCTCATGTCATGTCAAATTGACAACTATTCTAACGTCACAAGAAAAAATTCAAGTCTCCGTTTTTATAATACTGTTTGCATAAATTAGAAAATTTAATCATTTATTCTCCTGAAACATTATATTTCTATTAACATATTATCAAAGTGAGTGCAAAACAAAGTGTAACACATTAAAAACATGAACAAAGTTTCTTGTGAAAAATATGCCGGCTAAAAACCAGACGAAAAGGAAACGAAAAAAAGAAAATTCATGGCCAAATTTCCGCTAGATGAACAAAACATCATTTACTTTTGTTGTAATTATACATTATTAAGTAAATAACAAAATATTCTTCATAAATAACCTCGCATACATAAAAATAACCTCGCATACATAAAAATGCAAACTATAAAAACTACAAATTTTTACACGACTGCCCAAAAAAGGAATGTTATGTTTTTAGCATTCGTGTATGTTTGTATGTGACTTTCTTTATTCCACCATTACTTTTAAATTTTACAATCTGTTTTTTTGAACATATTTAGATTTATGGGGTATCGTTAAATTCTTCCGAGTAACATAGGCTATATTTTTTTTTAAAACATTCATTATGGCGGCAGTATGGCACCATTTTCAAATTCGTCGAAATTTACAATATGGGTATCAAATTGAAGGTATCAAGATAAGCCCATTCTAATATTTTTTTTTTTGGCAAAAGCTCTTTTTGGCTGGGCAGGCATGTTTTTAAGCTTTTAGTAGTAGTTTTAGTAGTTTAGTAGTTATTAAAGAATGTTTATATGGTAAGAAAATTACTGATCTGTAGTTGTTCTGCCTCTGGTTTTCTACGCTACGGGTACTGCTTTTGATTCCTGGTAGTAGTTCCTGGCAATTTGCTTCATCGCAGGAAGTTTGTATTTATGGTACTAGGTGTGATTGTGTATTGCAAATGTTTCCAATCCCTGATACAGAAGTAAAGTAGAGCAGAGCTATGAGTGAAAAAAATAACATTGCAAAAATTCAACATAACTGTTTTATATTTTCAGATGAAGACAATGCCAGCCACCGGAAATCCATGATCTTATCCATGTGCCCATTGAAAAACTGCATCAATTGAAATGTATATGTGGCAAGCATTTTAGGTCAAAAGACTATAAGAAAAAAAGCGCAGGATGCAATTGGAGTGTTATGTAATCTTTCCAAAGCATTTGATTGTGTGGACTACAGAAAGTTAATTTGATAAATGCATCATTACGGTAAACGTCGCAAAAAATATGCAACGAGATAAACGATGTACGTAATGTAATGTATGTATGTGTAGTGTAATGTGTTTAATGTGGCGACGGCAAGATTAGTATACTTTTCGTATACTGACCTTGCCCTCACTATACATCTTTGAAAATAAAATGAGTATACGCAAAAACCTTGTTAAGTTTAAGATATAAAAGCGATGTTCAGAACACTATTTAACTTCAGAAATTAAAATATTTTATTACAGTAAAAACAGCTTCTTTTATTTTTATTCCATTATTTCACAAATGTAACGAGTAGTTCCGGATAGGATTAGGCAAAGGTACCATAGGTTAGGTCTAATATCGATGTAAATGTTATGTATCCAGCTTTCAGAACGAAGTATTCGTTCTGAAACGAAGTATTGGCTACTTTAAAGAAAAGTAAAGTACCACGTGTAAACTTACGATGTATGTCATCCATCACTATGAAACATCTGTATTATTATGCCATAATTATTAGAATGATGTTAAAATGTATTCCAATAATTAAATACAACTATCAGACATGACTAATGTAATTAATAAAGTAAATGGTAGATATTCGTTGATCTGTTTTCAAACGACTCAAATAGCTCGGACGATGTCGGTAGTCTTCGTCTCGGGTGACTTCTGACAGCGTCGGATGTTCGAAAATGCTATATAAAGGCTCTCTCGCCTTAGCAAAGTTTAGCGTCCTTGTGACCGCCGCGCCGAGAGGACCTTGGCAATTTAAGTGTTTTTTATATTACTCTGTTATGCTGCTTATTTGTAACCGTGTAATCATTACTGTGTATTTGTTACTGTGTATCACTTCATTGTGGGGTGATGAAATAATGTATAAGATTATAGTTAACGGGATTATCATCAAATTGATTGTGTTTAAATGCTGTTTTCGACGTTAGTATGCCTAGTGTAACTAAGGCAAATAAAAATGTTTGTCTGTGACCAATTATCACATTTAAATTATTAATAACTATGTATCTAAATAGATATCCGGTATGTATTCGGTTTTCTTCTAAAGTGGTGTATTCCGAAACCGGTGTTCAAATGAGTAAACAATATAAAGAATTGCAAACCTATTTCCTTGTTTTTATTAAATACTCCTTAAGCTATTTATTCAGTTGCTGTAGCTACTAGGTACTATAGATACCAACTATAGGATATAGCAACTTGCTTTTAATACTAGGTGCAGATAAGTTTTATCTCCTACTCAACAAGCCTGACCAACTGAAAGCTAACATTACAAAACTTAGGTTTTGATAATCTTACAGTATGTATAATTATTATACATATGTTTATAAATCTCACATCAAAAGTGGAATCGAATTCACGTGAAATAAATTCTAACACGAGACCGTTATCAATTGCAGAAACAATGTACCGGCCTTCTGGGACTTCTAAAGAAAATTCAGGAAGCTTCACGGCGCGAGCGCGGCAATAAATGCTGACATATCTGTGCTACTAGCTACGAACAGCAGTGGCGCCAAATCCTGGTGCTCGAACGTCGAGATCCTCACGAAGGATGATTGATGATGTAGCAGCGTTACGACTGTGAAACTGGCAGGTAAGACCCTTGAAGGGTCTGCATTGTTGTTTACTTAAAAGCTATGTATTTCTATTCACACTTAAATCGCTTGATAAGCAAGGGTCTACATGTTGAGAACTTCTGTATTAGATTATGCTGAAACATATTTATTACATGTCACAACTAAACTTATGCTTATGTCATGTCATGAAACTTTGAGCACGGTGATAGGGAAGTCCCAAATAATTATGCTTATAATAACTTAGACTGAATTTCCAAAATAGTTTACTTATTACTGATAAACGTTATTCATGATACATTACGTAACTCGTGAACAAATATTACTTATGTAGGTTAATAAAAATCTTTCTAACATGATTCACTGATACAACTTCAATATAAGACTCCTTTAAAAAAAAGGGTTTTACTCGCTTAATATTCTAAAGCTTACGTCACTTTTACCATATTATTTTATTACCATTTCGGAAAGTATTTATACTTTGTAAATAATCGGATTTAAATAACCTTACTTCGGTTATGGTTGGTTCCAGGCTTCTAGCCCCTATTATTTTTTACAGTAAATACAAAAGCACTTTAGTCTTCAGATTAAAGCTGTTCAGTACGTACATACTTGGAGCAAATCATGTTTGCGCTTAGCTTACCTGGTATCTGAATCAGAATATTATTTGTTACGTATACAGCAATATGCGTATAAATTAATGTTGTAAGCTGCTATAATAGTTATGGTATTAGTGCTCTTAGATTTGTTCATTCGGGATATAAGTACAATGACTTGAGTAGACAAACTCAAATTACTAGTATGTAGATAGTACAAAGTATGATGGTAAGAATTCACATAAATAGGAACCGGGTACATTCTATCATAAATGATAAAAAATATTTACCTTTAACTAATTAATGTCAAAAAGTAAACTTCAAGCATTATAATAATATAAATAAAGTTTAACAATAATTCACAATTACAAAATTAAATCATTACAATGTTTCCATTCGAAAAGGCGTAGTCATTTTGAATGTAGGAAAAGGAAAATCTAAAAAATCATTGGTAAATTTATTGTTTACAATGGCATTTAGAAAAAAAAAACAATTCTTGTATACAGTACTAGTTTGCATTGCGGTATATAAACATTTAATTTGTCCCTATGGATAACATTTCGTTTAACTACGTTTGTATGTTTAGTAAGGTACTCTTGGTGCTGTTGCACATAGAGACAATTCCTTAATGTACATATAAACTAGCGGAAAAATGTTCTTCGTTTGAATAATGGCATAAAAAAATGAGTTGAGTTGTTTGTCACGAACGTAATCGAGAAAATTAAGATATCGAAGAAATCCTTTCAGTCGAAAACAAAATCATGTGAAACAATTAAGCAAAATACTCATTCATATTGTAAACACTTCTCAATAATAACCAAGCGAATATTTATTTTTAGACCAAGAAAATATTTTAAGTCGTTGGATTACTCAATTTGTCGGTCTCTGTTAAGAATAAAGAATTTAGCCAAGTCCGTAAACTTGTTTTGCTCTACGTACAGGTTGTTGATGAAGATAAATAATTCTTTAAGATTAAGGAACTAGTTAGAGTATTATATTGTTTTCTTCCTTTTTTTTATATATTGTTCTTAAATATACACGGTTCATAATCCAATAAATTGAAATTAATCTTAATAATCTGAGTAAATAATAAAAAGGAGTTGAAATGAGTCCATTGATGGATCTTAAATTTGTTCCATATTAAAAAAAAAACTATTTCTTCAATAGGCAATCGTGTTTTATATGAAATTAGTAATTACTTATGTTATATTTCTTACCCTTTGTTATGCTACTTACCTTTTGTTATGTTATGGTTCTATAATAAATAATTACGTAACTTTCATTATTGTGTTTAATTTATTTACATTCCCAATCATCTTTTGTCAATATTATATTGTGCCGTAGTTTTAGTTCCGTTAAGGGTAATTTCAGTTATAATATGGCAACACCTAAGACAAAACTATCGCTATTTAGAAGGGGCACGCGGAGACTAATTCTACCAGTGTAAATATTCTAAGTGCGTACCCTTGTTTAGGGCAAGTCGTGCGTCAGTTTTGTAACAAATTTATTACCTATAGTATATACGAGTATTGCTAGTATTTTCTACCTTCTTGATATTCTATATTATAAATTACAGCTAATGATACAAAGAAAATGGACCGTTTTATTTATATTTAATTTATTTGCTTTACTAAAGAGGTAAATAAAATCTGAATATGTCAACTTGGCTACAATCGGATTATCACTTTTTTCATAGCAATTTCGACTCTATCGCAAGGCATTAGTGATATCGATACTGACAATCCGATTGAAGCTAAGTTATGTAATCGGGCTGCTGCACTGCGATTACGTAATGTTGATCATGACGGTTTCAAGCCGTGAAATTCAATAATGCTTTGCGATAGTCGATTTTGCTTTGAAAAAAGTGACAATCTGATTGAAGCCATGTTCTGTAATTGGGCCACTGATACCCGTGGGAGACGATAATATACGACCAAAATAATGTACGACCAGTATTGTACAGCCAATATTACACGGCCAGATATTACGTGTACATGGATTCGTAATACTTGGACGGCTAATACTGGCCGTGTATTATTGCCCGTACAAAATCAGTCCGGGTTTATAATGCACGGCCAGTATTACGCGACCAATATTACGTGTACATCTGGATACGTAATATCAGCCCGTGCCGATTTTGTACGACCAATAATACGAAGCCAACCATAGACAAAGCTAGAATACACGCCTACACAAACGAGTCATCAAGGAGTGCTTGATGACTCGTTTGTGTAGGCGAGTGTCAAGAAGAAAAAACTGTCACAGAACCGAATCGGCCAACCCCGACTCCACGTGGTCTTGTCTGCCCCACACTAGAGTGTTTTTAAAAAGCCGGAGGCGCGGAGGGAGTGCAGGCCCCGTCCGCTGTACCTGTTGGTACCTGTGCTTTGTTACGCAAGGGCGGAGGGGCAGCACTTCCCGCAGCGCCGGAGCAATCGCGATTCAAAATCTGTGGCAAAAGGATACTGGAACGTGCAAACGAGGCTTTGACTATGACATTTCTATATTTTAATCTGTGATGTGTACACGTAATATTGGCTGTACATTATCGCCCGTACAAAAAGTGTCCCGCCCGTATTACACAGCCAATAATGCACACCCTGTTATTACATGTACATATTTTGGCTTCGTAATCCTGTCTGCGTATTATTGCCTGTACAAAATCAGCACGGGGTCAGGGCGGTCGCACTCCGCAACAAGTACAAATAAATTCGAGGACCCAATATTCGGGTCCGTTCAGTCGAGTGTCAAGCGTGCGCTCGATGAGGCGCGCGCCTTGTACTTAGCGATAGAGCACCTACTTACGTAAAGTTATTGACAAACTTTATTCGTGTTTTACTTATGAGTACCAAGAAGAAAGCTAGAAAGTACTGCATAGCATTCGGCTGTTTGAATAGTGATAGAAATGACGAATTGTCATTCTTTACGTTTCCAAAGGATATTGAAAGGTAATAAATTGTAATACCTATAATAGGTCTTAGTTATGTAGTTAGATATTGATATTTTTTTATTACGTAGGTTCCTATAGTTTTATGTTATTTCATTTGTGTTCCATACCGAAGCTACGCATATTTAAGGTTTCTCCGCGCAGAAATAAAGTCGTTTATTAAATCGATTAAGGTAATTTTATAATTGATTATAGTAGGTATTGTTGATCGGGAAATGAATTACTGTGCCGACTTAGTAAGTAGCCTACAACTAATTAGGAATTTATATAATACTAGCTGTACCCACGGTTTCGCACGCGTATTCCAGGACCAATTTACCAACATTAGAACAAAATTTCTTCAGCCTTCAAAAATACTTTATCATTTGTTCGGCTTCTAACTCACTGGATTGAGATACCAATTACACCAGATTTAAATCAAACCCTAAGCTATCTAACAATGAAAACTGCATTGCAATCGGTCCAGTAGTTTTACGTGATGCGTGAACAATCATAAATACAGACTAACAAAAGAAAGCCACGACAAAAAAAATTGTTCAATACCTCTTTTAAGCGGTAAAAGAGGTATTGAACAAATTTTTTTTTGAATTTATTTAGTAGTTTGGGTGCGATGCGCGGTCAAGGTACGGACAAACAGACAGACAAAATTAAAAAGTAAAACAGTTTGACTTCAGTATCGAATATAGAGAACCATCCAAAAATATTTTTTATTACTAAAATATTAACATAAGTTTAGACCCATATCCCGCAGAAACCCTTTACTTTTTCGGGTTAAATGTGTCCTCAATTTTAACCCATCATATAACTTAAGACAGTGCCAAGTTGCATCAAAACCCGACCATTACTCTCAGCGTGGTACGTGTTTTTTTAAATAAGTTTCAACCCCTAAATAATAACCCATAATTTTTTCAATATGTAAAGTATCCTATGTCCTACCTCGTAGTACGAACTCAAATCATACCAAGTTTCTTTTGAATTCATGCAGTAGTTCCGGCGGCATGATGCCCGGCTAAAATACAGACTGACAGACATACAGTCAAAAATGATAAAACATACAGTTTAGGCTTCATAATCGAATATAGAGTAACTTTCAAAAAAAAACACTATATCTTTAATGTACAGAATTTGGACCCATATCCCACAAGAACCCTTTATTTTTTCGGGACAAAATGTATCCATAATTTTCACCTATCTTATTAACTATGTCTGTGCCAAGTTGCATCAACATCCATCCAATAGTTTCAGCAAGCTAAGTGTTCTTTTAAATATTTTTCCACCCCTATCCTGCAGGAACACTTAATTTTTTCGGGATGAAAAGTATCCAATGTCCTACCTCGAAGTATGAACTCAAATCATACCAAATTTAATTTGAATTCATTGAGTATTTTCGACGTGGTGCGCTTCCAAGGTACAGACAGACAGGCGGACAGACAAAAAAAAACAAAAATTAAAATATTACAGTTTTAGCTTTGGTATTGAATATAGAACGGCCCCCAAAAAAATATACAAAATATGTTTAATTTACAGAATTTGGGACATTATCCCGCAGGAACTCTTTATTTTTTCGAGATAAAAAGTATTATCAATTATAACCAATCATATAAACAATGACTGTGCCAAGTTGCATCAAAATCAGTCCAGTAGTTTCAGAGTGGTAATTGTTTTTTGAAATAACTTTCAACCCCAATCCTGCAGAAACCCTTTCGAAAAATGAAAAGTATCCTATGTCCTACCTCGTAGTATGAACTCAAATCATACCAAGTTTAATTTCAATTCATCTAGTAGTTTCGGCGTGATGCTTAACCAAGATACAGACAGACAGACAAAAATGAAAAAAAAATACAGTTTTGGCTTCAGTATCGAATCTAGAGTAACGTCCAAAAAAAATTTCAAAATATCTTCAATGTACAGAATTGGACCCGTTACAGTTTTATTATAAGTATAGATATGTCTCGTATAATACCTACCTACTTTTAATACCTTTTATTACGTAGGTAGCAATTTATTTTTCACACATTAAAAAGCATGGAATTCAGACAGGCACCTTTATTCATCAAAGTGCAATACCTATAGGATATAATCATAATCAACCAACGACACGTAGGTAGGCATCTCAATAAAGTTATCGGCGTTCTGAAAACGGGATAGGTAGGTAGTAAAAATGAGGTAGTAGGTCTATTCTGATAAGAATGTCATTGTATGTAATACAACTATTTTAATTTATAATAAAAAGTAATAACATAGTACATAATTACTTATTTATTCTGTATATCTAAGTCATAACATATCACAGAATAATTAGTAGTACAAGTACCTAGTCATATCTTAATACAACCCTACCAAGCGAAAAAGGGACAGAGTGATTCTGAAACGGTTAGAGCAATGGAAGTTCTCGCGCGTTGTGATACGGTGCATTCTAGCCTGCACGCGGTGGGGCGCCTTCTAGGTAAATATAATTGAAAGCACGCAGCACCGTGCGAGTTAAATTGCACTTTATAGCGTTGTAGCGAGAGTCGCTATTTATTTAAATGACTTTACTCAGTTAGCCTTCTGTACTTGTACTATTATTTATTCTGTGACGGGGTGATATTATGCCGGGTCCACACCAAGTGAACGAGAGCCAGCGAACGCAAACGAGTGGGATTCGCCGATTAGTACCGCACGCTCACTCGGTTTCGTCGTAGTGTCAACACTAAGTGAAAGCGTGTGAACCCGGTGACAATCGGCGAATCAGGGTGTCCAGATTGGGGGGTTTTTCCCCATTTTAGGGAAAAATTATATGTTTGGGTAATCTTTGGGGAAACAAAAAGACGAAATCACTATGACATAGATCTAGTTAAAGGGCTTACGGCACGTTTTCAAACCAAATAAACAAAAGCTGGACTAGATACTACTACAGGCAAACACAGCTACAGTGCCACTGTCGTGCTTCGTGTGCATCAGATATAGACATAAGCAGACTGTATCGTGAATGAGATAATAATACTTAACCCTACTGACACGTTCTATACAAACGCCACTCCAATTGTGACTTTTTCGCATCGCACCTAATTTATGTGGTCCAAGTCCGAGAATGTTTAAGCTGTCATACATAAATCATTTTAAAATGATAAAGTGTTGCGTGTTGTTGCTAGGGTGGTAAGTGAATTTAAACATTGAACAGATAAACAGTTAAACATTGAAGATACGTTTCTTTATTTAATTGTACTTTTTGTTAGAAAACAATGATGTCACATTATACGGACCGTGACATTTAAAATATTTTAAATTAATTAATTTATATTCAGTTCAATTAACGTTATATTTATGCCTAATAAAATAAAGATACAAGAGGCAAAAAAAAAAACAAAAAAAAACGACTATTTTTTTATTTATTTACAAATCACACTTTATTTACGTATATGATAATTAGCCAAATAAGGAATATGTAGTTTCAAAATATTTGGGGAAAATAGCTGAAATACTATCTTTTTGGGGAGTTTTTATGGGGATATTACAAAAACTTTGTAAACCTGCCCCTGCTAAGTATTTATTATCGCTATTATATTGCGAATCCCACAGCTGAGGTTTTTGCCTATAAAGCTCTTATGAGCCTCAGAAGATTTTCATTCGACCATTCCATACATACTAAACGACAAGAATGAACCTTCCTAAAATGTATGCACGAGACGTTCGTTCCGTGCAACGGTCACTTCAGAATGAGCATTCGCTCGTTCGTACACACCGCGTGCGCTCGCTCGCTATTTAAATTGGTAATCCCTTTGATGTGCCAACATGCGGTGGAGCACGGCCAAATGCGAACGAAGGTCTACGCTGGCTCTCGCTCGCTTTCGTTAAGTCGTCCACATTGATTTGTTCACTTTCGCTCGGTAGCCTTCGCTCGGTCTCGTTCTCTTGGTCTGGACCCGTCATTACACGGCCAATAATACGCAACCAAATAATGTACACCCTGATATCCAGTTGCTTGCCACGCGCGCACGCGCATGTATGCGCTCAGTACTGCGCAATGTTATCTATTGCGCCACCCGATGATCATGTATTGGCGTCGTAATATCAGGGTGTACATTATTTGATTGGCCGTGTAATATCACCCCGTGCTGATTTTGTACAGGCGATAATACGCAGCCAGGATTACGAAGCCAAAATATGTACATGTAATAACAGGGTGTGCATTATTGGCTGTGTAATACGAACCGGACACTTTTTGTACGGGTGATAATGTACAGCCAATATTACGTGTACATCACAGATTAAAATATAGAAATGACACAGTCAAAGCCTCGTTTGCACGTTCCATCATGATTGCTCCGGCGCTGCGGGAAGTTTTGCCCCTCCGTCCTTGCGTAACAAATCACAGGTACCAACAGGTACAGCGGGGGCTGCACTCACTCCGCGCCTCCGGCTTTTTAAAAACACTCTAGTGTGGGGTAGACAAGACCACGTGGAGTCGGGGTTGGCCGATTCGGTTCTGTGACAGTTTTTTTCTTCTTGATACTCGCCTACACAAACGAGGCATCAAGGAGTAATTCTAGCTTTGTCTATGGTTGGCTTCGTATTATTGGCCGTGTAATATTGGTCGTACAAAATCGGTACGGGCTGATATTACGTATCCAGTTGTACACGTAATATTGGTCACGTAATACTGGCCGTGCATTATCAACCCGGACAGGTTTTGTACGGCCAATAATACACGGCCAGTATTAGCCGTCCAAATATTACGAATCCATGTACACGTAATATCTAGCCGTGTAATATTGGCTGTACAATGGTCGTACATTATTTTGGTCGTGTATTATCGTCTCCCGACTCGCGCAGTGAGCGCACGCATCTACTGCAGTAGCGCAGCGCGCGAGTAAACAATAACAATATTCAGTTTTAAAACGTGCGAAAACGAATTATCTTTTAAGTGCTGTGATGGCTGGAACCTGTGAAGCCTGCAGGGCTATCATTACAGTCACTCAAAAGCGTATCAAGTGCACTTTCTGTAAGCATTTGTATCATTCCGAGTGCATCAACTTTAACAGTGAGTCTGCTTCGAGATCTCAGTGGAGATGTCCTACTTGCATCGCTGGCCAACGTAAGGGCGGAGACAATAGCAATACCCCCGTGCGAAATACTGGAAAGCCATCTAAGGAGTTGACAGTAAGTCTACCCAATGATGGAGAAATGTCCTCGCGGTCTGATTCACCCGCACCGAGCGAAAATGTATCGCCCGCGCCAATGATGCCTACGGCCCCCAACCTGTCTCCGACACCAGATATTAATACCATGCACTCTTCAGATGAGTGTAGCATAGTATCGCAAATCGAGAAAATGTTATATTTGAAACTTAATGTGCTGAAAAAGGACATGGTCAAGGAGTTGAAGGGCTCTTTGATTGCTGAGTTTCGTAAAGAGTTGAAGACCGTTACTGCTAAACAAGAACAACTTGAAGGCTCCCACACCAAACTGTTGGGTGATCACGAAAATCTCACGAAGAACTTCGTCGTATTACAGAAAAAAACTTTAGAAGATGGAGGTAAAATAGCGGACTTGCAAGCGCAGCTTGATAAACAACAACAATGGGCACGAATGTCTAATATTGAGATTGTGGGCCTCCCCGAAACACCGAACGAGTCAACTGTCGAGCTTGCGTTGAAGGTTGCCTACCATGCCGGAGTCCAGCTGCAGCACGCTCAGGTGGAATCAGCGTACCGCGTTCAGCCCATGCAAAAGGTAGAAGGTCGACCAAAACCTATCGTCGTGAAGCTGCAAACCAGGATGCTGAAGGATCAAATCATTTCTGGACTTCGAAAAACCAAGGGAATAAATACGCGTGACGTTGGCCTAGGTGGTACTGACAGGAGATTCTTCGTTAATGAGCACCTCACGCCATTAAATAAACAACTTCTTAATGCGGCGAAATCTCGTGCAAAAGAAAAGTCTTTCAAATTTGTCTGGGTAAGAAACTGTACAATTTTTTTAAGAAGAAACGAGGAGTCTCCTATTATTACCGTGGGCTCTTTAAAAGGCTTACAAGGGTTGTATAAGTTCTATAAGCCAACCATTGGCTATGTTCTCAGTCACTATTCATTCACAAGCGTGTAAGTCTCATATTTCCATAAACAAATACACTACAAAACACTATAAAAGTCCACTCATTCCAACTCCCTACACAAACCTAATCTTAATATTTGTTATTTTATTACTATTTAGATGTCACAACAGTATACTTATTATGAAAATAATATTATTTTCTTATATATACTTACCGATATCAAATATTTTTATTATATCTCAGGGTACTTATAGTTTTTTTGTTCATATTATAATATACTTGCGTCTTTATTTATGAACTTTTGAAAGTCAGCACAATGGCGTCCCATAAGTTGATTTTTTTAATCAAAATGTTCGCGGCTTGCGCACAAAAACATTGCAGTTTAGACAGAATATACTTACGCATAATTTTGACGGCATTCTAATTATTGAAACGTGGATTTCTGATAGTTTTTATAAAGGCAAACTGTGTGATGACCGCTATGATGTTTTTCGATGCGATCGCAGCGAAAACACATCGACTAAAAAAACAGATGGCGGAGTTATGATATGTATGCGGCACGCACTGAATGCGCGGGAGCGGCCTGAATGGGCGTGCGCTGGCGTCGAGAGCCACTGTGCCGGCGCGCTCGCTCGGTGCCGGTGATAAGCGAAACCTACATATAGGTATTGTCTATATACCACCCGACAACTTACAGCCATCGCGACTCTTAACGTTTACCAACTTAATGTTAAGTGTTCTCACTTCATGGCCCGACGATCATTTCATAATAGCGGGTGATTTTAATCTTTCTGGTGTATCTTGGTCATCTATAGGACCAACACCTTGTAAACGCGGTAGCGCGGAGCTTCGAGAAGCAACAACTGGCCTAATCGATGCTTGCAGTCTATCTGGTTTGGTTCAGTACAACTTTCATGCAAATAGTTGTAATAATATTTTAGATTTAGTTTTCAGTGATACTTCCATAAATGTTTCTCGCTCTTCTATTTCTCTTGTAAAGGAAGACACATACCCTCCCTGTTTAGATCTAGACGTATCAGATCTTATGATACCCTGTTTTAAACATCAAACAATTGGTAAATTATTTTTTATAAAGCCGATTATGATAATATAAATAGTTGTCTTATGAATATCGATTGGGACACTGCTGGATGGACATACCATTGATGAAATTGTACAAATATTTTATTCCCGGCTTCGTAGGGTAATAGATGATTTTGTGCCAAAAAAGCGTTGTACATCTTCGAATATTTATCCTATCTGGTATTCAAGATCACTTATCCATATAATTAAAGATAAATTTGCTGCGCACGCTCGTTGGAAGTCCCAGGGTAACCCGCGAGACTATGATGAATTTTCCATTTTAAGATCTAGACAGAATAAGATGCAGAGTAAATGTTATAATTCATATAAGGAAAGTATGCAGTTACTTCAAAAAAATAAACCAAAATATCTGTGGTCCTACTTAATATCATTGCGTAATAATAACTCTGGATACCCAAACATTCTCACATTCGGTGATAAAGTGTACAGGAATGATTCAGATGCCAGCAGTGGCTTTAATAAAAAATTTGAGAGTGTATTTCAAAAACCAGCTTCTTCATATAACAGCAATTTGTTATCATATACAGAGCCAAGCGATATAGTGCATCAATTACATATTACTGAATCATCCGTTATCAAATTACTAAATTCAATAGAAACCAACAAAGGCCCTGGCAGTGACGGTATTCCGCCAATTTTTATTAAAAATGTGCTATATCCTTGTCTAAACCATTGCACAACATATTTTTGTTATCAATCAACATATTTGGTGCTTTTCCTGAGATGTGGAAGGAAGCAAGGATCGTGCCAATTCACAAGAGTGGTTCACGAAGCTAAATTGAACATTATCGTCCTATATCAATATTAAATACATTCAGTAAAATTTTCGAGAAGATTATTTATCAAACTATTAGTAGAACTGTATTCAATTCAATCCCAGAAGAACAACACGGCTTCATGAACAAAGGCTCTACTATGACGAACTTGACCGTATTTACTAACTATGTTTTTCGCAGCATGGATGAGAGGACACAGGTTAATGTGATCTACACTGATTTTGAGAAGGCATTTGACAGAGTAGATCACATCATCCTGCTCCACAAACTACATGCATTGGGAATACGGGGAGACCTTCACAGATGGTTCAGCTCGTACATCATCAATAGGCAACAAGCGGTGGTAATTGGTAGTGCACGTAGCGACTATGTGTCTATCAGTTCTGGAGTCCCCCAAGGTTCTATTTTGGGTCCCTTGTTATATAATGCTTACCTTTTTGACATAAATACTTGCTTTACCAACTCTAGATACATTATGTTTGCCAATGATAAAAAAGTTTTTTTAAAAGTTAACAATATTGAAGAATGTACTAAGATTCAAGACGATCTAAACAATCTTAACCTTTACTATCTTTTAAATAGAATCTCTGTTAACACAGCAAAATGCTTACAAATAACATTCACACGGAAATCTAAGCCTATTCATTTTACCTATCAAATAAATAATGCTCCTATTAACAAAGTTAGCACTGTTCGTGATCTAGGCATAAAATTAGACTCAAAGATGATGCTAGTTGAACATACTGATACCATTGTTGGTAAAGCTTACGAGCAATTAGGATTTATCAAGCGGGTATGCAACTCTTTTACAAACATAGACTGCATCAAAGTTTTGTACTTTACCTATGTCCGAAGTATCTTAGAATATGCTTGCAGTGTTTGGTCCCTATGTTATATTGACAACACCCAAAGACTAGAATCCATTCAAAATAAATTTATAAAATTTCTGAGCTTTAAAGACCACACATTTTTTGATTCTTATTCTGAAGCTTGTTTACATTTTGCTATAGATTCGCTTGAATAAAGGCGTAAGCAGTATGACGTCGTTCTACTCCACGATATATTATCTGGGGAAATGGACAGCTGTGAACTATTGTCTAATATAATGCTGCGAGTACCATCTTACCGAACACGGCATACTCCACTCCTCCATGTTCCCTATATCAACACTAATTATGCTAAAAATTCTGTCCTATGTAGCGCTGCCCGAACTTATAACAAACATTATTCTGACTTGGACCTGTTCTATTTATCCAAAAATACCCTTAAATATGAAATTAAGAAGTTGCACCATCAATCAATGTTGCAATCAATTGATTTAATTTTATAATCTTCATATAATAAAACTTCTCAGATTATCATTAATATTTATGATATTAAAATTTATTAGGAGTGGAACAATATTTAATAAACCTAATTTATTTTCTTTATCTATATAATGTTTATTTATTATTATATTTTGTATATCTCTCTCACACAAACACACACACACACACACACACACACACGCACACACACACACGCACGCACGCACGCACGCACACACAGCCCCCCCCCCTTCACACACGTTTAAATGCATAAGTATTAAAATATATAGCCTCGTATTTCACTTATTGTATTTCTCTTATTTTGTTATTGTTAATATCTAAAACTTATTATGTAATCCTGTTTTGGCCTAATTTTAAGACTAACATAAATAAAAACATAAGTGTTTAATATTTCTGTAACATCGCTGTTGGATTATTAAATAAATATTGGTCGCGTATTATTGGCTGTACATTATTTAGTCGCGTAATATTGGCCGTGTAATATAGGGACTCATACCCGTATCTTCTTTGTATTTTGTGCTATGTACGTAGTACGGTATTTATATACTCTTTGGTAGTACGTACTAATAATAATTATTGTTTATCAACCACATCAACCACTAAACTTAGTTGTTCTTCAAAATAGTGACGAAGCCATTAAAAATTCACCATGAGTTACATGCTAGGACATTTACACAACGGCTGGCAAGTAGACCAAGCCATTTTATCAGAAGAAGACCGTGTAGTGGTAATTATTCAGTAACATTTATTAGGTTAGAAAACTTGAAAAATTCAGCCTAGGATTTGTGCAGCCCGTTTCCATAACTTGGCTTCAATCGAATTCTCAGTATCGCAACCACTAATGCCTTGCGATAGAGTCGAATTTGCTATGAAAAAAGTGATAATCCGATTGTAGCCAAGTTATGGAATTGGGCCACTGGCCTTTTGATTCACTAGGCACCTACTTGTACTTTCAACTTTGAATTCAAAGGTCATAGCTTAAATTTCAACCCTTTTAATTCGTCGGTATTAAATAGACGGGAGCTGTGGTATGGCACAGGCAAGAAATAATACGAGCCGATTTATTATGGTACCCAATGCTTATATTTTAAAGATGCATATACTTAACCTACTCCACAGAATTGTCTAAGAATATAATGTTTATTATTGTGAACTTCATACAACATTTCATAGTGCATTGAAAGATGTTTGATTAATGAATGATAGCTTGATCTGCTTTTTGCATTTCTATGAATAAAGATCATTGTGTGATGTGTTGCGGAAGGTGATCCGGTTCGGGCATGACTGGGACCCGACATGCATGAAGATGGATGAGGTGCTGTACAGCATCGCTGAGAAGGTGAAGAACTTCGCCGTTATCTACCTGGTTGACATCACTGCAGTTCCAGATTTCAATAAAATGTAAGTTTCACAATGGCTACATCTTTTGAATGAGGCATTCCTCATTCAAAGAGGTTACAAACACTTTCTTTGACTTGATTAAAATATGAATTCAGCCTCATTGGGCCCGTGCCAATTGTGAAGACAATTTTTAAAGCTTTCATTCATAAATGCCAACATGACATGTTCACAAGGTATTAAAAGCTTTTTTGGGTGTTATAACCGCTGAAATGGATATTTATCATAACCTAGTGTCTTTTATAAAACAACAGGTACGAATTGTACGACCCGTGCACGGTGATGTTCTTCTTCCGCAACAAGCACATCATGATAGATCTGGGGACTGGCAACAACAACAAGATCAACTGGCCGCTCGAGGACAAGCAGGAGATGATCGACATTGTGGAGACGGTGTACCGAGGCGCGCGCAAGGGCCGCGGGCTTGTCGTCTCGCCCAAGGACTACTCCACCAAGTACAGATATTGATTCTGTCATATAATAATATTTATATAATATTCCTCGGTGGCGAAGCTAGTGGGGATTTCCGTGAGTGTGGAGTATGGAGATGTTGTGTTAAGGCTGGTAAGCATGTTTTTAATATTCTTGGATGTGCATAAAGTTGTAAACATTGTTTTAAATGTTTTAGGATTTAAGTTTGTAAAAAATATTTAAGTTGTTGTTGTATAAATGAAATTTGGATTTAATATTCTTTATCTTTTCACTACAAAATGAAGCACACACAAACATAACATTATAACAACCCACATGAAAAAAACAGATAATTGCATTTTATACTCATATATACTTAGGGTTCCAATAATCATTGACATAGGAAATGCTCTGTGCTAATAATTCACTAAATAATAACAAGTCTGTCGAGTATGTGAGTAATAATGCAGTTGTCTATGGTCAAAAGTACTGCTGCCAATGATTTTAAAGTACCTATGCTTACTGGCGTTTTTTTTTAGAAGTTACGACGTTTATCATTATGCTTAAAGTAAGAAAATTTCCGCGGGGTGAGCGCCATCAATAAACTCCAACAATAATAAACAATTTTAAAAATTCTAGGCATAGCATAGACGTTTCACGACAAACAAACGGCCATGCGCCCTGACTCAGCCTCAATCGATTTTTAAACCAAAGAAGGTTGAATACGCGTACTGATATTAAACCTTATAATGAGAAAAGATTTGGTTATTGTATGTTTGTTTGTTTATTGCAGTATTAAGTGTTCTGTGGTAACAGGACGCACAGAGCAAAATTAGACAAATTTATGTTTTTGTGATCTTTAATTCGGTATAACTCGCGATTTGTACGTGGCATAGTCGTTTCACAACAAACAAACGGCCGCACTGCCTCGATATAGCTGCATCCAGTTTTTTTAAACCCTTATTATGGTTGAAGGTTTAAGCCTAGGTTCACGAAATTTAGGACTAAGGAAAGTTTTGGTTTTGACCAGGTTTAGACCGGACTTGAAAACGTTGGTATTATGCTTGCGTGACTACTTGTTACAACCTCCAGCTACCGCCGTCAATAACAACCCCGCTATTTAAATAATTGTATGGCTAGAATATAATAACTAATTGTTAATTCACAACGATTATATTTTTATTTAATTGTATTAATTTTGTAGTTGAAGCATACTTATGTTACTTTATTTTATATCCATTTTTAAGTTTCATATTTAGAACGAATTATTGTCATAGCACTGGCAACTAGGGAAAGGCAATGGGGTAGGTGGCAGCACCAGACAGGAGGTTCCCGCCAATTTGGGCAGAACGGCGGATTAAAAATACATTGAGAATCTGGTTATTTTTCAACATCATCCTCTTCATTTCATCTCAGAAGTGGGATGATGGGAGAGAAAATGCTGGTTCCATATCTTCGCGGTTTAGGAGAGGGAAGAAAAAGAAGTATAAGTGAAACGTCTACAGACGAAGAAACTACACAAAATGGTGAAGATTTTTCTTACAACCTGAAGAACAAAAGGAACCCTCCAAAAGACGAAGAGTTACTCACCTTGATGCTGAAATTATTCCTAAATTTGACCCAGTGGAAAGAAAACATATCTCGCGCATTCCCACGTTCCAAAGAGTATGTCGATCAGCTAGAAGAAATGCTTGCTCGCTACAAAAGTAACAATGAGACGATGACCAAGTATTTCCACGATAAAATATCACTTATTAAGAAGTGTAACTTGGATACCGGTCGAATTGCGTGCTAACGTGAAGGCCTACAGCTGTGATACTCCAGACGAACTGTACTACGGATTTTTATCTTCACTGGAAAATTACAAGAAAATTGAAGCAAAAATTACAGAGTCAAGATCAACCTGGCAACGTGGATCAGTTTTGCCGAAGACCTGCTTCAACTGCCGAAGAATGGGCCATGAAATGCGGGACTGCCGCAGTACTCGCTGCCAGATCTGTCAACACTTAGGGCACGCTGCTGCTGCCTGCTGGTGTGCCACCAATTCATCGGGTGACGGCGCCGCCGCCAGGTCGAAGGAAGTACAGGCGTCACAATCGCATCGCCATATTCAGTAGGTACATCAGGTTTCCTTTGCTACTTTTGAAATACTGTCTGATATATATAAGAAGCATGTAACAATCAATGGTATCATAGTTCTTGCATACATTGACATAGGCAGTAAAGTAAATATCATTAAGTCACCAACTGTTGAAGATCATTAAGTCACCAACTGTTGAAGACCTGCAACTTAAGATTTCTCATTCAAACTTGTTAATGAGAGGTTTTGGTGGTTCACAAACTATGTCCCTTGGCCGAGTAAAGTTCCAGCTACATATTGTCGATTTACATCTTGAAAGCTACGCCAAGGCAACTGATACGGATTTGAAAGATATAGATATCATAGTATCAATCATTAATCAATCCCACGTGACCCTTATAGCCAATTCTAAATTGGTCGCCGATGATGAGAAAGTTTTTTGTCTTACCCGCAATCTGTCAAAAATTAATTTGTCAATGGATGAGCTGTTAGACAAGGTTCCCTTATTTTTGACCAACGATTTAGAAGTGCCACCGGGAACTACTCGTGATATTTATGCACATACAACATATAACATAACATAGGCTTAGATAGTGTACTTATAACCCAACCCATCGTTTTTAGTCTTGGTAAAGAATCATACTTCATGCCTCAGTCGGAAATTCACCTCACGGAAATTTACGCTTACAAATCACAAACTTGAGTGACTCGAGTATCTATTGGACCGCAGGTAGGCTAATCACTTGCGCAGATTTTTATGAACAATCAGATATTTTAAGTGTCATGAGATCAACATTCTGATGGTAGATTGTACGTGAATAATAGATTTTATAAACCAATTAGTGCAACAGAAATTGAAGTGGGTGATATTGATGAACATCATAGCAAGCGGTTATTTAATCTATTAAATGTATATAGCGATTCATTTGCTGAATGTAGCAATGAACTTGGATGCATTAATTTGGTTGAGATGCATATATCTACGACCACCAATGTACCTGTATTTAGTAAACCTTACAGGTTATCGTATAGGGAAGCAGAAATCGTTGAACAAAAGGTAGATGAACTGTGAGAGATGATGTGTGTTTATTTATTGATGTCTGTGAGATTTATAAACATATGTATAATAATTATATGTACTGTAAGATTATCAAAACCTAAGTTTTGTAATGTTAGCCTTCAGTTGGTCAGGTTTGTCGAGTAGGAGATAAAACTTATCTGCACCTAGTATTAAAAGCAAGCAAAGCGATTACCGTTTGTGCATCGACTACCGCGCACTCAATGCCCATACAGTCAAAGACAGATTTCCCTTACCCCACATCGACGACCAAATCAATCGGTTGTCTGGTAGACTATATTTTACAGCATTAGATTTAGCGCAAAGCTATTACCAGGTTAGTTTGTCAGAAGACTCAATACCTATAACCTCGTTTATAAAGCCAACAGGACAGTATGAGTTTGTTAAAATGCCTTTTGGTCTACCAATGCACCTGCAGTCTTCTCTCGTCTTATACGAAAAGCACTAGGCCCCCTCAATAACAAATTGGCATGACGTTACAATACCATCGGTCACTGTAGAAGAAGTATAGACATATTAGAGTCTATACTTCTGGTCCAAGACCTACGACCATACAAATACGCTTCTAGCCAGTGTGACCAGATTCATATGTCAAATTCTGCTAGCCTGAAGGACAAAAACTGCTAAATAATGCTAGACATTTTCGGTAGGTCGCAGGTGAATGACCCAGTACCGCTGCCGTAGGTCGTTCGTCACGCGCTCTCCGTTAGCGTGACCGGCGGCGCAGTGCTCCCTTAGCACGATGAGCTTTGTCACGTGGTGACGGCCGTCAAGGATAACCGGTCGCTTGGTTTCCAGGGGCGCGCTGGATGCGTCGATGCGCCCCCGCATCCGCAGAAGCCCGTCTTCGAGCACCGGGTCTAACTTGAATAGTCGGGTTGCCCTAGGGACGGGGCGAGCAGACTCGATCCTACTCAGTTCGGCAGCGAAGTTGTCTTCTTGGGCGCGTCGTATGAGCGCTTTCTCAGCGCGTTCGATATGATCTGCTTCCATGCGCGTAGTGCGGCGCCGGCATATGTCGATAAATGCCAGCACACGCGCGGCTGCCCGCACCAGCGTCTCGTATTTAGAGAAGCGAGTGGGTTCAGGCAGCCATCGGTCACTATGTTCATCCCGCTCGTTCGTGTGCGGGATCTCTATATGTTCGTCCTGCTCGCTCGTGTGCAGGACCTCTTGTTGGTCAGCAAACGCTTGGTGTGTGGGCCATTCTTCCTCGGGTTCGCGAAGGAAGCTGTGCCCCTGGAACCAGCGATCGCTATCGGCTATGGGCGTGCGGCTCAGTCTCGTCGCGTCGTCGGCTACGTTATGTTCGGTAGGCAGCCATCTCCACTCACGTTGGTGAGTTAACTCCGCTATCTCGCCCAGCCGGTGCGCTACAAAGGGCGTGTAGCGCTTCGCGTCGTTGTACACCCAATGGACTACGGTCGCAGAGTCGGTCCAGTAGGTGGTTTTCGTTACTTCAACGCGATGCTCCTTTTTGATAACGTCCGCGAGCCTCGCGCCGATGACCGCTGCCTGAAGTTCTAGGCGCGGTATGCTCTGCGCGCGTCGCGGCGCTACCTTGGCTTTGGCAACCAAGGCAATGGTCACGCTGCCGTTGTGGTGGATGGCCCTCCAAAAGGCCACCGTAGAAAATGCCTGCTCGCTGGCATCGCATAGTATGTGCAGGTCTACGCGCTTGTGTCCCTCTAGCGCGTAGCTACGGCGTAGGCGCAAGCGAGTTATCTCGCTCAGCTGGCGTAGCCATTCCGCGAAATGTTCGGCTTCTTCTGCAGGTATCGGCTCGTCCCATGGCATTTGGAGACGCCACAGGCTCTGCAGGATGATCTTCGCTCAAATGGTGTACTGACTGAGGAGACCAAGCGGGTCATAAATGGACATGACCGCGCTGAGGGCCTCTGTATTTGTGGGCGCGCGGATCTGCGCGCGCACCTCAGCCGGTACGCGGTGCATTGCGGTGTTGAATCCCAGCTCGTCTCTGTTGGAGTCCCAGCAGAGTCAGAGTATCTTGCTCTCAGGGCTCCCTGCTCCCAACTGAGTGGGCGTAGTCGCTCGTAGCTCTGGCGGTACGTTTCGTAGCACGTTCGTGTTGATAGCACTCCAACTGCGCAGCGTGAAGCCGGCGGCCGCGTGCACCTCGAGTAGTTATTGGATGGTGCTACGGGCCTCTTCATTGGCGTAGCTGTCTACGAGATCATCCATATAGTGGCTGTTCGTGATGGCCACTAGAGCGCGTGGGTGAGTCTGCGAATGTGCGCGCATATTGTGATTGCGCACGCTGTGCGCCATAAACGGTGAGCTGACTGCACCGAAGATCATGCTCGTCATCTTGAAGTGGCGGGGCGGGTTAGTTCGGTCCCGGCCTCGCCATAGGAACTGCTGTGCGGTTTGGTCCTCTGGTCGGATCTTAACTTGCAAAAACATCTCCTGTATGTCAGCGGTGACGGCGATCTGCCGTTCCCTGAATCGGAAGACGATTCCCGGAAGAGAGAGCAGCAGGTCCAGCCCCTCTAGCAGCTGGTCGTTCAGGCTCACGCCTCGGTATAGGTGAGCCGCGTCGAAAACAAGCCGTTGTTTTCCCGGCTTGTTTGGGTTATGCACAGCGAAGTGCGGGAGGTACCAGCAGACGGCACTTTGTCGTTCAGTGCCGTCGCATGGCACCGCATAGCCTTTGTTGAGCAGATTTTCTATCTGCGCGGTGTATTGGTTCGCGAAGTCTGGGCTGGCGTCTATTTTTCTCTTGATGCTCTGTAGACGTCGTTGAGCAGCGCCATAGTTCGATGGCATGGTGATGTCATTGCGCCGCCAAGGTAAACCCACTTCGTACCCGCTGTTCGTTTTCTTGAGCGTTTTTTCAAAGATCTCTGTCGCTCGTAGGTCCGCGTCGCTCACCCTCGGTCGGAGAGTGACGCCAAGCGCATCGATGCGGAAGTGCGCCTCCACCAGTTCGTGCAGGCGATGGTCGTGCTCATGTGTACGTTGATCGGGCGCGTACACGTGTAGCATACTCTCATGGTCGTATATCAGGCTGCGGGGTGCGGTTCCGTGCACCAACCAGCCAAGTCGGGTTCTCGACGCGGCCGGTTCATTTGGCCCACCGAGGCGAAGTTCACGGGATACGATGAGTTCCCAGTGGTCTGCTCCCACCAAGACGAGAGGGTGTGCCAGGTCGTAGCACACCTCTGCCTCCATCAAGTCCAAGGTGTCGGCATTGTAGAAGCGAGCTCGGGACGGTCTGCCGATGTAGCTTTAGGTCGCGTACCGTGCGCGCTTTGAATTTGTATAGCGCTGTTTCCTTTGCTCCCCTCAGTGAGAGTGAGACGGTTTGGCTGTCTTCCTCTCGCTGCGACATGTTAACGCCATTCAGATGTAGGGGCTGCGTAGGGCCTTCTGCGCAGATCCGTTTCGCTAACTCATGGTCGATGAGTGTGTAGTGACGCCTTCATCGAGCAGCGCGTAGGTGTCGAACTCCCCCCGTGGACCAGTGACAACCACGGGGCAGATCTTCAGCATCACGGTCTTCAGGCCGGCAGCATTAGTGGGTGCTACCGACAAGACCGCTGCATTGTGGCTCGACGAATGTTCGGGTTGCGCAGCTGATCGTGCGTTAGGTCGCGCTTCTTCGTGCAGTGTTGAGTGGTGCGGGCGGTGGCATTGGTTAATGCCGCACAGCTTCGCCTTGCATTGGTACCGGCGATGTTTCTTGTCGGCGCATCGGAAGCAAACGCCTTTCTCTTTGACCAGCTCCCAGCGCTTATCGACGGTCAGTGCCCGGTAGGTTGGGCACTGATGTAGCGCATGGGCTTGGTTGCAGCTCTGGTCAGTCTCTTGGTTGCAGTTGTGGTCTGCTCATCGGTCAGTCTTTGCTTCTTGTTCCGCGCCCTCGTCGGTAGTGTACACGGCATTTCTCTTCTTAGTTGTCGCTGCTGGTCTCGTTTCACGGGCGGCGGAGGTCACTGCGGGCGTATAAGTGTAGCGCAGTGCCATATCCGCCTCTCGCATGAGGAAGCGAGATAGCAAGACGATTCCGGGTTCCACCGGTTCTCTGGTTCTATCCGGCTCGAAGGACCAAGATGTAGGCGATGGTTCACAAAGTCTACACGATGTACTGGAGAGTTCGATTCCTAGCTCCTAGTAATTCAGGTTCCTAGTTCGATGTGGATTGTAGTTCAATTAAACACGGTTGCTTGTTCAAGTTCCGTTGACTGAATGGTCGGATCCAATCACTTTGACTACTTCAGTTCGGCTACATTTATTTAACAAACTTATTCTCTATATATAAATTTTTACGGTCTTACAACTAGTGCGGTATACACGCCGCAGTTAAAAGGGGCGTGGCCTATTTTTACATGTTTCCGGTGTTCATGCTGTCGCGGGCAGGCTCGGCGTCCACAACAATTATAATCATTAGCAGAGCTAAAAATATCAAACAGCTTCATTCAAAAGTGTAGCTTAGGCAAAAACTCCTAATTAGAAATTATCATTGAAATTAGCCAAAACAAAGTTAATATCCCATGTGCTACTGTAAGCTTCGAACGAAGTAATAATTTAAAAATTACTGTTACGTATCATCGGCAACCTGAAGGCATTGAATTAAGATCCTTTAATTGTTCCTTCTATTCCATGGTCCTATATTAGGAGCTATTATCAAACTAAAGAGTTCAAAAAATAAATAACTGTCGATATTGAATTCTTACTACTTGACAGTCTTCTAATAAAAGTTCCACCATCTCACAGTATATACAGTATGAATATTATAATATCAAGATGCGATCCGGAATATCTCTTTGACAATAATACGAATACATTGCTAAATAAAAGCAGAAAAAGTTGAGTCACAGTTCGCGAAACAGGAGTCTTCAATCAGTATTGTAAGAAAACAAAGGTGGAATGGGTTAAATAACTGAATAAAATAACATCTTATTAGTGTAATCGAATCAACGGCTAAAACGTCCGGGTCACTATACGATATGAAGACTAGGCACCGAGTAACCGTTAAGTTTTCAACGTATATATCTAAAATACCGAAAGGTAATATATGGTCAATTGTCTCCAAGCGATAATTATGTGTCAAATAGCCCCATATTTAAATCGCCACACTGACGAAACGTCATCTCACGACGAATGTCGGCGCGAATGTCTACGCGCGTGCATACGGGTATGATACATACGGTGCATCACTAGACATTTCAGTGGTTTTGATCTCAGTTGAACCCATCATTCCTTATTTGACGTCAGGTCAGGAGGAAATGACTCACGGGTAATAATCATCCCGATTATATTTCTTGTGTGTCTATCAGCCGTTATTAATGAAATAAAAACATTAAAATTCTGATCTAATTCGAGATCTCTGTCTGGCGCTAAGATGAATTTAAAAATATACACATATAATATACCTACACAGTTTTCCAATATTTTTTTTATGTTTCATTATCTACTGATAATAGAACAAATTGAAGGAACCTGATCGATTTAAATTTACCGTTATAAAGTCGCTCGCTTGAAATTTACTGTTATACTACCAGCTGCGACGTAATATTGTTTAAATGAACAAAAAACCAGGCACCATAATATGGTATAAATAAATCAGGCCCGCAGGTCCATACTAAATTAGCAATTAGGTGACATCAAAATAAATAAAAAATAAGATCAAAATTGAGACTGAGTTGTTGAAGCTATTTTATAGATTCCGTAACTCTTCCTGATACATTAACAGATACAGGCAATTATATTAAAGTGGAAGTAGATAATGTAATGAAGAGGTTAAGAGGTAGAAGTTTAGGTTTGCTCTAAACGCGCTCTAATGTGCCCGTAAAAAAATACTCAAAACATGTTTTACTTGTTTAAGCAATCAGTCAGCGCAAGGCAATCTAACGTCACGGTACAATATCTTCGTGAAACCGTTCGGCAATTGCCGCAATGACGTCATACGCCATCCGCAAGAAATCTCGCGCGGCACAGATTACGAGCTCCCAGGAGATCTTCAATTCAGGCAACGGACTGCAGCGTGATCGAATTTGAAACGTCATCTTGTATGATTTGGTCAATAATAGATGTCATGGGATATAGGTATGATCTTGGAATTGTAATAAACCGAGGCACGAGGCGAACGCGAGGTGGACACTGTCGACAACTGGTGTGAGGACCCTAAACTGTTTGTGTAGGTACGCCAGCGACAACAGTGAAAATGGTGCGTGCGTAAGTGAGTCTTCATCTAAGTGAGTCTTCATCTGGGCTGGGGCTCCCCCGCCTGCAGCACCCTCGCCGCCAGCGCCACTGACGTAATAGACGACACGTGCGGTGGTCCGCAGTTCACGTCACGCCCTCGCTGCGCAAACTCACGAGGATGGACGTCTTTTACGTCCGAACACCGGTCGAATTGAATTATTCGACGAAACAACAACAACTGACAGTCGTAAGATATCTTTCATGTCGAAACAGTTTTACAATTCACAAATTCTAGTGATGTGTTAGACACATCACTAGACACTCACATTAAATTCAAAATGATAGATTATTTTTGATAAACATGGTTATTTTTATAGCAGTTAGCGCCTGCTTAGCGTAAATATATATAATAATTTTCTAATGGAAAAATTTGGGTCACGGACGAGATGGTTATTATTATATTTAATTAAAAGGAGTCAAAGTTTACTGCAGATACTTTTCAGCCCAAGAAAAATAAGTGAAATAAGTTGCTTATCATACATGTTCACAATGCATTATTCGTATACTCCGATATAGCACCCACTTGTATAGGTTATTAAGGACTTCTTAGAATTGTCATAATAAATCATAGCTCATCAGCTGAGTTACAAAGTTTTACATCAAACTACGATGTTCAGTTAATGAAGCTGCAAATTGGATCTTAGACCCATAAATAGACCATAAATTAGCAAAATAAAAACAGAATAACGACCAGAGTACTTAGCTGTGTCTTTGACTCCGCACCGGAGAGTTTTCAAGAGGAAACCTCGTGCGCGCTGCTACTCGCTGGCGGCTCCAGAATGCACCATCCAACTACACACCTGGGGCGAAGCTCGAAGGTACACTTGTCAATAATAGCCCCATTTGTTTAAATCGGTGTCCAGCCGCCCGATCTGTCTACTGTTTTAGCAGACTACAGTATAAAGTCTAAAGACTTCGGAGTACCTAAGCTCCCATATACCGGGTGAATTTTTGAAGTGGGCGTGGTTGGCTAAATCAGAAACTATGAGGAATAGCGAAAAGTACTCAAAGGAGTCTCGTGCCCGATTTTGATGAGAACTAAAACTGCATATTTGGATTTTTGAAAAAAACAATATTTCTAGGCAGGAATCGAACACGTTGATTTTGCAAAAAAAAAACATACTTTATTATTACACCATTCGATTGTGTCGCTAATAAGGATTGAATTCTGGGAAGAAATAACATACGGCAAACTTAAGGAAAGAGCTCATTTTTAACGAAAATAGTTAAACTATAACTGATTAATTGTTCAAAATGATGACCGTTGTTTTCAATACATCGAACCCAGCTAGGATTCGACGACTCAAGGATTGTACTGCATTCAGTAAATTGCAGCAAAATACATAAAACAAACAACAAACAAATTGCAACGTCAAAATAAACCAACCTCAGACAAGGCTATTGGTAGGTTTAACGATGTTACCATAGAATAACCAAAAACCTAACATAAACCTCTAACGCTAATACCATTTCTTCTTGATTCGGGTTTAAACCTGGGTCCAAATCAAAAACCTACCTTAGGCCAGCAACCATAATAAGGCTGAAGGAGGTTGAATTAAGGTTACTTCCCACACGGTTTTTTAAACCAAAGGAGGTTGAATTACGCTTAATGGCGTTAAACCACAGATTAAGTATCAGAAAGGATGGAGATTATGCTTGGATAGCATGTCCATTTAATGTTGGTGTGAGTTCCCATATCTGCATTAGTGTGCGTGAGTAGGGAAGTGATCGCTAGTGCCGACCTTATCGATAAAAACATATCTAAACAAAACTGCAGAATATGAAAATATAGGAAATAATATTTATGCTAAAAATATTTGGTTTACAGAACATGCAAAAATAATTTCATAATACTCATAAGTAGCAGTTTTTCAGTGTTGTTATCATAACAATGTTTGACGTTTTAAGACAGATTCATGTTAATTTGACTGCACTAAATCCAGCTGATTCTAAACAGGAATTAGAAAATACGATAACTTCTTATTTTTTGGATTCTATAGACATGGTAAGGCAAATTATTAAATAATATAGTTTAATCCATGCCAATATATAACAGTGAAAAGTTGTCTGTTTGTTTGTTTGTTTGGGGAGCTTTCACGCGGTATTGGCTTGACGGATTTTGATGAAGTTTAGAATGGAGATAGCTTATACACTGGAATAAAACATAGGATACTTTTTATTTAGGAAAGTTGTAAGTTTCAACGGGAAAACTGGAAAATGTTGATTACTCATTGTAAGGAAGAAAATAGACTGCTTTTTTTCGCGATAAACAGTAGTCCCCGCGTACGAAGTCGCGGGCGGGTAAACTAGTTACGAAATAAATTTAATAAATACTTATCACACTGACACTCGACAGAAGCACGCTATAATATCTACACTAAGTTACACTTTACTTTTGCTTGGCAAACCACATGGTATACTTACAAAAATACGTAAGAGTAACTCTAACGAGACTTGCACGATTTCAGCAGACGACACTAAAAAAGAGGCTAATAGCATATCGGTTGTTATCGTATCGGTAGAGATCCCTATTATTGTGGGGTTCGTGGCGACATACATATTATGATAGATGACCACCGATGACGCATTCCGTTAATTTGGATGTCGCAATTCGCAACAAAGTGCTTAAGATTTTAGATATAGGATTTTCTCGTCTGTGTGCACACTGAAAGATTAAAAAATCGGCATGGTGGCCGGCCCGGTTAATAGTGTGTTAAAAATAGTACATTACTGCCGCGGTCTGTAATGACTGCGTTGCTGGCAGCGATGATGATGGTCGAGAACTTAACTAAGCAAAGCTTGAGGCCATCATAGCGTGGCCAGCAGGGCAGTCATTGCAGACCAAGGCTTGTATAGTGCTTTACTCAAACAATGCGAGGAATTTAAATAAAACCAGCTTAGTATAATAAGAATTTATTCAAACAATGCAACAACAACGAAAACAACAACGATAAAGACAACAACAACGACCACAACAACAGAATCAGAAGCAGAAAGAGAAACAGAAACAACAACAACAATCACGATCACATCAGCTTTCAAACAGAAAAATAAACCATTAAAATCGGTTCATTCGTCTGGGAGCTACAACGCCTCTCTTTTCGCGTTCGGGGTTAACGAACCCACGGAATAAATAATAGTGCTACGACAAAAGACGACAATAATGGATTTTCAAAGGAAAGTGCTGGCCGCAAAACACGACAATAATGAAATTCCTTACATTTTTGCTGGCGCCTATTCAAGCAGCGCGGCAAGGTCGACATTGCCCAAAGAAGGTTGTCGAAGTAATGACCACATTAATAGTATTGTTTGAGTAATAGTACAATTCTACAATCTAAAGCAATCAATTGATGGACAGCCGACTTCTGTTACTTCGAAGTAAAGTGGCAAAGTATCAGGCATATTGCATACACAGTGGCATATAACAATTTCTTAGGTACTTCAACCAACACTTGAAAAATAAATCCTCCCTTATTGCACCCCTCCACCTCCTTATTTGACACCTGTCACTTTGAGGGACCACTGTACTTGCTTGGCCCACGATTTAAGGAGGGAGCGGGGAAAAGGGAGTTTGAAGAACGCCCCTGAGAGTAGACTTTCCCACCCTCTGAGATATGTTTTTTTTTGCTTGCTTCGCTTCGCTCCCTCCTTCACCATCTACCCTAAAAAACAGCACTTATTAGAAGCGTAAAACTTCAAAAAAAATATATATATATATATTTATATTAAAAAAACATATCTCAGAGGAGAGAGAGAGAGATCCTTCCCCCCCACTCTCAGGGGCGGTACTTATCCCCCTACCGGTTGCCCCCACCCGCTTTCCTAAAACCGTGGGCCAAGCTTGTACAGTTTGTTGACGATTGGTAATAAAATAACTGATTGGCGCTGGTTTAATTTATGATTTTAATGATTAAAGGATTTACATAGGCGACACACATAAAGCAAAATGGTAATAGGAAGCAGATGAGAATGAGTGACAAGTAATAAGAATGAATGTTAGATACAGATAAAAATAAGCACAGAATATATTTATAATCTTAAACATATACCCCCGCGCTCACGAAGTCTGAATCAAGAGTCTTATCTAATTGGGCACAATTCTACCTCTTTGGTCAGAATACAAAACAAAATTTTAGTATGGCAACTCTAAAGATACTATCAACGTCATGTCAAGTCAGCACAGCAATTCCATAACTTGGCTACAATCGGATTATCACTTTTTTCATAGCAAATTCGACTCTATCGCAAGGCATTAGTGGCTGCGATACTTAGAATTCGATTGAAGCCAAGTTATGAAATCGGGCTGCGGTTGTCATGTTTGTTGCTGTCAATCAGTCTTCTTACAGTCAAGTACTCGATAGGCTATAAAATTAGAAAATATTATTGATTGAATTTGGTTTTACAAATAAAATAAACATAGCGACACAAACTTACAATATTAAAAATGAGACTATTTTAAAAGACTTGAGTGCTTCTATGTAATAATGATGCTGTTATGAATTGGACAATATTTCAGTGAAATTACCATGTGTGTCTTTACAGTGAAAATGTGATAATTTATATGAACTAAATATTAATTATGTACCTACGATAAAGCTATATAATGTTTTAGGTACAACAGTTTTATAAATATGTGATGTAAAACTTATAAATTAAATATTATTCTAGTCGATAACATTGTTTTTTACTTCTGTAATCTAGTTTTACTTTACAAAGTTACATTTTAGGAAAATAAGTACAAGCAGGTCAATATTTACTAGGTAAGTTAAAATAGTAGCCTTTGCCATGCAGTGGCTACAGTAGGCTTGTAATTTAGTAATAAAAGATGGTAGATTACAAGGTAAGTAATAGTGTTTGAAAAATAGTGTCCTGCAGTGGGACACAGTAAGGCATAGATTAGTAAGTAGCAAAATTACACAGAATTACTGAGAGGTAGTAAGACTAATTTATGAATAGGGTGCATATTGTATTCACCCTTTGCAGTTTTGATAAGGACAAACCGGGTTAGTTGGTCGTCTTTTGATTTATGAATTTGAATAATTCTCCCCATAGGCCAACATGCCGGAGGAGTGTTTTCATCTTTGAGAATTACTAAATTTCCTATTTCTAGATTAGGAGATATATTTAACCATTTTGGTCTATTTTGAAGTTCAGATAGGTATTTGTTATACCATTCTTTCCAAAATTGTTGTTTAATTGAAGTTATTCTTTGCCAAATACTAAGTTTATTTTCTGAAATTTTGATAAGGCTTGGTTCTGGAATATCTAAAAGGGTAGATCCTATTATGAAATGTCCGGGACTTAGATAATTTAGGTCATCAATAATATCTGAAATTGCTGATATTGGCCTGGAGTTCAAAATAGACTCAATTTGACATAAGATAGTATACAATTGTTCGTAAGTCATTCTACAATTTCCTAGTTTCTTTTTAAGTAATAATTTTGCTTGTTTAATGCCAGCCTCGTAGATTCCACCCATGTGGCTAGCTGATGGAACTGTAAATTTCCATTCTATGCAGAAACTATTTGTATAGTCAATTATTTTGCTGTAAGATGTCTCATTTTTGAAAAGACTGTAAAGTTCATGTAATAAATTACACGATCCATGAAAATATGCTCGCATTGTCAGATTTTATGGATCTGCAAATTCCACGTCTAGCGCAGAACCTTTTGAGACAAGCTACGAATGAATCTGTTGATAAATCTGAAGCTAATTCGAGGTGTATAGCTCTTGTGGCTAAACATATGAATAAACAAATATAGCTTTTTGTATATTTTGTATTGCGAAGGGTTGAAGATTTGATAAAGATAGGACCACCAAAATCCAAACCTACTTGAAGAAAAGCATGTTCTAGATTGATTCTATGAAACGGTAAGTTAGACTTTTTTTGCTTACAGGCTTGACTACGCACGATACCTGGTACATACTATGCATTTGTAAACTACTTTTTTCACTTCTACTCTTGCGTGAATAGGCCAGTAGGCTAGTCTCAGGTTAGAAATGGTGTTCTGGAGGCCTGAATGAAAGAGTTGTAAGTGAAACTTTTGTATGATGAGAGATGTGATATGATTCTTGTTAGGTAATATAGGATATTTTTGGTTGTATTGAATGTGAGCATGTTTGATCCTGCCACCAACCCTGATAATATTGCCGCTATCTATAAAAGGAGATAACCTTTTAAGAGGACTAGATGAGTATGTGTATGTTTTTTTGTTCAACTTCAGTTCTATCAACTCTTTTTTGAAGTGAAAGGCTTGAATAATTCTTATTATGAGATTACGACTGGTTTTTAGCTCTTCAGGTGTGAGAGGACCAGTAATCTTTGTGCTTAGGCTCTTTAGAGCTTGACAAAATCTATAACATAGTGCCATAGTGTTTTGAAGCTTTTGAAAACTTGAAAATCTTTGAAATATGTTCATGAAATATTTTACATCTTCATTGTTGTAATTTTCTGTAAATATATTTGCCGTATGTGAACTTACTTCTAGAGTGTTGTGTGTATGTAAGGATTCTACTTCAATTTCTGAAAAATTATTATTGTGAGGCCATTCATCTGGGTGTGATAATAACCAGGTAGGGCCGTGCCACCAGAGTGTGAGGTTTTTTAACTCTTTGGGATGTACACCTCGTGTGATGAGATCTGCGGGATTCTCATGTGTTCTGACATGATTCCAGGAGTCTGAGTCAGTGTTTTGTAATATTTGTAATATCCTGTTGGCTACATAGATTTCCCATTTTTTGTGAGGAGACCTTAACCAATGTAAAACAATGGTAGAATCTGTGTACAGATGCACAGAATTAATTGTAATTACTACTTCCAAAGCGGTTTTAATTTTATTTATCAGGATAGATAGTAGTACTGATGCACAAAGTTCAAGGCGAGGTATTGTCACCCTTTTCAACGGAGCTACCCTGCTTTTACTAATTATCAAATGAGATGTTGGAATTTGATTTAAATACTCTCCTACAATATAGATACATGATCCATACACTACAGAACTAGAATCGCTAAATCCAACCAAGTGGACCTTGTGTGGTATGTCTGAGAAGGTGTATCTAGGTATTGTTAAGTTACATAATAGTTGGAGACTGCTGTAAAATGGTAACCATTGGGTGAGTAAGTAATTAGGTAAAGGTGCGTCCCATTCTAATTTCTCTTTCCAAAGCTGTTGCATGAAAAGTTTTGCTGTGATAATTACCACTGATAAATATCCTACAGGATCAAATAACTTGGCAATTATTGATAGGACATTTCTTTTTGTGAAATTTGTACATTTTTGAGGACTAGGGATGTTAGTTTTGAAAACATCTTTCACTGGGTCCCATTTGAGACCAAGTGTGCTTGTTTCATCACCGATGATCAAGCTGTTAGGTGAAAAATCATCTTTTTTCTTTATCACATTTTGTAGGATTTTAGGATGGTTAGCTGTCCATTTATGTAGTTGAAATCCACCTCTTTTAAATAATGAAATTAATTGATCGCAAAGTTCTATTGCTTCTGGTAGGGTATTTGTACAGCAGTGAACATCGTCCATGAATGTTTGGTATTTGATGCATTTTGCAGCTAGTGGATAATGATGTCCATCTTGTTTAGCAAGTTCAAGTAATGTCCTAAAGGCTAGATATGGAGCACATCTAGTTCCATATGTGACTGTGTTCAAACGAATGATACGCAGTTCGTCATTAGTTGTTTTTCTCCATAATATGCACTGTAAATAGCAATGTTACATTAATGTTTCTGAACATTTTGATTATGTCACAAGATAATACAAACTTGAAAGTTCTCAGTCTGAGGATAATATCAATGATATCTCAGATATCTGTGTAAATATTGGGACCTTCATGCAATACCTGATTCAAAGATATTCCACTGGAAGACAAGCTTGACCCGTTGAATACCACACAAACTCTCGTTGAGATACTTTGAGGTTTAATTACCAAATGTTGTGGGAGAAAGGCCATTTTAGGGTTATCTTGTTGGTGTGGTGTGGTAGTAATAGGCAGATATGATGCATGTCCTAGTTCTAGGTATTCCTCAATAAAATCTGAGTATTGTTGGTGCAATGTGGAATTGGTTTGTATTCTTTTTTCTAGCTGGAGAAAGCATTTTTGTGCAATGTTGTATGAGTCACCTAGCATTTCTAGTTTTTGTGCAATGTTGTATGAGTCACCTAGCATTTCTAGTTTTTGTGCAATGTTGTATGAGTCACCTAGCATTTCTAGTTTTTGTGCAATGTTGTATGAGTCACCTAGCATTTCTAGTTTTTCAGGAATTATTGGAAGCTGTACTGTAAAACGTCCTGTTGGATCTCTAGTTGTAGTATTGTCAACAACAAAAAAAAAAAAAAAAATGTCAAATTTGATTTATTCAAATAAATCTTCACAATAGATGTGTTCTGGTGTGAAAGTTTGTGAGATAGATTTAGATTCAACCTCTTCTTGTTCCCAAAAACGTTGTAGTAATTGATCACAAGATTGTTCACAGCTAATGTGTGCAGATAAGACTGTTTGTGAGTTTGAATTCGATTGACAATGGACTGTATTGTATAAAGATTGCATGCTTAATTCAATGTCACCTGTAACTACCCAGCCGAACACAGTATTTATGAGCGTTGGTCTATGTGGGCCTAACTGAATGAGTCCCTGCTATAGCAGAGAGTAGAATAACTGGCCACCAATTAGTAAATCAACATGTTTGGGGACATTAAATAATGGATCTGCTAATTTGCAATCTTTGGGCACTTTGAAGTTGTCAAAGTGTATGTATGTTTGTGGTAATCTTGCAGAGATTTGATCAGTAGTGATGCAAGTTAATACTGTTGTATAATCATTGAAGCGTGATGCTATATTGACTGTTGTCGAGTTTGATGAATGTGTAGGTGTGTTTCCTATACCATGAATAATATATTTAGTTTGTTGTGATAGTGGAAGCTGTAGCTTCGCAGCTAATTAATTTGTGATGAGACATACCTGACTGCCACTGTCTAGCATTGCACGACATGTTGTCCATTCTCCTTCATTATTTTGTATTTTGATAATAGCAGTAGATAAATAAACCTCTGATTGGTTTGCGTGTAAGAGTAGCACTGAGGCTCGCGAATCTAAGTTAGATACTTTGTTAGAAACATTACATTGGTTTTCCTGACTTGAGCCTAGCACTGGACTACTCACCTGAGTTTTATGAATATTCTTATCTTTATTATCAGCTGTAGTGTTAGTAACAGAAATAGAGGGTATGGTAGGGTTGTCGATATGGATAACTGTATGATGTTTTTTCCGACATATAAAACAGGAATTTTTTGAGCACTTATGTTGAAATTTGTACGGTTTGAGGCAATTGTAGCACAATTTTCTGGACTTGACTAATTCATTACTTTGCAGAGGACTCAGTTCTAAAAATGAAGGACATTTGAATAACTCATGAGACATATTACACAAAACACAGCTGTTGGTAACAGTACCTACATGGGTGGATACACGAGTAGGAGGCTTTGTCATGTTATATGACTTATTAGCTGGCTTGTTGTCATACATTAGCTCAAAGGCATTTGAGCGTTTAGATAGGAAGTCAATTAGCTCTATAAGTTTAGGCAAATTATCACAATTTCGGCTCAGTTCCCAGGCAGATCTAAGAGACTGATCTAATTTTTGAACAATTATGTATATCAACAATAAATCCCAGGAATCTACTGGTATTTTAAGTGATTTTAAGGAATCTAAGCTTTGTTGAAGTGTTACAAGGAAATGTTTAACATTGTTTCTGTTAATGCTTAGAACTGACATTATGTTTCTGATGTAAAAGTTGACATTTATTAGCTTATTTTCATACCTCTTCGTGAGAATTTCTATGGCTCGTTTGTGATTGTCTCCGGAGATTGCAATTGAGTTGATGAGTCTGGCAGCATCTCCTCGTAGCAGGGACTTGAGATATTGAAGTTTTTGAAGTGGTGTCAGTTGATCATTTGAGTCGATCACTACATCAAATAATGCCTTAAAATTTGACCATTCATTTATATTTCCGTGAAATTGAGGAATCTGTAAATCGGGAATTCTGATATTAGGTTTGATCGTCATAGATTGGCGGTGAAAAGACTGAAAGGAAGCATCGATTTGATGTTGTTCGTGCTGCTTTATTAGCTCGGTTCGTGCTTGATATTCATAATATTTATCTTCTGTTGAAGCTCTTTCTTCTTGATTGCGCTCAGACTTTGCATCGCTGTCGGCCATTTCAATGTCGTCCTGTACTGCGTTGTATTTTTTGAACAACTCGACAAGTTCCGCCTGTCGGATTTGTAGCTCGTATGTTTTATCACCATTGTCTGGGATGTCCACGAAGTTGTAAATACGCGTCATACGACCTTTGAAGTTGCTTCGTCTGTTGACCAGTTTTTCCAACGTTTCCGTCATTGTAATGAGGAATGCTGAAAGGGATTGCTGAAAACGTAGATCGTTCTGTTGAACTCTTGATTCGCTGTTGCGTAAGTTTTGATTGTTCTGTTGAACTTATGATGCGCTGTTGCGTTGATTTTGATACGCCATAATTGCCGCGTTCCACATAAGAATGCTATACCATTTGTGTTAACATGAATGACTAGCGCTCAATCAGCGTTTCTCTTACGAAAAACCAGCAATGTTAGCACGGTTGACATCTACAAGTGAAACGTGTTGCTGCTAAAAGAAATGTCAGTTTGACATTTTGTTTACATCGAAAAATAAACGGCCATTTGTTTGTAACTGTATGCTTGCCAGGAGAATTTCGTTTGGCATTCGTTCGGTAAAATAAACTCTTTCCTTCGATTTGCATTTAAATTACTCGGTTAAAATCCTAAATTTCGGCATTATTTTGGATCCGGCTCAGTTCTTCACCTAGACGCAGCATTCTTTCGGACTCCGGCGAAGATTTTCATGATGACTTCGGCTTCGAATATTGACTCTGATATGCATGTGGATATAACACTCGCTAACCTTGTACAAGGCCGCGACAGCGATTCGGAAGATGAAATATTAATTGAAACATTGCTGAATTCATCCTCCGATTCCGACGAAGAGGTTCCACGTAAACGGACTTTGCGTCCCAGAGTCACCCTTTATGTTGAGAAGGTGGTGGCTCTCTACAATGAACAGGAATTTAAATCCCATTTTAGGTCAGTCTAATGGTTTTATTTGGATAATTTCATGTTACAAAAGCTAATTGGTTCTAAGTGTGATTGGCAATGACTTGAAACGAACACTCAAGGGTTGTCCCACAATACAACCGGAATCACAACTGATGCTAGCCTTATGGAAAATGGCCACTACAGAAACATATAGGTATGCATGTTTTTTTTATGTAGGCATATTATTATAGAGGGGCTATTAAATTACACATCAGAAAACTAGCCACTCATCAATTAAATAACTTTGCATATCAAAAATACTGATTGCACATCAAATTAAGCAACCACACAAAACTTTGGATTGGTTAGGTTCAAGATAAGATGTTGTTCACTCATAACATGAAGTGAGCAAGCGAGCCTAGGGTGCGTGCTGCGGCAGCTGGGTGCTTTTAATGGCCATTCCCAATATTCAAACTACATACTACTTACTAGTAGATAGATAGCTATCTCGGGTCATGGTTAAGTTTTGATCTATCCTTTGCCATCATACCACAAATGCAGATAGCCCATCTTTACAGCAGGTTAACTGTAAATTGCCCGGCTATCAAGCACAAGATTTTACTAAGTTATTAGAGTTTATTTAATAGCAATCATACATATAACATAACATGTTGGTTAAATGTAATTTACATCGTAAAGCCACATACATAATACGATAGTAGTGTAAAAAAATCAAAGTAGGCTACTACTCTTTTTTTTGTTACTTGGAGCATTTTTGTTTGCACAAAATGGTGTATTTTTTTATTTGCAGTTAAATTCTACCCCTGTTTTATTAATTTTACCTACTAACCTGTTTTTTATATTATTTCAGGTCTCTCTCTGACCGGTTTGATGTTGGCAAAGCCACAGCATATCGTGCTGTAAGGAGAGTCACCCAAGCTCTAGTGACTAGAATATCAGATTTTATTAAATGGCCCACACATGACCAATGTATCCTGATTAAAAACACTTTTCAAGAGTGTAGTGGATTCCCAGACATAATAGGAGCTTTAGACGGAACCCACTTTCAAATTGAAGCGCCTAAAGAAAACAGTAAAGACTACTTTAATAGAAAAGGTTATGCATCTATATAAATGCAGGTATATAATGTATTCAATTTTTTTTTAACTAATTGGCTGGTGTTTAACCACTATCTCACCTGTTGGTAAGAGATGATGTGGTGGTGGCATGCTAGGCACTAGAAACTGACTCTCAAGGGCAGTTGGCAGAATGCACTGTTAGGTGCTTGGTGAGATTTACAAACTTGAGGGTGAAAGCTAGCCAGGCTAGAAGTACTAGAAAATTCCATACCACCATGCTTTGGATTTCCTGAAAATGTCTCCTTCACTGGAAACTCAATGTCTGAGGATGGATTTGAACCCAAGACGGCTTGATCAGTTATCAGATCTGATTGCCCCTGGGCTGCCATCACTTTAAAATATTGTATTATTTTTCCAAGCAATCAGCATATAAATATCCCACTGCTAGGCAAAGCCTCTTTTATCAGGGACATGCTTAAATTTCAAGCCTGCCACAACTTACTGGCAATTTGAAACCCAAGCTATTCTTAGCATATCATGCATATCATGTATCATGTTTGCTACAGAAACCTAAATATTTTAACCTGGTGGGTAAGCCTGCAAATATCCCATAGTCATATGTTCACTATTTCACCTTAACTTAAGCAGTCTTAGAAATGTTGAATAGTGACTAATTAGCTAAATTGTCTTGTTTTAAAAGTGGCTATTCAACCTCACTAATACCTCTGAACTTTTAAAGACTCAAAGATGGATGTGAACTATTATGATATGTGTATATATTTTACACAATTTTCCTTAGTATATAATAGATATTTCCCTTTACAGGCAGTCTGTGATGCTAAGGGTGTGTTTACACATGTTTTTATTGGATACCCAGGATCAACACATGATATGAGAGTGTTCAGATGCTCCGATCTTAAGAACTACTTGGGAAATGATGAGAAATTCCCTGAGAATACACACTTGGTTGCTGATACAGCATATGCAATAAACAAAAATATGATGGTACCATACAAGGACAACGGAAGGCTAACCTTGAGGCAAAAAAATTTCAACCGAACATTGAGTACAGCACGAGTACACATTGAAAGGGCATTTGGTTTGCTTAAAGGTAGATGGCGAAGCCTCCTCAACTGTGTACCAATGCATAAAGTGGAATATATGTCCAAATACATTGCTGGATGCTGTATTCTACATAACATATGTTTAAAACAAGAAGATTTTATTGACTTTTTGGCAGAAGAGACAATAAATGATAATCTATTAACAGTCATGAATGAAGAGGCAAGTAGTGAAGGAGGAGTAATAAAAAGAAATAATATTTCTGATAATTTACCCATGAGTATTTGAACAAAATAATATTAATTTAGTAAAGATATATTTAATACAAAGATCAAAAGGGGCCTGACAAGGGGACCCACTCTCACATCACTCTTTATAACTGTACTTCATTCCGTAATGAAAAATCTACCTTGGAAGAGCATGGGGTTATATATAAACAGGAAAAAACTCACGCCTGTCTCCTTCCGACACTCGCATATGGAAGCCAAACTTGGACATATACACAAATGAAGCAAAACACAAGATCAAAACCTGTCAACAAGCTATAGAAAGAAGAATCCTAAAATCAGACTTATAGACAAGACACAGATATCAGGAATAAAACTAAGATTATAGATGCTCTACTAAAATGTCTATGAGCGGGGCATGTCGCCAGAATGCCAAAGGATAGATGCACTATCCTTTTTTACAACAACTGTATGGAAAGTACCAATAGGAAAGAGAAAGACAGGGAGACCACTTGCAAGAAGGGCAGATAAGCTAAGAAAAGCCACAGGCAGTAAGAACTGGACAGAGCAAGCTAATGACCGGGAATGCTGGAAAAGCTGGAGGAGGCCTATACCTGAGGGGTCCAAAATAATAAAATATTGTATAAAATTGTAAATAGTTAAGGATTAAAATAAAGGCATTTTTATTTTATATTACAAAGTGACAAGTTTTTATTAACAGATTAATTCTTAACAATATAACCTTAGGAAGGCACTTTGCCATAAATACAATGTTTATTTAGGTACCTCAGGAACATCTATACTTATAATAAAACTGTAACAGGTCCAATTCTGTAACTTGTTTTTTTTGAAAGCTCTTCTCTATTCCTTACTGAAGCCAAAACTGTTTTTTTTTCTGTCTGTATCTTGGTTAGGCATCATGCCGAAACTACTGGTTGGTATTCATGTTTTACGCTTTATAGTATTTCCGTAGTTCACCTCTAGGATACTCAAGGAATATTCCTCCAAATTTCAAATACCTAGGTCCACCTGTTTAGGCTGGGCGTTGTCTGCCAATCAGTCAATCAGTCAGTCAGTCAGTCAGTAGGTGGTACTGTTTTATAGGCATGATTAAAATAATTTAATAAAACACATATTTTTATTATTCTGTCCTATTGTGAAGGGCATCTATACTTCCAAGAAGGAGATATTAAAAAAAAAGGGTACTAAAAATAAGCTACTGGACAAGAATATAACATTTTATTTAAATCGTGTCTGTATGTTAGTCTGTATATTTGTTCACAAGTCACGTAAAAACAACTGCAACTGGACCGGTTGCGATGCAGTTTTCACTGTTGGATAGCTTAAGATTAGACTTAAAAACTATCCAATTATATATAGTGTATTTGATATCTCAATCCAATGAGCAGGAGCTGATCAATTGATAAAAACTTTGAGGGATGAAGAAATTCTGATCAAATGTTGGTATTAGGTCTTGGAAGTACATAGAGTTATTTTAACCTAGAGAAATGGCCACGCGTGCGAAGCCGCGGGTACAGCTAGTAAAAAATATAATTGTTATTAAATGTGAAGCTGCATTTGTAGTACCCTACATATGTGTGCGTTAGCTCTGTAATGGCTGAGTCGTAGACAGAGAAACCAACTGTTTAAGGGCTGAGTGGACTTGGATGAAAGTGTATTTATTCCCCATAATAATACATGGTACCTTTTATTAGTACACACAGATTAAGCTAGTTAGTTATGGAAAAAGTAAAGGACTGCAAATATCACCAAATTGACAATAAGTGACAAAAATTGACAATTTGAACAATTACAGAATTATCAACATTTAGGTACCATAAAAATAAAATATAACGAAATATATATATATATATATATGTATATATATATATATACCTAGTCACTATACTGATAAAATGTAACATGTAGGTACCTAAAATTTACTGCTGGGTTACTGCTGCAACCAGGAGTACAAACAGGAGTACAGTGTACCAGGAGTACAGTGGTTTTAGATTTTATAGGCTCAAATCCATAATTTTAATCACCCGATTAGGAGACAACCTGTATCAAATCTGGTTGAAAATGAGAATTTGTCAAACTAAACATTTTTCAACATCAATAGAATCAACAAAACAATATTAAACATAACAAAACATCACAATCAACAAAATAAAATGTATAACATTAGGGAAACTATTTAACATGCAAAATCAGTAAAGTGCCGGAACACATAAAAGTAATACTGAATAAAAAAAAATAAAAAAAACGTTTTATACATAAAAGATAATAGATGAAATATGGCGATAATCTCCGAAACAACAAAGTCAAAAATTTTGAAAGAAAAATAACATATAGTTGCTTACTTAAAAATTACAGGAAAACCTATAAGATGTCTATGGTTTCTCATTTGTTCAAGTTTCAGGGGAGGTATCCGACTGAAACTTGGAATTAGTTCCGTTGTCAAACTACAAATCTTAAGAGCCATCTTGTCCATCTGTCCATATGGTGCAGCGTAGATGGACGGACAGACATGACGACACAGAGATTCGTAGTTTGACAATGGAACTATGATAAATAGAGGAACAATTAATCAGTCTTTGGATTTCTCCTTTCTAAATAATTTTCTAATAAACTTATATTTTTTTTATCCATATTCATTCTTTCTTCATGGCGCCTTTGTCTATTAATATCTAATTGTTTTATTAGGTCAATTTTTTCCCTGTGTCGACTCCGTTTTTCTTCGGACGTACGTCGCTGTAATGAAGTTCTTCTGTTTTCAGTCTGAGGTGGAGGTTGGTTCTCGGAATTTTCTGTGTGATAAAAAGAATACCATAATGACAGTAAAGATTAAATAACAATGGTTTTAATTTGATCTTGGCCTGGACTTGGGAATTGAACCTGGGATTTTTATCTTAACAACTGGTGGCACTTAAGCCGCTGGATTTCAGAGACATTTTCATTTTTTTAACTAAAGTTCCTTGATAACTCATTCGCAATAAGGGTGTGGCATAAAATGTGGGCGCTGTCAGCAAGCAGCAAAGAGATCACGATCGCACAAGATGAAATTACCAATATTCACTACCCACTATTCAAATAAAAAGTAGGTATTTATTGTGTGTGAACACATCTGTGCACTCTGTGAGTTTGGGTATGGGACAGATCCTGAAATAAATCCAATCCAATCCGAGACTCCAGTTGATCATCGGGTGGCGATATATCTAACATTGCGCATGACCACGCGCATACTTACCGCGAGGCGCACGCGCGCGCCTCGCGGTAAGCAACTGGTTATGTTTTTTTACATAATCTAACTTACCTACATTATTTGGTGCACTGGATATAAGGGAAACTGGATGGACCCATGCATGCTTATTAGATATACTATCCATTTTCTGTAAAAAAAATAATGAATTAATAATATTGTACTGTTTATTGCTTTTCTTTTCTAAAGTATCATTACCAAATCCTAATATTATAGGTATCAATGAATTATCTAATTAGGTTCTGGCTCACCTCAAAATAATTCCAGTTCCTTGGCTCAACACCTGTCTTACTATTGTGGTCTTTGATATCCTTGTTTTTTTTTTTTATAGTCTCATTCTTGTACTGCATTGGGCCCCTGTCACTGCTATATTTTCTTCCTGCATCTTTTGTGCAATCTAAAACATTTTATTAAGTAGGTAAATAAAAATTATGAAATAGAAGAAGTTAGTCATTGAAAATTAAAAGAAATCAACTGAATTTATTCAGACTTACTAATTCCCAAGCCTTCTTATTGGTATAACTTGGGCTACAAAATTTTTCTTCATTACTTTCATAAAATGTAAGAAGTAATAAAATGCTCTCGTTATTCCATCTATACTGATCTGCAAAATGATTTACTATTTTAAGTGTAGGCTAATGAGTATAATATAATCACAACATGTTAGTAGGCAGAAGCTGGAAGTTAATCTGGAGCATAGCTTTGACCACTTCTTCAACCATATAGAAAAGTAACATGCCGGAAACCCACTCCTTTCCAACTGATGTTCCCACTAGCAGGTATTTAACACCAAACATCCCTCGAGTGTTTGCATGTAGTGTGGAGAAAAAACAGGAGTCTGATAGTCGGCATTACCTATATACTAACTACCACCTCCTGTTCAACAAAAAAAACAGGAGCTTTTTAAGGCATACTGCCCCCCAGGAAAACAGTTCAATGGACACAATGCTCACCCGTGCTGAAAACCTTTCCCCAGGCATGAGTTACAGTGGTCAACTTGGAAGTCCCTACCACCTCCAGACTCAAGTTGGCCAGAGACAACATGGTTAAATGGGGCTATATTATGGTATCTCAGAAGCAATGTAACTGCAGAACTCCCACAAAAAGCATGTCTCATTTGCTCTCATTCCCACTGTGCCCAAGCACCTGCCTCCACAGAGAAGACCTGCTAAACGTGTCAGAAAAGGATATAGAAGTTGTCACTTACTGGGCCAAAGTAATTTAATTTAACAATCAAGTTGTAAATCTCATTGACATGAGAAGAAGAAGTAATAAGAGGCTGTTAAAAACAGAGATCCACCTACTTTTATTGTCTATATTTTGCTGCATCACAATAGTGCTTGTCAATGTGGACTGGGTTTGTTGTTGTTGAATATCCGAAGCATCTACTGCTGTACTTACTAGATATTAACTTCTTTTTTTTATCATTTAACACGTTATCTGTCCAGTGTACCGAATACAGTACACGCCGCGTGGGTCCATCACGTCCGTGTACCGTAAACGGTACACTCGCCCCTGTCTCTTTCTATGTGCTCTAACTTCATGGACTTGTGTGTTATGTTGCTCTATTTATCAGGACTTGTCAACAGGACACCAATGAATAGAAAAAACGGAAAACATGTATTTTTTTTCTTTCTAAAAAAACTGTTTATTAGTAAAAAGGCTTTATTTATGCAAAGCAACTTCAGAAAAACATTGAAGACAGTACGCCTTTTTACATTTATTACAGTGCGTTGTCACTCTTTTAGCTTTAGCTCTCGCATTATTTGGAAGACTTCCCAGGTCAATAAGTTTTTTATAACACCCTTCAACTCGACAAGTCCGTGTACCGTATTCGGTACACGGGTAAAAGGTGTGATAAACCGAGTGATATGCTATTAATTATGCATATCTATCCAAAACCAGTTATTTTGTATTGATTTGAGACAGAATATTACAAAAATTGATTTGGACATTTGGGGTTATCGAAAAATTATGTATGGGGACAGTTAACTTGTTAATAGAGGGATTTATAGGTATTGAAAGAAAACTCAAAGGGATCAACAGAAATAAGTCCTTGTACACTACCTGTGTACTCAATGTTTATAAATCCATAAAACTCATTTTGCATACATACTTGTAATGTTTGTTTCTTTTTGTGGAACAAAGCCATGGCCATCTGTTGTGGAGGCAACAGTTTGGGTATTGGTATGCACTGTAAATAATAAATAATCTAGGTAAGTATAAATGAACAATCTGGGATAGGTAATTTACCAAGCATACTCGAATGTTATGACCTTAGGTAGTAATGATCACTAAAAACACATTGCTGTAGTGATTCTACAAATTCAGCAGTGATGATATCTGGAGATGAAATTCCTCTTCTACTTAGGTACTTACCTACATCATTTTCTGAGAGATACATGTTTGTATGAAAAAGTTTGGGCGGATTAGTACCTACCTAGTTTTCATATATTTTGTATTATATACTTACCATTTGATTGCTGGCTCCTTGCATAAGCCAAAAGTTGATTTTGGAACTCAGGATCTGGAAAAAGTTTACATAACATTAAAATGCAAAATTCCCATTAGTGTGATCATTTTGTAATTATGATAAACATAAATACCTGTGTTAAAAGGATTAGCTTCGTATTCATCTAGAGATATTTCATGCGTTTCTCCAGATCGTAATGTAAGTACGTAATTATGCTTTTCCTGTGGCTTTTCCATTTAAAAAGCAAATGAATATCAATTTAATAAAATCACAACAGTTCTATTTACTTTTGTAGCACCATTCCCTTGCATACCCCAAGTAATTTAAAACAAGGAAATGAAAAGAATTATCGAATTACACCTACAGCGCAAAACCAAGCAAAACAATATTTTTTTAATTTAAAATTACATGCTCTGCCGCTAAATTTTGACACTTGTCAAAAAGTAGCATTCGAACCCACAAAACAACATGGGGTCTGAAGATGCTAGTTTCCGTAGCTAGAAATGTTAACATTTCGCATTGTGGAACGTTTGACGTTTGTTAATTGTGCTAGCATCGGAGGGCTTGTGGAACGTCATTGGGGCTAAAAAAGTTAACATTGCTAGCATTTTGCTCTAAGTGGAACGCGCCTAATATGTGCACGCCATGCGCTGTTGCGCGTTTATAAATATATATGCAAATCACTTGTATTTTTGATTCTAATCCGGCTCGAAGGACCAAATGTTGACGATTGGTAATAAAATAACTGATTGGCGCTGGTTTAATTTATGATTTTAATGATTAAAGTATTTACATAGGCGACACACGTATAGCAAGATAGCAATAGGAAGCAGATGAGAATGAGTGACAAGTAATAAGAATGAATGTTAGATACAGATAAAAATAAGCACAGAATATATTTATAATCTTAAACACAGTTGTGCCCAATATACCCCAGTCAACATCCTTCCTTACAAAATATCATCCAAATCCATTCAGCGAAAGAAGAATAAACGGTCAATGTTTCACTTAATAATATTGATTAAGCAAGCATAATATGGATTTAGCAAACATCGACAAAGTCGTATTAGCGCTGTAGAAACATCACTGGTCTGGAGGCGGAAAACAATGCATTTAATTAACTTAGATTAAAGCTTTAAATGCTTAGTTAATCATCACTACGAGGTAATTATATGATGTTAATTTTGTGTATCCTTAATGTGACATACATTTTTGCTTTGAAACTTCGATAATTAAGATAATAATAGCCAGTAAAGACATACCTGTGAAATGATAATTCCGGATCTTTTACTCCTCTTTTTGTTGTTCTTGATGCACAAAACACGACATAGTTTTATTATTTATCTAGAATGTCTAGTCTCAGCAAAGATATTTCACTAGAATTACACTTTATTTGCACACAGGTTGCAATGCTAAGGCCTCCTAGGAGGTCAACAATTGGCACGAGGCACACGAGGTACAATAGGACGATACGTGTAAAAGACAAAGAAACAAGACAACGCGTGAACGAATGGGCGGGCGGAGCGGCAACGTTTTATAGCTCTATCCATTCTGATACTTAATCTGTGCGTTAAACAGAATAATACTATAGACAAAATGGTACGTCAGTATAAAACCTATAAACAAAACATTAAACCTATCATCAAATGCAATAAAGTATAAGAAGGAAACAAAAGGAGATATGGGACAAAGAGTATACAAATACGGGATAGGAAGTAATACTCTTGGACTTGGACTCTTTTAAAGCTGCACTTTTCTATCAACGTCTTGTGTCATTCAATCAAACCTTCGCACCACTATACTAGGCATAAATCACTTCAGAATCTAAGCCACAGATTTTAAGTTCTAGTTAAAAAAAATTGAAACAATAAAGGAAATAAACAATAAATATTTTTAAATCTTGCTTTTTAGTTTATACAGTTCATTTACTTTCAATTTGATTTCCTCGGCTACCTTCTAAGATTTGCTAGGCTAAAACGACGTAACAGTTGAAGGTTTTGTGTTTAGCTACATTCTAGCATTGCAATAAACCCAATAATAAGTACAGAAAAAATATCTTTGTAAATTACCTAAATTTACTAGTCTTAAATGCGGTTATGCTACCTTAGCCACATTTCACATTCAGATTCTAAGCTAAAACAACGTTAAGGCTCGTCACGAAGCGGTCCAGGGTTTGGGTTAGTTCCACTAGCCCAGGGACCAAACCTCAGTGGACACAAAATTTACAGGAACAATTAGAAGTCTTTGTAGATGTACATAAACAGATATCTTGCACTCGACTATTCTATTCAGTCTTCTCTCAATTTAACTTCAACGATACGGATGAAAACAACCACTTACGAAGGTATTAATCAAGAAGTTGAAGGTCTGACGGAAGACTAGGTGGATCTCGATCTAACGCCTCATTTAGATTTGCTAGAATGCTGTACAGTGTTTGCCAAAAGTTCCTTAAAACTAGGAAAAGGTTAGGTTTTATAATATTTTTTGATTGAAATTCATTGTGACTGTAATAAAACAAGAGACTGAATGTTGAGAAAATGTAAGTTTATTCATATTCAGTCTTCAACAGACGATCGAGTAGGAAACTGTGAGTCGTCAGCGCGCTCGCGGCGCGGCGCCGTGCGCCGGCGCCGCGCCGCCGAGCCAGAGGTTTGTTCATATTCGTTCTGGTTCAGATCTGGCGTCCACTGCAGGCGAAGCGGGGTGCCTCAGCTATATTATGTTGTGACGGTCGCGCATCTCACGATCGTCACGATCCGGTAGTCGCAGGCGAAACGCATTCGGTGCGAGGAGCTGACTAGGGCCCGCTGCGTCCCGCCGCCCCCGCGCCCCGCCGGCCGCCCCCGCGCTCGCTCGTTCACGAACACCACACAACATTCGAACCAATGCTCGGTCACAACACACGTTAGGATTCACCGAGACGGACGATTCAAGTAAAAATATGATCCACAATAATCGAGCGGGAAATTAGGTTAAGTACAGTTCCGCTTCGACGCTTCGGGCGTCGCTTCCAGTCCGCACTGAGGAGTGACTAACGGGGGCGGGCTGAGAGCACGGGGCGGCGGCGGCGGCTAGTCGTCGCCGGGGGCGGTGCCGTTGGCGCCGTGGCCCGGGGGCGCGGGCTCAGGGTCGGCGTCGGTGGGGCGGCGCAGATCGAGCGCGGCCGGCGTCCAGATGGAAGCCAGCGATTGAAAGGGGTCGAAGGAGCGCACCGCGGGGCCCGGAGGCGGCGGCGCGCCGAACCCGGGGGGCGGACGCAGCGGCGCGCCGCCGCCCCACAGCCACGCCGCCGCCGCCGGGTGCGGCTCCATGGACGCGCCCCACACGGACTCCAGCGAGCGGAAGCCGCCCGCCGGCTCCTCTGCAAACAACACACACTTATTATTTTGTTTATAAGGTTCACAAACTGGCTTGTCACTTAAATAAAGCTTACAGTAATTTAATTGTATCATACTAATGAACAGCCTGTTAGATGCAAACACAGCATCAATCAAGCAGAATAAATCACACCCTCGTTCTACAAATAAATACATAAGTACCATCCATACCAATATATAAAAGTGAAACGTTGTCTGTTTGTTGGGGAGATTTCACGCAATAACGGCTGGACGGATTTTGATGAAATTTAGAATGGAGACAGCTTATACCCTAGAATAAAACATAGCATACTTTTTATCCCGGAAAATTGAAAGTTCCCGGGGTAAAACTGGAAAATGTTGATTACTCACTGTAAAGAACGGTTGCCATCACAGAATGGTCTGTGGTGGCGATGGAAACGCCACCACAGACCATTCTGTCAAAAAACATCAAGAGCATTGGTGCTATAACTACTTTTGCATTGGTTTTTGATATCCTAGAAGAACATAGGATGCTTTTTCGCGATAAACAGAAGTAGTCCGACCAATGAGGGGTTTGACCATGACAATAATTCCTCTGTCGCTGAAACTTTGCAGTGTGATAAAGTAATGTTAATAGATTGCGGTTGATAAAGTAATGTTAATAGATTGCAGTTGATAAAGTAATGTTAATAGATTGCGGTTGATAAAGTAATGTTAATAGATTGCGGTTGATAAAGTAATGTTAATAGATTGCGGTTGACAAATTATCTAACTTGTTGTTTATTTTGATGTGACGTATTTGTACCTAAACATGAAAATCACTTCTAGCTCTCAGTGGAAAATTGCTCAGTTCAAAATTCCTTCAGTATATGTTAGTATATATTATTATGTATAGATACGTATCGGTATCTAAGAATATTTCGATATGGGAGAGGCAGGAATTAAAAGTACTTATTTTGTATCTTTACTTGTACCGAAAAATTGCTCCGTCTATGATTCTTTATTTGTACGTTTTAATTAAATGTATCGCTATGCACAATTATCCACAAGATTTTATTTTCTATCATATCATTCTGATTATTTGGCAACAACTAACTGCGGAAAATTGCTCCGCCCCTTTTTATTAATTTACTAGTTACAGTACCAACATAAAACGTTTTTTAAAAGAAACTAATAAAATTTCGACACTGCGCATGAGTTTTAGAATATCAATATTATTAAATCGAAGAACATATTGCGCGCGGGCGCGGCGGCATTGAGAAAAGAGCGGTGCGGGGTAAGAGCGGCGCCGCGCGTTTGTTTATGTCTTGAAATCGGACGAATTAAAGAACAAGGGCGAAATTTTATGTGATAAATCTCGCAGCGTCTTGAAATTAAATTGAAAATTCATTTCCTTCCTACAATGCTTTACCGGCCTTGTTGCCTGCCCAACAAGTGAAAAAATATGCTAATACAATGACGATTCCGGTTCGGACGTCATAATCATCAAAACACTACACTTCCCACCCATTTTTTTAATCTAAAGGAGGTTGAATTACGCTTACTGGCGTTAAACCTTTTATCATAATGCGTAATTCAACCTCCTTAAAGAGAATAATACTATAGACAAAAAGGTACGTCAATATAAAACCTATAAACAAAACATAGCAAATAGAATACAATGCATTATAGTTTATGGAGGAAGTAAGTAAGGAATTGTTGTTAGGTTATGGTTGTTATTATTTAGTGTAAGGAATTGTTGCAAAATATTTGTGCTAATATTGGACGTCTGTTTACCTGCACAGTGAAACAGCCGCAACATATCTAAATATATTGTTTTGTAATCTCACTAGGCAGTAAAAGATTGAAAATAATTATTATTCAAAAACCTAGTCTGTTACACTAGGTAGGTAATTGAATAGGTACAATATCTTTAAACATTATATAACATAACATTATATTATTTTGTATTTTATGCATAGGTAAGTACTTAATTGACTATCTAATTAAGCAGATAAAATAATTAAAATATCTAAGACTTGTTTAAAAAGTCGTTAACAGTACCACAACCTACAAAACTTTAAAGCCTAATAACAATTATTCATGTCCTCCCAATAAAAAAATCTTGGACTAACAATCTCAGGAAATTATGTTGAATTACTAGCGATATTTATGCTATGAAGACGCCGTGAATTTTACTGATATAAAAATATGTATGAGAGTTCGCCATGTTCTTTGTGCAGAGATGGGCTCTGAGTAAATACTTTTATAGTGCATACTGAGAAGAAAAAATAAATGTCAAATAGTTTTTCATCGATTGCTCGGTTTCTACTTATCAGATTGAGATACAAATCACACCAAATTTAAGTCAAATCCTAAGTTATCCAACAGAACCGAGCTTCAATAGGTCCTGTAGTTGTTACGTGATGCGAAAACAAACATACAGACATATTCAATTGATTGCTTTTATTTACTATCAACTACTAAGAAATAAAACTAGCTAACTACTACCAGGGCGGTCGCACTCCGCAACAAGTACAAATAAATTCGAGGACCCAATATTCGGGTCCGTTCAGTCGAGTGTCAAGCGTGCGCTCGATGAGTCGCGCGCCTTGTACTTAGCGATAGAGCACCTACTTACGTAAAGTTATTGACAAACTTTATTCGTGTTTTAATTATGAGTACCAAGAAGAAAGCTAGAAAGTACTGCATAGCATTCGGCTGTTTGAATAGTGATAGAAATTACAAATTGTCATTCTTTACGTTTCTAAAGGATATTGAAAGGTAATAAATTGTAATACCTATAATAGGTCCTAGTTATGTAGTTAGATATTGATATTTTTTTATTACGTAGGTTCCTATAGTTTTATGTTATTTCATTTGTGTTCCATACCGAAGCTACGCATATTTAAGGTTTTTCCGCGCCGAAATAAAGTCTTTTATTAAATCGATCAACGTAATTTTATAATTGATTATAGTAGGTATTGTTGATCGGAAAATGAATTACTGTGCTGACTTAGTAAGTAGCCTACATACTTTTAATACCTTTTATTACGTAGGTAGCAATTTATTTTTCACTCATTAAAAAGCATGGAATTCAGACAGGCACCTTTATTCATCAAAGTGCAATACCTATAGGATATAATCATAATCAACCAACGACACGTAGGTAGGTATCTCACTAAACTTATCGGCGGTATGAAAACGGGATAGGTAGGTAGTAAAAATGAGGTAGTAGGTCTATTCTGATAAGAATGTCATTGTACTACATTATTACTTATTTATTCTGTTACAATATCTAAGTCATAACATATCACAGAATAATTAGTAGTACAAGTACCTAGTCATATCTTAATACAACCCTACCGAGCGAAAAAGGGACAGAGCGATTCTGAAACGGTTAGAGCAATGGAAGTTATCGCGCGTTGTGATACGGTGCATTCTAGCCTGCACGCGGTGGGCGAGCGCCTTCTAGGTAAATATAATAGAAAGCTCGCAGCGCCGTGCTAGTTAAATTGCACTTTATAGCGTTGTAGCGAGAGTCGCTATTTATTTAAATGATTTTACTCAGTTAGCCTTCTGTACTTGTACTATTATTTATTCTGTGCTACTACATGAAACAGTTGTGCAAATGCCATTTTAGACATAAAGGTATTCCAACTGTTCTAGCCAGTTGGCAGCGTACCAAACATAAGATAAGATAAGATAATTATTTATTGAATAGAAAATATTGCACAGAAAACCATTACATCTACAGATTGTGAAATAACAAAAAAAAACAAAATTAAATCAAATTAAAAATTGAACTATCAAAATACATAAATATAACAAAACAAATTGAAACAGTAAATTAAAATATTGATCACATTTTAGTACAGTTAGGTATTATGTAGGTAGACAAGTTGTGTTGACTACGGGCCCCAAACTAGGCAACGCCTGTATCTTGGGAACCCAGACCAACTGTTGACAAAATTATTAATACGCATGGTCTATACTTGTTCACTTACAACAGTCTTAAAAACATTTACATTACATTATTAAAAAATAAATAAATAAGGCAGGCATAAAAATAATAATAATAATAAGGCAGGCAACACAAATAAGAAAATGTAATTAGATTGGTATAACATATACAAAATTTACCTATTAGATTAATAATATGAATATATTATATAAAATGAGAAAAAAAAATGTAGGTAGGATACACATCCCACTTATCAATATACGTTATGTAACGATATAAAACGGTGTTTTAGTAAATTTCTGAGAATAAAGGTAATAAAAAATAAATTGGGGCGAGTCAGACCAAGAGTGGGGTGAGTCGGGATTCTTACCCCATTCGGTCGCTTTGAACGCGAGGACGCTATACCTTTCTTCGGAATCACTCAAAACTAAAAATACTCGTTACTATTTTGAAATTAATAAAATTACCTGGATAAACTTAGACCGGAACGAGCTTCAAGAACTATTGGATCAAGACCGTTCGGTAATGTACTAGCTAGTGGGTACTATAGTGGAAGATAAAACATACAACTCAAATTCACCAATACAATATTTATTATCCTTGGTTTAATTTTGCTTATTTACTTAAAATCTAAGGAACCGTGCCGTAGGTACGTTGGACAGCCATTCAAGCTAGCATGTAATAGTGGAAGACAAAACATGCAATTTAAATTCACCAATACAATATTTATTATCCTTGGTTTAATTTTGCTTACTTACTTAAAGTCCAAAGAATCCTAGCCTGCAGATCCAACTCAGCAGCCAAGAAATACCAAGATCTAAGATTACCCTGTTATAACTAGGGTCGATATAGAACTGACAAAATTAAGTATTTACTTTAACAAAACATTGATGAATTGCCGGCCGGCAGTGTAGTCTACTTATTTACCTTTTCTATAGGATTTAGCCGCTATGTTAGTGAAGGTAATTCTCCATCCGACGTTTCAGCAATGTCCGATTCGCGTGAGAGGTAGCCAGGCCCCTCAGTCGTTGCAGGTGTCCAGCAGGTCGGTGGGGAACCAAAGTTCAACACTCCGGTTAATGAAATATATGCATAAAATACGATACCGCATTCCAAGAACGTGGCAGGAATCGTTGGGTATAATGTCGGCGTGGCGTATCGCGACACGGCGCCTTTCTACTTAAATCCGGGGGAGAGGAAGCCTCCTTCGTGGGGTATTTCAGCCCAGGGGGAAAAACCCGCTGTGAATGAATAGACACAACGTTTGTTTAGAATTCGAGACTTTGAAAACGCCACCGCTCTCAGTTCGCTAAAATGGCGTCTCGAAAAATGGATAAAAGTCATTTCACAATCGCAATCATTACTGTAGACAATGCAAAATACCAACAAATGCTCTCACCTTTTTTACGGGTTTTATAATATGCAGGGAATAAACTTGTCAGTCCTACTGGGCTCTCCAGCACGAAAAGAAAGGACACGTCACTCATCTTCATTGTCTGTTTCTTTCTGTCGCCGGATCTAGTTGGCTTCCCCAGTTAGCAAAATCTATCCGAATAATATTTCGTTTCACCAGGAAACCGATCAGCGCTTACACATGGGCTTTGGAAATGATAATATAGTTTTATTTTTTATTTTTAAGATTTCTCACCCTTGAAATCGCATTTGTTTATTTACCGTTTCTTTAACCATTTTTGACAGCTAAACAACTGCCAAGAGACGTCTAAGAATTATTATAAACTAAAGTCCATAAAACGTTCCGTACCAGAAACGATCCGTTCACTTCCAGACGAAAGGTACGGAACGCGGTTTTTTTGCTTCGCTACCGTTATATTATCATAAAACTATATACTGTAACTATTAAATTATGATATTGTATGGGTTTGCTTTGGAAAAAATCTACGTTCCTAAATTTGACATTCGTTGCATTTAATTGGTTTGTTTAATTTTATTTCCTATTTGCTGACATTGCGGGACCGTGCCGAACAACGGAACGCGCCCTTTTGCTTTGACAGCTAATCGATGCAAAGATAAGTAAAATTTCCGGTAGAGGTCACTACTTGTCTCCGTGTTTATCAATTGTACTTTATTAATTATTTATTTATTATCTGATTCCCAGTTATTCCTTGTTTCTTTTGTATTTATTTCAATCAATTGACCTAATGAGAGTTATAAAGTCGTGATCCGTAGTGCATGGACGTGTTGTATTTATCGAAGTGTTTATAACCTCTGAACATGACTATTGTTTTTTGTAACTCCGATTTACAGGATTATATCATGTAAGTAAACAACGTACGATAATCTATTTTATGTACCCGATCGTCTGCTTTCGCTGGTATTAACTAAATACGAACGATAGTACTGTTTCAATCAACTATGTGCGACTTCAATGTCGTCATCTGACACATTCTAATATGTGAGTATATTGAACAATATGCAATTATAATTCTAGTTTTACTATTATAAAGATGCGTTTCTATTAATTGTTTATGTGCTGTCTTGTTTATTCCTACTTTTACTTGTCGAATTGTTGTTTTGTATTGCTAGTTATAGGTTTATTGTTTTTTTATTTAAGTAGCGTTTTGTCAACGCTACAATACCCCCTTTTTCGGAAAAAGAGGTTAACGCAGTTAACCGAAACATAGCAGGTAACGGCAAAAAAAATATCAAAACAACCGTGCAAAGAGGTTGTTTGACTAGAATACTACGGTAAATAGTTCAATAGTTTGGTTCAATAGTTAGCCGTGACAACCGTACTACCAAATCCAATCAAAAAAAAGGTTGCACGACTAAGTTAGCTGAAACAACCGTACCATAAAACACCCACAAGAGCTTGTTCAGCGTAAAAAAAAACTTTTTCCAAATAAAGGTTTCTGAATGTACTGGTGATTTTCTGACTCCGTATACTTGTCAATGGGTGGACTAGTTTGTTTCATACAGTTATATAACCTCCCTATCTTACCTCATCGTTCGCCCCTTTCATATTTAAGTTCATACATCCCTTTCAAATTAACTACTATTCCGAAAATAAACTGCACTCGATGAAACTATCCTTCCTAGAAATTATAAAGAAAATAAACTGCACTCGATGAAACTATCCTTCCTAGAAATTATAAAGAAAATAAACTGCACTCGATGAAACTATCCTTCCTAGAAATTATAAAGAAAATAAACTGCACTCGATGAAACTATCCTTCCTAGAAATTATAAAGAAAATAAACTGCACTCGATGAAACTATCCTTCCTAGAAATTATAAAGAAAATAAACTGCACTCGATGAAACTATCCTTCCTAGAAATTATAAAGAAAATAAACTGCACTCGATGAAACTATCCTTCCTAGAAATTATAAAGAAAATAAACTGCACTCGATGAAACTATCCTTCCTAGAAATTATAAAGAAAATCAAAGAAAACCACCTCCAATCAAAAATTTACCAATAAACTGTAGCAAATAGTACAGTCAACGCCGAAGCTTCCATAATCCTATCCTCAAACGTGATGTTACTTCCTGGCAATGGTACATTCCTCATAATTGAAAGGTATGTGCCTCCAGTAATAACATTTCGTTCTGCAGCAAGAAATTAAAGAGCGTATCCAGTGGCTATATTAACTGGACTTTCGAACAAGATTTACTATGAAGAGAAGAAAAAGAGAGGTGATTGAAAACCAAAACCATTAGTTTTGTAAAATGATGAATTATTCCTTTCACTTTGTATTTCAAAAAAAAAAAGTCGATATTAAACAATTTAAATATTTGCTTGAAAGTATTTCCTAAATAATCATCATCGCACTAAATCATCCTGTTCAAAATTTATTTTATCCGCGTATTGTCCATGTGTAAATGGCGATGCGGCGCTAGTGTGAGCAATAGTCTGCATTGATGGGGAAGTTTGCTGACCGACATTTGTAAGGACAAGATTACTTGTAGAAATGTTTAGGTTTCAAGGGGATGGGGCCAGGGGGAGGAGGATGGGACCAACATTATTACGTGGGCATAGCCGTCACCAGGAAACAACAAAATTCATCGAGATCAATCAATCCAATCTCGAGATATCATCAAAAAAGTCGCTCCATACAAATAATAAGTTAAAATCTTTTATTGACTCTAAGACGGTACGAAGTACGCCGGGTCAGCTAGTTATTTATATAAGAAGCTTGTATAGGCATCCACTCATAACACATACAATACGAGAGCCTCTGCATACCTTTTAATAATAAAAAAAACATAAAACCACTGCGTTTCGAGGTAGTGTCCGCTATCAGGCTACTAACTGGAACAATATACCACCACCTTTACGAAAACCAATGTCATTAACTACTTTTAGATTGAAATTTAAATTAATTTTACTTTCTCAACAAAAGTCAGCCTGGCCTAGTGTAAACCCGCCCTGAAGAAACATTATTATTCTTGTTGTCAATTTCATTACTAAGCAATATTTATTTGACTATGTTAAATTCTATTACTTTTATTTTTGTGTATCATATTTTAGTAGTCAAATCTGTGTCATTTATTAGTCAAACCTATCTAATAATTAATTTTAGTAGTCAAAACTGTGTCATTTATTAGTCAAACCTATCTAATAATTAATTTTAGTAGTCAAATCTGTGTCATTTATTAGTCAAACCTATCTAATGATTAATTTTAGTAGTCAAATCTGTGTCATTTATTAGTCAAACCTATCTAATAATTAATTTTAGTAGTCAAATCTGTGTCATTTATTAGTCAAACCTATCTAATGATTAATTTTAGTAGTCAAATCTGTGTCATTTATTAGTCAAACCTATCTAATAATTAATTTTAGTAGTCAAATCTGTGTCATTTATTAGTCAAACCTATCTAATAATTAATTTTAGTAGTCAAATCTGTGTCATTTATTAGTCAAACCTATCTAATGATAAATTTTTGACGCTTAATTTCTTGTTACTCTCTGCAACTGCTCGCTGCGAAGGGTGCAACTGAAAATCAGCGTGTTATTTTTTAGTAAAATAACACATCAATGCTGAGTTGTGCCCTTATTTTGTAGCCAAAATGCAACATATTGTTTACAATACTTTTTTATGTAACTGTTTTATTATAATTGTAGGTACAAATTAATATGTATGTATTTGGTTAAAAATAAAAATATATTCTTTCTTTCTTTCTTTACATCAAATACTCAAATCTGCAATCTCTTGGAGCTGTGAAAAAACTTCTAAATTGACGCAATCAAAAGATATGGACATTTATACCGCATATAATGACAATCAGATTAACAGAACTTAAATATCTGTCACAACAACATAAATGCGGAAGTAAAGCGAAATAAACCAGGTAGCAAGTATTGCACGTGAGAGATGCCACTTTAATTTTTATCGCTATAAGTTCCAGTCATAACTCGTTTACGAGCTACTTGCACTAGACTTTAGATGCATTCATGCCGAAAAATAAAAAATAAATAGGGAATAAACTGGATGTTTTGTCGTAATTACTAACGACGACGACTTAACTAGGTATAGCACACCAACGCTCTTGATGTTTTTTGACAGACTTGTTATTTCGTTTCCATGGCAACCATTCTTTACAGCGAGTAATCAACCTTTTCCATTTTTCCCGTGGAAACTTACCACTTTTCCCGTGGAATCTTACCATTTTCCGGGATAAAGTATCCTATGTTTTATTTCAGGGTATAAGCTATGTACATTCCAAATTTCATAAAAATCCATCCAGCCATTATCGCGTTAAAACTCCCCAAACAAACAAATAGACAAAGTTTAACTTTTATTATATACTAGCTTACCCGCCCGCGACTTCGTCCACGCGGACTACAGTTTATCGCGAAAAAAGCATCTTACGTTCTTCTAGGATATTAAAAACCAAAGCAAAAGTAGGCTTAGACTTCTTGGTTATGGTCTCTGTGGCTGGTTGTTGGTATAGCATCGGCTACTTAATCTGTGGCACCAACGCTTTTCATGATTTTTGACAGACTTGTTATTTCGTTTCCATGGCAACCATTCCTTACAGCATGTGTTCAACATGTTCCAGTTTTCCCGTGGAAACTTCCACGGAATTCGTGGAATTTTCCGGGATTAAAAGTATCCTATGTTTTATGCTAGGGTATAAGCTATCTCCATTCCAAATTTCATAAAATCCGTCCAGCGGTTATCGCGTGAAAGCTCCCCAAACAAACTAACAAACAAACAGACAACGTTTCACTTTTATAGGTACAGGCTGAATTTTTTAAGTGGGCGTGGATGGCTTAATCAGAAACTATGAGGAATAGCGAAAAGTACTCAAAGGAGTCTCGGGCCCGATTTTGATGAAAACTAAAACTGCATCTTTGGATTTTTGAATAAAACAATATTTTTAGGCAGGAATCGAACACGTTGATTTTGGAAAAAAACACATACTGTATTATTACACCATTCGATAGTGTCGCTAATAAGGATTGAATTCTGGGAAGAAATGACATACGGCAAACTTAAGGAAAATGTTGTATTTTAATAAACTGATTCATATTTTAAAGTACTGTTTTAATTCATACCTGCATTACCTGTTCCTTGTCCGAAATGATGCTCAATATTTTTCTCAACACAGACCCGCAGCGCGGTCATCTTCACAACATTATGTTCTAATTTCAAATTTTTGTTATGTCTTCGCGGTTAAAGGCCACAGTAAAGAAAAAAAATGTAAACAATTGAAATTAGAACGTAGAGTAAATTGGCGCCAATAATTTAGATTTTGTTCCACGTTTCGTTGATTATTACTAACTGTTTGCGTACTGTTTCGTATTATTAGTCGTATAGTAAAAGAGATGTTGATTCAGCAGTTTGGTGAACATTTTATCGCAATTTATGGCCCAGTGCCGTGGCCAGCGAGGTCACCGGATCTTACCCCCTTAGATTATTTTCTCTGGGGGTATGTAAAAAACGAAATCTACAAAGACACGTATAATGCAATTGATGACTTGAAACGAACTTTGGAAAATATTCTAAGCGGAATCAATAATATTTTAATACTGAATGCAGTACAATCCTTGAGTCGTCGAATCCTAGCTGGGTTCGATGTATTGAAAACAACGGTCATCATTTTGAACAATTAATCAGTTATGGTTTAACTATTTTCGTTAAAAATGAGCTCTTTCCTTAAGTTTGCCGTATGTCATTTCTTCCCAGAATTCAATCCTTATTAGCGACACTATCGAATGGTGTAATAATACAGTATGTGTTTTTTTCCAAAATCAACATGTTCGATTCCTGCCTAGAAATATTGTTTTTTTTTCAAAAATCCAAAGATGCTGTTTTAGTTTTCATCAAAATCGGGCCTGAGGCTCCTTTGAGTACTTTTCACTATTCCTCATAGTTTCTGATTTAGCCAACCACGCCCACTTGAAAAATTCACCTGTATATTGGTATGGATTTCTATGGATGAATTTTTGGGGATTCGCTGGCTAAATGTAGAGTAAAAATTTATCAAATGATGGTCACTGTGGCCAGCACTCTCAAACTTTCCTAATAATGTTAAGCACCTATTTATAAATTGTATTCTCGACTATGGACCTCATTCACGCTGTCAGGCAACTCATGGAGAGATGCAGAGAATATAACAGGCCCTTGTGTTTCGCATTTGTCGACTACGAAAATGCTTTTGATAGTGTCGAACACTGGGACCTGTTTCATTCTCTCCATCGTTGCGGCACTGACAAGCGATATGTGGAAATCCTCCGGGAGCTGTACAGGACCGCGATAATGCAGGTGCGCGTGCAGTCATTGTTAGTCATTGTTAGTCTTATCCGACTCTATTCCAATTAGTAGGAGCGTAAGGCAAGGTGACATCATCTCGCCCAAGTTATTTACAAGCGTTTTGGAAGACATGATAAAGACCTTGAATTGGAATGAGAATGGTGTTAATATTAACGGCCGATACATGCGTTCCTGCGTTTTGCCGATGACCTCATCTTGATGTCTGAGACCGCTGTGGATCTCCAACGTATGCTCATTGAGCTACATGAAGCATCCGAGAGCGTCGGTCTGAAGATGAATAAGTCCAAGACTAAAGTCATGACAAACCAACCGTCACAAAGACTTAATGTATTCGTTGATAAGCTTTATTGAGGTAGTCAATGAATACTTATATATTGGACAACGTTTTTGTTTTGACGGGGGCTCTCAGATGCAGGAGATCTCTAGGTACGTGCAACTTGCATGGGCCGCCTTTGGAAAAATTGATGACGTTCTCAAATCACATATCCCGCAATGCCTGAAGACCAAGACATATAACCAATGCGTCCTCCCCATTTTAACCTGCGGTGCCGAAACATGGCCGGTCACAAAGGAGCAGATGTATAAAATACGAGTTGTTCAGAGAGCAATGGAACGCGCCATACTAGGCATCCACCTGCTAAACCGTATATTACCGAACGTCGCAATTCAACGTCGTACTAAAGTCGAAGATGTAGGTATACGGATAGCAAAGCTTAAATGGAGATGGGTAGGACACTTGGCAAGACTTGATGATCAAAGGTGGACCAGAGTGATAACGGAGTGGTGGCTTAGACGAGCGCAGCAATCTCGGGGCAGAGCACCAGCCCGATGGTCAGACGACATTGTTAGGCACGCAGGAATGGATAGAACTGGATGCGACTTGCACACGACTGGAACAAATGGCGTGAAAGAAAGGAGGCCTAATAAACGCATGCAAAATTGCAGATATCAGAATCGCCTCAAGAAATATACAAAATCATTGCTCATGGGGCCGCAGCCACGCGCGTGCTGTTCACTTTAATTAAGTATTCCTAAATGTACGTGTGAAGCCGAAAGTTTAACGGATACTTTAAAAAACAGTTTTCTCTAAATTAACTGTAACTAGTAAATTAATAAAAAGGGGCGCAACAATTTTCCACAGTAAGTTATTGCCAAAAAACCGTAAATAATTTGGTCTTACCTTTATCTACAGTCTATATTTATTGTTTATAACATGTCAAAACATGTACGAGTAGGTATAAAATACTAACCTAAACAAAATACAAGCATATATAACGTGATAAAAGTTTTTTTTTTTAAAAATGAAAAATATTTTTTATCACGATTTTGGATAAATTCTGAGAAAAAATGGATATGTTTCTTTCTTTTCAGTATGTACTGAAGTATTTACTCCATCTCTGCTCAAACTTAATTCGTCCGATTTCTAGACATAAACAAACGGCGCGGCGCCGCTCTTACCCCGCACCGCTCTTTTCTCAATGCCGCCGCGCCCGCGCGCAATATGTTCTTCGATTTAATAATATTGATATTCTAAAACTCATGCGCAGTGTCGAAATTTTATTAGTTTCTTTTAAAAAACGTTTTATGTTGGTAATGTAACTAGTAAATTAATAAAAAGGGGCGGAGCAATTTTCCGCAGTTAGTTGTTGCCAAATAATCAGAATGATATGATAGAAAATAAAATCTTGTGGATAATTGTGCATAGCGATACATTTAATTAAAACGTACAAATAAAGAATCATAGACGGAGCAATTTTTCGGTACAAGTTATGATACAAAATAAGTACTTTTAATTCCTGCCTCTCACATATCGAAATATTCTTAGATACCGATACGTATCTATACATAATAATATATACTAACATATACTGAAGGAATTTTGAACTGAGCAATTTTCCACTGAGAGCTAGAAGTGATTTTCATGTTTAGGTACAAATACGTCACATCAAAATAAACAACAAGTTAGATAATTTGTCAACCGCAATTTATTAACATTACTTTATCAACCGCAATCTATTAACATTACTTTATCAACCGCAATCTATTAACATTACTTTATCACACTGCAAAGTTTCAGCGACAGAGGAATTATTGTCAGGGTGTCCATACAACGAATTTCCTCGTTGATCGGAGTATAGTCCGCGCGTACGAAGTCGCGGGCGGAGAAGCTAGTAAATAAATATAATACATTTGTTCAATTTTGAACAATTCATCATCAGACTTGTCTCTTTGAACAATTAGTTTAGGGTTGAAAACTTTTTAGAACATCGCTTGACAACAATGATTGATGCAATGAAAATATCAACTTCGTCTCTAATATCGTTGCAAGCTGAACACACGCGATAGACTGTGAATGATGACCGACATTAGTACGACACCGGTAGTTGACATATTGTTGAATAGGAATGGTGACCATTAAAAAGTAACCCAAACTTGTCATAGGAATCTGTTTCTTTTTGATGAGTAACATCTTTCCGCTCGCTTTCCTGCAATCTATGGGTGTGATTTAGTGAACAGCGTAACCAATGCGTAACCGGAAGTGTAACAGGAAGCTGGCTAGCGCCCGCTATTTGATTTGACCAAATGAGCACGCGCGGTGCTATCAAGCTAGACGCTATCATATAAAATGTTTAAAGTGCAACACTTCAGTGTGGAATAGAACTTCGGTACTTCAGATTAATAGCCGAGTGTTTGCAAGCTATCCAGACATACGGCTTTCTGACGGAAAGTAAGATCTATAGATCAGATGAAGAAGTTGCTGATTCACAGTTGACCAATGAGCGCGCGCGGTGCTAGAGTAATTTAATGTTGCTTATTATCAAGGTGAGATGTCAGATGTGACACATCATATGGGACTACATACTGAAAGGCTCGCATTTTTTTTTAAGTTATTGATGTAGGGTCTTGGCCTATTATTTCTAATCACCCGCCAAAAACGCCATCTTGCACAACGCGCGCCCCCTATCGCGCGCGGTGTGAACTATCGACAACTACTTTCGGGCGGACATTAGCGGCTGCGTTTCCTCCGCTGTTATTCAAAATTAATGCAAAAACCGATTAAATACGGACGACATCATAATAAATACTGTGCCAAAATCAAAGTGACACTAGTGCGCGCACGTGAAACCCAAAATTCCGGGTCTGCAGCCTGTGCTGGAGCACAGATCGACGGCAGCAGGCGGGTGAGTCCCTGGCCAAGGGTTTTTCGTTTTTGGGGAACATTTTGGTGATTTAACTTAACTACTGAGCTATCGGACGCTCATTTTGGTCATATCGAGCCTGGATTACCCAGTTATAACGCCGATTACAGTATATTTTCACCAACACATTGGTGCAAAAACACGTGCGGCTTGAGCACAAATTTGTGTTTTATACAAAAACTACACAGGTTCCAACATCAACCTAATTTCTTACATTCATAATACACTACATTCCAGCTAATTCTAGTGTTCAAAGTGTGGAAAAGTTGTTATTTACTGAATTAAGTTAAACCGGTGCGTTGACCTTTAGTTGAAACACAAATTGTATTTACTATGCTAATTTAATTGCATTTGCACATTTCTATAGTAATATCTTAATCTATAAGTGTGTAAAGTGGAATTTGACAGTTACTTAGTGTTTTTCTCCCGTATTTCATTTCGTTTTTACACTTTATTCATTGTTGTTGGAGGCAATTCAACTGACCACCATTGCGTGCCATCACAGTCATAGACGCGCAACGTAGGTACCTACGTATCGGGTCACGTCGTTCAATAGGTTGTAATTCTTTTACCTACCTACGTTATCTACCTTCTATTTTATAATTGCTGAACAAATATTGTCAAATGTTCTAAAGTAATTTCACTACACTCTATTACTTATTTAAAATGCCTAAAAATCCAGGAAACAACTCTGACTCGGATCTTGACGATTTATTGCAACCGTTTCTGACGTCAAAAGAAATGTGTTTTATTCGCGTTCAGCGGATGTTTGATATATCCAAACAGGTAGAATCAGATACATCGATTGAAGCAGAATTTACGGTTAGGGTTCAGGACCTATCAGAACTCCGTACAGAATACGATCGCTGTATAACTGAAATAAATACACTATGTAAAAAATACAAACCTAACTACGTCCCTACGTATGGTGAAATTGAGGCCTTCGACCAACTTTATTATTCAATCCGAAAGGTTGCAAACAACCTCAGCCCGCCGCAGCTTCCCAACAAGATGGAACACGGTGGCAATGAGGAATTCCTTATACCTAGACGTAGAGTGAAGTTACCGGAGTTACAATTAGTTAAATTCGATAGCAAACTCGAGAATTGGATAACATTCCGCGATACATTTACTAGCTTGATACACAACAACGCCGGTATTAGCGATATTGAAAAATATTATTACCTAATGTCGTGCGTGACCGGACCGGCTTTAGCCATTGTCAAGTCTTTGCCGGTCACAGCTGATAATTATGCGATAGTTTGGAGTGCGTTGGTCCAGCGATTTGAAAATAAGCGCGCGCTGGCTACGGCTTATCTAGATAAGCTGTTTAACTTGAAACCACTGATTAGCGAGACAGCGTTTAATCTTAATATTTTTTTACAAACGTATCAGGAAACTATAACCGCGTTAGAACATTTAAATGTACCAGATTTGTCCAGTTTTATACTATTTCAAGTATCTTTACGTAATCTCGACCCCGTAACGCGACGTGAGTTTGAACAAACCATATCCCCGGGTGAAATACCTACAGCTAGGCAACTATTGTGCTCCGTCGAAAAGCAGGTTCTAGTTCTTGAGATGTCGGAATGCAAGTCAGTGTACGTCAAGCCGTCTTTCAAGCAAACTGCATCAAAAGAGACCACCGCGACTAAACCATATAGTCCGAAACCTACATTCACATCAGCTGTGGCCAGCACAGATAACGTTGTCGAACGTCGGAAATCCAATGTTTGTCCGTGTTGTCAAATGCCGCACGCTATATATAGATGCACCGTCTACAACGCACTCACACCTGAGTTATGCACTGCAAAAGTCAAAGAGCTCAGATTGTGTGAGAACTGTTTGCGTGACAGTCACACACTAGCTGACTGTACGTCTAAATTTTGTTGTACGGTGTGCAAAAAAAGGCACCACAAATCTCTTCACATAGACACAGCTATGAGTAAAGAGTATGTGGCCCTTACCTGTTCCACCGAACAGACAGTTTTGCTTGGCACCGCTGTTATACACGTCGCAGATGTTTGGGGCCAGTACCACACCGTGCGTGCTTTAATTGACAGCGGCGCTATGTCAAGCTACATAACTCAAAACTGCGCTAGGAAGTTAGGTTTATCTCGCCGCAAGTGCGATTTTAGGCCTATCGGTCTAGGCGGAAACCAAGTTCAGAACTTTGGTTTAACAACGTGTAAGATAAAACCACGAAACGGCAAATTGTCGGTTTTGTCAACGGACGCTGTTATCGTAGCGAACATTGCCGGCAACCTACCGACAGTGTCTTTACCGACTGAGATGTTAAGTAAATATACACATCTTGAACTTGCGGATCCAGCGTTTCACTATCCCTCACCTGTGGATATGTTGATCGCAGGTGATTTATTTCCATATGTATATAACGGGAATAAAATTCTCCCCGAACAAACAGGAATGCCAGTACTGTTAGAATCTATTTTCGGTTATGTCCTAACTGGTCAAGTCAATTTAGAACCGCGAAACCAAAAGTGCATCGCACCAAGTTGCGATACTTTTACCGGGTTTTCAAGTAGCACGAACTTAGACCAGGTGATGAACTCCTTTTGGGAAATTGAAAATATACCGTCCGAGCGAACGCAAAAACCAGACGATATATTAGCAGAGGAATTGTTTGCTAAGGAACATAGTCGCGACCCTGAAACGGGTAGGTACACTGTTAGGTATCCATTTCGTCCGGACCATAGTCTTGGCGATTCCCGGCAGATGGCAGTACGTAGGCTGAACAATTTAGAGACGCGACTTAATCGCGACCCTCAGTTAAAGTCTGAGTATCAGAAATTCATGTCTGAATACGAGGCGTTAGGACATATGACGTGTTTAGGTGAGATGCAAGACGTGGATTCCAAATACCTAATCCCACATTTTTGTATACATAAACCGGACAGTTCCAGTACAAAACAAAGAACAGTTTACGATGCGTCCAGCCGTAGTTCTAATCAGCGGGCTCTGAACGATGTCTTGCTCGCTGGACCTAAGCTTCAGGCAGATATTAATCAGATTTTAATGCAGAAGCTCTGGGCTCTGAAACTAGAATGGGATCAGCGTTTGCCAGCTGACCTCGAAAGTCAATGGCAAAATTACGTCAGGGAACTACCACTCCTATCGGAGCTGACACATGAAAGACATGTCATGGTTAAGAGAAGTACATACTGTCGATTTTCGGATTTTCTGACGCGTCAACTCTAGGGTTTGCAGCGACGTTGTATTTATACTCCACTAATAACGAGGGCGAAAGCAAACTCAGTTTACTTATCGCCAAGTCTAAAGTAGCTCCTTTGAAGACGCTATCTGTTCCCCGACTGGAGCTGATGGCGGCTCATTTATTAGCCAAGCTAGTAAAGTATGCTCTGTCTGTACTACAGGAGCGAGCTATAACTGTCAATGACACACTTTTGTTCACTGACTCATCCGTAGTGTTGGCATGGCTAAACACACCCTCTTACAAACTCAAGACGTTTGTTGCTACTCGCGTAACTAAGATACTGGACACAGTTCCCAGTGCGAAGTTTTTCCATGTGAGTGGCGAATGTAATCCTTGTGATATTTGCTCGAGAGGTGCACTTCCATCAGCGCTACTGTCCACACCAGAGTGGCTTAATGGTCCCAGTTGGCTGTTAAGTGAGCAGTGGCCAGTCCGATCAATGGACAAATTTATAAATAATAATAGAGATGAGAATATTCCTGAGCTTAAAACACTCAATGAGATTAAGGTGATGGTTTCAGCTGAAAAACCTACAAATCTGATTTCTCAGCTTACTGAGAGGCATTCTAATTACACGAAATTAGTCAATGTCGTTGCTTGGATTCAGAAATTCATACTAAATTGTCGTATTCCTAAAGGCGAACGAACTAAACTCTCTCTAACAGACATTAACAAAGCACGGGACACAATTATTAAATCCGTGCAGCAGCAACACTTTGCTGACGACATTGCGGCGCTTTCTAAAGACCATAAGCCTCAACAGTCTTTGCTAAAACTTAACCCCTTTGTAGGACCGGACGGATTCCTGAGGGTGGGGGGACGGCTTATGCTAGCAGATATGTCTTTTCAAAAAAGGCATCCTGTGTTGCTACCTAAAAAATGCAACTTCACAAATTGTCTGATCGACTATTATCACGTGCTCCATTTGCACGTTGGTCCACGTACTTTACAAAGTATAATAAGCCAAAAATTCTGGATTGTGGCTACACGTAATGTAATTCGGTTGCGTACCAGTAAATGCATAGCATGCTTTAAAGTAAGTCCTACAGTTAGGCAACCTGTTATGGGGCAGCTACCGAAGTTCAGGACTCAAAGCGTGCATGCGTTTCATACGGTGGGCATCGACATTGGGGGTCCCTTTCAAATAAAAGAGTCGATTCGTAAAAATGCTCGCATAACGAAGGCTTATTTGTGCGTGTTCGTTTGTTGTGCCACGCGTGCGGTACATTTAGAGACATTAACGTCACTGAGCACTGAATGTTTTCTAGCAACATTTGATCGCTTCACTTCTAGGCGAGGTTTATGTAGCAGGATAGTCTCAGACAATGCAGGAAATTTTACTTCGGCGAGTAGACAACTAGCAGAGGTCTCACATTTTTTAAAATCGAACTCAGATGAGATTTCATGCGGGTTTACAAAACGTCAAGTTGAATGGAAGTTTAATCCTCCTACCGGTAGCCATTTTGGTGGTCTTTACGAAGCCGCAATAAAATCTGCTAAATTACTTTTAAAACGAACTATTGGAACTAGAGCGTTAACTTATGAAGAATTAACTACACTTTTCACACGCGTAGAAGCTATCTTAAATACGAGACCCCTTTGTTCCCAGTCGGCCAATGCGAATGAATTCGAAATAATTTCTCCTGCTCATCTGTTGATAGGCCGCGAACTGCTAAACGCTCCAGAATATGACTTATCTAGTCATCCTATGAGTCATCTCAGTCGTTGGCAGGCTGTGCAACAGATCGCTCAACAATTTTGGCGTCTGTGGCGAAGAGACTTTCTCCACACACTTCAGCAACGGCAGAAGTGGTTCAATGGTTGTCGAGAGCTGAAGGTTGGAGATCTAGTGCTGATACACTCTGATGCACCTCCTCTTCAGTGGCCATTAGGAAGAGTCACAAAGCTACACACGGGGCCCGATAACATCACCCGTGTCGTTAGTTTACGCACCAAGAACAGTGAATTCATTAGACCCGTAGTCAAACTTACTCCTCTCCACTTGGACGAGGAACCTTCGATTGAACATTAATAGCGGTCAACTCTTACAATATTATGTAGTTAAATTAGCATTTAAGTTTAATACATTAAAATAAAAAAAATACAGTCCACTCATATGCTCATCTATTAGTTAGACTGTACCTTCAATGCTGTATTCAAGTGTTAGGTATAGTTTAAAATATTTAATTATAAGCTTTTCCACATTTTGTTATTCAACATACTTTTCAACAAAATGATAATCAACCACATTCAATTTACACTTAAAGAATTTTGTTATTCAACACACTTTTCAACAAAATTTTGAATCCTTCCCGGAATTGTAACTGGGAAATCCTGGCGGATTTCGGTGAGGGGAAATGTAGGGTCTTGGCCTATTATTTCTAATCACCCGCCAAAAACGCCATCTTGCACAACGCGCGCCCCCTAACGCGCGCGGTGTGAACTATCGACAACTACTTTCGGGCGGACATTAGCGGCTGCGTTTCCTCCGCTGTTATTCAAAATTAATGCAAAAACCGATTAAATACGGACGATATCATAATAAATACTGTGCCAAAATCAAAGTGACACTAGTGCGCGCACGTGAAACCCAAAATTCCGGGTCTGCAGCCTGTGCTGGAGCACAGATCGACGGCAGAAGGCGGGTGAGTCCCTGGCCAAGGGTTTTTCGTTTTTGGGGAACATTTTGGTGATTTAACTTAACTACTGAGCTATCGGACGCTCAATTGATACATTATCAAAGTGTAATGCTTTGAGTGTACATCCTTCTAGAGGTAAACTTAACACGGTACAATTGATTTAAGACTATTTGCCGCACTCATAATCGACAATCAACGCCGATCACGCACTTGTTCAGTATGGGTTTTGACCAATTTAATGCTTGTTTAGCGTTAGTTGAAGATTATGAGTGAGACAGTTAACGATTGAATAGAATAAAAGATTCAAATTAAGTTAAATGTTTACAGATTATACTTTTTACAAATAAACGCTATGCAGTTACATTTACAAGCATTTATTTGACGACCGGTTGGTGGAGTGGCTATTGACCCTGGTGGATGGTAATTTGTTAATTGTCACGAATATATTTAAGCTTTAGTACGGCGTCGAATATGTAAATATGCGAATTGCCAGGCACAAGTGGAAATGGGCAGGACATTTGGCAAGACGGGATGAAAATAGGTGGCCCAAGGCAGTTCCCGAATGGTATCCAAGAGAAGGGCTAAGACCTGGAGGCCACCCGCCCGATCGTCAGATGACATTGTGAGGTACGCTGGAGGCCAATGGATGAGATTAGCACAGGACCAGAAAGACTGGCGTAAACGAGAGATGGCCTATACTCAGGTACATAAGCGCCACCCTTTTATGGTAGAAATACCTCGCACAAGAGCGAAGCGTTACGCTTCTTCATTTATTATTGGAACTGCAAAGGAGTGGAATGCTCTGCCCTTGTCAGTGTTTCCGGTAAAATATAACCCAGCTGTGTCAGGTTGACTCAAGTCTAGAGTGAATAGGTATGGTACAAGGCAAGCGTGCTACACCTTCGACCACATCATCGCTTTACATCAGGTGAGATCGTGGTCTAACGATTGCCTAGTCCGTAATAAAAAAAAAACAACAAGAAATTTATTTGGTAGATCGTTGATAAAGATCAGCAAGAGAAGGGGTCCCAGACTAACCCCTTGGGTATCTAACGGTAGGTACTTCTCGTGTCACAACGGATGTAAATCCCTCGACGAACACCAATTGAGACCTGTTACTTTACAGTTGTTACTTACGAAACGTAGGTACTTCCTTGGAGAAGTCGAAGTAGCATGAATAATTAATGCTTTGCATGTAACCGATCGTGGTCGACCTAGTCAAAAGCTTTGCTAAAATCTATATATATGACACAAGTGTCATCACCCTAGTCTGTAGTTTCAACCCAAATCTCCTTTTTTTTGTATTGTCCCCACTTTGTCGGGAAATTTTCGGCTGTAAACAATTCGTTAAAAAATGATGCAAAGCTAAATTGTTACCACAATATGCGGTACGACAATCACCTTGGTAGTCGCGGCGCGGCGCCGACAGGTGCGCGTGCGGCGGCGGCGGCGGCATCGGCCACGGCACGTACTCGGGCTCGGGGCGCGGCTCCGGCACGGGCGCGGGCGCGGCGCCGTAGTAGAAGAGCGAGTGCGAGCCGGCGCGCCGCCGCACGTCCGAGCCGATGGGCGCCAGCGGCGCGGCCTGCGCCGCCCCTGCGACCACAAGCGGGCGGGTGAGGGCAGCGCGCGCGGGGCGGGGCTCGCTCGCGGGCGGACGGTTACCGTGCGGCGGCGGCGACGCGGCGCCGCGCGACACCACGGAGCTCCACGAGGCGCCCCAGCGCACGGCAGGCGGCGCGCGCCCGTCCGCGCGTGACGGCGACAGGCGCGCCGCGGGCGGGGAGGGAGCGCGCGACCGCCGCCGCGCCGCACGCTCCTTGCGGGCGACGGCGCGCGCGCTGCCACTGCGCGTGCGCACGCGCACCTCACCACCCACGCCGCGCGACCGCGCCGGTACGCGCATCTCGTCGATACACTGCTGGGACTCCTCGTCTGCGGGACAAACGACAATATTTGCACTGAATATCTACTGGGGGAAAATGCACTAATACTGGTTCCCTCCCCTTATATTGGCTTGGTTAAAAATTAACATTTTGAAGCCATATTTAGGTCATGTGTTGAAATTTTGCCGAAGAATCGAAAAAAAATATATTGAAAATATCAAATCCATATATTTCGACCTTATTTCAACATCCACTCGTTTTAATAAATATTTTAATTCGGAATCGAGTAAAATAAATTCATATACGTATTTCTGATTATTTCCCTTTTTTTTTAACCGACACACGTGAGCGGCTAGGTGTCATACATGATTCTAAACTATTATTTGAAGAACATATGTCGCACATAGTTTCCAAGGCATCAGGTTTTACTAGGAGAAGTACTGGCTGACAGTGACATTGTAAACTGTCATAGAGTTGTTAAAATGAATCAAGACTCAAACAGACCCCGGGCTATTGTTGCGAAATTTATTAATCCCCGTGTAAGAGATGAGGTCCTGGCTGCTGTTAAGCAGTTCAACAAAACACATGAAAATGGCAAACTACACTCGGGACATCTCGGTATTGCAGGAAACAAGCAGCCTGTATATGTAAGTGAGCATTTGTCACCGGCCAACAAGAAATTGCATGCATCAGTTAGGGCTGAACCAAGGAAAAACAATACGAATTTGTTTGGATTCGTAATGGCAAAATATATGCCCGGAAGAATATGACATCGAAGGCTTTGGTGATTGGGAATGAAGACGCTGTTAAAAGACTTTAACATTTGTTGTGAAGGTGGTCTCAGTGTATTCCGATTTGTCAATTTACTACCAGAATGTGCGAGGCTTAAGAACAAAATGTGAAGATTTTTATATTAATGCTTTAAAACATGATCATGATGTCATCATTTTGGTGGAGACGTGGCTTAATAGTACTGTCTATGATCATGAGTTTCTGGATAATAGATATAACATATTTAGACGTGATCGCAGCTCTACTTGTTCTTTTGTAAATAGAAGGGAAGGTGGAGGTGTCTGTATCGCTGTTCATAAAAGATTGCAAGTTGTAAGAAAGTTTTCGTGGGAATCGGATTGTGAGGACTTGTGGGTCAATGTTGGGTTGAGTGAGGTTTCTGATCAACATAGTTTGAACATTTGTGCAGTTTATGTTCCTCCGCCGCTTAGTCAGGATTACTTGGATGCATTCCTCTCAAACTTTACTAAGACTATGAACAACAATATCTCAAGCTTATCGTCCACTATCCTTATTGGTGATTTTAATCTATCAAATGTTGTATGGGAGTATGATAAAAAAATAAGTAGTTGTATACCTAACACAAATACTAGCTTAATTGAAAATTAATTCATTGATGAGATGCTTTTTAACAATTTATATCAGTGTAACAATATCAGAAATTTGAACAATCGTACACTAGATTTACTTTTAGTAGACGCACCAAATAGAATAAACTTGTCTGCAAGCTTGACCCCATTAACAAATTTAGACGCACACCATCCAGCGCTTGAAATTATTTTTTATGGACCCAAATACAATCAAACTCTAAAAAGAAATCGGATACCAGTTTTAAATTTCTATAAATCTAACTATGAGGCAATAAATGAAGAGTTTGGAAACACAGATTGGTCAGAGGTATTGAACGAGGTTAGTTAGATGAGATGGTTAGTATTTTTTATTCGATCGTAATGGAAGTTATAAATAGCAATACCCCATACTACGTCCCTCACAGTGAGAAATATCCTGTTTGGTTTAGTGTTCCTTTAATTAAATGCGCTCAAGAAAAATTAAAATATCATAAAAAGTACAAAAAATACGGAAACCCCAGAGACAAACTAACAGTTGATATTCTCAAAAATCGTTATGATATAATGCTTAAGAAATGTTATAAAACATTCAAAGATAATGCCAAAAAACAATTCGTATCTAACCCAAACGTATATGGTCCTTCATAAATAGTCATAAACGTAATAGCAGTTCTCTACCTAATCAATTAATTTTAGGTGATAAAATCGCAACTGGTGGACAAGAAATTTCTGATCTTTTTTCTGACTACTTCCATTCAGTGTATAACATGGTAAACTCTACATTAGCTCAAACATCTGAATTTGACGGTAATCAAGTCATATCGACAATGAGTAATTGTTTTTTGACTGAGTTGGAAATATATGGAGCTCTTAAAAAGTTGGATGCCAAAAAAGGGCCAGGGTTAGACAACATACCAAACGTGTTTCTTAAAGAGTGTTCTAAAACGCTATCCAAACCATTACGTATAATCTATACTATAATAAAACTGTAACTGGGCTAAATCTGTACATTAAATATTTTTTGAAAATTTTAATTGAGATGAACTTCAAAATTGATATGGAGTGCAAAAAGGTTTATTTTTTATTTTTTGTCTGTCTGTCTGTCTGTCTCTTTGAACACGCATCACGCAGAAACTACCCGACGGATTTTGATGTAACTTGGCACAATCATAGCTTATGTTATGGATTAACATTTAGAATACATTTTATCCCGAAAAAAACAATGGTTCCCGCAGGATAGGGGTTGAAAGTTATTTAAAAAACACATATCACGCTGAAACTACCGTACGGATTTTCAAGTAACTTGGCACAGTCAAAGTTTATAGTATGTGTTAAAATGAATGATACTTTTAATCACGAATAAATACGAGATTCCTGCGGGATATGAGTCTAAAGTTATGTTAATTTGAAAGGAATAATAATTGCACATACGTTTATAAAACGGTACCGTGAATTCGGCTCCTATGCCACAAGTCAGAGTGGCACAGTAGAAGCGGTGTCTGGCTTGCAACCCAGAGGCACATGGATCGAATCCACGCGCTGCTATGAATGTTTTGCCTCAATATTTATAAGCATTTACATATTTTGTGCCTTTTTTTACATTTTCTTTGATTTTTTTAAGGCTTATGTAATTTCCTGAAGTAAAACGTCAAGTTTTGTTTGAAAACAATATATATAATGGGATCTATCCAAACGAATGGTCCGACTTAGGTGCGGTTTTTTATGTTTGCAAGCTGAGGTAATCGAGATGGTATAGTACGAGTTTGGTACGAGTAAAGATAGCACAATGGCATCAACAACTCAAGCGAATAAACCAAAGGCATCAAAGTTCTCCCTCCAATTTAACTAGATGGCGCTGATTAACCTTCAAACACGCAATCATTTCATTCCTGCAACCAAGGGTCCCGGTAAATTCAAATTTATCAGGTTTTTGGGATTCGGCTCACACTAGCACTAGCACGACCTCCAGGGGCCTAATTCTCTAATTTTAAGACGTCAATTCCTCGCTGCCTGCGTGGAAATTGGAATCAATCACGAACAAATTCCACGTAGGCATGGGTCATTTTCGCAATATCCAGCACCAGGGCTTTCAAGTACGTCTATCTTCAAACACCAGGGTGAAATACCAGGGTTCAAAATACTTTTAAGTGCTTTCTGTAGAAATAGATTAAAGCCTTGAAAGTAGAAAATACTTGCATAGGAAATTGATTTTTGCCGTCATATAAATAAGGAGAACAATCGTGTTTGCAAAATAAAAGTATTTGGAAGCCTTGAAAGTAGAAAATACTTGCATAGCAAATTGATCTTTGTCTCTATATAAAAAAGGAGCACTATCGCGTGTGTGAAAAAGTACTCTGAAGCCTTGAAATTGTTTGTTTGTTTGTTTGTCGTATGAGGTAGTGCTAGCCTCTGATGTCAGAGTTTGTCAGGTCGCCCGAGGGCCTCTGACATGGCTTAACGACTGCTATTAACCAATAACAGCTAACAGCTTAACGTGCCCTCCGAAGCACGGAGCGATGGATAACCGCACATAACTTCGAAAAGTCATTGGTGCGAGAGCCTAGGTTTTGAACCCGGTATCGTTGGATTCTAAATTGTACTATAGAACCATTAGGCCACCATCGCTCTTTTGAAATGAAAGTAAAAAATACTTGCATAGGAAATTGATCCGTGGGTATGCATACATAAAGACCACAATTGCTTTTGCGTAAAAAATACTTCGAAGCGTTGCAAGTTTTCTGAGTATGTATATACATTATATGTACTACGTTTTTTTATTGTTTCTTCCATTGAGATATTATAATGTACTACCTACGTACCTACATAATTATATAATTATATCGGAGGTTTCTTCATAATGTCTTACTGGCAAAATGGTTAGTTGTCGGTATTGAAATGTGTACATACAGAGGTAGGTACACAGGTACACTTCACAGAGAAAGTATAGAAAACTTTTATTTTTTCAAATTATTAATTTAATCCTCATATCGTGTTGAAAAAGCTCAAAAAGTAGGTAGGTAATTATTAAGAGCCAGTTAAAGTGCCAGTAAGTAGGTACGTCGTTCTGTGAAACATCATAAAAAATAATTTGTACTAAAACACAATGTTTCGTTGCATTAAAATTTGTTCGTATGGACCTCACAATAATGACCTACCCTTGATGCCCCATACAATTTACCTCACCACCTTAATTACTCTCTAATCTGTGCCACCTTACCTTCGGAGATAATTTTCTCTTCTCATTATCAATACGGTCATGATAACAAGTTACTTCATTTAAACTAGATGGCGTTGTCTACCCTTAAAACACGCAAGCGGTTTGTTACGAAGTGGTTTGAACGTTGAATGAACTCGAGCAACACGTTTTCTTCTTTTTTTACTTTATGGTCCTTCGAGGCTCTTAAAACGTATTGAGATGTTTTTTGTGTTTTTTGATAGAATAAGTCGACTTCAGTTGTAAAACGCGCAGCGAAATTAAGCTAATTATTTATAGTAAAATAGTAATTTATTAATTAAAAATTTTAATTTAACTGTTATAACGTACTTCACAGAATATGCGTTATAAAAAGGCAAGGCAGTGCCTTATTCCGATGATTAGATGTCGAGCAATCGATAAAAAACTATTTGACGGCTGAACGAATTTTGAAGAAATGTATTATAATATTGTACTTTGTAGGTTTGGTCCTGGTCCTCCTGGTCCTCTGGACCTGGACCAAACCTACAACTGTTCTGGTGGTGGTTTGGCTTTTGGTCCTGGAATAAAACGTGTGGACTACTTTTAAATGAAATGACCACGCGGGCAAAGCCGCGGGCACAGCTAGTTTATAATAAATCTCTTAGAGATGGAATTTTCCCAACTATGTGGAAACAAGCACGTTTAACACCCATACACAAAAAGGGGGATGTTGCAAATGCTTGTAATTATAGGCCAGTGTCCATTCTCCCAGCGCTCGGAAAAGTGTTAGAGTCAATTGTGCAACATAAAATTTATTGGCACGACAAAGAATTAATACACCCAGAACAACATGGGTTTTTACCAAAAAAGTCTACTGCTTCAAATCTAATTGGTTTTGTAAACGATGTTTCAAAAGCCTTTGATTCCGGAGAAGAGATGCATGCCGTGTATACGGACTTTAGTAAAGCCTTTGATCTTATTGACCATTCACTTCTTCTAAAACAAAACTCGGCGATGGGAATACATGGTTCTTTATTAAGATGGTGTGAATCGTATTTGTTAAATAGATCTCAACTGGTCATGATTCGCGGATACACATCACGAACAAAATTGATACCAGGTTGTACCACAGGGCTCACACATGGGTCCTTTATTTTTCTTAATTTTTATTAATGATTTGACTGGCAAAATAAATTGTCCTTTTAAAATGTATGCTGATGACTTAAAATTATACATGCATATAAAAACTAAAGAGGATACAAACAAATTTCAAAACGAAATTGATGTAGTTTTTTCACGGTGTTGCCAAAATAATATGCTTTTAAATATTGAAAAGTGCTCGTACGTAAAATTTTCTAGGAAAAGAAACCCCATTACTTCCACTTACCATTTGAATAACACTCCCTTAAAGGAAGTTTCAAATATTAAAGTATTGGGAGTTACTGTTGACAGTTATTTAAACTTTCGAACACACATTGATAATGTAGTTAAAAAAGCGTCACAACTATCGGGTTTCATCTCTAGACAAATTAAGTTATTCAAAGATCCGAAAGTAGTAATACCTTTATGAAACAGTTTGGTGAGAAGTACTTTGGAATATAACAGTTCAGTGTCACCTGGGTATACCGTGCATAGTAACAGACTGGAGCGCATACAGAAAAGGTTTTTGTATCAGCTGGCGTACGCGATTAATAAATGTAATACCTTAAAATCATATGAGTCTAGATTGGAATATTACAACCTTACAGCTCTAAATGTACGACGGAAAGTATCCGACATCATATTTTTGTATAAATTAATTCACGGCTTGGTTTTGTGCCCAGATTTCCTTGCGAGTATTGACTTTGAGATTCCACGATCCAGTAGTCGATTAAGTAACCGAAAGACTTTTAAGTTGCCACTTTGCCGCACTAATTTAAGAAAACACTCCCCTATACAGAATGTTATCAAGTTCAAATGCAATTAGCTCATCCTTAGACATCTTTGATGGTTCTTTGGCCTCAACAAAGGTCAAAGTAAAGAAATTGGTAAACTGACAAAATAGTAAGAACAATAATTAGTGGAATAGTTCAGTTTATATATTGAATTCCATTATTTGTGTTTAAAACATTAGTTGCTATACTTACTGTATGTATTTTTAGGTAATTGCTTAAAAAAATTAACATTGTCTTTTCAATATTGCATGCTGTGTTCATTGTTTTTAGGATGGACACTGAATGTTTACTATTATTTTTATCTCATTAAGATTAAGGTGTTACATCCAATTTGTGAACCGAATAAATAAAATAATAAAAGTACTGTGGGTTTCAAGAAAATAAAAACACTTAAGATTCACTATTGCACTTTTGTTCGGAGCATACTGGAATATGCGTGTCAGGTATTATATCAGGTATATATAGAATCCGCGGTATAATAAGTATATTTTGCGAGTTGAACAAATGCAAATCAAGTTTATCAAGTTTTTATGTTTTCGATTACATATTCCATATCAGTCAGATAATTATCTTCAACTATGTAAGCAAATCTTCGCCCTACAATGGAGTAGATCCTATCTGACGAAGCTCAAAACCAATAATGACACAACCGTAGTCTCTAAGCCTGAGATCCTTTCTGAGATCGAAGACTTCTATGGCCGATTGTACGACTCGCATGCTTTTAGACCCGAACCACAGAATAAATAATAGTACAAGTACAGAAGGATAACTGAGTAAAGTCATTTAAATAAAAAAAATAAAAAAAAAACATAGCAACTCTCGCTACAACGCAATAAAGTGCAATTTAACTAGCACAGCCCTACGAGCTTTCAATTATATTTACCTAGAAGGCGCTCACCCACTGCGTGCAAGCTAGAATGTACTGTATCACAACGCGCGAGAGCTTCCATTGCTCTAATCGTTTCAGAATCGCTCTGTCACTTTTACGCTCGGTAGGGTTGTATCGAGATATGACTAGGTACTTGTACTAGTAATTGTTCTGTGATATAATATGACTTAGATATTGTAACGGAATAAACAATCATGTAATAATGTATTATTTTATTACTTATTGTACAGAATCCCAAAAAACCCCGAAATCAAAACAACGGTCCCATATGAGTCATTTATTGCAACACTTAAAATCGACACCTTAATGTTCAAGAACCAAACGTTTGCGCGATGCAGCTTTCGAGCGTTCGCCTCGACCGGCCATCTAGTGACACGTTTAAGAACTTAATACTATAATTTATGAGTTGAATAATTTTAGTCTGAACATTCCGCCCACCATGGACAGAATGTCCAACAAAGTTAACGAAAGGTACTCTTAATTATTCTCAACAAATATGCAAAAATCAAAACAAAGTAACATCAATAGAAATAAACCAAAAGCAATAACAATAGTTTCGTTGTACTATACATGAGTAAACATAAATAATTTCTTGTTTCTAAAAGAGGCAATACATTATGTAGAAAACGACCTGTTGTAATATTATAACACAACTTCGATTTAATTTTAACTGTGGACTGTATAATGATTAATTAAGTAACAGGTAATATTACAAGCTTTGATAAAGGTCGTTTTAAAACATTAACTTTACAGCTTACGCTCACGACACGCGTAAGCTTGTCCGAACCAGTATGCTTCTCTGTGATTATACCGAACAACCATTTGGCTGGTGGGAGATCATCTTCTTTAATTAGAACTACGTCGCCTAATTTTGGCTCAGATACCGGATCTGTCCATTTATAGCGATGCTGCAGTTGAGTAAGATACTCTTGTGACCACTTGCGCCAGAAATCTTGGAGCATTTTTTGCGTAAGGTGCCATCTACTCAAAGAAGAAATACTGGAGTATTCATAATTTCATCAGGGACTACAACCAAGGGTTTACCTATGAGAAAGCGCCCGGCTGTGAGGGGGTATGGGTCATCTGGATAAGTTAGTAATTGAGAAATTGGCCTTGAATTAAGTCAAGCCTCAATTTGAGACAAATTGGCCCATCATTTGCTGTCTTGTCTTAGCCAAGTGACGAACACACACTACACACTTCCTAATACATTGGCGTATGAGACTCTTCGCATAATATAAATTTGGATCTCAAATAATTGATCATCAATTGAGGAACTCATGCAAAGTTCTCTGAAGCGCGTCAGTAATAAAATACTCACGATTTCAATCCATTTGTAACTTACGTACACAATCACTTGTAATTCCAACACCACCAGGGTATCCTGGGGCGTGTTCCCCCTGCTGCTCCACCAACACGATGTCCAACTCCACAGCAAAGAGTATATAAATACTACGCTCCACAGTACAGCTCCGAGAACGGCTATGTTCTTGGTCAAGCCGGCCACACCGCTTGCTCAGCAGGAGCCGCCGATGCCGGTGCGGACCTTCCGCACTAACTACTACACTTTCTGTGGCTATTCGCTACCACTGGCCGGACCCGCTCCACCGGGACCGACGATGCAAACTGGTCGTACTAACTATTGCCTTAACTGTGGCAATTCTTCCTTGCGCCGCGGCCGTGTCAAGTGGACCCATACATGTACGCCCGCCAGTCCCAAGCTACGTAGGACCATGTACAGACTCCCAAAAAACCCCGAAATCAAAACAACGATACCGGTCCAATACGAGTGATTTATTGTAACACTTAAAATTGACACATTAATGTTCAAGAACCAAACGTTTGCGCGATGCAGCATTCGAGCGCTCGCCTCGACCGGCCATCTAGTGACACGTTTAAGAACTTAATACTATAATTTATGAGTTGAATAATTTTAGTCTGAACACTCCTTTTTGTCGAATTGTAGTTGGCTTCATTTTTTGTGTACCCTTCCTCGCAGTCCACATCAGAACTGACAAGCAGGTTGTATATTTACCAGTGGAGGTCGTCATTAATTTCCGACGATTGTGTAAAGTTTTTAAGCAGTCTTCAATTTCCCACTTTTCACAGATGTTTTCTATGTTAATCCCTCGCACAATCGTGACAGTGCACGAAAATTTGTCCGCTGCTGGCTTATTAATTCGTCCGACCTTGATAGCATTCCCCTGTCTTCCAGGGGTGTTTCCATCTTTCCTCACCTTCCACCTAACTATGTATAGGTTCAGCGATGATCTGCTGACGCTTTAGAAGTCCCTCCGTTGTAGTTGTGAGGTGGTGTCTGTTGTGGCTGTAGTTGTGAGGTGGTGTCTGTTGTGGCTGTAGTTGTGAGGTGGTGTCTGTTGTGGCTGTAGTTGCCCAGAGCTGTGTGCTTTAGGTTTGCTTCAGCTTGTTGTGCTCATGGACGTATGTTCTTACATAGGATGATAGATAAGAACAAAAACCTCCACGATCTTATTCACCTTCTCAACTGTACCGGTAGAAACCGCTGGTGGGAAGACGGTGAGCCGATTCGCAACCGTAGAAGTCTTCGCTCAAATCCGGCTCGAAGATCAATCACAACGCTGTGTGACGGAGCGCACAATGAAAAGCGACTGTTCTTGTAAATGGTTTATTGCGATCTGTTAATATTTTATAAAATTAATATAATGACGTGTATCAAGTAACATTGTACGGTGCCCGTACAGAGGGTCATCTCAAATCGTCTCGCAAAAAGACTTGATGAATTCCAGCCTCCTGAACAGGCTCGGTTTCGCAGAGGATTTAGCACCATAGACCACATACACACAGTGAGGCAGGTTATACAGAAGTCTGAAGAGTATAACCAGCCCCTGTGTCTTGGAATGAACATAATCCTACACATATACATATACATATTGGTCTTACCAAGATCATGTTTAACGATCTTATTGACCCGGAACCGATTCTAGTCAATGGTGTACCTCTTGAAGTTGTCCAAAAATATGTTTACCTTGGACAAATATTGCAATTATGTAAGAACAACTTTCAGAAGGAAGCCAACAGAATAATTCAGCTGGGTTGGGCAGCATTCGGCAAGCTTCGTCAAGTCTTCACGTCGTCCGTACTACAGTGCCTAAAGACAAATGTCTTCAATCAGTGCGTCCTACCAGTCAAGACCTATGGAGCCGAAACGTGGACATTCACGGTTAAACTAGTACACAAATTGAAGTTCAGGTGCTCAGCGAGCTATGGAGAGCTATGCTTGGAGTTTCTCTGAAGAACAAGATTCGTAATGAAGATATCCGACGGAGAACCACCAGGTGACCGACATTGCTCAAAGGATAACTAAGCTTAAGTGGAAGTGTGTATAATGGACAATGTTGAATGTTTGTTCTGCAGTGTGGCAACTTGAAACGCCTTCTATTTATCAACCGGCTTCCTGATCGGGGAACTTCTATTGGACACGCATAAGGATTTCTTGTCAATCGATGAAGAACTTTATATAGGAATATAATATAATATCTTATGCTTTACGGCGAATAATAACAGACTTGATTTTATGTAAAGTTAATCTCCGCTCGTAGGAGGGTAATTTTTGGAAGTTGTTATTTACATAGGTGTTATTTACAGGTGATACAAAAAGCATTTTTGAATTCGTTTTAACCTGCCAAAGTGGACAGCATAGCTAAGAAACCGTGCACAGCTATTACATTCTAGAATACTTCGATTAGTAGCAGAATAGAAACAGTATAGCTACTGTACAACTGGTATTATAACTTTAGGATCCTTGAAGGATTTAATTTGAAACAAAACTGGACAGCTGTGAAGATTTCTTTTTTATTTTGTCTATGTGATCTCTAAAGTTCATGGAACTATCCAGTATGACTCCGAGGTCTCTAATACTATTAACTTCTATTAGATGAGTATTTTTTAGAGTATATGAAGCAGTCAGAGGACTTTTCTTCCCAGTAATTTTTTATATGATAACATTTCTTTACATTTAACACCACTTTGTTACAGTCACATCATCCATCCACCTTGTCTAGTTAAATTTTTAAGGCTTTTATATCAATGTCGCTTTGCACTCGCATATATAACTTTAGATCTTCAGCATACATTTTAATATACGTGCAAGATCGTCGAAGAACAAAACAAAAAATAGAGGACCGAGATGTGTTCCTTGGGGAACGCCTGTTGGTACTGCTTTAACTCGAGACGCGTACCCGCGTGTCTGATTTTTTAGGTAAGACTCACACCACAGGTACAGTGATCCATGTTTACCCATCCCTGAAATCTTTCTCAACAACAAAACGTGATCTATCAAATCAAACGCTTTACTAAAGTCTGTGTATATAGCATGCACTTCATCCCCATAGTTAATGGCTTTACTAAGGTCTGTGTATATAGCATGCACTTCATCCCCATAGTTAATGGCTTTGGTAAGATAACCAACAAATCAAACGCTTTACTAAAGTCTGTGTATATAGCATGCACTTCATCCCCATAGTTAATGGCTTTGGTAAGATAACCAACATCCCGCCAGATTGGTAGTCATAATTTTGTTTTGTCAAAAAACCGTGTTGCTGAACCGGATTGAGTTTTTATTTAACGTGCCAATACATTTTTTCTTGCAAGATAGACTGTAAGTAGGTGACGATGGTGGTGTCGATGATGATGATAATGATGTGTTTTTTCCACTCCATCGAAAAATAAACCATCACTGAGTGATCTATTTACAGCATCACAAGGGCTGTAATTTTTTTTTAAGACTACGTCTAAGAAGAGATGAGAGAAATACCTAAATGAGAGAAAAGAAGCATTTTACTGTTAGTACATCACTCGGAGATATCGTTTAAATCTTGCTGTAAAAGTTCAACATATTAATACTAAAGGGGTACCGATAAAGGAAGAATAAGGATATCGTTTACCTCTGTCGTGTGTGTGTGGCGGCGGCGTGTGCGGATCCTGCAGCGGCGCGTCGCCGCGCGCCGGGCTACCGTCAGGGCTGCGGCGGGCGTGCGGCGCCGCCCGTGGGGACTCGTCCTCCGGCTCCGAGCGCTCCGAGCCCGCCGACGAGTCTGAGCCCGTGGAGGCCGCTTCGCGCGCGCGCCTCGAGCCCGCGCAGTAGCTGCGGACAGAGCCACGGTCAGGGGGCCGCTCGCACGAGCACTCGTCCAGCGGTACCGGCGCTCACCTGTCGCAACGATCCCGCGGCGGCGGCGATGAGTCCGGCGACGAGCTGGAGGCGTCCCCGCGCGGCGGCGCTGGCGCCGGCAGCGCCGCCTCCGCCTCGCCCTCCTCGCTCGAGCGCGACTCCTCGCCGGGCGGCGTGCGCCGCGACACTTCCGCGCGCCATCGCTCGAAAGCGCGCCGCTCTGCCGCCGGGTCAAGCGGCGCACCACGCGGCCGCGGCGTGCGGCGGCGCCGAGGCGGCTGCGGCGGCGGCGGCCGCGCCGGCGCCGGTGCCGGCTCCGGGTGTGCGAGCGCGCGCAGGTCAAGCGGTGCGCGCGGCGGCGCCGAGTCGCGCGCGTTGCGGTGCCGGCGCAGCGCGCGCTCCGCATCTGCGGCGGCGAGCGCGACCGCCGCGGCGAGCGCGACGAGGGCGAGCGCGTCGCCCAGCGTGCGCAACGCCGGCTCGAAGGGCGGGCGCGGCGCGGCTGGCGCGCATTTGGCTATGAGGCGTGCGGGCGCGGCACCGGCGACGCTGAAGTCGGCGCGCGCGGCCCCGACGCGCACGGAGAGCGCGACGGCGGCGCGCGCGCGTGTCCAGTCCGGCGTGAAGGCGAGCGTGAGCGTACGCGCCTCCTGCGGCGCGAGTTCGAGCGCGGCGCAGGGCTGCAGCCGGAAGCCGCGCGCGAGGCAGGGCGCGCCGGCGAGGCGCCAGTCGCGCAGGCGCACGGGCACGGCGCCGGTGTTGCGCACGAGCACGGTGCGGCGCACGGTGCCGCACTCGCTCGCCTCCAGCACGACAGCGGACGTCGAATTAGGTTTGCGTCCCGCCAGCTCGAAGCTCGGGAACGCGCCGCGACCGGTCAACGGGACGCCCTCCACTATGGTCAGATTATTTCTGAAAAGGATAAATTGTGTTGATTATAGTAGTTTATGAAACGGTTGCATAATGTAGGCAATTAAAAAACGAGCCATAGCTGAGTTTTTTAATAGTATCACTCTCGTGTTTTAATACCTAGTTGTGTGCCGTCTCACACTACTTTATCTACACTCATGCAATAGGAACTAACTTTTTATGAAAAAAATAATAACAACATAATAGATCACATACAAATTGGTTAGGTACAAATGTTAAGTTAATTTTGGCACAAAATCCAGTCCACAGCGAATTCGCGCGCATACAGTCTAAAACGCGCCGCCATAGATATTAAATGACTAAAACCCTCTTAGGTGCGGAGCCTTAATGGTGCTTTAATGGTAAAAAATATATATTATAACATTGTTTAGTTCAAACAGTGTTATAATTGATTTATTTTTGTTATTATAGACGAGCCGTGTGTAATGTATATCATTATGCCACCATTTTTGAGTTCATAATCCGAATTTTACGATATGAGTGTAGATAAAATTTATTAACTAACTTTTACTTTTTGCAGAAGGCGAAGAGGACGCTCCAAAAACATAAAAAATATATAAATATATATGCCTTTCAGTATTTATTTGTTTTTGTATATTATTTTAAATATTGTTTCTAGACTAATCCATTCAAAATTCTAACTATATATTACCAAAATGTTAGAGGCCTAAGAACCAAAACTGAAGAGTTTTATATGAAAGCTTTGCAAAACCAATATGACGTATTAGTGTTAATTGAAACCTGGTTGAACTCTTCTATTTTTGACCATGAGATACTGGACGATAGGTATAATATATTTAGAAGGGATCGCAGCTCTACCGTATCATTTGTCAATAAAAGGGAGGGAGGGGGTGTTTGTATTGCTGTACACAAGCGCCTCGAGGCTATCCGGCGGCCTTCATGGGAATCAAAATGCGAAGATTTGTGGGTCAGCGTTACACTAGGTAACGGGCCTAACTGTCAAAGCCTAAATGTCTGTGCGGTTTACATCCCACCTCCAATTAGTCTGGAATACTTGGAACTATTTCTCAATAATTTTACAAATGTTTTAAGCAATAAAATTAAACAGCCGCCTACAATCATCATTGGTGATTTTAACATGACAAATATTGTGTGGGATTATGATGCGACTTTATTTTCATGTTTGCCTTCTAATATGGGTAATAATAATGTGGAAAATACTTTTATAGATGAAGTAATATTCAATAATTTAAGTCAGTGTAATTGCGTTAAGAACGAGAAAAATAAAGTTTTAGATCTAGTACTTACTGATACCCCTCGAATAGTGAAAGTAAATATATGCTTATATCCCTTAACAAAGCTAGACTCTCACCACCCAGTCTAGAAATTGAATTTTGTCAATCCAAAAACTTCAAATCGTTGAAATGTGATAGGGCTCCTGTATTAAATTTTAGTAAAGCTAGTTATAGTGAAATCAATGAGGAACTCTTGCGCATAGATTGGACCAATATATGGGAAGACATTTCTAGTGTAGATCAGATGGTGCAGAAATTCTACTCAACCATTATGCCCATAATAGAAGAAAACACACCACTCAGAACACCAAAAAGTGAACGCTATCCAATCTGGTTTAGCACCCCCCTAATTAAATGTGCAAAAGAAAACCATAAATATCACAAAAGATATAAATTATATGCCAACCCCCGAGATAAGGAGGTGGTAGAAATTCTTAGAAATAGGTACGATATCATGTTAAAAAATTGCTATAAAAGGTTTAAGGATAATGCTGCTAAAATAATGCGTACACGCCCGAAGCACATATGGTCGTATGTTAATAATTTGAAACGTAATAGTAGTTCTATTCCAAACCAACTAGTTCTAGGCAGTGAAACAGCTACTGGTGGACATGAAATATGTGAATTATTTTCTGAGTATTTTCAGTCAGTGTATGAGTCAAATTCACAAATAATAAATAGCGCACAAGATACAATCATTGATTCTCATATAGCCGACCATTCTTCGTCTTTTGGCCACTTACTCTTGAAGGAATCGGAAGTTATCGCAGGCCTAAAAAAGTTAGATCCAAATAAAGGTGCCGGTTTAGACGGTATTCCGAATATTCTACTAAAAACTGTGCGGAGGCACCATCAGAGCCCTTGTGCATACTGTATAATAGATCACTCAATGATGGTTTTTTTCCGACGGAGTGGAAAAAAGCACGCTTGACGCCTATTCACAAAAGTGGGGATATTAATACTGCGTCTAACTACAGGCCAGTGTCCATTCTTCCAGCGCTTGGAAAGGTTCTAGAGTCGATTGTGCAAAAAAATATGTATTGGCACGTTAAACAAAAACTCAATCCGGAGCAACACGGTTTTTTACCAAAAAATCTACCAATACCAATCTGGTGGGTTTTGTTAATTATATCACCAAAGCTATTGACAATGGGGATGAAGTGCATGCTATATATTCAAACTTTAGTAAAGCATTTGATTTGATAGATCACGTTTTGTTGTTGAGAAAGATTTCAGAGATGGGTCTACATGGATCATTGTCTTCTTCTTCACAGCTGTCCGGTGTTGTTTCGAGACAAATTAAATCCTTCAAGGATCCCAAAGTTCTAATACCAGTGTACAATAGTATAGTTCGAAGTATTCTAGAATTTAATAGCTGTGTATGGTCTCCTAGTTATGCTGTCCACTCTGGCAGGTTAGAGCGAATTCAAAAAAGGTTTTTGTATCATCTGTCCTATGTAAATAACAATTGCAAAAAATTACCCTCTTATGAGCAGAGATTAACTTTTTATAAAATGAAGTCCCTTAATATTCGCCGTAAAGCATCAGATATTATATTCCTATATAAACTTCTTCATGGCTTAATCGATTGTCCAGAAATTCTTATGCATGTCAAGTTAGAAGTTCCCCGATCAGGAAGCCGGTTGTTAAATAGAAGGTGTTTCAAGTTGCCTAAATGCAGAACAAATATTGGTCGACATTCTCCGTTGTACAGAATGTTTTCATATTATAATGGAATCAGGTCTAAATATGACATATTTTCTGGTTCTTTGGCCTCGGCAAGGAGTAGCGTTTTTATTTCTTTGGGTGATTTTTAGTTACAACTATTATTTTGATTATTATTATATATATAAAAAAAAAAAAACTCCATCGCGGTCGAGACGGTCACTACCCGCATTTCATACATATTTTCTGTGCGTAACAGTAGTCGCAGCGGATCTTTGTGGTTGTGAAGCTAGGCTCTGTGAACGATTGCTGTGAAGATAAAAAAGCATAAAGTAAGAGCGAGATAGAATATGCGAAAAATGTAAGCGAGTGAGCGAGGTAGTTATACAATGCTGTCTTTCTTCAGCTTCAACATTTGGATTGCGTGAAAAATAGCAGTTTGCGCACCGACATGCAGACAATTTTCGAGCCACAAACTTTCGCTGCGACTACTGTACTGTTCAACAAATTGTCGGTGCCGGATCCGGTTAAAATCTTTTCAAACACTCTAATTTTATTAAAAACAAGTTCAACCAGTTCTGTCGACTAACATAAACTACTGATACATATGCTACTTCACTTGCATCGTAGAAACCATGCAGTGTAAAAACAAGTTCAACCAGTTCTGTCGACTAACAAACTACTGATACATATGCTACTTCACTTGCATCGTAGAAACCATGCAGTGTAAAAACAAGTTCAACCAGTTCTGTCGACTAACAAACTACTGATACATATGCTACTTCACTTGCATCGTAGAAACCATGCAGTGTAAAAACAAGTTCAACCAGTTCTGTCGACTAACAAACTACTGATACATATGCTACTTCACTTGCATCGTAGAAACCATGCAGTGTAAAAACAAGTTCAACCAGTTCTGTCGACTAACAAACTACTGATACATATGCTACTTCACTTGCATCGTAGAAACCATGCAGTGTAAAAACAAGTTCAACCAGTTCTGTCGACTAACAAACTACTGATACATATGCTACTTCACTTGCATCGTAGAAACCATGCAGTGTAAAAACTTTACGGCCACTAACTATGATTCCATTAATAGAAAGAAAAAATAAGGTCTCACCAACCTAAGGTACCAGCACCAGGTTGATCACCAGTATATTTTTCTGTTTAATTGTGTTTTCAGATCTTATTCTTTCAATAGCTTTTGATTGGCTTTATATGATTTCGTTGTTTTCTCAAAAAGTCGAGCCAACGCTTGACTTGTTATGACTGCATTTCAGCTTCTCAGTTGTCTATTTGAAAATGTATCAAATCAACTACATATCAATTATAATTAGTTTAGGGTTTAACTTGTATCGTCGTGTTACGGTTACACGTATTAATTTTATATTATTTTCTTAGGAAAACTACAGCCACGGATATCACTTAGGATAATAAATATGGTTAAACAAGCAGCTTATATTTGTTTCAGCATGTAAGTAATGATATGTTGATTGTGCTCTGGGTGTTATGTGATATGTGAATGTGATACTTTTAACCAAAAACACATCGAAAAAATAACAACATTCGTATGATTTGTTTCTGGCCTTAAATTCTGATACACCACTGTCGGTACACATCTCATTGTCATTTGTCAGTAATAGTCAACGGGGCGACGACGGGAGTACCTCAGGTACAGAACGGCGGCGAGGTCGGCGGGCTGCGTCGGCGAGAAGGTGAGTGCCAGGTCTATCTCGGCGTTTGGCTGCAGCAGCACGTAGGGCGCCGGTGTCGCGCCGAGCGGCCACCCAGCGGCGTCGCCGCTCACCGCGCGCCACTCGCCCAGCGCGAACGACGCGGGCGACCACTCGCAGCCGGCGCACTCCACCGCTTCGTGCAGCGGCGCCGCGCCGCCCACGCGCGGCTGCAGCAGCAGCGGCCTCGCCGCCGGGTTGCGCACGCGCACGCGCAGCGCCACCGCACCACCCACGCCGGCCAGCCCCGCACGCCCCGCGCCACGTGCCGCCAGCGCCGGCCACGCCCAGCGCACCGCGGCCGCCGCGGGCACGGCGAGCACGCGTGTCGTGTGCACGTGCACGGTGAGGTTGCTGTCCCCGTGCCCGGCCGAGAAAAGCGCGAGCCGCTGCGCGCGAAGCGCCGCGTCCCCCGCCAGCGCCTCCGCCGTCGGCTCCGCACCGCGCCCCACCCATGCCGCGCCCTCTGTGCCCGAATACATTATTATTATTTTATTAACCCCGAACTCGAAAAGAAAGGGCTTTTATAAGTTTAGGGTGTATATGTATGCATGTCTCTCTGTGGCATCAGAGCTCCCAATCGAATTTAATGCGGGACCTATTTTAATGCGAGTTTTTTAAGTTTGAAAGCTGATGAGATCGAAATGTTTCTTAGCTATAATGGGGGTGAAGGGGTCGAAGGTGTTTTTTTTTTATTTGTGCTGTTTGTTTAATGGAACCCAAATCGAGTTCGCCGGAAAGGTACCTAGCGTGTCGGTGTCGAGGCCGGTGCTGCAGCGCGGCTCGCACGCCACCTCCGGCGCGTACACGAGGCTGCCCACGGTGCTGCGCCCCTCATCCACCACCCGCAAGCTCTCGTCCTCCGGCAAACTGCGGAATCATTGTTACTCAAATATATAAAAAAAAAAAATTGTTGTCTGCAAGTTTTCCCATGAAAATAAATTAATAAACAATGAAACAGTAATTTCCGAGGATTTTAAATTTTTTTTTAAATGGAATCATGTAAGGGCGGTCCGTTGCCCGCGCGGCTATGTACTCACAGGTAGGAGAGCGCCGGGTCCGCGCGGTGCGGCGGCTGCGTCACGTGCGTGACGCGCATACGCACCGCCATGCTGCTATCCAGCGCCAGCGGCGCGCGCGCCCACACGTACTGCGGACACACGGACACTGTACACTCACACCACGCACATCTCTTAACTGCGCGTGTAGTACTTTGTTCTAAGTATTCTAAGTAACCAATAACTTTAGGTAGTACACCGGAAATGAACTAGATGACACCACCGGAAAAAGAGATCAAGCAAGCGTTTCATTCGCTAAGTTAGGTATCGGGAGGGCGCATCATACGGTTTAGGTCTGTCTTGTTTCAGTAAAACGAAAAAAAGAAAGTGATATTCTCGCAAATAGTACGGGTTTTATTTCAATTCGGTTTTAACGGCGTGCTGTACACATTTTAAAAGGCTGGAAAACGATTGGCCTAGTTAATGGCGTCCACCGTTCATGCGACTCTAGTTCAACTCAAGCGGTAAGGTAATATAACATTACGATAAAAGATACAAAGTGGCAGTGCCGCAGTTCATTAAAGAGTACGGGCACTATAAATGCGACAGTATGTGGGTTTGTTAACTCTCAGCTCCGTAACGGTTGAACGGATTTTGATGAAATTTTGTATGTAGATATTGTGTATGTTTTAGGGAGTTGATATCGAGCGCGCTGGCCGCTTGCTATGTCAACTCCCTTAGGTTATAGAATAACATAGTAAGATTTTTCTTAGCTGACCACGCGGATGAAGTCGCGGGTCGCAACTTATATTCAACAAGCACTGCACAAAATCGCATTACATAACCGAGATAGATTCTGCTTTGGGTGAATTTCAGTTCGTGCAAGATTAGCTTTCATAAGAAATCACGACACATCTATGGCACAACATTTTCGAAGTACAGAAGATGTAACGTCATGTGGTAAGAAAGCTAATCATCTCATGCACGCGAGGATCACCCCCTGCGGCAGTGGCGCGGCACTCACCGGCGCGGCGCCGTCAAGGAGCGCCAGTGGCGCAGAGACGCGGCCTGCCGCCGCCGTCAGCGTCAGCGGGGCCTCGGTGTCAGCGTGCGGCGTGCTAACCGCGCACGCACCCGACAGCGCACCCTCGCGCGCCGGCCCCACCACTGTCAGCACGGCGCGCACGAACCCGCCCGCTTCCACGCACCGCTGCACGCACACACACGGACCGACTTATTTATTTGTACATTTTACCACGGAAGCTTGAAAATGAAATAGAAACACCGCAAGTAGGTACTGCACTGATTAAATGAAATAGAAACACCGCAAGTCGGTACTGCACTGATTAAATGAAATAGAAACACCGCAAGTAGGTACTGCACTGATTAAATGAAATAGAAACACCGCAAGTAGGTACTGCACTGATTAAAAGAATATGAGTGCAGTGCGCTGCCGCGCGAGTTTTTTTCTCTCCGTGTATCCAATGTTCAGAGTTGAATCCGACCTGGTTCTCACTGGACGTGGGCGGGTCGAGGTCCAGCGTGGCGCCGGGCAGGCGCGCACGCAGCTCCGTGACGCACAGCGGCGCGGCGCCGCGGTTGTGCAGGCGCGCCGACACGCGCCGCGTGCTCGACGTGCCCAGCGTGCCCAGGTCCAGCGCACCGTCCACGCCGCCGCCCGGCCACTCCCACTCCTGAGAAACGTGCACCGTGTACCGCGAGTAATTATTCCGTCTCATTTCCCGCACGGAAACAGACTACCTTAGAAACACACAGCTTAGATTCAATAAATAAAACGTGCAGCTTCACTATTGATGTCGTCCTTCCGATTACAATCACGTTTGGACACGACGCGTTCTGGCGGCACGCGCTCGAGCAAATCGATTACACTTCTCGACAATCGGCCTCTATTCAAAACCTCCAAAAGACGAGCGAGTTCCTCGACCACGGATTACGTATTTGGTTTATGGAGAAGCAAAACAAATAAATTACATGTTGATTGTCCCTCCGTTCGGGAGCTCCGATGCCACAGATAGACAGACAATGGCTTCAAACTTGTAACCCCTCTTTTTCCGTCCGGGGCTAAGAACAGAAACTCTTGCGCACTAGAGCGTAGAGTAGACCACTGATACCCGGCGCCGTGCTACTACACCCGGTTTCTGGAACGCAAATTAGCGAAAAAATTACTCTACAGCTTGTTAATCTCTCGTTATACGCATTTTATGTTGCTGAAAATCTTATGTAATTGCCTGTTAACCGAATGTTAAATCTCCAACTAAACGTTAATTGAAGCGATTTTCGTATTCCAGAAAGCTTTTGACGAACCCAAAGAGTATATAAATACTACGTAAGAAGAGACGGGACTGACGTACATTGGAACGCATGTTGTGAATTTTTAAAACGTGCGCTGATAATAAGTGCAACATAACAAAGCTAATGACCATAGGTAATAACACTCTATATCGAGCATGTTAGCCAACATGACAAACAGAAAAGGATGTCTGCAAACAGCACATCTTTATAGATATCGATATTTTGAGAAAAAAAAAACGTATTAGGACTATTTTAATTTATATGGGGTTTATAATAATAATATGTTTTTTCTAAGCATGTGGTTTTTATTACATACAAAAATAATACATTATATAGTACACAACACAATTTGTGTCTTTTTTCCTTAAAATAATTACTCCTTACTTAAGGCGAGTTATTGGAACGCGACGCAAGATTTTAGGTGAGGTGTGGGGAGCCGCTTGCGCGTCTCTCTCCGCGCGCTTTTCGTTTCTCGTGACTTTAGCGTTACGCCACAGTATAAAATATTTCTGTAGAAAACTATGACCAACTTTTATTACTTATGTAATGTATAAAGTGTTTCTTGTCAGGTTATAAATATAAAAAATAAGAATGTAGCGTAAGTATTTATTTATTACTTTATTATCTTAGATAAGTATTTACATAATTATGTAAGTAGTTTGTTATTCTATACAAACTACTTACATAATTATGTAAGTAGTTTGTTATTCTATACAAACTACTTACATAATTATGTAAGTAGTTTGTTATTCTATACAAACTTAAAACTAAAATCTATATGCATCATCATCATCAACCTGTGTTCGTCCACTGCTGGACTTAGGCTTCGTTTTGAGGCATTCAAATCAAATTTGACTAGTTTTAAATACATTTATCAATATTCTTTAAAATCTAAATATTTAGGTTGCATTCTTGCATCATATTCTTCATGCTGTATGGTGTGCTCGGTGGTGGGCGAATTTGTAGCCAACTGCAGAAAAAAAACATCTCCAAACTAATGGACAGGCTCTCAAGCCCCTAATATTGGTGCTGACCATGTGGCTATTGTAATATAATAATAATAATAATAATAAGTTTATTAACCAAATAAGGTGGATATACAATGATAGGCAGCGGCCCCACACTAGGCTCTAGGCCCGTGTCGTGGAAGCCTGGTCTGAATTCCATAACACAATTTAATTTAATGGAGGCATCCCTTCCTGGCAATAAACATTACTGATCTAATTTATAATGATGAAATAACAAAATTTAAAAAATATATATATGTGATCTTAACTTAAGTGTCAACGTAAGGGGAAATGTATTGTGTATAAGGGTATGAGGGGGTGAGTATTTGTACGCATGTTTTGAAAACGAAAGTGTGTGTGTGTGTGTGTGTGTGTGAGTGTGTGTGTGAGGGTGTGTGTGAGGGTGTGTGTGTGTGTGTGTATTTTTTCACAGATAAATCAGGTCCTTTATGTCAGAGTAAGATCGCATAAATAGCCATCTTTGGACTAGTACTCTCACTTGGGAGGTTCGCTCACTCTTTATATCACAAACTTTCGATATATTATTATAAATGCGTGGGAGTAGATGGCTTGGATGCCGATTCGCGTAGGCAGAGTTAGCAGTCGGTACTGGTATCCTATAAACACGCCTTTTCAACAACTCTGCTAGTTCTTTAGAAGTCGACATTTCTTTGTGGACCGTGGTTACAGCTTTTAGGATAAATAACTGTCGCACTCGCAGAACTTCAGTCTCTTTGTACAGAGAGTCAGTCGAGTACCTAAAGGGTTTTCCTAACATTACCTTTAATACCGCTCGTTGGGCCCTTTCGAGCTCAATCAAAACAGTTTTAAATGCACCTCCCCAAGCTAGGATACCGAATGTTAAAATTGATTGGCAGAGCGAAAAATAAACCATAATAAGTGTTTTTTTATCACAGGCGTATCGTAGCGCCTTCATAATGTAAATTATTTTCCTTACTCGTCCTGACAACTTTTTGATGTGGAGCTTAAAAGTAAGAGTGTCGTCAATCTCTATTCCTAAATATTTGATATGATCTACTTGGTCGATGGATTCGCAATTATTATTGCACGAGAAAGTATAACCCGACCAAAAACCACCACATGAGTGTAACTTGATGACTAGATCGTACTTAGGTTTAGACTGTCGAGTTTTGTAAAAAGTTATAAATTTAGTCTTTTTGGTGTTAAGTGTAAGCAAATTTCGATCCAGCCATGTTGCTACTTTATTAATGCCTGATTCTGATAAACTAACAACTTTCTCCCAGGATCAGTCACGAAAAATTACTGCTGTGTCGTCTGCATAGCAAATAATATCCGCTCCAGGGATGGTTAGGTCTAGAACATCATTCATATATACTGCGAAGAGGGTTGGGCCTAATATACTACCCTGAGGTACTCCGAAACTCATCAAAGATTTATCACTAATAATCGAACCCACTCTTAGACACTGTTTACGACATGTAAGGTAGCTAAGGAACCATTTATGAGCTTGGCCTCGAATACCTATTGAGTCTAGTTTTTTCAAAAGAATTGGAATCGATACGGTATCAAAAGCTTTAGCGAGATCAAGAAAAACCCCTATACAACGCAAGTTTTGGTCCACGGCAGATGAGACCGTATTGGTGAGAAGCACTGTTGCGACTTCGGCGGATCTGCCTCGCCTAAATCAAAATTGTCTGTCAGATAGAAAGTGGTTATTTTCAAGGTAGTCTACCAATCTCTTATTTACGACTTTTTCCAGCAATTTAGAAAAAAACACTCAATAGGGATATCGGTCGATAGTTACTAGGGATATTTTTAGCGCCATCTTTGTGAATAGGAACTACTACTGCTAGCTTCCAACTATCTGAGAATTGACCACTTTCAATGCTAAGATTAATAATAAAAGTGAGTGGCTCTAGAATATTAGGTTTAATAAATTTTATTAAGTTAGTAGTGAAACCATCTATACCAGGAGCACTGTCAGACTTAAGGCCGGAAATAAGTCTATCGACTTCGAAACAATATCTATGGATGTTCAATGTTTAACAACATATATCAACAAAATAGACCAATAAATTATTATCTCTATGCACTTCAAATCAGAAAAGTTTTGATAACAAGGTGGACAGTGGAAACTAAATATTTCCCAAGTAACACCCAGGTGGACAAAGGTAAACTATTGTAAAAAAAAAACTTTCCACGGTTCACCCAGGTGGTCGTAAGAGATGGATTGGCTAGTGCCCTGACTGAGAGTCAACAAATGGTTGCAAGTTCGAATCTTTGTGTGATGAGCAGAAGTATTTGTTTCCGAGATATGAATGTAATATTCATATCTTTGTATGTGTACTCGTATCTATTATCTAGTACCCATATTTAGTGCATTCAGTGTATTTATGTCAGCGTACAATACATACAAAGTTTAATAAATTTTTCTTATTTGTTGCAGATTGAGTGACATGAATACTACTGGCATTTACTCTGGTTTAGAGATTGCTGTAAGCTATAAGACTGCCGATTGTGTTACCGCTACTTCTATATTATATTATGTACAATGTACGATTTACTTCTAAGTATATACAATAAAGAGTTATCTATCTATCCATGTTTTGTTGTTATTATTTAACTACAAATTATTATGTAAGTAGAAACATACATTGATACCTATGAAATAGTATGTCACAAGCGACATACCTACCAACTGATTCACAGACAACACACAGCCTAAACCAGTGGACCTAGAGATTTGCAATTTGGAGGAAATATTTCTTTAAATTTCGAACGAGGCTGGCAATGTTTGCACAAGAGCAAAGCCTCGGCATGCAGCTAGTTTTAGCATAAATACAGACTGAGTATGGATAGAGAAACAGAAAAATAAACAAATTTTATTAAATAGCATGTTTATTTTATTGTAAAAACCTTTCTAAAAAAAATATAACGGGCAAGTGTCTTTATTAAATAAGGACTATACATAAACATTCTAAAAACTTACAAGCCATTACTGGCTCACTGGTAGCCCACTAATTACATTGTAATTATATAGTAATTCACAACAACAAAGTAAATATTTCCAACACACCATTTTATGATCCTGTTTACTGTGATAGACAGGTACTGAACTGAATCTGAAAATAAAGATATAGCTATGATCATTTGTCATTATCTACATAACAAGTACTACATAGTCAATATTGTAATATGCAGTATTACTTTTGTAGAGTTAGATCAAATTTGTAAACAATCCAAAAGAGAGGTTAATTTGTTGTACCTACAGCTACATCAGGCTTTGTGATAGCTGGAAATGTTCATACTGACACAGGTGCAAGCTGCAGCCCATCTCCTGAACCCGGGCTGGTGCTCAAAGCAAACATAATCGCATGCATGATTATGTATGCATTGAAATGAGGTAAAAGTCCATTAAAATATGTATGTTGTTGATGAGCATTTGTGAAAATGCATATACCTAGTATATATGTCTATGTACCTAGTAGGTAAATTAAACTAGACTCGAATAGGTGCTTAGATAATATTCATTAGTCCACCAAAATTCCTGTATAGCCAAGCCAAAGACTGTTAGAACTTGCGATATATTTGTTTAAAGTTTCGATCTAACTCGATGACCAATTGTAGGTCTATGCAAAGACCACTTTATCAGATGACATTCTGAAATACAATACGGTACATAGGTACGTATTGGTTGGTAAATCAAGGCATATTTGTCAATTTTATATCCGAAAACGAACATAACCTCGACATACATTACATCTCACAAAGCAATTCCACTTTTAGTTTATCCACGATTCGCACAAACTCACACAAATGTTGTGACTATAACCTACCTATTTAATAAAAAAAAAAACCATTTGTTTTTCATTTCATTATTGAATGCTAAAGTAAACAACAAACAAACACATACTTTAGTATAAGTAGTTATGGTTGTTCGAGCTCAAACGTATGTAACAAACCAAGTAGTGCCATCTATTTGGTTTGCAATCTTAAGTTATTAAGTAACTCGCTAGATGGCGATAGTGTCGATTCGCTACTAAGTTAAAACACGCAAGCGGTATGTTACACGCAAACAAGATAAGGGTGGCAAATTCAAAATTACGTGGGTACCTGGGTAGATACGTACACAAGGTGTTTTATTTACCCTTCGCGTTATCACTAATTTGCACAATGGTCCAGAATAAATAATAACGTTTCGTTCTACGCAACGTCAGGCTATAATATACTTGAATATTATTTTTTGAAGAATATCATTTATTAAACAGCATAACTAATAAAAATTAGATTATAATAAACAAATAAAACACTACACATGTTTATATGGCTAAATTAACATTTTACAACCATTAGTTCAAAAAAGCACTAAAAAGTGCTCAAAGCTGTTCTTCATGAAATGGAACGCAAGAGCATATGTTTTTGGTGTTATGTAGTCTGTGGAAAGAACGAAATGGCCTTCACTTTTTCAAGACGATTACCACCGAAAATATTAGACAATTCCCCTGGACGGCGAACTGGAACCGCCAATGGTAATGGATTTGATTGCCATTACCACCAGAGTTAGACAATAAGGCTGCAGGTTAGCATCGCCCAATCGGACATGGCTTCTAAGGCTAAATTTTAACGTCTACCATAGCCTCTCTCTGAAACTGGACAGCGTCACAGCTGACTTGCTGCCGTTTAAGCGTGAAGGAGTAACAAACATACACACACACACACAAACACACACTTCTAAAAGGTAGATGGCCCAATCGGATTTTATGCATTGTATGACGTTTTGTATGGACTGTTAGTCCTAATGTATGGAGTTCTGCATCGCGCATGCGAAGTTTTCCGCTCGATAAGAGAGTTTTTATTTTTAAAACTCTAGGCCTTGATTGGCCTGTTTAGGACAGTGGCTAAACTTCTCTTACTTATAATATTTTGTGTGATTCACTTCTTTTGACATGCGTTTCAGAAACCGGCAGTTACAACTTGCTACAATCAAAATTTGATATATGTAATGTCAAAAACAAAACAGACAACTTCAGAACAAAAGAGACAACGATAGAGCTACTCAGACACAAAACACTAAAGAGTGAAAGAAAGTGAACGCACTTATCAAGTGTGAACATGTCAATTAAATAATGTCTTGTTAATCCATTAGCAAATTTTTGATGTATTGCGTTTCAGAAACCTAAAGAGAGCTAACAGAAGGTCAAATATGACAGCCTGTTGGCGGATTCTTGATGTGACACGCGTTTTGGAAACCGGGCATAATTATATTAGATTTGGCCTCACAAAGTGCAGCTTCCCTTCGTAGAGCAGCAGCGGCAGCGAGTAGTCGGTGAGGTTGGTGCGCAGCACGAGCGCCGCGCGCAGGCCACCGCGCGCCGCCGCCGCGCCCGCGTCGCCACGTAGCCGCAGCCGCGCCACCACCGCGGCCTCGCCCGCGCCCAGCACCAGCGGCGCCAGTGACTCCGTCTGCGACATGTATCTATTGAGGCGCTCACCGGCTCACCAAATACTATTGTTACACCGGTTGACGCCATCTAACGTCTAGTGGCATAATTTCTACAAAGGAACTTGTAGCTACTCCATACTAACTATACAACAAAAACACTAAAATTAGCCCATGCTAGATGGCGCCACTAGTATGAAGTTACGCCGGTCGATTTGAAATGTTCAGGTACTAGCTACTGTATGACGCAATGTACTAGTACCTACAAGTACCTTCCAGAAAGCACGGGACGTGCACTTCGGGATAAATATGGCCCATCGGCTGCGTGAGTCAGTCTAATTTCGGCTAAGATACGAGTGCGTCGAAATGATTCGTAGCAAATATACAGTGCTATAGTTGAATTCAGTGATAAGTGATTAGTGTGTACAGTCGAATAAGTAATTTAGTGTAATTTGTTTTTTTTTGTGGTTATGTGAATAAAAGTACGCCTTCGTACCGCCGTCACCACGCTGCGGGGAAGTGTCGTCGCGGGACTCACGTGGAACAGTTCGGTGACCTCCGGCGGGAAGTGCACGTGGTCGACGCGCACCGGCACCGGGAACTCGTTGCGTGCGGAGACGGCGCGCGGCTCCCACGCCACCGTACCCGCCGCCGTTACCACGCTGCGGGGAGGTGTCGTCGCGACTCACGTGGAACAGTTCAGTGACCTCCGGCGGGAAGAGCACGTGGTCGACGCGCACCGGCACCGGGAACTCGTTGCGTGCAGACACGGCGCGAGGCTCCCACGCCGCCGCACCTGCCGCCGTCACCACGCTGCGGGGAGGTGTCGTCGCGAGACTCACGTGGAACAGTTCGGTGACCTCCGGCGGGAAGTGGTCGACGCGCACCGGCACCGGGAACTCGTTGCGTGCGGACACGGCGTGAGGCTCCCACGCCGCCGCACCTGCCGCCGTCACCACGCTGCGGGGATGTGTCGTCGCGAGACTCACGTGGAACAGTTCGGTGACCTCCGGCGGGAAGTGCACGTGGTCGACGCGCACCGGCAACGGGAACTCGTTGAGTGCGGACACGGCGCGCGGCTCCCACGCCGCCGCACCCACCGCCGTCACCACGCTGCGGGGGAGGTGTCACGGTTAGTATACCGCCTTGTGTTTGTGAGCCTGTCTGCCAATGCCCGGGAAAAGTTAGTATTGAGAAGTGGGATCGAATCCACCTGGCAATGGGGGAGAAAGTTCGAGAAAGTTTCCACTCTAGAATTAGTTTCTTGGACACGTACACACGTATGGCTGGCACTCTCGGGGGACAAAGAGATTTGGAAAAATAGCAGATCGTTTTGTTCGTGGTTAGTAAAAACGGGCATAAGACGTTTCATCATCAGCCTATATCTGTCCACTGCTGGACTTGTAACGGACCATATTGACATATAGGGAAAAATAGAAGTAAATATCTACAGGGTGTCATACGTAAACTATATATTCAAACAAAAATACGCGAGCAAAGCAGGGAGTAAAAGTTAGCGCGGACAAACATAAGTCATATGTAGGCGGCTATAGTGACGAGGCGCGGTAATGAACGGCGCAGGCGCGAGAAAAATATAGATATAGCTATATCATTTGTTATTGGATCCGGGAGCTCCAGCACACACTAGCTTGTAAGAGATATTGTAAAAATAAGGGACTAAAGCGGAATGCACGTTCTACTTAAATAAATGAAGGGGTACTAAATAACAAACTGAATAACCATAAATAATTATAATAGTGAATAAACATAATAAGCGGAACATTTCGAATAAAAAAGCGCACAGGTTAGTCAAGGCACGGCGTTTTGTGAGAGAGATATAGATACCATTATCGCTATTATAGCTTCACATCGACTCTGCGCAGCGCAAGACGCTATAGGTAGATAGGTATAGCAATGTATAGCGTCGTGACATTCACTATCACGGGTTTATGTAGCAGCGATCGCGTGGTATAAAGTGAGTTTTGTTAGATTTGAGAGTGTAGAGAAACCTTACATTGAATGGACCAGGGAGTCAAGGAACGTCATTATAAAAGGACGGGGAGTAGGGTTACAGAATAAATAATTTTATTTCATGATATAGAACAAAGGAATAATAGGGTTAAAGATACATCTATTGAGTTATGAAGGGACTAAGTTGGAAAACGGGGGGGGGGGGTCCAAATCAAATAGCGTTCGATTAGAAATTTAGTAACGCAGTTAGCTAGGTGTTTGTATAGATGAATTGGGTACACACGTATCGGTTAAACATAAAGTAAGGCAGATGGCGCTTTAATTTTTTATTTTTTTTTACCTGTGGTGTCCCACTGTTGGGCAAAGGTCTCCCCCATATCCTTCCATGCGTCTCTATCCAAGGCTAGGTCTTGCCAAACAATTCTATAAGCATTTAGGTTATCACGCCACCTTTTTCGAGGCCGACCACGACGTCGTCTACCATCTGCAGGCTCCCATTGAGTGGTGATTTTTGCCCACCTTGCCGGATGCATACGGACTACATGTCCAGCCCAGTCCCACTTCAACCTAGCACTCTTAAAACCAGCATCAGTGATGCCAGTTTTCGAGCGCAGTGTAGTGTTCCGGACTCGATCTATCCTTTTCACTCCGAGTATGCTACGTTCCATGGCTCTCTGACAAACCTTGAGTTTGGACTTCTGTGCCTCAGTCAATGACCATGTTTGTGCACCGTAGGTTAGGACAGGCAGAATACACATCGATGAGAGTGCGCTTCAGCGACAGAGGAAGGTCACCCTTCATTAGCGTTTTCATGGACCAGTAGCTCTTCCAGGCGTTTTCGATTCGACGACCGATTTCTTTATCTTGCCTGTTTTCGAAGGAAACTAGCTGGCCCAAGTAGATATACTCATCGACATACTCCAGTATCTGCCCATCTACCTTGATCATAGGTTTTGTGTTATTGGTCATGATCTGAGTCTTTGATCGATTCATAGTAAGTCCAACCTCAAGGCTTGCTGCGCTAAGATCTTCCAGCATTTGTTGTAATTTGGGTGCATTTGGAGCGAAAAGGACGATGTCATCAGCAAAGCGCAAATTGGTTAGGTTAGTACCGCCAACGTCTATGCCCCTATTTGCCCAGGGATCTGCTAGTTTCTTAAAGATTTCCTCTAAGGTGCTTGTAAACAACTTTGGAGAAAGCGGATCTCCCTGTTTTACTCCCTTTTCTATGTTGAAATGAGGGCCGGGAGCTTGTAGTTTGACGGAAGCTGTACTGTTATTGCAGATGATTTTTATTAGGTCTATGTAGGTTTTAAGGTGCTCATTTTCTAGTGCTGTGAATATGGCTGAGTGTTTAATGCTATCGAAAGCCTTCGTATAATCCACGAAGGCTAAATATAGAGGTTTGTTATATTCTGTAAATTTTTCTATGACTTGGTTAAGAGCGTGAAGGTGATCGGTAGTCGAGAAGCTAGGACGGAAACCAGCCTGCTCGGGTGGTCGGTGACTGTCCAGTTTTCCCTCTATCCGATTTTGAACAACTTTGATAAAAGTTTTATAGAGATGTGACACCAGGCTTATAGGTCTATAGTTGCCAATTTTAGTTTTGTCCTCTTTCTTGTGAAGAAGGACAATATTGGAGTGACACATCTCTTTTGGAACTAGGCCTGTGTTTAGAATGGTGTTGAATAAATTTGTAATGTGTGGGAGTAGGATACGTGAGCCAATTTTAAGTGCTTCCGTCGTGATGCCATCATCTCCAGGACTCCTATCATATTTCATAGTCTTTATAGCGTTATGAACTTCAAGACCAGTTATGGAGGGGATTGCATCAAGTCGGAAATACTGTGGTTTTGTAGTATCTTTTGTGTCGTCAGAATAAAGGTTTACATAAAATTTAGTACTTATATCCACTAGTTTTTCTCTACTGCTTTGTTTGACTCCGTTTTCATCTTGTAAACGGTTGATCCAACACTTTCCATTGGAAATGCCTCGTTTTGCCGCTCTAAGTGAGCGGTGTCTTTCCAACGCTACTCTAACTAGATGGCAGTTCAGTTGTCTTAGATCATGTCTTATACTACGCTTTACTTTTTTGTCCATTTTTCTGTATTCTTCTGATCCGATGGGTAATTGAACTCTGTCTTGTATTAAATTTAATGTGCCGATACTTAATTTGATGTGTTTTTTCTTTACTTCCTTTATTTTTGTACTTGCTTTACTGATTCCTGTTACTATTGATTGATATTGTTGTTCAGAATCTTATATATCTTCGATCGGAAGGGCGCTGAAATGGTTAGAAAGTACTAAATTAAACTCTTTTGAGTTGCTATTGAGGGTGTATTTTGAGATGCGGTTTATACGTTTTGAGAAAATCTTTGCTCTATGGATTTTAAAATTGAATCTTAGTTTTATGCGAAGAGGTCTGTGGTCTGAGCTAAATTTGATTTTGTTGATAACTCCAACATCTTTGATGATATGATTCTCTGAGGATAGCGCAAAATCAATTTCGTTTTTTGTCACCCCGTCAGGCGAAACCCAAGTCCAACGTCTTTGTATTTTTTTGATAAAGAAGCTGTTAGCGACTTTCATGCTTTGTCCAAAGGCAAATTGCAGTGGACGAGCACCTCGCTCGTTACGGATTCCCAGAACATAATGGGCGAGAATTTCATCACTATCTGAATTCTGCCTAGCTCCGACTTTTGCGTTGAAGTCCCCGAGGACGATGTTACATGTGCCACGGTTCTCGTCACAGACTTTATTGAGAAGATCGTAAAAAACTTCAACTTCTTCATCTGGATGCGATGATGTTGGCGCATAGACTTAGACTACAGTGAGTGTTTTATTGGGTGCAACCTGGAACTTTAAAACAGCGATCCGTTCAGAGTAGCCAATGAATTCCAGTATATTGTCTTTCCACTTCTTTGCAACCAAGAACCCTACTCCATAGAGACCACTAGTTTCTCCAAAGTGGTAGAACACACTGTCATCTCTTTCTTCTGTATGTTCTCCTTGTCTTCTTACTTCTGCCAGACCAATAATGTCCCACTTGATGTCCTTCAGAGCATTTTCGAGTTCGACTAGGCGCTCATCTTTCATCAGGGTGCGGACATTGTAGGTAAATACATTTAGTAGATCGGAATCCTTTATGTAAAGTACTTTGGTCTTTGACGGTAAGATAACGCCACCCGGAGATTCTTAGCTCCCCTGACCCCAGTGCTGGGCCGGTGTCCGTCACCACCAGCACAGCCGCTGGTGTCGCCGGGCACTTGGGGCCTTGGTAAATTACTGTCCATCATTTTTATGGGGGGTTTGGACCGTAACCCAACGCGCTGGTCCAGTGCGTGTTGGCGGGTCGCCAGAGCCTCGTTGGTTAGTTAGCAGGATGTACCACGGGCAGGTGAGGTTGGCTTGGATCTCGAGAGTTGTTGGTTGAGACCCCTTACACCCTTATATAATTAGAACAAAATATAAATTAGATAGAGTTATTTTGGGGAATTACCAAAGTGCAGGATATACATAATTATATATATATATTTAATGCTGTTATAATGGTTAGTTTAGATTGAAGGTAGCATTCAGGGACTGCAAGAGAAAAATGGGGGGATTTGTGGATTGATCAAGTTAGCTATTAGTCATATAAATCAGAGATAGGTCTTATGATTAAGTTCGGAGGAATATTATGGCTATTAAGAAAAGTACCACAGAAACTGGACGGAGTGGAGGAATTTAGACGAAATAGAAATAATTCTATTTATTGTCAAGAAATATTCAAGTATGAGAGTTTGTCAGTTTTATTACTTGGCATTTCAATGAATAGGTCGATATCAGAAAATAGTTACCAACTGGTGCTAAATAAGAGAACTAATAGGAGGTAGGACGTTAAAGCTTAGTGTAATTGCTAATAAGCGAAATTTATGGATGTTTCCGGGAGAGGGCACTTTTATAAAATGGAAATATATAAAGTTTCAGCGATAAGTGCGAATTTAGAAGGATCGCTTTAGGGTTTTGGTTAGTTTTATGTACAGAAAACCCGTTCGGCTACGTAATACGTGAGGGTAGGATATCGAAACGGAAAATTATGCTAAATTATGTACAGAAAACCCGTTCGGCTACGTAATACGTGAGGGTAGGATATCGAAACGGAAAATTATGCTAAATTATGTACAGAAAACCCGTTCGGCTACGTAATACGTGAGGGTAGGATATCGAAACGGAAAATTATGCTAAATTATGTACAGAAAACCCGTTCGGCTACGTAACACGTGAGGGTAGGATATCGAAACTGAAAATTATGCTAAATTATGTACAGAAAACCCGTTCGGCTACGTAACACGTGAGGGTAGGATATCGAAACGGAAAATTATGCTAAATTATGTACAGAAAACCCGTTCGGCTACGTAATACGTGAGGGTAGGATATCGAAACGGAAAATTATGCTAAATTATGTACAGAAAACCCGTTTGGCTACGTAATACGTGAGGGTCGGATATCGAAACGGAAAATTATGCTAAATTATGTACAGAAAACCCGTTCGGCTACGTAATACGTGAGGGTAGGATATCGAAACGGAAAATTATGCTAAATTATGTACAGAAAACCCGTTCGGCTACGTAATACGTGAGGGTCGGATATCGAAACGGAAAATTATGCTAAATTATGTACAGAAAACCCGTTCGGCTACGTAATACGTGAGGGTAGGATATCGAAACGGAAAATTATGCTAAATTAAGGGCAAATATGCGACCGAAATTGAGCTTCATCTAGTGGGAAGCAGATGAAGAGTAGGAAATTGCGCGACGTTGTTCTTGTTAGCGCCAATTATTTAGTAGATCTACCGAAAGGCAGGTAAGCCTACTCGTACCTACTACAGCATGAACAGGGAAACTAGGTCTGATCTATTGTGAGTTTTATCTTACTATTAGTGGAAAGAGAAGTGTCCAGTATAAGAAAGACCTTAGTTATAAGAGTATTTATAGGGAGGAAATGGAGTGAGAGTCATGAATAAGGGGTCTCAAATATGTAACGTATTTTTTAACTTCAGACGGCCTGACTAGCTTGGTGTGATCATCATTGTGACGGTCCTTTAGTGCTGATAGTGAGCGCTCTATTTTTGGTGACTGGTCACTAGCCCAATCATGTGTGAGCAGCATATTATTATAAAACGCGTCATCTAAGACATTGCATTGTCCTTGTTGGGTCGTAGTTAAAGAACCATCCATTGTTTTGGTAGATTTAGATGTGGTCCGCAAACCTTTTACGAGACGCCAGAGGTCAGCGCCAGGATTGTCTGATACAGACTATGACTTACTCGAAATAGGAAAATATTAGATTATAGTAAATTTGTCTTAAATCCTCAATCATTTGGTGGAGCTTATCTAGTAAGGATGCCGAAAGAGCACAGCTAGAGGCAGAGGAGGGGCGTCTAACCTTAGCCAATTAGATAATGATTCAGGAAACAAAACAAACAAAACAAAAAAAGAAAACCTTAGAAAATTATGAAGGGAATTCATTCCGCTTTACTAGGACATGCAAGGGTTAAAAGAATTCATTCCGCTTTACTAGGACATGCAAGGGTTCAAAGAATTCATTCCGCTTTACTAGGACATGCAAGGGTTAAAAGAAGTATAAAGGGTTAGGTCTAGATATGAGCACATAGAATGGTATAATAGGAAGTTGTTGGGGTTCCGTATTGTAGAAGCACTAAACACTAAAACGCTTTCGCTTATGACTGGGAGTAGACGTTTATGTAGGTTATGATGTACTTGTGAGTTCATATTCTGAACTGTAGTCTAGAGGTAGTTATATATTGGTGGAAAAAAACATTAAAGAAAGAGAGAGAGAGAGAGAGAGAGAGTGGGACGTAGGTATTTTCTTACTGATAAGTCGCGTAGGTACATAACGGGGGAACTCTTTAGAAGATCACGTGGCCATTTCATTAGTATAGATTGTTTTCACTTAAGTAAGGTAGGACGCGAAAGGAATTTTAGTAATTGAAAACGTAGGTCGGTAAAGTGTTGTACATATTGCATGACACGTTATAGGTAAAGTTAGGACAACTACGACTTAAGTAGGTCTACTCGTCGGAGCATAGAGATAGGATGATCTTAGGTTTAAATTAAGTTTACCTTTAGTTTTTATGATTAGGGTTCCGCAGTTAATTTTGTAAGATCAGATCGGCCTTTTGTTAGTTAAGGATTAGAATATTACTTTAGGCATTATTATTAATACATAAGTAGGTTCGTATGTACGTATGTGATTTTAGACTTTAGCCTATTACAATAAAGAGCGCGTGACCAGGATTGGTTATGATCGAGGTCGATTAATTTAGTATAGGCAATGGGCCTTAAGGATTAGCCTTTAACCATTTACAGACTGCCTCTCCTAATGCACGCCACTGATCTCGGTCTTCAGCTCTCCTCATCCACTTTCATCCAGCCGCTTTTCTCAGGTCTTCACTCCACCTAGCCACAGGGCGTCCTACACTACGTTTGCCTAAACGTGGTCTCCACTCGAGAACTCGTCTACCCCAACGTTTAAAGATTCTTCGGGCAATGTAACCAGCCCACTGCCACTTTAGCTTGCCTATCCTTAGAGCTATGTCGGTTACCTTGGTTCTCCGTCGGATATATTCTTCATTACGAATCTTGTCCTTCAGAGTTCAAAGAGTTCCAAGCATAGCTCTCTCCATGAGTCTCCACGTTTGTGCTCCGTAGGTCATGGCTGGTAGGACGCACTGATTGAAGACTTTTGTCTTCAGGCACTGTGGTATGGACGACGAGAAGACCTGCCGAAGCCTGCCGAATGCTGCCCAACCCAGCTGAATTCTTCTGCTGGCTTCCTTCTCAAAGTTGGTATTACCCAATTGCAATATTTGTCCAAGGTAAACATATTGTTGGACAACTTCAAGAGGTACACCATTGACTGCAATCGGTCCCGGGTCAACAAGATCCTTATCTTGGTCTTATCTATGTTCATTCCGAGACCGATGCGTCGAGCAGCATCATCTAGGTTGGACAGCATACTTTGGAAGTCTTGCAGCGACTCCGCCATTAGGACGATATCATCGGCAAATCGTAAGTGTGAGATATTCTTTCCATTTATATTAATTGCCCATTCTTTTCCAATCCAGCGTCTTAAACATATCTTCTAGGGAATTATACTTTGATTTTTATAGCTTGATCGCCATGACAGCTGCCATCCAGACCATGCGCATGAAGTTTCATATTTTTTACAGTCAAAATGTACCCAAAAAAAGTCGTACTTTATTGGTGTGACGGAAAGGGATGTTCAATTTTCATTGCGACATCTTAATCACAGACTATAAAACAACAATAATCGATTATGAAAATCGAAATAACTTTATTTCCTTATTCGTAATAAATTCATTAAAAAAACAAGCTAATTTGAATCTATTGTTGTGGTAAAATGCAAAGATTTTGAATTAAGCTTACAGGCGTAAAATAGACTACGCTCTAATCTAATTTTGTTCTAGCAAAAAGACACGTTTTATTTGGTCTAGACGGTCTATATTCTTTATGCGCCCAAGTAAAAATAAATATCATCCGAAGGAAAAAAACAATTATCAAGTATTAGCTTACGCGCGACTTACCTCGAATAAAAATAATTACTCGAAGAACCGACAACCGTTGGGGTAAGCGAGTTTTATTGTGGAGACCACGTTTAGGCAAACGTGAAAATGAAAATGAAAATTTGTTTATTAACTGCAAAACAAAATACAAACCACTACTTTAACTTAAAACTAGATGTAACAAAAAGATTGCAATTATTTTGCAGGCTATTATTACCCTATACTAAATATATTTCCGTTACCTCACTAGGCAAGCCTGTATCGAGGTAACGTGAGTTCAAAGTAACATTGCCTTTAATGAAACCTCAGTAACTAGAATGAAAATATTTACAAAGCATAAATTACACATCATAAAGTACAAAATTTAGTTTAAAATCCTAAATTAACAATATATAATTTAAAAAATAAAACAAAATCATATTAAAATTTATTATTCTATCCAACTTAGGTACACAATATTATCTAATATATATATTTATTTTTATGCAATGTCTATTTCAATAAATATTATGAAAATTTAAGCAATATTATATTGCTTCCGCAATCTAACACATGATTTTCAAATTTATGCAATATGTATTGCTTCCGCAATCTAACACATGATTTTCAAATTTATGCAATATGTATTGCTTCCGCAATCTAACACATGATTTTCAAATTTATGCAATATGTATTGCTTCCGCAATCTAACACATGATTTTCTAATTTATGCAATATGTATTGCTTCCGCAATCTAACACATGATTTTCAAATTTATGCAATATGTATTGCTTCCGCAATCTAACACATGATTTTTAAATTTATGTAATATGTATTGCTTCCGCAATCTAACACATAATTTTCTAATTTATGCAATATGTATTGCTTCCGCAATCTAACACATGATTTTGTAATTTATGCAATATGTATTGCTTCCGCAATCTAACACATGATTTTTAAATTTATGCAATATGTATTGCTTCCGCAATCTAACACATGATTTTCAAATTTATGCAATATGTATTGCTTCCGCAATCTAACACATGATTTTCAAATTTATGCAATATGTATTGCTTCCGCAATCTAACACAGGATTTTCAAATTTATGCAATATATATTGCTTCCGCAATCTTGAACTTTGAACCTCATTGTCACGCTTCTCCAAGTATTTAATTCTCTCATCAGTGGCGGTCCATTTTAGCATCAAGTCTTCCATTCTCTCATTATTAAAAGCAAGAGACTGAGTCAAATCATCGACTAGTGAGACTGTTGGCCGGGTGGAGTGACTAGTTGCGAATGGCGAGAAGAGTTGAAGATCGGGCTCAGTGGCCTTGACAAGGAGAGACCTAGTCCAGCAGTGGATGAGTACAGGCTGATGATTTTGATGATGAGGATTATAGCTGATGTGTCACCACATCAAAGTAAAGATAATACGTACTTACCTACCATCGTTGATGAATACCTAATTTATTATGATGTTCATCAATGCTTGACAATTGTACGTTTTCACTTTTATATCTTGGTGTGGCTGTTTCTAACCGAATTAAAGTAAAACAACAATTTCTTAGGATATATATTTAATTGACTAAACGAGCGCGAACCGCAAGCGAAGCATCTCCGTTTCAGCTTCAAAATTCCTCCAAAAAGGGGCAAAAAAGGGGGGTTATTGAATAGCCTTATTAGGTCCGATTTCAATGTATTTTTTTTATTTGATGAAGATCCTATCAGATCTTATGAGATCAACTTAAAGTTAGAAGTTAGTAGTTAGACAGTAAGGGCAGGTACTATAACCATTATAGTTACAGGAAAACGTTCCTGTAATTAGGAAGACCTTCCATAACTTTTTGAGATGCCGTTCAGAATGAACGGCATTCACAGATTTTTACCAAAAAACGTACAGTCAGCAAGAAAATTGTAATTTTACACAACTTTTTTTGATACCAAACGATACTGTTTCCTAGAAGGATCAAAAGTCTCTATGGGACCGATAGAGGGTTGAGTACTAGAAATGCCAGAAATAGCGAAAATCTTTTCCCATACATTTTGTACGAAATTACCTTATCCGTAATAGCTACATATAATAATGCTGGTACCCCTATTAACAATATACGATACGCTGATGATACTGCCTTGATCTCTGATAAATGGGCATCACTACAGGATCTCCTAAACAGAGTAAATGAGGCTAGTAAGGACATGGATTTGAGCATTAATGTCGCGAAAACTAAATACTTGTTGATTTCTAAAAAAACACAGAATGTCACAAAACTAGTTCTAAACACAGAGGTAGTGGAGAAAGTCAATAAGTTCAAGTACCTTGGAAAGCAACCAACTCTTTCTGGCAATGTCGGAAGATGATAGGTAAAACTAAACACAGAGGTAGTGGAGAAAGTCAATAAGTTCAAGTACCTTGGAAAGCAACCAACTCTTTCTGGCAATGTCGGAAGATGATAGGTAAAACTAAACACAGAGGTAGTGGAGAAAGTCAATAAGTTCAAGTACCTTGGAAAGCAACCAACTCTTTCTGGCAATGTCGGAAGATGATAGGTAAAACTAAACACAGAGGTAGTGGAGAAAGTCAATAAGTTCAAGTACCTTGGAAAGCAACCAACTCTTTCTGGCAATGTCGGAAGATGATAGGTAAAACTAAACACAGAGGTAGTGGAGAAAGTCAATAAGTTCAAGTACCTTGGAAAGCAACCAACTCTTTCTGGCAATGTCGGAAGATGATAGGTAAAACTAAACACAGAGGTAGTGGAGAAAGTCAATAAGTTCAAGTACCTTGGAAAGCAACCAACTCTTTCTGGCAATGTCGGAAGATGATAGGAAAACTAAACACAGAGGTAGTGGAGAAAGTCAATAAGTTCAAGTACCTTGGAAAGCAACCAACTCTTTCTGGCAAAGTCGGAAGATGATAGGTAAAACTTGGGGCCTAAGTCTAAAAATAACACTTTGGTTACATAATACTGTGATTAGGCCTTCTCTAACATATGGTTCACTAGTTTGGTGGTCAAGGACTAAACAGGTATCTACCATAAATAAACTACAGTCCTTCCAGAGGTTGGCCTGTGTAGCAGTAACTGGCGCCATGAGAACAGCACCCACTGCTGCACTAGAGGCACTGCTGGGTTTGCCACCATTGCAGTTGCACATCTAGCAGGAGGCTGCTGTGTCTGCTTACAGACTCAAAGCTCTCAATCTCTGGGATCAAAATAGTCGAACATTCCACACTAACATCATACGGGATTATGCGGAGGGTAACCCGGACATGCTCTCTATCTATGAAATGGCTCGACATTCTTCAAAATGAGAAAAGTGCTGTGTGATAGGAACCTGAGTTTCAATCTAAGATTACGAGAAGTACGCTGTTACGTCTACTCAGTGTTATTGTACGGCGTTGAAACCTGGACTCTCACTCAGAATACAACAAAGAAGTTGGAAGCTTCTCAGATGTGGATTTACCGCCGTATCTTGAAAATCTGATGGCGTGACCGAGTAACGAACTTAGAAGTATTGGAGAAACTTAATAAAATCTGATGGCGTGACCGAGTAACGAACTTAGAAGTATTGGAGAAACTTAATAAAATCTGATGGCGTGACCGAGTAACGAACTTAGAAGTATTGGAGAAACTTAATAAAAATATGGAGCTTATGAACACCATTAAGCACAAGAAGTTGTCTTACTTCGATCACGTCATGAGAAATGACAAATGTAGACTTCTCCGGCTCATTATTCAAGGGAAGATCGCGGGAAAACGAGGTGTGGGCAGAAGGCGGCATGTGCATGTGGCATGTGGTTAAGGAACCTGCGGGAATGGTTTGGCTGCAGTACCACCTTACTCTTCAGAGCGGCTGTGTCTAAAGTTAGGATAGCCATGATGTTGTCCAACCTCCGTTAGGAGTGGAACTCCAAGAAGAAGAAGAATAGCTACAGGAAAACGTTTTTATGAGACTCTCCTTAACTTTTGGTGATATTTTGACCTGCATTCCAAGATTATGAAAAAACAGTCATCAAGAAAGGAAAAAAAGCCATTCGATCCCGTTTCTTATAAGGATCAAAAGTCTCTATCGGACCCCTTCCATGCGCAGTTGGATATGCTTAGACTGCTATATGTTCTTGGACAGTCATAGTTGCGGCGTCATACAGAAACCTCAGCACTTCGATGCTGAGCCGTATCTGACTGGCGTATCGCCAGTACGCTTGACACCGCTGCAGAGACTCCAGGACCGGCCAGGTTTCAACGGACTCAAAGGCCTTCTCATAGTCCACAAAAGCAAGACACAGGCGCTAGTTATACTCCTGGTTATAAGAAATTTGGTTTTTGAGTTGATTTTGATAATTATTAAATGAATGGTATCAGAAACTGTATAAAAAAACTGTGCATGTCTATTTATCTATGTGTCATTGACATAGATAAATAGAAAATTCTTTAATGGATAAGAAAGTAGCGGTAAGTTGCATTTCTTCCAGTCAAACATTTTGTAACATAGGTATATGTAGTTATTTTTTTACGAAAATCTGATTGCGTATTAATAGAACAACATGATGTTAAATTGAAGCTAAATAAATGTATATACGAGCATAAAAGTGTATGAGTACTGACTGTAGCTCGGGCGGCGTGAGCGCCAGCGTGCCGCGCAGCACGCGCACGCTGTAGGGCACCGCGGCGCGCCCCAGGCGCACCCAGCCCGCGCACCAGGCGCCCTCCGCCGCGCCCGCGCCCTCCGCCGCGCCCGCCCACAGCGCGCTGTCTGCAACACAACGCACGGACGGTCACTACTGTTCCCGAAATACGAGAAATCTTGAGTGGTTAGTCGACATACTCACAGTCTAACGTGAAGTGCGCGGCGGGCGCCAGTCCCTGGTGCGCGTCGAGTCGGTCGCGCAGCAACGCGACGCGCGCGCCTCCCTCCGCCCCCGCCCCCCGCGCGCCTGCAAAGGCAACCAGCCCTTAGTACAATGCTCCCGCCGCGGGGCCGCCCGACACAGTGCGGACAATCCGATGAGTTCGCGCTTGCATCCCGTCCGGTTGAACACCACATTGGACGAAAACACAATAGTGCGCTGATGGTCGCGCCGCGCCGTCCGGTGTCACAGCCTTCAACAATTCTAATTCAGTCGACAAAGAGGAGACATTTTGAAGCTTGGTTCGGTCCGGGCGAATACAATGAGCCGATTACAATGAGCTTTTTTTGAAAGCTGTTGTTGGCGAGATGGTCCATAGCTTTATTTGGAACAAATTTGTGCAGCCGTTCCCAGGAGCTGCTCGTGAGCTCTTTGTGAATGGATCTACAAAATTAAATTATACGCTTTGTAAAATTATATGAAATCTGACTTGCTCCCTCAATATTTAATCAGTTGTTTTTTTTTTGAAGTGAAACTTCATCAAGGGACTTCCAACAAGGTTGCGTTAAACGTTTAACGCTACCATGGAGGCCTTCCTATTTCCATTTCCACATTACGAAGTTTCACTTCTTCCGCGCGGGGGGACTCCACAATCGTTTTTTTTTTCTTTTTTTCGTTATCTTTCAGACACGAAGTTGATCAATATTAGCCGTGTTTGGTTGCTAGTTCGTAATACTAGCAATAGATAGCGTTACCGTCCCCATAAGACGGGTTCAATAAGCTAGTGGAAAGATTTGGATGACGATGGTCTCGGTGGCCGATATGGTAAAGACATGTGCCGCGCCGAGGCACAGTATGCGAGTTCGAATCTCGTCCGTGACCCAAATTTTTCCATTAGAAAATTATTATATATGTTGGAAGTATATTTAAATAATTAAACAAATAACTTCTAGAGCTGCCCGATATGCCGTTAGCTAATCAATTTTGTGTTGTCAGATGACCACAATTTGCCGGCAGAATATATATTAAGGCAGACAAAAATGTCTATTATCTGGCGACCGTTAAATTAGTAAATAACCTTTAGTGATTACCGTTAGCGGCGGGTCTGTCCTGCGGCTCGGGCGGCGGCGGCGGGTCGCGCGGCGCGGCACCGCACCGCGCGCCCCACACCTCGGCGTCCAGCGCCACCGCCGCCGCCGCGCTGTTGCCGGCCTCTAATGAGAACTGCAACACACCGAAGTGAAGGATTACCAAACATTGAAGCGATGAATGCTGTGTTGTGGTCGGACGCCGCGCCGGCGCGCCTTGGGTTCGACCCTAACTATAAGCAAAATGAGCATAAGCTTACTATGATGGCATTTTATATGTTTAGGGTGGGTATCACTGTCTGTCTGTGGCATCGTAGCTCCCAAACGAATGGACCGATTAAGCTGCGGTGTTTTATGTTTGAAAGCTTAGGTTAACGAGATGGTTCTTAGCTATAATGGGAGAGAGGAGGGGGGGGGGATGGAGGTTAGGATCGTAGGTCCCAAACGAATGCACCGATATTGATGCGGTTTTATATGTTTCAAAGCTGAGTTAAACAAGATTGTTCTTAGCTATAATGGGGGGGGGGGGGGGGGGGGGGGGGGAAATGGGGGTGAAGTTCGTAGCTCCCAAAAGAATGGACCGATTTTGATGCGTTTTTTTTTTGGTTTGAAAGCTAATGTCTTCGAGATGGTTCTTAGCTATATGGGGAGGGGGAGGGGGTGAGAAAAGGGGGTGAGGATCGTTTCTCCCAAATGAATGGACCGATTTAGATGCGGTTTTTTATGTTTGAAAACTGAGGTGATCGAGATGGTTCTTAGCTATATGGTGGGGGCAGTTGAGAAAAGAGGGGTGAGAATCGTATATACCAAACGAATGGACAAATTTGGCTGCGGTTTTTTTATGTTTAAAAGCTGAGGTAAACGAGATGGTTCTTGGCTATAACTTTGAGGATCGTAGCTCCCAAATGAATGGACCATTTCAATGCGGTTTTTTATGTTTGAAAATTGATGTGATCGAGATGGTTCTTAGTTATAAGGGGAAAGGGTTGAGAAAAGAGGGGTGAGATTCGTATATTCCAAACGAATGGACCAATTTAGCTGGGGACTTTTATGTTTCAAAGCTGAGGTAAACGAGATGGTTGTTTGCTATAATGGGGTAATGGGGGGGAGATGGGGGTTAGGATCGTAACTCCCAAACGAATGGACTGATTTTGTTGCGTTTTTTTAATGTTTAAAACTGATGTGATCGAGATGGTTCTTAGCTATATGGGGGGGAGGGGGATGAGAATCGTATCTTTCAAACGAATGCACCAATTTAGCTGCGGTCTTTTATGTTTCAAAGCTGAGGTAAACAAGTTGTTTCTTGTCTATAATGGTAGGGAGGGGGGGGGGGGGGGGGATCGGAGCTCCCAAATGAATGGACCGATTTCAATGCAGTTTTTATGTTTGAAAAATGATGTGATCGAGATGGTTCTTAGCTATAATGGGGGGGAATGTGGGTGAGGATTGTAGCTAGCAAACAGATGGACCGATTTTGTTGCGGTTTTTTTGTTTAAAATCTAATGTTATCGAAATGCTTCTTAGCTATAATTCGGAGGACGGGGGTTATTTATTTTTTAATTTGTGCTTGTTTTATTATATTTATAAAAACGTGGGGGATTTTACACAAGTCTCGCTAGCTGCTAGCTAAAACCAACTGTCAGAAAATCTATAGCCCGGCCCGTTTAAGTTCCGCAGTACTTGTGAGGGAGGCGCCACAAGTTTCATCAGGTACAATGCTACCTTAGTCACAGAATAAATAATAGAACAAGTACAGAAGAATATCTGACTGAAGTCATTTAAATACATAGCAACGCAATAAAGTGCAATTTAGGTCGCACAGCGCTGCGAGCTAGCTTACAATTATATTTACCTACAAGGCGCTCGCTCATCGCGAGCAGGCTAGAATGTATCGTATAACTACGCGCGCGAGCTTCCATTGCTCTAACCGTTGCAGAATCGCTGTCACTTATTCGCTCGGTAGGGTTGTATTAAGATATTATGATTAAGTACTTGTACTATATTTTTTTCTGTGATATGATATGACTTAGATATTGTAACAGAATAAATAATTGTGTAATAATGTATTATTTTATAAATTATTACTATACATTTTGATAGTTCTTCTGTTCCCTACATACAATGACATTCTTATCAGAATAGACCTGTACCTCATTATTTGATTATATCATAATAGGTATTGCACTTTGATGAATAAAGGTGCCTGTCTAAATTCCATGCAATGTTAAAAATAAATGGCTACCTACGTAATAAAATGTCGGTATGTAAGTATTGAAAGTAGGTAGGTAGGTATTTTACGAGACCTGTCAGACCGAATGCTGTGCAGTACCTTCTAGGTCTCGTCTTGGTACTCATCATTATAACACGAATAAAATTAGACAAATAATTTACGTAAGTAGGTACTTTATTACTAAGCTTTGTTTGATGTTTGTGGAACGTCTCATTGTCACTTTTATCTTTTATATTTGTAGTTTACATAATTTTTGATATAATTTGTGACATTTGAAAATATATAAGTCACAACACTTAACGACTTTGGAAGAAAATACATCCCCGTAGAGTTTCTTGGTGCTCTCTTCTCTAACGGGCGTATTTCCGAAGCACCGGTAGAGCCAGAAGGGTATTTCCTTTTCCTGTGTGAGATTTAACTCTGTTGGCACATGAATATTTCCTTTTCAAACTTCAAAGAATATTTAGTTTACCTAAATTTTTATTGATTTGATCTTTTTATAATATTTGACGTATGCAAACACAGCATGCATGAATAACACACTGTTACTACAAACAAAATATATAAATAAATAAATATTATGCATATGATAATTTTTGAACAATAAAAAAATAATAATTTAGGGTTGAAAAACTTTTTAGAACATCGCTTGACAACACTTATATCAATTTCGTCTCTTATATCGTTACAAGCTGAACACATTCGATAGAATGTGAATGATGACCAACATTAGTGCGACACCGGTAGTTCGAAGGTATTTCTATTAAGGAGACGAAATTAATTATTTCCAATAATTTTGAGCAATCAATCAATCCATTGATGATTTTGTATAGATATACTTATCGTCAACTGATCTGTTTTTTTTTATTGTTGGAAGACCACAAAACCGGAAAATACATTGTAAACATTAATGAAAAGATTACACAGTGTTAACTTAAGAAAACGTCCTTCTAGATGTGGACCTAGCATGAATATTTTTAACTTAATAATTAAAGCTATTAATAGCAACAAAACGTAATTAAAACAAAGAGATAATAAGAATATTTAGAGAAAAAAAAGTAATAAGTATCTGTACAATTGGTAATATGAATACTGTCAAAAAAACTTGACATTAATTAATTATATAATTCTGTTTTATGAGGTACTTAACTGAGGTCAACGAACTTAGATGGAACATGTCAAAATTGTTTTTTATTGCGTTGCAACTTTCACACATACGACAAACCGGCGAGTGCTTTAACATATTTGTTTTACAATGGGGAAGAATAAATGTGTTTCTATTCAATAAACGACTACCCGGACGGGGAACTCTCAGTGTAATTTTTTCCAGAATATCCGGACAATCTACCAATCCATGTAATAATTTGTATAGCATGACAATATCAGTTTTTTACGGCGTTTTTCAAGAGGCATAATCTTATAATTCCTGAGCCGAGACTCATATGACCTCAAAGACTTACACAAATTATCCATATATGTAATATCGTAGAAGATGTAAGAATCTCTTCTGAACTCCTTCCAACCTGTCTGAATGCACTTGATATACTGGGTTCCAAATGACACTACAATAATCTAAAATACTACGCACTAGACTGTAGAAGAAGTGAATGGAGAGAATGGAATTTTGAAAAATTTTTGAATGTCTTACAACAAACCCACCTATTTTATATGCTTTCTTGACAATATGATCAATGTGATCCCGAAAGCAGAGTTAATTATCAACAATGACTCCCAGATCACGTATCGAAGAAAGTTCTTTCTAGGGAATATTATCTATTTTGTAGCAAGCCGAAAAAGGCACGAGTTTACGCGAAAATTTAATAAAAAAGCATCTGTCTGCATTTAGCAAAATACTATTCTGCCTACACCATCGACTTACCATATCGATATCATTCTGTAACTCATCCACATCCTTCTCATCACAGATCGACTTATACAGTTTTAGAAAATCAGCGAACAACCTGACTTCAGATTTCAATAAACCAGGCAAATCATTAATGAAGATGAGAAATAGTAGACGGCCCAAATGAGATCCCTGGGGCACACCAGAAGGCACATCTGTCTCCATAGACTTAAACCCTTTTGCAACAACCAACTGAGACCGGTTACTTAAATAGGAATTCAACCACCGTATAAGCGAACCATGAATCCCCAGACTCTGCAATTTGGCCAGCAACAAATCATAGTCAACTAGGTCAAAGGCCTTACTGAAGTCGGTATAAATGGCATGAGCTTCTCCACCTTTATCAAGAACTCCAACAATATCAGTAACATAACCTAAAAGGTTAGTGGAAGTACATCTGCGAGGCAGGAAACCATGTTGATTCATGTTAAGGAGCTGCCAAAACATCTTTTGGACAACCAGTGATTCGAATAATTTACCAAGCCCCGAGAGAATCTAGACCGGTCTGTAATTCTCAACACAAGATATGTCACCCTTTTTATGAATTGGGGTAATAAAGGCCACTTTCCATCTTGTCGGGAACCAGCCCATATCGAGTGACTTCTGGAAAATAATAGTCAAGGGCTCAGCAATCACTTCAGCACGACTTTTTAAAACAATAGACGGAATTGAGTCTGGACCTGCTCCCTTATTTGCAAGTGCTTTGAGCGCTCTACATACTTCACTTTCCAGTAATATTATGAAGTGGTGATTTGCTCGAGTCCTCAAAACAACCTACCTTTGACACGTCCGATTGATTAGAACAAATTAATTTATATACAGAATTAAACTGCTCCAAAAATAAGTCGCATATCTCCTGTCCACCTATAGCTAATTTACTGCCCAAGTACATTTATTCAGGTAAAGAACTACTGTTTGTTTTTAAGCTATTAACATAACGCCAAATGTACTTAGGGTTTTTCTTCAAATTATGAAATGTATTTTTCTTGAATTTAGTAAAACCTTCTACTTGCAGCTCGTCACATCTTTTTCTAAGAACATTAAAAGCTAACTTATCTTGAAGATTTTTATATCTTCTGTACCTCAAATGATATTTAGCTTTCTCCCCAAGAGGCTTAATTAATGGCACTGAGAACCATACAGGAAAACGTTCATTCTTAGATTGACGTAATGGAGTATTTTCTTCAACAATCGGATGAAGATCCCGGCTGCTGTTGAGACCTAATTGGAGTATTGGAATTATCTCCCCTCTTTTCCTTATTCTTGCACTGAGGGCAAGAAATTTTCGTTAGTGATGCCTAAGCATTGGTAATGATAATTACAACGGCAGGATTTGCAAGCCTTCAACTCACTAGTTTTAACAGGAATATCACAGGCTTCACAATTATTTATTATTACAACGGCCGCCAATTTACCGATATTCAACTAAAATACAAACGTATCAGATGCCGACTTGAACTATCTTCGGAAACTTTATATACACTATCCTCCTAAACGTATTTAACCTGACAGTAACAAAACTGACGGCTGACCACTGACACGATGAAGTATATGACAGATGACAGTAGTGACACTGATTCGCGTAATGTTGTGATCTTTAGTTGTGATGCGAATGTGAAGTCGAGTTGGATTTTATATTTATTTTCTTTTAATGTACTCACTGTGTCGGTAGACTTAAAACTTTCCAGCTCGCGAAGTGTCAAGTGGTTACTTTCAGGCTCGATTTTGTCGCTGAACTTCAGATAACTGGCAAAAACTATATGCTTGAGATGAGTCCGCTCTCTTCGTAAATAGTTATACAAAACTTCTTCACAGCAGAAACTGCTACTAACTATATCTCTGGCCGTAAGTAAAGGAGCGCAAAATAATACGTCTTGTTGCTATCAAGCTAGTATATAACTTCTATCTAGCAAAGTAACTGTATAGAAGTTGAGTCTAGATTTGATTATTCGTGAGAGTTCCACATCCATTATCATTATTATTGTATAAACTTGTATCACGATGGTTCGTATCTTAGTATATTTTAGTTACAACCAAATGTACTAGATGGCGCTGTTATCGCCAGCCGTAATCCTGCATCGCGGTTACGATATTTTCCGTTAGCTCAGCTAAGCAAGTCGGCGGGACTTTTGAAAGAGCATTTTGAATAACTGTGGCACAAAGTTGTTTGATTGAAACACACCTCAGTGAATCATCCTTGGGACCGTTTTGGAACACCGGAAGAGGTTGTTCAATTATAGTCTTGTGGCAGCACCGGTTTTTTATACTCTCTGACTTTCTATGGCAGTATTGACAATCCATCTCATAATTTTACAAAAAAAGTATTTATATCTGTTGAACGAGTGCTTAACTCTTAATGTATGCTAAATTGTGCCATATAAAGTGCTGAAATGCTGAAAAACATGTGCCATATAAAGTGCTGAAATGCTGAAAAACATGGTTAATTCTTTAACTGCAATAACCTAACCCGTTGTAGGAAGAGTTTTTTTAACACTTGCGTTGACGTTTGTTTTATTAACAAAATAAACAAAAAATAATTTGACTGTTCCTGCGATGCAAAGAACCAGCGTATGCAGCAGTAGTATAAGTTGGTCTATAAACAATACAAAGAGATAATAATAATGTAGCTGAGAGGTCGAGGCGGGTCTCACCGTGTTGGGCCGCGCGCGCTGATCCACAGCTGCAGCGGCGACAGGAACTCGCCCGTCACCGCGCCGCCCGCCTCCACGCTCACCACCAGCTCGCCGCCCGGCATGTTGCCTTTGATTCTAAGAGGTCGAGGCGGGTCTCACCATGTCGGGCGAGTCCCGGTAGCCGCGCGCGCTGATCCACAGCTGCAGCGGCGACAGGAACTCGCCCGTCACCGCGCCGCCCGCCTCCACGCTCACCACCAGCTCGCCGCCCGGCATGTTGCCTTTGATTCTAAGAGGTCGAGGCGGGTCTCACCATGTCGGGCGAGTCCCGGTAGCCGCGCGCGCTGATCCACAGCTGCAGCGGCGACAGGAACTCGCCCGTCACCGCGCCGCCCGCCTCCACGCTCACCACCAGCTCGCCGCCCGGCATGTTACCTTTGATTCTAAGAGGTCGAGGCGGGTCTCACCATGTCGGGCGAGTCCCGGTAGCCGCGCGCGCTGATCCACAGCTGCAGCGGCGACAGGAACTCGCCCGTCACCGCGCCGCCCGCCTCCACGCTCACCACTAGCTCGCCGCCCGGCATGTTGCCTTTGATTCTAAGAGGTCGAGGCGGGTCTCACCATGTCGGGCGAGTCCCGGTAGCAGCGCGCGCTGATCCACAGCTGCAGCGGCGACAGGAACTCGCCCGTCACCGCGCCGCCCGCCTCCACGCTCACCACTAGCTCGCCGCCCAGCATGTTGCCTTTGATTCTAAGAGGTCGAGGCGGGTCTCACCATGTCGGGCGAGTCCCGGTAGCCGCGCGCGCTGATCCACAGCTGCAGCGGCGACAGGAACTCGCCCGTCACCGCGCCGCCCGCCTCCACGCTCACCACTAGCTCGCCGCCCAGCATGTTGCCTTTGATTCTAAGAGGTCGAGGCGGGTCTCACCATGTCGGGCGAGTCCCGGTAGCCGCGCGCGCTGATCCACAGCTGCAGCGGCGACAGGAACTCGCCCGTCACCGCGCCGCCCGCCTCCACGCTCACCACTAGCTCGCCGCCCGGCATGTTGCCTTTGATTCTAAGAAGTCGAGGCGGGTCTCACCATGTCAGGCGGGTCCCGGTAGCCGCGCGCGCTGTGCCACAGCTGCAGCGGCGACAGGAACTCGCCCAGCGCCACGCCGCCCGCCTCAACGCTCACCACCAGCCCGCCGCCCAGCATGTTACCGTTGATTCTGAGAGGTCGAGGCGGGTCTCACTATGTCGAGCGGGTCCCGTGAGCCGCGTGCGCTGAGCCGCAGCTGCAGCGGCGACAGGAACTCGCCCGGCGCCGCACCACCCGCCTCCACGCCCACCACCAGCCCGCCACCCGGCAAGTTGCCTTTGATTCTAAGAGATCGAGGCGGATCTCACCATGTCGGGCGGGTCCCGCGAGCCACGCGCGCTGAGCCGCAGCTGCAGTGGCGACAAGAACTCGCCCGGCGCCGCACCGCCCGCCTCCACGCTCACCACCAGCCCGCCGCCCGGCATGTTGCCTTTGATTCTGGAACACATTACGCGACATGAGCGATTCCGGTGCAGGCAGGCAAGTTGTCAAGAGGGCATGATATTGCGCATTGCTGTCATTTTGGTCTTACGAGCATTTTTTTTCTATTGCTACAGTTTTTTAGGTTTCCGTAGTCAAACAAGGAACCTTTTCAGTTTAGTCCTGTCCGTCTGTCTGTATTTCAGTCACAGCCATTTTATTCAGAGACTATTAAATTATTAAATTCACGAGCCCGACGAGTACACCTCGCTCATCTGATGTACGCGACCCTGGTCGCGTGGTGCGGGGGCGGCAGACGAATGCGCAACCGCAAGAAAGGGCGCGCGGCGTGCGGCGGCAGCGACCACAGCGCGCGCGGAGCGGAGTCGCCGCCCTCTGGCAGCTTCAGACCCAACCACGAGCCCAACGAGTACACCTCGCTCACCTGATGTACGCGACCCGGGGCACGTGGTGCGGGGGCGGCGGGCGGATGCGCAGCCGCACGAGAGGGCGCGCGGCGTGCGGCAGCAGTGTCCACAGCACGCGCGGCGCGGAGTCGCCGCCCTCCGGCAGCCGCAGCCCCAGCCACGAGCCCGACGAGTACACCTCGCTCACCTGATGTACGCGACCCGGGGCGCGTGGTTCGGGGGCGGCGGGCGGATGCGCAGCCGCACGAGAGGGCGCGCGGCGTGCGGCGGCAGTGTCCACAACGCGCGCGGCGCGGAGTCGCCGCCCTCCGGCAGCCGCAGCCCCAGCCACGAGCCCGACGAGTACACCTCGCTCACCTGCCGCCGGTTTCACACATAATGTGAACTTACTATATATACATTTACAAATCATAATATAATGTAATTTTTAAATGGTTCGCTAAACAAGACGTTACTATTAGATAAAAGTAGATAAAATAAGGCATATAAGTTTTGTCGAGGCGAACACAGCATACAAATAAGGCATATAAGTTTTGTCGAGGCGAACACAGCATACAAATAAGGCATATAAGTTTTGTCGAGGCGAACACAGCATACAAATAAAAAAATATAGTAAGAGGATATAGGACATACTACTAAAGTTACAATATATTATTAAATTATATTACATTTTGATCAGTCCGCGGTGACGGGTGTGAAATTTCAACTCAAAGAATCCATACCAATATATAAAAGTGAAACGTTGTCTGTTTGTTTGGGGAGCTTTCACGCGATAACGGCTGGACTGATTTTGGTGAAATTTGGAATGGAGATAGCTTATACCCTATAATAAAACATATGATACTTTTTATCCCGGAAAATTGTAAGTTTTCACGGCACACTTCAACACTTCGATGTACCGGTAGTCAATCTGGCACCGCTGTAATGACTGTAGCACTGCCCAGGTCTCGACAGAATCAAAGGCTTTCTCGTAGTCCACAAACTCTAGACATAGTGGCCGATTATACTTTTCTGTATAATCTGCCGGAGCGTATGGATGTGGTCTACGGTGCTAAAGCCTTTCCGGAATCCATTTTTTTTGGGAGGCTGAAAGTCGTCAAACCCACGAGCGAGACGGTTTGTCACTACTCTCGAAAACAGCTTATAGACATGGCTCAGCAGCGAAATGGGCCTATATTTCTTCAAGTGGGTGTTGTCACCTTTCTTAAACAACAACACCACTACGCTCCTGTGCCACGCCTCTGGCGTAATACTCTCGAGGATGGCGGAGTTAAACAGCTTCTGAAGGATTTTAAGTACCGGTGTTCTACCCGCTTTCAGTAGCTCTGTCGTTATTCCGTCCTTCCCTGGTGCCTTGTTGCTCTCAAGCTGTTTGAGAGCCATTCTGATCTCGTGTAGGCTGACGTCCGGGATATTTTCGGTATAATGTCGGGTCAAACGGACTCTTGCATCGCTAGTGGTGCTAGGTGGACTACGCGATGAGGTGTATAATTGTCCATAACTTCTCGAGCTCACTCAAAATCTCTGGCTTTGACGAAACGATGCTGCCACTGTCGGTATTTAGCTTCGTCAACAGGCTTAGCGCAATATACAGATCTCTTGCGAACACTTTGGAGCCCTTGTCCGCTCTATTGCGTTCTTAATACAAGTAGTTATTATAAGAACGCAAATCGTGTCGCATCGATTTGGAGATCTGTTTATTAAGCTACCCCTCCCAATCCTCCCGCGGATGTCGTAAGAGGCGACTAGGGGAGTACACACCGGAAGGTGAGCAGCAGTCCTCCGAGTACATATTTGTTACACCTGCGGTCAACAATCCACCTGCCACGCGTGGTGAATGTGGAAATGTAGCTGTGTGAAAGTGTGTTATCTAGCTGTGCTTAAAAAAAAAACAAAAAAAAAGTTTTATTTCCAGAATTGCATCCAAAATAAAATAATAAACTGTAGCTGTTTATTATTTTAATTTGGATGCAATTCTAGAAATAAAACTTTTTTTATTGACATACAAACTAACGAAACTAAAAAATAGGTAATAGGCGCGTGATATAATTGCCACGTGCGATGTAAGGGGCTTTAATTTATTCTGTGGATTTGGTAGCAGGCTCTCACTGCGGCAATCAGGGCGTCAGTGGAGCGGTACAGTGCAAAAAGTTTCGGAGTGATACAACCTAAGTCAAAGTCAAAGTATTTTATTGTAAATAGGCAAAAATAATAGCACTTTTACAAGTCAAAATTAACATCTCCTGAACAAAGAGATATACATAAAATATTATAAAAAGATCAAATCAATCCAAATTTAGATAAACTAAGTATTCTTTGAGTTTGAAAAGGAAATTACCCTTTCATGTGCCAACAGAGTTAAATCTCACACTGGAAAAGGAAATATCCTTCTGACTCTACCGGTGCTTCGGAAATACGCCTGTTAGAGAAGAGAGCACCAAGAAACTCTACTGGGATGTATTTTTTTCCACATTTGTTCATTCTTTATATTTTTTTCAAATGTCACAATTATAACAAAACATGTAAACTACAAATATAAAAGGTAAAAGTGACAATGAGATATCCCACAAACATCAAACAATCATACTGGAAACTTTTAACTCGATAATTATGTCCTAGGAGGATACAATACTATGGCGCGCGTTTACTCGGGTGCGAACAGTAGGCACAGGTCAGAACATCGTCGCTATCAACCTGCAAGCGCGAACAGAACTCGATCTGAGTTCGAGCGGAGTGTGTCAGTTCGAAATATTTTAGCTTTTTGCCGAAAAGATGGTGAAATGTGCGGTGAAAACTTGTCTTAAAGACGCTAGAAAACACACGAAACTAAAATGTAACATTAAATTTCACAGGTAAGTCAGTTTTACATACTTTTAGACGGTTTTAATATTAAGTTAAAGCGGGGGTGAGGATCGCGCGATAAGTGCGGTTGCCCGCCGCTTCGCCCGTGGCATATCGAGTAGTGATCAGTCGATATTATGGCGTGACGTTTTTTACGTTCAAGTCAAACTAAAAAAATATTCTAATGTTAAATATTTAGTGCGCAAATCTAATGTAAAGGAAACTAAAAGGTAGCTGTACAATAAGCCGAATCTTTTTAAAGGGCAATAAAAAAGTGTTCGTCTTTTAAATTACATTTTTGTTTTGTCAATCTAAAAATAGAAATCAAATCACTATATATTTATTATTTAGTTATTTTTTTCCATTCACTATTTTGCTGTATTACTAGCTGCATGCCGCGTCCCGCATTCCGCATTCCGCACCCCGCGGTATCAACCGCGATGAATAATAGTGATGATGGTGAAAAGTAGCTTATGCTCTTCCTCATGTTTTTTGATATATTTATACCTAATTTTATCAAGATCGGCTCAGCCATTTTTTTGTGAAAAGGTAACAAGCAGACCCCTCTGTATGCTTGTACAGAGAGAGTAACTTTCGAGTTTATAATATTAGTACTAAAGAAAGCTGTGAGGGTTTTGTATTGCGTACCTGTCGGATCCGCGTCGTGACGCCCTCTTTATCGATATGCACGCGAGCGCTTGCAGGCATACAATACAATCACTCTTTATTGAACACATCACAATAAAAACAAAATAATAGTAGTTATATACCATACCATACCTACTCGTTATGTACGTAGCTATAGCACATCTGCCAACGATACGCGCCGCGGCGGCGGGGCTATAGCCGCGGTCTATACTTTAGTAATATTTAGTCTGAGGTTACAACAATGCCATGTTTCAGATTGCGAAGATCCTGAGGATCCGAGGTGCTGCCCATCCAAGAAAGATCAGGTGTTCGAGGACGCTCGCAAATCAGGAGAAGCCGTGTAAGGAATATCACGCCAGGAAACGGAGCATAGCAGCTGGTGGTGACTGACTTGTTGTGATATCATTGTTTTTTAATATTTTATAATTTTAGCATTAACGACTGCTTAGCGAGAATAAATCAAATAATATTTCCATTGAAAAAAATTGGATCACGGACGGGACTCTGGAACCCGCGTCACCCGTCCCTCTCACATGCTTTGCCAGTTCAGCCACCGTGACCACTACAACGGTCTCCTAATGTTTCCTTTAGCTTTTGATATCCGTGTTATGGGACGGTACGCCATCTATGGGCAGATCGCTGAACTATTTCCGTTACCTGTATAGTGGTGTCGGTGGGGTTGTACAGCGTGAGCAGCGGCTCCAGCGTTGCGTTGAGCGGCACGCGCACGCCCAGCAGCGGCCACACGCGCCACTCGCTGGCCACGCCCACTGCGCTCACCTACACAAACAAACTCAAACTTTGTATGGTAAGTTATAAATATATCAAATCAATATCAATAATAATTTGAAAGGTGCAGGGTTGCTTGCAGTTATCGGACGTGTTAAACTATACTCATCGAAAAAAAAATAATTAGTGTTTAAAACAGTTTTTGTGAAGTGGAACATTCGCGATAAGTTTTGGGATTATTTATTTCGTTAGTACAGGTGTTTTCCTGAGTCGTACTACTCTCACAGTACATAAAAAGCCCAAATAAATAATCATTTTTTGGCTTGATAACAGAGAGTACCCTCAACAACATTGAGAAATTACACTTGTCTAGCTTGGTAGCGCCTGACAGAAAACTTATACCAACAACACGCGGGCGATTCCTCTCCGGCCTATTACTTTTGACAAGGACTTAGAAAATAATATTTCAACTGAATACATAATTATGAAGTGCAAAGCTTGTAATAAAATTGCGAAAGCAACGGACGTTAAAGTTTGCTCCCTGTGCACTGAATACTACCACTACCAGTGTCTAGGTGTAACATCTGAAAACTTTAATAAGGAGTCTAAGCAATTTAAGGCCAAACTGGAAGTGTCCGGATTGCAAAGGTATTGAGAGAAAGGGGTACAACACGAATACCCCTGTTAGACAGCAGAACCCGTGTAGCTCATCTCCCACATTGAGCAATTTAAGTGACTCTGCGGTGGAAGAACTGAAACTGTGCTTCGAGACGAAACTTAAGGAAGCGACTGCTATTATTCTGTCACAAGTTAGAGAACAGATCGCTTCGGAGAATAAAGCCATTCACAGGGTACTCGAGCAAGTGAAGGCCAGCATTAGCCACGTCTCTGCTCAGTATGAGAACTTGAGTGAACAAGTTAAAGATAAGTTGACAATTATTGACAGTCTTAAGTCACAGAACGAAGAACTTCGGTCTCAGATCTCAGCCGTGAATGTTCACCTGAACCACATAGAGCAGCAATCTAGATCAAACAATATTGAGATTCAGTGCGTCCCGGAGAGCAAATCAGAAAATATTTTAACAACTATTAAGCAGCTTGGGAAGGTGATCTCGCGAGAAATAAGCGACAGCGAAATTGTTGACTTTCACAGAGTGCCAAAATTAAATCAGCAGTCGACCAGGCCAAAATCAATAGTCGTGAAACTGGCTAGCACTCGTGTTCGCGACGAAGTCCTTGCAGCGGTGAAGAAGTTCAACAGAGCCAATATTAAAGATAAACTGCAGTCGGGGCACCTAGGAATTTCGGAAACCAGACAACCGGTCTACGTGACGGAACACTTATCACCCACGAACAAGAAGCTGCACGCAGCGGCGAGGGCCGTTACTAAAGAAAAGAATTACGAGTTTTTGTGGATTGGAGATTTGTAGGTCAGCGTTACACTAGGTAACGGGCCTAACTGTCAAAGCCTAAATGTCTGTGCGGTTTACATCCCACCTTCAATTAGTCTGGAATACTTGGAACTATTTCTCAGTAATTTTACAAATGTTTTAAGCAATAAAATTAAACAGCCGCCTACAATCATCATTGGTGATTTTAACATGACAAATATTGCGTGGGATTATGATGCGACTTTATTTTCATGTTTGCCTTCTAATATGGGTACTAATAATGTGGAAAATACTTTTATAGATGAAGTAATATTCAATAATTTAAGTCAGTGTAATTGCGTTAAGAACGAGAAAAATAGAGTTTTAGATCTAGTACTTACTGATACCCCTCGAATAGTGAAAGTAAATATATGCTTATATCCCTTAACAAAGCTAGACTCTCACCACCCAGCCCTAGAAATTGAATTTTGTCAATCCAAAAACTTCAAATCGTTGAAATGTGATAGGGCTCCTGTATTAAATTTTAGTAAAGCTAGTTATAGTGAAATCAATGAGGAACTCTTGCGCATAGATTGGACCAATTAATGGGAAGACATTTCTAGTGTAGATCAGATGGTGCAGAAATTCTACTCAACCATTATGCCCATAATAGAAGAAAACACACCGCTCAGAACACCAAAAAGTGAACGCTATCCAATCTGGTTTAGCACCCCCCTAATTAAATGTGCAAAAGAAAAGCATAAATATCACAAAAGATATAAATTATATGCCAACCCCCGAGATAAGGAGGTAGTAGAAATTCTTAGAAATAGGTACGATATCATGTTAAAAAAATGCTATAAAAGGTTTAAGGATAATGCTGCTAAAATAATGCGTACACGCCCGAAGCACATATGGTCGTATGTTAATAATTTGAAACGTAATAGTAGTTCTATTCCAAACCAACTAGTTCTAGGCAGTGAAACAGCTACTGGTGGACATGAAATATGTGAATTATTTTCTGAGTATTTTCAGTCAGTGTATGAGTCAAATTCACAAATAATAAATAGCGCACAAGATTCAATCATTGATTCTCATATAGCCGACCATTCTTCGTCTTTTGGCCACTTACTCTTGAAGGAATCGGAAGTTATCGCAGCCCTAAAAAGTTAGATCCAAATAAAGGTGCCGGTTTAGACGGTATTCCGAATATTCTACTAAAAAACTGTGCGGAGTCACTATCAGAGCCCTTGTGCATACTGTATAATAGATCACTCAATGATGGTTTTTTTCCGACGGAGTGGAAAAAAGCACGCTTGACATCTATTCACAAAAGTGGGGATATTAATACTGCGTCTAAATACAGGCCAGTGTCCATTCTTCCAGCGCTTGGAAAGGTTCTAGAGTCGATTGTGAAAAAAAATATGTATTGGCACGTTAAACAAAAACTCAATCCGGAGCAACACGGTTTTTTACCAAAAAAATCTACCAATACCAATCTGGTGGGTTTTGTTAATTATATTACCAAAGCTATTGACAATGAGGATGAAGTGCATGCTATATGACTTTAGTAAAGCATTTGATTTGATAGATCACGTTTTGTTGTTGAGAAAGATTTCAGAGATGGGTATACATGGATCATTGTACCGGTGGTGCGAGTCTTACCTAAGAAATCGGACTCAGCTTGTAAAGATACGCGGTTACATGTCTCGAGCTAAAGCAGTACCAACAGGCGTTCCCCAAGGAACACACCTCGGTCCTCTATTTTTTGTTTTATTCATTGACGATCTTGCAAGTATATTAAAATGTAAATTTAAAATGTATGCTGATGATCTAAAGTTATACATGCGAGTGCAAAACGACATTGATATAAAAGCCTTACAAAATGAACTAGATAAGGTGGATAGATGGTGTGAATGTAACAAAATGGTGTTAAATGTAAGGAAATGTTATCATATTAAATTTACTAGGAAAAAAAACCCTCTAACTGCTTCATATACACTGAAAAATACTCAACTAATAGAAGTTAATAGTATTAGAGACCTCGGAGTCATACTGGATAGTTCCATGAACTTTAGAGATCACATAGACAAAGTAATTAAAAAATCTTCACAGCTGTCCGGTTTTGTTTCGAGACAAATTAAATCCTTCAAGGATCCCAAAGTTCTAATACCAGTGTACAATAGTATAGTTCGAAGTATTCTAGAATTTAATAGCTGTGTATGGTCTCCTAGTTATGCTGTCCACTCTGGCAGGTTAGAGCGAATTCAAAAAAGGTTTTTGTATCATCTGTCCTATGTAAATAACAATTGCAAAAAATTACCCTCTTATGTTATATTATATTCCTATATAAACTTCTTCATGGCTTAATCGATTGTCCAGAAATTCTTATGCATGTCAAGTTAGAAGTTCCCCGATCAGGAAGCCGGTTGTTAAATAGAAGGTGTTTCAAGTTGCCTAAATGCAGAACAAATATTGGTCGAAATTCTCCGTTGTACAGAATGTTTTCATATTATAATGGAATCAGGTCTAAATATGACATATTTTCTGGTTCTTTGGCCTCGGCAAGGAGTAGCGTTTTTATTTCTTTGGGTGATTTTTAGTTACAACTATTATTTTGATTATTATTATATATATGTATATTTTTAATTCGAAATGTAATATTCTTCGAAAATAACATTGTCCGCAAACTGCATGTTGTGTTCACTATATTAGGAGTTACACCGTGATTTTTTAATATTACGCAAGACTTTAGACTAAGAAATGTGTATACTCCAAGCTGTGAACCAATAAATAAAATATAAAAAAAAATAAAAAAAAATTAGGTAAACTAAGTACGCTTTGAGCTTGAAAAGGATGTTTACATTTCCTGTGCCGAATCGGAGATGAATCTCACACTGGAAAAGGAAATACCCTTCTGACACTACCGGTGCTTTGGAAATGCGCCCGTTAGAGAAGAGAGTACCAAGAATCTCTACGGGGATGTTCTCAGTATTAGAATTGGTGAGAAAAAAAATACTCACAGGATATTTGAGGACTCCTTTGGAGGTGTGTATGAAGAGATGCGTGGAGACGGGCCCCTCGCGGCGCCCGAGGAACACCACGCTGAAACTGGTGTTGGCTTGCGGCACCAGCGTCTGGAACACACACACACACATATTCATTGTTGCACTTCCAAGTACACCTGAACCGATGCAGAAACAGTTAGTGCCACGACTGCTCTAAAGTTCAATAGCAGGCATTAGAAACAGCAAGCTACTGCATCCATACTTAAATTAAAACAGTGGGTACCAAAAAGTCTGTACAAAGAAGATAATAAATAAAAACATATAAAAAACACAGTTGTCCTGCCAACAACGAACTAAAAAAGTCAAACACAAGAGATAAATAGAATTGTCATTACTGTCGGAGCACCGGCCTGTGGAACACTTAGTCTTAGAGCTCCGACTGCAATTACTATTTTACAGGAGATAAATAGAATTGTCATTACTGTCGGAGCACCGGCCTGTGGAACACTTAGTCTTAGAGCTCCGACTGCAATTACTATTTTACAAGAGATAAATAGAATTGTCATTACTGTCGGAGCACCGGCCTGTGGAACACTTAGTCTTAGAGCTCCGACTGCAATTACTATTTTACAAGAGATAAATAGAATTGTCAATACTGTCGGAGCACCGGCCTGTGGAACACTTAGTCTTAGAGCTCCGACTGCAATTACTATTTTACAAGAGATAAATAGAATTGTCATTACTGTCGGAGCACCGGCCTGTGGAACACTTAGTCTTAGAGCTCCGACTGCAATTGCTATTTTACAAGAGATAAATAGAATTGTCATTACTGTCGGAGCACCGGCCTGTGGAACACTTAGTCTTAGAGCTCCGACTGCAATTGCTATTTTACAAGAGATAAATAGAATTGTCATTACTGTCGGAGCACCGGCCTGTGGAACACTTAGTCTTAGAGCTCCGACTGCAATTACTATTTTACAAGAGATAAATAGAATTGTCATTACTGTCGGAGCACCGGCCTGTGGAACACTTAGTCTTAGAGCTCCGACTGCAATTACTATTTTACAAGAGATAAATAGAATTGTCATTACTGTCGGAGCACCGGCCTGTGGAACACTTAGTCTTAGAGCTCCGACTGCAATTACTATTTTACAAGAGATAAATAGAATTGTCATTACTGTCGGAGCACCGGCCTGTGGAACACTTAGTCTTAGAGCTCCGACTGCAATTACTATTTTACAAGAGATAAATAGAATTGTCATTACTGTCGGAGCACCGGCCTGTGGAACACTTAGTCTTAGAGCTCCGACTGCAATTACTATTTTACAAGAGATAAATAGAATTGTCATTACTGTCGGAGCACCGGCCTGTGGAACACTTAGTCTTAGAGCTCCGACTGCAATTACTATTTTACAAGAGATAAATAGAATTGTCATTACTGTCGGAGCACCGGCCTGTGGAACACTTAGTCTTAGAGCTCCGACTGCAATTACTATTTTACAAGAGATAAATAGAATTGTCATTACTGTCGGAGCACCGGCCTGTGGAACACTTAGTCTTAGAGCTCCGACTGCAATTACTATTTTACAAGAGATAAATAGAATTGTCATTACTGTCGGAGCACCGGCCTGTGGAACACTTAGTCTTAGAGCTCCGACTGCAATTACTATTTTACAAGAGATAAATAGAATTGTCATTACTGTCGGAGCACCGGCCTGTGGAACACTTAGTCTTAGAGCTCCGACTGCAATTACTATTTTACAAGAGATAAATAGAATTGTCATTACTGTCGGAGCACCGGCCTGTGGAACACTTAGTCTTAGAGCTCCGACTGCAATTACTATTTTACAAGAGATAAATAGAATTGTCATTACTGTCGGAGCACCGGCCTGTGGAACACTTAGTCTTAGAGCTCCGACTGCAATTACTATTTTACAAGAGATAAATAGAATTGTCATTACTGTCGGAGCACCGGCCTGTGGAACACTTAGTCTTAGAGCTCCGACTGCAATTACTATTTTACAAGAGATAAATAGAATTGTCATTACTGTCGGAGCACCGGCCTGTGGAACACTTAGTCTTAGAGCTCCGACTGCAATTACTATTTTACAAGAGATAAATAGAATTGTCATTACTGTCGGAGCACCGGCCTGTGGAACACTTAGTCTTAGAGCTCCGACTGCAATTACTATTTTACAAGAGATAAATAGAATTGTCATTACTGTCGGAGCACCGGCCTGTGGAACACTTAGTCTTAGAGCTCTGACTGCAATTACTATTTTACAAGAGATAAATAGAATTGTCATTACTGTCGGAGCACCGGCCTGTGGAACACTTAGTCTTAGAGCTCCGACTGCAATTACTATTTTACAAGAGATAAATAGAATTGTCATTACTGTCGGAGCACCGGCCTGTGGAACACTTAGTCTTAGAGCTCCGACTGCAATTACTATTTTACAAGAGATAAATAGAATTGTCATTACTGTCGGAGCACCGGCCTGTGGAACACTTAGTCTTAGAGCTCCGACTGCAATTACTATTTTACAAGAGATAAATAGAATTGTCATTACTGTCGGAGCACCGGCCTGTGGAACACTTAGTCTTAGAGCTCCGACTGCAATTACTATTTTACAAGAGATAAATAGAATTGTCATTACTGTCGGAGCACCGGCCTGTGGAACACTTAGTCTTAGAGCTCCGACTGCAATTACTATTTTACAAGAGATAAATAGAATTGTCATTACTGTCGGAGCACCGGCCTGTGGAACACTTAGTCTTAGAGCTCCGACTGAAATTACTATTTTACAAGAGATAAATAGAATTGAAATACTTTTATCCCGAAAAAAAAAACTATGGTTCCCGCAGGATAGGGGTTGAAAGTTATTTAAAAAAAAACACATATCACGCTGAAACTACCGGATGGATTTTGAAGTAACTTGGCATAGTCAAAGTTTATAGTATGTGTTAAAATGAATGATACTTTTAATAACGAAAAAATACGGGATTTCTGCGGGATATGAGTCTAAAGTTATGTTAATTTGAAAGGAATAATAATTGCACATCCGTTTATAAAACGGTACCGTAAATTCGGCACCTATGCCGCAAGTCAGAGTGGCACAGTGGAAGCGGTGCCTGGCTTGCAACCATGGCACATGGATCGAATCCACGCGCTGCTATGAATGTTTTGCCTCAATATTTATAAGCATTTACATATTATGTGCGTTTTTTTACATTTTCTTTGAACTTTTTAAGGCTTATGTAATTTCCTGAAGTAAACCGTCAAGTTTTGTTACGTAATATTGCAGATGGTAGTTTTTAATTATTATGGTTTATAAACAAAGTCTAAATACAGAAGCGGACACCCAATTTTCGACCTATGTCTAAGATCTTTCGTGGCCCAATGGTGTCAGAACCCGACTTACGTGCCGTGAAACCCAGGTTCAAATCCGGGTAGCCTTAAAGACTTTTTCGCACTTTTTATTGTTTACAAACAAAGTGAAAAGACAGAAGCGGACACTAAATTTTCGGCCAGTGTTTAAGATCCTTTGTGGCACAGTGGTTTCAGTACCCAACTGACGTGCCGTCATTCCCAGGTTCGTATCCGAGTAGCCTCAAAAACTTTTGCACTCAACAAAAACTTTTCATGAAGCAATAGTTCCATTAGCTAAATACAGAGGCGCCACTGAGCTTTACCCCTATTGGGCGCGAAGATAGGCCTCTATTTCCGTATAGACATAGTACTCTGTGCCAGAATCCTTAATGTTTTACATGTTGTACTAACAGAACTGTCTGATGCACTAACTAAAGGAAAGCCGACGTTGATGCATATTTCGAAAATATACATTACGTACACAACGCTCTTGACGTCAGAGACCGTGTTGGCATCATGAATCTGTAGAGGTTCGTGGTTGGCATCGAGTATGTTTTAAAATCCAGAAAGCAAAAATGTATTCTTCGAAAGTACACCGTAAAGGTTTCGAACATTTATGACGTCACTGGCCGAGCTGCGATCGGGTATAGGTAGTTTCGAATAACGCTCCACATAACGCTATTCTATTCCACAAAGTGGCTTGGTGGCTGTACAAACATTAATAAATAATAATAAATATATTGGGGACAATTCCATACCAATTACCTAGCCCAAAACTAGGATACCCTGTAATATGGGCACTAGATAACGTACATAAATACGAATATCACATCGATGACTCGGAAACAAACATTTTGCTCATCACACAAATGATTGCACCTTGCAGGATTCGAACCCGCGACCGTTTGATTTCGTTCCCAGGGTCACTAGCCACTAGACCAACCTATTAATTATTTATTTGCTATTGCAACACAGATAGATTTCTACCAACAGCCTTCAGTGGCAACCCGACTTGGCCGTGAATAGTTAGAAGACGAAGGCGGGAGCGAAGGTTAGCGAAGGTTAGCGAGCTCCCGCCTTCGTCTTCTAACCTATAACGGCCATGTCGGGTCACTACTGAAGGTCTGTATGTAAGTTTGTTCGCGCATCAAGTAAAAGCTACTTGATCGATTGCAATGCAATTTTCACTATTGGATAGCTTAGGGTTTGAGTTAAAAACTGGGCTACTTAGTATCTTAATCTGATGATTAGATGCCGAGCAAAGCCGCGGGTACAGCTAGTCCTGTAATAATAGTGTAATTTGCATACAATAAATAAATAAATAAGCTTGTAACAAAACTTTAAATTTTAGATTATTCCAGTTGTGTAAGTACTATAGTCCAATGTTGCAATTGCACCTATTACAGTAAAGTATCTAGCTAATATAAGCTATCTTGGTATCAAATTTCATCCCAATCGGTTCAGCCGTTTGAGCGTGAAGGAGTAACAAACATACATGCTAACTTTCACCTTTATAAGATTAGTGTGATTATTTTTGCAGGGAGGTCATTTCGCCCGTCCGCTATCGCGGCTGAAAAGCAAAACCACGGAAGCAAAACCCTGTGAGTACGTATAAGTGGTGCCTAAGTATGCTTGAGCAGTTATTGGCTAGTTTTAATTTTAAATTGTACATAAACCAACCAACACGCATAAGCAGCAAAACATGCCTCGATAACTTTGCCCATAATATTAGAGGTTGTAAGGTGGATATTTTAGAGCTTGCTCTCTCTGATCACACAGCGCAGCTGCTACAATGTCCAGTCAAAAAGACATATACAATTTCTCATTGGTTTAAGGTTCGGAAGGATTATAGTGAAGAAAGCGTACTCAAATTTATAGAATGCTTGCAAAGCCTTTCTTCCAGTGCTATATATGATACTGATGATCCAACTGAAGTTTTTAATGAGTTTCATGCATTGTTTAAACTGTTTTATGAATTATGCTTTCCTTTAAAAAGGTAAAAATTCCCATTGTTCGAAAACCTAAATGGTTAAGCAAGGGCGTGAAACTTTGCTCAAAGCGTAAAAGAAATCTTTTAGGAAAGTATAGGAGATCAGGTAACATCTCGGACAAAACTAATTTTATACAGTACTCAAAGAGACTAAAACAGGTAATAAAAGTAACTCAAAAGTCACAGAATAATTACCATATTTTGACAGCAAAAAATAAATCAAAAACGGTTTGGAAAATAATAAATAATTATAAAAATAATAAATAATCAAGCAATAAATTATTCTTTAATTCTGACATTTAATAATCCTAATTCGTTCTTTATGAACCCTACCGACCCTTATGACATTATTCAGATTATAAATTCGTTAATAAACACTAATAGTACACGATACGATGGAATCAGCACAAATATCATTAAGCGAGTGTCCAAAATCATAGCTCCAATTATCAGTCATATAATAAACAACTGCTTAGAAACTGGTATTTTTCCTGAGCTATTGAAGGTTTCCGTTGTTATACCAATTTTTAAAAAGCAATATAGGGAAGATATTCACTTCTACAGGCCCATTGCCCTAATACCGGTGTTAGCTAAAATCTTTGAAAGAGTGTTTGTTGTACAACAACCTCAGTAACTATTTCGAAAAAAATAAAATTATTGTTGACAATCAAGTTGGTTTCCAAAAAGGAAAATCAATAAATACGGCATTGCACCAATTTTTAAAGAAGCTTAGATAATAGAAAACAAATGACGGCCTTATATATGGATATGTCGAAAGCATTTGATCGTGTAAATCACTCTATATTATTACAAAAATTGGAAATCTATGGGGTGCGTGGTCTGTCATTAGAGTTGATGAAGTCATATCTAAAGGATAGTCAACAGTTCACAGAAATCACAAGAATATGTCGTAAAACGATAACGGAAATAAAATATTTATCTAAACCAAGGATGGTGAAATATGGTGTACCACAAGGAAGTATACTAGGACCATTCCTTTTCCTTGTTTATATTATAATGATATTCCCAATGCCATACAACACCCTATGATCTTATTTGCAGATGATAGCACAGCACTCTTTAGTAATAATAATAATGTGGAATTGGAATTTAATAAATGTTTATCTGACATTATCAAATGGCTAAATATAAATAACCTCAAAATAAATTTGAATAAAACGAACTATATGACATTTAGAAATAAAAATACAATTTCGAATCAACTTAATATAATTCACAATGGTAAACTTTTATCTGAAACTGACTGTACAAAATTTCTAGGAATCAATATAGACTCAAACATGTAATGGAAGACACATATAGAGTACGCACCAAATTAAATCAATTTTCTTATGCACTTTACAAGCTCAGAAAAGTTGCTAATCAAGCTGCACTACTGAGTGCATATCATGCTTATGTAGGTTCTACAATCAAATTTGGAGTACTTTATTGAGGTAACTCTACAGATAAGGAAGCTGCTTTCAAAGCACAGAAAAAGTGCATCAGATCAGTGTGTGGATTATGTCAAACCGTTTGATGTAAACCATACTTTCAGAACCTAAGACTATTAACACTCCCTTCACTGTATATTTACGAAGCTTCAATCTTAGTTAGGAAAAATATAAATACCTACGACACTCTAAAAAGTACAACACTAGGACAACTATGTATAGAAACAGCGTATTTGTTATGGGAATAAAAATTTATAATAAGCTACCGATGAGCATTCAAAATGTAGAATCATTAAATATATTTAAAAACAAGCTCAAAAATGTACTCTTAGGAAAGGCCTACTATTCTATTAATGACTATTTATGTGACAAATTTTTATAAATGTATAAATTAGATGTGCGTGCGTGTGTTTGACTTGTAATGTATGTAGCCATATAATGTAAATGATTCCAATATAGTATGTAGGTAATAATTGTACTGTTAGTTTAATGCATATTTGATTTTAATTTATAATTTGTAATACATGTAATTTTGTTATTTTTTGCACACCCTGTCGGGGTAGAATGTAGCGAACTTTTAATATTTTAATGTTACATCACTTTATACCTACCTATGTTCACGCAAATAAAATTAATTTGAATTTGCTTTGAGTTTGAAATAGTAGATTGTATTACTAGGGAGCGAAATAATATTTTGCCGGCGAGGGCGCTATTTTGAATCCCGAGCGAACTTTTCTCAATTCCGCCCCTTTATATAGCTACGAAGTATCTCATTGACATCAGGTTTCAAACATAAAAAACCGCTTTAAAATCGGTTCATTAGTATGGGGTTTGGGAGCAACGATCCTCACCCCCCCCCCCCCTTTCCCAAATTATAGCTAAGAGAAGCGAAGTGTGTGATGGCTTATAACTTGAATATGGCCGAGCTAAGGCGGAAAGAGCCACAGAAATTAATTACTGCTGTCTCTGAAAGTCTTGAACAGAAAAGGCCTACTTTGTTCCCACTTTTCCAGGAACCAATCAGTGTTTTTAGAATAGAAGGGATGAAAAGGAAATTTCCCTTTCATGTGCCAACAGAGTTAAATCTCTCACAGGAAAAGGAAACTACACTACCGGTGCTTCGGAAATACGCCCGTTAGAGAAGAGAGCACCAAGAAACTCTAAAAGGGCAGGTGTAAAAAAGGTCTAGGGTGTGCAACATAACATTATTTAAAATCACATCATCTGTTCGCGCATGACGTACAAACTACTCGACCGCTGGTAATGCGGTCCAGTTTTACATTTGGATAACTTAGGTTTTGATTTATAAAATGGTGTACTTGGTATCACAATCCAATGAGTAGAAGTCGAGCAATTGATAAAAAACTGTTTCAGGGCTGGACGAAATTTGGTATCTTGTTCAAGGTACTTTTGGAGTTTTTTTTATTTTTTTTTTATTAGAGAAACGTCCACGCGGTCAAACCTGCTGGCACAGCTAGTATGAGTATATTTAGTTATAGCAGGTCAGTCGCAATTCGCAACAAGTACAAATATAACTACACTTTGCGGTCGCAATATTGCGGTTAGTTCAGTAGTTTCGAGCGTGCGCTCGATGAGTCGCGCGCCCGCGCCGTGTGCTTACGATAAAGTACCTACTTACGTAAAGTTTTTGACAAATTTTATTCTTTTCTTAATTATGAGTACCAAGGAGAAACCTAGAGTGTACTGCATATTATTCGGTCTGACAAGTCTCGTAAAATACCTACATACTGACATTTTATTACGTAGGTAGCCATTTCTTTTTCATTCATTATTAAGCATGGAATTCAGACCGGTACCTTTTCATCAAAGCGCAAAACCTATTAAGTTATAATCAAATAATGAGGTACTAGGTCTATTCTGATAAGAATATCATTATATGTAGTTAATAGAACTATCAACATAATAATTACATAATTCATTATTACATAATTGTCTATTCTGTTACACTATCTAAGTCATATCATATCACAGAATAATTACTAGTGCAAGTACCTAGTTATATCTTGATACAACCCTGCCGAGCGAAAAAGTGAAAGAGCTATTTTGAAACGGTTAGAGCAATGGAAGGTCTCGCGCGTTGTGATATGGTACATTCTAGCCTGCACGCAATGGGTGGAGCGCCTTCTAGGTAAATATAATTGAAAGCTTGCAAGCTGTGTAAATTAAATTGCACTTTATTGCGTTACAGCGAGAGTTGCAATGTATTTAAATGACTTTACCCAGTTATCCTTCTGTACTTATACTATTATTTATTCTGTGGTTATAGTAGGAGTATATTTAGTAATTCTGTGCTATAGCGACAGGATATCTTAGTACACCAACTTAATTCACATCGTCACCGATAGTGGTTCATTTATTACTTCAATGGTAGCCATAATGGAACACATAAATTATTACGCATTCTATTTCAATGAGCAAGTATTAAGATAAATGTAGGTCAGAATATCGAGGAGCAAAACACTCGTTTCTATTCCAAATGCCGCGTTGTTTTCGGGTCGCCACCTACATACATATTCACCGGTAATTTTAAGTTTACCGAATGAGAGGAGCATTTATCACAATACTGAGCATTGACTACAACAATTAAAATTAAATTCATTTATATCCGGTGAGATACACCCGTAACTTGTTGTATGTAGGTGCCACCAGCCTTCTCAGATTTTAGTATACCTAATCTAGTTGGTCCGCAGTCTCTCCAGTGTTGCCGCCTTCTGTGTGAATACAACTAACAAGGCTGCCGAGGTGCGCCATTCAAACACAGGACACGTGAGCAAACAAGCTTTAAAGAAGCCTGTGCCCTTGTGACACATCGATCCTCTACAGCCGTGCACCGGATAAGGACTGTTCTCAGTTCCTCAGGACTGTTACTTATTCTGTGTAGGGTACGAGATAAGAGCCGGCCGGAGTCGATATCTAGACACTTCTTCTTCTTCGTGTCGATAGTACATGTTTTACTTATTTTATATCCACTTGGAGCAGTCATCACTTGTCAGCCGACAACAAACATTACATCAGAGCGCGTCGCCGTGATGGATGGGCGCACAGAGTCGAGTGAGATCAACTCAAGCCACGATAAAATAAATCAAAAGGCAATCAACTACACCCACACGTCAAGCGAATCAACATCGTAGTAACCAGACACGGAGTAGGTCCTTGCACATTTTGGTATGCACAAATATTTGATACCATATACCGGAAACTACACGAGCCCGCTACCTGCGCCAGCCGATCCGCTCAGCCACTATATCACATACCGGAAACTACACGAGCCCGCTACCTGCGCCAGCCGATCCGCTCAGCCACTATATCACATACCGGAAACTACACGAGCCCGCTACCTGCGCCAGCCGATCCGCTCAGCCACTATATCACATACCGGAAACTACACGAGCCCGCTACCTGCGCCAGCCGATCCGCTCAGCCACTATATCACATACCGGAAACTACACGAGCCCGCTACCTGCGCCAGCCGATCCGCTCAGCCACTATATCACATACCGGAAACTACACGAGCCCGCTACCTGCGCCAGCCGATCCGCTAAGCCACTATATCACATACCGGAAACTACACGAGCCCGCTACCTGCGCCAGCCGATCCGCTAAGCCACTATATCACATACCGGAAACTACACGAGCCCGCTACCTGCGCCATCCGATCCGCTAAGCCACTATATCACATACCGGAAACTACACGAGCCCGCTACCTGCGCCAGCCGATCCGCTAAGCCACTATATCACATACCGGAAACTACACGAGCCCGCTACCTGCGCCATCCGATCCGCTAAGCCACTATATCACATACCGGAAACTACACGAGCCCGCTACCTGCGCCAGCCGATCCGCTAAGCCACTATATCACATACCGGAAACTACACGAGCCCGCTACCTGCGCCAGCCGATCCGCTAAGCCACTATATCACATACCGGAAACTACACGAGCCCGCTACCTGCGCCAGCCGATCCGCTAAGCCACTATATCACATACCGGAAACTACACGAGCCCGCTACCTGCGCCATCCGATCCGCTAAGCCACTATATCACATACCGGAAACTACACGAGCCCGCTACCTGCGCCAGCCGATCCGCTAAGCCACTATATCACATACCGGAAACTACACGAGCCCGCTACCTGCGCCAGCCGATCCGCTAAGCCACTATATCACATACCGGAAACTACACGAGCCCGCTACCTGCGCCATCCGATCCGCTAAGCCACTATATCACATACCGGAAACTACACGAGCCCGCTACCTGCGCCAGCCGATCCGCTAAGCCACTATATCACATACCGGAAACTACACGAGCCCGCTACCTGCGCCAGCCGATCCGCTAAGCCACTATATCACATACCGGAAACTACACGAGCCCGCTACCTGCGCCATCCGATCCGCTAAGCCACTATATCACATACCGGAAACTACACGAGCCCGCTACCTGCGCCAGCCGATCCGCTAAGCCACTATATCACATACCGGAAACTACACGAGCCCGCTACCTGCGCCAGCCGATCCGCTAAGCCACTATATCACATACCGGAAACTACACGAGCCCGCTACCTGCGCCAGCCGATCCGCTAAGCCACTATATCACATACCGGAAACTACACGAGCCCGCTACCTGCGCCAGCCGATCCGCTAAGCCACTATATCACATACCGGAAACTACACGAGCCCGCTACCTGCGCCATCCGATCCGCTCAGCCACTACATCACGGTGGCTATTTAGTTTCTTACAGCAAGATATAAAAAACTAATAGTAATCGCTAAACCGAGCAAAATGAGCCAAAACACGGTACCGATACTAGGACTGTAATGAGCCCAAACACGGTACCGATACTAGGACTGTAATGAGCCCAAACACGGTACCGATACTAGGACTGTAATGAGCCCAAACACGGTACCGATACTAGGACTGTAATGAGCCCAAACACGGTACCGATACTAGGACTGTAATGAGCCCAAACACGGTACCGATACTAGGACTGTAATGACGTACATGCGTACTGCCACTCCTGAGTGCATCATCAGGTTATTGCATTGTCTCTATGTGTACAACATTTCGACTTGGATATGTTAATCCCAGTCCATTATTAGCTTGCAAGATTTAACCTAAAAGCTAGAAAATGGTCAGACACAGTCTGGTTAGAAAAAACATCTCATTCACAAGTGACTCTTGTGCCAGCTCCTTTAGCTTAGTTGTTTGTGGAAGAACAGTTGTTGAATCAAAGGTGCCACAAGACAACGCCGATGGACAGGAATGTCGATGTAATGCTATAATATTGATTGACTTTTGAACAGAGTGCTGTCCGAACGGGCCACGTCAGCCTGCGGTCTTCGTTTTTACCTCATGTAACGTGCCTACGTGTCCGGACGGTAACACCACTTCACATTATTAGAATTACTTTATACAGGTCAGCCATTAACTTAATACCAGTTTGATAAAGTATAGTCAAGGTTACATGTAGATATAACATGAGAGTCTAGGTTGTCTGATTCTTTATGACACAAATTATGTAATGTATGTATATACAACACGTTTCGCTTGACTATTTATAACTCAGAAACGAGTTCACAACATTGAAACCATTCATATTTACTTAATTTATAAAGTGTTATACGGCACGGCGGAAAAATTAACAACTAATTTATCTGAGTGTATTCGCTTACTGCGCTGTAACTAAAGATCACAATAATGTATCAAGGATGATCCATCGGGAATACAAAGAACTCAAAGTTATTATGATACTAGCAGTGCCCGCGGCATTGCCCGCGTGGTTATTTCATTTAAAAGTAAAAAAAAAAAAAACAAAAAAAAGTGTTGGTTTTCTTTAAAAATCGTACAGCCGTCTAATAGATTTTTATCGATTGCTCGGCATCTAATCAGATTAAGATACCAAGTACCCCAGTTTTTAAGTCAAACCCTAAGCTATCTAACAGTGCAAACCGCATCGCAATCAGTCAAGTAGTTTTTACGTGATGCGCGAACAAACATACAGACAAACAGAGACACACGATTACGCTTATTTTAAGTAGGGTACTTTTTTAAAATTATCTTCTTTGTACAGACTTTTTCGTTCTTATTGCTTTATTAGAATTATAGATAGATCGATTGCAGACTAACATTGTACTAGTTACGTACCAAATAAAAATAGGTATAATCTAAACATTTAGATTCATTTACGATGGAAACCTAAGTGAGTCGTAAGAACACTAGTCATTTCTGTTTTTTCTGTTCTCGGTTTTCTTATTTCGGGGTATTCATTCGTTGGTCTTAATTTAGTGATGTTTCCATTGACGCGCCTGTGATTAGCATGACCTACAACAACAGATTGCGCAATGATGCCAATAAGTGATAGCTGCGTTGTTTACAGCAGCATTCCCTGTCACGACACGAGAGCTGGTGGCGCGACAGACGTATGTACAATTGTACACACATGTCGAGCCGCGGCGCGGGCTTGCACGCATGACAACAGCTCCCGCCCGATGCCGCCGACAGCGCATGCGGTGCGATGCGACGTTATCCAGTGCTCCGGCGCAATCAGGAGGCATGGTACGAGGGTGGATTGAAAAGTACTAGACCTAACACAGAACCATTAAATTCTAAAAATCAAATCTACCCACATTATTTAGTTCCGTTCAGACTTGTTAATTGTGTGAAGTTCGAAACGTGTGCGATAATTAGTTGTGATTTTATAAATTTATTAACAAAGCAATCGGACATAATTTCCGCGAATGGAGCAAATCGAGCAGCGTGCCATCATTAAGTACCTCCATAAGAAAGGCGTATCATCAAAAGCCATCCATGATGATATGGTCAGTGCATTAGGGGATTCTGCTCTGTCATATTCATCCGTCAAAAAATGGATAGCATAATTTAAGCGTGGTAGAGAAAGTGGAAAGATGAACCCCGCTCTGGAAGGCCTTCGACGTCCACTACGGACGAAAATATTAAAAAGTACTTGATTTAATAATGGGAGACCGCAGATAAAAAAATTAGAGAGACAGCCGAGATTACAGGCATATCTTATGAACGAACTCAAAACATCATAGTCAACGAGTTGGGTTTCCACAAGGTGTCTGCGAGGTGGGTTCCGCGACTGCTTTCAGTTCAACAAAAAGGACCCGATTGACTATTTCACGCGACTGTTTGGAGTTATTTCAAGCTGATGCAGATGATTTTTTGAATCGTTTATGGGTTCATTACTGTACACTGGAAACAAAACAACAATCAAAACAGTGGAGAAGACCTGGTTCACCACCCCTTAAAAAGGCTAAGTCGATTTTGTCGACAAATAAGGTGATGGCTTCAGTATTCGGGGACTCGAAAGGTGTGATTATGATTGTTTAACTTGAAAGGGGTCAGACTATAAACTCTGATTACTACTGCACCTTACTACGTCATTTACGGGAGGAAATAAAAGAAAAACGCCGAGGAATGCTGAGAAGAAAAGTCCTGTTTCATCAAGATAACGACCGTGTTCACACGTCTGTGCAGTCAATGGCTGAAATCCTCAACTGTGGCTTTGAACTGGCACCATCAGACTTCTTTCTGTTCCCTAACCTAAAAAAAGCACTTAGGAGGTCAAAGATTTTCGACAAACGACGAGGTCAAAGCAGCAGTAGACGCATATTTTGATTCTAAAGAAGAATCATTTTTTTTCTACGGTCTAAATGCTTGGAAGGGGAGGTGGCAAAAGTGCATTGAATTGATGGTGACTACGTAGAAAATAAAAATATAACTGATTTAGTATGTGTTTATTTTCTTGGTTAGGCCGACTACTTTTCAATCCACCCTCGTATATGGAGACACTACAATCGTAGCGCTTCTCACTACTCAACTCGAAGGCCGCCTTGGCATGCCGATGGCACCGGAGGGCTGTCCGTCCGATCTCGCAGAACTGTATACCGCCTCAGGCCTCGTGGCAAGTCATCACGTCGCGGCTGACCCGCGCCCTATGGTAGGCACAGGCAGCGGTCAAATATTGAACAGGTCTAAATATTACTTATTCTTATGACAATAGACATTATGTCATGTCCGAGGCCGACACACCGCCGCGGGCCGCCCGCCTCTTAGCACGGAGGCACGTTTGTGTATTGCATCATGTAGGTAGTTGCGTCTCTAGAGATGCTTTTTGAGATAATCTACATAATTACATTTAGGCAAGCGTCTCCACCAGACCGTATCTTTTTATTACTTAGCTACTTGAGTAACATGTCACGGGGCAGGACACAGGACAAATGTCACGGAGCAGGACACAGGACAAATGTCACGGGGCAGGACACAGGACAAATGTCACGGGGCAGGACACAGGACAAAAGTCGCGGGGCAGGACACAGGACAAATGTCACGGGGAAGGACACAGGACAAATGAAAATCTTTTTACATCCGGGACAAGCTGCACTGCGCCCCGCGGCCTCACCCGCGTGGCTTATGATGCCGAAAAGTATCCTCGGTATGTGTTACGCAGGACCTATAAACCTACATTTAAACCTATAAATCCGTTCAGCCTGTTCGCGTGGTGAAGAGAAGTAACAAACATAGAATCTCATACTTTCGCATCTACCTATCTATACTTATAATAAAGCAATAAGAGCGAATAGTCTCTACAAAGAACATAATTATGAAGCAATTTAGTATATTGTACTATAAAGGTACTGGTCCTGGAATAACACGTGTGGGCTACTTTCAAATGAAATGACCACGCGGGGAAAGCTGCGGGCAAAGCTAGTTTGTAATATTTTGTCCTCGTTCACGAGATGATAATTTTGACTTGTAAAAGTGCTATTATGTTGCCTATTAACAATAAAATACTTTGACTTTATTTCTAAAAGGTATAATCAATGGCACCAGTTACTTTTATGCCATCTTGATGACACTGAAAAGTTCATTCAAGGCGTTCGGAGTATTTATAAAAGAAGCTTAGTTTTGTATACCTAATGCGAGGCCTTACCACTGTGACTGAACTGAAGGTCCGCGCGGACAGTCACTTAGCACCAGAGCAGAGCAGAGTGCTTGCAGCCGCGAGATTGCGTCACGGCAGCGCGGAGACAGACGGGCGGACGTGCACGTTACCGTAACAAACGCTGCTAATTTGTACAAGACGCGCAGAACTCGTGGAAGCAGTCGTCAACTGTTTCAAACTGGTCACGTGACGCGACCGCGGAGAATGGGCATTGACAGTGAGGACACTTCGTCAGCTTCGTTCTGAACGTGTGTCACGTTTTACCAGATTTTAGGAGAGGCCTTTGTTTGCTGCTGAGCGCAGGTTTTCATAATGAATAGTGGTTATCTTTATATTTGGATAAGTCAGCGTTCGAGCGTAACCCTTGATAGATACGATCATTAAATGTATGAAGTCAAAATAACACGCGGAAGTGGTCAAGTATACAATACCACAAAGCGGCTTTTTATTCTCTCGTGAGAGGTGAACGAATATCAACATTATAGGATAATAGCTGTGCCCGCAGCTTTCCCCGCGTGGTCATTTCATTTGAAAGTAGCCCACACGTGTTATTCCAGGACCAAAAGTACCTATAAAGTACAATATACTACATTTCTTCAAAATTAGTTCAGCGGCGATATTGATTGCTCGGCATCTAATCATCGGATTAAGATACCAAGTACCCCAGTTTTTAAATCAAACCCTAAGCTATCTAACAATAAAACCGCATCGCAATCGGTCCAGTACTTTATACGCGATGCGCGAACAATCATACAAACAAACTAACAGACACGATTTAAAAAAACGTTATGTACTTGTTCAAGCGCGGATCCAGCCTAATCAATCATTAACACTAATAATCCGATCACTAATGATCTGGGCCTATGTCAATCATTATTTTTTTTATTCCCTTTGTTATTTTCATATGTTTTGTTATTATTTTTATTTTGTACACTGATAGAAATAACTAAAAATTTCCGCGCTCGCTGCGCTCGCGCTTTTGATGGTCTGTTTTCGTGTTTGTGCAATTTCAAATTATGTATTAGTTTTACACTGTAGAAATGCTTCGGAAAGCACGTTAAGTTGTTGGCCCCGGCTGGCTGTCGTTAAACTATGTCGGAGGCCCTCGGTCGGACTGACAAACTCTGACACTGGTGTCAGAGTTTTTCAGTTTGGCCTCTGGAGGCCAGCACTACTTCATACGACAAACAAACATTTTTAAGAAATAGCCAAGAACTTTCGCGCTCGCTTCCGTCGCACTCATAACCTTGCCCAGGGGCTTCCACCTTTAACTATTTTAAAGTTTCTTCTAGAGAAAATCTTACAAATTTAGCCCTCGCTTTATTTTGTTCGCTTATTTGAAAAATTTGTAGTTATAAAGTAACGTTATCGTAATCATAACGTACGAGTATTCGTTATTTTCATATTATTTGGAAAAAAGCTTAAAATTTTCGCACTCGCTTCGATCGCGCTTCTATGAATTTATACAAGGTATGTAAATCGGTTAATTTCGTATGATTTACAATTATTCCATTTCTACACTGAAAGAAATAGCGCAATAGTATGCACGCTGCGTTTGCGTGTTTTGTTCCTATCATTGCATAATTATTTAAATGTTATTTGGAGTTATGTTTTTAGCACTATTTAACAGGCAGAAGTGTTCATTTGCTCTTACTTCGCTCGCTTTTGGGGTTCTTTTTCATTATTTTTATGTGATTTATTTGGTATTATGTTTTGTTCTAAAAATCTATATTAAATTAACCTAAATAGCTCGCTATTTATTGCGTTCGCTTCGCTCGCGCTTTTTGTTTATTTCAAAGGTTATTTTTATGACTTTGAAATGTTATTTCACTTCTACACCGATCGAAATAGCTCAAAATCTCTGTGCTTGCTTCGTTCGCTCTTATTTTAGCTTTTTCATAAATGTTTGAATGATTTGTTTTTTTTTTTTCGTTTACTACATTGTTAGATATAGCTGAATATTCTAACAATCTCTACTCTTGAAAGTTAAAATCATGTCAGTGCATATTTTTAGATGGTTTGGAATATTTTATTTTAAAACCGCAAATTATTTGAATTATTAGTGTTATTCATTGATAATTCAAAAAAATTGCGCTCGCTCTCGCGCTTTTTATATTACACTAAATCTTCGATCAAATAAAATATAGATACACAGTCTCTATGAAAATCAAACCTCAAAAGTGTCCCCACGCCAATACTTACCTGTACTTATTTATTCTGTACTTGTACAGATATATACCTCTCCAGCTAATATAAAAATAGTCTACAAGCGAAGAGAGAACGAGAGAGTTCTATAGCTAATATAAGAATAGTCCACAAGCGGAGAGAGAACGAGAGAGTTCTATAGCTAATATAAGAATAGTCCACAAGCGGAGAGAGAACGAGAGAGTTCTATAGCTAATATAAGAATAGTCCACAAGCGGAGAGAGAACGAGAGAGTTCTATAGCTAATATAAGAATAGTCCACAAGCGGAGAGAGAACGAGAGAGTTCTATAGCTAATATAAGAATAGTCCATAAGCGGAGAGAGAGAAAGAGTTCTATTGCGACTGAGAGAAAAACATGGCATATGCGTTGTTTTGACGGTGCCGTTTTTCGAGCGGCGATCGGGGATCTACCCTATATGTCATCGCAGCACTAAATGCATACTTTGTACGAATCAGAGTTTCCTTTTAATAACCAACTGACAGAAATAAATCAAACTTTTCCCGTTTACTACTCTTGCGCTTATTTTGTCCTGAAATTTTATGATATAAATATCTCTATAAATAAATGGATCCGTCCTTGGGCGCGCCCTACGCGTGTAAAACCGCGGGGAACATCTAGTATTGTATGATTTTGGGGTTTTGGGTATTTCAACCATAAAGAGTGCTTACAGTAAGCTGCCATATTGTTTTTCCGACGGAACAAAAAATGACCAAAACCTATCGAGTATCAAAATGAAGGTCTTTAAAAGATTATTTCAAAAATATATAATTCTTCTAACTAAACAGTAAGTACCTAGCAATTGTCTTTTATGCTTTTCATTTTTCATTTTTAAGGTGGGTCTACACTAGACGAGCCGAGCACGAACCGAGCATAGTCGCAATTACAACATCAAACTATAGTTTTTACATTCACTTGAATAATCTAAAATTTAAGATGTTGTAAGAAGCTTAAAAGAAAATTGCTACTACTAAGAATTATATATTTTTCAAATGGTGTTTTAATGACCTTCATTTTGATACCTGACTCGACAGGTTCTGGTAATTTAATGACCTTCATTTTCATACCTGACTCGACAGGTTCTGGTAATTTAATGACCTTCATTTTCATACCTGACTCGACAGGTTCTGGTAATTTAATGACCTTCATTTTCATACCTGACTCGACAGGTTCTGGTAATTTAATGACCTTCATTTTCATACCTGACTCGACAGGTTCTGGTAATTTAATGACCTTCATTTTCATACCTGACTCGACAGGTTCTGGTAATTTAATGACCTTCATTATCATACCTGACTCGACAGGTTCTGGTAATTTAATGACCTTCATTTTCATACCTGACTCGACAGGTTCTGGTAATTTGTTGTTCCGTCGGAAATACAATAAGGCGGCCAAGCCGCCTTATTGTATTTCTTAACACTTCATATATCCTACTAGCTGTGCCCGCGGCTTTGCCCGCGCGGTCAAAATTCATGTATTTTTTGCGAAGAACCCTAAAACTTTAAAAATAATAAAAGTAGCCTATGTTACTCCTTATGAAAGGTAACTATATCCGCTCCACCTAAAAATAATAAAAGTAGCATATGTTACTCCTTATGATAGGTAACTATTCGCTCCATTTAAAAATAATAAAAGTAGCTTATGTTTCTCCTTATGAAAGGTAACTATATCCGCTCCACCTAAAAATAATAAAAGTAGCATATGTTACTCCTTATGATAGGTAACTATTCGCTCCATTTAAAAATAATAAAAGTAGCTCATTTTTTCTCCTTATGAAAGGTAACTATATCCGCTCCACCTAAAAATAGTAAAAGTAGCCTATGTTACTCCTTATGATAGGTAACTATTCGCTCCACCTAAAAATAATAAAAGTAGCCTATGTTACTCCTTATGATAGGTAACTATTCGCTCCACCTAAAAATAATAAAAGTAGCCTATGTTACTCCTTATGACAGGTAACTATTCGCTCCACCTAAAAATAATAAAAGTAGCCTATGGTACTCCTTATGATAGCTACTATCCGCTCCACCTAAAAAATACAGTGATGGATACATGCATTTTACCGACTCTCACGTATGGTTGCCAGACGAGGACCTACACTCAAATAAAAACAAAACTAGTCAGTTGCCAGAAAGCGATGGAAAGAAGCCTTCTAAAAATAAGAAAATTACACAAAGTAAGAAGTGAATATAAACGAAAGAAGACAAAACTAATTGACGTCCTACACTACTGTCTAAGATTAAAATGGCGATGGGCTGGCCATGTAGCACGCTATAGTGACAAAACTAATTGACGTCCTACACTACTGTCTAAGATTAAAATGGCGATGGGCTGGCCATGTAGCACGCTATAGTGACAAAACTAATTGACGTCCTACACTACTGTCTAAGATTAAAATGGCGATGGGCTGGCCATGTAGCACGCTATAGTGACAAAACTAATTGACGTCCTACACTACTGTCTAAGATTAAAATGGCAATGGGCTGGCCATGTAGCACGCTATAGTGACAAAGGATGGACAGTAGAAGCGACGAGATGGAAAGGACCTAGCGGGATAAGACGAAAAGGACGACCTACAAAACGATATCATAACTACAGCAGGTAAAGAGTGGTTTGAACGAGCTAAAGACAGGGAAAACTGGATGAAACTGGAGGAGGCCTATATCCAAATAGGGGTTCCTATCCAAGACAATATATCAGGTGAATGACGAAAAAAAAACATTGAAAATTAAAAACATTATGTTTAAATAGTTTAAGTGTAACTCGTAGGCGTTACCACAGAAAAGTAAAGGTATGTTTGGTTTCGCAAGTGCTCGTAGGCGTTACCACAGAAAAGATCAATACAGCAAAGAGTAGCTTTAGTTTGATAGTAACATTTACGACACGCCTTGGAACATTTCACTTCTATATCTTGTATCTGTCATCAGGATAACCAAGTATCGCTACCGGCGGCTTTATTAACTGCACTTAGTAAAGTTTGATAGTAACATTTACGACACGCCTTGGAACATTTCACTTCTATATCTTGTATCTGTCATCAGGATAACCAAGTATCGCTACCGGCGGCTTTATTAACTGCACTTAGTAAAGTTTGATAGTAACATTTACGACACGCCTTGGAACATACCACTTCTATATCTTGTATCTGTCATCAGGATAACCAAGTATCGCTACCGGCGGCTTTATTAACTGCACTTAGTAAAGTTTGATAGTGACATTTACGACACGCCTTGGAACATACCACTTCTATATCTTGTATCTGTCATCAGGATAACCAAGTATCGCTACCGGCGGCTTTATTAACTGCACTTAGTAAAGTTTGATAGTAACATTTACGACACGCCTTGGAACATACCACTTCTATATCTTGTATCTGTCATCAGGATAACCAAGTATCGCTACCGGCGGCTTTATTAACTGCACTTAGTAAAGCCGGCGGTGGCTAGGTGTTCGTTGTCGACTCCACTCGTGACAATGTTATTAGAACAGCTGAAATACTTGCCAAGCAACGATTCCTCCGAGCCGGCAGTACACACGACATTTATCTAAATTATATTTTGCAAACCTACTTTAGCTCCAATTTATCAACTAGCGGTGCTCGCGGCTTTGCCCGCGTTTTCATTGCTCTGGGTTTAAAGTTACCTTTGTGTTATTTCAGGACCAAAAGTACAAAATCCCAAACTACGTTCAGGCGTCAAATATTTGTTGTTGTTGTTTATCGATTGCGCGGCTTCTACTGATCGGATTGCGCGGCTTCTACTGATCGGATTGCGCGGCTTCTACTGATCGGATTGCGCGGCTTCTACTGATCGGATTGCGCGGCTTCTACTGATCGGATTGCACGGCTTCTACTGATCGGATTGAGACACCAAGAACAACAATTTTAAAAGCTTTTATTTAACTTCACTTGTATGTATGTATCTATCTATGCATCTATGTAATTCTGTCTGTCCTGTAATCTTGCGACTCAAATTTCGAGCACTTCCCGATTAGCAATCCGGCTGAAACTTTCAGGGTAGCTCAAAAATCGATGACAATGAAAAAAAATGAGAGAGAAAAACACTTCAATACGTAAAAAGTGAAAAAGAAACAAAAAAAAACAACTTAAAAACATTAAAAGTGACAATGCAAAAAAAGTGTTTTGACGAGATTTGAACAAGATTTTATTTTTAGTTTTATCAAAAATAAAAATAAAATCTTGTTCATATCTATACTATTTAGACTTATATTATAAAGAGGTAAAGTTAATGAGGTTGTGAGGTTGTAGCAGGTAATCTCTGGATCTACTGAACCGATTTTGAAAATTCTTTTACCAATAGAAAGCCACATTATTTGTGAGTGCCATAGGCTATATATTAACCCGAAAATGAAAAGACTTTTTCGTGGTAGTCGGATTTGCACAATAAGTTGGAGAAAAGACGGTCGAAACAAAACGTTTCTTAAGGCTGCCTTAGCGGTGAGATATATATGATTGAGTTCTAGAGAAAACTTGTAGAGCTTGATAATGCCTACAAAAAAGTCAGCGACAGCATATGTCAAATTTTTATACAGGTTGTAGTTTTGCATCCCCGCCATATTTGCAGAGGTAGGTATACTCCACTTACAGAACACGAATCATATTTGCAGAGGTAGGTATACTCCACTTACAGAACACGAATCATATTTGCAGAGGTAGGTATACTCCACTTACAGAACACGAATCATATTTGCAAAGGTAGGTATACTCCACTTACAGAACACGAATCATATTTGCAGAGGTAGGTATACTCCACTTACAGAACACGAATCATATTTGCAGAGGTAGGTATACTCCACTTACAGAACACGAATCATATTTGCAGAGGTAGGTATACTCCACTTACAGAACACGAATCATATTTGCAGAGGTAGGTATACTCCACTTACAGAACACGAATCATATTTGCAGAGGTAGGTATACTCCACTTACAGAACACGAATCATAAATAAAACAAGTACAAAAAAAAAAAAAAAAAGTAAAAAAGTTTATAAAAAGCGATATGTGTACGCGATCCTAATTTGAAATCACCCAGTGTGGCAAGACCTTGCGCCCACACACACTAATGAGGCCTTGTCGCGTGTATTGCCTCTTTCACGCACACTACGCGCCCCGCGTGCGGCGGCGCCCCAAGGTTGGCGGCACCCTCAAAGAAAGGCGTAAATTGTAAACTTGTTCATATTTTTTTTTCATTCCAATCGAACTGTAAATAAGCTGAATCCAATTTTTTTACCACGCCGGAAATTCCTAACTAATGTCAACTTTGATGATACATTCTCACTTGCATTAAGTTTATTTATACCAACTGATAATTAAAGGTTCGCTATTTATTCTGTGGCGCGGGCGGCGGCGCGCGGCGCGTCTATAGGAGCGCGCACACATACCTACCATACATGTGTGTGTCGTGGGGTTCTACTCCAAAATAAAGTTGGGCCTACTACGATTTATCCATAAAATATTTAATTAAAAATTTCACCTCCAGTTAAATGAAGGAATTAAATAGTATTGTTAGTTGATTAAGGTATACCTATTACAATGGACTCTGCGAATATGGCGGGGATGGAAAATGACAACCTGTATTTAAGTTACAAAAAATAATTTAAATCGTTAGGTCATGTTTATTGGTCGTACGTACTTTTAACCTAAAGAACGCGTGTGCGAAGCCGCGGGCTTCAGCTAGTGTTATATATTAGTACAATAAGAAACGAATGTCGAACAACAACAGTATGCAAACAATACCTCTCTCATGAGGTGGTCGTTTGCATATCAACGCAGTGGGCTCGCCACATCCTGCCCTAAATAGCCCGATAGCGATATAAACACAAACTTACAGTGCAGATGAATTAATTTATTCGGTAAACATAATAACGCGGACAATTTAAGGAGCGTTACATAACGCTGTGCGAAAGAAAGTGCATCGAGTTGGTCCTTTGCGTTTTGTTTTGTGCGCTTCTCTTTTCTTAGCTCCAAAACGTCACGGCACCTCACCGGTCGTGTTTACGGTACGATAGCAGCACTGAACAGTACACAATCGACACTACAATTATTATTATCAATGAGAAATGATTGTTGTGGAGTAACGCTGTTGCGTTCACGAGTTTATTGCGGGACTTCAAGTGGCAGTAAAATAGAAACCGCAACGATTGTTCGCTATGTTTCATGATAAATGATAATACTCTCGAAAAACCGTCTGGAGTTTTAAAGCCTAGGCTTACAATAAAGCAGTAAGTAAGAAAAAGTCTGTACAATGAAGATAATTCAAAAAAATTGTGTAGGTGACTTACAATAAGCTACTGAACAAGAATATAACATAGGTATTTGAAATGGTTTCTTTTTGTTTGTTCGCGCAACACGTAAAAACTTCTGAACCGATTGAGATCCACAGTTTTTACAGCACAGCTTCAATTTAGGCTTAAAAATTGGTGTTCTTGGTATCTCAATCCAATGAGCAGAAGCCGAGCAATGGATAACAACTTTTTAAAGGCTGATGGAATTGTGATCAAATGTTGGTATATCGGTATTTTAGGCGTTGGAGTAAGTACTTAGAATACTTTTAACCTAGAGAAATGAGCACTCGTGCGAAGCCGCGGGCACCGCTTGTTATAAGTATAGGTGACTATCTACGGGATATTATAACCTAGTAACGTTACAAGTGTCCTTACTGACTCAATGATTAAAATAAATAGAAAAGACGCGCAAAAAGAACGTGTCTTCGCGACGCAAATAACGACGCAATAGGTAGGTATAATTAGTTACACTGAGAGAATTGTTTGTTTGATAACAGGGCTCTATATACTTGTTTCGTTTCTTATAGCTCGGAGACGTTCGCGTCAGCGAACGTGTGTATATGGGTATTTTCAGTTAAATAGGTAGGTATTTATTTATTTATATTTTTTTTTTTGGTTTATTTTGTTTTTACCTGACTACAGCAAAACAGGGGAAGGGTAATGAGTTTAACCGTTATGTATGTATGTATGTATGTATGTATGTATGTATGTATGTATGTATGTATGTATGTATGTATGTATGTATGTGGATGCCCCACCATAGCGTCACTCCTATTGGCACGATTTTGCGCGATGGTACGAGTCCGCGGCTTCGCACGTGTGGTAATGTATCGATGTTAAAGTACTCTATGTGCTATTCCAAGATTTAAAATACCAATATACAAACATTGGATCAAAATTCCCTCAGCCGTCAAAAAGTTTTTTATTGATTGCCCGTTCCTGCCTCGTCGGGTTGAGATACCAAGTACCCCAGATTTTAAGTCAAACCCTAAGCTAAAAAAATATATTTAAAATATCTAATAACTCTATAATCTATATTCGATACTAAAGCCAAATAGATAACATTTCCGTGACTTAAGTATGATTTGAGTTCATACTACGAGAGTTGCAAGTTAGTTCAAAAAAATTGTTTAATAAAACTAAAAAACACTCTTTATATAGAAAACCAAACTAAAAAATAGAAAATAAATTTTAATAGTGTAAATAAGAAAAAAATGTTTTAATTAATTATCCCGAAAAAATATAAAAGTAATTTTTAAAAGATTTTATTTAACTTTCAATGTTTGTATGTATGTATGTATTTTTGTGTTGAAAAACTGTGCGCCCGAATTGTCTCCCATCTTAACGCGTTTGTACCGCCTCTCTCTTCACTCAGGTAAAGTTCCGAAAACCTGGAAGCTAGCCAATGTACAAACAGTACCAAAAAAGGGTAGACGTGCTGATCCGACCAATTATCGTCCCATCTCGATAACCTCCTTACTCTGTAAGTGTATGGAGCGTGTCATAAACATTAGGCTCTTGGCATACCTTGAAGACAATGATCTTCTCAGTGACCGGCAATACAGATTTCGCCGAAACCGGTCTACTGGGGATCTTCTCGCGTATGCCACTCACGTACTGAGCGAAGCCATAGAGATGCATGGTGAGGCGCTTGCCGTCTCCCTTGACATATCGAAGCATTTGATCGGGTCTGGCACGATGGCCTTTTAAACAAGCTTCCCTCATATGGTTTACTTGTTGGCTTATGCAATTGGATAGTTGATTTCTTGAGGGAACAATCTATAACAATCTAGTCTTAAAGGGCTGCTCGTCTGATCAAATGTCTATCAATGCCGGGTTACCTCAGGGATCGGTTCTCTCGGCTACACTGTTTTTACTGCACATTAATGACCTTCTGAAGCCCGGTACCTTTGGGTATGCTGATGACAGTACTGTAGTTGAGAGGAACACTTCCAATGCTCAAGCCAGCTGTGACGCTGTCCAGCTTCAGAGAGAGGCTATGGTAGACCGTTTAAATTTAGCCTTAGAAGCCGTGCCCGATTGGGGCGATGCTAACCTGGTTAAGTTTAATGCTACTAAAACGCAGGCGTGTTTGTTTTCTGCTAAAAAGGGTCCTCTAAACTGATCTCCGTCTTTCCAAAGTGTAACAATACCAATAGGCGACCATTTGGAGCTTTTGGGTGTCGAACTCGCATCAAACCTGAATTTTGGGTCTTATATTGAATCCAAAGCCAAGGTAGCTGCAAAAAAACTTGGTATTTTGTCTAAGGTTAGGCGGTACTTCACACCGGGACAGCTTTTGAATCTTTATCAAGCACAGGTCCGATCTTGTATGGAGTACTGCTGCCACCTCTGGGACGGTTCTGCCAAGTATCAGCTCGAGTCTTTGGATCCAATTGAGAGACGTGCTATCAGGCTCATTGGGGATTACACTCTGGTTAAGAGTAAGCTTAAAAGTCCGGCGCATCGACGTGAGGTAGCAAGCATGTCGGTATTGTACAGATTGCACAATGGAGTGTGAACAAGAACTGCACAACCTGATTCCCCATCACCTTTCCATCACCGTACGTCTAGACGATCAGCAAAGCGCCACTCTTACCTCGCACAAGAACGCACAGCTCCAGATAAATGAACTCTTAAACGGTCAACAGCACAGTCACGAAATTTTGTCTACGCATTCTATTATTATAGCTGAAGTTTCACTATGACATGGCTGCAGCCATCCGGGTTGGCTCCTGACTAGGGAACTCCTCAACGGTTTACATCATAGACACGAAATGTTGTATACACATTTAATTGTGATAGCCCGTTCTAAGTTTTATCATGACATGGCTACTGCATAAAACCTTCTTTTTTTATTGACTTATTTTCATTTTTGTCTGTCTGTCTGCCTGTATCTTGACCGCGCATCACGCCGATACTACTGAATGAATTCAAATGAAATTTGGTATGACTTGAGTTCATACTACATACTTGAGTACATTGGATACAATTCATCCCGAAAAAAATTAGGGGATCCCGCAGTATAGGGGTTGAAACATAATTAAAAGAACACGTATCACGCTGAAAGTACTAGATAGATTTTAATGTAACTTGGCACAGTCATAGTTTATATGATGGGGTAAATTGGGGATACATTTTATCCCGAAAAAAATAGAGGGTTCCTGCGGGCTTGGGGTCCAGAGTTATTTTAAGTTTGAAGTAATAAATAATATTGTTTTAGAGGGTAATCTATGTTCGGTACTGAAGCCAAAACTGTATATTTTTCATTTTTGTCTGTCTGTCTGTATCTTGACCGCGAATCACGCCGAAACTACTGAAAATTCAAATTAAACTTGGTATGATTTGAGTTCATACTACGAGGTAGGACAAAGCATACTTTTCATCCCGAAAAATTAAAGGGCCCGCAGGATAAGGGTTGTAAGTTATTTAAAAGAAGACGTATCACGCTGAAACTACTGGGCGGATTTTGATACAATTTGGCACTGTAATAGTTTATTTATGATGGTTTAAAATTGAGGATACTATTTATCCCGATATAATAAATGGTTCCTGCGGGATAGGGGTCCAAAGTTATAGATAGAAAAACTCTTTATTGGACACCACAAGAACAACGAGAAATTATATCTCAAAATAAATTATGACAATGAGTGTCACAAGGGGTGGTCTTATCGCTCAGAGCGATCTCTTCCAGACAACCGTTTATGTTAAGTTTGAAGTAAAATATAATATTTTTTGGAGGATACTCTGTATTCGATACTGAAGCCATATAAAACAATGCTCTTGGGTGCTTAAAAAGTTATTGAACACGAGTATATTTTTTTTTTATCGTGTCGCTATTTCTGTTTGTCTGTGTGTTTGTTCATGCATCACGTAAAAACTATTGGACCGATTGCAATACGGTTTTTATTGTTAGATATCTTAGGGTTTAATTTTAAAAACTGGTGTAATTGGTATCTCAATCTGGTGAGTTAGAAGCCGAGCAGTTGATAAAAGTATTTTGGACGGCTAAAGAAATTTTGATCAAATTTTGGTATATTGGTCCTGGAATAGCACATTATGGTACTTTGAACCTAAAGAAAAGAACACGCGTGCGAAGCCGCGGGTACAGCTAGTAATAAATAAATCAATAAGTACGAACATGTTTGTACAAAGAAGATAATAAAAAAAAACTAGGGTACTTAAAATAACTGAACAAGAATATAACATTTTAAATCGTATCTGTAATTTTGTCTGTATGTTTGTTCGCGCATCACGTGAAATTTACTGGACCCATTGCGATGCGGTTCACTGTTGGATAGCTTAGGATTTGACTTAAAAACTAGAGTACTTGGTATCTCAATCCGATGAGTAGAAGCCAATCAATCAATAAAAATATTTTTGACGGCTGAAGGAGTTTTGACCAAATGATACCAACATTTGATGAAAACTCCTTGGTATTGGTATTTTAGGTATTTGAATAGCACATAGGGTACTTTAACCTAAAGAAATTACAGCGCGTGCGAAGCCTCGGGCACAGCAGAAGCCCCCCCCCCCCCCTTATTGGGGGGGTTTATTTGTGCTTGTAAATAAATATATGAGTTGTAAAGTATCTAAAAGCGCGTTTTATTTATTTTTCTCACAGAGGGCGATGAAAAGTAGAGTGTATCACTCGGAAGCAAAATTATTTTCCCTCGGGTAAAGTATATTGAATCCCTCGCTACGTTCACGATTCTTCACTCCGCTCTGGATTCGAAATAGCGCCCTCGCCGGCAAAATATAATTTTGCTCCCTAGTAATACAATCTACTGTTTAACAACTGCTCGGCTTCAATAAAAATTCTACTCATCAGAATCAGAAATTGTTTATTGTATACTATCTGTGCCCGCGGCTTTGCCCGCGTGGTCATTTCATTTAAAAGTTGCCCACACGTATTATTCCAGGACGAAAAGTACCTATGAAGTAAAATATACTACATTACTTCAAAATTCGTTCAGCCGCCAAATAGTTTTGTATCGATTGCTCGGCATCTAATCATCGGACTGAGATATCAAGTACCCTTAGTTTTTAAGTCAAACCCTAAGCTAACAAAAAATTAAACCGCATTGCAATCGGTCCAGTAGTTTTTACGTGATGCGCGAACAAACATACATTTTTGGGTCAAAGGAAAACATTAAGCAATTTTAACCACATAGTATTGTATTTCATTAATAGCAACAGAGCCAACAGACAAACAGAAAAATATGAGCAAAATAGAAAGGTTAGAAAAATAGTATTATTAACACATTGATAGTAGCTATAACTAAACACAAGTTTTATTCATTTGAACATAGTTTTTTTTTAAACCGATGTGATGTGGCAATGGAACGTGGCAGAAGTACCATCTCCGGTTCTGGTTGGGCAGCGAAAGAGAGCTTTACCCTGCCGCAGATCGTATTTAAGGTGTCTTGTGCAAGATGGCGGTCCTCTGTCACCTCCCCGCTCAATTTTCAATCCTTATTTATGAACTTGGTGATAACTAATTTCTTAAATAGTTTTAATGTAATATAATTACTAATTCGTTTTTTAAATCCGGTCTTTCAACATATTTTTCCCCGGTGTGTTCAAGTCAAGAGTGAATAGGTATCTTCTAGGCAAGCGTGCTACACCTTCGACCACATCATCGCTTTCCATCAGGTGAGATCGTGGTCAAACGATTGCCTAGTATGTAATAAAAAAAAAAAATAAAAAAAAAACATAATATACTATAAATTTTGTGGTACTTCCTGTAAGAAACGGACAACTTTAAATAATACAGGTAAATTTGACCACCTATAATGCAGTACTTCCTGTTCTAAAGAGATATAACTCTAAATAACAGTTAATTTAGAAACTAATAATCTAAATTATCTAACACGCGCGTGCGCGAGCAGGTAATACAACGACACACAAATGTAACAAGAACTGAATTGTCTAACACGCGCGTGCGCGAGCAGGTAATACAACGACACACAAATGTAACAAGAACTGAATTGTCTAACACGCGCGTGCGCGAGCAGGTAATACAACGACACACAAATGTAACAAGAACTGAATTGTCTAACACGCGCGTGCGCGAGCAGGTAATACAACGACACACAAATGTAACAAGAACTGAATTGTCTAACACGCGCGTACGCGAGCAGGTAATACAACGACACACAAATGTAACAAGAACTGAATTGTCTAACACGCGCGTGCGCGAGCAGGTAATACAACGACACACAAATGTAACAAGAACTGAATTGTAATACCAATTATGTATTCTTGCAAATAAATGATTTGATTTGATCAACCCTAAGTTATTCACAATTTCAATTTCACAAAAACCACATTGCAATCGGTCCAGTAGAATTCATGTGATTCGCGAACAAACATCCAGACGGAAAGAGAGACACGATTTTTAAAAACGTTATATTCTTGTTCTGTAGCAAATTTTAAGTCAAATAGTCAATTTTTTTAAATTATCTTCATTATACAGAATTTTTGGTAGTTACTGCTTTATTATAAGTACCTAAGTATAGATATAGATAGATAGATAACACAATTTAATGCCCAAACAAAAAGCAAGAACTTGAATATAACGCCATCTAGTGCCCAGACAGAAAAGCAAGTACTTGACGACATCTAGCGGCTCAAAATGGCGACCTGGTTTTCTTATTATTTTAACGGGAACAATGTGAGATTACGTAAAAGCAGCGACGAGGCGCAAATTTTTCGCTGCTGTTTGTAATACAAGAAGGCGACATTGCATGTGGCACTGTGTTCGAAACGCTCGGCGCGTATTTACACCTTAAATTCGACCGATACTGTAGAGCGGGTATTTTCCATTTATTTTGTTGATAGCCTTTGACCCACAGAATAAAGGTCTGTGGTTTGACCACTGTCTGTGAAATCACCTGTGCTCCCCCAAGGATACAAATAGTCAAAGGTGACGAGTAGCGAGGCTGGCTGTCAAGAACTCCTGCTTGAATACTTCGGATCGATCGGCAACAGACTTACTTTCTAAAGGAGTGTGGTAGCTAGCAAGTAGCCAGGCGGACACAGGTGAATCCAGCCAGTAGCCAGGCGGACACAGGTGTAGCGAGCCAGTAGCCAGGCGGAAGGTGTAGCAAGCCAGTAGCCAGGCGGACACAAGTGAAGCCAGCCAGATGCTAGGCGGACACAAGTGAAGCCAGCCAGAAGCCAGGCGGATACAGTTGTAGCCAGCCAATAGCCAGGCGGACACAGGTGTAGTCTACCATCAAGGTTTTATACGGGCTGACGGCTGGTTGGTCTAATGGCTAGTAATTCTAGGAACGAAATCAAACGGTCGCGGGTTCGAATCCTGCAAGGTGCAATCATTTGTGTGATGAGCAGAAATGTTTGTTTCCGAGTCATGGATGTTGTTATTCGTATCTATGTATGTTTATCCGTTATCTAGTGCCCATATTACAGGGTATCCTAGTTTGGGGCTAGGTAATTGGTGTGGAATTGTCCAGAATATATTATTATTATAACGATGTTTTCTAGCTTGAGCTAGTTCTGGGTTACCTTGGACTCGAAGAAGGATGCATGGAAGTCGTGCGTGGCGCCGGCGACGGAGGCGAGGTGTATGGTCTCGTTGGCGGTGTTGGTGAGCGTAACGGTGCGCGCGTGCGCCGTCGCCAGCGCCGCCGGCCCGAACTCCAGCGCCGCCGGCGACAGCACCACCGCGTCCGGCGGAGCCGCGCGCCCGCGCGTCTCCTTGCCCCATTCCTGCGAATGCAAAGCTGCTTACAATCTTGTACAGCTACTAGGGAGCTTCGGCATCTATAGTAATAACAAGCACAAATTAAAAGTTAAAATTATATAACCCTCGACCCCCCACCCTAAGCTTTCTTTATAGCTAAGAAGCATTTTGATCACATCCGCTTTCAAACATAAAAACCGCATCAAAATCGGTCCATCCGTTTGGGAGCTGCGATCCTCACCCCCATTCCCGATTATAGCTAAGAACCAACTCGTTACCTCAGCTTTGAAACATAAAAACCGCATCAAAAACGGTCCATCCGTTTGGGAGCTGCGATCCTCACCCCTATTCCCGATTATAGCTAAGAACCAACTCGTTACCTCAGCTTTGAAACATAAAAACCGCATCAAAATCGGTCCATCCGTTTGGGAGCTGCGATCCTCACCCACATTCCCGATTATAGCTAAGAACCATCTCGTTACCTCAGCTTTGAAACATAAAAACCGCAGCTAAATAGGTCTATACATATACTTTAGTCTTGATAGTCTAATAGGTCTATAAATATACTGTAGTCTTGATAGTCTAATAGGTCTATAAATATACTGTAGTCTTGATAGTCTAATAGGTCTATAAATATACTGTAGTCTTGATAGTCTAATAGGTCTATAAATATACTGTAGTCTTGATAGTCTAATAGGTCTATAAATATACTGTAGTCTTGATAGTCTAATAGGTCTATAAATATACTGTAGTCTTGATAGTCTAATAGGTCTATAAATATACTGTAGTCTTGATAGTCTAATAGGTCTATAAATATACTGTAGTCTTGATAGTCTAATAGGTCTAGTCTAGTGTAAAAATACTCTATGTGCTATTCTAGGACCTAAAATAAGCTACAGAACAATTTTTTTTTTAAATCGAGTCTCTCTGTATGTTTGTTCACGCATCACGTAAAAACTACTGGACTGATTGAGATGCGGTTTTCAGTATTGGATAGCTTAGGGTTTGGTGGGGTCCTTTGTATCTCAATCAGATGAGTAAAAGCCGAGCAATAGATAAAAACATTTTGACGGCTGAATCAATTTTGATCAAATGTAAGTATATTGGTATTTTAGGTCCTGAAACATCACAAATAGTACTTTTAACCCATAGAAGTGTAGAGAACAAGTTGTGCATTGAGTTCTGTTCTGCTGTTCTGCTGCATGCGCCATGCAATCAAAAAGTTTTTTTTTTTAAGAAAAATCGTTTATTCAACACTTATAAAAAAAAAGTAGTAAATTAACATTATATGTTATAGTATTATATGCCGCGGGCATCAGCTAGTATCAGAATAATACAATATAGGATAGAAGATTGCCAAATAGTTGGTTTCGTGTTTCGTAGTAACTACAAGGCGAGATTGACTGAGAAAACATCTTTACATCTGCTTCATGTTTCGTAGTAACTACAAGGCGAGATTGACTGAGAAAACATCTTTACATCTGCTTCATGTTTCGTAGTAACTACAAGGCGAGATTGACTGAGAAAACATCTTTACATCTGCTTCATGTTTCGTAGTAACTACAAGGCGAGATTGACTGAGAAAACATCTTTACATCTGCTTCATGTTTTGGAATCTATTTCCGACTTGCGTATCTAACATCTATTAATGTTTTAGAACCTTACAACGAACGCCTATTATTGCAAGAACATTGTCGTTAATTATTAATAACTAGCTGTGCCCGCGGCTTTGCCTACGTGGCCATTGCTCTGGGTTATGGTTGCCCTGTGTGCTATTCCTTCAGCCGTCAAATAGTTATTTATCGATTGATTGGCTTCTGCTCATCGGATTGTGATACCAAGTAGACTAGTTTTTAAGCCTATATCTAAGCTATACTATGAAAACCGCATCACAATCGGTCTAGTATTTTTTGTGATGCACGAACAGACAAACAGACACTATTTTTAATAACAAGAAGTCCCGTAGACCGTTCATTTTAATTATTTTCCTTGTTAAGTCTTTTTTGGTACGTAATCTATCCATATACCAATATATAAAAGTGAAACGTTGTCTGTTTGTTTGTTTGTTTGGGGAGCTTCCACGCGATAACGGTTGAACGGATTTTGATGAAATTTGGAATGGAGATAGCTTATACCCTAGAATAAAACATAGGATACTTTTTATCCCGGAAAATTGTAAGTTTTCACGGGAAAACTGGAAAATGTTGATTACTCGCTGTAAGCAACGGTTGCCATGGAAACTAAATAACAAGTATGTCAAAAAAACTTCAAGAGCATTGGTGCTACACTTACTTATTGATTTTACAATAACCTATATAACAACTGAATTAGTTTTGACCATTTTCCATCATTTTGTTGTTGCGTTCCTGTGACTACTTTCCGGCTCCATCATCAGACCCTGAAAACCACATAACACCAGAGAACTCATCAAGACAAACCAAATGAGCCCAAACTCGAAGGGGGTTCCATCATTTTGTTGTTGAGTTCCTGTGACTACCTTCTGGCTCCATCATCAGACCCTGGATATCACATAAAACTAGAGAACTCATCAAGACAAACCACATGAGCCCAAACACGAAAGGGTTCCATCATTTTGTTGTTGAGTTCCTGTGACTTCTGGCTCCATCATCAGACCCTGGATACCACATAAAACCAGAGATCTCAAGAGCCCAAACTCGAAGGGATTCCATCATCCGATTGTGTAGTTTCTTTGACTACTACTATTACTACTACTGTAGTTATTTTAATTGTCATCAGAACTACACCCACGTGCAAAACTTCAGCATAAAGATGCTAACACAATGATGACAATTTAAGGACGTCCAAACGGACGTCCTTAAATTGTTCAAAATTGACTTTCAATCCAGTCCTAAACATTATAACACAGTGAATTAAATTAAAGTTTGTATAAAGCTACTAAACCAATTTTGATGAAATTTATACAGTACTACACTAGAGGTCTTCTTACTCGAGTAAAAACAATCATCTAATTCGGTTCAGAAATCCCAAGATATAAGAGAACATAAATTATAAAACATAACATATAAACTATAACTACAAATAGTAGTAATTTCCAGCAAAGCATTAGAGTTAGAACTTTTTTTAGACTTTTCTAAGGTCGATGTTATGTGTGTAACTGAGCATTGGTTCACGATAGGTACTTTGATACCATCCATTAGAAACTATGTGATTGGTAGTTCGTTCAATAGAAAAAAGCTAAATCTCATGGTGGGTCTTTAATTTATTTAGTGAATACATGTAAATTTAAGGAGAGGAAAGACATTGTGGCTTTGTCTGTTGAACGGATTGAGTTATCTTGTGTTGAGCTGGAGAATCATCTAATTGTATGTGTATACAGACCCCCACTGGCTGATTTCAATGTGTTTGAGTCTGTTATGGAGGATGTTCTGAGGAAATGTTCTAACAATTCAAAATTCCTTGTGGTATGTGGAGATCTCAATGTAGATATACTTGTTAAATGTCCATTAATTCCTTGTGGTATGTGGAGATCTCAATGTAGATATACTTGTTAAATGTCCATTAATTCCTTGTGGTATGTGGAGATCTCAATGTAGATATACTTTTTAAATGTCCATTAATTCCTTGTGGTATGTGGAGATCTCAATGTAGATATACTTGTTAAATGTCCATTAATTCCTTGTGGTATGTGGAGATCTCAATGTAGATATACTTGTTAAATGTCCATTAATTCCTTGTGGTATGTGGAGATCTCAATGTAGATATACTTGTTAAATGTCCATTAATTCCTTGTGGTATGTGGAGATCTCAATGTAGATATACTTGTTAAATGTCCATTAATTCCTTGTGGTATGTGGAGATCTCAATGTAGATATACTTGTTAAATGTCCATTAAGCAATAAATTACTACATTTATTTTTGCGCTTCAACTTAAAAAATATTTTTAAAAAGCGAACCAGAATCACAATAATAGACAATATTTTTTTGCAACTGTGAACTTCGTAGCAGGGCTATAAGTGATAAGCTTAGCTCTGATCAGAATGGGCAAAGCGTTGTCTTTCAATGTAAATCAAGTAAAAACTCTCAGGAGTTCACTTACAGGCCTATTACTTGCAAGCGTTTGGAACGGTTTGCAGATAACATTGATAATCAACTTAAGTCACTTGCCGTTTGATGGGAATTCTAATGACCTTTGCAATTCCTTGTTTAATATAACGGATAAAGAGTTTAACGATATATTTAAATTAAAAAAATGTAATGAGGGCATAAGGGTAGGATTTGATGACTGGGCTACAACAGGTTTTTACAAAAGTAGAAACAAATTATACGATTTATATTCTCAAAAAAATATGAATGCTAAAGACACGAAATTTGTTGAATACTTAAAACAATATTCTAAGACATTTAAATCCGTGTGTAATACCGCGAAATCTTTTCATTTGAGTAGGAAAATTAAACAATCGGAAGATAAAATTAAAACAACATGGAAAATATTAAATACCGAAACCGGCAATATTAAACCTCGAGACCGAAATTTTATGCTAAACATCGGCAATTAATAAATTTCCAAAGATCACGAAGTTGTCAATGCATTTGAAGATTTATTTACAAAAATACCAATAGTAACTATCCAGTCTTTAAAATCATCCTCAGTTGAGGATTCTTGTATGCTCTCAAGCAACCTTGAAAAGTGTGATGTTATATTTAAATGTAAACATATTAATGTTAATTCGATTGTTAAGACATATAATTTGCTTAACAATAAAAAATACAGAGGATCTCTGGGGAATATCTACTAAACTAATTGTAAGTTCCATTATTGGTATAATTGCTCCATACTTAGTAATTATTTTTAATAATTGTGTTGATGAAGAAGTTTTTCCCGACGAAATGAAAAATAGTAAACTTATTCCCTTATTCAAGTCTGGCAGTAAAAATGATCCGACTAACTACAGACCCATTTCTATACTTCCCGCTCTAAGTAAAATTTTTGAGAAAGTAATATTTAAACAGTTATAAACACACTTCTCAAATCAATCTCAACGGTCTGTTCTGTGTCCAGTTGCTTGCCACGCGCGCACGCGCATGTATGCGCTCAGTACTGCGCAATGTTAGCAATAGCGCCACCCGATGATCATGTACATAATTAACAACATGGCTTCACTAAAATCCGTTCAACTACAGACGCAGGCACAGGGCTCTTAAAGCATATATTCGATGCTTGGGAGGAGTCGCAGGACGCAATAGGAGTTTTCTGTGATTTATCCAAAGCATTTGACTGCATTTGCCACGAAACATTAATTTTTAAATGGAATCATTACGGAGTTAATGGGAAAGCTCTCGATCTTTTATCCTCGTATGTTAGCAATAGAATCCAAAAAGTAGATGTAAATGGTGCGAGGTCATCAGGATCTCTAATTACAGTGGGAGTCCCACAGGGTTCAATACTTGGGCCATTCTTGTTCTTAGTTTACATTAACGATTTTCCCTGTTTCATAGAGAACTTATGTGATATTGTTTTGTTTGCAGATAATACTTCTGTAATTTTTAAGATTGACAAAACCTTGAACAATTTTGACGATGTTAACAAGGCAATCGCGCTAGTTCTTAGTTGGTTTACAACTAACAATGTAATGTTAAATCCTAAGAAAACTAAATGTATCAAATTCTCACTACCCAATGTTAGAGGGGTTCCTACGAATTCAAGTATTTTAATAAATAGTGAGCCTGTAGACCTTGTGCAGTCAACCACATTTTTGGTTATTACTGTAGATTCAAAATTACAGTGGGGTCCTCACATATCGTTGATAGCAGGTAGATTGAGCTCTGCAGCCTATGCAGTACGTAAAATTAGACAGTTTACCGATATAGCCACTGCAAGATTAGTATATTTTAGTTACTTTCACAGTATTATGTCATATGGCATTTTGCTGTGGGGTAAGGCCGCGGAAATTCAATATTTGTGCTGCAGAAGAGAGCAATTCGTTCCATTTACAATATGAAATCCCGCGATTCTCTTAGGAAACGTTTTAAAGAGATCAATATTATTAAAGTGGCTTGTCAATATATATATAAAAATATAATGTATGTTCGGAAGAATATCAATACTTTTGTTAAAAAATAGGGATGTTCATAATTTTAATACTAGAAATAAAAATAAACTAAAAGTGTCTGGATTTCGGTTAAAGAAAGTTAGTGGTTTATATATGGGGAACTATATACGCTTTTTTAATAAGTTACCTGACGGCATTGATCAATTGCCAATGCATAGGTTTAAAACTTTTGTTAAAGTAAATCTTATAACGAAAGCGTATTACAATGTAAACGATTATATTAATAACAGAAATGCATGGCCTGATGTCTCCAAGCTCCATGATAATAATAAGTGATAACTTCGATGTTAACGTTAAGTGAATAAAATGTTCAAAGTACTTTGTGAGATGTCTCAAACATACCATGAGATCACGTTGTTTTATATCAGGGGTCGGCAACCGGCGGCCCGCGGGCCGCATGCGGCCCGTGGACTATCTTGGTGCGGCCCGCAAGCCTGAGGTCCGTAAGAAAAAAATACCAAAGCAAAAGGCCATATAAATTCACTAGAATTTATACGGCCATGCTGCTGGGCCATGAACTCTTACTTGAAAGCTCGCTCCCACGCGAGGTGATAAAAAATGTAACTATTTCATTTCTTAAGAACTGTTTATCAGTTGCTCGCGGGAAAACTTTGGAAATATTCCTTGGGAATACTTTGTAATAATTGGAAAGTTTCGAGCAATATTGCGAATACTTCGATGGCTGGCTGACATGGACATAGGTAGGTAGATAGGACTCTTTTACTTGGATAGAGCTACCTACCTAGCTCTATCCAAGTAAAAGAGTTCCCTTGATACTTACCTAAGTACCTATTACCTACCTAGTACCTATAGCCGTATGCAGCAGGGAGATAGGTACGAACCAGATCAGCGACGATACAAATTATTGTATTTGAATCAGTATTATACATATAGAAAGTTTCAATCGATACGACTGTTAAAAGTAAGAAAAACCTAGTTTTAAGATTTCAAAATATATAATAGTACATAGTTATTACCGAGCAACATTTACAAAAGCGAGCCGCTAAAACACACTGCGCGCGCGCGGTTCCTTGGCGGCTTTTTTTCAAAGGATGCCCACCTTTCGGCATTGCCAAAAAGTGCCACTAAAAGACACCGTGCGCGTGTGTGTCCTTGGCGGCTTGTATGGCAAGTCTCTTGTTCTAGCTATGTTTTAATGCAGATTCTGATCTAGGTAAGTACCTAGGTAACTGTATTAACCTCAAGTACACACATGTAGGTACAAGGTAGGTACACTGCAAGATACTATTAACACTTGACCTACTTAATAACTAATTACGCTGCCTTTTATTCAATAAGTTTTAGTAGGCACCATCGTGGGCCGTGGAATATAGACGTGACAAGTGGTGAGCTCATCGCCGCCATTGCGCCAACCGATTTTGATGAAATTTGGTATATCTACACACCTACATAAATATAGGACGTACGAACTGGATCGAGCTATAGGCTACTTTTAATCCTGGTAAAAAGCATGCAAAGTCGCGGGCAGCCACTAGTTTAAGTAGATTAGATAGGTACCTTGTAGGTTTGGAATTACGCACATACCTACAGAAACTCTTTGTTTTTAAAATTTGAATAATCCTGGAGTATTGGAAGTATTCATGGAATTATTCCGAAGTATTCCGAATTATTACGGAGTTTTGCAACTCTAATCAAGACTGTGATGTTATGTATTGTTTCTACCGAAAATATAGATTGGCTGTATTCAATTCTCGGCAATTTCTTTTGCGCTTATCCGCCACACGTGGCCGTCGGCGGCGGCTCCTTTGAGACAATAGGCGGCGGCACTCTTTGATTAGACGCAGGTGTGCGGCGGCGAAAAAACTCAAATCGACCGGCTTTAGTTAAAATCACAGCCGCGCTCAGCTCTCGCCTCATTCCGTTGTGGAAATTCGCCGGAAAATCACATCTCATCTGGTTGCCAGCTACGCGTTTCGTTTCACCTTTCTTCCCTTCGCTGATAGCTCCTCACGACGTATGAGGTAAGTACGTTGTATGGACTCGCGAGCAATTTGTTATATTTTGTTTACTGCTTGTTTATGTGAACCTTCAGGTTAATGGGTAAATATTATAAGGACGGGGATAGTACTAGACATGACATGAAGATAGTTATGTCATGTTTTCATTATTTTTTGAATGGGGAGTTGAATTTGTAGGTGCCAAATCGGACATTTTTATTTTTAATTTTACATCGAATTTAAATTTCTTAATTATTGTTACAGAATAATTATAGAAAAAGGAAGATTGAAATAAATAAAGGCTTCAAGAAAAAGGAAGATAGAAGAAGAAAAAAGAGTTTTTAACGAATTATGGACAGAATTATACTTTTTTATCGAGTTTAAAGGAAAACCGTTATGCTTGATTTGTTAAAAGAGTATTTCTGTGGTAAAGGAATATAACCTGAAGCGACATTACGACACTGAGCACAAAGCTAAATTTGACTGTCTTGAAGGAGATATACGAAAAAGGAAATTTTCCACTTTGAAATCGTCATTAAAAAATCAACAAAACATATTTAAGGTTGTGGCAGACAACAGCGAATCGAATGTTCGTGCCAGTTACAGAGTAGCAGAGATTCTAGCTAAAAGTGGAAGTCCGTTTACCGATAGTGAATTAGTAAAAGAGTGTGTCTTAGCTATCGCAGAAGAAATATGCCCAGAGCAGAAAAAAATGTTTGAAAGTCTTAGTCTCTCTGCCAGAACTTGCACCCGACGTACCGAAGACTTGGGTGCTAATTTGTGAGAACAAGTCAGGGATAAGGCGCAGTCTTTTGACTGCTTCTCTTTAGCGATGGATGAAAGTACGGACGTGTCAGATACAGCACAGCTACTCATATTTGTACGCGGCAGTGACGAAAACTTTACTGTTTACGAAGAGCTTGTGAAAATGTGCAGTTTGAAAGGTACAACTACGGGAGAAGATTTATTTCACCATATGGAACAAGCTCTGGATTCATTGCAATTAAGCTGGGAAAAGTTAACAAGTGTCACTACCGATGGAGGCAAGAACATGAGCGGTCAAAACAAAGGTGTTGTTGGGAGAATCATCAGCAAAGTGAAAGATTCTGGATCTACTGTGCCATTGATTTTACACTGTATTGTCCATCAAGAGGCATTGTGCTCCAAGGTTATATCCTGGAAAGAAATAATGGATACTGTAACATCCACTGTTAATTTTATAAGAAGAAATGGGCTCACACACCGTCAGTTCCAATAGTTTTTGGAAGATCTGGAAGCTGATCATGGTGACGTGGTTTACTACTGTGAAGTGAGGTGGCTCAGTCGAGGTGCCGTTTTGGAATGGTTTTTTGATTTGAGGAAAGAAATTGGCAACTTCATGGAGATGAAAGGAAAGCCAGTGGAAAAGGTTACTAACAAACAGTGGATTATCGATCTTGGTTTTTTGACTGATTTGACTATGGAATCAGCTCAACAAACGCTTACAGGGAAAAAATAAATTGATTTGCGATATGTATTCAGATGTAAAGTCATTTGAGATGAAACTGAAACTGTTTATCAAGCATATTGATGAAAAAAAGCTTGACCATTTTCCTAATTGCAAGAAAGCCGTGGAAGAAGCTGTAGATAATATTGAGTGGCAAAATATTACAATGAGAAACGTTAACACAACTACAAACTGAGTTTGTAAATCGATTCACCGACTTCAAAAAGATCTCCCTTAACATGGAAATATTCCAAAACCCTTTTGCAATTGATATTAATGATGTACCAAGCAATTTTCAAATGAACATAGTAGATTTGCAAAGTAATAGCACACTTAAAACGGCATTTAAGGAAAGCACTGACTTGGTACAGTTCTACGGAGGTTTGAGTTCAGAAAACTTCAAAGAATTGAAAAAGTTTGCTCAGCGGATAATCACTATGTTTGGTAGTACATATTTGTGTGAGCAGACTTTTTCAATTCTCAACTACCGCAAAAATAAGAATTGTTCGGGGTTAACGGATGAACATTTAGACGCGATACTGCGCGTGTCTACGATTAAAATGAAAGCAGACGTTAAAAAACTTGCAAGTCAAATGCAGCCGCAAAAATCTCACTAGTTGTTACTTTTATGTTAGTATAGTAATTCAATTTAAATAGACATGATTGTATGAATATATATGTGTTTTATTTCAAATATTAATATTACATGTCCGAACATATAAAAATAAGTGCGGCCCGCACTGATACTCTGGCAACATATGTGGCCCTGCTATAGCAAAAGGTTGCCGACCCCTCTTTTATATAATGCAACATAATTATCTAGTTAAGATTTTATTACCTTATTTTTCCCAGTTTGATTGTTTGATGTTTGTGGGCATCTCATTGTCACTTTTATCTTTTATATTTGTAGTTTACATGTTTGTGGAACACCTCATTGTCACTTTTATCTTTTATATTTGTAGTTTACATGTTTGTGGAACATCTCATTGTCACTTTTATCTTTTATATTTGTAGTTTACATGTTTGTGGAACATCTCATTGTCACTTTTATCTTTTATATTTGTAGTTTACATATTTTCTTATAATTGTGAAATTAAAAAAAAATATAAAGAATTAACAAATATGGAAAAAATACATCCCCGTAGAGTTTCTTGGTGCTTTCTTCTCTAACGGGCGTATTTCCGAAGCACCGGTAGAGTCAGAAGGGTATACAGATAGGTAACAGACATAGGGAACAGAGTTAAATCTCACACTGGAAAAGGAATTTTCCAGAGTGAGATTTAACTCTGTTGGCACATGAAAGGGAAATTTCTTTTTCAAACTCAAAGAATACTTAGTTTATCTAAATTTTGATTGATTTGATCTTTTTCTTTTTTTTTGTCCTAAAATTAACATCTCATGAACACATGAGATGTTAATTTTGACTTGTAAAAGTGCTATTATTTTTTCCTATTTACCATAAAATACTTTGACTTTGAATAGATTTTCTAATAAAACTACTGAAACAATTTTGATGAAGTTTATATGGGACTACACAGAAAGTTTACCCTTTTGAATAAAATAACAACCATCTTAATCGGTTTAGAAATCAAAAAACTATTTATTCTCGAAAAACTGCTGAACAAATTTTGATACAATTTATATGGGAATTGAAGGGGTTTCAAACAAAAAATGAATTTTCAAAATCGGTCTGCAATTGACGGAGACATCGACCGAAACAAACAAAACGAAAAAAAAAAGACAAACATTCAGTCGAACATACCTCGAACCGTCTCCTTTTCTGAAGTCGCTTAAAAAGACAAACATTCAGTCGAACATACCTCGAACCGTCTCCTTTTCTGAAGTCGCTTAAAAAGACAAACATTCAGTCGAACATACCTCGAACCGTCTCCTTTTCTGAAGTCGCTTAAAAACTGTAACAGGTCCAATTCTGTACATTGAAAATATTTTGAAATTTTTATTTGGAAGGTTTTCTATATTCGATACTGTAGCCAAAACTGTTTTTTTTTTTTTTTGTCTGTCTGTCTGTCTTCTATATTTTGCCCAACCTACCGGGCACTGACCGTCGACAAGCGCTGGGAATTGGTCAAAGCAAAAGGCGTTTGTTTTCGATGCGTCGAGAAGAGACATCGCCGGTACCAGTGCAAGGCGAAACTGTGCGGCGTTAACCAATGCCGCCGCCCGCACCACTCAACACTCCACGAAGACACGCGACATAATACGCGATCAGCTGCGCGACCTAACGAGCCATCTGCTGCGCAACCCGAACATTCACCGAGCCACAACGCAGCGGTCTTGTCGGTAGCACCCACCAATGCTACTGGCCAGAAGACCGTGATGCTTAAGATCTGCCCCGTGGTCGTCACCGGTCCACGGGGGGAGGTCGACACTTACGCGCTGCTGGACGAAGGCGCCACCATCACGCTCATCGACCATGAACTAGCGAAGAAGATCGGCGCAGAAGGCCCTACGCAGCCCCTACATCTGAACGGCGTGAACATGTCGCAGCGAGAGGGAGACAGCCAAACCGTCTCTCTCTCTCTCTAAGCTAAGCTAAGCTAAGAGCTAAGGAGGCGACACGTCACGACATCAAAGCGCGCACGGTGCGCGATCTGAAGCTACACCGGCAGTCCATCCCAAGCTCGCTTCTTCGCTCGACACAATCATCTGCGGGACTTGATGGAAGCTGAGGTGTGCTACGACCTGGCGCGCCCTCTCATCTTAGTGGGCGCCGACCACTGGGAGCTCATTGTATCCCGTGAGCTTCGTCTTGGCGGGCCAAATGAACCGGCCGCGTCGAGGACCCGACTTGGCTGGGTGATGCATGGAACCGCACCCCGCAGCCTGATCTACGAAAACGAGAGCGTGCTGCACGTATACGCGCCCGACCAGCGTACGAACGAGCACGACCAGCGCCTACACGAGCTTGTCGAGGCGCATTTCCGCATCGACGCGCTCGGCGTCGCTATCCAATCGAGAGTGAGCGACGCAGATCTAGGAGTTACGAAGATCTTCGAAGAAACGATAAAGAAAACAGACAGCGGCTACGAAGTGGGCTTGTCTTGGCGGCGAGATGACGTCACCATGCCGTCGAACTACGGCGCGGCTCTACGGCGTCTACAAAGCATCGAACGAAAGATGGACGCCTGCCCAGACTTCGCGGACCAATACGCCGCGCAAATAAAAAAAACTGTTGGCTAAGAATTATGCGGTGCCATGCTACGGGACTGAACGACGGAGCCCCATCTGCTGGTACCTCCCGCACTTCGCAGTACAAAACCCGAACAAGCCTGGTAAACAACGGCTTGTTTTTGACGCAGCTCACCAATGTCACGGCGTGAGCTTGAACGACCAGCTGCTGGAGGGCCCGGACCTTCTACTATCACTACAAGGAATCGTCTTCAGATTCAGTGAACGGCCGATCGCAAGAGATGTTTCTACGAGTGAAGATCCGACCTGAAGACCAGCCCGCACAGCAGTTCTTATGGCGAGGCCGGGACCGAACTAACCCGCCCCGCCACTACAAGATGACGAGCATGATTTTCGGCGCCGCCAGCTCACCCTTCATGGCACACAGCGTGCGCAATCACAATGCACACGCGCATGCGCAGACTCATCCAGGCGCTCTAGCGGCCATCACCGACAGCCACTACATGGATGATCTCGTAGACAGCTACGCCGATGAAGAGGAAGCTCGTAGCACTATACAAGAGCTACGCGAGGTACACGCGGCTGCCGGCTTCACGCTACGCAGTTGGAGTGCTAGCAACATGAATGTTCTACGAGACGTACCGCCAGAGCTACGAGCGACTACGCCCACTCAATTGGGAGCAGGGAGCCCTGAGAGCAAGATACTCGGGCTCTGCTGGGAATCTGAAAGGGACGAGCTGGGATTTAACACCGCGATGCACAGAGTACCGGCCGAGGTGCGTGCACCAACGAAGAGAGAGGCGCTCAGCGCGGTCATGTCCATTTATGACCCGCTTGGTCTGCTCAGTCATTACACAATTCGAGCGTAGATCATCCTGCAGAACCTGTGGCGTCTCCAAATGCCATGGGACGAGCCGATACCTACGGAGGACGCCGAACATTTCGCCGAATGGCTACGCCAGCTGAGCGAGATAACTCGCTTACGCCTACGCCGTAGCTACGCGCTAGAAGGGCACAAGCGCGTAGACCTACACATCGTATGTGATGCGAGCGAGCAGGCGTTCGCTACGATGGCTTATTGGAGGGCCATCCACCACGACGGCAGCGTGTCTGTCGCCTTGGTTGCTGCCAAAGCCAAGGTGGCGCCACGACGCACGCAGAGCATCCCGCACCTAGAGCTACAGGCGGCAGTAATCGGCGCGAGACTAGCGAACACGATCAAGAAGGAACATCGCGTCGAAGTCGCGAAGACAACTTACTGGACCAACTCTGCGACCGTAGTCCATTAGGTACACAACGACGCGAAGCGCTACACGCCCTTTGTAGCGCACCGGCTGGGCGAGATAGCGGAGTTAACTCACCGACGTGAGTGGAGATGGCTGCCTACCGAACATAACGTAGCCGACGACGCAACGAGATTAAGCCGCACGCCTATAGCCGCCAGTGGTCGCTGGTTCCAGGGGCCCAGCTTCCTCCGCGAACCTGAGGAACAATGGCCTACACACCAAGCCTTTGCCGACCAACAAGAGGTCCTGCACACGAGCGAACAGGACGAACGTATCGAGATCCCACACACGAGCGAGCGGGACGAACATAGCGACCGATGGCTGCCCGAACCCACTCGCTTCTCCAAGTACAAGACGCTGGTGCGGGCGGCCGCGCGTGTGCTGGCATTCACCGACATATGCCGGCGTCGAGCGACGCGCATGGAAGCAGATCACATCGAACGCGCTGAGAAAGCGCTCATACGACGCGCCCAAGAAGACGACTTCAGAGCCGAGCTGAGGAGGATCGAGTCTGCTCGCCCCATCCCTAGGGCGAGCCGACTATACAAGCTAGACCCGGTACTCGAAGATGGACTTCTGCGGGTTCGGGGGCGCATCGACGCATCCAGTGCGCCCCTGGAGACCAAGCGGCCGTTTATCCTGGACGGCCGTCACCACGTGACCAAGCTCATCGTGCTAAGAGAGCACTGTGCCCGGCGGGCACGCCTATAGCCGCCAGTGGTCGCTGGTTCCAGGGGCCCAGCTTCCTCCGCGAACCTGAGGAACAATGGCCTACACACCAAGCCTTTGCCGACCAACAAGAGGTCCTGCACACGAGCGAACAGGACGAACGTATCGAGATCCCACACACGAGCGAGCGGGACGAACATAGCGACCGATGGCTGCCCGAACCCACTCGCTTCTCCAAGTACAAGACGCTGGTGCGGGCGGCCGCGCGTGTGCTGGCATTCACCGACATATGCCGGCGTCGAGCGACGCGCATGGAAGCAGATCACATCGAACGCGCTGAGAAAGCGCTCATACGACGCGCCCAAGAAGACGACTTCAGAGCCGAGCTGAGGAGGATCGAGTCTGCTCGCCCCATCCCTAGGGCGAGCCGACTATACAAGCTAGACCCGGTACTCGAAGATGGACTTCTGCGGGTTCGGGGGCGCATCGACGCATCCAGTGCGCCCCTGGAGACCAAGCGGCCGTTTATCCTGGACGGCCGTCACCACGTGACCAAGCTCATCGTGCTAAGAGAGCACTGTGCCCGGCGGGCACAGTGCTCTCTTAGCACGATGAGCTTGCTAATAGAGAGCGCGTGACGAACAATCTACGGCAGCGATACTGGGTCATTCACCTACGACCTACCGTACGTGCCGTAGAAAACAAATGCGCCTTCTGTCGAGTACGACGAACAAGACCGCGGCCGCCAGCCACAAGGGACCTGCCACGCGCCCGCCTTGACCCGTTTCACCGTCCGTTTACTAACTGCGGGGTGGACTACTTCGGGCCAATGCAGGTCAAGGTGGGGCGCCGCCGAGAAAAGCGATGGGGTGCTTTATTCACCTGTCTAACGACGCGCGCCGTGCACCTAGAGCTTGTCGCTTCGCTATCCACCGACTCAGCGCTGATGGCGCTACGGCGGATGGCTGCACGTCGAGGCTGGCCGCGGCTTATGATCTCTGACAATGGAACAGCCTTCCGAGGCTCTGACGGGGCACTGAGGAGCACCTACGCTGAATGGGCACCCACCCTACGCGACGAAGGACTGCTACACCGCATGAAGTGGCAGTACATCCCGCCGGGCGCGCCCAACAAGGGCGGCGCGTGGGAGCGATTAGTCCACTCCGTGAAGGCAGCTCTACATGCGACGCTGCGGGAAAAGGCGCCTTCGGAGGAGGTTCTACAGACCCTCCTGATCGAGGCCGAGCACTCAATTAATGCTCGTCCCCTCACCTACGTCAGCGTAAACGCGCTCGACCCGGAAGCGCTTACACCGAACCACTTCCTGCTGGGGTCATCGACCGGCTTACCTACCACGGGCCCCTGCGATGAAGCTGACCGACGGACTTGGCGAGTCAGCCAAGCCCTCGCCGACCATTTCTGGCGGCGCTGGATACGAGAATACCTTCCCACGCTCGTAAAACGCGGGGAGCCAGCTGACCCAGAAAGAAGACTGCAAACGGGTGACATTGTGGCCGTGGTCGACTACACGCTGCCCCGAAACGTCTGCCCGATCGGGATCGTCGAGCGCACATATCCCGGCCCAGATGGCGGCGTCCGAGTCGCCGACTTGCGCACCAAGACGGGCACCTTCCGACGCCCTACCAGTAAACTCGCCGTCCTGCTGAAAGAAGAAGAAGAGGCTACGCAACCTGCGCCGGGGGGAGAGATGTTACGGACGCCGAGCCTACCTGTATCAAACTAGCCACTGCGCAGGCGCGAACACGAAGCCTCGCCCACTTTGATGCACGGGATACGTAGCGTACTAATTGTCATAGTTTAAGTTTGTATATATATAGAATAAGTTGAGAAATAAACATTGGAAATCAATCAGTCTACATTTGGAGCTTGAACAAACAACATCGTGTTTTATTGAACTACAGTCCACATCGAGGCCAGGAACCCGAACTCTACAGTACTTAGCGTGTAGACCTTGCGATCCATCGTCAACAACAGCCTTATTAACAAATATAATTATAATGGTATTTTAGATCTTGGAATAGCACATAGAGTACTTTTAACCTAGAGAAACCACCACGCGTGCGAAGCCGCGGGCTCAGCTAGTGCTTAGTATAACTATAGCCATAAAGTAGGATTTCAACCTGCAAGTAACTCTCTCTACGGAGCATTTTTAAGCGTTTATCATTTGTGGCATGTACTTTATGAAATAAACAGTTGTCAGCAGCACATGCGTGACAGATGTTGCGTAGAGAGGAGGTAAACGACCGCTGTGCTGTCGCCATTGTCGAGGATGTTCCGCAAATAGCTTTCAGGAGGAAATAAGACAGTTAAATGTTAACTCCGTATACACTGTGCACGGTTCTGCAAATGGTACATGTATACAGGTTTCAGTAATTCAGACCAATCTTATACAGGGTGAATTTATGAAATGGGTTTGGATGGCCCGTTAGGACAGTCTATTAGAAATAAGAAAGTAACTATCTGTTTTTACCTTTTCACAACTAAACAGCTGAACTGATCATGGCGAAAATAGACATGGAAATAAGTCTGCTCTAGCACAGAGAAATTAAGTCAAAATCTGTTTTTTTTGTTACTGATTATTTTGTACTTTCAATATTAGGTACATAAACAATATTGTAGACTTTTTGTAGCACTTTTTAAGAAGAACAAGCCTTTCATACATTACTTTTATATAGGTAAATCTATGTAATAATTTTATTTTGTATAATACTACGTGTAACCGCGGCTTCGCACGCGTGGTCATTTCTCTAGGTTAAAAGAACTCTATTACTATTCCAAGATGCACTTTTCTTTATGTGAAGGCGTGTCGCATCGAGATCTAAGTTGATGCTCGTCGTAAGTTGTAACTAGAGGTCGGCGCCGCGCTCTGGGTTAAAAGAACTCTATTACTATTCCAAGATGCACTTTTCTTTATGTGAAGGCGTGTCGCATCGAGATCTAAGTCGATGCTCGTCGTAAGTTGTAACTAGAGGTCGGCGCCGCGCTCTAGGTTAAAAGAACTCTATTACTATTCCAAGATGCACTTTTCTTTATGTGAAGGCGTGTCGCATCGAGATCTAAGTCGATGCTCGTCGTAAGTTGTAACTAGAGGTCGGCGCCGCGCTCTAGGTTAAGAGAACTCTATTACTATTCCAAGATGCACTTTTCTTTATGTGAAGGCGTGTCGCATCGAGATCTAAGTCGATGCTCGTCGTAAGTTGTAACTAGAGGTCGGCGCCGCGCTCTAGGTTAAAAGAACTCTATTACTATTCCAAGATGCACTTTTCTTTATGTGAAGGCGTGTCGCATCGAGATCTAAGTTGATGCTCGTCGTAAGTTGTAACTAGAGGTCGGCGCCGCGCTCTAGGTTAAAAGAACTCTATTACTATTCCAAGATGCACTTTTCTTTATGTGAAGGCGTGTCGCATCGAGATCTAAGTCGATGCTCGTCGTAAGTTGTAACTAGAGGTCGGCGCCGCGCTCTAGGTTAAAAGAACTCTATTACTATTCCAAGACCTAAAATACTAATATACCAACATTTAAACAAAATTCGTTCAGCCGTCAAAAAGTTTTTATCAATTGCTTATCTTCTCCTCATCGGATTGAGATAATAAGTACACCAGTTTTTAAGTCAAACCCTAAGCTATACAACAGTGTAAACCGCATCGCAATCGGTCTAGTAGTTTTTACGTGATGTGTGAACGTATTAACAGACAAACAGACAGACACGAAATTTAAAAATGTTTTATTCTCTTTCAGTAGCTTATTTTTAGTACCTAACCTAGACCTTTTTTTTAAAGTATATTCCTATTACAGATTTTTATACTTACAGACACTTGCCGACAGACAACGCCCAGTCTGAACCGGTTGGATCTAGGTATTTGAAATTTAGAGGAATATTCCTTGAGTATCCTAGAGGTGAACTACGGAAGTAACTATAAACCGTAAAACATGAATACCAACTGCAAATAAAATACCCCTATCTTGCGGGGACCCAAAATCCGTCCAGTAGTTTCAGCGTTTGTTTTAAGTGTGTTTTTTCATAACACACTTAAAAAATACTTTCAACCCCTATCCTGCAGGAACCATTGAATTTTTCGGGATGAAAAGTAACCTATGTCCTATCTCGTAGTATGAACTCAAATCATACCAAGTTTCATTTAAATTCATTCAGTAGTTTCGGCGTGATGCCTAGCCAAGATACAGACAGACAAAATTGAAAAAAATACAGTTTTGGCTTCAGTATGGCTACAGAAAAGCTTCCAAAAAAATTACAAAATATCTTCAATGTACAGAATTGGACCTGTTGCAGTTTTATTATAAGTATAGATATTAGAGATGCGCCGAATATTCGTTAATTATTCGTATTCGGCATATTCGGCAATTCGGTATGGTTATGAATGTTCGGTATTCGGCCGAATATTCGGTTGATGTGCCGAATATTTACCGAATATTAAACTTATTTCATTTTAAGACTTAGGTACCTACGGCTTGTATTGAATAAAATAATAATCATATAATTAATATTTAATTAAAATTATTTTTTCTTTTAAAATGAACTTTTGTTTTCATCTTGATATATTTAACATTGATTACAGTTTTTATGGTGACAATTAGAATAATAGTGAATGAAATCCTCCAACTTTACCCACCGTTCCAATCTTTACCCATGTACAAAAAATAACTTTAAGCCGAAATTTCAAAATAAATATTATGTCTATTACATAACGTTTTTCATTTTTTGTCAACAGGCTATGTCGAAGTAGTGTGTGTGAAAGTGGTGCAAATTTCGTTACCATAAACTTCTCTGTCAGTGCCAAAACTACTTAGAGTACGTCATTTTGACTGGCAGCATAGGAAAAACCTATTAAAATAATGAAGATTTGTTGATTTCAGTCTAAAAATTGACTTTTACTTTTCAAGTTATGGTGTTGGGCAATTTTAAGCAGTGTGGCACAGCCTTAACTCCTATGACACATTTGTATGAAAGTTGAAATAAAAGCCAGCCCAACATTGCCCACTTCACTAATGACTTTTATTTAACTTTTATGTTCTGGATCGCATCTTTGCCCCTAGATTCTTATAACCAGCCTCCTTAATTGTTAAAATGGCTACACAAATGAAGGGTGGTAAAGTTGCCACAAATCCTCATAACTTTACACGCATCTATTTCTATTATTTTTAGAGAAACCACGCAAAAATCTAGATTTTTGTCCAGTCTAATCGATTCTAAAACAGTTAAATTATAAACCTTATGTCACATGCTGCTATTATGCATTGTCTTCGAGTTGTGAGCTACCCAGATAGCTATTTGGGAATTGAGTGAAATTTGATTTGCAAGATTCCACCCGGAACAAAATCAATCAAATCAGATAAGTATTTTCTGAGATATTTGTACACAGATAGACAGACTTTCTTATAGAAAGATGTAGTGATATGAATGCATTTGTGCACAGTTGACCTTAAACATTTTTAGTAATTATGATCATGTTGCAAGATTGAAGAACTCTTCAACTTAACCCCTATGGAGTCTTGTTTGAAAGCTCAGAAGAAATGTATGAGAGCAATTTGTGGTCTTAACCTGAAAGAAAGTTCTCGGCCTTTCTTCGAAAAGCACTGTATCCTTCCGTTACCTGCTCTGTATATTTATGAATCATGCTTATTTATAAGATACAACAACCATTACTACACAAAAATGAATACTGTACACAATTATGAATGTAGAAGAAGAAATAAAATTTTAACAACACGTCTAAAAAAGACTAGCTACAGAGAAAGCTATAAACCAATTGTCCTATACGATCATTTACCAGATAGGACAAAATAAATGCCAAGAAATACTTTTAAAAGAGAATTATTTAATATATTATGTAAAAAATGTATTTATACACTAAAGGAATTTTTGGAAATGTAATTGACATAAAATAGGTAAGTACTACAGACTAATATAAATAAAAAATAAATGACAAATTCATTTATTTTTTGGCATTGCTTCAGGTAATGTTAATAATTTATTAGTTATATATATTTATGAAATATTTATTAATTACACTGAAGATGTATTATTTTAATATTTTGAATGCATGTTTATTTCATTAAATGTTTTAATAATTATTGATTATAATTTTGAGTGTGAGTGAGACATGTTATTATTATTAGTAATCTGTACTCAAATTAATTGCATGCCTAAATGGCAAGTTACAAATATCTAAAACATTGTTATAAAATCCATACCAATATATAAAAGTGAAACGTAGTCTGTTTCTTTGGGGAACTTTCACATGTTTATCATGTAAACTCTGTCCATTTTGATGAAATTTGGAATGGAGATAGCTTATGCATTTTTTGCAATAAACAGTAGTCCACACGGACAAAGTCGCGTTCGGGAAAGCTAGTACCTTATAATTACCTGTATCTACAATCAATAAATGAATTATGAATTATCATCTCATACACCCATAGGTACATACATGACAAAGGTAAAATTAATTCTCATTTTTTTAACCATATTAATTACTTTGTCTATAACATTGGACTAATATGTAAAAATACTTAAAGTAGATACTCACCTGAAGGGAGATCCCTTCCATCAACGATTCGTGAACCGATACACCTGCAATAAACAGAAAAATTGTTTATTAAACAATTTTTCTTGTTCTCTGTTTATTAATATAATGGCCATTGGGATATTTGGATACCTGAAACTGTTCACGCAATACATGATATTAGCCTAAATTAACATACACATATGAAAGAAGTAACAAGTTAAAACTCAGTTTTTTTATCTGTGGTGTAATGTAGAGGGTCGTAAAAAGTGCGCGTATTGTGAACATCTGTCGTATGGTCGGCCCGGTGGCATGGACGCGCGCCGCGGTTGCGGGTCTCCACTCACCGAAATACCCTAACATAATAATTATAAAACTCGACAAATTAGCTTCTCGGCCCCGGTCTAACATAACATCGCGGTGCGCACAGCGGCCTCGGTGCTTCGCGCACAGCATGCCTAGTTATTGTTGCTATTACAAATTCCCAGTCAACTCACTGCTATACGCTGAATAACTAAAAAACACTTTTATATACATATATCAGACTAATTTCCATTTCTAGTAAAAAATATATCGATTTTACCATTTCCATGGATCTTTCCCTGAGCGGATAGTTTTGTGTTCAGCGATATATTCAACAACGTTAAGCTTATTAGGTAACACCACACTATTTTACGATACATTTTATTGTAAACAATACACTGTATATTCACATTTCTCAAGCACAATTCGATATTTTTACGAAAATATCAATTTACAAGACGTGCGATCACAAAATCATGAATGAATGATCATGAATGACATAAGATTTACTATGTTGCCAACCACCGAAAAAAAACTCTACGTTGCCAACAGTTCAAGTCGAAAAGAACCGAAACAGAAACAACACACTCTGAAAATGATAAGCAAGAATTTAGGTAATGGAGTAACAAGAATACTTAATTTAATAGAGTACAGTAGTCGCAGCCAATCTGTATGATTGTGAAGTTAGGCTCTGCGAACGATTGCGCAGGTACTGCTGTGGGGATAAAACAGCTTTTATTAAGAGCGAGATACAATACCAAAATGGTCACGTGACTATGGAAAAAATGCGAAATGAGCAGATTGTGGAACCCTCGATGGAGTACCCTCATGGATCTCGGAAACGAAAAGACATAGGGTCACAGTGCTTGAACTAAATAATGTATAGTATCTTTGATGCCGCCATTTTTAAAGTTTGCTGCCGAATAATAGTTCAGCTTGGCATAGAAATCGTACTTCTGATAGGAATTTAAATAGGGATAACGCGTTTTTGTATAGGTATGAAATGGAGAAGAAGAAAAAGTTAACTGGTGGACTAGAGGTGAATGGTTATTGAAAGTACTACGACGGATCTCAAATAGTATAAATTGCAGTGGGGTGGTAATCAAACAAAAAAATTTCAAGGACGTTGGAAATATATGACTCTGTAAAAAATAGACAGGAGCCAAGTAAAAAAAAAACGCCGTACAAAAATCGAAGCTTTTCCTACTAAATTCAGGTTCTATAGAGAAATCAGGGTTCTCCTTGCAATTTCAATAGGGATTTATAAGATTCATTAAGATAAAGGTACAGAAGAAGAAAAATATTGTTGGTGCTCTTAATGTGGAACCCTAAATGGCTTACCACGACGGATCTCAAAACGTATAAATCGTAGCGGGATAGTGCTCCAACTTAAAATGTTCAGGGTCTTTGGCTCTTTCAAGAACTGGTAAAGTAAAGATGACTGCCCATCAAATAAAATCTGTTACCATACAAAATAGATAAGAATTAAAGTTCACTTTTGCATAGAAAAACAATTCATCATCATCATCATCATGTCAGCCTTTAGAAGTCCACTGCTGAATATAGGCCTCCCCCAGAGAGCGCCATGACGAGCGATCCTCTGCCACCTCCATCCACTGACTTCCTGCGATGGCTACAATGTCGTCGGTCCATCGTGTGGGGGGGTCTCCCCACACTTCGCTTGCTTGTTCGTGGTCGCCATTCGAGAACCTTTATTCCCCAGCGGTTGTCAGTTCTGCGAACTATATGGCCTGCCCATTGCCACTTCAACTTGCAAACTCTGAGAGCTATGTCGGTAACCTTCGTTCTTCTACGGATTTCCTCATTTCTAATTCTATCACGTAGTGAAATAGTTAGCAACAACGTCTCAGTGCTGTATGTTTATAATCACTGGCAACACGCACTGACTATAAACATTCGTCTTGAGGCTCTGCGGTATCTGTGACGAGAAGATATGGCGTAATTTCCCGAACGCTGCCCATTCAAATTGGATTCGTCGGTTGACCTCTTTGTCGAAGTTGGACCTACCCAGTTGGATCGTCTGACCTAAGTAGACATAGTGATCAACAGCTTCGATAATATCGTTCCCAACATAAACCGGCATGGGTGCGGCATGGGCATTTGAAATGATGTTCGTCTTGCCCATATTCATTTTAAGACCCACCTGTTGGGAAACAATATTGAGGTCACTGAGCATTGTGCTTAGGTCTTCCAGGGTTTCAGCCATGATGACTATATCATCAGCAAATCGAAGGTGAGTGATGTATTCGTCATTGATGTTAACACCAAATTCGTTCCAGTTCAGAAGCTTGAATATATCTTCCAGTGCAGAGGTGAATAGTTTCGGAGATATAACGTCTCCCTGTCTCACCCCATTTTGCAGCTGGATAGAATTCGTGCTCTTGAAGACGAACTGTCATGGTGGCCTTGCTGTACAAACACTTCAACACTTCGATGTACTGGTAATCAATCTGGCACCGCTGTAATGACTGTAGCACTGCCCAGGTCTCGACTGAATCAAAGGCTTTCTCGTAGTCCACAAACGCTAGACATAGTGGCCGATTATACTCGTCGGTCTTTTGTATAATCCGCTGGAGCGTATGGATGTGGTCTACGGTGCTAAAGCCTTTCCGGAATCCAGCTTGTTCGGGAGGCTGAAAGTCGTCAAACCTTCGAGCGAGACGGTTTTTAACTACTCTCGAAAACAGCTTATAGACGTGGCTCAGCAGCAAAATGAGCCTATAATGCTTCAAAAGGGTTTTATCACCTTTCTTAAAGAACAAAACCACTACGTTCCTGAGCCACGCCTCTGGCGTAGTACCCTCGAGGATGACGGAATTAAACAGCTTCTGAAGGACTTTAAGTACCGGTGTTCCACCCGCTTTCTGTAGCTCTGTCATTATTCCGTCCTCCCCTGGTGCCTTAAGCTGTTTGAAAGCCATTCTGATCTCGTATAGGCTGACATCCCGGATATCTTCGGTATAATGTCGGGTCAAACGGGCTCTTGCATCGCTAGTCCTGCTAGGAGGACAACGCGATGAGTCACTCAAAATCTCTGGCTTCAACGAAACGATGCTGCCACTGTCGGTTTTCAGTTTCGTCAACAGGCTTTGCCCAATAGACAGATCTCTTGCGAACACTTTGGAGCCCTTGTTCCGCTCTATTGCGTTCTTAATACAAGTAGTATTATAGGAACGCAAATCGTGTCGCATCGACTTGGAGATCTGTTTATTAAGCAAGCTGTAACTCGACATATCCACTGAAGACTGCAGCCTCATCTCGCCTAGTTCTGCCATAAGTTTGAGTGTTTGCTCAGAGAGTTTCTGTGTTCTTTTTTTGCGGGGGATCTTAAAGAACTCCGACCCGACCGCGTGGACATATCATATCATGTGGTTGCATATCTTGGACATGTCATAACTGAGAAAGGCGTAAAGCCTAGCCCAGAAAAATCAAAGCAGTCCCTGAATTCCCAGTTCCTAAATTACCAAAAGATATCAAATCCTTCCTCGGCCTTTTTTTATACTATCGCCGATTCATCCCTGATGTTTTTTAAATTGCCAAGCCACTAACAAAAAGGATATTCCTTTTCATTGGCAAGATCAACAACAACTTGCATTTGACCAACTTAAACACAAACTTACCTCTGCTCCCGTCCTCATTTACCAGGATTTCTCCAAACGCGATGCGTGGTTAGAAGCATCGCATGTTAGGATAAAAGTATCCTAACATGCGATGCTTCTAACCACGCAGTAGGCGCTATCCTCTCTCAGGGTTCAATTGGTCAAAACAGACCGATAGCATTTGCTTCCAGAACATTAAACAAAAGCGAATCCAATTATAGCACCACAGAGAAGAAGCTGCTCGCTATTCTCTTTGGTTGCACAACCTTCCGTCCCTACCAACCAAACCTTCCGTCGTCATCTACCGAGAGCCAGCGAAGGCAAACGAGTGGGATTCGCCGATTAGTACCGCACGCTCGCTCGGTTTCATCGTAGTGTCCTCACTAAGTGAACGCGTGTGACCGAGTTGCTCTATGGAACCCGGCGATAATCGGCAAACCACGGCGAATCAGGGTGTCCAGATTGGGGGATTTTTCCCCATTTTAGGGAAAAATTATATGTTTGGGTAATCTTTGGGGAAACAAAAAGACAATATCACTATGACATAGATCTAGTTAAAGGGCTTACGGCACGTTTTAAAACCAAATAAACAAAAGTTGGACTAGATAATACTACTACAGGAAAACACAGCTACATTGCTACTGTCGTGCTTCGTGTGCATCAGATATAGACATAAGCAGTTGTAAATGTTAATAAATAGATCGTTAAATGGGTAATTATCAAAAAACTATTTATCAATATAACATAAAAACTTTTTTTTGGGTTTTATTTATGCACTGGACATCCTTAAAAAAGAGAAAACTAATTATTATATGTAATACTGATGTGACATCTCGACTACGGAACTGACCATTACTTACACAAACCAAACCCAAAACTATTAAAAATGTCACAACCGTAGTCACAGTGAAATTACGGATGTGACAACTATGGACGTGATATTTTGACGTTGGTACCACCATTTTATAACTAAAAATAAACACCATGTGATTAATATAATTTAGGAAGCAACTGTACTACAATACGCAACTCATGTGATCAGGAATTTAAGTTAGATGTTTACATACCCTTGCCAGAATATTCACAGTTGTGACACGATATGCTTGCAGATTTTGTTAACAAATTACTTTTAATAAATGTAGCTCCACAGACCCTTGCATTAGCACACGAAAACTGGGCTGAGACAAGATGGCTGCCTAAAACTATGTTTTTTTAGTTAATTAAACAGCTAAAGATTGGTTTCTTTATTTAATTGTACTTTTTGTTAGAAAACGATGTCCTAAAAATGTATGCGCGAGACGTCCGTTCCGTGCAACGATCACTGTAGAATGAGTATTCGCCCGTTCGTACAAACCGCGTGCGCTCGCTCGCTATAATCCCTTTGATGTACCGACACGCGGCGGAGCACGGCCAAATGCGAACGAAGGCCTACGCTGGCTCTCGCTCGCTTTCGTTAAGTTGTCCACATTGATTTGTTCGCTTTCGCACGGTAGCCTTCGTTCGCACTCGTTCTCTTGGTCTGGACCCGACATTAGACTTGTCTGCACCATCTATATCTATATCTATATACTATAATAAAACTGTAACTGGGCTAAATCTGGACATTAAATATTTATTGAAAATTATAATTGAGACTTCAAAACCGATATGTAGTGCAAAAAGGATATTTTTTTATTTTTTGTCTGTTTGTCTGTCTGTCTGTCTGTCTGTCTGTCTCTTTGAACACGCATCACGCTGAAACTACCAGACGGATTTTGATACAACTTAGCAGAATCATATCTGATGTTATGGATTAACATTTAGAATACCTTATATCCCAAAAAAATAAAGGGTTCCTGCAGGATAAGGGTTGTAAGTTATTTAAAAGAACACGGTATCACGCTCAAACTACTGGACGGATTTTGATGTAACTGGGCATAGTCAAAGTTTATATTATCTGTTAAAATTTAGAATACTTTTAGTCCCAAAAAAATAAAGGATTTTTAAGGGATAAGGGTCCAAAGTTTATGTTAAATTAAAGTAATAAAACATCCGTTTAAAGAACGGTACCAAATTTCGTTGTCCGCGTCACGTGACGAGTGGCCGAGCAGTCAACATGCGCGGAAGTCTAATCCAGACGTCCGTGGATCGAAACCACGCGCTATTAGTTTTTTTGTTCCATAATTAATAGCGTTTACATATTTTAAGTGTTATTTTTACATTTTTTAACCCCCGAACAAAGAGACGGGTGTTATAAGTTTAGGGTGTGTATCACTGTATGTGTGTGAATGTGTAGGTGTGTATGTTATTTCGTTTTTTTTTGTTGAAAGCTAATGTGATTGTGATGGTTCTTAGCTATATGGGGAGGGGGAGGAAGGAGGTGAGAATCGTAGCTTCCAAACGAATGGTTTGAAAGCTACGATTCAGGTGCGGTTTTTTATGATTGAAAGCTGAGGTAATCGAGATGGTTCTTAGATATTAAGGAACGAGTAGGTATAGCACAATGGAGTCCTACGTCCTTAACACGGTGTAAGTATTTTTATTGTAGAACCTCTACACATGAGAGCGTAGTATCAGTACGTATAAATAAAGTTAATGCTATAATAAAGCAATAAGAACAAAAAAGACACTTATTAGAAATCCAGCATCAAAGCCAGCATCAACAACTCCAGCGCATAAATCAAACGAATCAAAGTTCTGCCTCCGATTTTACTAGATGGCGCTGATTGTCCTTAAAACATGCAAGCATTTCATTCACTGCAACCAAGCGTTCCGCTAAATTAAAATCAGTAAACTTTTCGAATTTGGCTCACACTAGCTTTAGCGCTTTGCCTCAGCACGACCTCCAGCTCTCAAATCCTTGCGAGTTGCGACTGGAAGTTGTCTGTCTGCTGAAATGCCTACTGTCCGGTTGATATCAAATTACTCTGCGCATATCTATACTTATAATAAAACTGTAACGGGTCCAATTCTGCACATTGAAGATATTTTAAATTTTCTTTTGGAGGGTACTATATTCGATTCTGAAGCCAAAACAGTTTTTTTTTCATTTTTGTCTATCTGTCTGTCTGTCTGTCTGTCTGTATCTTGGCTAGGCATCACGCCGAAACTACTGAATGAATTTAAATGAAACTTGGTATGATTTGAGTTCATACTACGAGGTAGGACATATTTAATCCCGAAAAATTAAAGGGTTCCCGCAGGATAGGCGTTGAAATTTATTTAAAAGAACACGTATCACGCTGAAACTACTGGAAGGATTTTGTTGCAACTTGGCATAGTCATAGTTTACATAATTGAGGACAAAAAAAAACGAAAAAATTAAGAGTTCCTGCTGGATAATGTCCCAAATTCTGTAAATTGAAGATATTTTGTAACTTTTTTGGAGGCTGTTCTACATTCAATAATAAAGCCAAAACTGTATTTTTTAATTTTTGTCTGTCTGCCTGTCCGTGTGTACCTTGGCAGCGCATCACGCTGAAAATACTCACATAATTCAAATAAAATTTTGTATGATTTGAGTTCATACTTCGAGGTAGGGCATTGAATACATTTCATCCCGAAAAATTAAAGAGTTCCTGCAGGATAGGGGTGAAAAATTATTAATTAAATTAATTAATAAAATTATTTCAAAGAACACGTAGCACGCTGAAACTATTGGACGGATGTTGATGCAACTTGGCACAGACATAGTTTATATGATAGGTGAAAATTATGGATACTTTTAATACCGTAAAAAAGGGCTACGGGATATGGGTCCAAAGTTATATTAATATTTAAGTAATAAATAATATTTTTTGGATGGTTCTCTATTTCAATACCTACTGAAGCCAAAGCTGTTTTATTTTTTATTTTGAAAGAAAAATTAAAACAATAAGTATGTAAGTTAGTAAGTATTTTTTAATGAATTCAGTAGTTTCTGTGCGAAACTAATGAATTCCTTCAATTTTTGGAATATAGGTTGTTTCCACAATACAAGTGTTGAAAGTTATTACAAAGAAAACGTATCACGCTGAAACTACTAGACGGATTTTTGGATGCAAATTGACACAGTCATATATCTATACTTATAATAAAGCAATAGGTACGAAAAAGGCTATAAAAAGAAGATAAACAATGCGATTGGGTGCTTAAAAAGGGTATTGAACATGTTTTTTTTTATCGTGTCCCTCTGTCTGTTTGTCTGTATGTTTGTTTGTTCACGCATCATGTAAAAACTATTGGACCGATTGCAATGTGGTTTTCATTGTTAGATAGCTGGTTTGATTTAAAAACTGGTGTAATTGGTATCTCAATCTGGTGAGTTAGAAGCCAACCAATTGATAAAAGTATTTTTGACGGCTAAATAAATTTTGATCAAATGTTTGCATATTGGTCCTGGAATAGCACATTATGGTACCTTGAACCTAAAGAAAAGACCACGCGAGCGAAGCCGCGGGTACAGCTAGTCTTTAATATTTTTATAACATCAACAGAACTAAATTACAAATTATTCACACACTCATTCACAACATTCACTCATTCTCTATCCCGCTCCCATTCCAATGTTCAATCTCCTCTCGCCGCCTAACCCTTGATGTACGAGCGTCTGACATTGAGCTACACGCAATCAAAAATCCTCAACATATTAAATAAATATTAATCACCGCGACGCGAGTGTGTGAAAACTGAAAACCCAAAAATACAATTGACTTGTAGTGGAAACATAATCAGTGCCTGAAGCCTGTGGATTGCTGCTCACCACCAAGGCTATCGAAGTACTCGAATCAAGCAGGTACCTATCTTCCCTTATTTCCCCACCAAGTTTTGGTCATTTCGACCGGACGTTCCCTCTCAACTCTCATCCTCATCAACTCACACGCAAATTCACGCAACTCATATCGTTACTACGCCATTTACCATTCGTTGTACTAAAACACGAAATATTTTTTACCTACCCTACGCTATAAATATTAATTTCTAATTTTCTCACTAATATACGCATATTTCTCATTTAAAACACATACAAATGTAAAAAAAAATATCCATCAGGTATAAAATACATGTATTTTCCACTGGTCGCTTATATTCTACTTTACATTTGTAGTAAAAAACTTCTTCAGACATAATACATAAGTATTTTCAATGGTCACAATTCTACTTTTCAGTTGACTTCTCCGTTCCGATGCTCAACAAGAATTGAATAAACTACCTCCTCACAATCTTTTTCCCTACAAGAAAAAATGGCGCCATCGTCGTGAGACTAAGTTTTCGGTAGAATCATGGTACGAGCAACGATTGCCAGGTGGCGCCACCTTCATGTGACGTTCCGGTAGCCATGATTTTTAAATATTCCTGAAGTATTAGTCAAATTGAATTCTAAATCTACTGCATAAACCCTTCCATTTAAACATGAAATTGGAAATCATGACACAAACGTATTGTCTTATTAAATACTGAACATTTCATGTCATATTTGTATAATACATTAGACTCTTGCGAATTTTCGTTTTTTTTACAAATCTACATAACCTACTCACCTACGCTACGTTTCCTACGCACTTACACATTTTGTGTCATTGCAATATTTGCTCGAATATCTTAATCGTATTTACATTGATAATCACTCAGAATGCCTGATAAACATAAGGCTAAGTCAGGTCATTCTTCGAAAAACGTAAAATAAACATTCTGGAAGCTAAAAAGTTTCGATTGTTCGAGTGTTTTTTTAAAATTTGTAACATTTTTTATTTAATTTAATTTTTATGTAATGATTTAGTTTTAATTTTTAATCTTAGTTAACTTGTTGTTACTCGATCAATTTCAATTTAAATTTATTTTGTTGTGTACTTGGATGTTGTCCTCACCTATAATTACTGTGACATTTGATTTTATTTTTACTAACAATTGTATAATATTATGAATGTGTTGGTGTGCACCGTGTTGGTGTTCGAATAAATAAATAAATAAATAATTAATAGTGCAACAACTTTACAATCAAAGCCTACAGATTTCTGACACTATTGTAAAAACTAAGTTATTAGCTCGAGTACAATCGTTGGACAAAACACGAACAGAGTTCACTGAGACGCTAGATGCTTTGAATACCGCATACTTAGAAGAAGATCCATCGGACAAACCGAACTACTTGCCTTTAGACTCTTTCGACGAATTGTACTGTTACATTATATACGCCGCTAGTTCTCTCAAACAACAATAAAACAATGAAAAGCTAACTCTGAACTCATGAATCAAAAACTACCTCCTCCACAGCTAGTGGGCTTCGACGGCACTCCTACTAAATGGCTATGAAAACTTTTTTTTTTTCTATGAAAACTTTAAAACTATAATTCACGATAGCTCAAGGTTATGTGTGACGCTGAAAAGGTTCAATAGCTAATAGGAAAATTGGGCGGGAAAGCTCTAACTGTATGTTCAGGCATCCCACCTACGGTAACAACTACGCAATCATCTGGAACTCACTCATAGCCAAGTACCAGGACACTAGGGTACAAGCTTCTCGTTATCTTGATCAACTGATTACCTAATCAACCGATTGATACAGTCATGTAATAACTTTGCTCATATTACACTCAGTAAACTTGACAAAGATTTTGTGAATTTATTTGAACAAAAGCACAGGCATATTGAAATACCTACTTTTAGTAATGTCACTAAATTCTTAAATGAACAAAGTAAAATCCAATCGTTACGTTTATTCTATTCTTCACGGACATCCTTTAAAAGTAATTCGCAAAATTTGTATAACAATACATAATCAAGGAACTAAGTCAAGGTACATTCGTGCATTTATTGCAAGCACCCACTCTGAGATTAAAAATAGTAGTCTGAGTGCGAATGCTTTGGAAGTTTTTGATTACCCACAAAGACAATCCTCGTGCATTGTTTGTAATGCCCAGATTCATCCATTGTATTAATGCCAACAGTTTTTACAACATTAACCCCGCAAACGATATGATATTATAAACATACATAAATTTTGTACAAACTGCTTAGGTTTTCATGATGTCAAATTTTGCAAATACCAAAATAGGTGTTTTTCCTGTAGAAAAATTCACCATAGTCTCCTACATAATAATGACTTTAAACGCTCGGTAGTCGAACCTACCCAGCAACGCAATTCACTCGCTGAGCCATCGCCGCCGCGGCCGATTGTAGCGGTAGCAATGACGCACGCGTCGCAGGCGCGCTCCGCTGCCAGTTAAACCTTCCGAGACACCGCACCGCTCGCCGGGCGCCCCATGCACCTCCCTTCGCTCTCCGCGTTTGCCGCTGCTAGCATTTCAAACGTAAATAATGATGGGCGTGGAAATTCAAACGGCTTGGCGTACACTGCAACGAATATTGCTTATGATAATCGAAAGGACAGTACTGTGTTACTTCCTACGGCTTCTGTTCACGTATACCTACAACACGAATAATACACGCTCAAAAGTTCGAGTATTTATTGATACGGGATCAATGAGTCATTTCATTACAAAGGCTTGCTGCGAACGCTTGAATCTCGTTGTTACATCCGTCTTATCACCTGTTCAAGGTATAGGTAAAACAGAACGTTCTTCTCTAGGTTTTACGACTTTAAAAAATCATTCACGTTTCGGCAAAACATGTTTATATACTATCACGGCCAGGGCTGTAGATACCATCTCTGACCGCTTATTACCGAACGCTTTTGTTGACACCGCGGACTTATCGCACTTTGAGAACTTACCATTGGCCGATGATTACTTCCATACGCCCGGCGATATTGATTGTGTGCTCGGTAGCGAACTCTTTCCCGCCATTCTCGGCAATGATAAAGTCACGTCGCCGCACTCATCCCTTGTCGCACTGGAGACCACGCATACATTGTCATGGGCAGAGCGGACTGCACTCCTGTCCAATCTAATTTAACTCTTTCACGCACGCAGAACACTGACATACATTTATTTTGTTCGGTAGGTAATACGCAAACGCTCACGGAATTGACAGAACGCTTCTGTGAACTTGAAAATGTCCCCAATAAAACTCATATGAGCCCTGATGATGAGGCATGCGAACAACTCTTTCTCTCCACTTTCTCACACGATGATACCGGCAGGTATATGATACACCTTCCGTTCAAACATGAACCATCAGGTAACTCTTACGCTATTGCAAAACGACGCTTATTCCTCCTGGAAAAAAAAGTTGACGCTAACTCTGAATTACGCTCTAATCATAACTCGACCATACAAGATTATATTAACAAAAAATCTCTCACTGAAGTGAAAGACTTCAAGCCTGACAGCGAATGCTACTACATTCCACACAGGGCAATTTATCGTCCTAAAAAATCAACTTCCAAGACACGCATAGTAGTGGACGCCAGTTGTAAAACAACTTCCGCAAAATCACTAAAATACCTTCTTTATAAAGGTTCTAGCCTACAAAGTCATATCTTTGACCTACTTACAAACCTACGCATGGTCCCCATAGCGCTTACTGCAGACATCGAAAAGATGTATTTTCAAATACTGTTGACACCCAAACAACACTCCTTTCAACGAATTCTTTATAGATTCTCTCTTTCTGGGGTCTCTCTTAGCGCCTCAGCTTTCTCCGACTCAACTGTTACGCTAACTTGGATTCACTCTCCCGCATACAAATTCCATATATTTGTTGCGAATTGAATTATTGAAATAAATGCAAAGCTATCCGCCAGCTATTGGTTTCATGTCAAAAAACAACAACCAACTCAATCATAAACTGCGACTTTTGGTTTCACGGCCCACAATGGCTCCCTCTCCTTCGTGCTGAATGTCCAGTGAGCCCATTTCAAGTAAACCGTACAGTTAATGACCTTTCAGGATCCAAGACAGTCTTCCTTGTAATTGAGATACCACCCGCGCCCTCAGACCAAAATACGAACCTAATAAATTAATATCTAATCTAATATCTAATAATATCAGACCTCGTGTCCAGCTGGACCAAATTATTAGGTACGATAGTTAACGTTTTACGTTTCGCTTAGCTTATACATAAAAAAAGGCCCGATAACTCTCACGGACTTAGACTTTGCCGAACAGTACGTCTTAAGCTATGTTCAAAACAATTAAGATTTGATGCTAAACAACATTGTTTATTAAACAATGTAGAAAACGCATTATAAAGCTCAACCCCTTTATCGACGACAGTAACCTTAGTAGAGTCGGAGGTAGACTCGCTCACTCTCAGCTTGACTACGGTCAAAAGCATCCAATTCTACTCCCCTCGAAGGAACGCGTAACCCAGTTGCTAGTTGACTACTACAACTTTATCAATCTGCACTCTGGTCCCGCATTGTTAATCGCGCTTCTCAGACAAAAGTTTTGGATACTTTCAGCTCGTAACCTCGTTCGACAGAGAGTCTACTCCACGCAATGCAACATATGCTTCAAACTCAATCCCAGATTTACTAATCCGCAAATGGGAGACCTCCCTAAATTTAGAACTTCCCAAGCTAAAGCCTTCGTTTACACAGCTGTTGATTTAGCCGGCCTCTTTTTTATAACGTACATTCACCGTCGCGGGGTCAAAAGTCAAAAGGCGTATATATGCCTTTTTGTCTGCCTTACTACGAAGGCATTACACCTGGAATTAGTTTCCGATTTGAGCACAGAGCTCTTTCTTTCAGCTTTTAAGCGGTTCATATGCCGCAGAGGGCCTGTCGCAATGATCTACAGCGACAGAGCATCAACATTTCTTGGTGCATAACGAAAGTTAGATGCAATATATAATCTCATACAGTCCACTTCTTTTAATAATTAAATAAGCGAACAGCTGTTGTCAGCACACCGCATCAAATTCAAACTTAGCCCTCCATACGGTCCCCATTTCAATGGACTCTGCGAAATCAATGTACGCTGTGTGAAAACACATTTCGCTAAAATAGTAGGTGCACATATTCTTACCTACGAAGAGTTATCTACAGTGCTCGTGCAGATTGAAGGATTACTGAATAGCCAACTCCTGGTCGTCCTCAATTTTGATCCTTCAGATATATCCCCTTTGACACCGACCGACCTGTTAAATGTAACGCATCATAAATTCTTACCCGCCGAAGATTTGACAGATGTTCAAGATAATCGTCTCTCACGATTACAACTAGTTAGCAAACTCACGCATATATTATCGCGCCGGTGGAGCCAGGAATATCTCACTTCTCTACAACAAAGAGAAAAGTGGAATACTCCTACGAACCCTGTAACGTTGGATTCTATAGAGATCATCAAGGATCAGAATGCACACCCAATGTGTTGGCCAATGGCAGTGGTATAATCACTCTACTCTGGAAAGGATGGCATAATAAGAAAGTCCGCATCACCTCCAAACATAAGGCCAGTGGTTCGGATTTGTCCGCTGCCTACTCAGTAAAATGTTTAATTAAACTGTCTCTTCGCAACTCTAGTTTAAGTTTAGTTTAACGCCTCTTATATTTTATCTCTTACTCTTTAATAATTAGAGGAAACCTCTAGGCCGGCGGAGATGTCTGCGCCATCTGTAATATTTTTATAACATCAACAGAACTAAATTACAAATTATTCACACACTCATTCACAACATTCACTCATTCTCTATCCCGCTCCCGTTCCAATGTTCACTCTCCTCTCACCGCCTAACCCTTGGCTGTGTTCACTTACACGCTCGAATCATCCGTGCGATTATCGCTCGATCATCCGGGGTTAGTGAACGATTTGGACGTCCACATACAACTGACAACTGTCAGTTTCATAGTATTCCTCCCCTCCCCTACTATTGATGACCCAGGCGAATGCCCGACGACGCCGTGAACGATTTCGAGTGAACGCGCGGGTGATCCGTGCGTCCTCGAACGTATAAGTGAACGGGCCTCTGGATGTACGAGCGTCTGACATTGAGTTATACGCAATCAAAAATCCTCAACATCTATCTATCTATACTATCTATCTTCTATCTATATATACTATAATAAAACTGTATATGGGCAAAATCTGTACATTAAATAATTTTTGAAAATTTTAATTGAGATAAACTTCAAAATCGATATGGAGTGCAAAAACGATATTTTTTTTAAAAAAATTGTCTGTCTGTCTGTCTGTCTGTCTGTCTGTCTGTCTGTCTGTCTGTCTGTCTGTCTGTCTGTCTGTCTGTCTGTCTGCCTGTCTGTCTGTCTGTCTGTCTCTTTGAACACGCATCACGCTGAAACTACCGGACGGATTTTGAGGCAACTTGGCACAGACATAGTTTATCAGATGGGTGAATATTATAAATACTTTTTGTCCCGAAAAAATAAAGGAGTCCTGCGGGATATGGGTCCAAATTCTGTACATTAAAGATATTGAGTATTTTTTGGAGGTTACTCTTTATTCGATAATGAAGCCTAAACTGCATGTTTTTCATTTCTGTCTGTATGTCTGTCTGTCTGTATCTTGGCCGCGCATCACACCGCCGGATCTACTGGATGAATTTAATTGAAATTTGGGATGATTTGAGTTCTTACTACGAAGTAGGACACTGGATACTTTTCATCCCGAAAAATTAAAGGGTTTCCGCAATATTGGGGTTAAAAGTTATTAAAAAGAACACGTATCACGCTGAAACTACTAGACGGATTTTTGATGCAAATTGACACAGTCATATACTTATAATAAAGCAATAGGTACGAAAAAGGCTGTAAAAAGAAGATGCTCTTGGGTGCTTAGAAAGGATATTGAAAACGTTTTTTTTAATCGTGTCGTTCTGTCTGTTTGTCTGTATGTTTGTTTGTTCACGCATCACGTAAAATTTATTGGACCGATAGCAATGCGGTTTTCGTTGTTAGATAGCTTAGGGTTTTTAAAACTGGTGTAATTGGTATCTCAATCTGGTGCGTTAGAAGCTAAGCAATTGATAAAAGTATTTTCGACGGCTAAATAAATTTTATCAAATGTTGGTATATTGGTCCTGGAATAGCACATTATGGTACTTTGAACCTAAAGAAAAGACCACGCGTGTGAAGCCGCGGGTACAGCTAGTACTATAATAAAACTGTAATATACTATAATAAAACTGTAACTGGGCTAAATGTGTACATAAAACATTTTTTGAAAAGTATAATTGAGATAAACATCAAAATCGATATGGAGTGCAAAACGCTTTTTTTTGTCTATGTGTCTGTCTCTGTCTGTCTCTTTGAACACGAGTCACCCGACCCCACCTGATTCCAATAATATAAACATATACACACCGTGGACATCGGCAAGTGAGGTTAAAGGGAGGGGAATGTTAGTATAAAAGCCCTGGCAACACCTGCGGAGGTTGTCATTCCACTACTCGCCTTGAAGAGGCAACACATATCTATAAAGTGCTAATAAGTTAATAAGTCATTATTGAACTTTAATAATTTGTAAAAGTGAAATTAAAATATATAGTTTTTTAACTATACGTTTTGCGTTATTTTGACTGGCGCCCAACGTGGGCCCAGCTAAGTAATTTTCAAGAAGTTCCAGAGTCTTCGAGCTCACCTCATGGCTCGCTTAAAAATCACGTGACTGTTAAGTCTTTAAAACTGGGCAACTCCGCAAACAAATTCGTCGGAATAACTACAAGGAAAAGGAATTAAAAAGGAAGGATATACTATGCTGCGACGTGTCTTCATCTGGAGCCACCTGTAAATACCCAGTAGCATTCATCCTGCCTCAAAATTCCTCTCCTACATTCACCTAAATTTGTTTATAACCTTAGATCTAGGCCTAAGTGTAGTAGTGTGATGAACGGTCCTCCTCCTGAGAACAATAGCGAAGGTTCACCAAGCTACGTGCCTAGAGCACCTAGTGAATCACAGGTCACACATAAATGAGTATGGACGCGACTAAATTAATAGGATTCGTACCATCTTATAATGGTGATCCTTTTACTATTTACAATTATTTAAATAGTACTAAGCAGTGGCTGCAAGTTGTAGGAAGTAGCACTCCTCAAAATGTAATGTTACTTCTAGGTAACTAGGTAAGTTAGATGGTAAGGCCGCTTTAACAGTATCTATGATAGACCACGGTTTCAACTGGGACATCATACAGAATTCTTTGAAAGTTGAATGTGGGGATAACAGAGAGTTCAATACTCTGTTAGTAGAGCTCTGCAATGCAAAGAAAAAAACAAATTACAAAGGATTAATTTTTGAATTAAAACATTTTTTTTTTTATAAAAAGCAAGCTAATCGACAAATATCAAAGTACTAAACAGTTAGTCGATGAGGTGATGGAACCGTACATTAATACGGCGCAAAACACTTTGAGAAATTCTTTGCCGTACCATGACCAAATTTACGTAAGCAACTGTAGTTTTAATGAAGCAGAGGGAAGGTTCGATAATATCAAACAAAAATTCTCAAATATTTTGCCACCACCACGAGTTTTGAATCAAACATACCTGAAAGGGCCGTTGCCCGGCTAAGGAAACGGACCTCCTTCTCAGGTAAAGGCGAGGAATTAAAACAAGATGGTAAATTCAATAACAAAGGGCTTTATTACAAAAAAATAGAAAAAGCACACATGAGTTATCGAATAATGGTACTCTCCCCTTTACTGAGGAATTCAAAAAAAAAAAATTTACACTTAATTTAGTTTGTTCTGCATCAAAATAATTATAAACAGCAAGATCTTATAATAGGAAATAACTTAATACTCAAAACTCAAATTTTCTCAAATATGATTACAATTTCATCTAACATATAAATTTTAGTAGATAACTCCGGCCTGTATGATATGAATTTACAATAGAAAAGCTGTATCCTAGGTTAGTAAACTTAGAGAGTCTGTGCTCAGCAGACCAACATGTATTGGTCACAACGCAACGGAATAATCTTGTCTTTGTCATAGAATGTTCTAAATTAAAAAGAACTTGTGCAGAGTGTGTGTGTGTATGATTGTGTTTCCCAGAGGGAAATCAAACTCTAAAAACAGAAAGTAAAACAGAATCTAAGACAGAAGGTATATAGAAAATAAACAGAAAGTGTCTAGATAATATCAGAAAGTATCTTGATAATAACAGAAAGTATCTAGATAATATCAGAAAGTATATAGGAAATAGACAGAAAGTATCTAAATAATAACAGAAAGTATCTTTCAACAATATATTAACCCACAAGTAGGCGAAGGCATCCCTCAACACTGTAGCTCGCTGACTCAAAATGATTTGGAGTGGACCAACCTGGAAGCTTCCTGGGACGCCGTATCGTCGTCTCGCGTACCGCCGCGGAACGCCTCCTTACTCCACTCGATCAGCTCCTACTGCTTGACCACGAACGGTGGTGATATCTTCTACTGGACAGGTGGTGTGTTGGAGTCCTTCTGGAGTCCCTCGTAGACCGGCTTCTTCCACGAACGGTGGTGAGCCCCGGGTGATCGCGCACAGCAGCTCGCAGTGGTGACGACAATAGCCGACCGTAGATGCACGATATAACCTGAAACCCACGTTCCTTCGTGTTCAAATGTGTCTCGAGATGCCCGCCTTAGATAGACGCGGTGCAAAATCAAAACAGATATTTCGTTGGAACAATACTGAAGTCACGAGAAATCACACTAACCTGGCTTTTGCACTCGTATACTTATTTCGCCTGTAACAGGGCAGCTTCGTTCTGGACAGCGTGCCTCGGTCGTTTTGTTCACACAAGAGAACTGCGTGTTTTTTCTGCTGCCTGCGTCGATCTTAATTACGTGCCAACTATGTATGCAAAATTCAGATTTACGTCCGAAATCAAAATCCAATCCACAGGCTTCTCTTTTGTATATATACGATCTTTGGTTTGCATCTTCGAGTAGCATTCTACTGAGATCTTGAACTTCCGGTCATCTCGAAAAGTCCAGAACTAACTCTGCCATGTGCTTCGTAAAGTAGACCTTGTCGGCCTAGTAATACTGGTCACTGTCCTCCAGCCAGTTCTGCTACATTCCAGCCAGCATCCGGTGTTTACTTGAACAAGTCTATAGAAAAAAAAACAACTCTCTGGAACTTTGACGTGATTTTTGCATTATGTCAAAACCTTCCATGGTGTGACCATCGCAAGCGATTTCTAGATTTAAATTATTTTCGACATATCAAACGCTGCATTCTGTAATTATTATTTGTTAGCCAACTTAAAGATGCGACCTATTCTGGATTTTTAAACAAGCCGTTCCTCTTCCAAAGTTATTCAGAGCCCGAAATATTCCTGGAACGTCAATTATTAATAGCAACACTAAGAAGCTCGCTACTTGCCGATAGAGATCTCCACTTAGTTTCCACCTTTCTTCTAGTTCACGCCACTTGTAGCTAGCTGTCGCTGCGTGGATTAACCATTTTATCTATTTTGAGACAGTAGATGAAAACTTTTCCCTTTCACTCGCAGAGGCAAATTCAACCATTATTTCTTGATTCTTAGATAGGCGAAATTATCAATCTGTCTTCAACAAGAAAAGCTTTCATTATTCCTTTAACGAAGAAAGTGGCGCACGCGTGGTGGAGTTCGGCGTTTTTTACAAACTCGGCGTCTGGTTTTCAGATACGGAGAAAACACAACTTGATCTAATAGAAAAGACGCCGCTCCTCGCCAGATGGCGTTGTACTATATATTTTATTATCGAGATCTATAACAAAATCTAATTTGGAGTCATGATTTAACATGTTACATACCAACCACAAAATTCACGTCATATAACTCCTATGCAAGGCCAGACACATTCGTATCCACCATCACAAAGGTTCATTATGCAGCGAATGAACAATACGCCACAATATTATGCTGTTAGACCGTCAAACAATGCAACGATTCCACAGTATCAAGTTCGAAGTCAGTGGGTAACTAACATTGTGGTTTAAATTGCACTCACAGTGCTGAGACTGCAAACACTGCTAACGATCGGTTTATATTGTTGGTCAGCATATGCACGCTAACAAATTAAACCGACGATTGCATGCTTGTGTCATTTGAGTCAGTTGTTCTACCTACTGTTGTTTTGTTTTGTTTTTAGTTTTCTCATTTCTCTCTTAGTTCTGTTTAATTCGTTTGCTTCTGCTAAAAGAATATAATCATTATTATATGTACTGGCAGTCTGGCGGGAGTTCCAACAATATATCAACACAGAATGACATATGTCAATTGAATTTGACGTTACCGCATACGCTGCTCTACCTCTTTTTTGTGATCGTTGTGTGCACACTAAAATGACGTCACTCCTGACGTCATGTGTCCGACGTGGAGAATAAATGCGCATTTTAATCCGACTTTGTGCGCGCTGATAGTACACATAGCGCACATTGGTGCAATTTAAACCACAGCATAACAATGCTAATGGTAATGGGTTCTCGCGTCCACAGTATAAGTTCTTTCAACAACCTCATTCATCAAATCAATCCAAACAAATTGCGGATGCTTCAATGAGGACGGCTACTCAATTACGACCAGGGCAAATTAATTTAGGGAAAGGTAAAGTTGCTGAGGAAATTTTCCATTATCTGGAAGACAACCAACAGTCTGACGAGTCTGACGAAAACTTAGTTTCATTTTACGAAGAATACCAAGATTATGAGTATTATAATGACATTCCAGAATATAATGAATGCAACCAAAATTTTCAAGAAGACCAAGGTCACGAAGACGGATCATAGAATTTAATCATGTAAAATCCTATCTGCCTTACTTTGAAACTGACGAACCAAAATTAAAATTTTTAATAGATACCTCCCGGTATCTATTAAAATTTTTAATTTTGGTCAACGATCTTTTATAACAAATTCTGTTCATAAAAAATATTTCTCGGAATTCGGGCAACCTGAAAAGTTTGTCGTTAGAACATCACACGGCATTACGTCACATAATGGCATTATAGAAACCCCTTTTTGGTGCCGATATTTTGGTGCAGACAAAGGTCCGATGAAATTTTATGTATATAATTTCAGTGCCAAGTATGACGTTTTACTAGGGACCGATATGATCGAACAAATAGGCGCGATAATTGATTTGAAAGAAAGAAAGTTAACTATGCCAGATCATGAATTACTGATATTTCATATGACAGACGACGATAACCTAAACATTAAAGATTTGTGTAATACATACGGCGATTTATTTACTGAAGACGTCACGAACAGTGCAACTACTAAAATAAAACATCATATTTGCACGATAAGTGAGGAACCTATTTATCAACGACCATTTCGACTGCCACAAACACAACAAGAAGAAATTCACAAACAAATCAGTAAATTATTGCAAGAAAAAATTATACAACCTTCAGAATCCCCTTGGGCCTCACCGGTTCACATAGTACCTAAAAAAATGGACCAATCCGGTGTACAAAAATGGCGTATGGTGATAGATTATAGAAAATAAAACGAAAAAACGAAGTGCGATAAATTTCCACTGCCTAATATAGAAGAATTATTTTCTAAGTTTAAGGAAACACTTACTTTACGACGTTAGACTTAACGTCAGGCTATCATCAGATTATGATTGATAATGACTCTACAGAAAAGACTGCATTCAGTACTTCTGACGGACATTATGAATTTCTCAGAATGCCGTTTGGATTGAAGAATGCCCCGGCAACATTACAACGCATGATGGATAACGTGTTGAAACAAGAGATATCAGGAAACATTTGCCTCGTTTACCTTGATGATATCATTGTCTATTCAAAGACAAAGCAAGATGATATTAATCGATTACAACAGGTGTTTGAAGCGTTACGGCGAGCGAACCTGAAGCTCAATAAAAATAAGTGTGTATTCATGACAGAGGAGATTGAATTCTTAGGGCACGTTTTGAATAAAGATGGATTAAAACCAAATCAAAAAAAGATAGAAGCAATTCAAAAGTTTCCCATACCAAAAACTTTGAAGGAAATTAGAGCCTTTCTTGGTTTGATAGGATACTATCGGAAGTTTGTTCTTAGTTTGAGTAAAATTATTAAACCTTTAACTGAGGCTACAAAAAAGGATGCTACGATAAATATACATAATAAAAAATATATCGAAGCGATTCAAACCTGTAAACACTTATTGACGAATGCGCCAATATTAGCATTCCCTGACTTTGATAAAACTTTTGTGATTACAACAGATGCATCCGATATAGCTTTAGGAGCTGTCTTAAGTCAAGATAATCATCCGATAGCCTATGCATCCAGAACTTTAAGTAGTACTGAACAAAAGTATAATACGACTGAATAAGAATTATTAGGAATACTTTGGGCAGTTACTCAATTTAGACCTTATGTCTATGGAAGGAAGTTTACTTTGAGAACGGACCATAAGGCAATGATATGGTTAGCCAAGCTTAAGGAACCAAATCAAAGGTTAACTAGATAGAAATTAAAGTTACAAGACTATGATTATTCTATAGAATACGTTAGAGGTAAAGATAATTATATAGCTAACGCCTTGAGTAGAATTGAAATTTACCACATGGATGGGAACTCAATGGAAGTCAACGCAACTCACTCCAACTCTACTGGTCGTACTCTTCAGGTTGATTCTGACAAAAGTAGGACTTTATCCTTAAATTCGGAATCCCAAGAAACTATACAGTCTAATCAGCAAAATAGTGACGAAGGTATACCAATAATGCATGCTTATCCACCAAAAAGGTTAAGGCGTGTTATTTTTGAGTTGGCATCTTTTGAAAGAGCAGTACAAGGAAATGGGATTTGGTATTTTTATATTCCACCTAGAAAAGAGGAAGAAATCATTAAGCGATTTATGTTAGAGTATTTGTCTCATGAAAAATATGCTTTCATAATTCCAAATGATGACTTATATAACAAAGTGACAGACACCTATAGAAAATATTTTGATCAAACTAAATTTAAACCAGTAAGGTATACTAAATCGCTTATCAAAATAAATAATAAAGAAGAACGATTACAATTAATAAAAGATTACCATTTACAAGATAATAAGCACGCTGGTATAGAGAGTGTATATAAACAATTAAAAGAAAAATATTATTGGGAGAACATGAAGAAACAAATAAAAAAAATACATTCTTTTATGCGAACCATGTAAGAAAGAAAAATATAATAGACATCCTCATGTTACTTTGTCTTAAGAAACAGAAACGCCAAATGAACAAATGGATATATGGCATATAGATTTTATGTCTTTAGAAAAGGAATGGTACTTAACTATTATTGATTAATTTTCTAAATACGCTATAATAAAAACTGCGGAGAAAAGTAAAGTTTATGATGTATTAGGTGAAATATTTGCGATGATAGGATCACCTAATAAAATAATTCATGATGGAGAACAGTCATTTTGTAGTGAAGTAATTAAAGAGTTGTTACAAAATTATAACATCACTAATCATACTACCTCACCACAACATCATAAATCAAACTCTAATATAGAAAGGTTACATAGCACAATTTAAGAATTATATAGATTACAAAGAGATTCAGAATTAAATAAAGATCAAAAGATTTATTTTATTACTCATTCCTATAACAACACTACTCACAGTGCAATAAATATGTCTCCCTTTGAAGTTCATTTTGGACGAAAACCCAAACTACGTAGTTTTGACAATTTGAGAGTAGCAATTCAACATTAAACTTCTCAACAAAAAGAATTTGTTAATCAGTTAAATCAGGACGTTCATAATTTATTAAAAGAAAATAAAAAGAAACGAAATGATAGGATTAATAAAAATATAAGACCACCAAAGTCGTTCAAAGTAGGAAGTGTAGTATATTTAAAGAATAGTAGAGCAGAAAGGCATAAAACTAATCCAACGTTTTTAGGTCCTTATACAATTATTAGTTGTGAACCAAATAATACATACAAATTAAGCAATGGAAGAGTTTATCACATAGAAGAACTTTATGTTCCAGAATCATCATCATCCTCGGGTACAAACTCAGACCATTAGGGTCAGATGAGCACGTTATCTTGGTAGAAATGAAACCTACTTGTATTGTCGCAGGAAGGTGGTCTATTATACATAAGTTAGATATTAAGCCTATATTAGATGATCATTTAATCGATATTATTAATAACAAAGTAATAACCCAACCTATAATCGATGATGTAAAATCTATTTATGACAGAGTCAATATAATATTGGATCATTTAACTGAAAGATTTAATCATTTGAATGTAAAAAGTAGATTAAAAAGAGGTTTAATAAATGGATTAGGGCCTAAAAAGTCTATTACAGGAAATCTAGATCAAGATTGTCAAATTGTCATGTATTCAAAAAGATTTAGAGACTGTAAGGGTAGCTTATAATAAGCAAATATCTGTAACTGATGAGACATTAGAAGAATATAATAAACAAATTAAAAAGATAACAGAAATCCAGATAATATTAGATAACCAATTTGTACAGACATATAACAGCGAGGCGCAACAAAAAATTGCCTTCAATATTTTATTACAAGCGCAAACTTTGCAAGATATAGCTGAAAGATTAGCAACAGCAATTACTTTTGCGGAACATCACATGTATAATTACAGTATAATTAAGTCTCATATTTTAGAGGATACCTTAAATAAAATATCAAAAAATGTAATCATATCAGATAATGTCAACAATTTAGAGCCGTTTATTAACGTTAATAGTAAAATTATAGATAAGATTGTATATTTTATCATATAAATTCCTTTGGTTAAGCCCCAGGTTTATAATACTAAGAAAATTATACCCATTGTCCAAAAATCCCTAACCTGTACCTATCCTGTAATGCGAAAGGTTATGTTGGCCTACACTGAACTTGAAATTTACGAAGTTGAAGATTGCACGGAACTACATGAACAATTTATATGCAAGGAAAGTATTCTACAAAGAAATATTTGCGAAACAGATTTTATTTTAAAGAAAGACTCTAACAGGTGCAATACGGTGCCAATAAAATGTCCAGAAGAAGAACTCCAAGAACTAACCTCAAATACAATCTACATATATTTTAATAAAACTACAGAAGTTACAGTTCAATGCGAAAAGCTGGAAGATACAATGTGGATAAAAGGACCACACATACTTAACGGTGAAAGTTGCAAAGTTAGCATAGCTAGTATAAAAAGATTTCAGACTGAGGAATCTAACGATAAAGTGATAATTACCAAACTGGAACTAAACAAACAGGATGATCTACTAGAAATGGAATCGACATATGATACAAGCAAAATAACAGCGAAGTTAAAACAAATACAACAAATAGAAAAATTACAAATTCAAGGAACACATAATTTAATACAATATGGATGGATAACTTTAATAACTTTGCTAATAATGGAATACGTCCTTATGAGAAGAAGAAGAAAAAGGAGAAGTATAAAATCCCTGGCAACACCTGCGGAGGTTGTCATTCCACTACTCGCCTTAAAGAGGCAACACATATCTATAAAGTGATAATAAGTTAATAAGTCAATAGTGAACTTTAATCATTTGTGAAAGTGAAATTAAAAAAGTTTTTTTTTAAACTATACGTTTTGCGTTATTTTGACTCACGCATCACGCTGAAACTACCGGACGGATTTTGATGCAACTTGGCACAATCACAGCTGATGTTATGGATTAACATTTCGAATACCTTTTATCCCGGAAAAATAAAGGGTTCCCGCAGGATAAGGGTTTAAAGTTATTTAAAAGAACACGTATCACGCTGAAACTACGGGATGGATTTTGATGTAACTGGTCACAGTCAAAGTTCTTATTATGTGTTAACATTTAGAATACTTTTTATCCCGAAATATAAAGGATTTTTAAGGGGTCCAAAGTTATGATAAATTTAAAGTAATACATCCGTTTATAGAACGGTACCGAATTTCGTCATTTCCTCCACATACATTTTCCTTGATATTTTTAAGGCTGCTATAATTTTCTGAATTGAACCTTCAAGTTTTATTTGAAAACATGCACATAAATATGTACAGACGACTGCGCGTTTATTATATCTTGGGACATTGATAATATATTATAACACAGAGACCGTGTTGGCGTCGGGCATGTTTTCAAAAAAGCGAAAATCCAACTTTTATAGCCGAGCTGAGATGATACCGTAACACAGATTTCTGTCAACAACCTTCAGTGGCGATCCGACATAGTCGCTACTGAAGGTTGTTAGCCTGTGCTAACAACCTTCAGTAGCGACTATGTCGGATAGGTGTAGGTAGGTAAGTATTTTGGTACTTTTGGTACTGGAATAACTCATAGGATCCTTATATCCCAGAATAACTACCACGCGAGCAACGCCGCGGGCACAGCTAGTAATCAATAAATATATATCACCGCGATGCGAGTGTGTGAAAACTGAAAACCCAAAAATACAATTGACTTGTAGTGGAAACATAATCAGTGCCTGAAGCCTGTGGATTGCTGCTCACCACCAAAGCTATCGAAGAACTCGCATCCAGACGGTAGGTACCTATCCTTCCTTATTTCCCCACAAGACTTGCCAAATGAAATTCAAGATCCATCAATAGAACAGCGACTTCCAAATCCAACGATTCCTGTAATTAATGTTGATCCTAATCCTGAACTTAACAACTTACCTTCAACTTCACGACTCGATCCTGGTCAAAACGTTAGAGGGGGAGTGATGTGGCGACCCAAACGCTACATTGAAATCAGTGCCATCTAATCCGATATCAAGCGAACTAAATCACATCGATCACAGCTGGTTTAAGAGTACACTACAAAGCCTGCATCGCGCAAGTGATATTCTCGCCGCGAATTAGAATGTATAGAATATCCTACGAGTAACAGTCGGACAGCTGTCCCCGGGCCAACAACACCTGGCTCGGTCGGAAGTACTTCCCGTAATGATGGAGGAGCTTCAACAAGTGGATACCTATACCCTACCTACACCTTTACACACCTTTACCTACACAGTGGTGACCCCGACGTGATGTCGTCGACCATGATCACCCGCAGCCGATGATGTCAGAAGTGGTATGATTCACAACTACCCTCACCCACTTCCAAAACATGCACACCTTCCGCAGACCCTTCATTCCTTCCGTTCCTCCCAGCGGCTTGAGGAAAAAGAGTACCCTCACAAAAAAATGCAACTATACAACCACAAAAAAATATACACCAAAAAGTCGCTATCCTACTCCTCACCCCTCAGCATCATCATCGAGCATCAGCAGCAAGCCAGCATCCAGCTTTATCTTCAGATCCAACGCAGTCGACTTACCGTGCTTCCTGGATCCCGATCATTACAGGCTCACCGGCGATCGGAGCACACATTTCACCGCATCTCACACCTGGATCATCGCCTGGCCTCTCTGCAGCGTGTACACCGTGAACCAACGCTACAGCTCATCACACACAGTCCCTGGCTCAGTCCTGAACACCTGAACCTGGTCTCGGTCACTAGTGGCCACCAGGGATATTAAGTCACTACACCCGACTCAACGTAGACGGTCTCGACTCATAGTAGACAACTAGCGACACGACGTCGTGGATACGGTCGGCGAGTTCAGCTAGTACTTCGAGCGAAGACGTCATTTGCGAAGCTATGATTGTCTGCGTGCTGTTCGGTAGGCGACTGGTCCAAATAGTACGAATAAAATCTTCTGGATTTTCGGGTCCGGCTAGGTGTTGTAGGTGACGTAAGAATTGGGATGGTTTGCGGTCACCGAGTTCTTCGTGAGTCAGAAGTCGTTTAACTTTCCGTTCCCGTGATGCGGACAGTCGTTTAATTAATTCTGATTTTAATTTTTCATACTTGTCCGTGTCAGGCGGATTGATGATGATTTCTTCCACCTCGGATGCGTACTGCGGGTCTAGCTGGCCGATTACGTAGGTAAACTTTGTGTTGTCAGTGGTAATGTTGGATATCGCGTACTGGCCCTCAATTTGCGCGAACCAAAATTACCAATGAACCAATACACATCCCGCCATTTTGGCCTGAAAAACCGGCTAGCTTTTCAGGCCAAAATGGTGGGATGCGTATTCAGACACGACAAACATCTTCGTTCTTCATGGCGGCGTCTTGCGGCATCTTATTTGTGACGAACGGTTCAAAACAGGTCACCAGTTTGGTGGTTTAGGTTGGTATGTAAAATATAAGTTCATAAATTCACTGCACAACAGTTTATTGCCACTAATATTTAGTAGAAGGTGATTATCACAAAAACAAATTTACAATATCAAAACAATAGACGCTCGTTATCCGATCGTCCATATCGACTCTCGCGCCTCTGCCGTCGCGCAGGCAAACTTATTCCCTCCGTAACCATGGCAACCAGTGCGTTGCCATGGCTACACCGCACCGCGCATATTCAAATCATATTAAATGAGTGACATGCTATAGAATAAAATATTATACATTTATCAATAATGCAAGAGCTAATCCTACTCCTGCGAGTACTGATCCTAATGATACAATAAATTACAACTATTCCAAATTTCTAAAAACAATGAACAGTAAAACATTCAGTTCTGATGCAAAATTTCTAGAATCTAACTCTAGCGTCCCTAAGAGCACTGACAAAACAATCGTGATTCCAACTTCCGTTGACCTTGACGAAAATAACCCTCATGTAGAAGAAATATTAAGCAAATTGGAAAATAAAGAAGTAATTCTAGATATGGAAATACACTGCATTCAATTATAAATTTTGAACTCAAAGGCTGCTCCATATATTTTCTATTCACCAAAGTCAATCATTTTGATAATGCTTCATAAGAAGATTTATACACTAGCCTAAAGAATTTACGTAAGGAAATCGTTCTGAAATCGAAAAGCCAGTTAAGCATCACAGACTTCAAAAATCCTTTTGAATCTCACTCATACAGAAAATTGTATAACATCATGCTATTTCTTTTTCACAATACAAATATACATATTACTATTCAAGTATTCACCAAAATGCTGTAACATTTCCGTCCTTGAGCGAAATCAAGAAAATTCTTCCCGAAAATCACGACATACCCATTGCAGGTCACTTAGGAAGTGTAAGAATGCTAAAGCGAATCCAAGAGAAATACCACTGGAAAGGAATGCGTAATGACATAGAAAATTATGTTAAATCATGTAAGCCATGCCAAGAAAACAAAGCACTTAGAAAAGTAAATAGCGCTCATAAGCAAATAACTACTATGCCAATGACCCCTTTTCAACGCCTTGCATTGGACACCACTACACCACACATTGGTCCACTTCCAGAAACGGGCCCTAGAAAATTGAAGTACATCCTTACCTTGCAAGACGACCTCACTAAATTCTCTCCTTAGCCTACCCTATTCGATCAACAACAGCTGAAGAAACCTGTGAATGTTTGTTATATTTTATTTCCTTATTTGCCACACCTAACACCATTCTAACTGATCAAGGCTCAAATTTCACTGCAGAACTCTTCAAGAAAACGTGTGAGTTCTTGAAGGTCAAGCAGTTATGGTCTAGCTAGTCCTCACCTTGACACTACCGATCTTTTCCAAACCGAATGATAAATGACCTTATGTCTATGAACATAAATTCGATTTTCCTATGTCAACATGTCAACATGTCATGTGTTGATGCAAAACGAATGTCCCAAGCGAACGACAAAATACCTATGTGATCATACTTAGCGTTTTTAACAGTTGTTTTCGAACTTGCTACAAAACGAACGGCCCCTATGTAACTCTGTGGCTAAAAAAAAACTGCAACATAATTCGACGTAGTGATTATATTCTCTTTGATAATTCGTAAACAAAACGAACGGGTATCTCTGTGGGTAAAAAAAAACTGCAACTTAGTTCGTAAACAAATCTAAACAAAAAAAAGTTGAAAGATCTCGGTCGGTTGATCGGTTCTATTTATTTTGGTAAATTATAGTTTATTCGAGATTCATTGAAGCCAAAAGTAAAGAAAAGGCTGCAAAACGTATCTTCGCCAGTTACTGCGAGATATCATGGAACTGGAGGAGGACGTAAACTGTAAGTAAACGGAAGCTTTGCACAATAACATCCATGATTTTACTTGGATCTTAGCTATTATTTAGATTTACCGCTTACCGGTTAAGTAAGTACTTAGCTTAATACTGTGAAATTTAACTACAACCTACGACCGTTGTATCTAGTTACCTACCTACTGTTTCTTGTTGTTCTGCAGTAAACTAATCAGTGTTCTAGGTACAAAAAATAAAAATAAGTACTACTCATTTTAGTTATGGAATGTACTGTCTGCCGTAACACTAATATCTATATCGGGTGCATTATAAAACTATTATCTGTATAGGACACGTGTGTAATTTACAGTAGATGCAGATGAAGAGAGGAGCGATGCGGGTGCCAACGAAGATCCCATCGAAGATGAGTCAGACGAGGAGGAGCAACACTTTGACATCACCCTCGCAGCCTCACATTCTGTTGGTATCATTTTACATATGTATATTATTTGTGCATGTCAGTTTTTACAGCTTGTACACATTTTCATGGTAAGTATACTATTTCCTTGTCCAATTTCATCAAGGTCAGTTCTGACGCTTAGTTGTGAAAAGGTAACAAACAGGCAGAGTTTCTTTTGCATTATATTATAATGTGATTACTGTTCACGATATGTGAATGTGCTCCGGGAGCTATACAGTTCGGCAACAATGCAAGTGAAACTGCACGAACTAACCAAACCTATTTCGATCAAGAGGGGGGTGAGACAGGGAGACACCATTTCACCCAAGCTTTTTACGGCGGTTTTGGAAGACGTCGTAATAACGCTTGAATGGGACACATGCAGCATAAACATCAACGGCGTCTACCTGTCTCATCTAAGGTTTGCAGGTGACCTCGTATTGTTTGCTGAAGACTTGTACGATCTCCAAAGCATGCTACAAGAACTGTCGGATGCTTCTTTGAGAGTAAGTCTAAAGATGAATATGACCAAGACCAAAGTGATGTCGAACGATTCTGTTAAATCCCATCCAATTCTTGTTGGTAAAGAAAGCATAGAGGTGGTCGAAAATTATGTGTATCTTGGTCATGTTCTATCTTTTGGTAAAGAGCATCAAAACAGAGAGATCGCCAGGCGAATTCAACTTGGTTGGGCGGCATTTGGATAGCTGGATGATATCCTTAAGTCACACCAAATCCCACAGTGTCAAAACTCGTCTCTTCAATCAGTGTGTCCTGCCCACCATAACATATGGTGCCGAGACATGGACCCTCACGCATGATGCTGTGCACAAAATCAAAGTAGCACAGAGAGCCATGGAGAGGTCTATGCTTGGCATTAGACTTCAAGATCGAGTCCGTAACGTTGAGATTCGACGAAGAACAAAAGTTCGGGACGTCGGAACCTCAGTAACGAGACTAAAATGGAATTGGGCAGGACACATAGCCAGGCGAAGTGACGACAGGTGGTGTAGGACGGTAACCGAGTGGTGGCCGAGACGGAAAGCGAAGCGTTGGTTGTCCAGCAACTAGATGGGCCGACGATATTGTTAAGATCGCGGGTCGAACCTGGATCCAATTGGCACAGGACTGAGGCGAATGGTGTATTAAAAGAGAGGCCTATACCCAGCAGTGGGACGAGAAAGGCTGTGGATGATGGATGATGACAGGGCTTGATGTACCAGTAAAATTGTGGTAATGTTACCACTGAAAAACAAAGGTAGCGTTATGAGTAAATGTAACATTCTATGGTAAAACATTAATAAATTTACTTGTTAACAGTAAATCTAAGTAACATTACACATAATTTCATCAATAAACTTAAAATTAGGTGTTAAAATTATGGGGCAGTCTACGAATAAGTAATAAGTCAGGAAACGTAACAGCGTTAATAAAATGACCCAACAAAAGTCGTGCCCAAGTAGGTGGGGCTTAAAAGTCGTGTCCAGCGCGTCATCAGTCGTACATTTTTCATGCAAGCAAGCACACGTCATATCTTCGCGTACGTTTTAATTTTATCATTGTGAACCACAGCTGTGAATCATGATGCCAGCATGTGTTGTGAAGTGGTGCAGGAGCCATACAAGATTAAAATGTCCAGTGATCACTTTTCACCAGTAGTAGTTGCAAAATTATAATTATATTCAAAGACGTTCAAATACATTATCAAACCGCAATGGTCAATACTATGCAAAATGAAGTCAGTCATTTTTTGCACTAAAGTTTAATTTCTACTCGATGAAATTTTGAAATTAAGCTGTTATTTTTTTCACGCAGATGATTCATACCTAAGAAATGTCAACATATTTAGGAGAATACTAAACAAAATGAGCAAATAAACAATAATGAACGATTACAGTTGGTATGTAATATAGGTTCGGTTTTTTCGACTCATGGGAATAACAATAGCATTAAAAAAACAGTTCATAGTTTGATCGAATTAAAGCACGTTTAATTTTTCAGGCTACTGAAAATTCACCTTCTGGAAATTTTAAAGTGTTTGATTTACCTGAGTTGCTCAAAAAAACAAATAATGCAAACCCTCAAGGAATAAGGCACAAAAACTTGTAAGATTTCACTATTATTTTTTGCACTTAATATTTAGGTTTGATAGGAATTTTTATTTTAGCTGTATATGTGTATCTATTTCAATTAGAGACAGTCTTTCATAGATTTGAAACTGATCTTCAATAAGGTTATTCTCCTGAAAATAACCTTACCAACCAAGAAACACAAAATTAAAAAATACTCTTATTTCAACCGAAGTCTTTAGTTTTGAAGAAAGAGGATCAAGCGTTACGCCGATAAATATACCATCGTCAGATATTGAATCTGCTCTGAATACTCCTAAAACACACATTTTAAAGCAAAAACTAAGAAATAAACTATTTTGGCAGTATAACGACTATCACAGATCAGAAATCTACAACGCCCAAATAAAAGATTAACTATGAAGAATATTTCACTTAAAATATTTTATCCCAATTGAAGAAAAATGGATTTGGCGATACTACAGAAAATACTGCATTGAATGATTTTTCGGACGATATAGTTTTAGCCCTAAATTAAAAGGAAAAAGTCAAAAGTTACTTTGATCTTTGATGGCTGTGCATCTAACATCGCTACGGCTAAGATGTTGGGTTGCAATTTTGAAGACACAAACAATTCAAAATCGTTTTTTGACCACCCATCTACCGGAGACCCAGTAGTTGTAATATTAGATCCATTTCATATGGTGAAACTTGTGCGTAACACATTAGAGGAAAAAGACACTCAAAGATAAAAACAAGAAAAAAAATTGAGTGGGCACATTTGCAGAAACTGAAAAATGTTCAAGATATCGTTGGATTGCATTTTGGGAATAAATTGTCAAATCGGCATCTATACTTCCGAAATAATATCATGAACGTGAAACTAGCGATTCAAACCTTAAGTCAAAGTGTAGCTGATGCGATTAAGTTTGGTTCGCAACAGTTAAACATGCCTGATTTTCAAGAAACAGATGCAACTGTTAGCTTTTTAGAAAAGTTTAACAACCTTTTCGACATACTAAATTCAAGACCGATCGATACGGGTTTAAACACCCTTTTTCAGTGGTAGAAAAAGAAAAACTACATGACGTTTTGGATCAAAGCGAAAAATATATTAAAGGTCTCTAAATCAATGTGCAGTCAAAAAAAACTCGAACAGTAAATGGACAAAGAGTAACAGTATATACTAACTCTTTGAAACCAGTGACCAAAACTCAGTCCAAAACTGGACTTCTAGGACTCCTCATATGTATTTCAAGTTTTAAATTACTTTTTGCACGGCTAGTAGAGTTACAAATATATAAATTTATTTAACCATATTAAGCCAAGATCATATTGAGTTGTTTTTGGAGTGATCCGCAACCACGGCCGTTGCAACAATAACGCAAACGCCTGACAGTTTATGGAAATATATAAAAATAATTTACTGAACTTGAACCTCAGCTCTAAATTCACAGGCTGACAAGAGGACATTCTGTTTTAAATTTCTCAGAATCCGTCTTCACTACATTGCGAAGAAAGATTCTCTTTTAATGTCTTCTGGACAAAAACTTAATAAATTAATTATATTTCGTGGGACAAATAATTTAATTAATTGTAAAAAGTGAGCCAAAAAAAAAACATTGTACAGTAATATTGTTTTATTACTGACTTGGTCCGGTCCACTTATTGCATAACATCGTCCACGCCGCTATGACGCAGCTGTCATAGCAGACATTGCATTACGCGCGTGAACCAATCCCTGCTTTCGTTCTGAATTTAAACCAATCACCAAGCATGTCTATTTGTAACCTCGGAAGTGATTCGTACTTTGAATCTTACGTCGTTTTGGTTTGAAGTAGGGGCACTTTTATTGTGACATTTGTTCTGAATTAGAGTTCCTGACTTATTTTTTATTCGTAGGGGGCAGTCTGCCTCTTTTTCCTGCATGCGACACTACAGGTTACAACAGACTGCCTCTTTTTTGGTGTGTGCAACGCTACAGGCGTGATTACAAAATATACATACCATATTTTGTGTTGGTGCTTATTGTGTGATGTGAAGTTTTTTATACATATAAAGGTATTCATTTTTGTTAATTGATTATTTGTTTGCCGCTCATTCTTCACTCACTCTTCACTCACTCTTGACTTGAACACACTAGGGTTATAATTTACCGGAAACACTGACGAGGGCAGGGCATTCCACTCCTTTGCAGTTCTTATAATAAATGAAGAAGCGTAACGCTTCGTTCTTGTGCGAGGTATTTCAACCATGAAAGAGTGGCGCTTTGCTGATCGTCTAGTCGTACGGTGATGGAAAGGTGATGGGGGAATCAGGTTGTGCAGTTCTTGTGCACACTCTCCATAGTGCAATATGTAGAATACCGCCAGGCTTACTACCTCACGTCGATGCGCCAGACTTTGAAGCTTACTCTTTACCAGAGTGTCATCCCCAATGAGCCTGATAGCACGTCTCTCAATTGAATCCAAAGACTCGAGCTGATACTTGGCAGAACCGTTCCAGAGGTGGCAGCAGTACTCCATACAAGATCGGACCTGTGCTTGATAAAGATTCAAAAGCTGTCCCGGTGTGAAGTACCGCCTAACCTTAGACAAAATACCAAGTTTTTTTGCAGCTACCTTGGCTTTGGATTCAATATAAGATCCAAAATTCAGGTTTGATGTGAGTTCGACACCCAAAAGCTCCAAATGGTCGCCTATTGGTATTGTTACACTTTGGAAAGACTGAGATTAATTTAGAGGACTCTTTTTAGCAGAAAACAAACACGCCTGCGTTTTAGTAGCATTCAACTTAACCAGGTTAGCATCGCCCCAATCGGACACGGCTTCTAAGGCTAAATTTAAACGGTCTACCATAGCCTCTCTCTGAAGCTGGACAGCGTCACAGCTGGCTTGAGCATTGGAAGTGTATCTCTCAACTACAGTACTGTCATCAGCATACCCAAAGGTACCGGGCTTCAGAAGGTCATTAATGGGCAGTAAAAACAGTGTAGCCGAGAGAACCGATCCCTGAGGTACACCGGCATTGATAGCCATTTGATCAGACGAGCAGCCCTCTAAGACTCCTCGAATAGATCGTTCCCTCAAGAAATCAACTATCCAATTGCATAAGCCAACAGGTAACCCATATGAGGAAAGCTTGTTTAAAAGGCCATCGTGCCAGAGCCGATCAAATGCCTTCGATATATCAAGGGAGACGGCAAGCGCCTCACCATGCATCTCTATGGCTTCGCTCAGTACGTGAGTGGCATACGCGAGAAGATCCCCAGTAGACCGGTTTCGGCGAAATCCGTATTGCCGGTCACTGAGAAGATCATTGTCTTCAAGTTATGCCAAGAGCTTAATGTTTATAACACGCTCCATACACTTACAGAGTAAGGAGGTTATTGAGATGGGACGATAATTGGCCGGATCTGCACGACTACCCTTTTTTGTTACTGGTTGTACATTGGCAAGCTTCCAGCTCTTCGGAACTATACCTGAGTGAAGAGAGAGGCGGTACAAACGCGTTAAGATGGGAGACAATTCGGGCGCACAGTTTTTCAACTCAATCGCTGGAATACCATCAGGACCACTGGCCTTGTTCACATCTAGAGCTCGAAGCGTTCTGAGAACCTCCTTCTGGCGAATGCGAATTTCGGGCATAAAAACCCCGCAATGAGGAAGGCAGGAAGGTATCTTGCCAGAAGCATCTAGATGCGAGGCTTCTGCAAAAAGAGAAGCAAATAAATTCGCTTTGTCTCCAGCAGTGTGAGCTAGTGATCCGTCAGGTTTCAGCAATGGTGGCAGTGAGGGGCGGCAGAAGTTTTCTTCGACCGACTTGGCCAGGGACCAAAAAGCTTTGCTACCCGCGGGGTATGAAGCCAGTTTGGCCCCGTGATCAAAATGAGCCTACCTAAGTATTTTCTTGCAGGTCTTAGCGGCAACGTAAAATTTTCTTTTCTTAGCCCGAATATCAGAAGACTTGCGCTTTCGAGCATCAGCCCAGTGTAGATATGCCGCGCGCTTTAGAGCCACAGCACGACCACAGCTGAATCCAAGCCAAGGCTGAGCTTTGCTGGAAAGAGTCTTGTCACTGAATGGAATGAAATATTCCATTGCCTGACATATTACCTCTGTAACAGCAGACGCGCAAGTCGACGGGTCCTGGGAGGTGAAACATGTTTGCCGCCAAGGGTACGATGCAAGGAATTGCCGCATCTCGTCCCAATCTGCTGAGTTGTATCTCCACACGCACCTATTACCCTTAAGGCTAGGATCAGGTGGGGAATACACTGAGACGGACTAAACCAGGCAGTGATCAGAGCTACCAAGAGGTGGGGATACTGATACGGAGTATCGGTCTGGTTCAGTCGTCATCAACAGGTCGAGACAGTTGGCAGTGTCACCGTCACGATCAGCTGAGAGATATCTAACGCCAGAGCAAGCTTCCGCGTCTCTCTACCAGCGTGGTCGGTTTTTTGGTATGGGACAAGCCACACCTTGTGGTGGGCGTTAAAATGCCCCAAAAACACCAATTGAGCAGACGGGTAACGCTGTTGGGCCACACATGCCGCCTCACCTAGATAGTCTACCAATAAAGTCGTCCGTCGATCTCCGCTGTGTGAGCGGTACACACAAGCATACATAATTTTCACACAGCACCCAAATCACCGAGAAGTTAGGGTGCTCAAGATTTCGGAGACGCAGACAGCAAATGTCATCACGGGCGTATACACAAACGCCGGCATTTGGGATAAATAGATGCTCCAAGATATAGCCTGGGTAATCCAAGTATGCCGTATCAGCATGATCTATGAATAATATAAATATCAATTCTAGACAGTATAACAAACAAAACATGTATGTATACCCGTAAACTCAGTCCGAACCGAGTTAAAGAGGTTTACATATCTAAAAATGCACCACCTGCCCTTCTTCTTAGTTTAGGCTGAGCTTAGAGGTATTTTTATTTTTTAATCGACTTCACAAAAGGAGACGGTTATATGTTCGGCTGTATTTTTTTATGTATGTCGGTCGATATCTCCGTCAATTGCGGACCGATTTAAAAAAAAACTTTTTTGTTTGAAATGATATGCTCTCCAGGTGGTCCCATATAAATTGTATCAAAATTGGTTCAGCAGTTTTTCGAGAATAAATAGTTTTGTTGAGTAAATCCATTCGATTTTGTGTTTATATTGCCTTTATTTTGTGTTTATATCTAAGATTTCCAAACCGATTTAGATGGTTGTTTTTTTTATTCAAAAGAGTAAACTTTCCGTGTAGTCCCATATAAACTTCATCAAAATTGGTTCAGTAGTGTTATTAGAAAATTAATTTGTTTTATAGTTTATGTTCTCTAATATCTTGGGATTCCTGAACCGAATTAGATGATTGTTTTTACTCGAGTAAGAAGACTTCTAGAGTGGTACTGTATACATTTCATCAAAATTAGTTTAGTAGCTTTAAACAAGCTTTAATTTAATTCACTGTGTTGTAATGTTTAGGACTGGATTGCAAGTCAATTTTGAACAATTTAAGGACGTCCAAAGATGCTGAAGTTTTGCACATGGGTGTAGTTCTGATGACAATTGACAGACAGGCTGACGGACAACATAAAAAAAACAGTTTGTGGTTTCAGAACGAATATAGAACAGCCTCCAAAAAAATTAACAAAATATCTTCAGTGTACAGAAGTTGGACCCCTATCCCGCAGGAACCCTTTATTATATCGGGATAAAAAGTATCCTCAATTTTCACCCATCATATAAACTATGACTATGCCAAGGTGCATAAAAATCTGTCTTGTAGTTTCACAGTGGTAAGTGTTTTATTAAATAACTTTTAATCCCTATCCTGCGGGAACGGTTTAATTTTTCGGGATGAAAAGTATCCTATGTACTTATCCTAAGTACTCGTAGTATGAACTCAAATCATACCAAGTTTCATTTAAATTCATTCAGTAGTTTCGGCGTGATGCCTAGCCAAGATACAGACAGACAGACACAAATTAAAAAAACAGTTTTGGCTTCCTTATCAAATATAGAACAGCCTCCAAGAAAAATTTACTAAATATCTTCAATGTACAGAATTGGACCTGTTACAGTTTTATTATAAGTATAGATTACCTCTAATTGATAACGTTTTTTATAGTTACGGTAACCAGGTAACTATAATTCGTGCTACCGTTAAATATGTATTTATATGAAAGTAGAGTTAATTAACATTACTTATAATAGGATTTGGTTCGTTATCAAGCCCTGGTTCAGTTTGACTACCTATCTATATCAGCCTACTACATCAACCCACTGTTAGGTATAGGCCTCCTTATCTGCACACCATTATTTCCAGTCCTGCACAAAGCTTTGCTTTCCGGCCACTTTGATGACGTTGTCTGGCATCATTTGTGTGGTGTGCTTCCTAACCTCTGTCCTTCTCTTGGCCACCATTCCATCATTGCCCTTGTCCATCTTCTTGTCGCGCTGAATGCCCTGCCCAACCCTACATCGACTTTTGGTTTCGAGATCCTAAATCAGAAGCTAGTACCTTATATTCGAGGATATGTTCATAGCAGTTACAGTGTAACATATTCGTTACAGTACATGGGAGGAGCCCTGAGCGACGTGAGCGGGCGCGTGGTGCTGGAGGCAGGGTGGTCGGGCTGCGTGCCCGTGCTGGCGCACCACGGGGTCGTGTTCCCGGGCGAGACCGTGCCCATGCTGCTCAACAACGAGCACGATGCTGCTATCATCGGGCGCACCATCACCAAGGACAAGCTCTTTGGTCTGCTGTGTCCCGAGTTAGTCCGACCTTTAACTAAACTTGTTATGTTTTTTTATGATGTTAGCAGTCACGGCTGTTAAACTAATCATGTGCTGTTGATTAATTCAGCATTGTTTATGATGTTAGCAGTCACGGCTGCTAAACTAATCATGTGCTGTTGATTAATTCAGCATTGTTTATAATGTTAGCAGTCACGGCTGCTAAACTAATCATGCGCTGTTGATTAATTCAGCATTGTTTATAATGTTAGCAGTCACGGCTGCTAAACTAATCATGTGCTGTTGATTAATTCAGCATTGTTTAATAGAGGGCGTCTACTGCTTCGACCAATATAAAATGCATAAAATGAGTAGACGGGCCTTGTCCATACAACTTGCTCAAAAATAATGAGACAAAAATTGGAGTCTGGTTTACATATTATGCTTCAACACCTAAATATAAGTATTTAGTGTGCATTTGTAGAAAAAATACATAATGTATATGTTTTTTCTTTTTAAATTTAATTAAAGTACTTTGTCGAAACTGTATATGCGAGAAAAAAAGATAATCTTTATTTATCTATCTTAAACAAGGAACTTATACCCAAACTGGAATGTGCACTGTCGACCAAAACGCGGTCCGAGGGAGATAGCTGCGCGAAAGCGCTCTGTCAGGAAATTACCCACAATACTGAACTGGAATGTGCACTGTCGACCAAAACGCGGTCCGAGGGAGATAGCTGCGCGAAAGCGCTCTGTCAGGAAATTACCCACAATACTGAACTGGAATGTGCACTGTCGACCAAAACGCGGTCCGAGGGAGATAGTTGCGCGAAAGCGCTCTGTCAGGAAATTACCCACAATACTGAACATAGCAAATTCTACTCAAAGGAAACATCCGCTTATTTTTAAAAGTTAGGAAGACGTCATTAACACTTTTGTGAAAAGTTGCTTATCTTAGCCGGGAATCGAACCGGCACTAAAACGAAATAATAACATTCTGTATTTTATGGCACTAACTAATTGATAGGATCAATGATAAGAATCAAACCTCTCAAATAACATTGATCATAAATTAAGAAAAGATCATAAAATCTAACAACATTTAGTTCTTTAGTTATTTAGTCCAACCATTTTGTTCGTTAAACAAACCATAAAGTAATATTAGGATTGGGTACGTGCTCTAATGTTCACATTCGAGCAAACGTACCTTCGCAATTTTGACCATTTGCAGAAACGACCCTTCGAGGAAGTGTATTCGATGAATAGACTTCGAAGAATAGACATTCGCAAAGACGGCATTCGGAGGTGACTACTTGGCGAAATACCGTGTGCGTCGCGTGCAGCTCCCCGTCACACCGCACGTTCCCTCCCCTGGCCTGTGCCAGCTGTGCCTGCTATCGGCCCGCACGAGTCACGCAGTCCGTCGCGCCTTGTACTTTTATTTATTGTGTGGTCGCGCGTCGTGTGTAGTGTCGTGTGGACAGAGTATTTTTTATTTTTTTTCATTTCCTCTTCTTTGCAATAATCGCTTTGAAGCGGTTACTAGGTACCTTCAGTGGCAACAATCAGGGCTGATTCACTCGAGCCGATAATATCTATTAGCTGTTTTATTTTATTCTATTCTTTTTATTACTTCAAAATTAGCATAACTTTGTACCCCTATCCCGCAGGAACACTTTATTTTTTCGGAATAAAAAGTATTCTTAATTTTAACACTTCATATAAAATATGACTGTGCGAAGTTTCATCAAAATCCGTCCAGTAGTTTCAGTGTGATACGTGTTCTTTTAAATAACTTTCAACCCGTATCCTGCGGAAACCCTTTAATTTATCGGGTTAAAAAGTATTCCAAATGTATTTTTTAATTGTTTTTAGAACACAAAACCGGAAAGTAAATTATAATCATTCATAAAAAAATTACACAGTGGTAACTTACTTTGCTTCTAGATGTGGACCAAGCCAAGCATGAATAATATATAACTTACGAAAACGTACTTGCTTCTAGATGTGGACCAAGCCAAGAATGAATAATATACAATGTGTCTGGTCACCGGTGTCGGAGACTTAAGGGGGGTTAAATATGGGGATTTTTATCGACAAATCACTATCTCGATTTTCTCTTGGCCTCTCCATACTAAAATGGCAGCCATTTTGTTTTTTTTACTTCGCAGCTCAGACGCCTACACTGATTTAATCATTGCTATCGATGTAGACGTCTTAGGAAGACGAAAGAGGTATCATTTGAAAGCTAACAATGAAGACAATCAATCAAGACACATGTTGTGTAGCTCTTTTTATCATGGCTTTGTCTTGTTGATTTTTATTTTGTTAATATTGTTATGTTATTTTGTGAAAAAGATATTGAATAAAATGTATCATAAATTGATTGTCTTCATTGTTAGCTTTCAAATGATACCTCTTTCGTCTTCCTAAGACGTCTACATCGATAGCAATGATTAAATCAGTGTATGCGTCTGAGCTGCGAAGTAAAAAAAACAAAATGGCTGCCATTTTAGTATGGAAAGGCCAAGAGAAAATCGAGATAGTGATTTGTCGATAAAAATCCCCATATTTAACCCCCCTTAAGTCTCCGACACCGGTGACCAGACACATTGTATAACTTAATAATTAAAGCTATTAATAGCTACAAAACTTAATTAAAAATAAAGTTAATATGAATCTTTAGATACAAAAAAAGCAATAAGTATAAAAAAGTAATAAGTAAAGAAGTTACAATAGGTAATAATTATGAATACTGTCAAAAAACTTGATATTAAATAATTATATAATTCTGTTTAGAAGGTAATTAACTGAGGTCAGCGAACTTAGATGGAAAATGACAAAATTATTTTTGATTGCGTTGCAACTTTCTCACTTACGACTAACCAGCGAGTGCTGCAACATATTTGTTTTACAATGGGGAAGGATAAATGTATTTCTATTCAATAAGCGATTACCCGGACGGGGAACTCTCAGTGTATTTTTTTCTAGAATATCCGGACGATCTACCAATACATGTAATAATTTGTATACTCGTAGTCGTTGCATGACGATACCACATTTTATACGGCGTTTTTCAAGAGGCATTATCTTATAATTCTTGAGCCGAGACTCATATAACCTCAAAGAAATTGCAAATTGTGCATATAATTATGTAATATGGTACAAGAATCTCTTCTGGACCCCTTTCATGAAATGGAATTTAAAAAAATATTACCTTATAACAAACCTACCTATTTTATATGCTTTCTTGACAGTATGATCAGTGTGATCCCGAAAGCAGAGCTTATTATCAACAATGACTCCCAGATCACGTATCAAAAAAAGTTCTTTCATGGGAATTTTGTCTATTTTGTAGCAACCCGAAAAAGGCTCATTTTTATGCGAAAATAAAAAAAAAATGCATTTGTCTGCATTTAGCAACATTCTGCCTGCACCATCGACTTACCACATCGATATCATCCTGTAACTCATGCACATCTTTCTTATCACAGATCGACTTATAAAGTTGTAGATCATCAGCGAACAACCTGACTTCAGTTTTGCAATAAGCCAGGCAAATCATGAATGACGATGAGAAATAGTAGAAGGCCCAAAGGAGATCCTTGGGGCTCACCTAACGGTACATCTTTCTCCATAGACTTAAATCCTTTTTTCAACAACCAACTGAGACCGGTTACTTAAATAGGAATTCAACTACTGTTTTTTTTTTTTTTTTTTTTTTTTATATAATTGTGTCAAGTTGCATCAAAATCCGTCCAGAAGTTTCAGCGTGAGTGTTCTTTTAAATAACTTACAACACCTATCATGCGTGAACCCTTGATTTTCTCGGGAAGTATTCTAAATGATAATACAAAAAAAAAAGGTCATAAGCAATGGATTGTGCCAAGTTGCTTCAATCTGACGGATTTTGCATGTTGCAAAGCCGTCTGGTAGTTTCAGCGTGATGTGTGTTCAAAGAGACAGACAGACAGACAGACAAAAAATAAATAAATAACTTTTTGCACTCCATATCGATTATAAAGTTTTTTTTTAATGTTTCATGTACAGATTTAGCCCAGTTACAGTTTTATTATAGTACTAGCTGATGCCCACGGCTTTGCACGCGTAGTCATTTCTCTAGGCTAAAAGTACTCTATCCAATACCAATATACTCGTACCAACATTTGATCAAAATTCCTTCAGCCGTCGAAAAGTTTTTATCGATTACTCGGCTTGGTATCTCAATCCGTTGAGTACACCAGTTTTTAATTCAAACCCCAAGCTATCCAACAGTGAAAACCGCATCGCAATCGGTTCAGTAGATTTAACGTGGTGCGCGAACATACATACTAACAAACAAACAGAAACGATTTATAAAAATGTTCTATTTTTGTTCAGTAGCTTATTATACCAGCTTATAGTACCATAGACCATTTTTTTTTAATTATTTTTCTTGTACATACTTTTCGTTCTTTTTGCTTTATTATAAGTATAGATAGATAGTATAGAGCCGAACAATACAATTTTATGTAACCTTTGCCTTATTGTGGATTTCTGACCTAAAATCTTGTGTCCATGGTTCATCAGATGAAAAAATAGGTATGATGCTATACTTTTAACTATTTGCATTTCATGTGAATCCTTGCACTCGAATGATTGCGAAGGATGTGGTGGATGATGAAAGTATTTTCTAAGCTCGATATAAAACTCTTTCCTACTGAAAAAGAAAAACTTACTTAACTTTCTTTTCTTTCTTTTCCTCTTTCTTTAATATAATTTTCCTTTTATTAATTGTTAAGTAATAAGCACAAAAACGTGGTCACCCTATTTTCTGGGGTATTAGTTAGAAAGAGACAGAGGGCTCCGCGACACTTTATCCCTCGAACCACATTTCTCTCCAAGCAAGTCGTAAGCTTATATCGACTTTATTTCAATAATGGCAGAGTTTAGTTTTATTTAATGTACAATCCTAAGTGCACATTCCAGTTTGGGTATAAGTTCCTTGATTTTAAAAGACAAACGAGAGTTACTCACATATAGAAGACGAATTATTCCAACTATAGTTTCAAGCACATCCGGTGGTCTTTCTCAACGGGAGTGCGGCACGCTCGCGAACTTTTCTTTTTGAGCGCCGGCGCTCACTTTATATCCTTCAAAAATCCGCCGCTTGGGCACATCCAGTCATATTATATTGATAGAAGATCATTCAAAATAATGAGTTTCTTTTTTAAATTTTTGTTTAATTTTCCTATGAAATTAAATGTAGCAAAAGAAAGTTAATCACAAAGCCTCCTCACTAAGGCGATAGTAATAAGGTTTTTTATTTCTTTATAAAGATATAAATACCATCAATTACTTAGTTATTTACTTGTTATCCAAGCAGTTAGGATAATAAAGAGTGTGTTCTGCAGTGAGACGGGTCAGGCGATGTCCGGGTACGGCGTGTTGTGCGAGGTGTTCGAGGCGGCTCTGGGCGGCGGCGCGCCGCCCAGCGCCGTCACGTTCAAGGCACGCGCCGTGCACCGCTTCCGCTTCGTCGACATGCCCAAGCGCGCTCCACCCGCCTCTCTCTATGACAGGTATGTCCGGGTTGCAGTGCGAGGTGTTTGAGGCGGCGCGCCTCTCGCCGTCACGTTCATGGCGCGCGCCGTGCACCGCTTTCGCTTTGTCGACATGCCCAAGCGCGCGCCTCCTGCCTCTCTCTATGACAGGATGTCCGGGTACGGCGTTCTGTGCGAGGCGTTCGAGACGGCGCTGCGCCGCCCGCCGCCTTCACGTTCAAGGCGCCCGCCGTGCACCGCTTTCATTTCGTCGACATGCCCAAGCGCGCGCCGCCTTATTACAATTAAGTGTTCTTAATAACTAAAGGATTTCATTTTCCACAATTTCAACTGAACCGATATCAGCAAACAAGGACGAGAATGCTGGATTCGAAATAGAAACGCCAACTGAAGGTGAAGTTCTTGTTGCAGAAGCTGGAAGGTAAGGGAATAAGTTAGTATTTCTATACGTCAAAGAAGAAGGATATGAGTTATGTTGCTAATTAGCCTGGGGCCGTATTCAACTAACAAAATCGCGCGATTGTTACCTTGGAAAAAGTAAATAATGGAAGTGGCCATACTTAGAAAAAGTAAAAAGTTGGGGAAATGTGGGGGGTGGGGGGGGGGGGTGTAGGTTTGGGCAAGTGAGGTAAGGTGAAGAGAAGGTAGTGGGAAGTGGACGAATGGTGGGGGATGTCGGAAAAAGGTGTGAGAAGTGAAGCAGGTGGTGCGAAGTGAATATCTCTTTTAAGCACCGAAGAGCATTTTTTTCATTTGAATTCATTTAGTACTTTGGGTGCGATGCGCGGTCAAGATGCGGACAAACAGACAGACAAAATTAAAAAGTAAAATAGTTTGGCTTCAGTATCGAATATAGAGAACCATCCAAAAAATATTTTTTATTACCTAAATATTAACATAACTTTGGACTAGGGCATGCAAAACTCGGGTAGTTTAAAAAACCCGGGTTTTTCGAGTTTTCAATTTAAAAAATCGAGTTTTTCGAGCTTTTCTTTATTTAGGCCTTCAAAGAACTATTATTAGTGTGTGTAAGTAAAGAAAAGGCTGAAATGTAAAAAAAAATGTTTTACTTTCGTGTTCTTATTTTTTAGCGTTACCAAGAGATCATCCAAGTAACATTTGGTACTAGTAATAATAAAAAAACTGACTGTCCGTCTCCAAAATCGGAGCACAAATTCTATCGAATTGCAAAAAGGGGTGAGACAGGGAGTCGTTATTTCTCCGAACTGTTCACCTCTGCAATGGAAGATATATTTAAGCTGCTGAACTGGAACAGCAGCCCTATTGTCTAACTGTGGTGGTAATGGCAATCAAATCCATTACCATTACCATTGACGGTTCCAGCAGGTCGACCGCGGATGAGCGATCGTTGTGGTTTTACTTACGTTTACGTTTACCATTGACGATTACTATCGAATAAAAATTGGTACCGCGGTGAGTAATCGTATTGTAATGGTTTATTGAACGAATGAATAGTTTTCAATCGTCTGCAGCGCGACCGCCGATACGCAAAGTAAACGTAAACGTTATCAATTTGTCATTTTAAAACCATAAACCTCTATATTAGTACTGACTTTCGGCGGGAAACGAAATCTAAACTGGTATTTTGCTTTGTTTTATTTCTCAAACTGCAGGGCGACAGGCGACAGCGAATACGCAAACTAAACGTAAACGTTTTCAATTTGTCATTTTAAAACCACAAATTATTAAACGATTATACCATTAGCAAGGCCATAACCAAGAAAGTTTATAACATTAAGTAGTACCTACTTTCGGCGGGAAACGAAATCGAAACGGGTGTTTAACTTTTTATTATTTTCTAAACTTGTGTATCTTCGAGTGTTAATGTGTAATATTGGTAGAATATTAACCGTAAGGTATTCGGTAACGTGCACTAGTGTAGGTAAATGATACAAGCATGCCATTTCGTGTTCTTTCCGGAATTCCTTAGGAAGTTTTAGTAAAGCTACACCACTTTACTGAATCGTTACATGACTAGACTTTTGACTATCTGACTGACTGAGACTAGAGATTTTGAAAATCTGTTGAAAAAAACATACAATCTGCTATATATATATATCTCTTTACCTGGCACTGGCTAAATGCACTGGTTGTGCAGAACCAAATAATAAATATACAATAATAATTTAATACCGCCAAACTGTCGCCGGTAGCTGTTGGGGAATTATTTTCTCGAACAACCATTGAAATAAACCCTTGTTCAGTCTGTAATTGGCCCTATAATGTTCTTTCGGCAGTTACAATGGGTTGTTGAGATCACGTCAGAGATACATGCCTCTTTCTATGAGCTGCCTTCTGACGCTCCTCCTCTGCAGCCCCAAGCAAATAGGCTCTTGCCGCCACTTACGTAGGTAGATGAACTAAAATTGATTTATAGATCACTTTTCATTTAGGTAGTAGATACTAATACTACTAGGTACTTTATTTATTAACTGGGTCTATGTTTAGACTTAACATAATCTAAAACCAATAACAAAATCTAAAATGAAAACATTGACTTCGAATATAAATCAGTATATCAGTACTATCAAGTTAATACTTATCAGTATAAGTATTAACTTGATAGTATGTAGCATAAAAGGTTGCTCATTAGTCACCGTTTTCAACAATCACCATTACGATCGTTTTCAAAGCCGCGAAAGCGTTCGCGGTACCCTTTTTTTGTAACAACTGTCATTTCGTAGGAAATCATTCGTTCAATAGTTTTCCACCAAAAGATTTTTTCGTAATCGTTTTACAATGGTAAACGCGACAGTTTGGCGGTACTAAATTAATGGTTTAAAGTTTTAAAATGTCAAATTGAAAACGTTTACGTTAACTTTGCGTATCCGCTGTCGCCCTGCAGTTCGCCGTCCAGGGGAATTGTATAATATTTTCGGTGGTAATCGTCTTGAAAAAGTGAAGGCCATTTCGTTCTTTCCACAGACTACATAACACCAAAAACATATGCTCTTGCGTTCCATTTCATGAAGAACAGCTTTGAGCACTTTTTAGTGCTTTTTTGAACTAATGGTTGTAAAATGTTAATTTAACCATATAAACATGTGTAGTGTTTTATTTGTTTATTATAATCTAATTTTTATTAGTTATGCTGTTTAATAAATGGATATTCTTCAAAAAATAATATTCAAGTATATTATAGCCTGACGTTGCGTAGAACGAAACGTTGTTTTGCAAGTTATTATTTATTCTGGACCATAACTACTTATACTAAAGTATGTGTTTGTTTGTTGTTTACTTTAGCATTCAATAATGAAATGGAAAAAAATAAATATTAAATAGGTAGGTTATAGTCACAAGATTTGTGTGAGTTTGTGCGAAACGTGGATAAACTAAAAGTGGAATTGCTTTGTGAGATGTAATGTATGTCGAGGTTATGTTCGTTTTCGGATATAAAATTGACAAATATGCCTTGATTTAGCAACAAATACGTACCTATGTACCATATTGTATTTCAGAATGTCATGTAATAAAGTGGTCTTTGCATAGACCTACAATTGGTCATCGAGTTAGATCGAAACTTTGAACAAATATATCGCAAGTTCTAACAGTCTTTGGCTTGGCTATACAGGAATTTTGGTGGACTAATGAATATTATCTAAGCACCTATTCGAGTCTAGTTTAATTTACCTACTAGGTACATAGACATATATACTAGGTATATGCATTTTCACAAATGCTCATCAACAACATACATATTTTAATGGATTCAATGCATACATAATCGGTTGTTTTGTGTCATTTTACTTCACAGCACAAACTAAGAAGGAGATATACAGATAAGATACTGCTGCATAACCAATGTTGACTTCTGTAAAACATTCCCCAATAGAAGAAAACATTCATCAACAGAACTCAAGCTTTCTGTAGTCCCGCAGGTACCTATATTTTGTATAATATTTATTAACTAGGTAGGTAAATACCTAATAATTATTATTGACTGGCTTGGGTAAAGGCTGGCAGGGAGAAATGCATAATACACACCCCCCAAGCGGGACATTGTATATTTTTGGTGTACAATAAAGAGTTCTCTATCTGTCTATATTTAGTCTCATAGGTAATTAATTGACTATATAATACTCTAGCTACACAGTTAGACACCACCTTAAGAAACTGTTAATGTAAGGTGCCTTGTGGGCCCGGAGTAATAATAGGTCCATCCCTTCTCACCCCACGTGTGCTTTGAGCACCAGCCGGGGTTCAGGAGATGGGCTGCAGGCTGCACCTGTGTCAGTATGAACATTTCCAACTATCACAAAGCCTGATGTAGCTGTAGGTACAACCAATTAACCTCTCTTTTGAATTGTTTACAAATTTGATCTAACTCTACAAAAGTAATACTGCATATTACAATATTGACTATGTAGTACTTGTTATGTAGATAATGACAAATGATCATAGCTATATTTTTATTTTCAGATTCAGTTCAGTACCTGTCTATCACAGTAAACAGGATCATTTTAAGTCGGATTTCAGAGGGAAGAGATTCATAGCATGTCCATAAAATGCAAAATGCTGCTTCTCAAATCTACTTGTTATAGTTAAATATTTAAACGGCACTTAATCGCGCTGAAAACTTAATATTTATTTACCTCGGCGTTTCGATTAAGTTGCATTGATCGTGGTCACGAGAAGACACAGAGAGTGTCTTCTCGTGACCACGATCAATGCAACACTTCAATCAATGCATAAAGACACTTGCCCGTTATATTTTTTTTAGAAAGGTTTTTACAATAAAATAAACATGCTATTTAATAAAATTTGTTTAATTTTCTGTTTCTCTATCCATACTCAGTCTGTATTTATGCTCAAACTAGCTGCATGCCGAGGCTTTGCTCTTGTGTAAACATTGCCAGCCTTGTTCGAAATTTAAAGAAATATTTCCTCCAAATTGCAAATCTCTAGGTCCACCGGTTTAGGCTGTGTGTTGTCTGTGAATCAGTTGGTAGGTATGTCGCTTGTAACATACTATTTCTAAATATATATACACATATAACATACTATTATATGTGTATATATGTTTATTCATTGTATTCAGTTTTTATTATTTATTTGTTATATTATAATGCACCACCGTCTTTGCCGTATATTAATTCCTTTCCATCCAAAGGTTGTCTGGAAGAGATCGCTTTTTAGTGATAAGACCGCCTATTGTCCCATTTATTTTGTATAAATGTTTTAGTTATTATTGTATTTTTTGTTCTATGTGGTGTACAATAAAGAGTTATCTATCTATCTATCTATCTATTTCATAGGTATCAATGTATGTTTCTACTTACATAATAATTTGTAGTTAAAAAATAACAACAAAACATAGATAGATAGATAACTCTTTATTGTATATACTTAGAAGTAAATCGTACATTGTACATAATATAATATAGAAGTAGCGGTAACACAATCGGCAGTCTTATAGCTTACAGCAATCTCTAAACCAGAGTAAATGCCAGTAGTATTCATGTCACTCAATCTGAAACAAATAAGAAAAAATTATAAAACTTTGTATGTATTGTACGCTGACATAAATACACTGAATGCACTAAATATGGGTACTAGACAATAGATACGAGTACACATACAAAGATATGAATATTACATTCATATCCCGGAAACAAATACTTCTGCTCATCACACAAATGATTGCACCTTGCGGGATTCGAACCCGCGTCCATTGGTTGACTTTCAGTCAGGGTCACTAGCCACTCGGCCAACTGGTTGCCAAATGTAGTGGCACTGAATGTAAATGAATAAATGAATTTTTCACCTCCTTTTTGAACGACATATATGACAATGTGAAAAATTCAAGTTATCAGATTGCACTATGGAGAGTGAGCATAAGAACTGCACAATCTGATTATATCACCGTACAAACTAGAATATTGGCAAAGCGGCACCTTTTTATGATAGAAATACCACACACAAGCACGAAGCGTTACGCTTCTTCATTCATTGTAAGATCTGCAAAAGAGTGGAATGCCCTGCCCTCGACAGTTTCTGGTAAAATATAATGAATCCAGGTGTGTTAAGTCAAGAGTGAATAGGTATCTACTAGGCAAGGGTGCTACACTTTCGACCACATCATCGCTTTCCATAAGGTGAGATCATGGTCAAACAATTGCATAAAACGTAATAAAAAAAGGTGCATTAGATATGGGTTGAAAGTAGGCAGTTCCCGATGAAATTTTAACTGATTACCTATAAAGGTCTCATTTTAGGTTTTGTACTTATTTTGTTTTAATTGTTAATATGACTTGGTATCTTTTGTCGATACTTTTAATACATTTTGACTGTTATTTTTGCAAATTCTTTCATAATGAATGGTCTAGGGTGTAAATAGGCCTGTGATTGTTCCTCAAAACCTTCTGGAGATGTTTTTCTTCTGCAGCTGGCTACAAATTCTCTCATCAAAAATATTCTATAAATAAACATACATAGATATAAACCAATATTACATCAATGACTCAGAAACAATAATTTGTGCTCATCACACAAATGATTGCACCTTGCGAGATTCGAATTTGCAACCATTTGTTGACTCTCAGTCAGGGCACTAGCCAATCCATCTCTTACGACCACCTGGGTGAACCGTGGAAAGTTCTTTTTTACAATAGCTTACCTTTGTCCACCTGGGTGTTACTTGGGAAATATTTAGTTTCCACTGTCCACCATGTTATCAAAACTTTTCTGATTTGAAGTGCATAGAGATAATAATTTATTGGTCTATTTTGTTGATATTTGTTGTTAAACATTGAACATCCATAGATATTATAATAGCCACATGGTCATCACCAATATTAGGGGCTTGAGAGCCTGTCCATTAGTTTGGAGATGTTGTTTTTCTGCAGTTGGCTACAAATTCGTCCATCAAAATATTCTTCATTTTATGTTTTTGTAGGTTAGGTACTTATAGTGCCTGTAATCGAATAAATTAGATATGTTAAACTGAAATAAGTGCTAGTAGAAGTAAATATCGAAATATTCTCTTTGTATCGAACTATTTATTTATTCATTTAGACACACCAACGAACAATTCACAAAACATTAATAGTTAGCTTAGGATAAGGGTACATACAGATTAGGTGAACCAATCAATTACAGGTGTATACAACACTGTATAGTAAAACACAACATTAGGTTAATATAATACTTAAATATACATATAAGAATATACTAATAAAATCAAAAAAATAATAGAAGTTAATTTGGAACTTAGATATTATGGTATTATAAATATAAGTAGTATTAAACAAAATAATATAAAATCAATAATAAATCTAAAAGTAACATTAATATGACATTAACGTGAAGCAATCAGGCTTGCGAAATGGCTCTATGAGCCTCTTTTTTAAAATGAGACAAACTAGCATCAAAGATATCTAGGCTTGGGTTATCCTTGTACAAGTTATTGTAGCTATTAATAATACGGTTTAGCGGCGAATTGTGACCCAATTTTGTTCTACTCTGTCGGGACTAAAAATTTTTACGGGTTTTTAACCTAAAATTAGGGCGTGGGACTGTAATCGCGATCTCAGACAACAACTCAGGAGAACTCAACAATCCATTAAGAATTTTATAAAAGTTAACCAAATCAATGATGTTACGTCGTTCATGTAGTGAATCTGCTTTGAGAAAACTTAGGCGCTGGGGGTAGTCCAGATTTTTGAGCATATTTGTATCTTTATGAGCAAGAAACCGGGTGAACCGGCGTTGGACTCGTTCAATTCTGTCGATGTGGTTTTTATATGTAGGGTTCCATACTGTCGAAGCATATTCTAAATGACTTCGTGCAAGAGCATTAAACAGACACCGTAACGATGCCGGTGTCTTGAAGTCTTTGCAGTTTCGCTTGATAAGGCCAACCATTTTCGCAGCTTTGCCAACGACACTATCAGTGTGCTGTATGAAAGAGAGCTTGCTGTCAACCAGCACTCCCAGGTCCCTAATACAATTCACCTGCTCCAAGCGAACTCCATCAATGGAGTAGTCGGATTGTATTATATTCTTGTTTCTAGTTATTTTTATATGGAAACATTTAGAGGCGTTTAATATCATGTAATTATCTCTACACCATTCAATGACAGCATCTAGAACCTTCGAAGTAGAGATGCATCACTACTTCGATGATCTTACTGATTTATAAATTTTGAGGTCGTCAGCAAAGAGTAATGCTTTGCTGTGTTGAAGGCAATTAACAATGTCATTGACAAAGACTAGAAAGAGAATTGGTCCAAGGTGAGAACCCTGCGGCACCCCTGAGCTTGCTACATTAGGTGAGGAAGTGAAGCCTCCAACGATCACACGTTGCACTCTGTGCGTGAGATAGGATCTGAACCAACTTAACATTGGGTCGTGGGTATCGCAGAGTTGCAATTTCTTGATTAAGATATTATGGTTGACCTTATCGAAAGCGCTACTAAAATCTGTATAAATTGCGTTAACTTGAACACGAGCATCTACTGCCTGTGATACGTCATTAATAAACGAGAGTAGGTTGGTAACAGTCGATTTGCATCTTGTAAATCCATGTTGCTGACTACAAATCATGTTCTTTGTATGCCATGTGAGAACTGGACAAACATTGGACTCGAAAACCTTTGAGAATGTGGATAAAATAGAAATAGGACGATAATTTTTCACGTCGGATGATTTACCTTTTTTATAAATTGGTACAACGTTCGCTTCCTTCCATCTAGATGGAAAGCAACCTGTTACCAATCCAGTCATTATAGAACAGTTAAAAATTATTTTGAGAGGTAAAGTAAGAGATGATGCCGTCTTTTTTAGAAATAAAGGTGGAATCCCGTCTGGCCCTGCACCTTTACAATCGTCTAGCTTTTTAAGTTTTTTTAGTACAGAACGCTCGTCCACTGCAATTTTATTTAGGCAATAGTGTGTATGTGACAAAGAATTGCTCTGGTAATGGTCATTATGGCTGGAATTATTGTACGTGGAGGAGAAATGTTTAGCGAGGACTTCCAGGAGCAACCACGAGCTTTAAAAGAAATCCGTGTATCAGATAATTTTACGATTCTGAGGGTTTCCGAACGGTGATCAGTCTCGGTGTCACATCTACCACAACTTTGGTACCGTTCACAAGTCTGTCGACAAAACTGAGGTTTCTCATGATCATCCTTTTTTGTAGTTAGATTGTAGTCAGGTACACCTGCAAACTGAACTCTGTGAAATGTACCGGGTACTGACTGCGTAGATGACGAACGCTATAGCGATGTACTATATCGCTCGTAAAGCATTCGAGAATGTGCGCGTTTATTTCTTTCACAGTAGCGTTGAGTGTACATATGATTGCTCGACTCGCATAAGTGTCTGGATCGTTCACTTTACTGTCATCTTTCATTTAAATCGACGTTTTCAGTGACCACGTGTTTCACGCTAACCATTGATCGAGCGTTCCTGTCAGTGCCAAAGGTGTGCGATTCGCATGCTCCGGAACCTAAGGCCATAAAAAATCGGAATACCCTTCATCATCCCGCGTTCTCTGCGCCTCGGACAGTGAAAATTGGGTCTAATTTTGCCAAATCGGAGATGTCCGCAGTTACGCTTGAACATTTTCGTTGTGACACCTCGCTCCGGGGACTACAGGCGGAATCTGTCTGAAATCACCGGCGAAAATTATAACTTTGCCACCTAATGGCTGCGTCGAATTCATCAGATCGCGTAACGATCTTTCCATTATATGTACGCGATATTCTTATGCGCCATGTGGAAGCTTCGTCGTACACAATTAGAGATGACTCCCAAATAAGCACAGCGCGCTGTGATCTGTTCGTTAGATTCCAGTAGCCTGTATCATCTACGATATCTTTATGTAAACGGAACATACTGTGAGCTGTGCATCCTCCTTCATAATTTTGTGCAGCAATGCCCGAAGAAGCGTTGCAAGTGCTGTACCATTCTGTAATGTTTTGACCCGTATCAGCTGTGACATCATTGAGCTCCATTTGAGCAGGTATTGGGGACTGAGTATTCTTTTTGTTTTTTATATAGGACCAGAACATTTTGGGATTCTTGTGCAGCGAGTTCTCAACTTTAATAATGTAGGAAGAATAGCAGCTGCGCATTATTCGCTCGGATCTAGACTTCAGTAATGACAACTCGTGTTCATCACGAGCATTTTTATATTTTTTAAACCTCTGTCTACTTCTATTTTTTCTGCCAAAATATGGATTAGTGACTGGGAAAACCATACCGGATATTTATTTTTGCGTCTTTTATATTTTGGCACTGTACTATTAATTATGTCCCCAATTTTGCTATAAAAATGAGAAACCATGTCATTAACGTCCATATGTGGACTTAGCTCTGATTCCCAGTTCACACGCTTGATCTCTTCATTAACAGCGCTGTAATCTGCTTTTTTGAAATTGTGTGTAGCAAACTGAACACTCTTTAACATAGCAGTCTTGGTAAATTTGAAATCAATTTCCAATGGAGGATGACGAGAGTCTATTTTAGAAAGAGGATCTCGAGATTGATCAACCAAGCCTCCAGCAAAGTTACACAAAACCAAATCCAATATCCTCTGGTTATAATTCCTAATGCCATTTAGCTGACTGAAGTTATTGACTGATTTAAAATCAACCAACGAGTAGCCTAGGTTGTTGTGATAGTTTTCGGGGTCCATAATGAGAGGGGAAGTTTTACTCATTGTCCAATTTATGAATCCTAAATTAAAATCACCAAGCACAATAGTTTTTTCACTACTATTGTTCATAATATCGTTCAGATTGTCCAAAAAATCGTCAAGAGTTGATTGTGAGACCGGTGGAGGCAGATAAACAACACAAATATTGATACGCTGAGAAGATCCTTTTTCGCAGACCTCAATAGAGTCAACGTCTTCAATATTACTTTACCAGTGAACAATTCTAGACGAAGTTATTGAGCTGGAAACTGCTACGAGAACGCCACCACCTCCTTTTCCAGCTGAACTTGTGTTGCAGCGGTCACGTCTGTAGATGGTATAGTTAGAATTGAGTACCTCTGCGTCGTTGATATTCTGATTAAGCCATGTCTCTGTTCCCACTATGACATCATAATCGCTGCTCAAGCTAGCTAGATGAATGTCAGCTAGCTTGGTTCTCATACCTCTAAAATTTTGATAGTAAATATTGAACATTGTAACGGCGAATTTACGGCTCCAGGACTTTAGTAGAGTTACAACGTCTTTAAGATGTCAAAGTTTGCTATTTGTTTGGCTGGTGAGGTGTCGTTCTTGCGAACGAAAATGCGGCCGTTACGAATCCAAACATACTTATAGCCCTTCTCACGAGCGGCCTTCCTCGTTTCTGCTTGTAGCTTCTTGTAGTGAGGCGACAGATGCTCCGACAGAAATAAGGGCGATTTCGAGCCTCCATAGCCTAGTAGGCTGCTGTTAAGTTTGTCATTAGGTTGCAATTTATTGTATTTGGCAACTGCTGCCAAAACTGTATCTCGCTGTTTAGTGCTCCCAAGTTTGACAACAACGGCTCTTGGCCTGGTGCTGGTACTGTCCATCTTTCTTATTCTTGTGCAAGTTAACACATCTTCTTGGTGGAGAGGACAAGTCGTCACTTTGAGAATCTGGGATATAACATTGTTTAGATTTTCTGCTTTGTTTTCTGGTAAGCCAGTAATCTCAATGTTGCACTCACGAGTGTATTGTTCGAGTAAAGTAAGTCTCGAGGAGAATTGGGTCCATACATAAGACCGAAGATTATAATCGGCCACTATGTCTAGCGTTTGTAGACTACGAGAAAGTCTTTGATTCAGTCGAGACCTGGGCAGTGCTACAGTCATTACAGCGGTGCCAGATTGAATACCGATACATCGAAGTGTTGAAGTGTTTGTATAGCAAGGCCAATATGACTGTCCGACTCCGAGACCGGAGAAGATATGAAGTTAACGTCAATGGCGAATGCATCACTCACCTTCGATTTGCTGATGATTAGTCATCATGACAGAAACCCTGGAAGACCTAAGCATAATGCTCAGTGACCACAATATTGTTTCCCAACAGGTGGGTATTAAAATGAACATGGGTAAGACGAACATCATGTCAACTGCCCATGTCGCACCCATGCCGGTTTATGTTGGGAGCAATATTATCGAAGCTCTTTGGGGGGAGGCCTATGTTCAGCAGTGGACTTCTAAAGGCCGACATGATGATGACGATGATAAAAAATTAAATTTCTTCACGTTTCATAGATAACACATTTAGATAAAGAGAAGGCACTTTTTATACACACGCAAACACACACACACACACACACACACACACACACGCACGCACACACACATACACACATGAGATAATCTAAGCAACACCTTATCCCTTATCCTTATCTTATTAATTAACTAATAAGTAGCATATAAAAACAAAATCAAAAAATAAAATGTTTCAAATAATTATGTGTGTTTTCTAACAGGTATTTTTTTTACTGACTAGGCAATCGTTTGACCACGATCTCACCTGATGGAAAGCGATGATGTGGTCGAAGGTGTAGCACGCTTGTCTAGTAGATACCTATTCACTCTTGATTTGAACGCACCTGGGTTATAATTTACCGGAAACACTGACGAGGGCAGGACATTCCACTCCTTTGCAGTTCTTATAATAAATGAAGAAGCGTATCGCTTCGTTCTTGTTCGAGGTATTTCAACCATAAAAGGGTGGCGCTTTGCTGATCGTCTAGTCGTACGGTGATGGGGGAATCAGGTTGTGCAGTTCTTGTGCATACTCTCCATAATGCAATCTGTAGAATACCGACAGGTTTGCTACCTCACGTCGATGCGCCAGACTTTGAAGCTTACTCTTTACCAGAGTGTCATCCCCAATGAGCCTGATAGCACGTCTCTCAATTGAATCCAAAGACTCGAGCTGATACTTGGCAGAACCTTCCCAGAGGTGGCAGCAGTACTCCATACAAGATCGGACCTGTGCTTGATAAAGATTCAAAAGCTGTCCCGGTGTGAAGTACCACCTAACCTTAGACAAAATACCAAGTTTTTTTGCAGCAACCTTGGCTTTGGATTCAATATAAGACCCAAAATTCAGGTTTCATGTGAGTTCGACACCCAAAAGCTCCAGATGGTCGCCTATTGGTATTGTTACACTTTGGAAAGACGGAGATCTGTTTAGAGGACTCTTTTTAGCAGAAAACAAACACGCCTGCGTTTTAGTAGCATTAAACTTAACCAGGTTAGCATCGCCCCAATCGGACACGGCTTCTAAGGCTAAATTTAAACGGTCTACCATAACCTCTCTGAAACTGGACAGCGTCACAGCTGGCTTGAGCATTGAAAGTGTATCTCTCAACTACAGTACTGTCATCAGCATACCCAAAGGTACCGGGCTTCAGAAGGTCATTAATGTGCAGTTAAAACAGTGTAGCCGAGAGAACCGATCCCTGAGGTACACCGGCATTGATAGCCATTTGATCAGACGAGCAGCCCTCTAAGACTACTCGACTAGATCGTTCCCTCAAGAAATCAACTATCCAATTGCATAAGCCATCAAAACCATATGAGGGAAGCTTGTTTAAAAGGCCATCGTGCCAGACCCGATCAAATGCCTTCGATATGTCAAGGGAGACGGCAAGCGCCTCACCATGCATCTCTATGGCTTCGCTTAGTACGTGAGTGGCATACGCGAAAAGATCCCCAGTAGACCGGTTTCGGCGAAATCCGTATTGCCGGTCACTGAGAAGATCATTGTCTTCAAGGTATGCCAAGAGCCTAATGTTTATGACACGCTCCATACACTTACAGAGTAAGGAGGTTATCGAGATGGGACGATAATTGGCCGGATCAGCACGACTACCCTTATTGGTACTGGTTGTACATTGGCAAGCTTCCAGCTCTTCGGAACTTTACCTGAGTGAAGAGAGAGGCGGTAGAAACGCGTTAAGATGGGAGACAATTCGGATGCACAGTTTTTCAACACAATCGCTGGAATACCATCAGGACCACTGGCCTTGTTCACATCTAGAGCTCGAAGCGTTCTGAGAACCTCCTTCTGGCGAATGCGAATTTCGGGCATAAAACCCCGCAATGAGGAAGGCAGGAAGGTATCTTGCCAGAAGCATCTAGATGCGAGGCTTCTGCAAAAAGAGAAGCAAATAAATTCGCTTTGTCTCCAGCAGTGTGAGCTAGTGATCCATCAGGTTTCAGCAATGGTGGCAGTGAGGGGCGGCAGAAGTTTTCTTCGACCGACTTGGCCAGGGACCAAAAAGCTTTGCTACCCGCGGGGTATGAAGCCAGTTTGGCCCCGTGATCAAAATGAGCCTACCTAAGTATCTTCTTGCAGGTCTTAGCGGCAACGTAAAATTTTCTTTTCTTAGCCCGAATATCAGAAGACTTGCGCTTTCGAGCATCAGCCCAGTGTAGATATGCCGCACGCTTTAGAGCCACAGCACGACCACAGCTGAATCCAAGCCAAGGCTGAGCTTTGCTGGAAAGAGTCTTGTCACTGAATGGAATGAAATATTCCATTGCCTGACATATTACCTCTGTAACAGCAGACGCGCAAGTCGACGGGTCCTGGGAGGTGAAACATGTTTGCCGCCAAGGGTACGATGCAAGGAATTGCCGCATCTCGTCCCAATCTGCTGATTTGTATCTCCACTCACGCCTATTACCCTTAAGGCTAGGATCAGGTGGGGAATTCACAGGTGGGGAGTCGGACTTAACCAGGCAGTGATCAGAGCTACCAAGAGGTGGGGATACTGATACGGAGTATCGGTCTGGTTCAGTCCAACAGGTCGGGACAGTTGGCAGTTGGCAGTGTCATCGTCACGGTCAGGTACCCGTGTTGGCTCCTGCACCAGCTGAGAGAGATCTAACGCCAGAGCAAGCTTCCGCGTCTCTCTACCAGCGTGGTCGGTTTTTTGGTATGGGACAAGCCACTCCTTGTGGTGGGCGTTAAAATCCCCCAAAAACACCAATTAAGCAGACGGGTAACGCTGTTGGGCCACACTTGCCGCCTCACCTAGATAGTCTACTAATAAAGTCGTCCGTCGATCTCCTCTGTGTGAGCGGTACACACAAGCATACATAATTTTCTCTATGCCCGTATCCAGCACCCAAATCACCGAGAAGTTAGGGTGCTCAAGATTTCGGAGACGCAGACAGCAAATGTCATCACGGGCGTATACACAAACGCCGGCATTTGGGATAAATAGATGCTCCAAGATATAGCCTGGGTAATCTAAGTATGCCGTATCAGCATGATCTATGAATAATATAAATATCAATTCTAGACAGTGTAACAAACAAAACATATTACTACATGTATGTATACCCGTAAACTCAGTCCGAACCGAGTTAAAGAGGTTTACATATCTAAAAATGCACCACCTGCCCTTCTTCTTAGTTTAGGCTGAGCTTAGAGGTATTTTTATTTTTTAATCGACTTCACAAAAGGAGACGATTATACGCCGGCATTTGGGATAAATAGATGCTCCAAGATATAGCCTGGGTAATCCAAGTATGCCGTATCAGCTGGACATCCTATCTGCGTCTCCGACAAGAAGACCAAGTGGGGCTTAGAGGTCTCCAGATGATAATGGATCTCCAACCGAGATTGGAGTGAATCCCGCGAATATTCGCAAGATCCACTTTAAGTGAGGACGTTATCCAGTTTAGTTTTCTACGCCCCTTATTAAGAGTATTAAAGAAAAGGCCAAATTCCACTCTAAGTACAAACGATATGGTAACCTCCAAGACAAACTAGCCTTTGTTGATGCCCGAAAGAGGTGTAATACTAACTGAGTGCTTTTCCAAGTTTAAGAGAAACACCTCTGTTCTCTTAAAAGAAAACCCGAAACACATTTGGCGATACGTAGATAGTTTAAAGGGAATCAATAGCCCATTACCAAACCAAATGCATCTAGGGAATAGAACAGCGCTAGGGGGACAGGAGATTTGCGCAATGTTTTCTAAACATTTCAACTGAGTCTATCAAAGTCTTCCCAAAGTATGGCCACTAATGCAGCATTCAGAGAGGTTCAATCTGGTATCTACCCCCTGGTTAACATTTGTATTGAAGAGAATTAAGTTTTTGAAGCACTATCTGCACTTAATGCTAACAAAGGGGCGGGGCCAGATTTATTGCCTTCCATAGTTTTGAAACAGTGTGCATTGGAGCTATAGAAACCACTCTGCATAATATTTAACATGTCGTTTACCACTGGAGTTTTCCCTGCGAAGTGGAAAGTGGCCCATTAAATGCCAATACAAAGGAGATTTGGCGAATGTTGAAAATTACAGACCTATTTCAATTCTTTCAGGAATGGAAAAATTGTTGGAGTCCATAGTAGTTAAGAAAATACATTGGCATGTAGCTCAACTGTTAAATTCAAATCTACATGTACTAATCTCATCGGTTACGTGAATGACATACTCGAAGTTTTGGATAAGAGTGGTGAGACTCATGCCATTTACACAGACTTTAGCAAAGCTTTTGACTTTGTTAACCACGATCTCTTACTTGCGAAGCTTCATGCTTTAGGCATTCACGGTACATTGCTGCGGTGGTTTGAATCCTATCTCAATAACAGGTCTCAATTGGTAGTCGTCAAGGGTTTTAGGTCTGTTGTAACAGAAGTACCTTCTGGTGTACCGCAAGGGTCGCATCTGGGACCTCTTCTCCTAATCTTTATCAATGATCTACCGAATGACATTAATTCTAAAGTAAAGCTTTTCGTAGATGATTATTAAATCATCTACGAAAAGCTTTACTTTATAGAGAAATTAAGGATCAGGAGGATGTTGCGGCTCTTCAGTCTGACATCAATAGTATGTACTCGTGGTGTACTCGTAATCTCATGACTTTAAAAGTGCTATTGTATAAAGTTTACCCGTAAACGTAACCCACCCCCTGCGTGTTACAAGATTTGTAACGCGTTATTAACCGAAGTTACATCTAATGCGGGATCTTGGAGTAATAGTCGATACAAAACTCAATTTTCGGGATCATTTTGACAGAATCGTCAATAGAGCCAGCAAAATGTGCGGCTTTATAGCAAGACAGGCTAAATCTTTTAGAAATAAGGATCTGTCAATTTATCTTTTTAATAGTCTCGTTAGAAGTATTTTGGAGTACTGTAGTGTTGTGTGGAACCCAGTGTACCAGGTTCACTCAAATAGGATTGAAAGAATTTTAAAGCGCTTCATGTTCTCACCTTCATGGAGAACAAATGTAAATTGTTACGGTCCTACCAGTCCCGGATTAATTATTATAATGTTATGCCATTGCACAAGCGTCGAGAACTAAACTAACAGATATATTAATGCTGTACAAATTAGTGAATGGGTTGGTTGACTGACATCCAACGAACGCTCCGAGCGCTCGATGGATGGTTTCGTAAGTGGCAAATAACGATTAATCCCGAGAAGAGCGTAGCGATGCGTTTCACTCACGGGGTTAAACGCTATCTTACAATTTAAAGAGTCACGATTAATGACCGACCCATACCATGGGAAAAGTCAGTTAAATACTTAGGAGTCACCCTTGACTATCGACTCAACTTCAACGAGCACATCAGCACCGTCCACAAAAGGGCGGCATTCTACCAATACCACCTCGCGTTACTCCTAGGCAGGCACAGTAAAACGTCTTTTAGAAATAAGCTGACACTCTACAAAACCTGCGTCCGACCGATAATGACATACTAGTCCGTAGTATTTGCTCACGCCTCCCGCATTTCCCTAGAGAAACTTCAGATTTTACAAAATAAATTCGTTCGCGGTGCAGTAGATGCCCCCTGATGCCCTGATGGTATCAGAGGAACATCGACCTGCACAGAGATCTCGAGCTTCCCTCGATAGTTCAATATATGAAAAATGCCCCTCGCCGCTACTTTGACGCGGCACCCCATCACCCCAACCCCCTAGTAGTTCAGGCCTCTGACTACACGACAGACGCGACAACAGACGCACGGCCCCTTCGTAGACGCCCTAGAGACATCTTGAGCGATCCGGACGATGAAATCGCTGCCACAGTGCAGGCAGCGATTGATTCGCCCATTCCGTCATCTTCACCATCTTTCAACACAATTAGACATAGACACCGACCTCGCCGGATGCGAGGTCGAAGGTCCCGTAATTAATGTCGACTTTATTAGCTTTCGAGTTTCTTGTCGATTATTCTCGAAGGTGTATTCCGAATCGGTGGTCAGTTATGCAATTCATTTAAAGGGCTCCAGCCATTTCATCAGGGCCCCCTCGATCACTACCTAACAGTAGAGATCGAGGGGTGTTTAGTTCGATACTCCCCAAGTAATCAATGGCAACTGTCCAAGCCGAGGTTCGTAACCCTTGGGTGCCCTTGAGCAAGTGGCCAAAAACTTAACTTTGGCGTGCGCCTTCTGCGTTACGCATTGCGGCGGAGCGCTTTTGCGCCCGCACCACCGTCCGGTGACGCTGTAGAGGTCAACTATAGACCAACAGCACATATCCTTTAAAAAAAAAGAAAAAAAAAGCGTTGGTTGACTGTCCAGAACTGATGGAAAAAAAAAGAAATAAGAGTCCCCAGGCCTAGCAGTAAGCTTCTATTTAGGAATACATTCACGTTGTCCAAGTGTAAAACCAAAATGTTGAAGCACTCCCCAATACACCGTACGTGTAGCAGCTATAACAATTATAATATTCAAAATAATTTCGATATTTTCAAAGTGGTTTCGTTGCCCTCAACCAAATTTCTATTAAATAAATAAAAAAAAAAACCTAACCTAACTAACTAACCACCAGTACTTCGTAGTTAGTTTTTTTTTTTAATTTATATTGTTTTTATGATTACATTTTCTGTTCATATTTAGCTAGTAACACGTCTAGTTGACTAGTAGTTTAGCAACCGTGGAATTGTATTATGAATGTTAGGTTCACATTCATAAGGATTATGTGTAAAATTGTGTACCTCATAATAGTGATACATCTGTGTTTTTTTTATTACCATAAGCCGTTTTGTGAACTAACAATAAAATAAAAAAAAACCCCATACATAGATTGTTAACTCATTACCCTTCCCTTGCTTTGCCGTAGTCGGGTAAAAATATTAGCGCTGTGAGTTGATTAGAAGTATTACATTTTTGATTCCAAATATGGGGCTTTTGGTGGTAACAGCGCCCTCGGCGGCTGCCCATAGAGTTCCAGCTAACCGGTTTGTCCGTTGCGCAGGGCGCGGCACTGCGAGGTGGTGGTGCTGCCGGAGGTGCTGCTGGCGCACCCGCTTCAGCACGCGCGGCCCGCGTGCCTCGACGCGCGCCGCGCGCCGCACCAGCACACGTTAGTAGCACTACAGTACGGACGCCGACCACCAACTATTTCGTACATTGACCCCTATATACTATCTCTGTCGCTTGCGCACGAATGTATTGCCGTCGCTTTCGCACATTAACGGCCATACATTTGTGCGCGATCTGGGCGCCGGCGCCGCCGCCGACGGAGTGCTGTTGAAAGGGCCGTTGCCCGGCTAAAGAAACGGACCTCCTTCTCAGGTAAAGGCGAGGAATTAAAACAAGATGGTAAATTCAATAACAATGGGCTTTATTACAAAAAATAGAAAAAGCACACATGAGTTATCGAATATTGGTACTCTCCCCTTTACTGAGGAATTTAAAAAGAAATATTTTACACTTAATTTAGTTTGTTCTGCATCAAAATAATTATAAACAGCAAGACCTTACAATAGGAAATATTACTAACTTAATACTCAAAACTCAGAATTCTCAAATGTGATTATAATTTCCTCAAACATATAAATTTTAGTACATAACTCCGGCCTGTATGATATGAATTTACTATAGTATTGGAGAATCCTAGGCCAATAAAACTTAGAGAGTCTGTGCTCAGCAGATTAACATGTATTGGTCACAACGCAACGGAATATTCTTGTCTTTGCCATAGAATGTTTTAAATTAAAAGAGAACTTGTGCAAACAGAGTGTGTGTGTGTATGATTGTGTTTCCCAGAGGGAAATCAAACTCTAAAATAGAAAGTAAAACAGAATCTAAGACAGAAGGTACATAGAAAATAAACAGAAAGTATCTAGATAATATCAGAAAGTAATCTTGATAATAACAGAAAATAGACAGAAAGTATCTTTCAACAATATTAACACGTTAGAAGGCGAAGGCTTCCCTCAACACTGTAGCTCGCTGACTCAAAATGATTTGGAGTGGACCAACCTAGAAGCTTCCTGGGACGCCGTACGGTCGTCTCGCGTACCGCCGCGGAACGCCTCCTTACTCCACTCGATCAGCTCCTACTGCTTGACCACGAACGGTGGTGAAATCTTCTACTGGACAGGTGGTGTGTTGGAGTCCTTCTGGAGTCCCTCGTAGACCGGCTTCTTCCACGAACGGTGGTGAGCCCCGGGTGATCGCGCACAGCAGCTCGCAGTGGTGACGACAATAGCCGACCGTAGATGCACGATATAACCTGAAACCCACGTTCCTTCGTGTTCAAATGTGTCTCGAGATGCCCGCCTTAGATAGACGCGGTGCAAAATCAAATCAGATATTTCGTTGGATCAAAACTGAAGTCACGGGTAAACACACTAACCTGGCTTTTGCACTGGTATACTTATTTCGCCTGTAACAGGGCAGCTTCGTTCTGGACAGCGTGCCTCGGTCGTTTTGTTCACACAAGAGAAACTGCGTATTTTTCTGCCGCCTGCGTCGATCTTAATTACGTGCCAACTATGTAAAGTAAATTCGGTTTTACGTCCGAAATCCAAATCCAATCCACAGGCTTCTCACTTGTTTATATACTATCTTGTTTTGCATCTTCGAGTAGCGTTCTACTGAGACCTTGAACTTCCGGTTATCTCGAAAAATCCAGAACTAACTCTGCCATTTGCTTCGTAAAGTAGACCTTGTCGGCCTAGTAATACTGGTCACTTTCCTCCAGCCAGATTTGGTACATATCAGCCAGCATCCGGTGTTTACTCGAAGAAATCCATACAAAAAAAAGAATTTCTCTGGAACTTTGACGTGATTTTTGCGTTATGTCAAAACCTTCCATGGTGTGACCATCGCAAGCGATTTCTAGATTTAAATTATTTTCGACATATCAAACGCTGCATTCTGTAATTATTATTTGTTAGCCAACTTAAAGATGCGACCTATTCTGGATTTTTAAACAAGCCGTTCCTCTTCCAAAGTTATTCATAGCCCGAAATATTCCTGGAACGTCAATTATTAATAGCAACACTAAGAAGCTCGCTACTTGCCGACAGATACCTCCACTTAGTTTTCACCTTTCTTCTAGTTCACGCCACTTGTAGCTAGCTGTCGCTACGTGGATTAACCATTTTATCTATTTTGAGACAGTAGATGAAAACTTTTCCCTTTCACTCGCAGAGGCCAATTCAACCATTATTTCTTGATTCTTAGATAGGCGAAATTATCAATCTGTCTTCAACAAGAAAAGCTTTCATTATTCCTTTAACGAAGAAAGTGGCGCACGCGCGGTGGAGTTCGGCGTTTTTTACAAACTCGGCGTCTGGTTTTCAGATACGGAGAAAACACAACTTGATCTAATAGAAAAGACGCTGCTCCTCGTCAGATGGCGTTGTACAATATATTCTATTATCGAGATCTATAACAAAATCTAACTTGGAGTATGATTTAACATGTTACAATACACCCTCTCCTGCCAAAGTTTCACATGCCAATGTGAAACACTCGCTGCCCTCAGCGATAACAGTCACTGGAACTATTTCAATAAGAGATTTAAAAGCAAACAGAACCAGACTAAAAAAAAAACTCATTGACAATGTGGAAACCAAAAAAACTTCCTGGACCTTTTTGGGTATATTGTAAATCCCCAAACAAAATATATTGAATCAAACAAACTCTGAAACGCAAACTTTAACGAAGAATGAAAACAAAAAAAATATGACCAAATTCCCCAACAGAATATCGCAGTTCTAAGTTCACTGCTGCAGGCGCAGGCCGAAAGTTAACAATAATTTCAATCCTGGAACTAAAATTTTACCAACAAACCTTTCTAAAAAAAAAAAATAAAAAAAAGAAATTAACCTATGCACTAAGTCCCTTCTCCTCCTGTCTCCTTCATTCATGTGACATTTCAACCGGGTACAATATATTTATCAAGATCTCTAATTTAGCATATTTCCTCTTATATGTTTCCTAATCATTTTGTTATAATGCCAATCTATTCGGGTGAATCTATTTGTGGAAACAAAAAATTTATACATTTACATTGCACTCCTTTTATTTACAAAATCTCTGACAAAAATCAATCACTACAAATCCGGTATAGTCAGTAAGTAAGTCGCTATATATCCTTCTTTCATACCATAAGTCCTGCTACACACCTAATTGTGAGCATTCACTTTCCTTTTAAACAACCTATATAGACACAGTACCGAACATTTAGCTGTTGGGACTTATGCTACATTTGGTAAAACATTCATACCCCCTATCCCCTTGTAAAGAAAAGTATCGAGTGGAAAACCCGCTTTAGAATTTCTGTTACTGGTAATTAGGCTTTTTATTATAGAGGTTACCAGGAAATCCGCCTCTTCGCGCTTTTACTGGTTTTAGGCTTTTCATTTATAGAGGTCACCAGAAAAAACCGCCTCTGTTTGGTTAACTAGTTTCTAGGCTTGAGTTTAAAGAGGTCACCAGTCTAAACCGCCTCTGCGCTCGTTTGATAAAAACTAAAAAAAAATAACATGCTGGACTAGGATCAAATATGTTTCTAAATAAAATAACATAATATGCCTGAACAAAAATATCCAACTACCTAGCCAGTCACTAAAGTTTACTGTTAAATTTCGATCAAAGTAACATGCCAAACATTGACACAAATAATGTACTTTAAATCGTTTAGTAAATGTCACATGAGTGATTACCCCAATTCTATACATTTTTACCTTATCGAGATTGCCATTCCTTTTTTATTCCAACTGCCAGGACCAATGTTCTACACATCAAAAAAAAATCCTGTCTCGTCCGGGCTAATCCTATATTCTAACACAAAAAATTCTAAGTTGGCTGAGCTAAACCTAAAACAAGAAACCAAAACCTGAGAATCTAAACCAAATTTACCCTGCAAAACTCGCCAGCTAATAACAATACAACAAAAAAAATCACCAAAAATATACCTAAAAAATAATAATTGGACTACCCATAAAATCTTTCTTTCTCTATTACTCCAGTAATCATCTCGTAGTAATGAGCCTTCCCCGGGACAGATGTTCACGCAACCATATGCGGTCCAGGGTTAGGTCTGACCCTGCTCTCCATGAAAATATAGAACTAACAAAGAAAATATGTACAAAATATTATTGGACTACCCATTAAATCTTTCTTTCTCTATTATTCCAGAAATCATCTCCTAGTAATGAGCCTTCCCCGGGACAGATGTTCACGCAACCATATGCGGTCCAGGGTTTCTATACTCTCCACAAAAAACCTTCATGAAAATCCATGTCTTTGACCCAGGCTTCTTTAGTTCAGGTGTTGTCATCCGCACCCGTGTATCCGGCCATCAGTCTAACCCGGCTAAGGTTATTCTTACCTGAAATTCGCGCATAGACATATGTGCTACAAAATTTGTCACACCACTAGGGCGTGCCAAAAAAAAAAACAGATCCGTCGTAACCGGCACCACCCCACCGATTTTCCGAACACGACTGAATCTATAAAAAACGATCATTATGTATCCCATAATATACGATCACCAAAACAAAAACATTCTCTGATTAGTCATTCTTCATGTATATACGCAAAATATGTGTATCGTACGCTGACAATGAGAGGTGAGCGAGAGAAAGCACAAGCGGCCCTACCCCTCCTCTGAAAATATGGAGCTGTCCTCAGCTCTTATAACTACCATCTACCGACATCTCCAATACCACTAAGGTCTGAAAAGTAGAAGATATGTTGTGTATGGATTAACTTTATTCATTACCCAAACGCAACAATATCCACAAAAGGATGATCAATGTGTTGTCCACAATTCATGATCAAAAAACTTCTCCAAGTCATCACCGGTACCACAATGGCGCATAAAAATGTGCCTCAAAATTTCGACACCCTGTATATACTTATGTACAAAGTTCCATCGTATCTAAAAAAAAAACTGTTACTAACTGTAAAAAAAAAAGGTTACCAAATATCAACAATTACAAAAATTTAACAAAAGATTTAGCCGATGGAACTAAAAAAATAAACTAGACAAACCTTATTTATCCAACCAAACGAAAACATCACAACCTAACTAAAAAACAAAACTGGACATAAGCAATGAACCTGAAATTGTTCAATGCTTCACAATAGAGGTAGATTTAGAACGGCACTAACCCCCAATCACCGCTTTATGGATTTTGAATTGACGGACTTGTCTTTGTGGTTGTTGACTTTAAAACCTGCCAAACAAATAGAACCCTACTAAATCTGCTCATCTTTAAAAAAAGAATATAGCGTCATTAGGTGTGCTCCATTTGTACTACTGCATACTGTTGTGCTAAAATAATAATGAAATTCTAAAAAAATTATTAACAAACTATCCAAGAAAAAAAAAGAAAACTACAGAACCTCACATATATTTTACTGACCCCTAAAATACAATGAACAAAAGGTAAATGAAATCCTAAAAAAAATCTACTACCAATCAATTAAAAGAATCTACAGAACCTCACAAATATTTTGAGCGAACCCTAAAATATAATGAACAGAAGGAAAAATGTGTGTATGTGTTTTGTGTAATGAAATTGTTCTATAATGTTTTGGAACCGATATGTCAAACAAATATATAAAAAAAAAAAAAAAAAAAAAAAAAAAAAAAACTGTTGTGTTGTGACACACTTGCAATAAAATGGTACATACCTACCTACAAAGTATAAGTCACTCCACTAACAGATCTATACTGTTTTAAATATCACACCAATACATAATCCAATGATAGAAAAAAATACAATCAATTACACATGAATCACCATTAAATACACATAATATTTTTCCTACAATAGTCAAATAACATACCAAGTTTTCAAAATAACACAAACAGTATTATAGGTTCAACACACAAAGAGATATTATAGTTTAGTTTCACATAGTAATATTGAAACTAAACATGCCCGAACATGCCCGGCTAGCTCAGTCGGTAGAGCATGAGACTCTTAATCTCAGGGTCGTGGGTTCGGGCCCCACGTTGGGCGCCATTGAAAGGGCCGTTGCCCGGCTAAAGAAACGGACCTCCTTCTCAGGTAAAGGCGAGGAATTAAAACAAGATGGTAAATTCAATAACAATGGGCTTTATTACAAAAAATAGAAAAAGCACACATGAGTTATCGAATATTGGTACTCTCCCCTTTACTGAGGAATTTAAAAAGAAATATTTTACACTTAATTTAGTTTGTTCTGCATCAAAATAATTATAAACAGCAAGACCTTACAATAGGAAATATTACTAACTTAATACTCAAAACTCAAAATTCTCAAATGTGATTATAATTTCCTCAAACATATAAATTTTAGTACATAACTCCGGCCTGTATGATATGAATTTACTATAGTATTGGAGAATCCTAGGCCAATAAAACTTAGAGAGTCTGTGCTCAGCAGATTAACATGTATTGGTCACAACGCAACGGAATATTCTTATCTTTGCCATAGAATGTTTTAAATTAAAAGAGAACTTGTGCAAACAGAGTGTGTGTGTGTATGATTGTGTTTCCCAGAGGGAAATCAAACTCTAAAATAGAAAGTAAAACAGAATCTAAGACAGAAGGTACATAGAAAATAAACAGAAAGTATCTAGATAATATCAGAAAGTAATCTTGATAATAACAGAAAATAGACAGAAAGTATCTTTCAACAATATTAACACGTTAGAAGGCGAAGGCTTCCCTCAACACTGTAGCTCGCTGACTCAAAATGATTTGGAGTGGACCAACCTAGAAGCTTCCTGGGACGCCGTACGGTCGTCTCGCGTACCGCCGCAGAACGCCTCCTTACTCCACTCGATCAGCTCCTACTGCTTGACCACGAACGGTGGTGAAATCTTCTACTGGACAGGTGGTGTGTTGGAGTCCTTCTGGAGTCCCTCGTAGACCGGCTTCTTCCACGAACGGTGGTGAGCCCCGGGTGATCGCGCACAGCAGCTCGCAGTGGTGACGACAATAGCCGACCGTAGATGCACGATATAACCTGAAACCCACGTTCCTTCGTGTTCAAATGTGTCTCGAGATGCCCGCATTAGATAGACGCGGTGCAAAATCAAATCAGATATTTCGTTGGATCAAAACTGAAGTCACGGGTAAACACACTAACCTGGCTTTTGCACTGGTATACTTATTTCGCCTGTAACAGGGCAGCTTCGTTCTGGACAGCGTGCCTCGGTCGTTTTGTTCACACAAGAGAAACTGCGTATTTTTCTGCCGCCTGCGTCGATCTTAATTACGTGCCAACTATGTAAAGTAAATTCGGTTTTACGTCCGAAATCCAAATCCAATCCACAGGCTTCTCACTTGTTTATATACTATCTTGTTTTGCATCTTCGAGTAGCGTTCTACTGAGACCTTGAACTTCCGGTTATCTCGAAAAATCCAGAACTAACTCTGCCATTTGCTTCGTAAAGTAGACCTTGTCGGCCTAGTAATACTGGTCACTTTCCTCCAGCCAGATTTGGTACATATCAGCCAGCATCCGGTGTTTACTCGAAGAAATCCATACAAAAAAAAGAATTTCTCTGGAACTTTGACGTGATTTTTGCGTTATGTCAAAACCTTCCATGGTGTGACCATCGCAAGCGATTTCTAGATTTAAATTATTTTCGACATATCAAACGCTGCATTCTGTAATTATTATTTGTTAGCCAACTTAAAGATGCGACCTATTCTGGATTTTTAAACAAGCCGTTCCTCTTCCAAAGTTATTCATAGCCCGAAATATTCCTGGAACGTCAATTATTAATAGCAACACTAAGAAGCTCGCTACTTGCCGACAGATACCTCCACTTAGTTTTCACCTTTCTTCTAGTTCACGCCACTTGTAGCTAGCTGTCGCTGCGTGGATTAACCATTTTATCTATTTTGAGACAGTAGATGAAAACTTTTCCCTTTCACTCGCAGAGGCCAATTCAACCATTATTTCTTGATTCTTAGATAGGCGAAATTATCAATCTGTCTTCAACAAGAAAAGCTTTCATTATTCCTTTAACGAAGAAAGTGGCGCACGCGCGGTGGAGTTCGGCGTTTTTTACAAACTCGGCGTCTGGTTTTCAGATACGGAGAAAACACAACTTGATCTAATAGAAAAGACGCTGCTCCTCGTCAGATGGCGTTGTACAATATATTCTATTATCGAGATCTATAACAAAATCTAACTTGGAGTATGATTTAACATGTTACAATACACCCTCTCCTGCCAAAGTTTCACATGCCAATGTGAAACACTCGCTGCCCTCAGCGATAACAGTCACTGGAACTATTTCAATAAGAGATTTAAAAGCAAACAGAACCAGACTAAAAAAAAAACTCATTGACAATGTGGAAACCAAAAAAACTTCCTGGACCTTTTTGGGTATATTGTAAATCCCCAAACAAAATATATTGAATCAAACAAACTCTGAAACGCAAACTTTAACGAAGAATGAAAACAAAAAAAATATGACCAAATTCCCCAACAGAATATCGCAGTTCTAAGTTCACTGCTGCAGGCGCAGGCCGAAAGTTAACAATAATTTCAATCCTGGAACTAAAATTTTACCAACAAACCTTTCTAAAAAAAAAAAATAAAAAAAAGAAATTAACCTATGCACTAAGTCCCTTCTCCTCCTGTCTCCTTCATTCATGTGACATTTCAACCGGGTACAATATATTTATCAAGATCTCTAATTTAGCATATTTCCTCTTATATGTTTCCTAATCATTTTGTTATAATGCCAATCTATTCGGGTGAATCTATTTGTGGAAACAAAAAATTTATACATTTACATTGCACTCCTTTTATTTACAAAATCTCTGACAAAAATCAATCACTACAAATCCGGTATAGTCAGTAAGTAAGTCGCTATATATCCTTCTTTCATACCATAAGTCCTGCTACACACCTAATTGTGAGCATTCACTTTCCTTTTAAACAACCTATATAGACACAGTACCGAACATTTAGCTGTTGGGACTTATGCTACATTTGGTAAAACATTCATACCCCCTATCCCCTTGTAAAGAAAAGTATCGAGTGGAAAACCCGCTTTAGAATTTCTGTTACTGGTAATTAGGCTTTTTATTATAGAGGTTACCAGGAAATCCGCCTCTTCGCGCTTTTACTGGTTTTAGGCTTTTCATTTATAGAGGTCACCAGAAAAAACCGCCTCTGTTTGGTTAACTAGTTTCTAGGCTTGAGTTTAAAGAGGTCACCAGTCTAAACCGCCTCTGCGCTCGTTTGATAAAAACTAAAAAAAAATAACATGCTGGACTAGGATCAAATATGTTTCTAAATAAAATAACATAATATGCCTGAACAAAAATATCCAACTACCTAGCCAGTCACTAAAGTTTACTGTTAAATTTCGATCAAAGTAACATGCCAAACATTGACACAAATAATGTACTTTAAATCGTTTAGTAAATGTCACATGAGTGATTACCCCAATTCTATACATTTTTACCTTATCGAGATTGCCATTCCTTTTTTATTCCAACTGCCAGGACCAATGTTCTACACATCAAAAAAAAATCCTGTCTCGTCCGGGCTAATCCTATATTCTAACACAAAAAATTCTAAGTTGGCTGAGCTAAACCTAAAACAAGAAACCAAAACCTGAGAATCTAAACCAAATTTACCCTGCAAAACTCGCCAGCTAATAACAATACAACAAAAAAAATCACCAAAAATATACCTAAAAAATAATAATTGGACTACCCATAAAATCTTTCTTTCTCTATTACTCCAGTAATCATCTCGTAGTAATGAGCCTTCCCCGGGACAGATGTTCACGCAACCATATGCGGTCCAGGGTTAGGTCTGACCCTGCTCTCCATGAAAATATAGAACTAACAAAGAAAATATGTACAAAATATTATTGGACTACCCATTAAATCTTTCTTTCTCTATTATTCCAGAAATCATCTCCTAGTAATGAGCCTTCCCCGGGACAGATGTTCACGCAACCATATGCGGTCCAGGGTTTCTATACTCTCCACAAAAAACCTTCATGAAAATCCATGTCTTTGACCCAGGCTTCTTTAGTTCAGGTGTTGTCATCCGCACCCGTGTATCCGGCCATCAGTCTAACCCGGCTAAGGTTATTCTTACCTGAAATTCGCGCATAGACATATGTGCTACAAAATTTGTCACACCACTAGGGCGTGCCAAAAAAAAAAACAGATCCGTCGTAACCGGCACCACCCCACCGATTTTCCGAACACGACTGAATCTATAAAAAACGATCATTATGTATCCCATAATATACGATCACCAAAACAAAAACATTCTCTGATTAGTCATTCTTCATGTATATACGCAAAATATGTGTATCGTACGCTGACAATGAGAGGTGAGCGAGAGAAAGCACAAGCGGCCCTACCCCTCCTCTGAAAATATGGAGCTGTCCTCAGCTCTTATAACTACCATCTACCGACATCTCCAATACCACTAAGGTCTGAAAAGTAGAAGATATGTTGTGTATGGATTAACTTTATTCATTACCCAAACGCAACAATATCCACAAAAGGATGATCAATGTGTTGTCCACAATTCATGATCAAAAAACTTCTCCAAGTCATCACCGGTACCACAATGGCGCATAAAAATGTGCCTCAAAATTTCGACACCCTGTATATACTTATGTACAAAGTTCCATCGTATCTAAAAAAAAAACTGTTACTAACTGTAAAAAAAAAAGGTTACCAAATATCAACAATTACAAAAATTTAACAAAAGATTTAGCCGATGGAACTAAAAAAATAAACTAGACAAACCTTATTTATCCAACCAAACGAAAACATCACAACCTAACTAAAAAACAAAACTGGACATAAGCAATGAACCTGAAATTGTTCAATGCTTCACAATAGAGGTAGATTTAGAACGGCACTAACCCCCAATCACCGCTTTATGGATTTTGAATTGACGGACTTGTCTTTGTGGTTGTTGACTTTAAAACCTGCCAAACAAATAGAACCCTACTAAATCTGCTCATCTTTAAAAAAAGAATATAGCGTCATTAGGTGTGCTCCATTTGTACTACTGCATACTGTTGTGCTAAAATAATAATGAAATTCTAAAAAAATTATTAACAAACTATCCAAGAAAAAAAAAGAAAACTACAGAACCTCACATATATTTTACTGACCCCTAAAATACAATGAACAAAAGGTAAATGAAATCCTAAAAAAAATCTACTACCAATCAATTAAAAGAATCTACAGAACCTCACAAATATTTTGAGCGAACCCTAAAATATAATGAACAGAAGGAAAAATGTGTGTATGTGTTTTGTGTAATGAAATTGTTCTATAATGTTTTGGAACCGATATGTCAAACAAATATATAAAAAAAAAAAAAAAAAAAAAAAAAAAAACTGTTGTGTTGTGACACACTTGCAATAAAATGGTACATACCTACCTACAAAGTATAAGTCACTCCACTAACAGATCTATACTGTTTTAAATATCACACCAATACATAATCCAATGATAGAAAAAAATACAATCAATTACACATGAATCACCATTAAATACACATAATATTTTTCCTACAATAGTCAAATAACATACCAAGTTTTCAAAATAACACAAACAGTATTATAGGTTCAACACACAAAGAGATATTATAGTTTAGTTTCACATAGTAATATTGAAACTAAACATGCCCGAACATGCCCGGCTAGCTCAGTCGGTAGAGCATGAGACTCTTAATCTCAGGGTCGTGGGTTCGGGCCCCACGTTGGGCGCCATTGAAAGGGCCGTTGCCCGGCTAAAGAAACGGACCTCCTTCTCAGGTAAAGGCGAGGAATTAAAACAAGATGGTAAATTCAATAACAATGGGCTTTATTACAAAAAATAGAAAAAGCACACATGAGTTATCGAATATTGGTACTCTCCCCTTTACTGAGGAATTTAAAAAGAAATATTTTACACTTAATTTAGTTTGTTCTGCATCAAAATAATTATAAACAGCAAGACCTTACAATAGGAAATATTACTAACTTAATACTCAAAACTCAAAATTCTCAAATGTGATTATAATTTCCTCAAACATATAAATTTTAGTACATAACTCCGGCCTGTATGATATGAATTTACTATAGTATTGGAGAATCCTAGGCCAATAAAACTTAGAGAGTCTGTGCTCAGCAGATTAACATGTATTGGTCACAACGCAACGGAATATTCTTATCTTTGCCATAGAATGTTTTAAATTAAAAGAGAACTTGTGCAAACAGAGTGTGTGTGTGTATGATTGTGTTTCCCAGAGGGAAATCAAACTCTAAAATAGAAAGTAAAACAGAATCTAAGACAGAAGGTACATAGAAAATAAACAGAAAGTATCTAGATAATATCAGAAAGTAATCTTGATAATAACAGAAAATAGACAGAAAGTATCTTTCAACAATATTAACACGTTAGAAGGCGAAGGCTTCCCTCAACACTGTAGCTCGCTGACTCAAAATGATTTGGAGTGGACCAACCTAGAAGCTTCCTGGGACGCCGTACGGTCGTCTCGCGTACCGCCGCAGAACGCCTCCTTACTCCACTCGATCAGCTCCTACTGCTTGACCACGAACGGTGGTGAAATCTTCTACTGGACAGGTGGTGTGTTGGAGTCCTTCTGGAGTCCCTCGTAGACCGGCTTCTTCCACGAACGGTGGTGAGCCCCGGGTGATCGCGCACAGCAGCTCGCAGTGGTGACGACAATAGCCGACCGTAGATGCACGATATAACCTGAAACCCACGTTCCTTCGTGTTCAAATGTGTCTCGAGATGCCCGCATTAGATAGACGCGGTGCAAAATCAAATCAGATATTTCGTTGGATCAAAACTGAAGTCACGGGTAAACACACTAACCTGGCTTTTGCACTGGTATACTTATTTCGCCTGTAACAGGGCAGCTTCGTTCTGGACAGCGTGCCTCGGTCGTTTTGTTCACACAAGAGAAACTGCGTATTTTTCTGCCGCCTGCGTCGATCTTAATTACGTGCCAACTATGTAAAGTAAATTCGGTTTTACGTCCGAAATCCAAATCCAATCCACAGGCTTCTCACTTGTTTATATACTATCTTGTTTTGCATCTTCGAGTAGCGTTCTACTGAGACCTTGAACTTCCGGTTATCTCGAAAAATCCAGAACTAACTCTGCCATTTGCTTCGTAAAGTAGACCTTGTCGGCCTAGTAATACTGGTCACTTTCCTCCAGCCAGATTTGGTACATATCAGCCAGCATCCGGTGTTTACTCGAAGAAATCCATACAAAAAAAAGAATTTCTCTGGAACTTTGACGTGATTTTTGCGTTATGTCAAAACCTTCCATGGTGTGACCATCGCAAGCGATTTCTAGATTTAAATTATTTTCGACATATCAAACGCTGCATTCTGTAATTATTATTTGTTAGCCAACTTAAAGATGCGACCTATTCTGGATTTTTAAACAAGCCGTTCCTCTTCCAAAGTTATTCATAGCCCGAAATATTCCTGGAACGTCAATTATTAATAGCAACACTAAGAAGCTCGCTACTTGCCGACAGATACCTCCACTTAGTTTTCACCTTTCTTCTAGTTCACGCCACTTGTAGCTAGCTGTCGCTGCGTGGATTAACCATTTTATCTATTTTGAGACAGTAGATGAAAACTTTTCCCTTTCACTCGCAGAGGCCAATTCAACCATTATTTCTTGATTCTTAGATAGGCGAAATTATCAATCTGTCTTCAACAAGAAAAGCTTTCATTATTCCTTTAACGAAGAAAGTGGCGCACGCGCGGTGGAGTTCGGCGTTTTTTACAAACTCGGCGTCTGGTTTTCAGATACGGAGAAAACACAACTTGATCTAATAGAAAAGACGCTGCTCCTCGTCAGATGGCGTTGTACAATATATTCTATTATCGAGATCTATAACAAAATCTAACTTGGAGTATGATTTAACATGTTACAATACACCCTCTCCTGCCAAAGTTTCACATGCCAATGTGAAACACTCGCTGCCCTCAGCGATAACAGTCACTGGAACTATTTCAATAAGAGATTTAAAAGCAAACAGAACCAGACTAAAAAAAAAACTCATTGACAATGTGGAAACCAAAAAAACTTCCTGGACCTTTTTGGGTATATTGTAAATCCCCAAACAAAATATATTGAATCAAACAAACTCTGAAACGCAAACTTTAACGAAGAATGAAAACAAAAAAAATATGACCAAATTCCCCAACAGAATATCGCAGTTCTAAGTTCACTGCTGCAGGCGCAGGCCGAAAGTTAACAATAATTTCAATCCTGGAACTAAAATTTTACCAACAAACCTTTCTAAAAAAAAAAAATAAAAAAAAGAAATTAACCTATGCACTAAGTCCCTTCTCCTCCTGTCTCCTTCATTCATGTGACATTTCAACCGGGTACAATATATTTATCAAGATCTCTAATTTAGCATATTTCCTCTTATATGTTTCCTAATCATTTTGTTATAATGCCAATCTATTCGGGTGAATCTATTTGTGGAAACAAAAAATTTATACATTTACATTGCACTCCTTTTATTTACAAAATCTCTGACAAAAATCAATCACTACAAATCCGGTATAGTCAGTAAGTAAGTCGCTATATATCCTTCTTTCATACCATAAGTCCTGCTACACACCTAATTGTGAGCATTCACTTTCCTTTTAAACAACCTATATAGACACAGTACCGAACATTTAGCTGTTGGGACTTATGCTACATTTGGTAAAACATTCATACCCCCTATCCCCTTGTAAAGAAAAGTATCGAGTGGAAAACCCGCTTTAGAATTTCTGTTACTGGTAATTAGGCTTTTTATTATAGAGGTTACCAGGAAATCCGCCTCTTCGCGCTTTTACTGGTTTTAGGCTTTTCATTTATAGAGGTCACCAGAAAAAACCGCCTCTGTTTGGTTAACTAGTTTCTAGGCTTGAGTTTAAAGAGGTCACCAGTCTAAACCGCCTCTGCGCTCGTTTGATAAAAACTAAAAAAAAATAACATGCTGGACTAGGATCAAATATGTTTCTAAATAAAATAACATAATATGCCTGAACAAAAATATCCAACTACCTAGCCAGTCACTAAAGTTTACTGTTAAATTTCGATCAAAGTAACATGCCAAACATTGACACAAATAATGTACTTTAAATCGTTTAGTAAATGTCACATGAGTGATTACCCCAATTCTATACATTTTTACCTTATCGAGATTGCCATTCCTTTTTTATTCCAACTGCCAGGACCAATGTTCTACACATCAAAAAAAAATCCTGTCTCGTCCGGGCTAATCCTATATTCTAACACAAAAAATTCTAAGTTGGCTGAGCTAAACCTAAAACAAGAAACCAAAACCTGAGAATCTAAACCAAATTTACCCTGCAAAACTCGCCAGCTAATAACAATACAACAAAAAAAATCACCAAAAATATACCTAAAAAATAATAATTGGACTACCCATAAAATCTTTCTTTCTCTATTACTCCAGTAATCATCTCGTAGTAATGAGCCTTCCCCGGGACAGATGTTCACGCAACCATATGCGGTCCAGGGTTAGGTCTGACCCTGCTCTCCATGAAAATATAGAACTAACAAAGAAAATATGTACAAAATATTATTGGACTACCCATTAAATCTTTCTTTCTCTATTATTCCAGAAATCATCTCCTAGTAATGAGCCTTCCCCGGGACAGATGTTCACGCAACCATATGCGGTCCAGGGTTTCTATACTCTCCACAAAAAACCTTCATGAAAATCCATGTCTTTGACCCAGGCTTCTTTAGTTCAGGTGTTGTCATCCGCACCCGTGTATCCGGCCATCAGTCTAACCCGGCTAAGGTTATTCTTGCCTGAAATTCGCGCATAGACATATGTGCTACAAAATTTGTCACACCACTAGGGCGTGCCAAAAAAAAAACAGATCCGTCGTAACCGGCACCACCCCACCGATTTTCCGAACACGACTGAATCTATAAAAAACGATCATTATGTATCCCATAATATACGATCACCAAAACAAAAACATTCTCTGATTAGTCATTCTTCATGTATATACGCAAAATATGTGTATCGTACGCTGACAATGAGAGGTGAGCGAGAGAAAGCACAAGCGGCCCTACCCCTCCTCTGAAAATATGGAGCTGTCCTCAGCTCTTATAACTACCATCTACCGACATCTCCAATACCACTAAGGTCTGAAAAGTAGAAGATATGTTGTGTATGGATTAACTTTATTCATTACCCAAACGCAACAATATCCACAAAAGGATGATCAATGTGTTGTCCACAATTCATGATCAAAAAACTTCTCCAAGTCATCACCGGTACCACAATGGCGCATAAAAATGTGCCTCAAAATTTCGACACCCTGTATATACTTATGTACAAAGTTCCATCGTATCTAAAAAAAAAACTGTTACTAACTGTAAAAAAAAAAGGTTACCAAATATCAACAATTACAAAAATTTAACAAAAGATTTAGCCGATGGAACTAAAAAAATAAACTAGACAAACCTTATTTATCCAACCAAACGAAAACATCACAACCTAACTAAAAAACAAAACTGGACATAAGCAATGAACCTGAAATTGTTCAATGCTTCACAATAGAGGTAGATTTAGAACGGCACTAACCCCCAATCACCGCTTTATGGATTTTGAATTGACGGACTTGTCTTTGTGGTTGTTGACTTTAAAACCTGCCAAACAAATAGAACCCTACTAAATCTGCTCATCTTTAAAAAAAGAATATAGCGTCATTAGGTGTGCTCCATTTGTACTACTGCATACTGTTGTGCTAAAATAATAATGAAATTCTAAAAAAATTATTAACAAACTATCCAAGAAAAAAAAAGAAAACTACAGAACCTCACATATATTTTACTGACCCCTAAAATACAATGAACAAAAGGTAAATGAAATCCTAAAAAAAATCTACTACCAATCAATTAAAAGAATCTACAGAACCTCACAAATATTTTGAGCGAACCCTAAAATATAATGAACAGAAGGAAAAATGTGTGTATGTGTTTTGTGTAATGAAATTGTTCTATAATGTTTTGGAACCGATATGTCAAACAAATATATAAAAAAAAAAAAAAAAAAAAACTGTTGTGTTGTGACACACTTGCAATAAAATGGTACATACCTACCTACAAAGTATAAGTCACTCCACTAACAGATCTATACTGTTTTAAATATCACACCAATACATAATCCAATGATAGAAAAAAATACAATCAATTACACATGAATCACCATTAAATACACATAATATTTTTCCTACAATAGTCAAATAACATACCAAGTTTTCAAAATAACACAAACAGTATTATAGGTTCAACACACAAAGAGATATTATAGTTTAGTTTCACATAGTAATATTGAAACTAAACATGCCCGAACATGCCCGGCTAGCTCAGTCGGTAGAGCATGAGACTCTTAATCTCAGGGTCGTGGGTTCGGGCCCCACGTTGGGCGCCATTGAAAGGGCCGTTGCCCGGCTAAAGAAACGGACCTCCTTCTCAGGTAAAGGCGAGGAATTAAAACAAGATGGTAAATTCAATAACAATGGGCTTTATTACAAAAAATAGAAAAAGCACACATGAGTTATCGAATATTGGTACTCTCCCCTTTACTGAGGAATTTAAAAAGAAATATTTTACACTTAATTTAGTTTGTTCTGCATCAAAATAATTATAAACAGCAAGACCTTACAATAGGAAATATTACTAACTTAATACTCAAAACTCAAAATTCTCAAATGTGATTATAATTTCCTCAAACATATAAATTTTAGTACATAACTCCGGCCTGTATGATATGAATTTACTATAGTATTGGAGAATCCTAGGCCAATAAAACTTAGAGAGTCTGTGCTCAGCAGATTAACATGTATTGGTCACAACGCAACGGAATATTCTTATCTTTGCCATAGAATGTTTTAAATTAAAAGAGAACTTGTGCAAACAGAGTGTGTGTGTGTATGATTGTGTTTCCCAGAGGGAAATCAAACTCTAAAATAGAAAGTAAAACAGAATCTAAGACAGAAGGTACATAGAAAATAAACAGAAAGTATCTAGATAATATCAGAAAGTAATCTTGATAATAACAGAAAATAGACAGAAAGTATCTTTCAACAATATTAACACGTTAGAAGGCGAAGGCTTCCCTCAACACTGTAGCTCGCTGACTCAAAATGATTTGGAGTGGACCAACCTAGAAGCTTCCTGGGACGCCGTACGGTCGTCTCGCGTACCGCCGCAGAACGCCTCCTTACTCCACTCGATCAGCTCCTACTGCTTGACCACGAACGGTGGTGAAATCTTCTACTGGACAGGTGGTGTGTTGGAGTCCTTCTGGAGTCCCTCGTAGACCGGCTTCTTCCACGAACGGTGGTGAGCCCCGGGTGATCGCGCACAGCAGCTCGCAGTGGTGACGACAATAGCCGACCGTAGATGCACGATATAACCTGAAACCCACGTTCCTTCGTGTTCAAATGTGTCTCGAGATGCCCGCATTAGATAGACGCGGTGCAAAATCAAATCAGATATTTCGTTGGATCAAAACTGAAGTCACGGGTAAACACACTAACCTGGCTTTTGCACTGGTATACTTATTTCGCCTGTAACAGGGCAGCTTCGTTCTGGACAGCGTGCCTCGGTCGTTTTGTTCACACAAGAGAAACTGCGTATTTTTCTGCCGCCTGCGTCGATCTTAATTACGTGCCAACTATGTAAAGTAAATTCGGTTTTACGTCCGAAATCCAAATCCAATCCACAGGCTTCTCACTTGTTTATATACTATCTTGTTTTGCATCTTCGAGTAGCGTTCTACTGAGACCTTGAACTTCCGGTTATCTCGAAAAATCCAGAACTAACTCTGCCATTTGCTTCGTAAAGTAGACCTTGTCGGCCTAGTAATACTGGTCACTTTCCTCCAGCCAGATTTGGTACATATCAGCCAGCATCCGGTGTTTACTCGAAGAAGTCCATACAAAAAAAAGAATTTCTCTGGAACTTTGACGTGATTTTTGCGTTATGTCAAAACCTTCCATGGTGTGACCATCGCAAGCGATTTCTAGATTTAAATTATTTTCGACATATCAAACGCTGCATTCTGTAATTATTATTTGTTAGCCAACTTAAAGATGCGACCTATTCTGGATTTTTAAACAAGCCGTTCCTCTTCCAAAGTTATTCATAGCCCGAAATATTCCTGGAACGTCAATTATTAATAGCAACACTAAGAAGCTCGCTACTTGCCGACAGATACCTCCACTTAGTTTTCACCTTTCTTCTAGTTCACGCCACTTGTAGCTAGCTGTCGCTGCGTGGATTAACCATTTTATCTATTTTGAGACAGTAGATGAAAACTTTTCCCTTTCCCTCGCAGAGGCAAATTCAACCATTATTTCTTGATTCTTAGATAGGCGAAATTATCAATCTGTCTTCAACAAGAAAAGCTTTCATTATTCCTTTAACGAAGAAAGTGGCGCACGCGCGGTGGAGTTCGGCGTTTTTTACAAACTCGGCGTCTGGTTTTCAGATACGGAGAAAACACAACTTGATCTAATAGAAAAGACGCTGCTCCTCGTCAGATGGCGTTGTACAATATATTCTATTATCGAGATCTATAACAAAATCTAACTTGGAGTATGATTTAACATGTTACACTGTAACGTGGTCGTGTGCGCAGCGGGCAGGCGCGCGAGGTGCGGCGGCTGGACGCGGCGGTGTCGCCGTGGCCGGAGTTCGTGTTCGAGATCTTTGACTACACGCGCATGCGCAACATCATGCGCGACTACTTCGACACCGTCGGCCTCGGTGAGTCAGACGCTACTTCTGTTTATCAATGTTATTTTAGATGTGTTGGAAAATTATTTTACGATCCTCTGAAGTTAAATTACAGGCGCACAGCGAGCGCGAAGGTTTATGACTTTTTACTAATAATTAAAGAAACGGGTAATATACTTATACTAAAGCAATAAGATTGGAAAAGTACGTACAAAGAAAATAATTTAAAAAAATGGTCTTAGTTACTTAAAATAAGCTTCTGAACAAGAATAAAACATTTATAAAATTAGTGTCTGCGATGTGGCTTTCACTGTTGGATAGCTTGGGATTGACTTAAAAACTCGGGTACTTGGTATCTCAATCCGATGATTAGATGCCGAGTAATCGATAAAAACTATTTGACGGCCGAAGGAATGTCGATTAAATGTGCCAACATTACATATTGGTAGTTTAGATCCTGGAATAAATAGCATATGATTACTTTTAATCTAGAGAAATAACCACGCGTGCGAAACCGCGGGCACAGCTAGTGTAGTATATTGTACTTGGACTTTACAGGTGTTTGTGATCCTGGTATAACACGTATAGGCTACTTTTAAATGAAATAACCACGCGGGCAAAGCCGCGGGCACAGTTAGTATAAAAATTAGTCTCTTGGGTTTGAAATGTATATAAGAAAATCCCATTTTGCTCGCGCAATCATTTGCACCGGCTCTGTTGGTCTCGGTCCTAGGGCACATGCTGCCGGAGGACCCCGTGTCGCTATCATTCTGGGTGGCGTCCAACCTCACGGTGGCGCCGCGCGACCGCCTCGCGCTGTTCGTGGTGGACAACGTGCTGCTGCGGCTGCACATGGAGTGTCGGTTCATCACACGGGTGAGTGTTCACTGACAGTGGCGCTGCGCCGTTCTGAGTGTCTTCAAAAAATAAATAAATTAATAGGTAGAGCAAAAGCTTACAATAAATTTATAGAAGAAACGAAAAATAAACGGGTACCCGGTTCTGGACTTGAACTGGAATCGAAATAACGGTTACTAAAAAATGCCCGGATCTCGATGCCCTAATATCAACCTTGTCTCCGCAGAAGAGCGTACTGTGCTGCACGACGTGCGGCACGGAGATCGCGCGGCGCGAGCAAACGTTCGCGATGTCGTCGGACGGCGTGCACGCCAATTACACGAACCTGGGCGGGTTCGTGCACGACGTGGTGACCGTGTCCAGCGCGTGGAACACGCGCGTGAGCGGCCCGCCGGACGCGAGCTACTCGTGGTTCCCCGGCTACGCGTGGTCCATCGCGCTGTGCGCCTGCTGCTCCACGCACGTCGGATGGAGGTACGCTCGAGGTCATGTCTACTGCTTGTACTCACTGTGTAGTGAGCGCGGCGTAATGTGTGTGTGTGTGTGCGCAGGTTCGACGCGCTGCGCCGCAACCTGCGCCCGCAGCAGTTCTACGGGCTGTGCCGCAACTACGTGCAGCCGCGCGACGCGCCGCGCTCGCCGCCCTCCCCGCCGCGCCCCGCGCTCTGACCGCTACTAGTCTAGTGCCGCCGACTACTCTACTGCTGGCACTGCGAGTTTAATGCCGCCGCGCCGCCTTCTCTACTGCCGGCACTGCTAGTCTACGCCGCATCTCTACTGCCGACACTGCGAGTTTAGTGCCGCCGCGCCACCTCTACTGCTGACACTGCTAGTTTAGTGCCGCCACACCACCTTCTCTACTGCTGGCACTCTTGTCTATTGCCGCCGCCTCCTTCTACTGAAGGTACTGCTAGTCTAGTACCGCCGCCTCCTTCTACTGCCGGTACTGCTGTCTAGTACCGCCGCCTCCTTCTAGAAGAGAAGGCAGCACTAGACTATCAGTGCCGGCCTTGCAGTCTAGTACCACCGCATGTCTAGTGCGCCGCCTTCCTCTATTGCCGGCCTAGTCTAGTGCCACCGTGCCGCTTTCTCTACTGCGCGGCGGCACTACTAGTCTAGTGCCGCCGCGGGTGCGATAGACACGAGGTACGAGGTGCGCAAGCTGTCACATCCCTGAAGAAAGATTCATACTTGAATTACAATAGCACAAAAATGTTGAGGAGGTGTCGACGATTATCGTTTCATTACCTGGCGCATGGATGTAATTATATTCCAGAGAAGCAGCGGTTAATCAGAATCCCAAACATAAGAATCACAAAGAAAAAAGTATGCTCAAACAGCATCTTCTCTTCTTCAATTATTTTTTTCACAAATTTTCAAAATAAAATAAATACTGAAATGTGATCGTGTGCGGTGTGGAGGCTTGCACGGTTACCTGCCGATGACGGACGATCGTGTGCGGTGTGGAGGCTTGCACGGTTACCTGCCGATGACGGACGATCACACGAGTAACGATCATCGCCGATAGTGACGAGGGGTCTTATGGTGGAGTGGAATTGGACTGTGGTGCAAGTGTTATAAGGTATTCAAAATTTACATGTTTATACAACACTGTGTTTAAATAATGTACATATAGTATACGGATAACACTAATTTGGTTTCTGACCAAGGAGTGCAAAGGTGGATAAAATCGATATTTTGGTAGCATGATCTATATTATATAATAAGTAAAATTAGAAGAATAACTTATATTAGTATACAAATATTTGTACTTAAAATAATAATAAAATCTCTCATCAATATTTGTACTAAGTTTCGAGAGAATTTAAAACATTTTATGCCACGCAGGCTTAGTCAGTGCCCCGATCCATGTACACCCGAGTAGTTACGCAGGCTTAGTCAGTGCCCCAATCCATGTACACCCGAGTAGTTACGCAGGCTTAGTCAGTGCCCCAATCCATGTACACCCGAGTAGTTACGCAGGCTTAGTCAGTGCCCCGATCCATGTACACCCGAGTAGTTACGCAGGCTTAGTCAGTGCCCCGATCCATGTACACCTGAGTAGTTACTACATAATAAGCTTATTCTATTTCGTGAATAGTAAAGCGTGAGAAGGATTCACGTTGTGTGTAAAATATTATGTTGTACTAGCTGTGCCCGCGGCTTCGCACGCGTGTTCATTTCTCTAGGTTAAAAGTACTATATGTACTATTCTAAACCTAACTAAAATACCAATATACTAACATTTGATCAAAATTCCCTCAGCCGTCAAAAAGTTTTTATCGATTGCTCGGCTTCTACTCATCGGATTGAGATACCAAGTACACCAGTTTTTAAGTCGAACACCAAGCTATCTAACAGTGAAAACCGCATCGCAAATGGTCCAGTAGTTTTTACGTGATGCGCGAACAAACATACAGGTAAACAGACAGACACTAATTATAAAAATGTTTTATTCTTGTTCAGAAGCTTATTTTATGTACCCTAAACTATTTCTTTTATAATTATCTTTGTACAGACTTTTCGTTCCTATTGCTTTATTATAAGTATAGATAAACAAAATTATAATAGTGTTGATTGTAAATATATTTTTTTGTAAAATTCTTTCAATGTTAACTTAGTGAATAATAACTTGTTTGCAAATTGTAAATATTTTATCATCTAATAAAACTTCCTGCCGCACCACAATCGTCAATCAAGCATTAAATCTCTTGTTTTGTATGGATTTTGATTAATGACGAGTAGGGCAGTTTAGGTTGCTTGAAAGATATTCATGTAGACAAATAAAATAATGATACCATTTGATAGCTTTTATTCATACTTCTTATGTTGTCTGTTCGGTTTCAAACGCGTTAGGTAATAGCGACCGCCCGTCTTGACAGGAGAGAGCGCGCAGGCAACACTAGAGTTACTTGTCATTGTGCCGCGTTTCTTGACCTGTACGCCTAGTACGAAAAAAAAAACGAAAAAGTTTCCGTGAGCGCGGTAATTTATTTCGTGAGCTCGCTAAACTATCAGTTTTGGTACATAGTAATCGGTAGGACGAGATCATATTTTCAAATGATGTTTACACGATAAAAACCTTCGAATAGTGATTGAACGAACTTCACTCACACTATCTTCTCTACAAGCAAAAATAAGACAAAAAGTCCACCGTGTTTGACGTTTTGTTTTTCTCTGGTTTTATTGAGGTGTTAAATTAAAAGAAAGATTTTTTCTGATTCTCCAGTACCTTTGGTCTTTAATTTCGTTCAGTAATAACGAAGTAACAGACCAAATTAATCCAACAAAACCTACCTAGATCTTTTATATGGATTTTATGCATCAAATACGACACCTAGCTTCGATATAATGCTTGATTTTTGCTCATTAGTGGCCGGAAATCCTGGACTAAGTGTTTGTTTTATCAATTGAGTCGTATTTGGCGAAATATAAGTCGGTGTGACGTCATCACGACATTAATATTCTAAAGTAGGTAGATTGGTAGGTACCTACCTACCCGTCGCCAGTCGTCAACACCCCCCCCCCCCCCCACCCCCCACTGAAGGACTTGGATCGAGCGAGACACCGGGGATGGTCTGGTAGGAGAACCTACTATTTTATTATCCTTTTACGAAAAGCTCTGTGATTCTGCAGACGAGTCCGAACTGGGCCTTGTCATTTGTTCCTTCAGGTAGCAGAGGTTTACGGGAACGACGAGAGCCCCGGTTTGAGTTTGAACATTGTATTTATACTTAAATAGTGCTAAAAATAATTATAGTACAAAAGATACTTTATATGTGCACAAAAAAGGTATATAATTTATCACATCACAGTGTTACAAACTATTTATGAATAAGCTTGACACATTGTTGCATAGAATGACCTTTAGATATAGTAAAAAACTTATTTTAGCCGGTGATTTAAATATTAATACCCTACAAATAAATAGCAGAGATGCAAAGAATTTATATGATATCACAAAAAATTACAACTTACATCTACATATAAATGAACCTACACGCGAACGATCTTGCATCGATCACATCATAAGAAATGTTAAATCTGCGACTGGTGAACTATTGTACCTAGATATATCAGACCACAATACCGCCCAATTGCTTAAAATTCCAACAACATCTATACAGTTACCGATGCCAGGGTTCTTTATATATAAAAGAGACTATAGTGTAGAATATATAAAGAAATTTAGAGAGTGCTTGTCATGACTTTCGTTTAATGAGATATATAATGAAAATGAGTTAGAACCCGCATTTGAAAATTTTCATAATACAATATCTCTATTCTACAATTTGTGTTTTCCAAAGAATAGAATAAAAATATCTAATAAAAAACGTAAAGCTAAATGGATAACAAAAGGGCTAAAGGTTAGTTGCAAAACAAAGCGTTGTCTACGATATAAATATTACACAGACAAATGTGGAGCAACTAAAAGTGTTTATAAAAAATACTCAAAACTACTTCGATATTGCATTGATCAATCCATAAAAAATCGAAATTTTGAGATGATAAGTATTTCTAAAAATGTATGTAAAACGTCCTGGCAAATAATTAAAAATGAATCAGAGGCTGCCATGGAAATGGAATTAATCACTAACATTGCAAAAGGAGGTGTATCATTGAATGATCCAAGTGATATAGCGGAAGCATTTAATGAGCACTTAATTACATCAACAAGTACAGACAACCCACTTAAAAATACTTTGAGGAATCGTTTGTGTGCTAGTATCTTCTTAGCTCCGTTAAGTCTTGACGAAACTCATGACATTATGTCTTTAAATAACACTAATGCTGAAGGATTTGATGAGATTGCTACAAAAATCCTTAAAGCCTGCGCGCTAGAAATTACTCCAATACAAAGACATCTGATAAATCTTTCATTTGTAGATGGCTGCTTCCCTAATAAGCTAAAAGTTTCTATAATCAAGCCTTTATATAAAAAAGGAGATAAATCAAGTTTAAATAATTACAGACCCATCACTCTCATTCCGATACTATCAAAAATTTTTGAATCCGCTATGTATAAACGCATGATGGGTTTTGTTCAGAAACATAACATTTTAAGACAGGAACAGTACGGATTCCAGAAAGGTAAGTCGACAACGTTGGCGTGTTTTGATCTCATTAGTAAGGTGGTGAGCAACCTAGACTCTTCCAAATTATTAACTGTTATATTCTTTGACATGACTAAGGCTTTCGATTTTGTGTCACACAAAGTACTATTGGATAAACTGGACAGGAATGGTATTCGAGGACCTGCACTAAAATGGCTAAAAATGTACCTAGAAGACAGAAAGCAATCTGTCGAGGTGGCAAATATCAACAAAAATAAAGAACTTCAAGCGTATAGGTCTCCTTTTCTAATTAATAAATATGGTATTCCACAAGGCAGTGTTCTGGGACCGCTTTTATTTTTATTATACATAAATGATCTTCCTGACATAACTATGAATTCTTGTACTTTGTTTGCTGACGACATTTCTTTAACTATGACATGCAATAAAAATATTGACATTAATAAATATACAATTGACATAAACAATACGATAAGATCTATAATTAATTGGTTATATGACAACAACCTCCAAGTTAATCTGACTAAAACTAATTTAATTCAATTCAGTACATATGGTAGTAGACATCGTGAGCTCAAAATTTCTTACAAGGAAAACCACATATCAGAGGTAGCAGAAACAACATTTTTGGGAATAAAGCTTGATACATTTTTGAACTGGAAGGCGCATATTGACAACGTATGCAATAAAATAAATAGGTTTGTCTATGTCCTTTATAAATTGCGTAAAACTTCAGCTTGTTCAACAGTTCTAGCGGCGTACCATGGTTACGTATCTTCCGTTCTAAACTATGGTCTTATACTGTGGGGGAACTCTACAGACGTTTAAAGAGCCTTTTTGGCTCAAAAAAAGTGTGTTAGAGCCATAGCCGGCATACCACCATGGGAATCTTGCAAGCCCTTTTTTAAACAATTTCGTATACTGCCTTTGCCCTGTATGTACATTCTGGAATCAGCCAAATTTGTGAAACTACATCCAAGTTTATTTAAAACAGCTAGTGATGTATTTCAGAGAAATACAAGGAATCCGGATAGAATTGTTTTGTCACAGATACCAAAAACTGCAATGTTTTCAAAGAACTGTAATGCTATGTGTGGACGCATTTACAATTCTATTCCACAAGAATTAAAAAAATTGCCAAGCAGTAGATTTTGTGGAAAACTTAAATTGTGGCTAATGGAGAAATGTTTTTATTCAGTCTCAGATTTAATAAAATAACTGTTTAACTTTTTTGTGATTGTAATGAATAGATTTTTATTTAGAATAAGTATTTGACATTGATGATTTATAAATTGACATACCTATTATTCTTCTATTAGCTATACAGATACTTAGATGATTTAATTTTGAATTTAGCATGTTTTAAAATATTTGCACGTTGCAATGCAGCAAAATGTTTCTGGAACTGTATGATAATAACTATTTTATCTGTTATATTACCAACATTTTATGCAAATAAATATTATTATTATTATAAAACCATCTACACACTAGTAAATTATCTTCCCGTACTACCACTACATCATTTATACAAGGCTGAGGCATCTGAGATGGCCAACGATATCTTTTATAAAATTTTGACAGGTACTGTCGCGACCACTGACGCCAGAAGTCTTGAGTCATTCTTTGAGTATACTGCCACCTCCGCAAAGAACTCACATTTGAAGACTCAAAGTTTATCTCAGGTGGAGTCACTAAAGCTTCACCTACAAAGAAGTGGCCTGGTGTTAATATTGTAGGCGGTTCTTCATTATTTCCGGTAAGCACTAAAAGAGGCCTGGAGTTTAAACAGGCCTCTATCTGTGCCAAAACAGTAGACATCTCCTCGTAAGTCAATGTTGATTCGCCGATTACTCGTTTAAGGTGGTATTTGACAGATTTTACCCCACTTTCCCAAAGGCCTCCGAAGTTGGGTGATCGGGCGGGAATAAAGTACCACACACATCCATTTGTGGCCAAAACTTCAGCAATTTCCTGATGCACTGAGTTTTTCTCATTTTTAAACAATCTGTCCAATTCATTTGAAGCTCCTGTGAAGTTTGTAGCATTGTCACTCCAAATTTCAGAGCAATACCCTCGCCTGGACACAAATCTCTTGAACGCTTGCAAAAAACCTTCCGTTGTGAGATCCGTAACAACCTCCAGATGGACGGCTCGAGTTACCATGCAAACGAACAAGCAGATATAGCCCTTGTGTGACTTGTGACCGCGACCTTTAGTTGTCCGTATTTGAATGGGACCAGCGTAGTCAACTCCACTTGACTTGAAAGGTCGAGCTGGAGTCGATCTTGCCGTCGGCAACTGCCCCATTAACTGTGTTTGTGTGTTTCCTGTGTTTTTTACACAAGTCACACATCTGCGAAAACACGACTTAACAAGTCGTCCAGCTCCCAAGATCCAATACTTGTTTCTCAAGTAGCACAACATAAGTTGTGGACCGCCATGGCATGTCAACTTATGAGCATCCATTACAAGAAGATTGGTTAAGAAAGACTTATTCGGTATAAGTATCGGATGCTTTCTATTTGTGCTCAAATGGGAATGTTCCAGTCTGCCACCAATTCTCAATAATTGTTCATCATCGAGGAACGGGTTAAGTACTCGCAGGCTGCTTCGTTTAGGTAAGTTCTCATTTTTCTTAACCATTGCTATTTCTTCACTGAAATATTCTATTTGGCATTGTCGTATGCAACAATTGATTGCATCATTCAATTCCTGGGTCGTCAAATACCCGACATGTCTCTCTATTTTGTCCTTTTTCCGGTTATGAACAAAACGTCTGCAGTAAGCAATTACTCTGATCATTTTATTCAGTGAAGAAAACCTTTCCCATATGCAGTTGACAACTGTAGCGCAGTGAGTCTTTATTTACAGTTCTTCTATGTTTGTACCGATATCCTTCGGTTTTTTATAATCAATGTTTTCTTTTTGCAGGAAGTCGGGACCTGCAAACCACATCGCATTCTTAATCAACTCAGATGGATTTTGACCTCGAGATGCTGCGTCTGCAGGGTTATTCTTGGAAGATACGTGTGACCAGTGATGGGCATCCAAATTCGTAACGATCTCTGACACACGATTCGCTACAAATACCTTCCAGCGACTAGGATGGCTATTCAGCCAAGCGAGGACAGCTGTCGAGTCCGTCCAAGCGTGCAGATGAGTTTTTTCAATTTCCATAACCGATGCTATTTCCATCATAAGGCGTGTTAGTAAAACAGCACCGCACAGTTCAAGCCGAGGAATTGATACTTGTTTAATCGGAGCAACCTTCGTTTTTGCAGATATCAATGATACATGAATTTGCCCATTGGAGTCAACGACGCGCGCATACACAACGGCGGCGTAAGCATCCTTGGAGCTATCACTAAATCCATGCAGCTCTACGAAGTCACCCGTCTTAATACCAATCAATCGAGGTATGGAAACGTTGGTTAACAATTTCAGTTACAATTTTAGTTAGTTGGTACGTTTTCCATTCATTTAAAATATTTAATCCAATCCTGCCAGCCATAGCTTCTGAATTAATATTTTTGTTAATATGATACTTGGCCATACCCAACCAATGGGATCATAGAGGTGACAAATATTAGAAATAATTGTTCTTTTTGTTGCAGGTTCCTGTACTTCGGGTAGATCTACCTTGTAGCGAAAGGAGTCATCGCTGCGGTTCCAGGTAAGTCCAACAATCTTAATTATTTCATCTGTTTTTATTTTTAACCCTTCCTATATTTCTTCCTTTTTAAACTCCTTTCCTACCTTCCTTTCACTTTCCTTCATTTCTTGTAGTAGCTCCTCGCTATTACTCGTCCATTTCTGAAGCTCGAACCCGCCCTTTTCCAAAAGTCCGTTCATTTCTCTGTATAGCTTCATGCCTTCTTCAACAGTTTCACATCCTGCTAGTAAATCATCCATATAGAACTGATTTAACACTGCTTTCGCTGCTATTGGATATTTATGTCCTTCATCTAGGCTTACTTGCCGTAACGCTTTTACCGCCAGATATGGGGCAGATGCTATGCCAAAAGTTACTCTTAGCATCCTATAATGCTTTATTTTCTCATCCGTATCGTTTCTCCAAAGTATCATTTGGAAATCAACATCAGCTCCATTAACCTTTACCTGCCGATACATTTTTACAATGTCAGCAGTCATACAAATACGTGCGATTCGCCAACGCATGATGAGATGCTTCAAGTCTACTTGCAGTGTCGGGCCCACTAACAAATTGTCATTTAGTGATGCATTGTTAGCCCCTTTACATGATGCGTCAAAAACTGCCCGAATTTTTGAAGTCTCTTTATCGTTACGTACTACGGCGTGATGTGCCAAATACACCGATTTTACGTTATTTATATCTTCCTTAGGAATAAGTTCCATATGATTCATTTTAATATATTCGTTAATTACTTCTTTGTATTTTTCTTTCAGATCACCAGTCCTCAGTCTTCTTTCTAATGAATACAACCTTTTTTCAGCTATCTGCAAGGAATTAGTTACCTCTGGATTTTTTACCTTAAACGGAAGACGCACGACATACCTGCCGTCTTCATTCCTAGTAGTCGTTTTGGTAAATATTTCTTCACAGCATTTTTCATCTTCAGTTTGTAGTTTTTCCTTGGACATCATCTTCTAGTTCCCAGAATCGTTTTAACAAATTATTGTCTTCTACCATGTGCATGATCTTAATTTCAGATTTCTCGTTTGGTGCGTCAAGAGCACCTGATAGAATCCACCCTAGTGAAGTGGCTTGCGCAACTGGAGAACCGTATGGACCTTTTATAACACCATCTTGCAGAATTTGACCATATACGTCTGCACCCAATAACATATCAACATGATTTGGCATGTGATAATCCGGATCCGCTAAAACCATTTCTTGAAGTTCCTTCCATTCCACGGCTTTTATCTCACTGGTTGGTAGAAGTGTGGTAATGGACTTTAAAACGTGTGCTTTGACGTTTATGATTACATTTGGATCAACTCGTGACATTATTTTTAAGTTCACGATACCCTTGGAGATCAAACCTTTGTCTCCACCTACTCCTGAAATTTGGGTTTTTGTTGGAGTCTTGTTCAAACCCAACAGTTGTACCGTTGCTTCTGTTATAAACGACGATTGGGATCCTTGATCCAACAATGTACGGATTGTGTAACACTGGCCTGTTTTTGAAACGATATTTACCAATGCCGTTGCAAGAAGAATATGATTTGTTTTCCTAGTGAAACATGAAAGTACTGGAGTTGATTCCGACTTGTCACCATTTGCCGATGATGATTTTGTTTTCGTATCTTTGACCGTACTCGAATCCGTAGTAGGAGTACGGGGGACATAACTCTTAGGAGCGCCTTCACTGGTAGGATGTAAAAGAGCATTATGTTTCTTGTTGCAAATGTGACACCTGTAATTTGTTTGACAATTTTTGACATTGTGATTGTTACCCAAACAACGGTAGCAAATGTTGTTCGACTGAACGAAACCACGACGAGACTCAATCGAGGTTTTTATAAATGCTTTGCAGTAAATAAGTTTGTGTTCCCCGGAACAAAATGGACATTGTATTTTAGCAATATGCATCGCTTTAGTTTTGTGAACAGATAAGTGACTCGTATTTTTATATGCTGAATTGGACCTAGAATCCAGGAACTCTAACGCTCGATAGCGTTTTGTAAGAAATTCCCGAAACTGTTTGTAAGTGGTCTTCTGGATTCAGGGTCCAATTTAAGTACAATGATATGGTTGACAAGTACATCCCAAGTATCGGTATTTATACCAATATTTGCCAACGCCGACAAACAATCATTCGTTGTATCCATCAGTTCTTTCAAACTGCTGGCCGATTCTTGATTAATATTTTTCTGACTCTTTAAGATGTGATGACATATATATCTTTTATTATTATACCGCTCATCTAGCAACTTCCAACACCTACTATAATTTTTATCAGTGATGGGGATGTTGCTAAGCAACTGTTCCGCCTCTCCAGTTAGATATCCCTTTAGGTAAAGCAGTTTCTGAACATCATCCAAATCACTGTTACTGTGCACAAGTGACTTGAACAAGTCTCGAAAAGTATTCCATTCTGAATACTGCCTCAGAAGTTTGGTATATTAACTGTCGGTAATTTAACATTACATAAATTTGAGCGCGAAGGGCCAGAAGTTTGATCCGAATCTGGGATAGTCAACGCTGACAAAGCAGTTTTTAATTCACATTTGTACTCAAAATAAACATCTTCCCCTTGATCAAACATTTTATTTTTTGCGTAATTAGTTTCCGCAATTTCTCTAGAAGATGAAATTTTACGCATTATTTCTTTATGTCCGGACAAGAACTCGAGCCATAATTGATCAAGCAGTTCTAACCTCCCTTCTAAATACTCTTTGGTAATGCGTTCTTTCGGACTCTTTCTAAAATTACTTCTTCCTTTAGAAATACGGCCAAAAATTTCTTCTTGAAAATTTAATAATGATTCCATTTTTACTTTTAGTTCTATACTAGTGGTCTTTAGTAACAAAGTTTTAGTAGAACAAAGAAAGTAAGCATCTATGACTTAAATCAGAATTTTTCTAAGTGTCGTATAGTATAACTTTTGAAAATTTTACAAGTGTTTCAAGCCTTTATATTTTACCGAAATCGGGCATAGATTTCCCGTACCTTCGTTTTATTGAAAACTATTCTAAGTGTTAGAACACACATGCAAAATTATCAAAGTCATTTACTTCTAACATTTAAAGGTAAAATTTAATAGCAAATAAATATGTTAAAGTTAGCACGAAATGTAAGTTACTTTTTTCTAATCTTTATAGTTCAATTTACTCACTGTTTGTCCACCACTCACTCACTGGGAAACGTGGGAGATGTGCGCAATCCAATCCAATTTAATATCCAATCCAATATCGTAATCCAGTCCGCATCGTCCAGGTTTCCAATCAATTAACGGCTCACTATGACTATGAACAATTAATTATTTTTCAAACTACAACTAATTGTTAAACACTGATTAATTAATTGTCCGATCTTCTTTGCCCTCAATTGAGCACCGCAGACTTCTTTGCCTGGCAGACACGCCCAATTCTCGAGACACGAGTCTTCCTCGGAGACTAGCAGTCTCCTGATGGATCAGCTTTCGCCTGAAGCTGACCGAAGTTATCTGAAGTTTAACGGAGCCTCCGTTACAACTTCAGCCTCGCGATACGATTACCACGGTTACCACCGTCCGTGACGCGCATACGTCGCAATAATTACACTTTACGAAGTTTCTGGTTCCTGCCGAATATTCGGCCACGAAGGACCATGTACAAGCTCCAAGTCTGTTCTGCTCTTAGGTCCTCGTGAAGGTACTTAATTTAGAGTTAAATGAAACCAAGCTGTTACGGTCTGTATACCTTGTATTTCGATCATAGCAAAATACCTTAACTTACGTCCCTGTGCGAATAGTGTCACCGCGATTCAGCGAAACGCGTCATCAAAATTAGCCATCTAGCGGCAGAGATGTGAACCTTTTTGCATGTTCGGAAACAGCTTGAGTAAAATCTATTGAACGGCGCTGGGTGACAAAAGTGGCTTATACATAACCCATGGTTAAGGAACGTAAGGAAAAAAAGGTAAAGGTAAGGAACGCAATGACATGTTGCCGTGGAAACAAAATAATTACAAATCTGTCAAGTACGTGTGTAATAATGCAGTTGTCTATGGTCAGAAGGCATGTCGCTGCCAATGATTTTACCGGCAATACACTTACCGACGTTTTTTGAAATAGAAATATATTTATTTACTAAACACAGCAATGAATACATATGAACAAAAAATGATTATACAATAAGTAGTTGACATAGACAAAAAAATAAGCACCGGGCCCCAAACTCGGCCAGGCCTGTAGGTAGGCGAATTGGTTAAAAGTTTTTTTTTTTAAATCGTTTCTTTTTATTTGTTAGTTTCTGTGTTTGTTTGTTCGCGCATAACGTAAAAAGGCATTTGTGCTGCGCAGGCAGATAGTCCGGGTTCGAGTCCCGTCCGTGATACATTTTATTCATTTAGAACATTATTAGATATTGCGCTTAGTGTTAAGGTTGGCCCTCACCAGTCAGCTGTCCGCCCGGATCCGCCATTTTCCGTAGCTATAGCTATATCACAGAATCGTTTGCTTAGAACGCAAAGCATTGACGACGGGAGACTGCACCCATTCCTATAAAAATGAAACGAGTCGTTTTTGCAACGTCGTTACTTTTTGACGTTTTTTGTATAGCGTTTATGTCAAAAGCTGACGGATAGTAAGCGAAAACGGTTCGTTTTAAGATATAGGAACCGGCCGTTAACCTGTTGCATGCGGCGACTGATTATCGTTAGCTCTTACTTGTTATTCTATTGTTATAAAAATTCCCAGAACAGGAAAGATTAAAATCTGAAGAACTTGAGGATCTCAATGCGATGAGCAGAAACCAACCAATCTTTAAAAAAAAAATGCCATCGCGGGATACCTGGTACATGTGTAAACATCGAATATGGCCGAGCTGAGGCGGAAAGAGCCGACGAGCCACGAGCGTCCGACCGCTCGATCGCTGCGCCAAGAGTCGGCGTTACCTCCGCACCACGCCATTAGATGTTTAGACAATGTTTACACATCAAAAATATATTTGACAGCTGAACAAATTGAAATGTATAAATTGTACTTTATAGGTACTTTGGTCCTGGAATGACATATAGGTTACTTTTAACCCAGAGAAATGACCACGCGGGCAAAGCCGCGGGCCCTGCTAGTGTACAATAACATAGCACTTATTAGCTAAGCCCTGAGGGCTAGTTCAGACACGGCGATAACCCCGCGATTGTTAGATCATGCGGATTGAACTGCAAAAATGTCCACTGTTCAAACATCGGCCGTTAGTTAGCGATCAGTTTCAAGATGGAAGTCGAAGAGGAACTAGCGTGTCTGTGGTTGCTTCCAGTAATGAAAAGGAAAAGGCAGTATTGGGTGCATCCAATATTAAAGGCTCGACTGACACATGGCCAATTCGTAACGCTATATCCCAATTTACTACTACTGCGACTATTTGAGAATGTCAATAAAATCTTTTGAACTAATCAGGGAAGATATTTCGAGCTCTGAAACATACTTAAACGCTGGCTTATCGACCAAACGTTCTACTGTTTTGACGAATTCATGAATATGTAATTAATATAGTTTTATGTATTGACATATTATTATTTTTGTTTTTATTTTTTATCTTTTAATGACTTACTAATAATTATTTGATTATTATTATTGTTTCTTTTATAATTGATTATTTTTAAAATTAAATTTACCTAAGTGACCACACATTCTTTCGCTTCTTTATAATATTCTTTTGAACCCTCTTTGTCCGCGCTACCTTAAAGATCAATTTCATTTTCTTCATAGTACACATTCCCGTTCTCTTAGGTCATCAGATAACCTGCTGTTAAGTACGCCTGTTCATACTACTAGTTTCTATGACAATGCTTTCACAGTTCAAGCAGCCCGTCTATGGAATACATTGCCAGTCTCCATAAGACGAGCTCAATCACTCAATACCTTTAAAAGTCAAGTAAAAATGTTATATCTTTCTGTGTCTAATAGTCAAACGTAAGTACCTAAGTACTATATTAGTTGCACATTGTGTTAAATTGTTTCTTAATATATATATATATATATATATATATATATATATATATATATATATATATATATATATATATGTATTATTTAATAAAATATGTATTATTATATTGTAATAAGTATGTATGTTAATTAACTATATTATTGTGCCACCGACTGAAACGTATTTAATCTCTGATTCTCTCCATACTAAGGTTGTCTGGAAGAAATCGCTCTTTAGCGATAAGACCGCCAATTGTACTCTTTAATTTATAAGTTGTATCTTTATTTGTATTATTTTTTGGTGTGCAATAAAGTGTATTTGTATTGTATTGTGAACTTATGACATTGTTATTTTTAATGAATTGTCTTAGTGTCGTTGTATACACATCATGTACCTGCAATTAAATTGTTGCCTATATTTTACTCACTAAAAATTGAGACGTGTAAACCTGGTTTATTAATAAATGAGTATTTGAGTATTATGAGGGCAAGCGTGTCACCAGAAGAAAGTCGTAGTAACTTTGAGGTAAGATATTTATTTATTGTTCATCGAAATCAGTTATTTTTTCTATTATTATAGAAAAAATATATACTGATTTGCATGGCAGTACTTAATTGACATGATGGCGATGGTGACCCAGGCGGAATAACAGCTGAAGTTGATCCAGTTGTAGTAAAATATCCTTGCGGGGTTGTATACTGTTGATGCCAATACGATGTGTTAGGTATTATCTGGTGAGGTGAGTGCTGATGCGAACAGAGGGCGGTACAGCTTGTCCTTGTCGCTAAACGAACAGAGGGCGGTACAGCTTGTCCTTGTCGCTAAACGAACAGAGGGCGGTACAGCTTGTGTTTGTCGCTAAACGAACAGAGGGCGGTACAGCTTGTCCTTGTCGCTAAACGAACAGAGGGCGGTACAGCTTGTCCTTGCCGCTAAACGAACAGAGGGCGGTACAGCTTGTCCTTGTCGCTAAACGAACAGAGGGCGGTACAGCTTGTCCTTGTCGCTAAACGAACAGAGGGCGGTACAGCTTGTCCTTGTCGCTAAACGAACAGAGGGCGGTACAGCTTGTCCTTGTCGCTAAACGAACAGAGGGCGGTACAGCTTGTCCTTGCCGCTAAACGAACAGAGGGCGGTACAGCTTGTCCTTGTCGCTAAACGAACAGAGGGCGGTACAGCTTGTCCTTGTCGCTAAACGAACAGAGGGCGGTACAGCTTGTCCTTGTCGCTAAACGAAGAGAGGGCGGTACAGCTTGTCCTTGTCGCTAAACGTCCATGTTCTAGTACTTTTTTGGGTTCTTTGTATAACGATAAACAAAAAAGTTTATCGTCATCTTCTCTGGAAGTACTATTTTCTTGAAGTTCATTTTGAAAAATTTGTCGTGACTCAATGCTTTTTTCTATTAAATCATTTATTCCTTCTTCTGGTATATTTCTTTTCTTTTGTTTAGGGTACCTACTGCAGTGGCTTCGGTTGCATTGGCGTTTACTTGATTTGTCTCACTATTGTCTTCGCCTTGCTTTTGCTGACTTACATTTGACTGTTCATTCATATTATTAGTAGTTTCATAGTTGTCTACACTCTTCTGCAGGAAAGAAAGCCTTGAAAAATACATATATTGGGCTTGTTCGAAACCAATCGCTGGTTTCACCCAGCTTACTTGGGTCGGTCGGTCCAAACGGAACGTTATGCTAGGCCCTTCTTGTTTACGGAAACTGGGCTAAAGCGCCAATCGTGATAGGGCAATCGATCGCTTGACGTTTGGGACGTTTTTGACGTCTAGAGAAAAATGTATTGTCACCAGTACGGATTACGGATGTCAGTGACTTGGTTGACTGGTTCCGATGGAACATGTGATAGAATACGAGGTTTATAAGTTGGGCCCGGAATATAAGTAGTGTGAGAATCCAAAAGGATCCTGGGCCCCCGTGACTATTTTGTGTTTGTGAGAGTGTAAAACATTCGGGCGAAATTCTGCATCGCCTACTACACTCTGATTCCAGGCCGGAGTGTGAACGGGAAGATCCGCGGGCCAGGACGTCGCAGGTGCCGGCGAGGTGTCAGGTTTTCCTTCCCCCTCCTTCCATTCCCCCTGGCCTACACGGCAAGACGACAAGCGGGATACACGGGTGAGTCAGACTGAGTCAGTCCATCCGTCTTCAGAAAACGCTCGGCGTATCGCCGACCACGTTTGGTCCAGAGAACTGCTTTAGACAGGGGTCACGGGAGGGTTCTGGATCGTATAGGGCTCCTTTACGAGCACCTGGGCCGGAAGGAGTTGTTTTCCCTTTTTTGTATTCTTTATTGTAACAGTCCCGTATGTTTTCCCATATTTTTTTGGAGTGTTGTACCTGCAAATAATGTAATTATTCATTTTCTTGTTTTAGTTATCTCGGTACGGGTTGTTCATTTGGAGAACTGAGCTACAACTGACGCCTTGGAAAATCAGTTGGCGACGCCAACTATTGCTTGGGGCTTATGGCTCAAGCAGTGATTCCGCTATATTCAAAAATACTTTATTTTATAAACGTCTGATAGACAAATCATCAAATACACCTCAACCTAAGCCAATATCTAATGTAGATTCAACACCACTGCCTTATGTTATAGTTGGGAGATGAAGCCTTCGGTTATCAACAAAGTTAATGCGACCATATGCAGGTAAATGTTTATCACATGAAAAATGTTTTTTTCACTATAAGTTATCGAGAGCCCGACGCAACATTGAGAGCCCGACGCAACATTGAGAGCCCGACGCAACATTGAGAGCCCGACGCAACATTGAGTGCACGTTTGGTATTTTGGCTAACAAATGGCGCATCTTTCACAGGCCTTTAAATGTAAACATAGACTTTGCCGAAGACAATAAAAGCCTGTTGCGTTCTACACAACTATGTGAGGACTAGAGATGGTATAAAATATAAAGATACTTTATATACTGCACAATGACTAGTCTCAATACCTTGCATGCAGGAAGCGGGCACCGTCATCTTTAAATATCAGAGATAAATTCGCTCATTACTATGTGAACGAAGGGAGTGTTCAATAGCAAGATTCAAAATATAATTGTCATTTTATTTTAGGTGAATAAATACCTAAGTACTTACCTAAAATAGCCTTTTTTCCATCGTGTCTTCACCATTTCCAAATATCTCCACCAACTCTTGCCTCGGTTCTTTGCAATTTTATACGAATAATCCGCACACTGAAGTATCCATATTGCAGGTCTTTTCTCCACTTCATCAATAAATAACTCAGTGTCGAAGCGATCCATAGCAAGCTCACGCGTACTCTTGTTGTGACGTGTTAATCGCGCGGTGCTCGCAACGCTACTGAACTGAACGCGGAGGAAGATCTCCATACTATCTAATAGAACCGCGCGGGCGCCGCACGATTCTATTTTCTAGCGGTTGAGTGACGGTAACCGCGCGGTTGGACTAAACGCGCGGATATATCTGAATGATTATATAAATACCTACGTAAATAAGACCCGCGCGATTCTTAAACCGCGTGGTCCGAGCTGGTTCAGACACGGCGGAATCCGCGCGGTTCCAAACCGCGCGGGTCAACCGCGCGGATCTTATTTACATTAGCGCCTATTCATTCGTTCATACCTGTCCGGGCGGATTGACAATCCGCGCGGCTACCGCCACTCTAACCGCTAGAAAATGAATTCGCGCGGTTGCCGCTCGGATCTATTTACTTGACGTACCGGGAGCGCGTTCAGTTGCTGCGCGGACGCCGCGCGTATCGGACGGTGACAATGGATCGCTTCGACACCGAGCTATTCATCGATGAGGTGGAAAAAAGACCTGCTTTGTGAGACATCCAATGTGCAGAATATTCTAATAAAATTATTAGAAACGGAGCTTGGCAGGAGCTGGTGGAGATTTTTGGAGAAAATGAAGATTCTTTGGAAAAAAGGCTCTTTTTGGTCAGTAGGTATTTAATTTTACATTTAATATTGTCAGGGTAGTTTACATGTTTTGTAATAGATAGTCCAACCTAAATAACTAAACTATATAAAAACGTTGTTATTGTGATTGGAGGTACGTATCGGGCGCGGGTAAAATATCACGTTACCATAGTAACGGAGTAGCTAGTGACTATGTGCAACCGACGCGACGCCATCTTGAGTTTAGTTATTTGGCGCGAACTGTAACATTTTTTTTTATATTTTTGTGTCTTGCCATTCTACACGACCCTCATTTACAAAGTAATTAGCATATTTGTCTCTAATGTTTAATGATGACGGTGTACCCCTTCCTGCATGTAATGTATTAAGATTACTCATTGGCGCAGTATATAAAGTATCTTCATACTGTACGCCATCTCTAGTTCTAACAAAATTGTGTAGCACGCAACAGGCCTTTATTATGTCTTCGGCAAAGTCTATATTAACGTTTATAGGCCTATGAAAAATGCGCCACTTGTTTGCCAGAATTCCAAAAGTGCATTCAATATAACGTCGAGCTCTTGATAACCTATAATTAAATTATTTTTTTTCGTATGATAGCCCTTTACCTGCATAGGGTCGCATTACAGTTTCGGATAAACCAAACACTTCATCGCCAACTATGACGTATGGCAATGGTGTAGAATCAGTGTCAGATATTGGTGTAGGTTTTGGTATGTGTAATGACTTATCTATTAAACTTTTATAAAATAACGAATTTTTGAAAAATTGCAGAATCACTACTTTTACCATATGATCCAATATCTATGAAAGAAAAACAATAGTTAGTATCACAAAGTGCCAACAGTACTATGGAAAAAAAAAAGTTTTGTAATTATAATATAAAGATCCCGAATCATTAGGTTTTGTAATCCTTATATGCTTGCCATCTATGGTGCCTATGCAATTGGGGAAATAAGCATATTTTTCAAAATCTGTAGCTGTGTTTTTCCATATAACTTCGCTGGGTTCAGGCATGACGTTTTTTGCGACTTTTTTCCACAGAGCTTCACATACTTCACGGACAATTCCTGTAATTGTAGATTTGCCAAGACGAAAGTTGTAATGCAGTTCTCCAAAGGAACAACCAGTACCTAGATATCTGAAACAATATAATCTTGATCTGTATCGTTTTGGACAAAGTCTGCCGACCCGGCTAGTTACAATATAATGAGTATCTATAATTATCTGACCGCTTCTGTATTTATAAGTTTACAATTTTGTTAAAGATAGTGATTTCTGTTCCAGGTGTAACATTACAAAAAAAGTGGAAGAACATTCGTGATGCTTATAATAAGGAATTCAAGAAAGGCAAATCAATTCCTTCTGGTTCTGGTGCATGTAAAGGTTCAAAATACATGTATTTTAACCGACTTTCTTTTCTTCAGAAGACAGTAGAAAACAAAGAAACGACCTCAAACATAGATGAAGCCAAAAATGAAGGAATTCAAAACATTGACCAAAACCAAGATAATTTTGTAAATGCACGTGACATACAACCAGTACGCAATAAACGGAAGAAAACTAAAATGACTTCAGAAGAGAGATTGGCTGACATATTAGAAAATAGCGTTGAATCAAGGGATAAAATGACTTCAGAAGAGAGATTGGCTGACATATTAGAAAATAGCGTTGAATCAAGGGATAAAATGACTTCAGAAGAGAGATTGGCTGACATATTAGAAAATAGCGTTGAATCAAGGGATAAAATGACTTCAGAAGAGAGATTGGCTGACATATTAGAAAATAGCGTTGAATCAAGGGATAAAATACAAAGACAAATACAAGAAAGTACGTCAAAGCCAGATGATGATGATCAGCTTTTTTGTATGTCATTGTATAAAGAGTTAAAAATGGTCCCAGAAAATAAGCGTTTGGTTACTAAAATTGAATTACTCGAGGTAATACAAAAAGGGCAGAAATTACCATCGCCTATTCATATCACGAGCCAGCAAAATACGCAAAATAATGCAGTATTTTGGCAAAACCAACAATATTCAAACCCACAAGGATATTTTACTGGATATTCGACAATCGTACCAGGAGAGTCTCCATCGCCTTTGTCATGCAGTAGCACAGACGACTCGCAGTCTTCCATAGTACAAAATATATATTCTGATGTATAAAATAAATATCTTACCTTAATGTAATCACGGGTTTTTCTTCTGGGGACACGCTTGACCTCATATGGGTATCATTAGATGCAATTTGTTCACTGATCATTCCTAATAATTCATCAAATGAATTTTTCGACATTCTTAGATAATTGAAGAATTTTGGTTCAAAACTTCTTAATTTTGGATATAAAGCCTGAAACTGACCATGGGTGAGCCGATCACGTAATATTGGATGCACCCAATACTGTCGTTTCTTCTTTATTTATTTTTATACGGAGCAACAAGTACACACATATTGCTTCTTCGACTTCCATGATTGGACTGTCACTCTACACTCCGCAAATACATCCGCACCCCTGTCTGAACACTTGCGTTTAGAACCGCGCGATTTGCATCCGCGCGGAATCCACCATGTCTGAACCAGCTCTAGAGTACACCTTAAATAAACACTGGTGACACCAGGCAGCAGTCTTAATATAACTTCACACACATAGATAGAAAGACTCAGGTGTAGGGGTGCGTGTGTGCGTGCGAGTGCATTGCGTGCATGACGTAGTGCATGTGAGGGTGCGCGGGGGGTTGGTGGTGCGGCGGGGGCGCGGGCGGCGGCTCGGGCGGCGGCGCGGCGCCGGCTGCTGGCGGCTGGTTCTTGCGCGGCGGCTGCTTGACGCGCCGCTTGGGGGCGGGTGCTTCTACAACAGAAACCTTGTATAAGTATGTTATCCAGGATCCAGAGGATCCAGGACAGCGTTCATGGAGACCCTATGTAGTGAATACAGAAACTGCATTTTTAAATACGAACGGTAGGTATGCTACTTCCTAATCTATGATTGATTATAGTAAACACCAAATCATATAGGATGTCCGTGTGAGGAACCCTTCCATCAAAATTAAATGCCAACACCCACACAAACATTGCTCCAAAATTTATCATTTCTTATTATGTATTTTGGCATTTCAGACTTAGCTGCACCCCGCAGTTTTGCTCGCGTGCTCTTTTCCTGGGGTAAAAGGGAAAATCCTCCGACCCCCATTTTAAATTTCGATCACATCATTTTTCAAACATAAAAACCGCATCAAAGTCGGTCCATCCGTTTGGGAGCTACGATCCTCACCCCCATTCCCCCCCCCCCCCCCCCCCCCCATGTAGCTAAGAACCATCTCGATCACACATCAGTTTTCAAACATAAAAAACCGCATCGAAATCGGTCCACTCGTTTGCGAGTTACGATCTTAACCCCCATCCCCCCCCCCCTCCTTCCTCCCTCTTATATCTTTCAAACGAAGATCGCAGCGAAATCGGTCAATTCGTTGGAAAGCTACGATTCTCACCCCCTTTTCTCAACTCCCCCTCCCCCTCCCAATCTATATTGGGAGGGGGATAAGAACTATCTCGATTACATTAGCTTTCAAATAAAAAACGCATCAAAATCGGTCCATCATGTGGCATCATTTGGGAGCTACAATGCCACAGACAGGCACACACACACTGATGGGTTATGAGCAAAAACACAGGGACATAAGTATTTTATTATGATTTATTTCTTAGGTTATATCGCACACAACATTTCTTAGGTTATATCGCACACAACATATCCCAAGAAGCAATATGAATGATGATAAAATCTTATAAGCCTTAGAAATATCTAATCGAAAACCACAATTACATTAAATTGACTTAAGTATATCCACGACGAATTCTTATTGCTCTGCACTTAGCATATTTGAAGACAAACATAAAACGTTATTGGATTAACTAGAACGTCCAAATCCCACTTAAGCAAAAAACATCTGAGTAGGCCATTTAAAAATCACAATTACGTTAAATTGACTTTCTCAGGTTGAAAAATGTTATTTTAGTTTCTATTTAAGAAGTTTTTAGCAAAAATAGAATTAAAGGGATGGCTGTCACTAAAATTCACCAAGATAATTAATAATATAATTAAAGATGGATCATAAAAAAAACAAATAAAAAAAATTTGGTTCTTTTCGTCGCCGTGTCCAAATTTACAGAAAATCGCATTTTGCATCAAACAGTGCTAATACATGTAGTACAAGTGCAAGTATTTCGAGTGCTGTAAGTGATTGAGTGACCATTACTGACCCAGATTTTCAAAGCCCAACATGTTTCAGCATGATAACTGACAATGCAATATTTATAGAGACGGTTGTACACGAGGAAAATTTGGAAGAACCCGACAGTGACACCGATTTTGATTTGGAAATAGAATCGAAAGATAACCGTGGTTATAATTTTAGAGAGGAATTAGCGAATTGGTCGATTGCTTATAATGCTCCACATAGTGCCCTTAATGCCTTATTAAATATAATAAACAAGCACCAACAAAAAATTGTACCCAAAGATGCCAGAACACTACTTAGTACTGTAAAATCTGTTGAGGTAACAACCTGTGAAAATGGAGAATACTGGAACAATGGATTTAAAACTATTATATTGCATATTTTTGAAAATTTAAGCGAATTTATTCATTTAAATTTAAATGTTAAAGGTGATACTGTTTTAACTGAGCTACCGATCGACATGATTTTAGATTTTCCAGTCAGTCATCTCATAGATTTGGAAATTATGAAGAGATGTTTGTTAAGATGGCGTGATGGATCTTTTCGTGGATAACGTACCAAGTTGTCGGCAAACGTTATTACAAATATAAATGGTATGCTGATGGCATGCAAGCTCCCAAATGAAATCCACAGAGCCATCAGAGGATTAAATTGTTTGGCTTTTTGGAAAGCACCTGAAATTAGTACCTTTTTGAATTATCTGGGAACAGTTATTTAAAAAAAAACTACAACCTGACGCATATGACCACTCCTGTTTTGTAAAACGACCGTATGCTCATCTAATGTTTACTCCAGCTTACTTAATTTATCAGAATTATTGGTACAACATTACGTAGAATATTATGGAGATATTTACGGAGAGGCGCACATAACAAGCAACGTACATAATCTGTCACACGTTGTACATGAGGTGAAAAGATTTGGCTCACTGCATAGTTTTAATGCAAAGCCATTTAAAAATGAACTATATCATATCAAGACTACTGAGGACCAGAAAAAAGCCGTTACAACAAGTAGCAAAAGGAATTTTAGAAAAACTGAATTTACCTGTAATCTTAAAGAAAAGTGAAGAGAATTATCCAAAAGTCAAGGGAAATATTAAAAGGCCTGATGATTTTGAAATCACTTTATTATCAGAAGAAGAACGGAATCAATCATTATTTGATGTCGTGCATGTGTCCTGTGTCGTGTTGGGTCGTGTGGCGCGCATCTGTATTTTCATAAATAATTTCATGAAAATGCAAGTGAAGCGAAAGTATTATACTACCTACTTACACCTGAAAATAGTAGGCAATAAATGTGATACAGGATCTATTGAAAGACCGTTGCCCGGCTAAGGAAACGGACTACTTCTCAGGTAAAGGCGAGGTAATTAAAACAAGATGGTTAATTCAATTACAAAGGGCTTTATTACAGTATAAAAAAAACACATATGTTATTAAAGCTTGGTTCTTTCCCCTTTACTGAGGAATTCTAAAAGAAGTATTTTTCACTTAACTAAGTTTGTTCTGCATGTTCTACACAGCTAATTCTTATAATAGAATTTAAATACTCAAATATGATTACAAAATTTTCTCATACATAATTAGTACATAAATTCGGCCTGTACGATATGAATTTACATTAGAACTGCAGAAACCTAGGCTAGTAGAAAACTTAGAGAGAGTGGTCAGCAGTTCATCATATATTGGTCACAACGCAACGGAATACTGTTGTCTATGCCTTCAAAGTTAAAAGAGTACTTGTGCAAACAGGAGTGTGTGTGTAAGGTTATGTTAAACTTTAAAACAGTATCCTAACACGCAATAAGGCGAAGGCTTCCCTCACTACCGCAGCTCGCTGACTCGAAATGATTTGGAACGGACCAACCTGGAAGATTTCCGGGTCGCCGTACTGTCGACTCGCGTGCCGCCGCGGATCGCCTCCTTTACTCCACTCGTTCAGCTCCTCCTGCTCTCCACGAACGGTGCCTTCCGCTCCTCTCAAACGGTTTCTGCGTCTCCCACAGTCGGTGTCTGGTGTCTCTCACGTTCGGTGTCTTCACGGGACGGATGGTGCGTCGGAGATCGGCTGGTGACCCCCGGGAGATCAGCGCACAGCAGCTCGCAGTGGTGACGGCAGCGGCCGTCCATCGATGCTCGACTACTTCCTGGCTTTTGCACTCGTATACTTATTTCGCCGGTTACCAAGTAGTCACGGTTTCCGCGCTTCGTTCTGGACTGCGTAACTCGGTCGCTCCGTTTACACATAAGACTGCGTTGCCCGCTGCTGCCTGCGCAGATCTCAAACACGTGCCAACTATGTGAAACCAACTAATTCACTGTCCGTATTGGAAAATGCTCACATCAGGCCTTTCTTCTTGTATTTATACGGACTCTGGCTTTACGTTGAGTAGCAAACTGCACTCCGAAACCTTATATCCGGTTTTCCAGAAGCCTCTGGAAACAACACGTCAGCTTGCATCGTAATTTAGACCCTGTCGGCCTAGCTATACAGGTCACTGTCCTCCAGCAAACTCTGGTACATTCCAGTCAAGTTCCGCCGAGATTAAGTTGTTTTCCATCTCAACTCCATATAAAAAAACAATAGTTTTATGTGTTCTACTCAACCTATCAAAACATTCCATGGTGTGACCATCGCAAGCGATTTGTATGTGTAAATTATTTTCGACATATGAATCGCTGCCCTCTGAATTTCTGATTTGTTCTCCAACTTAAAGATACGACTTATTCCGGATTTTCCAAATATTTTACCCTTTGTTTGAATAGCTTCAGGGCCTGAAACAATTCCTGAAACGTTTATTTTAATGGTATCATCCAAAAGTTGCACTACTTCCCGACAGAGGTTTCCGCATCGTTTACACCTTCCTTCCAGTTCATGTCTCTCGACACTCGCTGCGTGGATTTACCATTTTAACCATTTTGAGCCATGAGATGAAAACTTTGCCTTTCCACTTGCAGAGGCAGATTCAACCATTATCCGTTGATTTTTAGAAAGGCGAAATCATCATTCAGTCTTCAATAAAGAAACGCTTTCATTGATCTTTCATCGAAGTAAGTGGCGCAGCGAACGGTCGTTCGGCGTTTCTTACCAAACTTGGAGACTGGATTCCACTTGAGGAGAAAACGCACCTTGATCCAATAGATGGCGCTTCTACCAATAGGTCTTGCTAACGCCGGCATTATTTGCGATCTCGGAGAGAACACGTAAAAAGACTGTAAAAAGAAGATAAATATAAAAATGCTCTTGGGTGCCGTGTCGCTCTGTGTTTTTGTCTGTATGTTTGTTTGTTCACGCATCACGTAAAAACTATTGGACCGATTGCAATGCGGTTTTCAATTTTAGATAGCATAGGATTTGATTTAAAAACTGATGTTATTGGTATCTCAATCTGGTGAGTTAGAAGCCGAGCAATTGATAAAAGTATTTTTGATGGCTAAAGAAATTTTGATCAAATGTTGGTATATTGGTCCCGGAATAGCACATTATGGTAATTTGAACCTAATGAAAAGACCACGCGTGCGAAGCCGCGGGTACAGCTAGTATACAGGGTGAATTTTTCAAGTGGGCGTGGATGACTAAATCAAAAACTATGGGGAATAGCGAAAAGTACTCAAAGGAGTCTTGGGCCCGATTTTGATGAAAACTAAAACTGCATCTTTGGATTTTTGAAAAAAACAATATTCCTAGGCAGGAATCGAACACGTTGATTTTGGAAAAACAAGCACATACTGTATTATTACACCATTCGATAGTGTCGCTAATAAGGATTGAATTCTGGGAAGAAATGACATACGGCAAACTTAAGGAAAGAGCTCATTTTTAACGAAAATAGTTAAACCATAACTGATTAATTGTTCAAAATGATGACCGATGTTTTCAATATATCGAACCCAGCTAGGATTCGACGATTGTACTGCATTCAGTATTAAAATATTATTGATTCCGCTTAGAATATTTTCCAAAGTTTGTTTCAAGTCATCAATTGCATTATACGTGTCTTTGTAGATTTTGTTTTCGTGGCTAATGGGTATTGAATAAATCAATGTTAAGAATAAGTTAAAACTAAAATAGTTCCGCGTAAATCAATTTTAAATCCAACTTCAGTAATATATCCCTTTAAAAGGAATATTGTCGATACTAAGTCGTCCTAACTCTGCTTTGGTACATAAATATTGTCTAAATCCTTACTTCGATAAAATAAACTAGATTTAAAACGTACTATTATTTATTCTGTGCTTTGACGCTATATTGAACATGACCAAAAAAAAAGAAAAGATTTTATACTAATATTTTAGCTGAAATTTAGATTAGATTTATATTTTTTGTGACTTCAATTGCTTACATATCCCATATAGTAGATTAAATTAAAGGTTTTTATTGCAACTGATACAATATTGTGTATGAACAATTTTAATTTCAAGTTTTTTCATATATTTGTTTGTTATTTTTAAGGCCCGTCTATTTTATCGCAATATCTGTTCAATTTGTACGAGAAACCATCATGCGTTTATAATTTCCACTAACAGTATCGACTCATTACAACTTATTTCATGATAATAAATTTGTTATTTATTTCTTCGCCATTTTATTTGTAACCCTTGACATTAATATTGCTATTTCTTTAACTAAATAATAACTTGAAAAACAACTATGGCTTAATTAAGATTTTTAAAGGTATTGTATAATCAAGCACTATTGATATTGTAGTATCCTAACAAGGTATTGTAGTAATCTTCAAAAGCAAAAGATTGCATTAAGTTAGACTGTAAGATATCTAGAATTCCATTTTAAGAGCATTACAATACTACACTCTTAAGTGGGGTTAAAGTATAACTAGAAAGTAGTCTTAACTCATACTTAATTTTTGCTTCAAATTATAACCAATTTTCAAAAATCAGTATCTTGGGGACAGTCTTAGGGATATCTCGAGGGACTTATTGGTTTTATCCCAGACAATAGCTTTGTTATTTAGTCTCTAATATATCTATAATACTTTTTTTAGACAATGTAGTGCTACTTGGGATCGCCATAACAGCCAAGAAGAGAGAGAGACAACATTATATTGCAACGTTCTACATTAATGCTAAGATAGTGACAAAATGACAGCTGACGTTCGATCATGCTTCAAATGGTTTGTGTTTATAAAACCAACACCCTGCCTTAAACCAAACCAGTTTTCAAGTTTAAGCAAATATTACCTACATTTTGTTATAAAGTACAAACATCAATGACTTAACTTTTATCTTTTACATACATATAATTTTGATGGTACCTAACCCTTAGAATGTATTCATACAAAATAAGTAGGTACAGACAATATTGTTTGTATTTTAAATTTAAATCACTTACAAATTTAGTATGTTTTACCATACTGAGAGATTTAGTATATATATCAGCAGTCATCTCTTCAGTAGGACAATATACAATACATAACATTCCTTCATCAATTTTATCCCTTATACAATTATGTATGTTTAGTGCGTGCATGAAACATTTGACTTGTGCACAACTTTTGAGCAGATTGATTGTCATTATACATAGTGACAGGACATATCTTAATACCTAGACATACATATAGAAAAGATGAATAAACAGTGCCTCTTTACAAGCATCCGACATAGCCATGTATTCCGCTTCAGTGCTACAGACTGGGCAGCAAGCGAAGTGGACCGCCGTAGTTACACAGGGTACGTAATCAAAATTGGTACAAATGTTGCCTCATGGGAGAGTCGCAAGCAACGAACTGTTGTCCGTCGTAGTTACACAGGGTACGTAATCAAAATTGGTACAAATGTTGTCTCATGGGAGAGTCGCAAGCAACGAACTGTTGTCCGCCGTAGTTACACAGGGTACGTAATCAAAATTGGTACAAATGTTGTCTCATGGGTGAGTCGCAAGCAACGAACTGATGTCCGCCGTAGTTACACAGTGTACGTAATCAATATTGGTACAAATGTTGTCTCATGGGAGAGTCGCAAGCAACGAACTGTTGTTCGCCGTAGTTACACAGGGTACGTAATCAAAATTGGTACAAATGTTGTCTCATGGGAGAGTCGCAAGCAACGAACTGTTGTCCGCCGTAGTTACACAGGGTACGTAATCAAAATTGGTACAAATGTTGTCTCATGGGAGAGTCGCAAGCAATGAACTGTTGTCCGCCGTAGTTACACAGGGTACGTAATCAAAATTGGTACAAATGTTGTCTCATGGGAGAGTCGCAAGCAACGAGCTGTTGTCCGCCGTAGTTACACAGGGTACGTAATTAAAATTGGTACAAATGTTGTCTCATGGGAGAGTTGCAAGCAACGTACCCTGTGTAACTACTAACCCAGTCTGCGTCGATTAGAGCACTTATATTTAAGCTACTCTTTTTAAATACTAAACAATAATCAATAGTACCTTTAAGATATCGTAGAATGCGTTTGGCAGCTTTCCAGTGTGATTCATCGAAGCTATCATTAAACTGACTTAGCACGCTGACTGCATGGGCAATATCAGGCCTTGTGCACACTGCTACATACATTAGACAACCCAACAAATTACTGTAGTCATATTTGCTTGAGACTTTATCAGACTTAGTAAGTTTTAGTCCAGATTCCATTGGGGTTTTGGCTGGATTACAATCACTCATTTGAAATCTGTCCAAGATGGTTTTTATGTAACCAGTTTGATCAAGTGTGATCTGGCCATTCTCTCTTCGAATCCGCATACCCAGCCAAAACCGACACTACTTCGCACTACAATAACATTTCGGCTTATGCACTGTATCAAGTTGATATATACCGTTGCATTCCTGTGCAGTAGCAATAACATTACTCCCATCATATACTTTACAAAACTTATCAGTGATCACAATTTGGTAACCCTTTTTAGCCATTGCGCTTACAGACAACAAGTTAGCTGTTAAATTTGGAACATAATAAACGTTATTTATTGTTCTTAAACAGTTTTCGAGTTGAACTTTAACTTGACCGTGTCCACTTGTTAACATTTTATCACCATTTGCAACGAGCACATCTATAGGTGAACTTTGCACAAAATCACTAATTTCTGAACGATTATTGCACATGTGTTAGTGGCTCCGCTGTCCACACACCACACATTTTGACCAACACTACAGGAAAGGGCTGTGAGGAGGGCCTTGTTACTTGCCGCGTTATTCTTGGACTTCCACTCCTTTGATTTCCCTGCAGACTTCAATAGAGGGCAATCGCGCATGAAGTGTCCCAGTTTCTTATATTTGAAGCATTTAAACTATTTCTTGGTAGCAAATGCTGTTGCTTCACTCTTGTCCTCTCTTCTCAGGTTTTCCTGAAGCAGTTTTGCTTTAACAGTCTCGCTCCCAAGCTTCACATTAGAATTTTCTAACGCCATTATAAGTGGATCAAATAGTCTGTTAGTCCACTCAACATAATGACACCGATGAAGTCATCATCCAGTGGGGAACCAATGTCGTTCAATTGCTGTGCCAAGTTCGTCATCCTAGATAGGTAGCTCTCCATGCTCTCATTTCTTCGAGTATAGCTGCGAATAAGGATCGTAAAAGATTCAATCGTCTGCACAGACCTCTATATTCGTAAGCTTGTCTTAGGTTGTTCCACGCTTCGTACGACGTCACAGCATTCCGTACAAGTAGGAATGTCGATGCTTGTAGGGAAAGACATGCTTAGCAAAGACTTTTGATCCTTTTTCTTGTTTACCGCCTCCACGCTTGCCGACTCCACACATTCCCAAAGATAATTCTTCATTGAGAACTTCCATTGTAGTAGTCGTCGACGCCCCGTAATTTCTCTAGAGGAATCGTCCCGTTCATTGCCATGATTGCGTTTTCGTCCATGAAATCGTAATTTTATGATGCGGCACACTCGGCGTCCGGCGATAAGTTAATTTAATTTTTATGTAATTAAACTTGTTTGAGGAAATATTTATCCAGAAATAAATAAATAAATTTAAGTATTTCGAAGTATTTCGATCGACAACTGAGTTATCGAAAGGTTCTGAATCGTCGTTCTGGTCTGGGCAGGTCTACAGCTCTAGAGTTGCCTCATTTAGGTCTTCCGCCGTGCAGGCTGTAGGGCACGACGGGCAAAATAGCAGATGGATACGGATACTTTTCGCCACATCCATCCCATAACATCCCGTCGTATTTCGGGTGGTGCTATGCCTGCCAGTGGGTTTAATAGGTTTAGGGGTGTGGGTAATAATATTCGGCAGGTATGGTTCAGGGCTGTATTTACTTTATTATACTAGTCACGCAATTTCACCAGCTGAAAAACAGCGCTAAACCTGTGGCTTGGAGGACCTGCGGCACTGCTCCCCATTTTGTGGATGTTAAGCGGCGGAGCAAGTTATTTCTGGAGCCAACTTTCTGCATTGTATTGAGACAATGGCTCTTGTAGGTGAGTGACCTATTCCAGGTACTTCGGTTTGGAACAGTGCTCAATCATGAAACCGCGCCAAGAGATGTTCAGACTGCTATCAGCGTGGCGATTGCGAAGGTGAAATGAGCATGATTTTGTTTTTGTTGGGTTGGGCCTGAGAGCATTCGCATCATAATACTTGCCTAACCTCTCCAGTGCAACCGAAAATTATCTTCTGTCTCTTCAAAGGTTGTTCGGGCAGCCAAGGCAAGGTCATGCGCATAAATAAAACGCTCCGGACAGTTGGGCTGGTCGTTATTATAGATCATGAAGAGCGCTGGTGCCAGCACACTTCCTTTCGGAAGACCATTGTTTTGGAAACTCCATGTGCTCTTTTCAGCTAGAAGATGGAATCGCTAGTTTCTGAGGAGTTGAGCAAGTATTTTTACGAAATCTGGAGCATTGTTTAGACTGCTTACTTTATGTAGGATCTTTTAATATTAACGGTGTCGTAGGTAGAACATAAGTCAATAAAAGCAACTCCAGTGACTTTGTTTGCTTCATAACCGTCCTTTATGTGCTGAGTGAGCTTTAGGACTTGACTGCAACTTTCCCGGTCTGAACCCAGCTTGTTCTGATATTAAATTCGGCTCAAAAGAAGGAGTAAGACGGTTTAAGAGCAATCGTTCGAACAAGTAAAATGAGTAAACATTGAACCTATCGCATATTGATCATGATCCCTTGAGCTCCGCGCTGGCTCGAGACAATTTAATTGTTGTTAACAATGTAACTCCGACACAATGGCACAGAAAATACTAAAGTGTCGTATAACAATACATTGACGTCTTAAGCTGCCTCTAAACTACGGCTCACGGCTTCAAGGCCTGAATTCCAACCAATTAGAAGCAGAAAAAATGCCGCGAAGTAATCCACACACCTGTTTGTGGGTCCATACGTGGGCGATAACGGCATGAGTGTGTAGCGGGTTTCAGGCGCAAAATATTGGCAAGTCACATGGTCTGTATGGCAAATATTCAATTTCCTATCGCAAGACTGGATGTGGCTTCGGCTCGTTAAGGTGGGACATGGGACTCGGAGAAGTGGACTTGTGATGGTTTGGAGTCGCAAAATGTGACAGGGGTTCCTTCCTTGCCTCTTACGTTACGTTAGAAAAGTTGCTTGGAAGTCTCGAGGAAGGCGAAGCGAACACTAGTTTCTGTTAACAATAACGCTTCATAAATTATGAATGAACTCTCTAAAAATTATGGAGCCGGTGGTGGAATTGCCGAAATTCGAAATTCTCTTGTTGGTTCAGTAGTGGAAGAACTCGGGGATGAGAGTCTCTTGTCTTTTTAAAATATAAGGAAGAAGGATTTTCCTTAGCTTTCTACTTTTGCTCGGGCAGGTTTCCTCATTGTGGAAAGAAAATTACTGTCTGACCTCTCCTCAACTCAACAACTCGTCAACTGTCCAAATCACTCAATCACACTTTACCACTATCGAACTACCTGCCATACCATTCCACTGTCCAACTAAACGACTACTCGTCTATAGTGGCACTCGCCAGTACTCTCGCTTCATCCTCCCTTCGCTCCACTCGCACACTCGACCTTTACTCCACTTCGGGGGCGCTCAGGGACTCCTCGCGAGCTTCTGTCTCGACGTTTCCCCGGGATTTGCAGTTTGGAGTATGACGTTTATCATTTAGCGTTTGACATTTGACTTTTGCCGTTTGACATTTGACGTTTGAAATTTGAAGTTTGATATTTAACATGTGACATTTGACGTCTGACATTTGACATAGTTATGATGTTTAAAATTAGACATTTATCATTTGACGTATGACATTTTTTATTTGATTTTTACGTTCGACGTTTGATATTTGAGGTTAGACGTTTGACATTTGCGTTTGACATTTGACGTTTGACATTTTACACTTAACGTTTGACATTTGACGTAAGTTATTTAACGTTTGATTTTTTACATTTGATTTTTGACGTTTCACTTTTGAATTTTGACATTTGAAGTTTGACATTAGGCCGAGCGAACATTTGACATTTGACGGTTGAAGTTTGTCGTGTGACGTTTGATGTTTGACATTTGACGTTACATTTTACATTTGACGATTGACATTTAATATTTGGCGATTGACATTTGACTTTTCCCTACTTTTCCCACCTTTCCCTACATTTCCACACCTTCCCTCAACTTTCCCCGCTTTTTCCACATAATCTGTCACTTTTCCCGATATTCATTTGTTTTTCTACAATTCATTAGTGTTTCTTATGTTCATTTGTTTTTTTATGCAAATGTGAATTTCAGTACGGGAACCATCTATTTATCAACAGTTTTTTTACTCGGCAGTCATCTTTATTTTACCAGTTCCTGAAAGAGCCAACGACCCTGAACATTTTTAGTTTGAGCACTACTACTATACGTTACTACTATTTATACGTTTTGAGATCCGTCATGGTAATCCATTCAGGATTCTACATTAAGAGCACCAGCAATGTTTTTTCTTCTTGTATACCTTTATCTTAACGAATTATATAAATCCCTATTGAAATTGCAAGGAGAACCCTGATTTCTCTATTGGACCTAAATTTAGTTGGAAAAGCTTCGAATTTTGTGTGGCGTTTTTTTTTTACATGGCGCCTTTCTTTTTTTTACAGATTCATAAATTGCCAAGGTCCTTGAACAATTTTAGTTCGAGTATTAATCGCAGTGGGGTCATTGCGATTAATACTTTTTGAGGTCCGTTGTGGTACTTTCAATGACCATTCCACCTCTAGTCCATCAGTTAATTTTTTTTTTCTTCTCCATCTCATAACTATGCAAAAACGCGTTATCCCAATTTAAATTCCTATCAGAAGTACGATTTCTATGCCAAGCTGAACTTTTGTTCGGCAGCCAACTTTAAAAATGGCGGCATCAAATTTTTGACAGCAGATTCGAACTAAGGACCCCCAAAAACCCCTGGATGCTAAGTTTCCTAATTGCTAAACCTCCTGGGACCAATACTAATTCTGGCCGCCATTTTGATTTTTTTGAATTTGGAATTGAGATAGTTTATACCCTGATAGGTGATACTTTCATTATTATCATCATCATCATAGTTCACACTTTCAAACGGCTGATGATGAAATTTGGAATGTAGATAGCTTACCCTCTTATCATCATACTTCACTCTCAAACGACTGAACAGATTTTGATGAAATTTATAATGGAGATAACTTATACCTTGGAATAACACATGGGATACTTTTCATCATCATCATACTTCACTCTCAAACGGCTGAACGGATTTTGATAAAATTTGGAATGGAGATAGCTTATACCATGGAATAACACATATGATACTTTTCTTCATCCCTCATGCGGGTGAAGCCGCGGGGCGCAGCTAGTGCTTAATATATCTGTTCTTGTGATAGGCACTATTTTCTTGTCATATTTCATCGACATCAGTTCAGCCAGTTTAGTCGTGAAAAGGTAACAAACAGAGAGACTTTCTCTTTTTACACGAGTACAACAAAGCAAGGGAAGGTGTTCAAGTTTTGATGAGTAAAATAGTAAAATATTTGTAGTGAAAGTTAACGACAAGATGGCGCCACTGGTCGTCGGCCTATTTCTGCATCGCGGTATCGTTTGGTTGTAATTATGTATGCGGAGTAGCCGCGAGATTTGAATTTGGGCCATTTGCAGCGTGGTGATACAGTACCACTTTGGTTTTATTTCATTACCCGAGCATAATCGTGTTCATTGTTCCTTACCGACCCGAATTTAGAGCTTGTTTTAGTGCACAGTAGTCACAGGTAATACTACTGACACTCGCAGTGGATCGCTGCAAAGGCTTGAGTTGAGTACGTGTTAGGAGGAAGTGGCTGGCCACGTGTGTAAGGCGCTGGCAGTACCCAACGTTAAGCTGCGTCAAGCTGTGCCGCAGTTGGCTGGAAAGCTGTGGGACCGGCGTCAGCGGCCACCAGGACAGAAGGTCAACGAGGAACGAAGCGGCTAGTACGTCAGAATAGTCACATCACACACTAAAGTTTTCGGTGCATGTGTGGAGTAAGAGTGAAGTGCAACCGTGAGTACTTCGAACAATTATTCAGTAGGAAAACATCAACTTTAATTTTTACAAAGAAGATCAAAATTTTAATTTGAGAATCTTTCATCAAGAATTTTCATTATTTTTAACTTTAAAGTGAAGAAGTTCTGGACTGAATTAACTTAGAAATTTTACTTATTTTATAGATTTAGGAATTGTAAACGAAAAAACGGAGGTACGGAGCCTCCACGCCCAATTTCACCTAGAATAGAATGTTTCATCTAATTTTTTCGGAATTTATATTGAACACCACATGGGATATAATTGTAGTTCATCTGCTTTTTATTAAATTAGATCCTGAGTCTCGTAAGCAGTGGGAGCTTAATGCAACGACAACCGTAAATTCAGATTCCTTGCCCACATTTGGCCAATTTAAAGACTTTCTAACTAGTAGGTATCGCGCATTAGAATTTATTGAGCCTAAATATGTCAACTATCCAACAACTTCTCATGCAAGGCCTTCTACTGGTCAAAATGTCGGACGTACTAAAGCTTTACATGCAACTGATGTCACAAAAATTGCAGGTGAGTTTTGAGGAGAGGAGCTTAAAACTATGTTTTTGTAAGAAATTTGCGAATCAGGATTACGACAAAAGACGTGAGTTTGTCACAATTAATAGAATGTGCTTTTACTGCTTAGGCAGCAATCATGGTGTATAATTTTGCCAAAGATACATTAATTGTAGAATTTGTAAGAAAAGACATCACTCCTTACTTCATCCAAGGGATGTCCCAACTTCAACTGTTCATTCAGAAAATTTTAGTAGAACAGTTGCAGAAGTTTCAGAAAAAGTAAACGGAGCAAGTCAAGCGGTAAATAGTTATAGCCGTATTAGATCAGGGTTCTCAAGCTTCGAACTGAAGCTACAGTCCAAGGTTTGGGATTGAAGAGAATTCCTATTAACAATCTCATATCACGATTAGGCCAAATGACAAATGGTGACAAATCTTCCATGGTTTCAAGATGCATGGTATTATAAAAAATAAAATAAAGAGTCGATCCAAGTTTTCAAATTGAATTGAAGGCGTATGTGCTTAAAAATATTAGAAATCATTTTCCAGCAAAAAGAGTATCGTTGAAACAATGGGTCCAGTTACAACAGTTATGTCTAGCAGATCCCGGATACGACGTGCCGAATAAAATAGACATTCTGGTGGAAGCAGAGGTTTACTGGGTACGCTTGGGTGGATATTATCTGGAACTGTAAGTTCAATAAGCTCTGAAAACAATATCAGTGTTACATACACATGTAGAGGCTGATGGTTTAAAACGATTTTGTGAAATGGAATCAAAGCCTTTATTAACTTCAAAAATGATAACAACCGAAGAACAAAGCAGTGAAGACATCTTCGCAACCACAACACGTCGCATCGAAGACGGGAGTTATGTGGTAAAGTTGTCGTTTCACGATGGTGAACCAACCTGTAAAAAAGGAAAATCATGCGATATTGCAGTAAAAGGATTAGAAAACCCGGAAAAGAAGTTAGCTAATCCGCTGAAGGATAGGAACATAATATATGTTATAAACGAATATCTAAGGTTAGAACACATGATTTTGGTCCCGGAACCTGACGAGAAAAAGGACCAGGCAATATATTTACCAAACCAGGCTGTTATTAGAGAAGACAAGTCTACTAGAAAGGTAAGAATTTTATTTGATTCGTGCTGCAAGGAGAAAAACGGGAAACTTTGAACGAAAACTTAATGGTTGGACCTAGTTTGCAGCCAGATTTGCGAGATTTAATTAAGGGCTGGAGAAAACATTGAGTAAGTTTATTAACGGACATTGTAAAGATGTACCGTATGGTGAGAGTGGCGGATGATCATTTTGATTATCAATTCATAGTGTGGAGGAATAAGCCTGAAGATCAAATAAGTGACCACAAAATTCTCTCCGCCACCTTCGGTACAGCTTCATCCCCTTATTTGTCTGTGAAAGCTCTTAATCAAGTCGCTATATATCATAAGGCAAAATATCCATTAGCAACAGAAAGGGTAACAAAAGAGTTCTACACGGACGATATAATGACTGACTGTCAAACAGTGGAAGAAGGGATCGAGCTAATAAAGAAAATTGATGTAATTCTAAAGAAAAGTGGATTTGATTTACATAAAAGGTTAAGTAACAAGGAAGATTTACTGGAAGCTATAGATCCAAAAGTGAGAAAAAAATATGAAAAGGAGAATAAGAATTTAGAGTTCAAACTGGACAATATTGTTAAGATTTTAGGACTTACGTGGAACAGAATACGTGACGAATTCCAGTACTCGGTGAAGCTGCCCCCGCTGTCTGCACCTGTAACGAAAAGAAAAAATATCGGATGTTCCAAGGCTATTTGGTCAACTAGGGTGGATCGCACCGTGCGTTATAAAAGTGAAGATTTTCTTACAGCGATTGCGGATAGTTGGAACGGGATTTGCTCAGGAACCACCAAGTGAATTATTAAAGGATTGGTATACTTACCGCAACGAGTTGACTCAACTGACCGGATTTTGTATTCCCAGGAGGTTGTACACAAAATTATATGATGCTCTTGTCGAGCTACATGGAGCAAAAACGAGAGTGGCCCCTGTGAAGCAAGTCAGCATACCGCACTTAGAACAGTGTGGGGCGGTTTTGTTTGCCAAATTATTAATTGAGATTTTTAAGGTTTTCAACGTCCTGAGGTACCAAGTAAGAACCTGAACGGATTCAAACGTAGTTGTTGCGTGGTTAAATAAACATGTCAACATGTAAACATGAAAACTTTTGTAGCCAATAGAATCGCAGATATTCGTACGACTCTCGAATCGTCGCAGTCTCTACAAAGGACAATGCAGCTGATTGTGTTTCTCAAGGTGATTTGCCAGCTGATCTTCGTCAACAGGTTATATGGAAATTTGGTCCGAGGTTTTTATGTAACAAACGGGTTACATACACCAAATTGAAGAACAACTACACTCACGAAGAATCATTAAAGGTTCTCCTAGGCACTGTGGATGAATCTATACTCGAAAAATATTCCCCCCTTAATAAACTAGTTCGTGTGATAGCGTATTGAAGACGATTTATCGGAAAAAATAACGTTCCACCGACAAATCAAGGGTCAAAATATTTGAAATACGCAGGAATTAGATGAATCTATAAACACTTGTCTAAGGTTAAGTCAAGCTGCATTATTTAAGTACGACATTAAAGAAATAAAAACGCATAGTCAAATACAGTGAAATTACTCGAAGCTTGTATCTCTAACTCCATTTCTCGACGAAAATACGTAGAGTATAGGTGGCAGGTTATCACAGTCCCAGGAACTTGAGAACGCTAAACACCGCTATAAATGGGCTCTTATTTGCAGTACCTAAACCTGTATTCGCGGACATTGTTCTGGTGAATGAGGATGATTTACTCTAAGTTGATGGGTTTTTGGCAGAATCCTGGATAAATATCCTGGATCAGAATGGGCTGACTAGAGTTGTATAGTTAAAGTATAAAAAATCCGTTAAAACGCCCAACTTCCAAACTCTGCATTTTGCCAATTAGTAAATAATATATGTTATTTAGATATAAGATTTGGCATTGCGGATGTTCATGTTATGTTTGTTTTGTTAAAGGCTTTATTTTGTTAACCGTGCTCGCCAAGGATTAGATAAATTAACCACGTCATGGTAGGCGGTTGGAAAGGACATTCTGTCCTTGGTGGGCGGAATGTTTAAGTTGTGATAAGTAAAATAGTAAAATATTTGTAGTAATAAGTTCTAAAGTTAACGACTAGATGGCGCCACTGGTCGTCGGCCTATTTCTGCATCGCGGTAACGTTTGGTTGTAACGTTAAGTAGGCGGAGTAGCCGCGAGATTTGAATTTGAGTCGTGCAGAACATAGTGATACAGTACCACTTTGGTTTTATTTAATTAACCGAGCATAATCGTGTTCAGAAGGGTAATGAGTTTAACAGTATATGTATGTTTGTATGTATGTTGGTATGTGAATGTTCCACCATAGCGTTGCCCCTATTGGTCCAATTTTGACAAATCGAAGTTTGATCAATCGAGTTGCTTCATCGCAAGAGTGTCAGAGGCTGATTTTTACCTGAAGGTAGTTAGATTTTAGTTTTTGAACATGTCATAAATAAATAATTGTTAATTTTAGAGTTTGAATGCCTCTTCCAAAACACTTTTTTAACTTAAGGCCAACACACAACAGGATGTTAAAATGTTAGATTTTTATAGTGTTCCTTTAACCTAAGACAATGTTCTTACAGAGATTTAATCCTCCTCATTGACCCTGTTGATTGATGCCTTAAAATCACAGGTTAAAGATTTAAGCATTTTTGTTGTTTCGATTCCCAGCTGAGGCAAGCAAGTTTTCTTTAAATGCAGTTATAATTTAAAAAGTTGAAGGAATGTTTCCTTTGAGTAAAATTTGGTATCATCAATATGTATTTAAATTCCATTGTGTACCAGTATACTGACCTAAAGACTTCCCCTTGTCCCCCCTGTCCTTAGCCCCGGAAGGCAGGTCGTTCTTCATGATGTTGTGCAGCGTGGTGCGCGGCAGGCGCAGCGCCTGCGCGCGCGCTCGCAGCGACAGCGCCGGTGCGCTCTTCAGCGACGCCGCCACATCTGGCACGTGGCTCTTTCTGTCAACAGACATTCTCATCAGCCTGTTGGTCCCACGGCTCACAGCCCTTCTCATGACTGTTGGTCCCACGGCACATATTTTTTAAAATAGTTAAACATAAACACGCATCAGCTGAAAGCTAATAATAATAATTAAATTGGTAAATCCTGTAGTGATATATGATTTGAATAAATAATAATAAATGCGCCCCATAAATACACCCCAAGCAAGGATGTCAGTGCAGACTGCAGGCCTAACCATATGTAATAAGAATAATAAATTAATGTATCCAAAAAAACAAGTTTTCTTTGTGCAGGATCAAATCAATCAGGATTAATTTTGAAAGGGCACATAAACAGGCCACACCTCAGACAGTACCATGTTTTGTTTTTATAGTTGCAACTGTATAGGTAGGTACTTTCTTGATTTAAAAAAATTGCATTCTGCAAAATAACGAAAATTAAAAAAAAAAAAAGCAGAAGCAAACAATTTAGTAGTTTTTTTCGGAAGTTTTTGAGTACACAATATTTACCAAAAGGGGAGTGTTGCAGCGGCATACCTTTTCTCAGGTCTGCCTGGTCGCGGCGCGTCGCAGACATTGCCCGTGGCAAACAGCTTGCGCTCCCATGCAAACAAGGTGGTCTTTGATGGGGGCTCCCGATTAAACCTCCGCAAGAACTTATCCTTTATCTGTGTACACCATTATTTTATCAGAATTAATGTCAAAAAAATGCTGTTGATTGTAGAGTTTGGGCTCAACTGTACAAGCTTGGCCAACGATTTTAGGGGCGGGAGGGGGTTAACTGGTAGGTGTAGAACCCCCCCCCCCCCCCCCCTCCCCTGGGATTGAGGGAAAATTTTAACTGTAGAATATAAAATGCTTACGAGATGTGATTTTTTTAAAACATTTACCTTTTTTTTTAGCCTTGAAACCTAAAGATTATCTGCAATATCATAAAAAGGCTTCCGATGCATTGCTAATGTATAAATACTCTTATTTACTTATACCCTTTTTACCCGAGTACGGCGAAGCGAGGGAATTCTGTGTTAACACCCTTCAGTGGCGACCGGACTTGGCCGTGATAGGTTAGAAGGCGAAGGCGGAAGCGAGTGAAGCGAAAAACACTTAGATTTTTTTATAACGAAATAACACTTAGTTTTTTATAGTTGATAGATTCAGGCGTTACTTTGCGGAAATCCATATTAAAAATTAATGAAGTAAAAAAATGTAAGTTACTTCCGCCAAAATGTTAGTCAAACAAATGATAAATGGAAAAATATAATATATATAAAAACCCCTACTAACCAAGCCTTACCAAAATTGAAAGAAACATATAAATATATATACAGCATTATTGGTAATTCGACGTATTCCTGTTAGGAGGTGATAGGGGTGACTATTTGCGATAATTTTAACCCCCATATGCATTATGCAAAAGTGAACCATTTTTGAGTTTCATGTTTTTTAGCTTTTTTCAAAGTCATAAAAGCAACATATTTTTTTTATTTAAAAAGATATCAATTTAAATTAAAATAAAAAATTAAACACTGGTTATTTATCAATATCAAAACAACAATTATCGGTTCAAATTTAAAAATGCGAGACGAAAAACGATATTATTTCAATATATTTTTTTGAGTTTTTTTCCACTAAAATGTTTCAAAAACATAACCGATTTCTTAGTTCTCCAACAATGTATAACAACTGGGAACTTATATCAAAGAAACTGAAAAAAAAAGATCACAAAGGAAGCAGGCGGAAATTCGTATTCGAACAAAACTTAAAATCGCTGTTTGAATATCTTGCAAATAGGTTTAATGCGTACCCTAATTTCATAGATAATTTCGTAGATAATTTCATTTTTGGTAAGGGTTGTGACATAACATGTCATATTATGTTAATGTTGGTGGTAGGTTTTGAGGATTGATTTATTAAGTTTGAGGGTACTTTTCCACTTTATTGTTTTGATAAAGTGGATAAATGTGGGTAGGAAAATAACACAATGACTGAAATACTTTCTGTAATGGCTATGTAGCTATTTTTTTTTTCAAACAATCCTTACAAAACATTTTAGTCTAAAACCAAACGAAATATCAGTGTCGTTTAAGTTTTACAAACGGGATCAAAAACGTGACAAATCCGCGTCAGACTATATTGCGCATCTCCGAAAACTAAGTTCAATTTTTATTTAAAATCACACTGGGTAATGATCGCCCAATATGTACCGTTTTGAAAAAACAAGACCAAGTTGCTAATTTTTTGTTGGCTGACGATAATTGCGGCAAGCACAACAATCATGTGCAGGTTTGCACAAGTAAATACTGGCAGCCTACCTCAATGGAAGCAGGAGTATAGTTGACATTCACAAAGATTATGCGGAATAAAAAACGGCAATATCTTCCTTTTGGGAATTATGTTCTGTTTTATAGAATATTTCCTCAAGAGTTCAATATCCAATTTTTCAAACTAAAAATTTATTTATTTGACATTTGTGCAACCCTTGAAAACTCTTAAGACAAATAAAATAGAGAAGTATACAAGTTTTCAGTTTAGTAATATTGATTTTGTTTACTGTAATTACTGTCTTTTTATAGTAAAGTACTAAGAAATGTTCTATATTCCATTAATTTTCTTACAAATTTTATTTTCAATTTTGACTTAATTTATTTTAATTACCATACACTATTCCAAACTAAAAATAAAATGTTTCTTTTAATGATATAAGTGAAAATATTACAATACACTACCACACATTTATCAGGAATAATGTCATAAGTGATCCCCTTTCACAGAAAATAATGCACTGCCTATTTTTAAAGCAGTATATATACAATTTATCTTTTTATTATGTTTATATAAACATCAATTAACATTTATGACTTACATGATATTCTTCAAAAGGCAATGGTTCAAAAGTTACTTACGCTCAAACTTTGAAATTGCTCTACTGTAAAATCATCTTTTTTGAGTTATGACTACATTGGCGCAAATGAGCGATATATTCGGGACAATTCCACACCAATTACCTAGCCCCAAACTAGGATAACCTGTACTATGGGTACTAGATAACGGATAAACATACATAGATACGAATATTATAACATCCATGACTCGGAATCAAACATTTCTGCTCATCACTCAAATGATTGCACCTTGCAGGATTCGAACCCGCGACCGTTTGATTACGTACCTAGGATCACTAGCCACGAGACCAATCGGTCGTCAATAATATAACCATGAATATTAACTTATTTACGGACACTGAAAATCTCGAAATCGATCGACTGATGACTAAACACAAAGATGAATTTGAAGATGGACTCGGTACCTACCGTGGACAGCCAGTGGCAGGCAATACATTAAAAAAAGGGGCAACACCAAAATTTCTGAAGGCCAGATCCGGTTCCTTATGCCATCAAGGATAAGGTAGAAGAAGAGAGACAGACTAGAACGTGAAGGAGTACGACCGACTTCCTACTCGGAGTGGGCTACACCTGTTGTGCCGATTGTGAAAAAAACAGGGGAAATCAGATTAAGTGGAGATTCAATCCACAGCAAGCAGCACAGTCAATGAAGCGACCGAACCGGATACCTATCCAATGCCATCTGCAAATGAAGTCTTCGCTACCATTGCTGAAGGGAAATTTTTCACAACTTTAGACCTGGACCTAGCGTACACTCAGGTGATTGTCAACAATGACACGGCAAAGCTGTTAACCTTGAACACCCGCAAGGGTCTGTACACTGTGCATCGATTGGCGTTTGGACTTAAAGCATGTCCGGGGATTTTCCAGCGTTTAATGACATCCTTGCTTGCGGGTATCCCGGGAATAGCTGTCCTGATCGACGATATTATTGTGAGCGGCTGTACGATGCAGGAAATGCAGGGAAGACTAGACACGGTACTGGGACGCATTAGTCGAGCTGGCCTTCGTCTTAATAAGAACAAATGCAAATTCGCTAAAGAGCAGGTAGAATTTCTTGGTTTTGTCATTCCCGAGGAGGGCCCGACCCCGCACCAAGTAAAGTAGAAGCGATTGCGAAGACTCCTGAATCCAAGAACAAGCTAGAACTACAGGCATTTCTCGGCCTATACAACTTTTATGAAATATTTGTACCACACAAGGCAACAATACTAGAGTCCCTACATAGGTTGTTGGAAACATCACAGACATGGAAGTGGACGGAGCGTGAACAAAATGCATTCGATACAGCAAAACGTCTCATTACGTTTGACTTAACGTTGGTTACACTATGACTTACAGAAGCCAGTAGTACTTACATGTGACAGTTCGGAATACGGTGTTGGTGCAGTATTGTCTCACGAGACTGATGATGGACAGGAACGTCCAATAGCAATGGCGTCAAGGACACTACATACACATGAACGACGTTATTCTCAATTGGACAAAGAGGCTGCATCTATTATGTTTGGGATCACAAAGTTCCATAATTACGGGAATTCATTCTTATGGGAAGACATTTCCGGATTGTGACTTTGAACCTTTGCTGCCTAGCAAAGGTTTGTGAATTCGACCCAAAAAAATCTATGCCCAATATGCTGTCACCACGATTAACTAGAATTGCCATCGCTTTGACATCTCACAGCTATGAAATATTGTATAAACCAGGAGCACAAATTGGTTTTGTCAGACAAGTTCTAGATGAACCTGAACAACAGTTTAGGAAATTTTTTGTTGATGGCTGAAACACCAGAGGACTTCCCATCTAATGTTGAACACATAGCATCTGAAACGAAACGTGACAAGACTATCACAAACAAACCCCCACTTTATTTGCGGCGAAAATACTTAGCCACAAGATACTGTCTCAAGTCGCAATCTTTGACAAATAATGTGACTATACATACATTAAGAGACTTATCTTAACATACTCTTATTTTAACAGAAATAAAAAACCCTTACTAACACTTGTACATCATGACACCAAAACTGAACTAGTAATCCAATAAATATGTTTCATTTAAATACTTGGGTATCAAATATAAATATGGAATTTATTCAAGTTAAGATTGATAATATAATAAAACCGAAAAATAAATATGATAATAAAATTATAAAATATAACACACTTCATATGTTAGGCAATAAATATGATGGTTGGCACAAAATTTATACTGATGGATCCCAAACGAAGGATGGTCGCAGAGCGGCTTTTTATGATCCCAGTCGCAATGTGAGGGAAAGTTTTAAATGTGTGAATATCTCCAATTACTCCATTATGTTTGTGGAGCTCTTTGCAATCTCGGAGGCGCTGTCACATGTTAACAGTGCAGGACTCAAAAAGGCTATTATTTTGTCTGACAGCAAAAGTGCATTACCTACTACCTTGTTACGAGTGCGCATGCACTGTGTGCGCGTGGTTGTGCGCTTGATAGCTTTGTCGTCTAGTGTCAGTTCGTCCATTTTGGGATGGACAAACTGTTATAATTTGCATTATCTGTGACTAAATTGTTCGATACCGGCATGCAAAAGTTATCAAAAAAATAAAGTTTCAGGCTGGACATAGCGTCTGTCAATAGGGAGAGATGTTTTTTCAGGAACACATTAGTACGAAGTTGGTTATGGAGGTTAGCGAAAATTCTGTAAAAAAGTAAAAAGAAAGCAAGGAATAAGTTTAATGAAGATTAAGGAAGGAAAGACCTACAAAACGAATAAGTTAAGTGCAGATGGTGATTATTTTATTGTAAAACAGATTGTAAGTTCAAAGAATATTATAATTCGGTTTTGTTTTAGATTATGTCATGAGTACATGAATGACTAATTACAAATAATTATATAAAATGGTTATTAGCTAAAACTAATAACAACATGATCATAGAGAAGTGTTTCATTGCTAACCACCTATAGACTAGATAACTTGTCAGTATGAAACAATAACTATTATTATTAGATAACCACCAATATCGTTGTTCTATTAACAAGTTTTAGTAAGTACAAATACAGGTACTAAATAGCGTTGTACACGTTAAATTATTAATGTTTCAATGTTCTTGGTGGGTGGTCATATATATGACCACCATAATAAATAAAGTTCAAACATATTTATTGTATCATTTATACAGGTCCTAACATGAAGAATAATCTATCTAACATAAATACCAATTTTAATAATAAGAATGCGTCTGAGTCGACTATTATAGTATGCCATCAAAACATCGCATCTATTGACAAGAAAACTCAAAAGCTGGAAGTTTTACTATGTGATGATTTAAGGTGTGATATACTTGCAATTTCGGAGCATTGGTTATCGGAACCTAACTTAAAATGTGTCAATATAAATGGGTTTAATTTAGTGTCGTATTATTGCAGAAAACAAATAAAACATGGTGGTTCTTGCTTATTTATTAGCAATAGTATAAAATGTGTTGAAAATATTGAGTTAGTCTCACTGTCTGTTGAAAAATTTATTGAAAGGAGGATGCCAGATTTCGGCTTCCAAGACTTTTTAAAGTTAAATGCCGCGGACACGAAATCTATCCACATTATTGACTATATAAAATAATTTAATTAATTCTTATTAAAACAATAACATTCTGGAACTGTTATTAAAATAAAAACAATTAATATGAATAGAAATGACCGGAAATAGCTGTGCAAGACTTTTAAAAGTTAAATGCTGCGAACACGAAATCTATCCACATTATTGACCATATAAAATAATGTAATTAATTCTTATTAAAACAATAACTCTCGGCAACGGTTATAAAAAAATATGGAATTAAAATGGATAAAAATGACCGGAAATTGCTGTGAATTGATACAAATTACGAATCATAGTCTTCCCTATAACTCGTAATAAGTGCAAATAAACTATTAGTAAATCGATAAACAAAATCAATTTAAAAATAATCTACAGGCTATCTTAGTTTATTCTAATAGAAATGATTCAGTATATTATTTTATGATATTAGAAATAAACAACAATAAACGCACACGTTTTTTTTTATCTTGCTTATACGTTAATTCATTATTTGTTGTATAAATGTTTTAGTGGTTTAGGTACCAAGCTCATGACAAGAGCCGAGAAGGCCCAGGGTTCGATTCTCAGATGAGTACCTAAGTAAAATACTTTATAAATGATATTAAATATGATCGTAAAGTGTAGGTACCTACATAATGTATCAGTTTAATATTAGATTTCAATGATTATCTTGGCTATATTATTCTCTTGACCATAAACCGTGTCATAATCTAACGAAAGTCACATAACCACAAAAGTTAACTTTATTTCCTCATAACTTATTTTTGAATAGTTCCCAGAAAAAACTAATAACACACAAAAGCTTTAAACATAATGCTTTAATATTAAAAATACTGGTCAGTTGTGTCTGCGATAATTTTACATCGAGCCTAAGTCACTTCGGAGATCTGGCATAGTCCTTTCTGCTATTGACTTGATTGATTATAAGATAACAATAATATGCATTTATAGAACAAATTTAATTAGTACCGCAATTTTCCTGGACAGTTTGGAAAGATTACTCGATAAAATTACTGAACTGGATATAGAATGTGTAATCGTGGGAGACTTTAATGTTGATACTATGGGTGATTTAAATAGTGACCTTAAAAGACTTTTAGACTTGTTGTCAGCCCACGGCATGTGTAACGAGGTGGATTTCCCGACTAGAATAACGGCGACCACGTCCACAAGCCTGGACCACGTCTACACCAACCTGATGGTGGGTTCGGTAAGCGCCGAGCCTGTAGTAACTCATCTGAGTGACCACAGGGCGGTGAGGTGTAAGGTGGCTTGCCAGCAACGGGATCTCCGACCGCCATCACGGCTGGTCAGACGGTTCTCGCAGGCAAACCAGCTTAATTTTGTAGCGTCCATAGAAAGCGTTAAATGGGACGATTTTAGGTCACGGAATAATACTGCTGTGCAGAAGGCAACAGGGATTGTGAACATAATTCAAAATAAATTTGACATATGTTTTCCATTACGAAAAACATGCAACAATAGTAAATCGGATTCTTCTTGGGTAACACAAGAGGTTATGAATTTAAAATGCCTTGTATTTGACATAATCGAAATTAGTAAATTAAATCCAATTAATAATACGATTAATACAATTATTGAATACATATTATGACATTTTGGTGAAAAATAATAAATGTAGGTATTATTCGACTTTAATAGGTAGTAGTAATAATGCCTCCAAAGCTGTGGACAGTAAACAAGGAGGGAGGGAAGAATAATTCCCCTCACCTTGATTTCACAGACATTTTGTTAAAAACTGACGACACAAAGTTTGCATCTAAAAAAGTCCTCCTCGATACAATGAACGCTAGGTTCCTGGGCGCCGCAGCGGGGTGCAGCGCCCCACGCGCTGACGTCGCTCGTGTGGGTGATGCGCTGAGTGCGGCGCACGCGCCTGCTGACCGTTCGCTTAGGCTTCTAAGGTTTAGTGCAGACGAAGTGTATCGCATAGTCATGACACGCATTCCGCCAAAGACATCTAAAGACGTATATGACTTGTCAATGAAGTTGTTCAGAACGGCTATAATTCCACTTGCTCCCATACTGGCTGATCTGTATAACAGTTGTTTGCAAGAGGGTTTGTTTCCAGGCCCTTTAAAAATTAGTAAAGTCACGCCTTTATATAAAGGAAAAGGCAAACGGGAAAGCATCGACAACTACAGACCAGTCTCAATAATACCAGCAGTCGCAAAAATTTTTGAGAACGGTCTCAGCTCCCGCCTCGTAGAATTTCTAACAGCAACAAGTGCCCTGTCGGACAGGCAATATGCTTACCGTGAAAGTCGGTCGACTGCATCAATAACTCGCGATGTGGTTCGCCGTGTCATAGCAGCGCGCGAGTCCAAGTGGCGATCCTCTGCTGTGACCTGTCGAAAGCGTTCGATGTGGCTGACCACGCCGTGCTCGCTGTAAAACTACGGCATTACGGCGTGGTCGGTGCTTCACACGCTCTCCTGGTAGATCTCATGAAAGAGCGGTCCCAAATAGTCGTCGGCTGTGGTGGGTCAGAACGTTCAGAGCCAGCGGAGTCAATAATGGGTGTGGCGCAGGAATCTTCAGTCTCGAACATTTTGTTTTCACTGCTCTTGAATGACCTCCCTGGCGCCGTGACTGCAGCGGAAGTACTGATGTACGCTGATGATGTAGCAGCTGTGATCACGGCGTCATCGGTCGATCTTCTGGAGCAAAAACCGAACAGCACTGCGTCACAGCTGGCGGGATGGTTTCGCATTAACGGTCTTGCGCTCAATCTGAGTAAAACTCACTTCATCCAGTTCAATTTGAGGGGAAGATCAGCGAGACGGTTGACAGTGGATGTGGATGGAGTGAGTATTGAGGAGACTGAGGCGACTATGTTCCTGGGCTTTCATATAGATCGAGGTTTAAAGTGGGACAACCATATAAATAAGATCTGTGGGAAACTGGGGAGTGCGTGTTTCGCACTGAGCCGGGTTGCGAGAGTTGTGCCGAGAGAAGTACTGCGAGCATGCCACTTTGCGATGGCACTCGCAGCTACAGTACGGTGCCGAGTTGTGGGCTAGAGCCGCGGACTGGCAGCGCGCCTTCCGCATGCAGAAGCGTGCTGTGCGGTGCATGGTGGGCATACCCCGAGATAACACAGCTCGACCACATTTTAAGAGGCTAGGAATCCTTACGTTACCTGCCATATTGATATTTCAAGTGCAGTGTATGTAAGGATGAACCTAGACCTATACACTAAGCACAGCTCTGTGCATTCGTACTGCACCCGCAATAGAGACAAGCTGTTAGCCGTTTCTAGATCACTCGTGAAGTCCTCTAAGTTAACGCATGTTATGGGTCCAACTGTCTACAATAAGCTGCCAGAAAGCGTCACCACAGCTACCAGCCTACAGTGTTTTAAATCGAAACTAAAGCGCTGGCTTATCGAGCAATCTTTCTATAGCTATGACGAATTCATTAAGTTTGAATAGTGACATTGTTTTTTTTGACATAGCTTTTTTCAAATTTATGTTTTCATTTTGACATAATACATTTTTATTTTTTATTGACTTATTATACTATTTGTAATTTTCACTTGACATTATTTTTATTGTAGTATTTGACTTTTTCAACTATTATTCTTTTGTTATGATTTCTGTATACTTGTTATACCAGAACACTATAATGTAATTATTACTATTGTATAATATTATTGACATGTAAAATAACATTTTACCAATAAATTGATTATGATTATTATGATTATCGATACTGAGGTAGACCAGATAATTCATGCTAAAAGCCACTATGACACAAGAGTACTAAAATATAATACATTACACGTGATACACAATAAATATGCAAGATGCCTTAAAGTATACACAGATGGATCTAAAGGCTGTGACGGTATTGGTGCAGCCTACTACAATCCCAGTCACAATGTGAAGGAATGTTACAAAATTATTTCTGATGTAAATTGTATTATGATGATTGAACTGTTTGCAATCTCAGAAGCAGTGTCGTATATTGAAACAATTGGTTATAAGAATGTAGTCATTCTGACTGACAGCAAAAGTGCTTTGCAGCATATAGCTCGGTGCGCCTCTGGAATCACAGGTGCTTCGATAGCTTATGCGATTTTAGAGAAAATTCTAAAATTCAATGCTAAGGACATGTCTCTGAGATTGCAATGGATCCCTTCTCATGTGGGTATCCACGGTAATGAGGAGGTTGACAAGTTGGCCAGAGATGCAATTACCATGGGATCAGATACATATGTAGTTCCAGAATATACAGAAGTACTGACAAAGCATAAGATTCAAATTTATAACAAATGGAAAAATAATTTTGAAAGAGTTTCACTAGACAAAGGGATCTGGTACAGGACCATACAACATGAACCCCCTCATTTACCGTGGTTCCTTATGACAAAATTAAAAAGACAGATGATTGTAATAGCGTGTAGGCTTCGCTCCGGGCATATTCCACTCAATCGCTGTAAACATCTAATGAGGAGAGCTGATTCACCAAATTGTGAAATTTGCGGCACTGTAGAAGATACTCAACACTTTTTGATGGAATGTGCCCGCAGTGAATCAATTAGAATGTAAGTTAAAAGATTTGGGCCTAAATTATGAAGATGTAGGTATATTGCAGAGTGTCTTAGCAGAGCCAACATCTGGCATTGCTAAAACATTCTACAATTTGTGTCATAAAGTACCCAAGTGATGTATAGTTAGTGAATTTACCAATGGGACTGGCATAGCTGCGAATAATGCGGCTAAAAGTCCTTTATAATAGAAAAGATTTAAAAAAAAAATGGACACAGAGGTGCATCGATAACTTATACCAATATACCATCTATACTATAATAAAACTGTAACTGGGCTAAATCTGTACATTAAATATTTTTTGAAAATTTTAATTGAGATGAACTTCAAAATCGATATGGAGTGCAAAAAGGTTTTTTTTTAATTTTTTGTCTGTCTGTCTGTCTGTCTGTCTCTTTGAACACGCATCACGCAGAAACTACCCGACGGATTTTGATGCAATTTGGCACAATCATAGCTTATGTTATGGATTAACATTTGGAATACTTTTTATCCCGAAAAAAACAATGATTCCCGCAGGATAGGGGATGAAAGTTATTTAAAAAAAAACACATATCACGCTGAAACTACCGTACGGATTTTCAAGTAACTTGGCACAGTCAAAGTTTATAGTATGTGTTAAAATGAATGATACTTTTAATCACGAATAAATACGAGATTCCTGCGGGATATGAGTCTAAAGTTATGTCAATTTGAAAGGAATAATAATTGCACATCCGTTTATAAAACGGTACCGTGAATTCGGCTCCTATGCCACAAGTCAGAGTGGCACAGTAGAAGCGGTGTCTGCCTTGCAACCCAGAGGCACATGGATCGAATCCACGCGCTGCTATGAATGTTTTGCCTCAATATTTATAAGCATTTACATATTTTGTGCCTTTTTTTACATTTTCTTTGAATTTTTTAGGGTAATTTCCTGAAGTAAACCGTCAAGTTTTGTTTAAAAACAATATATATATAATGGGATCTATCCAAACGAATGGTCCGACTTAGGTGCGGTTTTTTATGTTTGCAAGCTGAGGTAATCGAGATGGTATAGTACGAGTTTGGTACGAGTAAAGATAGCACAATGGCATCAACAACTCAAGCGAATAAACCAAAGGCATCAAAGTTCTCCCTCCGATTTAACTAGATGGCGCTGATTGACCTTAAAACACGCAATCATTTCATTCCTGCAACCAAGGGTGCCGGTAAATTCAAATTTATCAGGTTTTTAGGATTCGGCTCACACTAGCACTAGCACGACCTCCAGGGGCCTAATTCTCTAATTTTAAGACGCCAATTCCTCGCTGCCTGCGGGGAAATTGGAATCAATCACGAACAAATTCCACGTAGGCATGGGTCATTTTCGCAATATCCAGCACCATGGCTTTCAAGTACGTCTATCTTCAAACACCAGGGCGAAAAACCAGGGTTCAAAATACTTTCAAGTGCTTTCTGTAGAAACAGATTAAAGCCTTGAAAGTAGAAAATACTTGCATAGGAAATTGATTTTTGCCGTCATCTAAATAAGGAGAACAATCGTGTTTGCAAAATAAAAGTACTTGGAAGCCTTGAAAGTAGAAAATACTTGCATAGCAAATTGATCTTTGTCTCTATATATAAAAGGAGCACTATCGCGTGTGTGAAAAAGTACTCTAAAGCCTTGAAATTGTTTGTTTGTTTGTCGTATGAGGTAGTGCTGGCTTCTGATGTCAGAGTTTGTCAGGCCGCCCGAGGGCCTCTGAAATGGCTTAACGACTGCTATTAACCAATAACAGCAGGGACCGACAGCTTAACGTGCCCTCCGAAGCACGGAGCGATGGATAACCGCACGTAACTTCGAAAAGTCATTGGTGCGGGAGCCTAGGTTTTGAACCCGGTATCGTTGGATTCTAAATTGTACTATAGAACCATTAGGCCACCATCGCTCTTTTGAAATGAAAGTAAAAAAATACTTGCATAGGAAATTGATCCATGGGTATGCATAAATAAAGACCACAATTGCTTTTGCGTAAAAAATACTTCGAAGCGTTGCAAGTTTTCTGAGTATGTATATACATTATATGTACTACGTTTTTTTATTGTTTCTTCCATTGAGATATTATAATGTACTACCTACGTACCTACATAATTATATAATTATATCGGAGGTTTCTTCATAATGTCTTACTGGCAAAATGGTTAGTTGTCGGTATTGAAATGTGTACATACAGAGGTAGGTACACAGGTACACTTCACAGAGAAAGTATAGAAAACTTTTATTTTTTCAAATCAATCCTCATATCGTGTTGAAAAAGCTCAAAAAGTAGGTAGGTAGGGTAGGTAATTATTAAGAGCCAGTTAAAGTGCCAGTAAGTAGGTACGTCGTTCTGTGAAACATCATAAAAAATAATTTGTACTAAGAACACAATGTTTCGATGCATTAAAATTTGTTCGTATGGACCTCACAATAATGACCTACCCTTGATGCCCCATACAATTTACCTCACCACCTTAATTACTCTCTAATCTGTGCCACCTTACCTTCGGAGATAATTTTCTCTACTCAATAACAAGACGGTCATGATAACAAGTTACTTCATTTAAACTAGATGGCGTTGTCTACCCTTAAAACACGCAAGCGGTTTGTTACGAAGTGGTTTGAACGTTGAATGAACTCGAGCAACACGTTTTCTTCTTTTTTTACTTTATGGTCCTTAGAGGCTCTTAAAACGTATTGAGATGTTTTTTGTGTTTTTTGATAGAATAAGTCGACTTCAGTTGTAAAACGCGCAGCGAAATTAAGCTAATTATTTATAGTAAAATAGTAATTTATTAATAAAAAAAAAAAAAACTGTTATAACGCATATTCTGTGAAGTACGGAGTGCCGTACTTCACAGAATATGCGTTATAGAAAGGCAAGGCAGTGCCTTATTCCGATGATTAGATGCCGAGCTATCGATAAAAAACTATTTGACGGCTGAACGAATTTTGAAGAAATGTAGTATAATATTGTACTTTGTAGGTTTGGTCCTGGTCCTCCTGGTCCTCTGGACCTGGACCAAACCTACAACTGGTCTGGTGGTGGTTTGGCTTTTGGTCCTGGAATAAAACGTGTGGGCTACTTTTAAATGAAATGACCACGCGGGCAAAGCCGCGGGCACAGCTAGTAACAAATAAAGTTCTAGTGCTGGTAGCTGGGGGGGCAGATTGCAATAAATTCCTTCACATGTTGGCATACGTGGTAACGAGGAGGCTGATAAACTTGCCAGAGAGGCAAAATAAAAAAAACTACTACATACAACGCGGATGGCCTGCTAGAGTAACTGATAATGACTTACAACAGGACAGTGTAGTGGTACCATTTAGAACTATCATTGCAGGACGACTGTATATTGTTGGGCTGCCGTGTAGTGGTACCATTTAGAACTATCATTGCAGGACGACTGTATATTCTTGGGCTGCCGTGTAGTGGTACCATTTAGAACTATCATTGCAGGACGACTGTATATTTTTGGGCTGCCATGTAGTGGTACCATTTAGAACTATCATTGCAGGACGACTGTATATTGTTGGGCTGCCGTGTAGTTGTACCATTTAGAACTATCATTGCAGGACGACTGTATATTGTTGGGCTGCCGTGTAGTGGTACCATTTAGAACTATCATTGCAGGACGACTGTATATTGTTGGGCTGCCGTGTAGTGGTACCATTTAGAACTATCATTGCAGGACGACTGTATATTGTTGGGCTGCCGTGTAGTGGTACCACTGTATATTGTTGGGCTGCCGTGTAGTGGTACCACTGTATATTGTTGGGTTGCCGTGTAGTGGTACCACTGTATATTGTTGGGCTGCCGTGTAGTGGTACCACTGTATATTGTTGGGCTGCCGTGTAGTGGTACCACTGTATATTGTTGGGCTGCCGTGTAGTGGTACCACTGTATATTGTTGGGCTGCCGTGTAGTGGTACCACTGTATATTGTTGGGCTGCCGTGTAGTGGTACCACTGTATATTGTTGGGCTGCCGTGTAGTGGTACCAAATTCTCTTTGCCAGGCAGTATTAAAAATGCTACATAGAACACATTCAGGAATAATACAAATGAAGGCACTGGCCAGAAGCTATGTGTGGTGGCCTCGCCTCAATGAAGATATTGATTCACTGGTGAGCCAAGTGTCTTGAACATCGACACAAGGCTTCAAAGACGACCCATGAATGGATTACACCAACAAGACCCTGGTCAAGAATCCACATAGATTTCGCCGGACCATTCCACAATAAATATTGTTTTATTATTATGGACGCATACTCCCGTTGGCTTGATTTATTTATGGTGAACAATACCACTTCGGTTATTAAAATCTTAAGTACAGTGTTTGCTACACATGGGCTTTGTGACGTGGTGATATCTGACAATGGCACATGCTTTGTATCAAATGAGACAAGTCAGTTCTTCAATGCTAATAATATCCGTCATGTGACCACAGCACTGAACCACCCAGCTACAAATGGGATGGCAGAAAGAATGGTACAGACAATCAAGGACAAACTGCGAAAAATGAATGATTTAGCATGGGACATTAGCATTTCAAATCTTCTACTGGGACTCCGTGTTACACCATGCACTACTACAAATAGGACACCAGCGGAATTACTGATGAACAAACGCCTACATACATTGCTAGACCTGTACACCCAGACAATCTGCAACACAAAAGGACTGAAAAGCAGATAAACAATAACAATATGAAAAAATCTAGAGAGACAACTGTTGGCCACAGCGTTATGTATCGGAATTATAGTACAGTGGGTCCAAGATGGTATATTAGACAAAAACGGTCCATCAAGTTACAGAATTAGAACACAGGATGGTACTATTATTAACCGTCACATCGATCAACTAATAAAAGAAACATCTACAGAAACCAGGCCAGAGGAAGGAGAAAGAATAGTTGCACATCCAATGACAGATGAACTGGTACACCCAGAAAATATAAGCATAAATGATGACACAGATGTACCACAGTCAAGAATCTGACATAATCATAGAGAGTCCAGATGCTGACAAATGGCCATTTATATTATATGGCTGTTAGGGATACGACCATCTGAGACCCTCATCTGCGCCAGGAAAAATGAAAAATAAGTTAGATTTGCATTCCAAAACACCATATGAAAGACAGAAGGATAACCTCTGTTTGTCTTAGAGGCGATTAGATATATATTAGTATTGATATATATCGCCCTGTCCGTGGAATAGGGCCACAGTGGCCGTTAGGTCCTTATGTTTTTATTGCATTTTTGGGATCTTATAATGCATATGCATCTATTCACATTGTCAAAAAAAAATTGACCTTATTTTGATATAAAAAAATATTTATTTTTGTTTTACGCAAATAGCCACGTACCAATATACTCCGACGAATACCGCCACTAACGCCAGTGCATCCGAATTTTTCCGTTGAAAACGGCCACTGTCGCCTCAGCGACTATATTCCACGGAAATATTTGTGCGGGGAGTCGGGGGAAAAGGTCATAAGTGCATCGCTGTCTTTACGCGGCGGAATTGCTAGGCGTCGGGCATTGGTCGTGGTCCACCTGCTCAGTTCACCTGGGTGGACCACGGGCACTATTCAAGGCGAAATATTTAACCAACGAAGAGATTTTGAAGGTGAGTAAACAGATCATTTTTGAACCACACTAGTTAAGTAGTACCTATTTTAATAGAAATTCAGGTCTGAGTCAGCATTAGGTACCTGATTAGGTAGGAATCTTTTCAGACCTTCCTATAGGCACACACTGAATAACATCAGATTTCATAAAGTACAATTAAATAAAACTCTTAGGTACCAACCTAATAAAGGTACTTCAATCTACGTAGGTATCTAACCTGCTTGATAATAAAACACCTAGATACCAACCTAATTTAGGGACTTTATAGACCTTTTAAGCAAGGTTTAATCACCATTTTTGTAAAATAGTACCACCGTATACCCTTGCTCCGATGTAACTCCGTCTTCACCGGAGGCTTTTCTATTTTATTATCACAGGGCCATTTCCATCTCTTCCAAGCTGACGTCTGGTAGCTCACCAGTATAGAGGCGACTCAACGTGGCTCTTGAATCCTCTGGCCGAGGAGCATGCGAAGCGTATAAGTGTCCGTAGTAAAAATCAAAGGTGAATGATGTATTCGCCATTGATCTTAACATCATATCCATTCAAGTTCAGAAGCTTGAATATATCTTCCAGTGCAGAGGTGAACAGTTTCGGAGAAATAACGTCTCCTTGTCTGACCCCTTTTTGCAACTGGATAGAAGTCGTGCTCTGATCCTTAAAACGGATAGTCATTGTGGCCTTCCTGTACAAACACTTCAACACATCCATATACCGGTATTCAATCTGGCACTGTTGTAATGACTGTAGCACTGCCCAGGTCTCGACTGAATCAAAGGCTCTCTCGTAGTCCACAAACGCTAGACATAGTGGCCGATTATACTCTTCGGTCTTCTATATAATCAGCCGGAGCGTAGGATGTGGTCTACGGTGCTAAAGTCTTTCCGGAATCCAGCTTGTTCGGGAGGCTGATAGTCGTCAAACCTACGAGCGAGAAGGTTTGTAACTACTCTCTTCTACTCTTGAAATGGCCTATAAGCTTGAATGGCTTCAAGAGGGTGTTACCATTTTTCATATCGAGCAACACCACTACGCTCCTGTGCCATGCTTCTAGCGTAAGTATCCTCGAGGATGACGGAGGTAAACAGCCTCTGAAGGACTTTAAGTACCGGTGTTCCAACCACTTTCAGTAGCTCTGTCGTTATTCCGTCCTCCCCTGGTGATTTGTTGCTCTTAAGCTGTTTGAGAGCCATTCTGATCTCGTATAGGCTAACGTCTGGGAAATCTTTGGTATAATGTCGGGTCAAACGAGCTTTTGCATCGCTAGCAGTGCTAAGAGCACTACGTTATGAGGTGTATAATTGCCCATAGAACTTCTTGAGCTCACTCAAAATCTCTGGCTTCGACGAGACGATGCTGCCACTGTCCGTCTTCAACTTCGTCAACAGGCTTTGCTCAATAGACAGATCTCTTGCAAACACTATGGAGCCCTTGTTCCGCTCTATTGCGTTCTTAATACAATTAGTATTATAGGAACGCAAATCATATCGCATCGACTTGGAGATCTGTTTATTAAGCAAGCTGTAACTCGAAATATCCACTGAAGACTACAGCCTCATCTCGCCTCGTTCTGCCATAAGTTTAAGTGTATGCTCAGAGAGTTTCTGTGTTCTATTTTTGCGGTGGGTCTTAAAGAACTCCGACCCGACCGCGTGAACAATTTCCACCAGCCTGTTGTTTAGTTTGCCCACTGTATCGCACTCGGTAAGGATTTGGAAGCTATTTGGAGCTACAACTGAAAGTTCTCGGGGTTTTGGATTTGGCAGGACTTGGGCGAAGAGTAGATCTCATCAAACGAGACCATTCCAGTTTTACGTTGATATTCAAGTTCCAGTCTTAACCGTGTTGATCACAGAGACATCATTGAATATATGCAAAATGAAATCTAACTTGTGTTTATGACCGCCGGGGTGCAGCCACGTACATTTCCTGGACGGGCGCTTCTTGATTCATTCTAAAAAATCGCTCCTCCATGAAGTCAGCCAATAGCAGACTCTTTTGGTTCCGATGGCCAAATCCAAACTGCACCACTCTCAATTCATCGCCATTCCTCATGCCCAGCCGTGCGTGGCTGGGCATGAGGAATGGCGATGAATGAAGTACCAAATCGCCACTGTGAAGTGTGTTTTCGGGGCATGTATGGCATTGGAAATGTCGTCGTATATAGCCTCCACTTCATCGTTTGGATGTTTCGAGTGTGGGACGTACACCTGTAATACCTTCAACGAATGCTGCCCATCTTCCGGTGTGTATTCCCTTAGTCGCCTCTTACGACATCCACGGGAGGATTGGGAGGGGTTCTAATCTAAGCCGAGTCCACCAGGGCATATAAAACTTATAGAAATATAATATAATATTGTAATATACTTCTGGCTCATATCATATTTTTGTAAATGTTCACTTGTGCCATATAGTAAAAAAACCTCCGAAATACTTAATAGTGAATCTTAAGTAATTATTTTGTTGCTGTTGAATATTCGTATAGTTTATCTTAGATATTTTAATCATATTGCATTTTAATATCAATTTATAAGGTATGATGACACGAATAATGATTCAATATTAATTACATCATTGCTCATGTATAACCGCGTTTGCTACACGTATGAAGTTTTAATTAAAAGTTAATAAATAATGTTTTACTTTCTTTGCCGAAAATTAACGGTGACTTTGTGCTTTGATAATAAATCATACGGCTAAAATAAATCATCAAAGTTTAACCATTTCTAAACCTAATACTTATAAAATATCTGTGTGTCTGTTAGGAGTAGTTGCTTAATAAAATAAAATTGTCATTGTTGTTTCCTGATAACAACTATCTTATTGTGATCTATTTTTTGTAACATGGTCATAAAGACATTTCCTATGTACAATGGTAACATGCAAGAGTAACATTTGTCATTACCAATACAGTTAAGTAATATTTTAAGTCGATCGGTTTTTTTCATTGTATGTTACCGTAACATTTTTCTACCTATAAAATTGGGTTAAACCTTCCATAACCACCGGTTTGTTGTATATTATAAACAATATGTACAATCCTTATTTTAAGTTAACCTATTAAAATAAAATACAATGATCATTATTTGTTTATCAGTATACTTACTGGAAGTAAATCAACAGTATATAAATCAGTCCGATCATACAAGATAAAAAAGTTTTTTTCTTTAATTTTGTGTACGGAAATAAGCTGTTTAACTTAACACTTTGCTCGTAAAAAGCCACCACTTTGCTATTTCCGACGAAAAAAGTCCTAAATATATGCGTGCTAGTCATTTTCCTTAGAATAACGCCCTTATGGCAATTGAGTTCATGTAAATACGCTAAAGTTCCGCGGAATACAGTCTTAAGGGACAAAATATATATAAAAACTGATGATATTAAATAAAAATATATATGACTGGATGCTCGTTATATCACCTAATCGTTTAGGATACCATAAAACATACATTCTCTAAGAAATTTAAGAGAAAATTAGAAAAAACTCCCCCTGAAAACCTGTGGTTTTGCAATAGTGGCTCTTTTCGACGGATAGGGAGATATATTAGTTATATAATGACTGTTAGATTATTTTCTGTTAAGAAAATTATGTTTATATACTTTTATTAATTCTTATATTGTACTTAAGGGGGAGGTATGTCATATTATGTTAATGTTGGTGGTAGGTTTTGAGGATTGATTTATTAAGTTTGAGGGTACTTTTCCACTTTATTGTTTTGATAAAGTAGACAAATGTGGGTAGGAAAATAACACAATGACATGAAGATGGAGGAAGGAAAAAAAAAGAAAAAAAAAACTCGGAAAGGGCAGGCTGCGCAACTTTTACTTCAAAGGGGGGGGTTTCTACATCCTCCCACTACACCCTCCACCCCTCCCCACCCCCAAAATCGACGGTATAGCAACTATAGTTTAGCCCACCCCCTCTCTCTCCCCCCCTAAAATCGTGGGATAAGCTTGTACAGTGGTACTGTAGTATGTCACAATAACAAAAAAAAAACTCACTTCAGTAATAGTGTGGTGTGTGTGATGTCTCTCGTGGATCCACACGGCGGCTACGAGTCTCTCCTCGATGGTAAAAGTAGATGTATCAACAATTTTATCAGATTTTTTCTTGGGCTCACCTTTAGCCTTTTCAGTTTTTGGTTTTCGAGGACTCTTCTTTTTATCAGCATTGACTTCGGACGGTTCAGGTTCTGAGCTTTTCACTGGTTCATTCAGTTGTAGCTGGTCCTCTAATGTTACATTTTGGGGTAAAAATGATGCAAACTTTGATTCAGGACCCACTGTGTTCACGTTATGTAGTTTCGAGTGATCTAGATTTGTGGGACACGGTGGATATAAGTGATGCGGGTAATGATGTTGAGTCGGGAACTGGTACAACGCATTTTTGTTTTCATGATAACTATTTTCCATGATTAATTCAGTCAACAAACATTTTCTTGTTTTCTTCGTAAAACTTTCTCACAATTTCACAACAAGACAAAATATGACACACCAGTGGCCCTATTACAGGACTTGGTTACAATCGGATTGTCAGTATCGATATCTCTAATACCTTGCGATAGAGTCGAATTTGCTATGAAAAAAGTGATAATCCGATTGTAACCAAGTCCTGTAATCGGGCCGCTGGGGCCCGACCACAGAACTTTGCTTCAATTAGATTGTCACTTTTTTCATAGCAATTTCGACTCTATCGCAAGGCACTAATGAATTTGACGGCTTCAAACCGATATGATCAACATTACGTAATCGCACTGCAGCACACCACCCACAAATCCACAGACTAGGTAGTGCACAAATCCACAAACTTCAACTTATTTTTAATCTTGTGCGGCGGGGTTGCCACAACTTCGCCAATATCGCGTGGATAGTAGACGCGAGCCGTGGAGGGACTATCAATAGAAGTGCTCTACGCGTATACAGCAGCCCGATTCCATAACTTGGCTTCAATCGAATTCTCAGTATCGCAGCCACTAATGCCTTGCGATAGAGTCGAATTTGCTATGAAAAAAGTGATAATCCGATTGTAGCCAAGTTATGGAATTGGGCCACTGCACTGCTATTACGTAATGTTGATCATGACGGTTTCAAGCCGTGAAATTCAATAATGCTTTGCGATAGAGTCGATTTTGCTATGAAAAAAGTGACAATCTGATTGAAGCCAAGTTCTGTAATTGGGCCACTGAAAAAAGACGGGTAATAGGTACCTAACATTTTAGGGTTACCCACTTTACAAAATGTATACCCTGGTGATCAAGAATATTTAGCTGCGAGTTTATATTCGGTCCAAATTATAAAGTTAGTATACATCAATAAATGGATAGTCGATTTTTGAGGTTTTGATTGATAGGACTAAATAATTTAGAAGACCTACAGTTACTACCCTTATATGTACCCCACTATTTTTATTCAAGGACAGTTGGGGTATGAAACGTTAGAGGCCAGAAGGACTCTTGCGTTAGCCAAATTCGCTCTAGGTCTATTCAGAGGCAAAATAGACTGCGTAGCTCTCATAGAAGTTTTTCTGAGGCTATCTGTACCTAATATACGAACGACATCTCGCCTGCGGCCGCGCACCCCGTGCCTACTGGCGCGCCACACAGTCCAGCGCCACCAGAGCCCGGCGGAGCGCGCGCGTTCCCTGCTGAACGCCGCGGCGCCGTACTCGCCTCAGCTCCACACTGCGATCTGTTCGCGAGTGGGATAGCGTCTCTTATGAATGAATGCGAAAGAATGTGCGAGATGAATGCAAGGAAATCCAGTGTGAATGTGTAGTTATTTACAATAATATAATTTGACATTGTATAGGTACTTATTTTGACATAATATATTTTTATATAACTAGGATAGCATTATCCTAAAAATATAATGTAATGTTGTTTTGTTCACATTTTTATGTTAACATTATTAATATGACATATTAATTAATTATTATTATTAGAATAGAATAGAATATATTTTATTTGTCCAAATGTGAGTTAATATAAATTGATGTTTTACAGTGAAAAGACCTGACACATTTCGCCAATTAAATGGCATGCAAAAATTGTAACTTAAATTATAATTTGATAAGTACATGCATCATGCGATAAAAATAGCAATTATATTTACAATGATGACAATAATAATAAGCCTAATTAGAATCTAAGTAGTCATTAAGACAGTAAAAATGGTGATCACGCTCTTAATTCAAATTCAAATTTAATTTATTGTAATAAAAAACGGCATTAAATACACCAATTACACATTATTACACACAACAAATAAATAAAATATAATTAACAAAATTTTATGGCAAAGCAAATGTCAATTAATTAATTAAAAATGTCACCTATACCACATACATGTAAAGTCAAATAAATCATAAAACCAGATACCTCATCTACAATAAAATAATACACAGAAACAATAAAAAAAAAAAAAAAAAAAAAAAAAAAGAAGTCAAATTAAATACCTTCACAATATGTCAAACAAATAGACAAAATAGTTTTCCAGTTGTCAATAAATAGGTCAATATCAGGGTTAGCGTCAAGGAGTGCATTGAGGTAGTGCAGAGACCGACACAGGGGGGACTTGGCCCGGGCAATAGTGCGACTACCACGAACACAGAATAACTTATGTCTTCTGTTGGGCCTGTGCCGCACATAGTTGTCCGGGACAAATAACCTGCACAGTCGTTCATGCAATTCTGAAGAGTCGACGGACCCTCTCAGTACTTTACAACAGATAGTGAGCTGGTCAATTCATATTTAAATTTAGCAAAAGGCTAGCTGTGTTGTCTAACAAAACATGATATGTCGTAAATATATTGACATGGCAGTGGTAGAATTTTCAGTTCTTTGAAAAGTGGCCGACATGAGTCCAATGGTGCTGCTCCACAAACAGCTCGAATACATTTTTTTGGGCGATGAAAGCTCGTGCAAAATCAGTACTACGTCCCCAAATAATCAATCCATATCTTAGGAGCGAACCAATATAACCATGGTATGCTAATAGAGCAGTCTCTTTATTTGAAGTTTTCCCCAAACGTTTTTATACATAAACGTGGCTGTTTATTTTTTTACATATTTTATCTATCTGTGGTTTCCAATTTAATTCTTTATCCACGATTAAACCCAAAAATTATACCTTATTTGGTCCTTCAATATTATGTCCATTATAATAATTTACCTCAATATTAATATTATTAAAATTGATATGATGAGTTTTTGAAAGATTAATTTTTAAATTGTTTATGTCAAGCCATCGAACTACGGAATTAATTGTATTGTAAATGTCAAGTCTGTGATTATTAATAAAGTTGTCAGTTTTGTTTGATGTTACTATAATTGAAATGTCATCAGCAAACAATACGGAATTATATGATGTTATGCTAGCTATGTCATTTATATATAATAAAAACAACAACGGGCCCAACACACTGCCCTGAGGTACGCCATACCAATTTAATCTATAATCTGATTTCCTACTCTCAATCATATTTCTACTATCCATTGATATTATTTCCACACACTGTTTTCTATTCTGAAGATAAGATTCAATCCATTAAATTGCCTTTCCCCTGACGCCATAATGATGCAGTTTAATTAACAGTAGCTCATGTGACACAAAATCAAAAGCTTTGGTCATATCGAAAAACAAAGCTGTTGTTAGAATTCTGCTATCTACACTCTTTACTATTTTGTTAACTAAATTGAACGCTGCTAGTGTTGTTGATTTGTTCTTTTGGAAACCATTTTGTTCTTGTCTTATTACATTGTGCTTTACGAAGAACTCGTACAGTCTTTTATGCATCGTCTTTTCATAAACTTTAGAGAATATTGGTATAAGTGCTATTGGTCTATAATTTTCTAAATGATCTTTTTCACCTTTTTTATGCAGTGGCCTAATAATTGCTGTTTTTAAGCCCTCAGGAAAAATACAATTTTCAAAGGAAAGATTTATTAGATGGGCTAGTATATCACTAAGTTCTTCTTTACAATATTTAACAACTTTCGTTGCAATACCATCATCTCCTTCTGCATTTGTATTTTTGAGGCTTGCTATAGTGTTCTTAACTTCCATTGGTGATACTGGATTTAAGAAGATAGAACCTGAGATACAACTAGCGTTGACGCTATAATTAGAACTTATTGGATTTTTCGACTTATTAGTGTGATCTATAAATTGATTATTAAAAGCTTTTGCTATCATTGTAGGCTCTGTTAAAATTTGACCATTTATTTTTAACATTTCAATGCACTTAGGGGGACAAACAGATTTTTCTTTGATTAAACTCCATGAAGCTCTACAAATATTTTTACTTTTTGACGAATTCCCATGAAATACTATTTCCTTCACTATCAGTTAAAAAAAAATTATCTCCCAAAGTGTTCCTTACCAATTTCAGCATGTGCGACGGATCACGAAATATTGTAACCTTTTTGCCATTATATGCAAATGTAGGATCAATATTTTCACTGTCAAGATGGCATCGTAATAGCTCAGCCGTCGAAAAATTGGTAGGTCATCCATCGAACGTTAATGCAATGACATTTACCCCACATTCTTCTACAAGATCTAAGGCGTGTTTCACAAGCTTTTTGGTCAGCGTTAATGCCTTTGATCAAGGAATACCCTATAGGGATTTTCCATGAGCTATTTACACATGTAAGCATGAACACTAAAGTCTCTTTAGCTATGGGTATTTCATGGCCGTTCATATTGTTTCCAATATTGACAAAACCGGTATAATTTTGTCCATCAAATTCTACACATTTGCGACTAGCCATCTCATCAAAGCAAAGTGCTCCATATAATTTCCGTGTAGTCTTTTTTACGAGCATTTTTATAGCATTTATAGCTTCTTCTGAAAACCCAGGTTCACCATTCACGCCTCGATACCAACGTGATAGTGTACGTGGGTGTGGCAAACAAGTGTTGAAAGTTTTCCGCAAGTTTTCGGACTGAGAAAATGTAAAGTGAGGGCAAACTGTCGTAGTGCTGGTAAATATTTCTTTTCATAAGTGCCAGTGAGTTGTTTCAAAATATCTTTATTCACACGATCAATTTTCAGCAGAAGATCAGCATTTTCTTGATTAATCAAGGATCGTTATTTAAGGTTTTCTACGAGTATAACATCGGTTAACTCTACATTTTTCTGTTGCAATCTCCTTTCTTAGTACGGCTAACTGTTTTTTCCTTCGATCAGCATCCTCTGTTTTGTGCTGTAACTTTTTTTATTAGCTTTTTCTTCCGTGGTGAGTATTCTTTGGGACTTGAATGCTGTAAAATATACAAAAAAAATATCAAAATTAATTTACCTAATTAGGTTACCATCAAAATTAGATACAGCAAGAAGAAAAAAATACCGTTTTATCTTGATATTGCAAAATCGTGGAGGGCGTATGTGACATTGAGGCAGCAGACGTATGCTGTGAGCATAGTAAAACTTGCTTTCTGTAAATTTAAAAACTGGTTTGTATGACATATTATGTACTTAATTTAAAATATCACTCATAAAATATTTGTGTGGGTATTTACAGAAACGGTTTGGGAATTTTGTGGTGATGGACTTTTGGATATAAATGTGATGGGTTGACTACCTTATTATTCCTGTAATGAAATAAATAAATTAATCCTTTATTGTTTTGTTTAGAAGTTATAAGCCTCTGACTGATGGTCAGATAGCCAAACCAGCCAACCCTGCTTTCCGCAATGGGGCTAACAGTGCTAAAAGTTCAATCTCAGTGTGCTAAGGCCATAAAAAAGAATACGAACTGCCCGACGTTACTTTCACCATCGTCAGTGCCAATACGGAACTTCGATTAAGAGACTCACTCCGCTCGGTCAATAAAGTAGTCACACTAATATAATAGAGCGATGGTTGCCTAACTGTTCAATATTGAAACATATAATCGATACCCGATACTCGATATCCGACGAGCTAAATCCTTACCTATTTTTAAAAATATGGTGAAGAGACACTATATAATAGAGTTGCCGTGAATAGTTGTTATAGCGAATAGTCGAATACCGATTAATCGCCATTCACTTTGGCGAATAGTCGAATAACTCGACATTACTATTCGACATAAATAAGGCACATTAAAAATATTTCTAATTTCTTCTAGGGTTGTGAGAAAAGAAAACAATAAAGTTAAAGAAATCTGTTTCATGTTATACATATCTACATATATATGTAGTATTTTAATTTTTAAATGCTGGCAACCCTTTTCTTGTACATATTTTACGGGGAATACCCCGTTTTGTATTACCCAGCGTTTACTATTGTAGGGGATTTCCCGCTCAATCAATACGCTTGTGTTTAGGGTAGGCGGCACGCATTTATAATTTGATTCTCGACATCGGTTGACGTTTTTTATTTTATCTTTCTATACTTATTTGAAAATTGCTATTGAATTAAAGACTTGAATACTTAATTAGTTAAAGTGTTACTTAAAAAGAAGAACAATCATGCCAAACCCAGGAAAAAATCTCATGTTTGGCTACATTTTGAAGAGGAAGAAAACAGTGCAAAATTTAATTTATGTGGTGTAAAAATAAGTAGAGCAGCAAAAAAAGCAGGAACGACGGCTTTGCAGAATCATTTGAAATTCAAACACCCAGATGAGTATGGTCAAATTTATGGAAGCTGAAGTAGTCATGCTCAACATAATGCTCCCGCAGAATCATCTTCAAGTACTTCCTCATCCACCCAGTTGCCCATTCAGCCTTTGGTGCAACCGTCACTGCAACAACTACTTGAAAAAAAGCTCTGGGACATCAACGATAGCCGAGCAAAAAAATATCACTACTTGATTGGTGAAATGATCGCTATTGACAACGAGCCACTTTCCATCGTCGATTATCATGTGGGCTTTAAACGTCTTATTAATTATGCTTTGCTGCAATACACTATTCCTGGCAGGACATATTTCACCAAGAAAATAATTCCAGACATGTATGAGAGAGTGGTTAGCAAACTAAAAAACGAGTTAGAAAGGGCTGAAGCTATAGCATTCACTACCGATCTTTGGACTTCTTCTGTAAATAATGCTGCATTTCTGAGTTTAACAGGACACTAGATATCAGAAAACTTTAAACTGAATCATGCCGTTCTAAACATGGCACACATCAGACAATATCAAAAGAGAACTGTTACAGTGTGTAACGAAATGGGACATACCCATCTCTAAAATTCAAGCGATTGTTCACGATAATGGCGCGAACATGGTTAAAGGAGTTAAGGAAACTCTACTTCCTTCAGAGCGTTGCTTCATAGATACTCTCCAGCTGGTGATAAATAATGCATTAGATAACAGTTTTCCAATAAAATAAATTCTTACTAGTGCCCGCCGCATAGTGACACATTTTATTCATTCAGGATATACAAAACTTGAAAGTATTCAATCTGAGCTCGGTCTTCATAAGCATAAACTGATTCAAGATATTCAAACTCGCTGGAACTCAAAGTATTACCTACTGGATCGTCTATTTGAGAAAAAAAGAGCAATTTCGGTGTATATTTCAGAATCAAGGAGCGTGAATGTTGAAAATTTGACCAGTGATCAGTGGGAGGTTATAGAACATCTGTTAAAGCTCTTAAAACCTTTCGAAGAGATAACAAAAATCACGAGTTCCACATATGAACCTATATCAGATGTGATACCTAGCACTGTTTCATTAACCAGATACCTAATGAAAGATGAGCTGATTCAACAAACTGCACACGTTGATGATTTTAGAAAGGCGTTAATAGAAAATATGCAAACTCGTTTTAACTTGGACGATCTATGCTTCAGGAAGACATATTACTTGTCGACATTTTTAGACCCCTGCTACAAGGACTTTTACTTTGACGCTACCCAAGCTGAACGGATCCGTAGAGCTGCGCTCAGGGAAGGTTTTAGACTTTCTTTAGATGACGAAAATGATGATTCGGATCCAGAAACGGCATCCAAAAGGTCTCGTTTAGACAATGAAAGTGAGCATGTCGATTCAGAAACTCATAAACTATTTTGGGCATGTTTTGAAGAATCGTCTATAGAGCAGCCTACTGAAGAGCAACCCAAGAATGCCACTGCTGAAGAAATCACCCACTACATCGCATTAGCAAAGGCTGACAGAAAAATAAACCCATATGAATGGTGGGCTTTGAGTACCAATAAGAATAGATTTCCTACTTTAAGTAAGCTTGCTAAACAATACTTAATCACACCAGCAAACTCTGTTTATTCAGAAAGACTATTTTCCGAGGCAGGTTTAGTTTATGAGGAAAAGCGAAACCGACTTGCTCCCGAACGTGCAGAAAAAATAGTTTTTTTTTGCACCACAATCGGCCTCTGTTGGATTTTAAATATTAATTAAAAAGCCTAACTAATTTAATTTCATTAATATGATAGGCACAGGCACATATTATTACAGATAATAATTGATACTGTGTATTGTTTTATTAAGGAAAATAATAAAAATTGTTTATTTTTAACTAATTCGTTTTTTGTTCGTTAAAAGTTTATTTTAGACTATTCGCCGCATGCCGAATAATACTAGCTATTATTCGGTATTCGACGAATATCAAAAAAATGACGAGTAATGCCGAATACCGAATAATAGCGAGTATTCGCGGCAACTCTACTATATAACCTTATCCAAACTTTGACAACACTGCTACGTATTATTGTTTTTGTAATGTATTAGATATTGATATATATTAGTATATTAATTTAATGTAGCAGAATTTAAATGTTTATATTGTATAATTTAAATAATGTCTCAACTAATGTGATATCTAGAATATACGCCGCCGTCTATTTATTTTAATTCTTACTGTCCATCCAAAGGTTATCTGGAAGAGATCACTTTAAGCAATAAGACCACCCATTGTACTACCATAGTTTTAATTCAATTATATTGTGCATGTTTTCTAGCTGGTAATTACAATAAAGTGTTTCGTATCGTATCGTATCGTATAATCCAACGATACCGGGTTCGGTCCTAGGCTCCGCACCAATGACTTTTCTAACCTAAGTACGGTTTTCTATCGCTCAGTGGTTCAGAGGGCACGTTAAGCTGTCATTCCCGGCTGTTATTGATCAATAGCAGTCGATAAGCCATGTCAGAGGCCCTCGAGCGGCCTAACAAACTCTGTCGTCAGAGTCCAGTACTACCTCATACGGCAAACAAACAAGTAATATTATAAATTCGAAAGTTTGTCGGTATGTGTGTGTGTGTGTGAGTTTAGTATGTTTGTTACTCCTTCATGCTGAAATAGTTGAATGGATTTTGATGAAATTCGGTATGAAGGGCTATCTTCATACCCTGGATATACAAAGGCTACTTTTTATACCAACAAAAAACTGTTCCTGTAGGAAAGCGGGTAACCAAGGGCGCTGCTGATTTTTTAATAATAATGAAGGACTAACTACACAGTATACAACAAACTTAGGTGCACGACGCACGTCAATTGTAGGTACAGAACCGATTCGAAAGAACGTCTTCTTTTCTGTTTTTCTGAAATAATTCGATTCAAAATGATTGGAGCATACACATGACGAAATTGTTGGAAGCCAGTTAGTACGGCCTGTTACACTGGCCCATAATTTTCTTATGGCCAGCAGCCTTATTGTCTAACTCTGGTGGTAATGGCAATCAAATCCATTACCATTAGGTACCATTGGCGGTTCCAGTTCGCCGTCCAGGGGAATTGTCTAATATTTTCGGTGGTAATCGTCTTGAAAAAGTGAAGGCCATTTCGTTCTTTCCACAGACTACATAACACCAAAAACATATGCTCTTGCGTTCCATTTCATGAAGAACAGCTTTGACCACTTTTTAGTGCTTTTTTGAACTAATGGTTGTAAAATGTTAATTTAGCCATATAAACATGTGTATTGTTTTATTTGTTTATTATAATCTAATTTTGATTAGTTATGCTGTTTAATAAATGGATATTCTTCAAAGAATAATATACAAGTATATTATAGCCTGACGTTGCGTAGAACGAAACGTTGGTTTGCGAGTTATTATTTATTCTGGACCATAACTACTTAGACAAATTGGACGGAGCCTACTTATACTAAAGTATGTGTTTGTTTGTTGTTTACTTTAGCATTCAATAATGAAATGAAAATCAAATGGAAAAAAATCAATATTAAATAGGTAGGTTATAGTCTCAAGATTTGTGTGAGTTTGTGCGAAACGTGGATAAACTAAAAGTGGAATTGCTTTGTGAGATGTAATGTATGTCGAGGTTATGTTCGTTTTCGGATATAAAATTGACAAATATGCCTTGATTTAGCAACAAATACGTACCTATGTACCATATTGTATTTCAGAATGTCATCTGATAAAGTGGTATTTGCATAGACCTACAATTGGTCATCGAGTTAGATCGAAACTTTGAACAAATATATCGCAAGTTCTAACAGTCTTTGGCTTGGCTATACAGGAATTTTGGTGGACTAATGAATATTATCTAAGCACCTATTCGAGTCTAGTTTAATTTACCTACTAGGTACATAGACATATATACTAGGTATATGCATTTTCACAAATGCTCATCAACAACATACATATTTTAATGGATTTTTACCTCATTTCAATGCATACATAATCGGTTATGTTTTGTGTCAACAAAACATAACCGATTATGTTTGCTTTGAGCACCAGCCCGGGTTCAGGAGATGGGCTGCAGCTTGCACCTGTGTCAGTATGAACAATTCCAGCTATCACAAAGCCTGATGTAGCTGTAGGTAGACATACAACAAATTAACCTCTCTTTTGAATTGTTTACAAATTTGATCTAACTCTACAAAAGTATTACTGCATATTACAATATTGACTATGTAGACAAATTGGACGGAGCCGAGATTTTAATAAAATAAACAACAAATTAAATTTGAAGTTAATTTTATTGGTCTTACTTTTGACCGTACAATTCAAGCGAAGATAAAATAATGACAATTTGTACTTAGTAACTTCCTTATATAATTTTTATAAATGCGTAGGCGATATCTAGTATATTCTTCATTTGCAATAACAACTAAGTAGTTACATTTCTCATACTTTAGCGAGAAAAACATCTAAGTACATAAATGCTTATTCAGCTATGCGCAATTAAATCAAATCAACATGTAGAGTACCTCTACTGCGCATTATTCATAGAAAAACAACATAAGTACAAAAAGTGCTTAATTTGTACTTTCACAATCTAAGGAAGTACCTACTTGTATGATTAAATATGTCGCAATTGGACTTCGGTAAACAACGGTGGGTTTGTGGTACATATAACTTCTCCACCCTGAGATTGAAAATTATCTGAAAGTTAATTTCTTGAAGTCAGATTATTTTCAATTTTACATAATTTTAAAATCTCATTTTTATATTTTATAATAAAGTATACAATAGTAAACATCATTATAATATAAAGTATTAATGTCCATAAACTAACACTTTTTATTTGCACTTTATTGACCATTTCACTCATTTCACTATATTCACTGTTTTCACTTTTCTTTAAAATATAAGACAGCATTTGTAGATTTTCCATGTTTACTCCATCTAACAGGTTTCTTTTTGAAATTATTTGTAACTGGAACACTTGGTAAATTTATCTATGGTAGTTTAGGAATATGTAAGGTCATTCCTTTTAACAATTTCTTCCGTAGAGTAATATCTTCAACTTGTATTTTACAATTTTCATCCAAGGTTAAAATATAAGTACCAAAGATTTTCTCTCGAGTAATCTCATTTTCACAGGTTTTTGTCAAGTACGTTTGGTAACTTGCAAAAATTATCCATATGTTCATTTCAATTTGTTGAATCTCTGAAGTTTCAATTAAAATTGGAGAACACGACGTAATATTCAACGTAAATTTCATTAAATCAGTTATACATTTATCTTGTTCCAATACGACTGCACAACTTTCTTTACAAAGAAATAATTTCTCATCAATCTCGTCGCATGGCTTGGAGAGCAATGTAATAGAGTTCAAATCCTTCACGAGGATAAAAGGATATTTAGGAAGTATCAAGGATGTAATATTATTAAAAGTATCAAGGATAGGTAAGGGGAATAACTGGTAATATTTGTAAGTGTTTTTGCGTACAATTGGAATTGCCAGTACATATGTAATTTGCTTTTATCTCTATATTTTGCTCTATGTTTACTAAATTTTCATAATTAACAGGGAAAATTAACTTATCTGTTCCCTCAATATTTTTTAACAATTCAAATAATTCATTAGTATCAATTATTGATCGATGTAATATTTTATTTTTACTTAATGCGATTGCTGTATCAATCTCATCTAACTTAGAAAGAATTATTTGAAAATTATGAGTTAACAAACTATAAGCATGAGTAACTTTATTTTCAAAATCATTTATTTTATTTTTATTTAATGCTTTCTCAATATCAATTAAATTTATCTCAAATTTTATAAAGTTATAATTAGAAGTATTAGTGAAATAGCATCTTGCTTAGTTTTAAATGCAATAATTAATTCATCATATTTGATGGCTTAAATTAAAAATTGCATATCTATTTTTTCTTCTTCATCCGTATGATTTAATCACAGTTTAAGTAGATTTTCAGATAATATTTTGTCTAATTCACAGTCTGTTTCAATATTTTTTTCAATTATATTATTCACTTGAAGTAAAAAAAAATTAAAAAATTGTAGCCATGTCTTAACATCGCTGCATTCATTAAATAGAAGGCTGCTCTGCCTACAACTCTACTTGAAATTACATAAAATAAATATAATTATTGTGCTGCTGTAACTTCGGTTCCACTTAAGCTACGCACATATTCACATTTTGAAATAAATAAATTTAATAATTTTATTTCCCATCAAATTTAGGAATCCATTTCACAATTTCATTTGTTATAATTCTCATAGGTTCCATTTTAAATTATTATTTAAAATCAATTCAAAATATTAAAATTGAGTATGCTTTTGTACAATATAACACGTATAACACACAAAAATTCAAAATATAATTAAAGAAAAGCACATAAAAGTTCAATAAAAACACAAAAATCAATAAAGACACATAAAAATCAATTATGACGCATAAAAATCAATAAATTCACATAAAAATCAATTATGACGCATAAAAATCAATAAATTCACAAAAAAATCAATTATGACGCATAAAAATCAATAAATTCACATAAAATTTAAATAAAAACGCATAAAATATCAATACATTCCCATAAAAATCGATAAAGACATATAAAATCAATAAATTCACATATAATTCAATAAAAACGCATAAAACGTCAAAAAATTCTCATTAAAATCAATAAAAACACATAAAACGTCAAAAATTCACATAAAAATTCAAATAAAAACGCATAAAATAAATCAAAAATAACAAGTGTATTGGCAATGTTTGTCCAAAAACACTAAGGGTCGAATAGCAGGGCAAGAATACGGAAAGTGAATGATTTTCGACTCACTTAAAACCGCTCGATCCCATGACTCGGTGATTATTCCACTCGCTGAATTGTTTCTCAACTCCTTTTTCCAATACAGTCGTATTTGTTTGGTTCGAGTATTTTTTTCCGTGGATTTGTCAGGAACACACTGAAGTTATTCAGGACAGCTGCACCAGATATGTAGGTTGCGCCAGACAAATTATATTTCACAATTTTTGAAGTAAGCGCCGGAAAAAATGAATTTCCACGACTTTAAAAAAAATACAACCGGCTGCGCCAGACAAATTGGACGGAGCCGAGATTTTAATAAAATAAACAACAAATTAAATTTGAAGTTAATTTTATTGGTCTTACTTTTGACCGTACAATTCAAGCGAAGATAAAATAATGACAATTTGTACTTAGTAACTTCCTTATATAATTTTTATAAATGCGTAGGCGATTTCTAGTATATTCTTCATTTGCAATAACAACTAAGTAGTTACATTTCTCATACTTTAGCGAGAAAAACATCTAAGTACATAAATGCTTATTCAGCTATGCGCAATTAAATCAAATCAACATGTAGAGTACCTCTACTGCGCATTATTCATAGAAAAACAACATAAGTACAAAAAGTGCTTAATTGGTACTTTCACAATCTAAGGAAGTACCTACTTGTATGATTAAATATGTCGCAATTGGACTTCGGTAAACAACGGTGGGTTTGTGGTACATATAACTATGTAGTACTTGTTATGTAGATAATCACAAATGATCATAGCTATATCTGTATTTTCAGATTCAGTTCAGTACCTGTCTATCACAGTAAACAGGATCATTTCAAGTCGGATTGCAGCGGGAAGAGATTCATAGCAAGTCCATAAAATGCAAAAGGATGCTGCTTCTCAAATCTACTTGTTATATTTGTATTATAATATGTAGGTATATACCTAGTTACTGCACTTTTTTATACCATTTGAATAAAATGGTGTGTTGGAAATATTTACTTTGTTGTTATGAATTACTATATAATTACAATGTAATTAGTGAGCTACCAGTGAGCCAGTAATGGCTTGTAAATTTTTAGAATGTTTTATGTATATTCCTTATTTAATAAAGACACTTGCCTTTTATATTTTTTTAGAAAGGTTTTTACAATAAAATAAACATGCTATTTAATAAAATTTGTTTAATTTTCTGTTTCTCTATCCATACTCAGTCTGTATTTATGCTAAAACTAGCTGCATGCCGAGGCTTTGCTCTTGTGCAAACATTGCCAGCCTCGTTCGAAATTTAAAGAAATATTTCCTCCCAATTGCAATTCACTAGGTCCACCGGTTTAGGCTGTGTGTTGTCTGTGAATCAGTTGGTAGGTATGTCGCTTGTGACATACTATTTCATAGGTATCAATGTATGTTTCTACTTACATAATAATATGTAGTTAAAAAATAACAACAAAACATAGATAGATAGATGACTCTTTATTGTATATACTTAGAAGTAAATCGTACATTGTACATAATATAATATAGAAGTAGCGGTAACACAATCGGCAGTCTTATAGCTTACAGCAATCGCTAAACCAGAGTAAATGCCTGTAGTATTCAAGTCACTCAATCTGAAACAAATAAGAAAAATTTATAAAACTTTGTATGTATTGTATGCTGGCATAAATACACTGAATGCACTAAATATGGATACTAGATAATAGATACGAGTACACATACAAAGATATTAATATTACATTCATATCTCGGAAACAAATACTTCTGCTCATCACACAAATGATTGCACCTTGCGGGATTCGAACCCGCATCCATTGGTTGACTTTCAGTCAGGGTCACTAGCCACTCGGCCAACTGGTTGCCAAATGTAGTGGCACTGAATGTAAATGACAAAATGAATTTTTCACCTCCTTTTTGAACGACAAATATGACAATGAGCAAAATTCAAGTTATCAGATTGCACTATGGAGAGTGAGCATAAGAACTGCACAATCTGATTCCCTTATCACCGTTCAAACTAGAATATTGGCAATGCGGCACCTTTTTATGATAGAAATACCACACACAAGCACGAAGCGTTACACTTCTTCATTCATTGTAAGATCTGCAAAAGAGTGGAATGCCCTGCCCTCGTCAGTTTCTGGTAAAATATAATGAATCCAGGTGTGTTCAAGTCAAGAGTGAATAGGTATCTACTAGGCAAGGGTGCTACACTTTCGACCACATCATCGCTTTCCATCAGGTGAGATCATGGTCAAACAATTGCATAAAACGTAATAAAAAAAAGGTGCATTAGATATGGGTTGAAAGTAGGCAGTTCCCGATGAAATTTTAACTGATTACCTATAAAGGTATCATTTTAGGTTTTGTACTTATTTTGTTTTAATTGTTAATATGACTTGGTATCTTTTGTCGATACTTTTAATACATTTTGACTGTTATTTTTGCAAATTCTTTCATAATGAATGGTCTAGGGTGTAAATAGGCCTGTGATTGTTCCTCAAAACCTTCTGGAGATGTTTTTCTTCTGCAGCTGGCTACAAATTCTCTCATCAAAAATATTCTATAAATAAACATACATAGATATAAACCAATATTACATCAATGACTCAGAAACAATCATTTGGGCTCATCACACAAATGATTGCACCTTGCGAGATTCGTACTTGCAACCATTTCTTGACTCTCAGTCAGGGCACTAGCCAATCCATCTCTTACGACCACCTGGGTGAACCGTGGAAAGTTTTTTTTTTACAATAGCTTACCTTTTTCCACCTGGGTGTTACTTGGGAAATATTAATTTCCACTGTCCACCTTGTTAACAAAACTTTTCTGATTTGAAGTGCATAGGGATAATAATTTATTGGTCTATTTTGTTGATATTTGTTGTTAAACATTGAACATCCATAGATATTATAATAGCCACATGGTCAGCACCAATATTAGGGGCTTGAGAGCCTGTCCATTAGTTTGGAGATGTTGTTTTTCTGCAGTTGGCTACAAATTCGCCCACCAAAATATTCTTCATTTTATGTTTTTGTATGTTAGGTACTTATAGTGCCTGTAATCGAATAAACTAGATATGTTTAACTGAAATAAGTGCTAGTAGAAGTAAATATCGAAATATTCTCTTTGCATCGAACTATATATATCACAAAAAAAAACAATGAATTTTCTGTTTGACTTTCGCAAGTTTGGAAGTAGAATTTTCGGAGAGTTAATGCCTGAAATTTATAAACCGCAATTAATTATGATACCTAGATTACCCCTTCCCTTTGAACTTACGCAAACAGTCAACTTTTAATACAATAAAACTATAATTTCGTCACAAACTCAAAGCCAGTTGATACGAAAGGTTAGGACAGAGCAACCTTTTCCATTTGACATGTCTCGGTGGCGATGAAAATTTAGACAATACCAATATATGATGTTTCGTTCATTCATTTCGCTTAAAAATAGCTGATAGTGGGGACTCGGTGAAGATCACCGAGGAGATCACCGGTGGATAGTTAGACAATTCGAATTGGGAGATTCATGTTCATAATGGTGTAAATGAACGTCAGTTTCATTATCACCAGAGTTAGACAATAAGGCTGCAGATCTTTAGGAAATGTGGATATACAAAAGGGGATTAAGTTGGAAAATTAAGTTTTTTCTTACAATGTCATGCCATTTTGTTGGGTAAAATTTAATATATTGGTGGATTTTTCAAACATAGTGCTTTTTAGCCCTAAACTAAGCAAAGATTGTACTATGAGAACTAGATAACCGCAATCAGTGATCTCTACTTATATTTTGTTTTTGTAAATACATACTTATTATACACTAGCTGTAGCCGCGGGCTACGCACGCGTGGTCATTTCTCTAGGTTGAAAGTACCGGAATGAGATACCAAGTACACCAGTTTTTAAGTAAAACCCTAAGCTATCCAACAATGACAATCACAATCGGTCCAGTAGTTTTTACGTGTTGCACGAACAAACAAACATACAGACAAACATGATTTTAGAAATTCATCATTGTGATTGATGACAATGATGAATTTCTTTTTTGTGTTAATCTTTTAGTTTCAGACACAATGTAATAATTGTTAATGAATAAATTATGAATGATTATAAAAATTGTTATATTCTTGTTCAGTAGCTTATTTTTAGTACCCTGCTCTTTTTTAATTCTCTTTCTACAGGCTTATTCGTACTTATTGCTTTAGTAACGGGTGTTTTTTTTTAAAGGTATAGAACTTTAAGTTGGCAGCACTTTTTTAACTGGCGGCCATTTTGTCAGCTGTCAAGTGATTTAGATTTAGTTTGGTTTGGCATTTCAACGTGAATAGACTGACTCCTGAACAACGCTTCCAAATTGTGCAAATTTATTTTGAAAGTCATGGTTCACATACGGCCACAAATGTTGGAAAAGGTCATCAAATATTGGATCTCCAGATTGGACTACGTCCGAGCCAGCCGTGGCGGTCATATGCCAGAAGTCATATTTAAATTATAATGCCAGAATATTATGTTTCGAATACAGTAAATTTCATGTCAATTTAAAAAATCATCTTTGTTTTATTCCATTTCAAAGTTATATTGTTATATACCTCTTTATATATATTTTTTTATTATAAGTTATATACCTCTAAAAAAACACCCTTTATAGGTATGGATATTTATTACGTCAAAATTAACATAGTTTTGGACCCTATCCCGCAGGAACCCTTTATTTTTTCAGGATAAAAAGTATCCTTATATTTAACCCACCATATAAACTATGACTGTGCCAAGTTGCATCAAAATCCGTCCAATAGTTTCATCGTGATACATGTTCTTTTAAATAACTTTCAACCACTATCCTGCAGGAACCCTTTAATTTTTCGAGATGAGAGGTACCCTTTGTCCTACTTCCTACTATAAACTCAAATCATAACAAGTTTCATTTGAATTCATTAAGTAGTTTCGGCGTGATACGCAGCCAAGATACAGACCGACAAAAAGACAAACATTAAAAAAAATACAGTTTATGCTTCAGTGTCGAATATAGAGTACAATCCAAAAAATATATTTAATGTACAGAATTGGATCCGTTACAGTTTTATTATAAGTATAGGTGAAAACAACCACACACAGAACAAGCAACAATTGTTTATATACAATAGATCCTTAAAATTACCCCGCATTAGGGTAAAAATATTAGGATAAAATATGGTATCCCTACAATCAGATTAACCCTATGAAATGTAGTAGATCTATCGCTTATGTCTTACTCGTTCCAGCTCAATTAAACCACATCAAATAGAGCGAGATAGACACATATGACAAAATAAAACAAGGCACGCAATTTCTGAGAATAATACTACAAAAAGATAACCTTTAAAAATAGAAAAATATTTAAAATATCGTAAAAAAAAACAATTAAATCTTACTATACATAGAGCGAAGGATAAACAAATAGCAATTATCAAGACCATTCAATAATGTACTCGAAAATCAAAACTTACGTGTGGAAGGATATATTTTCATATTTTCTTTCTGTACGTCTTTTACAGCCTACAATACAACAACTCACCATTATTATATGTTAAATTTAAGTGATTCACAAAAATCAGCACTCAGAAATGATTCAAATGCAGTCAAAATTTCACAAATTCGTAAAATATCGATGACTAAAATGTGTTGAACGGTTTGTTTGGCTGGAATGAGCTCTTGGGCAAACAATCAAAACTGCATACGCAGTAAGGGACAAAACATATTATCATGTTCTCTTTTAGTATCAGGTAATGGTGTATAAGTTTATCTCGCTTGTACAAATATTATAATTCTTGGAGCTCCTCTATTTTGATAGTCCCTCTACAACGCGAGTATATATTTACTATAGACTTTGCATTGAATAGCAATAATAATGAGAGAAGGACACACATACCATAAAAACAGTAAGATTGAGCGAGACGAATATGCATATGTTTTATCCTATTTGCGTATACGCCTGTTTCTGTTGTTTCCCAACATAAACAAACGAATGTCAGCTTCTTAGATTATATATTTGATTATATACCTGTCAAGATAGATAAGTGTAAACATACTACACGCAAAGAAGTTAGGCACAATGTGTGCGTAGCGCTAGTGTACATACTGTCTAAAACTGGCAATGGCTGTGTTCACATACACACTCGAATCATCCGTGCGATTATCGCTCGATCATCCGGAGATCGTGAACGACTTTGGACGTCCACATACAACTGACAACTGTCAAGTGTCAGTTTCATACTATTCCTCCCCTCCACTACTATTTTTCGGATGACCCAGGCGAACGCCCGGACGACGCCGTGAACGATTTCGAGTGTACCGTGTCGAGGGTGATCCGTGCGTCCTCGAACGTTTATGTGAACAGGCCCAATGAGTGCGTGTTTAGGGATATCAGCATAAAATAATAAGGTACTATTTATTACAAATCTACTATCCACTTGAGCATAAAAAGCGGTATTGAACGGTATCCCAGTAGTAGCTACGTTACTTTCGTGTAGTTATATGTGTAGTTTTTATTATCTATAATTTATTACAAAATCATATCGAAATGGTGAGATAGAATGATTATGACTTTAATTGATGTGTGTTTTGTTTATACAGCGTTTGATTAAAAAGTCAATCAAAGGTTTAGCAGGGAAAATGGCAAATAAAGCGGATTGTAACATAAAACAAGAAAATATATAAAACAACGAGCAATGTTTTGCACCGCGCGCTCTCATTGGTCAACTGTAAATCAGAAACTCTTCTTCTTGTTGTTATTCTTGTTCTTGTTCTACTTGTTAATCTTGTTCGTCTTCTTGTTCTTGTTATTATTTTTCTTGTTCTTCGCGTTACGGAACGCTCGCGTCGCGGAACCGCTCGATCGCCACGCCTCTCAATCGCCACGTCACTTGATAGCCACGTCAACAGTCGGCGTTACCCCCGTACCTCACCATCAGATATTTACACATCAAAAATGGCTAACATTATCATAATCATCTTTCGTCATCATTATCGTGATGGAAGAAATATTCTGGTTAAACTATCCTTCTTACCTACCTTACACGTTTTTTTTTTGTAAAAGTAAATAAAGTACTTTATTTACTAAATTACTGATGGAAAGTGAACTTTATCCTATTATCCCGTTTTCCTGCATGGTTGTGACACAATTTAACGGCACTAACTGGTATAGTATTTAATTTTTCATGAGCACAACAACGCGTAGTGATTCAAGTGCAGTGTTCTCGAACGTCAAAATGTGAAATAGGTAAAATTGCCCTCAAAATCGGTAAATTTGTACAAAAAATCGGTAGATAATATATGAAGAAAAAAACAATGTATGAAATGTACAAAAAAATAAATTATACAATGAGATTCTTTTAACTGTCGTTTTGTATGTAATAAACCAATGATTGTTTTAGTAGCCGTTAGTGTTTCGTTATTTTGCTTTCATCACATTGATTGAAAAATCATTGTTATGAACAATCTTGCGAAGGCGTCAAGTGGTGCCAAATATGCCCCGAAATCGTGAGAAAATCGTTCAATTTCGGTATGATAAGACGTCTAGATACCTACCAACATTATGTAAAGACGATCAGGTAGTAGTAGCAGATGGTAGTCAAAGAAAGAATATGATAGTTATGAAAACAGCAGATGAACCGAGATCATACATATTGCAAGACAATGTAGGTCGTAAATACCGTCGTAATCGTAGGCATATAGTGCGCAGATTAGATAACGCGCGCACAGCTGATCAGAGCGCTAACTATAATAGCGAGATACATATAACTAGATCTACGTCGGTGGTCGGTCCATCTAGCTCGAAAGAAATAGCTTCTTTCGTTTCTGACAAACCGTCGGAAATGCAAATGGAAAACATTTCTAGGTCGGGGTCAAAGGCGAAAACACTATTCAGCAATCTAAACACACTTTAGAGAGCGAAGGGAATACCAAATGCCCGATGACCAGAAGTATGACCAAGTTGACTTTACAATTTAAATGAATACATTTAAGTAGGCAAGTACTGGTAATGGTACTAGATAATTAATATTATCTAACATTGTATGTACCTACCTAGATGTAAGACAGCAGTTTAATTAGATATGTAGTTATGTAATATATTCTAATTATCCATGTATGTATTTTTTCTAGGTGTATGGGGTTTTCCATTATATTTGTATATTTAAACAACAATGTAAAAAATAATAAAAGGGTATTATAAAGAAAAGAACATGCAGTGGGTTAGGCAGTTAAATTATAAAACAATAGGTTATATTTAAAGATAAATAAATAGTAGGTGTTGTTTTAGCTACTACTTGGTACTAGCTTAACTTGATATGTAGGTGTTCTTAGTTACGTACCTACCTTATTGTGTAGGTTTTGTTAGTTGATAAATTATACCGAGGTGCTTGTTGTAAGGGGAAAGATGTAGTATCAGTGGATTAGGTGCGGGTAGACATACACGTTTCGATATAGGTACACAACTTATTTACACGTAAGGAACTAAAGGGGAGGTGTTGCCTCCGCGGCGGCTACTGAAGTACTGAGAGCCAGCAGTTTTTTTTTTTTAGAAAGGATATGTGCTGTTGGTCTATAACTGACCTCTACAGCGTGGGGCGGGCGCAAAAGCGCTCCGCCGCAATACGTGACGCAGAAGGCGCACGCCAAAGTGAAGTTTTTGGCCACTTGCTCAAGGGCACCCAGGGGGTACGAACCTCGGCTTGGACAGTTGCCATTGATTACTTGGAGAGTATCGAACTAAACACCCCTCGATCTCTACTGTTAGGTAGTGATCGAGGGGGCCCTCATGAAATGGCTGGAGCCCTTTAAATGAATTGCATAACTGACCACCGATTCGGAATACACCTTCGAGAAGAATCGGCAAGAAACTCGAAGGCGAATAAAGTCGATATTAATTACGGGACCTTCGACCTCGCATCCGGCGAGGTCGGTGTCTGTGTCTAATTGTGTTGAAAGATGGTCAACATGGCGGAATGGGCGAATCAATCGCTGCCTGCACTGCGGCAGCGATTTCATCATCCGGATCGCTCAAGATGTCTCTAGGGCGTCTACGAAGGGGCCGTGCGTCTGTTGTCGCGTCTGTCGTGTAGTCAGAGGCCTGAACTACTAGAGGGTTGGGTTGATGGAGTGCCGCGTCAAAGTAGCGGCGAGAGGCATTTTTCATATATTGAACTATCGAGGGAAGCTCGAGATCTCTGTGCAGGTCGATGTTCCTCTGATACCAGGGGGCATCTAATGCACCGCGAACGAATTTATTTTGTAAAATCTGAAGTTTCTCTAGGGAATGCGGGAGGCGTGAGCAAATGCTACGGACGAGTATGTCATTGTCGGTCGGACGCAGAGAGAGCCGGCCGACTGTTCGGCCGTCTTTTATAGGTTGTAGCTGCGTGGCGATGACAACACCGTCAACTGTTTCATGACGTTATTTGATACTGACAGCTGACACAATATGGAGTCAGCTGTCAGGCAACTGTTATACACTACACCATCAATAGTTTATAATATACTTAATCTTGAATCTGGGATTGCTTAAACTCAGGGTAAAAGTTTTTAAATGGCTGCACACCCACCTAAACATATCGTTCTATCTCACAAGTGGCACGACAACCAAGTGTCTATTGGTTTCTCTGTCTACGGTAAAACCTATACTGTCTAAATTCTAGAATCTATGGGTAAAACATTGTAGGAAGGTAATGAAGTTTCTTTTAATTGATTTGTTAACCTGGATTGTACTTGCATAAATGCAGTGATGAAAAAACGTCTAACAATAATTACTTAAGTTCTGTTGAAATGATATTTCGAGACGCTGCAAAATTTCTCGCATAAAATATTGCCCTTGTTCTTTAAAACAAAAATAACGTACATAGGGATCACACAAAATGGTGATGCCTATAATGGTGAAACGAGGAGGATGATGGTGATATTGGTGATGACGAAGAATAACGCACAAATATCTCAAGACATGATTTTAATCCACTTTTCTACAAAGAAGTGTCCGGCATTCTTGAATTCTCTGTGCAAGAGTCCTTTTTTACGTGTATTTACATTCTCTTTGGAGTCCTTCCCCAATACAACTCTCTGGTGTTGCCCCCTGTCATCGTTATCTACCCATAGTTGCCAGTGCTAACAACATAATAATCCATTCTATAGATGAAACTTAAATGGATATAGCAATAAGATAATAGTTGAAGCTACATTATTTACTAATGTAGCTTCAACTAAAAATGAATACAACAAAACAATAATATACATTAAATGAATTGACGAATAATAAATTATGGACTGATGAATTTAAGTATATATTACCCATACACTTATTTACTACTAGAGGGATTGTTATTGACGGTGGCGGTAGATGGAAGTCGTAACATTATAGCTGGCTATAATTCATGGGCTTTCTTTTGCGCGTAACTCTAATTATTAAAACAAAGTAAAGATGGCCTTATAGCATCAGCTATCTGCCAGTGAAAGTCCCGTCAAAATCGGTAAAGCCATTTCGGAGATTTTTATTATTTAATATGGATATAATACGAGCATACGAAACGTAGCGAGGGGAGTGAAGGTCGAGTGTGGGAGAAGTAAATTTTTCATATTTTTTTTTCTTAATTACTCCCGTGCGAGGTTGGGGCGGGTTGCTAGTCTTGTATAATTACACCCGTGCGAGGTCGGGGCGGATTGCTAGTCTTGTATAATTACTCCCGTGCGAGGTCGGGGCGGGTTGCTAGTCTTGTATAATTACTCCCGTGCGAGGACGGGGCGGGTTGCTAGTCTTGTATAATTACTCCCGTGCGAGGTCGGGGCGGGTTGCTAGTCTTGTATAATTACTCCCGTGCGAGGTCGTGGCGGGTTGCTAGTCTTGTATAATTACTCCCGTGCGAGGTCGGGCGGGTTGCTAGTCTTGTATAATTACTCCCGTGCGAGGTCGGGGCGGGTTGCTAGTCTTGTATAATTACACCCGTGCGAGATCGGGGCGGGTTGCTAGTCTTGTATAATAGCTAGACAAATTGGACGGAGCCGAGATTTTAATAAAATAAACAACAAATTAAATTTGAAGTTAATTTTATTGGTCTTACTTTTGACCGTACAATTCAAGCGAAGATAAAATAATGTCAATTTGTACTTAGTAACTTCCTTATATAACTTTTATAAATGCGTAGGCGATTTCTAGTACATTCTTCATTTGCAATAACAACTAAGTAGTTACATTTCTCATAATTTAGCGAGAAAAACATCTAAGTACATAAATGCTTATTCAGCTATGCGCAATTAAATCAAATCAACATGTAGAGTACCTCTACTGCGCATTATTCATAGAAAAACAACATAAGTACAAAAAGTGCTTAATTGGTACTTTCACAATCTAAGTTAGTACCTACTTGTATGATTAAATATGTCGCAATTGGACTTCGGTAAACAACGGTGGGTTTGTGGTACATATAACTAGCTTGTGCCCTAGTTTTTTTAAAATATCTTCATTGTAAATATATATTTTTTCTTTACACCTCCCTGTTTGTTTGTCGTATGAGGTAGTGCTGCCCTCTGGTGTCAGAGTTTGTCAGGGCGTAAGACATGGCTTAACGACTGCTATTAATCACTAACAGCTGGAACCGACAGCTTAACGTGCCCTCCGAAGCACAGAGCGATGGAGAACCGCACATAACTCAGAAAAGTTATTGTTATACACCCTCTATGTAGTAGGCAATTATTTTGTCCCCTCGCCCAGGGGAGACAAGACTACTAAAAATCTCCTTGTCTCCCTCAAGGGGGACATGAGGGGGGACAAGACCCCGTAGCCGCATCCACACCAATATATAAAAGTGAAACGTTGTCTGTTTGTTAGGGGAGTTTTAACGCGATAACGGCTGGACGGATTTTGATGAAATTTGTAATGGAGATAGCTTATACCCTGGAATAAATCAGGATACTTCTTATCTCGGTAAACAGTTTGCTTTCACGGGAAAGCTGGAAATTTATGATTACCTAAGGAACGGCTAGTAAGGAACGGTTGCCATGGAAACAAAATACTTAATAACAAGTCTGTCAAAAAGCATCAAGAGCGTTGGTGCCAAAGAGAATACAATACGACACGATGTTGCTATACTTTTGCATTGGTTTTTAATATCTTAGCTAGAAGAACATATGATGCTTTATCCGGGATAATCTCTAGTCCGCGCGCACGAAAGCACAGAATAAATATTAGTACGCGAAAGCTAGACGTAATATTTACATTATTGTACACAGGCCGTACCTTTGAGAAATAATGTTTGTTCAATAAAATACCTTGTTTACTTTAAAATCTATTTATTACTACCTACTTCTTAGAAGCAATATAGGAAAGTTTTCAGTCACCAAATAATCATCTTCAAATATCACTGCAATATTCAGTTCAAATTCTGAAACAATTTAAAATTATAGTTCATCATCATCGTCATGTCAGCCTTTAGAAGTCCACTACTGAAAATAGACCTTCCCCAAAGAGCGCCATGACGAGCGAACTTGTGCCACCTCCATCCACCGACCCTGCGATGGCTACAATGTCGTCGGTCCATCATGTGGGGGGTCTCCCCATACTTCGATTGCTTGTTCGTGGTCGCCATTCGAGAATCTTTATTCCCCAGCGGTTGTCGGTTCTGCGAATTATATGGCCTGCCCATTGCCACTTCAACTTGCATACTCTGAGAGCTATGTCGGTAACCTTCGTTCTTCTACGGATTTCCCCATTTCGGATTCTATCACGTAGCGAAACACCGAGCATAGCTCTCTCCATTGAACGCTGCGCAACTCTGAGCTTGTGTATGAGACCAATAGTTAGCGACCACGTCTCAGTGCCGTATGTCATCACTGGCAACACGCACTGATTATAAACTTTTGTCTTGAGGCTCTGCGGTATCTGCGAGAAGATATGGCGTAATTTCCCGAACGCTGCCCATCCGAGTTGGATTCGTCGGTTGACCTCTTTGTCGAAGTTGGATCTACCCAGTTGGATCGTCTGACCTAAGTAGACATAGTGATCAACAGCTTCGATAATATCGTTCCCAACATAAACCGGCATGGGTACGACATGGGCATTTGACATGATGTTCGTCTTGCCCATGTTCATTTTAAGACCCACCTGTTGGGAAACAATATTGAGGTCACTGAGCATTGTGCTTAGGTCTTCCAGGGTTTCTGCCACGATGACTATATCATCAGCAAATCGAAGGTGCGTGATGTATTCGCCATTGATGTTAACACCATAATAATATCCGTTTCAGTTCAGAAGCTTGAATATATCTTCCAGTGCAGAGGTGAACAGTTTCAGAGAAATAACGTCTCCATGTCTCACCCCTTTTTGCAACTGGATAGAATACGTGCTCTGATCTTGAAGACGGGCTGTCATGTGGCCTTGCTGTACAAACACTTTAACACTTCGATGTACCGGTAATCAATCTGGCACCGCTGTAATGACTGTAGCACTGCCCAGGTCTCGACTGAATCGAAGGCTTTCTCGTAGTCCACAAACGCTGGACATAGTGGCCGATTATACTCTTCGGTCTTCTGTATAATCTACCGGAGCGTATGGATTTGCTCTACGGTGCTAAAGCCTTTCCGGAATCCAGCTTGTTCGGGAGAAAGAAGGCGTCAAACCTACGAGCGAGACAGTTTGTAACTACTCTCAAAAATAGCTTATAGACGTGGCTCAGCAGCGAAATGGGCCTATAATTCTTCAAAAGGGTTTTATCGCCTCTCTTAAAGAACAAAACCACTATGCTCCTGTGCCACCCCTCTGGCTTAGTACCCTCGAGGTTGACGGAGTAAAACAGCTTCTGAAGGACTTTAAGTACCGGTGTTCCACCCGCTTTCAGTAGCTCTGTTGTTATTCCGTCCTCCCCTGGTGCCTTGTTGATCTTAAGCTATTTGAGAGCAAATTATAGTTAAGTATAATAAAATTAAAAACTCCAAAGGCATGGAACAAGAGTGTGGTCGTCCTATTTTAAAAAAAAAGGCGACAAGACCCTTTTGAAAAACTATCGGCCCATTTCCCTTCTGAGCCATGTCTACAAGCTGTTTTCGAGAGTCATCACGAATGACTTTTTTATAGATTAAATTGAAAAAGGTTCAGTTATTAATAATAACACACAAAAGAAAATTCATCACACTCATATGCATTCATGTTTCATGGCACCAACAGACAGCTATAAAATTATGGAAATAATAAAAACCCTAAAAAACACAAATAGTACCGGGTACGACGACATCTGTACCAAGGTTATAAAACGGTCAGTTAAGTATATATCACCTGTACTTAGTTATATTATTAATCTAAGCATTGAAAGTGGCATATTTCCTAATAAGTTGAAAACTTCAATCGTAATTCCTTTGTTCAAAAAACAAAATAAAGAGGAGATGAGATTTTATAGACCCGTCATAGCCTTAATACCAGTACTTTCCAAGATTTTTGAAAAAGTTGTTTAAAGTATCATCAAAAATACTTTGAAAAAAATAACTTATTTGCTAAAGAACAGCTAGGTTTCGGAAAAGAGAAATCCATCGATATGGCCATTTTGATTTTTCTCGAAAGAGTTCTTAATGGTTTGGACAATAAAAAAAGAGTCACTTCCCTCTACATGGACATGACTAAAGCCTTTGACCATGTAGACCATAGCATATTACTTAAGAAGCTTAAAGCCTATGGGGTAAGAGGAAACGCACTAAACTTCATACAATCCTATCTAACTGAAAGGAAACAGGCTACTGAGATAACCAGGTTAGATTTGAATACGAAAATCGAAACAAAATATTTATTAAATTGTAGGACTATGCAGTTTGGAGTACCGCAAGGAAGCATATTAGAACCACTTTTATTTTTAATATATATAAATGACCTTCCCAAAATTATAAACCATCCAATGGTTTTATTTGCAGATGACAGTACGGCTATTTTTACGGATAATAATTCAAACGATTATGAAATTGACACAAATAATTCTTTATCATCTATTATTGATTAGTTACACTTTAATAATCTAAAAAATAATATTGAGAAGACAAATATCATGACATTTAAAAATAAAAATTCTAAATTTGACATTCTATACATTAATTATGAAGGTAAACAAATTAAAGAAATTGATTGCACTAAATTCTTAGGTATTCACATTGACGCAAACTTGTCATGGAAGCCGCACATTGAACATGTATGTACCAAATTGAATCAGTTTTCGTATGCTCTATACATGCTTAGAAAAGTTGCGAATGAAGATGCACTTCTTAGTGCCTATCACGCATATGTGGGGTCTACACTAAAATACGGCATTTTATTTTGAGGAAACTCCACTGATAGGGAAAAGGCTATCAAAACACAAAAAAAAATGCATACGAGCAATATTCAAATTGCAACAAATAGTCTCTTGCAAACAATATGTCCACAAATTATCAATTCTAACTCTCCCTTCGCTATTATATATTCGAATCTGCTCTGCTTGTTAAGAACAATATCAATAATTACGAGACTTTAAACAGCAGGAGACATAAGGATAGGCTAAGATTAGTCAGTTGTAAAACTGCAAAGTTTAAGAATAGTACGTTTTTTATGGGAACAAAAATATTTAATAAAATTTGACATTAATTAAAATGGAACCTAATATTGAAGTTCACCACAGGGTGATTTTATGATAGTCTAATAGTTATTTTATTTGTGTTTTTATTTTTATTAAATGTTTGTTTAGTTATTGTATAATATTTGCACACCATAAATACCGTGGTACAATGTACTGGACCACTTGTATATAATTGACATCTATGTAAACACTTTATTCTTGTAAATAAATGAAATTGAATTGAATCGTCTTGCGCGGATATTGGATGAATTCCAGCCAACAGAGCAGGCCGGGTTTCGGGGAGGACAGGGCACCATAGACCACATCCATACAGTGAGGCAGATTATACAGAAGACAGAAGAGTATAATCAGCCCCTGTGCCTGGCAGTCAACTTGGCATCGCTGCAGGGACTCCAGGACAGACCCGGTCTCGATAGAGTCAAAGTATAATCAGCCCCTGTGCCTGGCAGTCAACTTGGCATCGCTGCAGGGACTCCAGGACAGACCCGGTCTCGATAGAGTCAACTTGGCATCGCTGCAGGGACTCCAGGACAGACCCGGTCTCGATAGAGTCAAAGTATAATCAGCCCCTGTGCCTGGCAGTCAACTTGGCATCGCTGCAGGGACTCCAGGACAGACCCGGTCTCGATAGAGTCAAAGTATAATCAGCCCCTGTGCCTGGCAGTCAACTTGGCATCGCTGCAGGGACTCCAGGACAGACCCGGTCTCGATAGAGTCAAAGTATAATCAGCCCCTGTGCCTGGCAGTCAACTTGGCATCGCTGCAGGGACTCCAGGACAGACCCGGTCTCGATAGAGTCAAAGTATAATCAGCCCCTGTGCCTGGCAGTCAACTTGGCATCGCTGCAGGGACTCCAGGACAGACCCGGTCTCGATAGAGTCAAAGTATAATCAGCCCCTGTGCCTGGCAGTCAACTTGGCATCGCTGCAGGGACTCCAGGACAGACCCGGTCTCGATAGAGTCAAAGTATAATCAGCCCCTGTGCCTGGCAGTCAACTTGGCATCGCTGCAGGGACTCCAGGACAGACCCGGTCTCGATAGAGTCAAAGTATAATCAGCCCCTGTGCCTGGCAGTCAACTTGGCATCGCTGCAGGGACTCCAGGACAGACCCGGTCTCGATAGAGTCAACTTGGCATCGCTGCAGGGACTCCAGGACAGACCCGGTCTCGATAGAGTCAAAGTATAATCAGCCCCTGTGCCTGGCAGTCAACTTGGCATCGCTGCAGGGACTCCAGGACAGACCCGGTCTCGATAGAGTCAACTTGGCATCGCTGCAGGGACTCCAGGACAGACCCGGTCTCGATAGAGTCAAAGGCCTTTTCATAGTCCACAAATGATTAGCACAGGGGCTGATTATACTCTTCGGTTTTCCGTATAATTGTGAATGTGGTCTATGGTGCCGTATCCTCTTCGAAACCCAGCTTGCTCCGGTGGTTGAAATTCGTCGAGTCTATGAGCGAGACGATTCATGATGACTCTTGAAAACAGCTTGTAGACATGGCTCAAGAGCGAGATGAGCCAATAGTTTTTCAGAAGGGTATTATTACCCTTTTTGAAAAAAGGTGACCTACCAATTTTGAAATTGACTGTGGTGGTAGTCGGACAAGTGAAGAGCCGCGGCAGCACCATGTAGAGGGGGATGTCACGCGAGCGGCGCACGTCGCCCTCGCCCACCTGGATGTTCTGGATCTCCGTTGCTGCAACACATCAGGTACATCCAACAACCAACCGAGAGTTTTTCAGAGTTGCCACTCATGCAGTATGTACTACTCAAGTCATCATCATCATCATCATCAGTCTATATATGTCCAATGCTGGACGTAAGGTTCTCCTAATGCACGCCGCTGAGCTCGGTCTTCAGCTCCCCTCATCCAATTTCTTCCAGCTGCTTTTCGCATTTCGTCTATCCACCTGGCCACCTCCTACGCTACATTTGCCTAGAACACACACAGAATAAATAATAGTACAAGTACAGAAGGCTAACTGAGTAAAGTCATTTAAATAAATAGCGACTCTCGCTACAACGCTATAAAGTGCAACTTAACTCGCACGGCGCTGCGAGCTTTCAATTATATTTACCTAGAAGGCGCTCGCCCACCGCGTGCAGGCTACAATGCACCGTATCACAACGCGCGAGAACTTCCATTGCTCTAACCGTTTCAGAATCGCTCTGTCCCTTTTTCGATTGGTAGGGTTGTATTAAGATATGACTAGGTACTTGTACTAAGTACTAATTATTCTGTGATATGTTATGACTTAGATATTGTAACAGAATAAATAAGTAATAATGTATTATGTTATTACTTATTATTATAAAATAAAATAGTTCTATTACATACAATGACATTCTTATCAGAATAGACCGACTACCTCATTTTTACTACCTACCTATCCCGTTTTCAGAACGCCTATAAGTTTAGTGAGATACCTACCTACGTGTCGTTGGTTGATTATGATTATATCCTATAGGTATTGCACTTTGATAAATAAAGGTGCCTGTCTGAATTCCATGCTTTTTAATGAGTGAAAAATAAAGTGCTACCTACGTAATAAAAGGTATTAAAAGTATGTAGGCTACTTACTAAGTCAGCACAGTAATTCATTTTCCGATCAACAATACCTACTATAATCAATTATAAAATTACGTTGATCGATTTAATAAACGACTGTATTTCTGCGCGGAAAAACCTTATATATGCGTAGCTTCGGTATGGAACACAAATGAAATAACATAAAACTATAGGAACCTACGTAATAAAAAAATATCAATATCTAACTACATAACTAGGACCTATTATAGGTATTACAATTTATTACCTTTCAATATCCTTTGGAAACGTAAAGAATGACAATTCGTCATTTCTATCACTATTCAAACAGCCGAATGCTATGCAGTACTTTCTAGCTTTCTTCTTGGTACTCATAATTAAAACACGAATAAAGTTTGTCAATAACTTTACGTAAGTAGGTGCTCTATCGCTAAGTACAAGGCGCGCTACTCATCGAGCGCACGCTTGACACTCGACTGAACGGACCCGAATATTGAGTCCTTGAATTTATTTGTACTTGTTGCGGAGTGCGACCGCCCTGCCTAAACGTTGGTCTCCACTCGAGAACTCGTCTACCCCAACTGTTATCAGTTCTTCTGGAAATGTGACCAGCCCTCTGCCACTTTAGCTTGCTTATCCTTAGAGCTATGTTGGTCATCTCAAATCAACCAACAGTACTGCAGTAGTACCTATACTATTATTTGTTATGTGGTAGTTACTCAGAAATGATGTTGTCTCATCCATACCAATATATAAAAGTGAAACGTTGTCTGTTTGTTTGGGGAGCTTTTACGCGATAGCAGCTGGACGGATTTTGATGAAATTTAGAATAGAGACAGCTTATACCCTAGAATAAAACATAGGATACTTTTTATCCCGGAAAATTGAAAGATTCCACGGGAAAACTGGGAAATGTTATTACTCACTGTAAGGAACGGTTGCCATCACAGAATGGTCTGTGGTTGCCATGGAAACGAAATAACAAGTCTGTCAAAAATCGTCAAGAGCATTGGTGCTATACCTACTTTTACATTGGTTTTTAATATCCTAGAAGAAAATAGGATGCTTTTTTCCGCGATAATAGTCTGCGCTTACGAAGTCGCGGGCGGGAAAACATACGTGCGCTGAAATATTAGTTGTTTAATATTTCAGCGCACGTATGCGCAAGCATTCTCAAAGCAATGCACCACTCACTGCGTTCCAAGTGCATGCAAGTCAGCTCGGTTTGCTGTAGCTGTACCTTTATGTGTTTGTTTGTCGTATGAGGTAGTGCTGGCCTCTGATGTCAGAGTTTGTCAAGCCGCCCGAAGGCCTCTAACGTGGCTTAACGACTGCTTTAGTCAATAACAGCCGGGACCGACAGCTTAACATGCCCTCCGAAGCACGGAGCGATGGAAAACTGCACATAACTTAGAAGAGTCATTGGTGCAGAGCCTAGGTTTTGAACCCGGTATCGTTGGATTCTAAATTGCATTATAGAACCGTTAGGCCACCATCGCTCTGTGTGATCGCATATGTGTGATAAATACAAATTGTATTTGCTAAAGTTAGTTTAAGGTGTATTATTTTTGTGACCCGAGTGCGACATTGGTCCTTCGAACCGGATTTGAACCAGTGACCTATACATAATATGGGAACCCACCATCTCTGGAATAGCCCTCTGCGCAGCCACAGGTCTCTACTCTCACCAGTTGTAACTCTATGGATTTGATAGGCACAGAGCACTCGTCGATACGAATCTGTAATTAAATAAAATTTAGCATGGAAGAGGAATACTAGTGGAGTTGCCACAAATTTCCCAATGTGATGCAGATAGAGCAGAAGGCACAAAGTAGATTGATCGGTGATGTTGATTCTAATGATTAGTAATAATGAAAGGAAACTCCCATTAATTTAATGTTGACTAGCTAGCTCCTCACTCTCAAACAGAAAGTCTGTCCTCTTTCAGGGTATATGGCAGCAACACTTGAGAGCCTCTTCCCATTAGAGGCTCAGCTGAGGTTACTCTAGGTTCTATTGATGCAATGCTCAGGCATCAATTCTAAAAAACATCATATAAAACATCACAATACACTGAGGTTAACTGGAAGATAATGCTTGCTAGCATTAAGTTCAACTATGTACCTATCTTATGTATGCAATAAACAATTTTCTATCTATCTATCTATATTTATTGTTTGAATTTCTTTAACCAGCCTACCACCACTTTGATCTCCGGATCTTATCACTTAGATTTAGCAACAGTGACCTTATACAATATCTAAATGGTGCAACATTTTACAGTAAGATACGACAGGCGAAGATGGCATGCTATGAGTTCTAGATACCTTGCCAGTGATGGGTTCGTCCAGGGGACACACGGTGGAGTCTATCTCGGCGTACACCTGGAAGTGCGGAATGGGCGCCCGCGCGCCGCCGCCTCCGGCCCCGGCGCGGATCGTACTCGGAGTAATCTCGCAGCGGACTGGTTTCAGGGGTGCACGCTGTTGCTGCAGTCAACATGACACGGCTTATATTTACACTTGAAATAAATCTGAAATATTATGTGAAGCTCCAGATAAAATACATGCACAAATGAAAAAAAAATATTTTATTGTAAATAAGCAAAAATAATAGCACTTTTACAAGTCAAAATTAACATCTCCTGAACAAAGAGATATACATAAAATATTATAAAAAGATCAAATCAATCCAAATTTAGATAAACTAAGTATTCTTTGAGTTTGAAAAGGAAATTTCCCTTTCATGTGCCAACAGAGTTAAATCTCACACTGGAAAAGGAAATATCCTTCTGACTCTACCGGTGCTTCGGAAATACGCCCGTTAGAGAAGAGAGCACCAATAAACTCTACGGGGATGTATTTGTTCTATATTTGTTTGTACTTTATATTTTTTTCAAATGTCTCAATTATAACAAAACTTGTAAACTACATATATAAAAAATAAAAGAGACAATGAGATGTCCCACAAACATAAAACTGGGAAGAATAAGGTAAAAAAAACGAACTGGATAATGATGTTGTATAAAAAAAGTATATCCAGGTGTAGCAAAGTATATCCAGGTGTAGCAAAGAAGATTCTCGATCACATCAGCTTTCAAACATAAAAAAAGTATATCCAGGTGTAGCAAAGAAGATTCTCGATCACATCAGCTTTCAAACATAAAAACCCGCATTAAAATTGGTCCATTCGTTTGGGAGGTACGATCCTCACCCCTTTCCCCCATTATAGCTAGGAACCATCTCAATCACATCAGCTTTCAAACATTAAAAAAAAACGCATCTAAATCGGTCCATTCGTTTGGGAGCCACAATGCCACAGACAGACACACACATACACACAGTGATACAAACCCGAAAACTTATAACACCCATCTCTTTGTTTGGGGGTTAAAAATCAGTCAGTCAGTCAGTCAGGGTACAGAACAGTACATTGTTATGTAAGATATTGGAATGGAAAGTTGTGAGTGGCACTCACAGAACAGTTCCTTTGTTTTTGTGGCAAATCCATGCTCTATCTATCTGATGAACAACATGCTCGTCGAAACAAGCAACGCACTGAGTGACGAATCACTCAGATGTAACAAATAAAAATGCTTTTTTGTTATATGATGAATATAAGTTTGACCTAATTTAATATTTCATTAAACTAGTGGCTATGTGAGCTGTAGACCTCACAAGTAGGTACAAACTTTTTTGCAAACAATCTAGCGGTGCACAGTAGCGCCACCTGTTACCTTATTGTTAAACTAACATTAATAACTAAGGTGCTCCACCAATCCCTACCTAGTAGGTAAATGGCTAATTCCACTGGTAGAAACATAAAAGTGAGCATTTTACCGCATTTTTTTTCTACTCATCACCCGAATATCTTCATCTAATCTCCAAATTTTTATGACAACAACTTAAAGTACCTACTACCTTTTAAATAAAAAAGTAACCATCGAAGTCAAATCTAATAAGGCGGAGATATTCAGTAGCCCCGTAGTTTTTGGGGGAAGTTCCCTTCCAATCAAAAATTACCGATTATTAAAAAATTCTAAAAATTTGTTTGACCTGTATATAGAACGAACCAAACTTAATGGCGGCTGTGAGGTTGGCGCAGAGCGCTGTGCAATAGCAAATATTAGGTAGTGCAGGCGTTGGAGGGGTGAGGGCATGCGCAATGCCGCGCTAACAGCACACTTCACAGCCGCCATTAAGTTTGGTTCGTACTATACCAAGTTTCGTCTAGATCAGTTGAGAAATGCGACCTGTAGAGGAGGACAGAGATCTGGACCTACGAAAGCATTAGCTAGCTGAAACGGAGACGTTTCGCTCACGCTTCGCACTCGCTCGGTTAAATATGTAAAGCTTTCTCACTTGCCGATGCTGCACAAAGAATTGACAGCTGACATTCAAGGGCTTGTTCAGGAATGACCGCTTCATACTGCACTTCAGTATGTACATTATATTCACAAACACTCCATGGTAGGTCTCCAGCAGCCCTGGGTATCCTGGTGTGACAGCCTGGCGAGCTCGCAGTGGCATCTCAAATGGGATCTCAGTCACTCCCGGAGGAATTTTACCCGCTGGGGCAAGTTCTATTGAAGTGTTCACTAGGTTTATAGGCTAAAAATTAAAGAAAGATATGTTAAGGCCAACATCTACCGTCAAAATTGGTTACAAAAACCACATAGAAGAATTCAGTAGAAATAATTGTTTTTATTTTAGTCTTTATATGAAAGCTGTTAAAGCTTACATACATGCATTATTTTCTTCATGAGCCTACTAATATGTTATTTATATACTCTCGTACCTTAATGCTATTGGAGAATGCCTCAAAAATACCAACATTCTTGGTGCTGAGCTGTAGATTGACCACACCCTCCATGGTGAGAGTGAGGCCTTCATGTCTCACGTCGCTGCTGCTCTCAACCACCGCTACACCAGCTATGGTCTCCTGTAAACATGTTCATGTTAGATGGGAATGGGATTATTATTCAGTTTTATACCTGACGAATGTAAAACACTTGAAATTACGTTAGGACTGCAACAAAATACTTATGGATAATCAAGAGATTTTACTCAGATTATTTTATAGTGTTTTTATTTTTTGTGTATGTAATATCAAGTCATTAGAACAAAATGAGCGAAAATGAATCAGAAAGAGTAAGAGGCGTTTCCTGTGAACAAATTTTATTCAAATAATATTTTAATGCATCTTTCGGCCAATAGACTACTTATTACCTATTAAATTGAACAGAAAGATGCTTACTCCTTCATGATAAACTTTGTTAACTTTTTTTAGTTTGATATTGAGATTTGTGGACATAGTTTTTGCAAAAACACCAAATAAAATAGAGTTATATTCGGTACGTCCGAATAGAGTCAACTTCAACTTCAACTTCTTTGTTTGGCTTGTGTGGGGTTTCCACAATTTCGCCAATGTCGCGTGGAGTCCCTATATGACACGGCCAGTATTACGCGACCAAATAATGTACAGCCAATAATACGCGACCAATATTACGTGGATTGGCGTCGTAATATCAGGGTGTACATTATTTGGTTGCGTATTATTGGCCGTGTAATATCACCCCGTGCTGATTTTGTACAGGCGATATTACGCAACCAGGATTACGAAGCGAGAATATGTACATGTGCACATTGGTGCAACAGGGTGTGCATTATTGGCTGTGTAATACGGGCCGGACCCTTTTTGTACGGGTGATAATGTACAGCCAATATTACGTGTACATCACAGATTAAAATATAGAAATGACATAGTAAAAGCCTCGTTTGCACGTTCCAGTTTTTTTTTTACCACAGATTATGAATCGCGATTGCTCCGGCACTGCGGGAAGTGCTGCCCCTCCGCCCTTGCGTAACAAAGCACAGGTACCAACGCTCGCCTCCGCAGCTTCGGCTTTTTGGTCGCCTTCAGCGACCAGCCTCCACCGCTCCAGCTCACCCTGGTACCTGCACTTTGTTACAGCGGACGAGGGCTGCACTCCCTCCGTGCCTACGGCTTTTTAAAAACACTCTAGTGTAGGGCAGACAAGACCACGTGGATTCGGGGTTGGCTGATTCGGTTCTGTGACAGTTTTTTTCATCTTGACACTCGCCTATACAAACGAGGCATCAAGGAGTGATTCTAGCTTTGTCTATGGTTGGCTTCGTATTATTGGCCGTGTAATATTGGTCGTACAAAATCGGCACGGGCTGATATTACGTATCCAGTTGTTCACGTAATATTGGTCGCGTAATACTGGCCGTGCATTATCAACCCGGACCGATTTTGTACGGGCAATAATACACGGCCAGTATTAGCCGTCCAAATATTACGAATCCATGTACACGTAATATCTGGCCGTGTAATATTGGCTGTACAATACTGGTTGTACATTATTTTGGTCGCGTGGATAGAGTGGAAACAAACAGTTGCAATACCTACTTGCAATGCAAATTGCAATGCGTTGTTGAAAAATGACAATGACAACTAATTACAGCTGACTGTTTGACTTGACAGCACACATTGGGTGCATTCCGATTCACGGGCTGGAAACGTTCGAGGACGCACGGATCACCCGTGCGTACACTCGAAATCGTTCACGGCGTCGTCCGGGCGTTCGCCTGGGTCATCCGAAAAATAGTAGTGGAGGGGAGGAATAGTATGAAACTGACACTTGACAGTTGTCAGTTGTATGTGGACATCCAAAGTCGTTCACTATCTCCGGATGATCGAGCAATAATCGCACGGATGATTCGAGCGTAGTAAGTGAACGCACCTTTACGTTATTTTCTCAGAGCAATAATGGTTTACCGATTAATATCCTTCTGGTATTCTCCCTTATTTTTCGGAATACGACTTACGTGACATTGGCGGAATTGTGGAATGGCAACTCCACAAATGCCATAAAACAAGAAGTGAAGTGAAGTACTTTCCATTGCTCGTTTAATAAAAAAAAAATTTTTTTAGTACTGGCTACAATTTTTTCGTGACTGAGTCTTTCAAACTCAAAACCAAATTAATCAGTTGAAAAGAAATGTCTGATTGTAGCGGACGGTTATGAGTTTGGCTCGTAAAAACATTACGATTTTTATTTATTTTCGTTCATTTGTAAATATAAATATTGCAATCGTGTGTTAGTGGTATTTTATTCTGTGTTAGTATTATTATTGTGAGTTTTGTCGTGTTGTTATATATCGGTGAGATTCGAACAGATGATGCCGACAAGAGTTCTACGGATGGATCGATATCGTTAACTTTGCGTTGGATAGCGAAAAATACGCGAAGAAAGGGGGTGTTTCGAAGATGGAGAAGTCGGCCCGGCCGCGGACGGCTCTCAACGAATGCGTGAAGGTGGTGGTGAGGTGTCGGCCGCTCTCGAACAAGGAGAAAAACGAGAGTTACCAGGAGGTGAGAATAGCCATCGTTGTTTTGTTTATTGTCGGGTGTTAGGGCTGCGCAGACTTTGTGCGTCGATTCTACTTGTACACTAATCGCCTGAAAAACATCGCCAACCGTGTTTTGAATTATGAAAATGGAGCATGCACGCAATTGTAGTAATTGGTTGCGCGCTTGGCGTGATGCGGTACAAGAATTACGGCGATTGGTGTCGGTATGAAGTTGTTCGGCAGAAAGGTAGCGAGTGATTCATGCTCGTGGGCCCGAGCAGCGAGCTGCTGACGAGCACCGCCTCTGCAGACAAGGGCCACAATACATTCAACCCATACGCATAACATAATATAAATTATAAAATTACTGTTGTTGTAGGCGCCTAGCAGCTACAAAATATTTTCTGGAGTAGGTACCTACGTGTCTATCTACCGACCAAACCATAACTAATTCTGACTTCACCAAGTTTCCCTGATGTTAAATTCATGCACATTATTTTATCTATTCTGAGAAGCACAAATTATAATACAGGTGAATGAACTAGGTAATTAGATTATATTTTATCAGTAAAGCAAATAATGTAAATCAACACATTTTGAAAACAGTTTAACACAAAATATAATATGTCTTCAGCTGATTATTTTTTTTAACTTGTTTGAAATTTTCTCAATGATGAAGCTATACAGATGAAAATCAATATCTATTATATACCTACTTCATTCCTAAATGTCTCACTCCACTCATCGCGCAAACTCAATTTTTAAAATTAATTCTCACCATTGTGTAATTAGTTTTTTTTAATGCTTTATCATCTTTGAAGTTTGTTTTTATTTTTATTGCATTTTCTTATATTTTTCGTACCCTGAAAGTATAAGCCGCATAGCTAATCTAGTCAAAACATAAGCTATCCAACAGTGAAAACCGCATCGGAATCGGTCCAATAGTTTTTACGTGATGCGCGAACAAACATACAGACAGACAAACAGACAGACACGAGTTTTTGAAGTGTTGTATTCTTGTTTAGTAGCTTATTTTATATACCCTATCTTTTTTAATTATCTTCTTTGTACAGACTTTTTCGTTCCTATTACTTTATTATAATACTAGCAGATGCCCGCGGCTTCGCACGCGTGGTCATTTCTGTAGGTTAAAAGTACTCTTACCCAGTACTCTCTTAAAGTACCCATTCGCCTTCGCCGGAATGCTCATATCCTTAACCTTCTTTATAATATCTTGTTTAATCCTTCTACCCCGAGCTATCTTAAAGAACGCTTTGATTTCCTCTACACATCCAACACCTTCCATCTTAGATCATCCGAAAATCTCACCCTCAAGCTACCTTTGCATTGCAGCACTTTTTACGGACGTTCTTTCACGGTAGAAGCTGTTCGTCTGTGGAATAAATTGCCTGTTTCTATACGGCGTGCGCCATCTTTGGAAGTTTTTAAGTGTCAAGTGAAGAGGTTTTACTTGGAAGTCTAGCAAATATTATGTTTATTATCACGTTTGTCATGTTGCTTGTATTACAGTTTTTTTTTTGTTTTTTATCATCTCATAATTATATTTGGGTATTTATGTATTCATATAATATATATTTATTTATATATGTATGTATATATATTGGAAATTTATATATTATTATACACTATTTCTTACTAAGTAGTATTTTTATATCATAATGCACCCCGTCCCTCACAACTATAACAAATCCTCTCCATCCAAAGGTTGCCTGGAAGAGATCGCTTTTAGCGATAAGGCCGCCCATTGTACACTTCTTCTGCTATTTTTCCTTTATTTTTTGTTGATTTTGTTTGTGGTGTGTGCAATAAAGAATTTATCTATCTATCTATCTATCTTTTTGCTATTCCAGGACCTAATACCAATATATCGACATTTGATCAAAATTCCTTCAGCCGTCAAAAATATTTTTACCGATTGCTCGGCTTCTACTCATCGGATTGAGATATAAAGTACCCCAGATTTTAAGTCAAAACATAAGCTATTTAACAGTGAAAACCGCATCGTAATCGGTCCAGTAGTTTTTACGTGATGTGTGAACAAACATACAGACAGACAAACAGACAGACACGAATTTTTTAAATGTTATATTCTTGTTCAGTAGCTTATTTTATGTACCCTAGACCATTTCTTTTTTAATTATCTTCTTTGTACAGACTTTTTCGTTCCTATTGCTTTATTATAGATAAATATAGATGAGTCGCCTGCAACTAATGCAGTTGTGTTTGTATCTTGCAGGGTTTTCTGTTCTGTGCAACTCTGCTGCTACATACTTCATTGTTATTATTTTCTGTTCTGTGCAACTCTGCTGCTACATACTTCATTGTTATTATTTTCTGTTCTGTGCAACTCTGCTGCTACATACTTCATTGTTATTATTTTCTGTTCTGTGCAACTCTGCTGCTACATACTTCATTGTTATTATGTTCTTTACAGCAATTTACATAATTTTACAGAAAACTCATAGTAAAAAATCAACTACTACAGCTAGACCTTGTCTTGTGATGTGACCATCTTCTGTAACAACTACTACAGCTAGACCTTGTCTTGTGATGTGACCATCTTCTGTAACAACTACTACAGCTAGACCTTGTCTTGTGATGTGACCATCTTCTGTAACAACTACTACAGCTAGACCTTGTCTTGTGATGTGACCATCTTCTGTAACAACTACTACAGCTAGACCTTGTCTTGTGATGTGACCATATTCTGTAACAACTACTACAGCTAGACCTTGTCTTGTGATGTGACCATCTTCTGTAACAACTACTACAGCTAGACCTTGTCTTGTGATGTGACCATCTTCTGTAACAAAAACAATAATGTAGCAAAGGATACTGTTTAATTTGAGCCCAAAAAATTGCTCTAATGTAAATTCATGAATGTAGGTATATGTGCCTGTTGATTCAGTTTGCGTGAGCTGTTCATTGAGTGAGTGAATCACTCGTTATGATCTCTGTTTACTCTATGAGCCACAGATCTACTCTTGTAAGATAATGGTTTTGTTTTCTATTTTTGTTTACAATATGAGATGCTGAGTAAGTGCACTCTTTTCATTTTATCTGTTGAGATTAGTTGAGATCTTGAATAAGATGATTCAGTTTCTTTAGCTTCAGTACCTATTGGTAAGTAATTTCCTTCTTAAATATTATCTTATCAGCCGAGTCGACGGGCAACCCCAATAGTTGTTGAGTATCCAGATTCAGCTGATTTGATAACAGCAATCTATTGCAATCTATCTATTTGGACTATCCAAACATTCAGGTGTACAACAGATCTAGGTTCTAGGTAATTTTTAATGCTTCTTAGTGACGAGACGAACTGGTCATTCTGCCTGTTGGTGAGCGCCACATTTTTTTTTAAATCCAGTCTGTTTGATTGTATGCTTGTTCGCGTATCACGTATAAACTACTGGTCCGATTGCGATGCGGTTTTCAATGTTGAATAGCTTAAGGTTTGACTTAAAAACTAGTGTATTTATTATCTCAATCCTATTGCAGCCGAGCAATCGATAAAACTATTTGACGGCTGAACGCAATTTGGTAGTTTGTTCTCTAGTACCTATAGGTAGCTTTGGTGCTGGAATAAATAACACGGTAACTTTTAACCCAGAGAAGCCGCGAACACAATTAAATTTATAAAAATGTACGTACAGCTATAACTAAACTTAATCTAACTTATATACTAGGTCATATCGTAGCGAACAGGATTACAGGCAGGCCAGACAGCCGGCGCGCACGATGTCGCACACAACGCGCCACCCGCAGCCAGACAGGTCTGGGCACTAGCCAGCTCTAATCAGCTGCAGTAAGTGCGCCCTCGAGCCCGAAGCCTGATAAACTCGTCAGGTTAAACAGTTGCGAAAATGTGGGAGCTCGGCACGCGTGCCGGCTCCGACACGTGCTACTTATATATTATCTGCCTACGTGCTGATACATCGACTAGCTTTTGCTCGTGGGTTGGCCCGCGTAGCAATTTTTCTATGAAAAAGGTATTCTTAAGTGTTATTCCAGGACCAAATCCCTATTCACATTAAAAAAGTGAAACGTCGTCTGTTTGTTTGTTTGGGACGTTTTCACGCCACCGATTTTACCGATTTTGATAAAAAGTTGTATGTAGATACTGTAAACAACAGAGACCAACATAGGGTACTGTTTATCCCGGAACAAGTATAAATTAAAAAAATATATAACCCCCTGCTCCTCCACTCCCATTATAGCTAAGAAGTATCTCGATCACATAAGGTTTCAAACATAAAAACCACAGCTAAAGCGGTCCATTCGTTTGGAAACTATGATCCTCACCCCAATGTCCCCCTCCCCTCCCCTAACCGCACCCCCTCCCCCTCCCCCCTCCCCCTCCCCGCTCACCCCCCGCCTTCCCATTTCCCATTATAGCTAAGAACCATTCGTTTACCTCCGCTATGAAACATAAAAATCGGTCTATTTATTTGGAAGCTACGGTTCGCATCCCCCCTTTTCTCAACTCCCCCCCACCCCTCGTATAGCTAAGAACCATCTCCTTTACCTCAACTTTTAAACATAAATTCCGCATCTAATCGGTGCATTAGTTTGGTGCATTACTCGATTTCATATCTGCCCCAGAACTTTCGAAAACTCAGTTTTCTCAGCTCAGGTTCGTTATCGAAAGGTTCTGAATCGGGGTGACAGAACGGGTTCAACGATAAAAAAAATATATAGAATTAGGTACTGTACGATATAAAGACTTATTTGATCCCGGTAAATAGAAAAATCCATATGCATGCAAAGCCGCGGGGCACCGCTACCTTCAAAGTACAAATATATACCTTTCATTAAAATTCGTTCAGCCGTCATATAGTTTTTATCGATTTCTCGACTTCTACACATCACATTGAGATTCAAAGTATACCAGATTTTAAGCTATCCAACAGTGGAAACCGCATTTTAATCGTTCCAAAAGCTTACGTAATCCGCGAACTAACATTCAGACATACAGACTCATTTTTATAATTATTTGAATGTATTCTTGTTCAGTAGTTTTCTTGTTTTTAATCATCTTCATTTTGCACTTTTTTTGTTACATTTTAATTTATTATAAGTAAGTAGGTACTCGTAGATAAACTGTAGCTTCCTGAAATAACATTAGCGCCTATCTACCTTTTCAATTTTCCCGTGGAGCCGATATTTTCCTAGACATCCTCTTTATAGATGACTCTAAGGGCCGTATTAATAAACCGACCTCAACACTGAGAGCGCTATTGAGAGCGATCGCAAGATGCTAATCTAATTAATAAACATATCTTAAGCTGTTGATTGAGATGCCGTAATCAGCTGAGTTAGTGTTTAATAATAAATCAATCTCCACTCTCAAGAGCGCACTTGCGATGTGCTTTGAGATGCAGAATGTTGAGTGCAGTCGATCCGTGACTTGAGAGCGTGATTGCCAGTCGCTAGAATAAAGGATTTCGAAAATATTATGTCAGAAGTTGATAATTATAGTTATATTAACCGTAATTATAAGAATAATTTATTTATTTCTCTGGAAATAAACAAATTTATTTGGCATGATTGCGAAAAGATCCGAAGATTTGGTAGATATCAGAACCTGGCGAGGACTCGCTGAAGTCTAAAAAGATACGAAATCGTAACCAAAGGATACGCGCTGGAAATACAGCGCGTAATCAATTAATTGTTATTTTCATAAATTATAGTTATTTGTTGATGAATTGCGTTAAGTTCTCTAGTAGATAGTGTAACTTTGAAAATATAGACATATATTATGGATTACATCCTTTCTACAAAAAAACTAAAGTAATGTTATGATAATTATGTAGAAAATAAACATTACGTTTAATATAATCGCATGAGTTGATATCGCACTTGAGAGCTCAACCAAGAGCGATTTATTAATACGGGCCTGAGATGCTCTTGAAATGTCTTTATTAATCAGCGACGATCTTAAGATGCTGATCACAACTTGAGAGCGTATCAGTTGATATCGCACTTGAGAGCTCAACCAAGAGCGATTTATTAATACGGGCCTAACAAAAGCTTCTCTCAGATCCAGCGTAATGAAAATTCCTCGTTAAGTTTTTATTAATTTGTTACTTCTATAACAAAACTTAATAATACAGATCCTACTACGAGTCAAGTAAAATAACGAATACCTACCTAGTAGTTCAGTAAAACGACGGCCGAACACAGCGTCTGATCTTCACTAACACACGGTCGCATTACTTCATAAACGAACATGTTGATAAATCAATGATCATCCGCTGGTTTGGAAACATACTGCCGTCGATTGATCGGTTTCGATCACCGAAGAGACCAGCAGCCCGATTCCATAACTTGGCTACAATCGGATTATCACTTTTTTCATAGCAAATTCGACTCTATCGCAAGGCATTAGTGGCTGCGATACTGAGAATTCGATTGAAGCCAAGTTATGAAATCGGGCTGCAGGGCAGACCACCTGCCGCAAACTGCTACTTATCGATTGATGACGTAATTAAATTAACTATAATACTTGAATGTATTGTTTTCAATAAACAAAAAGTTTCATACATTATGCTCTTTGGGTCCATGAAGCAGCATGATAATAATGATGACCGCTTCACCCTTGACTTCACATTCTGATGCAGATAGCAACTTACTCGTAGTTCTCTGGAATTCATCCAAAGGTATAAGGTATATCATTTCCGTCCGATAACTCGCAGTCCGAACATTAATTTTCTTTTGATAACGTAAAAGTTACCGACGCTTTTGTCCCGTTCGAAGCTAAAACTTCCTATTCATCTAATAAAGCAAATACTTATAATATAGCAATAGGAACGAAATGTCTGAACAATTAAGATAATTTAAAAAAAATGGTCTATAGTCATTGAATTACAAGTCTATGTCTATGGTACTTAAAATAAGCTTCTGAACAAGAATATAATATTTTTTTAAATCGTGTGTGTCTGTTTGTTGGTTAGTTTGTTTGTCTGTATGTTTATTCGCGCATCACGTAAAAACTAGTGGACCGATTGCAATGCGGTTTTCACTGTTGGATAGCTTAGGGTTTTTCTTAAAAACTGGGTTACTTAGTATCTCAATCCGAATTTTGATCAAATGTTGGTATACTGGTATTTTAGGTCCTGGAATATATATAATTATATTATATATTTTAGGTCATAGAGTACTTAACCTAAAGAAAATACCGCGCTTGCGAAGCCGCGGGTACAGCTAGTAGGTAATAAATGTTCATAAATGGCACGCGTCGTACGGATCTTGACCCGGCTGTATGTAGGTGAGGTGAGCACCGAGCGGTAATGTCCATGCGGTGATCCATATTTGGCTCAGATCATCTGACCACACGCGCGACGGCCTCCAGTTCGCTAGTCTCTACCTAACCTCTATGTAATACGAGACAGATGAATGTAGCTTGTGATACACGAGGAGTTCTGAGTTGTCTGAGTTGTCGCGTAATTTTTATCGCTTTTAGTAATCGATCCCCCATTTAATAGGATCAATGCCTTTAATACAAAATGTTGCGTGCCTAAAGCTTCCTGAATCCAACTAATGCATTAGTTTGAGCCATTTTGGCTTCAATCTGCACAGAAAATTAATTACATGGGTGAAACATCCATGGGGGATGTTTTCATTGATTTACCATCTAGCTGTCTGTGCCCGCGGCTTAGCACGCTTGGTAATTTCTCTAGGTTAAAGGTATTCTATGTGCTATTCCAAGACCTAAAATCGATGTATCTATCTATACTTATAATCTATCTTCTATACTTTCTATTAAAGCAATAATATCGAAAAAGTCTGAACAAAGAAGATAATTTAAAAAAATGGTCTTAAAATAAGTAATCTACTGAATAAGAAAATATATTTTTTTAAATTCGAGTCTGTTGTTTGTCTTTTTGTCTGTATGTTTGTTTGCGCATCTCGTAAAAACTACTGGATCGATTGCCAATATTGCCATACGGTTATGTGTTGGATAGTTTAGGGTTTGACAAAATAACTGGTGTACTTGGTATCTGAATCCGATGAGTAGAAGCCGAGCAATCGATAAAAACTTTTTGACGGCTGAAGGAATTTTGATCAAATGTACATAGAGTAGACTTTTAGCCTAAATAAATGACCACGTGTGCGAAGCCGCGGGTACAGCTAGAGCAATAAGATCGAAAAAGTCTGTACAAAGAAGATAATTTAAAAAAAAATACGTCTATGGTACTTAAAATAAGCTACTGAACAAGAATATAACATTGTTTTAAATCGTGTCTGTCTGTATAGATAGATTAGAAGCTAATTGCGTACGTTTTCCAAAACATGTTCAGAATTACCTTGAAACTAACTCGACTGCGATTAAATCTTCAGGCCCATCGACACGGCCGCTGCAACCGGGAACGTTCTCGCGGTAGATATCCTCCAATAACGTATTTTTTTGAACATGATCTCACCCTTAGTGTGAAGTAACAATCGCTTGTGAGAAGCAATTTAGACTCGATTCTCGAATAAAAACATCTCAGCCACGCCACGTACAGATTGGAGTTTGATTGTTATTCGTTTTTTTTCGGCAGAGCTTCCTTTTCCCTTTTTTGTCGTTTATGAAGCAATGCGGTTTTTTCGTCGGGTGAAACTTCTGGTAGTTAGCGGTTTCAGACTGAACTGTTGCCAATTTTAATGATTCTACTGAAATCAACCTTCATCAGCAGAGATTAGCGATCTGTTTTACAGGCTGTTGCTCAATACTCGCCTCTTGCTGCGCACATTACGGTGTTTCGAAAACGTTGTTTTCTGGTGTGGTTGCCACGTGCGGCTGATGTGCCATTATGGTTTCGCCCATCATCATTTCGAGGCGTGTTTGTAAGCCAATCATATTGCGTAAAATGTTTCATAGTAGGTATCTACTTACTAGTATGCCCCACTCTTTGAAAAGAGATCTTTCATGAGTGTTGATGTTATCGAGACAGATTAAAATACATCGTTTCCCATTCTTTGTCGCAAACCTACTGTGTGTAGGCAAACAAAGTACGAATGTAGGAAAGAGATCTGACGATCTGCAGAAATACTATTATAATATTAAGCTAGAACAAGCACAAAAAAATATAACCATCGAACGCCAACATTCAAGATATTTTGAAATTTTCTTTTGGAGGGTACTCTATATTCGATACTGAAGCCAAAACTGTACATTTTTCATTTTTGTCTGTGTGTCTGTATCTTGGCTAGGCATCACGCCGAAACTACTGAATGAATTTAAATGAATATTGGTATGATTTGAGGTCATACTACGAGGTAGGACATAGGATACTTTAATCCCGAAAAATGAAAGGGTTCCCGCAGGATAGGCGTTGAAAGTTATTTAAAAGAACACGCATTACGCTGAAACTACTGGACGGATTTTGTTGCAACTTGGCACAGTTATAGTCTATATAATGCGTAAAAATTGAGGATAATTTTTATCTCGATAAAAATAAAGAGTTCCTGCGGGATAATGTCCCAAATTCTGTAAATTGAAGATATGTTGATTTTTTTTTGGAGGCTTTTCTATATTCAATACTTAAGCCAAAAGTGTATTTTTGTCTGTCTGTATGTCTGTCCGTCTGTCTGTGTGTACCTTGGCAGCGCATCACGCCGAAAATACTCACTGAATTCAAATGAAATTTGTTATGTTTTGAGTTCATACTTTGAGGTAGGACACAGGATACTTTTCATCCCGAAAAATTGAAGAGTTCCTGCAGGATAGGCGTTGAAACTTATTTTAAAGAACACGTATCACGCTAAAACTACTAGACGGATTTTGTTGAACTTGGCACAGTCATAGTTTATATAATGGGTAAAAATTGAGGATAAGTTTTATCCCGGCAAAATAAAAAGTTCCTGCGGGATAATGGCCCAAATTCTGTATATTGATGACATTGTGTAAATTTTTTTGGAGGCCGTTCTATGTTCAATACTGAAACCAAAACTGTATTTTTTGTCTGTCTGTCTGTATTTTTGTCTGTCCATCTGTCTGTCTGTAACTTGGCAGCGCATCACGCTGAAAATACTCACTGAATTAAAATTAAAATTGGTATGATTTGAGTTCCTGCAGGTTAGGGGTGGAAAATTATTAAAAAGAACACGTAGCACGCTGAAACTATTGGACGGATGTTGATGCAACTTGGCACAGACATAGTTCATAAGATGGGTGAAAATTATGGATACTTTTTGTCCCGAAAAAATAAAATTTTCCTTCGGGATATGGGTTCAAATTCTGTTCATTACAGATATTGTGATAAATTTTTTGGAGGTTACTCTATATTCAATAATGAAGCCTAAACAGTATGTTTTTTCATTTCTGTCTGTGTGTTTGTGTGATGTTAATATTTAATTAATAAATAATATTTTTTGGATGGTTCTCTATATTCGACACTGAAGCCAAAACTAAACTTTCTATTTTTGTCTGTCTGACTGTCTGTTTGTCCGTATCTTGACCGCGCATCGCACAGAATCTACTGAATGAATTCAAATGAAACTTGGTATGATTTGAGTTCATACTACGAGGTAGGACATTGTATACTTTTCATCCCGAAAAATTATAGGGTTTCCACAATATTGGGTTAGAAAGTTATTAAAAAAAACACGTATCACGCTGAAACTACTAGACGGGTTTTTTGATATATCTATACTTATAATAAAGCAATAGGTACGAAAAAGGCTGTAAAAATAAGATAAATAAAAAAATGCTCTGGGGTGCTTAAAAAGGGTATTGAACAAGAATATAAAAAAAAACGCTATGTCTGTTTGTCTGTATGTTTGTTTGTTCACGCATCACGTAAAAAGTATTGGACCGATTGCAATGCGGTTTTCATTGTTAGATAGCTTAGGGTTTGATTTAAAAACTGGTGTAATTGGTATCTCAATCTGGCGAGTTAGAAGCCGAGCAATCGAAAAAAGTATTTTAGACGGCTAAATAAATTTTGATCAAATGTATAAAAAATGTATATTGGTGCTTGAATAGAACATTTTGGTACTTTGAACCTAAAGAAAAGACCACGCGTGCGAAGCCGCGGGTACAGCTAGTATATATATAATAATACCCCCTCTCTTTTGGAGTTCGGTTTTCAAAATACCGCGCTGTATGCTCTCAAATGTTAGTCCCGCTCGTCCAGGCCCAGGCCTTGCACTACTTGTATTATTTAAAATAGTCTCCCCGGGACACGGAATCCTAGTGGGGAGGCTCTGGAACAGATCATGTTATTATTTAGTTATGATTGTAGCTTTTCATTATGCATAATAAATAATAATTATTATTATTATTGTGCATAATGAAAAGTTACAAATAATAATAATAATTATTATTATTATTTATTCTGTGTCCGGGCTGAGTGGGACAGGTGATGCAGCTCGGGAGTAGATTTAAGATAAATTCAAAGATTTTGAACGACATACAGGATAGGCCTTAAAACTAGCCCAACATTAACCTATGATCTTGTGTCTTCTCTTCTCATCTTCTAATGATTAAATTCCGACTTAATAAGTCGTGCAACTAATGAATATCATGGAGTAGTACCTACTATTATTTATTCTGTGATCATGGCACCAACATCGTACAACTTTATTTTGCAAATATGTAATAACTCTATTGTACCACACGCGAGTCCGCAAGCATTCGCGACGCAAGAATGCAAACAAGTGATTTGGTCGCCTCCACCTGAGGCGCAGCGTGGGGGCGCAGGCGCAGGCCCGTAAACAGCGCGCTCTGACATGCAGATAGCCTTCAGTGCATTCTTTGAATGATTTCTCTTAATGTAGGCGGCTCGCTGATCAGTCTTTGTAAGCATTGTGCTTATAAATTATAGTACCTACCTACTCGAGCGCAAATCTTCCTCTCTTTATCTGCAACTTCAATAGATAAGAAATAATAATTACAATAGTTTTCAACCAACGAATGTTAGAAAATGTTTAAAACTTACGCAAACCTCCGTTAAGTGTTATTTACATGGCTGATTCAAAACGCATAGGGGTGCGAAACAGATATCACCTTGCTCGTTACAACATCAACAGCGGCAAAGCGGGCGCTGCGCGTGCGCATCTGTCCGTGTAACCGCGCAGCGGTAGGATTCCCAATCATGTATGACGCATAGACATTATAATCAAGTAGAAGCGTCAATAAACTCCTCGAACTCTACATTCATTAGCAAATGTATACTGATACGGAAAAGAAACATTGAGGGTTCCGCTCAAACTTAACTTTACCGTTGGAAAACTGTTGTCCCCATACATCGACATAAGTCGCGGCCAGTTTACCAAGTGCATTATTTTTTCCACGTTTTTATTATCTAAGTCACTTTCTTGTTTGTCGTTCCGGGTGGAATCTTGGAACTCAAACTTCGAGCACTTCCCGATTAGCTATCCGGCTGAAACTTTCAGGGTAACTCACAACTCGATGACGAAGCATTCTGAAGAAGAAAACACGTGTTTTTTAGATTAGTTTTTATCTATATTTTATTTTGATTTATGATGTATTTATTTTGATTTATGATCTATTTATTTCGATTTATGATGTACCGCGGCTTTGCCCGCGTGGTCATTTCATTTGAATTGAAAGTGGCCCAGGCCCAGACGTGTTATACCAAGACCAAAAGTACCTATATAAAGTACAATATACTACATTTCTTCAATATTGGTTCAGCCGTCACATAGTTTTTTATTGATTGCTTGGCATCTAATTGTTGGAATAACTACGTACCCCAGTTTTTAAGTCAAACCTTAAGCTATCTAACAGTGAGAACCGCATCGCAATCGGTAAATTAATGTTTACGTTATGCGCGAACAAACATACAGACAGACACGATTTAAAAAAGTTATATTCTTGTTCAGTAGCTTATTTTAAGTACCCTAGAGCCATTTTGTTTTTAATTGTCTTCTTTGTACAGACTTTTTCGTTCTTATTACTTTATTATTATTTATGACGTATTTACAAAGTTACTGTTTTCGGATTTTACTTTAACTTGTGCTAGTCCTTAGACAGTGCTTCTTGTCAAATTTCATGATTCTAGGTCAACGGGAAGTACTCCATAGATTTTGATTCCCTTGCGAGTGTCAAAATATGCGGCAGAAACGGCTGTATCTTTTGATTGCGTTGACTTAGAAGTTTTTTCATAGCTCCAAGGGATTGCAGACTTGAGTATTTCATATTAATTTCAACTTGATACCTCTAAGAAAAAGGGTCTCAACAGACAGAGATACAGACGAACGGATAACGAAGTGATCTTATAAGGGTCTCCTTCTGAGGTACGGAACCCTAAAAAGAAGGAAGAAATTAGATAAATGTGTACAATGTAATTTGTAAAACAAATGTTATATTCTAGAATACATTTCCAAGTGTACAAAGTGAACATAAGGCTCCCACGCGGCATCACTCGGTGTATCATTTTTTGCCCGCGATGGCTGCGATATGAAATTACACAGCCGCACAAGTCGCATAGAAACGATTCCACTCGGCTTGTGACCCAGAGAAATGACCATATGATTACTAGCTGTGCCCGCGTGGTTATTTCATTTAAAAGTAGCGCATAGTGTTATTCCAGAACTAAAAGTACAATAGGTATATAACTACATTTCTTCAAAATTCGTTCAGCCGTCAAAATAGTTTTTTATCGTTTGCTCGTCACCTAATCATCAGACTAAGATACCAAGTACCCCAGTTTTTAAGCCTAACGGTTAAAATTGCATCGCAATCGATCCAGTAGTTTTTATGTTATGTGCGAACAAACATACAGACAAACACGATTTAAAAAAATGTTATATTCTTGTTCAGCAGGTTACTTTAATTACCCTAGACCATATTTTTTAATTATCATCTTTGTACCAATGATGTTATTGCTTTGTACTGACTTCTTTGTACTCTTTGCTTTATTATAAGTACCTACCTAGGTGTAGGTAGATAGAGATAGGTAGATTATTGTTGGGAGGTAAGCGCACTCGGTCGTCAGGAAATGAGGAATTAGCAAGTCAATTCATTGAAGAGCTGGTCAGTGTATCTTCACGCCTTGTTACAGTTCTCGTCGTAATGATAGTACTTTATAAGCGTGTTACGAGCATGAGCGAGGTAACATGATGGATTACATCTGAGGCTCATTGTTTCAAGACAGCGGCCATAATGAGCATAGTGTTTGATTAATATTCCATGTTTATTTTTCATGATTTGTGTGACACGTTCAAAAACCTCATGCCTCAGAATCATTATCGACCTGAAGTTAAACATTGCCCTCGTTATATCGGTTGTAGCATGTCTCAGTATAACTAAAGCTAATTCGTAGAAATATAAGGAATTCATCCCCTGAAAAGCTGTCTACTCTCTAGGTGAAAAGAAAGCGGGACCAGACGTGGTACGAGCGGCTGTCTACCAAGCAGACGGACAACAGAACGTTCGATGCCCCTTTACAGGTCTGACACCAGCTCTCTGCCGCTCAGGGAATTGGATAATAACGCACTAACTCGGACGCGGGGCAAAGGGGATGGACAATTTTAGACAGTTTTATGTTTGCGCTGCGCAAAAAGTTGATGACTTTCATAAAGCAGACTTGTCAAATTCTATTTTGAAATTCAGAAAATTCTTAGGGATCATCAAATGTTTTGCACAGCGCAAATAATATTATTAACCCTTAGTGATAATTATAAGGCTAAAGTAGCACTAACAGAGCAGCACAGGTTGAGTTAGTAATCGTGGTCGAGGTGGCGGTACTAGCTGCAACTTATTCATGAGTTCGAGGAAACGTCATTCATGCAAACCGATACGATTACACGCACAGGAGCACGTGTACTGTATATGTATTATGTATGTTTGAAAACGTTGAAATCAAAACAACTTCGCAAACATCGAACACTTGAAACTGTTGCAGCCTACGAGCATATATATTTTAAACCTGACAATTTCTTGTGTAATTTTAGGAGAGTTTAGTTTGATAGCTTCTCGAATTGAGTTGTTCTTTCGTGCGATTAAACAGCGCCAGACTACCAGAGAACCATAAACCACAATAACAGGAGGCATAAAATGCGTCTAGACACGACGCCGTTTCATTCTTACGATTTTATGAATTGTACCTAAGTTTTCCTTAATAACGGCGTCATTATGAATGAGATTCTCATTTGGTTTACATGGGACATCTTTAGTAGGCTCATAGGGTCTTTATTATCGCAATTCGTAACACAGCTACATAGTAGCTAATTGTAAATTTCCCATCTTATTAAGGTAAAAAAAACTCACAACTGGCACTCATTAAGATTACTGGTAATTCAACTTTAAATTAACAGGAGTTTAATTAATGTTCTCAAAACTAAAAGTCATCTAAGGTGAGGAATCCACAAAGTCACGCTTCCATTTTAGAATTTAAGAGCTTTTAGATAAACTAACGGTTGTAAGGGTCTGTGCTACTGCAGCGATGCCTTTGTACTGGGGTGCAACAAGTAATGTATTGTTCCCGATGTGCAGGTAGTGAACGTGTGTCCGGAGCGAGGCGCCGTGCAGGTGCACAACCCCAAGGGGCAGGACAAGCTGTTCACATACGATGCCGCTTACGACTTCGAAGCTGACACGCAGACCATCTACGATGAAATGGTAAGCAAGTCTGGTCTGAAAGAAGCCGATGATAAGGTTAATCATTCAGAAAAAGATACTGTTTTTAACGTAGACTTGAAAATTATTTCTTAGGTTTTCAAGTGAATTATATATATTTATATATATATATATATATATATATATTATCTAGAATTGAATTGATACAGGTTTTCTTTTCAATCGACTTCACAAAAGAGGAAGGATCTATGTCCTGCTTTATGTTTTTTTTTTGGTATTTTCACCGATATCTCCGTCAATTGCGGACCGATTTGAAGGAAGAGTTGGTCCAATATAAATGGTATCAAAATTGGATCAGAAGTTTTTCCATTTGAAGTCGGTTTTTTGTACCACGCTATTTTGTACAACACTTGTGTTTTATTCCATTCAAGGAAAAATTAGGTCATCATTCCACGCTGTGAACTTTATGTCATCATTCCACGCTGTGAACTTTATGGCGTCCCGTTCCACTCCGTTTTATGTGTATCTTGGCGCTTGCCGAGTATTTTTTGAATTATTTGACGTCAGTAATGAAGTCGCGATCGAGCTAAATTTACTTCGGTCTAGTTTCGTCGCCCAAGGTCAGGGCTTTCCTTGGAATCTGTCTGTCTGTATTATATTTTCACATTCGATCTTTAGTTTTTCAAGTTCATTTTTAATTTTGTAAGCCTTCATTTGCTAGAAAGGAACATTACTTGATTTAGTTTCCGGGACACGCATGAGTAGAGTGCTGTTAGGCAGTTGCTATTGCTTCATTAATAATTATTTTTAAAATGTATTTATGAATGATCATTTCAAATCGGCTCTTTCTTGGTAACATTAACCTGTTAGTAGAACCCGTTGAGAGTTGCAACTAATATTAACTTCTTGGAGTGTTTCGTTTTCAGTGAAGCGTTCGTTGTGCATTTACAAATACTTTTGTAATTATATCAAGTGAAATGTCGTGTCGTTCGACCAACGAAGGTAATCAACATTCTTGGATGTTCCGAACGCGGCAGCTGTCATGTTGTTGCCAAAATATGTATGCGGCCGACGTACTTCAGCCTACACAAAATGAGCAATACCTGTCCGGAACTTTTCCGGGGAAAAGCTATGATGCCGTTCGTATGTCAGTTTTATTTTACGATACCAATATTTTCGGCGAACAATATACCTAAATCTAGGTATATACGATTGCTTACTTCGATCAATTTTTTATCAGAGCTTTGCTAACTTAAACATGTTATAAAAAAAAAGCTCAGTCCCCGAGATGGCGCCCTCGTGAAATTTAACATAATGCTACAACCAGATTCGGAACATAACCATTCAAAAAATGAACCGGCAATTTAGTCTTATAAATTTCTTTATGACAAGGAGGTCGGTATAGCAGGTTCGTTTACTCTTTTTTGCCGGTAATGATTTCACTAAGTTGCCTAAACATGATATACGAGTGACACTCTTGCGATGAAGACGAATCGTTTGATATCTCGTTTGTCAAAATCGGACCAAGTTTTTAGTTTGAACCCTTCCTTTGCTTCGCCGTAGTCGGGTAAAAACATAGCCTATGACACTATACCTAAAGGCAAATTGATGATAACTCGCTTGTCAAAATCGGACCAATAGGGGTGACGCTATGGTTGAACATCGACATACCCACCCCACATTCATACATAGACTGTTAAACTCATTACCCTTCCCTTGCTTCGCCGTAGTCGTGTAATAATCCGGGTGAGCTTTGGTAAAAAAAAAACTAATATAGATAAAGGAAAAACGTTGCATTTTTTTAAATAGCGGTCTGCAACTATCCAAAAACCGGACCTTGTTCATCCCCCGAATCCAACGCTTTTGTATTTTAAATAGCGGTCTGCAACTATCCAAAAACCGGACCTTGTTCATCCCCCGAATCCAACGCTTTTGTATTTTAAATAGCGGTCTGCAACTATCCAAAAACCGGACCTTGTTCATCCCCCGAATCCAACGCTTTTGTATTTTAAAAACTGTCCTACTCAACTGAGTAGTTACTCCACATTATAAGGCCAAAGCTGAGAAGAGATGACACATAACTGCTGTAATGTAAGCTGTAATTTCGATGCTGGCAGCAGCTTTATCAGCGTGCTAATTGGTTAATAGGTAGTGTGGAGCAGTAATTTTAACTCAGGCACGCGACCGACGACACGCCGCGCGGTGCCGATGCGATTAGTAAACTTGACAATGTCGCTTTACGACTTCATTCATGGTAATAATGCTCAATGATCGCATAACTCTGCCTATTTATAAAGTCTATGAACATAATTGAACATCCCAATCTCGACAAGGTATTTTTTCTCTGGTTCTCTCTAATTACTTTTAAATAGCATAATTTATGAATATGAGGAATACAGAGTACCCTTTACATAGGCATTAGACACCACCCTACATTATTAAATTCTTAAATTTGAGTGTGCCTTGAAATAACAGAACACAATGTTTTGAAATCTTGTTAGCACGCGCTGGCAGTTCTGACTCAAGGAACGCTATTTCCTCAATTGCAACAAAAAACTAAATTGCGGCTAAATTACAATGTTTAAGAACATAAATTGCACAAACAATTTAAGTCTATAATTGCACTTTTTTGTGATAAAGTCGTTTTGTAAAGATACTCCATCATCAATGCATAATGGATTACCGCTGCCTAGCGTTACTCTAACCTGACTTGGTTTTATTCCAAAGTATACTGTCTTATAGTATCCTACAATATACGTAAAACAAAAGGTTGTTCTTATTAACAGTCCTCCTATTAACAGTATTTGTGATAAGTGGGAACATCTGCATATTAACAAACTATCCCATCTTATGAGTGTTTGCTGACTAGTCAACGATCTATAACGCGAACTTGAAACATTTGCAACACCTACCGTAGGTTATTCTCTGATTACATGTATAGTCAGCTACTTAAATCTTCGTTGTATTTACTAATTGTAACGCGGAAGAAATCACCTGTTTTCACACAAGTGCATCCCACACTATCAGTCATAATTCGCTAAACAGCCGCCAGCATGTCCTCGGTTTCACTTTCAATGCTTTACCTTGAAACTGACCAAGGTCTTGTAGTGTTTGTTTTTTACCAAACTGTGATTCAACGGCAACTGTGGGTGGCGGCCTTAACATCACACCATGGGCGTTAGTCTGTGATTAATTAGATATTGTAATGGCATTAACGAACGAAGATTTAGCTAACAAAACCCTTGTACAGTCATCTATTCAAGTTGTGTTGCTAAGCTATTAATTTTGCTGTTGTTTGTCATTGATCTTCTGCTGTGTTTCATCTTTAACAATGTCGTAAATCAATGTTTAATTTAAGGTAATCTACTTCTTGAAGGCTGGGTGTTTCTCTAATATTGTTTCTTGATCTCTGGACCATTTGAGGTTAAATTTGACTCATGTTACTGCCTCGGGTTGTTTCGTTCGTCCCCGCGCCTCGTCCTAACAACACTTTTACGACTTGCTTTGCAGTAAGGTTTGCTTCAGCATTCATCTTTTATAGCTCCTTCACTCAACATTTTCAAGAAACGTGATCTGTGTTTTTACCTTACAAGACAATATTGTTTCCCGCTTTGTGATTCCTTAATGATCGAAAGTGTTTGCTTTATCGCCTTTTGTTCAAGGTGACGTGTGATTACTTGTATTATGTTTATCTTTATGTATAGCATTTCATTGTGCGAACAATATTGTTGTATTAGTTGTGAGCTAGGCAATCTAAACAGCTCTGTATTATTAGAAAATAGTCAATCAATCAATATTTATTCATTGAACAATACTCACGATAGAATTGGAAAAATGTTTTTGTCCATAACACAATAGCTTGTTGCACATACAGTCGTTGAAACAAATACTATCTTCCAGAGAGCTTCGTTATATGTGTCCACTAGTGACTCGCCCCGGCTTCGCTCGGGTGGCGCTCACATCGCGGCATTTTTCTTACTTTTAGCATTTTTATTCACGTCGTACGTAACTTCTAAAAAAAAACGCCGAAACTCATAGGTAATAAACTAATTCAAAATATTCGGCAGCAACACTCGTGGTACTTTTTGACCACGAGTGTTGCTGTACCTATACCTTGGGCACAGTATAAATAAAAATTACAAAAATGTAAGCCAAGGCACAAAGGTTACAGTATTGTAATTCTTGTGGGATCACTAGAGATCGTCGTGTTGAAAAATAAAATACAGCCTATGTTACTCGCTGAAAATGTAGCTTTCTATTGGTGAAAGATTTTTTAAAATCATTATTTTTGATGTTATCCATTACAAAAATACAAAAAAATAAGTTTTCCTCTTAGTATTAGTGTAGATAAAATGTCTAGTACGAGTTGATATTTATTCTGTGCCGTCAGTCACATGATGGGTTGGTTCCGATCCCGACCGTGCCGCCGATGTGCTTCACATCCAGATTTTGTTGAGATTCTATAAAAAGCGTGTGCATCGATGAGCTCAGCTACACTTTCGGCAATGAGTTAGAGCGACTCCATGGTCGAATCTATTCAAATTAGCACTTCAAACTTTACTAAAATTGCATTTCCGGTAACTTAAGGACAAATGTTGGCGTAATTTAATCAAATAATTTAACGTATAAGTAGGTACAGCGGTTTTCTGAAATGTTTGTTTGTGTATTTCCAGTGGGGTGTGCAAGGTATATATTGATGTTCATATTTGTAAGGCATGCATTGTTTAACGAAATGATACTTTAGCCACGAATTCGAATTGAGGAAATAACAGCACAAGGAAAAAATTATCTGTAATGCCCACAATTACATTTTATGTTCAATGCAATTGGTTTGCAGGCTTCTGATCCTAACAAATACATTCAGCATATATTATGAGGCAGGCAGGACATCAAAAATCTCAACTGGTTACAGAGAAGAGACAATATTTCCACGGTTACATGCTCAAGTCCCCGAAACATATTGCTTTTCAAAAATTAAATCTGTAGCGTTAATTACTTTAAAGGAAGAGCCATTATGCCCTTCTACACTAATATTATGCACTAAAGGATCATATATTTTAATCCTAGATCTAAACCCTACATCTTCTTCTAGGTCCGACCCCTGGTCGCGTCCGTCCTGGACGGGTTTAACGGCTGCGTGTTCGCGTACGGACAGACCGGCACCGGCAAGACGCACACCATGGAGGGGACGCCGGACCACGAGGGCATCATCCCGCGCGCCTTCCGTCACATCTGGTCGCACATCGAGAACAACGCGTCGCCGGACGTCACGCACCTCGTGTCGTGCTCGTTTGTGGAGCTGTACCTCGAGGACGTGCGAGATCTGTTGTCGAAGGAAGTGTGCAGGAAGCTGACGATACGAGGGCAGGTGAGTTATCCTACACCATCCCGGTGGCCTTCTGCCGCATCTGGTCGCACATCGAGAACAACGCGTCGCCGGACGTCACGCACCTCGTGTCGTGCTCGTTTGTGGAGCTGTACCTCGAGGACGTGCGAGATCTGCTCTCGAGAGTTATCCTACTAATATTATAAATGCGAAAGTGATTGTGTTTGTTTGTTACGCTTTCACGCCTTACTACTCAATCAATCAACATGAAATTTTGCACACACGTTGTCAGGGGTACAGAAAAAGGACACAGGGTACAGGAGAGATAGTTACGAGGATTTCGGGTGTTCTACGCGCGCCTGCCGTCGTGTCTGATCGCAAGTCAAAACAAACGCACTCCTGCCGGCACGCATCTCGTGTCGTGCTCATAGTTATGAGGATGTCGGGTGTCTGCCGCGCGCCTGCCGTCGTGTCTGATCGCAAGTCAAAACAAACGCACTCCTGCCGGCACGCATTTCGTGTCGTGTTCATAGTTACGAAGATGTCGGGTGTCTGCCGCGCGCCTGCCGTCGTGTCTGATCGCAAGTCAAAACAAACGCACTCCTGCCGGCACGCATCTCGTGTCGTGCTCATAGTTATGAGGATGTCGGGTGTCTGCCGCACGCCTGCCGTCGTGTCTGATCGCAAGTCAAAACAAACGCACTCCTGCCGGCACGCATCTCGTGTCGTGTTCATAGTTACGAGGATGTCGGGTGTTCTACGCGCGCCTGCCGTCGTGTCTGATCGCAAGTCAAAACAAACGCACTCCTGCCGGCACGCATCTCGTGTCGTGCTCATAGTTATGTGCGCTTGGAGCGTTACGCTGACAGAAAAGACCGAAGTGTGCAAGAAGCTGAGGTATAAGCGGGCATAAGTTTATTTGTACTCTAGTTATACAATAGGTAGCAGCACGTCTGACTAGCGATGGCTGACAGTTCGTCTACTTATAAGTGTTTTAAAACCTGCTGACGATATGCAGGCCTACAGTAAGTAGATTTAATGTCGGTCCGTTTCTTATTATCACATCATATTAGACCACGAGCGACTGAGCCCCAATCCCAATACAAACTAGAAAAGATTTTTATTTGAATCCTAATTGATTTACCCAAATAACCGTCCTAGTTTCTTAACTTCTGTTCTATAGAGTCCCGTAAATCTCGCAAGAGAGAAACAAGTCCAACACAACAATGTTATCCCACATCCATTAAATCTCGCAAGAGAGAAACAAGTCCAACACAACAATGTTATCCCACATCCATTAAATCTCGCAAGAGAGAAACAAGTCCAACACAACAATGTTATCCCACATCCATTAAATCTCGCAAGAGAGAAACAAGTCCAACACAACAATGTTATCCCACATCCATTAAATCTCGCAAGAGAGAAACAAGTCCAACACAACAATGTTATCCCACATCCATTAAACTGCTACTTATCCCAATTATCACCACGGAAGCTCTTCCCTGCGTTGGCTTCGCGCCAAAAATGTATTACTTCCACATTACCGACAACTTCCAGTTTAAGCCACGAACTTGTTGACAGAAACGTACAGGACTCATGCATTGAAACGATACTTTCATGCATTGATCATCTACTGACTGCTGAATTATCAGTGACGATCTAGGACTTGCTGCTGCGTATTCTGTGACGGTTTACGTGCTTACTGTTACGTATTCTGCGGGCTGCCGTGCGCTCGCGTTGCGTGCCGTGTCCGTGCGGTTGCGTGCTGATAGCGAAGCCAAATACAGTGCATTGTTTGATGACGCGCAAGCTTTAGCCGGGCTATGTAAATTCTGATTGTTCAGTTTACGCGCTGCAGACATTAATGTATTTATCATTGTAGTGTATTGATTAGATTTTCATTAATAATGCAATGATCGCAAACGCACTTCTTGCCTTGGATCAACCATTAATATTATTGATTCTGTGGCACAAGCAGGTTTTGGTACAGACCGCGACAGGAACTGGTCGGAGAGTATCGCCACAGAATAAATAATACTACAGCGGTATTGAGACATGCCCAATCAGAGAAAAACAAATTTTTGCCTGCCCTCTATTAAGATACTAGCTGCGCCCGCGGTGCCGCCCGGGTGGTAATTTTTCTTGGATATAAGGATCCTGTGATGTGTTATTTTGGAACCAAAAGTTCCAACATCATTAAACTTCGTTCAGCCGTCAAATGGTTTTTATCGATTGCTCAAGTTCTACTTATCGGATTGAGATACCAAGTACACCAGTTTTAAATCATATCCTAAGCTATCCAACAGTGGAAACTGCATCGCAATCGGTCAAGTAGTTATTACTTGATGTCCAAACAAAGAGACACTTTTTTTTAAATGCTATGTAGTAGCTTATTTTAAGTCCCCTACCCCATTTTAAGTCCCCTACCGCATTTTAAGTCCCCTACCCCATTTTAAGTCCCCTACCCCATTTTTTTTATTATCTTCTTTGTACAAACTTTTTGTTACTGCTTTATTATAAGTATAGATTTAATTTCACCGCTGCACACGAACGTGGACACAACAACAGACAAATACTCAATGTAAAGTTGACGTGACGACACCCCGACGAACAGACAGTTTTTCCCGATTAGAGCCAATCCCTCTTTTCATATTTCATGTCCAGCTTCGTGGTCTCAGATCCCAAACAGATAACAATTACAGTCCATAGGCAATATTAGCCGTCGCCGATGTCGTTTCACAAGTCATTACAGAGACAACTCCGCTTAGTTTGCAACTCTAAATCAACATTGACGCAACGTACTTCCTTGTCGCTTGTGAACTGAGAAAACATGAGCACATCATTGTACCTTGTCGCGATAATATAACAACTTTGAGATATTTCAATGACCGTCACCATGAGGCTCGAGATAACACATCTCATCGAGACAGCCTCTGACATGGCTTAACGACTGCTATTATTCAATAACAGCCGGGCCCGATCCGAAGCAAGGAACGATATGGAAAACCGCACATAACTTAAAAAGTATTTGGTGCGGAGCCTAGGTACGAACTCAGTATCGTTGGATTCTAATTCGCACTTGTGTACTGGTAGGCTACCATCGCTGTAAGTATATAATTTAGTTATTTATACCACTCAATACTAAACTGCGACAAGGTAAAACATCAACCTACAAAGCTCGTCAAGCTTGACTATGCTAAGTATACCTAGGTGTTTGTGGAACTCACCGGTCTGTCCGACCCGACCGGTGTGACATCACCGCCGTACTTGATGGTGTTTATTATGGTTAGAAGCACAAGGTTTTTACCTAGTTCGCGCTTCATGTACACGCGAAACGCGACGAGATCATTAAATAACTGCAACAAATATTATGTAAAGGAAAAGTTATAGTCAAATAATTTGTTGAAAGTTATGAGAAAATAAACGGCAGTAAACACTACTCCGATATCTTTGTTATTACCACAAGAAATACAAAAGTAAATTCCAAAAATAAGCAATACTTACGTAATCAAATTTAATAACTAAAGTCGAATTTTATCGTAAAGTACCTTAAAGTGACCTTTGGGGAAATAAACATACCAGATTCCCAGCACAGCACAGTACACAGTATTGGTTTAATAAACATCCCAGCACAGCACAGTACACAGTATTGGTTTAATAAACATCCCAGCACAGCACAGTACACAGTATTGGTTTAATAAACATCCCAGCACAGCACAGTACACAGTATTGGTTTAATAAACATCCCAGCACAGCACATTACACAGTATTGGTTTAATAAACATCCCAGCACAGCACATTACACAGTATTGGTTTAATAAACATCCCAGCACAGCACAGTACACAGTATTGGTTTAATCTACAGGTACTTATAATAAAGCAGTAAGTAACGGAAGGTCTGTACATAAAAGATAATAAAAAAAATGGTTTAGGTGACTTAAAACAAGCTATGTAACAAAAAAATTGTGTCTTTTTGTTTGTATGTTTGCGCATCACGTAAAAACTACTTAACCGATTTCGGTGCGCTTTTGATAGTTGGATTATAGCTAAGGGCTTGACTTAAAAATTGGTGTACTTCGGATTGAGTCCGATGACGAGAAGCCGAGTTATCGATACAAAACTATTTAACGGTTTGAACGCAATTTTGAGTAGGTATTGGTATTTTAGGTCCTGGAATAGCACATAGCGTAATAGAAAAAATCATAACCCAGAAAAAGCCGCGGGCACAACTAGTTCTTCAATAATAATTTAGTGAGATTAAGTTGTCTTAAATCCCGAAGTCGTCACTCTAAAACGATGCAGGCGGACATCAAGCATCTCCACCTCAAACATTAAAGGATGTAAGGCATCTACCAGCACATAATATGTTATGCCGATTAATATTTATAACCACACCCTTCAAAGTATAAAATAAAATGTCGCTAAATTAAAAGTTTATCTAATCAAAAATTTATGATATTCTTTGCAAGATTTCTTCAAAGATAACAAACAATATTAAAATGTAATCAAGCTAATGTACCTAACTTTAAAGTATAACTCCTGCTTTGTTCTTCTAGTTGCTGTGCCCGGCAGGGTCCATAATGATCTGTTATCTTTTACATTATGGAATGCAATAAATATTACAATATTATTAGAAACCACCAACACACTGGACTTTATGCACTGTATGCCCCCCCCCCCCATTCTAAGTGAAGAACTAGGAACATAATAATGAACTAGTCTTAGAAGTATTTTCTTGAATGTGTTGAATTTTCTCATTAGGCACATAATGCCTATTTTTACCAAATGATTTAGGTATGACAAGACTGAATAAACCAAAATCAACGGAGATCCATACATTATCTGAACCCTGATTTTCCAATCGCAGTACTGTTGCAATGAATAATGAATAATGCATTTGCAGCCGACACGCTGGCTAGAGCCGGCTCTACGGCCGCTTCAGTTTCACGGGCGTGCTATCTCTATATTTCATCGATAACGACCGCGTATCGACCACCGCCGATACTAAAACTTATTACAACTCGATTAACTCTTAAATTTTTTACTTCTATTGCAATAGTCGAAGGTTCTTTATCGCTCGTCTCACTTTTGTTTAAATATGTCAACGTCAGCTTTATAATCCATTTATACTTCCCTCTATTATTTTGTTTCGTTAATTATAGCTGTGCGACTGTTTGGAGAAGTTCCAATGTTTTTTTTAATGGGCGAATGTAGTGGATGCCATGTTATTTTTTAAATATTTTAGGGATTTAACTCAGAAGATGGCTTTGAAGAAGACAGATTAGTAGAATTAAATTTAGGACAATTTATGATAATCTCTTCTGTCTTAATAAATTCTTCTATGTTATTATGATAACTAACTTGATTTTTGTACATTTTAAAGGCAAAAACAGGAGTTACATATAATAGTTGAATTATTCCAACTATTCTTAGACTACTAATATACAGGAGTTACTCCCGTTTTTGCCTTTAAAATTGTCATAATTTCTTGAAAATGCTCTAAATCAAAGTAACATCTGCAATGTAAATAAACATCCTGGATTGATGTTAAACTAAATTTAGGTCTAATATTTTACTTTACTATGTTACAAAATGTTTTAACTTCAAGTGTTACGAGTTGTTAAAACGGAAAACTGCACCCAGGATTGAATTTTCTGATGTGTCATCAGCTCCGGTCACCGGTTCACCAACCGAGTCCTTGACTGGAACTGGAACTCGCGAGCTAGTATAATGACAAGTGACAATGTTAGCCATACAAGCAGCTCTTTTGTCAACGACAGGTCAAGGGAAATGCTTTGTCATAGGTAATTTTAGCTATTTACAAAAGATCCATGTTTTGATTATTTTTGAATGAGACATGAGGTAATTTTAATGAATCGGTGGCAGTGAACTATATCGTGCTTAACCAAGTGCACAATATCATTTTTTTATTTCAGTCAGGCAGTGTAAGGCATTATTGTTAGAATTGACCGTGTAAGCGTCGCCTTAGACAATACCCCCATTAGCACTGAACAGATGTCTCCTACAGAGTTATACTATTTTTGCACTCTACCTATATTGCAAACACGTGCTCTGTGAGCGTTAATCACCAGCCACCGCGTGTGGTGAACTACAAACAACCCTAAATACTAGTTTTACTAATTTGTTGCTAAACTAATGAAAAATGAAAGCTGCGCATAGAAATAAATTTAACACAATTGATGATAAAGTTTAATTTGCAACTAACACATACGTTAAAGATTATTTAGTTAAAATTTTGGAAATGAGATTTGCTCCAAGACGTTGCCTTGTGACAGGCCGGTGCATCGGGGCTCCTTTCAGTGCGCAATTGTGCAAATGTTGATATACTTGGTTACTCGCTTCACATGTGTGCGGTTACGTAACTTCAAGTTTACAGCCGAAATACATGGACGCATTAAAATTATTATTATGAAATACAATTAAAAATTTACGGACTGCTGTCGGCGAATTAGTTTTCAAATTCACGCAAGGCACCTCTTGAAAAAGTCGGACATTCTAATTCATGATCAATATTTAGTTACCACTTACATTTTGATGTTTATTGGAACATGATACTCATAGTATTTGATCCCTAGATTCAATTCCTAACTAGCCCCGAATATGTAAGACGGTTGGGCGTTTCAAAAAGATCCATAAACTAGTAGATCTCAGATCTCTTTAAATTCTTGCCGTGTTTCATGTTATTGTAATTTTAGACAGTGAGTTGTTGAATATGGTATTAAAAACATTTCGTTTTAGTAGTAAATATTACTTTAATGAGGTTCAAACAATTAAAAAACGTTCAACAGTCTCAAGGTGAAGGTAAGATCAAGGCTGCGATTATGAAATTCAAGCCGTCGCCGCACCGCAGCACTCCGTGCGTAACCGTCCTGAAACACCGTACTTGCATGTAAACAAATGTCAACTATGCTGAGGCTATTAGGTACTATGCGAAATTTCACATAATATATTATGTCACAATAGCAATCTCAAGATTATGCAAAGCATAACCATACAATCTTGAGTTTCCCTTTGTGCTTTACCTTTTATAAATGTGGTTAGCGGTCGCATTGAGTGATGACTGTCTATGATAAGCTGCAAAGTTTTAATGATATATCTGTGAAAGTTTTTTGTACCTACAGCGAGTATAGTAGGTACGAGTATATATTATGATTTTGGTAACAGATTACCTGGCCTACTATACTAGTAATTATCTCGTCAACTATGTAAGTTGTAGAATACATTATCGTCTTCAATCATTAGACACGGTCGAGTACAATTTACTACATCTTGTGGACTTTTTCATATGATGAGTCATTGAAGTCAATGAGCTTGGCGTAATATGAGTCGTTAGTACTCGTAGTTTCAACTTCTCTTGCACCTGAATGCAATTCATAATCCGATTTAGGTCAAGGCCATCTCTAAAGATGTTTTCGAAACGAATAATGATCTCGACCAAATCAGTCTTTGTCAAAATTGTCATCCGCCTTAATAATAACTCACGGCCCAGCAGTACATTCAAGGTGAGTTAGCACGGTACGTAATCCTTAGGAGGCGTGACCACTGTCCGCCAGACTGACCACGCCAAACCAGGGCACTGAGGTCTGAGACCCAGTGGCTCATCTTTTCAAGTGATTGCCAGCGAAATTGCGTGTGTTGTCAGTAACAATTCGTCACTCTACTCCGCCTGGCTCCAGAGCCGTGGTGCAAGGTATCAGTTCAAGGTTTAAGAATGATGAGGTCTTCGTTTCACCATCATCTCCCTGAACGCCAACGACAATATAGCCGAGGGTAGAGCAAGGTACCTTGTAGATCTTGTATAAGGACTCTCTTGAAGATACCCAGATGAGTTATTGTTTTCTTTTAGTAAACAAGGAAGATGGCAAGAAATTCCATTCCTGAACTAAAACTAAACGTAAACTAAATGTTAAAACAAAACTGATGACTGATGTACCTATGGTATATTTTCTTTGGTGCTGATTTTAATTAACCGACCTAACTAGCCTGCTGCCACTTCGCCAAGGTATTGTTGACATTGGTCTTTCTGTCCTAGGAACTAAACGGGTTCTACATCCCTGAGATGACGTCAGTGGTGTGCAAGTCTGCGGCGGAGATGGTGCGCGTGATGCGCGCTGGGAACCGGAACCGCGCCGCTGGCCGCACCGACATGAACGAGCACTCCTCGCGCAGCCACGCCGTGTTCCTCGTCACCGTGGAGACGGCGCACAGGAAGACCAACCGGATCCGGTGAGTGAGTCGCATGTCTACAACTCATCGTGTCGCGTTAGCTGAAGGTTTTGAAAATAAGGTCATGGACATTTCCTTTTCGGGATTTCGGACAGAAGCTAGGTTCAGACTTTAGCCAGTACTGAGTAAGTATGAAGGCGGGTGGCAGAAATATAGGACAGACATAAACACCTATTGTTACGCCGATCGATTCTTAGAAAAACAGTAGGTACTAAAATGTTCGAGGAGCCGCGGTCGGATGACGCAATACCTACATACATCTACAGGAACTTTCTGGAATACACCAGTGGAGCGTAGGTACCTACAGAAGTTTCGAGAGCGCGCGGTAGGTATATACCAACGGGCGCGGCAACATAAAAGGTGCCACCGGTCTTAGGTACCTACGGGTGCGGCGCGGTGCGGCAACTTCAAAGGCGCCGCTGACCTTGAAAGTTCAAATACATACCGACAGTAGTCTAGCAGTAGCTAGTACATACGAGTACATACGAGTACCTTCTGGAAACTTCCGTCGCGGTATAAATAGGGCGCGCATCGGCTGCCTGGGACAGATTTTGACTTAGCATTCGGAACGAAATGATCATAGTAATTCGAAGAGAGTATTCAGTGATAATTGATTAGTGTTTACAATCGAGTTAAAAAGTGTTTGAGTGTTACTTGTCGGTTTAATTTCTTTTTGTGGTTTTTCGAATAAAGGTGTTAATTTTTGGTGTAATTGGCATACATTAATTTTATCTGAACCTAAGCTCGTAGCAATATATTATTATGATTATTGGTACAAAGTTACATTTAAAATGAATCTGTGATACATTAATCTGTGATACATTAATCTGTGATACATTAATCTGTGATACATTAATCTGTGATACATTAATCTGTGATACATTAATCTGTGATACATTAATCTGTGATACATTAATCTGTGATACATTATGGAGCCCCCGAAAAATGTAGTAGTATAAAAAGCCACTGATTATTTTTGAAAAGTTCATAAGTAACTAAAGTATATACGCATCTTTTACAACTTTTGCATAAGTACCTAATCTTGCCGTAAATATTGTTACAAGGAAATATATATTTTGTAGTACATGAAACATTTATTACTTCGTGTGCGTTAGTTTGTACATAAAATTAATAGCATTTTAAAATATGAAGCTCATTAAAAATTATCACGATATTGGCCTTCATATACAATCCTTTAAACGTTGCGGCCTGTTATCGATTGAAACACGCTCTTTCTCCGTGGGAAAATTCGCCACTGCCAATCTTATGGAATGTTTTAAGGACTCCAAATTATCATGGCGTTTAGAGCTCTCTAAAAGGGCCCATAAATCATAATCAAGCTGATTAAGATCGGGAATAGATGACGACCAGTATTCAGATTCGATGAAGTCAGAAACGTTACTTTCAGCCACGCTTGTGTGGATCGATTATGATTAACGATTTATGGCTAGACTGTGTAATTGTGTAAAGGATTTTGTTAGATTTGGTACAAAATTCCATGAATATTGTCAAAGAGCACATAACGTAGTATTATTTATTCTGTGCCCCTAATGCATTAGATGTAGTAGCACTTGCACCGCCCCAGAAAGGAAAAAAGTATAATCCAACTAATTAACGTGAGATAACTGATAACATTGAATGTGATAATGATAACTAAACCTCGTCCCAATGCTAAGAAGCATCTCGATCACATCAGCTTAACTTTAAAAACTGCATCAAAATAGGTCCATTCGATTGGGAGCTACGATGCCAACAATGACACCGGAAACTTATAACACCCCTCTCTTTTGGAGTTCGGGGGTAAATAAAGCCAGTGGTTATACGTCACGTCTGTCTACTCCACTACAATAACCCAGCTATATAGAGTGGGCATCAGGCGTTGGGGGAATGACCTTGGGTGAGGTAATGTCGCTAATGGGGTCGTTAATTATTCACTCGGCTTGACCTTTGGACGGCGGCTGTCAAATACAAGGTTTGATCGATTTGTGGTATGACTGGCTTTCCACTGCGACGAAATATTTTACTGAAATACATTTATGTAGAGGTGTTAAGAGTTTCATTGGCTGCCTGTTGTACGAGTACTTGATCAGATTCGTATGAAACGCTTCCATACGAAGTTAAATTCTTCTGGGAAAAGGGTCGAGCGAAGTTTAATTGATATGTGAACAAGAAAATTTACGCACATAGGCAAACCCCGACTGACATTGGTTGCTAATCAACTTTAAATAGTTTTATAGTCATTCGAAATAAAAAAAGAGAAACCAAAAGATCATTTCAAATACCTATACAATGATTTCCACGTAACATAGTTCGTAGACTTTAATTATTATTTTTTACAATATTGCGTCTGGTTGTCGCCATATTGAATTGTGATTAATGTCATGTCTTTAGCGACACTCGCATGATTAAGTCAAATTGATTGACGTAAGAATCATCGAAATCGTTCCACGCGTTTGGTGTATATAGTACCACAAAGGAACATACATACACTCATAGCCGCTCATATAACAGTACCCTCCGCTCAGTCGGGTAAAAAGTCAATGCCTTGCGAGTCTCAAAAGCATTGCGCCGACTCAAGAAGTCGACACTCCCGCCGTTTATCTACGGGATGACTTCTGAAGTATCCAGAACAATGAACTGTACCGTGTGACACAATGTTACCAGAACAATGAACTGTACCGTGTGACACAATGTTACCTGTCATTGCGCCGACTCAAGAAGTCGACACTCCCGCCGTTTATCTACGGGATGACTTCTGAAGTATCCAGAACAATGAACTGTACCGTGTGACATAATGTTACCAGAACAATGAACTGTACCGTGTGACACAATGTTACCAGAACAATGAACTGTACCGTGTGACACAATGTTACCAGAACAATGAACTGTACCGTGTGACACAATGTTACATGTCATTGCGCCGACTCAAGAAGTCGACACTCCCGCCGTTTATCTACGGGATGACTTCTGAAGTATCCAGAACAATGAACTGTACCGTGTGACACAATGTTACCTGTCATTGCGCCGACTCAAGAAGTCGACACTCCCGCCGTTTATCTACGGGATGACTTCTGAAGTATCCAGAACAATGAACTGTACCGTGTGACACAATGTTACCTGTCATTTGCTTTTTTAATTCAATTATCCACCCTCTAATTAGACTTGCTTTAGTTACTCATACACGGTCTGGAACATTGCCCTCTGGCACAGAGTCGGTGATAGTTACAGTACTGACTGTTGAACCCCCTCGGCCTTCTCAGTACTACCTAATCTCCACCTATGTTCTGTCCAATAATTATCATATTTCAGAGGAATGACGCGTTGAGCAACGGCTGAGACGGACAATCGCTCTAAAACTTATGGGCGTTCTTCCAAATTCTTTAAAGATATAGGAACTAGAATCTTTATTCTTTGCTATTATAAAATTAGCATGTATTTCTTGACGTCACGTAATTGTTAAAAAACTGTAACTAATGAACAGTACATCTTCCAATTTAGTATCTTTTGATTCGAGTCCTTCGAGCGTTCAGTTGCGTGCATATTGGCAGACCTGATACTTCCGTGGCAGCACGTTACCAGCCCCGAGTGTCCCGGTTCCCGGTATCGAAGTAACAGTATCGGGTCACGGGTCGCCATGCCCACTGAATCTGGGTCTTCCGAATATGAATATTATGTTAATGCTCTTTATGGAGTTGCCTTCCGATCGCTATCAAGTGATCAAAGCACGGCATTGTTCTTTATTTGAAGTTTTTAATTTATCATACTTTAAGCATATAGCACTCGTTCTCTACTGGCGTTCCGTCATCGTTGAGGATCGTAGCTCGTGACTCCTTGAAATATGTTTGCTGTTGAATTTCTTTACTTGACTGCGAATGAAGCGCTCGTAAACTCTGCACGGGGGTCTCTCTATAAATGCTATAACTAACACATTATAATCAGAACAGTATCAGAATCTTTAGTAAAACAGATAATCTGATTATCTGTGTTACCTGACTATACATAACTGTGCAAGCCACACGGGCTATATCTATAACTTTGTACTGTTATTTATGCGATTTTGTCTACCACCGAACTTTGCAAATACAAACGTTTACAACATGATTTCAATGTTTGCCGAATTTGAGTCTTTGAACAACCGAGAGATTTTAAGATTTGTAAAACTAAGAACATCCTCCTTCACTCACCTGTACGTCGAGTCACTCGTGTCCTTAATCCTGTTAACTTCAATATGAGACGTGGGAGGCGCCTGATTGTGCCAATTTGGAGCCTAGAGATGATGTGATGCCACACTGTACCATAACGTATCCAACCTTCGGGAACTGGCCACGCGTCTCGCGACTCAGAGTTTAACGTAGTGCTTAGCAAGAAAATTATTGAAGTTTAAGTACCTACTGGAAGTTTAGTGAAATGGATTTGGAAACGGATTACTGTTGGATCGATGAGTGGAGTGAAGGAAGTGACACCGATGATGAAGATTTTTGTTCGAGGTAAAGATTTCATTTGTTTTAACTAACGTGAGATTAATTAACAGCTGAGTGCTGAGACGAGCAGGTCGTTCATGTGATGGTAAGCACCATGCCTTATACAAATTGCAGTGCAGGCCTCTGTAGTGAATCTTGCGCGGCACTGCACGAAATCACCCCTGCCAACCTTGGTCACCTGGAAACCTTGGTCATCACATTATGCTTAGGAATTTCCCGAGTAATGATTGCACACTATACCGCTTTGCGGTTGAATACCTGGCAAAAGTGTGGTACTTCCCCAGGCAAACTCTAGTAGAAGACACCCTACCTTTATTGAAGACACGTAGTCGAATACTACAGTAACTTGGCTATTTTTGAGAGACGATACCCCCTTCGTACCTACCTAAAGGCACAATATATAATAGTACTCAACAAAGGTTCTTTGTTTATTTGATTTTAAAATGTGTTCGATCGGTTTAACTTGGTACATCCAGCATTGCTTTAGGGAATTCCCCCGCACGTGTTCCTCGCGGCTAACTCGGTTTAACTTGGTACATCCAGCATTGCTTTAGGTAATTCCCCCGCACGTGTTCCTCGCGGCTAACTCGGTTTAACTTGGTACATCCAGCATTGCTTTAGGTAATTCCCCCGCACGTGTTCCTCGCGGCTAACTCGGTTTAACTTGGTACATCCAGCATTGCTTTAGGTAATTCCCCCGCACGTGTTCCTCGCGGCTAACTCGGTTTAACTTGGTACATCCAGCATTGCTTTAGGGAATTTCCCCGCACGTGTTCCTCGCGGCTAACTCGGTTTAACTTGGTACATCCAGCATTGCTTTAGGGCATTCCCCCGCACGTGTTTCTCGCGGCTAACTCGGTTTAACTTGGTACATCCAGCATTGCTTTAGGGAATTCCCCCGCACGTGTTCCTCGCGGCTAACTTGGTACATCCAGCATTGCTTTAGAGAATTCCCCCGCACGTGTTCCTCGCGGCTAACTTGGTACATCTAGCATTGCTTTAGGGAATTCCCCCGCACGTGTTCCTCGCGGCTAACTTGGTACATCTAGCATTGCTTTAGGGCATTCCCCCGCACGTGTTCCTCGCGGCTAACTCGGTTTAACTTGGTACATCCAGCATTGCTTTAGGGAATTCCCCCGCACGTGTTCCTCGCGGCTAACTTGGTACATCCAGCATTGCTTTAGGGAATTCCCCCGCACGTGTTCCTCGCGGCTAACTTGGTACATCTAGCATTGCTTTAGGGAATTCCCCCGCACGTGTTCCTCGCGGCTAACTTGGTACATCTAGCATTGCTTTAGGGAATTCCCCCGCACGTGTTCTCTGTAACTCGCTTTCAAATAAATCAAACTTAGCTCCAACGCCTCCAACCCCTAAATGGCGTCTGGAACGGAATCCTCAATCGGATACATACAAGCAGCAGTAACACAACTCTTTAAATAACCATCGGATGCGTGTATTCATTCAAAAATGTATGTAATGTATACAGGCAGAAAGAAACTCCTGTAAATCTGAGTCTATAGCCAGCAATAATTATTCCATCCCATAAATAAAGTGCAATTTCACTCTGGATATCTCCGGTATTTCGTAACCAATTCGGATATTTCTTTTTATTTGTAAGAGTGGATGCCCACCCCAGTGAGGTCCTGCATAAATTTCATCAAAATGGGTTCAGTATTTGTTTAGTAAATTCAATTGAAATAGTTTGATAGATTCTGGTGTTACTTTGCGGAAATCCATATTTAAAATGAACGAAAAAAAACTATGTAGCTTACTTCCACCATACTGTGAATCAAACTAACTACACTAGTGCTGTAGCTGTAGCTGTAAACCTCGCGCGTATTTATTTACTTCCACCACACTGTGAATCAAACTAACTGTGTAGCTTACTTCCACCACACTGTGAATCAAACTAACTACACTAGTGCTGTAGCTGTAGCTGTAGACCTCGCGCGTATTTATTTACTTCCACCACACTGTGAATCAAACTAACTACACTAGTGCTGTAGCTGTAGCTGTAGACCTCGCGCGTATTTATTTACTTCCACCACACTGTGAATCAAACTAACTACACTAGTGCTGTAGCTGTAGCTGTAGACCTCGCGCGTATTTATTTATTTGAACTTTAACCCGCCTTTTACCTACTAGTAGGGATTGATGGAGCAACTTGGTTATTAATGTTAGTTGTACAATAAGGTAACTAGATGGCGCTGCTGTTGTAATTTTGTGAGCAGGTTCGATAATTATGTTTTTTTGTAGATTCAGTTTTTTGAAATTTTTCAAAATGGCGGAGATATGGGGGTTGAAAACGTAAAAAAAACATATTACAGCCATTTCGAAAAATGTTCAATAATGACACAAAACTTTTTTATTAATCCTTAAGACGTATAAACTTCAAGGGGTCGGGGGTGAGAGGGGGTGGAAAATCATTAAAAAAAATAGTTAGGTCCATAGCTCACAGAGCCACTACTTTTAAGAATTATTAGTACATATTGTTGTGCTATTTGTATGAACTTGTATTACTGCAGTATGCATTCATAGCGAGCGGGTAAACAATCGGCTCTGTCTAGGTCTGTACTGTACTGTACCTACTGCACATTAAGTTTAGCAGACGGGGGCTGCGCCCTCTGGTAGACGCTGACGTTATTTCCTTTGATTCGAAAAGTCCAACCCCTGCTCTGTTTTCTTGCTTTATGTTTCTGTCGTATTACTGTACAGGCAAATTGCTGTTGGCGTCTATAACTGTGCAGCGGTTTGTGTGTGCATTGAATCTTGTTAAACGTTTGGTCGCCCCTTGTTCAACTATGTTTATGGTTGTCCCTTGAGGACAGGGGAGAACTAACTCCCCATGTAGCTTTCACTTATAAATCGTTGCTATGTAGAAACTGGCTGCTTCTGACTGGAGCGTAAGACGGTCTGTTCATTTCGATAAAACGAGGCGCGTTTGAGCTGGGCCATTATTCTCTATTGCCACACGAAATTCAACGCAGAAAACACGTGAGGTCATAACATGCTTTAAACCGTAGAGATACTATCAAGAATAGAGACGTTCCTTTAATAATAATAATAATTATGCAAGCGGGATAAACTAATACACCGTTACCTGATAGTAAATGAGAAGATGATAATATTTTCTGTCCCTTACTGCGTATGCTGTGTAGGTTGTTTGCCCGAAAGCTCATTCTAGGCAAACAAACCGTTCAAGAGATTTTTTTCACGGATATTTTAGTGATTTGTGCTAAACTGACTGCTTTTGAACGTTTCTAACTACTGTTTTAGAGTGAATAATTTAAATCTGACTTACTTAATGGTGAATTGTTGCATTGTAGGCTGTAAAAGCCGTACGGAACGAAAAAATGAAGAAAATACCTTCCACACGTAAGATTTGCTTTTCGAGTACATTAATAAATAGTTTTGCATAAATTATATCTATTAGATTCCCATTCGCGTTAGGTATTGTAAGATTTAATTGGCTTTACACGATATTTTTAGTATTTTTCGATGGTTATAGGTTATTTATTTCGAAGTATTATCCTCACAAATTGCGTGGCTTGTTTTATTTTGACATTTGTGTCCATCTCACTCTATCTTGATGTGGTTTGAGTGAGTTGGAACGAGTAAGGACATAAAAGACAGATCTATTACATTTCGTAGGGTTAATCTGATTTTAGAGATACCATATTTTTTATAATTTTTCCCCTCAAGTACTGGGTAATTTTAAGTATCTAATGTACAATAATAATTGTTGTTTGCTCTGTGTGTGGGTATTTTGATGTATAATAAGTATGTATTTACAAATTAAAAAGTATAGATCACTGATAACGGTTATTTAGTTCCCATAGTAAAGGCATTGCTTAGTCTGGGGTTAAATGGCGCTGTGTGTGAAAAATCTACCAAAATATAAAAAAAATACTAAACAGAATGGAATTAAATTGTATTAAATTAATTATTTCTGTCAATTTCCTAATTTAATCCCCTTAGTTGTTTCCAGATTTCCTAAAAATATGACCATAAGAAAGTTACGGAACAGTGTAACAGTGTTCGACCTGTACAGTGTACAGGTCGAACTAACTGGCTTACAATAATTTTCTCATGTATATATTCAAAACATTTTTGAATCAAAATATTTCTGAAAAACTGACAAGAAGATGTTCTAACGAATCGGTTCTGTACCTACAATTGAGTAAGTTAATTTACCGAGCGAGCGCGAAGTGCGAGCGAAGCGTCTCTGTTTCAGCTTCGGCAAAATTCTTTCGTATGCCCGTATGTCTGTCCAGATTTCCGGCTGTTCTCCTCTACGGGTCGCATTTCTCAACCGATCTAGACGAAACTTGGTATTTTTTATTGGAGGAACTTCCTCCAAAAAAGGGTAAAAAGGGGGGCTACTGAATATCTCCGCCATATTAAATCCATTAGTGATATTGATACTGACAATCCGATTGAAGCTAAGTTATGTGGTCGGGCCCCCGAATTCAATAAACTGCCAAAATACAAACTCATTGTAGTTTAATTAATAAATCTTGTGCCAACCGACAATGCTGCCGACAATGCTGCCGACAATGCTGCCAGGCTGAACAGAATCAATGTCACATATTTTTTAGGGTTCCTTTCCTCTAAAGAGATAATGGAACTCTTATAGGTTCACTTCGTTGTTCGTCAATTGTCTGTCTGTCAAGACTTTTTTGTCAGGAACGCGTGGAGGTGATAACTTGAAATTAATATCAAATACTCAGGTCTGCAATCACTGGGAGCTGTGAACACAATCAAAAGATATGGCCGTTCATGCTGCTCATGTGACACTCGCAGAGGAGTCACAACCTATAGGTACAGAATAAATAATAGTACAAGCTATATATATATATCTAATATATATATATATATATATATATATATATATATATATATATATATCGCACTACCCGATGATCTAGAACCATGAAATTAGTCAAGAGGCAATGTCTTATAGCACAAGTAACGGATAAATCCAAAACAATTTGTAGATATTAAATATAAATAAAACGGCTAATAACTCACGAAAAAGAAGATCGGAAGATCACTCGCGTTAGTTTTCAAAATCAAATTTGTAGATATATCACAAAAAACTATTTTATTCCCGTGATGGCGAAATATTTACATACCTACAAGCTTGTACGGAACCTTCGGTGCGCGAGTCTGATTTGCACTTTTTTTACCTCTATTTACTGACGAAAACCCATTAGTTCGCAGCCTATCTAGCACAAAAACAGCTGAACTGTTGGATCATGTTCGGGAAGTCACGACGCCCGCGCTGCGTCTGCCGCGCGCCACACGTGCGCCGGGAAACGTTAATGCACTTTAGATCAATCGTTATTGTACTTTTTATGCTGCTACTTGGAATAAAGCCTTTGTATGTGTGGATTTAAACTTAAATCGAAAAAACAAGCAATCGTTTTATACGTGTTTACTATAAACTCGAGGTACTTAGACTGTAATACGGCTCTACGTAAAAAAATGTAGATAGATAGATAGATTAACTCTTTATCGACACCAAGAAAATAAAACGATACACACATAGGAAAACACTTAGGGTCGTATTAATAAACCGACCTCAACTCTGAGAACACTATTGAGATCGATCTCAAGATGCTAATCTAATTAATAAACATATCTTAAGCTGTTGATTGAGATGCCGTAATCAGCTGAGTTAGTGTTTAATAATAAATCAATCTCGACTCTCAAAAGCGCACTTGCTATGTGCTTTGAGATGCAGAATGTTGAGTGCAGTCGATCCGTGACTTGAGAGCGTGATTTCCAGTTACTAGCAAGCGCGGATCCAGGGGGAGTTTAATATGCCCAGGGAGGGGGGGGTCATGACCCCCATGACCCCCCCCCCGGGCATATTTCAACCAAAGATTTTTTAGTTCCATTTGTTATTTTCGTATGTTTTGTCATCATGTTTATTTGTTCTACTAATAGAAATATCTCAAAATTTCCGCGCTCGCTTCGCTCGCGCTTTTATAATAATATTATGTTCTGATAAACCCAAACTTACTAGAAATAACTCCAAACTTTCGCGCTCTCTATGAAATAGGTAACATTAAATTATCGCGGTACGTTCGCTCCTTGTTATTATTGGCTGTGTTCATATAGTCAGTGTTCTCTCAGTCTAGTCTAGTCAGTCATCTGTTTAGTGGATCCATAGTAATTTTCATCTTTTGTCATACGCACGACCACAAATAGTTCAACATTTTTGCGCTAGCTTTGCTCGCGCCTTTGTTATATTACCTATTTTCGCAAGCTGAGGAATTCCATTATTGTCTAACTCTGTCTGTACCGAATATTTTCGCGCACGCTACACTAGCGTTTGTTAAATGGTATATTCTGTTTCCTCATTCGTATAATATAACGGAAAAAGCAAAATTTTCGCGCTCGCTACGCTCGCGCTTTCTTAATAATATTTTATGTTTTGTACACATTCTATGTAATCATAAACGTTCAGTTTTTTTTATATAACTACACTAATAAATGTATGAGTAGTTGAAAATTTTCGCTAAACTTTAAACTATTCCCGAGTGGCATAGGCTACACTTTAAACTATTCCCGAGTGGCATAGGCTACACGATTGATACTGCGGGAAATAGCTAGTATTCTATAATGTTGGAACCCGTTCAGTGTGACTTACATGCTTTCTACAAAAAAACTAAAGTAAGGTTATGATAATTATGTAGAAAATGAACATTACGTTTAATATAATCGCATTTAATTTAATTCAACTACATCGAAGTAATAAATTTTAACCTTACACTATATCTTATTTGAGCAAAAACCGAACTTTCAATAAAGAAAATAAATCGTTCATTCGTAGTTCATTCAATCTTGCTCTCAAGTTCTGGTTCGTGACGTAGCATCTTGAGATGCGGCTCTTGAAAGCGACATTATCTGAGATGCTCTTGAAATGTCTTTATTAATCAGCGACGATCTTAAGATGCTGATCACAACTTGAGAGCGTATCAGTTGATATCGCACTTGAGAGCTCAACCAAGAGCGATTTATTAATACGGGCTTTAGATTTTAGGTACAATGGGCGGTCTTATCGCTAAACCGAATCTCTTCCAGACAACCAGACAATTAATGACGTACTTAGGATTTGAAAGCTTTACCATGAAAAAATGCGGTAAATGAAATGAGGTAACGATACATCCATTTAAAATAGCTGTATTAGGAACACAGAATAGATAAATACATCATTATTTTACTGTACTTCCGTCGCCGCTTTGCAACAAATTGTCAAGCGAGCAACCTATACATAGGTAACTCGATAGCAACTAAACTAGGTAGGATGGCGCAGGGCAGGGACCCAACATGAGTTTAGGATCTCCGATAATAAGAGTCGCCAGCTCATGCTGTCCTGCTGGAGTCCTGGAGCTCTCGGAAGTTCTTGCCGACTTCATCTCTCGGCCCTTCCAAGTATGCACGTTTCTCAGCACGATCTTCTCCCAGACTGTATGTGAACTCGTTGTAAACTAATGTTATTGTTATGGAAAATAAATTACTATCAGTTTCTTTACGGTATGGAACACAATAGATCACATCTGTTCTCACACATAACAGATTTGTATGTTGTAAGAAACAAGTAAGATAATATCCATATGTATGTATGTTTTTGGCGACCTCAGCCGACTTCCGCGGCGTAAGTTCATTAGCCACGGCGCCGGCACGCGAGACTTGCACGCATGAGCGCGGTAATGCTTCCCACAGTCAAATAGAGTTCATTATGTGGTTGTTTTTTGACAACTTCGCCGCTAAAAAGAGAAATGTTATGAGTTTGAACAAAAGTTTGGAAAGAAAGAAAGAAAATACAATACTTACTACTAACAAAACATAGCATAATGAAGTTTGTTGCCAAAAATAGGTCCCGACTCAGCAAACTGAAAGGCTGAAATCAGTGCTAAGGCTTGTTGCCTTAGCACTGATTTTCAGCCGGAACCTGTTCGTGACATCACGAACGCTTAGTGCCACCAAATACAAACAATAAATGATAATAAAACCAACAATACAACAAAATAACAATAAACTATTGAATCGACTGACGCTTGAAGCTTTTGTCGTCATATCTCCCAAACGGATAGAACGGTTTTAATGCGATTTATTTTATTTGAAACCTGGCAAGATGGTTTAACTTTGTTTGGGAGAAATCGGTGCAAGATGTTTAGCTCTGATCGATCGCTTTGTGAAAGGATGTTTAATTTTGATGGTGGATTTTTGCCAAAGAAACTTTGTAACGGAGTTATAAACACTACAAGACTAGAAAATATGCAAATATGCTGGCTAGGGATTTTTGACAGAGCGAGCGTGAAGCGCGAGCAAAGCGTCTGTTTCAGCTTCGGCAAACATTCTTTCGAATGTCCGATGTTCCGGCTGTTCTCCTCTACAGGTCGCATTTCTCAACCGATCTAGACGAAACTTGGTATACAGGTTTAACGAGTTTTTAGATTTTTTTAGTCGTCGGGGATTTTTGATTGGGGGGGTACTTCTCCAAAAAAGGAGCAAAAAGGGGGCTACTGAATATCTCCGCCATATTAAATCCGATTTCGATGGTTCTTTTTTCATTTGAAAGGTGAGATCTAATGAGGATCTTCGGCGTGATGAGCAGAACAGCTCCTCAAGATGCAGTAAATTTCTCACTTTTAGGTTTCTACCAGTGGAATTAGCCCTTTACTTACTTAGGTAGGGATTGATGGAGCACCTTGGTTATTAATGTTAGTGTTACAATAAGGTGAGCACAAACTTTTTTGCAAACAATCTATCGGTGCACAGTAGCGCCATCTAGTTACCTTATTGTAAAACTAACATTAATAACCAAGGTGCTCCATCAATCCCTACCTAGTAGGTAAAGGGCTGATTCCACTGGTAGAAACCTAAAAGTGAGAAATTTACTGCATTTTGAGGAGCTATTCTGCTCATCACGTTGAAGATCCTTATCAGATCTTCACCAATTTTTATGAGACCAACTTAAAGTTACTAGCTTTGAAATAAAAAAAAAACCATCGAAATCGTATCTAATAGGGCGGAGATATTCAGCAGCCCACTTTTTTGGAGGAAGTACACCACCAATAAAAAAAAAAGGAAAAAAAAATTAAAAAATCTTTTAACCTGTTTACCAAGCTTCGTCTAGATCGGTTGAGAAATTCGACCTGCAGGCCTAGCACGGGGGACAAATTATCTTTCCCCCGTTTTTATCCTCTTCTCAGTGGAAATAATTCTCTTCTCTACTCTACTCTACACAGCGCGGCAATCGAGGAAAGTGATAAAATCAAAGGAGAAAATGTTTCTATTGACGTTTGTCTTACACATTATGTGCCGCCATTTCATCGCAACTCCCATGCTACTCCCGCATAAAAGCATAGACTCGAAAACATACATAGATTAAAATACTCTATATCACCGTCTCTTGAACGTGGGTATAAAAGTTTATCTTCATACAACAACAATGTCGCGAGCATTTTATTATTATATTTTGGTGCGAGAAACGCAAACAATGGAAGAAAATTTCCCCGGCGTGAGCGGTTTACCCGAGATGCCCGTGACTCGTTGAATTTCTGAACAAAAAACGTAGGTATACAAAATGACTGTCTACTCTGTCTATTTGGTAGTTAGGACGCGGCTTTTGTATAGAGATCTAGGAAAGTGTCCGGGGTGTGTCAATGGTACGCTCGAACATTTTTGGAAATATAATCTATAAACCACAGAAATGAACATCAAAAGAAAGAATGATGTTTGAAAGTATGTTGGATTTGTCAATATGTAAAATTACTGAACCATACCCGTATCTCCTTCTTAGTTTTTGACCATAGAGAACGCAACTCCCGCTGTATATCCACCGATTTTTATCCTTTCCCCGGGGAAAATATGTACAAAAGCATTTATGCCCAAGCTGAAACAGAGACGCTTTGCGCTCGTTCGGTCAAAAGGAATTAAAAGAGGGAGTTCTGTATTTTTTTTAATAGTGTCTAGGCAATCGTTTGACCACGATCTCACCTGATGGAAAGCGATGATGTGGTCGAAGGTGTAGCACGCTTGCCTAGTAGATACCTATTCACTCTTAACTTGAACACACCGGGGTTATAATTTACCGGAAACACTGACAAGGGCAGGGCATTCCACTCCTTAAAAGTTCTTATAATAAATGAAGAAGCGTAACGCTTCGTTCTTGTGCGAGGTATTTCAACAATGAAAGGATGGCGCTTTGCCGATCGTCTAGTCGTACGGTAATGGAAAAGTGATGGGGGAATCAGATTGTGCAGTTCTTGTGCACACTCTTCATAGTGCAATCTGTAGAATACCGACAGGCTTGCGACCTCACGTCGATGCGCCAGACTTTGAAGCTTACCAGAGTGTCATCTCCCATGAGCCTCACAGTACGTCTCTCAATTGAATCCAAAGCCTCCCAGAGGTGACAGCAGTACACCATATAAGATAGGAGCTGTAAAAAAAAACTTGATAAAGATTCAAAAGCTGTCTCGGTGTGAAGTACCGCTGAACCTTAGACAAAATACCAAGTTTCTTTGCAGCTACCTTGGTTTTGGATTTAATGTAAGACCCAAATTTCAGGTTCGATCTGAGTTCGACACCCGAAAGCTCCAGATGGTCACCTAATGGTATTGTTACACTTTGTAAAGACGGAGATCGGTTAAGAGGACTCTTTTTAGCAGAGAACAAACACGCCTGCGTTTTGCAGTAGCATTAAACTTAACCAGGTTAGCATCGCCCCAATCGGGCACGGCTTTTAAGGCTAAATTCAAACGGTTTACCATACTCGTAGCCTCTCTCTGAAGCTGGACAGCGTCGCAGCTGGCTTGAGCATTGAAAATACTTTGTTACTAATTTATATGATATTATTATCCGATTCGATTCTACTCTACTTAACTCTATTCGCCTCTAATCAACTCTACTCGACTCTAATCGACTCTACTCGAAACTAATCTGCTCTACTCGACTCTACTTGACTCTACGCGACTCTACTCGACTCTAATCAACTCAACTCGACTCTAATCGACTCTACTCGACTCTACTCGAAACTAATCTGCTCTACTCGACTCTACTTGACTCTACGCGACTCTACTTGACTCTACTCGACTCTACTCAACTCTATTCGTATATTTTCATTTTCAATTCTATTCTACTCTGTTATACTCTATTCTACTCTATTCTACTATATTCTACTGTATTCTACTCTATTATACTCTATTCTACTATATTCTACTGTATTCTACCCTGTTCTACTGGATTCTACTCTGTTTTAATCTGTTCTACTCTGTTCTACTCTGGTCTACTCTGTTCTGTTCTGCTCTGCTCTGCTCTGTTCTGCTCTGCTCTGTTCTGCTCTGCTCTGTTCTGCTCTGTTCTACTCTACTCGACTCTATTCAACTTTACTCGACTCTACTTGACTCTAATCGACTCTTTTCGTTTCTATTTGACTCTTTTCAACCCTATTCGACTCTTTTCGATTCTATTCTATTCGATTCTGTTTGACTCTATTCTATTATGTTTACACGTCTGCCAGGCCCATCCCGCGACGGCCCATTTTTTATTATTATTATAAACACTAATTTAATACATTATTTTAGCTGTTTTTCTTGCACTTAGCATTTTCCTCGCTGTAGTGAGATGAAAAGTTTTGTGTTGCGCACGGCAGCAAAGTTATTTGGCGTCTCGTACTTTTGAAACCCTCGCTACGCTCAGGATTCTATATTCGGGTTTCAATGCAAGTACACTCGCCAAAAAAAACACTTTGCAGCCCCTTGCATAACAAATAACTATAGTATTTAGTGATGCCACCCTTTGCTACAGACAGCTTCTATGCGTCGGGGCATGCTCTCTATACAGTCATAGCTTCTATGTGTCGGGGCATGCTCTCTATACAGTCATAGCTTCTATGCGTCGGGGCATGCTCTCTATACAGTCATAGCTTCTATGCGTCGGGTCATGCTCTCTATACAGACATAGCTTCTATGCGTCGGGGCATGCTCTCTATACAGACTTTTGCATTATGTTTGAGTTTGGTGTTGTGATGCCATTCTTTGATAAGAGTTTCAATCAATTGGCACTTGTGGTGATCACTCCCTTGGCGATCGCGCGTTTGGTGAGTTCCCACGTGTTCTCTATGGGGTTCATGTCTGGTGAGATCCCCGGCTAGGCAAAACAGTAATGTTTTTTAACAGCCAGGAATGCAGTAACACTCCTGTCTTTGTGGCACGGTGTCGAATCGTACATAAAAATGTGCTGTTCATCACCAGGGAACCATTCTTCCAGCTGTGGTAGTAGTCGAGTTTCTAGTACTCGCTTGTACTGGTCTTGCCTCATGGTTCCACGATGTTTAGGCGCCACATGCCCTTGGCTGAGATCACAGACCACAACATGACACTAACAGGGTGTTTAGCCCTCTCCACAAGGCAGTCTGGATGGAACTGCTCCCCAGGGCGTCGTCAAACGAATGAACTTTTGTCGACCAAAACCTGAAACGTTGATTCGTCGGATAAGAATACCTATAAAATATTACAATAATCACAAATAAACGTTATTTACGAACTGCACTGAATAATAATGTTGTAGTTACGCGACTCTAGTCTACAGCAGACATATTTACGAACTGCACTGAATAATAATGTTGTAGTTACTCGACTCCAGTCTACAGCAGACATATTTCGGTGATGTCTGGCATTGCAGTCGCTTCTTCTTCATGGCCTCGGTGAGGCTTGGTTTTTTAACAGGCCGACGGCCGATCAGTTTTTTTTCGGATTATCCCTTTATGGAAACTTCTATTCCCTCGTTGTTCATCATCGTAGTCAGACGGGCAACACTCGTTTTGCGATTTCCGAGGCAGACATCCCTGATTTTACGATCGGTACGCCGAGTAGTGATCCTTTTCCTGCCCCTTTTTCCCACACGAACTTCTTCCAGGGGTTTGTTGTGATCCATTTTTATTTTTATTTGATTGACGACAGACTTCGAAACGCCTGCCATAGCTGCTATGTCTCTCTGGAAATGTGTGGAGTGAAGTAATAATGTTTGTATTTCCCTACATTTTTTTGGTGACGTGTCTGAAGTTTTGCCCATACTAAAAATAAATAATTTTGAGGTTATCACGTCATAATGTTAAGAAAATAGAAAATTCACTCATAAAATTTAGCAAAAGTAATGCAATAAGAAACATTACTTACGTATTAATTATTAAGGACGGGAAAAACTGGCGAAAAACGATTAGAAAATATTTTTACAACCTCACTATAACAGCAGTTTTCAAAAAAACCTCAACCAATGAGAATGATCATCACTTATTTGATAAATGACGCGGGTTTCCAGTATTACCACTTATCAAAAATAATAAAAATGATACCAGCCAGCAGTACCAAATAAAACAACCTATTTGTTACTTAAAAATTTGAATTAAACTAGAAATTACAAAAATATCGGTAAGTACTGTCCCTAATAATTTGGCCACCTGTGGATATTGATAACGAGAGTACTTTCTAGTGTTAAGTTTTTTGTGAGTTTGACACATCACTAAATGTGCTCGCAGCTTTGCCCGCGTGGTCATTTTTATCGGATTAAAGTACCTAAAATGTACAAAATGCCGTCAAATAGTTTTTATCGATTGCTCGGCTTCTACTTGTCGAATTGAGCAAAGTACACCAGATTTTAACTCAAAACCTAAGCTATCCAACAATGAAAACCGCGTCGCAAACGGTCCTGTAGTTTTTACGTGATGCGCGACATATATACAGACAGACAAACACGCCATTTTTTAAAAATGTTTTATTCTTGTTCAGTGAAGATAACAATATTTGTAAATGCCTACTAATAAACGTGGCGTGGTTGTGTAAATTATTTATTTCTACGTGTGATGTGACACACACATTCAAAGAAAATTGCTTTGGATCAATACAAACACGAGGGTTGGAACGAACGCTATGTTCGTGTATGCCTACAGCTTAGCTCTGTAGGACTAACAGATAAGATCTAGATCCTGGGAACAACAGTCTATCATCGTACATAATATTTAAAAGTACTCTAGTGTAGTAGAGGTGACATTCGATGATTATATCACTACCATATCACTACATATTGTAAAAGAAAGTCACCAAACGCGTCTTTCTGTCTGTCTGTCCAGAAATATCTCCGAAAATACTAAATCAAGCGTAGGATGATTCAAGAGAAAGGTTTTAAAGTATAATTCATAACAGTGTTGTTTAAATTTAGTCGATCTATTGCGAATTTTCACAACGAAGTCTGAAAACAGCCGTCCTATTAGTATATTTTTGCGAACGCTGCGAATACCATCTAACCTATATGAAAGGTTTGTTCTTCTGAAATAGGTCCACAAAAAAGTATGCGACTTCATGTATGTACTTATTACAAAAAGTATGCGACTTCATGTATGTACTTATTACAAAAAGCCCAAAGGGATGTTTTTCAGTTAAAAAATACTTAATTTTTTGGTTCAATATTCTAGAGCTCTTTGTTCTAAACTGTGCTACTCCTTATCAAATTAAATATCACAGTAGTCTTCCTCATTTCATGTCGATCAATTTTGCTTTTATAAACCTTACTTTTTTGACGAGATGTTTGAAAGTTATGACGATGCTCTTGATGAACAACCCGTGCGAAGCCGGGGCGGGTCGCTAGTTTATTTATATACATCTTCATAATTCAATTTGATCTGACCTCCTATTTACGCTGTCTACATGTCCACACAGGGTCGCAGCTAATATGATCAATTTATCATTTAGTTCTAGATGTACCTACAAGATGTAAAAATGGTTGTTTTGTCTCTGATGCTGCAAGCTTGCAGCTACATGCGCATTTAATTTTGAGCGCTCATACCGAGCGGGCCTTACCATGAACGGCAAACTCGCCCCCGTTGTCGAACGTGATTCACTCCAAACAATATCCTCTCTCATACCTACTCATGTTACTGGACTATCTGACTCACGGACCCTTTCATAAAAGGACTACGATGATCTAAGTTGCGTTCTCGATTTGTCTTTACTGCATTTTTGATTTATCATAATTCCTATTTCAGTTTCACGCTTTTTACATCTCAATAAATTGTGTAAGTGAGATCATTGGACTCTTCTCCGAGCTATACAGTTTTGTAATAAATGAAATTATAGGCATAAATTTAAATGTCTTATGATTATTTTATTGTCAGTGAATATTTGGTTCTTATAAGTAGGCGCTCGGTAATCCGGCACCTGTTTTTTTCCCGCTATGCCGCATTATTGGATTTGTATGAGAAATAAAAGTTAAACTGAATGTTTCATATTGTCACATGTTCATATTGTTTCATGTTTCATTTTTTTTCATATTGTTTATTGTTGTTTTATTTTTGTCCGCCATTTTGTCAAACGCCGCTTCGATGCAAGAGAAAACAAAACATGCACATGGCCCACTGTCAAGGTTGCCGACAATACATGTATACGCTCTCCTGCTCGGAAATCCGGCATTACCTCTGACCGACCCTCGATGGCTGGTTCCGAAAGTGGCGTATAACGGTGACCGCAAGAAGAGCGTAGCAATACGTTTCACTCACGGGGTTAAACGCTATTTTCCACTCGACAACATCACGATAAATGAACGACCCATAAAGTGGGAAAGGTTAGCTATGTACTTAGGAGTCACCCTTGACTATCGACTCAACTTCGATGAACATATCAACACCGTCCACAAAAAGGCGGCCTTCTACCAAGGTCAACAATGACACACTCGTCCATAGTATTTTCTCACGCCTCCCACATTTCCTAAAGAAATTTCAGACCCTACAGAATAAATTCATTCGCAGTGCAGTAGATGCCCCCTGGTATCAGAGGAACATCGACCTGCATTGTGATCTCGAGCTTCTCTCGATCCTTCAATAAGTTAAGGAAGCTTCTCGCCGCTACTTTGAACCCTCTTGTAGTTCAGGCATCTGACTACACGACAGACGCGACAACAGACGCACGGTCCCTCCGTAGACGCCCTAGAGACATCTTAAGCGATCCGGACGATAAAATCGCTGCCGAGGTGCAGGCAGCGATAGAGTCATCCAACCCGTCCTCACCATCTGTCAACACACTTAGATACAGACACCGACCTCGCCGGCGAGGTCCAGTAATTAAAGTCGATTTTATTCGCCTTCGAGTTTCTTACCGATTCATTTTTTTTTGACAATTATGCAAATAATTCAAAGGGCTCTAGCCATTTCATCAGGGCCCCCTCGACCACTACTAAAACTAGCGATCCAGGGTGTTTAGTCAGACCCCTCGTAATCAATGGCAACTGTCCAAGCCGAGGTTCGTACCCCCTGGGTGCCCTAGAGCAAGTCGCCAAAACTGTAACTTTGGCGTGCGCCTTCTGCGTCACGCAAAGCGGTGGAGCGTATAGAGCGGGTCAGCTGAGTCGCCAAGTCGCCGGACTAGCGAATGCCGGATTACCGAATGCCTACTGTATTTAGAAAAATACTAGAATATAAATATCTTCTTGATTGTGTATGGAATTGGGCAGCAGCCAGAAGTGAAGATATGTTTATCCCCCTTTCTCTAACAGAGGAGTTTATGAGATTTAGAATTTACATAGGTATAGAATACATATTACATATTAACCTCTACCACAGACTAAATCATAGGTAGTTAAAACTAGCTAAAAATAATTCTAAACAGCGTTACTGATTTTACTGATTGAATTCATAGTAGCTTCCGTAGGAAGCGTAGCGAACCGTGAAGGCTCAATTTTCACGTGTTCAGCGCACCGAGCTCTAGCACTCTTCACAGAATATACCACTTGTTTCAAATTGTTGCGTGTTTCCCTTTGCTGCACATTCGCTATTTAGCATCGACGCGCACAGAAACGCATGCGCTGAATTGTTCACAGCAATGCAGCAAACGATTCCGGGAGCAACAGATTTCTATCTCAGAATGTTCATGTAACAAACATTTTATTTGTTACATGAACGAAATGCGTTCGTGCGGTGCAGATAAATGCGCGCGTGCGGTGCAGATAAATGCGTGCGTGCGGTGCAGATAAAAGTGACTATTTCACTTTTTCACTCTTTTCTATTTAGGAATTGGTTGCGCGTTCAACATCATCAAATTTTTGTTGTTGCGTGTTGCCATTTCTTTCTGTCTATACTTATCATGTGTTGTTTACGCAAATCTTTTGTGTTTCAATTATTAAAGTGTGTTCGCGACAGGTGAGAGTTTAGTTAGTATCAGCTGCTTGCTTGTGTGTGTGATCTTTAAACTCAAACTTCTTCTGTGAAAGATACTACTCGCGAGAAGTAGGCACAACCGCACGCTCTAATCGTGTGTATGTCAGTCATCAATCGTGTGTATGTCAGTCATCAATCGTGTGTATGTCAGTCATCAATCGTGTGTATGTCAGTCATCAATCCAACTGTACTTTTATAATTTATAAATCTAACTAGATTACACAGCGAGGATAAAAGCATATTATTATCTATGCTTTTATCCTCGCTGTAGAGCTAGGCTAATCAGATAACGTTATCGAGCGGCGCGTACAATTATTGTACATAATTGTTGCCATTGGTAAAGTCAAGGGCATCGCTGTTTTTCGGAGGAGATTTAGAATTAATTTATTACCTACTAATCTTACTAAATTTATTGAAGCTTTTCCACTGCGGATATATCATTTCTTGTTTTAAAGTGATGCATTAAAGGTAGAACTGAATGTAGTGTTTTGATATTAAAATTGACAATGAATGCGATGATATAAATAGCAGGTGTTCACGAGACATAAGCTCAAAAACTAAACTATACGGTGAAACATGCGTCTTACTCTCTTGCGATGAAGACAAATCGATTGATACCTCGCTTGTCAAACTAGGACCAAGTTTTTAGTTCGAACACATAACACTTCATTTCCTTGCTGTAGTTGGGTAACAAAATTGCTAAAGACACTTTATAAATGAAAACTCAATAATAATTAATCGATTGATACCTCGCTTGTCAAAATCGGACCAATAGGTGCGAAGCTATGGTGGAACATCCACATACATACATAAATTACTGTTAAACTAATTACCCTTCCCTTGCTTCGACGTAGTCGGTTAAAAAGGAAACAATGAAATTACGAGCATTTTACCGTTATGTAAGTAATTTATAATTTCGCGCAACGAAACGTTGCTTTTAAGTTTTAGCCCTTTATACAAACGCAACAAGAGGCACGAGGTGCGAACTCAAACAAGTTCACAATGTTAACTCAAAGAACAAACAAATCATGTACTCAGAGACAATACATTGTTATGTTTACTTACAAACGCAACAAGAGGCACGAGGTGCGAACTCGAACAAGTTCACAATGTTAACTCAAAGAACAAACAAATCATGTACACAGAGACAATACATTGTTATGTTTACTTACAAACGCAACAAGAGGCACGAGGTGCGAACTCGAACAAGTTCATAATGTTAACTCAAAGAACAAACAAATCATGTACACAGAGACAATACATTGTTATGTTTACTTACAAACGCAACAAGAGGCACGAGGTGCGAACTCGAACCAGTTCACAATGTTAACTCAAAGAACAAACAAATCATGTACTCAGAGACAATACATTGTTATGTTTACTTACAAACGCAACAAGAGGCACGAGGTGCGAACTCGAACAAGTTCACAATGTTAACTCAAAGAACAAACAAATCATGTACTCAGAGACAATACATTGTTATGTTTACTTACAAACGCAACAAGAGGCACGAGGTGCGAACTCGAACAAGTTCACAATGTTAACTCAAAGAACAAACAAATCATGTACTCAGAGACAATACATTGTTATGTTTACTTACAAAAGACTATGTCACCTTACATAATATACGTGATTACAAAATAAGGTTTGCATAAGAAGATAAGATAACTTCTCTTCTCATGGTATGAAAGCGTCGGAAGTGCGTACACTGCCATCAAGAACGCTTAAAATAATATTGGCACATTGGTACTGCGGCTTACTGCGTTACTTTGTCTAGTGAGGGCCGATGACCAAACGGTTATATGTGCGGTTTGCAATCCAACGACACCGGGTTCGATCCTCACCTCCTCCCTCCATCGCTCCGTGCTTCGGAGGACACGTTAAGGCGTCTGTCCCGGTCGCAAACAATTTTTATGGACAGCAGTGCTTTTTTTGTTTGAGTGACGAGACGAGCAGGTCGCTCGCCTGACGGGAACGTCACGCTTAGCCATACAGTTCTGTGCCACCCAGAACTTTGGTTGCAAAATCTCCCTGAGATAGGTTGTTAAGTCTCATTATCCAGTAATTTTGCTGGCACCATTGCCCTTCAAATCGAAACACAGAAATGTTTACACACTACTGCTTGGCGGTTGAACATCTGACAAAGGTGTGGTACTTCCCCCGGCGGAGTCTTGCGTAAGAGGGCTACGACTGCAAAAGGAACGTTATTTTAGTGGTTGGCACGTCAGAAGCCCTTGGGCGCCTGACAAACTCTGAAACCAAGGTCGGCCCGTCCCCTACGCCATGCATACACGTATTTTGATTGGTTTTATTGACCAGAGCGATGGTGGCCTAACGGTTCAATAGTGCAACTTACAATCCAACGATACCGGGTTCGGTCTTAGGCTCCGCACCAATGACTTTTTTAATTTATGTGTGGTTTTCCATCGCTCGTGCTTCAGAGGGCAGGCTAAGCTGTCGGTCCCGGCTGGTTATGATTAAAAGCAGTCATTAAGCCAAGTCACGAGGCCCTCGGCAAACTCTGACACCACAGGCCAGCATTACCTCATACGACAAACAAACAATTGGTTACATTTTCTCTTGGGATGAATCTTGAAGGAAGACTAGAAGCGGTTTTTCATAATCTCCACTTTTTGACATCTGTGGGCGGCAAACGGAAAGGGATTCAGCTTGAGCTTGCAACACTCAGACAACCAGCACCAGTAGTGTAAAGCCGTTGACACAAGACCGCGAGTGAACCTACGTCCGTAAGACCGCGAGTGAACCTACGTCTGTTATTCATTCAGTTGAATAAAGACCTTATTTTAAACCAATCTATCTGTAGTTATATTAAAACAGTAAGTAACAAAAAGTCGGTACAATACAGATAATTAAAAAATAATGAATAAGAAAATATCATTTTTTTAAACTGATTCTGTATTTTTGTTCGCGCATCACGTAAAACTACTGGACCGATTTAAAAACTGGTGTACCTGGTGTCTCAATCCGTTTAGTAGAACTCGAGCAATCGATAAAAAGCATTTGATGAACTTGATATATTGTTCACTATACCTAGGTACTTTTGGTCCTGTAATAACATAATATAAGATACTTTTATCCCGAAGAAATGACCATGTGGGCGAAGCCGCGGAGCACATCTAGTACTCATAATATCTTTTAGTACAACCAACCAATTCGCACGTACAGTAGTTAGTCCAAATCAAGATTTCATGTTGACATGCGCGTCAACATGAAAGCCAGGCAGTCTTCAGAGCGCCGCGCCCACTGGCCGCGCGCCACCGCGACATCTGACAACACGCTCATGTTTCCGATATTGCCTACTTCGTGAGGATCACTTGGAGCTGACAATATTTGAGAATGACTTGCAGCTCAGTTTGCTCCATCTTCCTTAAAGAAACGGTGATAAAGCTTTTTGTTCAATTTAGTTTGTACTGTACTGTCTATTAAATGATGTGAAAACTCTTGGCCTATCTAAGCTAGGAAATTATTCCTTTGTGTCCTAAATGATAACTCTGACGCTTTCTCGGTTCTCAAAATCATAGGCTAATAATAATATTATTAGCTTTTGATTATTGAATATATATTATTACCACGTGAATATATAATGTTACCACGTGAATATATATTATTACCACGTGAATATATAATGTTACCACGTGAATATATATTATTACCACGTGAATATATAATGTTACCACGTGAATATATAATAACAATATTATATTCACGTGGGCCCCGAGAGGGCTCATGACAATTTACTGACTCGAATTGTCTCTAAACCCCTAAACTTTCCTCCTTTTGATATTTTTTGTATTAATTTTTTTGACAATTCCACACCAATTACCTAGCCCCAAACTAAGATACCCTGTACAATGGGCACTAGATAACGGATAAACATACATATATACGAATATTATAACATCCATGACTCGGAAACAAACATTTCTGCTCATCACACAAATGATTGCACCTTGCAGGATTCGAACCCGCGACCGTTAAAAAAAGTACATTTATATCCACCTTCAATTAAATTTTACAAATTAAAATCCATAATAAATAAATTTATTGTAATCCATTATATTCTTAATTATTATATGCATCTTGATTTGATTACATTTTTTTATAACTCACGAAGAACTACTATTATCGTTAATTAATTTAAAAAAAATACTTACTGATGTGACTCCTCTCAATTAATTTTATATTTAGTTACGAATCAATTGTTCGTTTTCCGAAAAAAAGAAACTAGTGGCTGTGAGCTGTAGACCTCACCAGTCTGTCTTTGCAAAGCTTAAAACTGAATAAATGTTCAGAATATTTTTCAAAATGGCTGAAATATGTTTTTTTACGGTTTCCACGCCCACATCTCCGCAATTTTGAAAAACTGAATCGACTAAAAAACATGTACTTAGCTACTTACTTAATTATTGAACGTCCTCACAAAATTTCACGCAAATCGGTTGAGAAATGCGACCTGTAGAGGAGAACAGCCGGAAATCCGGACATTCGCCGGACGTACGAAAGAATTTTTGTCCAAGCTGAAACGGAGAAGCTTCGTTCGCGCTTCGCGCTCGCTCGATCAAATAAATTTCATGTGTCTTTTTTTGTGAATCCATGTAGTAGTGAGGAACTCATAAAGCAGTTTCTATTTATTTATTTATGGATGTAAATACGGAACCATTCATGTAATCGTTTAGCACTCGGTCGTCCTTGGCTCCATATATCTGCATAGACGGTAGTTTGTTTAACATACTGTACTATGTAAATGTTTACGCGGCGTTTTTGTGGTGTAATAGCTATTTATTCGGCAGCTTCTCTGCCGAACGAACAGAGTAGCTGCCGAATTTACTTACACATTTTGATATTTATCATGCTAATTAGAATTCACTAAAAATTGCAGAATAACATCAAATTGTCAATAAAAACTGTAAAGTACTGGCTACATTGCCTTCATTCACACAACCATAACTAGCTAAAGTAACAAGCACAGAGAATCAATTATAGTAGGAACCAATCTTAATGGCGGCTGTGAACCGCGCTGCGAGTGTGACTTCGCGCTGGTACAGTAAGGTTCGCAATTATTAGAGTAATTTACTACCTACTTGAAGAACATGTTAATAATAACAAACAATTTATTACACCAGAATTATGGAACAAATATACAAGAATTTAATAAAAAAAATAGTCAAAACGGGTGGTCTTATCACTAAAAGCAATCTTTTCCAGACAACCTTTGAATGGACAGAAATTACGAATTAAAAAAGGACGGTGGTGCAAAACAATACAATAAATCATGCAAAATAAAAATGAATATACCTACTAGTGATGTAACGAATGTCATATTTTGGACATTCGCGAATGCGAATGCGAAGATTCAGTTTTTGTTTAAATTTGGCGCCATTTGTCTATGGCTTGGTGACTTTAGCGGCAGTCCCGTTGAACGAAGTGCGTTCCGTCCAAAGCCCGCTTACACCTAAAATTTGCTATTGCGCAGCGCCTTGCGCCTAATTTCTCAGCCGCCATAAAGATTGGTTCCTACTCTGACCTTGTATTAGTAACTTGAATTAGTACACGCGCGGCTGTAGGTGTGCTAGTCTTGTTTATACGAATTATGTTCTATTACCAACGAGAGTTGTATAATAACAACATTACACAGAGCCAGTTGCAGAGTATGGAAGAACGGCACCGCACTACCATACAAACAAGGAACCCATGCACAATATGCACTAATGCATTTGGTACGAAAGTCATTGAGGAATCAGGGAGGTTTCGTTTAATGTAGTTCACAATTAATTCGGAGAAATCTTCCAAAATATCGGTTGTGTTGAGGGTGCGAAGTCTGCGGAAGTCGACGCAGAATGCCAAAAACGCGAAACGAAGCGTCTCCGTTCCAGCTTGGGCAAAAATTATTTCGTATGTACGAATGTCCGGCTGTTCTCCTATACAGGTCGCATTTCTCTACCGATCTAGACGAAACTTGGCATATAGGTTTAACGAATTTTTAGTTTTTTTTATTAAAAAAATCTTCCCCCAAAAAAGGGCATAAAGGGGGCTATTGAATATCTCCTTGTTACATCCGATTTCGATGGTTCTTTTTTATTTGAAAGGTAGTAGTAACTTTAAGTTGGTCTCCTAACAATTTGGTGAAGATCTGATGAAGATCTTCGGTGTGATGAGCAGAATAGCTCCTCCAAATGCAGTAAATAGTTCATTTGGATGTTTCTACCAGTGGAATCAGCCGCTTTACCTACTAGGTAAAGACGACGACCGTACGACTAGACGATCAGCAAAGCGCCACCCTTTTATGTTTGAAATACCTCGCACAAGAACGAAGCGTTACGCTTCTTCATTTATTATAAGAACTACAAAGGAGTGGAATGCCCTGCCCTCGTCAGTGTTTCCGGTAAATTATAACCCCGGTGTGTTCAAGTCAAGAGTGAATAGGTATCTACTAGGCAAGCGTGCTACACCTTCGACCACATCATCGCTTTCCATCAGGTGAGATCGTGGTCAAACGATCACCTTGGTTATTAATGTTAGTTTTACAATAAGGCAACTAGATGGCGCTACTGTGCACCGCTAGATTGTTTGAAAAAAGTTTGTGCTCGCGAGGTCTACAGCTCAGAGTCACTTGTAATATTCTTAGTAGCTCGAATGAAGATCTCTCTAAATCAGACTGACAACAAAAACATAATAGACTTTAGTATTTAGGTACCTAAAGTCTTATTATGTTATATTTAATTGTGTTTTTGTTGTCAGCCTGTTTAAGGCCTTAGGGTAAGGTACCTAGGTACTTTAGCTTTATTGTAAAAACGTGCCTATCGACGTTGTATGTTTTATCTAAATAAGGCGTACTTACCTCCTTGTACGAGCGATTAGGTATCGGGTCGCACCGAGATAAGCCTACTTGGTGCGGTGGATGTCCTTTAGGAGTTCGCAGTACGAATAGATACAGGTAATTAGCTATGTGATTGTGAGTTTTTGTTTTATTTTCGGTATCAACCTGAATTCTCTGGACCTTTTGTACCTATTCAATTTATATCATTTGTTTCCAAGATTTTAGGAAGTATTTATTTAAACAAGTATGACATGTTAATATTGATTGCAACACCTACGCAGTCTATAATAGAAATTATGATCATTTCACGATGTTCCGCGCCGAATAACAAATTAAAGATTATAATAGCTGTGCCCGCGGCTTCGCTCGCGTGGTCACTTCTCTAGGTTAAAAGTACTCTATGTGCTATTCCAAGATCTAAAATAAACATTTGATCAAAATTCCTTCCGCCGTTACAAAGTTTTTTTATCGATTGCTCGGCTTCTAACCATTGGATTAAGATACCAAGTACCCCAGTTTTTAGGTCAAATCCTAAGCTACCCAACACTGAAAACTGCATCGCAATCGGTCTAAAACGTTTTTACGTGATGCGCGAACAAACATCAGTGGCGATCCGACATGGTCGTGATAGGTTAGAAGACGAAGGCGGGAGCGAAGCGTAGCGAGCACCCGCCCTCGGCTCCCTCATTATAGCTAAGAACTATCTTGTTTACCTCCGCTTTGAAACATAAAAACCCGCAGTTAAATTGGTCCATTCGTTTGAAAGATACGATTTTCACTCAACTCCTCCCCCCCTCCCATATAGCTAAGAACCAAGATGAAACATCTCGATCACATCAGTTTTCAAACATAAAAAACTGCATCAAAATCAATCCATTCGTTTGGGAGCTACAATCTTCTCTTCCCCGCTCCCCCCCCCCCCCCCCCCCCCAAACAAACAAACATAAAATAAACAAACATAATTCAAAACAATCTACCAAATCAACCAACGAATCTAATTAGTAACCGCAAATACTTTCGAACACATTCCTGTTTTTTTTTCCTATACTGTCCTACGACTGTCAACAACGCCTGCCTTCGGTTCAATCAAATACTTAGCGATGTTCCGATCCCCGCCAGTCCCGCAACACCGCACGTTTGCACGTTTATTCCCCCGAGTCCCCTGCCTTGGCGCTCGGCCGGGCGGCGCGGGCGGTGGCACGCAGAAAGTACATAATAAATAATAATAGCACCCTGATACAGTAGGTAGTTACATCGCGCGAAAACGAATGCATTATAATAGCTTTGAGCTGTTTTATTTAATTTTATTACGGTATATTTATTACTTCATAATTTAATATAACTTTCGACCCCTATCCCGCAGGAGCCCTCTAGTTTTTCAGTATGTATTCTGAATTTTAACCCTTATTATAAGTTACAACTGTGCTAAGTTGCATCAAAACCATCCAATAGTTTCAGCGTGGTGCGTGCGTTTTACCATAACGTAGCAGAATGACGAAATTCGGTACCAGTCTAGTCGTAAACGGATGTATGATCACTTTAAAATTAACACAACTTTGGACCCATAGGTTGCAGGGACCTTTTCATTTTTCAGGATAAAAAGTATTCAACATTTTAACACATTATATAACCTTTGACTGTGCCTAGTTACATCAAAATCCGTCCAGGAGTTTTAGCTTGATACGTGTTATTTTAAATAACTTTCTACCCCTATCCTGCGGGAACCGCTGATTTTTCCGGGATAAAAAGTATCCTAAATGTTAATCCAGTACATCAGCCATGATTCTGCCAAGTTGCATCAAAATCAGTCTGGTAGTTTCAGCGTGATGCGTGTTCAAAGAGACAGACAGACAGACAGAAAATAAAAAAATAACCTTTATGCACTCCATATCGATTTTGAAGTTTATCTCAATCAAAATTTTCAAAAAATATTTTATGTACAAATTTAGCCCAGTTACAGTTTTATTATAGTATAGATATACGTACCTACTTTATTTACTTTTAATCGAGTGCAGATGTATGTTGTTATCAATTGATCGCTATCTTATCAAGGTCTCGGCACACTTGACTAGAAGTGACTCATCCGCACAACACTTTGATTATTTTTACAAATACACGAACGTCGTGAAAATAACACGGAACGGAAATAATTAATAATATCACTTTTTACCTCTTTTCTGACCTTCCGAATGGGAAGTAAGATACTTGGAAGATCTCTATTGCATTTTTCACATTACTAACTACAGACCTATAATTTCTAGATCGTTTCACAATAGATTTGAAGCCATAATTAACGGTCAAAATTGCATCAAAATAGGTTGGTTCCAGATAAAACATTGATTATAAACTCCACAGACTGTAGGGACGCATATGCATGAGCTAATGAAGTGCGTGCGTGCGTGCATGAGCTAACTTAGTTGCCGTAAGAAGGAAGTGGGCAATAGAGATGCGCTCGCGCTCTCGTTACTCACATCCGACGGAAGCAGGGCTTAGCTTAGGGCAGTGGGGCATGCGGACCTAAAGGCAACGGCAATCACAAACTTAAATAAAAAATAATTATTGAAAAAAACCCGACTGCGTACAAAACCAAAAAGAGAACCATCATCTATTTTAAAATCAAGAAAAAAGATTCTTTTTAAGCCGCAGTCCGTTTTTTAAATGAATTTTTTGGTTTATATTTACTCGTATACTCGAATATGGCCTACGAACTTACTTGTAAGTTCTATGGGCCCTCGGGTGTACAGTCAGCGTTGTCTGGTTGGGGTTTGTTACTGCGGCAGACGATAATCCATACGACGCCTGGTTCGGCGTTTTGAATATTTTTTTATGGAAATACATATGGCAGGTGTAAGCCGCCATATTATTCATCTTGCCACTTCATATATCCTGTGTCTCTCTCGTGATATTATTTTCAAACAGCAGGTAAACAATAACGCAATACTCCGATTGGAGTACGCGCTACTGAAAGAGACGAATCCAATGATACATCATTTATCAAAATCCATCAAGAAAATAAAATAAAATAATGCATTGAAACACTGTCTCCTGCCATTTTAGTGTTTGTTCGACCATCATTATTATAGTTGTTCTGGCTCCACAAATACTCAGGGATTATTTATCCGTTGGGCATTATTAACGAGCTTTGTCTTTCTAGTGTGGGCAAGTTGAACCTAGTGGACCTGGCGGGCAGCGAGCGGCAGCGCAAGACGGGCGCGTCGGCGGAGCGGCTGCGGGAGGCGTCGCGCATCAACCAGGCTCTGTCGTCGCTCGGGAACGTCATCTCGGCGCTCGCGGAGAACAGTCCACACGTGCCCTACAGGTGAGCTACACTCACTCGCTGGTGAACAAGTTGAACCTGGTGGAGTTGGCGGGCAGCGAGCCAGCTACACTCTCTCGCTGGTGATCGTTCAGCCACCATCCAACAGACAAATCCGCGGCGTGATCCTGGTTCCTGCACCTAATTCACTGCAACATTTTGGCAATCGTGTATCGACAGCTTCGTTGCTCCTAATCATGGGGGTAATTATATACAAGCATTATAAGAAACAATGAAATGGTCCTAGGCTCCGCACCAATGAATTATAAGTGATAAGCGGTTTCCCATCGCTCCGTGCTTCGGAGGGCACGTTAAGGTGTCAGGCCGGGCTGTCATTGATGAATAGCAGTCATTAAGCCATGTTAGAGGCTGACACTAGGAGCTAGCACTACGTGCCTCATACGACAAGCAAGCAAGCATTATCTGATTCTTCGGGTGGACTGTGATCTCATAGTTGTACTAAGTAGTTAGTACAAACCGTTGTTGCACGTTGCAGAGACTCGAAGCTGACGCGCATCCTGCAGGACTCGCTGGGTGGCAACAGCAAGACCATAATGATCGCGAACATCGGCCCCGCGTCGTACAACTACGACGAAACGATCACCACGCTACGGTATGCGCACAGAGCCAAAGGTAAACCGCTGCCATTATTAAAGAGCTAGCTGGGCTCCGCTGCTTTGCCCGCGTCTAACCTTCGCCACCTCCCTTCAGCCCCGTTGCCCGTTGGATGCATAATCCTTCCTTATTGCACCACTACTAAATTCCAAATCTCAAGGCCCACCGGTTTAGGTTGTGCGTTGTTTGTGAGTCAGTGAATCAGTAGGTCTGTCACGGTACTGTTTTATAGATAGATAAACTATAGTCTACCTGGTAGTCGTATCTGGGTACCTGGTTCTTAAGCTGACCGAAAGGTATAGCCTTAAGGTCGTACAGGTTTAGGCACCGACCTCGGCACACTCAGATGATGAGGTAGAAGATTGGTTGTTGACTAATTTTCGGCCCAACATAACACCACAAGGGTACACTACAACGTTCTCATGGGAGACTTTAACGCCAAAGTGGGAGTACAGACTTGCAGAAAATCGAGAATAGGTCCACACGGTTATGGAGATAGGAATCACATGGGGCAAATGCTAGTTAGCTTTTTGGAAAAAGAGGGTTTAATTTTGATGCATTCATTCTTCAAAAAGAAGCCCAGAGGAAGTGGACTTGGCAGAGCCCTGACACTGTGACTAAAAATAAGATTGACTTCATCATGACAGACATCATTCAGGGATGTCTCAGTGATGTATTGAACAGAGCAGGTTCAATACCGGTATTGATCACGACTTGTCCGAGGCTCCTTGAATATCGACCACAAGTTTGAAAGATGCAGTCTGGTGGATCATGCTTCTAGACCTGAACTCAGCACCCCGCGCAGGATTCCCGCGCAATTCTGACCCGCCATTATTCTGATGAACAGCCCGACGTCAGCCTAGACGAGATTGAGATGGCGGGGGTGTCCGAAGTTATACTATCCCCGGTAAGGATAGTATAACTTCGGAGCTCTTGATAGCAGGAAGGGAACCCGTACTTTGAGAGCTTCAGGGGTTATTTAGCACCATTCTTAACTGTGGGAGAACTCCATAGGCGTGGCCCTTTTAAAGAACTACCGAAGTACCGACCTTATTCATTCTTGAGCCACGTCTACAAGTTGTTTTCGAGGTTCATCTCAAATCGTGTTACAAGAAGACTTGCCTCCTGAAAAGGCCTGGTTTTGCGGAGGATTTAGCGCCATAGAACACATACACACAATGCGGCAGGTTATACAGAAGTCTGAGCAGTATAACCAGCCCCTGTTTGTCTTGCACACAGGGGCTGGTTATACTCTTCAGACTCTCGAGGCTCTGTGGACAATGAGAAGGCTTGAAACCTGGGCGGTTCTAGAGTCTTTGCAGCGTTGTCAAGTGGACTAGCGATACAAGTGCGAGCACGATCGAAGTGCTTAGGTTTCTGTATGACGCCGAGACTATGAGTGTCCAAGTACAAAACCAGCAGTCTAAACATATCCAACTGCGCAGGGGAGTGAGACAGGGGGATGTTATATCCCCGGAACTTTTCACTAATGCCTTGGAAGATAAGTTTGGAAAGAAATGGGCAATAATATCGATGGCGACAACATCTCACACTTACGATTTGCCGATGATATCGTCCTAAATCGTCGGTGCAAGACTTGCAAAGTATGCTGACCAACCTAGATGATGCTTCTCGACGCATCGATATTGGAATGAACATAGATATGACCAAGATCATGTTTAACAATTTTATTGACCCCGAAACCGATTGTAGTTAATGGTGTAGTTGTCCGAAAATATGTTTACCTGGGGCAAATATTGCAATTAGGTAAGAACAATTTTGACAAGGAAGCCAAAAGAAGAATTCAGTTGAGTTGGGTAGCATTCGGCAAGCTTCGTCAGGTCTTCTCGTCGTCCATACCACAGTGCCTGAAGACAAAAGTCTTCAATCAGTGCGTCCTACCAGTCATGACTTACGGAGTCAAAACGTGGACACTCACTGTCAAACTAATCCACAAATTTAAGGTCGCTCAAAGAGCTATGAAGAGAGCTATGCTTGGAATTTCTCTGAAGGACAAGATTCGTAATGAAGATATCCGACAGAGAATCAAGGTCACCGACATAGCTCAAAGGATAAACAAGCTGAAGTGGCAGTGGGCTGGTCACATTTACCGAAGAACCGTTAACCGTTGGTGTAAACGAGTTCTCGAGTGGAGACCATGTTTAGACAAACGTAGTGTATGGCCCTGTGGTCAGGTGGAGTGACGACCTGCTAAAAGCGACTGAAAGATAATGGATGAGGAGAGCTGAAGACTGAGCTCAGTGGCGTGCATTAGGAGTGGCCTACGTCCAGCTGTGGACAGATATAGGATGATGATGAAACTAGTCTATCTAAATAGTACCTCTTCAAAAATCCTTTCACTGAAGTATATCTCCTCAAAATTTTATGATTAACGGAATAATAAACTTTTTAGGCACTGCACACTGCATTAACATTTTGACGTTTTTTGTTGGTCGTACTATCTTTGTGTTTAGAATAGAGCATTTTATGAGTCGGCGATAACTTTAGTATGATTTAGCTTAGAGGAATTTAATGAAACTTTAAAGCCCTGGGAAAACTGTTGATTTAGGACCTCGACTTTTACTTAATGATCAGTTTTTCGGTTGCAGCCATCAAGAACAAGCCGGTCCGCAACGAGGACCCGAAGGACGCGAAGCTGCGCGAGTACCAGGCGGAGATCGAGCGCCTCCGAGCGCTCATCGAGCAGCGGAAGGCGGTCGAACGGAAGCCGCGGAAGGCGCCCAAGCCGCGCGACAAGCCGCAACAAGCGCTACAACCGGACAACTGTGAGTACCAGGCGGAGATCGAGCCCCTCCGAGCGCTCATAGAGCAGCGGAAGGCGGTCGAACGGAAGCCGCGGAAGGCGCCCAAGCCGCGCGACAAGCCGCAACAAGCGCTACAACCGGACAACTGTGAGTACCAGGCGGAGATCGAGCCCCTTCGAGCGCTCATCGAGCTGCGGAAGGCGGTCGAACGGAAGCCGCGGAAGGCGCCCAAGCCGCAACAAGCGCTACAACCGGACAACTGTGAGTACCAGGCGGAGATCGAGCGCCTCCGAGCGCTCATCGAGCTGCGGAAGGCGGTCTAACGGAAGCCGCGGAAGGCGCCCAAGCCGCGCGACAAGCCGCAACAAGCGCTACAACCGGACAACTGTGAGTACCAGGCGGAGATCGAGCCCCTCCGAGCGCTCATCAAGCAGCGGAAGGCGGTCGAACGGAAGCCGCGGAAGGCGCCCAAGCCGCAACACGCACTAAAGTACTTATTTAATCTTTCAAAAAGTTTTAGATCCCTACGTAATTTACGATATGTAACCCAAGGTATCAAAAATACAGGACGGAGTAGTAGTTAGTTTCCATGCTGCCATGGAAACTAACTACTAATGACATGTTGCCATGGAAACGAAATAATAACCAGACTATCAAACTCGTGAGTAATAATGCAGATATCTATGGTCAAAAAACACCACGATGGTTGCTGGCAAAGATTTTGAGTTAAGCTCACTGGCGTTTTTTTTTTAGTAGTTACGATGGGTATGGAAATGCTTTAGTAAAAGTAAGTAAAATGCCGGATGTAAGCGCTACCCGTGCGAAGCCGGGGCGTGTCACTAGTACTCTATAAACTCTTTGCTATATCGCAAGAGTCCTCGAGAGTCAGCCCAAAGACCTTTTCATCAGACGCTAGCCATTGAATACAATTGTTTCGAATTTTGGAGGCGTTTTTCTAAGAAACCATTAGTAAATCTGTACATGGGAATCCCTTTTTTGCAGTAATTAGATAGATAAACTAATTAACTACCCTTAAATTATTTAAACTGCATCAAAAAATTGTTAAATGTCAATAGATAAATAAGCGCGTGCGCAGCGGAAATGAAAAGTTCGGTTAAGGCCCACTTGCATAGCCGTCTATTAGCCCCGCGCTAGTGTCTAGTCTGGGTTCAAAATGTAAGACAAGTAGGATAGAGAGAACAGTAGCGCGAAATAGATAACAAGAATTTTTGGACTAACTCACTAGATACTTTGTTTTGTTTTCGTGCAAGTGGGCCTTATAGGTCTATTTTTTTTCTTAGTGAATACTATCATAGTCTAATTTATTCATAGTGTTTCTACCATAAGATTCTAATGGTATCAGCATCGGAGAGATTGATCTCTTTAAATCTGGTTTTGGTACAAAACCTAGGGACCGCCTATTTACACGGGGTTTTATTAAACCTTAAATGAAGTATCTACAGGGGCTCCGAGTGACCTCAATGCTTCCATTGACAGCCGAGGAGGACACATTCAGCATCGAGAGCGAGCACATCCTCGCGGAGTCCACCATAGAACAAGAGAAGAGCAAGACGGAGGAACTGGAGGGACAGATCCGGGCCCTGGAGGACCGCCTCGTGCAGGGCGGCGGCGCCGGCGGCGGAGGGCCTAAGGTACCCTTGTGAACAAGTCATCCCTTATCTTCAGCTCCCCATCTATTTCCATGATAGAATCATAGCATACTAAATTTAAACTATGTTTTGCTATATCGTATCTTTTTAACCCCCGAACGCGAAAAGAGAGGGTGTTATAAGTTTAGGGCAAGTATGTATGTCTATGTGTCTGACTGTGGCATCGTAGCTGCCAAAAGAATTGACCTGATGTGATCGAAATGATTCTTAGCTATAATGAGAGTCGCGATCGTATTTCCTAAACGAATGTAATTATTTCGATGCGTTTTTTTTCTGTTTGAAAGCTGATGTGATCGAGATGGTTCTTACGGCGGTCCAAGGTTATATATATATTTTGTGGTTGTGTTCTTATTTGAGTCATTCATCTCCCATCTTCTGAAACGATCGGACGTAGATACGATCCTGGCCACTAGATGGAACTTTTACAGAGTAACATTTCGATATGTGATCTGTTTCCTTTGTCTAATTAAAAATCCTTATCTATAAATGATAAGGATCAGGTCAGGATGTTCGTGGGACGTTTTTTCTTTATTTAATTGCGGACTAGTCATTTGTTTGACCACGATCTCACCTGATGGAAAGCGATGATGTGGTCGAAGGTGTAGCACGCTTGCCTAGTAGATACCTATTCACTCTGTCTTGAACACACCTGGGTTATATTTTACCGGAAACTGACGAGGGCAGTGCATTCCACTCCTTTGCAGTTCTTATAATAAATGAAAACGCGTAACTCTTCGTTTTTGTGCGAGGTATTTAAACCATAGCCTCTTTCTGAAGCTGGAAAGCGTCACATCTGGCTTGAGCATTGTAAATGTATCTCTCAACTACAGTACTGTCATCTGCATACCCAAAGGTACCGGGCTTCAGAAAGGTCATTAATGTACACTAAAAACAGCGTAGCCAAGAGAACCGATCCCTGAGGTACAACGGCATTGATAGATAGCCATTTGACCAGACGAGCAGTCCTCTAGGACTACTCGAATAGATCGTTCCCTCAAAAAAACAGCTATTTAATTGTATAAGCCAACAGGTAATCCATATGGGGGAAGCTTGTTTAAAAGGCCATGGTGCCAGACCCGATCAAAAGCTTTCGATATATCAAGTGAGACGGTAAGCGCCTCAACATGCATCTCGATGGCTTCGCTCAGTACGAGAGTGGCATACGCGAGAAGATCCCCAGTAGTCCGGTTTCGGCGAAATCCGTATTGCCGGTCACTAAGGAGATCATTGTCTTCAAAGTATGCCAAGAGTCTAACAACAACTTTGCTCCCTACAACCTTGGCTAGCAGAGAACACCGTGCTTTGGATCCCGCTAACCTCCAAAGCAATAACATGTACCTACTAACATAGTATAATAAGTTTGTTACTAACACATTATGGATCTTTATCTGAAATAAATGAATTTATTATTATTATTATTAAAGCATGGCCTCCGACGCAGAATCACTATGATTCCGATCACGGTCCACCCTTCCAACACAACTGTGTACTATAAATCATCCGGATGCCTCCCCTGAACACATTCCCTGACGGCATGACACGGCATATCGTTTGGCACCAAGGCTTTGACCAGGGGGTGGTAAAAAAACCGGCGGCCGAAGCCTACCACCAGGTGATTCGGTTGCTCTTTTGGCACCACCCGAGGGCCCGAGTCACGTTTAGGACATCGAGAGCTGAATCCTACGGACGCGAGCAAACAAACCCTCAAAATATTTTTTATAATTGAAGGATCTGCTGAACAACTTAAACGAGAGTCGGCTGATCCTCGAGCAGCGCAACTCTGAGATCGCGGAGCGCAAGCAGCGCGAGGTGGAGATGCAGCAGCGGATCGAGCTGGAGCAGGAGACCACGGCCAGCGTCACCAGCACCTTTGCCACCTTGCAGCAGGAGGTGGACCACAAGACGCAGAGGCAAGTACATTCTAACAACCTCGCAAGCAGTGCCAGGTGGAGATGCAGCAGCGCATCGAGCTGGAGCAGGAGACCACGGCCAGCGTCACCAGCACCTTTGCTACTCTGCAGCAGGAGGTGCACCACAAGACGCAGTGGCGAGTACATTCTAACAAACTCTCTCGCAGCGAGAGGTGGACATGCAGCAGTGCATCGATCTGGAGCAGGAGACCACGGCCAGCGTCACCAGCACCTTTGCTACTCACTCTGCTCTGCTCTGCTGCAGACAGCAGGAGGTGCACCACAAGACGCAGAGGCAAGTACATTCTAACAACCTCGCAAGCAGCGCCAGTTGGAGATGCAGCAGCGAATATAGCTGGAGCAGGAGACCACGGCCAGAGTCAGCAGCACCTTTGCCACTTTGCAGCAGGAGGTGAACCACAAGACGCAGAGGCGAGTCGAGTACATTATTCTAGGGTCTCTACCCTAGAAGAATGTACTCGACTCGATGAGAGCTTCACTACTCGAAAAGTTGCGCGAAGTTAGACAAGGAAACAGTGGTCGCTTCACTTCGCCTCAGGATGTCTCGGGTGACTTCTTTTAGATCCCGAAATAGGACACAGCAGAAACCACTTCAAAATGTTCCTCGCGGCTGAGATCCTCGCGAAGTCGGCCGAGTAGTGTGCAGGTGACGCTTATCGTCTTTTTAAGCTATCCAGTTGCTTGCCGCGCGCGCACTCGCATGTATGCGCTCAGTACTGCGCAATGTTTGCTAGTTTTAAATATGAGACGGCCTGGTTGCAGGTTAAAAAAGTGCCTGGCGAAGTACGCGTGCCTGCGCGAGGAGGCGGTGGAGCAGCGCGAGGCGCACGATGGGGAGCGGCGCGAGCACGAGGCGCTGCAGGCCGCGCTCATCAACGAGCTGCGCCGCCGCCTTCTGGTGGCGGACAGCTTCGTGCCGCTCGCCGGCCGCCCCGCCGTGCTGCGCGCGCGCTACTGCGACGACACGGAGACCTGGGACCTGCGCGACCTCAGGTGAAAACGAGGGCCGCAAGCCGCGCTCATCAATGAGCTGCGCCGCCACCTGCTGGTGGCGGACAGCTTCGTGCCGCTCGCCGGCTGCCCCGCCGTGCTGCGCGCGCGCTACTGCGACGACTTTAAGTGACCTGGAACCTGCGCGACCTCAAGAGAGCACGAGGCGCCGCAGGCCGCGGCGAGTGAGGTCACGTAGAGTATTGTAATAGAGTGTTTTGTACCCAACAGAAGGATTCAACTGGGCTGGGCAGCGTTCGGAAAGCTTCGTCGGGTCTTCTCGTCGTCCATTCCACAGTATCCGAACAGCGCTGTGCGTTTTACCAATGCTGACATATGGTGGACTCACAGTAGGACTAGTCCACAAATTTAAAGTCGCCGAACGAGCTATGAAGAGTTATGCTTGGAGTTTCTCTAAAGGAGAAGAGAACCAAAGTCATCGACATAGCTCGAAGGATTAACAAGCTGAAGTGACAGTAGGTGGACACACAAGGATGGACAATCGCTCGTGTAGGCGTGTCTTCGAATGGAGACCGCGACTTTGCAAGCGTAGTGTGGGGCATCTACCCAACACCACAGGTAAAGTGACGACCTGCGAGAACTGCAGAAACTGGATGAGAAAGGCAAACATCGGGCTCTGTGGTGTTTACTGGGAGAATCCAGCAGCGGACGAACACAGGCTGATGATGATGAGTATATGTAATAATAATGTGTTGTTTCTGTGTTTCAGTGGCGCGGAGCCCCTGTCGGAGCGGCCGGTGTGCGGGGCGGGGCGGCGGCCGACGTGCGCGGTGGCGTTGTCGGCGCGCCTGCCGCGGCATCGTGCGGAGAACCTGCTGGACCTGGCGCCGCTGCCGCTGCCCGCCACAACGCGCGTCTACACGCAGCAGCACCACCATGCGCAGGTCACTATATCATAACTTCATAGCAAGCACAACTGACCACATATTGCAGCCTCACATAAATCACGAGACGAGTGTGACGACTGCCTCGGGGTTCACATGATGCCAGAATAGATCAACATATTAGTATGTTGTGTGTAGTGTTGTGTAGTAGTGGGTGAGTATTTCAGTCCTTTAAGCGTTTCCATAGGACACTTTTCTGTGAAGAAGAATAGGGTTGCCTTATTTACTTATCATACAATCAGAGCCGTACTTTGGAAGATTGTCTATACCACAGGGTTTCGACAATCTTCAAATGTACGGTTTCAAATTGACGAAATGCCATCAACGTCAGATTCTGGCTTGATGGCATTTCGTCGATGTACAACCCGTCGTGGTGCCCCTACCTACATTTACTCCGACAACGCAACCGCTTTTGTTGGAGCCTCAAATACATTACAAGATTTGTACGACTTCTCCGTGAGTAGAGGGCTACATTGGTAGTTCATTTCACTTCGGACGCCGTAATGTTGGACGAAGCACTAAAACCACAATTTAAGGAAAACTAGAAACACTTTTTTCAATGCAAAGCTACGCAAGATTTTGCAATCCGGAGTTTCGGGTGTCTGGGTTCTGTTTTGTATGCTGTTAAATAAACAAAGTATCCCGGTTATTTCCAGGCCGCGCCCCCCCCTTTGAAGAAGGAGGTGCCGCTGGACCCCCCGGCGCCGCGCAAGTCCGCGCGCCCCCCGCCGCGCGCCGCCACCGCGCACCGCCTCGGCACCGCCGGCGTGCGGTAGGGACACACTACTGAGCAAGGATCCATCGCGAGAACAAACAGTACTACGTTTAAAGTTAAATCTATTGCCGAACAACATCTTGCGCTTTGAATATAGACCTCCACTCGTGGCTCGATATTTGAATAATAGATAGAACATTGAACTTTAATCGTAGTTTAATCGTACATTAATCGAGGCTTCTAACTGGAGAGCTCATAGTAGTCGACAAGTGAACATCGCCGAGAGTCATCTCAGGGCCTACTCTCATTCTAAAACACGCGGTTTCGGGTATAGTTCCGAAAGATCGATTGGGTGATCACAAAAATATTGCTACCCCACAGAGTGGAATTTTAAAAAAAACATTTATTTTTCCCCATACACTACCAACGGAAGCTACTTTGAAATGGTCACGTCTCTACCTCCTGTGGCTTGGGCTGTGTGTAGTCGGTTAGTCAATCAAGGACAAAACTGTTTTATATATTTCAATTACATTATTTACGTAGCTTTTATTAAGTAGTAATATCAGTCCTGCCTCGATTATGTTGTTGCAATGCAACCTCATTTCTTTTTTAGTCGTAAATCTTTAGAAAATAATATCTCTTACGATTGACAGCGCGAAAGTTACAGTTTTCAAATGATTAGAGTACCGACCTTCCGATACTAAGCCCGAAACTTCGTTTTTTTAAATTAGGGTACAGCCTCCATGCCGGTGTCATAGTAACTGATATGATACTATGACCCTGGTAAGTATTTTAGGTGTCTATAGTATAGAATAGATACATGCATACCATAGTATAGTAGGTTTATTGACAATAGCATTGATGACGCATAGTTATTATGGTATAACTTATGTTCAATTGATGGAGTATTGTTCACCTCTCGACTATGTTCGCCCGTTAAAAGCCAATTTCCACATTTGTTAAAGAAAATATATGGACACTATGTAATAACAGTTTTATAGTACACGCGACGGATCTTGACCGCTCTGAAAACAGACTACAGAGTTAAGCAAATATTCAATTATTACAGCAGAAGCTTTGAACCCTAAAATATTTATTGCAACGCTTCTGCCTGCTAACTTCACGGCGGCCAATATCCGTCGCGCGCACTATACCTGCTGCTATGTACTCTGAAAAAAGTTCTGCGAACGATCCCGGTCCAAAGTACCCAGTGAAGTCACGGAATGTGGATGTATTGTAAAATATGGGCGACTGCAATCGCACCGACGCGACGAAAACTTACAACCGAAATCAGACTCAAATAACGCTAGTTAGCATTAAATACTGACAAAATCCTTACAAAAAGAACGATTTGATGCTAACTAGAAATAAATCGACGTCTCCTAGTTCGGCAGGAAGTATACATTATTTATTGAAACGAAGGGCTCGAAATTATAGTGTAAAATTATGATGGAACGCGTGCGGATTGCAGTGCGCCGATCACTAAACTAAGGCTCGTAGTTAATAGTAATTATGGCGAAGTTATTGTTTAAAAACGAAACAAATGTCGCCGCGCGACACCCCTCAAGCACCGCCTTGAGGCCGCGCTCGCGCCGACAGATAGACAAACCTGCCGATATATACATTTATACCCTGATCTCGAAACGAGATCGGTTGATTATTGCGAAATTTTTGTATGGTTACTGTTTAAAACGATCACTTTCGATGGGTACGGGAGAACTGCCCCCTCCCCTCCTCCTTTGGTTAGACTTTGTGATGTGTTCGATATCACTTCGCAAGAAAATGTATGATTTGGCAGACGTGTATAGTTTATACCTCGGTACTAGGAGTAGGTTGTCACAAATTCCATTGAGTGGCGATGCGTTGATCTCAGTCGCGATAATTCCCAGTATTTTTCGCAAACATGCTTTGTTATAATTTATTTGTCCTTCTGAGACTAACTAACATACTCAAAGACGTCAATTGGCGCTAATTTAGCGTTATATTGCCAAAATCCGTTATAAACAAGCGATTTAATTATTAAAGTTAATTGGTGTCTCTGAGTGCGACTGTAACTGAGACAATTGTTGTCCGAATTTTTGGTTCGTTTAGTCAGTTTAGGTTGTCGTTTGTTTTGTATAAGATTTTTATTTTACTTGTTGTTTTGTAAAATTTTATTTTGTGCTTCGACGGCCGCGTGATATTAGATAGTTTAATATAATTGTGTATATAAATTCAGCTGTAATCGCGTATTTATGGTGAATTTTTAGTATTTTTTAAGTTGCGAGTTATTGTAACCGAGTATAGAAATCTATCTCTCTACGGTGTGAATGTGTTGTAGAGGAATTCCAAATCCAAAGGGATGAGATCCAAATATTATATTATGTTCAAATGCGTTACCAAAGAGTGAACAGTTCATTCCAGGAAGTGCCCGCGAACGGTGTCGACTTTCGTACAGTACCGTCTCCATCGCTCGTCGACTCATTGTGGGCGTATCATTTCCAGACACGGTTTCTAGTCAATGACCCTTGTATACAAATAATGTAAATAATATTTTAGCTATTTCGAAAGTATAGAAAATAATGTATGATTATGTATGGTGTATGGTTATGTTGCTATTGTTCGCACAATAATACTATTTGAATACCGGAATCTAATTGCTCTTATGAAATGAACTTGTCTATTTATTTAAATAATTCTAGAGATATATTTGTTGTGGGATGTAGGTAACGGCTTTGTATTCTTGGATGTAAGTTATTCAGTATTGATTATATTGGCTTTATATTTGTTGAATTACAGTGAAGGGTGAATCATGTGATATTTATTTGGAGACCGCTAGTCAGCTGTGCCGCGTACACGCTTATACTCACTAATAAAATGTTTTAATATTTTTTTGGATTTTCTTATTTTTAGTACCCACCAATTTCCTTAACTTTCAATTAAGTAGGTCATCATCATCATCATCATCATCATCATCATCGTGTCAGCCCTTAGAAGTCCACTGCTGAACATAGGCCTCCCCCAAAGAGCGCCATGACAAGCGATCTTGTGCCACCACCATCTGCCGACTTCCTGCGATGGCTACAATGTCGTCGGTCCATTGTGTGGGGGGTCTCCCCACACTTCGCTTGCTTGTTTGTGTCCACTATTCGAGAACTTTTATTCCCCAGCGGTTTCGACATAGCTCTCAGAGTCATTTCGGATTCTATCACGTAGTGAAACACGGAGCATAGCTCTCTCCATTGCACGCTGCGCAACTCTGAGCTTGTGTATGAGACCAATAGTTAGCGACCATGTCTCAGTGCCGTATGTCATCACTGGCAATACGCACTGATTATAAACTTTCGTCTTAAGGCTCTGCTGTATCTGCGACGAGAAGATATGGCGTAATTTCTTGAACGCTGCCCATCTGAGTTGGATTCGTCGGTTGACCTCTTTGTCGAAGTTGGATCTACCCAGTTGGATCGTCAGACCTAAGTAGACAACAGCAACAGCTTCGATAATATCATTCCCAACATAAATCGGCATGGGTGCGACATGGGCATTTGACATGATGTTCGTCTCTTACCCATGTTCATTTTAAGACCCACCTGTTGGGAAACAATATTGAGGTCACTGACCGGGCACTGACAGGGGAGGGCTGCCCCCTGGTAAGTTGAATTGAAGGATTTCAAACAGTATCCACAGAATAAATGGTATTACCATATCGATCGACAACTGAGTTATCGAAGGGTTCTGAATCAGGGGGCTGGAGCCACATCTTCATAGTCTCATACAACTCTCCTCACCGATGAAGTCTTATCATATCGGTAATTTTAAATACTATATACTTACGTGTTGTTGCTTGGTGCTGGTTCTTCACAGCAAATTCTTTGAAGCAAACAAGTCACAGTAACAACAAAACTGTATATTGGTCAATACAAAAGGAAAATTCGTTATATATTTCGTTAGAAGCAAAGAGTATAGTAATATAGAGGGTTAGAAGTATCGGTGTCTGAGATTTGATTTGGTCATACGATCATACGAATCAAATAGAATAATATCACTACCTATTTCGCGGCTTCATGATACGAATCTTATTTTTCCCGCTCTCGAAGTCATAGACAAATCGGTGCCATGATAGAAATAATGACAGTACAATATAATGTCACTGTCAAATGTAATTTCCGCTATCTGATTTACAAACTTATCTACCTACTTGTCATGCTACAATCGAAGTCTCCCAGTTTTTGAACGATTAGCTAGTGTTGGGAAATGGATAACATTTGCTATCGATATTTGAAGTTTTATGAATAAGAATATAACAGCAAATGCCATGCCTCTTTACATAATAATAGTCTGCAATGTGTCCATCTTTCCCTGCGTTCGTGATGATGTGGGCAGTTTCGAAATGTACATTTTTAAGAAGCCGTTCTCTTAGAACATTTTCAACACTTTTGTCATTTTTGCAACTTTTGACACTACCTATCCTTTCCAAACCGAATGAAAAACGACCCTATCTTTAACGGAATAAAGTCAATTTTTCTATGTCAACATGTCATCGAAACGATCGAAAACGTTCAGAACGCTAATTAATTAATAATATTTAGCGTTATTAACAGTTATTTTTGCCATTTGCTACAAAACGAAGGGCCCCTTTGTGCGGATAGTAAAAATAGTACATATTTAATCTTTGGTGTGGGACTTGTGAAGCTGCAGACTTGTTATTATTATTATTATCACGTTTTATGATTACCCACTCAAAAGTTTTAATCTAATTATTTTTTCGACTAATAAATATTATATAGAAGATGTTCTAACCTTTCAACAACTGTTGACCTCTTGGTATAACATTCAGCAAAACATATTTTCTAAATTTTTCTTTTGACAAGTTTGTTAGTTTGGTAAAGTTGATTTATATTTCTTTAATTTAAGACAGAAAATGTTGTTGTAATATTAAATTATGAACAAAGAGTATACAAATACTACGTATTATGATGTTGAATTCCAATGCCGCAAACTGCTACGAAACTTTTCGTCAGCCGCATTGCGCCTTCGTGATCCATGTGAACGCCATGTTGAATTCAATTGCTTCTAGCAGCCTAGGAGCTTTTTATAGAAACTAGTTAATTAACGAAATGAAAATATGTTTATGGTAGGTAATAGCTGATTTGAAATATTTTTACCTGACTGCGTGACGCAAAGGAGGGTTGTGTTTATCAGCCTATGTACATAAGTATGTTTATTTCATTATGGCACTCTAGAGACCAAACATGTCGGCCGATTTTGATGATTCTTATGTCAATCGATTTATCTTAAACTTGCGTCATTAAAGACATAAAAGTTTTCAAAATTAATAATATGGTGACAACCAGACGCCATATAGTGAAAAAGAAAAAAAAAAGTAGACGAATAAATAGCGAGTGAATGGTGTATCATTGAATAGGTATTTGAAAATCATCTATAAGTTTATCTTATCATTTTTCTTTTCGAATTGTTATAGATCCTTAGATCTGTTACGATTTAAAGTTGGTTTAAGGTTAGGTTATTTCAAGACTGATGACCAAAACTTATAGAGTGGGGTAACAAATTACCAATATAAATAATTATTTTAAATATAAAACAAAAAGTTAAAAATAATAAATAATAAAACATTGTAAACTAAACAAGCGAGCCTTCACATCAAGTTCTATTTTATCACCACTCGTTCAATCTCACTACACTAATAGGAAACCCGAAGCTCTGTTTTATCATCGCTGGGCTCTGTTTTTATTTTAACTCTAGCATCGTGTGCACTCACTGATCGACAGTTTCACTGTTACTTTTCACGAAATCACTCCCATAGATTTCCGGAGAGCGAGAGGAAAGATGCTCGCCAGGTTCTAAGCTGATCCCGTCAAAGGAGAAATTCAATGAAATGAATGAGTTTTTATATGATACTATGGTAATTGTTTTATTTTATTTTCTATCTATGTCATCAATAAGATTTGAAATTGACATACATAACAAAAATATCGTAAATTATGTCTGGTTGATGATTTTTATATTAAATATTCTAAATTCTGCTTTTAACAAATGTGACTAATTTATGTTTCCATAATTTGCAAAATATTGTATATTTTTAAATATTATTTGAGCCTGAGAACGGTAAAGTTAAACCAAAAACTTTGTATATAAAAGCAGCTTAAAATTTTCTAATTAGATAAACCATTAATATTGTTAATATAAATATATGGACCGTTAATATTGTCTGTTTGATCTATGGTTATTGATTGACAACTAAAACCATCGACTTTACTTACAACGATGTAATTGAACACCACTAATCTTGTAACGGTCGCGCAAATTCAAAAAGTTTCGTGGCTTTGTTTCGGTTACAAAATGTAAAATCACTCATAAAATATTAAATATCCTCAAGAATGACAAAATTAAAGGACTATCAAGTTATAGACGTTTTCCGCGGCGGTACATTCTACAAAGTAAGACACAAGGTCACCAACAACGTATTCGCGTGGAAAGCGTACAATTGCTGCGCGTACTCCGACGAACAAATACAAAACGTCGTCAACGAAGTGAAAACAATAAGCGAAGTGTCATCGGACAGCCTACTACGATACTACGACACAATTCTGCACGGCCCGACCAAGACTTTATATTTTGTCCTTGAATACAACTCATGGCGGAGTTTGCTGGACTTGCTGCAGGAATGCAAGGTCGCCGACAAATACGTCGTCGAGAGCTTTGTCTGGCACCTGCTACACGAGCTAGCGCGGGTGTGTAAAGCCATAGCAGACTTGAGCGTCGTAGTTCTAAGGAAATGCATTTCCTCCGCGTCCGTCTTTGTGAGCAACAGCGGCGAGCTCCGGGTCAACTGCTTCGACTTGGCGCCGGCTGCGGAGCCCTCGGGCGTCATGCGACAGATTGGGGAGGTGATTCGCACGCTATGCTACCGCCCCGGCATCTCTGATGACAACATAAAGGATTCTCTCTACAGTGACGACCTTAGAGACATCATAAGCTTTCTCACCGAAGACAGAAGCTCTCCCCTGAGTCCCGACGTCGTCCTCTACCATCCAACTATCCTAATACACTTAGAAACATTTTCCGGGCTTAAACAATTAGGTGACATACTTGTGTCAACAGAATACTCTCACTCAACATCAGAGCTAAACAAGTGTGACTCTGAAAAGGCTGTAGAACGGTGCCGAGCTGTAGAACCACTGCCCAGGACTATATTCAATGTTGGAGACAGCCCAATCTACTGCAATATAAGTCCTAAAAGAAAACTGAACTCGGAAATAAAGGAAGCTAATTTGAGTCATGGTTCACTGTCCCCTACATTAGCTGCACTGGCGCTAGAGCTGCCTGGCTATATGCCTCGAAGTCGAAAACCTTATAGTGAAGCTTTGGAGCCCTACAATCGCCCTCAAGTGATCTCGGAACAGACTTTTAGCCAGGAATGGATGTCGCGCCTCATGGCGCTGCGACAGCGCGAGGAATCAATCAACAAGCGAGAAAGAAACCTCATTGCCAAGGAAATAGTCAGCAGTCCAGCTGTGAAAGTGATTCCACTGAGCCAGTCTCAAGATTTGCTCTGTGAGGGTGACAGTAATGGCATAACCTTGCCTCCTGTGATGGCCCAGGCGAAAGACAAGCCAGCCGAGTGGGTGTCGAGGCGGCGCCGGCGCACGGCTGGCTCATTGCGCGCCCGGGGGCGTAGGAAGACCTATGGTTACGAAGACCTTGATAGCTCTCTCTCTGCAGATGCAGGGGATGAAAGCATGGTCATTACAGCCACCAAGTTCACTGCAGACAACATGCCGCACCGCAATATATTCCCAGAAGTTTCTACCAAGAAAGTTCACTTCACATCCGCCAACCCCTTCACAGAGAGTGACGAGAGTGTGACCCTTACATTCTATGAGTTAGAAACTGTTGACAATCAAGTGCCTCGCCGGAATACATCACAGAAAGATATCAGTAAGTTCAAGTATTTAGATATAGAGAAGATAGCTACTGAAAAGAGAGCTGCAATGAACTGGAGTCACTCTTCACCTTCCAAACAAGCTAAAGTCACTAAAAATGCGTTTAATGACATCTCTAATCACAGCAGCCTCAGGAAGACCCCTTCGAAGACTAGTTTGTTATCGAGAGGGTCAGATTCTTCGAGGTTTTCTATGATGTCGGCTAAGAGCCACTGGAGTACAGACTCCTCAGCTAGTAAGATGAGTGATGGTGGCATATTTGAGAGGACTCGCTCCAGCATCAGACAGACCCTCGCCCAGACTCCTATTGCACCAGATATGAAGAAAAAGAGTCGCAAATCTTTTATACAATTTAAAACACCCTTCAAGTTCATGTCTTCTACTAAATACTAAGTAAGTCTTTTTTACTTTTGATCTCCTTAGGAGAGTTTTATAGAATGTATTTAATTGTAATTTTTGAGCTATTTTTAAAATGGTTGTGGTTTATAATTAAATGAAGTTAACTTTAGCTCATTAGCATAAGCATCTAAGCATCCATTAGCATAAGCATCTAAGCATCCATTAGCATAAGCATCTAAGCATCCATTAGCATAAGCATCTAAGCATCCATTTGTCTGCTGTTCCTTAGTTTTAGTTATGATTTGGAACCAGATAAATTAATTTTTATTTGTACAATGAAATACGGACACCAACCCACCCTAACCCTAGAATAGAGAAATTATAGAAAGTTTCTATATTATTGTATTGTAATATATGTATAATTTGAAAGTTATTAATCAATTTTATTGTGAGACAGTGTAAGAATACTGTTATTTTATTGTAATCAAATAAATGTAATAGGATTTTAAAGATTGTAATTAATTATATTACATTTTAAAACAAATATGTATGTTATAAAAAAAAAAAGATTTTATAAAAAAAAAGTGTAAACAATTTATTATTAAGCTAATAAACTTTGTAGTCTATCAGTCTTCCAATAATAAACGAAGTCAAATTTTATATCAGAAATAATTGCTTATTCTTAATTTCAAGATATTAAATGTGTGTAACAATTTTAAGTTAGCTTTTATGAACTATGAATAAGTTGCCATATTTTGTGTGAGAACATTAACATTAAGGTAAACCAGTAAAAGAATTAAATGTAGAAAACAACATTTAGTGTTTTATTTCATCACAACTTTTCATCACTGAATTTTATAAAGTTCACAAGCAGGCGTCGGAGGTTCACTTGTCTGCGTATCAATCAACTTATTTCTTCTTATTTAGTGCCTTGTCAGCTCCATCCACAAACTTCTTGGGCAGTCCATACTTCTCTATGAGGAGTTTTGCGACAAAATGTGTCTGAAACAGAATAAAAGTCTGCGTTAAAAGGAGATTCTCTAATTACTTGGTAAACTTACTGCTTTATTCTGAACTAGTGGCTCGCTCCTGGTTCACACGGGTAGCTAAGGGTTTCTCTTTATTTGTACACAATTATACCTGTGTTTTGATTGACTAATTTGTACAGAAACGGTTATTGTGACTTAACTATATAGCCTCGTCGTCTTTTTTGTGGGTAATGATTATTTACTAACATGTATTTTGTTGTCACCTCCTTGTACTCATTGTTCATCCAAAGGTTGTCTGTAAGAGATTATCTATCTATCTATATTAAAAATATGAATTAAACCAATGCAAAAGTATAGCTGCAACACACCAATAAGCGTAATTCTAAAACTTTGGCAGCAACGTTTGGGGTCCTTAATGACAGAATTGTTATTATTTTGTTTCCATGGAAACGTCATTCCGTTCTTTACAACAAGTAAACAACATTTTTATGGCAATTTTTTGGAACCTTGAGTTACATTATAGCAATATTTGTAGGCATCTCCAATATTTTGATAAATAAAATACAGCCCATGTTACTCGCTGATAATTTAGCTTTCTATACATAAAATAATTTTTAAAATTAGTTCACTTTTTTTTTGAGTTTATCTACTACTAATAAACACACATACAAACAAAAAAAACATACAATAAATCAAATCTTTCCTCTTTATAACATAGTGTAGATGTAGATAAATCCAAATTGTCCTAGGCACGCCTGTTTATTCCGAATACCAGTATAAATATAATTATGCAATTTTGATACTAAAATATCGTTACGAGTATTTATTAGAAGCAAAAAAATAACGGTACTAACTATATCACTATAATAGGTACTTGTCTGGAGGGGTGGCGAGCTGACTCTGAGCGTTATGGATTTTTAACGATATTTGAAGCCTACATTGTACCTATGTTTTTAAGTAACAAGTCGACTATTCAAGACACTGAACCTAAACTGGTATTTTCAATATTTATATTTGGTTTTTTTAATTTTTGTTTTTTTATATAGTTAATTCGAAAACGATTGGACCGATTTTGAACGGGTTTCCGGCGTTGCAGTTTAGGCGCGGATGTAATAGAGATACGGAATTCGGAGTGTTCTTCTGGTTACTGGCATTACTAAAAATAGTTTAAATTTAACTGTTGATACTGGCAGGACTTGCTCATTATCCTAGAGCAGGGCGTTGTGATGAGATTTTTTTATTCTTATGGGCCAGGACTTAGTCAAAACGTAATTGAATTACTAAATTGATTTATTGCTAAATTAAAAACAACATTGAATTACAAAATGGATTTATTGCTAAATTAAAAACACCATTGAATTATTAAATTGATATATAGCTAAATTCAAAACATAATTGAATTACTAAATTGATTTATTTCTAAACGAAATCTTTAGCACCATTTCTTTCTTATTTTAGTAAAGTGAGAATCCGCTTGGCGGCAGCACCTTAAGGTTGCGTTAGTTTAGCTGTGTGTAACTATATTTTTATATGTTAACACCGTGTTTCTGCAGTGGGTTTCCCTGCAGCATGAGCTGGTCGGCCTTGGAGCCGGGCGAGCGCGTGACGCCGCACGTGGCCGCCACGCTCACCTGGTACGGTACGCCTGCGCCAGCCGCGGCAGGCTGAACCCGAACGTGCGCCAGCAGTGGGTAGTTACCTGGTCTCCCTGCAGCATGAGCTGGTCGGCCTTGGATACGGGCGCGCGCGTGTCGCCGCATGTGGGCGCCATGCTCACCTGGCATGCGTGCGCCAGCCGCGGCAGGCTGAACCCGAACGTGCGCCAGCAGTGGGTAGTTACCTGGTCTCCCTGGAGCATGAGCTGGTCGGCCTTGGATACGGGCGCGCGCGTGTCGCCGTATGTGGACGCCATGCCCACCTGGCATGCGTGCAACAGCCGCGTCAGGCTGAACCCGAACGTGCGCCAGCTGTGGGTAGTTACCTGGTCTCCCTGCAGCATGAGCTGGTCGGCCTTGGAGTCGAATGCGCGCGTGACGCCGCACGTGGGTGCCATGCCCACCTGGCATGCGTGCGCCAGCCGCGGCAGGCTGAACCCGAACGTGCGCCAGCAGTGGGTAGTTACCTGGTCTCCCTGCAGCATGAGCTGGTCGGCCTTGGAGCCGGGCGCGCGCGTGACGCCGCACGTGGCCGCCACGCCCACCTGGCACGCGTGCGCCAGCAGTGGGTAGTTACCTGGTCTCCCTTCAGCATGAGCTGGTCGGCCTTGGAGCAGGGCGCGCGCGTGACGCCGCACGTGGGCGCCATGCCCACCTGGCATGCGTGCGCCAGCCGCGGCAGGCTGAACCCGAACGTGCGCCAGCAGTGGGTAGTTACCTGGTCTCCCTGCAGCATGAGCTGGTCGGCCTTGGAGCCGGGCGCGCGCGTGACGCCGCACGTGGCCGCCACGCCCACCTGGCACGCGTGCGCCAGCCGCGGCAGGCTGAACCCGAACGTGCGCCAGCAGTGGGTAGTTACCTGGTCTCCCTTCAGCATGAGCTGGTCGGCCTTGGAGCAGGGCGCGCGCGTGACGCCGCACGTGGGCGCCATGCCCACCTGGCATGCGTGCGCCAGCCGCGGCAGGCTGAACCCAAACGTGCGCCAGCAGTGGGTAGTTACCTGGTCTCCCTGCAGCATGAGCTGGTCGGCCTTGGAGCCGGGCGCGCGCGTGACGCCGCACGTGGCCGCCACGCCCACCTGGCACGCGTGCGCCAGCCGCGGCAGGCTGAACCCGAACGTGCGCCAGCAGTGGGTAGTTACCTGGTCTCCCTTCAGCATGAGCTGGTCGGCCTTGGAGCAGGGCGCGCGCGTGATGCCGCAAGTGGGCGCCATGCCCACCTGGCATGCGTGCGCCAGCCGCGGCAGGCTGAACCCGAACGTGCGCCAGCAGTGGGTAGTTACCTGGTCTCCCTGCAGCATGAGCTGGTCGGCCTTGGAGCCAGGCGCGCGCGTGACGCCGCACGTGGCCGCCACGCCCACCTGGCACGCGTGCGCCAGCCGCGGCAGGCTGAACCCGAACGCCTCCAGGTTGGACACCAGCGTCACCTGGAACATAGACAGGGAACTATAGTCCTTTTCATTTTCGATCCGATCCGTGTGACAAATGTTCAAATGTTTCGAACAAGTGCGGGCGTTTATCAAAGAAACAGGTACCTGTTACGAACCGGAAATCAACATCATCAGCCCGTGTCAGTGCACTGCTGGAAATAGGCCTCTCCCAAAGCACGCTACAGAGCCCGATCTTCGGTTCTTGTCTTGCAACTGCTGCCAGCCACTTTGCGTACTTATATCGTCGCCCCACCTAGTTGAAGGGCGCCCTACACTACGGTTACCGAGTCGCGGTCTTCACTCAAGAACACGTCTACCCCATAGGTTATCAGTCCTTCGACAGATATGACCAGCCCACTGACACTTCAGCTTACTAATCCGAAGGGCTATGTCGACAACTTTGGTTATCTGTCAGATCACCTCATTCCGGATACGATCTTTCAGAGAAACTCCAAGTATAGCCCTTTCCATAGCCCGCTGAGCAACCTTAAATTGGTGGACTAGTAGTTCCGTGAGTGCCCACGACTCGGCTCCGTATGTCATAACAGGTAGGACACACTAAACTTGTTGAAGACATTTGTCTTCAAACTTTGCGGTATTGGCGACGAGAAGACTGGACGAAGTTTCGCAAATGCAGCCCAACTGTATTCTTCTGCGGGTCTCTCTCTTGAAGTTGTTTTTATCTAGTTGCAAAGTTTGCCTCAGATAAACATACTCCTGAACAACTTCGAGAGCAGTTCCGTTAACAGTAATTGGTTCCGGAATAACATGTTCGTTGAACATAACCTTTGTTTTATCCAAGTTTATCCGGAGACCAATGCGTTGAGACGAATCAGCTAGGCTGTCCAACATCTGTTGCAAGTCCTGCAACCATGACGATGTCATCTGCGAATCCCAAGTGTGAGATGTATTCATCGTTAATGTTAATGCCACATCCTTTCCAGTCAAGTCTTAAAGATATCCTCCAATGCATTCGAGAACAATTTCGGAGAAATAACGTAAATCACGTTTTTTGTTTTTTTATCCTTTGCCCACACTCGTGCACGTTAACAAACACATAATCAGCAGTCATTCTGACTATGACGTTTATCGTTAATGTTGCCAGCTTCGTCTGTTACTCAAATGAGTCGGGAACTAGCAAAGCCTTGGGGACATTGGGTAAAATATTTCTATTATTTAGGAAACAAAATAATTACCCGTGACTGAAATTATCTGCGAATTGCAATAGCCAGTTATTTGCCCTTTGTCCCGAAGCTTGAAAGTTGTCTGGTTTCCGATTCCGTACATAACAGACCAAGCATCGAACATCAGAGAGTTTTTGGTCGGGATTGTTGGCAGCCTCCTGGATGACGATTCGGTTCAAAGATAATGTAAATATGATTCGGTTTTCCAAAGATTTTAGCTAATCGGCTTCATCAAAATCGAATGAAAATACGCGCAACGGCCGAAATAAGCAGCTCCTGAGGCCTGCCAACGGCTCTGGCTGCGACGTAGGAGGGGGCACTAAGAGAGGGAACTTGTAAGAGTGAACCCGACGAAGTTGTGCGATTATCCAGCCCGTTCGCAGAGAAGCCGCCGTACATGAGCGCTCACTTGTGGCCACCATCCTAGATCAAATTTTCATGATCTCGAGGTAAGATTTAGGCTCTAATAGCCACCTTTTTCCTACACGTGGTCACTCTTCGCCACGTCTTGTTTAAACCATGGACTTACCAATGCATTTTGTCGGCAGTGTGGTCAGCGCCCGTCTCTACTAAGGTTTGGATAACGTTGACACTTTTAAAACGTTACACGACATCACGTGGACGCTATACTCGTATATACTGATTTTTCTAAGGCCTTTTGATAAGGTAAATCATTCTATTTTAATTATGAAACTTTCTTCTGTATGTGGTATTCACGGCGATTTGCTGCGCTGGGATAAATCTTACGTGACAAATCGCAGTCAAATGGTAGCTATAAAATTGTATTTCTCTGTACCCTCGCATACAACTTCTTGTATCCCGCAAGGATCATATCTTGGCGCGTTACTTTTTACTATCTTCATAAATGATCTCATTCATCGTTTGCATAGTGACTGTCTTCTATATGATGACGATCGTAAAATCTTTCGTACCATTGAGGATATTAGTGATTGCTTTATATTGCAAAAGGATATTGAAGCTGTCATCAGTGACTGGTGTTAGAGTAACAAAATGTACCTTCACATAGGAAAATGCTTTGTTATGTCGTTTTCTCCTAAGCAGCCTAAATTTATATTTGATTACAGAATAACAAACACAATACTTGAACGTAGCGATTGCGTAGGAATGTAGCGAGAGATTTAGGTGTTTACTTTGATTCGAAGCTCTCATTTTGCCCTCACTATGATCACGCATGGGCGTCGCCAAGGGGGGGCAGCTGCCCCCCCCCCCCCCTAGAGATTCAAAAAAAGGTAGCCAAATGCAGAGAAACCAAAGTATGTCCCAAGCTAGTCGTTTGACTGATTATTTTCCATTTGACTTTAATTCCATTCCAAGTGCTATCCGCACTGCTACACGGTGAGGTCCTCGGGTTAGCGGTAACCTGCAGTTATCCGGGTTGAACTGGGTTCCCATGCTCTATTTATGTCTCTTCCTGCTGAATGCTTACGATTATAATGTTTTGAGTTTCGGTTCTAGAAAGCCATTGAAATTAACAATCAGGATACCTAAGGGAAAATATATCACATAAATAATCATTTTATTATGTACAGCTTCTTGATTCGAAAAAAACCTTGAATAACTGTATTATTTTTGGCATATACATACTTTAAATAAACACTTTTTTTTTGTTTTATATCCTCGGTTTCTCTATAACATTTCCTCATTTAAAAAAAATGCAATCTTTGTATTAATTCTAATATGCACCCAAAGATATTGGCGGGAAATCGCCGATCAAAACTTATTTTTGGTGAATGGCATAGGTAGTACAATAAATTACATAATGTATTATAATAGCCGGGCACCGTTAATCAAATAGTTAACTTCGTTAATCGTTAATCCGCTACAGAAAAAGTTATAGAATTAGGCCCCAGGTTAGGAACAAAACAAAATACTTGTATAAAGCAAATGTGTAATTTAATCGTCGGGCATAAGGTGCGGGAATATGCACCTTATGCAACATGAACATAAGGTGCGGGAATATGCACCTTATGCAACATGAACATAAGGTGCGGGAATATGCACCTTATGCAACATGAACATAAGGTGCGGGAATATGCACCTTATGCAACATGAACATAAGGTGCGGGAATATGCACCTTATGCAACATGAACATAAGGTGCGGGAATATGCACCTTATGCAACATGAACATAAGGTGCGGGAATATGCACCTTATGCAACATGAACATAAGGTGCGGGAATATGCACCTTATGCAACATGAACATAAGGTGCGGGAATATGCACCTTATGCAACATGAACATAAGGTGCGGGAATATGCACCTTATGCAACATGAACATAAGGTGCGGGAATATGCACCTTATGCAACATGAACATAAGGTGCGGGAATATGCACCTTATGCAACATGAACATAAGGTGCGGGAATATGCACCTTATGCAACATGAACATAAGGTGCGGGAATATGCACCTTATGCAACATGAACATAAGGTGCGGGAATATGCACCTTATGCAACATGAACATAAGGTGCGGGAATATGCACCTTATGCAACATGAACATAAGGTGCGGGAATATGCACCTTATGCAACATGAACATAAGGTGCGGGAATATGCACCTTATGCAACATGAACATAAGGTGTGGGAATATGCACCTTATGCAACATGAACATAAGGTGCGGGAATATGCACCTTATGCAACATGAACATAAGGTGCGGGAATATGCACCTTATGCAACATGAACATGAACATGAACATGTTGAAGTACTCGTCTGAAAGCGAGGCTCGTTTTGGTGTTAAAATGTATTTACCCGTGGAAAAAAGACGTTCAACCTAAATTACACTGCACTCTTCTTTATCAATTATTAACACGCAAATGATCACTGACAGTAATTTATAATAACAACAAACAAAACACTCGTCACTCTAAGCACCGGCGCTAAGTAATGAAATGATCAAACGAAACAAATCTCTTCGCAGTTTTCTTTCTCACTCGCACGCGCCGGCAAAATATATCTAGTTTTGTTTTTGTTTCACTCGCTGCCACGCGCCGCCCGGCACGTCGGTAGCTGCAGGTATTAGTAGCTCAACATTTACCGATCTCTATCAGCACCAATTATATATTTTTTTTCATTATTTTCCTGTGATTAGGTACTTATTATGTTTCGTTTTGTACATCGAAAGAATGTAATTTTAAAATTATTGCGCTCGCTGCGCTCGCGCTTTTTATCACTCATTCCAGTGCATAGATATTGCCTATTCGTCAGAAAGTCTCCAAATTTACTTTACTCATAATCCGATCATTTCGAAAAAAATTCACGGGTCATAACAACGTGGCAGCCGGGCCTATTATAGCGTCCAATGAAAATAATGAATTGGTACACTTCCTTCATTCTATTTTCTAACCTAACTCGATCTGCAATAAGGTTGGTTTTGTTGTTTTATATTGGTTTATTCCAAACTAACGGAACTATATTTTAAGTAAATTATCGAAAGCAATAACTCAAATTTCGCGCTCGCTTTGCGCCTTTTGTGCTTGTCCATACAATGAATTTTATATGATTCTGATTATTATCAATTAATTTCAGTATTGATAGAAATAGCTCAAAAATTTCGCGCTCGCTTCGATCGCGTTTCTTTTTGTTTGCCAATAGGTATTGTGAAATATTATATTTCATTTTCCACACTAAAAGAAATAGCTCACCACTTTTGCGACCGCACTGACCGCGTCTTTTAAAAACTTCTAAATAAATTTGGAATTAAAGAAAATAGCTGGTGGCAAATTCCGGTTCGGCTCCGGGCGGCAAAAACTCACGCTAAGCTACTGTAAAGTATCATGTGTTCTTGACTGTGTACCTACAATTCAAACTTCTTCCGTCCTCCATACAGGTTGCACTTTCACTTTCATCCCCTATCCTGCGGGAACCCTTTAATTTTTCGGGATGATATGTCCTACCTCGTAGTATAAACTCAATTCAAACCAAGTTTCATTTAGATTCATTCTGTAGTTTCGACGTGATGCCCAGCCAAGATTTCAGACAGACAGACACACAAAAATTAAAAATACTGTGACGGATGTATGCCTGAGAACATGGTTATATATAGTACACCTATCATTACAGATAAAAAACAAAAAGATAAACCTGCAGTCCGCTCTTCTATACAATGCATTTAAAATACCTACCTATATTATGGAATAGTGCTTGCAACTTAAGCTATAATTATTAATCTTTAGGCAAATTCGCTGTTTTTTTATTGATGCTGTGTGCACATAATGATTGAATTATGGAATCGATCGCATAATTTATAATTCATTTAATTCTCAAATATTATATTTCTGTAAACTGTTTTGTGCACCAAATAAAAAAATACAAAAAATACCCGTTGTCCTCTGTTGGCTGGAATTCGTCGAGTCTCCGCGCAAAACGATTCGTGATGGCTCTCGAAAACAGCTTGTAGACATGGCTCAGGAGGGAAATGCTTGTAGACATGGCTCAGGAGGGAAATGCTTGTAGACATGGCGCAGGAGGGAAATGCGCCGATGGTTTTCAAAAGGGTCTTGTCACCCTTTTTAAAGAACAGGACGACCACAGTTTTGTTCCATGCTTTTGGAGTTCTCTCAGAGAAGAGGACAGAGTTTTTTAAGCGTGGGAGTACCTCCTGCCTTCAGGAGCTCCGTTGTGATTCCATCCTTAATCGGGGATTTTCCATTTTTGAGCTGTTTGAGAGCCATCTCGATTTCGTCAAGGCTGCCTTCTGGCAGCCCTTCGGTATAGTGGCGGGTTAGAGTGGCCCTGGAATCCTCGATATCGGGTTCGGGTTGCAACGCGTGTGACACGTACAGTCGGCCATAGAAATCATCAACTTCCGCGAGAATCTCCGGCTTAGAAACGACTTTCCCGCTAGATGTGGTTAACTTCGTCAGATGGCTTCGACCGAGCTGATGTACAAAGACTTTTGACCCCCGATTTCGTTCTATAGCTTCTTCTATAGCGCTTGTATTGGAGCATCGTAGGTCTCGCCTTACCACCTTTGTGATTTGTTTATTCAAAGCCCGCTGATCTGACAGCTGGATCTTCGCGTCGTTTCTAAATAAGCTGCAGAGACTCCACCGAAAGTTTTGATTTCCTGCCTGTACGCCGCATCTCGCAAAACTTCGTTCCCTCTTCCCGCAGGATTCCCACCACTTGATCAAGTTCCTTGTCAATGTCAACGTCAATTGTGCTTTCCAAGGCAGCGTATCGGTTCTCCAGTTTCAATTGGAATGTTTCGGATCCAACAACGGTTTGGAGCAGGTGAGGTCGGAGCGTGGACTTCATCACACGGAGATGTTCAAGCTTGCAATCAATATCCAGAGTGCCTCGGACAAGACAGTGATCACTCCCGGTTTTAAACCTAGTAATCACAGAGACATCTCTAAATATAGAATATGCGCTTTTTATCCGCTATGATGGAGTCGATTACATTTTTCGTCACACAATCGGGGCTTTGCCACGTCCACTTCCGTTGGGGCTGCTTTTTAAAGAATGAGTTCTTTCTCCAGAAAATTGAATATATTTATCCCCTATGATTTCTGCTACCAAATCTGTGTTGTCCTACTACCGACTCGCTGCATGTCTGTACTCGCACTTGCAGCGAGTACAGACATGCAGCGTTGTCTCCCATGACAACGTCGAAGTGAGTCTTGGAGGTATTGTGCAATGCTTTAGATATGTCTTCGTCCATATCCTCTACTTCATCATCCGAGTGTTTCGAAGTCGGTGCGTATACCTGAATAACTTTGAGGCTATACCTCTCGGTTAATTTCATTGCGAGGTACGCAACCCTATGCGAAACACTGGAGATTTCTACAATGTTGTCAGAGAGAACCATAATGACAAGAAACCGCCTTGGGTTTGCTGGTCTACTTTCCTGAAATACATAAGATGGCCAACTCTAAGGTTACGGTATCCTCTCCGTCTCTTCGGACTTCACATAACCCCAGAATGTGCCATCTCATATGCCTCAGCTCCTCTTCCAGTTGCGTCAGATGTTCGTCGAGACATAACGTGTGCGTCCGTTATACGTAGCCAGGGTCAGTCGGTTATGGCGGCCTTCCGTAGCCCGGGGATTCTTAGCATCCCCTGCCCTGCCGTGATCATGACCGCCGCCGTGGCCAGGAATAGCAGAGCTGCCGAGAACTGGGGCCGTACTTTCATTGTGCTTATTATGGGGAGGTAATGCCCATAATCACCACGCTGGGCAGGCGGGTTGGTGATCGCAGGGCACAGTTCCTTGCACCGATGACGCTGTTGCCGATGACGTCATTTGATGATAAAAACGTCCACGCTATTCTAGTGTCAGAGTTTTGGTCACAACACAACATTGTCTCCCTTCTACATCTTATATCTCCCTGGCTTACAACGCAATGATAGAATCGGCAGCGGTGGTGGAGGCGTGGCCAGATATCTACGCTCTCACTTTCCTTACTCTATTATAAGTATGTCCCCACAGCCTCCATCTATCTACCAATGCTGGCGAACATCTCTTCATTGAAGTAATACATTTGTTTTAGGTGTCTACTATAGCCGCTCTCTGCGAGTCAACTATTTTTCTTCCCTGGATAAGATTTTAGAAGATATTTGGTGTCGATTCTGAGTGCAACAATTAAAACTTAAACTAAATTTGACTGCTCTAAAATTGTTGCTGTCCCTTTCTATTCCAAAAGGTTTGAAAGTGACAGCAATAATTTTAGAGCTGTCAAATTTAGTTTTAGGTTTAATTGGTGCACTCAGAATCGACACTATTGTCTCCTCCTATACACATAAAATCATAATGGGAGACTTCAACACATGTCTTTTGAAAAAAGACTCGTTCTTCCAGGCTTCCAGGCTCAGTGCCACTCATAATTTGAAAAAAGACTCGTTCTTCCAGGCTTCCAGGCTCAGTGCCACTCATAATTTTCCAAATTGTATACCCTCTCTTCTTAACCTGATATCTGTTTCCTCCTTACAGCATGTTGCTAAGCATGGACAAATTTCGGCTTATGCCTTCTCTTATCACGATCTTATTTTCTTGTCATACAAAATTCGTCCTCCTAAAGCTAAGCCCAAAATTCTTCTGCATCGTAGCTTTGGTACAATGGATATGGGGAAACTCCGTATGGATGCGGGTAGCACCGACTGGAGTCAAGTTTTACATGCTGTCTCAGCATCTAAAACTTTGACGATAAAAATCTCAATTTTCATGTTTACCCTGATTTACCTGTATGACGTTCATGCTCCTCTGCGACCTATAAAGATTAGAACACCTTCCAGCTCCAGCTCCATGGCTTATAGATTATATTAAGAAACTGATGCACAAAAAAAGTCCAAGCTTAAATGTCGTTCCAATGATCTTAACAAAGATAACTATATACAATCGAGGAATCGCTGCAATAGTGTGTAGGGATACCCAACGTCGCTACATCCATGTTTCAGTAGAAGAAGAAGATCCAGCAATAGTGTGTAGGGATACCCAACGTCGCTACATCCATGATTCAGTAGAAGAAGAAGATCCAGCAATAGTGTGTAGGGATACCCAACGTCGCTACATCCATGATTCAGTAGAAGAAGAAGATCCAGCAATAGTGTGTAGGGATACCCAACGTCGCTACATCCATGATTCAGTAGAAGAAGAAGATCCAGCAATAGTGTGTAGGGATACCCAACGTCGCTACATCCATGATTCAGTAGAAGAAGAAGATCCAGCAATAGTGTGTAGGGATACCCAACGTCGCTACATCCATGATTCAGTAGAAGAAGAAGATCCAGCAATAGTGTGTAGGGATACCCAACGTCGCTACATCCATGATTCAGTAGAAGAAGAAGATCCAGCAATAGTGTGTAGGGATACCCAACGTCGCTACATCCATGATTCAGTAGAAGAAGAAGATCCAGCAATAGTGTGTAGGGATACCCAACGTCGCTACATCCATGATTCAGTAGAAGAAGAAGATCCAGCAATAGTGTGTAGGGATACCCAACGTCGCTACATCCATGATTCAGTAGAAGAAGAATATCCAGCAATAGTGTGTAGGGATACCCAACGTCGCTACATCCATGATTCAGTAGAAGAAGAAGATCCAGCAAAAGTCTGGAAATTCTTACGATCTTTGGGAGTCGGGAAATCACATAAAGATCCAACTCCACTTGATTTAGATATTAATTCCCTTAATCTGCACTTCTCTTCGTCATCGAATATCAACCCAAATGACAAATCTGCTACTATTAACTATGTTTCTTGTCTTGTTACTCCCGATCATGATCCTTTCGTCCTTAGTCAATTCACCGCTTGTGATGTTAACAAGCACAAATAAAAAAAAATATAACCCCCGACTCCCCACCCTCTATTATACAAACAGAAAAAACCGCATCAAAATCGGTCCATTCGTATGGGAGCTACGATGCCACAGACACACACACACACACCGTGATACACAACCCTAAACTTATACTTAACTTATACACCCGTCTCTTTGTTCGGGGGTTAAAAAGAGTATCCTTTTCATCTCCTCAAATGCAGTGGGTGGCGACAGCGTCAATCAAAATATAATTGTTCCTATTGTGGAAGAAATCCTACCCATCATATCCCGTATACTGCACAGTTCTATTTCTAAGGGCCGTATTAATAAACCAAACTCAACTCTGAGAGCGCTATTGAGAGCGATCTCAAGATGCTAAACTAATTAATAAACATATCTTAAGCTGTTGATTGAGATGCCGTAATCAGCTGAGTTAGTGTTTAATAATAAATCAATCTCGACTCTCAAGGGCGCACTTGCGATGTGCTTTGAGATTTCGAAAATATTATGTCAGAAGTTGATAATTATAATTACATTAACCATCATTATAAGAATATTTTTATATTCCTCTGGGAATAAACAATTTTATTAGAATTGATTGCGAAAAGATCCGAAGATTTGGTAGATATCAGAACCTGGCAAGGACTCGCTGAAGTCTAAAAAGATCCAAAGGAAATACTGCATGGCTAATAAACGAACTTTTATTTTCATAAATTATAGTTATTCATTGATGAATTCTTTAATAGATAGTGTAACTTTGAAAATATAGACATATATTATGGCTTACATCCTTTCTACAAAAATCTAAAGTAAGATTATGATAATTATGTAGAAAATTAACATTACATTTAATATAATCACATTTAATTTAATTCAACTACATCGAAGTAATAAATTTTAACCTTACGCTATATCTTATTTGAGCAAAAACCGAACTTTCAATAAAGAAAATAAATCTTGCTCTCAAGTTCTGGTTCGGGACGTAGAATCTTGAGATGCGGCTCTTGAAAGCGACATGATCTGAGATGCTCTTGAAATGTCTTTATTAATCAGCGACGATCTTAAGATGCTGATCACAACTTGAGAGCGTATCAATTGATATCGCACTTGAGAGCTCAACCAAGAGCGATTTATTAATACGGGCCTAAGAGTGCTGTACCATCTTGCTGGAAGGAGGCTCAAATTGTCCCTCTGCCCAATAAGTCTAATCCTAAATCCTGTTCCGAATACTGACCTATTTCAATTCTTCCATTTCTTTCTAAAGTCTTCGAGAAGCTTGTCCATAGCCAACTCAGTGTCTTTCTGAACCAAAATAGAATTCTGAATTCTTTGCAGTCTGGTTTCCGTCCTGGCCATAGCATCGTCTCCGCTCTCGTCAAAATAACTGACGACGTAAGGCTGGGCATGGTAAACAAGCAACTAACGATCCTTACCTTGCTCGATTTCAGCAATGCATTCAACACTGTTGATTTCAACATCCTCTTAGCATTACTCCGCTCGATTAACATATCTCCAACAGTGATTGACTGGTTTCACAGTTATCTGTATGGGTGCCGGCAGCGTGTCCGAATCGAAGATTATTTTTCTTCTTGGTGTGGTACGATTGCCGGTGTCTCTCAGGGTGGCGTTCTTTCTCCTGTTCTTTTTGCTCACTTTATCAATTCTATATCTTAGTTTCTTACATCATCCTACCATCTCTATGCAGACGATCTCCAAATATACTCTCAGGCTTCGCTTGGCCGCTTAACCGAGGCCATTGATAATGTTAATGACGATTTGGATCGTATAGTTCCCTGGAGCAAATCCTACGGATTCACTGTTAACCCTTTAAAAACTCAGGTCATCGTAGTAGGTAGTTCTAGATTGACCAAACTTTGGTCCCCAGTAAGATCTAGATAGCTGGCGTCAGCGTAATCAAGAATTGGTAGAAGGAGAGATTGTGCAAGCGCCACTTTGGTAAATGTAGGTAAAAAATTACGTAACCTATTGAGTGAGCCCCAGATGCAAACACTTTTCGGCTCACAAACTGTAACTCAGGACTCCAACACAAGCAGCTATCAATAACGACCCCAAAATTTTTTACTTGTGCACTATAGAGTACAAGTTACACCGTCAAAACAATTTTAGGAAGATCAGTTCGAGAAATCCATCTAGAATTTCATCGGGCGGACACCAGAGGCCAGCTCTACATCATACGACAAACAAAACATATATCTGAAAGCGATCTCTACCAGGCAACCTTTATTATTTCATTAGTTACTTTTGAGATTAAGTAGTACCTATAAGTACAATGACTTCCGAATTACAAAGTCTATCGAGATGTTAAGGCTGTTTAAAGCAATAGCTTTCATAAACACGTAAGTAGGTACATGTACCAGTAAAAACCCAAAAATCCACTTTTCCATTACATAAATTTACACGTGAACTATATTATTTTGTCAAAACTAACATATTTAGATTCACAATACTAACATATTTAGATTCTATAGCCAAAAATAGTTTTATATTTGTTTATACCACTCCTTCACCACTCCATGTTCGCGTAATCACAGGTTGAAGCTGCATATGGTAAAAATAATGTGACATCGAGTTGAAAAGCATAGGGTGATAAAATTTTGCATGCAAAATTAAGTCCGGCGACTGATGACATAAGATTCAAATTGCAATGTTTTATTTTTCTTGTATTTTTATATATATACCTAAATTTATATATTATGTTAACTCAGGACACTTTTTTCGTGAATTTTGTTCACAACCCGATGTCCAATGCTAAAATAGTTTATTTATTCACAAAAATATTCATTGTTTTAGACATAAAAACTCTTTGCGGAGATAAAAAACATATGTAAAGTAAAAGAGGAAACGAGTGTGTAATAAAGCGGAATCATTATAAATATAAATGAGTTGCCATAAGAGTCACTTTACGAGCAAGTGTGTTGAAAATGTTTATTACTACTTAAAATAGTCAATTGCACAATAAAAGCTCTATTTGTGAAACACAATGACTTTTTGTATGTACTATACATACACTATACATAAAAAACCGACGGCAACAAAAATAAATATTATTATGTACGCTGTTGGCAATATACATTTGACATAATACTGCTTATAGCATCACAACGCCATCTGTTTGGGATAAAATAAACTACATTTATTTATAGGAATACGGCTCAATATATATATGTTAAAATCTATAGCGCGCATTCGGGATCCAGTCTCAAACAAATTGGACGGTAAACTTGATAGTGTTGATTTATATGATATCGCTAAACAAGCGTTATCTTTACAATACTAAGTTAATTGCAATATTAGCCATGTTCGGTTGGTCAGTTCAGACAACTACCAAAAGATGGCGTTACCGTCCCCGTAAGACTGATTTAGAAACTGAGGGACAAAGAACATAGGCGGAATTTTATGCGATAAATCTTGCAGCGTCTTGACATATATTTTTTACAGAACTTAAGTAATTATTTTTCTACGTTTTGTCAACATAGCCTGTAAGCTAGAAAAAAAAACAGGTTAACAATCAATTTAAAAAAAACATGAAATTGTAACTTCATTTCCTTGCTACAATGCTTAACCGGCCTTGTTGCCTGCCCAACGGATGAAAAAATATATATAATACAATGACGTTTCCGGTTTGGTCGTCCAAATTATCAACACATTATACCTCCCACCCAGTTTTTTAAGCCAAAGGAGGTTGAATTAAGCTCAATGGCGTTAAATCTTTTAACAGTAATCGTAATTCAACCTCCTTGCGATAAACAGAATAATAATATAGACTGTGCTATAGACAAAATGGCACGTCAATATAACACCTCTATACAAAAAATTATGCTCGTAGCAAAGGGAATACAATCCATACCAATGTATAAAAGTAAAACGTTGTCTGTTTGTTTGTTTGTTTATTTGGGGAGCTTTCGCGCGATAACGGCTGGACGGATTTTGATGAAATTTAGAATGGGGATAGCTTATACCCTGGAATAAAACATAGGATACTTTTTATCCCGAAAAATTGTAAGTTTCCACGGGAAAACTGGAAAATGTTGATTACTCACTGTAAGGAATGGTTGTCATCACAGAATGGTCTGCCATGGAATGAATTAACAAGGCTGTCAAAAAACATCAAGAGCATTGGATGACCTACTTTTGCATTGGTTTTTAATATCCTAGAAGAACATAGGATGCTTTTTTCGCGATAAACAGTAGTCCGCGCGGACGAAGTCGCAGGCGGGAAAGCTAGTGCATTATAGTTTATGGAGGAAGTGTAAAGAATTGTTGTTATAATAGGGTATGTTAATTTATTTAATTGTTTTGCACAAAAATAGTGTAGGTACAAGGAAGGACTTAATGCTAAACAGCATTATCTTGTTATATTATCCTAGGAATATTTCATAGTTTTTGTATAAGTAATATGTTTATCTCTGTAATTCGAAACCATGCCATAAATATTCGACCGTATCACAAACGTGTCACCATTTCATGCAATTCTTAAAACTTACCACTTCAAAAGCTTTTAAGCACTTGGCCAATTCTGATGCCAGTAAAAACTAAATTAACGTTGACACATTTATGGTTTTCTAAAATCCGGAGCATGTGAATGCTAACCAATATTTTTTGATACATATTTGTTTTTGTCCTTAAGTTTTTTTATACTTTACATTTCTTTTTAAATTGTGTGTTGTGTTGTAACTAGTATTAAGTTAGCCGTTGAGGCGAATAAACGTCTCTACTAAAAAATCTTCGTATTTTTTAAAACGTCCCCCGGCCCGCCTTCGCCGCTTGTCTATCTACTAGACATCCAGGTCGTGAAAGAAATAATAGTACATAGGGCGTGTTGGTTAAAGTATTGAACAATAATACGAAAGAAACAAAGGTTTGTATAAATAAAATATTTAGTGTAAGGAATTGTTGTAAAATATTTGTGCTAATATGGGACAACTGTTTCCCTGCACAGTGAAACAGCAGCAACATATCTGAACATATTGTTTTGTAATCTCGGCAGGCAGTAACAGATTGAAAATAATTCTCATTCAAAAGCCTAGTCTGTTACACTACATAGGTAATTGAATAGGTAGGTACCTACAATATCTTGAAACACAATATTGTTGTTTTAAAGGTCATTAACAGTAACATAACCTACAAAACTTTGAAGCCTAATAACATTTATAGCTGACCTCCGCAAAAAAATAATGTTAGACTAACAATTTCAGGAAATGATGCTGAATTACTAGCGATATTTTTTATCTAAAGACACCGTGAATTTGGCCATTGTTCTTTGGATAATGATGTAGTGGTCAGTTAAAGGTATGTGCCGCGCAGATGCGTGGATAATGCGGGTTCGATCCCAAATTTTCATTTAGAAAGAATGCTTTGTTTTCAGTTACAGAAAGTTCGATGGATCTTGTCTCGAAGTTAGCACAAGTGGCGTTTAATTAGATATTTGGGAGTCGTTCGTTCACATTGCTGTCTCTTTACAATTAAACATTGTACGAAACTTCGAACAGCCTGTTTTCATGCTGTTTGTATATATCTGTAACTAGTCCATACTACTAGTGTACTAGTGGCATGCTGTCTCACTCTAACTATAATATTTAACCCGTCGAGCAGCACTCACTCGATATTTCACATTAATGTAGAACATGTACCTTCTTGTTCCCGCTCCGCATGGCGACGTGCATAACGACGGGCTCCAGCTTGCTCTTGGCGAGTCTCACGGTGCCGTCGCTGTACTGCATCTCCGTCGCAGGGGTCATCCTGCCGACCACGCTCGACATCAGGACCTCCCACTTAACTGACTCCTGGGGAGGGAAGTGGATGATCAGACACCGTGTAACATGACAAGTAGTTAACTCCTGGGGAGGGAAGTGGGTGATCAGACACCGTGTAACATGACAAGTAGTTAACTCCTGGGGAGGGAAGTGGGTGATCAGACACCGTGTAACATGACAAGTAGTTAACTCCTGGGGAGGGAAGTGGGTGATCAGACACCGTGTAACATGACAAGTAGTTAATTCCTGGGGACGGAAGTGGTTGATCAGACACCGTGTAACATGACAAGTAGTTAACTCCTGGGGAGGGAAGTGGTTGATCAGACACCGTGTAACATGACAAGTAGTTAACTCCTGGGGAGCGAAGTGGTTGATCAGACACCGTGTAACATGACAAGTAGTTAACTCCTGGGGAGGGAAGTGGATGATCAGACACCGTGTAACATGACAAGTAGTTAACTCCTGGGGAGGGAAGTGGATGATCAGACACCGTGTAACATGACAAGTAGTTAACTCCTGGGGAGGGAAGTGGTTGATCAGACACCGTGTAACATGACAAGTAGTTAACTCCTGGGGAGGGAAGTGGTTGATCAGACACCGTGTAACATGACAAGTAGTTAACTCCTGGGGAGGGAAGTGGATGATCAGACACCGTGTAACATGACAAGTAGTTAACTCCTGGGGAGGGAAGTGGTTGATCAGACACCGTGTAACATGACAAGTAGTTAACTCCTGGGGAGGGAAGTGGTTGATCAGACACCGTGTAACATGACAAGTAGTTAACTCCTGGGGAGGGAAGTGGATGATCAGACACCGTGTAACATGACAAGTAGTTAACTCCTGGGGAGGGAAGTGGTTGATCAGACACCGTGTAACATGACAAGTAGTTAATTCCTGGGGAGGGAAGTGGTTGATCAGACACCGTGTAACATGACAAGTAGTTAACTCCTGGGGAGGGAAGTGGTTGATCAGACACCGTGTAACATGACAAGTAGTTAACTCCTGGGGAGGGAAGTGGATGATCAGACACCGTGTAACATGACAAGTAGTTAACTCCTGGGGAGGGAAGTGGTTGATCAGACACCGTGTAACATGACAAGTAGTTAACTCCTGGGGAGGGAAGTGGATGATCAGACACCGTGTAACATGACAAGTAGTTAAGACGCAATATTTCCCACGAACACTTTTCATGAGTGGTTGAAGCGAGAACACATTAATTTGTAGTTTGTAGGCAAACGCGCACGCATCGGTGATGGCGAGTTTGTCTGGCTTCTGGTGTCAGAGTTTGTCAGGCCACCCGAGGGACTCTGACATGGCATAAGGACTACTATAAATCAATAACAGCAGGGACCGTCAGCTTACGTTTGTTCCTCTGTTACGCAGCAACTAGGAGACGGACTAAAGTACCAGGCCTCCATAGATCGGAAAAAGTTCCAGATACTGACTTGAGCCGGCTTGCCGACGACCTTAGCGAGCGCGGCGTCCAACGTGACGGCGCCCTTCGTGCGCGTCGACGCGAGCTCCCGCGTCCGCACGTACTCGTTGACGCCGTGACGCACTTCCGTGCCGGTCAGTGCTGTGCCTTTTCTGAAAACGTGGTTTAACAGTTCACACAGAGCGGATCCGACAGATATAGTAATCTTCCATCCCCATCTCCACTAATATAATTATAAAAGTGAAACGTCTCTTTGTTTGTTTGGGAAATTTTCACGCCAAAACGGCTGGATCGATTTTGATGAAATTTTGTATGTAGATTGTTTATACAACAAAGACCACGTTCGGTTTGAATGTGAACCCGATTGCATTGAATTGCGTTCGATTCAAACGCGTTGTGTAATAGCATATATAAATTATAGAAGGATCCTTCTATGATCTTTGGTAATAGTGACCGCCCGTTTGACAGGAGAGAGCGCGCGGGCTTGTCAGGAGGGTGCCGCGTGGCTGGAGCTTGTATTGACCGTGACCGTGACATTGCACGAGGCAATTGTAGGATTTTAATTGATAAATCGGACGAAAAGCTATTGTTGTCGTGTGTTTAATTGGTTCACGGATTGAATCACCGCGACCCATTGAAATACGCGAGTTTCGGCAACCGAAAACGGATCCGCGTTTGATATTGTAAGTGATTGAGCCGGCATGGCCGGCGAGTGATATTGAAAAGATAATCGGCCTATGGGCCTAGCTTTGCACATACATCGTGTGCATTCAGCTGGAGAAGCTGAACTCCTCGTTCGGAGGCCCACTCTTGGACCCGAGGTGCGCGTGGGCACATATTGGAGACGTCACCCGTGTTCGATCTTCTTAACCTAGCTGGATCCAGTAGATAAGGCAAGGGAATTTGGGGAACGGCACACCAGGACTTGGAATGAGACATCAGAAAAATCTGGTAGGCTGCACAGTTACTCTAGATAATCAGGTAAAGATCTGCGATTCGCAGACCTGTCAGACCGGGGTCTGGGCTTCTTATCTTTAGTTCTTCCCGGTAGCAGAGATTTATAGGAACGGCTAGAGCCCAGACTTCGGGCTTCCAACGGTAGAGTTTTTATCCCGGAAAAAGGAAAATTGCTACGGGAAAACGAAAAAATGAGGATTACTCGCTCTTACACCAAAACAGCTATGATAAAGTGTTAAAAATAGGTAGGTAGGTACTATTCAATACAGAAATGAACATAAGAATACGCGAGCAAAGCCACAGATCACAGCTACTATATCTTTAAAATAGTAACGTGACATACTGACTTACTGGCGATGTACAGCCTAAATTGGTGGACCTGGAAATTTGGAATTTGGAGAAAATATTTCTAGAAATCCTAGGATTCCCAGGTGTGCCTAAGGGTCGGCAAAGCCGCGGGGTGCTGCTAGTAACAGTTACTGCTCAGATTTTCACTACAAACAAACGATTCGGTTAAATTTTGTTTCAGGTAAGTATTTTGAAAACAAAATACAGTTGAGAGAACATAAACATCAAACTATCCGACTATGCATAATATCACATGTTGAAAATATTACTACTATTGTACCGCAACCTTAATGCGACGAGTAGAACATCAGATTTTAATCCAAATCCCAAGTTATTCAATAGTGAATGCTCCATTGTAATCGGTCCAGTATAAGTATGTGTTACGAAAACAGATGGACAGACACTGTTAAAAATGTTACGTTCTAGTACTTCTAGTTTAGTTGCTTATTTAAAGTTTATTGACGTCTCTGGGTACCGCCGTTAAGGGACTGCGGTACCCAGAGACGTCAATTAACTTTAACCATTTTTTTCTTTTTAATCTAGCACTAAATCATGATTTTTGTATAGATTTTGTCAGTTTAATGCTAATTCGAGGTAAATAACTGCTCCAGTACGGCAGTTAGACCATTTTTTTATGTGTAACATCTTTCCTGACACTTTCCTGAAATCTATGGGAAAGATTTCGTGAAAAGCGTAACAATGTGTAACAGTTTAACAAGAAGCCGGGGAAGCGCGCGCTGTTGTAGGAGTGATTTCGGGGGAGGTTTGGATGTAGTCAGGGGAGAGTGGGGGAAGTAGGGGGGGGGGAGGAGGAGGAGGATGGAGTAGATTGAGAAAATGTGAGTGGAGGTTTGGGAATAGTTGGTAGATCGCTCAGAGAGCTATGGAGAGAACTATGCTTGGAGTTTCTCTGAAGGGAAGATTCGTAATGAAGATATCCAACGGAGAACCAAGGTAACCGACATAGCTCTAAGGATAAGCAAACAGAAGTGGCAGTGGGCTGGTCACATTTTCCGAAGAACCGATAACCGTTGGGGTAGACGAGTTCTCGAGTGAAGACCACGTTTAGGCAAACGTAGTATAGGACGCCCTGTGGCCAGGTGGAGTGACGACCTGCGAAAAGCGGCTGGAAGAAAATGGACGAGGAGAGCTGAAGACCGAGCTCAGTGGCGTGCATTAGGAGAGGCCTACGTCCAGCAGTGGGCAGATATAGGCTGATGATGATGATGATGAGGGGAGGGTGGAAGAAATGGAAAAAAGTGAGAGGAGGTTGGGGTATGTTGGGGAAGTGTTGGTAGATGTGAGAGGAGGCTAGGGAAGATGGAAAAAAGTATGGGGAGGGTGGGGAAATGTGAGGGGAGGGTAAGAGGCGGAGTTGAAATAGAAAAGGCGAAAAAGCGAAGGGCCAAGGGCACAGTTACAGTCAAAGACAAACGTCCAACGTCCAAAAGTGAAACGTCCAAAAGTGAAACATCCAAAAGTGAAACGTCCAAAAGTGAAACATCCAAAAGTGAATCCATTTTATAATTATATTTTGATTTGAGAAACGCAATCAATGGAAGAAAATTTCTCCGGCGTGGGCGGTATACCCGAGATGCCCGTGACTCGTTGAATTTCTGGACAAAAAAAACGATTGTAGAGTCCCCCCGCGCGGAAGAAGTGAAACTTCGTAATGTGGAAATGAAAATAGAAAGGCCTCCATGGTAGCGTTAAACGTTTAACGCAACCTTGTCGGAAGTCCCTTGTGAAGTTTCACTTCAAAAACGTAGGTATACAAAATGACAGTCTACTCTGTATATTTGGTTTGGTAGTTAGAAGTGTTAGAACGCGGCTTTTGTATAGAGATCTAGGAAAGTGTCCGGGGTGTGTCTAGTTATCTTACACAGCGGTAGGTAGGTATCGAAAAGAAAATGCCATCGATCGGACATTGCAAACTCAAAACGTACTTAGCTTCGGAAACATTCGGCTCCGCGATCTTGTGCGACAAACGCTTGCGTGTTTTAAGCACGTTCAACGCCATCTAGCCAAATTTAGGAAACTAAAATGCATAAACAGTGTCAATGGTACGCACGAACATTTTTGGAAATATAATCTATTAACCACAGAAATGAAATCAAAAGAACGAATAATTTTTGAAAGTATGTAGGATTTGTCAATATGTAAAATTCAATGGTACTGAACCATACCCGTATCTCCTTCTTAGGTTGTGACCATATAGTACGGTACTCCCGCTGTATATCCACCGATTTTTATCCTTTCCCCGGGTCAAAATATGTCCACCCCCCGTGCTAGGCCTGCAGGGTATAAGCTATCTCCATTCCACATTTCATCAAAATCTGTCCAGCCGATATCGCGTAAAAAGCTCCCCAAACAAACAAACAGACAACGTTTCACTTTTATATAATGGTATGGGTATCATAATATAGTATGATATTTATTATTTATTACATTAGTGGAACATACAAATAAAACATGTATGAATAATTGATTTAAAACATGTCATTATTTTTTATTTAAAATAAAAACGATCGGTCGCGCCTTCTAAAAAAAAAAATTTTTTGCCAGCCCTGTTTAAAATACAATAAATTACTAAATTAAATTAAATTACCAAATAGATTAGTTTAGTCAATTTTTTAAAAGTAAATACACAGTTTCGTAAATTCTGAACATACTGATACTATTATTGTAATAATGTACAAACTTACTATGTAATTCTGTTTTGGCCTTATTTTAATGACTATTTATGTTTTATATTTTTATAACAACGCTGTTGGATTAGTAAATAAATAAAATAAAAACGTCAGTGATCTGTAACTGACCGGAGCGGTGCGAATATGTCGTGCACGTTGGCGGTGACGCAGTACATCTCGCGCACGACAGGCGGCGCGTACTCGCCGTCCTCCGGCGGCGGCGCGGCGCGCGCGCGCTCGTCCGCCCGCACGCGCGCGGGCACGGCGTGCGCGCGCACGGCGGGGTGCGCCGCGTTGAGCGCCACCGCCGCGTCCACGCCGCGCTCGACCTCGCGCACCTCGACCAGGCCTTCCTTGAACATGCACGCACATCCCACATTATACACCGACATCTATATCTACACAAGTGCTGTACTATATTGCATTGTACAAAAAATCGACTTCAAATGGATAAACTAATAACCAAAAAAAAAAACTCTTCATCCAAATTTGATACAATTTATACGGGACCAACCTGGAGGTCTACTATTACAAATAAAAAAATAATTTTCAAAATCATTTCATGTAAGGACATGAAAGAAAATCTCTCATGAAAATCATGAAAGAGTACAAGTGTTACATTCAGCCTATAACAGTCCACTGCTGGACATAGGTCTCTCCCAATGAACGCCACTGAGCCCAATCTTCGGGTCTTCTCATCCAGTCGCTGCCAGCTGTCTTTAGCAAGTCGTCTCTCCACCTGGCCGTGTTACATTACCTTATGTTTTTTTGTATGATTTAGTATTAACGCTTGCTTAACGAGAACATAACTAATAATTTTCTAAAGGCAAAGTTTGTAAGGGATTCGAACCAGCACCATCCGTACCTTAGCGCGACACATGCCTTTAACCCATTCGGCTACCATGATCACTACATCATCATCCAATTTTTTCCCTCAGTTTCTAAATTCGTCTTTATCATCATCATCATCATCATCAGCCTATATCAGTCCACTGCTGGACGTAGGCCTCTCCTAATGCACGCCACTGAGCTCGGTCTACAACTCTCCTCATCCATTTTCTTCCAGCAGCTTTTCGCAGGTCGTCACTCCACCTGATCACAGGACGTCCTTCACTAAGTTTGCCTAAACGTGGTCTCCACTCGAGAACTCGTTTACCCCACCGGTTATCGGTCACCAGCCCACTGCCACTTTAGCTTGCTTATCCTCTGTGCTATATCGATTACCTTGGTTCTCAGTCGGATATCTTCATTACGAATCTTTTCATTCCGAGATACAAGCATAGTTCTCCCCATAGCTCGCTGAGCGACCTTAATTTTGTGGACTAGTTTCACCGTGAGTGTCCACGTTTCGGCTCCGTAGGTCATGACTGGTAGGACTCACTGATTGAAGACTTTTATCTTCAGCCACTGCGGTATGGATGACGAGAAGACTTGACAAAGCTTGCCGAATGCTGTCCAACCCAGCTGAATTCTTCTGTTGGCTTCTGTCTTAAATTCGTCTTACGGGGACGGTAACGCCATCTATTGGTAGTTTGCTGAACTGACCAACCGAACACGGCTAATATTGCAATTAACTCCGTGATCCAATTTTGATTTGATATGTTACATTACCTGTTGCATTGCTTCTAAGAACTTCCCTAGTTTCTTGTAGGAGGATTTCTTCACGTCTATCGTCCTGTCAGCTGGACACAGCGGCTGCAGGTGATTCCTAACAATGTTACAAAGAGAATCTCTGCACTGTAATGAAGTGTTACATTACCTGTTGCATGGCTTCTAAGAACTTCCCTAGTTTCTTGTAGGAGGACTTCTTCACGTCTATCGTCCTGTCAGCTGGACACAGCGGCTGCAGGTGATTCCTAACAATGTTACAAAGAGAATCTCTGCACTGTAATGAAGTGTTACATTACCTGTTGCATGGCTTCTAAGAACTTCCCTAGTTTCTTGTAGGAGGACTTCTTCACGTCTATCGTCCCGTCGACGGGACACAGCGGCTGCAGGTGGTTTCTGTCAATGTTACAAAGAGAATCTCTGCACTGTCATGAAGTGTTACTTTACCTGTTGCATGGCTTCTAAGAACTTCCCTAGTTTCTTGTAGGAGGACTTCTTCGCGTCTATCGTCCTATCGGCGGGACACAGCGGCTGCAGGTGGTTCCTGACAATGTTACAAAGATAATCTCTGCACTGTAATGAAGTGTTACATTACCTGTTGCATGGCTTCTAAGAACTTCCCTAGTTTCTTGTAGGAGGACTTCTTCACGTCTATCATCCTATCGGCGGGACACAGCGGCTGCAGGTGGTTCCTGACAATGTTACAAAGATAATCTCTGCATTGTAATGAAGTGTTACATTACTTGTTGCATGGCTTCTAAGAACTTCCCTAGTTTCTTGTAGGAGGACTTCTTCACGTCTATCGTCCTATCGGCGGGACACAGCGGCTGCAGGTGGTTCCTGACAATGTTACAAAGATAATCTCTGCACTGTAATGAAGTGTTACATTACCTGTTGCATGGCTTCTAAGAACTTCCCTAGTTTCTTGTAGGAGGACTTCTTCACGTCTATCGTCCTGTCGGCGGGACACAGCGGCTGCAGGTGGTTCCTGACAATGTTACAATAGAGTCCTTGAATAAAACAAGAACAAAAAACAAAACACAAAAACGAACGATAATTTCGCGATGTTTGCGAGCGGTCTCAGCGTACCTTCCCTATTTTTGTAATGGGATTTCACAATGATAACGAGTTATCTTTTTATCTTTTAGTTATCTTTTTGTGTAGCACTCCATTTTATTAATCGGAACAATCATATATGAAAGAGATGCCATTTGCACCAAAAAAAAAAACTCTTAAGACAACCAAAATACAATGTGTCACTTAGTCTTATAAGTACGTAGCAGGGTTGTTTCGATCAAGCATGTAAACTCGTTTACGTGTGCAATGGTTGAATACATCGTATTTGAAATGCCCATACAAAAATATAAAATTTGCGACAACCCTAAATGTTTGTTATCACGTCGCCACAAAAAGTAGGTATGTACATACATACTGCGCGATCTGCGGGTTCAGGTTGTTAGCCTCTCCTCGCTTTCGCGCTGGTGGAAATACCCCGTTAAGTGGAGATTGTCCCCCAGTCCGAGCAGATGTGAGGCGAGCCAGTCTATTGTCTCTCTGCCTGCACGCTGTTACTTATAGCAGAAGAAAACACCGAAGGGATAAGAAACGTCAATTTTATGTAACATTTGAAATTGATCACAAATCTAAATATCTATTCATTAGAATATGGCATTTCAATATGGTCGGCCTGTCCCGAGTTTGCCGCGGGGTACGTACTCGGCGTAGCTGTGGCGGAACTTGTGCCGCTGCCGCTCGGCCAAGTCGCGGTATGTACTCCGTCTCGAGGTCTTAAAACTCTCTGTCACCTTCAGGGAACACCAAAAGCTTCCGAGTGACTGAACAATCTCTTCCTCGTCGATACAACGATCCAAATCTCGTCTCTCTCTGTAGCGTCGAACTCGTCTCTATGAAGCTTCGGCTCTATCCTGTTCAAGTTTCTCCCGCGCCATATTCGAACCGCTTCACTTCATCCCGTTTTCTCCCGACTCGTGGAAAAAAGATTCACTTCTTACAAAATAGTAAAGATAAATCTATTCGCTGTATTTTTACTTTGACTTGATTTATGATTTGAGTTCTGTCAAACAGAGTTGTCAAACAAACTACAGTTCGACCAACTTATCTGTGAAATGGCGAAAAAAGGAACTACAGCAGCCCTATATGAGGTTCACATGTTCTGTATTTTTCTGTTTTTTGATTGCTCTACTTATCGATTGACTGAAACTCACGCCACCATTCAGTTCACAGTTGGTGGCACTATAGCACAAATTGAAGTCAAGGGCGGTATTGATTTTTACCAGCTGATTACTAGGTAGTACTATTATTTATTCTGTGCTACATTTTTTTCAGAGGAATCTTTAATAGTAAATTCGTTAATGAAAAACTTCGAAATCTTAAAACTCGTAAAACAAACGTTATTCATCATGCCGCACCACATACCCCACCCCAGTATTTAATAGGTAATTTTATTACAACCTGTATACTGTTGTACTTTATGTACTAAGTCATAGATATAGACGCGCGGGGCTGCGGCTCCTGCCACCCACACAGTTACAATAAACCAGTGTTAGATTGGCCGTCGTGTTGGCTCTGCCCCGCCTAAATATTCACATATGTGTGTGCTCACCTATACAAGAGGTTGGTTTTGAGCGGCAGCTCCGCCGTCTTGCCGTGCAGCTTGAGGAAGCTCAGCAGGCACCAGCGCAGCAGCAAGTCCATCTCCATCGGAATGTCGTCCTCGAGCTGGGACGAATCTGGAACAAATAAAAACAGAAACCGCGTTCTAACTACGGTGATAAAACCGCGTACTATGTTGATGCGACTACTATATATTCATGAAATATTATTTCTTGTATTTTTTTTAAACATTACTTTTTTTTATTTAGGTACCATTGAAAAATCTTTGCATATATGTAAAAAGTGCTACATTTTGGCATAATCTCTATGTAATGGTATCACTCACGTCAAAAACTGGCCTCTTATATGAAATGTGCAAATCCCTATATGAATATTGAGGGACCTTTTGGGATCGCAAAATTTTAGCCTACTGTTAGATTGTCTGCTGTTTGTCATTCGATTCGCGGTTAGATTCAATTTGTTGGTTGTTTCATTCGCAAATACTATCTATATTTATAATAGGGCAGTAACAAAAAGTCTGTACAACAAATATAATAAAAATATCTAGGCTGCCCTCATAATCCCAAAGGGGACACCTAAAAAAAAACTGGTTTTTCGCGCATGATAATAAATAATTAATTATACCTAATGCACTAAGCAAAATACCCGTATCTACATTGGAACATTAAAATAAAACTAATTTTTGTACTAAATTACTAACCGACTTGGCGGTATACCTACTAGAAATACTAATCTAATTGGCTATATATGTCTTCATACTACAAAATAACTTCAAAAAATAATGTCAAAAATACGACTATATTTTAAAGCAAAAAGCGTTATCTACTAATTTTGAAGCTATTTGGCGGTATCTCTCTAGATGTCAGAGAGAATGCCGCTCTGCCGCTTATTAAAGTTGCTCATTATTAGTTCGCAAAATCTTAGATACCGCTGTGAAACCCTAGGTGAAAATATGAAAATGAGCCCTAAGTCGTTACAATTAATGACTAAATTGTAATGCTATTATAACAGCGGTTGTTGTTGTTTACTTTTTATATATCTTGTCATATTGAATGAGCAAATAAATCTAGAGAACAATATAAAACAGATTCAAAATTTGACTGATACCGATACCATCGTATATTCAGCCGATTTGCAAAACATTATGCACCCGAGAATGGACATGTTTAAAACGGCAATTTTCACACACAGAATTGTAGCTTACAATGAAAGTTTTGCACCAGTTGGCACAAGACGAAAATTCTGTGTTGTTATAATGTGGCATGAGCACGGCATGATCTGGGCGGTCGAAAGATCATTAGTACATATTACCAATTTCTCATGTTTCATAGAGATGCCAAGAACTGATAATAATATTATCACAATAGACCAGATATCACATTTCATGATAAAAAAAACAGTTTTCCTTATTGATATCGCCATCTCTAATACCCATAACTTAGCGTCCACACATACTGACAAACTAACCAAATACACAGATCTGGCAATAGAATTGAAACACAATGGAGAGTGCAGATAGTTAGAACAGTTATAATTTTGTCATCCACCGGAGTAATTCCGCACACACTCCGCACAAGTCTGCAAACTCTAGGAATACACCAATTAACGTTCATTCTTCTACAGAAAGCTGTTATTTTAAATACTTGCAGGTTTGTACGCAAGTTCCTGTCTTTGATGACTTACTTTATACACTGATTCTCGTTTGGCCAAAAGCTCGCGATTATTGGTTTTTACCTCGGTAACGAGAGAATTCTTAAAGACACACATAAATAATAATAATGATTAAGTATATAGATATGTTACGACTGTCACTCACGAGTTATAGTTAGTAGTTAGTTATAGTTATCGTAACATATCTATATATAATGAATCACGCTCACGTTAGTTTATATACCAATATAATAATGATTGACAATTATTGTTCAGCCCAGAATAAAAGCTGGACGTTTTTTCCAGCTCTTATTTATGTTGTCAACTCGGACCAATTATGCGCTGACAAAAAAACAGTCCAATACTTCGAGCCCGGTCAAACATTCATGACCGCTAACTCTTTTCACCATAGAGTTGAGTTATCTATGAAACAGATGAAAAATAAAATATACTATTTTGAAGATTTCTGCCAAGCTGTTAGTACTGCAGGAAAAAATAAAAATTAAGGAAAATGACCCTTGATGACTTTTATGAATGGGAAGATTATACGAAACAGTATAAACTGTCACGACTTAATCCACGTCCATACATCAGTGACACGATGCTTGTAGAAGTAATAAGGGCTGCTATGATTTGACCTACAGAACTTTAACAAGGATCCCATAACCGTTAGCATTGTTGGAAACAAAATTATGAAAACCAATATGCTTCCACCATCAAAAGAAAAATCCAACAGGCATTTACAAAGATAAATAGCTAGCTTAAAAAAACACGCCTGCCGCCAAAAAAGAACTTATGCCAATAAATTATATACTGTTGGAATGTGCTTATTTATTGAGTTTACTGTTGGAAAAAATAAACATCTTTTTTCGCTCTTGATAGTGGAGCAATACGCAGCCATATTAACTTTAAAAAAATAGCTTATGTTACTCGGGGGGATGTGAGGATTCTAACGATACCCCACACGTCTAAATCTGTTCAGGCATTTAAATGTTAAGGTGGAATAAAGAAACTCACATACATACATACATACATACAAATATAAATGAATCCTAAAATCATTACAATCTTTTTTTTGGGCAGTCGTGTAAAAAAAAAATATCATAAAATCTCCTCAACACTTGATGCCAATAGGCTACCATTTTGCAAGGAACTACCTACATTTTGCAAGGAACTACCTACATTTTGACTCAATAAAAACAATACAAACTAAGCAATTAGATTAAAATACTTGTAATTTCTTTATTATAAATATAATAAAGATGAAATAAAATTAATTTAGTTATTATTTTCTTATGTATTTATATTTATTCACAGTAAAAACAAATGTTTATGTTTTTGTATGAAGATCTCAGTACATAGGAATGATTGAAAAGCAGTAACTCATGTTAAAAACTATTAACTCTAAACGAAGAGCAAAACAACACCAAAATAATAAATAATGGATTATTAAACATATATTTAATAAATATATTGGTCCTAACATAGGTAAATAACTGCACACGTCACTAGCTGATGCCCGCGGCTTCGCACGCGTGGTCATTTTAATATATATCCTATGACACTCACAAATAACGTGGCTTTCTATCGGTAAACAATTTTCAAAATCGGTTCAGTAGATCCAGTGATTACTTACCACCCCCTACAACCTCACAAAATTTACCTCCTTACAATATTATTAGTATAGCTAGTATAGATTAAGGTAACGAAAAATCTATTTTAACAAATATTCGATTTTCTCGAAATACACCTAGGTTTAGATACCGCTCTTGGGTTTATGAGGGCAGAAGGGGAACTATAAAAGGCTACTCAACAAGAATTTGACAAGTTGTCAATTTAATTTGACAGCTAAACCTATGATAATTTCTGACGTTTGAAAAAATTATAAAGAATTAATAAAATAATATGGAAGAAATGGCCCCGTAGTTTCTTGGTGCTGTCTTCTCTAACGGACGTATTTCGGAAGCACCGGTAGAGCCAGAAGGGTGTTTCCAGTTCTAGTGTGAGATTGAACTCTATTGCCACATGAAAGAGTAATTTCCTTTTTAAACTCAAAGCATACTTAGTTTACCAAAATTTTATTGATTTTATCTATTTACTAGCTTATCCGCCCGCGACTACGTCCACGCAGACTACACGCAGATTATCGCGAAAAAAAGCATCCTACGTTCTTCTAGGATATTAAAAACCAATGCAAAAGTAGACTTCTTGGTTATGGCTTCTGTGGCTTGTTGTTGGTATATAATCAGCTACTTAATCTGTGGCACCAACGCTCTTGATGATTTTTAACAGACTTGTTATTTCGTTTCCATGGCAACCGTTCCTTACAGCGAATATTCAACATGTTCCAGTTTTCCCGTGGAAACTTCCATGGAATTCGTGGAATTTTCCGGAATTAAAAGTCTCCTATGTTTTATTCTAGGGTATAAGCTTCTTTTTTTTTAAGCGGATTTTGATCAAATTTGGAATGGAGATCCATTCCAAATTTCATCAAAATCCGTCCAGAGTTTATCGCGTGAAAGCTCCCTAAACAAACAAACAGACAACGTTTCACTTTTATATATCTATTTAATTTATAATATTTTATTTATTTCTCCTTGTTCATGAGATGTTAATGTTGACTTGTATAAGTGCAATTATTTTGTCTATTTACAATAAAATACTACATTCAGCAAATGCTATTTAATTTTTAAGAAGTGAAAAAGTCGCCATCTTACTTAAACACACCCTTGTATTTAAAAACGGCCTCCGGACAAGTTTGTATTCACCCTCATTGGGGATATTCTAGTGATCAGATCATTTATGAAGCATTGAAATAAACTATATTTTACTTAAAAGATAACTATCATTTATTTAAAATGTGAACATCAAGTTACCTGTCATAGCAGAATCATCTGCGTCTCCATTCTCACTGCCACCGTCCACTAGTGTGTCCTCGGGGATCACTCTCGGTTGGTTCGCAGGCGTGGGTATGGGCGTGGGCTGCGCTGCGCCCAGCGCTGGCCACTCCTGCCTCCCGAGCGCCGGCCACTGTTCCCGCTGAGGCTGCAGGGTCAGCTGTATATACACACAAACTTGTTTTTTTTAAATCTTGTCTGTTGATATCACTAGTTGCGCCCCGCGGATTTGCCCGCGTGCAAAATTTACTCCGTTCAGCCCTAACGACGGAGGTTAAAAAATCCCTCCTTGTGCACCTCAAACCCTTGAGGAATATTTGCTCCTAATTTCAAATCTCTATGTGTACCGGTTTAGGCTGTGCGATGTCTGTCACTCCGTCAGTAATTGATTGTGATTGCAGGTAACCTGATTTTAAAGTATCCGAAAGCAGTGGAATGTTCTGGGTTTGGTTGTTTGTAAGGTATATTTTTTCTCCTTGTTCAAGAAACATTTAAGATTTAACTTTTAAACTTTCGCGATTCGAACACATAGTTAAAACAGTCATACATAGTTAAGTATGGTTAGTGCAGTCTTCTCGTGACCACGATCAATGCAACTTGATCGAAACGTCGAGGTAAATAAATATTAAGTTTTCAGCGCGATTAAGTCCCGTTTAAATATTTAACTATATTTAAGATTTAGACTTGAAAGTCACAATAAAAAAAAATGACTGAGGTTTATTCTTTTTTATCAAAATGAATGGAGTTTTATGCATGGCTTTTTTTATACAACTGAGAGATGAGACGAGCAGATCTTTCATCTGATGGTAAACGCCACGGCTGCTCAACAATAACTGTGGCACCCAGCTATTACGAATGAAAAATCTTGCATGGCATGCACATTTGTTGATTGAGGCATTAGATCCAGGATCTGACTGCTGACTGACGCTTCGCTTCCCCCTTCTCGGCCATCACTCAGACACAGCCTCCACCGACCGTCACTTCGTCTGGCCAAGTCTCTGTAGAAGCTTACTATTTGGGTTATGTATGTTTTAGATTGCAAACTGTACCTGTTGGACATCAGCAGCGAGATTCACAGTAAAATCGGTAGACACTTTAGATGGAGCTAGTTTTGGTCTATTGATTTTATTGAACTTGTCATCTTTGCATAACTGGTCTCCGTAGAAATGTAATGTATCCAGACAGATTCCTCTGAAAACAGGGAAAGTGATTAAATGTATACACTCACTAATAGGCATAATTATGAAGGTAGCTTGTTTGCTTGAACCCAACATTTTAACAAATCAATGATTTCCTTAAATGAAACACAAAGCCCACACATACCATTTGGCAATGTCTGCAAAATGGAGGATCTTATTACGGTGATGCTGCTCTCATGTTCGCGCTCTGGGTGACCATTGACTTGACTCAAAGAACAGAAGTCAAGTTTGGAAGCATGCCATAAAACATAATATAATAAAGAGGAAAGATTTGATTGTTTGTATGTAATGGATTAACTCAAAAAATTATAAACCGATTTAAAAAATTCTTTCACCTGTAGATTATTAGCGAGTAACATAGGCAATATTCTATTTTTCAAAAAATTTGAGACGCCTTCGAGAATTGCAATAATGTAACCAATAGTAAAGAACGAAATGACTTTGCCATGGAAACAAAATAATAACAAGCCTGTCAAGTAATAATGCAGTTGTCAAATAGTGTTACCAATGATTTCCAATTACGCTTAAAGGCGCGTTTTTTTTAGAATTTACGACGTGTTTATTCAAATATAAAAAAAAAGTTTGTAATGCGAAAGTTTGTATGTGTGTGTTTGTTACTTCTTAAAGCTCAAACAGCTACACCGATTTTGATGAAATTTGTTATTCCAGGATATAAGCTATCTCCAATAGCTTATATCCTGGAATAACACATAGGATACTTTTCATAATCATCATCCATAACGCCTAAACGGCTGAACGGATTTTGATGAAATTTGGAATTAAGATAGCTTATCCTTGGAATAACACATAGGATACTTTCAGCATCATCATACTTCAGTCTCAACGTCTGAACGGATTTTGATGAAATTTGGAATGGATATAGCTTATGGGTATAAGCTATATCCATGGAATAACACATAGGATACTTTTCAGCATCATAATTACCATGATTATCCTTCACGCGGGTAAAACCGCGGGGCGCATCTAGTAATAAGATAAGCTAAAGCTAAGATAATTTTTTATTTCAAGCCACAATATTGTTAGATTTAACTACTTAAAATTATGACGTAAGTTATATTCAAACAAAATCAGGCTGTGATAATGAGTGAAGATAATCTGGCACTGACGTAGAGTGGCCTTCTAGAGTTAATGGATTCATCATCAGCCTTTGTTTGTCCACTGCTGGATGTAGACCTCTCCTAATGCACACTACGAGCTCGGTCTTCAGCTCTCCTTCAGTTAATGGAGCGATGCTTACGAATCTCTCAGCAGCATGTCAGCACTAGACATGGCGGCATGGCCCACTATGCAGGCAGCTGCATTGTCTTCAGTCCTCGCAGCTAAAACTGTGCCTGTGTTAAATATTGAGAACCCAGCGCCTCTGGCCGGAAGGTTCACACCGGGCAGGTACAGGGGGGCTCCACCTTGAACCTGAAATTTATATAGATATTCTAGAGAGATAAATTTATATAGATATTATAGAGAGATAAATTTATATAGATATTATAGAGAGATAAATTTATATAGATATTATAGAGAGATAAATTTATATAGATATTATAGAGAGATAAATTTATATAGACACCATTAATATTTAACAAAACAACGAGACACAAAACAAACATTGATTTTCTCAAATCAATAGCCGTGTTCGGTTGGTCAGTTCAAATATACTATCCGACACAAAGTTAATCAATATTAGCCGTGTTCGGTTGGTCAGTTCAAATATACTATCCGACACAAAGTTAATCAATATTAGCCGTGTTTGGTTGGTCAGTTCAAATATACTATCCGACACAAAGTTAATCAATATTAGCCGTGTTTGGTTGGTCAGTTCAAATATACTATCCGACACAAAGTTAATCAATGTTAGCCGTGTTCGGTTGGTCAGTTCAATTATACTACCAATGTCATCTATCCGACACAAAGTTAATCAATATTAGCCGTGTTCGGTTGGTCAGTTCAAATATACTAACAATGTCATCTATCCGACACAAAGTTAATCAATATTAGCCGTGTTCGGTTGGTCAGTTCAAATATACTACCAATGGATGGTGTTACCAACCCCATAAGACAGATTCAGAAACTAAGAGAAAAATTTGGGTGATGGTGCAGTGGTCACGGTGGCCAAATTTTCCCACCCGCAACTTCGTACGTGCAGACTACTGTTTATCGCAAAAAAAACTTTTCTATTTTCTTCCAGGATATTAAAAACCAATGCAAAAGTAGGTATATCACCAATGCTCTTTATGTTTTTTGACAGACTTGTTATTTCGTTTCCATGGCAACCACAGATCATTCTGCAATGGCAACCGTTCCTTACAGTGAGTAATCAACATTTTCCAGTTTTCTGCGGAAATTTTCAATTTTACGGGATAAAAAGTATCCTATGTTTTATTCTAGGGTATAAGCTGTCTCCATTCTAAATTTCATCAAAATCCGTCCAGCCGTTATCAAGTGAAAAGCTCCCCAAACAAACAAACAGATGTTTCACTTTTATATATTGGTATGGGTATCTAAATACATAAAACGAAGTTGGGTTAGTTACACTATTTATGTCTCAAGAATGGCTGGAACAAATTATATGATCTTTGATAATACATCCGAAAAAATCACGATCAATTATAATGATTGAGGATTTGTTTAAGCTCTCTAGCTGCCATGCCTGAGTAGATGATAAGTATGCATTATCTATAACAGATTGTATATCAAAATCTGTTAAAAAGGTGCTGAACATGTATTTTTACCTTAGGAAGTACTGCTGTGTGTATATTTAGCGTCGGCACGAGATCAGGCACCTTCCAGAGCGCACAGACGGTGGGCACGAGCCCCGCGGTCGTCTCGACGAGCATAGGCGTGCCGTCCACTACAAACACGTTGACTGTGTCTCCGTAACTCAGCACCACCCTCATGCAGACGCAGCTGCCCTTGACAGGCACCAGCTCTTTGACTTTCTCCTCAGAGGACAAGCCAAACTCTTGTTGCACACGCTGAGCTAGATGTTTCCTAAAATAAAAGCCAGAGTTTAAAAAAATCTAGCAAGTTTGATGCTGCATATATCTGCGATCCAATTAGGTGCTTACTTTTCAGAATTCTTTAGAGTATTATTCGATTTGTGTTTGTAAGGTTTTGCGAACATCGTTGCTGGTGGTTCACGGACGGGTTGAAGTGTAAATCCACGAATTTCATGAAAATCCAATAGAACGGACACTATTTTTCTATTGTTGATTTGGTGTTGTGTTGGTTGATCAGCTGTGAACGTAGAATGTGAATGTCATGTCACCATTGTCAGTGTTACTGTTTTGACAGCTGACACTCATGCTATGGTTTAAATTGCACTAATGTGCGCTATGTGTACTGTCAGCGCGCACAAGGTCGGATTAAAATGCGCATTTATTCTCCACGTGGTCGCGTCGGATACATGACGTCAGGAGTGACGTCATTTTGGTGTGCACACAACGCTCACAAAAAAGAGGTAGAGCAGCGTATGCGGTAACGTCAAATTCAATTGACATATGCCATTCTGTGTTGATTTATGTTGTTGGATCTCCCGCCAGACTGCCAGTACATATAATAATGATTATATTCTTTTAGCAGAAGCAAACGAATTCAACAGAACTAAGAGAGAAATAAGAAAACTAAAAACAAAACAACAGTAGGTAGATTCAAGAACAGCTGACCCAAATGACATAAGTCAAAGTCAAAGTATTTTATTGTAAATAGGCAAAAATAATAGCACTTTTACAAGTCAAAATTAACATCTCCTGAACAAAGAGATTTACATAAAATATTATAAAAAGATCAATAAATAAGCATGCAATAGTCGGTTTAATTTGTTAGCGTGCATATGCTGACCAACAATATAAACCGATCGTTAGCAGTGTTTGCAGTCTCAGCACTGTGAGTGCAATTTAAACCACATTGTAAGAGTCTAAGCTTAGCTGTCAAGTGAAAGATTTTTTTTTCACTTTCTTCCACCATTTCTTTATGTTCTAGGGAAGTAGTGTAGTGTGGCATCTCGAGAGATGGCTACATTATCTCTAATATACGAGTATGATCACGAGGCGAGTTGACATAGCCTAGCTGCTGCGCGCAGAGGCTACGTAAGAGCTCCGTGCAACTTGGTACGCAATGTACCAAGACAATAATATTATTGGACTGCAATAGTCCCAGCCCAACCAATTTGGGCATGCTGATGGCTTCTCAATGGCTTGCGGTGGTCTGTAGTGCAATTCCCTAAGCCAATGCGATTTGTTGCAATCAGATTTTCAAAGCAATATCAACTCTAATGCGCCGCATTAAGTGCACGTGTTAATGAAAATAAGATTGCAACAATTTAGTGTGTGCAAACCCGTACTAGGCGTACAGTTTTTGTAGTAATCGGTAGGACGAGATAATATTTTCAAATGAAGTTTACACGATAAAAACCTTCGAATAGCTTGATTGAACGTACTTCACACTACATATTTCTATCTCTCTTCTCCTAAAGCAAAAAAAGATACAAAAAACCCAACGTGTTTGACGTTTTGTTTTTCGTATGTCGTTTTTATCTTGTAAAGTAGGTAGATTGGTACTGTTTCACACCACAATTCATGTAATTTTTTTGGAAGTATTATTGTAAAAATACAAAATACAAGTTCAAAATAAGGTAAAGTATCTATAGATATGAGTAGGTACTTAGGTACCTAACTATTAACATACCTTGGTCTCTAGATGGTTTCTAGAGAATCAGAATGTTTTTATTGCATAAAACTGTGTACAAAAGGTGGTAGAGTTAATATTAGAGGAACAACAGTTTTGCCCTTTTCGGACGTACAATAAATATAAATTAACTTATTGACAACAAGTCTCTTAAGTAACTAATAATTATTTACCTGAGAATCAGCAAGTTTACATTTTTATTACATTTTACCTTATATCTGTAATGTACTCATTTTTAAATAAACTTAATTTTAGAAATAATCATACAAAGTATTATATTAAATTATAAAACACTTTGGAAATAAGCCAGCCTTTCAATTTATGTTTAAACTGATACTCTGTCATTATCTTCAATTCTAGGGGTAAATGATTGTATATTCTAATGGCTGTATAAAATGTGTTTTTATGATACATGGCATTATTGACCTGTGGTATGCATATGTTATGTTTATATTTGGAACGTAATTTATCAGTGCGACTAGAATGTACATCAAAGAAGAAGTTTTGATTATTATATTATTATTTTTTACAAAAAAAAAACATATTTCATAAATATGGGTATACATATTTATGAAATATGTTTTTATTTTTATGAAAAAAAAATATGTTAAAAAATTGTTTTCCTTAAATATATGACGCAAGGTATCACTTTTATCTAAGTTATAAATAATTCGGAGACATTTCTTTTGAAGAATGAAAGTGGACTCTATTTCAACTGAGTTTCCCCAGAAAATGATTCCGTAGCTCAATAGATAGAGAAAAACAGTATTGTGATAGTTTTTTATTTATTTTATTAATGTGTGTGAGAAAAACAGTATTGTGATAGTTTTTTATTTATTTTATTAATTTCCAGTTTAAATTTGAATCAATTGTCACTCCTAAAAAATCGTTTCATTTACTAAATTAACTTTACTGCCCTTATTCTCGATGTTAAGATGAAATGAACTCTGCTTATAGTTTTTAAAATGAAGTAATTTAGTTTTATCGATGTTAACTTTTAGGTTTATATTTTCCAGCCAAGTTACAACCCTTTCAAGAGTGCTATTTACTTTATCTTCATATTCTTTGTAGCAAGAGCTATTATTTGGAATATAGATGGTTGCATCGTCAGCGAACATAGGATTCTTTGAGAGTTCCTGAGATTTGTATTTTCCCGCAGAGTATTAAGAGATAGACAAAACCTTTTTTAGTGAGCCCTTGAGCCGATACCGTTGCACAAAGTTAGTGTAACAGGTGTAATTAATCTCCACCTACGTCAAGCTCCTGTCGCTCCCCTTCACGAACGGTCAGCTCCTACAGCCTCCAAGGCTAACATCCACGGAAGATACCGTCTCGTTATCATAATAAAATAAAAAATCGCAAGATCTCAAGAAGCTCTCACGAAAATTTATCTAACGAGTAGCAATACTTTGAAAATGATCGAATTCGTCAACGTTTACTACCACGAACTTGTCAAAGTGGCAACTCGTACTGCTAAAATGCAAACAATACTCGAAAACTTTATTTCGAATTCCAATACTACCATTTGATAAAACCCGTCCTACCAATTTTAGTTCCTACAAGTTTCCGCAAGAGGCGCTGACAGAGGCGAACGAAACTACATTTCATTTTCAAAAACTATAAAAAAACTTGTACTAGGGGTACTGATAGTTTACCGAGCTCACTAATTAAATTAGCGAGCTCACGAAAACTTTTCCGTTTTCTTAATTAATGTGCAAACTCGTACTAGGCGTACCGAATCGACATCCAGGATTAGCTCCAGATAAAGGAACAACACTAGCACAGATACGAAATTTTGTGTACGCATTTTATTGTGATAGCAGGTTTTAAGTTTTACTACTATTATATATTCTGTGGTTTCACCATGACATGAATGCTTTTTTTCTACATTAACTTATTTCTAGAAATGTTAATGTTGACAGTAAACAGTATAAGTAGGTACCTAGGTAAGTAGTTATTTACCTAGAAATTAGTACCTAAGTATGACCTGCATAGCATGAAGGATATTTTTCCCAAGCTAAAAATATTTTACTTACAAAAGCATCGCTAAAGCCTGCCCCACTTTCCAGATTATTGAAAGCATCCTCCATAATGCGAGCGTCCAAGTTTCCCGCTCAAAGGGACTCTTGACCCCGCGGAACGGGAACGGGCCAACGCAGTGCGGCATACAGTCTGCAGCAATGTCATGCAGCCTGTGGTGTGGTAATGGCAACAAGAAAAAATGAGGAGACAAGTTTCAAAGTATTTTTGTTGTTGCAGAAACTAGTTTCTAATTCTAAGTCAAAAGAAGCTTTGAAAGCGCTGAAGTTCGAGTACCTACCTAATCGTGTTTTGGTTTATCATGTTTACATATGAAGGGGTCAGGGCAAAAACACATTTTGTCACATTTTTATAATTTTTCAACTGGCAGTGCAGTCATTCATAATCACTGAGATATCCTGTTTCTAATATATGTGTACAAAAGTGTGTGTAAACCAATGTCGGAAACGTTCAGGAAAAAAACAACAGTTGTCCATGGTTTATGATAACAGTGACACTTGTTAGATTATATTTTGATTAACTTTCCGATCGGCATCGTCATGCCCATTCCTTTCTTGAGCTATTCATACACATATCAACGAACTTAATAGGGATTTTTTAGTGGTGGGCGATTTTAATATAGATAGTTTAACCAAAGTATATCCTGAAAAAAGGAAGTTAGATGATCTTCTATCAGCCTACAAAATGACAAATATTGTGGATTTTCCCACTAGTATAACAGCTACGACTGCTACATGCTTGGATCACCTTTACACCAACATGTCGGTGAAATCTGTGCGGGCCACGCCAGTTGTTACCAACTTGAGCGATCATATCGCGGTACGCGGGGAGGTAATGTGCACTCGTCAGGTGCCAGAACCACAAACACATTTCACCAGGAACTTTTCACAATCCGGATTGGACTTCGGAACTTTGTAGCTTCAATAGATAGTGTAGATTGGCAGCAAATGTCGAAAAACCCATAAATTTTCGATATATATGTATTGTGATATTTATATCACTTCGTGAGAATTGCCCCCTGGGTCGGCAGAGACTTTTAGCAAAGTCGGTGACAAATGTCATTGCTAATAAATTTGACATATATGTTTTCATAGATAGAGAAAACATGCTAGGAAAATTGACTCATCGTGGATAACTCCCGATATTAAAAATATGAAGTCCCTTTTATTTGACATTTATAAATTGAATAAATTATTTCCCAATGAAATTAGCATACAATCAATTTTGGATGACCTAAATATTAAATTTAATATTTTAGTGAATAATCAGAAACGTAATTATTATAAGAACCTAATATTAAATTGTAAGAGTGCATCAAAAGGCATGTGGGGCGTAGTTAACATAGAAAGGGAAAAAAACAACGCTCCCAAACTTAAATTGGCAGATATTGTAGTAAATTCTGACGGTAGCAAGTTTGACAATACCAAGCAAGCGGTTGATTATATAAATTTACGGTTTTTGAACGCGGCTTCCGCGTGCAGTGCACCTGCAGCTAATATCTCCGCTGTACGTGGAGTCTTGTCGGTCGCTCGCACGCCCGCTGACCGTTCGTTGCGACTGCGTCCCTTCACTGCGGACGAGGTATTCCGCACTGTAATAAATTTCTAAGTATACCTCCGAAACAATCGAAAGATGTTTTCGGACTATCGATAGAGCTGATGAGGATGGCTATCATACTACTTGTCCCAGTATTGGCGTCACTCTTCAATGCTTGCGTCAAAGAGGGATCATATCCGGGGCCTTTGAAAGTAAGCAAAGTGTCGCCGATATTCAAGGGTAAAGGAAAAAGGGAGATTATAGATGGATATAGGCCCGTGTCCATCATTCCCGCAATAGCAAAGATTTTCGAAAACGGGTTAAGTCATAGAGTGATTGAATATCTAACGGCAACTAGTGCCATGTCTGAGCATCAATATGCTTATCGAGAAGGGCGGTCAACTACTTCCTTAGCTCGAGAATTGATAAGTCGCGTGATGGCTGCTCGCGAGCGTAAGCTGCAAGTGGCTGTTCTTTGTTGCGATTTATCAAAGGCATTTGATGTGGCTGACCATACAATACTAGCTATAAAACTGAGGCACTATGGTATTGATGGGCCATCGTACGCCTTACCGACGGACTTACTATGAGGTAGGTCCCAGATAGTAGATGCTAGGTGACGGAGAGACTAAGTCGGACCCGCTCTCTTCTACGATGGGGGTGGCGCAAGGGTTGTCTATCCTACATACTTTTCTCCCTCCTCCTGAAAGATCTACCGGACGTCGTCGTAACGGTGGCGGACATACTAATATATGCCGACGAAGTGGCTGCGATAGTCACTGCGCCGACCATTGATCGCCTAGAGGAGAAGTTGACTGAAACCTCATCAAGCCTGGCGACGTGGTTTAACATGAATGGTCTTGCCTCCAATCTCAGTAAGACTCACTTCCTCCATTTCAATCTGTCAGGTCGGCCTTCAAAGCCACTGATGGTCTTGGCGGCATTCAGATCGAACAGGTTGGAAAGACGACATTCCTAGGCTTCGAAATCGACAAGGGATTGACGTGGGAGGAGTCATGTACAAAAACTGTGCGGTAAAGTTGGGAGTGCATGTTTCACGCTGCGTCGTGTGTCCCGGGTGGTGTCCGCGGAGGTAGCGCGTGCGTGCTACTTTGCAACAGTGCACTCGTTACTGCAGTACGGCGCGGAGCTTTGGGGACGTTGCTCGGAATGGGAGCGCGTCTTCCGTATGCAGAAACGCGCTGTAAGAGCGTTAGTACGAGTATCGCAAGATACCTCCGCGAGACCGTACTTCAAAAAGCTTGGTATTATCACGTTGCCTGCCATTGTGATTTTTCAAGTGGCAGTGTACGTGAGAATGAACCCCGACAAGTACAGGAAACGCGGTGACATACACTCCTATAACACACGCAATGCAGAGAAACTCGCAGCTGTATCTCGCTCTCTCACCAAGTCCAGCAAGCTGACTCGTGTGATGGCTCCAGCGGTCTATAACCGACTTCCTGCGGATATTATTGCTGCTCCTAGTATGGACTGTTTTAAATCCAGACTGAAACGCTGGCTTATCGAGCAAACGTTCTATAGTTTTGAGGAATTTATGTTAGTAGGTATAACATTATTATGTTCTTTGTTTATTTTTGACATTCATACTGTATGTTTGTATTGATTTTATTTTGATTTATGTTGTATTTTTCTGACACGATTTTATGACATAACTTTGTATGTTACTTTTAGTTTATATTTTAAAAAAAAGTTGACTTATTGTTGCTTTATGAATATTTGTTGTATTCTGGATGTATACACACACTGTATACCTACTTATTTAATAATTGTGATTAAGACATTTTTTACTCTATTCTGAATGATTAGCTTTTATGACGTGTAATAATATTTCCCAATAAATGAGTATTTGAGTAGGTATTTGAGTATTTGACATATTTTCCACAGAGATTTCTATAATGGCCACTGGACTGCCTCTGTAACTATGGATTCAACAAGCACAACCCCCGGTCCCCCACTCCCCATTATAGCTAAGAAGTATCTCGATCACATCAGTTTCCAAACATAAAAATTGGTCCATTCGTTTGGGAGCTACGATCCTCACCCTCATCCACCCCCCCCCCTTTTACAGCTAAGAACCATCGCACTAGGCACCTAGTACGACCGCATAATAAGAAGGCACGAACGCTCTTCACACAAGTCCGAATAATATTCTAAAGTTATACTCTTTTACACAAGGCCCGCATAATATTCATAAGCCATACTCAGTTACACACAGACCGCATAATAATCAAAAGTCATACCCTTTTACACAATGCCCGCATAATATTCATAAGTCATACTCATTTACACACTGACCGCATAATAATCAAAAGTCGTACTCTTTTACACACTGTCCCCATATTATTCGAAAGTACTCTCGTATTTTACACACAGTCCGCTCAGTATTTTAAAGTCGTACTTACTATTTAACAAACACTGACCGCATAATATTCTGCCATGTTCTATTACACAGTAAAACCTTAAATCCCGATTATGCGGACCTACCGTATAAGAAAAAGCCACGAACGCTCTGAACACACTGTTTGCATAATATTGTAAAATCAGACCCTTTTTTTTTTTTTTTACTTTCTGAATAATTATAGTAGTATAGATGAATTTGCTTACACAAAATCGTCCTTAACGACAATAATATTTTTCAAAATCATACGTTGCGCGTTGTTTTGGTCAAAACGCCAGATTCAAATCGCCCGCTAGTTTTCCGACCCGTCTCGTACCTGACTATCGTCAGCTTTTAAATTTGTAATCGACTTCACAAAAGGAGACGGTTATAAGTTATAATTATGTTCGATTGTATGTTTTTTTTTGTGTATGTTCTCCGATTTCTCCGTCAATTACGTTCCGATTTTGAAAATTATTTTTTGTTTGAAAGTGTATACTCTCGAGGTGGTCTCATATAAATTGCATCAAAATTGGTTAAGTAGTTTTTTGAAATTAAATAGATTATTCTTATTTTTTTTTATAATTATTAATGAATAACACTAATAATTCAAATAATGCGGTTTTAAAATAAAATATCATTCCAAACCATGTAAAAATATGCTCTGATATGATTTTAACTTTTTAGAGTAGAGATTGTTAAAATATTCAGCTATATCTAACAAAACGAAAAAAAAAACAAATCAATCAAACATTTATGAAAAAGCTAAAATACGAGCGAACGAAGCAAGCACAGAAATTTTGAGCTATTTCGCTCAGTGTAAAAGTAAAATAACATTTCCAAATCATAAAAACAAACACTGTAATAAACAAAAAGCGCCAGAGAAGCGATTTTTAGATCAAAACATAATACCAACAAATCACAATAACATAATGAAAAAGAACCCCAAAAGCGAGCGAAGTAAGAGCAAATGAACACTTCTGCCTGTTAAATAGTGCTATAAACATAACTCCAAATAACATTTAAATATGCAATGATAAGAACAACCCACGCAAACGCAGAATGCATACTATTGCGCTATTTCTTTCAGTATAGAAATGTAATAATTGTAAATCATACGAAATTAACTAATTTACATACCCGGTAATAGATTCAAAGAAGCGCGAGCGAAGCGAGCGCGAAAATTTTAAGCTTTTTTCCAAATAATATGAAAATAACGAATACGTTATGATTACGATAACGTTACGTTATAGCTGCAAATTTTTCAAATAAGCGAGACCGATGCGAGGGCTAAAATTGTAAGGTTTAGAAGTACTTTAAAACAGTTAAAGGTAACCCCTGGGCAAAGATGATCCTTTCTGATCATCTTTGCCCTGGGCAAGCTTATGAGTGCGACGGAAGCGAGCGCGAAAGTTCTTGGTTATTTCTTTAGTTTTTTTGTTTGTCGTATGAGGTAGTGCTGGCATCCAGAGGCCAAACTGAAAAACTCTGACACAATTGTCAGAGTTTGTCAGGCCGACCGAGGGACGATATGCCATCAATATATATATATATATATATGCCCTGCAGTTTTTTTTATTTTTTAATGATTTTACAATATTTATTATTTCCTGGGAGGATACTGGATTGATGAATATAGTTTTTGAGTTTGTTTTGATGGCTTTTCGTTCAGTAGGATTTTGAGTTTGAACGTGATTATTATGGCAGATAATAAAGTTATTCAGGGCTGTGGCAATTTTTAACGGGTCAGTTATCTCTTTCTTGACTATTTTTATACTTTCTATTGATGTTTTAATGTTATTAGTTTCAGATGTATGTTGCTTAATAATTCTATTGATGTTTTAATGTTATTAGTTTCAGATGTATGTTGCTTAATAATTCTATTGATGTTTTAATGTTATTAGTTTCAGATGTATGTTGCTTAATAATTCCCCAAGTTGCTTTTTTTGTATTGGTACTTCTATTTATATATTTAATATTAGCGATTTTTCGAGATATACGTACAACTTTGTTTAATGTCTTGCAGTATTTTATGTACATACTATAATTTTCATTAGTTTTATTTTGTAGATATTTTAAATAGTTATTTCTTTTATTTTTACTGGATGTCTTTATTCCTTTGGTTTTCCAGTTTGCCTTCTTCTTATAAGTTATTTTTACTATAAAAGTTTTCTATACTTTTTCTGTGAAGAGCAATACATGTACCTACCTCTGTATGTACACATTTCAATACCGACAACTAACTATTTTGCCAGTAAGACATTATGAGGAAACTTCCGATATAATTATATAATTATGTAGGTACGTAGGTAGTACTTTATAATATCTCAATGGAAGAAACATAATAAAAAAAACGTAGTACATATAATGTATATAAATATTCAGAAAACTTGCAACGCTTCGAAGTATTTTTTACGCAAAAGCAATTGTGGTCTTTATTTATGCATACCCACGGCACAGAATAAATAATAGTACAATTACCCACGGATCAATTTCCTATGCAAGTATTTTTTACTTTCATTTCAAGGCTTCAGAGTACTTTTCCACGCACACGATAGTGCTCCTTTTATATATAGAGACAAAGATCAATTTCCTATGCAAGTATTTTCTACTTTCAAGGCTTCCAAGTACTTTTATGCAAAATAAAAGTACTTGGAAGCCTTGAAAGTAATCATTTAAACACGATTGTTCTCCTTATTTATATGATGGCAAAGATCAATTTCCTATGCAAGTATTTTCTACTTTCAAGGCTTTAATCTGTTTATACAGAAAGTAGTACGTAGCACGCTGAAACTATTGGACGGATGATGATGCAATTTGGCACAGACATATTTATTTATTTATTTATTTAAGAAACACCAACAGTATACATATTAAATATTATAAAGAGTAACACTTTCATAAGACTATAACAGGTGCCATAGCATAATCAAATTCAGATATGCATACCTTTTAAAGGTGTTTACAACATTCACCATTAACGGAGTGAAACGGAAAAAATAAAAGAAATTATAAAAATGCTAGCAAATGAAAACTAAGCTAGGTAGGTGCAATACTTAACTGTGAATATAAAAAGTATAACATGAACACTTACATATGTACCTACATAATACTAGCATAATAAAAATAATACTATAAAAACTTACATTATTAAAATTACTATACAGCTATGATACAATGATCACTACAATAATAAAAAACAAAATAAAATCATTTTTGCAAAAATTACATATATGTCAGAGCATGCTTCCATGTAATTTGTTCTTAAACACATTCAATGAATCGTGAAAGATATCAAGATCACTCAAAGAACAATTAAATTCATTGTATGTACGACATATTCTTAATAGAGGAGAGTTATGTGCTAAGTTTGTTTTGGCGGATGGAACAAGAAGGATTTTTGAGATTCTCTGGCGCGGATAATGGTAAGGAACGTTTAGGGAAATGTCATCTAGAATTGAAGGACAATCTGCTAAGCTATGTAGTGCTTTATAAAGAAATGTGAGATCGCGAATTTTCCTTCTTTCACGCAATTTATGCATTTTAAAGAAGGATAAACGATTTTCGTAAGGACTTCTATGAGAGATACCTGGACAAGAAAAGGCCAACGATCTTGTGAATGCCCTTTGAATACTTTCAATGCGTTGAGAGTGCGATGCATAGAAGGGGTTCCATGCCACACTTGAGAATTCTAGACAGCTGCGCACCATAGAGTTATAAAGTACAATTTTTGTACGATTAGATTTGAAACATTTGGTAATTCGTCTAATGAAGCCAAGCTGTTGAGCCGCTTTCCTAACCACTGTATCAATATGAGCTCGAAAAGTTAATTGACTATCAATTAAAACCCCCAAGTCACGTATTTCACTAACCTCTTGTAGAGGTTCATCATTCAAAGTATAAACAGAATTTATGGTGTTTTTTTTACGTGTATATTTAATATAATAACATTTTTGAACATTAAGATGCATTTGGTTTAAGTCACACCATTGTTTTATATGATTAATGTCGCTCTGAATTAGATGAATATCCGTGTTACCATTGACTAATTTATAAATTTTAAGGTCATCCGCGAATAGTTTATAATTACAATGCTTTATGTGCGTAGTGATATCATCGATGAATATTGAAAACAGGATAGGACCAAGATGTGATCCTTGCGGAACACCCGACTCGGCATAATATGTTTCTGATTCGTACCCATCAACAAATACTATTTGTTCCCTTTTGTTGAGATAAGACCGGAACCAATTCAGAAAAGACCCGTGAAAACCGATGAGTTCCAGCTTCTTAACTAACAAGAAATGACTCACTTTGTCGAACGCGCTGCTAAAATCGGTGTACACTGCATCGATTTGATTCCCCTTATCCACTTGTCGAGACAATTCGGAGACAAAACCAACCAAATTAGTTTCGACAGAGCGACCCTTCTTAAAACCATGCTGCTGTTCTGAAAGGAGGGGACTAGAATGATGAGAGACTATGGGACATATTAGTGCTTCGAATAATTTTGAAAAACAGGATAAAATTGAAATTGGTCTGTAATTTTTTACATCATCAATATTTCCTTTTTTATGAAGAGGTATAATCTTAGCCTTCTTCCATACGTTGGGAAACTCTCCTAATATCAAAGAGCGATTTATTATGAGTGTCAATGGTAGTGCCAGTGCAGAGCCACAACGCTTGACTAAGAGAGGTGGGATGCCGTCAGGGCCTGGCCCTTTAAGTTCATCAATTTGCTTAATTCTTTGCAAGACTTCACGTTCAGTAAAGATTATTTTACCAATACAATTATGCTGGTGAATAATATGAGGTGTACTCATATCACGTCTGTTCGACATTGCGTTTGAATTGGAAGTAAATGCCTTTGAAAAATTGCTAGCAAACAGGTTAGCTATATCAATACCAGTGTTAGCGTTTTCTTCACCCATGTGCATTTCTGCAGGGAGTGAAGACCGTTCTTTTCGCTTGTCTTTTACATAACGCCAAAAACCTTTTGGTGTTTTCGCAATACCTTCTTCCGTTATCCTGAGGTAATTCGAATATAGATTGTCTAAAAACTTATGACAACGTTCTCTCAAAATATTAAATTCAATTAAGTCGCGAGGGTTTTTGTATATACGATATTTAAATCTTAACTTCTCTTTTTCTGCCAGTAATTTAACTAAAGATTTATTAAACCAGGGAGGAAATAGTTTTCTATTAAATTTATGTTTAGGAACGAATTCATCGATACCTCTTCTAATTATCGTGTAAAAGGATGAGGTCATTTCGTTTACTGAAGCACAGTCTTTAAAAACTGCATTCCAGTCTGTATTTTTTAAATTTAACGTGATACCGTTAAAGTCTGCTTTATAAAAATTAAATTCAGTGGACAACTTTGGACGAAGAAACTTCAGTTCATTGTTAGGTAAAGTTAGTAATAAGGGGGGATGCTTATGGTCGAGTTTACTCAAGAGATCAGGTGGTGCCGTTAGAGAAATGTCTGTTACTGTGCTAATAGCAAGATCTAATGTCCTGTCATCCTCATTGCGTATATCGTTCAATTGGTACATATTGGACATAGAAATAAAGTCAACTAATACATGGCCTAATGTATTGCTATAGTTAGATGGCGTTGTCAAATTGTTACACTTAGTCCATTTTATAAAAGGTAAATTAAAATCACCAAGCAGCACAACCTCATCAACTTGGTTTATAAAATTATTAGTATTATCCAAGAAAACACTAAGTTCTTCCAGTTTTACAGGAGGAGGGAAGTAGACAGTACAAATGGCAACTTTCTTTATATTTTTGCCTGCACGCATCTCGACAACTACCCAAATATCTTCACAACTGGATTCCCAAGCTTGTAAACGAGTTGACTTGAACTTACGAGAAACTGCTATCAACACCCCTCCGCCGTCTTTTTTTACACAAGGAGCTGAACCAAGACATACACGATCACGGCGATGCACGACATATCTAGAATCAATAAATTCACCACTAAGTTAAGACATAGTTTATAAGATGGGTGAAAATGATGGATACTTTTTATCCCGATAAAATAAAGGGTTCCTGCGGGATATGGCTCCAAATTCTGTCCATTAAAGATATTGTGAAATATTTTTTTAAAAGAAATTTAGTTAAAAGAACACATATCACGCTGAAACTACTGGAAGGATTTTGTTGCAACTTAGCACAGTCATAGTTTACAAAATTGAGGACAATTTTTATCCCGAAAAAATTAAGAGTTCCTGCTGGATAATGTCCCAAATTCTGTAAATTAAAGATATTTTGTAACTTTTTTGGAGGCTGTTCTATATTCAATACTAAAGCCAAAACTGTATTTTTTAATTTTTGTCTGTGTGTCTGTCCGTCTGTACCTTGGCAGCGCATCACGCCGAAAACACTCACATAATTCAAATAAAATTTGGTATGATTTGAGTTCATACTTCGAGGCATTGGATACTTTTCATCCCGAAAAATTAAAGAGTTCCTGCAGGATAGGGGTCAAAAATTATTAAATTAAATTAATTAATTAAATTATTTCAAACACGTAGCACGCTGAAACTATTGGACGGATGTTGATGCAACTTGGCACAGACATAGTTTTTAAGAGGGGTGAAAATTATGGATACTTTTTATCCCGTAAAAAAGGGCTTCTGCGGGATATGGGTCCAAAGTTATATTAATATTTAAGTAATAAATAATATTTTTTAGATGGTTCTCTATTTCGATACCTACTGAAGCCAAAGCAGTTTTATTTTTTATTTTGAAATAAAAAGTAAAACAATAAAGTAAGTAAGTTAGTAAGTTTTTTAATGAATTCAGTAGTTTCTGTGCGAAACTAATGAATTCCTTCAATTTTTGTAATATAGGTTGTTTCCACAATATAAGTGTTGAAAGTTATTAAAAAGAAACGTATCACACTGAAACTACTGGACGGATTTTTGGATGCAAATTGACACAGTCATATATCTATACTTATAATAAAGCAATAGGTACGAAAAAGGCTATAAAAGAAGATAAAAATGCGATTGGGTGCTTAAAAAGGGTATTGAACACGCTTATTTTTTTAATCGTGTCCCTCTTTCTGTTTGTCTGTATGTTTGTTTGTTCACGCATCATGTAAAAACTATTGGACCGATTGCAATGTAGTTTTCATTGTTACACAGCTTAGGGTTTGATTTAATAACTGGTGTAATTGGTATCTCAATCTGGTGAGTTAGAAGCCGAGCAATAAAAGTATTTTTGACGGCTAAAGAAATTTTGATCAATTGTTGGCATATTGGTCCTGGAATAGCACATTATGGTACTTTGAACCTAAAGAAAAGACCACGCGTGCGAAGCCGCGGGTACAGCTAGTGAATTAATAAATTAGCAATATCTCAGTTTGTTAATTATGTGACAAAAGCTGTTTTTCCCCTGAGCCCTTCATATATTTCTCTTACGAAATGTTATTTTGATTTTAGCATAAACGCCTGCTTAGTAAGAACATATATATACATATTTTTTTTAAATCGAAAATTTTTAATCACTGACGGAGCCAATAGAATAATTATTAGATTATTATTAAATTTTCGAAAAATAATTATGTATTCTCTATTGTAGTAGTAGGCCCTAATACAGTGGCTACAGATGTGCAGTGTGTCTATTCCTGCAGTGCAGCAACAGTAAATCTGCGTTGCATGTGCACTGCGGGATTTGCGCGATGCGGTCCCGGAGACGTCCGGACTCCGCGATACTGGCTGTCCGCGTCCAATCAATTGATGCACCCTGGCTGTATGCCATCCAATCATGCAGTGGCATTCAGCGGTGGATATATTTTTAATTTTTACTCCATTTGCGTAATGGTCTGATGCTTCAACATCGGAAAATGTATAGTTTTCCTCGAACAAATATAATTTAAATGTATCGCATTATTTATCTATAGATTTATTCTGATAGACAAAAAAATATTAATTTCAAAGATCGCAAAAAATACGAAGTTGTACTTACTGAAAATTAAAAATAGAACAAATGAAAGCATTCGCTCCGTAAGTAAAATCACAACAACCATCTAATTCAAAACGCCCTTGACCAAAATAGTTCTCTAAAGATAGCAAAACTAGGAATAACAAAACTAGGAATAACAAAACTAGGAATAACAAAACTAGGAATAACAAAACTAGGAATAACAAAACTAGGAATAACAAAACTAGGAATAACAAAACTAGGAATAACAAATCATGGATCACAAGTATTAAAGACCCAGCAGGACAAAAACACAGAAGTAGAGACACAATTTTACAAATATGTACAAACTTTTTAAAAAAACTTGTTTCAGATCCTCTTCATAGCCTTAATAACGATCCGATAATCGATTATTCATGTCCGAATACCATCCCACCCATAACTGGGTATGAAGTACATCTTGCTCTTCGCTGCCAGAAGTATAATTGAGTACCTGGCGAAGATGGCATCAGCACCGAAGCCCTAAAATTAGGTGAATTTTCCATGCTACCACACATTACAAATTTATTTAACCTTATATTAGAAACAGGAAAATTCCCTGAAAATTTCTGTCACTCTAACATAGTTCTTCTCTATAAAAAAGGTGACATATCTGACATCAATAATTATCGTCCTATAAGTCTAATCTCCCATCTGTACAAAACCTTCATTAAGATTATAGAAACTCGCATATCTGGAAAGCTGGACAAAGAGCAACCCCCTGAACAGGCAGAAAAGCACCAAGAAAATAATACAGTGATGATTTATCTTGCCTTTGTGGATTACACAAAGGCATTCGATAGTATTACCGATGGCTCTATATTTAATGCAATTCAGAACCAAAACATCGAGCCCACTTACATACATCTTATCCGTAAAATATATTCACAAAGCACTGCCGCAATCAAACTTAAATCTCTTGGGCCATCATTCAAAATAGAGAAAGGTGTCAAGCAGGGGGGTCGCCCTGCTTGACACTTTTTGTCCCCCACATTGTTCCCCAAATTATTCACGAGTGTCCTTGAAGAAATATTCAGGAAGCTGGCAGCTGGTCGGGAAAAGAGGGGCATCGATGTCGGTGGAATGAGGTTAAACAGCCTTCGTTTTGCTGACGACATCGTTTTTTACTCCACTTCGGCCACTGAGCTACAGCTGATGCTATAAGATCTTAGCAATACAAGCCTTGAGGTTGGACTGCGGATGAATATGACAAAGACCAAGTTAATGTCGAACAGCACCAAACGCCAAGTCATAATAGACGGCGAAGAGATGCACTATGTCCATGAGTACATCTACTTGGGCTAAATAGTCTCCTTCCAGGCCAGGCAAGACCAAGAAGTCGCCAAACGGACGGAAAATGCCTGGAGGAGCTATTGGTCTATGAAAGAACTCATGAAGAGAGATATTCCAATCTCCTTAAAGAAAAAGTTCATGGAAATGTGCATCCTACCCATCCTAACATACGGTGCACAAACTTGGTCTCTGACCGACATCCAAAAGTCCAAACTCAAGATATGCCAGAGGGCAATGGATCGCAGCATTCTAGGTGTTAAATTAACAGACCGTGTTCGAAACACCGAACTGCGTTTCCGAACCGGTATTACAGATGTAGCTCTAAAAGCCGCCAAGCTGAAGTGGAACTGGGCCGGCCACGTCTGCCGTATGCCAGAGGTGCTATGGGCCAAAGTAACCTCTAAATGGAATCCCAGCACGGAAAGAAGGCGATGCGGCAGACCACGCAAAAGATGGCGGGACGAACTTGACACCTTCGACAAAAATTGGCACAAACACAAAAATCATGGATCACAAGTATTAAAGACCCAGCAGGACAAAAACACAGAAGTAGAGACACAATTTTACAAATATGTACAAACTTTTTAAAAAAACTTGTTTCAGAACTTTTTTAAGACCGTAAAGAATGGAAAAATCGAGTCGAGGAGATCGAGGAGGCCTTTGCCCAGCAGTGGGACAGTATAGGCTAAACACAACAACAACAACAACAACAAGGTGCTCACCTCTAGACAAGACTAGAGTCTAGGCTAGACAAATTAAATTAAATAACTAAACAAGCTGCAATAATAGCTGTAATAATCCTATTTGCCTGTTAAATGAAAATAAAAAAGTTTCTTCTGTTTTACCTATATTATTTCAAATACTTGCACTATTCAAATAATTCTAAGATAATATCAGGAGCCCTTATAAATAGGTTCGTGGATTGCTTATCCAAAGCTGTGCTGTTCTGGGACTGAAGGACGATGGGTCGATGCTGCATCGTCACTCGATGCTATGACTAACACATATGAGCCAAAATCCCCGGACCTCCGATACATTTTGTCACAAATTTGAAATTTTTGAAAACGCTCCGATGCACCTAGTTACTGCGGCAGCCAGTTTAAATAATTGATTTCGCGTTTTTCACCCATTCTGAGTGTTTTATTCGTTTATGGGATATTTTTCTCTATGGTAAAACACTAAATAAGTACCAATTACCTTAGCAGGATAAATAAAAAACAAATAAAACAGACCAATAATTTTGACAAAAATGTTGAATTATTTCCGGTTTTCACAAAGATATTCTGGTCACTTTTTGGGATTATTACCGAAATCCCCACCAGACCGTCCCCACTAGTGGGGATTTCGGGAAAAATTGTACTAAACTGTGTTGATATTTTAATGTTATTAGATAGATAAATTCATGTTATATTTAAATAGAAAATATTTAATAGAATTAATATAATAATAGGTTTTCATTGATCTTATTTCCAAGATACAATATTTTTCCAGAAATACTCCCCATTTTTGCCTTCATAATTTTCCCGCGGTGCCCTCTACGTAAATAATAATTTCATAAGGCCTTTGCCACACTAGACGGAAATTCCGTCGCCGAACTTCCGCGGCGGAACGCCAATACATGTTATTGCATATAAAATACAAATAGCGGGCACACCACGCGGAAGATCGGTCGTTCCGTCGCGGACGATCCGTCGCTTGGACCGGACCGCTCACTCGCTCGCGTCTGCTCGGTCGTCCGCGCATCGATCTTCCGTCAGCGTAAGATCGGCAACGTCGCATTACAGGTATTTGTATGCATCGCGCCACATTCAGCGGATAACTCGCAGTGACGACGCACGCACAGGATGTTTGACACTGAACGATTTATTATCGAAGTGCAAAATAGAGTTTGCCTTTGGGACTCTAGAGAAAAGCCGGATAGAATTGCAAAGAAACGAGCATGGGAAGAGATTGCGAAAATATTGTACGACAATTGGGATAGTGAAATAGAAACAAAACAGCGAGAACTTGGTGAGTTTATCACTTTATTAATTTTCTATACCTAGGTATATCTAATTATAAGTACTCGTATGCATGTAGGTACTAATTGAAACTATCATTCATATAAACCTACTTAACAATGATTATATCAGTCGCCTTACCTATATGAAGTTGTGTTGCCACTCTAGTTAACCTTCTTCCATAAAATATTTTTTAAATAAATCTCTCGTATGTATGGCATTAGAGGGTCTAGATGTATTACAGTTTGGTAATGTAGGTAGATCAGAAGTTAACAATTCGTCGTTGTAGTTCAAACCGTCTCGTCTCCGTACAAAGTTATGAAGAACACATGTTGTTTTTACTATCTCTGTAGCAAAATCCGGGTTAACAAGTATGGCCATATAAAGAACTCTCCACTTGTTGCTCAATATGCCGAAAGTACATTCCACATAACGCCTTGCACGAGATAGGCGTTAGTTAAATGTACGTTTTTCTATGTCTAATGTTTTATTGGGGTAGGGTCGCATAACATGTTTATGTAAAGCGAAAGCCTCGTCAGCTACCAGTACAAATGGTAGTGCTGGGCCGGTAGTAACGGGGAGTATTTTATCCTCGGGTAGGTCTAACATGTCATGGTAAAGTTTCTGTCCGAAATTTGAAATTCTAAATACATTACTATCAGTTTCTTTTCCAAAAGATCCAACATCGATAGAAATGAAGCAATAATTAAAATCTGCGGCTGCCATAAGAACTATTGAAAAAAACTTTTTATAGTTAAAATAGTTAGATCCGCTGTTGTCAGGATTAATTATTCTTATATGTTTACCATCCTCAGCTCCTAAACAGTTTGGAAAATTTGCGTATTTATAGAATTCTTCTGCCACTTTTAAAAACGATTCCTTATTTGGCTCGGGCATTTCAAGTGGTTGCAGTACTTTCCAAATTACTTCACAAGTTTCTTTTATTATTTCTGCAACAGTCGATCGTCCCATCAAAAAATCGTGAGATAAACTTTTAAAATTCATTCCGGTAGACAAATACCTGAAACAAAAAAAAGTTCAGCATCATCACGTTTTCCCGCCAGTGGCTCCCCCAATCTAAAATAATTAATAAAACATTTATAAACGAACTTATGAAAAAATTTGCTTCGGTCAATCCCTCAAGACTACATTTAACAATGTTTCGCATCGATTCACATAATTTACTAGTGATGCCAACTCTCACCTTCGGCGTATAAACAGAAAAGTGGCACCTTTGCCTTCAAAATTCGAAGTTAAGAGTTTGCATCGCTAATACACTATGTGAAAACATAGTTAAATGTAGTCTTGAGAGGGTCCACGAAGCGGATTTTCCATATGTGGTATAGATAAATTATAGTAATTGTACTTATAATTAATTATTTTCTGTTGGGGACGCCACTATTGGAGCTATATCACCCTAAGCTAAGTTATTTCGACATTTTGTTGATACTTATAATATTTAATTTTACAGTAGATGAACTTCAAAAGAAATGGAAGCACTTAAGAGATTATTACGTAAAAGAAAAAAAACAAGATAATACAAGAAGTGGAAGTGCTGCACCTAAGAAACGTAAAAACTCGTACATTGAATTGCTGCGATTCTTGGATGTGGTGAAAGAGTCTGGGGTCTCATCGGGGAACATAAGCGCTCCGGCAGGTGATAATGACCAAAACGAAAATTCTTGTGATGAAATATCAACTAATACAAACACTCAACCAAGAAATGCAAACGCACAAGAAACTGTAACTGAGAATTTTATTCCACCTGTAACAATTTTTAATGGGTTTTCGTCATATTGTAACGATATATGCGGTTTTATAGTAAATTTCTCTGAGCCGACAGATTCCGATGAAAGATGTGATGAATTGGTTTTTAGGCCAAACTCGCCAACCATAGAGATAGTTGGTCCGGTGTCTAACGCCGATAGGGTATTCGCTCAAATCAATGAAAAGTAATTTTGAGAATAAAGGGAATAAAAAATAAAACGGGGTGAGTCACACCAAGAGTGGGGTGAGTCGGGAATCTTACCCCATCCGGTCGCTTTAAACGTGAGGACGCTATATCTTTATTCGGAATCACTCAAAACATAAAATACTCGTTACTATTTTGAAATTAATAAAATTACCTGGATAAACTTAGACCGGAACGAGCTTCAAGAACTATTGGATCAAGACCGTTCGGTAATGTACTAGCTAGTGGGTACAATAGTGGAAGATAAAACATACAACTCAAATTCACCAATACAATTTTTATTATCCTTGGTTTAACTTACTTAAAATCTAAGGAACCGTGCCGTAGGTACGTTGGACGGCCATTCAAGCTAGCATACAGACAAGACAAAACATGCAATTTAAATTCACCAATACAATATTTACTATTTTTGATTTAACTTTGCCTGTTTACTTAAAATCTAAAGAACCCATGCCTGCAGATCCAACTCAGCAGCTAAGGAGTACTAAGATCTAAGATTACCCTGTTATAACTAGGGCCGATATAGAACTGACAAAATTAAGTATTTACCCTGACAAAACAAGTGATGAGTTGCCGGCCGGCAGTGCAGTCTACTTATTTACCTTTTTCTATAAGATTGAGCCGTTATGTTAGTGAAGGTAAATCTCCATCCGACGTTTCAGCAATGTCCGATTCGCGTGAGAGGTAGCCAGGCTAGACCCCTCAGGCGTTGCAGGTGTCTAGCAGGTCGGTGGGGAACCAAAGTTCAACACTTCGGTTAGTGAAATATATGCATAAACATGCCAATACGATACCGCATTCCAAAAACGTGGCAGGAATCGTTGGATATAACGTCGACGTGGCGTATCGCGATACGGCGCCTTTCTAGTTAAATCCGGGGGGAAGAAGCCTCCGTCGTGTGGTATCTCAATCCGGGGGGGAAAATCTCCATCGTGGTATCTCAATCCCGGGGGGAAAACCCGCTGTGGATGAATAAACACAACGTTTCTTTAGAATTCGAGACTTCGAAAACGCCACCGCTCTCAGTTCGCTAAAATGGCGTCCCGAAAAATTGATAAAAGTGATTTCACAATCGCAATCATTAGTGCCGACAATGCAAAATACCGAAAAATGCTCTCACCTTTTGTTACGGGTTTTATAATATGCAGGGAAAAGACTTGTCAGTCCTGCTACCGGGCTCTGCAGCACGAAAAAAACCTTCACGCCTCTCGTCTCCATTGCTCGGTTTCATTTGTCTAGCCGGATCTAGTTTGCTCCCAAGTTAGCAAAATCTATCCGAATAACATTTCGTTTCACCAGGAAACCGATCAGCGCTCACACATGGGCTTTCGAAATTATTATTTGGCCTTATTTTTATTTTTTAAGATTTCTCACCGTCGAAACCAAATTTGTTTATTTACTGTTTTTTTAACTATTTTTGACAGCTAAACAACTGTCGAGAGACGTCTAAGAATTGTTATAAACTATAGTCCATAAAACGTTCCGTACTAGAAACGATGCGTTCACTTCCAGACGAAAGGTACGGAATGCGGTCTCCATGCTTCGGTACTGTTATACTATCATAAAACTATATACTGTCACTATTAAATTATGATATTGTATGGGTTTGCTTTGGAAAAAATCTACGTTCTTAAATTTGACATTCGTTGTATTTAATTGGTTTGTTTAATTTTATTTTCTATTTGCTGACATTATGGGACCGTGCCGAACAGAACGCGCCCTTTTGCTTTGATTGCTAATCGATGCAAAGATAAGTAGACCTACGTTAGAGGTCACTACTTGTCTCCGTGTTTATCAATTGTACTTTATTAATTATTTATTTATTATCTGATTCCCAGTTATTCCTTGTTCCTTTTGTATATATCTGAATGAATTGACCCAATGAGTGTTCTCTTCGATGTGTTCCGTAGTGCATGGACGTGTTATATTTATCGAAGTGTTTATAACCTTTGTTTTTATTATGAATACGTGCAGCGAACAAAATAACCGGCGATTGTTTTCGTGTTGTGTTGTGGCTATATCTCTGTTGTTTATTTACTCCAAAAATGAAGATACATTCTAATATGTGAGTATATTGAACAATATGCAATTATAATTCTAGTTTTACTATTATAAAGATGCGTTTCTATTAGTTGTTTATATGCTGTCTTGTTTATTCCTACTTTTACTTGTCGAATTGTTGTTTTGTATTGCTAGTTATAGGTTTATTGTTTTTTTATTTAAGTAGCGTTTTGTCGGGCATTGGTCGTGGTCCACCTGCTCAGTTCACCTGGGTGGACCACGGGCACTTTTTCTTGCCCGTAGTTCACCCTTATGATAAATAAAAGTAATTTAAAAATATCTATTACCCGTGGTCCACCTTTACATTTTTTTTAGACAACGCAAATCTTCGCGACCGACTAACCTTCCCACTGCTCTGTCACACTTGTATGATGGTTAGGAAGAAAATTTACTAATGATTATGGAGTTATGTAATGATGCTTAAAATGCTTAATAGACTTATTCGTTATTCTAAGTAAAATTAACAAGTCTTTTGTGAAAAGTTGTGTATTTACTAATTAATGATGGCAGATTGTTATAACTCTGAAATATCTGTAAGTATAATTCCATAAAAAATATAATGATTTAAAATTGTCTTACGATACTTAAAATACGATTATTATGGATATCCAAATGTAAATAGAAGTGAATTGTACATTCCCGTCACGCCTGACGCCATTGATGGTTCCTGATTGGTCGATCTGGTGGAAAAATATTGTATGGTGGCATGATCTTGCACTATTTGAAACTAACTATAAAGCTCTAATAATTTGGCCAGATATTCATCTTAACATAGGTATTGTAAAGGTTGATCCATATGCAAACACGTATTTTAATTCGGTACTTGAAGAACATTGCCAAAATTGGCATTATATTTATAGTGATGCTTCGAAACATTCCGACAGTGATTGTGTTGGTATAGGTATATTTCATCAACAGTATAACATAGTCGAAAAAATAAAATTTCCTTCACAAACCTCATTTTTTACAGCCGAGTGCTACGGAATATATAAAGCCTTAGAATACATCGTTATAATGAAACTTGAAAATTCTGTAATTTTCACTGACTCCATGAGTGCATTACAAGCCCTTTCTAAATTTCCCTTCAAAAGGAATACTTTCATTTCTCCTGTAATTGTTATGGCTCGAGAAAAACTTTTCAGCTGCGTAAGCGAGGGATATTCGGTTTCGTTTGCCTGGATTCCAAGCCATTCTGGAATTAAAGGCAACGAAAAAGCAGATCAACTTGCTAATGAGGCGATAGAGTGTGGAGACGTGTTTCCTTTCAAAAACTATACCCACGACCTCGCTGCTCTTCCTAAACTTCATCTCTAACAATCTTGGAGTGAAGCATGGAAGAGTAGCGCCCGCTTAAAAGGAAAATATTATTGTACCATACGACCCGAAATTCAAGTGAAGCCTTGGTTCTCCAAGGTAAGACTTAGCAAGAGAGCCACATCCATGCTTATACGTATGCGTTTGGGTCACATGTCCGGCACATCTTGCTCGAACTCGAATTAATGACTCTCCAAAAAGTGAATATGGAGAAGATATTGGGGATATTAACCACATCATATTTAACTGCCCCTTGTACGATAAGACTACGTTTTACAAAGACCTGGCAAAACTTGAAATTCCTTTTTCCTACAAATATACAATGTTTACTCCATAACAACTATATTCATATATATATATATATATATATATATATATATATATAAATTAAAAAATATCAAAATATCTTCAATGTACAGAATTGGACCCGTTACAGTTTTATTATAAGTATATAGATATAGATATTATAATTTTGTATTTATCTATATCTATATACTTATAATAAAACTGTAACGGGTCCAATTCTGTACATTGAAGATATTTTGAATTTTTTTTTGGACCTTACTCTAGATTCGATACTGTAGCCAAAACTGTACTTTTTTCATTTTTGTCTGTCTGTCTGTCTGTCTGTCTGTCTGTATCTTGGCTAGGCATCACGCCAAAACTACTGAATTAATTTAAATGAAACTTGGTATGATTTGAGTTCATACTACGAGGTAGGACATAGGCTACTTTTCATCCCGAAAAATGAAAGGGTTCCCGCAGGATTGGGGTTGAAAGTTATTTCAAAAAACACTTACCACTCTTGCTTGCTTGTCGTATGAGGTAGTGCTGGCCTCTGGTGTCAGAGTTTGTCAAGCCGCCCGAGGGCCTCTGACATGGCTTAACGACTGCTATTAATCAATAACAGCCGGGACCGACAGCTTAACGTGCCCTCCGAAGCACGGAGCGATGGAAAACCGCACATAACTCAGAAAAGTCATTGGTGCGGAGGCCTAGGATTTGAACCCGGTATCGTTGGATTCTAAATTGCACTATAGAACCGTTAGGCCACCATCGCTCTACCACTCTGAAACTACTGGACGAATTTTGATGCAACTTAGCACAGTCATAGTTTATATGATGGGTTAAAATTGAGGATACTCTTTATCCCGAAAAAATAAAGAGTTTCTGCGGGATAATGTCCCAAATTCTGTAAATTAAAGATATTTTGTAAAAATTTTTTGGGGCACGTTCTTTATTCAATACCAAAGCCAAAACTGTATTTTTTTAATTTTTGCCTTTCTGTCTGTCTGTCCGTCTGTCTGTCTGTACCTTGGAAGTGCATCTCGCCGAAAATACTCAATGAATTCAGATGAAATTCTGACATTTCAAAAAACGTGGTGTTTACTGTCAGTTTTAACTATTAAAACCTTGTTATAGACTACAACACAATTAATCGGTTCGAAAATAAATAAGTACTTAGTTACGTTACAAAAATAAATAAGTACTTAGTTACGCTACAAAAATTTAAGGATAAGCACAGAATAAATAATAGTACAAGGCATAAGGTCTGCCAGAGGGCAATGCAATGGAGCGCAGTATTCTCGGTATCAGAAGAACTGATCACGTTAACAGCTATACTTAATCGATGTCGGTACTGATACAGTCAGATTGAAGGCACAGAATAAATAATATTGAAGGGGACTGGGGTACGGAGGACTGGGGTGCAGCGACTGGGCTGGCACGTGGCTTGCATGTACCCTGCGGGACGGGTGAAGATCAAAATATCACTCAGGACGAGCTCACATTTTCGGCAATACGTCTGCGAAAGAGGTGTCTTGATGATCTATTTGCCATTTTTGTCTTAGTAACCGAAGATAAGGAAGACTGGAAAGAAATTTTAATTTATTTTTTATGTTTAGGCACGTGGCATTCCTAATCATACACCTACCTATCGTTACAATTAATTCGTCGCAAACAGCCTCACATTTGTATTGAATATCGCATTATAGACATTAGACACGCACGGGGGCGACACGCGCGGGGGCGCAGTGGCCTGTGTTTACAAACTCATTGCCTGATGGCCGGTGATGGATTCATTCATTAACGTGGTAATATTTGCAAATAGGATACCTATTATAATGGCACACAATCTCCACTTGAAGTGTTTTGCTAATTTATTACCTACACATCTTAGCTGTTTTATTTCTAACTAGCTGAACCCGCGGCTTCGCACGCGTGCTCATTTCTGTAGGTTAAAAGTACTCTAAGTGCTATTCCGGGACCTAAAATACCAATGTACCAACATTTGATCAAAACTCCTTCCATCCCGTTAATAAATATTTTTATCGATTGCTCCGCTTTTACTCATCGGATTGAGATACCAAGTACCCCCATTTTTCAATAAGACCTTAAGCTATCCAACAAATAAAACCGCATTGCAATCAGTACAGTAGTTTTTACGTGATGCGCGAACAAAAAATATACAGACAAACAGACAGACAGACACGTTTTTAAAAAAATGTTATATTCTTGTTCAGTAGCTTATTTTATGTAACCCTAGACTTTTTTATTTTCTTTGTAAGGGCTTTTTTATACTTATTGCTTTATTATTCGTATAGATATTTTTCACTTTGAAATTAACATTTTTCGGACCCCTATCCCACAGGAAATCTTTAACTTTTCGGTATAAAAAGTACCCCCTATTTTAACCCATCATATAAACTGACTGATAATATGACTGTGTTAAGTTGCAGTGATACGCGTTCTTTAACCCATCATATAAACTATGACTGTGTTAAGTTGCAGTAATACGCGTTCTTTAACCCATCATATAAACTATGACTGTGTCAAGTTTCATCAAAATCCGCCTAACCAACACAAACTAGTTGCATAACGGCCTTAGAGACAATCTGATTATGCCCAAAGGTCCTATGACGTTAGTGTTAGAGCGTGCTCTGAAGGCCTAATGCAGCAGCTCTATTGCCATGTTGGGCACAATTTTATGTAGCCTTTAGTTCTATTACAACTGCACAATAGTAGTAAAATGGTGCCTCAAGAGCTGCAACGGATGATTAACGCCATACCAACCCTTTTATGAAGCTACTTTTGTGAACGAACATGAATGAATGTATTGTATGTCAAAGAGGTAAGGTGTAATTAATATTGTAATCGGCCATCATTAAAATATTATTCTCATGTTGACGACTGGTTGGTCTCGTGGCTAGAGATCCTAGGTACGAAATCGTACGGTCGCGGGTTCGAATCCTGCAAGGTGCAATCATTTGTGTGATGAGCAGAAATGTTTGTTTCCGAGTCATGGATGTAATATTCTTATCTATGTATGTTTATCCGTTACCTAGTGCCCATAGCACAGGGTATCCAAGTTTGGGGTGGAAATGTCCCGAATATATTTATTTATTTATGTAAATAATTCATAATTATGTGCCTTTAAACACAAGCGGATAAAAACTCTTTCATATTTACTGTGCATATACGAGTATATGGTGTTTCTCCCGTAATTTTTAAGCGCTTTTGGAATAACATTAAAATGAAAGAAATATTTGCTAAATAGTTGTGACTATTTATATTTCGTATTTTTATTATGTATCGACAGTTTATTATCTGCAATTGGTCGTTTGTATATTGACGTAATTTAATGAAACACATAATTATAACATCTAAATATAGCAAATAAATAAGTCAATTTTCTTGAGAAATCGTGGATTGACTAAGTCTGTACAACAGTGCAAATAATGTCTATTGTATGTATGTATATTGCTTAATACTGCCAATTAGATCTTTAGTTACATTGTCTTTTTGGAACTTGAGTCTGTATTAGAGTATATAATTACACCTATTATGGAACTTCTAGTAGAACAAGAGTAGTTATTCGAACTCTTACATAACTGCTTTATATGGCCTACAATTAACTCTTATATGCAGTTGAGCGGCGTAACAAGAGAAACCCTCATAAAACTTTCAGTGACAAATGCTCTTCGTAACTCTCTATAAATGTTGTAGGTGGTAAATTGGTTCTAGAATAAACTATTATAAAGACTAGTGCCGTATTTAGTTCTAATACTGCCACTTTTGGTACATTTTGTACCTAAAGACTTTTGCGGAATCAGTTATGCAACTTAAAACTGCTTCCTGAACTCTAATGCTGCTATTATATATCTTAAAGTTACACAATATGCTGCAATTTCCACTAGTGTGTTGGTTGGGCGTCCAGTAGTTTCAGAGTTGTAAGTGTTTTTTTAAATAACTTTCAACCCCTATCCTGCGGGACCCCTTTCATTTTTCGGGATAAAAAGTATCCTATGTCCTACCTCGTAGTATGAACTCAAATCATACCAAGTTTCATTTAAATTCATTCAGTAGTTTCGGCGTGATGCTTAGCCAAGATACAGACAGACAGACAGACAGACAAATAGACAAAAATGAATAAATAAATAAAACCGTTTTGGCTCCAGTATCAAATATAGAGAAACCGCAAAAAAATACCCGTTAGTTTTATTATAAGTATAGATGATGGCTGGGTTACAAGATGAACCAGACTACGTTGAGGCACGAGTAGGCATAATCAAAGGAGAGAAATGATAATGATGTGACAAGGCTAGCTGATGCTCATTAGTGTTTCAACCATTGTGCCAGCAAGGGCTGTTTTGGTCGAAACATCGTAAATATCAGTGACAGGATTAGCAAAGGTGCGCTGGATTTTTTTAGAATCACAGGGATCGACTGACGACCGGTTGGCCAAGTGTTTTTTTTTTTTTTTTTTTTTTTTTTATTAATAGGACGGACGCCAGGGTCCGCACGTTTTTGTTGCTTAATTTATTATTTTTTACATTTTCTTTTTTATACATAAGGTTAGAAAAAATAGAGTATTTTTTTCTAACCTTATGTATAAAAAAGAAAATGTATATTAATAATTGTTCATTTTTTTATTTTTTTTATATAGATATACATAATTATATATTTTTATACTACTTCTAATTATTACTACACATTATATTACGACAGTATACATGCAATTACACAGTTAAGATAATTAGGATCCCTCCCTGCATCTACAAGATAAATCCAGCCCCCGCAAGCAGCACCCCTTCACGAGTTGATAGTGTTTCTACCAAGCTTTTATTGACAAAGAGGTTATCTTTGTCAATAAAAGCTTGGTTGACGACTCCGATGAGAAGTTCGCTAGCACCAGACAGCCAACTTGCCATTACTATGGCCCCAAAATGGTTCAAGAGCGCCTCGTCAACCAAAAGTCGATTGCACTTGGTTGATGCTCGAAAACCATTCACTAGGACCTTGGTCTTGACCAGCAGCCCGATTCCATAACTTGGCTTCAATCGAATTCTCAGTATCGCAGCCACTAATGCCTTGCGATAGAGTCGAATTTGCTATGAAAAAAGTGATAATCCGATTGTAGCCAAGTTATGGAATTGGGCCACTTGTCTCCTATTCGGTGTGCTAGTTTCTCCCGCAAGTCTTTTGCTGCCTCTGTTGTTGTGGTGATAATAATGTCCTTCAACCAAACGAAGTTTTTGACCACCCATGTTGTCTTGCCGCATCCTGGAACCCCATTCATCGATCTCTCCAGTTATTTTTATTTTAGTGCCGAATTCACTTAATTGTTTTGTTTATTGACTTTATTGATTGTTCTTGTCCATTTAATAATATAAGTTTTTTTTTTGTACTACTCTGGAATTTAAACAGTAATGTTTTTTCTATTCAAATAAATAATTTGAATTTGAATGAGCTTAAGGGGCTCCGTTGCACGCAATAGGACAGGCCTGTGTCCAGACTCCAGCAGTGGACTAAACTTAAGGGGCTCCGTTGCACGCAATAGGACAGGCCTGTGTCCAGACTCCAGCAGTGGACTAAACTTAAGGGGCTCCGTTGCACGCAATAGGACAGGCCTGTGTCCAGACTCCAGCAGTGGACTAAACTCCAGCAGTGGACTAAACTTAAGGGGCTCCGTTGCACGCAATAGGACAGGCCTGTGTCCAGACTCCAGCAGTGGACTAAACTTAAGGGGCTCCGTTGCACGCAATAGGACAGGCCTGTGTCCAGACTCCAGCAGTGGACTAAACTTAAGGGGCTCCGTTGCACGCAATAGGACAGGCCTGTGTCCAGACTCCAGCAGTGGACTAAACTTAAGGGGCTCCGTTGCACGCAATAGGACAGGCCTGTGTCCAGACTCCAGCAGTGGACTAAACTACAGTGTGAGATGATAATAATTAAAAACTACTGGATTAAAAATACTTTAATTCAAAATAACAAAAAAAAACCCAAGTTAAGTTTGCCGGTGATTTGAGACATAACCAGGGTAAGAAAAAGTCGATATATATTATGTAACTTAGGAGCAAAAATAAAAGTCATGCACACTAATTCGTATCAGATCCAGTTAAGTCAAGGAAACTGAGCTCGCTGTTTCATTTTGTTTAAGCCACAGTACATAAGTGTCGGTTTCTTTGTCGGCACAGCACCGCAGTCTTCAAACTGCAGAATTCCAATGAATTATGTACCTATAGTACATACCTACATAATCGAGAGGCGGGCTGCATGTTGATGCGATATGTCCGCTGCATGCAGATTGTAATTTTGTCGCGCTTTTTCATTAGCCCTTTTCGAGCAAAACTGGCGTCTTTTTAGAAGGTGAGTGAATGTGATTTGCGCCGCTAATGAATATATTGGTCAGTCAGTGACTTTCATTTCCTTGCGACAGTATGCATCGCAATCAGTTCCAAGTTCCAAGAGATGCTCAAATGTTTTAGTAAAGAAAGAGAATAGTAACATTTAAAAACGAGCCGTGCGGAACGGACAGCCGCATCCAGCATAATATGAAGTACTTCCCATGCCAGATGGGATGGGATGGGCTGTTCTGATTTTCAGCTAAAGCCCGAGTGTGGGCAAAAAGCTTAAAAAAGGGTGTTTTCACGCCGAAACGGCTGGAACGATTTTGATGAAAATTTATATGTAAATACTGTATACAACAGAAACCAACATAGGGTACTTTTAACCCGGAAAATGGAGAATTGCCACGGGAAAACAGGAAAAATTACGATTACTCGCTAGATAGGTAGGTACTCTACGTACTATACAATACAGAGATGTCTCCGTGGTCAATAGGTTTAATACTGGTAGTGACCACCGACTACTACGAGGCTCTCTGAGTATCAACTTTAAGCTGGAAAGATCCCGTCTGATGAAGTCTACGCTCCGACCAAACCAACTCCAAACCGTCGTGGGATCAGAACAGTTTCAACTTCATCTGGAAAACCTATTTACTGCTCTGGAAACCGCAAATGACGTTGATGAGGCCCTGGAACAAGTGGTAGGTATCCTAAGGAAAGAAGGGTCGAAGTTCTGCCAGATACAGTGTACGGGTACGAAGTCTAAACTCTCGGCAGAGACTCTTCAGTTAATGGATGTGAGACGGGGTGATGTACTGGCCACTTCGTCAGAGAAGCGGGCCCTCAATCATAATATCAGCAAGCTGGTGCGACGGGATCTCCGTTGCTCCAACACGCGCCGTATAGAGAAGGCTATCCAGCAAAATCGGGGGACCAAAGTTTTTGCCCAGCAATTGAGAAGGCTCCATCTGACGAAGCTAAAACAACATGTGGCAATACCGTCACCTCACAGCCCGAGATTCTCGCCGGGATAGAGGACTTCTATGGCCGACTGTACGACTCGCATGCTGATACGACCCGAACCCACCAATGAGGTTTCCCGAGCTATATTGACACATTGTGACACTTTATTATTAATTTTGTTTTTTTAGTTGTAAGATTTTTATTTGTGTGTTTCAATAAAGAGTTATCTATCTATCTATTGACCCGCCACTACACCGCCGGAAATCAGCCTAGACCTAAACGAGATCGAGATAGCCCTCAAGCAGCTTAAAAATGGAAAAGCCCCAGGGGAAGACGGAGTTACTTCGGAACTTTTGAACTTCGAGAGTTCCAGAAGTTGTTTAACTCAGCTCTTTTCGATGGGAGAACTCCAAAGGCGTGGAACAAAAGCATGGTAGTTTTGTTTTTCAAAAAAAGGATATAAAACGTACCATAAAAACTACAGACCCATCTCGCTTCTGAGCCACGTCTATAAACTGTTTTAGAGATTAGTTTCGAATCGTCTAGCGAGAAGACTTGGTGAATTTCAGCCTTCAGAGCAGGCTGGGTTTCGAGGGGGTTACGGAACCATGGACGACATCCACACATTGCGGCAGGTTATACAGAAGACTCAAGAGTATAACCAGCCCCTGTGTCTTGCTTTTGTGGACTATGCAAAAGCCTTTGACACTGTCGAAACCTGGGCTGTTCTAGAATCCCTGCAGCGATGCCAAGTGGACTAGCGATAAATCGAGAGGATGAGGTGCTTGTACGATGCCGCGACTATGTCCGTACATGCCCAGAACCGGCAGACTAAATCTATCCAGCTGCGCAGGGGAGTGAGACGGGGGATGTCATATCTCCGAATCTGTTTACTAATGCCCTGGAAGATATGTTTAAGACTCTAGACTGGCCAGAAAAGGGCATTAAAATTGTATTAACATTGTATTGTAGAACTTTTGTTTTGGTCAGTATTAATATATCAGTATATATTTAGTCTTTTACAATGGATACTTTAAAACAACTCCTAATATATTATCAAAACTAGCTGTACCCGCGGCTTTGCCCGCGTGGTCATTTCATTTAAAAGTTAGGTACTCATACGTGTTATTCCAGGACCAAAAGTACCTATAATATACAGGATGGCGCAATAGAACGTGCATATTTGAAAAAATAAAATAAAAATAAATACAAAAGGTATAGTCAAAATAAAACTAAGGTATTGTAAAGAAATAACTGAAGTTTATTTTTTAAAAATAACATCATCTAAATGATGACCCTCTCTACGACGGCACTCCTCTAATCGCAAACGGAAATTATTGAAAACTTTCTTCAGTAATGCTGGTGTAATTGTTGCCATTTCACCACGGATATTCTCCTTGAGCTGATCGATGTTTTTCGGATTATTGCTGTAGACTTTGTGTTTGAGGTATCCCCACAAAAAAAAGTCAGGAGGCGTCAAGTCTGGACTACGTGGGGGCCATGGGATATCACCTCTTTTCGAAATCAGTCTGCCAGGGAACATCTGTTTCACAACCGCCATGGAGTTATTTGATGTGTGACAGGTAGCTCCGTCTTGTTGAAACCAAGTCCTACAATTCACTATTCTTGAATTTTCAAGCTCTGGAGCCAAAAAACCTTCCAACATCGCAACATAGCGTTCGGTATTAACAGTGACGTTTTGCCCCCGCGTATTTTCAAAGAAAAATGGTCCAATTATTCCTCTACCAGAGATTGCTGCCCATACTGTCGCTTTAGGACTATGCAGTGGTTTCTGGTGCTTGAGTTTGGGATTCTCACTGTTCCAGTAACGACAATTTTGACGGTTTACGAACCCATTGATATTGAAATGGGCCTCATCGGAGAAAAGGATATTGTCATAATTGGAAAATCGATTAAGCATTTCATTAGCAAATGCGAGCCTTGCTCCGAAGTCAGACTCTTTCAATTCTTGTGTTAACTGCAGCTTGTAAGGATGCAGTTTAAGATCCAAGTTTAAAATTCGTTGCAAACTTCGTCGCGATAAGTGTAAGACAGACGATCTCTTGCGAGTAGACATTTGTGGATCTCCTCGTACCGACTGCATAACTTTCTCAATATTGTCGTCGGTCCTAGATGTTCTTGGACGACCTTTTGCTTGTGGTTTAAACGTTGAACCGGTGTCTTCAAAACGCTGTACCCATATTTTAATTAAATTACCACTCGGAGCTTCACTAATTTGCCGTAGTCCATATTCAGAACAATATAAACGCCTAGTAACGATGTATGAACGAGAGTTCTCGTAAAATGCGCGCACGCAAAATGCGCGACGCTTCCCGTCGAAGTGACTCATAGTGACTAAAACTCCATGAGCCCGCCTACCCAACGACGCAGGCTCCCCCCGCCCGCGCACTTTGTACCCCGCAAATTAAGATGATGCAATATGCACGTTCTATTGCGCCACCCTGTACAATAATATACTACATTTGTTCAGCCGTCGAATAGTTTTTTATCGATTGCCCGGCATCTAATCATCAGATTAAGATACTAAGTAGCCCAGTTTTTAACTCAAACCCTAAGCTATCCAATAGTGAAAATTGCATTGCAATCGATCAAGTAGTTTTTACTTGATGCGTGTACAAACTTACATACAGACCTTCAGTAGTGACCTGACATGGCCGTGATAGGTTAGAAGACGAAGGCGGGAGCTCGCTAACCTTCGCTCTCGCCTTCGTCTTCTAACTATTCACGGCCAAGTCGGGTTGCCACTGAACACTGTTGGCAGAAATCTATCTGTGTTGCAATAGCAAATAAATAATTAATAGGTTGGTCTAGTGGCTAGTGACCCTGGGAACGAAATCAAACAGTCGCGGGTTCAAATCCTGCAAGGTGCAATCATTTGTGTGATGAGCAAAAATTCTTGTTTCCGAGTCATGGATGTGATATTCGTATTTATGTACGTTATCTAGTGCCCATATTACAGGGTATCCTAGTTTGGGGCTAGGTAATTGGTATGGAATTGTCCCCAATATATTTATTATTATTTATTCATGTTTGTACAGCCACCAAGACACTTTGTGGAATAGAATAGAATAGCGTTATGTGGAGCGCTATTCGAAACTACCTATACCCGATCGCAGCTCGGCCAGTGACGTCATAAATGTTCGAAACCTTTAAGGTGTACTTTCGAAGAATACATTTTCGCTTTCTCGATTTTAAAACATACTCGATGCCAACCATGAACCTCTACAGATTCATGATGGTCTCTGACGTCAAGAGCGTTGTGTACGTAATGTATTTTCGAAATATTATGCAACGACGTCGGCTTTCCTTTAGTTAGTGCATCAGACAGTTCTGTTAGTACAACATGTAAAACATTAAGGATTCTGGCACAGAGTACTATGTATATACTATATACGGAAATAGAGGCCTATCTTCGCGCCCAATAGGGGTAAAGCTCCAGTGGCGCCTCTGTATTTAGCTAATGGAACTATTGCTTCATGAAAAGTTTTTGTTGAGTGCAAAAGTTTTTGAGGCTACTCGGATACGAACCTGGGAATGACGGCACGTCAGTTGGGTACTGACACCACTGTGCCACAAAGGATCTTAAACACTGACCGAAAATTTAGTGTCCGCTTTACACTTTGTTTGTAAACCATAATAATTAAAAAACTACCATCTGCAATTACAAAACTTGACGGTTTACTTCAGGAAATTACATAAGCCTTAAAAAAACAAAGAAAATGTAAAAAAAACGCACAAAATATGTAAATGCTTATAAATATTGAGGCAAAACATTCATAGCAGCGCGTGGATTCGATCCATGTGCCTCTGGATGGATGGAAGCGGTGTCTTGCAGGCCAGACACCGCTTCCACTGTGCCACTCTGACTTGTGGCATAGGTGCCGAATTTACGGTACCATTTTATAAACGGATGTGCAATTATTATTCCTTTCAAATTAACATAACTTTAGACTCATATCCCGCAGGAATCTCGTATATTTTCGTTATTCAAAGTATTATTGATTTTAACACATAATATAAACTTTGACTGTGCCAAGTTACATCAAAATCCGTCAGGTATTTTCATCGTAATATGTGTTTTTTTTAAATAACTTTCAATCCCTATCCTGCGGGAATCATTGTTTTTTCGGGATAAAAAGTATTCTAAATGTTAATCCATAACATAAGCTATGATTGTGCCAAGTTGCATCAAAATCCATCTGGTAGTTTCTGCGTGATGCGTGTTCAAAGAGACAGACAGACAGACAGACAAAAAATAAAAACATATCCTTTTTGCACTCCATATCGATTTTGAAGTTTATCTCAATTATAATTTTCGAAAAATATTTAATGTCCAGATTTAGCCCAGTTACAGTTTTATTATAGTATAGATAGATAGATGTACTTGGTTTGAGCACTAAGACAAAATTTATTTTTTAAGAGTATCCTCAACACTAATTATGATATTATTTGTTTAAGTGAAACGTGGCTTTTGGAAGGTATATTTGATGCTGAACTTTTTGATATGCAGTCTATCGGTGTAACCGGAACTATAAATTGCGTGGCGATACGATGGGTGGTGGTGTCTTAATTGCTGTTCGTCGTGAACTTTCGGTGTCTACAGCTACACGTATACCTTTTGAAAATGCTTCTGCTGAGGCTCTTGAGCTTACTATTTGCATAAATTGTAATTCAAATTTCAATACATTAAGACTTTATAGTTGTTACTTTCCTCATAGTGCTGTGCAACGAGATGTGGAATGCGACTTTTTTGATTATGTTTCGGAGAAGTCCATTAACTTCCCAGATTATTCTTTTATGTTGATTGGTGACTTTAATATTTTCCACGGTCAATGGTGTTGTTCAAACAATATGTCAATATGAAAATGTCCTTTCTGATATTGAAGCTGCTTCAAATATTTGTTTATAGAATAATCAACGACATCATTGAGAAATTTGTCTCTCTGAAATATGTTAAGTCTAGTGATATGTATCCTATATCGTATACATTAAGATAATTAATGAAAAACTTTAAATTTCATAGAAAGTGGAAAGCATATGGTAATGATAAGGATTACAAGTCTTTTCAAGTTCTTAGATACAGACAAAAACGAATTGAAAAAGAGTGCTATGATAAGTTTATAAATAATGCTGAGTCTAAAATTAAGTCGAATAGCAAATTTTTCTGGAGCTTTGTAAAGTCTAAAAAGAAAATTAATGATCTTCCTGATACTATGTATTTGGATGAAAGTTCTGGTGTCAATGGAGAACAAGTCAGCGCAATGTTTAACTCTTACTTCCAATCTGTTTTTGAACCTGTTGATCACTCGCGCCCTTGTAGTTCAACTATTTGCTCAGCTTACTCTCAGTCCCATACTCTACTTAGCTCAATTGAACTTTCTATTACCCTGGTAAAAAAATAACTTAAATCTCTTGATATAAATAAGGGTTGTGGGCCGGTTTGTATCCCACCTATATTTCTGAAAGAATATTATAATGCTTTGTCAGTCCCTATACTTTTCTTATTTAAACTTTCCCTACGTACTGGTCATCTTCCCTCTATCTGGAAAAAGTCTTATGTTGTACCTGTTTTTAAGTCTGGTAACAAGCATGATATTAGTAATTATAGACCTATCTCTAAATTGTGCACATTGGCTAAACTTTTAGAAAAAAATGTATATGATACATGTTTCCTGTTCTTCGACCTTTAATAATTAGACAGCAGCATGGGTTTGTTAGTAAACGCTCTACTAAAACTAATCTTTGTGAATGTTTGCATTTGGTTTCTAGTGCTATGGATAATGGCTGTCAGGTTGACGTCGTTTATACTGACTACTCGAAGGCATTTGATAAAATTTCACATTCTAAGCTTATTTTGAAGCGCGCTTGCAGTAACCCTTAATGGTAACGGCCTGATTACGATCGCGAAGATATGATCTGATAAGCGCGTCTGATATCTGAGAGCGTTCTGATAAACCCAAACTTCAGTCAAACATTCTAGTCTAGTCAGTCATCTGCTTAGGGGATCCATAGTAATTTTCATCTTTTGTCATACGCACGACCACAAATAGTTCAACATTTTTGCGCTAGCTTTGCTCGCGCCTTTGTTATATTACCTATTTTCGCAAGCTGAGGAAATCCATTATTGTCTAACTCTGTCTGTACCGAACATTTTCGCGCACGCTACACTAGCATTTGTTAAATGGTATATTGTTTCCTCATTCGTATAATATAACGGAAAAAGCTCAAAATTTTCGCCCGAACTTGGAACCCGTTCAGTGTGACCCCCCCCCCCCCCCCCTATCCCCCCTATCATATTTTGTTTTATGATTACAGACATACGTACATACATACTCGTATTACATACAATACAATCATATTAATATGCACATGATTGTACTATTTATGTAATCTAATGTAATACGTATGTATGGCGTATTGCCGTGGCGGTCTCGGCTTAGAATAAGACCCCTCCCAATCCTCCCGTGGATGTCGTAAGAGGCGACTAAGGGATTACACACCTGAAGATGGGCAGCAGCGTCCTCCGAGCACATATTTGCTACACTGCGGTCACCAATCCGCCTGCCAAGCGTGGTGACTATGGCAAACCCCCAAAATATGATAGACACACCAAAAAAGACGGCCCGGCCCAGTCCCCGGCGGCTCCGTTATTCCTGGCACCGGTAGCAGCCATGGTAACGGCGGATCAGGGGGTGCTAAAAATCCCCGGCAGAGACCCAGCTACCAACCCCCACGATCTCTGGACCTGGCAACTTATAACGCACGCACCTTTAGGACCTATGAGAAGTTGATAGAGCTGGAAGAAGTAGTAAGTAAGTTGCGCTGGGGTATTATACCACTAAGCATATATTCAATGATGTCTCTGTGATCAACAGGGTTAAGACCGGCAGTGATCACCGCATGTTAAGAGGCTCATTGAATATCAACGTAAATCTGGAGAGGTCTCGTTTGATGAGATCTACTCTTCGCCCAAGTCCTGCCCAAATCCAAAACCCCGAGAGCTTTCAGTTGGAGCTCCAAAATCGCTTCCAAATCCTTACCGAATGCGATACAGTGGACGAACTAAATAACGGGCAGGTGTAAATTGTCCACGTGGTCGGGTCGGAGTTCTTTAAGACCCCCCGCAAAAAAAGAACACAGAAACTCTCTGAGCATACACTCAAACTTATGGCAGAACGAGGCGAGATAAGGCTGCAGTCTTCAGTAGATATGTTGAGTTACAGCTTGCTTAATAAACAGATCTCCAAGTCAATGCGACACGATTTGCGTTCCTATAATACTTGTATTAAGAACGCAATAGAGCGGAACAAGGGCTCCAGAGTGTTCGCAAGAAGTTCGCCATTGGGCAAAGCCTGTTGACGAAGCTGAAAACCGACAGTGGCAGCATCGTTTCATCGAAGCCAGAGATTTTGAGTGAGCTTGAGAAGTTCTATGGACAATTATAAACCTCATCGCGTAGTCCTCCTAGCAGGACTAGCGATGCAAGAGCCCGTTTGACCCGACATTATACCGAAGATATCCCGGACGTCAGCCTATACGAGATCAGAATGGCTCTCAAACAGCTTAAGAACAGCAAGGCACCAAGGGAGGACGGAATAACGACATAGCTACTGAAAGCGGGTGGAACACCGGTACTTAAAGTCCTTCAGAAGCTGTTTAACTCCGTCATCCTCGAGGGTACTACGCCAGAGGCGTGGTGAAGGAGCGTAGTGGTTTGTTCTTTAAGAAAGATGATAAAACCCTCTTGAAGTATTATATTTCGCTGCTGAGCCACGTCTATAAGCTGTCGTAACTTCGATAAAGAGGTCAACCGACGAATCCAACTCGGACGGGCAGCGTTCGGGAAATTACGCCATATCTTCTCGTCGCAGATACCGCAGAGCCTCAAGATGAAAGTTTATAACCAGTGCGTGTTGCCAGTGATGACATACGGCACTGAGACGTGGTCGCTAACTATTGGTCTCATACAAAAGCTCAGAGTTGCGCAACGTGCAATGGAGAGAAGAGCTATGCTAGGTGTTTCACTACGTGATAGAATCAGAAATGAGGAAATCCGTAGAAGAACGAAGGTTACCGACATAGCTCTCAGAGTTTGCAAGTTGAAGTGGCAATGGGCAGGCCATATAGTTCGCAGAACCGACAACCGCTGGGGAATAAAGGTTCTCGAATGGTGACCACGAACAAGCAAGCGAAGTGTGGGGAGACACCCACACGATTGACCGACGACATTGTAGCCATCGCAGGAAGTCGGTGGATGACAATCACCGACAAGATCGCTCGTCATGGCACTCTTTGTCCTATGTTCAGCAGTGGACTTCTAAAGGCTGACATGATGATGATGTATGTATGGGTCAGATAGACGACGAACATATTTGAGGATATCATTGTCATATTTGAGGATATCTTCATTATGAACAACTTGGAACAATTTTTACTATGAGATCAATAAATCGCGAAAAATTTAAGCAGTTCCATACATTTCAATGAACGCGAATGGCATTTTTTTATGGATCAGCTGCGTATGTACCTATGTTTATACTTCGTATGCATTGCAAAGAGAATATAATCACTACATACTTATACTACGTTTTAAGAGGCGGGACCTCCCTACTAGCCAATGAAAGCACTTTGGCAGAAATTTATGGGCATCAAAGCATCCAACATTACTAACATTAAAGGTCAGACGTTAGCCATCTCGACAATGCTACCAACCTAACAACATAACGGATAGAGTAGTGCTTGCTTGCACGTATTCTTGGTTTTATCGATATCGATAAAACATGCATGCCCTCGTCGAGGTTTATATTAATGAAAGACGGTTCCAATAAGCCCAACGTTGTTTTCTCACAATGCAACAGCGTTGGGTTTATTGGATACCCATTGCAACAGGTAAATGTGGAGCCATGCAATAAAATACTATGAAATAAAACACTTTTGAACTACGGAACAATTTATGTATAATACTTTTTACAATGTAAATACGAAAATGGATTATGCAAACATAGGTAAGCTGACCTACTAGTGCTTCACTCTGAATTGAGACTATGTGATGTACCTCCTCTACCTTTATCTCACGCACTCACTTTCATAAATGTATGTTACGACTGGTCTCTATAGGAATGTATGCAGGAGGCATGTATGCATTTTCTGCATCTGGAAATAAACATGTTGATTAATGATAAGGAATTACGTTATAGGCAGCCTGACCCAGCTTACGATAGCTTTATCGTTAGTTAATAGTTCTTTGACCTTGTGTATCCCTAGTGTTAAAACAATATGAAAATACAAAATAAAAATCATGTAAATTATCATTTATGGTCACTTTAAATCGGAGGTGGCACTAAGCAATATCAAAATTAATGCTTACCGGAGCTGATCAATAGGAAATCATGCCATAAATTTCCTTTTTGTTCTGGTTTTCGTAACTGGCGGGAACTCCACATAAAACATATCTGTTGTAGCTTTTTGAAGTTGGTGGCATTTTAAAATTATCATATAAACCGGTTTAACGCAATAATTATATGATTCTTCAAAGAAAACATAAAGCAGCAGGTAATTAACAATAATATGAATAAAATTTAAAATTCGCAGAACACCTAAATTTTAGATTTTTCTTGACAAAAGAGATGTTCGGAAAATATATGAAGGCTGGTACTAAAATAATTTAAAATTCTAAACAATATATTAGATATTTGTGAAGAAAGGGAATATTATTCTGATAATGACTAGCAAATGAAAACAAAAAAAAATGCCTCCAATTTTTTTTATTCGATTTTTGTTTTTCCTTTTGTACAAAGAATAAGTTTGCCGCACTAGGTTCTTTACCTCTGGCAACTCTGATTTGACACTACTGACCACAGTGACATTCAACACGGCACAATGTATGTAGATCTGGCACTGACAGCTGATGGATGACAGATGACAGGACCTTAAGTTTTTTTTCTATGGGCTTCATACGAGTTCTTTTTTGATGACTTTGAGCTAAGAACGTTTTGTTATTTTATTATTATTTATATTCTCATGGTAAAATATAATAATTGAAATAGCAAAACATATCAAATATAGAAATCTGTTTTATTCTATTCCCAGTGCACGAAAAACGCACTAACTCTATTGAGTTAGTGCGTTTTCCATTCTATTGAATGGAAAAAATTAAAAGTTTTGTTCAATTTTATGTGTAGGAAAATATTTTCTCCTTTTTTATGAAATGGAGGCCCAATGTAATATAAATTACATATATTTATGTAGCCCAGTAAATAAGCTTTTAAATGAGGTATATATATATATCATAGCTGCTGGAATTTTCTCGGAATAAAGTACCACTTCTGACCATCTCCTTTCAAACAAAGAATATATTTTTGGTACCCACATGCGAGAAAGAGAAAGCATGCTGTGCTAGTGAGATGCCAGTACCACAAAGAGATTGGACCACAGAGTATAGTAATATTATCATGATTGGACTCTATATTTCGTTCTTTTTGGTTCGTTCATTGGGATCTGAAAAACAAATTAACTTCACTGTTCTGCCAAATTCCATACATATGAGCCAAATTTGAGAATTTCTTTGTGGTTGCGCTGGACTGATGCATTGGTTTGCGAAAGCGAAGGGATTCGTAATGTTTTCATCCATCTACAGAGTTTTATTTTTTTATTTTTTTATTACGGACTAGGCAATCGTTTGACCACGATCTCACCTGATGGACTGATGGAAAGCGATGATGTGGTCGAAGGTATAGGACGCTTGCCTAGTAGATACCTATTCACTCTTGACTTGAACACACGGGGTTATAATTTACCGTACTGACGAGGGCAGGGAATTCCACTCCTTTACAGTTCTTATAATAAATGATGAAGCGTAACGCTTCGTTCTTGTGCAAGGTATTTCAACCATGAAAGGGTGGCGCTTTGCTGATCGTCTAGTCGTACGGTGATGGAAAGGTGATGGGGGAATCAGGTTGTGCAGTTCATGTGCACATTCTCCATAGTGCAATCTGTAGAATACCGCCAGGCTTGCTACCTCATGTCGATGCGCCAGACTTTGAAGCTTACTCTTTACCAGAGTGTCATCCCCAATGAGCCTGATAGCACGTCTCTCAATTGAATCCAAAGACTCGAGCTGATACTTGGCAGAACCGTCCCAGAGATGGCAGCAGTACTCCATACAAGATCGGACCTGTGCTTGATAAAGATTCAAAAGCTGTCCCGGTGTGAAGTACCGCCTAACCTTAGACAAAATACCAAGTTTTTTTTGCAGCTACCTTGGCTTTGTATTCAATATAAGACCCAAAATTCAGGTTTGATGCGAGTTCGACACCCAAAAGCTCCAAATGGTCGCATATTGGTATTGTTACACTTTGGAAAGACGGAGATTGGTTTAAAGGACTCTTTTTAGCAGAAAACAAACACGCCTGCGTTTTAGTAGCATTCCACTTAACCAGGTTAGCATCGCCCCAATCGGACACGGCTACTAAGGCTAAATTTAAACGATCTACCATAGCCTCTCTCTGAAACTGGACAGCGTCACAGCTGGCTTGAGCATTGGAAGTGTATCTCTCAACTACAGTACTGTCATCAGCATACCCAAAGGTACCGGGCTTCAGAAGGTCATTAATGTGCAGTAAAAACAGTGTAGCCGAGAGAACCGATCCCTGAGGTACACCGGCATTGATAGCCATTTGATCAGACGAGCAGCCCTCTAAGACTACTCGAATAGATCGTTCCCTCAAGAAATCAACTATCCAATTGCATAAGCCAACAGGTAAACCATATGAGGGAAGCTTGTTTAAAATGCCATCGTGCCAGACCCGATCAAATGCCTTCGATATATCGAAGGCATTACGTTGATATATCAAGGGAGATGGCAAGCGCCTCACCATGCATCTCTATGGCTTCGCTCAGTACGTGAGTGGCATACGCGAGAAGATCCCCAGTAGACCAGTTTCGGCGAAATCACACCGGCAATTGCCGGTCACTGAGAAGATCATTGTCTTCAAGGTATGCCAAGAACCTAATGTTTATGACACGCTCCATACACTTACAGAGTAAGGAGGTTATCGAGATGGGACGATAATTAGCCGGATCAGCACGACTACCCTTTTTTTGTACTGGTTGTACATTGGCAAGCTTCCAGCTCTTCGGAACTATACCTAAGTGAAGAGAGAGGCGTAACAAACGCGTTAAGATGGGAGTCAATTCGGGCGCACAGTTTTTCAACACAATCGCTGGAATACTATCAGGACCACTGGCCTTGTTCACATCTAGAGCTCGAAGCGTTCTGAGAACCTGCTTCTGGCGAATTTCGGGCATAAAAACCCCGCAATGAGGAAGGCAGGAAGGTGTCCTGCCAGAAGCATCTAGATGCGAGGCTTCTGCAAAAAGAGAAGCAAATAAATTAGCTTTGTCTCCAGCAGTGTGAGCTAGTGATCCATCAGGTTTCAGCAATGGTGGCAGTGAGGGGCGGCAGAAGTTTTCTTCGACCGACTTGGCCAGGGACCAAAAAGCTTTGCTACTTGCAGGGTATGAAGCCAGTTTGGCCCCAATTCGACTTACGTGATCAAAATGAGCCTTCCTAAGTATCTTCTTGCAGGTGTTACCGGCAATGTTAAATTTTCTTTTCTTAGCCTGAATATCAGACGACTTGCGCTTTCGAGCATCAGCCCAGTCTAGATATGCCACACGCTTTAGAGCCACAGCACGACACAGCTGGATCCAAACCAAGGCTGAGCTTTTCTGGAAAGAGTCTTGTCACTGAATGGAATGAAATATTCCATTGCCTGACATATTACCTCTGTAACAGCAGACGCGCAAGTCGACGGGTCCTGGGAGATGAAACATGTTTGACGCCAAGGATACGATGCAAGGAATTGCCACATCTCGTCCCAATCTGCTGAATTGTATCTCCATACGCGTCTATTACCCTTAAGGCTAGTATCAGGTGGGGAATACACTGAGACGGGCTGAACCAGGCAGTGATCAGAGCTACCAAGAGGTGGGGATACTGATACGGAGTATCGGTGTGGTTCAGTCGTCATCAACAGGTCGAGACAGTTGGCAGTGTCACCGTCACGGTCAGGTACCCGTGTCGGCTCCTGCACCAGCTGAGAGAGATCTAACGCCAGAGCAAGCTTCCGCGTCTCTCTACCAGCGTGGTCGGTTTTTTAGTATTGGACAAGCCACTCCTTGTGGTGGGCATTAAAATCCCCCAAAAACACCAATTGAGCAGACGGGTAACGCTGTTGGGCCACACTTGCCGCCTCACCTAGATAGTCTACCAATAAAGTCGTCCCCCGATCTCCACTGTGTGAGCATACACAATTTTCTCTATGCCCGTGTCCACCAGCACCCAAATCACCGAGAAATTAGGGTGCTCAAGATTTCGAAGACGCAGACAGCAAATGCCATCACGGGCGTATACACAAACGCCAGCATTTGGGATAAATAGATGCTCCAAGATATAGCCTGGGTAATCCAAGTATGCCATATCAGCTGGACATCCTATCTGCGTCTCCGACAAGAAAAACAAGTGGGGCTTAGAGGTCTCCAGATGATAATGGACCGGTTGGAGATTGGAGTGAATCCCGCGAATATTCGCAAGATCCACTTTAAGTGTGAGAAAGAAGTGAAAAGAAGAAATAAGTTAAAATGGCAGATGCACGTCATCTGCCGTTTTAACTTATTACTTCTTAGGTTTTTTTCATGATGAGTAGTTGTGAATAGGTTGGACGAGTCAAACGAGATGTCGGAATGGCTAACCCACGGAAGTCAAGGCATAACTACGCCATTGAAGAACTTGCGCGGAGACTGCGGGGACGCTCGAACCCCCCTGAAATAATTCATCAGTTCCTCACATCCGGTCGCCAGCCGGCCCAATGGATCATTTCAGGATTTTTCACAAGCGGCGGGGCAGCCTTTCGTAGCCGGCTAAACTACTACTTGGGCCCCCTACAACTTGCGGTCGGCCAGCAGAGAACACCGTGCTTCAGATCCCGCTACCCTCCAAAGCAAGGCCTCCGACGCAGAAACACCATGATTCCGAACACGGTCCACCCTTCCAACACAACTGGATCCTACAACTCATCCGGACGGCTTCCCTGAACATCATGATGGAACACGACAAGTCGTTTGGCATCAAGACTTTGTCCAGAGGGTGGTAATATAAAAAGCCGGCGGACGAAGCCTACCTACAGATGATTTGGTTGCTCTTTTGGCACCACCCGAGGGTCACGTGTAGGACATCGAGTGCTGAATCCTACGGACGCGAGCAAACAATAAACCCTCAAAAAACTAAACTTCTTGAGCACTGGTATCCCTAACTCGATGGACACCCAAATAATTTATGTAGACACATCAAAATATGGCACTTACATGGTAAGCTAAGACTATACAATACAATACAATACAATAACTCTTTATTGAACACATTACAATAAAAAAACAACATAACATCTTTTCTAGTCGGGTAATACGAGAAAACAAACTGCAAAATTAGCTTATATTTAGTTAGGGTCTGAATAATAACATGTGAAAATAACTAATTACAAATAATACGAACGTTTTCTATCGCAAATACTTCGACAAACTTAATAAAACATGCTCACTTACCGATAAAAGGCGTTAGAATTAAAGGATTATGGCTTCATTTTACTGCTCTGTTCGGGTTGTACAACATAATAAACAACAACGCCCCATAATACCAGCTAGTATGAATTACCTGTTTCACTGAGAAATACACACAATTATGAAATAAGCCTCACAAATTCAGTTTTACAAATAATTTGCTATCAATTTACCGCAAGCTACAAGTTTGTTGGAAGCCAGTATTACTGGATCCCAACAGAAACAGGCGTATACGCGAAAAGGATAAAAATATAAAAATTCGTCTCGCTCAATCTTACCTGTTTTTATGGTATGTGTGTCCTTCTCTCATTATTATTGATATTCAATGACAAGTCTATAGTAGGTACGAGTACATACTCGCGTCTACGCACCAATGCCTTTTATATTTCTTCTGTAGCAGCAGTGCAATGCACGCATCCTACCAAAGAGATCGCCGCTTTTAGTTCCATTTTCAAAAAATAAATATTCTTCTGTTTTTATGAAACATTTATGATTCGAGTCTTTATTTATGATTATTCTACTTACAAATAAAGACTTTTTAGTTTTTGTGGACTCGTTGGTAACATACAATTAAAAACCAAAAAAAAACCCTTAAAGCACAGAACACCTAATAATACTACGGCTCGAGGAAAATATGCTATTTTATCCCCGCTTTGGTACGCTACAGTGACGGACTTTTTGAACAAGAGGAGTGAAAAATACATTCATCACGGAAAAAGGTCAGATTACACGGGAATCCCGGTAAATAGAAAAACAGGCGGGAAAATCGTAAATCTAAAACTACATAACATATTTCGATGAAATTTTGATCATATAGGTACTGTACAATACAGAAATAAATATAAATATAATCATGGGAAAAGGTACGAGTACGAGTATGTGAGTAAAAGCGAAATATCAGGAAAATTTTGGTAGATTGGTTTTACTCGCTAAAACATATTGGAGTAAAATAATAATATAGGATACCTTTTATCATTGAATACACGAGCAAAGCCGCGTTACAGCTAGTAGGTACTATATAATTATACTAGATAACAATTCATAATACTTATGTATTATTATATTGTAATGTGTATGTATGATTTACTATACATATTATTGCACCACCGACTGAAAGGTATTTAATCCCTGATCCTCTCCATACTAAGGTTGGCTGGAAGAGATCGCTCTTTAGCGATAAAACCGCCAATTGTAATCTTTCATTTATAATTTATAACCTTGTTGGTATTATTTTTTGGTGTGCAATTAAGTGTATTTTTATTGTACTGTATTGTATAATACTATTTTTACCCATCTGAGGAGGGTTATGTGTTTGGGTTGTATGTAAGTTTGTTTGTTTGTATGTTTGTTTGTTTGTTTGTTTGTTTGTTTGTACGTTTCTTAGGTGCGTCCTACAGCCTAAACGGCTTGATGGATTTTGATAAATGAGGTATTATTGGATTTGTCTTGATCACGAGAGTGCTATAGGGATATGAAGTGTCAAGAAAACCAATATGGCGGCTTACAGCTGCCACATTGTATTTCCGAAAAATGCCCAAACCTATCGAGTTTCAAAAATATATATTTTGTATAACTAAACAAATACAACAAAAACTAAAAAACTAAAAACTAAACAGTGGCAATTTTATTTTAAGCTTCTTATAAAATTTTCAATTTAAGATTATTCAAGTTAAACTAAATACTATAGTTTAATATCGCAATTGCTACTGTTAACGTAATGTAAAATATGTAAGTAAAAAAGAAATTTTAAATGTACATATATAAATTTATACAGCTGCGCCCCGCGGTTTCGCCGCCTAATTGTACCCGCCTGCCTAATTGTACCTGCCTGCCTAATTGTACCTGCCTGCCTAATTGTACCTGCCTGCCTAATTGTACCCGCCTGCCTAATTGTACCTGCCTGCCTTATTGTACCTGCTTGCCTAATTGTACCTGCCTGCCTAATTGTACCCGCCTGCCTAATTGTATCTGCCTGCCTAGTTGTTTTTTTGCTTATCCACTAAATACCTATTGTATCATTGTAGGTATGACCCTTTCTGTCATGTTCTATTCTAGTATGATCCTATATTGCTATCGCAGTAAGTCATTCCTCTACGTACCATATTATTTGATGTGAACTGGAGTAGTCTTCCACAACTACCGGTATGTTTTGACATAATATCCGTTCCCATCGCGCGGCGTACGTCTGAGTGTCAGGATCTAGCTCCCATGCCATCCATCGAGCTGCACGTCATCGGCGGAGTTTTGAGAATTCCGTCTCCGGAGACCAAACACGACCTAACGATGATGCATTATGAGACGAGAAAGTGACATCAATCCTGGCTGGGAAGCGGCGGCTTCGGGGAGGCTGAATGGATTCATTTACAGTTTCACTGTTATATAATTTTATATTGAACTAGCTGTACCCGCGGCTTCGCACGCGTGATCTTTTCTTTAGGTTCAAAGTACCATAATGTGCTATTCCAGGACCAATATGCCAACATTTGTTCAACATTTAGCCGTCAAAAATACTTTTATCAATTGCTCGGCTTCTAACTCACCAGATTGAGATACCAATTACACCAGTTTTTAAATCAAACCAGCTATCTAACAATGAAAACCACATTGCAATCGGTCCAATAGTTTTTACATGATGCGTGAACAAACAAACATACAGACAAACAGACAGAGGGACACAATTAAAAAAAAAACATGTTCATACCCATATTCATGTTGATACCCTTTTTAAGCACCCAATAGCATTTTTTATCTTCTTTTATAGCCTTTTTCGTACCTATTGCTTTATTATAAGTATAGATATATGACTGTGTCAATTTGCATCCAAAAATCCGTCCAGTAGTTTCAGCGTGATACGTTTCTTTTTAATAACTTTCAACACTTATATGTGGAAACAACCTATATTACAAAAATTGAAGGAATTCATTAGTTTCGCACAGAAACTACTGAATTCATTAAAAAAACTTACTAACTTACTTACTTATTGTTTTACTTTTTATTTCAAAATGAAAAATGAAACAGTTTTGGCTTCAGTAGGTATCGAAATAGAGAACCATCCAAAAAATATTATTTATTACTTAAATATTAATATAACTTTGGACCCATATCCCGCAGAAACCCTTTTTTACGGGATAAAAAGTATCCATAATTTGCACCCATCATAAGAGCGATGGTGGCCTAATGGTTCTATAGTGCAATTTAGAATCCAACGATACCGGGTTCAAAACCTAGGCTCCCGCACCACTCTCTATGACTTTTCTCAGTTATGTGCGGTTTTCCATCGCTCTGTGCTTCGGAGGGCACGTTAAGCTGTCGGTCCCGGCTGTTATTGGTTAATAGCAGTCGTTAAGCCTTGTCAGAGGCCCTCGGGCGGCCTGACAAACTCTGAAATCAGAGGCCAGCACTACCTCATACGACAAACAAACAACAAACAAACCCATCTTATAGACTATGTCTGTGCCAAGTTGCATCAACATCCGTCCAATAGTTTCAGCGTGCTACGTGTTTTTTGAAATAATTTAATTAATTAATTTAATTTAATAATTTTTCACCCCTATCCTGCAGGAACTCTTTAATTTTTCGGGATGAAAAGTATCCAATGCCCTACCTCGAAGTATGAACTCAAATCATACTAAATTTTATTTGAATTATGTGAGTATTTTCAGCGTGATGCGCTGCCAAGGTGCGTGACACACAGACGGACAGACAGACAGACAGACAAAAATTAAAAAATACAGTTTGGCTTTAGTATTGAACAGCCTCCAAAAATGTTACAAAATATCTTCAATTTACAGAATTTGGGACATTATCCAGCAAGAACTCTTAATTTTTTCGGGATAAAAATTGGCCTCAATTTTGTAAACTATGACTGCGCCAAATTGCAACAAAATCCTTCCAGTAGTTTCAGCGTGATACGTGTTCTTTTAAATAAATTTCAACGCCTATCCTACGGAAACCCTTTAATTTTTCGGGATTAAATATGTCCTACGTCGTAGTATGAACTCAAATCATACCAAATTTCATTTAAATTTATTCAGTAGTTTCGGCGTGGTGCCTAGCCAAGATACAGACAGACAGACAGATAGACAAAAATGAAAAAAAATACAGTTTTGGCTTCAGAATCGAATATAGTACCCCGAGGGTACTACCCTCCAAAGGAAAATTTCAAAATATCTTCAATGTACAGAATTGGACCCGTTACAGTTTTATTATAAGTATGCGCAGAGTAATTTGATATCAACCGGACAGTAGGCAATTCAGCAGCAGACAACTTCCAGTCGCAAGGATTTGAGAGGTCGTGCTGAGGCAAAGTGCAAAGCGCTAAAGCTAGTGTGAGCCAAAGTCGAAAAATTTACAGATTTGAATTTAGCGGAACGCAGTGAATGAAATGTTTGCGTGTTTTAAGGACAATCAGCGCCATCTAGTTTAATCGGAGGCAGAACTTTGATTCGTTTGATTTATGCGCTGGAGTTGTTGATGCTGGCAAAGATTTGATGCTGGCTTTCTAATAATCTTTGATGCTGGTAAATTATGTAGTGTCTTTTTTGTTCTTATTGCTTTATTATAAGTACAGATACTACGCTCTCTTGTGTAGAGGTTGTACAATAAAAATACTTACGCCGTGCTAAGGAAGTAGGATACTCCATTGTGCTATACCTACTCGTTCCTTATTATCTAAGAACCATCTCGATTACCTCAGCTTTCAATCATAAAAACCGCACCTAAATCAAACCATTCGTTTGGAAGCTACGATTCTCACCACTTTTTCTCACCTCCTCCCCATATAGCAAAGAACCATCACAATCACATTAGCTTTCATAAAAAAAAAAACGAAAAAACACACATACCCACACACTTACACACATACAGTGATACACACCCTAAACTTATAACACCCGTCTCTTTGTTCGGGGGTTAAAAAATGTAAAAATAACGCATAAAATATGTAAACGCTATTAATTATGGAACAAAAAAAAACTAAAAGCGCGTGGTTTCGATCCACGGACGTCTGGATTAGACTTCCGCCCATGTTAACCGCTCGGCCACTCGTTACGTGACGCAGACAACGAAATTTGGTACCGTTCTTTAAACGGATGTTTTATTACTTTAATTTAACATAAACTTTGGACACTTATCCCTTAAAAATCCTTTATTTTTTCGGGAGTAAAAGTATTCTAAATTTTAACAGATAATATAAACTTTGACTATGCCCAGTTACATCAAAATCCGTCCAGTAGTTTGAGCGTGATACGTATTCTTTTAAATAACTTACAACCCTTATCCTGCAGGAACCCTTTATTTTTTCGGGATAAAAAGTATTCTAAATGTTAATCCATAACATAAGCTATGATTGTGCCAAGTTGCATCAAAATCCGTTCGGTAGTTTCAGCGTGATGCGTGTTCAAAGAGACAGACAGACAGACAGACAGACAGACAGACAGACAAAAATTCAAAAATATCCTTTATGCACTCAATATCAATTTTGGAAGTTTATCTCAATTATAATTTTCAAAAAATATTTAATGTACAGATTTAGCCCAGTTACAGTTTTATTATAGTATAGATAGAATAGATATAGAATAGATATAGATGTAACAATCTATCTATACTATAATACAACTGTAACTGGGCTAAATCTCTACATTAAATATTTTTTGAAAATTATAATTGAGTAAACTTCAAAATCGATATAGAGTGCAAAGAGAATATTTTTTAATTTTTGTCTGTCTGTCTGTCTGTCTGTCTGTCTGTCTGTCTGTCTGTCTGTCTCTTTGAACACTCATCACGCTGAAACTACCAGATGGATTTTGATGCAACTTGGCACAATCATAGCTTATGTTATGGATTAACATTAATTAATTTGAATATTTTTTATCCCGAAAAAATCATGAGTTCGCGCAGGATAGGGGTTAAAAGTTATTTGTTGAAATGTTTTGTTACGTATTTTTATGCATTTACATATTTTATGCGTTATTTTTACAATTTCAATGCTTTTTTTTTTCTTGAATTAAACCGTCAAATTGTTACACCAAATAGGTCAGAATAATTCAAATTCAGATAATTTAGAAAAAACTCAAAAACAGAAAAGAATTCTGTCAATTTACTTGCGGCTTTTTTATTGTTAACTAAACTGCTTACTGTTTTACATTTTTAACCCCCGAACAAAGAGACGGGTGTGAATCACTGTGTGTGTGTGTGTGTGTGTGTGTGTGTGTGTGTGTGTGTGTGTGTGTGTGTGTGTGTGTGTGGCATCCTCATAAAAAAGCTCCCAAACGAATGGACCAATTTTGATGCGGTTTTTTTGTTTGACAGCTAATGTGATCGAGATGGTTCTTAGCTTAGCTATATGGGGTGGGGGGGGGGGAGTAAAGGGGGTGAGAATCGTAGCGTCCAAACGAATGGTTTTTATATCTGAAAGCTGAGGTAAACGAGATGGTTCATAGTTATAATGGGAGGGAGGAGGGGGGGGTGGGGATGGGGGTTAGGATCGTTGATCTCCAACAAATGGACCGATTTTGATTCGTTTTTTTATGTTTGAAACTGATGTGATCGAGATGGTTCTTAACTATATGGGGGGGGGGGGAGAAAAGGGGGAGTTTCGAGAAAAAAGGGATGAGAATCGTACCTTTCAAACGAATCAACCAATTTAGCTGCGATTTTTTATGTTTCAAAGCTGAGGTAAACAAGATTTGTCTTAGCTATAATAAGGGGGGAGGGGGGGGGGGGAATATGGCAAAGTTCATAGCTCCCAAATTTTATAAAGGATGTGATCCAGATGGTTTATCATGTTCCATTGCTATAAGGGAGGGCGGGAGGGGGTCGGGAGGAGTTGAAAAAGGGGGGGTGGGTGAGAATCGTATCTTTCAAACGAATGGACCAATTTAACTGCGGGTTTTTATGTTTCAAAGCTGAGGTAAACAAGATAGTTCTTAGCTATAATGGGGGGGGCCGAGGGCGGGTGCTCGCTACGCTTCGCTCCCGCCTTCGTCTTCTAACCTATCGCGACCATGTCGGATCGCCACTGAAGGTTGTTAACACAGGTAGGTAGGTACCTATATTGGTACTTTTGGTACTGGAATAATTCATAGGATCATTATATCCCAGAAAAACTACCACGCGAGCAACGCTGCGGGCACAGCTATAGGCAATAATAACGTAAAAGTCTGTACAAAGAAGATAATTTTAAAAAATTGGTCTGAGCTACTGAACAAGAATAAAACATTTTTAAAATTCGTGTCTGTCTGTTTGTTTGTCTGTATGTTTGTTCGCGCATCACGTAAAAACTATTAGACTGATTGCGATGCAGTTTTCAGTGTTGGATAGCTTAGGGTTTGACCAAGACCTAGCGTACTTGGTATCGTAATCCAATGATTAGATGCCGAGCAATCGATAAAAAACTTTTAAACGGCTGAAGGAATTTTGATCAAATGTTTATTGTAGGTCTTGGAATAGCACATAGAGTACTTTTAACCTAGATAAATGACCACGCGAGCGAAGCCGCGGGCACAGCTAGTTAAACATAAAAGTCTTAGCTTGTACCTAAAATAAGCTGGATGACATTTCGGTGGTAAAAAATAATCTTTGATAGGTACTCAAATACGTGGGCCATAAAAATAATCCTAGTAGGTACCTTTTAATAGGATCAATGCAGGAAGGCGATCTAAATCTGATAGATGTAACAGCATATCCCTTTCAAATAGGATCAATGCAGGAAGGCGACCTAAATCTGATAGATGTAACAGCATATCCCTTTCAAATAGGATCAATGCAGGAAGGCGATCTAAATCTGATAGATGTAACAGCATATCCCTTTTAAATAGGATCAATGCAGGAAGGAGATCTAAATCTGATAGATGTAACAGCATATCCCTTTCAAATAGGATCAATGCAGGAAGGCGATCTAAATCTGATAGATGTAACAGCATATCCCTTTCAAATAGGATCAATGCAGGAAGGCGATCTAAATCTGATAGATGTAACAGCATATCCCTTTCAAATAGGATCAATGCAGGAAGGCGATCTAAATCTGATAGATGTAACAGCATATCCCTTTCAAATAAACCCGAAAGGCAGAATGCCATGCCATGGCATGATCCTGTGGGACTCTTTGAGTACCCATTATTCATGTTACTCTATTTAAATATAACCCAAAAAAAAGTGATTGTATTATTTTGTTGTTGTTATTACCTACTTATAATCCTATGAGGAGTTGATCCTTCACCACAGAATAAATAATAGTACAATATTCACTGCTGCCACAGAATAAATAGTACAGCTGCAGTAGGCGACACTACTTTTGTATTCTACTCGCACTTTGGCACTAAAATGCCTGTCCGGATACTTTAGTTACATAGTTTATATATAACATCATTGCATAAAGTAACATATTTTTTATACTGTGATAAAGTACTAAGTAACTTATAACGTTTAAAGTACTAAAAAAACGGTCAAGTACGTGTCGGATACGCATAGACTTGACTCCATAACAATGAAAACCACATTGTAATCGGTTCATTAATGGTTTGGATAATGGAACAGGCGCGGGAAGAGCTGTAAAGTAGTAAAGCTAGAATTTACTAGTCATGATCATTTTGATAGTAAATTCGTATTAGGTGAATTTACTATTATCCTAGATAAAACCTGTAAGTACGGGTTAGGGGTAGCCCTCCACATACACCCCCCACCCCCCACCCCCGAACTCCTGCCCTTCGATGCTGTATTTTATACATTTAAAGTATTTATCGATCTATCTATCTATCTATCGAAGTGTAGGGAGATCCCCACTCCCCACACGTTGTACGGACGACATTGTAGCCATTGCAGGGAGCCGGTGGATGGAGGCGGCACAAGACCGTTCGTCGTGGCGCTCTTTGGGGGAGGCCTATGTTCAGCAGTGGACTTCTACAGGCTGACTGTAATGATGATGAATGATGATGATGAATATATCATACATGTTCCAAATTTCAAGCTAAAATAGCTGTGCTGTAACTGTGCCAGACAGACAGACATGGTGGTTCCTTGTTAGACTACGGATACGGATCCAACCCTAAAAAGCAGTAAAGTAAACTCATCACTATGAGCTGTGCAGTATTTACCTCACACCACAGAATAAATAATAGTAGAAGTACTCACACCTTAATATCCGTGGAACCAGCCGAGCGAGTCGCGCCGGCCCGACATCCGCCGCTCGCCATAACCATAAGCCACGCGCGCTCGACCTGCACGCACGCACGGAGCGGGACAACAAGCGAACATAAAATAACATCGCGGACTTGAAAATTCGTACACAAACGTGAGAGTGAGAGTTTGAGTGAACGCATCGTAGTGAAACTTGATTAAATTTTTGGTTCAAGTGTTTCAGTGAATAAAAATTCGGTAAGTTTTCTATTTTTGTCAGTTGCGGGCAATTAATTTGCAAAGGTTTGTTGCTCGGTTTAATAGATTTTCTTAAGAATTTGCATATTAATTGGGACGCAGTGAAATCTGGTTTAGTATTACAAAATTAACCAAGTTATTTAATTTTCTTGCGGGAGTTTCGTAGTTTTATTAAAAGTTTTTATAAAGTAAAGTTTTAATTGGGTTTATTAATCATCTGTGTACTACGTGGTACCTTTTAATTCTATAAATTCTAATAATAACAAGTACCTAACTTGTTATTAGTAGAATTTATCATGCATTTGTTTTAGTAGGTAAGAACTTAGTATTTTTTGTTGCTGAAAAATAAAGTTTCTTCACCTTTCATCACTTTATTTATAATGGAAAATTTAACAGAATATTTGCAATGGAAAATTTAACATAATATTTACAAAGGCAAATTTAACAGAATATTTACAATGGAAAATTTAATAGAATAATTACAATGGAAAATTTAACAGAATATTTACAAAGGCAAATTTAACAGAATATTTACAATGGAAAATTTAATAGAATAATTACAATGGAAAATTTAACAGAATATTTACAATGGAAAATTTAACAGAATATTTACATTGGAAAATTTGACAGGATATTTACAATGCAAAATTTAACAGAATATTCACAATGGAAAATTTAACATAATATTTACAAAGGCAAATTTAACAGAATATTTACAATGGAAAATTTAACAGAATATTCACAATGGAAAATTTAACATAATATTTACAAAGGCAAATTTAACAGAATATTTACAATGGAAAATTTAATAGAATAATTACAATGGAAAATTTAACAGAATATTTACAATGGAAAATTTAACAGAATATTTACATTGGAAAATTTGACAGGATATTTACAATGCAAAATTTAACAGAATATTCACAATGGAAAATTTAACATAATATTTACAAAGGCAAATTTAACATAATATTTACAAAGGCAAATTTAACAGAATATTTACAATGGAAAATTTAACAGAATATTCACAATGGAAAATTTAACATAATATTTACAAAGGCAAATTTAACAGAATATTTACAATGGAAAATTTAATAGAATAATTACAATGGAAAATTTAACAGAATATTTACAATGGAAAATTTAACAGAATATTTACATTGGAAAATTTGACAGGATATTTACAATGCAAAATTTAACAGAATATTCACAATGGAAAATTTAACATAATATTTACAAAGGCAAATTTAACAGAATATTTACAATGGAAAATTTAATAGAATAATTACAATGGAAAATTTAACAGAATATTTACATTGGAAAATTTGACAGGATATTTACAATGCAAAATTTAACAGAATATTCACAATGGAAAATTTAAGAGGGTAGTCATAAAACTGCTGAGTTCCTACATAACAATTCGTTTACATATTTTGTATCGCTGACAAAAGTCGTGTTGGTTTTATAAAGATGTATGTTTATTTTACTCATAGGTAAGTCATTCTGATGGTTAACTTGACAATCAAAACAAACAAACTGCCCACATTAGCTGCATGTTTTTATGATACAGTAATTTCGGCTGCAGCCTTAAATGGCAGTGGTAGGTCGTGTTGTCGTGGTCCGTAGTAGAACTTACCTTGGATTGTAAGCTACTGTACGGATGATTTGTTGAATGCCAGTTTTGGAATGTTTTATGTTACAAATGTAGAATTTTAAGTATAAATAGACCCAGTGAAAATACTCCCAATAAAAAGTAATATATTTAGTCCAGGGCCCTTATTCGCTATGACCATTCACGCAAGTAACGCGCCGCGTTAAGATATCTTCGTGTAATCGTACGGCAATTGCCGTACTGACGTCACACGTTATCGGCAAGGAATTTCATGCGGCATAGTGAATAAGCGCTCTGGTGTAATAATTTAATACCCAGAGTAACTTTAGGGAATTAGGAAGGATCATGTTTGACAATTAAGTCCTTACTAAACTTGGTCTTTTTTTATGAACAGCAACCACCGAAATCTACAGTTGTACACAGGCTTCCCCAACTACATGACCCTACCTACTATAGGTACTTGCCTTAAAAAGTTACAAACATTGGTCCAAATATATCCTAGATTGATTGATTACTATCCCAAATCACGAGAGCAAAGAGCTATATCACGATATATACCGAGCCTAGCGTACTTACTTAACCATTTAGTTGTATCCCAAGTCCGTCTCCTGGCTGACCACAGCCCGCAGGAGACTGAGGACATCGCTCCTATAAAATCTTCGATGCGAAACGAATGGGGAATCGATGCAATCGAACGCACGCCCCTTCATGTGGCAGTGTCACACGATTACCTCAAAAAGGAGCACCTTTGAAATGATAAGAAAAAGTAAAATGTTGGAACATCCACATAACCACATACATAGACTGTTAAAACTGAAACTCATTACCCTTCCCTTGCTTCGCCGTAGTCGGGTAAAAACTAAACGCATTGTAATGTAAATTGTGAGACTTATTGGGAGATGCAAAGAAACTAAATTTTATAAAAAACGGACCAAAACAGTCTGCCAGCTGCCAGACAGACTGACAGACAGCATTTAAAAAGAAAAGTACCTTGCTTATATCATATCCCCTAGTTTTATTTTATACAAGTTGCGCCCCACGGCTTTGACCGCGTGGACACAGAAAGCATCATGTGTTGGTCTTTAGGTATTCAGAATCTACAATCTACATACAACTGCACAAACAACCAGACAACGTTTCACTTTTATATATTAGTAGGGATAGGGATTTTGTTTAGTTGTAAGTACAGACTTTTTGTTTCTTACTGCTCTAACTCAAATATGATAATTATACTTACTTTACTCACTCATTATAGGTACTTCATGGTTGGGTACTTCTACCGACTATATTACTATACTCGCTGTACCACACGAAAATCCTCGCAAAAAACGTGTGACGTCATTACGACAATTCACGAACAATTTTAGAACACCTCAAAACAAAAACATTACTAAAAGATTGTAATAGATGGCGTTAACAAATAATGAAGTCAGTGTGACCCTTCAAGTAATTAATTTAACCTATTCGGTACCTATCTCTTAGGAGTGAGTGACTTTTACAGTACATTAGACATCATGGCCTAATGTCATAGTCAAAATAAATATCCAAACCAATAAATAATACCTAGTCAAATAATACTTAGTCAAATGACGCATATTTTTCGATTTGTATATTGCCCCTCTTGAAAGTAAATAAAACAAATAAACTGTTTGGAAATGGCTCCACTTCCATGTGTTGTAGCTTTCTGTACTAAAATAGGAACGCTGAAAATGGTAATACAGTAGTCACAGAACAGTAGACTACGTCTGTGATGGTAACTATATGCTAGTACTCTGTGACAGTCAAAGCGGATGGTGACAATGACTGACTTGATTGGAGTTGGCTACTCGCTTTTTAATTTATCACTTCATTGCTTGCTGACGCCATCTAACTCATTCTCATTGGGTAACTTTTTTTTTTATCGGTGGTCGGGAAATCCCCCTTTGCACGAAGATATCGTACCGCGTTGCATTACGTGTCTGAGTGGTCATAGCCATTAAGGGCCCTGACTTTTTCAGCTGAATTCAACATGTATTACGTTCTAAAGGCTCCTAACTAATTTCCTTTTGACCTAATGTGAGAGAATGTTTAATGTTGCCATCAATTTCAACAACATTACAAACCTGCTCTTATGTAAGTAAAATACGATAATGAGTGTCTTCGGTTGGCCAATAAACTGGTGATTACATATAATTAGTATGTATAAGTAATTAGTAATTACGGTCTTAATTACTAAATTACGATCGGAATTACGAAGCCATTGACGGTTACACATCGAACTATATTCAGGAGCCTCAGAAAGATTATCATTTACAAGGACCTACACTTATTTATTACATAGCTTGCTTCTTCATAACCGAGTTAGAAATTGCTTTCCTAGTGTAAAAATCTCCGAATCTATTGATAAGTAATATAATAACTTATTCGAATGATGCTACTCTCTTCCGACACTGATCGATCCGGATCGTCATTCATCTTTTATCAATCGGGTTCGAATCGAATTAATTAATTTACATCTTGAATGGTGTAGTATAGATACTTTACTCGGTGCATGCATGCATCGTCTCCAGTGTCAGTCAACACTGTAAGGAGCAGAAATTTCCATGACAATATGACAGTATGTTTTTTGTTAATGCACCTAATCTGTAATCAGCTGTAATCAGCATCTATTAGATAATTAAATACAGGAATAAAATAAAATCATTACACCGACTAGGCCATTAGCAATTCAAAAGTATTCATTCACAATTACAACTACTGCAATGCAATCAGCATGCGAGCTTCAATTTTTATGTCACTATTATTGTTCTTTTATTTATATTGGAGACGCGGATATCTCTTCATCAGATCTGCGAGCCTGGTACCTGCTCGAACAAAAACATTATTGTAAAGCTGATTGTTATTTTCCTGAATGTCCATTTACAATTTGTTGATAAAAAAGATGAGACGAATGACGAATTGGATCTTCTGTAAAAGTAACTGAAAATAAAACCTATCTTATATACATAACTACGTATACTTTATCAAACTCAACAAAGTTCAAACTTCTTGATCAAAACCTGCTTCATTAACACCATAAAAACTTCTATACCATTCTCTAAACATTAATAACACCTTGATTTATTTACATATTACATTGAATACCTATCGATCGCATTACAGACAGGTCGCTCGTGATTCGTGATTATTTGTACCACCAAACACTTGCAACTTCTTAAGTAGGTACTCTGTCACAGTGCCGCAGTTGCCTTTATCTCAATATATCAAAGGACGAGCCTGCAATATTTGCTTTGAAAAGATACTAAAGTACATGTTTAAAAAACACATCTAATTTAATTGGATCTGAATCTGAACACATTTAGTTTTTGCGCTGTACGAACTTGCCTAAGATCCTGTCAATAGCTTTTAACTGGTTTCGGTTTAGCAGCAGTGCAATTATTAATAAAGGCAGGTATGATATGTATACCATAAAATAAATGTATTCACAGTTTTTCCGAAATTCTACTACTATACTAGTTGTGCGCGCGTAGGGTTACCATCCGTCCGGATTTGTCCTGACATGTCCGGACTTGTCCGGCTTTTTCATTTGTCCGGTTATTTTGTTGTATCAAATAGTTTTTAATCTTTTATTGACCTCTTATTCGTCTCAAAACAAAACATTAATCTGCTTTTGACAATTAACTAAACAAAATCTAACATTGATTCCTCTATACTATACTATTATTTCCGCTATGATCTAACCTAGAGTTCAGACAATCTGTTTCTCTGTTTAGTCCATTGTGCTCCCATCAGGGAAAATACTCTTTCCATTCTTGCGTTTTGAGCGTCGCGCGCGTCTACTACCCTACCACACCACAGTAACTATGCGCGCAATGTTGGTATTTTGTGACTAAAATGTCCGGACTTTTATTGGTGTCAGGTTTTTTGTCAGGTCTTTTCAAATTTCTAAATGGTAACCTACGTGGGTATTTTTCTAGGTTGAAGTAACCTAGTTGTTATTCCAGGACTAAAAGTACCTATAAAGTACAATATACTACATTTCATCAAAATTTGTTTAGTCCTCTAATTGTATTTCACCGATTGCTCGGCTTCTACCTACCGGATTAAGATACACCAGATTTTAAGCCCAAACCTAAGCTAACAGTGAAATTTCAATCGCTCCAGTACTTTTATGTGATGCCCGAACATACTTACAGACAGACAGATAGACAGTCACCATTAAAAAAATGTTAGATATATACATTTTTTAAATGGTGTTTGTGAAGTGCCTTATTTGAAGTCCCTGAACCAATTTTGTTTTTTTTTTAAAGCTTTTATTTAACTTGCAATGTATGATAGTTGCGAGTGGAATTAGAACCACTCCTTATCCTACGGAGTGGAATGTTTGCATGTTGGTTCAGTTCCGATGACAATGTATTTTTATGGTAAGCATGACCTGAATTGACATCCAGGAACAGCTCCAGACATCCAGGAACAGCTCCAGACAAAGGAACTCTTCAACACTCAATAGCACAGACATGAAATTTTGTATACGCATTTTTTATGTTTAAAGTTTTACCATGACATGTTTGCTGTACTCGGGCTTGGCTCCTGACTAGGGAACTTCTCAACAGTTAACAGTTAACAGTATGCTGTACTCGGGCTTGGCTCCTGACTAGGGAACTTCTCAACAGTTAACAGTTAACAGTTTGCTGTACCCGGGCTTGGCTCCTGACTAGGGAACTTCTCAATAGTTAACAGTTAACAGTTTGCTGTACTCGGGCTTGGCTCCTGACTAGGGAACTTCTCAACAGTTAACAGTTTGCTGTACTCGGACTTGGCTCCTGACTAGGGAACTTCTCAACAGTTAACAGTTAACAGTTTGCTGTACTCGGGCTTGGCTCCTGACTAGGGAACTTCTCAAGAGTTAACAGTTAACAGTTTGCTGTACTCGGGCTTGGCTCCTGACTAGGGAACTTCTCAACAGTTAACAGTTAACAGTTTGCTGTACTCGGACTTGGCTCCTGACTAGGGAACTTCTCAACAGTTAACAGTTAACAGTTTGCTGTACTCGGGCTTGGTTCCTGACTAGGGAACTTCTCAACAGTTAACAGTTAAAAGTTTGCTGTACTCGGGCTTGGCTCCTGACTAGGGAACTTCTCAACAGTTAACAGTTAACAGTTTGCTGTACTCGGGCTTGGCTCCTGACTAGGGAACTTCTCGACAGTTAACAGTTAACAGTTTGCTGTACTCGGGCTTGGCTCCTGACTAGGGAACTTCTCAACAGTTAACAGTTAACAGTTTGCTGTACTCGGGCTTGGCTCCTGACTAGGGAACTTCTCGACAGTTAACAGTTAACAGTTTGCTGTACTCGGGCTTGGCTCCTGACTAGGGAACTTCTCAACAGTTAACAGTTAACAGTTTGCTGTACTCGGGCTTGGCTCCTGACTAGGGAACTTCTCAACAGTTAACAGTATGCTGTACTCGGGCTTGGTTCCTGACTAGGGAACTTCTCAACAGTTAACAGTTAACAGTTTGCTGTACTCGGGCTTGGCTCCTGACTAGGGAACTTCTCAACAGTTAACAGTTAACAGTTTGCTGTACTCGGGCTTGGTTCCTGACTAGGGAACTTCTCAACAGTTAACAGTTAAAAGTTTGCTGTACTCGGGCTTGGCTCCTGACTAGGGAACTTCTCAACAGTTAACAGTTAACAGTTTGCTGTACTCGGGCTTGGCTCCTGACTAGGGAACTTCTCGACAGTTAACAGTTAACAGTTTGCTGTACTCGGGCTTGGCTCCTGACTAGGGAACTTCTCAACAGTTAACAGCACAGACACGGAATGTTGTATTCGTAATTAATTGTGATATTTCTTTCTAATATGACATGGCTACTGCATAAAAGCTTTTCAATCTAAATGTTTTCTTTTAATTAACTTATAAGTTTTTATTTTTTATTTTTGTTTATATACCTAAGTAGAGATATAGATACCTACTTCTATATTATGTACAAATTTAGATTAGTACTACTGTTAGATTATTGTATTAGTTAGGTATGATAGATAATTATTCCAAACCATGACACAGGGATTATCTTAGTTTACGGGAAATCCGCAAGATGATAAGCAGATTCTAAAATTGTTTATTGCACATACATTAACAATTTAAAGTCCGAAGGAATTTATTAAATTAGAACAAGATATAAGCAAAGAGATCTAAACATGTAATACCTTCTAGACTCGTATTAGGGAGAGTATTTAAGCAAACTCTTGAGTCTCTAAGGCCCGTATTAATAAATCACTGTTGGTTGAGCTCTCAAGTGCGATATCAACTGATACGCTTTCAAGTTGTGATCAGCATCTTAAGATCGTCGCTGATTAATAAAGACATTTCAAGAGCATCTCAGATCATGTCGCTTTCAAGAGCCGCATCTTAAGATGCTACGTCACGAACCAGAACTTGAGAGCAAGATTGAATGAACTACGAATGAACGATTTATTTTCTTTAGTGAAAGTTCGGTTTTTGCTCAAATAAGATATTATAGCGTAAGGTTAAAATTTATTACTTCGATGTAGTTGAATTAAATTAAATGCGATTATATCAAACGTAATGTTTATTTTCTACATAATTATCATAACCTTACTTTAGTTTTTTTGTAGAAAGGATGTAAGCCATAATATTTGTCTATATTTTCAAAGTAACACTATCTATTAAAGAACTTAACGTAATTCATCAACGAATAACTATAATTTGTGAAAATAAAAATTCGTTGATTAGCCATGCAGTATTTCCAGCGCGTATCCTTTGGTTACGATTTCGGATCTTTTTAGGCTTCAGCGAGTCCTCGCCACGTTCTGATATTTACCAAATATTCGGATCTTTTCACAATCATGCCAAATAAATTTGTTTATTTCCAGAGGAATATATAAATATTCTTATTATGATTATAATTATCAACTTCTGACATAATATTTTCGAAATCCTTGATTCTAGCAACTGGCAATAACGCTCTCAAGTCACGGATCGACTGCACTCAACATTCTGCATCTCAAAGCACATCCGCAAGTGCGCTCTTGAGAGTCGAGATTGATTTATTATTAAACACTAACTTAGCTGATTACGGCATCTCAATCAACAGCTTAAGATATGTTTATTAATTAGATTAGCATCTTGAGTTCGCTCTCAATAGCGCTCTCAGTGTTGAGGTCGGTTTATTAATACGGCCCTAAGAGTTTGATTAAAAGATCAATAACAATACGCGAATGTTAAATGAGTACCGTATGATTATGAAAATACTTAATGAGTATTTAATACAAATAAATCATTTAAGGTTTTGTATATTTTAGTGGTTGTTTACAAAATAATATTCCATACAAATAAATGTACGTATACTTATTATAACATAAATAGTTTTTCAAAGAACTAACAAGAAAATTTACGCACAATGTAATAACCCCAATACGAAAAATAAATCATTATAGATCCTAAATTGACCATTTAGAAATTCATTCGAATGTTAGTTCGTCCACTTTTTATTTCCTTTTCACAATATGCGTCTCGTTGTCGCCACGTGAATTTTGATTACTTTTGTCTTTATTAGCACTCGCAAGATTAAGACAAATCAACTGCAGTAAGAATCATCAAAATTGGTCTACATATTACCACAAAGGAACAGACATACACTATATACAGTGTCTGATAAACACAATACCCTCCGCTAGTCGGGTAAAAAGGTATCGTTCATATTGATCTCCGTAATTCACTGACATGCTGTAATCCAATATAAAGTCGCAGTGAGCAGGCACGTTCGCGGCCGCCCCCGCGGGTGCCATCGATGGAGTTAGTTTTTGTACCAGTGATATCATTGGCCACATGTTGTTGGCCGCACCTGCCGATCTACGTCTTTGCCTAAGGGCTTTGGAGATCATGTTGATTTGGAAATATATATTTGTTTGTTTACAAACATGATTATGTTAGCTTTTGCTACGACTTCGCGCGGACGACAGTTTATCGCGTAAAAAAGTATCCTATGTCCTACCTTAAAGCTCAAACTACCTTCATAACAAATTTCATCAAGATTGGTTTAGCCGTTTAGTCGTGAAAAGTTAACAAACAGAGAAATATAGTTACTTTCGCTGTTATATAATTAGGTATGTAGAAATATAATGATAGACATGAGTTCTTGACTTGACACATCTATATTAATTAGAAAATTGTTGAATATTTTTTTCTTATATTTTTTAATAGACTCCAATAAACTAGCATAAAGGCGAAATGAAATGTAGCCGTACAGCAATACACAAATGTAGCCGTACAGCAATACACAAATGTAGCCGTACAGCAATACACAAACTCATCATATAAAATTAAATACTAGTTATTTATGTACCTACACTGAAATACCTAACACTGTTATCGCAAATGTGTGTTGGTTTTCGCAAAACTATAAATAGATTGCAATCAGAATTAATATAATAAAAGCAATATATAATAATTAACATATTATTAAAGCATTTACAACACAAAATGAATTCCCAGTACTTTCTCTCATTTCAATTGATCTAGCAGCAGCCTGTGCAAGCAGTTTCAAATGCCTACATTCTGTTATCATCATCAGCCTATATTTGTCCACTGCTGGACGTAGGCCTCTGAACACAGGGCGTCCTACACTACATTTGCCTAAAAATAGTCTCCGCTCGAGAACTCGTCTACCCCAACGGTTATCGGTTCTTCGGGAAATGTGACCAGCCTATTGCCACTTCAGCTTGCTTATCCATAGAGGTATGTCATTCTGTTATGCTGCTTCCGAAATATATGGACAGTTGGTCCGAGTAGGTATAATAAGTTTAGGAAGAGACGGTTTCACTTATTATTGTTATTATATATGGCATTGAACGAGGCGACCTCTGCCGCGCCGCGTGGGAACTCCGGTAAAGTATGTTATTTACTACGAGTCTGCGCATCATTGTCAACATATTGTGATGTGTCACTCGGCTATTGTCTCAGTGGAGCCTCGTGGTGATGGGTTTATTTTCAGTAGGACAGCTACTTTCTTGACATTGTAAACTCGAACTTTGTGACAACAATTTCGCTTGCTGAGATTTTAGAATGTTCAATATGAAAGTGGACAAATCTTCTTCTACTCCCATAAATGTTCTTCATTATTTCTGAAACATCAAAGATTTAATTAGATTTTCTTCCTTAATTTAAATCCACTTAATAGAATTCATCTGTCTATACTATAATCCCTACTATTAACTATATTATAAGGAGAAAATAATTGTTTTTTGTATATTTTTTGTTTGTGAATAATGAAATAAACTCAAAACATACTGAATCGATTTCAAAGATTCTTTCACCTATAGAAAGCTACATTATCAGCGAGTAACATAGAATCTATTTTATTTATCAATAAATTATAAAATTGCAATAATGTAACTCAGGGTATCAAAAATTTGCCTATAAAGTCATAATTTGGCGTGAGCTGCGAAAACTATTGATTATGCATAAAATAATGTACCTAACTACTACATGTTTAAAGTACGCGAGGCTGTATGTCTAACTACGAGTATTATAGTTAAGTCACAATAACCGTTTTAGTTCAAATTAGTGAATTAAAACACGGGTAGAATCGTGTACAAATAGATAGATAAATCCTTAGCTACACGAGCGAAGCCGGGGCGAGTCACTAGTTAGTTATATAGCTCTTACGATGCGTATGTGGTGTTTGAATACTTCAGGTTTCAATTCTTGTATTGTCTAGCAACAGACGTGCTCGCTCGCCCTCCACTGGCAACATTTGTTCAGTTTACGATGCGTGCAATTAATTCCGTACGATTTACAGGCAATTAGTCCAGCGTGCTTTATATCAGAGGCACTTTTACTTAACCTCTGTCTCTCGACGACGGCTCCGACGGGTTGCAGATGGTATTCTGCAAGGTATATGTAATAGCTTCTATTTCTATTCCCATTTACATAAATCTTTTTTTTTGAGATTTCTTAACTTCCTTCATTCATTTCTTTTTAAATTCCTATACCGGAAAGTTTAAGCCATGTATTCACTGAGAAACAATGTTTCGGATACACAGTTTCTAAAACATCACGTAACAGTGTTTATAAATAATTGTTTCTCAGTGAATACATGGCTATGTGTTCATGGCTCATAGCCATGTATTCACTGAGAAACAATTGTTTATAAACACTGTTTCAGAAACAAAATCTTTGTTTCCGAAACCAATACTTTTGTTTCCGAAACCAATACTTTTGTTTCCGAAACCAATACTTTTGTTTCAGAAAAAGCACAAAAGTATTGGTTTCGGAAACACATAGATCTTGTTTCTGAAAGTGTTTATAAATATATTTTTCTCAGTGAATACGTGGCTAATACGTTTAACAATAAAAAACAAGTACTTAGCTTATTACCCAAAGGTTCCAAAATGGCACCTTATTGTTGTGGCAACGATGTCTATAAGGACATGTTATAGTCATCATGCGGTTTTATTGTTCTGGCAACGATGTCTATAAGGACATGTTATAGTCATCATGCGGTTTTATTGTTGTGGCAACGATGTCTATAAGGACATGTTATAGTCATCACGCGGTTTTATTGTTCTGGCAACGATGTCTATAAGGACATGATATAGTCATCATGCGGTTTTATTGTTCTAGCAACGATGTCTATAAGGACATGTTATAGTCATCATGCGGTTTTATTGTTGTGGCAACGATGTCTATAAGGACATGTTATAGTCATCACGCGGTTTTATTGTTGTGGCAACGATGTCTATAAGGACATGTTATAGTCATCACGCGGTTTTATTGTTCTGGCAACGATGTCTATAAGGACATGTTATAGTCATCATGCGGTTTTATTGTTCTGGCAACGATGTCTATAAGGACATGTTATAGTCATCATGCGGTTTTATTGTTCTGGCAACGATGTCTATAAGGACATGTTATAGTCATCATGCGGTTTTATTGTTGTGGCAACGATGTCTATAAGGACATGTTATAGTCATCACGCGGTTTTATTGTTCCGGCAACGATGTCTATAAGGACATGTTATAGTCATCACGCGGTTTTATTGTTCTGGCAACGATGTCTATAAGGACATGTTATAGTCATCATGCGGTTTTATTGTTCTGGCAACGATGTCTATAAGGACATGTTATAGTCATCACGCGGTTTTATTGTTCTGGCAACGATGTCTATAAGGACATGTTATAGTCATCATGCGGTTTTATTGTTCTGGCAACGATGTCTATAAGGACATGTTATAGTCATCATGCGGTTTTATTGTTCTGGCAACGATGTCTATAAGGACATGTTATAGTCATCATGCGGTTTTATTGTTCTGGCAACGATGTCTATAAGGACATGTTATAGTCATCACGCGGTTTTATTGTTCTGGCAACGATGTCTATAAGGACATGTTATAGTCATCATGCGGTTTTATTGTTCTGGCAACGATGTCTATAAGGACATGTTATAGTCATCATGCGGTTTTATTGTTCTGGCAACGATGTCTATAAGGACATGTTATAGTCATCATGCGGTTTTATTGTTCTGGCAACGATGTCTATAAGGACATGTTATAGTCATCATGCGGTTTTATTGTTGTGGCAACGATGTCTATAAGGACATGTTATAGTCATCATGCGGTTTTATTGTTGTGGCAACGATGTCTATAAGGACATGTTATAGTCATCATGCGGTTTTATTGTTGTGGCAACGATGTCTATAAGGACATGTTATAGTCATCATGCGGTTTTATTGTTGTGGCAACGATGTCTATAAGGACATGTTATAGTCATCATGCGGTTTTATTGTTGTGGCAACGATGTCTATAAGGACATGTTATAGTCATCATGCGGTTTTATTGTTGTGGCAACGATGTCTATAAGGACATGTTATAGTCATCATGCGGTTTTATTGTTGTGGCAACGATGTCTATAAGGACATGTTATAGTCATCATGCGGTTTTATTGTTGTGGCAACGATGTCTATAAGGACATGTTATAGTCATCATGCGGTTTTATTGTTGTGGCAACGATGTCTATAAGGACATGTTATAGTCATCATGCGGTTTTATTGTTTTATTGTTGTGGCAACGATGTCTATAAGGACATGTTATAGTCATCATGCGGTTTTATTGTTGTGGCAACGATGTCTATAAGGACATGTTATAGTCATCATGCGGTTTTATTGTTCTGGCAACGATGTCTATAAGGACATGTTATAGTCATCATGCGGTTTTATTGTTGTGGCAACGATGTCTATAAGGACATGTTATAGTCATCATGCGGTTTTATTGTTGTGGCAACGATGTCTATAAGGACATGTTATAGTCATCATGCGGTTTTATTGTTCTGACAACGATGTCTATAAGGACATGTTATAGTCATCATGCGGTTTTATTGTTGTGGCAACGATGTCTATAAGGACATGTTATAGTCATCATGCGGTTTTATTGTTGTGGCAACGATGTCTATAAGGACATGTTATAGTCATCATGCGGTTTTATTGTTGTGGCAACGATGTCTATAAGGACATGTTATAGTCATCATGCGGTTTTCCCGTGTTAAAGTTCTGAACACTCCATACAATTTACGCAAGAAAATAAACAAGAAAAAACTTTAGTACAAACACCTCTCTAAGCCCTCGTCGAAAGCAGTCGTGAGTTCGCTGCGCATGTAATTAATTTTGTCCACGTGTGGGCCCCGTTCAGCGGAAATCGTTATAAAACTGTAGACATGGCTCCTCCCTGCATTCTAATTACGCGTTTTTGGAGACTGATTATATTCAAAGGCCTACTTATGCGTAGTTAAATTTTAAGGAGGTATTTGCTTACACAGAAGGACGTGCAATAGTTAGCTTATTGCACGTCCTTGAGTCATTCAACAAAGTTCTAGTTTGTTTGGGAGTCGTAAACGGCGGAATTGAAGATTATGCAGAAAGCGTTGTTAAGTAAGCTGTTGACATTGCTTGAGAGGTTTGTAAACTAATTATTGTTTTTACGAATAGCACGAAGTGATTACAACATCATTATTGAATTATGCATTTAGTTTATACTTGCTGAATAATAGTGATAAATATATGTTAATATGTGCTTATGTCACAATAAAACTTTGTAATCAAAAGTACTTGTAACTCGTTCACACATGTAATTTCTAGACAAAGTAGGTCAGGAGGTTCACAATTAAAGCAAATCCTTTCACAGTGGCAGTGGCCTATTCGCAGCATTTCTGTGGCTTCCTCACCCTGACACCGAACTCTTATTTTATGTTACGCCGCCATTCTGTTCAGATCCAGTTGTTACGATCAGCCTTGTCGCAACAAAGCCCATTGATCCTCCTACAGTTCTTGAATGAGATGAGATATGTCAGTGTTGCCAAGTGCGGGTTCATCGGCCGGCTGCCCCCGATGTGTCGCGCATCCAGGTCAGAGTGGGAGCCTCATCGCTCAAGAGTGATGACATGAGGATTGGATAGTGCCATTACAAATAAACAAAAAGCCTACAGAAATAAGTCGTTTTCAATTTGCAAGATAAATAGCTGCTTACAGTACGTTAAAGCTTTACTAATAGCTGCTTACAGTACGTTAAAGCTTTACTAATCGGTGCCTAGGCCTACTATTGTTATTGTCCTTGTGTCTACAGATTAGTGAAAAAGCAAACATTAGAGTAAAAGTCTGGTAACTTAAATTGTAACGTACCTTAACCCTTGTCAAGATTTCTCTTTCATTTTTTTCCCCGAACCCCCGAGGTATTATAAGTTTAGAGTGTGTATGTATCACAATGTGTGTATGTATCACAATGTGTGTCTGTCTGCGGCATCGTACGTAGCTCCCAAACGAATGGACCGAGTTTGATGCGGTTTTTTCTGTTTGGAAGTTGATGTGATCAATATGCTTCTTAGGATCAGGGGGGGGGGGGGATCAGGGGTTAAATACATGGATGGGGTTTTGTTATTTTGTGTTAGGTTAGTTTAGTGTTAGTACTGTACCTATACAACATCAACTGCTACATATTCAGCCCGCAGACGAAGGTTGCCATAACCACCGCGCTTGGCAGCCGCTCGGCGATAGCAGTACATGCCGATACTTACACAGGTGCATGGCGCTGCTCATGTCCTAAATTCCGTATGCTGGTTCCTATACCCTTGTGCCCTATTACTAAGCCGGGCACACACGGCACCAACAGCTAGATGCCAGCAAACCTCAACGACATCGGTTTTGCATCAAAAGCTATTAAGTGAATAGTGCTCGTAAAATTTTGCTCGTTATCATTATCGAGTCGTATTGTGTGCCCTTTCGTGGGCTGAACCGCCGCGCGCGGCCCTTACTGCCTTGTTATTTTCTCCTTTTGCTATAACGCGTATTTTAACATGTTCTCAAGTCATTACAAAAGGCAACAATTCATAAAAGTAGACAATAATGAACATTATTCTAGAGATAGACAGACAGGGCAAGTTGTGGCTGCAAAAATGTAAAATGCCGAGATATTTACACTAGACGTATACATTCCCTTTAGAATCTTATTAAGGAATGTGGTGTTCCCGTTCATTTACAACATGTGTGTGTTTTTTATTCTAAAAGCTTATAGTGGATAAGTTATTTTAAAAAAGCTTTTTTACAGTAGCCATATTGGATTTAGAATGACGTTACTTTATTTATTGTGTTTCGCTTATCAAGCCTTTTATTATTCCCATTTCATTACTACCATATGTGTATTACACATATGTCATTACTGTGGAAATGATAAATGGCCATTTTGTAACGTCCGCCATATTGGATTTAGAATGACGTTACTTTTTATACTTAGTGTTTCGCTTATCACGCCCTTTAATTTGATAGCCATATCATTATCATATGTGTATTACAAATATGTCATTACTGTGGAAATGATAAATGGCTACTTTGTAACGTCCGCCATATTGGATTAAAAATAGCGGCATTTAAATAATCGTGCATTGTCACAAAAACCAAACGTGTGTGCCAAATTTCAGCCCGATAGCTTCAGTGGGTGAAATATTGATTGCAAAATTCAAGAACTCAAGTGAAGTTAAATATAAGTTTGTTTTTTTTTAGCAACAATTAAGATGATATTATGGCAACTAATTCACTCATTTGATCGCAAGTACCTGTCCATAACATTGGCATGAGCCACGCAGAACTTAATTCTGTGGGAAAGCATCTGACCGTTCGCTAGGTAGTTCCTTCACTTATAAAACATACTATAGAACCTAATAACACAAGCGTCATTCATGTTACAAGTTAGCCAGGCCCGTGGGCGGCCCGTGGGCGGGCTCTAAGGTCTATGAGGGCAAGTGTGGCTCTCCGTGACCCTCGGGTTATCTGCGGCTCAGATTAGAACTCCATTTGGCCTGAAGATAAATGCTGATAAATGACGGAGAAAGTGTAAGCTTTAGTTTTGTTGGTTCATTGTCACGATGAATGGTGTGTGTGTGTGTGTGTGTGTGTGTGTGTGTGTGGCAGTGGTGACAATACCACAGAATAAATATATATATATACTAACAAATTTATTTCATGACTAGCTGTGCCTTGGCTTTGCCCGCGTGGTAATTTATCTGGGATATAAGGATCCTATGTGTTATTCCAGAATCACAAGTACCAACATCATCAAACTTCGTTCAGACGTCAAATGGATTTTTATTGATTGCTCGACTTCTATTCATCGGATTGTGATACCAAGTACACTAAGTCAAACTCTAAGCTATCCACCAGTGAAAACCGCATCGCAGTCGGTCCAATAGTTTTTACGTGATGCGCGAACATACAAACAGACATACAGACATTTAAAAAATGCTTTATTCTTGTTCAGTAGCTTATTTTAAATCCCGTATAGCATTTTTTAAAATTATCTTCATTGTACAGAAGTCTGTATAAAAAAAAGAAGAAAAATACATCTATTTGACACACACACACAAACACACAGAAAAACCCAAGGATAATAACAAAAAAATAGTAAAAATTTAAGTGCGGTGCGGTGCGGTGCGGTGCGGTGCGGTGCGGTGCGGTGCGGTGTCAGGTGGCTTTTTGTTATTCAAGTATTGCTTTATTATAAGTATAGATTAATAGAAATAGAATATATTTTATTGTTCCTGATTTACCTACTACGATTAACTGTTCGCGCCCAAACCGTACACAATACATCACTTTTCTGACTTTCATGATACTGTAATACAACTAATTACTGGAATGTTTGGTACTAATAACTTATAATGTTACTAAAGGCAGATTTATGAACTCATTAAGTACAAAAATGAAACAGAACAGCAGAGTTCAGGAAAACAATGATAAACGAAGTTTGCCTCATAAAAAGCCTTTTCATAAGCCGAAATTAAAACTATGAAATCTAATCTGAGAATCAGATCCTGTTCCTGACAGGCTGGAAATATAACGCGCTGCGTCACAAAGAGAACATATCAATTAAAGGGAACATTCCCGACAGTTTTAATTTAGAACCTGTCAACCACAGGAATATCCTAAAAACGCCGTACGAAGTTAGGACCGATTTTATTAAATAACCGGTATGAAAAGAGCGGCGGAGTGACGATCTGCGAAAAGCCTCAGTCAGAAACTGTATGCAGAGAGCTGAACTCCGAGCTCAGTGGCTTGTATTAGGAGAGGCATACGTCCAACAGTGGACAAGTATAGGTTGATTATGATGAAAACACAAATCATCATCATCATCATCATCATCACCCCGTGTCAGTCCACTGCTGGACATATCCCAAAGCACACGACTGAGCTCGATCTTTGGCTCTTATCTTCCAACTGCTGCAAGCCACTTTGCGTATATCGTCGCTCCACCTAGCTGGAGGACGCCCTACACTACGTTTACCGAGCCGCGGTCTCCACTCAAGAACACGTCTACCCCAACAGTTATCAGTCCTTCGACAGATATGACCAGCACACTGTCACATTCTGTCACTGCCCATTGTAACGAGTGACATTCTTCTATGAACTCAAATCGCTACCTAGCCACAGAATAAATAATAGTACATGTACAGAAGGATAACTGAGTAAAGTCATTTAAATACATAGCAACTCTCGCTACAACGCAATAAAGTGCAATTTAACTCGCACAGTGCTGCGAGCTTTCAATTATATTTACCTAGAAGGCGCTCATCCACTGCGTGCAAGCTAGAATGTACTGTACCACAACGCGCGAGAGCTTCCATTGCTCTAATCGTTTCAGAATCGCTCTGTCACTTTTACGCTCGGTAGGGTTGTATCGAGATATGACTAGGCTATGACTATTACTAGTACAAGTATGTACTAGTAATTATTCTGTGATATAATATGACTTAGATATTGTAACGGAATAAACAATTATGTAATAATGTATTATTTTATTACTTATTGTTATAAATGTTGATAGTTCTATTAACTACATATAATGAAATTCTTATCAGAATAGACCTCATTATTTGATTATATCATAATAGGTTACACTTTGATGAATAAAAGGTGCCTGTCTGACTTCGATGCTTAATAATGAATGAAAAATAAATAGCTACCTACATAATGAAATGTCGGTATGTAGGTATTTTACGAGATTTGTCAGACCGAATGCTATGCAGTACCTTCTAAATTTTTCCTAGGTATTCATAATTAAGAAAAGAATAAAATTTGACAAAAACATTACGTAAGTTTACGTAAGTAGGTACTTTATCGTTGAGCACACGGCGCGCGACTCATCGAGCGCACGCTTGACACTCTACTGAACCCCAATATTACGGCCCCGAAGTTTAGGTATAATATTTGTACTTGTTGCGGAGTGCGACCGACCTGACCTAGCCCAAATTAAAATAGTCTATTATATTAAAATAAGGTTATTCAATCCCTGGGCTCCATAGAGTGTGATCCTTTTTTACCGTCAGCCCATATCGGCCGCACGCCGTTTATAGCTGAGCTTTATTATTTCTGCTCCGACGGTGGCGTGGTACGCGTGGTAGGTGATCGTTAATGCATCGGGCATGTCGAGGAATGGCGCAATAGCAAAAACGCTTTGCAATCTTCTATCTTTTCTAAACAACTGTTCTAACGCCAACTTTCTACCTTTAAATAGATAAATTCCAAATTAAATACTTAATACTTTTACGTCCAGGGTTAGGTATTTTTTATTATAGTCTAGGCAATCTCACCTGATGGAAAGCGATGATGTGGTCGAAGGTGTAGCACGCTTGCCTAGTAGATACCTATTCACTCTTGACTTGAACACACCGGGGTTATAATTTACCGGAAGCACTGACGAGGGCGGGGCATTCCACTTCTTTGCAGTTCTTATAATAAATGAAGAAGTGGTTTGCCGATAGTCTAGTCGTAAGGTGACGGAAAGGTGATGAGGGAATCAGATTGTGCAGTTCTTGCGCACACTCTCCATAGTGCAATCTGTAGAATATACCGACAGGCTTGCGACCTCACGTCGATGCGCCAAACATTGAAGCTTACTCTTTACCAGAGTGTCATCTCCAATGAGCCTCATAGCACGTCTCTTAATTGAATCCAAAGCCTCGAGTTGATATAGAATAAACATAAGACCGCGCGGGCTGCCATTGCGTCACCCGCGGTCGTCTTTTAGTTTTATCAACGTTACATTAAGACCAGGCTCTGCTTTTTAATGGTTTATTTGCCTAAATATGCTGGGTCAACCACAAACCTGATAGATGTTAAACTTAATTAACTAACTTAATTAAACTAATTATGTTTTTGAGATCTCTATCTCTCTAAGACTAAGACAAATCATGATTAACAAAATTTCATTCAATACATTTTCTTATCAAAAATTTCGTTATTTTCGGTAATGTTTACTTTTTTCTACTCAACGGGTTAAGTTTTATCTCTAAAATACTCACAGCAAGAAAATATAGTTTATTATCTAAGACTAAGACAAAATTTAACAACTAAATTATTAGCCTGGCATAAAAATATAAATAACTTTTGAGACATACGTCATTTAGTTCCGAGCTAAATTGTGTGTTCAAACAGCGCTCGCGATATTCAACCTTGTTACGCAGGCACTTCAGAGGGTTCCGTACATACTTGCAGGTATGTAAATAAAAACTTCCATTTTTTTACTACAAATTAATGGTTTTCGGAAATGTCCCTGTACTTAGATAGATAGATTCAGGCGTTACTTTGCGGAAATCTATATTAAAAATGAACAAGGTAAATATATGTAAGTAGCTTATAAACGTGCAACGAAAGATGAGACTTGACGAGCGTCAGTAGTGGGGGGCTTGCGCATGTATAGTCGTGTATGGAATAGTTATGCATAATTTGTAAATCTATTCAGGGATTTTTCGTCGACATTCGGAATTAGGTGTATACTCGGTGCAATACTATATTAAAATTCATCACAATATTTATTACGAAATAATAAAGTTAAAGATAAACAAATTGCAGATTGTCCTAGTCACTGTTACTGACAGTAAATCATCGTTTTCTTCAGATGACGGTGAGGTCTGACGAATCTCCTACTGTCATAATGATCTCCGTATCCGTCAAATTGACAATTATATGATCACCTACCTATGTAAAAGTTTATTTTTATTTTATCACATGGAGATTTCCATACATTTGGTACCATTTAATTAGCCTCGGAAAATATAGCTTAGATTGGAAAAAGAAAAATATACATTTATTTTATTTTTCAATATTCCTTCAGAGAAAAAATTAAATAGTAATGTTAAAAATTTGAAATGTTGTCAAATATCCGGAGAGTAGGGAATTCCTTTTTAGGTTAGCCATGATTGCATATCATCACAAAGTTGCACTCGTATACAACACATCTATAAACAAAGTAGAAATTTATAAACACAGGTTGAACTCGTCTGTACTGCGGAGGAGTCAAGCGGTGCGTGCGCGGGGCGAGGAGAACAGGAGGCAACTAACGCGTATGCGCAGCAGTGTGACCAGATTCAAATGTCAAATCCTGCTAGCCTGAATGACAAAAACTGCTAAAACATGCTATATATTTTTCATATAATGCTAAAATACTGCTTTCACAGATATTGTTTAAACATTAGAAATTATGAAAAAAATGCCAATTTGTACGATTAGAATGTCATTTTTATTAGGGTTCCGTACCCAAAGAGTGTCAACGGTCAACTATTTTTTAAGCCTACGCTGTCTATCTGTTTGTCCGTCCTACCTTTTAACGACTGTATCTTTTGAACCGATACTGTATCTTTGGAGAAAATAATATCCGAATGGTATCATGATGCGCTTTACAATCTGACGGATTATGGCCCATTCTCTCTCTCTCAAGGCCCGTGTCCCAGCAGCGGGAACTGATAACGATGATCTTTTGAACTGTAATAGATATTAAAATGTTTATAGAATATGACTGTAATGTTATGGCGGATTAATTAAAAAATAATAATAATAAAAAAGGGGGATCCCCATACAACAAAAGTACTTATTACGTATTTTGTCTTTGCTCTAAGCGGTGATAAGTACAAGCGTAAAAGTCAAACTTGGTATGACTACACACTCTAAAGTAAAACTATAATAAGAAAAATAAAAGTGGTGTGGTAAGGAACCCTCAGTGCGCGGCCCAACTCGCACTTGGCCAGTTCATTTCTATTTACAACACAATTCACTCATCACTATCACTGTTCTTAGCAAATTCTTTGTATAATGATGATGAGTTAAGAGATAATGTTAACATATTTTTGTTGGCTCGAAATTCACACACCCATTTTCTCATATATTTCCTTTTTGCGTTTTTGGCATGCAAAATTACAGAATCGTCATGTTTATTTTTGAACCGATTTCTAAGCTGGATTTTTATATTGTTAATAAGTGAAATGATTCGTTCACAATAAGTGTGTGGCATTAGTAAAATCATAATAGCCCCCGCAAGATTCACAATGTTGGGTTTACCAACACCATTACCATTACCATTTAAATTAAATTAAATTCATCGTTTCAATTTGTCTTCAGAAGTTTTCGGTATCTGTTGGTTTGGCATCAGAGCTGCTTCCAGAAGCCAATAAACTCAAATATAAATGCTTGAGCGTACTGTGTTCACTTTTGGGGCATTTTGAAACGCGTTCAACAAATCCTGCCAGATTATTGCTATTATTGGATGCTATTATTGGATGCATCATTGGATTCTGCTAAATAATGCTAGATTTCAATAAAATGCTAAAAAACCTGCTAGGAGCTAAAATGAGAGTCAAATCCTGCTGAAATCGCAGGAACCTGCTAAATATGGTCACACTGATGCGCAGCGCCATACCGCGCCTCCCGTACTATTTCTGACCTATAAATCGTCTACTGCGCAAGTCAAACCACGTGGTGTGTCAAGTCTCATCTTTCGTGGCGCGTATTTTACTTCCCTTGCGAGTGTCAAAATACGCGGCATGACCAGCCATATCTTTCAAAATACGCGGCATGACCAGCCATATCTTTCAAAATACGCGGCATGACCAGCCAAATCTTTCAAAATACGAGCCATATCTTTTGATTGCGTTGACTTAGAAGTTGTTTTTTCGCAGCTCGAAGGGATTGCAGACATTAGTATTTGATAGTAATTTAAACTTAATTTTAAACTTGACCTCCACGCGTTACTTAGAAAAAGGGTCTTGACAGACAGACAGACTGACGGACAACAAAATGAACCTACAAATTAGGCCTCTTGGTAGACGTCCGTTTTTTTTTATACGCCGGACCAGTGTCCGTCTCACCGAGGGGAGGCGGAAGCGCAACCGGCTAAGGGTTTCTTTTATCCTTTAGAGGTACAGAACCCTAAAAAGTGGCAGCCCACGAGTTAAAAACGAAATAAACGAAGTAGATAGGTAGACCTCTTGTGTAGGCAGTTACTTATTATTTATTCTGTGGCAGTAGGTAGGTCTCGTCGTCAAATGCAAAACTCCGTCTGTATAGATTGCAAGTCATAAAATTAAAGTACTTCCAAAAGTAAGTGATACTCAACACCATTCATGAAATATGCAATCGTTGAAAGAATGAAGTGTAGGCCACTGACCAATTGGATGCCACGCCGGCCCAATTCTCCGAGAGCGGGTCACGTCATAACTGACCATTACACGTCGGCTAACCACCGGGTAGCTGCCGTTACTTATTAAGCTGAGTTAACAGTGCTGTTTTAGATATTAGCTGGATTTTTAACCGTACTTGTAATAACGATCCCTTCAAAGGTTATCTGGAAAAGCTACGAGCAAAACTGCATGTAGCGACGATTGCGTCCCTACAGGCAACACTGCAAAGTTCAACGGACGATTGTAAGATTGGCTGACCGACGTAGATTGATCTTGTAGACTGATTGATCTAAGTACTTAGTTGGAGTCGTGTAGAGTCAATAAACTTCAAAACTTGTTCGATGCGTATAATTATAAAATAAATAAGAGATGGCTGCTTGAAGAATAACATAATCAGTAAATAATAGGTGCGCACAATAGGTTAATTAAAAAACATTAGAATAATAAACTTTCATGCAGAGCCGTGTCATGGTGAAACTGAGAAAAGGCTATAAATGCCTATACAAAATTTCGTGTATTAACCGTTTAGGAGTTCCCTATTCAGGACCCAACCCTGAATGCAGCAACCATAGTAAAACTTAAAACCAGCTATCATAATTAAACGCATACACAAAATTTCATGTCTGTGCTTTTGACCGTTGAAGAGTTCCTTTATCTGGAGCTAATCCTTGATGTCAATTCAGGTCAAGCATCCATAAAAATGCATTGTCATCGGAACTGAACCATCATATAAAACATCATACAGCTTGCAAGATTTGACCTAAACAAACAAACATACATACATACAAACATTACAAGTTAAAAAAAAGCTTTTAAAAGGTCTGTAACCATTGACGGGTGAAATACTTCTCAGAGAACAGGCCTTATACCAAGCACGCCCAAATCAAAGATCATTTGAAACCAGTGACCTCAACCCGCGCTGGCCATTGAAATACTTCTCAGAGAACAGGCCTTATACCAAGCACGCCCAAATCAAAGATCATTTGAAACCAGTGACCTCAACCCGCGCTGGCCATTGAAATACTTCTCAGAGAACAGGCCTTATACCAAGCACACCCAAATCAAAGATCATTTGAAACCAGTGACCTCAACCCGCGCTGGCCATTGAAATACTTCTCAGAGAACAGGCCTTATACCAAGCACGCCCAAATCAAAGATCATTTGAAACCAGTGACCTCAACCCGCGCTGGCCATTGAAATACTTCTCAGAGAACAGGCCTTATACCAAGCACGCCCAAATCAAAGATCATTTGAAACCAGTGACCTCAACCCGCGCTGGCCATTGAAATACTTCTCAGAGAACAGGCCTTATACCAAGCACGCCCAAATCAAAGATCATTTGAAACCAGTGACCTCAACCCGCGCTGGCCATTGAAATACTTCTCAGAGAACAGGCCTTATACCAAGCACACCCAAATCAAAGATAATTTGAAACCAGTGACCTCAACCCGCGCTGGCCATTGAAATACTTCTCAGAGAACAGGCCTTATACCAAGCACGCCCAAATCAAAGATCATTTGAAACCAGTGACCTCAACCCGCGCTGACCATTGAAATCTTTATCTACGCACAGAATGCTTGCAATCCGCTACCAGATAGCACCCATCAATCTCGGGTCTCGTAACAGACCAGCTAACGTCTTCTTTAACACCCACACACGCCTTCTTATGGATCTATTGTTAGGCGCAATGAAAAATAACAGCAAATATAGATTCGCTGTTGAGTTGACCTTTCGTGTGTACTTCTTGCTGTTGGTATGTAACCTGTGAATGCTACTTAATAATATGAGTTGAACTAAGAGCGATGGTAGCCTAACGGTTCAATAGTGCAACTTAGAATCCAACGATACCGGGTTCTGCCCTAGGCTCCGCATCAATGACTTTTCTAAGTTTTGTGCCGTTTTCCATCGCTCCGTGCTTCGGAGGGCACGTTAAGTTGTCGGTCCCGGCTGCTATTCATTAATAGCAGTCTTTAAGCCATGTTTATAAGCCCTCGGGCGGCCTGACAAACTCTGAAAACAGATCCCAGTACTACCACATATGACAAACAAAAGGATCTGAAAATGACAGATCTTATTACAAATTCACGTTAGGATAGGAAGTCACGTACAAAACCTTAATTCGATAACCGTATTATTAGTCTGATTGACAATATAACAAGCATCGTGTCTAAAGCTATTTCATAATAGAATTAGCCTGAGGCTGTTAACGTGGGATCGTATTATGGAGCTCTTGAAGTAAAAGTAGGTGCTAAAGAGGTGCACAATTGTACGAAATAGCTGCAAGTGTGTTAGTTAATACGTATTTATGAGCTCTTAGCGAAACCTGCTTGAAAATATGAGAGTGCACCGCATAAATAAATAAAAAAGGATTATGTGTTTCGAGTATATTTTCGAGCCTGTAAATATAATACTATAATAATTAGAGGACGAATAATGGCAATTTCCGTATCATTTTTGTAAGGTCATCTTTAATTTAAACGTGTAGAGAGAGAAAATAATAAATAATAATCAATATGAAGTTGATTCAGAAACTACTAACTAAAATGTAGTCCAACAACAGTTCAAAAAACGTTAGAATCAGCATGTAACATTAGCGAATTTGTTTTACATCAGCATTTTACGATTCCACAATATGAATTTCAAATATATGTGTAAAGCTAATTAGTTAACATACATTCGGTCTCGTGCGCTTTCCCCGCGGTTCAATGCGGAATGATTTTACGTAAATTACGAGGAGGTACTTAATTAGGCTTTCGCGCGAATAGCAATTTATGCTTGTTTTATGAACATTACGTTAATGGTGGGTGATGGCACTAAGATATAGAAATATGACTACAATATTATTTTTGATTGTTTTTATTATTTGATTCGTATTAGAGTCACTGTTTGAATCATTTCTTTTACCAACATTATATTAACGTCACAATTTAGTGCTGATGTTATGAACTTGGAATCATTTCCGTAGTTATATTAGATACTACACCTGAAAAGTGTTAAATAAAAGTGTAATTATATTTTTTTACTTTACGCGACAAATTTATCACCATATTACAACCAAAACCTAAATAAAATGTGCTAAAAATAAAGCAGCGCCTTAAGCTGTTTCCAAAAGTATTCGCAATCAGATAAAGGCCGAGTTCTTCCTCCATGAGGATCCAGTCTGACTGGTGCTGTTTAAAAAGGAACACATTGCAAGACCGGTCGGAGCGGATACGCAACTAGACCGCTATGTGCGTACAGATTCGCATCTACTGGAAGTAATCTCTCTTCACTTATTTATAGCAGAGTTTGTGGTTTCCTTCCCATAATGACTTAAGCTATGAGTTAATGCTAAAGTTAATGATATGTAGACAGAGCCAAATGACTGACGCTCCGAGACCGCTGTTCCATAAATAGCTGATATACTAATAGCGTTTTTGTAGATTTATGGTTATATTTTAAGAAATGAATATGATGACAATGATGTTTGTGAGCTAAGTAATTCATGACATTTAAATCAAAGATAATGTCTATGAAGATAAATCAAGTTCGGAAACCCACGAGTTATGACTAATTGACTCCTATCTAAGCTTTTGCCTTTGACCTGAACCACGGCACGCGCTAGGCGTTAGACAAACTTGTCGACATTATCGCAGCTACAATGATACACGTAACGACACTAACTGCTAAAATATGTTTCCTTTTGTAATAGTTAATCCACTTTACAGAATTTACCTCAATGCGGAAAAATGCTTCGAGTGTCGAAAGTGGGGTTTTACAAGGTGCGGTTTTTAGACCAGTTTCTTATTAGGCCTACGTTTTACTTTTTACGTTCAATTGACTTTCGGTTGACATTTATTTTATGATTTAGATCGAGACAGGTCGGGTGATGAAGACAAAACGTAAGTAATATGAAAATATGTTAATTGTAATGTAAAATTATCATATCCATTCCAACGTGGATTGGATTCTTACCGACATATGACTAAGTATAGTTTGAAAGTTTGACCATTCCTTCGCCGAAAAGGCATAACGGTGAAAATTCTGATAATTTTATTCTTTCAATACTTTAGGTGTATCATTCATCATTTCAGCCATTAGAAGTCCACTGCTGAACTCCCCCAAAGACCGCCATGACAAACGATCTTGTGCCACCTCCATCCACCGATTTCCTGCGATGGCTACAATATCGTCGGTCCATCGTGTGGGGGGTCTCCCTACACTTTGCTTGCTTGTTCGTGGTCGCCATTCGAGAACCTTTATTCCCCAGCGTTTGTCAGTTCTGCGAACTATATGGCCTGTCCATTGTCATTAGGTGTATAGTACAAGTTAATTTCGCTCGCAGTTGACAGTGTCGACACACGAGCAGCACAGATGGACAGAGCGGCACAAATATTTATATTTTTGTCGCGGCCACCGCGACCGCACTTCCTCCCTGCACTCAGCCGTGAGTTAGGGATAGCTTGAAATAGAACGAAATGTGTAATCCGTCAACTTTCCGGCGATACACCTGGAAGTCCAGTGAAGATTGGTGAAGTTGTAAGGCATAATGTTTCCGGCGATACACCTGGAACTCCAGTGAAGATTGGTGAAGTTGTGAGGCATAATGTTTATGTTCACTGGAATGTCCTTTGTGTCTGAAGATGATTTAAACATTTGATGAATAACTAGCTGAGTTGATAGTTTTATATTAAAGGCCATTGACCCGCAAGATGACGAATTGAGTACCTCGTTGGTACATTGTAAAATGATACGCTGCAAAGCAAAGAAATATTAATTAAGGCATCAACCTATCACAGAACACGGAATAGAAGGAAAGAGGTACACTCTTTCCTTCTATTCCGTATTTAATAGGTAGCACAGAACACACACGTATTTAATAGGTAGCACAGAACACACACGTATTTAATAGGTAGCACAGAACACACACGTATTTAATAGGTAGCACAGAACACACACGTATTTAATAGGTAGCACAGAACACACACGTATTTAATAGGTAGCACAGAACACACACGTATTTAATAGGTAGCACAGAACACACACGTATTTAATAGGTAGCACAGAACACACACGTATTTAATAGGTAGCACAGAACACACACGTATTTAATAGGTAGCACAGAACACATACGTATTTAATAGGTAGCACAGAACACACACGTATTTAATAGGTAGCACAGAACACACACGTATTTAATAGGTAGCACAGAACACACACGTATTTTTTATCCGTGTTGATTAAAATAATTATTGAAGATTTATTGTACCCTTTATAATTATGTTTGATTTCAAAAAGTCAGTCAGGAGCAGATTATTTAATAAAGATATTTAGTTTAAATAAATCAAGATCAAGTTGAATTTTATAGCAAAGTAATTCAATATTTTTTTTAATCATTTTTAATCAAAACCAAATTAATAGTGACGCCGTTTAACAATCGCATTATTACAATGATAGTACGGAGGTAGTTTTAAACCTAATTTAATATTCAATGAAATGAATGTAAAATAGCATAATAATGAAAGTAAGTGCACAACAAAAAAGTTATGTCAACACATACTAGTAGTATACGAGAAAGTATATCTATAATGTGCCATCAACAACTCCACTCCTAAACAGACCATTTTGCTAACAATAGCGACCACCCAGCACCAAAACTGCTTAAAAGGGAAGCTATTCTTAATCCAAACAACGTGAAAGTGCACTTCAATCGAACCATAATAACCAAGACAAAGCAAATGAAGTGGTCGCGGAAAGAGGCCCTTCGTGGGCCCTTATAAACGGTTATGCCCGCATCCTGCCAATTACGTGCTAGAACTGAAAACCACTCTGAATGCTTCGTTGTTAATAGTGTTATGACTTTATGACTGATGCTGTTTATACTTTCCTCACGTTTCGGGGGGACCAGACCACCCACCTATCAGCGGGAGAATGAGCTGCTAGCTGTAGGTACTTATCGACAAGAGTGAACGCCGCGTAACGATAATAGGAAAAGTATATTAAGTATAATATGTGGTAGGGCTTCTGGTTTCTGAGTATGTCAGGCTTTCCGAAGGCCTGTGATACGGCTATACTTAATACCGAATGTGTTGGTTTTAGTAGGAAATGCTATAATTCCACTGAAAAAATAAAAAACCTACCTAACTAAAATGATGAAACTTATTCTGTGGCGAGTCTGCAACTTTAACAATTTCAATAATTTGCAATAAATACTGCATTTATTGGAAATTATTGAAATTACAAAAGTTGCAGACGTTGTAGAAGTTGTATATACTAAACATGAAATAAAATTTTAACAAACTTAATTATACATATATTTTTTCTGACTATGCAATCGGTTGGCCACGATCTCACTTGATGGGAAGCGATGATGTGGTCGAAGGTGTAGCACCCTTAGTAGATACCTATTCACTCTACACTTGAACACAACTGATGGATTAAGTATATTATAATTTACCAGAAACACTGACGAGGGCGGAGCATTTCACTCCTTTGTAGTTCTATAATAAATGTTGAAGATGTGTAACGCTTTTTTCTCGTGCGAGGTAGGTAAGGGAGGCATTTTGCCGATCGTCTGACGATGCGGGAATCAGATGGAGCATTTTGCATTCATTACCTATATACTCTCGTACTTCAAAATTATAAAAACTATTGCAATAAATAAACTCGTTTGATGGAAATAATTTGCATCGATCCTTGTCATGTTATCTTTATTCGCAATCGCTTAATTGATTGAGACTTGAGAGAGCGATGAATTTAATGATTGAATAAACAGAAATATTCATAAGCTTATTATAAAAACCTGTGAGGTTATATCTCGATAAATATACGGTCTGTGTTGATATTACATAAGATAGAATCAGATAATATAATCAAAGCATGTTTCACAAATTGCAATAAGAATACTATATATCAGACGAGGTCAGACATACAAAATGTAAAGATTGATTAAGTACAGACAGTGTTTTAATTGATTTTGCTTTTTCTGCAAACAAATTAATGTAACATAGGACCTGATGCAAATCCAGAACATTAATATCTGACTGAAACAGGGTTAACATCTTAGTGCATACAGATAATTAATTGATTGGGTAAATTAGATTAACGACTTTACATCCTCGGGAACATAGATCACGCAGACACCTTGGATTTGGAAGACATGCTCGGCTTTGGCAGGAATCCTCCCTAAACCCTGAAATAGCTATCTGTTTAACAGGAGTGAAGGATGCTATTAATATTTTGCTAACGGATTCCTTACGTCCTGTGTCCCTGGTAGGTGGCTATGTTCTGCCTGTACGATGCACGATCTTCATATGAAAAATAAATCGAAGCTCCTTATCATGCTTATGTGCGCAATATCGTCAAGGAATAGAATGTCCATGTCCAATGTTCAAATGTGATTTTGTAATTCCTTTACCATATCTGCTAATACTGAATTAGCTTCTAACTTTTAAAGCGGATTGAATTCAATAGAGCCCGTATAAGGCCAGTCAACATTGCCATTTGTTGATTCAAACGACGTATAAATGAATAAGAAAAGATCCGCGGAGCCGCGCTTGTTTACTTTTATTTAATGTCTCTATTGAAGCCTGATTGATTAGATAATTTATCAGTTGTTTAGGTAAAAACCTTAATTAAATTAACGTTGATTTATGAAATGTCCAGAATGCTAACTAGCTGTCAGGATATTTGAACTAGTTTATAGGTAGCTGCACTTTTGTATGAAAGCACTCGTAAATGATCAAATCCATACCAATTTATAAAAGTGAAACGTTGTGTGTTTGTTTGTTTGTTTGTTTGTTTGGGGAGCTTTCACGCAATAACGGCTGGACGGATTTTAATGAAATTTAGGTTGCAGATAGCTTATACCCTAGAATAAAACATATTTCCACGGGAAAACTGGAAAATGTTGATTATTCGCTGTAAGGAACGTTTGCCAAGGAAACGAAATAACAAATCTGTCAAAAAAAACTTCAAGAGCATTGGTGCTATACCTACTTTTGCATTGGTTTTTAATATCCTAGAAGAACATAGGATGCTTTTTTTCGCAATAAACAGTAATCCACGCGGATCGTAGGTGCGGATGAAGTCGTGGGCGGGAAAGCTAGTCATAGTCATAAAACGGAAAATTAAGAGATCAGGTTCATAAAAGAAAACTGATTGACCAAGTCACAAGGTTGACTCTTTGACGAGATTATTTTTGAGCATTGATTTACTTTTGTGTACCTACTCCTGTCAATATCTAACTAGTTTAATGTAAATTTTACTTGCCATACATACTTGACGTATTTCAAGACAATGTCACTCCCAAAGACCCTCTTAAGTGGGAGTCACACAATCAAAAAATTAGAGAGAAGGATCAAATCACAGGACAACGCGCGCAGACATTCATAATAAGGAAGCTTGCTTGAGCAGGCTTTGCGTGTGGACGTGGATTATTTGAAGGCCCAGCTAATATTGAATATGATTGACACCAACAATCTGCAGATTAGGTACATGCGCGACTTCGTAATATTACTTTGGTATAAAGGTAATTAACTGGCTTAAAAGCGAAAAAAACACGCCTGCCCTGCCAAAAATGAACTTATGCTAATAAATTATTCACTATTGGAATGTGCTTATCAAGGCCTTCAATTTGATACCCATATTGAAAAATTAAAAGTTTTTTTATTTTTGCAATTTAAAACGGAGCCATACTGCCGCCATATTGATTTTTTTCAAAATAAAGTATTGCCTATGTTACTCGGGGGGATGTAAGGATTCTAATGATACCCCATACGTCTAAATCTGTACAGACATTTCAAAGTTATGGTGGAATAAAGAAACTCAATAACAAACATACATGAATGCTAAAAACATAACACTCTTTTTTTGGGCAGTCGTGTAAAAATAAGCTGACAAGAACAAAAAGTTAGAGGTAAAGAAAGAAAAGTACTGCTTGAAAAATATAGAAGAAACCCAAGAGCAGAGGCAATTGCTTCTTATATGCATAGATCAATTGCTATTTAAGTAGGAAATACTTAAATAGCAATTTATATATGCATATACTTCTTTAGAAGGAGATTTAAGAGTGGTGGGAATCTAACGGTTAGGTATATATTGCAACTCAGAGTCGAGTTATACCAGGTTCGGCCCTAGTCTCCGTACCAATGACTTTTCTAAGTTTTGTGCTCTTACGACAAACAATAAATAAATTAAAGGGCAACGAATCTTGTAATTTTCACATAAGTTACCTTTATACAGGAAAGCACAGTCAGTGCCTCCTCTGTCTTCCTCATTAAAGGACATAAGTGCGTAGTGCACAATGCGCCTGTGGGAGTGGCAGGCTACGCGGACATGTCTGGCGGCACAATAGTCTCATCGACACTGCAGTATGTGGGGAGACCACCTATAACGGCGGAATTCATGTGGACAAACTTGTGAAATCTGTCTGGATGAGAGCGATAAATCTGACGATTTGGCACACGCGACTCAAAATGGGTTTGGCAAAGAAAATATACACTAATGTGGTTTTGGTCTAACGTGGCTACGCATTAGTGGAATTGTGCTATGGCTGGCAATTCCATAAGCCCATAACTACATACCTACATTTCCTAGCAATGATTGCTCAGTTGGTTGGGTGGTAGGTCGCGGCTCAAAACCTATGCTAAAATGGGATTCCCATGAAGGAATCAACCATGGCAAAGTGGTGTCCGCCTGGCTGGTGGACACTAGTGGTCATAGACCTATCGACGTACTCAGACAGAAGCTACTATCCTCAAGCAGAAAGTCTGTCGACAAGCCTCTTTGAAGGTGTTCTGGCGACAGTTCTTCAAAAGTTCACTCATTGATTGTATGGCACAGGATGGAATTCACTCTTTTGATTCGTCAACTTTAACTGAGATCAATGTGGCCAGTGTCATACTTGAATGGTATATTTGAAGATGCTTAGTATAAAACTAACGCATACTTGAATGGTATATTTGAAGATGCTTATTATAAAACTTAAAAGAAACAACACATTCGTTTTTTGATCTGTAGCATCTTTCCGCTCAATTTCCTGCAGTCTATGGGAGTGATTTCGTGAAAAGCGAAACCAATGTGTAACAGGAAGCCGGGGAAAAGCGCGCTATTTGATTTGATTTAACCAATGAGCGCGCGCAGTGCTATATAGCTAGAAGCCATCACATAAAATATTTAAAGTGCAATATGTAAACACTTCAGTCGGGAATAGATTTCCGTTTGATTTTTCGTTTTTTGACGAAAAGTAAGATCTATAGATCAAATGAAGTAGTTCCTGATTTACAGTTGACCAATAAGCGCGCGCGGTGCTAGAGTATGTTAATGTTGCTTGTTACCAAGGTGAGATGTCAGATGTTACATACACATCATATGCGACTACTGTAAGGCTCGCTCGGTTTTTTTTTTTCTCTCCTGGCAACCGAGTAGTTATCCTAGTGGAGCGCATCACACCGCACTCGGAGCACGATGAATAGCAATCCGCATTCGGCGAGGGCCCACTTAGAAACTTAGCACTTTGTGCACTAGAGACCAGTAACATTGTGTCTGAACCAATTTTTTATCATACACACATAAATTTAAGTTGTCATTCACTTTTAGATGTTTTAGACTTTTCGTATGCTGAAGCGTACTGTGGAAGTACCGGCCCGTGCCCAGCGTGGTTGGTGTTATGATGATGTGATGATAACGATATGGAATAAATATGTACAATATAAAGTACATTCTCGATAGATACGTAATTTCTCGTACTAGTAAATTTATGTTAATGAAGAATATGATATTTATTTACCCAGCCTTCATCAAGAATAACAAAATAAGTTTAGAATATAAAGACACGACACTTAACACCTAAAATATTCCACTAATCAATGAAAATATGTCGATGTTATTAATTCATGAATTCTAATGATGTGTGGCAAGAATATAATTATTTAAATAAAGACGCCGCCAACACCATGTATACAAATGTCGAGACAAAGACTGAAAATTGAAAAATAAAAATAACCCTCTCTTGCTCTCCCTCAGGTTCGTCTGGGAGAGCTCTCACATGAGTGATTGCCTTCCCATTGTAAAGCGCCCACGTGTTAAATAAAGCTAAGGGAATAATTAAAACAAGAACATGAACTACAGACTTTTGTTATGCCATGTTCACTAGATAAAATACTCACTTTTGTTATGCCATGTTCACTAGATAAAATACTCACTTTTGTTATGCCATGTTCACTAGATAAAATACTCACTTTTGTTATGCCATGTTCACTAGATAAAATACTCACTTTTGTTATGCCATGTTCACTAGATAAAATACTCACTTTTTATGACAACATGTGGCATGGTAAAAAGCATGCGGTGCAGAATGTTCCCAGGACAAGATAATAGTCATACTTACCTAATCAATGTTAACAGATTAAACGCCTGTCAGAATAATCTGCAGCAGTATTAGTGCAAGTAATGTGTTTAGGTACAATGTTAACAGATTAAACGCCTGTCAGAATAATCTGCAGCAGTATTAGTGCAAGTAATGTGTTTAGGTACAATGTTAACAGATTAAACGCCTGTCAGAATAATCTGCAGCAGTATTAGTGCAAGTAATGTGTTTAGGTACAATGTTAACAGATTAAACGCCTGTCAGAATAATCTGCAGCAGTATTAGTGCAAGTAATGTGTTTAGGTACAATGTTAACAGATTAAACGCCTGTCAGAATAATCTGCAGCAGTATTAGTGCAAGTAATGTGTTTAGGTACAATGTTAACAGATTAAACGCCTGTCAGAATAATCTGCAGCCGTATTAGTGCAAGTAATGTGTTTAGGTACAATGTTAACAGATTAAACGCCTGTCAGAATAATCTGCAGCAGTATTAGTGCAAGTAATGTGTTTAGGTACAATGTTAACAGATTAAACGCCTGTCAGAATAATCTGCAGCAGTATTAGTGCAAGTAATGTGTTTAGGTACAATGTTAACAGATTAAACGCCTGTCAGAATAATCTGCAGCAGTATTAGTGCAAGTAATGTGTTTAGGTACAATGTTAACAGATTAAACGCCTGTCAGAATAATCTGCAGCAGTATTAGTGCAAGTAATGTGTTTAGGTACAATGTTAACAGATTAAACGCCTGTCAGAATAATCTGCAGCAGTATTAGTGCAAGTAATGTGTTTAGGTACAATGTTAACAGATTAAACGCCTGTCAGAATAATCTGCAGCAGTATTAGTGCAAGTAATGTGTTTAGGTACAATGTTAACAGATTAAACGCCTGTCAGAATAATCTGCAGCAGTATTAGTGCAAGTAATGTGTTTAGGTACAATGTTAACAGATTAAACGCCTGTCAGAATAATCTGCAGCAGTATTAGTGCAAGTAATGTGTTTAGGTACAATGTTAACAGATTAAACGCCTGTCAGAATAATCTGCAGCAGTATTAGTGCAAGTAATGTGTTTAGGTACAATTTTCTACCACGTATTATACCAGGGCCTCAATTTTGTTAGCTATTGACAAAGCCTTGCTACTGCGATACATCTGCGATTCAATAGTTAATAGACTCGGTGCCCTGGTGAGGATAGGGTAGTAGTATTCAAATGCTAATTTTACCAACAGAAATGGGTCTAGATGGGGACTGGGGACTAAATCATTCCGATAATATCTTAATCATTTGTAAATAAAGAGTCCACCGTTACTTTGTACAGGTGACTTCTGTTTTTCAGCCTTGAGCTGGCGCGTAGGTCGTCGATGAAAAGCCATTTAATTGTAATTTATATTACCTCGGCTTTGTACTTGAAGTTTTAAGTTTTATCTCTAGACCAAGCCATCTGGGTACATACTACATAATTATATGTAATGGTACTTGGTAGGCATAGGAAAATGACTTGTGGACACAGATGTGGAAGAATGACGACATATTGGAAAATTTAGCCTGAGCTCATTCACTTTGTTGTTATTAATCCTACGATCACTATATATTTTCACAATCAATGCCCTCATTGATTGTGAAAGAGAAAGAGAAAGTTTATTGAACTAAATTCATGCAAGTTCTTGATTATAAACAGCTTCAACAAACTTTAATACTGCACATCGCACGTAGCTGAAAAGAAATTGTAAACATACCGAAATAGCCATAGAACGCAATCGGCGGCTTAGTGCAGTTCGCGCACAAAGTCGTCAGTTGCACAGATCAAAGCTCCTGTAACCTATGGGTTCCTGGTAGCTGGGCCTTTTATGGAACATGAGGAAACATATGAAAAGATAGCGATGAAATCAATTCAAATTAACTCTTAGAATTTTTTGCTTCTTTGATCACGTTCTACTTTACTTTAGAAGTTTGCATTTACACATTACATCCAGCCCAAAGCATGTAGTATTATTAATTCTGTGCCCAAAGCAAGTTTAGATTACAACGGAATATTTAGCACAAACTTTTATACAAAACTAAAGAAGAGCCAACAAATTAAACCTCTCAACTCTTACTTTTAAAATAGAAAAGCAGGCACCAGGTACCGGACGTCCACTTTACAGTCTGTAAAATACAGATAGTAAACTGAATTCCCTGAACGCATTCCGCCTGCACCGCCCTATCCGAGCCCTTTTACTACATTTTACACTACCGCCACTGACTATTCTGTGAGTTTATGTTTACGCATGTCTAGACAAAACCGCCGTGCTGTCTGCCACGAAACTTACTTCAAAGTGAGCTTTATCTCAACGTAATAACGCATAACGGTCAAAACCCGCCAAAATTCTCGTTGATTTTGCGCTTTATGGCCTGGCAATAAGGCAAACAGACTATGTCATATAAACAATGTAAGCTATGTGTTCATTTCGTATAGGTTTCCGCACCCCGTTGCGGTCTTTTGTAGTACATCCTTTACTTTGTAGTCTAGACTTCAGGCTTGTAGTGTAGCTGGGATTATTTACGTAGGCGTGTATCCGGCCCCGGGCGGGGCGCGGCGCGACCGGTGAGATTTAACTCTTCTTAGTTGTAAGTAGAATCGCACAGTATTTACGATTGGCTTAGACAACATTGAAAAGCATTTTGGATTATGTGAAGTACTATTTCAAAATTTTATTTTGCTTGTACGTTTTTTTGCCAATTCCGGTATCGTTTTACCGAAAGAAACATAGAATTGGTAATTTGTTTATTTACATTTACTTTGGTAAGATTTAGTTTCGATCGAATTAAACCTTTGTAACTATTATTTATTCTGTGCCCCTGCGCGCACTCGAGGTGCTTCCCTAACAGCTTCTAGATAAATGCTCATTCGCATAAATCGAAAAAAAGTATGATCTTGGATTGTACCCAAAATGAACAGAGAAAGTAATAATCGATATGTTTGTCTTCATCTTCGCATTTGAACCTACAGTTGCAACTTATAGAGCTTTCTCGTGTCGATCGGTTGTTTACTTTGTGATATATATTGCGATCGAATCGACATCCGAAATATATTGTTGAGGAAAGTGGAAATAGGTACAAACTCCAAAATGTTTTTTTCGAGTAGGTACTTGTGGATTGCTTTATCGTAAGATATATCAAATACGAACTTAAAGTGATATTATTGACTTACAATATTAAATAATGTTCCCATTATTTACCGGCGGACACTTTTACAGAATAATCAATGATTCAATTTCAATATTTATTTAAGAAACTGCGCGCCTGAATTTTTATATAATTAATTAATAATTATTTATCAAATACTACGTACTTGTAGAATGAGTCACTGCCATCACCACCCTGACTCATCGCCATCACCACGCGGAGCCCCGGGTGACTTTGGGCCAGGTGTTCATTAAATTCCACCATTTGACAAACAATAATCGAATCCACAATTATTATTGATTGTTTGTCGAATGTGTCATCGCCATTTCTTTGATGAGTTACTCATACTGTGGCAAAGAGAAAAACACTTCTGTACAAATAACGCAGAACACACAGTGCCTTGTTTCAGGAGGTTTTCAGATTGTTATTTTACGTCGCGCGATTGAGTTTTACGCTGAAAAATACTACGTACTCGTACCTAGTTTATTTTAACAAGTAAATCATCAAGGTAAGAAAAAACACGAGTGCCCTGCCAAAAAGGGAACTTTTCAAAAATGAAGTATCCTATGCCACTCGGGATGATGTTAAGGATTCTAACGATACCCCATACATCCAAATCTGTTCAGGTATTTAAAAGTTATAGTGGAATAAAGAAACTCACATACATACATACATCATACATGTACCATTAAAACAATAAAAATTACAGAGAGCCTACTGCAAAAAATAAACTTTAGGCTTTTTTGCATTAGGTAGATACGTACCTACACTTATTTTTATTCACGTTTGGTCTATCTTAGTGTAGTGTGCTCTGTGTAGAGCGCCTCACTTCATTACAATTTCTGTTAACGTCAACATAAGTGTATATATGATTTTCATACTTCAAGCAGATGTGAATAAGTGTGATATCATCCTTCGCTGGATTAATATTTATGGTGGACTCCACTAATTGCTGTCGCCCTGGTAGTTCATGCTGAACAATATGAGATTGTTGCTGCACAATTAAAAGCTGTCAGGCGAAAATTTACTGTAATCTACCATTTATTGTATTGTTATTTATACTCTATTAGTTCATGTAAAATCTTCAGTATACTGAGGTACTGTTATTTTTTAATGAAGCTAACTAAACTACGTAGAGATACAGCAATGATCATGAACTCGTATTTTTTTCACAAGCTATCGGTGATTTCGTTGCTGATAATATGGATCAGTGCTTACCTACGTAGTAAAATGTATAACTTACTTTATGTACCATTAAATTAAGATTGGTAACTAAAACTATAATATTGAGTTTTAATTATTGGCTTCCACTTGAAACAAAACCACTGGGCCACAGATTAACTCCAAGCCAGATAAGTCCACTTGAAAATAAACTGAGCCATAGAGTTACATTTAGTGGAATAGCCGTGGGAACGACGACGCCCAAACTTTTACATGGATGTGTTGTGTGTTTATCACTATTAATTGATTTATGAACTTTGGGGTTATCTGCAAGGGTTTTTTTTAACTGTTATTTTGGTCCTGTTATTTTATGAATGTTTTGGTACTTTAGTCTTTTTGTACTGTTAGCAGTTTAACCAAATTCAATATAAGTACTTCAGTTAACATTGAATACAATACTCATTATTTACATTGATATCTATCTGTATTGTTATATAAACAAACACCAAAAATGAATTCTACTCCAAATTAGTATCGAACAAATTATGTCAAAAATTACCGGTTTTTGTTCCCATATGATACCATTGCTAAGAAAATAAATAAAAAATAAATAGATGTCCTGTTCCTAGATCTAAAATGTCAAAAAAAAAAATAAGAGCATTGTTGAAACCCCTTTCTAAAACCATCAAAACAAGAAAGAAAATACTATCATTCTACTCCCTTCTTATTTATTTACCCATTATTGTTCTATCCCTTAATAAATATAATATTGATTATGGCAATTCAACCCCTCGTTTACTGGGATGAAAGACTTGCGCGATGCGGTAATTTTTTGTCCCTTTCCAGCTTTTGGTTAGTGAAGGAGTGTGACAAAGAGGGGGTAAGATTATTTCACGTCCTGCAGATGCTGGGAATAGTATGGTGCCAGAGGGAACCAAGATATTTGGGTTATACATTTTTGGACGAAAGTATTGTGCAGGGTTTGAAAATTAAATTAAATTAAATTAATTATTTGCTCTAATGTACATCGAAAGACAGATCTTTATTTAGTCAGAAGGTTAAATACAGTTTTGAGTTTCATTGAAAAAATATTATTTATATAATTGTTTATGTGATATAAATTAATATACATAGAATGAAAGGTTATTTTTTTTTAAATAACCAAGCATTATTTTAATTTATGACGAGATGTGTATTCTTACAAGATAAAGAAATAACAAATTATTTCATAAATTAAATTATTATAATATCGAAATAATGTGAAGTTGACTTATTCTGCTTACGAGTACGTAGTACAATTAAATTTAACAGATAGTTATCATGAAGTCCCACTGCCATAATTTAACAGATAGTTATCATGAAGTCCCACTGCCATAATTTAACAGATAGTTATCATGAAGTCCCACTGCCATAATTTAACAGATAGTTATCATGAAGTCCCACTGCCATAATTTAACAGATAGTTATCATGAAGTCCCACTGCCATAATTTAACAGATAGTTATCATGAAGTCCCACTGCCATAATTTAACAGATAGTTATCATGAAGTCCCACTGCCATAATTTAACAGATAGTTATCATGAAGTCCCACTGCCATAATTTCATTTTTTAAAGTCAATTGACTTGATGAAGCAGAGGATTAGCTGAAACTTCTTTCGTCATGTGAACCAAGCTCTTAATTTCGCTAGGGTTCATGATGTGGTGAACTATTTATAAAAACAAACAACACTATGGAACATTTATGTTCCGGAACATGTTCCATAGTGGCAGATTATCAGAGTTCTTTGGAAACTGGTATTATCCGTGAGACCACGTCTAGGCAAACGTAGTATACTGTGGCCAGGTGGAGTGACGCCCTGCGAAAAGCGGCTTGCAGAAAATGGGCGAGGAAAGCATAAGCGGTCTTCAGCTCTCCTCATCCATTTTCGCTCAGTGGCGTGCATTAGGAGAGGCCTACTTCCAGCAGTGGACAGACATAGGCTGATGATGATGATGATTATCCGTGCCATGGTACAGAATAACTAAAAGTAAGGAATGGCAATGGCGCATTCCAGCGTTGAAGCTGGGACAAGCCATCGTCCTTTTCTTTCGACCGCCTTTCATTTTAAACCGCACAATTGAATAAAATCGATCATTTATACCATTCGAAATCGTCTCGTATTACAAGCACGGCCAAAGGCTTCCATTAACATTCAGTATCAATGCAACCTGAATGTCTGGCCTTAAAGCTGAACTTGACCTTACTGGTTCCCTCCCGCATGCCGCCGTCCACTTTCCCAGATGTGCCGCTCGTAGCGTACTCTCGCGTACGTAGTCTACTCCGCGTCGCGATGCGGCTTGATCCTGCATGAAACTATCCCGATCGACAATATTTTCATTCAGCTATGTTATTATTAGACTGACGCGACTTAATGCAGCTATAACTGTGGTTAGTGATTACTTTTAAAAGTGGAATGCGACGAATTTTATGACAGATATTTTTTGTGTAAGTACTTTCCTAACTTATTTCTATAAACTTAATTGTTTTGAGAATTTAGGTATATTTAAGTGCATTGCCGTCAATTATTATTTGTTTAAGTAGGTACAGCAATTGTCTACAGGCTATAAAGTTTCATTATTTATAGTTATTGACGCACACGGGCCTCAACACTTGTTTAAATAATTGTTTTGTCGTCGTAGATAATTATTTTAATGTATATTTTTTTCCAAATATTCTGTTTAGATGGGAAAGATACAAATACAAAACAATTTTACTGGCATACAATATGGTACAGTACAGTTTAAATCCACAGGCTGCTGAAACTCACTGAATTATCAATTTGGTAAATAACTTCATTGAGTTTTAACATGCCCTCTATCCGAACTACAGACCTTAGCCTGTCCCGCGATCCGTTTAACAATTAAAGCAAATACATTTGCGTAAAATTAACGATATAAATTAATTTAAAAAAAAACTGCTGTTTATTACTGTTGTTGTTTTTTACTGCATTCAGTACTTCTAATAACTTCTAATTGGTTGTTCCTATATCATTTTCTGAAAATATTTAGACTGCACGAATCATGGCTCGCCTCATCATCATCATCATCATCATCATCATCATCTGTAGACGCAGATAGATACGTCCACTGCTTGACATAGAGCTGCCACTATAAAGGCATATCGGGTGGTTGTGAGCTGTACTGACATCCAGAACAAACTATATGCGTAAAATCAGGTAATTCTAAGTTATAGTGTTTATTATAAATAGGTAAAATAGTAGTATTACAAGTACCTACTTACAAGCAGTAATAGCACTTTTACAAGTCGAAACATGAACTCACATGAACAAAAAGAAAAACATAAATTATTATAAATAGATCAATAAAAAAAATAACTTTGTAAGTAAACAAAGTATGCTTTGAGTTTGAAAATGAAATTTCCCTTTCATGTGCCGACTCAGAGATGAATCTCGCACAGCAAAAATAAATACCCTTCTGACTGTACCGGTGCTTAGGAAATATGTCCGTTATAGAAGAGTGCACAAGAAACTCTACGCGGATGTCATTTTCTCATTGATGTCCTAGTCCATTGATAGTAATCATAAAACTTTTTCTACCGTGGTCTGTCGTACCATTCAGGGCGAAGGTCTCCTCTATTTCGTAAAGATGAGATCTTATAATGATACATTATATAATTCAAATTTATAGATATATGTCACGAACGTGTTGTTTTTTTTATTAGTTTTAGAATTGTTGAAGAATTGTGTTACGTAAAGGCTACCCGCGACTTTCACCAGGTCTTTGGTCCACCTCAGTATGGCTCACCTAATTCCTAGTAATACCCTGGTTAGTATGATCACGAAACAAGGACATCAATATGCCTATATCATAGTCACAGCGGACTCTATATAGCTACTTACATAATGCTTAACGCATAATGTATAACAGGATCTATGCAAAACCCGCGAAATCTCCCTAGATCGTAAGAAAACAGCCTCACGCGCGTCACTGATAAGCGTTATCTGTTGCCACGAGCATGAAGGCATGTTGGCATAGCAGGACGTGGACTCATGCGCGTGACGGACTTTATTTAGCTAGTCTCAGTTTTACCATAGATAAGGCAATATTATTTAATTATTACTGTACAAAAATAACTGATACAGTTGTCTGTCCATCAGCGAGCGGAAAAGCGAAGTCAGAGCTGCGACAAAACCAACTTCTAACCTAAGTTTATAATAATATAAATGCTATGCTTAATAAGTTAATAAAAAACATGGAAAAAAACTTTTATGCATTAGCCTTGTCGTGGTGAACCTTAGAACGGGCTATCACAATACAATGCGTACAAAAAAGACGTGCCTGTGCTCTTGACTAATGAAGAAAGGAACTCTCGTTTATCTGGATGTCGCTAATCCTAGAGCTAATCCTGGATGTCGATTCCGGATTCAGATCATGCTTACTATAAAAATGCATTGTCATCGGAACTGAACCAACACGTAAAAATTCAACTCCGCAAGATAAGATGAAGTGGTTCTAATTCAGCTTGTAAGATTGGATCTAAACAAACATACAAACATTGCATTACATAAATAAAAGCTTTTAAAATAAAAGTAATTTTCCTTATTCCTGTCACAGAGCTTTCGAATGTTGGAATCCTATTGGATTATTATTACCTCGCTCCCAATTACACAATTGTGGGCGGCGCTGCAGTAGTGATAGGCAGGCGTGACGCTGACCGTCAGGCGAGCGACCTAGTGATAGGCAGGCGTGACGCTGACCGTCAGGCGAGCGACCTGCACATCTCGTCACTTCAATAAAATAAAAACTAAATTAGATACTGCTGTCTTCCACAAGTTAGGTGATCCTTATCTACCATTTAATTATATTTTTCTTTCCACTGCAAATTATTATCACAATTGTTTACCTAAAACGTAAGCAGTAAGTACATTGCTTATGGTCATAATAATAGAAAGTATGTATTGAAATCCATTAATTTTGTATAGGTACCAGAATTGCTCTTACATTTTATTTTTCTTAATTTTTTTTTTTGTTATTTTGACAAAAGTTTCCGCTATAGTGGAAAGAAAAAAAGTTGCACTCGCTTTTTTAGAACCCTCACTAAAGCTTGGTATCCAATCTAACACTCGGTGCAGCAAGAAGTCATTTTCCGCTCGATGTAACAATCTTCTAATTACGTATCTAACCATAGACACTAAACATATATTAACAGTTTAACAGCATCTCTAAAAATAGATCAAAAGAAGGTGTTTCTTTTCTAATTGCCTTCTCCTGCCCCCATGTGTCAATGAATGAAGGGATGCTGTTATGTGGGGGGAATAAATTATTTAGGGGAGGATTTTCAGGGTGCCGCGTGGTGTGCTTTAATAAATATGTTATTAGTTTTCATTTTCATGACCTAAAACTTTGTTAATTTATGGATAACTAGCTGCGGCCCGCAGCTTTGCCCGCGTGCTCATTTTTCCGAGGTAAAAATTATATCATGTTCGTCTCTATGGTTTGCGGCATCTACATACATTGTTTCATCAAATTCAGTTATGGCGTGAAAGTGCCCCAAACAAACAAACAAACAGACAACGTCTCAATTTTATACATTAGTGGGGAAGTGGGGATATACTCGTATCTTCGCTATGGAGTACGATCTACATAATGAAACGAAGAAGGAACGTTATCATTTTGAACTGAACAAACGCAATAAAAAATACTGTTACTTTAGTTCCTTGTTGCCAGAACATTTACTGATATATATACTACAAAACGAGGTAATATACGATACCGAAACAAAACTGATATGCGATACCGAGACAAAACTGATACTAAAAAATGAGGTACGAATACTATACTGAGACAAAACTGATACTACAAAACGAGGTACGTATACGATACTAAGACAAAATATACGATACTAAGACAAAACTGATACTAAAAAATGAGGTACGAATACTATACTGAGACAAAACTGATACTACAAAACGAGGTACGTATACGATACTAAGACAAAATATACGATACTAAGACAAAACTGATACTACAAAACGAGGTACGTATACGATACTAAGACAAAATATACGATACTAAGACAAAACTGATACTACAAAACGAGGTACGTATACGACACTAAGACAAAACTGATACTACAAAACGAGGTACGTATACGACACTAAGACAAAACTGATACTACAAAACGAGGTACGTATACGATACTAAGACAAAATATACGATACTAAGACAAAACTGATACTACAAAACGAGGTACGAATACGATACTAAGACAAAACTTATACTACAAAACGAGGTACGTATACGATACTAAGACAAAATATACGATACTAAGACAAAACTGATACTACAAAACGAGGTACGTATACGACACTAAGACAAAACTGAGACTACAAAACGAGGTACGTATACGACACTAAGACAAAACTGATACTACAAAACGAGGTACGTATACGATACTAAGACAAAACTGATACTACAAAACGAGGTACGTATACGATACTAAGACAAAATATACGATACTAAGACAAAACTGATACTACAAAACGAGGTACGAATACGATACTAAGACAAAACTTATACTACAAAACGAGGTACGTATACGATACTAAGACAAAACTGATACTACAAAACGAGGTACGTATACGACACTAAGACAAAACTGATACTACAAAACGAGGTACGTATACGACACTAAGACAAAACTGATACTACAAAACGAGGTACGTATACGACACTAAGACAAAACTGATACTACAAAACGAGGTACGTATACGATACTAAGACAAAATATACGATACTAAGACAAAACTGATACTACAAAACGAGGTACGAATACGATACTAAGACAAAACTTATACTACAAAACGAGGTACGTATACGATACTAAGACAAAATATACGATACTAAGACAAAACTGATACTACAAAACGAGGTACGTATACGATACTAAGACAAAACTGATACTACAAAACGAGGTACGTATACGACACTAAGACAAAACTGATACTACAAAACGAGGTACGTATACGATACTAAGACAAAATATACGATACTAAGACAAAACTGATACTACAAAACGAGGTACGAACACGATACTAAGACAAAACTTATACTACAAAACGAGGTACGTATACGATACTAAGACAAAACTGATACTACAAAACGAGGTACGTATACGACACTAAGACAAAACTGATACTACAAAACGAGGTACGTATACGACACTAAGACAAAACTGATACTACAAAACGAGGTACGTATACGATACTAAGACAAAATATACGATACTAAGACAAAACTGATACTACAAAACGAGGTACGAATACGATACTAAGACAAAATATACGATACTAAGACAAAACTGATACTACAAAACGAGGTACGTATACGATACTAAGACAAAACTGATACTACAAAACGAGGTACGTATACGACACTAAGACAAAACTGATACTACAAAACGAGGTACGTATACGATACTAAGACAAAATATACGATACTAAGACAAAACTGATACAAAAAAACGAGGTACGTATACGATACTAAGACAAAATATACGATACTAAGACAAAACTGATACTACAAAACGAGGTACGTATACGATACTAAGACAAAATATACGATACTAAGACAAAACTGATACTACAAAACGAGGTACGTATACGATACTAAGACAAAATATACGATACTAAGACAAAACTGATACTACAAAACGAGGTACGTATACGATACTAAGACAAAATATACGATACTAAGACAAAACTGATACTACAAAACGAGGTACGTATACGACACTAAGACAAAACTGATACTACAAAACGAGGTACGTATACGATACTAAGACAAAATATACGATACTAAGACAAAACTGATACTACAAAACGAGGGACGAATACGATACTAAGACAAAACTTATACTACAAAACGAGGTACGTATACGATACTAAGACAAAATATACGATACTAAGACAAAACTGATACTACAAAACGAGGTACGTATACGACACTAAGACAAAACTGATACTACAAAACGAGGTACGTATACGACACTAAGACAAAACTGATACTACAAAACGAGGTACGTATACGACACTAAGACAAAACTGATACTTCAAAACGAGGTACGTATACGACACTAAGACAAAACTGATACTACAAAACGAGGTACGTATACGATACTAAGACAAAATATACGATACTAAGACAAAACTGATACTACAAAACGAGGTACGTATACGACACTAAGACAAAACTGATACTACAAAACGAGGTACGTATACGACACTAAGACAAAACTGATACTACAAAACGAGGTACGTATACGATACTAAGACAAAATATACGATACTAAGACAAAAGTGATACTACAAAACGAGGTACGAATACGATACTAAGACAAAACTTATACTACAAAACGAGGTACGTATACGATACTAAGACAAAATATACGATACTAAGACAAAACTGATACTACAAAACGAGGTACGTATACGACACTAAGACAAAACTGATACTACAAAACGAGGTACGTATACGACACTAAGACATAACTGATACTACAAAACGAGGTACGTATACGATACTAAGACAAAACTGATACTACAAAACGAGGTACGAATACGATACTAAGACAAAACTTATACTACAAAACGAGGTACGTATACGATACTAAGACAAAATATACGATACTAAGACAAAACTGATACTACAAAACGAGGTACGTATACGATACTAAGACAAAACTGATACTACAAAACGAGGTACGTATACGACACTAAGACAAAACTGATACTACAAAACGAGGTACGTATACGACACTAAGACATAACTGATACTACAAAACGAGGTACGTATACGATACTAAGACAAAATATACGATACTAAGACAAAACTGATACTACAAAACGAGGTACGAATATGATACTAAGACAAAACTTATACTACAAAACGAGGTACGTATACGATACTAAAACAAAATATACGATACTAAGACAAAATATACGATACTAAGACAAAACTGATACTACAAAACGAGGTACGTATACGATACTAAGACAAAACTGATACTACAAAACGAGGTACGTATACGACACTAAGACATAACTGATACTACAAAACGAGGTACGTATACGATACTAAGACAAAATATACGATACTAAGACAAAACTGATACTACAAAACGAGGTACGAATACGATACTAAGACAAAACTTATACTACAAAACGAGGTACGTATACGATACTAAGACAAAACTGATACTACAAAACGAGGTACGTATACGATACTAAGACAAAACTGATACTACAAAACGAGGTACGTATACGACACTAAGACAAAACTGATACTACAAAACGAGGTACGTATACGATACTAAGACAAAATATACGATACTAAGACAAAACTGATACTACAAAACGAGGTACGAATACGATACTAAGACAAAACTTATACTACAAAACGAGGTACGTATACGATACTAAGACAAAATATACGATACTAAGACAAAACTGATACTACAAAACGAGGTACGTATACGACACTAAGACAAAACTGATACTACAAAACGAGGTACGTATACGACACTAAGACAAAACTGATACTACAAAACGAGGTACGTATACGATACTAAGACAAAATATACGATACTAAGACAAAACTGATACTACAAAACGAGATACGTATACGATACTAAGACAAAATATACGATACTAAGACAAAACTGATACTACAAAACGAGGTACGTATACGATACTAAGACAAAATATACGATACTAAGACAAAACTGATACTACAAAACGAGGTACGTATACGACACTAAGACAAAACTGATACTACAAAACGAGGTACGTATACGATACTAAGACAAAATATACGATACTAAGACAAAACTGATACTACAAAACGAGGTACGAATACGATACTAAGACAAAACTGATACTACAAAACGAGGTACGTATACGATACTAAGACAAAATATACGATACTAAGACAAAACTGATACTACAAAACGAGGTACGTATACGATACTAAGACAAAATATACGATACTAAGACAAAACTGATACTACAAAACGAGGTACGTATACGATACTAAGACAAAACTGATACTACAAAACGAGGTACGTATACGACACTAAGACAAAACTGATACTACAAAACGAGGTACGTATACGATACTAAGACAAAATATACGATACTAAGACAAAACTGATACTACAAAACGAGGTACGAATACGATACTAAGACAAAACTTATACTACAAAACGAGGTACGTATACGATACTAAGACAAAATATACGATACTAAGACAAAACTTATACTACAAAACGAGGTACGTATACGATACTAAGACAAAACAGATACTACAAAACGAGGTACGTATACGATACTAAGACAAAATATACGATACTAAGACAAAACTGATACTACAAAACGAGGTACGAATACGATACTAAGACAAAACTTATACTACAAAACGAGGTACGTATACGATACTAAGACAAAATATACGATACTAAGACAAAACTTATACTACAAAACGAGGTACGTATACGATACTAAGACAAAACTGATACTACAAAACAAGGTACGCATACGATACCGAAACAAAACTGATATGCGATACTGACACAAATTTACTGATATATATACTAAAAAATGAGGTACGTATACTATACTGAGACAAATTCTATTTTCTGTTCAAATTGCTCGTCGATATGATCTCATCACTTGAAAATACCTTTCCATTTCCGATTCCAATTTTCTCCGAAGCATCACAAATCGTAACTTTACACCCCTAAATTCGGTTCCATTTCTCAGACGAATACATAACTACATACATAAGTACATGTTAAATGTTAGTCATGTAAAGAAACTAAGGACAAAAATGAACTACCTTGGCGCAATAAACAGTTTCAATTTAATTTCAAAATGTTCCCACAAAACAGTAAATTTTCTTGGAACAAGGAACTAAAGTGCTAACAACATCAAAAAATCGTATACTACAGTGGAACTATGGTTGTACCTATTCGATTAGAACTATTTCAGGGGTCATGTTAGAGTTCGACATAAACCAGGTTTACGTCTCAGGTTATTTTCAATTCTGCGAAAAGGGACGCCATTTGCAAAGGGACGAAATAAAGTAGGATTTTTTCCTCAGTCAGATTCCATTCCTTACGATCCGTTCTAAACAGCAAAGCACATTGGCCAGGTTAATTTTAATATATTTCGGAGTAGATGTTGAAAAACAAATTTGAAGTAGGTACCTACAATGCTTCACATAAATGATGTCCTACACTTTATTTGTAATTTTGGTAATGATAAAGTGACTTAAATGTATCCGAACCTTTCTTTTAGGAACGGACAGTTTTTTTTTTTTTGTTCGTATTTTATAATATTTTGATTAAACTTTTAAGGCAGCTTTACCCGGGTGCCAACATTGCCATCCCCTTTCACCCCCTTAGGGATGGAATTTCAAAAATACCTGTTTACCAAATTTCAAATCTCTAGGTCCACCACTTGTTTAGGCTATGCGTTGTCTGTCTGTCAGTCAGTAAGTATGTCATGATACTGTTTTTTTTATGTATAATATAGATGATAATATATAGTAGCTTTCGAACTTCGTCTTTCTGTACAAGAAATATAGTATTCTCATCATTTTGTTTTATTGATTTGATAATATTAACATTATGAACCCTCATAATCAGAAAGAAGGAATTTAGGCTATCAAGGTAAATCGTGACTTCATCTCCGTTTGATATCCATCTTCTCAGCAATGAAAGAAATGTCCAAGGTTACATGATGTTGACTGTCGGCGCACGTTTCAGACATATCGACGACGACATGTATATTTTCTTTGACGATAAATAATATCGGAACAATGGGTCTTGCAAACTGACAACTGACCGCACGATCGTACGAGGTATTAACCTGGAAGTTTATGTAAAACGGTTATTGTACGTGTCGCTGCACATATTGAATGGTTTATTAACCAAGTGCAGAGTGAATCTTCTAAGCTAGCAAAATTGACCTGTTCAACTCTAACCCACTAAACAAACCCATTGTTGGATTTGATTCTACTTTTTGTACCACTGAGATCTACCAATGGATTTGACTCTACTCCACAGTGCGTCGTACGCGACGTCATTTTCCAACAGGCTGAGTTAAATCACTAATATGCCTATTAGGGATAAAAATATAATAATACTAATATAATAATAAAAAAAACAAGTGTTTTCCTTATGACGGAGATTGCAGCATCAAGCAGTAACAAGCCTGCTCAACGGGCACAGAAACAAGACATCATTACTGACTTTCTACTAATTCGGAATTTCATGGTCCATGCGCTTGCATTTCTACCTCTGGGCCTTTTCAATCTGTTGACAAACAACGGGCTCGGGAAATTAGAAATTCAATATTGAAAAGCCATGGTTGAGTTGAGCTTGCGATTGTTTTGATAACTGTTTCCCTAATTATGGTTTCTGATATTTGTCTAAATTGTTTTCGTGCATTTAGATGCAGTTTTTTCTGTTTGAAAGATGTGATCGAGATGATTCTTAGCTATAGAATCATCTCGAAGAGGGGGGGGGGGGGAGGTTTTTTTTATTTTTTTTAATGCTTATAATATTTAGTAGGTAACGAAAAATATCACCGACCAATGATATTCTATTAAGTAAGTACCTAATTTAGAGTATATAAAAACATAATATACATAAAGTAAGTTCTCAAATTGATTACTTAATAAAAATAATTTTTAAATGGCCCATTAAATTTTTATTTCTCAAGAATCTGGAAAGTAGCCAATAATCGATAACCCATTAATCAAGTTATTAAAATCGATAACCATAAACCCATATCTATTAGTGTAACCTTCACAGCATTTCGAGAAATTCTCACAACGCATTAGAAATGGCTCGTTAACCTTCATCACGCTCAATATCGATTAAAACTATCGACTGATCAACATTTCTATTGGACAAAAGGCATGAGAAATAATTAATTTAAAACAATTAAAAGGCTACAGAGGTTAAAGTTAGGCATGGTAGGTATCTGCTCTCGATTGTCGGCGGGTTTCGACAGATATCGATTCAATAGCTATGATTCGATTACGCACGGTCTCCACGCTCGATCAAATATCGATTATACAGTTTGGATCGAGTGTGAATTGTGAAATGCTAATTAACCTTAATTTTAGAGTACGTACCTATAGTGCGAGACGTTTTTTTTTAGTTAACCCTTTACGGCGCAAGAGCGATAATTTCGTTATTAATAAGGAACATATAGCAAATAGTGAACAAATAAAGGGAAAAAACATAAACAGTAGGAAGGAACTCAAAAAATAATAATTGCCTTTGCGGAACGCCTAGCAGATAGGTATAAAAAAGGAAAACAACTTGTAACGTGTTACACCGCGCGCTCTCATTGGTCAACTGTGAATCTTCATCTGATCTATACTAACTTTTTGACCTAATACCATAAGCCTGGTTGGCGCATCGAGATAACGTTCGACTGCCGATCTTTACTACCGGAGTTCAATTCCCAACTGGAGTGTTTACGTAAAACCCATAAAAAATATATGTGATGGCTTAATACTTCAATATGGTCGAGCTAAGGCGGAAAGTGACGACGCGTCGCTCGATTGCAGAAATGCAACATTGCGTATCTTGGATCAAATACATTATTTCGTAAGAAGTTTAGACCGTCCGCACTATCCTCCACACTCCCAGTATGTTCCAGTCCAGAGAACTAAAACACTTATTGCAGTAAAATATGGCCCGTTTAGGTGCACCTGTATGTACAGCGCTTGTTTGTTTGTTTGTTTGTCGTGTAAGAGACCTCTGATGCCAGAGTTTGTCAAGCGGCCGGAGGGCCTCTGATATGGCTTAACGACTGTTATTAATCAATAACAGCAGGGACCGACAGCTTAACGTGCTCTCCGAAGCACGGAGCGATGGAAAACCGCACATAACTCAGAAAAGTCATTGGTGCGGAGCCTAGGTTTCGAACCCGGTATCGTTGGATTCTAAATTGCACTATAGAACCGTTAGGCCTCCATTGCTCTAACATCTCTTTATGTACAGCGCTGAAACGGCTGAATGGACTTGACGGCTTGGTATATGGTATGGTAGCCTAGGTACTACATGTATCTAGGTTCTGGAATAACAAATTGGATATTACTCTTGATCATTAATGGACTTCATAAAAGGAGGAGGTCCTATGTTCGAAATGTATTTTTTTATTTTTGCTTAACTTCGATAAACTTCGCGAGTGGTGTAGTGGGCCCTTAACAATCAATACATCAAGTTAACAATAAGTTAACTTCGCGAGTGGTGTAGTGGACCCTTAACAATCAATACATCAAGTTAACAATAAGTAATTAACAAATGATTAATTATTTAAGTTCCCGATAATGCTGACTTAACAATTACACCGTCTACTTCATTGTTTCGGAACAATGCTGCGACGAATTTGAACAAGTAATCATTGTAATGTATAGCAACTAATCATCGTAATGTGGTAACTAACGGCTCGTAGAAACAAACGGCTCGTAGAAACAAACGGCTCGTAGAAACAAACGGCTCGTAGAAACAAACGGCTCGTAGAAACAAACGGCTCGTAGAAAAAGGTTAAACAACACTTTAATTAATTAGTGTTAGTAGCTGATTGAGGAATTCATACAAGAGGTCACTTGTGCTGCTAAAGCTGTGCTCGGAGTTTCTCTGAAGGACAAGATTTTTAATGAAGTGATCCGATAGAGAACCAAGGTAACCGACATAGCTGTTAGAGTAAGCAAGCTGAAGTGGCAGCGGGCTGGTCACATTACCCTACGAACCGACTACCGTTGTGGTAGACGCGCTTAGGCAAACGTAGCGTGGGACGCCCTGCGGCCAGGTGAAGTGACGACCTGCTGAGAGCAGCTGGCAGAAATTTGGTGCGGAGAGCTGTCGACCGAGCTCAGTGGCGTGCATTAGGAGAGGCACGTCCAGCAGTGATGATGATGATTATGTACTGCTTGAATTACTTACTTTGAGTGATGGTAGCCTAACGGTTCAATAGTGCAACTTAGAATCTAGCGATACCGGGTTCGGTCCTAAGCTCCGCACTAGTGACTTTTCTAAGTCATGTGCGGTTTTCCATCGCTCCGTGCTACGGAGGGCACGTTAAACTGTCGGTCCCAGCTTTTAATAGCAGTCGACAAGCCATGTCAGAGGCGCTCGGGTCTGACAAACTCTGACACCAGAGGCCAACACTACCTCATACGACAAACATCAAACAACATTACTTACTTTTGCTTTGCTACTATATAAAATTATACTGTCGACAGGATTTATATGATTTTCGATACAGCTATAATACAATGAGACTATCCCGAGTCTGGTTGGTGGGAGAAACCACGCTTGCCCATAAAATGACAGTTTTTTTAAATCTGACATTACCCGTTTATTTTTCAAATTCCATTTTGGTTACCTACAGTGGCCACTGCAGGTAATCGAATATTCTCTACCCAGATACACCACAGGGTAAACAGATAAACTATTATATTAGCTGTGTCCGCGGCTTTGCCTGCGAGGTCATTTCTCTGTGTTTAAAGTATACTTTGTGTTATTCCAGAAATAAAATTACCTACAAATTACAATATACTACATTTCATCAAAATTTGTTCAGCCGTCAAATATATTATAGTTTTTAATCGATTGCTCGGCTTCTACTCATTGGATTGAGATACAAAGTACACCAGATTTTAAGTGAAACCTAAAATATCCAACTGGGAAACTCTCATTTCATCGGTACAGTAGTTGTAACGTGATGTGCGAACAGACATACAGACAAAAACAAACAGATCTACGATCTTGAAAAGTTTGGATACGAGGATCGGAGAGCGTCCTCATTGCCGACACTGCGATTGCTGTATCATTAAGTATGGATGAAGTTTTTGGCACAACAAGGCGAGCAATAAGTATTAGCTCTATTAAGTCCTCTAGATCTAATCAAAGATACGGTACGCTTTAATGTCATGTAAACTATAACTGGACTAGATACAACTACAGGCAGACACACCCACACACCTACATACCGACCGTCGTGCTTCATGTGCATCAATAACGATGATGGAGAGACATACGCAGACTGTAGCGCGAATGAGAGTCACTGCTAACACGTGCTACACAAACGACACTCCGATTGTGACTAAGGCCAGAAAATACCATTATGTGTATAGCACCTAATTGTATGCGGTCCACGCCCAATGTGCTGGTAACCACTTTCAATTAGATTTATGACACTAGGCCATTTTTAACACGCTTTTATTAACTTCACCTGTATGTATGTAACGGAATCTTTGAACTCGATATTTACCCACTTTAAATGGTCAGATTAATTCAAAATTGTGCACACTTATCATCGAGATTATTATCGACGTGGGGTGCTTTGTACGACATTCTTACACTAACTCTGTTATTCGAAATAGAAATAGTAACACATAACATGGTAAAAAAACAAATAATATCGAGCACCCCACGGTTCTTTTTACAATGACATCAATTTGTGACGAGGTGAAACCTCTTTCGTAATAATACTCATTTGATTTCTTAATTCTTTCATAATCCATTTCATTCCATTTGATAGTTTGCCATTATTAATTCTATTCTCGTTAATTATATTATTCTTTTATTAAAGTTTATTTTTTACTATTTAGTTCGAAAGCGTGTTTTCAATTTTTTTAACTATAATTTAGTATAAATAAGTATAGATAGATAGCTCCGTTATAAATTAGATATACAGCAATAATCAATTTAAACAATCGAACTATGAACCTCTCAGATGTCGATTAAAAATAAAAAAGGACACACCGGCGCGGCGCTAAGTCAGTGTATCACTGTGCCAACATCAATTGAACAAATTCCTGGCATTCAATTTTTAATAATAATTTCACCGCGAATTTTAAAATACCTGTTTCTTAAGCACTTGTTACCTTCGCCTGTGGCACCGTGGCCAGCGCTCGGAACCGGGAATGTAGGCTAATGATCGACGTAACTACGGGATCTAATTACCCACATAATTAACCAGACGCCTGCTAGCGGCTGCAAACGGTTATGCAATGTTTTCTAACAGTTTTAACTTAAGTGTGATTAATATTGTTGGCACGTGTTTACCTGTTGCCTGTGTGTTTACTATACTATGTTACTACAACACGCGCTGACGTACTGTAATGTTTACCTGTTGCCTGTGTGTTTACTATACTATGTTACTACAACACGCGCTGACGTACTGTAATGTTTACTTGTTGCCTGTGTGTTTACTATACTATGTTACTACAACACGCGCTGACGTACTGTAATGAAAACAACCAAGGGTTTCAAAATTATGACGGATTCAGTATCTTCTTCTTGCACATCATTTTGAAGCTGAGTTCTATGTTATTTTTTACACGACTGCCCAATAAAATGAGTGTATTGTTTTTAGCATTCATGTATGTATGTATGTATGTATGTATGTATATTTATTTGTATGTATGTGAGTTTCTTTATTCCACTATAACTTTTAAGTGCCTGAACAGATTTATACGTATGGGGTATAGTTAGAATCCTTACATCCCCTCGACTAACGTAGGCTATATATTTTTTGAAAACATTTTATATTGCGGCAGTATGGCACCATTTTATATTGCGGCAGTATGGCACCATTTTCAAACCCAAAAAAAAACTTCGAAGTTTAAAAGCTAAAATTACATTAAGATTATCCAAATCTTTGCTGCTTGGACTGACAATCTTATAGCCCAGGGCCAACAGTCTCGACATCAACAGCGATTGCTTTACAACCAAAATCGGTCGCAAAGTCCGGTTATAACGACATTTGGTAGTCTCTGCCAAATATCGATGTCATTCATGATCAATGTCAGTACAGATACCGATTTCGGTTGTAAAGCAATAATTTTTCACATATGTGAGACTGATTTAAAAGCTGAAAACGTTTTAGAGTTTGATTGGCATACAGGTAATTTCAGAGGCGTCGCTCACGAAAGATGTGTAACAATGAACAAGATGTGTGAAAATCCGCACGTAACTTATTAAAATGAAAAGTCATAGGCCGAGGATTAAGCCCGTGTCAATGGATTATAAAGCGCACATTTTACCTTGGCAACAATCTTTCTTTCGTTTCTCGTTTATAAGTCCTGCTACCATTCACCGATCTAACAATTTTAAAACGTAAACAAACATCATCTCTTACGATTGTCGAGCGAAAGCGAACTCATTTACATACGTCACCCACACCATCCCGTAATATTACCATATCCCATAATATATCCACTCTGACTCGTGCCAATGTCGAGCGAAAGCGAACTCGTTTACATACGTCACCCACACCATCCCGTAATATTACCATATCCCATAATATATCCACTCTGACTCGTGCCAATGTCGAGCGAAAGCGAACTCGTTTACATACGTCACCCACACCATCCCGTAATATTACCATATCCCATAATATATCCACTCTGACTCGTGCCAATGTCGAGCGAAAGCGAACTCGTTTACATACGTCACCCACACCATCCCGTAATATTACCATATCCCATAATATATCCACTCTGACTCGTGCCAATGTCGAGCGAAAGCGAACTCGTTTACATACGTCACCCACACCATCCTGTAATATTACCATATCCCATAATATATCCACTCTGACTCGTGCCAATGTCGAGCGAAAGCGAACTAATTTACATACGTCACCCACACCATCCCGTAATATTACCATATCCCATAATATATCCACTCTGACTCGTGCCAATGTCGAGCGAAAGCGAACTCGTTTACATACGTCACCCACACCATCCCGTAATATTACCATATCCCATAATATATCCACTCTGACTCGTGCCAATGTCGAGCGAAAGCGAACTCGTTTATATACGTCACCCACACCATCCCATAATATTACCATATCCCATAATATATCCACTCTGACTCGTGCCAATGACCATGCAAACTTATTATTATGTTGTAAATTATGTATGGATTATTTATTGACTTCGAATTTCGTAATGTGTCTGTGTTCAAATAACTTCTTCTGAATGCATATCTAATGAAGTGGCGGGATGTGTTCCGTTTTTAATTTTAATATTGAGTGGGAGGTTAAGAAACGATAACCGGTGGGGTAGACGAGTTCTCGAGTGGAGACCACGTTTAGGCAAACGTAGTGTGGGATGCCTTGTGGGCAGGTAGAGTGATGACCTGTGAAAAGCGGCTGGAAGAAAATGGATGAGGGGAGCTGAAACCCGAGCTTAGTGGCGTGCATTAGGAGAGGCTTATGTCCAGCAGTGGACAAGTATAGGCTGATGATGGATGATGATGGGAGGTTAAAATGCTTGTATGTATGGAACCAAATTTGTATATATTTTTATGCCATAAGTAGTTTGTAAAGCTTTCCTTGAGCTTTCGTATAATGCTCTTTCTTATAAGCTTGGGATTTTTTAGTCTACTCGTATATACCTAGTGCCTATACTCTAATTAAGATTCAGTGTATTTCTGAAAGTGTAGTGAAGTGTTTTTACCCGACTACAGCAAAGCAAGGGAAGGGTAATGAGTTTAACAGTCTATATATGTATGTACTGATGTATGTAATTATGTATGTATTTATCTATGTAGGTACCTATGTATGTGGATGTTCCACCATAGAGTCGCCACTATTGGTTCGATTTTGATAAGCGAGGCGTCCATTGATTCATCTACAGGTATAGGGTGTTTTAATACGCTATTATTTTTTGCCCGACTATGGCAAAGCAAAGTAAGGGTTACGTGTTTAAACTAAAAACTTGGTCCGATTTTAACAAGCGAGTACTCGTATCAAACGATTTGTCTTCATCGCAAGAGTGTCAAAGGCTATTTGGTACCCGACCGCAGTCGGGCTGTAGTTTTTGAACTTATGTCTTGTTCTATAGGAACGCCACACTTGGCAACTATACATATAATTAGGTACCTACTTCTAGCAGGGTATAAGGCCCATCAGAATATTTGGGATTTTAATTATTTTTAATGTAAAACGGAACAGACAGATTCCCTTTTCTAAAAATAATGGTTGTTAAAATATAATATAAAGAAAACTAGTTAAGTACTTATTAATTATCCTATGTAAATATATTTTCTTGTTCAGTTCCAAATTTAAACTAAATTGTGTAGATTGGGCAAAACTGTTCGGTAGGTATATTATCTCGGTTTATTTTACGAAATAAAATTATTTTCTTCTGAAAAAAAGCCCAGAACACCAGAAAGGTTTCCCGGTAGAACGGTATACCGTTGCTCTGCATCGATCCAGTACCACAGAATATATAATTGGCAGTACCAGCTTGGAACCGCTGCGTTCGGTTTCACTGTCGAGCCCGACGAGGTGACCGCGCCTCCGTCACGGTCAAGGCGATTAGCAGCGCGTTTCCATTCACTAACGTTTTGCGGTTTTTTACTCGAACATTTTATACAGGGTATCCGGTAAGTAGTGGATACTCCGGCATGTGCTTGCAGATGGCACGGCTGCTCCGAAAAAAATATCAATAAATATAATGGAAATAGTATAAATACACACATATCGTACTTTAAAAATAAGATATATTTTTTCATACTGCTGCGGTCAATTCATCATCATCCATACTTAGTATAAATCAAAGTCGCTTTCTGCGTCTGTCTATCGCTGTCTGTTTGGCCGCTAACTCCTCCTAAACCATGCGACGGATTTTGAGGCAGTTTTCACCATCAGTTAGATAATTTTAGATATCATACGAGCATACGAGACCTGAAAGAAGCGAGGGGGAGGTGGTGAGCGTCACATTTTTCACTTTTTTTTCTAAATTATACCCGTGCGATGCCGGGCGCATCGTTTGTTTTTAATTATTTTTTCTGTGTGGCCGTGGCGCACCCCACAAGTAACTGCGGAGTTATCCATTATTTACCAGATTATAAGTAAGTGCGAAAATCGCTGTTCTTGAAATGACATTTAGGCACAACGTGACTAAGGCACACTGCGTTTTAGGTACGCAGCGAGCAAACGTTCTCATGCATAGGCATGTTAATGGCTCTTTATTTTAAACAAAATATAAAAATAGAGTTTATTATAATTTTAGAAACTGCATAAAGTAGGCGTTGTACTTCCCTAGTCCTAATCTAACCTCGTCTCTGTCTACGGCATATTGTGCTGGTCACTCTGAGACTAGTCTTTAATCTGTTCTTCTGGTTTAAATTGGTTAATAATATATAATTTTGCTAGAATCAATGTCCTTCAAAATGAAACTCTGTAATGATTGCGTGGCGGTTAAATATCTCACAAACTCTGTAATGATTGCGTGGTGGTTAAATATCTCACAAACTCTGTAATGATTGCGTGGCGGTTAAATATCTCACAAACTCTGTAATGATTGCGTGGTGGTTAAATATCTCACAAACTCTGTAATGATTGCGTGGCGGTTAAATATCTCACAAACTCTGTAATGATTGCGTGGCGGTTAAATATCTCACAAACTCTGTAATGATTGCGTGGTGGTTAAATATCTCACAAACTCTGTAATGATTGCGAGGCGGTTAAATATCTCACAAACTCTGTAATGATTGCGTGGCGGTTAAATATCTCACAAACTCTGTAATGATTGCGTGGCGGTTAAATATCTCACAAACTCTGTAATGATTGCGTGGCGGTTAAATATCTCACAAACTCTGTAATGATTGCGTGGCGGTTAAATATCTCACAAACTCTGTAATGATTGCGTGGCGGTTAAATATCTCACAAACAAAGGTGTGTAGTGGTGTGTACTTGTATGCGGTAAGTTTTAAATTCCTTATAGGTTTGACATTTGATATAACAAGACGAAGGACTAGCGTTTTTGAAAACAGCCTGTGTGAATCAATGATTCATAGGAATAGTATTATTATATAAAGTACTAGCTATCGCCCACGAATTCCGTCCGCGTGTATACAACAGTATATCACGAAAAAAATAATCCTATGTTCTTCTAAGATATAAATCAATGCAAAATTATAGCACCACCGCTCTTGATTTTTTTGACATACTTGTTATTATTTCGTTTCCATGGCAACCGTTCCTTACAGCGAGTAATCAACATTTACTAGTTATCTACTGGAAACTTACAATTTCCCGGGTTAAAAAGTATTCTATGTTTTATTCCAGAGTATAAGCTATCTCCATTCCAAATTTCATCAAAATCCGTCCAGCCGTTATCGCGTGAAAGCTCCCCAAACAAACAAACAAACAAAAAAAACAGACAACGTTTCACTCTTATATATTGGTGTGGGTTACGAGTACATACGAAGAACACTGTATTTAACGTGCAAAAGATTGCCGTGACGTATTACAGCCTGACAGTGAAAACGCACACTCAAGACATACCATCAAACTGGCAATCTTTGATGTCCCGTTGATTCGATCTCGAACTTGTCTATATGCTTACTGTCTCTAATATTGGCTACATCTACAATATTGTCAGCTAGCTTAGGTACTGTCCCAGCTGTTGTGGATATGAATAGTTTACATAAGTAGAACTATTCAAGTTATTATAATATTGGCTACATCTACAATATTGTCAGCTAGCTTAGGTACTGTCCCAGCTGTTGTGGATATGAATACTTTACATAAGTAGAACTATTCAAGTTATTTTGAATTATGTAAGTGGGCGTTACGTAATATTATGGATGATTTTGCGATGCTAATTAGAAATTAAAGCGATAGTTACGTTAATTAATACTGTTTCGTATGTTTAAGACACGAATTTATTTGCATAATCGACTGGATATCGATTGTATGGATTGGATTGATCTGAAATTATATAGATAGAGCGACAAGCACTAGAGAGTAACACTCACTGCTGCGTTGAAGGCCCAGAGAAACCAATCATGAAATGTTTTACCTGACCTGTAAAACATTTCAGAACGTTTTTATAAGTCTAATATTATGTGCCCTTGGCTTTGCCCGCGCGGTAATTTATCTGGGATATAAGGATCCTGTGTGTATCTCAGAATCACAAGTACCAACATCATCAAACTTCGTTCAGACGTCAAATGGATTTTTATTGATTGCTCGACTTCTATTCATGGGATTGTGATACCAAGTACACTAAGTCAAACTCTAAGATATCCAACAGTGAAACCCACACCGCAATCAAACAAGCAGACAGACACAATATAAAAAAATGATTTCTTGCCGAGTAGCATAATTTTAGTATTTTAAGAGGTTTTTTTTATTATCTTCGTTGTACAGACTTTTTGTTACTCACTGCTTTATTACATATATGACTGCCGGATACTCTCAAATATTTTTTAGTTGCACTTTTGTAGTCTTTTCTAAAAGCCCCTGCATCTGTAACTTTTAAACTTTCACGATTCGCACACATAGTTAAATATTTAGCCCCCGTATCAGTCGTGTTGATTAAATATCTTTCACCCATGGTGTCCACTTATACCACATGAAGTCCATTTTTCGAAATGGCCGAAATACGTTATTTATTTCGTTTTTATCCTCCATTTTGAAAAAAAACGTTGTACTGAATCGACAAAAAATATACAATTATCGAACCTGCTCACAAAATTTCACGAGAATCGCTTCGATCGCGCTTCGCGCTCGCTCGATCAATAAATGATAATAATGCTGAATAAGCGTTTGCCTTACCTTGGCAATAAAACGTCGATCCAAGTATCGTTGCAGCAACGTAAAGTTTTATCAATAACTTGGTATCCGGAGACAACTCGCTACATAACGAACGATTTGTCTCGAGAATTATGAATATTGGGAACGGAAGCGAGGACGGATCGCAACGAATCGCCGCTTTTAATGTGAAGGGGTTAATGCACTTTACGACTTACAACTTTGATGGAATTATATTTACAGTGCACCTTCTCTAAATGAGGTTGTAGAGATACTGGATGGTGCTGACTGTTGGATGATTCGAAAGTCATCCTTTTATACAAACGTAGTTGCTTTGTACATAATTGAAAAAAAACAAGGCAGGTCGTACGGTATGCTGAGGTAAAGCTTATTCTATGGATATGTATGACTCACACCCATAATAATAATAATAAATAATAATATATTCGGGACATTTCCACACCAATTATCTAGCCCCAAACTAGGATACCCTGTGCTATGGGCACTAGATAACGGATAAACATACATAGATAAGAATATTACATCCATGACTCGGAAACAAACATTTCTGCTCATCACACAAATGATTGCATAGAATGAGCTTTGCTATAATATCATTTAGCTTTGCTTCGTTATCGAAGTTTAGAGCTCATTTTTGTTTTGAACTACCTTACCAATCAGAAAAAGTTATCGACAGGTACTTAGTAAAAGTTAAGTTTAGTATATACTGAATAAACTTGCTCTTATTTGGTAAGATGCTTTTTTAAACCTAGGAAAATAGTTATTCATACAACCTGCTCGACAATAACACGCAACCTCAACGTAGAGCAAGTCATTATATCCCAAGGGAGACCAAGTTATATGAAAATCCCAAGAGATATAATGTGATTTAAAATTTGGAACGTTAAAATTCGTATGACTCTTAGCCTAGATACGGGCATTGTAAAGAGATTTTATTCGAAAATTGAACTGGCCACCATAAAAAAAATAAAGCCGCGATTGTAAAGAATGTGAAACATAAGGCGGTATTTGGTGTTATTTTAATAACTCCGTATTTTATCATTTGCTGGTCGTCGAGCGACAGTGATTTAACTCCGGAGTTTATTAAATCAGACGCTTTAGGGATTATTAATAGTCTACTTCCGGAAAACTCAAAATACAAATACGGAAAAGCCGACGGTAACGATTTTAATCAATGGAGAATAACAAAAGGGATCCGTCCTTTTCCTTTATTTCTAACACTTAGATTCAACTCGAAAGCCAAGCAGCCTCTGGTGCATTTATTCAATGCTCAGATCCGGCTTTTTCTTGTCTCGCAGAAGGTATGAAAAGTAGAGAATTCACCTCGAGGATAAAGCTTATCTGCGTCTTGGGCGGCTTGAACCCCTAGCTTCAGTTAACAAGAGTCCGTCGTTGCGCTCAGGATCTAATATGCCGCAGGTGACGTATGACACTGCTTTATGCCCTTGGTGCATAATCTACTATTAAACATCAGTATGGGATAGCCTATGTCATCTACAACTATTTTGGTACAACTTGAGGTGTTTCAATGAAAACGAAATAGGTTTGTAAAGGAGTTAACTGCTAATGAACTCCTAGTTTCCGTGGTGGTCATCAACAATACATCGAAGACTATTCTATTTAGACCCATTTAGATCAAATCATGTTTTGGAATAGCGCCATGCAGTGTTTCTAGTTTGCACTGGGTAGAGAGTCAATAGGTTTATCAAATAAGGTAATGGCATTAAGCCTGAATTATTGCATCATTAGTAGGAAATATCAAAAGCAGGTAACGACCGGTGAAAGCGGCTAGTCTAAGATTTACCTAATACCGGATTTAAGGTTTTATTACCTTTTGGGTCTAAACGAGCCAATACGTAGCTAACTTTATAAGATTAAAAAGTTGCCAAATATCTATGAGGACAAACGGGTTAGGGTAATTGTGTTAATGAATCCATCCATTGTCCTCAATGAAAAAAGTGTCATACAGTTTGCTCCGTACGACATACTCCATGAAGTTTCATACAGTTTTCTCCGTACGACATACTCCATGAAGTTTCATATAGTTTGCTCCGTACGACATACTCCATGACGTTTCATACAGTTTGCTCCGTACGACATACTCCATGAAGTTTCATACAGTTTGCTCCGTACGACATACTCCATGAAGTTTCATACAGTTTGCTCCGTACGACATACTCCATGAAGTTTCATACAGTTTGCTCAAAGATCAAACAATTAAGATCGCCCATTGCTACAATTGTTAGTTACTTAATGTGGCGTATTCAATATTTCAATTGTTTATCAATCTGACTATCTATGTACATTCTTGAGCTGAGATGAGACCGCAATTGAAAAAATGACCGCAAGTTGACTGACATATGCCACAAGTTATAACGCTGACTGACTCGTGCCACAAGTTCTAACGTTGACTGTCTCGTGCCACAAGTTCTAACGCTGACTGTGTCGTGCCACAAGTTCTAATATTGACTGTCTTGTGCCACAAGTTCTAACGTTGACTGACTCGTGTCACATGTTCTAACGTTGACTGACTCGTGCCACAAGTTCTAACGTTGACTGATTCTTGCCACAAGTTCTAACGCTGACTGTTTAGTGCCACAAGTTCTAACGTTGACTGTCTCGTGCCACAAGTTCTAACGTTGACTGTCTCGTGCCACAAGTTCTAACGAAGTGCTTTTCCTTGTTGCAGTTCACAATAGGATGTCATCGGTTTAAGTGCTGGTAAGTTGATAATTTACAATAATTAATATTATTATTAAACAGGGACATCCTTCATCATCCACAGCTTAGTCTTGTCCCACTGCCACAGAATAAATAATATTACAAGTATCACTGCTGGGCCCTTATTCGTTATGACCATTCGGCCACGTAACGCGCCGCGTCAAGATACCTGCGAGGAATTGTTCATGTATATCTGTGAATTGTCGTAACTTGACGCGTTACGTGTGTGAATGGACATAGCGAATAAAGCCCCTGAATACTCAGGGGCTTGATAAAAGAGAGGCTTATACAGGCCAGGAAAATATATACTCCTGTGACAATCTGTGGATAGCGGGACATCTGCTTTTTAATATTAATAATGCCCGATGAATTGGAAGGGAGCATGGATATATTTAATACTTCAAAACATTTATTCTAAGTAAGGCAATGTAACATAGGTAACACTTTTTCAAGGCAAATAGTTAAATGTCTCTTGAACAAGGAGAAATAATAAAATCTTAAAATAAGTATATACATATCCAAACCAAACCAAATAATGTATTTTTGAAAGGCAAGTGCCTAAACAAAATGGAACCAACTAAGCACTACATAAAACATTCTGAAAACAAACAAGCCATTACATAAATTAAAATAAATTCTTAGTTGAGTTTGAAAAAGATAGTTATATTATCGTTGTATATAGAGTTCTTCACTCACAAAAAAATTAAATACTTTCTGACTCTACCGGGTGCATCGAAAATACGCCCGTTAGAGAAGACGGCACTGAGAAACTTTACGGGGATGTCAGATGGTTTGAGTCTTGATATATGGTCTGTGGTTTGAGTGGTCCATTAGTAATAAACGTATATTTTTTTATTGAGACTGGTGGTGCCACCCCATGGCTCTTGAGTCATGTGATTCTTGTGTGAATGAATTTTTATTCGTGCTTCTGTTAGTTATTTTTATATTACTGGCTATAGGCCAATGCTGCGGCCGCTTTCCCTGCGCATGCGCATGTCCAATTCTTAATGATGGACAGACCGACGGAGAAACTGAGATATCTCGCGCTATTTGCGGTGTACACTCGATTATTTTCGCACGAGCCACTTTATTGCAGTTCGGGATTTCAGAACCAGGATTTTGAACTTTTTTTTTATCTACGTTGGTCCCGCATACATTTCCGTGAACATTAGTTCAGTCATTTTTACGCTTTGGTAGCAGTAGTTCGGTTGTAGTCTGGTTACCGGACTATTGCAACTTTTCAGTGTCAATAGTCCGATTGGGACAATGCACCGAACTATTGCTACCCTTTACTCTTCTTTAAAAAGGGGATAACACCTTTTTAAAGAACTACCGACCTCTTTTACTCTGGAGCCACGTCTATAAGATGTCATCTCAAATCTATATGAGAAGACATTTGACTCCGTTGAAACTTGGCCGGTTCTAGAGTATTTTCAACGTGGTCAAGTGGACTGGCGATACATCGAAGTGCTGAGGTTTCTGGATGATGCCGCGACTATGAGTGTCCAAGTACAAAACCAGCAGTCTTACAGCAGCACTCAGCAGTGAGACAGGGGGATGTTATATCCCCAAAACTGTTCACTAGTTCCCTGAAAGAGAAGCTTAAGACGCTGAATTAGAAGGGAATGGGAATTAATATCAATGGAGAGAATATCTCACACTTACGATTTGCCGAAGATATCGTCTTAATGGTGGAGTCAAGCTCTGCGGTATCTGCGACGAGAAAAAATAGCGCAATTTCTCGAACGCTGCCCATCCGAGTTGTATTCGTCGGTTGACCTCTTTGTCGATGTTGGATCTTCCCAGTTAATCGTCTGACCCAAGTAGACATAGTGATCAAAAGCTTCGATAATATCGTTCCCAACATAAACCGGCATGGGTGCGACATGGGTATTTGGCATGATGTTCGTCTTACCCATGTTCATTTTAAGACCTACCTGTTCGGAAACAATATTGAGGTCACTGAGCATTGTGCTTTAGGTCTTCCAGGGTTTCTGTCATGATGACTATATTATCGGCAAATCGAAGGTGAATGCAGTGATGCATTCGTCATTGATGTTAATTCAATATCGATTTTAAACTCTCCCTTTCTCACCCCTTTTTGCAAATTGATAGAATTCGTGCTCCGATCTTGGAGGCGGACAGTCATGGTGGCCTTGCTGTACAAACACTTCAAAACTTTTGACACTTCAACACTTGATCGAATACTATTCACATAATCAAAAATTATTATTCAATATTTATTAATTAATAATGACAAATGAGGCGTAAACGGCGTTTTTAAATATAAATTAACCATAAATTCGCCAACAATTATTATTTAATGAATTTCCTAATAGGCTTCACTTACATGTAGTGTACAGCCGGCCAATGATCTAAAATGGCATGCTGTCGATAGCTAATAGATTTCATCACGATAAAGTAGACGAACTGCGTCGAGTAGACGGGATTATTGCATCTGTCTGCGCAGATTAACGACCCCACTGCAGACCTGTCTGGGAAATAAGATCAGATTTTTTACTAAGGTTTTGATTTACATGAATATGCTTAGAGATAGAACGATTAAGTCGTTTGGTATGGTCTATAACAGCGTCTTCAATTAATTTTCTGTAAAAATTGACCCTGTTCTCTAAAAACTTGCCTCATTTAGTTATTTTTCAGAAGACTTCCAAGTCTTAGAATTTGGATCAAAATTAGTTAGAACTGATACAAACTAGGGAAATTCCTATGCATAGAAGTAATTATTGCTGTACATGTGCCATAATATTAGGATATAAAATAATATAATATATGAACAAGAAATGAAATAGACCTACTTACTCATCATCATCATCATCAGCTTATTACTTGTCCACTGCTGGACGTAGGCCTGGAGTGTCGACCTGAGAAAGGCGGCCGGCAGAAAATGGCATGAAAAGAGCCGATGACTGGGCTATGTGGCGTTCATTAGGAAAGGCCTATGTCCAGCAGTGGACGAATACAGGCTGATGATGATGATAATGAGCTTCAACATGTTTGCACCCGCAGCATAAACAAAATAAATTACTCATAAAAAGGAAGCTTGCATAACTGAACCGTCGAAATAAGTTCAAATGGGTGACATAACGGCACTCTTATTTCCAGCACCGTAAGGACGATTTTTGGGCCTTATTTGCGTAGCTTTCTAAACGCGCCCTGAATGCGTATAGGGTTATCCGTTGATCGCGTATCTGCCTAAATGGGTGGATCCGTTTGCGCTACGTTTTAGTGCCGACACATATACATACCTAATTAGTGTAATGGCTAGTGCAGGCTCACCTCACTGTACTTACTCAAGTACGTACAGTAGGTTTAGCCTGCACTAGTCAAGGGAAATTTTCCCTTTTGCTAACTAACCTTTCCATACTAAAGTTTTCCATTACAGCCCAACTCGAATTCTTCTCAGTTTTCCTCGAGAATTTTGTAAATTCACAAGTCTCCTTACTCAAAAAATGGAAGTGTTAGATCTGGAATGTAATACTTGCCACAGTCTTTGTAATACTTCCCGAAAATTAAGAAATACCTACTTAATTAACTTTTTGGACGATATTGAGACTTTGGCAGACTTTGGTTTGGTCTTTGCTGCCAGCTGAGCTTAGTGTCACAGGTTCAGATCCTGTCTGGAGAAAATATTTATATGATGACCATAAATTGTTTGTTCTCGTGTCTTGATGTTTGAAGTGTGTTGATGTGAGTCCATGCTCCCCGCAACACAGATAATCCTAGTGCAGGGGTATGAGTGTTTATATAGGTATGTTAAAAGACATTATTTTGGACATAAAAGCAAATATACTTACTAGTGATGATTTTAGATCAACAGTTTACAAATATTTACAGAAACATCTAGTGACATTATAAAAATCTATGTTGAATCTGGATCAAGCACCGAACGTGACGAACCGAGGAAGCTCTCGAGTCTTGACCTGCGCAAGCGCGGCCGGCAAGCCGACCCGACCGTGAAGCCACTGCCATTGATAATAAACAGTTACTATGGCACTGCTATTCAATTACTGCTGTGATGGAGCCGTCGCCGCTGCGATTACTGCTGTGATGGAGCCGTCGCCGCTGCGATTACTGTTGTGATGGAGCCGTCGCCGCTGCGATTACACGGATCATTTGTCTATGACAAGTTGGATATAATTGTTTTCAATAAGATTTCTTTTGTTTAGTTTGACGAGCAATTTTGGAAGCCGTATTCTTATTTAGTCATGTTTTGATCAACAGGCTCTAATTTAGTTGTTAGTAAGTACACTTTAAGTTTTTCCTGAAAAAGTGTAAAATTTGGCACAAACGTACACGCTACTCGCGCCACAGAATAAATAATATGTTCGCGTACGATGGTTCCGTACTTCTATGAGGATTGGGGAACCCCTTTATTTATTTACTTTTTAATATTATTTATTGGAATATATTACGTGAATACTTCAACCGGCTTTTTAATACGATTCAAAATATACAGCCTTTAAAGATAGGACAGGCGTAAGCACGGACAGACACATCAAACACAAAAATCCGAAACCCGAGAACATACTACGGATGATACAAATGTTACCCGCGGCCAGGATACAAGACTGGGAACAAGTTTGGAAGGCAGGTCCAGTACCAACTGCGGCAGAGCGTCTTCAAAAATTTTGCAGTTCTTCAAGTTAAGTTTTCTTACTGGCTGTTACATATAATGAGATATATATATGAGTCATCATTACATAACGAATAAGTTTAAGAATGGCTTCATCATCAAATCATAATGTTTACTCTCCTGGTTGTCGTGCTTGCAGACACATTAACGACTTCAATTACTTCGAGTGTGGTCGTTAAATCATTTAGTCGTTCTGCTGTGTCACTGGTGCCATGCTCGTTGTGGCATTAATGTGAAGTTATGCACACAATTTAGACAGACATTACATTTAGTCGTTCTGCCGTGTCACTGGTGCCATGCTCGTTGTGGCATTAATGTGAAGTTATGCACACAATTTAGACAGACATTACATTTAGTCGTTCTGCCGTGTCACTGGTGCCATGCTCGTTGTGGCATTAATGTGAAGTTATGCACACAATTTAGACAGACATTACATTTAGGCGTTCTGCCGTGTCACTGGTGCCATGCTCGTTGTGGCATTAATGTGAAGTTATGCACACAATTTAGACAGACATTACATTTAGTCGTTCTGCCGTGTCACTGGTGCCATGCTCGTTGTGGCATTAATGTGAAGTTATGCACACAATTTAGACAGACATTACATTTAGTCGTTCTGCTGTGTCACTGGTGCCATGCTCGTCGTGGCATTAATGTGAAGTTATGCACACAATTTAGACAGACATTACATTTAGTCGTTCTGCCGTGTCACTGGTGCCATGCTCGTTGTGGCATTAATGTGAAGTTATGCACACAATTTAGACAGACATTACATTTAGTCGTTCTGCCGTGTCACTGGTGCCATGCTCGTTGTGGCATTAATGTGAAGTTATGCACACAATTTAGACAGACATTACATTTAGTAGTTCTGCCGTGTCCCTGGTGCCATGCTCGTTGTGGCATTAATGTGAAGTTATGCACACAATTTAGACAGACATAACATTTAGTCGTTCTGCCGTGTCAGTGGTGCCATGCTCCTTGTGGCATTAATGTGAAGTTATGCACACAATTTAGACAGACATTACATTTAGTCGTTCTGCCGTGTCACTGGTGCCATGCTCGTTGTGGCATAAATGTGAAGTTATGCACACAATTTAGACAAACATTACATTTAGTCGTTCTGCCGTGTCACTGGTGCCATGCTCGTTGTGGCATTAATGTGAAGTTATGCACACAATTTAGACAGACATTACATGTAGTCGTTCTGCCGTGTCACTGGTGCCATGCTCGTTGTGGCATTAATGTGAAGTTATGCACACAATTTAGACAGACATTACATTTAGTCGTTCTGCCGTGTCACTGGTGCCATGCTCGTTGTGGCATTAATGTGAAGTTATGCACACAATTTAGACAGACATTACATTTAGTAGTTCTGCCGTGTCCCTGGTGCCATGCTCTTTGTGGCATTAATGTGAAGTTATGCACACAATTTAGACAGACATAACATTTAGTCGTTCTGCCGTATCAGTGGTGCCATGCTCGTTGTGGCATTAATGTGAAGTTATGCACACAATTTAGACAGACATTACATTTAGTCGTTCTGCCGTGTCACTGGTGCCATGCTCGTTGTGGCATTAATGTGAAGTTATGCACACAATTTAGACAAACATTACATTTAGTCGTTCTGCCGTGTCACTGGTGCCATGCTCGTTGTGGCATTAATGTGAAGTTATGCACACAATTTAGACAGACATTACATTTAGTCGTTCTGCCGTGTCACTGGTGCCATGCTCGTTGTGGCATTAATGTGAAGTTATGCACACAATTTAGACAGACATTACATTTAGTCGTTCTGCCGTGTCACTGGTGCCATGCTCGTTGTGGCATTAATGTGAAGTTATGCACACAATTTAGACAGACATTACATTTTTCCAAATCAAGATTTTTAGAAGTTCCTACTAATTGATTAGACATTTAATAAATACCCTCCGAAGAGTAGCCAGGTGATTTCCTGTTCATGAAATGCTTGAAACAAGGTTTATGTCAAGGAAATCCCCTGGCTACGCTTCTGAAGGTGTTTTTTTTATTGTCTAGTCTATCAGTAGATTAGTTACTACTACTAGTAGTACTAAGTAGTAGGTATCTTGTTTTGAAATATGTAATTTCGATCTAAATTGTGAGCACAACTTCACACAGTTAATTCCACAATGCAAAAAATATTATGATATATTTTTACATGACTGCCCAAAAAAAAGGAGAATTATGATTTATGCATTCATGTATATTTGTATGTATGTGAGTTTCTTTATTCCACCATGACTTTGAAATGTCTGAACAGATTTAGACGTATCGTTAGAATCCTTACTTCCCCCAGAGTAACATAGGGTTTTTTTTTAAATATTCAATATGGCGGCAGTATGGCTCCATTTACCACTGCAAAAAATATATATTTTTTCTTCGATTTTTACAATATGGGTTGAAGGCCTTGTTAAGCACATTCCAATAATATATAATTTATTGGCATAAGTTTACTTTTGGCGGTAGGCGTGTTTTTTTTAGCTTTTAAGCTAGTTATTTTATTAATTTCCTCGGAATGTCGTCTGCTTCTTTTATTAAATTAAATTCATTCTTTCTTTTACTTGCTTAGGTCAAGAATGTATTACAAGCTAGTTTAAATTAGATAATTTAAAATAAAAAATAAGAATACTTAGTTCAACATAATTTTCTCTTCTGGTCAGTAAACGTCTGGTGTAAGTTTACCCGGGCCTGCACTGGCCTGCAGTCACATAATAAATAAAAGCTGCAGTCTCGACATAAATAGCGATTGCTGTACAACCAAAAATCGGTCGCAAAATCCTAAAGATCCCATATTTGCTAGTCTTTGCAGTACAGATATCGATGACAATCGTTACCATTGACAGACTGACAGACAAGCCCAGTTGTAGACATTTTGCTAAATCTTTATTTTCTCTATATTTTTTCTAGATGTACCGCTATAAGCTTGTTGACTCAATACGGAATCAAAACATCTAGTTTTTGTGGAATCTACAGAAATGTACAACTTTCCTCCCGGACCTGCTCGTAGGGCAGTGACCACTTTCATATTGAATCCAAGACATCGAAACATAGGCGCACCTTATCTCAATAAGAAAATAAAAGGTAAGGTAAGTTTCTTTAGGTGGTGCGAGAAATACACCTACTCCACATAAGTTATAATTCTGACCAAGTACTAAGAACTCACACAAAGTAATGGAACTCAAATAGTTTTGAAATGTTTCCGTAAACAACATGCCACTTTCATTCCGATTTAAATAATTTATGTATTACCATAAGTAGAGGATAATCTTTATGAATATGGTGAGCTAGCAGAATAAAAGTAAGCGTAAGTAAGAATTACCATACGAACGCGCGTCGCTCTCCGCATTCAATTTGCGATATAGTAATACGAATATCTTGACAATGACAATCCAAATGTATTGAGATCATGAACTACGAAGAGAAACTCATATACACGCACATCGATATATATGTACTAGTATACATAATATGTTCTAGTACTGGATGGACTCACCTAATTATACACTTATACAAAATATTATAAACAGGAAAGATAAATTTATTAATTTGGCGAAAAATAAAGGATCTCAATATTTTGACAAATAAAATGCAGCCTATTTTACTCTCTTTCTTTAGATGGAAGAATTTTTACAATCGGCTCATTATTTTTTGATTTTATCTAATACAGACAAACAAACATAGTCAAGTATCAAGGTGTCAAAAAATTGCCTATAAAAATGTCTAATACTCGCCTTATGGAATGGAATAACATGTTGCCGTGGTAACGAAATAATAATAAGTCTGTCAAAAAGCACCGCGAGCGTCGCTGCCAACGATTTTGAATTACGCTTACTGGCGTTTTTTTTGGAGGTTACTTACGCGCGACGGGTATAAAAATGTTAAAAGAAAAATGCCGCGGTGTGAGCGCTACCCATGCGAAGCCGGGGCGAGTCACTAGTAAATCCATAAAAGATGATCACTATTCATTTGGGGGCTTAGAAAGTTAGTTTTTGCTGATAGCTAAAGGGAACCACGCGGGAAGGCATATGCTGTTCGGGGTTCCTCTTGCTGACACCAACGTTAGGATGATGGAAGTATCTTATGATAGCTAAAGGGAACCACGCGGGAAGGCATATGCTGTTCGGGGTTCCTCTTGCTGACACCAACGTTAGGATGATGGAAGTATCTTATGATAGCTAAAGGGAACCACGCGGGAAGGCATATGCTGTTCGGGGTTCCTCTTGCTGACACCAACGTTAGGATGATGGAAGTATCTTATGATAGCTAAAGGGAACCACGCGGGAAGGCATATGCTGTTCGGGGTTCCTCTTGCTGACACCAACGTTAGGATGATGGAAGTATCTTATGATAGCTAAAGGGAACCACGCGGGAAGGCATATGCTGTTCGGGGTTCCTCTTGCTGACACCAACGTTAGGATGATGGAAGTATCTTATGATAGCTAAAGGGAACCACGCGGGAAGGCATATGCTGTTCGGGGTTCCTCTTGCTGACACCAACGTTAGGATGATGGAAGTATCTTATGATAGCTAAAGGGAACCACGCGGGAAGGCATATGCTGTTCGGGGTTCCTCTTGCTGACACCAACGTTAGGATGATGAAAGTATCTTATGTGTTACTCCAGGGTATAAGCTATCTCCATTCCAAATTTCACCAAAATCCGTTCAGCCACTTGAGAGTGAAGTATGATGATGATGGTGATGATGAAAATTTTATATAACCCCCGACCCACCACCTCCCATTATAGCTTAGAACCGTCCTGTTTACCTTAGCTTTCAAACATAAAAACCGCAGCTAAATCGGTCCATTCGTTTGGAAGCTACGATTCTCACCCCCCCCCCCCCCCCCTTTCTCAACCATGTTCGCACGAATAGCAAGTATTAATGGTACTTGACTAATCAAAGTTCACGACATTATATTCACTGAAACCCGATAATTTGGCCGCAACATTAATATTTAGTATACGAACAAACATACGCGCCAGTTAATAACTCCAGTTGTTGGCCTACCCGGTTATCCGAGCTGCAACTTCCTCCGAAACAACTAAACCGCAAGTAACCCACTTATCCATTCACTTCCCTGATCCACTCCCACGCTTGCGTCATGGACAGTGAACACACAAACACATAAACTTACACGTTTTATGTAGATTACTTGTTACTGGAGTCTTCCTGCTGCCACTAAAATCAACTAATCTGCTCTATGTTGCAGCAGTTGTCTATTGGTTTCAATCCTAAGATCTCGGACCTTTTTGTTTTATAACAATTTTAGATGACGCTTCGCTAGAATAAAGCATTGCAGTAATAAGTATTTAGACAGTTATGATGCTCCTTGCATACCATGATCTATCACAGACTAACTGATCATAACTTTTGTAGAAGGGTCACTGGCATGGCGGTGTTTATCGTGTATCTACTGTTACACACTCTTACTAAAGTCGCTGTACTACAGTAATCTAACCACTGAACTTGCCAGCTCATAATATGCCAAGAGATATTGTGATGATATCCTCACAAGTGTGACGCAATCGGTTCCGCTTTCCGTGCGGCGGCGCCGCGCCGAATTTAATTACTTACCGCACACTTTCACGATGCGCACGCGCCGAAGACGGATACACTCGCTGGAATGCTGAAATACGGCGTTAGGTACGATTATGAACAACAAAACATGTTTTTAAATTGATCCAATATCATAAACAAGCACAAATGGAAAAATTACATACATAACCCCTAACACCTCTTTATACCTAAGAACCATCTCGATAACATCAGCTTTCAAAATTGGTCCATTCGTTTGGGAGCTATAATCCCCCCCTCCCCCTATCGCCCCTCTCCCATTATAGCTAAGAACCATCTCGATCACATCAGCTTTCAAACAAATAAAACCGCATCAAAATCGGTCAATTCGTTCGGTAGCTACGATGCCACTGACAAACACACACCCTAAACTAATAACGCCCCTCTCTTTTCGCTTCGGGGGTGGTTTAAAACGCAAACATTAGTCTCAAAAGGTATCTCCATTTATTTGGCACTAGCTGTGCCCGCGGCTTCGCCCCCGTGGACATTTCATTTAAAAGTTGCCCACACGTGTTATTCCAGGACCAAAAGTACCTAATAAAGTACAATATACTACATTTCTTCAAAATTCGTTCAGCTATCAATTAGTTAATTATCGATTGCTCGGCATCTAATAGTCGGATTAAGATACCAAGTACCCCAGTTTTTAAGTTAAACCTTAAGCTATCCAACAGTGAAAACTGCATCGCAATCTTTTTCAAATCAAGATTTTACGTGATACGTGAATAAACATACAGACAGAGACGATTAAAAAAGAGAAGCTTAGTAACCTAGACATTTTTTTTATTGTACAGACATTTTCATTCTTACTGCTTTATTATAAGTATAGATAGATAGATATAGATAGATAGATAGTTCACCAGCCATCTTATAAATAAATATCGTCGCCCCACCTAGCTGGAGGGCGCCTTACACTACGTTTACCAAGCCGCAGTCTCCACTCAAGAACACGTCTACCCCAACGGTTATCAGCCCTTCAACAAATATGACCAGCCCACTGACACCTCAGCTTACTAATCCTAAGTCGACAACTTTGGTTCTCTGCCGGATCACCTCATTCCGGATACGATATTTAAGAGAAACTCCGAGCATAGCCCTTTCCATAGTCCACTAAGCGACCTTAAAATTGGTGGACTAGTCGTACCGTGAGTATCTACGACTCGGCCCCGTATGTCATAACAGTTAGGACACACTGGTTGAAGACTTTTGTCTTCAAACTTTGCGGTATTGGTGACGAAAAGACTCGACGAAGTTTCGCAAATGCTGCCCAGCCCAGCTGTATTCTTTTGCGGGTCTCTCTCTCTCTCCAAGTTGTTTTTACCTAGTTGCAAAGTTTGCCCCAGATAAACATTTGGCTCCGGAATAATATGTTCGTTGAACATAACCTTTGTTTTGTCCAAGTTCATCCGGAGACTAATGCTTTGAGAAGAATCAGCTAGGCTGTCCAACATCTGTTGCAAGTCCCGCAACGTTTCTGCCACAATGACAATATCATCTGCGAATCTCAAGTGTGAGATGCACTTACCGTTAATGTTAATTCCACATCCTTTCCAGTCCAGGGTCTTAAACATATCCTCCGATGCATTTGAGAACAATTTCGGAGAAATAACGTCCCCTTGTCTCACACCTCGATGCAGGGAGATATGCTTAGTGTGCTGGTTCTCTACTTGGACGGTAATTGTTGCGACTTCATACAGACATCTCTCTCTAGAGAAATCTATGCCTCCATTTAGTTGTTACTTGTGTTGAAAATTGACATAATTCCCTGTATCTAGTAACATTATAGCGAAGCTATTATAGCTTAGAAAAACTTTTCAAAGTACCTAATTACAATATTTCTCGTGAAATAAGTAGGTATACTGCGATTTAGAAAGCACCCTGAAGCCATAGATAATGTTAACAGCGACAAATAACGTAAATCACCTTTCTGTCGTAATGATAGTAAATGTCACATAAACTGTCAAACCATTGACAGCAGGAAAATATAGTCTAGGTCTAGGTAGACTTCATGAATCAATAATTTATTGGCAAACTACGATAATTAATTTTAAAAGGCAATCTCATTAACTTTTCATATTAATCTATCATGAATCGAATTAGCCGTAAAGAGAGGCTCGATTAATCGATGAATTGAAATGTCTGAAACAAGGCCAGAGTTAAGTTCAAATGCATCGAGTCACGACCGCGGGTGTTGATAGCATAATCGAAACGTGATTATAATTAATTAATATTGAATTATAGAGTAAGATGTCAGACATGCGGGGCAAGGATAACGCTCACTTAACGGATTAGGTTCATTTAGAAAGGGTAAAGGCATCAACTTATAAAGTTCAACAAATATAGGCTCGGTGGTGGGGGCGGTCGGGGGCGGGACGAACGGTGGCGGATATAGGTTAAATACAACATTATTTGAAACCAACTGTAGTAGCGGCTTTGCCCGCGTGTTCATTTCCCTGGTCCTGGACTAACATAAGTAGTGTTACTTTTAGTAACACTACTTATGCAAACTAGTACTTATGTTAGTGTCCAGGACCAAAATTACCCATAAATTTAAATTTGTTACATTTCATCAAAATTCGTACAGGCGTCGATTCCTTTTTTCAGATTGATATACAACACCAGATTTTAAGTCATTTTTTACCCTCACTTTCTTTTAACAGGGTTATAATGTATTGTTCTTCAACAGTTAAAGATTTACGCGTAATATATGGTCTCCAAGAAATATCCCGTAAGTGCTTTGCTTCATTTCATGCAATTATACGCCTATAAAATTTTCTCCCCACTCATACCAAAATCACATTAGTAAACTCGTTTCTCCTTATTTATTTTATCTTTAGCATACAAATACAATGTACTTAATGCTAAGTAGCATTTTCTACCAGTCAGTCCCATTCTTGACTAAGCTAACTGAAGACCGCTTACACTGTATCCGTTTCATCTTGACTAAGCTAACTGAAGACCGCTTACACTGTATCCGTTTCATCTATGGCCTCAGAAAGTATGATCACGTGTCTGAGTACAGATCCAAACTGAAATGGCTCTCTATCCGTGAGCGACGAAATCTTAGAATTCTTTGTCTTTTATTTTCCGTCCTAAAGACCGTAACTTACCTGAATACTGAAAATCTAAATTGAACTTCCTATCAAACACTCATAGCAAGCAACTTCGCAGTAGCCACTCCTGTTTATACCTCTTCTTTTCTTGATCATTCTTTCCAGGTTTCAGCAGTCCGTCACTGGAACTCACTTGCAAATGACATCAGAAAATGTCTAACTCAAGAAAGTTTTAAATGGTTTACGTGAGAGCATTTCTTAAAGACTTCCAAAAAGTAGCTGCTTCGTCGGTAGTCGCCGTCACCGTGTCGTATAAAACACAGAATGCTTGTATATTCTTTAGAAATAACGAGTGTTGAAATCATTAACTGTACGAGTACATAAAACAATTAACTTGTCTGTCGGCCTGAGTCGTTTACACTGAAGTGTGGTGCGGGCGGCGCGGAGTCGTATCGTAACCGACTGCCGCGGACGCCAGCGCAGTGGTCTGCCTGCTGAATGCTTGATGATCGTGCAAATGTAATTCAAACATACATAAAAGTATTAAAACAAGACTTCACATACATAGAATATACATAGAAGGTAATGTAGATAGAAACAGTACCGATGAACCGCCTAAATTATGTGAGAATAGAGAAAATATTGAAGAGGGCTCAAACTTGCCTCAAACCAATGAAATAACATCGTTCACTCTGGTCTGGACTTATAATCCTATTGAAAACAGAGAGAAGACCTTGTAAATGAATAGTTAGCGAGCTTAGAGCAGAAGTTACAGTGCTTCTGTTCTTTACTTAAAACAAGACATAAGTTCAAAAACTATAATCCGACTACGGTCGGGTAAAAATAGGCTATGACACTATTGCGATAAAGACGAATCGATTGATACCTCGCTTGTCAAAATCAGACCAAGATTTTAGTTTGAACAAATAACTCTTCCAATGCTTCGTAGCGGTCGGGTAAAAAATAAAGCCGATGACACTAAATGAAGACGAATCGATAAATACCTCGCTTGTCAAAATCGAATAGGGGCGACCCTATGGTGGAACCTGCACATACATACATACATACATACATACATACATACATACATACATACATACATACATACATACATAGACTGTTAAACTCATTATCCTTCCATTGCTTCACCATAGTCATGTAAAAAACTAATAAAATGAAGCATTCGCGTTTCACGGATTAGTTGTACCAGGCAATCATAAACTACATAAAGCTCAATAAAAGTCTGCTATTTACTAAAACTTACTTTTCTTTTCAACAGTACCTACTTTCGGCCGCGAGCTTAGGCCATAAAATCGACGCAGAGAGACTGAAGTCCAGAGTCCAGACTCAAAACAATTTAATTGGGTTGGTAATTGCCTGGGCGTCACTCTACTCTACATAAAAGGCGCGTTAGCTGAAACTCATGTCCTTTGCACATCATTAAACTAGTGGCTCTGTGAGCTGTAGACCTCGAGCGTACAAACATCCGAACATACGAAATAATTGTTGCTCAAGCTGAAACAGAGACTTCGCTCGCGCTCGGTCAATAACTTATACAAGCTGATGATGTTTTACTTGTAACATTCCCAAGAGGGTTTCCCTCATTGCCCGCACTACCTCACCCACTGAGTCATGCATGAGTCCACTTCGCCTGCTATCTCTCGGTTAGCTTAGCGCCCTAATCAGCGGTTAAGTTTGTCTGGCGACTGGCGGGCGTGCGTGCAATTACGAATGTAGGTTATCTCGTGCCATGTTAATGTCCAGCTTAGCGTCTCGTTCTTACCTTGGTTTGTGCGTTCGCTTAGAATAATTGTTATTGTTGTTGTTATGAGTACTAACTAGTACTATTCGTTAACTTAGAGTTACCTCTTATAAGGTTAACCCAAAAAATATATATATTTATTTTAATAAAACTAAAAAATATGGGATTATCTGAAAGACAGCCCAGCCGTCTGTCACTATATCTACACCAGTTAAGAATAAGAACGTTGGCTGCCCAAAATTGTATTACCATAAAAAACGTTAACATCTGTTCTTGTCTCACATGTTATCTTCCAGGAGGTATTCTTGCCGTAAACAAACTAAGTGTTTAGGTACTACATGCTATTGTTTTAACTGACACAATTATTGCTAATAATTATGTTTAACCGATGTTTACTTAAAATTTAAACTAAATTGAGTAAATAGAGACGATGACTTTGATGTTACCCAATATTTTTTACTTGTTCTACCAGGCGTGCAGGCCAGCTAGTCTCGCCATACTTAGTGGTGCATGACCACGACTACCAGGGCATTAGGTTACCAAAGAGTTCGCATGCACCGCTATGGCATCTCTACTAGGCGTATCAGTCAATGCACTGCTTAATGATGCGTAACTGCATCTACCAGGGCATTAGGTTACGGAGGAGTTTGCATGCGCAGTACCGCTACGCCGCAGATTAGTTGTGAGTTGGTATAGCATCTCGCTTTCATCATCGCGGTCAATGGAGCGTTGATGTGGTTAGAATCTACTCTGGTATGGTAATGGTTTTGGGATAGCTAAGTGTTGCAGTTGAAGGAATCTGTTTAATTTGCAAAGCGTGTTTTGTTTCTACGAGTATGTTTGCACTTTGCAATACGAAAGGAAAATACTTACCTACATTTTAATGAAGACCGCAGAATAAGTTTATGAAAGATTACATACAGATTTTGAGGGAAATAGAAATACCGCGAACAAACTGACGTTCTAAGTGCAAGCTGCAGCAAGCTTTTTTGAAAAATATCTAAAATAATCTTCAATTAAATAAACAAATAATGCTCTAAGTTTAAGGAAGATTACGGTAGTAGAGTTCTTGCTTTGGATTCATAAAAACAAGAAAGTTGAAACAAAAAAATATGTTTATTATTATTCCCATTTCCCAAAGTACCAGGACGTCATAACAAGGAGTGGTTAACTGGTCTGATAGGCCATTTCCCTCGTAAGCGGTCACTTTATGCGCGTAGGCGTAATAAACTTGTATTGTTGTCGCTGTGGCTGTTTGTCAATCTGTTATTGCAAGGGGCTTATGCCCTCAAACCTTTTTCGTTGGGTTTCAGATACGAAGAAAGTCTTGAATGTCTTGTATTTGCTTTACTTCTCCACGACATCCTTGCATTGCAATTCTTTTGAAACAAGCATGTTATTCTCAATTACCTAACAAAGATCGTTGGGGAACTCAATCTTTTTTTATGCACCCATTTATGTTGTTATGTATGTCAGAGATTACCTCTTACCTGCAAACCGGGGTAAAAGTTAAGTCTGTTAAGAAAATTTTACTAATTGAATTCCTATGTAGGTACATGTAACAAGGTTTTGTTTTGATAATAGCCAGTGATATTAGATATACTAACGGATGATAATAGCGATCTGGAAAAGTTTGTTAAGTTCCTAAACCAAATAAAACCAAATGCACAGAATAAATAAAAGTACTACGCCAAATGTCTCACGAACAATTATCCGCACTCAGTTACACTCTTGCTAACTGTTTCATCTCCTCTATTATCCGCACTCAGTTACACTCTTGCTAACTGTTTCATTTCCTCTATTATCCGCACTCAGTTACACTCTTGCTAACTGTTTCATCTCCTCTATTATCCGCACTCAGTTACACTCTTGCTAACTGTTTCATCTCCTCTATTATCCGCACTCAGTTACACTCTTGCTAACTGTTTCATCTCCTCTATTATCCGCACTCAGTTACACTCTTGCTAACTGTTTCATCTCCTCTATTATATTATAACTGATTGATTACTAAACTAATAACGAGCTCACGCAGTGGCAGCCATTCACTCTGCAGTGCATAAGCCCAAGTGCACACTCGATATAGATATTATTTGATTATATAACGGCTCGCACACACAAGGGCGTCCATTGAATGGAGGCGCTCGATCCGTCAATGGGTTGTGAAACTAGTGAAGTGTGCTGCGGGGCTTCCGTAGTGTACTGTGGGGCAAGGTATGAGCGAGAACAGTTAAAATATACAAATAAACTAATAATATATACAAAAAATAAAACCCGACTACGGTAGTGTAGAAAATTGCCTGCCACTTATTAGCGAAGGAAGTACAACACGTTTGTACGAGCGTAAAGATATACTTTGCAAATTGAATCTATAAAATACCAAACGAATTTAAGTTTTTTTTCTATTTTGACATCTGACTTTTATAAACAAATTCCCACTCTCTATTTGAAAACTTGACAATGCTATGGTGGAACATCCTATCCATTTGTACGGCCGTCGGCTGTGTTTGCAACTACACAGACGGCCGACGCCGATATTTTCATGTTTGAATTAAAATTGTTCAACGAGGTCTAACAGCTGGAAGTCCAATGAAATTCTAGATGATTCAATATTAATTGCAAGACCACAGACTATTGATTGAATATTTAAACTGTAAATTGAAGAATTATTATTAGTTATAGAACTTAACTTTTGTTTTTGTGTATTTTTTTATTATTTTTATTTATGGTTGTAAAATGAATTGAAAATTAAAATCATTTAAAATATAATATTTGCACGTTTGCTTGCAGGCTGGAATACGGTGACTTTACAATGAACTTGAAATATGATTTAATAATATTTTATAGCAAATTAATGATCGATTATGATTAGTTATTTATTCATCCATATATTTTAATCCGTACACATAACTGAGTAGGTAGGTACCATTAGCAACATACAATTATTATAGGCTCATTTTGTCCTCGTCATATTTTCTGGTTCCTAGAAAAGCAAAAAATATTAAATTTGTTTATTCGTAGAAAATTATGTCGCCATAAGCTTTTGACACACAGACTTCCAGTCTACTGCTCAATTGTAACATTAGTAAGGCTGAATATTTATCTCTCGACCAAGCAAAATAAACATTTATTTCCCACCCTATATCGTCCACAGCGACTGCATCCTGTATCTTTGTCCCTTCGTATGCAATTTACGTGAACAAGACTGTAACCAGAAACTGTTTTTTTTTCTATTATTTATAGTATGCTTTTATTAGTAAAGCTTTATGCAACCGAAAACGTAGCGAGTTCGTAGAATTTAAACTTTAAACCGAAGAAATAAGTATTTTATTAGAATGTGAGAAGTTATGTGTATTGATAATCAGTTTCAGATCTTACTACATTAAGATAAGACTGAAAACGACTTGTTTGTTGGTAATGTATAGTAAGTCACAGAATAAATAATAGTACTAGCTAAGTAAGTGCAGTAACCTGATTCGTCCGTTGACGGACACAGTTCGAGCAACCCGGCCCGATTGTGTGCGCCAGGGTTTAGGTGTAAACCTGTCACTTGGGCATTAAGAAGTTCGGTTTAAGTTATTTCGGTAGCGGGGCGGGGGAGAGATGTATTTATAAATATTAGTTACTTTCCTATTTGTTAATTTTACCTAAATATTTGGAGATTGTTTGTGTAGAGTCTGGTCAGTAACAAAATTACTATGTAAGCAATGCATCCCAACGTTAGACCTAATACAATATTGTGTACCTAGTATTGAAGTTTCTACCACACTGAAAGCTGCAAGCGAGAAGGACTAAAAAAATACACGCACAAATATCTGACCGTAAAAAACAGCATTTCCGCTTACTTTAAATAAAAGAGTTAAATAATATAGTATATACACACACCGTGACATTGAATTCGATATTTTTCTTAAAAGTATGTACTCGTCCATGCAACAGAATGTAACTGTAGCACTAAATATTAAAAGTTCATAACTAATAAAAATAAAATTAGGCATTACTAAATAAGTCAACTTTTAACCTTGTTATCCCTACGACATGAGACAACCAATACCAGCGGCCGTGTAGCGTGCTTAGTGAAATAGACATTTCAGCTTATGGCTAATAACTTTTTGGTCAGTCACTTATATTTTTATTTTTTTGAATTGAATGCTGCTGTAGAACGATTCTAAATAATGGACTGAATGCGTGCATATAATGGACTGAATACGTGCATATAAGATAGTTATCTCATTCGATGTCACGGTAAGGCTCGGACCTTTCGCAATTGAATGCTGCTGTAGAACGATTCTAAATAATGGACTGAATACGTGCACATAAGATATTTATCTCATTCGATGTCAGGGTAAGGCTCGGACCTTTCGCAATTGAATGCTGCTGTAGAACGATTCTAAATAATGGACTGAATACGTGCATATAAGATAGTTATCTCATTCGATGTCACAGTAAGGCTCGGATCTTTCGCAATTGAATGCTGCTGTAGAACGATTCTAAATAATGGACTGAATACGTGCATATAAGATAGTTATCTCATTCGGTGTCACGGTAAGGCTCGGACCTTTCGCAATTAAATGCTGCTGTAGAACGATTCTAAATAATAGACTGAATACGTGCATATAAGATAGTTATCTCATTCGATGTCACGGTAAGGCTCGGACCTTTCGCAATTGAATGCTGCTGTAGAACGATTCTAAATAATGGACTGAATACGTGCATATAAGATAGTTATCTCATTCGGTGTCACGGTAAGGCTCGGACCTTTCGCAATTAAATGCTGCTGTAGAACGATTCTAAATAATAGACTGAATACGTACATATAAGATAGTTATCTCATTCGATGTCACGGTAAGGCTCGGACCTTTCGCAATTGAATGCTGCTGTAGAACGATTCTAAATAATGGACTGAATACTTGCATATAAGATAGTTATATCATTCGATGTCATGGTAAGGCTCGGACCTTTCGCAATTAAATGCTGCTGTAGAACGATTCTAAATAATGGACTGAATACGTGCATATAAGATAGTTATCTCATTCGATGTCACGGTAAGGCTCGGACCTTTCGCAATTAAATGCTGTTGTAGAATGATTCTAAATAATGGACTGAATACGTGCATATAAGATAGTTATCTCATTCGATGTCACGGTAAGGCTCGGACCTTTCGCAATTAAATGCTGCTGTAGAACGATTCTAAATAATGGACTGAATACGTGCATATAAGATAGTTATCTCATTCGATGTCACGGTAAGGCTCGGACCTTTCGCAAATGGCGGATTCAAAGTGAACTTAAAGATGAACTGACCGTAGATACTACCAGTCCACACGCATAACATTTCAAACATCCCAGAGCGACTCTCTGTTTGAGTCTCTCTACCTACTTGAGTTTAGATTTATGTGCAGATTTCTATGGAGACCTTTGTAACTCAAGAAAGAAAACGTATCATTAGGAATTTAAATGTGAAAATAATTTGCTTAATAGATCCTGAACGTAAAGTCATCCAGTGTTGCGAAATGATAAGTTCTAGATATACTTACTTAATCTGGGTAGGACTAGCCACATATCCATTAAACATAGCGAATTCACACGAGTTACTCCACAGCATCAATAAAAATTCTATATAGTTAATCTAAGAAATATCTTCGTAAATATAGCAAAGGCTTCACTCCACGGACCGCATCAATCATTGCATCAATCCATCAATCAATCAGCAGTTATTGAGCAGCACTGTACAAGGTCTGAGTTCATCGCGGAGTTGCAGGACTTGTGAGGCAATGGGCGAATTATTCAAGACTATAAGGCCTGCATTCCAGAATGGCATATTTTTGTCTTTAGCCTAGCGCTAGCGAAAGTTCTTGGCGAAAAATGAATTCTCTTACCTCTCTCATCTCAGTTGCGGCTATCAAACTACGAATGAAACTGAAGAGGATCGGCGTTAGAATCTATTAGAATTTGAAACTTAACATTAATTGAGCCGCCTAACTTCAAACTCAGTTCACTCCACTATCATGTGTGGACTTAGCTGAATTTGAAGTAGAGCAACATAATTTATCTTTCATAGGAGTCGAGCGTCTATACCTAAGTAATTGTGTATTGTACTGTGTTTATGGGTACTGTTAATGTTGCCAAAACTGTTTTTTTAAATTGTAATTGTAAACAAAATGTTTATACTTATAGTTTGTTTAATGTTTTAAATCTATACTTCTATACTATACTAATATTATAAAGAGTTTATTATAAAGTCACGTTATTTGTGAGTGTCCATAGGCTATATATTAAAATGACCACGCGTGCGAAGCCGCTGGCATCAGCTAGTGTATTATATATCCATACTCAAATACGGTGCCAAAACGTGGCCGCTCACCAAAAAGCACATAATTTTATGCATCTGCCTGGTAGATGCCTGGTAGATGCCTGGTAGACCGCAACCGCAAACCAAACGTCGAAATTTGACATAGCACCAAGGTAGAAGATGCAAGCAAAGTTGAAGTGATATCTGGCAAGACGGGATGAAAACAGGTGGACCAAGGCAGTCAGCGAATGGTATCCAACGAAGGGCTAAGACCTCGAGGCAGACCTCCCGCCCGATGGTCAGATGACATTGTGAGGACGCTGGAGGCCAATGGTTTAGATTAGCACAGGACCGAAAAGACGCGTGAACGAGAGGTGGCCTATACTCAGCACTGGGTGGATACGGGCTGATGAGATACATAGATGGAAATTTTTGCTATCACATTCCTCCGCGTCCGACCACAGCAGCGACCGCCACCCGACACCGAAAGAAAGTGAGTCCACTGCGGTCGCCTTCATCACAGTGTATAATAATAATGTACATCTAGATATCCAAAGCAAAATATAAAATTGAAACTTTGTTTGTTTGTTTAGGGAGCTTTCACGCGATAAAAAACAGGAAGTTTCCACGAGAAAACTGGAAAAACTGGAAAAATGTTGATTACTCGCTGTAAGAAACGGTTGCCAAGGAAACGAAATAACAAGTGTGTCAAAAAACATCAAGAGCATTGGTGCTATATCCACTTTTGCATTGGTTTTTAATATCCTAGAAGAACATAGGATGCTTTTTTCGCGATAAACAGTCGCGGGCGGGAAAGCTAGGACTTTTATTATGTAACCGTAAGGTTAAATCCTCAGCCCATTTAAAATCCTTAAATTAAAATAAATATATCCTAAATAACTAGCTTAAAAACTAAAAAACACGCCAAAAAAGAACTTATGCCAATAAATTATACACTGTTGGATTGTGCTTATCAAGGCCTTCAATTTGATATCCATATTGTAAAAATAGAAGTATTTTTTCGCATTTGGTAATGGAGCCATACAAAGAAAAAATTGTACTATTATTTATTCTGTGCTCGGGGTAAGGATGTAAGGATTCTAACGATACCCCATAAGTCTAAAACTGTTCAGGCATTTAAAAGTTTTGGTGGAATAAAGAAACTCACATACATACAAACATACGTGAATCCTAAAAAAACATTACACTCCTTTTTTTGGGCAGTCGTGTAAAAAGACAGGTGGGCCTTAATAATAGTCCACGCTTGCAAAGCCGGGGCTAACAGCCAGCCTCGATACAAACTAGCGACTGATCTGTGGTTTCATTTGTTCATTAGCGCCTGCGGCTTGCGGTTCAACATTGTAGTGCTTGTGACATGGGTACGCGGTTCTTAGGTTTCAATAGGTGATAAGAGAAATAATATGGATGCTTACATGTAAAATCAGAAAACTGATGCTGTACACAGTAAAAGAAACATTTAAAAATAAAACTAGTCGCCATGCCCCAATTAGATGTGCAGTCCTATCCATCCTGGGCCCTTATTCGCTATGACCATTCAAACACGTAGTGGGTGGACGGGTAAATGCGAATTACCCGTGCACCCACCAGTGGGTGAAGCCAGTGGGTGCACGGGGCATGCCCCAACGCGTCGCTTTGTGGAATCGTACGAACAAAACGCGGGCGGGTGGCGCGTTACGTGGCCGAGCGGTCATAGCGAATAAGGGCCCTGTCCTATCTATAGAGAGATTCTGGCATGGTGGCAAAAGTGTATTTTTAAGGTCCGTACTTCAAAAGGAACCCTCTTAGAATCACTTCGTTGTCCGTCTATCTGTCGGTCTGTCTGTCTTTCAAAACCCTATTTCTTAGGACTGGATATCAAGTTGAAATTAAACATATTTGACTCTCAGGTCCGCAATCCCTTGGAGCTATAAAAACCTAAGTCAACGCAACCAAAAGACATGTACGGCCATTTATGCCGCATATTTTGACACTCACAAGGGAATCATACTTCCCGTTGACCTAGAATCATGAAATTTGGCAAGAAGCAATGTCTTATAGCAACTAGTAAAGGAAAAAAAAACGAAAACCCTACAGTAGTTGTAACAACTTTACCTTTGGTGCGCGAGTCCGACTCGCACTTGGACGGTTTTTTAATATACAGTCAGGGAATAAAATCGCTGTCTCGCCATCGCGATCGCGTTGGTCTGTATAAATAACTCTAAGAAACCGACAGCAACATTAAATTCACAATCAACAACATGAAATTTCAAGTGCTATCTTACATCTCTATAATAGATCATAATAATACTCTATCTCATGGCGTCACTACCATGTCTGAGATCTACAGATAGATGGTAGAGCACGCAGTACCTGTTGAGTATTCTATTGTAGAGACTAAGGACTCCCACTTCCTGGGTCAATGCCATAAGACGTGCCTCTATTGAAAATTATTACGACTCTACCTTCGTAATAGATAGGTAGAGTAAGAATGACTACGTTGAGATTTATCTGTATATCTACATTAAATATATATAATAATACTATTTTGATTGATCGATAGATAATATCTGCCATCTCAGTCGGTAGAGACTTCCCAGGTCGAGCAAGAAATAATTTGATATCTTACGCTAGAAAATAAATAGGTAGTGACTGGTAAGACCTAGGAGTCGTCAAACCTATCTTCAAGATCTGTTTAGTTGGATAACAAAGCAAGGGTTCATGTAATCTGAGAACTCTTCGGAGAGTTATTTATTATGTAATGTGTAATACACATATAGTAAATTCCTGCAAGTTTTGAGTCGCTCTTATAGTGCCTTAATGGAACATTAGGAACATAGGTACGAGAGGGTAATTTAAGCAATGTATAATTTGTAGTTCAATCAGTCAATTTACGGATATAGGAAGAATCTTTAACTGCCTTCAGTCAAAACGTTGTCTTTTCAAATGTTGTGTTTTGGAAGTTCCTTTCTGCAAGACTCTGAAGTTCCTTTCTGCAAGACTCTGAAGTTCCTTTCTGCAAGACTCTGAAGTTCCTTTCTGCAAGACTCTGAAGTTCCTTTCTGCAAGACTCTGAAGTTCCTTTCTGCAAGACTCTAAAGTTCCTTTCTGCAAGACTCTGAAGTTCCTTTCTGCAAGACTCTAAAGTTCCTTTCTGCAAGACTCTGAAGTTCCTTTCTGCAATACTCTGAAGTTCCTTTCTGCAAGACTCTGAAGTTCCTTTCTGCAAGACTCTGAAGTTCCTTTCTGCAAGACTCTGAAGTTCCTTTCTGCAAGACTCTGAAGAAATATGTGGTATTTCTTCGTTTGGCAGTAGTTCAACGCAACATTACTTGCTGCTCTATTTTAAACAGCAATTGGAATTACTGAGCACTGAATAAATTATAGTACAGGAAATGAGACTTTAAGCACAATATCTGAAGTTGACGAGTGCACTCCAGTGCCGCGAAATATTTTGCAGTCCATATTGTGGGTGGCCTGCTGTTGTTAGGCTGTGTCGCTTACCATCAGGCTAGCGACCTGCCAGTCTGTCACTTAGTTGAATAAAAATATAAATACCTATTTGCTCGTCACGCAAAACTGCAGTCTGGAAGACAAACACACACGGAAGAAAGTTTATTGAACATGCAAAACATATGTAAAACTTTACGGATCGCTGCATTAGCGGGTTCAATATTTATCTATTTATCTGTTATACTTATAATAAAGCAGAAAGTAACAAAAAGTCTGTACACAGATGATAATTAACAAGCAGCAAATGTAACACTAATCTAAAAACTATTATTCTATCTACTAACTATTTTTTGATTTCATTCTCATCGTGTTATCTATTTATTTTCAAGTTGTGAACTACCCTGAAAGTTTCAGCCGGATAGCTAATCGGGAAGTGCTCGAAATTTGAGTTACAAAAAAGTGACTCAATGAAAACGTGGTAAAAACAATGGTCTAAGAAGAGTAAAACTTTGTGTCTTTCCGTGTTTGTCTGTTTGTTCACGCATCAGGTAAAATCAACTGGACCAATTGCGATCTGGTTTTCACCGATGGAGAGCTTAGGATATGTCTTAAAACCGGTGTACTTGGTATCTTAATCCGACGAGAAGAAGCCGAGCACTCGATAAAAAAATATCTGAGATAACACGATCCATATACCTATCTTAGAAACATGACCACGCTGACAAAACCGTGGGCACAATAACATCTGAGATAACACGATCCATATACCTATCTTAGAAACATGACCACGCTGACAAAACCGTGGGCACAAAAACATCTGAGATAACACGATCCATATACCTATCTTAGAAACATGACCACGCTGACAAAACCGTGGGCACAAAAACATCTGAGATAACACGATCCATATACCTATCTTAGAAACATGACCACGCTGACAAAACCGTTGGCACAAAAACATCTGAGATAACACGATCCATATACCTATCTTAGAAACATGACCACGCTGACAAAACCGTGGGCACAAAAACATCTGAGATAACACGATCCATATACCTATCTTAGAAACATGACCACGCTGACAAAACCGTGGGCACAAAAAGCTAATAACATATAGGTTCTTCTATATTCCGATCCCTGTGGTTCTTCTTATTAAAAGGAAATTCAAAATATTGCAAATATAATTCCCGACTAGGATTATTTTAACTGTACCCGCGACTTCGCAGGCGTTCTCTAGGCTAAAAGTACTCTATGTGCTATTGTAACACCTAAAATACCATCATTTGATCAAAATTCCTTCAACTGTCAAAAAGATTTTATCGATTGCTCGGCTTCTACTCGTGGCATTGAGATACCAAGTACGCCATAAGCTATCCAACAGTGAACTGCATCGCAATCGGTTCAGTAGTTTTTACGTGATGCGCGAACAAATAAATATGCAGTCAAAAAGATAAGCACGATTTTTTAAAATGTTATATTCTTGTTCAGTAGCTTATTTTATGTACGCTAGAACATATTTTTTTTCTTCTTTGTACAGACTTTTTCGTACCAATTGTTTTATTATAAGTATAGATTTTCAGTGCAGGCAAGGAAGGCTACATCACTTAATACATATTTACCAATTAGGTACGTATCCTAAACCGAGTTATTACTTTTGAGTTGTATTCCACTTACGAGTGTGTTAAGCGACCGTATCAATGACAACGTGAACAACTGTTGCTATCGTACCATCTTCAGTTGGTCCTGTGTCCCTCACAAGCTCACATCCTACAATTAATGCACCATGACTCACGGATATGAATCTGCAGTTGCATGGAGCGCTACTCTTGGTATCTTCCAACTTCAATATAATATTCGAGCATCTAATCGTGTTCTTCAGACTTCAGAGATGTCCAAAGCGGTAAATACAATCTTAGTTACGCTCCGAGTTCAGATTTTAGAAACATAAGCTCAACTTTCGGTGACATTACAATAACATTCGCATTTCGAGCAAAATTTGACATTTGTTTATTTTTCTAGTTATTTTTCTTGAGATTGATAGTAGATTGGGACTGGAATTTGAATATATTTTAATTAAAATTAGGCTTCAGACATAAAAGCAAATACAAAAACAATAAACATGTCCGTATAAATCCGCTGAGAACGTAAAAATTTCTATTTGTGTATCAACGGACCTCACGTTCGGTTGAGAACAGAAAATAATATTTATTTGAGTTGTAACGGTTCACCATGAACCGAAGGAAACGCAAACGATCGGTTAATATAAATTTCTGATCATGTGATCTGTTAGGAAGGACCCCATAAAAGTAGGGCATCTTTTAGTGTCTGTACTAAACAAATGATTACTGACTAACTGTCCCGCGTTTGCCCGCCTGGGCCTACAGTCTCGACATAGATAACAAGGCTACCGATCGCTAAATATTAACGAAAACAATTGGTTAGTTTACAGCAAATGCAAATCTCTACAACCGAGGTACCGAGCAAAGTCTATTATCTATTAGGGATTGATGGAGCACCTTGGTTATTAATGTTAGTTGTACAATAAGGCAACTAGATGGCGCTACTGTGCACCGCTAGATTGCTTACAAAAAAGTTTGTACTCGCGAGGTTTACAGCTCACAGAGCCAGTTTTAAGTACCTTATATCAACTTTTTACAAATTATCTTCATTGTATAGACATTTTGGTACTTACTGCTTTATTATAAGTAAGTAGATTGTTTATAGTTAATTACTTAAACATTGATATACTTACGACTGCAGTCCTTCTACAAAGTTTACTTTCGATCTGACTTGTACCACAGAATAAATAATAGTACTGTGTACTTGTTGGTCATTTCATAATGGACAAAATGTTTCCTCTGCGGTACAGCCTTAATGAAGAACCTTCAGTTTGACCAAATACTTTCAGTTGGTCTGGGTATATACATGACCACTCGCTATATCCCGAGACTTCCCGTACTAGCATCTTGGAACCGGGACTGAATCTCATTATCCAATTAAGGAGTGGGGCAACGCACTCCCGAGCTCATCCCGAGAGTAAGGGCCACCTCCCTCTCAGCAAGGAACGGATCTCTTTAGAGCAGGGACTTGTGAATTGGAAAATTGATTCTGCGATCAATTTGAAGTAATTGTTTAGTACCTAGTGGAACATTCAGTTGAGTTGAATAACTCTCCTCCTCGACTTTCTCAGTGAAGAGTTGAGTGCTTCCTTGTAGGAAAGGTGTATTTAGATATTTACTCAATGAAGAGTTGAGTGCTTCCTTGTAGGAAAGATGTATTTAGATATTTACTCAGTGAAGAGTTGAGTGCTTCCTTGTAGGAAAGATGTATTTAGATATTTACTGTATGAAGAGTTGAGTGCTTCCTTGTAGGAAAGATGTATTTAGAAGATACATAAATAGAAACGATTATTATTTAAATTAATCCACTTAATATAAAAAAAAGATATTCCTATTTCAAAAAAGGATGTTATCAATTTAATGTGTATATATGTGATATAGATAATGCGTAATATTCATATATGTTAGTACATATATCATATGTACTATATATTTCGTGGATTTATGTATATTTATGGATGTTTGTCCTCGTATTTCTCAGAAACTGAAGACCGTCTGATTACAATAATTATTTTTTGTAATAGTTTCAGTATTGTTCAACTTAAGGGATAGTTCAAGTTTCATCAAAATCGATCGAGTAGTTTTAATGATATTGACTTCTAATTACTGTTTCCAATAATTGAATTACAACCAGTAAATGTTTATAATAGGACTTTCTTCTGCTGAGCAAACGGAATTAAGTACTTAAATCTTCTTAGGCCTACTTTAACGTAACTAAAAATAGTAGAACAGATAGATGGTAACTACCCAACTAAAAATAGTAGAACAGATAGGTGGTAACTACCCAACTAAAAATAGTAGAACAGATAGATGGTAACTACCCAACTAAAAATAATAGAACAGATAGGTGGTAACTACCCAACTAAAAATAGTAGAACAGATAGATGGTAACTACCCAACTAAAAATAGTAGAACAGATAGGTGGTAACTACCCAACTAAAAATAGTAGAACAGATAGGTGGTAACTACCCAACTAAAAATAGTAGAACAGATAGGTGGTAACTACCCAACTAAAAATTAAGAAAAAACTTAGTAATAAAAAATTAATTAACCGTCATCAAATAGTATAAAACTTAAAAGTAATAAATAATAAATTATTTTTTGAGGTCTTTATGTGTAATTAATTGCTGAGCTACCTACTTACTTCAGTTATCGGGCTTCGCAGACCTCAATTTATTTTTATTATTTCTTTCTATTAAGTTTATAGGTTTATTATTAGTATGTTTTCTGATAGCGCTGATTATCAGATTAACCGATGTTACTATCATGTTAGCAACATAGTAAAGACAATCGCATTTCTTATCATTGAAATAAGATATTATTTTAACGAGGTAACAGTGTGTTCATTTTTATATTTTAAACTGCATAAGATCTTTTGTCAAACATCCTAGACTCATCCTCTTTGTCTGCAAATTACTCAAAATACTGAATAACTTGTCAAAAGCTAACCTCGTCACTATCTGTACCAATCAGCAGACCCTAAGGTGAACCTGTCTCCCAAACCTCTGAGAGCGACCTTCGCAATTTACTGAAATAGCCTCTTTTCTTGTACCCGATTTGCTACTTTTGTGCTTTTTTTAGAAACTTCACTAACACTTTAGTACCTTTTCACACTAAGAAAAGTTTCCTCACCTTTCCTATAGAAAGAAAATGTTTTAAGTAGTACTTAAAGTGGCAAGGTACGCAAGTGTGCGATATGTGGAATGGGCAGTACTGGTTTAACTTGACCTATTGGCTATCAAGTGTAGGGCCGATAGCTGGCGGGCCCTTGTTAACCAGTGGTCGCCTATCATTAAACATATTTTAAATGCCAGTAGCTACTTGTTGTGTGTTAAAAGATTAACTTGTCGTTCATACTTAAGATAATTGATGTGCAGTCAGTTGCAGTAGGTACCAATTAATTCTGAGAGCTTAACTTATTCTACTGTTTGTTGGTCGTATGAGGTAGTGAAGGCGTCTGACATGGCTTAAAGACTGGTATTAATCAATAACAGCCGGGACCGACAGCTTAACATGCCCTCCGAAGCACGGAGCGATGGAAAACCGCACATAACTTAGAAATGTCATTGCTGTGGAGCGAAGGACCGAACCCGATCTCGTTGGATTCGAAGTTGCACTATTGAACCGTTAGGTTACCATCGCTCTACTTTTCTACTTCCACATGAGGAGATTTTCAAATCGACGTATTTTTTGTGTGTGTATGTTATAGAATCATCAAAATCGGTTCAGAATGTTCTTGGTGCTCTTCTCTAAATACTGTATTTCCGAAGCAGCGGTAGAGTCAGAAGGATATTTCCTTTAGCGTGTTTCAACTCTGAGTCGGCTCATGAAAGTGAAATTTCCTTTTCAAACTCAAAGTACTTAAAGCTGATCACCTATTTTTTTTTCTCCTTGTTCAGGAGTCATTCGAAATGTTTAATTGTAAAAGTGATATAATTATCGTCGTGTTAAAGCTAGACAAACTATCAAAATTGAACTTCTGAATTATTGCATGTTGAAGGTTCGCATGCTCATTACGTTAATCCAAGTATCAAGGTGTTCATAAACACAATTTATTAAAGTCTACACAAATTAGTTTTTTCACGACAATTCCCTCAATAGGTTAGATGCTTTCTTACTTAAATATCTTCTAAACTAGCCGTCGCATCTCGCAGTCGGTAGAAACTAGCCGTCGCATCTCGCAGTCGGTAGAAACTAAACTAGCCGTCGCATCTCGCAGTCGGTAGAAACTAGCCGTCGCATCTCGCAGTCGGTAGAAACTAGCCGTCGCATCTCGCAGTCGGTAGAAACTAGCCGTCGCATCTCGCAGTCGGTAGAAACTAGCCGTCGCATCTCGCAGTCGGTAGAAACTAAACTAGCCGTCGCATCTCGCAGTCGGTAGAAACTAGCCGTCGCATCTCGCAGTCGGTAGAAACTAGCCGTCGCATCTCGCAGTCGGTAGAAACTAGCCGTCGCATCTCGCAGTCGGTAGAAACTAGCCGTCGCATCTCGCAGTCGGTAGAAACTAGCCGTCGCATCTCGCAGTCGGTACAAAGAGAATACAATTATAAGTGAAACTGCAACTTAATTCATTTTTGCAATTATGTCTATTTAGTTGGTTTTAGCTTTACCGCAGCGATATTAGGTTGCCTAGTTAGTAGTAGTTAGTAGTAGTTAGTAGTAGTTAGTAGTAGTTAGTAGTAGTTAGTAGTAGTTAGTGTAGTTTACAATAAACATGTTTGTGTTTGAGCTTCAGTGTGGTTCCATAGAACATCAAAATTCATTTGAAGTATTTTTTATAATACGAATATTAGGGCACATTACCGTTACTTTTGACGCATATACCTACATAGGTAGGCACATCAAGTTTCTTTCACAATTCGGAAATCAAGCCCTACTCCATGACACTTGTTGAGAACACTAACCTGTCCTCCAAGGTTCATATTCCGTAACACAGAAGAGTAAGCAAGTAAGTACTAGGCTATTTATTAGCAAGCAGTGAGTTCATCTCAATGAGCAATTGAGCACAACTAGAAGATTGTTGGACCTCTGCATGTAACTGGATATGATGACTCGTTCACATAATAAAATGGTTCCTCTACGAGTATACATAAAGGATGGTGGCTTCCGTCGGTCTAGAATTTTAGTCAAATAACATTCAAAGATACTTCCCAAATTTCATTTGTTTTTATTAGTTTTCATTTGTTTTCCAGAATTACGTTTGTTTTTAAGGGATTTCATTTATCTTGCCGACTTTCATTTGTTTATCGGGTCGGGAGTACTACTGGGAATGAACGAACTTGTTTGTACCAGTAGGTAGTACTACTGGGAATGAACGAACTTGTTTGTACCTGTAGGTAGTACTACTGGGAATGAACGAACTTGTTTGTACCAGTAGGTAGTACTACTGGGAATGAACGAACTTGTTTGTACCTGTAGGTAGTACTACTGGGAATGAACGAACTTGTTTGTACCAGTAGGTAGTACTACTGGGAATGAACGAACTTGTTTGTACCAGTAGGTAGTACTACTGGGAATGAACGAACTTGTTTGTACCAGTAGGTAGTACTACTGGGAATGAACGAACTTGTTTGTACCAGTAGGTAGTTCAACTTATAAAAAACATACGCATTTGAACTACTGGGACAAAAAATTACCATTAGTTCAACGGTTGAACTTAAGGTTATTGTTATATTACCCTAATGTACGGGAATATCGAAATATTTTAAGTTAAAACGTGGAACATAATCGGAATATACGCATATAAAGGGTGGTAATAAGATATTTGAAATGCAACCTAGAACTGCTGTCCTTAAATCATCTTATGTGCTGAAATCTTCGGGAACTACACAGAACAACAACACACACACAGTTCGTACACAGTAAACAAACACAGTAAGTAAACAATACAGTATGGGTATACCATTGACATATACCATTGCTATTTTCCATTTGTATAGATTTACATCTGTATTGAGCATCATAAAGAAAATACATCATCATCATCAGCAGCCGGTAAACAAGCTCCACTGCTGAACATCGGCCTCCCCCTCAGTACGCCAAAACGAGCGGTCCCTTGCTGTTTCCTTATCGTAAGGGCGGTTTGCCATAACCACCGCGCTTGGCTGCAGGTCTTCGTGATAATACACAGGTGCATGCTGCTGCCCATTTCCAGAATTCCCTTCAGGACCATCAGGTCCTCGAAGCAGCCGCGCACGAGAAAGACTGATGTTTTGATGGGAGCGTCAGCCAATATTTCTGGCATAGCATAGAGCGAGACTTACAGAATGTGAAATATTATGGACGATTAAATCCTTTTCGATTTGCACAATAAATGAAACGAGGAATTAATATCGATCATATCATAAATGACATAATATCTTACCACTCTCACCAGTGCAGCTATCTCACCTTCGGTTCAATCAAGCAGTAGGTATGTCTGCGAAATAAAATTTATCAAAAAAACTTTTTAATTTATTGTAAACAAAAGTATAATTTCTTCAGTAAGTTTATTCGAAACCGTTCTGTTAGATCGATAACATGCGGAATCGTAACAAAACTTTTTATAGAACAGCCAAAGAAGACCGCGTTTGCATGCAGCGTCTTGCGTGCTATCTCCCATCAGGCGGAGTTCCAGCTATATTACATTGTATTGCGAAGAAATAGGATTGGAATTGGAATAGAATTGGTGTGCAGGGGCGGTAATGTAATGCAAAATACTGTCCTATTTGAGCGGAATCGATTTTTATAAGTTTCCGTGTTCTGGGACAGGGCGCGGTGCCAACTCGTCCCGGCTGTCCCACGTTTCATCAATTCCATATACATATTATGTAGAATAATTTTGTTTTTGTCTTAAGTACATACGCCTTGTTGATCCAGTTGTTCTATTGTGATTTGTAAGTTATTTCAGAAAGTTGAATTCTGAAATATCAATCAGGTTTCTTGGAACAGTCTCAACGATTAGGCGTAACTTAGATTCAGGGCCCCTATTCGCTACGACCATTCCGACACGTAACGCGTCGCGTCACGATATCTTTGTGGAATTGTCGCAATGACGTCACACGTTTTCTGCCAGGAATATCGTGTGGCATAGCAAACCAGTGCAACCCCGCAAGCCAGACCCTGGGCGGCGCTGTGGGTCACGCTGTCACGCATGAGTGGCGTTTAGTTTATTAACTTCGTGTGGCATAGCAAACAAGTGCAACCCCGCAAGCCAGACCCTGGGCGGCGCTGTGGGTCACGCTGTCACGCATGAGTGGCGTTTAGTTTATTAATTTATGACACAGGGGCACACGACGAGGACATTATAATTACTTATCCCTATTAACCTAATTTAGGTGCAGTTAAATTGTTGTTTCTGTCAATTTTATATACGCTCTTGCAGCTCGCGTAATGTATGACATTTACCTAAGGAAGACCTCTTTCTCTTTCTATGGCAGTTGGTTCTGGTCTCTGACAGTGTTTCGTTCTATAACCAGCTCAAAAGTACATAGGTACGTATTTATTTAGGATAGCCTCCAATTAGAAATCCTTAGCTACTTCTTTAGCTTATATCTCATATCCCAATTTAATATGTTTACTGTGCTTCAGCTATCTGATTTGTAGTACGCCGATTTGCAGACAAGAGCTAGTTACTTTTATCGATGCAATCTTTGGAATTAAGCAGACTGGTTGTGCCGCAGCCTGATTCTCATCACGTGCGGACTCACGACTCCCCACATAAGGGCAGCCTGTGATGTAGCCGCCGACGCTTGGCTCGCCGCCGGCCGGCACTGCCGACTTCACTGCCGACGGGATAGGGACTGTCAGTGTGTGGTGACCGTTCCCAAGAGGATACAACAACATAAATACTCTACTGGTTCTTTCATAAAAATGAGCTTAATACTTATCTGATAATGGGCTTTTACATCTGCAAACAATGATTACCAGCGTCAAGAGTTAGTGTTACGACACATTGCAAACAATTATTACCAGCGGCAAGAGTTAGTGTTACGACACATTGCAAACAATGATTACCAGCGGCAAGAGTTAGTGTTACGACACATTGCAAACAATGATTACCAGCGTCAAGAGTTAGTGTTACGACACATTGGCACTTTTTACAGTTCTGTTTCTGTCAATTTTTAGTACAAAATGCTCCATAAAACAGATCCTTTTTACACAAAGGCTCAGAAGATTCTTTGGCTCATCCGGAACAAATAACTAATGTAAATGATGTCATGGCGACTTTAAAACTGCTGATTAAAACCATAAAATACCTTATAAGGACTCCTTAAATATCTACAAAAAGTCAAGATTCAATTTCATCTTCAAAACATCACGTCTCAGACGTAGGCGATCGCGATTGGTTTTAATTAGTGAACCCATAATCAACATCTCCGAACGAGCAGTTATTATATAATTCTCTGAAAAGCAGACAGAACTTCAAGTCCTAATTGCTACCTGCCAGCTCTTCAAAACAATAATTAATACTTTTAGTTGGGGATGAATGTGATATCTCTTGTCGAGTATGCAAAAAATTTACACACAATCGAAAATCCTATAAAGAACTCAAGGTTCCAAAGTTAACAAGCAGTTAAATAGAGTAAAGAGCAGACGTACTGAGAAAGTCAAAATTGAGTACTAACCTCCATGTTTCCAGCAACTGAACTAAAACGAACAATAAATACCCATTTCCGAAAAATGGTTCCCATGGAAAAAGATTTCCGAAGGTCATTCATGGCTTAATATAGAGGCATCCACAACCGAATTAGTTCCAGCAAATGATGTCACTATGACAAAAAGCTATCAGTGCTGCTTCATAACCGCTTTGACAAGGATTGATTGGAGAAAAAATCTGCTGATCAGTTTGTTGAGAAAAAATGCTTCGTGATTGCTATCAATTTGAATATTAGCTCATGTTCCTGGATAGGTCAGACTGATGTTCTAGTCCAGACCACACTACCATGACGTGGTTGTATTTCCTGATTCCAGCTTATTTTATATGTTTAATAACATTGTTTCTCTGATTATTGATCATATCTGTGTTCTGACTGAACTAGTTTTTTTAGACCCGACTGAGCGGAGGTTATTGTGTTTACCAGCCTGTGTTTGTTTGTTCCTTTGTGGCACTATATAGAGACCAAACGCGTGGACCGATTTTGATGATTCTTACGTCAATCGAATAAGGACATGACAGTAATCAAAATTCAATAAGGCAACAACCAGACGACACAAAAAAAAGTTGACAAACTATGTCATGTATCATTGAATAGGTATTTGAAAATCATCTGTAGGTTTCTGTTTTAATTTTTCATTTCGAATGACCATTTAGGATCTATAACGATTTAAAGTTCGCAGTCTGGTTTTTTCATTGTGCTTGTGATTGTGCATAAATTTTCTTATTTGTGCTTGACATCTAGCCACTTATATTCCAGATATTTGTGCTTGACATCTAGCCACTTATATTTCAGATATTTGTGCTTGACATCTAGCCACTTATATTCCAGATATTTGTGCTTGACATCTAGCCACTTATATTCCAGATATTTGTGCTTGATATCTAGCCACTTATATTCCAGATATTTGTGCTTGACATCTAGCCACTTATATTCCAGATATTTGTGCTTGACATCTAGCCACTTATATTCCAGATATTTTGAATAAGATTTTTGTAGTCAAGCCAGTTATTAGCAACTGCTTCACGTCACTTTAAACCACATATAAAGAACTCCACTTTCTGTTTATTGTAGGTCACCACCATGGCCTACTACCGATGCGGTCCCACTGCCATCGGGAGCCGCTCGTCGTGGGGGCCCGTCTCATCCCCCACCATGGAGAAGACCTTCGCGCGGCCCCTCAGCGGCAACTTCGACCGCATCTTCAACGCGTTCGAGAGGACCAACGCCTTTGAGTACGTCCGGAACTCCTTCGAGGGGAAGGATGAAGAGAGACACATCGGACACGGGGACATCGTGGTCAACAGGAAAATGAGCAGTAGTTTTGAGAGGGCGGACTGCGCGCTTGCTGCGCAGACGCCGATCTTGGAGGACGAAGACTTCTACCGGGAGAAGATTCTGTACTCGCAAGCCAGGCAGCTGTTCCCGCTGCAAGAGGACCTGGCGGACTGGATCAACAAGACCATTGGTAAGTTAGATAGTTCCGAGAAAATATTGCGCTAGTCCAGACGCGTGCAGGCGGATCTGTAATTCTGTACATATGGAAGGTCTTAACTGATAACTTCACTAATTGGTCAGCATATCAATTTTCAGCGCAGGCTTGCTAAAGTAGCTATTCGGATTTGGATGGTAATATAACCTATCTATCATATACCTACTTATAATAAAGCAGTAAGTAGCAAAAAGTCTGCACAATGAACGAAGATGGCAAAGAAATGTGGTCTAAGTCTAAGGCACCTTCTTAAAATATGGTCTAAGTCTAAGGCACCTACTTAAAATTTGGTCTAAGTCTAAGGCACCTACTTAAAATATGTTCTAAGTCTAAGGCACCTTCTTAAAATATGGTCTATGTCTAAGGCACCTACTTAAAATATGGTCTAAGTCTAAGGCACCTACTTAAAACATGGTCTAAGTCTAAGGCACCTTCTTAAAATATGGTCTAAGTCTAAGGCACCTACTTAAAATATGGTCTAAGTCTAAGGCACCTTCTTAAAATAGGGTACTGAGCAAGAATATAACATTTTATTATTTTTATTTTATTGTGCCTGTCTGTTTTTACCCGACTACAGCAAAGCAAGGGAAGGGTAATGAGTTTAACAGTATTATGTGCTATCTATGTATGTGGTTATGTTGATGTTCCATCATAGCGTCGCTCCTATTGGTCCGACTTTGACAAGCTAGGGGTCAATCCATTCGTCTTCAGGTACAAAGTGTCTTATGCTATTTTTTTACCCGACTACTGCGAAGCATATGGAGGGTTATGTGCTCAAAATAAAAGCTTGGTCCAATTTTCACAAGCGAGGTGACAATCGATTCGTCTTCATCGCAGTGTCATGGGCTATTTTTTACCCGACCGTAGTAGGGGTTTAGTTTTTGAACTTGTGTCTTGTTGTATAAGAACTAGTGTACCTACGTGTTATCTCAATCCGATGAGTAGAAGCCGAGCAATCAATAAAACACAATTTGAAAGTTGTATGAATATTGGTACTTTTGGTTTTGCGATGGCTCATACAATCCATCCCAGAAAAATACCCACGTGGGCAAAGCCACGGCCACAACTAGTACATATATATTTTTGTATATGTAATGACGTACTACGGTATTGTGGTGCCTCATTAAGAATAAAATCTAGCCTTAAGGCTAATAAGTAATTTTACTTTAACTTAAGCTAAGTAGAGTATAAACTAAGAATGTGTCCAATAACACTTTTCTTAATGTCACTATTTAATGGAAAGTCATTTTGTTCTTGTGTTCATTTGATTTGCACTATTGATACTACATTGTCACTAGCATATCACTAAACTAACTCAAATGGTTTTGCCCGTTTGAGTCTTCTCACGATGCCCGTGTTGTCGAGGAGCTGGATAGCCTCGACGTTCACATGATGATGAAGTCTTCGTTCGTGGGCTTCGGCAACTTTTTTTAATAACCTTAGTAACGAGATCCACCTTCAGGTCTCGATGGAGGTCGTTACTTCTGATGTACCACGGTGCATTTACGATGTCTCTGAGTACATGTGTGTGTTTTGGAAACTATAGTGTAGTAACTATAGTATAGTATTAGTGGATTTGGTACAGCCCCATAGCTGGATACCGTAAGTGCATATTGGCATGAGGACTTGCTTGTACAAAAGTAATTTATTGCAAACTGACAACGAAGAATGTTTTCCCAGAAGCCAAAACATTTATGTGTAGCGAAGCTCCATTTGATTGCGTTTCTTTTTGGCTAAAGTCATACCAAGATATGCGGCCGTATTTTCGTGTGGTATTACTTGATCGTTTCTAAAGACAGTCGTCAAAGTCAAGACAAGAGGTCAAGAGCTCGTCAAGGTCAAGACAAGAGGTCAAGAGCTCGTCAAGGTCGGTCGGTTAAGTTTTATTCGCCATTTTTTAGTCCAATCGAAGATGGTATTGACGGCTGTTTGCACTTTATCGACGGTTTCCTCTTGAGTAGCCCCTATAGCCATGATTGCTGTATCATCTACAAAGGTGGCAATGTTATTATTTTCTAAATCTGGGATAACGCAAGTGTACAACAAGTACAGGAACGGACCCAGGACACTCCCTTGCGGTACTCCAGCTTTTATTTGCTTAAGTTCTGAATACGCATCTTCTTGCCTTACTCTGAACATTCTATGTGTTAGATAAGACTAGAGAATATCTGCAAACTGTTTAGGAAGCCTTTTTCTTAATTTGTGCAGCAGACCTTTATGCCAAACTTTATCGAATAATTGAGCTACATCTAGAAACACAGTTCTACAAACTTTTGTCTCCTCTAAAGCTTTTTAAATAACATTAGTGATTCTGTGCTCTTAATCTATTGTAGAATGCTTTTCTCTAAATCCAAATTGATAATCCGGGATGAAATTATTTTCTTATTAGTCAATGATATGAAACGTCTTTGTAATCAAAGTTGACGGTTTCGACAGATCCCAAACATATTTATGTAGAGACAAATGCAGAATAACCTATAAGAAACATAGGTGCACCGAAGATAAGTTTCCGTGATATACACAGCGATGCGGCATCCGCTTTCATAGCTGTAGTCAGTCAGCAGACAGCATGCGTCGCGTTGCTCAACGCAGTCGATGCCGTGTTAATCGCGATTTTACGATTTTCTCCGACCCCTTACGTGCGGCGCAGATCCGCTGGGCCCGAGACGGACTCTAGATACTTGTCCAACACGCAAAAGATCCGCTGGGCCCGAGACGGACTCTAGACACTTGTCCAACACGCAAAAGATCCGCTGGGCCCGAGACGGACTCTAGACACTTGTCCAGCAGATCCGCTGGGCCCGAGACGGACTCTAGACACTTGTCCAACACGCAAAAGATCCGCTGGGCCCGAGACGGACTCTAGACACTTGTCCAACACGCAAAAGATCCGCTGGGCCCGAGACGGACTCTAGACACTTGTCCAACACGCAAAAGATCCGCTGGGCCCGAGACGGACTCTAGACACTTGTCCAACACGCAAAAGATCCGCTGGGCCCGAGACGGACTCTAGACACTTGTCCAACACGACCCCTTACGTGCGGCGCAGATCCGCTGGGCCCGAGACGGACTCTAGACACTTGTCCAACACGACCCCTTACGTGCGGCGCAGATCCGCTGGGCCCGAGACGGACTCTAGACACTTGTCCAACACGACCCCTTACGTGCGGCGCAGATCCGCTGGGCCCGAGACGGACTCTAGACACTTGTCCAACACGCAAAAGAAGATTGAATTGTAAAGGAAAAAACCTTTTTTTTTTGCAATCGTTGTAATTGTAAGTTACAAAAGGTCTTCATATAAGTATTCGACGTAGGTGCTTACATACCTATGTGTGTAAAATAATATCTATTTTGTAATGAGAAACAAACAGCAAATGAATATAGTGAAAATACAATCGATAGTCTTCTCGTCGCCCATACCACAGCGCCTGAAAACAAAAGTCTTCAATCAGTGCGTCCTACCATGACCTACGGAGCCGAAACGTGGACACTCACGGTCAAACTAGTTCATTTAAGGCCCAGTTTTAGTATTTTTAGAATTATTTTCACTGTATTTATTAATTTTATTTTTTAAATAAAGTCTAAGGTAACTTCTACTTAATGCTTAAAACATTGATTGCAAAGAGATCCCGTCACTAACTGATATCAAAGATATACCTAGAGAAAGAGCTTATTATTGAGATAATGGCTACACACTTTTTTGTTCTATGCTTTAGTTTTACTACAAATTAATAAAAAACCTTAAATTTTACTCCCTTTAAAAATTCACTGCAAATTAACTTCACATAGGGTCGCTTAGCGAGCTATAGAGAGAGCTATGCTCGGAGTTTCTCTGAAGGATAAGATTCGTATGAAGTGATCCGACAGAGAACCAAGGTAACCGATAGATCTAAGGATAAACAAGCTAAAGAGGCAGTGGGCTGGTCAGGATTCCCGAATAACCGATAACCGTTGGGGTAGACGAGTTCTCGAATGATGACCACGTTTAGGCAAACTTAGTGTAAGACGCCCTGTGGCCAGGTGGAATGACGAACTGCGGAAAGCGACTGCCATTAACTGGATGCGAAGAGCTGAAGACAGAGCTCAGTGGCGTGCATTAGGAGAACGTCCAGCAGTGGACAAGCAAGGGCTCATGATGATGATTATGACAATCAATAGAATCGCCAGTAACTTTTGACGTAAAACATAAGCATAAATTGTATTTCGTATGAGGTAGTGCTGGCCTCTGGTGTCAGAGTTTGTCAGACTGTACAATATCAGCCGGGTCTGACATCTTAACGTGTACTCCGAAGCAAGCAATGATAGAAAATCGCACATAACTTAGAAAAGTCATTGATGCGGTTTGCAGCCTAGAACCGAACCCAGTATCGTCGGATTCTGTCGCACTAGTAAACCACTAGGCTACCACCGCTCATACTTAAGTATACAAGTATGATATTATAAATTGTGTATGACGGATAATCAATTTTCAAATAGAAAAACGGAATGTCGTGAACCAAATCCATCAACTCTTTCAACAAAAGGGGCCAAACACTGAACACAACATACATACACACATGCTTGTAGTAAGTACCTAAGCAAGTATCGTATAGTCTGCGGCAAGCACGTGTGTTCCAAAAACTTACAACAATGCCGTGATGTGACCGCATATTGTATCATCGTGCCTTATAAGTTCTTCTGTCATACTACATGCACAAGTAGATATATATGTCGTGGCGATATCACAGAATTGATCATTTCATGAAATGGTTGGCTACATCTTGAAAAATTTATATTTCATGTAATTATCGGTGACATCATGAAACGATCAATTCTACGATATGGCCACAACATACATACTGTAGACGGTAGGTATACCTACTTGATAATCTAGCTAGTAAATAGCTTCTGCATATTATACACCTAGAGCTGTTGATCGTTTGGACTAAGGTATTAGTAAATAGCTTCTGCATATTATACACCTAGAGCTGTTGATCGTTTGGACTAAGGTATTAGTAAATAGCTTCTGCATATTATACACCTAGAGCTGTTGATCGTTTGGACTAAGGTATTAGTAAATAGCTTCTGCATATTATACACCTAGAGCTGTTGATCGTTTGGACTAAGGTATTAGTAAATAGCTTCTGCATATTATACACCTAGAGCTGTTGATCGTTTGGACTAAGGTATTAGTAAATAGCTTCTGCATATTATACACCTAGAGCTGTTGATCGTTTGGACTAAGGTATTAGTAAATAGCTTCTGCATATTATACACCTAAAGCTGTTGATCGTTTGGACTAAGGTATTAGTAAATAGCTTCTGCATATTATACACCTAGAGCTGTTGATCGTTTGGACTAAGGTATTAGTAAATAGCTTCTGCATATTATACACCTAGAGCTGTTGATCGTTTGGACTAAGGTATTAGTAAATAGCTTCTGCATATTATACACCTAGAGCTGTTGATCGTTTGGACTAAGGTATTAGTAAATAGCTTCTGCATATTATACACCTAGAGCTGTTGATCGTTTGGACTAAGGTATTAGTAAATAGCTTCTGCATATTATACACCTAGAGCTGTTGATCGTTTGGACTAAGGTATTAGTAAATAGCTTCTGCATATTATACACCTAGAGCTGTTGATCGTTTGGACTAAGGTATTAGTAAATAGCTTCTGCATATTATACACCTAGAGCTGTTGATCGTTTGGACTAAGGTATTAGAAACTAGAACCCACTAGAGGCCTAAGAACTGTAGAATGATGGAAAAAATCTCAAAGGAAGATTTTGATTATCTTATCTTTTTAAGCCCTTGGAGTAGGAACCTGAATATCTGTCCTCTTCGCCCTCCTCAGAGTTCAAACCCTTGGAGTAGGAACCTGAATATCTGTCCTCTTCGCCCTCCTCAGAGTTCAAACCCTTGGAGTAGGAACCTGAATATCTGTCCTCTTCGCCCTCCTCAGAGTTTAAGCCCTTGGAGTAGGAACCTGAATATCTGTCCTCTTCGCCCTCCTCAGAGTTTAAGCCCTTGGAGTAGGAACCTGAATATCTGTCCTCTTCGCCCTCCTCAGAGTTCAAACTCGTATTTTTAATAACTCAATACATGACATACTCTGATCATGGTACCCTAGTGAGTACGCTTCAGAGTACCCAAAGTTATTGAAAGCTCGGTTGTGGTTGTAGAGCTAAAAACGTGGTGTTGGACGAAATGGCGACAATTTTACTAAATTAAAAATAGGCATTCGGACGACGCATTCAAACCTACACAAAATGTTGTTTTATTTCTAACTAACTGCGCCCCGCGGCTTCATCCGCGTGAGGGATGATGATGATGATGATGAAAAGTATCATATGTGTCATTTCATGGTATAAGCTATCTCTATTCCAAATTTTATCAAAATGTTGTTTTATTTCTAACTAACTGCGCCCCGCGGCTTCATCCGCGTGAGGGATGATGATGATGATGATGAAAAGTATCATATGTGTCATTTCATGGTATAAGCTATCTCTATTCCAAATTTTATCAAAATCCGTTCGGCCGTTTGAGAGTGAAGTATGATGTTGATGAAAAGTATCCTATGTCTTATTCTAGGGTATACCCTAGATACCCTAGATAGCTTATAAGCTATCTCCATTATTATTTTATCGTTTATCCGTTTGAGAGTGAATTATGATGATGATGAGGATGATTATTATGTATCGTATGTGTTATTCCAGGATATAAGCTATCTCCATTACAAATTTTATCAATACCCGTTCAGCTGTTTGAGATTGAAGTATGTCCATTCGTTTGTTGGATCCCACAAAAAGACACGCACACATGTGTATCACTGTGTGTGTGTGTGTGTGTGTGTGTGTGTGTGTGTGTGTGTGTGGGTACACACGCACACACACACACAGTGATACACACCCTTAACTTATAACACCCGTCTCTTTGTTCGGGGCTAAAAAACCACAGTCAGCGTTATTCAAAATTATTGGCAGCAGTGTTTCTTGACCATAGACAACTGCATACTCACCTACTCGACAGACTTTTTGTCACAATTTCGTTTCCATGACATTCATTCATTCATTTATTTGACAGTCATTTCCATTCTTTATTTTTGGTACCTTGGGTTACATTATTACAATTTAAGTTGGAATCTCAATTTATTTTTAAATAAATTATTGCCCATTTTAATCACAGATAATCTATGGGCGAGAAATTTTTAAAATCAGTTCAGTATTTCTTTGAATTTATCCATTACAAACAAAGAATCAAATCTTTCCTCTATATAATATTAGTGTAGACAACGTTTGGCTCCCCTACCATAATTATAGGTATCGTATCCAACGTGTAGGTGGATGCTAACTAATGGCGGCAGTAAACATGTATCGTATCCAACGTGTAGGTGGATGCTAACTAATGGCGGCAGTAAACATGTATCGTATCCGACGTGTAGGTGGATGCTAACTAATGGCGGCAGTAAACATGTATCGTATCCGACGTGTAGGTGGATGCTAACTAATGGCGGCAGTAAACATGTTTTTGTTCATCCGGAAATTTACAAAAAAATATACGATAGGTATGACATACGAGTACCTACGTAGGTATATAACTTCCGGTCTGATTGTGCTTAAATTTAGGCTTTATAATGGAAACAGCTGATCCCGCGTGGTCATTTCTCTGGTTTAAACAGCTGAACCCGCGTGGTTATTTCTCTGGTTTAAACAGCTGATCCCGCGTGGTTATTTCTCTGGTTTAAACAGCTGATCCCGCGTGGTTATTTCTCTGGTTTAAACAGCTGATCCCGCGTGGTTATTTCTCTGGTTTAAACAGCTGATCCCGCGTGGTCATTTCTCTGGTTTAAACAGCTGATCCCGCGTGGTTATTTCTCTGGTTTAAACAGCTGATCCCGCGTGGTTATTTCTCTGGTTTAAACAGCTGATCCCGCGTGGTTATTTCTCTGGTTTAAACAGCTGACCCCGCGTTGTCATTTCTCTGGTTTAAACAGCTGATCCCGCGTGGTTATTTCTCTGGTTTAAACAGCTGATCCCGCGAGGTTATTTCTCTGGTTTAAACAGCTGATCCCGCGTGGTTATTTCTCTGGTTTAAACAGCTGATCCCGCGTGGTTATTTCTCTGGTTTAAATAGCTGATCCCGCGTGGTTATTTCTCTGGTTTAAACAGCTGATCCCGCGTGGTCATTTCTCTGGTTTAAACAGCTGATCCCGCGTGGTTATTTCTCTGGTTTAAACAGCTGATCCCGCGTGGTTATTTCTCTGGTTTAAACAGCTGATCCCGCGTGGTCATTTCTCTGGTTTAAACAGCTGATCCCGCGTGGTTATTTCTCTGGTTTAAACAGCTGATCCCGCGTGGTCATTTGTCTGGTTTAAAAGTAACTTATGTTTTTATTTGTACTTTTTTTCCCAAATGTTTCATTAACTGGACTACTTGGATTTTAATTCCCTAAAGTCATAAATGATGCACAAAAGCACAAACGTGTAATTTGGTAAAAATAGGTAAATTTATATATTACAAGCTTTCCCCCCGCGACTTCGTCCGCGCGGTCTACTGTTTATCGCGAAAAAAAGCATCCTATGTTCTTCTAAGAAATTAAAAACCAATGCAAAAGTAGTATAGCACCAATGCTCTTCAAGTTATTTGACAGACTTGTTATTTCGTTTCCATGGCAACCATTCCTTACAGCGAGAAATCAACATTTTCCAGTTTTCCCGTGGAAACTTACAATTTTCCGGGATAAAAAGAATCCTTAGTTTTATTCCAGGGTATAAGATATTTCCATTCCAAATTCCTTATAATAATTCACTTTTATATCCTTTAATTATACCCATTTCTTTTGTGTGATTTTAGTTTATTTTCCATGCTCCTTTATTTATGCCTTTATCTATTTTATTTAAGCTTATGACCCTCATCATCATCATGTTAACCCTTAGAAGTCCACTGCTGAACATAGGCCTCCCCCAAAGAGCGCCATGCCGAGCGATCTTGTGCCACCTCCACCCACCGACTTCCTGCGATGGCTACAATGTCGTCGGTCCGTCGTATGGGGGGTCTCCCCACACTTCGCTTGCTTGTTCGTGGCCGCCATTCGAGAACCTTTATTCCCCAGTGGTTATCGGTTCTGCAAACTATATGGCCTGCCCATTGCCACTTCAACTTGCAAACTCTGAGAGCTATGTCGGTAACCTTGGTTCTTCTACGGATTTCCTCATTTCGGATTCTATCACGTTGTGAAACACCGAGCATAGCTCTCTCCATTGCATGCTGCGCAACTCTGAACTTGTGTATGAGACCAATAGTTAGAGACCACGTCTCAGTGCCGTATGTCATCACTGGCAGCACGCACTGATTATAAACTTTCGTCTTGAGGCTCTGCGGTATCTGCGACGATAACGAATCGAACGCTGCCCATCCGAGTTGGATTCGTCGGTTGACCTCTTTGTCGAAGTTGGATCTACCCAGTTAGATCGTCTGATCTAAGTAGACATAGTGATCAACAGATTCGATAATATCGTTCCCAACATAAACCGGCATGGGTACGACATGGGCATTTGACATGATATTCGTCATGCCCATGTTCATTTTAAGACCCACCTGTTGGGAAAAAATATTAAGGTTACTGAGCATTGTGCTTAGGTCTTCCAGGGTTTCTGCCATGATGACTATATCATCGGCAAATCGAAGGTGAGTGAATATATCTTCCAGTGCAGAGGTAAACAGTTTCGGTGAAATAACGTCTCCCTGTCTCACCCCTTTTTGCACCTGGATAGAATTCGTGCTCTGATCCTGAAGACGGACTTTCATGGTGGGCTTGCTGTACAAACACACACTTCGATGTACCGGTCGTCAATCTGGCACCGCTGTAATGACTGTAGCACTGCCCAGGTCTCTCGGCTTTCTCGTAATCCACAAATTCTAGATTTAGTGGCCGATTATACTCTTCGGTCTTCTGTATAATCTGCCGGAGAGTATGGATGTGGTCTACGGTGATAAAGCCTTTCCGGAATCCAGCTTGTTCGGGAGGCTGAAAGTCGTCAAACCTACGACCGAGACGGTTGGTTTGTAACTACTCTCGAAAACAGATTATAGACGTGGCTCAGCAGCGAAATGGGCCTATAATTATTCAAGAGGGTTTTATCACCTTTCTTAAAGAACAAAACCACTACGCTCCTGTGCCACGCCTCTGGCGTAGTACCCTTGAGGATAACGGAGCTTAACAGCTTCTGAAGGACTTTAAGTACCGGTGTTCCACTCGCTTTCAGTTATCTCTGTCGTTATGCCGTCCTCCCCTGGTGCCTTATTGCTCTTAAGCTGTTTGAGAGCCATTCTGATCTCGTATAGACTGACGTCCGGGACATCTTCGGTATAATGTCGGGTCAAACGGGCTCTTGCATCGCTAGTCTACGAGGACTACGCGATAAGGTGTATAATTGTCCATAGAACTTCTCGAGCTCACTCAATATCTCTGGTTTCACCGAACAATGTCGGTTTTCAGCTTCGTCAACAGGCTTTGCCCAATAGACAGATCTCACACGAACACGAACACTTTGGAGCCCTTGTTCCGCTCTATTGCGTTCTTAATACATGTAGTATTATAGGAACGCAATCGTTTCGCATCGACTTGAAGATCTGTTTATTAAGCAAGCTGTAACTCGACATGTCCACTGAAGACTGCAGCCTCATCTCGCCTCGTTCTGCCATAAGTTTGAGTGTATGCTCAGAGAGTTTCTGTGTTCTATTTTTGCGGTGGGTCTTAAAGAACTCCGACCCGACCGCGTGAACAATTTCCACCAGTATCACATTCGTTAAGCACAAGCACGACCGAAGTAAAAAAGAATAGACTGGCAGAAGCAGAAAGATATGAAAATATTCACAAATGTTTGTCATTTAAACGGAGTGTATGTGTTGTCGAAGGTTTGACAGAAAAATGAAGTTCATTTTTTTCGGATCCCAAGCCCAAGGGCGGGTCAAGAAGATTGGACTAAGGAGTCCAATCCTGATATGTATATATATATATTTACTAGCTGTACCCGCGGCTCATTTCTTTAGGTTAAAAGTACTATATGTACCTAAAATACCTGCAGCGGTAAAAATGATGGAGGAGGAGTTCTAATTGCTATTTTAAAGAAACTTGAACCTAATCGTAAGCTGAAGTGGGAGTCAATTGACTAAGATCTCTGGGTTGTCATAAAAGTAAGACAAAAAACTTCAATGAAACATCTGTGCATTTGTGCATTGTACAACCCTCCTCCTGTTTCCTATGATAGACTTGATCGCATTTCTACTAATATAACGCTTGTGATTCAGCAAAAGCTACTTGCGGGAGATTTTAATTTGCCTGGTTTGGTTTGGCATCTGGACATAAACTCGGAGTCAATTCTTCCATGTTATACAAACTCGCTTTCTGATCAAGTTTGTTGATTTTCTTTCTTTTAATAATCTTCATCAAATTAACCCAGTTTCCAATGCATTTTTTTTTTTATTACGGACTAGGCAATCGTTTGACCACGATTTCACCTGATGGAAAGCGATGATGTGGTCGAAGGTGTAGCACGCTTGCCTAGTAGATACCTATTCACTCTTGACTTGAACACACCGGGGTTATAATTTACTGAAAACACTGACGAGGGCAGGGCATTCCACTCCTTTGCGGTTCTTATAATAAATGAAGAAGCGTAACGCTTCGTTCTTGTGCGAGGTATTTCAACCATGAAAGGGTGGCGCTTTGCTGATCGTCTAGCTAATGGACGTACGCTTGACTTAGTAATTACTAATGTTGCTAATATTTTCTCAGTAAATTTATGTAATGATCCTTTAGTGGACATAGATACTCACCATCCACCATTAAATATATCAATGAAATTTCACTCTCGCAAAGCAGTAAAATACAATAGGTCCCCTTTCTTAGATTTCTCAAGGACGAATTATGCTAATATTACAGAAGATATGGATAAAATGTGTATCTTTTGTTATCATTCTTGTATGTAAGAATATGCTGTAACGTCCAGTTTGTGAACCGAATAAATAAAAAATAATAAAAATAAAAAACATTTCGTCAAAATTTGTTCAGCAGTCAAAGAGTTTCTTATCTATTGCTCGGCTTCTACGCATCTGATTGAAATACCAAATACACCAGATTTTAAGTCAAACTCTAAGCTAACCAAGAATGAAAACCACATCGCAATCAGTCTAGTAGGTCGTGATCGTGATGCTTGAAAAGACAAGATTTAAAATAAATAAAGTTGTTCAGTAGCTTATTCTAAGTCGCCTAGCCTAGAGCATATTTTTGTAATAATTTATTTTCAGACTTTTTGTTACTTACTGCTTTACTATAAGTCGAGATATAGAAAATAGATGCTAATATTCTCCTGATGAAACGCGTGTCATAAGATATGTACACAAAGTATATATAGTAAGTTAGAGATGACTAACACGGTGCTATAGCACGACAACGACCGCCCACTACAAACACTTTGCCGAATTTACGACGTGTTCCCTGCATTAGCTAATATTATTGTCAATATATTCTCTGCTCACGAGAAAATTTATAATTTGAGTTGTTTATGATGAGTTAGTGACACTCCACTTAGGAGGCCTGTATTGTAATATGCCATATTCGGTGGTACATGTAGACAATGCAACGCAATTATGTACCTACTACGTAAATCAAAATTAAGCAACGTCAGTAATATCAAAATGAAGTATAAAGTAATAATATATATTTATTATTTATATATTTGATCCAAAGATAATAGAAATTGGAAACTAAATTTCTAATTGAAAAATGTATCTTTACTTAGTACAGAATTATTGTTAGTGATAGAGTCCATCAAGAGATATTATTGTTCACGCACTTGTATGTGCATTGAACGTGTCGAAATCTAGTGGAACAGCTTCTAGTCACGACACTGTTACTGCATTCTAGACTAGTCTTCATAATTGTTAGTTATCAGAGCAGGCCATCGGCGCCGACTACAATGCTGCAATATGTATCTTGTTACAGTATAGCAATTATGAAATGTAAATTCAGATACAGGACGAGGGCGCCGGGAGGGGGTGCAAAAGCGTGCCCCGCCCCCGTGTGAAAAAAATACACAGTATATTTGAGATATTTGCCTATTTTCCAACTTCATTTGTAAACACTAAACAGCTAGCTTTTTAAAAAAAACGCGCTCGCTTCGCTCGAGTATTTGTGTCCGGTTTGCCTGTTTTTACATAACAAATCCATTACTGCTTCGTATCCTTCATTATCCATACTTATGTAATTTGTAGAACACGTCATGTTACAAACGGCGTCGTCTGTTTGCAAAATACTATATTTGATGGAATTACGCCATAAAAACGCATTGCGCTTAAAAACCTAGGTTGGTAAGGTAGATTGAACATGATGGTTTTAGATAAAAGTGATTATTTGAACCCAAAATCTACTAAACTAGTGATATTTGACGTCGTTAACGGATGAGTTCTATACATTGCTGCGACAGGTGAGGGGGGGTTTGTAATTTGCTTTTATAAACAGTTTTAAGATATTCTCGCTAGACATGTTATCTGTTCTTGTACACTCAAGAGATCAAATTATAGATCTTCAATTCTAAAGTCGCCTCTATTTTCATATTGGCCATTCTCACATATCCACACAAAAAAACACAAAAAATGCGCTCTCTTCGAGCGCCCCTATATTGCGCACGAGACTCTACATATTTCCTACCCGTCATTTCTAATATAAACTGTTAAACGGCTACCAAAATTTTATAACAGAATAGAGACGCTTCATAAGTTTCACACACAGGCACATCTATATATATATATAAAATAATAAAACTGTAACGGGTCCAATTCTGTACATTGAAGATATTTAGAATTTTTTTTTGGACCTTACTCTATATTCGATACTGAAACCAAAACTGTATTTTTTAAGTAATTTGTGTCTGTCTGTCTGTAACTTGGCTAGGCATCACGCCGAAACTACTGAATGAATTTAAATGAAACTAGGTATGATTTGAGTTCATACTACGAGGTAGGACATAGGCTACTTTTCATCCCGAAAAATGAAAGGGTTCCCGCAGGGCTGGGGTTGAAAGTTATTTCAAAAAACACTTACCACTCTCAAACTATAAGACGGATTTTGATGCAACTTGGCACAGACATAGTTTATAAGATAGGTGAAAATTATGAATACAGTTTGTCCCGAAAAAATAAAGGGTTCCTGTGGGATATGAGTCCAAATTCTGTACATTAAAGATCTATATATAGTATGTGTTTTTTTTTGACGTTACTCTATATTCTATTATGAAGCCTAAACTGTATGTTTTTTTCATTTTTGTCTGTATATCTGTCAGTCTGTATCTTAGCCGCGCATCACACCGCTGGAACTACTGGATGAATTCAAAAGAAACTTGGTTTGATTTGAGTTCGTACTACGAGGTAGGACATATGATACTTATCTACACCTATACTACATATCGAAAAATTTATGGGTTATTATTTAGGGGGGGGGGGGGGGGGTTATTTAAAAGAACACGTACCACGCTGAAAGTAATGGACGGGTTTTGATGCAACTTGGCACTGTCTTAAGTTATATGATGGGTTAAAATTGAGGACACGTTTTATCCCGAATAAGTAAAGGGTTTCTGCGGGATATGGGTCCAAAGTTATGTTAATAATTAAGTAATAAAAAATATTTTTGGATGGTTCTCTATATTCGATACTGAAGCCAAACTGTTTTACTTTTTAATTTTGTCTGTCTGTTTGTCCGTATCTTGACCGCGCATCGCACCCAAACTAATAAATGAATTCAAATGAAAAAAATGCTCTTGGGTGCTTATAAAAGGTATTGAACAATATTTTTTTTATTAATCGAGTCTTTCATTCTGTTTGTCTGTATGTTTGTTTGTTCACGCATCAAGTAAAAACTACGCGACCGATTGCAATACGGTTTTCTTTGTTAGATAGCTTAGGGTTTGATTTAAAGCTGGTGTAATTGGTATCTCAATCCGGTGAGTTGGAAGCCGACCAATTAATAAAGCATTTTTGACAGCCGAAGAAATGTTGTTCAAATGTTGGTATATTGGTCCTGGAATAGCACATTATGGTACTTTGAACCTAAAGAAAAGAACACGCGTGCAAAGCCGCGGGTACAGCTAGTAATAAATAAAAGTACAAGACACAGGGCACTGCTTGTACTATTATTTATTCTGTGGCACTGCCAATGATCGGAGGCCAGGATGCAGCCCCTGGAAAAGATTCTGCTGGCGCCCATGGATACAGGGAACATATCCCTTGTCAAGTTAGCCAGCTTTGGCTTGGCCGTAGGGTCTGCCTGGATTTCCTACGAGTATACCCAGGAAAGATATGGATCTGAGATCTAAGCACACAAGCTCTACGTTTGGCTATATTAAGTAGTCACTAGTAAAATTAGATACATAGTTTCCGTTCCAACACAATACCAACCCAAGCACAAGCAGACAATCTATCACAATGGTTCAAAATAGTATAAAACCTAGTATCCAATAAGCAACAAAATATTCTGGAACAACGCTCAATATTTATTTGTTTAGTAACGTTGCCTATCGTCATCATCATCATCAACATGATAACATGTTGGTTCTAACCAACTTGTTATCATGTTGATGATGATGATGATCTCAGCCTACTTTTCTTTTTATTCCATATCTTAAATAAATACTTAGATACATAAAAAGCAATGCATTTGGGCGGTGAGTGAACACAATCAAATACGTAACTTTTCACGGGACAAGAAAAGGACGTAGTGTAATTATTTATTCTGTGACAGGATGCGCGTCTTGTTGCTCGTCATCGTCAGTGCTGCGCAACATGTTGACCGTCCCGCGCGGCGTCAACTGTTGCCTAGTGTATGCTAGGCTTAATAACTACATTTATACATTGTTATGGCACAGTTAGGTATATCAGTAGTATAAACAGCAGCAGGCCCGCTGTGCCTAGCTGATGTCATGCATATTTAACCACTAATGGTGGCAGCACAAGTCACGAGGTTGAGCGTTTCCCGCCCGCGCATTAATTTTACTCTGCTGACAAGTCGATTGTTCCATCACAAAAAATAGGAAATTGCGAGTTAGTTATTGTGGGGTTATAATCAGATGATTCGGCTTATTACAGAGCTAGCTCACTGAGGTCACAGAGTAAATAATAGTACAAGTACTTAGGTGTCTCAAAAAGCACGTGGTACCATCTTTTTACCAGACTGTAAAATGGAGGGAACGAGTGTTGTGTTTATACTTATCTAGCCTATGTACTTGTGTACGTATGTTCCTTTGTGGTATAGACAAAACGTTTGAACGGATTTTGATGATTCTTACGTTAATCGATTTGTCATAATATTGCGATTGCTACTAAAGACATGACAGTAATCAAAACTCACTATGGCGATAACCAGACGACATATAATGAAGAAAAAAAAAGTCGGCTAACTATGTTAAGGTACTCGTATCATTAAATAGTTGAAAATCATCTAAATATAGGTTTCTTTTATAATTTTTCATGTCGAATGACCATTTAGGATCTATAACGATTGAAAGTTGGTTCGCAACCATGCTAACTATTATTTTTTGCCTCTTTGTAGTTTTGTTCGCAGTCGGGGTTTCTGTAAAGGTGCTTGTTCAGTTAGATGTGTGACCGTGTATGGTACTTTAGTTTTAACCTCACAGAATAAGGGTATAATTTCAGAATCCCAGTCTGATCTGTGTTTGCGAGAGAGAGAGAGAGAGAGCGGTGGGCGTAGTGTATCCGAGCGGTATATGTGCGCTTTGCAATATGGTCCGATCCTCGGCTCCGAAACAATGACTTTTAAATAAGTTATTTGCGATTTGTCATACGTCACAGTACACAGGGCACGTTAAGCCGTCGGTCCCGGTTGCTAGTAATAGGTAGCAGTCGTTAAGCCACGTCAGAGGCCCGTGGACCTGACAAACTCTGACACCAGAGGTCGATATACTCGTACATATGAAGGTCGAGGATATCTGTGAAGAATGGAATGAACGAAGGTAGAGTAAAAGCAGGAATAGATAACTCAAGGAGGACAAGTTCGATTTTGTTTATTTTTTAATTACACAACTTATACAATAAAAGTAGCTCAGTCGTATAATTTAAACCATCAAAAGGCATCACCATCATCCTTATAGGTAATAAATGTATTATAATTGCAATACCCAAGTTCCGTTGGTTGCCCGTTACGTCGGACATACTCTTGCCTCTTCTGTGTCGTATTGCAGAGCAATGCCCACAGAAATATCGTGGCAATGCCTCACTTGACATTGACATTCTTTCAGAATTGTGTGCACTGTGGGTACGGACGGGAGAGCATTTTATTCAAAACGTGTCTTACTTTTCTAAAATTTAGAGGAAGTATTTTAATGTACACGTGAAAGTAAATTCTTCATAATTTATATACATTACACAATATAAAGTACGACTATAATGTCTGAATATAAAAATAAGAAATTAATTTCGATGGTTCTTTTTTTATTTGAAAGGTAGTAACTTTAACTTATTCTCATAAACATTTGGTGAAGATCTGATGAGGATCTTCGGCGTGATGACCAGAATAGCTCCTCAAAATGCAATTAAATGCTCACTTTTAGGTTTCTACCAGTGGAATCAGCCCTTTACCTACTAGATAGGAATTGATGGAGCACCTTGGTTATTTATGTTAGTTTTACAATGAGGTAACTAGATGGCGCTATTGTGCACCGCTAGATTGTTTGCAAAAAAAGTTTGTGCTCGCGAGGTCTACAGCTCACAGAGCCACTAGTTTATGAATATTATAGGTCTTCTTCGTACAAAGTATATATAGCTTACCGTACACTGAACTGGCCCATTACCCATTCAGGAGAGCAGTTTTTAAATGCGGTTTTTATTATGCCCATATTTTATTTCCATTTGCTACAAGTCCTGTCCTTGCAGAACAAACCAGCTGTTTATCTTTATTGGTTTCGCACAACGTCGGTCATAACGTAAAGCATTATAATCGTAATTATTGACGAAAATTAAGTTCGTAAACATAACTAAAATATACCAGTGTTTGTATCATTGAAATGTACACCTATATTATTATGACTTATTATCTGTGCCCGCCGGCTTTGCCCGCGTTCAGCCGTCGCCGCGTCGGATAGTTTTTTATCGATTGCTCGGCTTCTTATCATGGGATTAAGATACCAAGTACACCAGTTTTAAAGTCGAACCTTAAGCTATCTATCAGTGAAAACCGCTTCGGAATCAGTCTAGTTCTAGTTCTAGTTCGTTAGTTTTTAAGTGATGCGCGAATAGACAAACAGACAGACACGATTTAAAATATGTTATATTCTTATAATTGATAGATTCAGGCGTTACTTTGCGGAAATCCATATTTAAAGTGAACAAAATAAAACTAAACTTAAACTTGTATTTGGGTAGGGTTTGTTTAGCTTGGGGGTTTTTTATTGTGTATATATATTTATATATATTATTTGTATATAAGTGTTTTTTCTGGCCTCCAGGCCTTAGCTTTTCTTTCATTTATATTTTTCATTAGTTCAATTTGGGGTAGGGTTTTGTTTAGCGTGGGGTTTTACTTATGTTAATTTTACCATTTATCATTTGTCTGACTTACAGTTTTGGCGGAAGTAAGCTACATATTTTTATTTTGTACATTTTTTTTTTGTTATATTCTTGTTTAATAGTTTAGTTTAAGTACCCTAGAGTTTTTTTAAATTATCTTCATTGTACATACTTTTTGGTACTAACTGCTTTAGTATAAAGCCTCCGTCCACTTGGCTCCCCTAACATTGATCCCCTGGGGGATTCATTTGGATTATTTGTCCACACGGATCCCCTGGGGAATTTAATTGGTTTTTTTATCCACATGGATCCCCTGGGGGATTCATTTGGATTTTTTGTCCACATGGATCCCCGGCAACGGACTCGTGGTCACACAGTTTTGTCACTCTGGTGTGACCACGAGGAATTATTTTTACTCCTAGTCACACTGCTTGGTGGGACAACTAGTAAGCTACAAAATATAAGACTCGTAGTCACACCGTGTGCAAAACTAAAAGACCAAGTACTTATCGACATTATTATAGGCAACAATTAATTAATTTGTGTCAAAGTGTCAGTTTGGAGAAAAGTCAGCAGAGAGTGGGGGGAAGAGGGAGTGCAGGAAGTGAGGGGTGAGTAGGGGATGGGGAGGGAAGATTGGAGGAGTGTGGGGAGGGAGGAGAGGGGCTGAGGGAATAAATGGTAGGGAGTGGGGAAACAGACAATTTTCAAACTTATTGACATAAGCTAAGTACCTTGTTTTTTATGTTAGGGGAGCCAAGTGGACGGAGGCAGTATAAGTATAGATTTAGATCTTCATCATCATCATTATCAGCCCGTATCAGTCCACTGCTGGACATAGGCCTCTCCTAAAGCACGCCACTGAGCCCGATCTTCGGCATTTCTTTTCCTATGTAAGTACTAATAAAATAAATGTACGAATTATTGGCTATCTTGTCACTATATTTTAGGTGCCTGTCGTATTAGGGTGCGTTTACAAGATTTCAGATTTATCAAAATGTACCACCCACCATTGATACATAAAATCCATTTGCCGTCTGTCTGCCGTGCAAGTAAATCATAGTCCATGAATCTTTACGTATTTAAACCTACCAACATAATAATAAATTGGCGTCGCCGCGAGATGGCGCATAATTATGCATTAACGTAGGTACCTGCCTGATACCTGTGTGTGGTCCCTGGAACCTAGTACCTACCTACATATCTTTTGCTAGGAATGAATACTTCAAAGAGACTTAAACCTTTGCGCTTTCTTGAAGGAGGGTTTGCACAAAGGATGAAAATTAGAAAATCCGTTGAAGGCGAGAGAAGTCTCGGGTCTTTCACTTAGTACCAAGACAACACACAATGATTATTATGTTGTTAAGTTCACATTAACTTAACTTATTAAACATAAAAAACGGTTAACGTAAACGGTTTTAGAAATCTAGATGCAATAATCAATAATCAGTCTGACGGCTGGTTGGTCTAGTGGCTAGTAACCCTAGGAACAAAATCAAACGGTCGCGGGTTCGAATCCTGCAAGGGGCAATCATTTGTGTGATGAGCAGAAATGCTAGTTTCCGAGTCATGGATGTTGATATTCGTATCTATGTATGTTTATCCGTTATCTAGTGCCCATATTACAGGGTATCCTAGTTTGGGGCTAGGTAATTGGTGTAGAATTGTCCCGAATATTACAGGGTATCCTAGTTTGGGGCTAGGTAATTGGTGTAGAATTGTCCCGAATATTACAGGGTATCCTAGTTTGGGGCTAGGTAATTGGTGTAGAATTGTCCCGAATATTACAGGGTATCCTAGTTTGGGGCTAGGTAATTGGTGTAGAATTGTCCCGAATATTACAGGGTATCCTAGTTTGGGGCTAGGTAATTGGTGTAGAATTGTCCCGAATATATTTATATTATATTAGTCGATAGTGAATTTATTTATATTTAGTCTATAGTCAGAAACTAGTAAGTATAGTGAAGATGGATTTTAAAAACTAAATTAATTGTTATATTTATTATAAGTGTGTCCGATCCAATCTATTAGCAGAAAGTTATATTAATATATACTGCGGGTGGTCTCGCCATTTATCTTTAACTTTAATTGCATATCAGGGTACGAGATGTGGGTAGGTACTTGCGCAGTCCCTTCGGGCGCTATCCAAAAGCAGCTCCGGAGCTCGCCACAATGCGAGCTCCATAATAATTACTTACCTACTTCATATTATTCTTTCATAATTCAGTTTTTTTTTTGTTGATGTCTTGTTTAATATAAGCTCTTGTTTAGGCTGGCCTCTTTTCAGTGTATCTGTATATTATGCATAAAAACACACAGCTTTCAATTACTCCTACTTTTGACAACAATAACTTTATTGAACGCGATTCCTTAGATCTAAAACGTTCTCTGGTTTCTTTTCCAACATGAAACTAATCAGCTGCTGTTTGTTAACTAATTCTGCAATAACCTCTCATATAAAAAACCAACAGACTGTCCGTCTGCCTTTCCCCATCTAGATAATATTGTTAGTGAATAAGCTAACGGCTATCATTTATTCTGTGTCTGGATCGAGGCTCCTCTATCCTCTAATGAGATTGCGGAGATTTCTCGCTTGTCATGTCACCCTGGTACGCACGTGCTCTGGGTGCTCGTGTTTTCTTTCAATAGGATTCCAATTTATAGACAAGATCGCTTTTAGGAGTTTGGTAGGAATTGGATCATGAGAAAGATTAATTTCATCAGTACGACTCTGTGTTTCCGGATAGTTATGTCACCGTTAGATTGTAAAAACCGATAGATTACTATTTATCGGATCCTAATTAGTAACATTGTAAACAAACGAAAAATCGTGAACGGACATGCTATTCGTTAGTTTATGGACCAATCCGTGCGCACTTTAACAATTTTATTACATTTTTAAAATACCTGTTATATTATATTGGTATATAAACTAACGTGAGCGTGATTCATTATATATAGATATGTTACGACTGTCACTCACGAGTTATTTCGTCGAACAATTTGACCGGTGTTAGGACGTTAACGACGTCCATCCTCAGAAGTTTGCGCAATGAGGGTACGACGCGAACTGCGGATTGCCGCGCGTGTCGCCCGTTGCGTCAGTGGCGCTGGCGTCACAGGTGCTGCAGGCGGGGGAAGCCCCAGCCCAAATGAAAGCACACCTACGCCCGCACCATCATTACTGATGTCGCTGGCGTACACAAAGAGTGCAGGGTTCTCACACCACTTGACGACATTGTCCTCCTCGCGGAGAAACGGCTCACTTTCGGTGGAAGCTATATTTAGCACCGGTTTCCATGTGGAAGGTATTACCTAGCCGCAGTCCCTGTTGAAGTTTGGATGCCGACTAATTTCAATGACTTCCCGTACTTTCCGCGGCACGAAAAATCTTTCACTCGCTAGTACGGAAGTCTTGTCAAATCTCAAGAAATGCTTAGTCTCTTCAATCATGCTCAGCAACAGCGGACTTGTCAGTGTCTAAATTCCGTATGCTTCTAATATGTTCCTTCAGCCTCATCGCAATGTTCCGCCCAATATAACACCGTCTACAAGTCACAAGGAATTTTGTAAACACCAGGTACGTTCAGGGGTTCCCGATCCTTGGGTGACCGCAGCATCTATCGAAGTTGACTTTGCGCACGTAACACCGTCCTGATGCCGTATCTCCATTTCAGAAGGTATCCGATTTTATCCGTTACTCCTTTAACAAACGGTAGATAAATAGGCGGACGTTCGACAGTAGCCGGATCTATGCGCTCACTTCTATTAGCCATTCGGGAACACTGACGCCAATTATAACCATTTTTCTACAGCACTCTTCTAACGTGTTCTAGCTCAGCATTTACGTACTGTGGGTCACAGAGGCTTAACGCACAGTTAATTAGCGCACGTGGCACAGAAGACAAATATGCAGGGTGATGATGGGAATCAGCTCGTAGGTACCGGTCAGTATGCGTTGGTTTCCGATAAACTGTATGTGACAGTCTACCGTCTAGATTCCGAATAACCTGGACATCCAAGAATGGTAGGACCCCTTCAACTGTGAAACGGATCTTCCTATGCACCGTATTCAGGTGTGATGTGAAAACACACAGGTCATCCTTGGTGGTTATGACAAAAACATCATCAACGTAGCGCCATCAAAACCGTGGCTTAACAATAGCAGTTGATAATGCTTTATCCTCAAACAACTCCATGAAAATGTTGGCCATCACTGGAGCTATAGGCGACCCCATTGCAACTCCATCGACCTGAAGGTAATGGTCTCCCCGCCACAAAAAGTAGCCACTCTTTAGACAGTATCCTACCCAGTCTATGTACACAGTGGGTCAGTCAGTGTCCCGTATCAGCTTGGAGATGATAGTAACAGTTTCTTCCACCGGTTTATATTGTTAACCTTTTGCTGATTGGTCGGTCTCGGTTCGTGACGTACAATTGTACAAGTTGGTGTACAATCTATGTGTTATGTGTCCGTCGGGTGGCAGCCGGGCGAACCGGGGGTGGCAGAATTACGACGAGGGTCGCCGCCCGCAGCGTCGCAGCAGGTGGTAGAAGTTCGGTTTGCCACCGACGGACGACACGATTTGCTGTAGGGAAGGGTAGCCTGGATAGTGTACCAGTTGGAGAGCAATTTGGGCCTTATGACCAGGCCGTACTGCTCGATGGGCCTCAGAGGACCACCCCCTTTGGAACGGGGCCTACCTGCGCCTACAGCCAAGGAGAGGGAGGGGATATTGTAAAAAGAAAACGGTATTATAAAGAGTACTTACAGATAATTTAATCAGTGTTTCTATAACAGTGTTTTTATTATTTTTTTATTAGGCTTAAAAACTAACACGTGGTTACGATGGTTAAGTCAAATAGTCTATGAAGAAGAGGGGGGCACGAAAAGAGGGCTTAAGGTTACGCGCGCGATTTGTGTATCGTCTATTTTACGCGCACTGGGAATAATAGTTTATAGGTACCTCAACGCCGGCTGGCTTAAGTCACTAGACGGGACGATTTCGGCAGCACGAAGCTCCGGCTCCTTTTCGCGGCAGTCTGCCTTCGTCAAGATGGCCGCCCACGCGGCTGCTGTGCTACTCGTCCCTTTGGGACGGGCCACACGCCCGCCCCAAAGACGTGGCTTGTCTGTTCTGTAACTCTCCACGGGCGCGGAATCCTTATATATCGGCCTCCGCGGGGGTGAGGCGCGGGGTGAGGCGCGGGGTGAGGCGCGGGGTGAGGCGCGGGGTGAGGCGCGGGGTGAGGCGCGTGCCCTTGTCCATCCCCCCCCCCTCCCCCCGCCTGTCCTTCAGCTCCAAGTAAATTCAAGTTCGTATTACTATAAGTTTTACAACTAAATAGGGTTTCACTTATATTGCTAGACTACTAATAAATACTAATACATTTACGTAAAATCCTGATATATAGAAAGATGACAAAAAAGCTTTTATGAACAGCCGAACGATCCGATACGAAAATTAGAGGTCTATATATATTTGAAACGATTGGGGAAGCAGAATGACCTGCTCGCTCCTCCTGTTAAATTTCACCGTTTTGTTATTGATTTAAATAACAATAATCCATAAGTTTGTTGTCATGGGACACGTGGAGAGCACGCCTAAAGTGGTATCAAACTACTCGATGCATTGCCTTGCTATGCGAAAGATGTCAGGCGTTATGTTTTCATTACTGGTTCATCCAATAATACCAGTGTTGTCCATATAGTGGGGTCTCTATGACCACTGCTGGGATTGGCTTCCGGTCTGTCTTAGATGAAACCATAAGTAATTGACATCTATCACGAAGCAAGGGTCAGCGAAGGGTCATAGAAATGGAGTTTCACGACACAATAGAGCTACAAATCATGAGCTTCTACTAAATGGAATCGGTACAGCCTGATCCCCACGTGGTCCGAGTCCGACCTAGCCCTACCCCCGGGTGCAATTCCAAAACGCGGAGCCAGAAGCTCACAAGGAGTAGTAAGGAAGGACGACGATGTGAGAATTCTAGCGAGAGCTCATTTACTAATTCGCGATCAATTTTAATCCTTGAGGTCATGTTGGTGTGATTGATCTCTAGATCATTTTAATTACTGACTGTTTAATTTGTAACTCAATGGTGATTAACACGAGTCTGACCAATCAAGGGCAGGTTCACTTTTAGACGGTGACGAAAGAATCGCAGTAATCGGATAAATTGTAATTGTGTGATTGGTCGGTAATACTATATCGAGCATATTCGTTATAAAAATCGTCTGTTTGTTATAAAACTAATTAGAAAAATTGTAATCTATCGGTTTTACAATCTAACCGGTAACAGTTATATCTTGACCAAGGACTAAGAGAGGACGTTAAGCCGTCGGTCCCGGATGCTAACAATTATTGATAGAATCGCTAAGCCACATCTGTGGCTTTCAATTTCATAAACTTCAGGTAATGTCAAAGATGATAAGCTGGTCAAGAACTTCTGGATATTGGCATCACTAAAATCTCGTCTATTTTCAAACCAGAAGAGGCGTTGTTTCTGAGCTATCTTGGTATAGATAGGTAGATAAACGCTTTATTGCACACCAAATAAACAAACACAAGAATATAGATTTAACATATATCTAGTAGATGGGCGGTCTTTGCGCTTAAAGCGATTTCTTCCAGACAATCCTTGAATGGAGAGGTTCACAGTTAGCACAAGAAAAATTAGCACTTACAAGATGAGGTAGGTTTATTTATTTGTAACTAGTGTTCCCGCCCGCGACTTCGTCCGCGCGGAGTACTGGTTATCGCGAAAAAAGCATCCTATGTTCTTCTAGGATATTAAAAACCAATGCAAAAGTAGGTATAGCACCAATGCTGTTGATATTTTTTGACAGACTTGTTATTTCGTTTCCATGGTAACCATAGACCTTTCTGTGATGGCTACCGGTCCTTACAGTGATTATTCAACATTTTCCAGTTTTCCCGTGGAAACTTAGAATTTTCCGAGATAAAAAGTATCCTATGTTTTATTCTAGGGTATATGCTATCTCCATTCCAAATTTCATCAAAATCCGTCCAGCCGTTATCGCGTCAAAGCTTCCCAAACAAACACACAAACAAACAGACAACGTTTCACTTTTATATATTGGTATGGATGGATTTTCTTTTGGTTAAATAAACATGATGTATTTGTATTTAGTAATAAACAGATCAATGTTCCGTAACACCAAGCACTTTACCACTATGTTAAACTATTTACAAAATCAACAGCAACTTCAATAATAATTATTGATTCATTTGCAATCACAATGTACGCCATTTCGCGTTATCCACATTGCGTAGATGCAATAACGCCTTTACACACATGCATAATGCATCACTGTTGCGTTACGACTCATTGAATCGGGAATTTATTTACATAGAGAGGAGAATTCATGTATTTCTGATGCTGGAGAGATATGGTCTCCGCCTGATAGATGCAATACACTATAATTAGTTGGAATTATGTAACAGAAGTTATTCTGAACTCTTAACTGAACCCTTTTTAGCCAAAAAGATAAGAGTTCAAAATAGGGACCGATTTATTCGTTACCATATTTAAGTACCAGGAGTTCATAAAGGGCGAGGCATTATCTCTGCCATCTGCGACTGGCTGGGCGCGGGTCGTGAGAACTGCGGGTTCGGTTCCAGCCGGCTGTGAAAGTACGTTCCGTTTTAGGCAGTAATTATTGGTTAATGGGCTGCCATGTAGGGAGTGAGCCTGTGAGTTATCGCGTGTGTCTCGAGGACTGGGTGCTGGGTTTTAGGTAATGTTTGTAGGTATTATTGGGTAAGGTTTCTGTAGGCATTAATAGGTCAACACTGAACAGCTTGACACTTGTCAACTGGTGTTTACTTTGATTAATCATTAAAATTAAGCATTTAAAAACTCTTGTTCATCTATTCTTCAAGACTTTAAGGTTCTCTCTAAATCTACCTTTGTTATAATCTCCATGGATATTGTGAAGGCTTAGCCAACCTAATTTTGTTTAATGTGGCCGTAGTCTTTAATTCCAAGAATGACCCATTCGTCAAATGTTCGTTATTATTATCATTTTTTTTTTATTATTATTATTATAGTTTGACAACGCCTCTGTACAGCTGCACATTTTTATTATTGTTTGACAACGCCTCTGTACAGCTGCACATTTTTATTATTGTTTGACAACGCATCTGTACAGCCGCACATTTTTATTATAGTTTGACAACGCCTCTGTACAGCTGCACATTTTTATTATTGTTTGACAACGCATCTGTACAGCCGCACATTTTTATTATTGTTTGACAACGCCTCTGTACAGCCGCACATTTTTATTATTGTTTGACAACGCCTCTGTACAGCCGCACATTTTTATTATTGTTTGACAACGCCTCTGTACATCCGCACATTTTTATTATTGTTTGACAACGCCTCTGTACAGCTGCACATTTTTATTATTGTTTGACAACGCATCTGTACAGCCGCACATTTTTATTATTGTTTGACAACGCCTCTGTACAGCCGCACATTTTTATTATTGTTTGACAACGCCTCTGTACAGCCGCACATTTTTATTATTGTTTGACAACGCCTCTGTACAGCCGCACATTTTTATTATTGTTTGACAACGCCTCTGTACAGCCGCACATTTTTATTATTGTTTGACAACGCCTCTGTACAGCCGCACATTTTTTTGTTACTATGTACTCTTAAATTATTTAAATTGAAATGTTTGACATGACCAAGTGTTCCATGTGTACCTACGGTATGAATAAATGCTTATGACTTGACTTAAACAAAATCCACTTTACGAAATTAGTTCCATTTTTTTTTTAATAATAATAATAAATAATAATAAAATGTATTTATTGCAGACAAACAAACAAAAAACAATCAACACAATCAAAAAAATAGACATTCCACGATAACATGACTCGCGACAATTAGTAACATTAAATTTACCGTGCCGCGCGTCATGTTAGCTGCACATCTGATGTTTTTTTATAATTTTGAGCTTGTTTGACAATTGGGTTATGCTCAGCACTCAGCAGACTGCGCAGACTAAGAGTCTACGCAGGGCTGGTTTTCAGCATACCCCGTTGCTTGAGCTCTGGTGTTAGTCAAGCTCAAATTAAGTGTTAAGCGAGCAGTAATCAAAAAATAATAAATATCAAAAAATATAATAATAAAAATAAAATCAAAAAATAATAAATATCCATTTATATATTTTTTTACACAAAAAAAAACATAATTGCAAAACAGTACTTATGATGGACATTACAAAATTAATTTATTAAAGGCCGAATACTCTGTGATTCAAAAAGTTTCACCATTGACTATAATATGCGGGAGATGAGTGTTGGTGTGTATGTGTATAAGTGTGTAATTTGATGGAAAGAGGGTGTGTGCGTGTGTGTTATTGTTATTTTGTTTTAAAGGTTGCTTCAAACTGCTTTTTGGAACGGTTCAAAAGAAGATCCTTATATGTACATTTAAATAGAGCTGAACTTATTTTTTTTCTCATAGGTATATTGTTCCAAATTTATATGCGCTATATTTGAAGCAGCCTTTAAATCCAGTGGTCTTGTGCTTGGGTATCGACAGAACATTCAGGGATTTTGACCGAGTATTTAGTGAGTGAATATCCTTAATCCATGTAAGCTTTTCAAAAAGGTATTCTGGCTTTTTGCTCCACTTTACCTTTTGTGTTGTGCAGACTATGTGAAGGTATCTCCTAGCTTTCATATTCAAAATGTTGTTTCTGACGAGGTAAGGTGTAACATGCTCTCGTCTTGGTATGCAAAAACAGAATCTTGCACATGCATTCTGTACTCTTTGAATGGCATTTTCGGTTTTAGCATACAACCTCGGTCTATAAACTGCACTGCAGTAGTTAAAAGGTGATAATATCAGAACGTCGCATAGCAGAATTCTTACATCTTCCGAAATATGTTTTCTTATTCTATAAAGAATCTTTAGCTTGTAAAAAGCTGTTCTAATTTTGTCATTGACGTGTTTAACAAATCTCATCTCACTTTCAATAATAAGACCCAGATTCCTTGCTTCTGACTCGATAGGTATAACTATACCGTTGACAGACAATTCTGGGTTGTAACATCGGAAATTAGCAATTTGAGTCCCCGTGCCTAAAATTTGCATTTTAGATTTGGAAGGGTTTATTACTAGTGAGTTTCTTTCAGACCATTCATAGATCTCTTTTAAATCACTGTTTATTACAGCCATTGCTTTTGGTGTATCGTCAGCCTTAAAAGAGTAATAAATTTGCGTGTCATCTGCATATAAATGGTATTTACACTGTTTTAAATGATTTGGTAAATCAGCTGTAAAAATTGCGAACAGTATTGGACTTAAAATCGATCCCTGTGGTACTCCCCTACTTAGTTTCCCTACACTAGACAAAGTTTTAGTTCCATTACGGGATTCAGTCTCTACATAAGAGAGCTTTGCAATAAGCATATCAGGATTCAGACAATCGAACGCGCGGGAGAAATCAAGCAGGACCAAAGCGCTACTGAGTCCCGAATCTGAGGCTGTTACTAAGTCATCAGTCACATGTAAAAGTGCCGTTTCTGTACTATGTCTTATCCTAAAGCCTGACTGAAATGAAGGGACTATGTTTGCTGAACATACAATTTTTTCTAATTGAATAAGTACCACTCTTTCTAGCACCTTCGATAGGACAGGGTGAATGCTTATTGGCCACAAATATTTAATCAGCTCTATTGATTGTGACTTAAGAATTGGTCGAACAAGTGCTCGCTTCCATGATTCAGGGAAGACGTTTAATTCGATAGAGCGATTTACGATAGCCGTTATAATGGGCAATGTCTCAGAGAGAGTAAGCTTTACCATGTCCGCATTCATACGATCATGCCCTATTGCATTTGTACGGATACTAAGAATTATTTTACCAATTGTTTTCGGGCATACAGGTTCCAGTGAAAGTACACTATTATTTGCTTTACATGTTTTAAAAAATTGCAGAGTCTGATTATCTATGCTCCCGTCACCAGAAACAGTTAAAAAGTGTATATTAATCAAACTTGGATCATTTAAATTATCTGGAATCATTAAAGAGTCTTTATTTAGTATTTTAATATTCTTTATAAATTTCCACATTTGTTTAGGTTGATTTAGATTTTTATTAACGTAATGGGTAAAAAAGGCCTTCTTTTCTCTTTCTATTACATTTTTTTTTTTGACTTTTATAATATGCTTTAGATGAAGCCGTCTTCTTGTTAAGAGCTTTTTTGAGGGCTTTGTCTCTTAATGAGATCATAAACCTAATTGTTTCGGTTATCCATGGTTTAGGAAACTCTTTTATCCTTTTTTGTTTTACTGGAGTATGTATATCAAAAAGATTAATAATATATTCATTAAACTTCGCGATTATATCCTGTGGCTCTATTATCTCCGTGACATTGCTCCAAGGAACAGATTTAAGATCATTGTTAAATGATTCCTCATTAATATTTCTAATAACATGGATTCGTTATAATTAAATCTAACAAGCTCTCTGATTCTTCTGTCTTTCTGGCGGGTTCTTTGACAACTTGCTCAAGACTTAATTGCGAGCAGAAAGTTAATAGTTCCTTGGATTTTAGGCTATCAGACGAAAGCAAATCTACATTAAAATCTGTTAAAAGACACACGTACTCGCAGTTAGCGCACACACTAAACAATTAATTAAGAGCGTCCAAAGCCGGTGTCACTTTAATACTTTCTGCCTGTACGCTGTACCTATAGCCATGCGCGCGCCAGGTAGCGTGAGTTCCAGCTAAAATTGTTCCAGCTGTGAGTCAGGATGTGCGCGTACCCGTGCACGTAAACCTTTTTAAAGATAAAAACCGACACCACCACCCTTCTTGTTTGCTTTACGAGCTCTGTGCTTAAAAACGTATTCCGAGAGAATAGGTGCAACCATTTCCTGACCTTCCTGAATCCATGTTTCATTAAGTGCGAGTATATCTGGTTTGTACGTTACTATAGTAGCTTCTAACTCATCATTGCCTGTGTTGAGTGATCTAACATTAAGGAGACCAATTTTCAAACATATCTTCGCAGAATTAGCCATTTTTAATCATTATTTTTAGCACACAAGAATATATATGTATTCGTCCTGTGTAATTGTTAAAATGTATGTGAGAAGTGTAAGCTATGTGAGGAAAATAGTGTGTTATGTGTTGTGTGTATAAGAGTAGTCCATTGATAAATGAGATCCTTAAGTTTACAAAGTATATAAAAATGCAAAAGATATAATGAAAATAAGAAAATAAAATATTACATTATAGTTCTGGAAATAGAATTTATAAGTATATCCAATATTTATCGCATACAAAGCAAAATGACACTAACTTTATATATTTGCAGTAAGAGACTGGTTTATATTTGGTAACATAAGCATGTAGTATACAGTATATACTCGTACAAACACTCGACAAAGAAAGATTTTTATTTGTAAATCTCAATGGTAAAAACATGAAAAACTTAGCCAATGGAATAATCTGGCCTACAATAGTTAAAGCTAGTGATATAAACACCTTACTTAAAAATTCTATCAAAATCATTTTCACTGCGAATACGAAACGCAGTTTTCCCTTCCACTTCTCTGATTAGAACATTTCCTTCGCGGGTCCAAGCGTACTTCCAACTGTGCTGTTTGCACAGTAATCGAGCCCTACCGAACAGCAACCTGCAGCCCGATTCCAAGCATACTTCCAACTGTGCTGTTTGCACAGTAATCGAGCCCTACCGAACAGCAACCTGCAGCCCGATTCCAAGCGTACTTCCAACTGTGCTGTTTGCACAGTAATCGAGCCCTACCGAACAGCAACCTGCAGCCCGATTCCAAGCATACTTCCAACTGTGCTGTTTGCACAGTAATCGAGCCCTACCGAACAGCAACCTGCAGCCCGATTCCAAGCATACTTCCAACTGTGCTGTTTGCACAGTAATCGAGCCCTACCGAACAGCAACCTGCAGCCCGATTCCAAGCATACTTCCAACTGTGCTGTTTGCACAGTAATCGAGCCCTACCGAACAGCAACCTGCAGCCCGATTCCAAGCATACTTCCAACTGTGCTGTTTGCACAGTAATCGAGCCCTACCGAACAGCAACCTGCAGCCCGATTCCAAGCATACTTCCAACTGTGCTGTTTGCACAGTAATCGAGCCCTACCGAACAGCAACCTGCAGCCCGATTCCAAGCATACTTCCAACTGTGCTGTTTGCACAGTAATCGAGCCCTACCGAACAGCAACCTGCAGCCCGATTCCATAACTTGGCTTCAATCGAATTCTCAGTATCGCAACCACTAATGCCTTGCGATAGAGTCGAATTTGCTATGAAAAAAGTGATAATCCGATTGTAGCCAAGTTATGTAATTGGGCCACTGTTCTCTCTTGTCAACCGCTCGTTGATGTAAACAGGGCGCGGCGTGCCCGCTAACTCGAGGTCGCCTGTTGTGACGTTGCGGCGAGCGCGCGCACAGCGCAGCACTTGCTTGCGTACCGCACGCCGAGTCAAGCGCATCACAATAGGGCGCGGTCGCTGCTTGCCATCGCAGCACTTGCTTGCGTACCACACGCCGAGTCAAGCGCATCACAATAGGGCGCGGTCGCTGCTTGCCATCCTGTCCAACCCGGCGAGCCTCCACGATGTAACGTTCATCCACGCTTGCACCGATCTTGCTCATTAAGACTCCCGTGATGTGCATAATACTTTCGCCACTGTGCTCGGTTATTCCACTAATCTCTATATCGTTCTGCAGTGCTAACTGGTCCCTGGTCTGAAGTTCCTGTTTCAGAACATGTATCTGCAGTTTGAGATCCAGTGTCTCCTTGATGGTATAGAATGATTAGACAATTGAAAAATAGTGAACTAAATGTCAAACCGATAAACAGTCTAATAAATTTATTCCTCGAACATTTATTAGCCCGTTTATCTGAGCATTGAAAAATCAGCCCTTAAACATATTTCAGAGATAAAACTGTACCTGCTGCGTTTATTTAGGACTTTGGACATTATCATGGTGATCCGTGTAATTTTTATTATGATTCTGAACACCTCTAAGATCTTTACTATGATATATATCTATGTAGCACATACATTAGCTGTATAATATATAGTTAAAAATAATCCTGTAATAATTTGAATAATTAAACATAAAGCACGAATTTGAATATAACCCAAAACTTTGCGCTCTAATAAAGTTAAAAAAGCAACACCAATTAAAATATACGATGTTCGCCATGCTGTATAAGAAATGATTAGCTTAGATAAATAGGTTGGCACATGGACGTTCGTATCTGCGGGCTTGATGATTGATGATGCATCACGCACTGTGTGAATGATGGAACTGCTACAGTTTAGCTTTAGGTTGCTCGTGTCTGCAACTAAAGAATTGGGCAACATACACGAAGTGCGAAATACTAGTTAGATAAATAATAAGTTAGGAAGATATGTGGGTAAACAAAACTAAATTATTCGCACAAGGTACGAAGTTACTAGATATGATATATCTACGAGTACATGTCATAGAAAGAGAATGATCAAAGACAGGACAGACAGGACCGGAAACATGATCCATCATAAATCGCTATAGGTTCTTGTCGTGTAGGTAGGCACCAAGAAGCGTCGCGTGCGCACGCATCGAGACAAACGTGTAGGTAGGTACCAAGAAGCGTCGCGTGCGCACGCATCGAGACAAACGTGTAGGTAGGTACCAAGAAGCGTCCCGTGCGCACGCATCGAAACAAACGTGTAGGTAGGTACCAAGAAGCGTCGCGTGCGCACGCATCGAGACAAACGTGTAGGTAGGTACCAAGAAGCGTCGCGTGCGCACGCATCGAGACAAACGAGTAGGTAGGTACCAAGAAGCGTCGCGTGCGCACGCATCGAAACAAACGTGTAGGTAGGTACCAAGAAGCGTCGCGTGCGCACGCATCGAGACAAACGTGTAGGTAGGTACCAAGAAGCGTCGCGTGCGCACGCATCGAAACAAACGAGTAGGTAGGTACCAAGAAGCGTCGCGTGCGCACGCATCGAAACAAACGTGTAGGTAGGTACCAAGAAGCGTCGCGTGCGCACGCATCGAAACAAACGTGTAGGTAGGTACCAAGAAGCGTCGCGTGCGCACGCATCGAGACAAACGTGTAGGTAGGTACCAAGAAGCGTCGCGTGCGCACGCATCGAGACAAACGTGTAGGTAGGTACCAAGAAGCGTCGCGTGCGCACGCATCGAAACAAACGAGTAGGTAGGTACCAAGAAGCGTCGCGTGCGCACGCATCGAGACAAACGTGTAGGTAGGTACCAAGAAGCGTCGCGTGCGCACGCATCGAAACAAACGAGTAGGTAGGTACCAAGAAGCGTCGCGTGCGCACGCATCGAAACAAACGACATGCAACGCAGAACTGTCTCGTAAATATATGGAGTTACTATGTGGGGCGAAGATTATACCAAACCAATTTTTCAATTTTATTTACGATTTCAGTACTGCGCTTATATTTGACAACCGGTTCAGTCGCCAACAAGCTTTCATGGAATATTGGCAATTTTCAGTAATATTTATGTAGATCGAATATAATTTCTAAATAACGTGAGCGTGATTCATTATTTAAAGATATGCTACGACTGCTCACGAGTTATTTCGTCGAACAATTCGACCGGTGTTCGGACGTTAAAGATGTCCATCCTCCGTCGTAACATACCTTTATATCGAATGTGTACAAAATCTAAACTAACCAAAATTAAGCGAAATATTAGCAACATCGACATGTTTATTATTGTTTACGATAATTTGGAATTTAATTTACGGATACGGTTGTTTTGGTACATATATCGACACTTTTAATAAAGCCTATTAAATAAAGATACGGTTGTTTTGGTACATATATCGACACATTTAATAAAGCCTATTAAATAAAGATACGGTTGTTATGGTACATATATCGACACTTTTAATAAAGCCTATTAAATAAAGATACGGTTGTTTTGGTACATATATCGACACTTTTATTAAAGCCTATTAAATAAAGATACGGTTGTTTTGGTACATGTATCGACACTTTTATTAAAGCCTATTAAATAAAGATACGGTTGTTTTGGTACATATATCGACACTTTTAATAAAGCCTATTAAATAAAGTCTGTATAGTAAAGATAATTTAAAACAAGCACAAATTAAACATTTATATAACCCCCGATTCCCCCCCCACCTAAGATATAGATAAGAACCATTTCGATCACATCAGTTTTCAAACATAAAAAACCTCATCAAAATCGGTCCATTCGTTTGGGAGCTACGATCTTCAAACCCCCCACCCTCCCTCTTCCTCTTCCACCAGTATAGCTATGAACCATCTCATTTACCCCAGCTTTCAAACATAAAAAACTACAGCTAAATTCATCCATTCGTTTGGAAGCTACAATTTTCATTCCCCCCTTTTCTCATCTCGCTCCCCCTCCTCATATATCTAAGAACCATCTCGATCACATCAGCTTTCAAACAGAAAAAAACCGTATCAAAATCGGTCCATTCGTTTGGGAGCTACGATGCCACAGACAGACACACACACAGTGATACACACCCTAAACTTATAACACCCGTCTCTTTGTTCGGGGGTTAAAAAGTCTAGTTTCTAGGGGACTTAAAATAACAGACAAATATCACATTTTTTAAATTGTGTCTACTTGTCTGTCTGTTTTCACTGTTAGATAGCTTAGGATTTGACTTAAAAACTGTTGTACATAGTATCTCAATCCGATGAGCCGAAGTCGAGACTACTTGACGTCTGAACGAAGTTATTGGTACTTTTGGTTCTGGAATAACATATACCTAGATTCTTACATACCAAAAAAATACCACGCGGGCGAAGCCGCGGGCACAGCTATTGCTACATAAAATCTTGAGTTTAATATATTCATATTCAAAGACACTAAGTAGGTACATACAAAGAAGTTATTCACGATCATTATTGAGAAAAGAACTTTAACTTGGCAAATTCTTAGGCTCATAATGCAATGTTTTTATCATGCAGAAGTCCTTACCTAACCTGTTTTTGATATATTGTCTTCAGGTATAACATACCTGACCGGCGAGAACTTCCTGGATGTGCTGGACAACGGCGCTGAGCTGTGCCAACTGGCCGCCGTCATACACGACAAGGCGCGGGAGGCGCTCGACCAGGGCCTGGTTGTGGGGGTGAGTGACAGTTCTGAAGCTCCAATCACTGCAAGAAAGGGGCGGAGAGAAGAATCCGCCCGCGGAAAGTAAATCATATAATTTTCCTTTCTGTATGAACACAGTTCGGAGCGGGCACGCAGAATCCGCGCCCATTGCCCATTAGATTCATTAGATAGATAGATACATGAACTCTATAGGGAAACACCACAATTTAGAAATATACGATTAATGAACTTACTCTAACAAAAACATTAAGTGAAGTCTGAAGGGTTTACTATCGCCAAATATGAGGTACTAGCTGCACCCCGCGACTTTGCCCACTTGCAAACTTTGCCACCCCCCTACGGAAGTAATTTAAAAAAAAAACTTTTTGGTACACTCCTAGGGTCAAGCAATATTTCCTTCAAATTTAAAATCTCTGGGTCCACCGGCGTAGACTGTGCGCTGCCTGCCAGGTAATAGAAGATTGATTTAATGGCAGTACCTACCCAAAGCACACATCGCATAACCTCACGGTTCAATAGTGCAACTAATAATAATCCAACTATACCGGGTTCGGTTCTAGTTTCCGCATCAATGACTTTTCTAAGTTATGTGCGGTTTTCCATCGCTGCGTGTTTCGGAGGGCATAAGGATTAAGCTTTCGGTCCCGACTGTTATTGATTAATAGCAGTCGTTAAGCCATGTCAGGAACCCTCGAGCAATCTGACGAACTCTTGACACCAGAGGCCAGCACTACCTCATACGAGAAACATACCCATTTATAACTCATGCATAGAATAAATAACTAATGATAAATTCCTAAAATTTGGTAGCGATTTGGACATACCCTAAACTAAACTTAAATTTCTTCGAATGTAATTTAAACCTTGTTGGATTCGTAACAAGGTATTTTTGCCCCTGGCATCTATGCCTCACTCACTAAACTATCAGTAAAGCGTAGCGTAAAATCATATTTTTTCCACGCGGCGAGAGTCCCGATTTGTCTAAACGCTGTTTCAGAATGTGTCCGAATTTATCCAAGCGCTGTTAGACAGCTTGTTAAAAACCTGTTTTAATTACGTTAATTTAAGTGGTGCAGCTTAAGTTGACGTAAGTTTAGAATAGATGCCAGGGGCAAAAAGACCTTGTTGTTCAGAATTACTTTTTCGTAAGAGTGGACTGTATTACAATTTTAAATCGCGTATTCACTTTTTCGGTCATAGGTCGCTGGTTTATATTAACTAATAGCAATAACTTATTCGTGGTTCAGGAGCTTCGAGGATTCAATGAATGAAACTACTACGACGGGTATAACAAACTGACTGACTCCCTTTATTTACAAAAATGTTCTTATATTTATACAATACAATTTAGGTAACGGTACCTGCTCGATCACAGGGAGAGCTCGGGAGCAAGGGCAATTACAACGGTTCTCGTATTTTTTTGCAACAACTAACTGGGCATCGTTCGTTAATTGTTTTACTATCAACGGCTTTTACTTTGTCGGCGTATTGCGCTTGTTACTATTCTAAAGATCGTGGGAATGTAGCCGTACTTAGTCTAACGGCAACTACCCTACCTGCGCTAAGGGCTCCTGTAATAAACACATTGCGCATTGCATTGTCTAACAAGCTTAAACCTCAGCTAAGTCCTCAATACTTCTTACAAAGTCGACAAGGTTTAAAATACATTTGAAGAAATTTAGTCTAGTTTAGTTTAGTTTAAGGGGTAAAATTACCGAATTGCTGCCAGCCCTACATACTTGTTACAAACCAAATAGCGAAATAAAAGAATAATTAGGACATTTGCGCTGCGGTTCTACCTGTGCCGCAAGTCTGATTAAACCCACGGTGCGTTCCAGCCGGTACCACAGATCCGTGGCCGCTGCTGGCAGCGCGCGGCGCGACGCAGCTTCTTTTCTCGCGACAACACCGAGAACTTCCTCACCTTCTGCCGCGAGCTCGGTGTCCATGAGAACTTGCTGTTTGAGAGCGATGACTTGGGTAAGCTCTTTATGTACCAATTAATAAAGTATACGTTAGTATTTTGCATTCGGGATTGAATAGTCGATGCAAGTTTTAGCGGTAACTTCACCAGATTGCGCTAGCCCAAGGGATAATCTGCACTGTCACAGGAAATGTCCTCACTCTGCAAATAAAATAAATGTATTTGGAAACCCGTCTTCACCTTAAGAACTTCCTAGTTTTAAGCCACCACCTACTGTCATCAATGCGATTCATTTCCCATCAGATTTTGTAAGAACTAACACGAGACAAGCAGTGCCTGATGGTAAAAGCCACGCCTGCCAACCACCACTGTGCCACCAAAAACTTGTACGGCATTGCACTGCGCTCATCGCCTGAATTTCCTGAAACATTGGTTTTAAAGTCTCAGTAAATGTTTATTCCAGTTCTACATAACCAGCCTCGACAAGTGATACTATGCCTCCTAGAAGTAGCCCGCCTCGCAACCAGGTTCGACATCGAGCCGCCGGGGCTGGTAGCGCTGGAGAAGGAGATTGCGCTGGAAGAACGGGACTCCGGCCTAGACTCCGCTATGTCAGGCGCCGCGTGGCAGTTCCGCGACAACTCGCCGCAGCCGCAGGATAAGTGAGTACAGTGAAATCTGTCATAATCAGCCTGCCTATACTTGTCCAATGCTGGACGTAGGCCTCTCCTAATGCATGCCATTGAGCTCAGTCTTCATGCTTTCTGCATCCATTTTCTAGCCGATTTTCGCAAGATGTCCACATGGCCACAGGACGGTAAGGGCGTCCTACACATTTGCCTATAAAAAAATTGTTTGTGAAATCTGTCGCCATGACATTATCCGGTGATCCGGCAGCAAGCTTTCAGAGCCAGACACATTGGCTGCTGTGACCACTACCACATTGATCGTCACAACAGTATGTGGAGAGGGATGTGCGAGGATACTTTCCACAAAGTTCGATGGCATGCTTAAGAGCCTTGAAAGATATTATCAACATCTAGTCCACTGCTGGACACAGCTAGTCTCCTAATGCGCACGAATGAGCCCAATCTTCGGCTTTTCACTCTTTTCATGCTACAAGCTATTTTGCGCAGGTTGTCGCTCCATATGGCCAAAGGTCTACCTATACTCTGCCTTCACGTGGTCTCCACTGTAGAACTCGCCTACCCTATCGGTTATCGGTTCTTCTACTTCTTATGTGACCGGCACATTGCCAAAAGAAAAGTTTGTCGGAAGATATTCCTGCTGTGCTCAAATAATAGACGGTACATGTAGTAAAACACTGCAATTGTTTCAGATCAATAACGGATCCGCCGCCATCCCCAGACCTTAATGAAAGTAAGTTACATTTATTGTTTGTTGCTTCCTGCTTTGTCCCGTAGTGAACTGGATTTGTTTTGAAATCAAAAGTAGCATTATGTTTTATTTTCAAGTGTTTCTTCAGACTATCGAAACTCGAGTATGTCTCGCAATAAGCGAGGCCAAAAAAGAAACAAATAGAAAAACTAAATTAACTTAATTAGGTAGGTCATAATCGCAAAAGTGTGGTGAATCATTTTCCAATAATCCTCTCGATGTCGAATCCATCAATTCCATGTACCTATCTACCTGTTGTCAGCAATTTGCAGTTCCAGTATTACGAAACGGTCGTGCGTGGCATTTTTGTATTTAGTCTTATATCTAGCCCATAAATACCAACCGATACTCTAAATTAACATGAAAGAAATCGGAAAGGAGTACGTAACCAAGAGACTTTCGGGTTCAAAATTCACATCAATAAGTGGATGAAATTGGGAATCCAAGTTATTTTCATTTCGCTACATCTTCATTTGTCATCAGATCAACAGGCAGTGGCCGACAATGTGGATAACGAGTCGACCAAGTCGGAGGGTACTGTGGGCAGCACGGATTCAGACGTGCCACTCAAACCCACCAACGAGCTGGACAAGAGGGTAAGCAACCATTAAAAGGACCATAAGATTATAAGCTAACACAAAAAGCTCTGACGTCAAAATGTGATTAAAGCCGAAAGAGAAACCGTTTTTATTTGTGAGAATTTTTCGAGTTCTTCTAGTCGTGCTCAGCAGCATCAATCCGTTTCATTTACTATTTAATTTTCTTTCTACCTCATTTTTACACGCAGTGCAACATGGGCAGTCTGAGCTTTAAGCATTTTGCTATTGAGACATACGAGTATTCCTTTCTAAACGATATGTAGATTGGACAACTTGAGTTTAGGCATATTATTTTACTTTTCACGTAAATTACTTTACATTAATTGTAGGCGTCATTTCGCGTTTTAGACGTCGTCGCGCTCATAAAGGATTTTCTCAACTTGTTGGTCTAAGCAGTTTAAATACCGTCACTCACCACAAACTCGACTCCAACCAAAGTGATACGTTGAGTTATAAGCTTTAATACCTTGAATTCAACCAATGTTATACGTTGATTTATGAGCTTTAATTTAATACCTTGAATTCAACCAAAGTGATACGTTGACTTATGAGCTTTAATGTAATACCTTGAATTCAACCAAAGGGATACGTTGACTTATGAGCTTTAATGTAATACCTTGAATTCAACCAAAGTGATACGTTGACTTATGAGCTTTAATGTAATACCTTGAATTCAACTAATGTTATACGTTGATTTATGAGCTTTAATGTAATACCTTGAATTCAACCAAAGGGATACGTTGACTTATGAGCTTTAATGTAATACCTTGAATTCAACCAAAGTGATACGTTGACTTATGAGCTTACCTTGAATTCAACCAAAGTGATACGTTGACTTATGAGCTTTAATATAATACCTTGAATTCAACCAAAGTAATACGTTGACTTATGAGCTTTAATTTAAAACTTGAATTCAACCAAAGTGATACGTTGACTTATGAGCTTTAATACCTTGAATTCAACCAAACTGATACGTTGACGTAGTGTAGGGCCCTCTAGCTAGGTGGAGCGACAATATACGCAAAGTGGCTGGCAGTAGTTGGAAGAAGAGCCGAAGATCGGGATCAGTGGCGTGTTTTGGAAGAGGCCTATGTACAGCAGTGGACCGACACGGGCTGATGATGATGATACGTTGACTTATTAGCTTTAATACCTTGAACTGAACCAAAGTCATACGTTGAATTATGAGCTTAATATCTTGAATTCAACCAAAGTGATACGTTGATTTATGTAATACCTTGAATTCAACCAAAGTGACGTCGACTTATGAGCTAAAGCTCATAATACCTTGAATATATTTTAATACGTACGGAACATTATGATAAGTTTGGAAGTAATACATATATATTCATCTTCATGGATTTCCACTCCTTTAGGCTTAAGCCATGTCATGTTTCTGCGACAAAGTATCCTATGTGTTATTCCAGGGCCAAAAGTACCTATAGTATACCTTTCATGTATTATGTGTATTCGTTTAGCTATCAAATAGTTGTATATCGATTGCTTGGCCTCTACTTTCAATCAGTTCAGCTTAGTTTTGAATGCGAGAACATACAGACAGACATACCACAGTTAAAAAACATATTTTCTAGTTCACTTACTGCTTTAGTATAGAAGAGTTTATTTGTAATTCTGAGTTTAAAAATAGTTTCGTGTTATACGTTTAGTAATTGTTGTACTCCCCCCCAGGTCCAGCTGGTGACTCGGCTGATGGAGCGCGGCTGCAGCTGCAACTCCGGCAAGTGCTCCAAGCTGCTGAAGGTCAAGAAGGTCGGCGAGGGGCGGTACAACATCGCAGGACGGAACGTCTTCATCAGGGTAACATATTATGTACACAGTAACCACCATCATCAGCTGCTGAACATAATGTTCTCCACCTTTATTGTAACGTGTTCTTGTCATTTCATCACACGGTAATTTTTAATCTCCATACATAATAATAATAATAAATAATAATAATAATAATTGTAAAAAAAAAAAAAGATAAAAAGATAAATAAAGTGAATAATAATAATAATTTATTCATTAAAAAAATTGTACAAGATATACAAAACCATCCAAATACAGTAAAAAAAAGGAAACATGGTGATCATTCGATTAGGTAGGTTAAGTAAGGTTAGCTGCGGGCCCCAAACTAGGCAATGCCTGTATCTTGGGGACCCAGGTGAAAAGTATTACCAAAAATTATGAATACGCTTGACTATCTATACATGTACGTGTTCAACCAAACATTTGCAATCTACATTGAAAATTATATTATAAATATGTTGTGAACCAAAGCAAATAACTAAAATAGTTAGTAGTAGTAGGTTATTACATTATTTTTATAAATTTTAATGATTATTGTTTATTATTCTACATACATAATAAATTAAAACTAAGATTTGATAAGTAAATAATACAGATTTAACATTGCGATCATTAATTATTAGAATTTGACAAAAACTTATTTTCAATTTATTAATCTCAGGCTGTTATTTGAGATAATTGAACAAATTGAGATAATACATAATAACGTAATATGTGAAAAAGCTAAACTAACATTTCATTACGCCATAGTATAACCTTCATAAGATAGCAAGAAAGAAAGGGAAGGTAAGTGATTCAAGAAAAGATATGCACTAAATTAAATTTCTCTTAGAATTATTATAATCAAATAAACATTCTAAAATGATGTGTTCGGGTGCGTGATTTGTTCCTAGATGTAAAGGCGCATTAAGTTTATGGGGTTTTAATGTTACTGAGTAATAATACCGTGAGTTCAAAAAGTCTCAACTACAGAAATGAGTAGAACCATTACCATGGACTTAGTATAAACCAGCTTTGACAAGACTTTCTGTGGTCTCGTATGTTAACGAAAGCAGCCATATTTTTAATTTTGATTTGGCTACAGGATACGAACAATTTTTGAGGTCATATAATTTGCAGACTGCATTGTATGTGTAAACATGAACGTATTTTGGATGACGTCTGGCAAATGTGGTATAAATTTTTAGAAGGGCTTGCTTTAAAGGTCGAAGAGAACGTTTCCTGGTTGGTTGTTGTTGAGTTGAGCGAGTGTGACATTTGGCAATGGCACGCAGGACAAAAAGCTGGCGGACTCTCAGGACAAACGCTTCCTCATATAGCTTGTCGGTGGAGTACCGGCGAGGTTTGCCCAACATTACTTTGAGAACTGCTCGTTGTGCACGCTCCAGCTCAATCATGTAGGTTTTGGCTGCTCCTCCCCAAGCCCCGATGCAATATTGAAGAAGCGATTGACATAATGATATGTATACCAATCTTCTTACCTCAGGCCTAGCAGCGTGTCTTATTGTTTTTACTAGAAAGATGAGCTTGCGTACTCTTTTTGATAAAACAGTGATTTGTTTTTTGAATGACAGGTTCTGATCAATCACAACACCAAGATACTTTGTGAAGGTCACTTTATCAATAGAGTTGCATAAGCAGCTTGACAGATCAGTATGCGATTCCTCAATAATGCAATCACTGTCGTAGATCTTGAGTTTTGTCAGAACAGACCCGGTGGCTCGAGTAATGTGAAATGTAATAAAATTTGTTTTCTTAACGTTTAGAGTGAGTAAGTTTACATCAAGCCAACGGATCAGCTTTGACATTCCTCTTTCAGCTGCCTTCCTAGTGTTTATCCAGTCGTCTCCATGAAAAATCGCTACTGTGTCATCGGCGTAGCAAATCAGCTCAGTGCGTGGCAATTTTATTCTGAGAATGTCATCCATGTAGATGGTGAACAAAGTAGAGGCCATTCTGGCCTCTACTTTGTTCACCATCTACATGGATGCTGCCCTGTGGGACTCCAAATGTAACGTTTAATTCTTTACTTGTGTAATCTCCCACTCTAACACATTGGCGTATGTTGGTTAGGTAGCTTTCAAACCAGCTGAGAGCGCTTCCTCATATGCCAAAACATTCCAAATTTTAAGACGGATTGAAGTTGACACCGTGTCGAAAGCTTTGGCAAGATCGAGGAAGACTCCGATGCATCTTTGCCCAACATCCAAATGAGATGACTCTGTTTCAGTAAGTAACTGAACAGCATCTTCAGTCGATTTGCCACGCCGGAAACCAAATTGTCGCCCCGATAGCAGGCAATGTTTCTCAAGGAAGTCCACTAATCTCTTGTTCACTACTTTCTCTAGAATCTTCGAAAGTATGCTGAGAAGAGAGATGGGCCTGTAATTGTTTGGGCTTGATTTAGGGCCACTTTTGTGAATGGGAGTAACTGCAGCCGTCTTCCAGCATTCCGGCAAGAATCCATTTACCAAGCTTAGGTTGCATATATGCGTTAGAGGCTCTGATATAGCATCCTTGGAATATTTTAAAACAAGTGGCGTTATGGCATCGATACCTGGAGCACTGTCGGATTTAAGATCTACAATAATTCTGCTGATCTCGTTGCAGTCCACGGGAGCAAAAAATAAAGAATTGGAACATTTACTTCCGAAAGTTAACGTCTTGCAGAGCGATTCTTGCGTGGTTTCCAATCTATGCAGTATGCTTGAAGCCAAGTTAGCCCCCATATTAGCAAAGTGTCTATTGCAGCTGTTCACTGACTCTTGTGGGGAACTTTCACTATGTAAGAGTTCATGATAGTCTTTAGTAGGAGAAGGAATGTGACATATATCTTTTATTTATTTCCAAAGCTTCTTAGGGTTACCGTGGTTTTCAGTTAGCAGTCTGTTATCGTATTCTATCTTGAGCTTATGCAACAAATTATTACAGAAGTTCTTGTAACGTGTGTAAGTTTGTTTTAGTGTTACATTATTTGGTGACAATCGAAGCTATAAGTGCATGTGGTCACGATTCTTCATACATCTTATCAAGCCAGGTGTGATCCAGGGCTTGAGGTTGAATTTTGATCTACTAACTGGCCCGTGTAGTATTTTTTTGGATACAGTCAATTCAAATTTTGTTGAAAGCAATAACTGAGTCACACATTCCTCGGTGGTTCGACACAGCTAGATACATTATTACTTAGTTTCCTCGTGGTATTTTTCCTTACCATGTTGAACGATGCAGACGGCAAATTCGTTACAACTTATTGCAAATCATTGAAGCAGCTTAGGGTCACGATTCGAACCGGTTGGTGACGAGCATCAGGGCTATTGTTTTCATATCAACTTGGAACTATTTATATATCATATTTTATATGTATAACTATACAACTATGATGATAAATTTGTTGTACTGGTAGGTAGGAAGGTAGGTACCAATCATCCAAATTCCATGAAGATCTCATCAAAGGTTCGAAACTTATCGTCGATCAAACAAACGTACGTACAAACGTCGATTTAAATCATCCAGTACCATGAGTCACGTGCTCTGTTTTCAGTTGCTGAAGGGTCGCCACATGATGGTGCGCGTGGGCGGCGGCTGGGACACGCTGGAGCACTTCCTGTCGCGCCACGAGCCGTGTCAGGTGCGCCTGGTGGCGCCGGGCCGCGGCCGCCTCACCATTAGCACGAGCCTCTCACCCACCGCAAGCAACAAGGAACTCTCCACGGAGCCTTCACTAGCCAGCACTGTCTCACCCGGGACTGTCTCACCCGTAGCCGGCACTGTCTCACCCGTAACAAGGACTGTTTCACCCGTAGCAGGCACCGTCTCCCCCGTCAACGGCAAAGCCTCCTCAATTAGCGGGAAGACCTCACCTTCCACTCGTTCCGACGGCAAAGCCTCCCCTGTCAGTCGCACTAGCGGCAACAGCGGCTTCAGAACTTCCACTCCGAAGCCGGTTAGGAACAGGGCGGGCCTCACGCTGCCGCTGCAGGCCGAAGCACCCCACACTAGAAAGCAGTCAGCACCTAGTTTGAGCGCCGCACCTGCGTCCGGACGCTCGGTTCGGACGCCACCGAACGCACCAAAGAAGTCTCGCAGCATGAGCCTCGCGGTACAGAACGATCGCAAGTTCTGCGGGACGGAGAGACTAAACCAGGCGAAAGGCCGCAGCGTCAGCGCAGCGACTACACCCACGTCGCCGGCCCCGAGGCAGACTCGCAGCCAGAGCCTCGCGACTTCGCTCGAACCCAAAAAGCTAGTGAACGGAGCGAACGCTTACGCCAAAAAGACGAGGAGCATGAGCCTCGCCTCCACCGTTCCCTTCCAGCCTCTCCACCACAAGAGCTCGTCGGTCACCATCAGCGGAGCGCTGACGCAGGCTGCTATTGAAGAGAGCATCCGCCAGTCTCTGGCGGCGACCATCGCCGATGACCACGACAATTCCAAAAAGCCATTTTTGCACATCAAAGCCAAATACAGAAATCCCCCGCCGCGGGAGGTGCCTCCCAGATAATTCTTCCATTCGTTCAAGGGTTCATTCCACTAATTTTACACTTGACATGTAGTTTAAAGTTATTAGGTTGCGTTCGGAGCATTATTTAGATCTAAGTAATCCTCGTTTTCTTCTTTTCATTTTATTATATTTTTATTTATTATTTGACTTTTAACTTTCATTTTATTTTCATTTCATTTAGAAAAGTAAAAGACATGTAGTGTTCTATTTGTAGTTATTTAAGCAATCTCGATAATTTAATGTTTTCACATTCATTCACTCCGTGTACGCGGGAGACTAGTCATAATGAATAATTATAATTAATTAATGGTATTTAATGATCATTTTCCAATCGTAATGTTTTAATTTCGTATTTTCATTTTATTTTATTCCTGGCGTGTCCGAGTGATAATTGAATTTCATTAATTTAACTGTGTGTATTATAAGACTTTCATTTGTTTTCGTGATTAGAATTGAATGAGTGGCAACCATACATTAACTTTAGAATAGCCGCAAGTGGCCTCACGCAACCTCCACGGTACAAATCGGTTAGGTGTCCACAAAATAGTAGGTATCTATATTTTCATACAAGACATATCTATTATAAGATATTTTTGCACGATAGTAGTCAGTAGATAATATACGAGCACTATGTTACATACTAGATTCTGCAGATTTATATTGTACCTATTTGATAAGATGACGGCTCGACTCAAACACTATTCAGCAATAATACTTATTGCGTAGTAGGAACCTATGTCAAACATTATATCCGGGTCCAAGAACACTCCTTTATTCTCAGCCGGATACGCACTACTATGTCAAACATTATATCCGGGTCCAAGAACACTCCTTTATTCTCAGCCGGATACGCACTACTTTGTCTGCTTGTACAGCGATATGCATCTCTAAGTACATGAGGTGGCCGGATCTACCTAGCTTACCTACTGATGATTGACGCATAACTATAGAATTCCTAAACGAGATTTCATGAATTTGATCTAATTGCTTCGACTGTCACATTGCATAGTACTCAGCTGCTTCGACGCGCCAAGTCCGTCGTATCCGTGCGCTACAGCGGACTTGGTTCATCTCGTCAACACGCTTTCAAAACTATCGCTTCATTCAAAATTGGTCTACATTTTGATACTTACTCAAAATTTACTTTCTTCAATTTTGATGGTTGTTGACTGACTTGGAGATAAATCCTTTACGAAAATAATTATCACCTAGCTATATAGTATTAACAATACTATCGACCTTTTAATCTATATTTTGGTAAGTATTCAAAATTCGTTTCGTTTTTTAATGTTGATGGTTGTTGATCGACTTGGAGTTGCCTCCACGAAAATATCACAAAATATTCAAATTATTATTTATTTTGAACCTTATTTTAGAGCATTTTGATATAATCGCGATTTCTAATTTGATTATATTGTATTAGTAATTTAATATCGAATTATTCACTCGAGCTTAGCTTTTATTTATAAAGGTGATACACAATAATTATATCATACTGCCAAGTTTCTACCTATCTGCAATATTGTGCCAACAGTTTTTTATTAATAAGTATTACCTTTAAATAAACTTTTTAATATTCATTATTTTGTGTTTTATTGCAATCTGATAGCACGCTTCTTCCATGCAAAATACGATGCAATTAGACACTGGAAAGCAAGACACGACTCACATGGGTAGCTTGATATCATCAATCAGTAGGTACAGACACGACTCACATGGGTAGCTTGATATCATCAATCAGTAGGTACAGACACGACTCACATGGGTAGCTTGATATCATCAATCAGTAGGTACAGACACGACTCACATGGGTAGCTTGATATCATCAATCAGTAGGTACAGACACAACTCACATGGGTAGCTTGATATCATCAATCAGTAGGTACAGACACGACTCACATGGGTAGCTTGATATCATCAATCAGTAGGTACAGACACGACTCACATGGGTAGCTTGATATCATCAATCATTAGGTACAGACACGACTCACATGGGTAGCTTGATATCATCAATCAGTAGGTACAGACACGACTCATATGGGTAGCTTGATATCATCAATCAGAAGGTACAGACACGACTCACATGGGTAGCTTGATATCATCAATCTGTAGGTACAGACACGACTCACATGGGTAGCTTGATATCATCAATCATTAGGTACAGACACGACTCACATGGGTAGCTTGATATCATCAATCAGTAGGTACAGACACGACTCACATGGGTAGCTTGATATCATCAATCAGTAGGTACAGACACGACGCACATGGGTAGCTTGATATCATCAATCAGTAGGTACAGACACGACTCACATGGGTAGCTTGATATCATCAATCAGAAGGTACAGACACGACTCACATGGGTAGCTTGATAGCATCAATCAGTAGGTACAGTATCGTTTAGTATTTTGTGACAGGATGCAATACACATAGATGTTATGCACAAAACTCAAGCGAGAAATAAATAATAACTCCCAAATCTCTAAACTTTCTCGTGTCTGCATCACAGTGACTGACAGACAACGCACAGCATAAGCCATGGACCTATAGATTTCAAATTTGGAGGAAATGTTCCTTGACTACGTGTGTACTAAAGACGGATGTTTTGAAATTCTATCATTCGCGGCGGTGGCAAAGTTTGCGTGCGGGTAAAGCTGCGGGGTACAGCTAGTTTGTAATAAAATGAAGTTGTTCTTTCATTCATCACACAAAACTATTTACTATATGATGCATTGATTTGTCACTCGCCGCGTGATTAGCTCAAAGTAAATAAGTCAACAAGTAGGGACATACGTAGAAAATAAAAACGTACGTATGAGATATGTACTGACATATCTCATACGTCTTTTTCTACTTGCCTTCTACCACGTGAAAAAATACTCTATGTAGGTATACCTGCCTACAAACTTTTTTAAATTAAATTGTATGACGTGACGAGCAGGAACTCGCCAGATGGTAAGCGTCACGCCTGCTCATAACTATTGTAGTGCCACCAGAACTTTAGTGAGTTACATTGCTATTTATTCTGTGAATTTGGATTACAACTTACAAAATCTTGCGCGACACTGGCGTCACCACTACTTACTGCACTGCGCTCGTTACCCTGTACGTAGTACTATTATTTATTTTGTAAATTTGGATTACAACTTACAAAATCTTGCGCGTCACTGGCATCACCCCTACTTACTGCACTGCGCTCGTCACCCTGTACGTAGTACTATTATTTATACTGTGAATTTGGATTACAACTTACAAAATCTTGGGCGTAACTGGCGACACCACTACTTACTGCACTGCGCTCGTTACCCTGTACGTAGTAATATTATTTATTTTGTGAATTTGGATTACAACTTACAAAATCTTGGGCGTAACTGGCGACACCACTACTTACTGCACTGCGCTCGTTACCCTGTACGTAGTACTATTATTTATTTTGTGAATTTGGATTACAACTTACAAAATCTTGGGCGTAACTGGCGACACCACTACTTACTGCACTGCGCTCGTTACCCTGTACGTAGTACTATTATTTATTTTGTAAATTTGGATTACAACTTACAAAGTCTTGCGCGATACTGGCGTCACTACTACTTACTGCACTGCGCTCATTACCCTGTACGTAGTACTATTATTTATTTTGTGAATTTGGATTACAACTTACAAAATCTTGCGCGTCACTGGCGTCACCACTACTTACTGCACTGCGCTCGTCTCCTTGTACGTAGTACTATTATTTATGCTGTGAATTTTGATTACAACTTTCAAAATCTTGCGCGTCACCACTACTTACTGCACTGCGCTCGTCTCTCTGGACGTAGTACTATTATTTATTCCGTGAATTTGGATTACAACTTACAAAATCTTGCGCGTCACTGGCGACACCACTACTTAATGCACTGCCCTCGTCACCCTGTACGTAGTACAACTACTTGTTCTGTGACCCTGTGACATTGGTTATTATATCTCATGCCCAGTAATTTCGCTGAATACATTGGCCAAATCAAACCCCTTTGAAAGCGGAACACAGAAAGGTTTGCACGCTACTGCTTGGTGCTTGAGTATATGGCATAGTGTGGTATTTCCCCAGACGAACTCTTGCAGAAGAGGCCTGAAGATCTCATCAGATGGATAGATACCGCCATCGTCGAAGACAGATGTTAAAAACCATAAATTTTCATTGAAAATGAAACTCCTGGAAAGAAAGAAACTCCTGGGCCTTCAGTCTCGACATAGATAACGATTGCTTTACAACCGAAATCGGTCATAAATTCCTAACAAACTTCTGACAGCAACTGTCAAAGCTAACGATTGTCATCGGTATCTGTACCTAAACCACAGAATATATACGATATATATATATATAGATTTTGCCATAAATAAAGCGCAAAAGTAACGCAAAATCTTCTACAAGTCGGTCGCGCAAAGTGACGCAAAGGGGTAGCGTATGAAAGTAATTAAGGTGTGCACATATTATCCGTGATTTTGCTTCAAAAATAGTATTTAAATTGCAATTAGCAATAACTTTAAAGTAATAATCTCTGGCCACTGCCACTTCAACTTATAATCCATTGGGCAGAATGTCGGCACAGAATAAATAATAGTATAAGATGTCGGTAACTTTCATAACGCTAACAAAACGCTATGTCGCAAGTTACTTACTGCCGTAAGATAATTATTTTCGTAGAAATATAATGATATGCCAGAAGATAATATCGTCTAGTATGAATATAGGTACATATAGGTCACTAAGTACTTATTATTATAATCAACATTTGAGATTTTGCAAACCACAATTGCATCAAAAGCAAAAGAAATCACCTGAAAATCTATGTACATATACACCTTTATTCGGTAGCGCAAAAGATGTACCGCAATTTCTACGCCACTGGTATCGCAGTAGTGGCATAATGGAACTTTTGTGCTACCGTGGCGCAAAAGAATGCCTAAACAAATAATTAAATAGCTATATAACTTTACAGGTAAATTTAGCCTTAAGCCATCACACACAGCTTATGGAATCGTGCGCAGTAACATTACCTTCACTTCTTGTTTTAGCCTTAAGCCATCACACACAGCTTATGGAATCGTGCGCAGTAACATTACCTTAACTTCTTGTTTTAGCCTTAAGCCATCACACACAGCTTATGGAATCGTGCGCAGTAACATTACCTTCACTTGTTGTTTTATGGAATCGTGCGCAGTAACATTACCTTCACTTGTTGTTTTATGGAATCGTGCGCAGTAACATTACCTTCACTTCTTGTTTTATGGCAGTTGTATGATGAAAACCTAAAACTTTCCTTGAAAACTCAAAAAATGAACTCCGCGAAAAATGTGACACCTTCAACTTGGAACGAAGTTGACATCTAAACTAACATAAATACGGTATGGCCCCAAACGACGTATCGGCCATAGAGAAAGTTACTATAAACTTGGCACTACACATAAACAAACCCTCCTATAGTTTTAACACCACCAAAAGGGCAGATAATAGTGGCGCAATAAAAATAGCGCAAAGGAATGGCTTCATGTAGTTTGTTAAAAATTTTGAGTAATTTCTTAGGAAACACGAAAAGATATTTAAAATACGACTAGCCAAATATAATTATATCAAAAAGATTATCAAAAAAAGAGTAATTTTTTTTAATTTTACTGATGCTCAAAGTGAAGCCTACTGAAGCAGATTTGCGTTATTAATGAAAATTTCGATATTGTTTGTAGATCAATATCATACATTTCGATATTGTTTGTAGATCAATATCATAAATTTTCCAAACTCATGAATTTATTTTAAAGATCTTAAGTGACCGAGGTTCAGCGTTTTTTGGGGAATAGTTACGCTGCAGTGATTAAAAAATATAATGGTAATATATTTTACGAAAAAATGATGGCGGAGAGTTACGTTACACCAAATGTTCCAAAATATACGGCCTAGCTCATACACCAACCTAAACTGTAGAGACTAGCAAGTATCAGATCGTTAGGACTTTGCAACCCATTTCGGTTATACAGTATTCGCTACCTATGCTGGCTGATATGATAATATCTTAGTAAGAATATCAATTTGAGAACAATGTTAGGTAGAGATACACATGCTGATCATGTTGCGTAGCAATTACTTCGTACAGTACCTACCCGGCGATAAATAATGCACATCGGCCTTTGGAATGAGATAATTGGCTGTTTACGACGATTTCCGAACGCTGACGACCGTCCATTAATCACCGTATTTATTAAGTGTCATTTTCATATCACATAAATACTGCACTTTATAAACTTTATTAGTTTACGTCACAAAGTCAACGTCACACAGGTAGGGTGTGACAACGCTCTACGAATCCGAAATTAGCCGAGTCTCTTTCCAAAGACCGATGTGGATTATTTCTCGCCGGGTACTGTAGTTACTGTTCTCTTCCCTGAACCACCTGAACTTACTCGTAGCTACAGGGGGCGAGCCGAGATCCCTGAACCACCTGAACTTACTCGTAGCTACAGGGGGCGAGCCGAGATGTTCTCATCATGCAATTCTATTACGTAACAACTGGCAATAAACAAGACATAAGTACAAAACCTACAAGTCCTAAACCCGTTGACCAGGCGCGGTCCGAAGGGGACTGGACCCAAAATCGTACACGTCAAATAACTGCCCTGCACGCGATGCATTTTATTTCTGCTGTCTAACGGTCATACGACATCTAGGTAAGCTACACAGAACGAAGTTTTGATAATTCTGGAAAAGTCGATATGACTTGTAATAAAGACTGCATACAATATTCTACCTGCGTAATTTGTTGGTTTATTGGAAAGATACTCAAGATAATCCGTTCAAAAACCGTTGAAAATAGGGATGGACACTAAGAAAAAACGTCGATGCTTTTTTTCATCGCGTTGTGGCATTGATGTTATCACGATGTATGGAAAAATATTCAATGTTTCTAATACATCGATTGCATTTTTTTTATTTAATACGGATATGGAAAAGATGGATTTAAAAATGCATGTTTATGTTTACCAATCAACTTCAGCTATATTAATAACCAGCTGTATCCGCGGCTTCGCGGATTAGAGATACAATTTAGATCTTTCCCTAAAAAGATCTAAATTGTAGTTTTAGCCGCCTTCCGAGCAGAATATCGGCTATAGTACTCATTCTACGAGGCAAGTCATGCACAAAAAGATCTAAATTGTAGTTTTAGCCGCCTTCCGAGCAGAATATCGGCTATAGTACTCATTCTACGAGGCAAGTCATGCACAAAAAGATCTAAATTGTAGTTTTAGCCGCCTTCCGAGCAGAATATCGGCTATAGTACTCATTCTACGAGGCAAGTCATGCACAAAAAGTTGTAGAACTGATTAACTTTGATATAAGCACAAACGAAACTTTGTAGGACCAAAAGTTCCCCTGTAATCTGGACAAAACGAAAAATTAAGGAAAGAAATGTAAATGTTTGTTCGCGCATCACGTAAAAAGTACTGCACCGATTGTGATGCGGTTTGCGGTTTCACTGTTGGATAGCTTAGGGATTGTCTTAAAAACTGGTGTACTTGGTATTTCAATCCGATGAGTAGAAGCTGAGCAATCGATAAAATCTTATTGACGGCTGAAGTAATTTTGATCAAATGTTGGTATTTTGGTATTTGAGGTCTTGGAATAGTACATAAAGTACCGAAAGAAATGACCAAGCGTGCAAAGCCGCGTTCACAGCTAGTATGTACATATTTTGACTTTCATCCCCTCTCCAAGAGAACCATGCTGAATACCTCGTAGTATGAACTCAAATCATACCAAGTTTAATTTAAAGTCATTCAGTAGTTTCGGCGTGATGCGCGGTCTAAATACAGACAGACAAACAGACAAAAATAAAAATTATACAGTTTTGGCTTCAGTATCGAATATAGAGTACCCCCAAAAAGAAAAAAACTTCAATGTACAGAATTGAACCTGTTACAGATAATTAGTACGTAGTAGATTAGTGACCCCCTCCAAAATTTCAGGCTGTGACCGCGCCTGCCGATGACACTCTTGCGATGAAGTCATCTTCATAGATTGATACCTCGCTTGTCAAAATCGGACCAAGTTTTTAGTTCTAACACATAACCCTTCCTTTGCCTTGCTGTAGATGGGTAAAAAAATAGCCTATGACACTATATATATATATTTGGGACAATTCCACACCAATTACCTAGCCCCAAACTAGAATACCCTGTAATATGGGCACTAGATAACGGATAAACATACATACATAAATAAATACGAATATCACATCCATGGCTCGGGAACAAACATTTCTGCTCATCACACAAATGATACCTGAAGACGAATCGATTGACACCTAGGCTCGCTTGTCAAAATCAGACCAATAGGGGCGACGCGCGACGATATGCTGGAACATCCACATACCCGCATACAATACTTAGACTGTTAACTTCATTACCCTGCCCTTGCAGCGCCGTCGGGTGAAAAGGAAACGGCATGAAATGTTGTTTTTATCTACTGGTGAATTAAGTTCGCTTCAGTGAGCGTGAACACTGTAAGCAAATATCTGAACAGGCACACTGCTAGTTCCTCAGTACAACTAGGCAGATTGCCTCAAGTCTATAGTCAAGTCACACTTCACAGAAAAAATAATAGTACAACACAGATTAGAAATATAGCTAGTTCTAGTATAGTGTATCATCTGTATCCCATACTCTAAGCGTTGCTGAAACTGTAGGGAATTCAACTCCCCTCATCCTCCAATCTGCAACAACGTTGAGGAATCTTACCTCCACAAGACGCGCTAACATGTCCTACATACATTACACATAACCAACTATCAGATTAGAAATATAGCTAGTTCTAGTATAGTGTATCATCTGTATCCCATACTCTAAGCGTTGCTGAAACTGTAGGAAATTCCACTCCCCTCATCCTCCAATCTGCAACAACGTTGAGGAATCTTACCTCCACAAGACGCGCTAACATGTCCTACAGTACATTAAACATAACCAACTATCAGATTAGAAATATAGCTAGTTCTAGTAAAGTGTATCATCTGTATCCCATACTCTAAGCGTTGCTGAAACTGTAGGAAATTCCACTCCCCTCATCCTCCAATCTGCAACAACGTTGAGGAATCTTACCTCCACAAGACGCGCTAACATGTCCTACAGTACATTAAACATAACCAACTATCAGATTAGAAATATAGCTAGTTCTAGTATAGTGTATCATCTGTATCCCATACTCTAAGCGTTGCTGAAACTGTAGGGAATTCCACTCCCCTCATCCTCCAATCTGCAACAACGTTGAGGAATCTTACCTCCACAAGACGCGCTAACATGTCCTACAGTACATTAAACATAACCAACTATCTGAGCCCCGCGGCTTTGCCCGCGTATTCAATGATAAAAGGTATCCTGTAATGTTTTGATGTGTTGGCGAGTAGGTACAACCAATCTACAATTTTTCCCCGATTTCCCGTGTGAACTTTCGATTTTTCGGGATAAATGTATCCTAGGTTGATGTATGTATTGTACAGTACCTACATACCTCTAATTACATTTTCATCATAGCTGTTTTGGAGTGAAAGTGAGTAATCGCAATTTCCGTTTTTCCGGGATTAAGAGCATCCTATGTTGGTATCAGTACACCTAGTACGATTTTTTATAGTTTTTAGTAGTGTTAAAACGAAACTACATTTCGTTTTCGAAAACTATAAAAACTCGTACTAGGGGTAAACAACTGTGTGTATAACCGTACACACTATGTAACGTACATACAAATTTTCAAAATTGCTTTAGTCGTTTTGGCGTGAAAACTCTCCAAACAAACAAAGTTTCACTTTTAAATATTAGTGGGAAGGAGATTTTCAATTAAATTTTCTGTAAGTTAGTGATTCCCTTATGATCCGCAGTGCCGCAAGTCCTCCGCGGGCCGCGTGGTGCCGGTGGCGGTGCCCGTGAAGGCGTCCGTCACGCCCAACAAGCGGCGCTACACCTACTACAACAAGATGTACAAGCCGATGTGCTACGCGCTGCCGAAACCGCTCCAGATATCGCTCGTGTGAATGTAGGGTTTACTTGTTGCGTGAACAGTAAGCGCGATGGATATCGGCCGCTCTGACAACAGGCTCGTCGAATCTCGGATGTCAGTCGGAGAGTGATGCGATCAGCTGAGACAGCAGGCCTTTTAAATAATTATTTATTCCGAAGCCATTTAGATTCATAAAACAACATTAAGTACGACATATTTTGTCCGATTAGAGTTTTATTTAAATGAAATTCTACATATTACCCTGTTTCATAATCTTAGATATTTTATGTAAACAAAGGGGGTAACAGTGCAAAAAACTGCCTACAAATCATGCAATCCATAATTTGAGATAGAAATTTGTTTTACTTATTATGAAAGAATAATACATATGATATTCTATAATTATTGAACTGTTTTTCAGCTTTTACTTTTGCATGAGTCATTCTAAATAAATTTAGACTGAGCAAAAAATAAACGTGCAATTATTTTTCTTAGACTGGGAACACTGCAGGGATTCAAAACATTTCTACCATTTTGTTATTCGTAGGAGTGGGTCTTATCGTCTTTTGTCCGTAATCGGTTGTACGCAGTTTCGTGTGTACGCGTAAGGGGGCATCCATAAATTACGTGAGACGTTTAGGGGGGGAGGAGGGTCAAGCCAAACCTCACCCAATCTCACGTGGGGGAGAGAGTGGTCTCGGGAAATATCACGTAATTTTTTTTGCCAGAAGAAACAGTGTAAAATTGCGAGAAAATTGGATTAAATTAAGTAAAAAATGTTTCTCCACTAAAATATGACTAAATCATGCATAATAATATTTATCGCGGTTTAATTGTATATTGACAGAAGAATTTACTGACTATTAATAAATTCATTTATTCGGAAACAATTCATTCATTTATTAAATATGAATAACTGTTAATAAATATTTATTAAATGATCGAATTTAAAAAAAAACATTTATTAACAGTTAATCAGGCTTATTAAATATTAAAAAATCCTTCTATAAGTGTGCGAACGCCACAAGTAGCATAGTAAGTAGCCCTCCGCTTGTTTAGCCGCCACTGCACCGGCTAGCCAAACACACGACTCGACGAGCTAATTATTAGATATCTTAAATACTAGTCTTAACTAGTCTTAAATAAAAAAAAAATTATAAGCAAATTGTTTTTTTAAATAAATCTAATTTAATGAAGCACAGACTAACTTATTTACATGAAAAATATGCATTTTTAAAAACCTCACGTGAGATTGGGGGAGGGGGAGAGGGGGGGGGTCGAAAATGCCCAAAATTACCTCACGTAATTAATGGATGCCCCCTAACTAGTTTCAAACCTCCTTATTTTTGTAACTAGTTATTTTTATGGCACATTTATTACTTTGAGTTATGATTATGATTTAAAGAATGAAGGAATTATTTTCTGTATTATGTTCAATGATGAATCAAATTGAACTTTCCTTCATACTTTTCGCAGGCTTAGGAATGGCAGCTAAATTTAATCATCATTAAAATTACTTTGCTCTCAGAATTTTTGTATATATGGAATGCAGGCGTCGTTTTATCTTTTTTTGTTACGTTCGATACATTTGTTATTATTCTTGTCAAAGGGAGACGGGTCCCTCAACATCAAAGCACAATTTGTGACCGGTAAAATAACGTGCTCGCAAAAGTATGAGTGTATCGGAAAAAATGATGGTGATGAAAATGACAGACATATATGTCGTGGTCTAAAGACAAATATCGGCCATCAGCAGACAGTGCTCAGAAAAGAGCAGTTTTTTTTGGGATTATCTGCAGTAACTGTGAGGAAGATTGTTACTGAGAATAAAACCAGCGATGAATTCAGTATGCTTCTGAAGACTGGGCCAATAACAAACATTATGGAAAAATTGGACGAATTTACCTTGACTGCTAGTTCATCGCTTTTTTCAAGACAATGAGACTCCTACTACAGCAAAGGTGCCGCGCGAGAGCCAAGCCGGGGAAATAGAAACAAAAAACGTGGAGTCCCTCCGCGCGGAAGAAGTGAAACTTCGTAATGTGGAAATAAAAATAGGAAGGCCTCCATGGTAGCGTTAAACGTTTATCGCAACCTTGTTGGAAGTCGCATAAGAAGTTTCACTTCAAAAACGATCGTGGAGTCCCTCCGCGCGGAAGAAGTGAAACTTCGTAATGTGGAAATGAAAATAGGAAGACCTCCATGGTAGCGTTATACGTTTAACGCAACCTTGTTGGAAGTCGCATAAGAAGTTTCACTTCAAAAACGATCGTGGAGTCCCTCCGCGCGGAAGTAGTGTAACTTCGTAATGTGGAAATGAAAATAGGAAGGCCTCCATGGTAGCGTTAAACGTTTAACGCAAACTTGTTGGAAGTCGCATAAGAAGTTTCACTTCAAAAACGATCGTGGAGTCCCTCCGCGCGGAAGAAGTGAAACTTCGTAATGTGGAAATGAAAATAGGAAGACCTCCATGGTAGCGTTATACGTTTAACGCAACCTTGTTGGAAGTCGCATAAGAAGTTTCACTTCAAAAACGATCGTGGAGTCCCTCCGCGCGGAAGAAGTGAAACTTCGTAATGTGGAAATGAAAATAGGAAGCCTCCATGGTAGCGTTAAACGTTTAACGCAACCTTGTTGGAACTCGCATAAGAAGTTTCACTTCAAAATATTTTTCACTCGTGAAAAATGTTTTGGGCAACTGGCATGTCACTTTGATAGTGACTTATCGTGACATTTCTTTGATTACATAAAATATCTAAGATTATGGAACAGGGTATAGTTACTGTTTGTATTGGTGTAACACGATATTTGCTCTAGTTTCAGGGCGGCCAAGATCTGTTGCGAGTAGTGTAGGTCTAGTCAGGTTTTGTAATAATGATTGACCGAGCGAGCGCAAAGCGTCTCCGTTTCAGCTTGGGCAGAAATACTTTCGTATGTCCGGATCTGTGTTCTGCCCTGCAGGTCGCAATTCTCAACCGATCTAGACGAAACTTGGTACTGTATACCAAACATACAAACATACAAGTGAAGCTAATATAAAGCGTATAAAAAGTTTGTACCCGCGAGGTCTACAGCCGCGAGGTCTACAGCCGCGAGGTCTACAGCTCACAGAGACACTAGTTTTAATTTTATAATTCCACTATGAATACGTTAAAGTTAGGATTTCGCAAGTTATTAAAATGACACCATTATACAACTACCTACATAATGTAATAAATTTTCTTGAAAAGTCCCTTGTACCTAATACTAATACTTCACACGTAACATTATCAAACTGCTGATTATACCACAGAATAAACCAGTGGGTTGAGCTGTAGACCTCGCGAGTACAAACTTTTTTGCAAATAATCTAGCAGTGCATAGTAGCGCCATCTAGTTCCCTTATTGTAAAACTAACATTAATAACCAAGGTGCTCCATTATCCCTTCCTAGTAGGTAAAGGGCTGATTCCACTGGTAGAAACCTAAAAGTGAGCAATTTACTGCATTTTGATTATCTATATTCTGCTCATCACGCTGAAGATCCTGATCAGAGCTTCGACAATTTTTTATGAGACTAACTTAAAGTTACAACCTTTCAAATAAAAATAGAACCATGGAAATCGGATCTATTAAGGCGGCGATATTCAGTAGCCCCCTTTTTAAATACCCTCCAATAAAAAAATCCCGACGACTAAAAATTTAAAAAAAATCGTTTAATTAACCTGTATAACAAGTTTCATCTAGATCGGTTGAGAAATGCGACCTGTAGTAGAGGAGAACTGAGATCCGGACGGACATACGAAAGCATTTTTGCTCAAGCTGAAACAGAGACGCTTCAGCTCCGCTACGCTCGCGCTTCGCGCTCGCTCGTACAATACTACGAATAATAATAAGTGATTATACTATACACTATTCTGAAAATAACATCACCTCAATTGTATTCAACTATATTAAAAGCAGACGTAAGTTCAATAACTAAAAACCTTTTTTTTCTTCTTTTTTTGTCATTTTGATAAATGAAGACGAATCGATTGACACCCGCTTGTCAAAATCGGACCAATAGGGGCAACGTTATTTTATTTTATTTATTTGAGATAAAAAACAGTCACACAGCAATTACTTAATTAAAAAAAAAACTTAAATATAACATAATTACTAGCTGTATTACCCACAGCATTATCCACCAGCTATGGGGGAACATTCACAAAACCACATACATAGGTAGACTGTTAAACTCATTACCCTTCATGTAGTCGGGTAAAAAGAACTGAAAAGCGGAAAGCCCAGCAGCGCACGTTCATCTTTGTTAATTTGTCTGTCTGTAAAGTTTGAAGCATGTGTTCTGCAGCATCGTAGCTTTCTTAACGGATGCACCAATCCCAATTTGAAAGCTGGAATTGTATCTTAACTTCGTTTGTTAGAAATCGGCGCAGTCGCTCCTGAGATGTGAAGAGCTCTCGGGCACTATTGCAGCTAGAAATAATTGTTGAATAGAATTGATGATGAGAAGACCAATTGAGAGGATCTGTGCATTCACTCAAATCCTACCCTACATTTCCTATCCGGCCGGAAACCGGATGTTAAGCGAGTATTCGGCTGGATACCTGATTTTAGAAAAAAGTACGAAATATCAAATTTAGGTAGTTAGGTAGGTACTCTACATAACAATATGTAATCACCAAATTTTAATTTTTCATCAAAACTATAGTAATCATCATAAAATAGTTATCACCAGGGGCAAATTGTAGTAAATATTTGAATGATAAAAAGACTTTTATAATAACCGCAAAATACAATAGCAAGTTTACAATAACCTCAAATGGTCGTGTTTGCAATCAATTCAACAAGTCCATGAAACACTTGCTAACCTCGGTCTTGAACGAAAAGACCCGAATTCATCAAAACCCGCTCGATCGTTCGTGCGCCGCCTACGCGAGCTTGCTCGTTACGATGCGCCAATTGGCAATGTTCAGCCGGATATCCAGCGGCCGGATGTCCGGCTTATTGGTTAGCCGGATAATCGATATCCGGTATCCGGCTAAATAGCTATCCGTTTAATCTCTAAAAAAAATACCCTATGACACTCTTGTGATGAAGACGATTCGATTGATACCTTGCTTGTCAAAATCAGACCAATAGGGGATATCTATACAAACATAAGTACAGAAACTGTAAAATACATAACTCTTCCTTTACTTCGTCGTATTCGGGCAAATCATGTACACAAACATACAAATAAATATAGACACATGTTAAACACATTACCCTTCCTATGCTTCGCCGTAGTCGGGTAAAAATTACTTGTAAGAAATCGAAGACAGTACATATATAGTCTTTTTAGACTTACCTACCCTGCGCCGCTATTGGACGCTCTAACAGCAAATGTCAGCAGTTCTCCTAACTTTGCATTAGTACCAACTTAGGTTGAAACGAAGACGTTCTGTGCCTGTTGTGTTTTTCATATTCATTGTTCGCTTTCATTATAACAAAAATGATGTCACAAAAAATATTGTAATAAAAAGATGTGTGTGTTTATAGATCAATTAAAAGTGGACAGATTATGTACCAGCTCCTCGGGCTTGGACCGCTTAAATTAGGTGCAATGCACACAGTTGGCCTTCTTTAGTCGGATTTGCGTTTGTCCGCGTATGTCTCTTTACCTGTGTTGTTGATGCTCATGAAGCGCGACGATGGGAATGTAGCTATGTGTGTGTTTGTATCTGGTCCAGGTTTTGTTTATGTGATATTATAGCGTGCGGTGCCCCTTTACCTAGATTTGTGTGTGTGTACCCAACGATCTCATGCTCTCAGGGTGCCCAACCAGCCATCAGCGAATCATTTGCTCACGGCTGCGACCTAAAGGTCCTCCATTTCTTTGAACTAACTTCTAACTAGGAACTAACATTTCCCATTTTTGTATGAAATCTTGTCATATCCGTGCGACGCAATGGATTGTCTCCTTCACATAAATATACATTACATAGTTAATATATAAAAAAACTTATGGGCTGTCAGGTTCTAAAATCTATTATAATAAAACTTAAACGATTTCATATAATTTATTTATTTATTAAATACCTCATTAGGTAAATACAAAATAATTCAAATATGTATTAAATTAATTATAGGAATGAATGAATAAATGCCAAGTTTAATTCATTGCTAGATCATTTTACAATTAATTTAGAGAGCAATTGCATCAGATTTTATTTTGTAAGTTTAAACTTATTGCATTTCACTGAAAATAACTTATTTTTTGTATTTTTCTTGTATCATGTTTTCTAAATTCTTAACTATGTATTGAATGTATGTATGTAATAGCTATATATAAAATTAAATAGGCAGTATAATAAGCTTAGGTCAGTTCGCAATAAACTATACAAATATAACTATGCTTATTCATTTAAAACTAAATAGTAGTAATCGCTCGATTGTGATAAATAACGTATTTATTGCCATCGATCGCCGGCGGAATCTTTTATTGCCATCGATCGCCGGCGGAATCTTTTGTTTGTTCGATACAATTTGATAAAGGTACACAATAAAAAGTACATTAAAGCACTTTTTCTCGTACCTTCTCACAAAGTTAGCTAATTCTCCCCCCACGTAGAGTTTTTATCACAATCAAGCATGTTATCCCTAAACTACCAAATGGTAAATAATACAAAATACATGTTAATACATATCGGTAGTCATTACTTGCATTAAATATGATTAAATAATTTATTTGGCCGATTTAACTTAAAAACTATATGAGTAAAACTTATAACCATTATGGTCTTTCCTTACAAGCCGATATACAGCTGATATACAGCCGATATACAGCGGATATAAACATACTTAACACTACAGGATTGTTTTCCTTAAAACAATGTGCAGTTATGCTTTATCCTGTGTCTCTGCTTGCAGCGAACAACCGTACAAATACTCTTTCGATATCGATTTTTGTTTATTACACCTTTTTTGTTCGTACATAGATCGCGCCAAACTTTAGCCCAAAGTGGCACGGTAAGTGGCACGGTAAGTGGCACGGTAAGCTTTAAATAATATCTTGATTTGATTTAAGCATATAAAATGTTATCGAATAAATGTCAGCCTCTATACAAAATGTTACATGGTCTTACAGGACTATCTGTAACCTGGGGAATAAAGTTCTCCCCTAAAATAGAACCCATCCAAATCGATTCACTAATCTCGGAGATACTAAGACTGGTCATAAAGACACAAAAAAAAATTTAAGACCTCGTTGTCTTCTATGTTAAAATTACGACCGTGCGCCGCATTGGGCGAGCAGTGTTATGGCCGTTCATTATATAAGCGAGGTAAGCTTCCCCGGGGATTTTTTTTGTATTCAAAGCAGACGAAAAGTTCGGCGCGACTTATACAGGCTGATCCAATGAGATGGGTTCGTATGGAAACATCAGAACCTAGATGAACACCCTAAAGTTGTCACCAACCCCCAAATATTGGCTTCGTTGAAAGTTAACACTTTGAAGACAAATATTTAGTAGAATCAAGTGTTGATAATGAATGTTAATAATACCCTTTTACAGATAGAGAAACTTGTTCTGAGGAAGCATTGGCATCGATTTGGAAAAACTGTATTCACAGATTTTCAAAAAATACTAGAATAATAATAATACAACGCGAGAATCGAACCCGATGATTGATTTTCCAGCAAATTTCCATTTTTCTAACGTCGACATTGTACCTTAGAACAAATTTGTCTACCTTCAAAAGTATTTCCATACTGACCCATCTCCCTAGATCCCAGTCAGAAAAGTGCGTATAGATCGATGAATACATAATGACGCTCTCCTCGACTTATAAAACGTTTTACAAGCGGATCTACGTTCATATACATAATAAGCAACTTACTTCGTCAGCCATCTTTTTAGCGCTCATACAATTAAATATCTATGAGAAAGCGATTTCTCTTAAAACTGTTTTAAACTCTTGTTGATATGGAAACTCTATAGTATCATAGTTAAACGCTAGTAAGCTTCTCTTGCAAACCTTCACTTAAATCTATCGGCTTTGAAAACGCACACATGTGACACTTTAGACTTACAATGGCTTATCCAATATGGTGATGTGAAAGTAGAAATCATTTTTAAATACATTTTATATATAATTTTTATAACATAAGATAAAGTAGCCAAAAATTGACACCCCACCTAAATATTGGCATGTAACATAACACAGTTTTTTTTAAATGTTCAGTACAATTCACACCAATTACTTATCCCCAAACAAGGATCCCCTGTACTATGAGTACTAGATAACGAATAAACATACATAGTTACAAATATTACTTTCAAGAAACTGAAACAATCATTTTTGCTCAAAGTTAGGGACACTAGCCACTAGGCCAACTGGTCGTCAAATCTAATATATCGACTTTGAAGGCATGTTTAGTAGATTTTAACAAATAAAGCGGAGTGGTAGGTTTATTTACTTTCATTGTTAACATCTTGATCAACTAAATATGACTTCAGTCTTAGTTTTCGACGAAGCCAATATTTGTGGGGAGTGCCAACGTTTAGGCACATTCCTCTATAACCTCGCATAAACTAAGTCTATTTTTTTGGACTATCCCAAAAAAATATGTCTTAAAACTATTAATCTTATATCTTAAAATGTCTCTTTAAAATTTTCTTATAATTTATTTTATTTACTTTTACAAAGTCTCAGCCATTCCATAAAGAATTGAAAAATATGTTTCGATTCATTTCGAGAAACCACTCATGCAGCTCGCGCTGTCCTCACATCGGACTAAGCAAACCGAAAATATTCCACTTTCACATCAGCACACCTCTCTCAAATAGTCACGTGACAATGTCACTCCGACTTCTATTACATCAACAGAGACGTTTCTTTTTTATTAAGATGGTGAAAATAGGGGAAGGCTCTTATTTTACCCAATGTGTGATAATTTCCATTATTTATAAATTATTGTTATTCGGATTGTCAAGAATATAAGCATATCTCCAAAATGAAATCCTTGTTGTCAGGTTCAGGTTGTCAGACGACGCATTTTTGAAAATACTGTTTCATTAAATATGTCATTTCCTTCGTCTGAACGATATGAAAATTAATATAATTATGTCCTAAATATTCGCCGTAGTTATTTGAGATAGACTCGCATAGTGACTAAATCGAGAATCGATATAAAATAAAGGAGGACTAAAACACTTTCTTCACCTACGCCCCTACCTTCACCACCGAGCCTCTGCCTTTACCAAATGCCCATATCGTACAGGAGGATGTGTACTCAGGGTGTCCAATGAACATTTTAAAAAAGTCCCTGTTTTTACCTGACGATTTTTCTTAATTTCCCTGTCTAACCCATGTTCATTTTAAAGCAAGTTATTCTTCATCTTTCATAATATAACGAATAATAATGTAATCTAAATAATGAATCATTTCCTAATCTTCATATTTTGTTATTTTGACAATTATTTTATTGTTTGAGAAACAAACAATTAATTGGAACTAGTGCATGAAATATATCCCTCATTATACAATCACTGGGAAAGTGCGGAGCAAACAGCATAAAATCTTGTTTTTTTCCCTGCTTTCAAGATGACTCCCCTTGATTTCACTGACTTTTCCTGACCACCTTGAGCTTCCCTGACTTTCCGTGATTTTCCAGAAAGACACCCTGGTACTAAATCCCTTACTTCACCACCGACACCCTACCTTCACCGCCGACCCCCTATGTTCTCCTACGCCCCCTATCTTCACCAACGCCCCCCTATGTTCACCTCAGACTCCCTATCTTCACCACAGACCCCGTATCTACACCATCGATCCCTCCCCTCCCCCCACACGGCGCACTGCCCGCCGTTACTTCTTCTTGCTCTTGCCGAGCGTGAGCGTGTGGTGCGCGGAGGCCGCCTGCTGCTTGCGCCGGTTGAACTCGATGGCGTCGTCCTCTATCTTTTTGCGGAGTTCCTCGAGGCGCTTCTTCTCGTCCGTGTGGTCCTTCTTCAGTTTGTCGAACTTTGCGTGCAGCTGGAATCACACAGGATTCTTGTAAGCGGACTGAATACTTAAATACTTTATACTATTAACTAACCCTTTGGTACCGGCAAGATCATAGGAGCTATGGGAATTCAGGAAATGCGCAGCAGCATTACCCTGCGCATCCTCACCAGCTACAGCGATCACCGAGAGTAAGATGTTTGGCAAGCGCGGCGGTTATGGCAACCCCCACCCTTACGCAGGCAAACAGCGAAGTGTACTGTGCTCATATTCGGCAGCGTGTCGCGGCTATGCATGCACAGGCCGACACTGTGGAGCATGTGCGACTGCACTGTGTCGCGGCTATGCATGCACAGGCCGACACTGTGGAGCATGTGCGACTGCACTGTGTCGCGGCTATGCATGCACAGGCCGACACTGTGGAGCATGTGCGACTGCACTGTGTCGCGGCTATGCATGCACAGGCCGACACTGTGGAGCATGTGCGACTGCACTGTGTCGCGGCTATGCATGCACAGGCCGACACTGTGGAGCATGTGCGACTGCACTGTGTCGCGGCTATGCATGCACAGGCCGACACTGTGGAGCATGTGCGACTGCACTGTGTCGCGGCTATGCATGCACAGGCCGACACTGTGGAGCATGTGCGACTGCACTGTGTCGCGGCTATGCATGCACAGGCCGACACTGAGGAGCATGTGCGACTGCACTGTGTCGCGGCTATGCATGCACAGGCCGACACTGTGGAGCATGTGCGACTGCACTGTGTCGCGGCTATGCATGCACAGGCCGACACTGAGGAGCATGTGCGACTGCACTGTGTCGCGGCTATGCATGCACAGGCCGACACTGAGGAGCATGTGCGACTGCACTGTGTCGCGGCTATGCATGCACAGGCCGACACTGAGGAGCATGTGCGACTGCACTGTGTCGCGGCTATGCATGCACAGGCCGACACTGTGGAGCATGTGCGACTGCACTGTGTCGCGGCTATGCATGCACAGGCCGACACTGTGGAGCATGTGCGACTGCACTGTGCGCCACGGAATGAACTAAAATTACTACTGGAATGCATGATTTGTCTCAATTATCTAACCCCAACTTATTAGGGGCCATCCATAAATTACGTCACACGCATTTCATGATATTTGGAGGCCCTACCCGTCCGTGTAAAACATCACATATTTGGAGGCCCTACCCGTCCGTGTAAAACATCACATATTTGGAGGCCCTACCCGTCCGTGTAAAACATCACATATTTGGAGGCCCTACCCGTCCGTGTAAAACATCACATATTTGGAGGCCCTACCCGTCCGTGTAAAACATCACATATTTGGAGGCCGCCCTACCCGTCCGCGTAAAACATCACATATTTGGAGGCCGCCCTACCCGTCCGTGTAAAACATCACATATTTGGAGGCCGCCCTACCCGTCCGTGTAAAACATCACATATTTCGTAAATTTAAAAATGATTAAAACCAAACTAGTGGCTCGGTGAGCTGTTGACCTCGCGAGCACAAACTCTTTTGCAAACAATCTAGCGGTGCTACAGCTGTGCACCGCTACATTGTTTGCGCCATCTAGTTACCTTATTGCAAAACTAACATTAATAACCAAGGTGCTCCATCAATCCCTATCTAGTAGGTAAAGGACTGGTTCCACTGGTAGAAACTTAAAAGTGAGAATTTTACTGCATTTTGAGGAGCTATTCTGCTCATCACGCAGAAGATCCTCATCAGATCTTCACCAAATTTTTATGTGACTAACTTAAAGTTACCTTTCAAACAAAAATAGAACCATCGAAATCGGATCTAATAAGGCGGAGATACTCAGTAGCCCCCTTTTTGAGGGAAGTTTATACTTTGTTGACCCCCTCCCGCCCCTTAACGTGTGAAGTAATTTATGGATGGCCCCTTAGTACCATCTTCATCTTCATTATCCAAATCTTCATTTGCACCATCTATGTCACTAGAGCATTTGTGCCAGCGACTAAGACCAACAGAAAAGATCTGAGATGGCTTGGGTAGAGGCTGGCAGGGAGACATGCACAATACTCCCAACTGGGGTGTCAGTGCAGGCCTTACTGACCACTTCAAAGTCAATGTATTTTATTGTAAGCTGTACCCGCGGCTTTGCCCGCGTGGTCACTTCATTTAAAGTAGCCCATACGTGTTATTCCAGGACCAAAAGTACCTATAAAGTACAATAATATACTACTTTTGTTCAAAACTCGTTCAGCCGTCATATAGTTTTTTTATCGATTGCTCGGCATCTAATCATCGGATGAAGATACCAAGTACACCAGTTTTTAAGTCAAGCCTTAAGCTATCCAACAGTGATAACGCATCGCAATCGGTACAGTAGTTTTTATGTGATACGCGAACAAACATACAGACAGACACAATTTTTAAAATGTTATATTCTTGTTCAGTAGCCTATTTTAAGTACCCTAGGCCATTATTTATAAATTATCTTCATTGTACAGTTTTTTTGGTACTTACTGCTTTATTATAAGTATAGATAGGCAACTCACCTCGTTTTTTTAAACTCACTCTCGTGTTTTAATACCTATTTATGTGCCGTCGCACACTACTTTATCTACACTCATGCAATAGGAACTTACTTTTAATGAAAAATATAATGTCGTAATATTTTCTTGATTTTGCTGGTAAAAGCTCGTTCATGTTCGTTGCTCATCAGGTTCGTGATGTCAGGTGGAGTCAACTTCTCCTCACGAACACTGTTCTCACATGTTTAACACATCTTTGTCACAGTTTTAATCAGAATAAAACATTAAACCGTACGACTAGACGATCGGCAAAGCGCTATCTTTTTATGGTTGAAATACCTCGCACAAGAACGAAGCGTTTCGCTTCTTCATTTATTATAAGAACTTCTAAGGAGTGGAATGCCCTGCCCTCGTCAGTGTTTCCGGTAAAATATAACCCAGGTGTGTTCAAGTCAAGAGTGAATAGGTATCTACTAGGCAAGCGTGTTACACCTTCGACCACATCATCGCTTTCCATCAGGTGAGATCGTGGTCAAACGATTGCCTAGACCGTGATAAAAAAAAAGAAAAAAAGATCAGCAACAAAAATCACATTAAATTGGTTAGGTACCTACTAATGTAAATTATGGCGCCAAAATCTAGTCCACAGCGAATTCGCGCGCATACGGTCTTCCACGCGATAATAAATGACGAAAACCCTCGTAAACCGGTGCTTTTGTGAGAAAAATATACACGTTATAATGTATTTTTGTTTCTTATTAGAGACGTGCCGTGCGTATTGTAAGTAATTATGCCACAATTGTTGAACGCATAATCCGGATTTTACGATATGGGTGCAGATAAAATATTATAAATAGATCAATTCAATTATTTTAGGTAAACTAAGTATGCTTCTCGAATAAGAAGCATGGGACATCTTCCAGTTGATGATGATAGCCAAGTAGACCATACCTCCTTCTCAGCCTCCTTGAGCTCGGCCTCCTTCTCCTTGACGCGCTGTATGAACATCTGTCGCATCTCGTCCTCCTTCTGCTGCAGCTCGGCGAGGTGCGCGCTGCGCTTCTGCTCGAATGTCTGCTGGAACGACACCTGCAAATGGAGAGTAAGGTCATTTTATAAAATGCCTGTTCGCAGGCAATTTGTAGAACTCGTCATATTACAAACGGCGATGACTGTTCGCAGGCAATTTGTAGAACTCGTCATTTTACAAACAGCGAGGACTGTTCGCAGGCAATTTGTAGAACTCGTCATTTTACAAACAGCGAGGACTGTTCGCAGGCAATTTGTGGAACTCGTAATTTTATAAACGGCGATGACTGTTCGCAGGCAATTTGTAGAACTCGTAATTTTACAAACGGAGATGCCTGTTCGCAGGCAATTTGTAGAACTCGTCATTTTACAAACGGCGATGCCTTTTCGCAGGCAATTTGTAGAACTCGTCATTTTACAAACGGCGATGCCTGTTCGCAGGCAATTTGTAGAACTCGTCATTTTACAAACGGCGATGCCTGTTCGCAGGCAATTTGTAGAACTCGTCATTTTACAAACGGCGTCATCGTTTATTAAAAATCGTCTGTTTGCAAAATACTATGCTTGATAGAATTGCGCCTAAAAACTAGGTAGGTTAGTTAGGTTGAACGTGACGATTTTAGGTTAAAACGGCCATTCGAACCCAAAATCTCCTAACCTACTGCTATTTGAAGACGCCGTTTGTAACGGACGAGTTCTACACATTGCCCGCGACAGCGAGGCGTTTTGTGCCACAAAGGTTAGATGGAATGCATACATTATCTTTGGGTGTATATACATCTAGTGTACGGAAAAGGAGCCTGTACAGACACAGGCCAGCATCGACCCGTGATTGTATTGTTTTGTTTGTCACCAGATATAAAATCTTGCGTGTGTCGTGTCTGCTACGCTCCTTGCTGGGCACGCCACATGATGTGAATAAGCTTTAGATATCTAGTAATTTTCTAAAGGAAAAATTTAGACCACGGACGGGAATCAAACCAGCATTAAGCGTGCTTTAGAAAATTATTACACTTGTTCTCGCTAAGCAAGCGTTAATGCTAAAATCATAAAAGCTTTAGATGTCATGTAGTAGCTAGTAGTAGTGTGCACTGACCGGCTTGTTGTCCGCGTCGACGTCGGTGAACCCCATCTGGTGCAGCCGGCGGCGGCGGTACAGCTCGTAGTGGCGCGCGTGCGTCTTCTCTCGCATGTCCTCCATGTTGGTCCGGATCAGCATCTCACGCAGCTTCACGAAGTCGCAGTGCGACTCGTTCTCAACTGGAACGATCATAACATATTTGTGATAGTTGATGGACTCGAGCGTTACTTCGCGGAAATCCATATCAAAAATAAGAAAAAACAACACTAATTAGAGACTAGGAACATATGGCATAGTCTCCTCGAAGTCCCACTTCACTAAACATTTAACTGAGTCTGCGGAGTGATAATACGTTCAATATTGTACACGTTTCCGTAAAGGGTTTCCGTTGTATGTGTTGGAACAATTGGATATCTTTACTTATAATAAAGCAATAGGAACGAAACGAAAAGTCTGTACAAAGAAGATAATTATAAAAGAAATGGTCTAGGGTACAAAAAAAAAGCTACTGAACAAGAATATAACATGATAATTTTCTAATGGAAAAATTTGGGTCACGGACGAGATTCGAACTCGCACCCTGTGCCTCAGCCAGAAAAAAGAAAATTATCATATATATTTACGCTAAACAGGCGTTAACTGCTATAAAAAAATCACAAGAATATAACATTTTAAAGATTCGTGTCTGTCTGTTTGTATGTTTGTTCGCGCATCACGTACAAACTACTGGACCGATTGAGATGCGGTTTTGGATAGCTTATGTTTTGACTTAAAAACTGGGGTACTTTATTTCTCAATCCGATGAGTAGAAAAAGAGCAATCGATAAAAATATTTTTGACGGCTGAAGGAATTTTGTTTAAATGTTGGTATATTGGTACCATTTAGATCCTGGAATAGCAGTTATAGTACTTTTAACCTGGAGAAATGAACACGCGTGCGAAGCTGCGGGCACAGCTAGTAGGTAGATAAGGTCTGCTGGCCAAATGAACACGCGTGCGAAGCTGCGGGCACAGCTAGTAGGTAGATAAGGTCTGCTGTCCAAATGAACACGCGTGCGAAGCTGCGGGCACAGCTAGTAGGTAGATAAGGTCTGCTGGCCAAATGAACACGCGTGCGAAGCTGCGGGCACAGCTAGTAGGTAGATAAGGTCTGCTGGCCAAATGAACACGCGTGCGAAGCTGCGGGCACAGCTAGTAGGTAGATAAGGTCTGCTGGCCAAATGAACACGCGTGCGAAGCTGCGGGCACAGCTAGTAGGTAGATAAGGTCTGCTGGCCAAATGAACACGCGTGCGAAGCTGCGGGCACAGCTAGTAGGTAGATAAGGTCTGCTGGCCAAATGAACACGCGTGCGAAGCTGCGGGCACAGCTAGTAGGTAGATAAGGTCTGCTGGCCAAATGAACACGCGTGCGAAGCTGCGGGCACAGCTAGTAGGTAGATAAGGTCTGTTGGCCAAATGAACACGCGTGCGAAGCTGCGGGCACAGCTAGTAGGTAGATAAGGTCTGCTGGCCGAATGAACACGCGTGCGAAGCTGCGGGCACAGCTAGTAGGTAGATAAGGTCTGGTGGCCAAATGAACACGCGTGCGAAGCTGCGGGCACAGCTAGTAGGTAGATAAGGTCTGCTGGCCAAATGAACACGCGTGCGAAGCTGCGGGCACAGCTAGTAGGTAGATAAGGTCTGCTGGCCAAATGAACACGCGTGCGAAGCTGCGGGCACAGCTAGTAGGTAGATAAGGTCTGCTGGCCAAATGAACACGCGTGCGAAGCTGCGGGCACAGCTAGTAGGTAGATAAGGTCTGCTGGCCAAATGAACACGCGTGCGAAGCTGCGGGCACAGCTAGTAGGTAGATAAGGTCTGTTGGCCAAATGAACACGCGTGCGAAGCTGCGGGCACAGCTAGTAGGTAGATAAGGTCTGTTGGCCAAATGAACACGCGTGCGAAGCTGCGGGCACAGCTAGTAGGTAGATAAGGTCTGCTGGCCAAATGAACACGCGTGCGAAGCTGCGGGCACAGCTAGTAGGTAGATAAGGTCTGCTGGCCAAATGAACACGCGTGCGAAGCTGCGGGCACAGCTAGTAGGTAGATAAGGTCTGCTGGCCAAATGAACACGCGTGCGAAGCTGCGGGCACAGCTAGTAGGTAGATAAGGTCTGCTGGCCAAATGAACACGCGTGCGAAGCTGCGGGCACAGCTAGTAGGTAGATAAGGTCTGCTGGCCAAATGAACACGCGTGCGAAGCTGCGGGCACAGCTAGTAGGTAGATAAGGTCTGTTGGCCAAATGAACACGCGTGCGAAGCTGCGGGCACAGCTAGTAGGTAGATAAGGTCTGTTGGCCAAATGAACACGCGTGCGAAGCTGCGGGCACAGCTAGTAGGTAGATAAGGTCTGCTGGCCAAATGAACACGCGTGCGAAGCTGCGGGCACAGCTAGTAGGTAGATAAGGTCTGCTGGCCAAATGAACACGCGTGCGAAGCTGCGGGCACAGCTAGTAGGTAGATAAGGTCTGCTGGCCAAATGAACACGCGTGCGAAGCTGCGGGCACAGCTAGTAGGTAGATAAGGTCTGCTGGCCAAATGAACACGCGTGCGAAGCTGCGGGCACAGCTAGTAGGTAGATAAGGTCTGGTGGCCAAATGAACACGCGTGCGAAGCTGCGGGCACAGCTAGTAGGTAGATAAGGTCTGCTGGCCAAATGAACACGCGTGCGAAGCTGCGGGCACAGCTAGTAGGTAGATAAGGTCTGCTGGCCAAATGAACACGCGTGCGAAGCTGCGGGCACAGCTAGTAGGTAGATAAGGTCTGCTGGCCAAATGAACACGCGTGCGAAGCTGCGGGCACAGCTAGTAGGTAGATAAGGTCTGCTGGCCAAATGAACACGCGTGCGAAGCTGCGGGCACAGCTAGTAGGTAGATAAGGTCTGTTGGCCAAATGAACACGCGTGCGAAGCTGCGGGCACAGCTAGTAGGTAGATAAGGTCTGTTGGCCAAATGAACACGCGTGCGAAGCTGCGGGCACAGCTAGTAGGTAGATAAGGTCTGCTGGCCAAATGAACACGCGTGCGAAGCTGCGGGCACAGCTAGTAGGTAGATAAGGTCTGCTGGCCAAATGAACACGCGTGCGAAGCTGCGGGCACAGCTAGTAGGTAGATAAGGTCTGCTGGCCAAATGAACACGCGTGCGAAGCTGCGGGCACAGCTAGTAGGTAGATAAGGTCTGCTGGCCAAATGAACACGCGTGCGAAGCTGCGGGCACAGCTAGTAGGTAGATAAGGTCTGCTGGCCAAATGAACACGCGTGCGAAGCTGCGGGCACAGCTAGTAGGTAGATAAGGTCTGCTGGCCAAATGAACACGCGTGCGAAGCTGCGGGCACAGCTAGTAGGTAGATAAGGTCTGCTGGCCAAATGAACACGCGTGCGAAGCTGCGGGCACAGCTAGTAGGTAGATAAGGTCTGCTGGCCAAATGAACACGCGTGCGAAGCTGCGGGCACAGCTAGTAGGTAGATAAGGTCTGCTGGCCAAATGAACACGCGTGCGAAGCTGCGGGCACAGCTAGTAGGTAGATAAGGTCTGTTGGCCAAATGAACACGCGTGCGAAGCTGCGGGCACAGCTAGTAGGTAGATAAGGTCTGTTGGCCAAATGAACACGCGTGCGAAGCTGCGGGCACAGCTAGTAGGTAGATAAGGTCTGCTGGCCAAATGAACACGCGTGCGAAGCTGCGGGCACAGCTAGTAGGTAGATAAGGTCTGCTGGCCAAATGAACACGCGTGCGAAGCTGCGGGCACAGCTAGTAGGTAGATAAGGTCTGCTGGCCAAATGAACACGCGTGCGAAGCTGCGGGCACAGCTAGTAGGTAGATAAGGTCTGCTGGCCAAATGAACACGCGTGCGAAGCTGCGGGCACAGCTAGTAGGTAGATAAGGTCTGGTGGCCAAATGAACACGCGTGCGAAGCTGCGGGCACAGCTAGTAGGTAGATAAGGTCTGCTGGCCAAATGAACACGCGTGCGAAGCTGCGGGCACAGCTAGTAGGTAGATAAGGTCTGCTGGCCAAATGAACACGCGTGCGAAGCTGCGGGCACAGCTAGTAGGTAGATAAGGTCTGCTGGCCAAATGAACACGCGTGCGAAGCTGCGGGCACAGCTAGTAGGTAGATAAGGTCTGCTGGCCAAATGAACACGCGTGCGAAGCTGCGGGCACAGCTAGTAGGTAGATAAGGTCTGTTGGCCAAATGAACACGCGTGCGAAGCTGCGGGCACAGCTAGTAGGTAGATAAGGTCTGTTGGCCAAATGAACACGCGTGCGAAGCTGCGGGCACAGCTAGTAGGTAGATAAGGTCTGCTGGCCAAATGAACACGCGTGCGAAGCTGCGGGCACAGCTAGTAGGTAGATAAGGTCTGCTGGCCAAATGAACACGCGTGCGAAGCTGCGGGCACAGCTAGTAGGTAGATAAGGTCTGCTGGCCAAATGAACACGCGTGCGAAGCTGCGGGCACAGCTAGTAGGTAGATAAGGTCTGCTGGCCAAATGAACACGCGTGCGAAGCTGCGGGCACAGCTAGTAGGTAGATAAGGTCTGCTGGCCAAATGAACACGCGTGCGAAGCTGCGGGCACAGCTAGTAGGTAGATAAGGTCTGCTGGCCAAATGAACACGCGTGCGAAGCTGCGGGCACAGCTAGTAGGTAGATAAGGTCTGCTGGCCAAATGAACACGCGTGCGAAGCTGCGGGCACAGCTAGTAGGTAGATAAGGTCTGCTGGCCAAATGAACACGCGTGCGAAGCTGCGGGCACAGCTAGTAGGTAGATAAGGTCTGCTGGCCAAATGAACACGCGTGCGAAGCTGCGGGCACAGCTAGTAGGTAGATAAGGTCTGCTGGCCAAATGAACACGCGTGCGAAGCTGCGGGCACAGCTAGTAGGTAGATAAGGTCTGCTGGCCAAATGAACACGCGTGCGAAGCTGCGGGCACAGCTAGTAGGTAGATAAGGTCTGTTGGCCAAATCTTTTTATTTTACAATTAGATAAGGGTTGGTTAGTTAGTAGTTTTTTTATATTATTTATTTTATTTTTCCATTTTGCATTGGTCTGACTTACAGTTTGGCGGAAGAAAGGTTTTTTTTTATAAGCGTTTTGTAAGGCGAAAGTTTATCAGACTAACAAAATGTGATGTATATACTTGTGTTTTGAGCAAATAAATAATCTTTATCATTAAAAGTTATAGATAAATAGTAGTATGTAATACGATACCTTGCACAGTGCCCCAGGGGTACTGGCGCGCCCGCACCGTCTTGTTCCCGATCTTGACGAAGTCCGTGCTGCCCACGACCGCAAACGGGATGTGCGAGTTCATAGACCCGTTCACTTCGGACACGGACTCGTCGTCCACCGGGAACGAGTAGATCTCCACGCCGTTCGACTGCAGCTCCAACATTATTTTAGACTGCGGAAGGACAGAGGAACAAATATATTCATTTTGTTCATTTAAGGTGGATGGAGGCGGCACAAGACGCCGTGAAGAAGTTCGTCATGGCGCTCTTTGGGGGAGGCCTATTTTCAGCAGTGGACTGCTAAAGGCTGAAATGATGATGATGATGATAAAGGTGGATGGTCAGCGACATGAGTTTAACTAGATGGCGCTAAATTAAATGTGTGCATAATTATTATCTTTTGGCTTTTAATTGCAATTAGATCCGATTTAAAACTTTATTAGCGGCTATATTACCGTGTAATGAATATATTTAACCTTAAGTTTCAATTGTAAATGATGATGATGATGATGACGATGATTGTTTTGTTTCAGAAGTTGTTTGCCCCACTTGTTTGTGCTGGTAGAATTGATACTTCAGTGACTGGACATTTCAGTACACCATCCTGTCTCCAGTGCCACGACTATGACATATGAATCTGATCTCGGATGTAATTCGATTTCATACCTAGCTGTGCCCGCGGCTTCACACACGTGCTCATTTCTCTAGGTTAAAAGTACTCTTATGTATTATTCCAAGACCTAAAATACCAATATACCAACATTTGATTAAACTTCCTTCATCCGTCAAAAATATTTTATCAATTGCTCTGCTTCTACTCATCGGATTTTGTTGCTAAGTACACCAGTTTTTAAGTCAAACCCTAAGCTATCCAACAGTGAAAACCGCATCACAATGGGTCCAGTAGCTTTTGCGTGTTGCGCAACAAACAGACAAACAGTCACAAATTTTAAAGGCTATCCAACAGTGAAAACCGAATCGCAATCGGTCCAGTAGTTTTTACGTGATGCGCAACAAACAAACAAACAGACACGATTTTTTAAAATGTTATATTCTTATTCCGTAGCTTATTTCGAGTACCCTAGACCATTTTTTTTTTAATTATATTCTTTGTACAGAATTTTTCGTACTTATTGCTTTATTATTAGTATAGATAATATAGATCCATTTATGATTAGGCAGTATAGGCCTCCGACCCAGGTCTAATGTTAATATAATTATGTATGTATGTATGTATGTATGTATGTCTGTTCCTTTATGGCACTATATAGACCAAACGCCTATTTTGATGATTCTTACGTCAATCGATTTGTCTTAATCTTGCGAGTGTCACTAAAGACATGAAAGCAATCAAAATTAAATATGGCGACAAGTAGATGCCATTTAGTTGTAAAGAAATAAAAACGACAACTATGTCAAGTGAGGTTTCGTATGAACATTTAGGATCTATAACGATTTAAAGTTCGCAGTCGAGTTTTTAATCGAAGTGAAAAGCAGAGTGAATCGTTTATGAAACAAGCTATTTTATCCTCGACTATCTGCCCTCGCCTTAGGCTCGGATGTATAAACGTCTCATATAAAATGGTTTTGTTGTTTTATGCACTCGTTGTACAATCTACTATTAAGTGGTAGTTCTGGCGAGGTTGGCGAGGCCCATTTGAGAGACCTAGCGGCTTTAGTAAACTTGATGTTGTTAGGGCGAGTCAACAGTGACGTCATTCAAATGTTTTACGGTGCTAAAAAATAAGGTGCACATAATATTGTCGCCTCGACAGAGTCAGCTATAAGGTGCACATAATATTGTCGCCTCGACAGAGTCAGCTATAAGAGAAAGATTGACTCTCAAGCAACCTTTTTCAGCCAATACAGCTTGGTTTTGGTTCGCGTGGTGGCAGTGGGGCTGCCGGTCATTCGCTCCGCACCTTTCTTGGATCAAAATTGTGGCGCGGTGTTGCTGAAGGTGGAGTAAAAAATGCATTTAATTCTGCAGATAGAGGCACCCTTCGATGTGCTTAGTTTATAGAATGCTTGGATAATGATATGCCCGTATACCGATTCCCGATGGCTTTGTCATCACAAAAGCTTGAGGATCGGCCGCTCTCTGCAAACTATCACGGTGTAATCGCAGATCGTGCTCATTGCTCTTGTTCTTTGCAGTGTCTGTATGGGATTCACGGCTTTGCAGACCGTCCCTTCTTTTAATACTGGTAACCTTTTAGACCCGTCTGCTTTCCGTCTAGCTATTAGCTTATGCACTCATACGTGATGTAGTGCACATCGCTGTCATGTGATACAGCAGTTGATCGGCTCGGTAATCAGGAGCTGTCTTGTTTCAAAAGGGTTGGTCTAATTTCCCGTCATGCGAGCCTTAAAGATATCATTCGCCGGACTCGGACTATGATTACATCGCGTTTGGAATATATCGCCATAAGGCCAGATAGCGTAAGTTGTCGTTTGTTTTCTAAAGTACAGTTTATACAATCAGAACTAGATCAGAACATTCCGTTTTTTCTCAGTACTAGGTACCTTTATTTTAAATTGACTTTCTTTGCGATTAAATACTATAGTGTTCCTTTTTCGGTTACCGACTTCAAACAAGGCAGTTTGGCTGCGTTTTTCTTGAATCAGTAAGTGCCTGCTTATTAAAAATAAATAAAAAATAATTTAAAAAATGTATAATAGCAACGTAGGTTTGTGCGCGCGCATATTGAGGCAACAATGCCAAACACAGAGATCCAACTAATAAGGTATTTGGATTTCTGTGATGCCAGATACCTCTTAACTATTATTTGTCGTGTGTTTTTCGTTTGCACAGTAAAGTTAAACCATTTGTTCTTGCACTGATTTGTAAACATTCCTCTAATTACAATGTTATTGTTATATATACCTATCATAAAGTATTATTTTCACTCTTAAAAAAGTTTTTTTTTTTGTCTGGAAGGCCTTTACTTTCATAGATATTAATTATTATTAATGACAATCAAATATTTTTATATATGAAGAAGTAAAATGTCTTTAACAGGGGGTGGGGTTGCACCCATCCCCCTATGAAAATAAAATAGGGGGATGGGTGCAACCCCACTACATAATTTTATCATAATTTGATAAAATTATGTACAGGTCGCGTCATGTAAAAAAAGAACGCTGGCGGTTAGGCTGCGCATTAGGCGATTTATCGGTCTATTTGGTGGATAATTCTACCTATTTGGTGGATATTCGGTGGTCCATATAGTAGCGAAAGGATAATTTTATTTAAAACAATAGGCCTAATACTTTTGTGCGCGAGTGTACCCATGCGCAAAAACACCCCCTCCACTTTCTGCCAGCGTTATTTTTACATGACGCGACTTATACCTATATGCGTTCACTGTTAGTCTCCGAGCCTTGAGCCTTGAGGTTGAAATTAACTAATTGCCACTGTTGGATGCCACTGCACGTCTTATCGATATTAAGTCAGTCTGATAACAGGGCGTATGCATCTAAGGTCATACAGCTATTTAGCCCTAACGCTATGTACTAATACCCAGATTTCGTCTTAAAGCGATCTACTCGTACCTGACATCTAGTCATATCGAGATGTAGTCATAAAGCTCCTAACCCCTTTTTGCGAATACGATGTGCGTCACGATGACATTTCGCGAACATGACCTTTTGAACAAAATACGTCACGATGTCGTTTAGCGAATATGACCATTAACCCTTGCCTGAACCACGTATGGACCTTGTTAATCCTAATTCCCTAACTACAGGGAATCCTAGTTACCTTTCTGAACGTACCAGTGCTTAGAAAACCTGCCCGTCAAAGATGAGGTCATACCTTGAACTTCTGCAGTTCAGTCTTGGAGATGGTGTCAGCCTTCGCGATGATGGGGATGATGTTCACTTTGGTGTCCAGTTTCTTCATGCACACCAGGTCGATGGACTTCAGGCCGTGACCTGGAAACGAATTGCAGATGTGTGAGTAAACTGTGTGGGCGATAGTCGACCCTACATGTGTATGGCTCGTGATAGGTATTTGTATGTCAGCGTAATGGTATAACGATGTAGTACCAACATTAGATAGATACCACAGATAAGTTAATTTCGTTATTGTGTAATTAAGTAGATATTATCTTTACTTATGATTATGAAGCAGTAATTAATAAAAAGTCTGTACAATGAAGATATTTCAAATAAAAATAAATAATATTTAGAACACTACTGCCTGCCTGCCTGCCTGCCTGCCTGCCCTGCCAAAGACGAACTAAACAGTCAACAAGTAAAATTATTATCAAAATACAAAAAACCCGACTGCGAACAAAACTATTGAATACGAGCTTAAAATACGCGGCACGCCTTTAAGTTTTGTCGTTTGAAGAAAAAACACAACTAGAACTTTATAGTACTTTTTATTGTTTTTCAAAGTATTCACCGCTTCAGTAGCTTCATACACTTCCATTCGCACAAACCAGTTATTATAACATTTATTCCACTCTAAAGTGGGGGTGTTCAAAATTGCCGACTTGAAAGCGTCGACTGTTTCTTCACCGGACTGGAACCTTTGACCACGAAGACTTTTCTTAATTTAAGGAAAAATTGAGAAAAGATTTTTTAAGAAATCGTTAGGGCTTAGGTCAGGACTGTATGGAGGATGGTCAAGAATTTCTACTTTTTCCTGGTTCAAATACTTAATCGTTTAACGAGCGCTGTGTGAGCTTGCGTTGTCGTGGTGCAGGATGATGCGTCGCTTTGAGTTAGATTTTCGAAGTTCGGCGATGACTTGTGGTAAACAAACTGTGGTATACCACTCTGCGTTAACCGTTCTACGATCTTCAAGTGCAATAGTCGCAACATGGCCGGTTTTTCCAACGAACGTGGCCACCATCTTCTTTGAAGTGCTTCGAGAACGAACAACTTTAGTCGGCTTTGGCTCGTCTTGAAAGACCCAGATTGTAGATTGTTGTTTGGAATCAGGATCGTAGGCATAGATCCAAAGATACGTCACCACTGATGATGTCGTAGACGTGATTTGACTCTCCTCGGTTGAACCTTTGCAGTTTTCTTACACCATCTGACGCAGGCCGCCTTGTGATCGTCGGAAAGCAGATGCGGTATCCCACGGCAAACTAGCTTTCTCACACCAAGCGCTTCATGCAAGATCTTCTGAATGGTTGTTCCTGAGATGCCTAATAGAGCCTCTATCTCTCGATACGTCACATGACGATCTTCGAGAATTAGTTGTCTCACAGCAATGATGTTATCTTCAGTGAAGGCGGATTTTGGGCGTCCTTCGCGAGATTTGTCACTAACACTAGTATGTCCACGCTGGAATTCTAAATACCAGCGTTCGACAGTCCGCAGACATGGGGCTTCATCACTGAACACAGATGTTAGCTCTTCAAAACACTGAAGCCGTGTCAGGCCTCTTCTAAAGTTGTAGAAAATTATTGCACGAACATTTTCCTTAGAAAGATTCATTTTCGTACGTAACCTGACAGATTCCAATCGACGCTGTGACTAAACAATAGCATTAATCCTAATACTTTCAACTGTTTTGAGATTCAAAATTTAAACACATTCGAATATAGAACAGTTCCAAATTCAAAATTGCCGGGAAATATGGAAACGACAGAACTTAAAAGGCATGCCTCGTAATCACACTAATATTATAAAGGCGAAAGTTAGTATGAATGTAAGTATGTGTGTGTGAGGATGTGTTTGTGTGTGTGTGTGCGGGGGGTGTGTGTGCGGGGTGTGTGTGTGTGTGCGGGGGGTGTGTGTGTGTGTGTGTGTGCGTGTGTGCGTGTTTGTGTGTGTGTGTGTGTGTGTGTGTGTGTACTTTTGTTGTTTCTTTACGCCTTAACGGCTGAACAGATTTGGATGAAATTATGGTTCCTGAGGGACGCGAGGGAAACCGCGAGGCGGAGCTAGTATTTATATGAATTTAATGTTTCTTCTATAATTACATATTTTACTTCACTTTAATAGTTGCAATTGCAACATTAGACTATTATAGTATTAACATTAACTTGAATAAACTAAAATTGTAAATTTTGTAAGAAGCATAAATGAAAATTGCTACTTAACAGTAGCAATTTTCTTAGAATTGTATATTTTTGAAATGGTCTTTTATAGACCTGTATTTTGATATCTCACTCGATAGGTTTCGGTCATTTTTTGGTCGGTCGGAAATACAATATGGCAGCTGTAAGCCGCCATATTGGTTTTCTTGACAATTCATATATCCTATAGCACTCTCATAATCAAGACGAATCCAATGATACCTCATTAATCAAAATCCATCAAGCCATTTTAAATTTCCATTTGAAATCATTTTGGAGCTATTTACATTACAAAAATTATTGTCACACTTGTTACTAGCAACTTTTACTTTATTTGAGTGACAGACTTTACTTTTACTTTCTTTGAGTGACAAACTTTACTTTTACTTACTTTGAGTGACAAACTTTACTTTTACTTTCTTTGGGTGACAGATTTTACTTTTACTTTCTTTGAGTGACAGACTTTACTTTTACTTTCTTTGAGTGACAGACTTTACTTTTACTTTCTTTGAGTGACAGACTTTAGTTTTACTTTCTTTGAGTGACAGACTTTACTTTTACTTTCTTTGAGTGACAGACTTTACTTTTACTTTATTTGAGTGACAGACTTTACTTTTACTTTCTTTGAGTGACAGACTTTACTTTTACTTTATTTGAGTGACAGACTTTACTTTTTCGTGATGACTTATTCCTTCATTAAAAAACGAATTTAAATTGAAATAAATAATTTGTATGTATCCACTAAGGTAGACCAAGGGGAGGAAATATTGCCCTTGGTACAGCCAGGTGAACTAAGGTGGACCTTGGAAATAAATAAAAACCCCTGGTACACCCAGAAATCTTGAGGTGGACCACGGGCAGAAAAAATTGCCCCTGGTACAACCAGGTGATCTATGTAGGTGGACTACGGGCAGGGCGCGCCGTTTAGGCTGTGGGACGCGCCTAAGAAACGTACAAACATACATACAGCCCAAACACATAACACTCCTCTGTCAGGTAAAAGCAAGAGATAAATAAAGTCATTGCAGTCGTAGGACCGTTCTGTGAAACACATTTAATCTAAGAGGTCCCGCGACTGCAATGTCAATTTTATTTATCTCTTGTTTTTGACTTTTTATTTCGTTTTTGGCAGTCGTGGTTTTTACATTATTTTATTTCATACTTTCTAGTGACAAGTTTTTAGAAAAATTGCCATTAAATTATATACTGATGTAATCTGCTCATCAAGCCCTTCAACTTTATACCCATATAGTAAAACTCAAAGATATTTTTTTCGCCTATTAAAGTAGAGCCATGCTGCAGCAATATTAAATTTAAGAAAAAAAATGCTAATGGGATGATGTACGGGTTCTAACGATACCCCATACATCCAAATCTGTTCAGACATTTAAAAGTTATAGTGGAATAAAGAAACTCATATACATAAATACTAGAGATGGGCCGAATATTCGTTAATTATTCGTATTCGGCATGGTTTTATATGTTCGGTATCCGGCCGAATATTATTCGGTTAATATTCGGCACATCAACCGAATAATAATCTTATGTAATTTTAAGGCCTGCCTGCAGCTTCTATTGACTTTAAAATATTTAGCATACATATCAAATATTAACCAATTAATTAATATTAAAGTACGAGCCGACTTAGTAATACGACTTAGTCACTTTTATTTGGAAAATAAAACCAACTAGTAATATCTCACAAACATGACATTATTTAACATTGATGTCAGTTTTATGGTGACAATTAGAATAATAGTTAATGAGTATGTCTTCATTCAATCTCAGATAACATAATGAAATAGAAAATAAATCCCAATGAAATTGTAATTAATTATGAAAAATTGTTTTTATTAACTCCATTCCAGTAGCGTTTTGTTTTTGATAAGGTCGCAGGAGGTCGTACTCTGATCCCAGATTACGAAGTTTGTGGCTTAGTTTCGAACGATTGATTGGTACTCTAATCATACGAAAAAACACTTATTTTTGACGAAAATGTAAAGAAATGATAATGTCCATCTTAAAAAGATATCGGTTTTAAAATGCTTAGCCGGCCGGGCGCCTCGCGGGCCTGTACTGTACAACGTGTTTAGTGCGGCAAAGCGCTCCCAAATGGAACCGGATAGTTCGGCCGAACATTCGGTTCGGTAACGCTGAACTGAACAATGTTTGTTATTCGGTTCGGTTTAGAAATCCATGTTCGGTGCATCTCTAATAAATACAAACAAAAATACATGAATCCTAAAAACATTACACTCCTTTTTTGGGCGTGTAAATATGGTCTAGGGTACTTAAAATAAGCTATTAGAAAAAAAACCTTTTTTTAAATTATGTTTCTGTCTGTTTTTTTGTTCGCGCATCACGTAAATTCTACTGGGCCGATTGCGATGCGGTTTTCATTCTTGGATAGTTTAGGGCTTGACTTAAAGACTGGTGTACTTGGTATCTCAATCCGATGAGTAGAAAGAAACCGAGCAACCGATAAAAAACGATTTGATGTCTGAACGATGTTTGATGAAATTTGATGTATTGGTAGTTTTGGTTTTGGAATAACTCATAGGATCCTTATATACCAGAAAAATAACCTCGCAGTCAAAGTCGTGGGCACAGCTAGTCTACCTATAAAGTCGTGGGCACAGCTACTCTATCTATAAAGTCGTGGGCACAGCTAGTCTATCTATAAAGTCGTGGGCACAGCTAGTCTATCTATAAAATAAACAGAGCTTGATAGAGTATCGGTAACGCTAACTTTTCAGAACTTACAATATGTCCAATCGCGCGTACGTTTTAACAATTAATAGATACATACACATTTACAGATACATTTGTGTAAACAAAACATTCTAAGAGCCAAAACGTTTCACCTTTACATTGTGATATAAATAACAGAAAAGCTTTTTTGTACATCTGGATTTCTGAACCGATTCCTACGAAACTCTTCTTATTTAAAAAAGGATGCCCAATTTCTTTGGTCACATTGAAATTGGTTCAGTAGTTTTTTAGTAAATCATTTGAACTTGGTATTACTTTTTGGTTTAACGAATCATCTATACTGATAATAAGCAATAAGAATGAAAAAGTCTGTACAAAGAACATATTTTAAAAAAATGGGTACTATAATAGTCTAGGGTAGTCTAGGGTACGAACAAGAATATAACATTTATAAAACTAGGTTTGTTTGTCTGTATGTATGTTCGCGCATCACGTAAAAACTACTGCACCGATTGCGATGCGGTTTTCACTGTTGGATAGCTTAGGGTTTGATTTAAAAATTGGTGTCTCAATCCGATGAGTAGAAGCCGAGCAATCGATAAAAACTTTTTGACGGCTGAAGGAATTTTGATCAAATGTTGGTATATTGGTATTTTAGGTCTTGGTAATAGGTACATAGAGTATTAACCTGGAGAAATAACCTCGCGTGCGAAGCCGCGGGCACCGCTAGTTTTAGCAAAAAAATAAATTCAAATTTAGTAAAGCATATTATTATACTCTGTCTATGAAAGAAAAGAAAGCAAGAAAGAAAAAACATTTATTCAACATACACATTACAAAAAAATACATAGATAAAAACACACATAAAATGTACAAATGAGTGTGTTGAAAGGGGCTTATAATCAGCACAGATGCCCAGTGCATCACACTAGACGCCGGTGACTATTATGATCAGCACAGATGCCCAGTGCATCACACTAGACGCCGGTGACTATTATGATCAGCACAGATGCCCAGTGCATCACACTAGACGCCGGTGACTATTATGATCAGCACAGATGCCCAGTGCATCACACTAGACGCCGGTGACTATTATGATCAGCACAGATGCCCAGTGCATCACACTAGACGCCGGTGACTATTATGATCAGCACAGATGCCCAGTGCATCACACTAGACGCCGGTGACTATTATGATCAGCACAGATGCCCAGTGCATCACACTAGACGCCGGTGACTATTATGATCAGCACAGATGCCCAGTGCATCACACTAGACGCCGGTGACTATTATGATCAGCACAGATGCCCAGTGCATCACACTAGACGCCGGTGACTATTATGATCAGCACAGATGCCCAGTGCATCACACTAGACGCCGGTGACTATTATGATCAGCACAGATGCCCAGTGCATCACACTAGACGCCGGTGACTATTATGATCAGCACAGATGCCCAGTGCATCACACTAGACGCCGGTGACTATTATGATCAGCACAGATGCCCAGTGCATCACACTAGACGCCGGTGACTATTATGATCAGCACAGATGCCCAGTGCATCACACTAGACGCCGGTGACTATTATGATCAGCACAGATGCCCAGTGCATCACACTAGACGCCGGTGACTATTATGATCAGCACAGATGCCCAGTGCATCACACTAGACGCCGGTGACTATTATGATCAGCACAGATGCCCAGTGCATCACACTAGACGCCGGTGACTATTATGATCAGCACAGATGCCCAGTGCATCACACTAGACGCCGGTGACTATTATGATCAGCACAGATGCCCAGTGCATCACACTAGACGCTGGTGACTATTATGACTATTTATTTAGACTTCATCTGTTAATCATTTATTGTTAAAAGCTAAATATTCAACAAAATATAAGATCTTTTAAGTTTTTAGAATCGTACAGTCATCACCGTTTATTTTATTATGTCAATAAATAATTTGTATTCATTTGTGCAATTCATTATCATTTCAATTGTGTACATATTATCCTCACAAGTCAAGTGAGCATTATCTACAATGGAACTGCATTAACGTCGGCGCACAGCTCATACAATCAAGTGGTCAATATGTGCACTTGTGTTGACGCACCGCGCGCCGCGCGCCGCCCCGACTTAATCATCGCGAGGAATTACAAACAACGACTATCATATCCTGCTGTATAGTGCACGGCTCTGCATCAGGCGTTTCGACTTCTCTAGGCGAAAGGCTTGACTGGCTTCTAGCCACTACGTCTATGCTGCAATGTGTCCGTAATAGCCGGGTCACTCAGTACGAGCTACTGGCCAGAGTAGACAGCTGCTCGCTTGGTGTACTCATAATACTCATATTAGAGCACTTTTACTAGTAAACAAATAAAATGTAGCTAACTTCCGCCAAACTGTAAGTCAAACTAAATAAACGGAAGAGTAACCTAAAATATATAGACAACCCACGTTAACCAACCCTTTATCAACATTTAACTAACGTAAAATAAAAACAAATAAAAAAACGTCTTCCAAGTCGTATAAAACTTAAAAGAAAGAAATATTTTTTGAGGTATGTGCTACGTCCTAGCCAACTAAGTAAGTAAGCGGGCGCTTACCACAGATCTCAAAAAAAAAAATGATTTCCGCACAGTGACGACTGACTGAGTTGCATTGCAGACAAAATGTATGCATGAGTAGCTGCCTAGTCACTCGCTTACATGATGAGTCTCGCTGCATAGTCACATTCAGAGTTGTGTGTGGACGGCTGAGACTTCCGAGGAACTAAGGAGTGAAGTGTGAGATAAAAAATTGAATTAGTTCATAGAATACCTACAACAACACCACACACAAAGGGGTGCGTTCATAAAAAACTCTGATGGACTTTAACGGACAAACGGACTACTGGGCGATCCTTCGATAAGGGTTACAAGTCGGACTACGGAACTCTAGAAACGGTTCGGTTTCGGCTTTTGTACGTAAGTTGCGCTTGGCAACTCCCGTTGTAAATGCTCTAAAACTGGGTGCGACTCGTTGGGAACCCTCCTGGAAAAAGTGTAACCCGTTGGAAAGAAAATTCCCAACGAGTCACACTGTCATCTGCATTTATTTGTAACTTTTTCGTAAATAAATAATTTTATTATTATTATTACTAACACGATACTGTGTGACTCGTTGGGAATCCACCACTGCAACTGTTATGGGTAGACGTGAAGCTTACAATCAGGCGAGCGTCCTGCTCGTCTCATCACTCAAATAAAAAAAGTAAGTCAAATTAATTAGATTTCAAAAGATATAGCATGCAAAGTTGATAAGCAACAGGATATTTTAATACCAGTAAGGAAAAAGATACAAGCCCATAACATACTCTAGCTCAATTAGGCTAAAGAAATCACGATCCCGTTATTCTCAGCGGGCTTGTACACAACTACCAGGGCAGCACGCGCGTCCCGGTTACTAAGCCGTACTTTACATACCAATGAGAGTGTCAAGGACGCGATTTCACACTCCTGTGTATTGCTGGCGCCCTGCTCCAGATACCAGTGAAAGTAAAGTTTGACTGCTAGCTTGGATTGCTTGTTGTTGGAATCACTAGTATAATTGATATTGAATTAGTATTGTTGGAATCTGATAAAAACCATTCACTTTCTTTTCACAGCCAATAGAAAAGCAATAGGTGCAGGATGAGAATGAAAGAGACCGCTTTTTAGCAATAAGACCGCCGATTGTACAATAATATTTTATGTGTTTTAGTTTTAGTCAATTTGTTTATGTAAAAAATAGCCTGTGACACTCATGCGATGAAGACAAATAGCCTGTGACACTCATGCGATGAAGACAAATCGATTGATATCTCGTTTGTCAAAACCGAACCAAGTTTTTAGTTTGATTTGAACACATAGCCCTTCCTTTGCTTCGCCGTACTCGAGTAAAAAAAAATAAGCCTATGACACTAAATAAAGATCTATCGATTGACACCTCGCTTGTCAAAATAAAGACGAATCGATTGACACCTCGCTTGTCAAAATAAAGACGAATCGATTGACACCTCGCTTGTCAAAATAAAGAAGAATAGATTGACACCTCGCTTGTCAAAATAAAGACGAATCGATTGACACCTCGCTTGTCAAAATAAAGACGTATCGATTGACACCTCGCTTGTCAAAATAAAGACGAATCGATTGACACCTAGCTTGTCAAAATAAAGACGAATCGATTGAAACCTCGCTTGTCAAAATCGGGCCAATAGGTGTTAAGCTATGGTGGAACATCCATTTACCCACATACATACATAGACGTTAAACTCATTACCCTTCCCTTGCTTCACCGTAGTCAGGTAAAAACGAAAGTAACGTCTGTCTGTTTTTTTACCTGATCCGATCTTGATGAAATTTCGTATGGAGATAGTTTGAACCCTGGGTAAGGCCATAGAATACTTTCGCAATAAACTGTAGCAAGCGCCCGAAGTTGAGAAACAAAGCTAGTTTGACATAAGCACAAGTTAATTCACTCACCAGTAGGACAGATGAAGTACAAGCACACGTGGAGCCTGCTGTCGTGGTAGGCGGGCAGCGAGCGCTTGATCTTGAGCTCCTCTTGCAGGTACGCCTCAAACTGAGCATCTATATAGTCCACCACGGCTTTGAAGCTGTCCTCCTTGTTCACTTGGTCTCCGTACCCCACCGTGTCGCAGATAGTCAGCTAAACAACAAACATTTCTATGAGTAATCAAAGCAAATCAATCTGTCTCTCATTCAGACAATGACCTTTATTTTGAGAAATTGACATTTGACATGTCAGGTATGCATCCAATGATGTATCCTGTTTCTGTTGGAACTCTAGATTATTAGTGAAGTGAGATGATATAGGCTGGTTACATTTGTCATAGAACTACACCCTCGACACTCCACACAACCGTGTTGGTTTGAATACCTACTACCAGAGATGGCCTTTGGCCGGTTCCTATATCTTAAAACGAACGGCTAGCTCATGGTCCGTCAGCATTTGACATAAACGCCATACAAAAAAACGTCAAAAAGTAACGAGACGTTGGAAAAATCGTTTCATTTTTATAGGCCAAGTAGGCCCGGGCCTAGGGGCGCTAGCTTTAGGGGCGGCCAATCAAGATGAAATCCCGACACAAACTACTTCTAGAGGCGCTAGCTTTAGGGGCGGCCAATCAAGATGAAATCCCGACACAAACTACTTCTAGAGGCGCTAGCTTTAGGGGCGGCCAATCAAGATGAAATCCCGACACAAACTACTTCTAGAGGCGCTAGCTTTAGGGGCGGCCAATCAAGATGAAATCCCGACACAAACTACTTCTAGAGGCGCTAGCTTTAGGGGCGGCCAATCAAGATGAAATCCCGACACAAACTACTTCTAGAGGCGCTAGCTTTAGGGGCGGCCAATCAAGTTGAAATCCTGACACAAACTACTTCTAGAGGCGCTAACTTTAGGGGCGGCCAATCAAGATAAAATCCTGACACAAACTACTTCTAGAGGCGCTAGCTTTAGGGGCGGCCAATCAATTTGAAATCCTGACACAAACTACTTCTAGAGGCGCTAACTTTAGGGGCGGCCAATCAAGTTGAAATCCTGACACAAACTACTTCTAGAGGCGCTAACTTTAGGGGCGGCCAATCAAGTTGAAATCCTGACACAAACTACTTCTAGAGGCGCTAACTTTAGGGGCGGCCAATCAAGATAAAATCCTGACACAAACTACTTCTAGAGAAATACACAACAAAGTTATCATCTCCATTAAGCATGGGGACATAGTAACGGGCAACAGCTAGTAAATTCATATATTAAGAATAAATTCAGATATTTTTTGTGTAAAGATGCCGTGAATTTTGCTGACAAAGATATGTATGGGAGTTCGCCATTGTTCTTTAGAATGAACAGGATCTTCTAGAAAGTATGCTCTATCTTTGGCTGCATCATGACAGCTTGGGTTCAGATTATTCTGGTTCTGTTTATTAGAGAGATGACGGCCTTTCGGAGTATGGTGGGTAACACATCTTTAATGTAACTAGGCCTTATGGCAGCTTTTTTGCAGTGGAGTTATTTATAAAATGTATATTAATACAGGCAGAACCAAACTAGAATGTGTTTGTTCTTATGGGTGACCGTAGAGAGTGGACACTCATGAAACTTAAGTGACTTACACCAATTTCAGAATATAACTACATTACCATTTTAACATTTCTGTGTTTCAGTTTAAAGAGCAATGTTTCCAATAACTTACTGGGCAATGAGACTTAAAAACCAATGTCTCAGACAAGTGCAGTGCAGTCATGCGCAACATTTTGCAATCATAGTTCTGGGTGGCACTGAAACTGTTACATAGTTCTGGGTGGCACTGAAACTGTTACAGGGTGTCCACTGGAAAAGCTAAAAATAAAACCCTGACCATTTTTCCAAATTTGCCTGAGCGACATTTTTATTTTAAAGCAAGTACCACTCTTTCATGGTTGAAATACCTCGCACAAGAACGAAGCGTTACGCTTCTTCATTTTAACGCTTCGTAAAATCTTATTTTTTTCCCTGACTTTCTAGGTGACCCCTCGATTTCACTGATTTCACTGACTTTCCCTGACCACCTTAAGCTTCCCCTACTTTTCCAGAAAGTGGACATCCTGTTTATAGGCAGGTGTGATACTTACCTTAACACACAGCACATGTGAGCACATGCTCGTTCGATTTGCTCGTCTCGTCACACAAACACATTTTAAATGGTTAATTGAATATTATTTATCCTCCTGATAAATCAGCATACTTACATGATTGTGTATGATAGTTACCTTTAATCTAACATTGCTCTCCTGTAGCTCGTAAGTGTGTGCCTTCAGCTTCACCGTGGGCAGGTTGTGAGGGCTCGCCACTGATTCAAAGTTTGTATTGAACAGGGAGTCCATGAGGGTAGACTTGCCCAACCCCGTCTCACCTGAAACACACACACACACACTTGTGATTGTTATTCTTTAACACTTTCACTGCTGAAAACACACATATTTTTAGATTTAATTTTAGCTCGGCTCGTAATATTCAGCAGTTCTAGGAAGAAGTACTTTTTAGGGTCAGCAGTGGAAGTGAGCGTTTTCAAAATAAAGTGTACCATGTCTGTTTTTTTAAATCTCATTTATTTTAAGTTTTTGAATATCTAAATTATATTCTCGTTACTTTGTTGTTTTTTATATGTTGTTTATGTCAAAAGCTAAAACGGTTTGTTTTAAGACATAGGATATGTCAAAAGCCGCAGTAAGCTAAAACAGTTTGTTTTAAGATATACCATATGTCAAAAGCCGCAGTAAGCTAAGACGGTTTGTTTTAAAACATAGGATATGTCAAAAGCCGCAGTAACTAAAACAGTTTGTTTTAAGATATAGGATATGTCAAAAGCCGCAGTAAGCTAAAATGGTTTGTTTTAAGACAAAGGATATGTCAAAAGCCGCAGTAAGCTAAAACGGTTTGTTTTAAGATATAGGATATGTCAAAAGCCGCAGTAAGCTAAAACGGTTTGTTTTAAGACATAGGATATGTCAAAAGCCGCAGTAAGCTAAAACGGTTTGTTTTAAGATATAGGATATGTCAAAAGCCGCAGTAAGCTAAAACGGTTTGTTGTAAGACATAGGATATGTCAAAAGCCGCAGTAAGCTAAAACGGTTTGTTTTAAGATATAGGATATGTCAAAAGCCACAGTAAGGTAAAACGGTTTGTTTTAAGACATAGGATATGTCAAAAGCCGCAGTAAGCTAAAACGGTTTGTTTTAAGACAGGATATGTCAAAAGCCGCAGTAAGCTAAAACGGTTTGTTTTAAGACAGGATATGTCAAAAGCCGCAGTAAGCTAAAACGGTTTGTTTTAAGATATAGGATATGTCAAAAGCCGCAGTAAGCTAAAACGGTTTGTTTTAAGACATAGGATATGTCAAAAGCCGCAGTAAGCTAAAACGGTTTGTTTTAAGACATAGGATATGTCAAAAGCCGCAGTAAGCTAAAACGGTTTGTTTTAAGATATAGGATATGTCAAAAGCCACAGTAAGGTAAAACGGTTTGTTTTAAGACAGGATATGTCAAAAGCCGCAGTAAGCTAAAACGGTTTGTTTTAAGATATAGGAACTGGCCATTAAAACTTAATTTATCTACTAAATGTGAAGAAAGATTCGAATGATTTTAATTGCGGTACTTAGGCCCGTAATATCAATAGCAGTTTAATCTACAAATCATAGTTTAAACTATCTCTGTTGATTATCTCGTAATATCAATGATGGTTAATCTGTAAATGAGAGTTTAAACTGCCACATAGTTTAAACGGTCAAGCAGGGGCGGTTAAACTGTTGTGTAAAGTTTAAGCTATTGTTTCAAAATGGCCGCTTTTAAACAGATGTTTGTTTGTCTTTAGAAGATTGCAAACAAGTAACCTTAGAATGGCTTTTACCGACGATTTAGATTTGGATATTGTAATTATAGAAGTTCTTAATGAGTTTCATACCTATACAACGAGACCTTACGTTGTTAAGCCGAGAGAATATAATTTTGATAATTGGGATGCCATTGAATTGCCCAGGTTACAACAAAAACAAAAAAACAACGTTCTTTCATTTTTATTATTCAGAACGTTGTTTTTTACACCCTAAAATGGCAGCATGTTCTTTCACCAAAGATGTTAACAGTTCTGTCTCCGATTTATTAAAATTAGGAACATGAGATTTCACACTCATAATTCAGGTTTAAAAATGTGGCAGCAAAATGAAATGAAAAGTAATGTATAAAAATAAACACCGAAGCACATCGTTTAACATACAAGAAAGAACCTAGCATAGCGCGTAATTTCAAGACCTAATATGTTGTCAATATCTGTTAAAGTCAATGAAACGTCTGTTTTCTTAGTACAACATTCCTTACATTTCTTGAACAAAGGAGCGAAAGGAATGAATGATATCCCGAGTGTTGCTACATTTTAAAAACTGATCGAAGTTTAACTAATCGGCCAATGTTTTAGGTTAATAAAATAGTACTTGGACTTTCCAAAAATTACAAATAGCTAAAAGGCTATTTTATTTCTTCTAAGGTACTCATAGAAAGCCTAAATCAGAAATGGTGATTCCTAATAGTTTTTGAGAAAAAAAATGTTTGAATATTCCATAAATAGCACTATGTAAATGCAAAAATCAATTTATAATCGATAAAAGACAGTAATTTTCACGATCTGAAGTAATGTCACTTTTTTGACAGGTTTTGGCTTATAAGTGGCAGTAATTACATGACTTTCACAGAACTGACACAGAGCACCCAGACATGAGTGGGTTAGGTTCTAAATGAGTTACAGAACGGACACAGAGAACCTCAACATTTATTTATTTATTTATTCAATTAATTACACGGCCTTGGCCAATTATTATAATTAATTACATTACAAAAATATTAAATTAGATAATAATAAGAAACATGTCAAACACGGATTAGAAAAATAAAAAAAAATAAAATAAAAAAATAAAATAACATGAGTAGGTTAGGTTTGAAATGAGTCGCAGAACCGACACAGAGCACCCCGACACCACCTGGTCTTTTGGTCCCTACCCCTAGAGTGTATATAAAAAGTGCGGAGCCAGAAACTCGCTTAGGAGGTCCTGAGAGGAGCTAGCCCGTGAGGCCGGAGTGGAGCGAAGGTCGAGTGGACGAAGCGACGATCAGGGGCAACCTCGCGAGAGTTCTGGCGAGAGCCCACACCGGAGACAAATTTCCATTCCATTTCATCATTTATATTACTTCCTACATCCCCCCCCCCCCCCCCTTCCCTCCAAAATCGACGGTATAGCAAGTACATTCCTGCCATAACATGTAAATATCATAACAGAAACAGGAAGTTGAAAACCATCCTACCATCATGCTTAACAATGAAAAATCCTACACACATTTTCCTGCTACTCCAAAGTAATTTAGAAATAAGCCCACAAAACGAGTAGGTGCAAGGTGTCGACATCCAAGGCGATAAGCCGCGGTGATAACTGGCACTCCTGACGAATGAATCATACTTTGTACTGTCTCATACTTACCGATGCAGAGGATGTTGAACACGAAACCATTCTGGACGCTTTTGTTCACCAACTGGTCCGGCAGACTGTCAAAACCGACGTGACCCGATAACTTTAGGGTGCGCATCGCAGCTTCCATCTACAAACACACCAAATTCTACATTGAACCAGCAAAGCAACCGAATACTACTCACGCACGGCGCACTCACAACTCAAATTAAAGCAAATAGTAACGCTCCGAGTATTGTTTATTGTTTATGTTCCGGCACCGGTGGCGAGGAATGTTCTATTTACGTTATCGCATCGATAATCCACTTTAAAAATAACAATTTGATAGTAATTTCCGATGGAGAAAACAACGCCCTTTTGAGATGTTTCACTGATTTACTTACTTTAACAAAATTGTTATAAGTGCCATCAATATGTGTACTAAGTACCGGTCTAATAATAAGCAATGCACAAGTGGTCTGATCACGTATTTTTGAAAATAATTTCACATTTTAACTCACTTTCGGTATCTCAACGTCAATCGCCGCCATGTTTACTTTTTGACTGACTGACTGGACTGGATCACTGGACTGACTGACTTACTGACAGCCGCAGTGCTGCCTGTGGCCGATAGTCAAAAGTAACACGAGATAGCTCTATAAGTAACATTTTCACGAGAAAAGTAACATTATCTTATTTTATGTAGGAAACGACTCTATTAGTGTAATATGGCATTTTATTCATAGCTACGCTTCATAGCAACAATTCAACTTATTCGCGAGTGATCCAATTCGAGACGAAGATGGCTCAAAATCTTATGCGCCAACCATTGATGTATATTATTATGTTACTATATGGCGCCAAGAAGACGAACGAAAACTTCCTTTGGTACGTTCAGTTTCACGATTATTTATTTAATGCTGGATAAAATTTGAATATATTTGTTTTAGACGTAAAAGTAACGTAAAAGTTACATAATAGTAAGTAAGTTACTATTTATGGTCATGTAACATGAGAGGGTCAAAAGTAACGTAAAATGTTACAATAGTAACATTCTGGCAACGCTGGACAGCCGACCATTTAGACATTTCCATCGACATTGCAGCCGACCGAACTGACAAGTAGCCCTATTACAGAACTTGGTTACAATCGGATTTAACCAAGTTCCGCAGCCGGGCAACTGGAAAATTAAATTACTTTCCAGTTGCCCGGCTTTTATTGTAAATTACAGCTTATGACAAAGAAAAAGGACCAATTTATTTAGATTTAATTCATCTGCTTTAATAAAGGGGTAAATAAAATCTGAATATGTTAAAACTGCCAAATACAAAATAAAAAAATAATAATAATTTACGACAAAAACAACTTGTCGTTCATTTGATTCGCTCATGGTTTGTGTATTTTTACAGTAAAACGCTGTTTATACCTGCTTTAAATCGATTTTTATCGATCGCTCGACTTCTAATCTTCGGATTGAGATACCAAGTACATTTGTTTTTAAGTTTAACCCTATGCTTTGCAACAATAAAACCACATTGCTATCGGTTCAGCAGTTTTTACTTGATGCGTGAACAAACAGATAGACACCTATTTTTATTGTTATATTTGTCAGAATGTCCATCATCATGGTGCTACAAAACACAAGCGACACATAAGTACATGATTATCGGGTGGCGCTATTTCTAATATTGCGCAGTACTGAGTGCATACTTGGGTGGACAAAAAGCGGTAACATAAAGCGACAGGGTAGCTTTGTGTCGCTTCAGCAGTCTCGGTGCGGCGGCGGTGGAAGGGAACTAAACGTACAGATGAGATTGAGAGTGAATCTAGCGAAAAGTCAAAGTCAAAGTCAAAGTATTTTATTGTAAATAGGCAAAAATAATAGCACTTTTACAAGTCAAAATTAAAATCTCCTGAACAAAGAGATATACATAAAATATAATAAAAAATCAAATCAATCCAAATTTAGATAAACTAAGTATTCTTTGAGTTTGAAAAGGAAATGTCCCTTTCATGTGCCAACAGAGTTTAATCTCACACTGGAAAGAAAATACCCTTCTGACTCTACCGGTGCTTCGGAAATACATAGACGCGCGCGCGCCGAGGAACTGTCATACGTTTTGATAGTGTCCATATAATTATTATTGTAATTAATTTTAATTTGAGATAGTGATAAACATTAAAGTAATTAAGTGAAAAGACAAATTAGTGATAAGAATAACTGTACCTAATAAATCTGTAGAACAATAAACTTTGTTATGTGACTAAATTTGTGGTGGTTCATATTTGACATATTATTAGATATTGAAAGAAAAAGATGTCAGATCAAGAGCATAACGAACAATCTCGGCATCTTGGGCCGACATATTTTTGATCAGTAGCTTGTTTTAAGGGACTTAAGCTACCATTGTCATACCGTTATTTTTCAATAATATTCATTATACTGACTTTTTATTAAATGCTGCTTTATTATCACTACTAGTTTCTGGGATAAAAGTATCTTCTAATTGTTGTACTTACTGTTTTTTATAAGTATAGATATATAGTTTTTAATTTATACATACATATCTTATGGTCGACATACAAAAAAATTACGGGATATTTACCATGAAAATTACTGAATTAGAGTTTCTGATAATTCAGCGCTGTTACAAGATAGCTAGTTTAATACTTTACACAACTCAATAAATGATGAATAGATGATATATTTTACAAGCGTCATAATCTAATAGAACTTTTTTTTAATTAACTTAAAATAACTGCGGGTGTACAGTCTTTACGAGCAGACAAACGGTCTGCCCTCTTTTTCACTCGTTTATTACGCTCGAGACCCAGTACATTATTTGTTCCCACTATTACCTAAATCTCGAAAATTCAATTATTTCCGTGGTTTGTTTCAAACTTTTGTGTGTGGAGCTTTAGTGATCATGTTAGTTTATCTTTATCTCTTGTGCTCGATTGTTTGTTGGTTGACTGGAACTGACTTTAAATAAAATTGAAGATATTGTGTTTTTTTGTGATGTATAAATAATAATATTTTTAAACTATGTTTAAATGGTGAACATTGATCTTAAAGTACTTTAATCAGTAGTCTATTTAATAAAAAATAAAATAACCTTAATATCATCATCATTTCATCATTTTCAGCCCGTGTTCACCCACTGCTGAGCGTAGCTCTCTCTTTATACGCCACTCATCTTGATCCTGTGCTATGTGCACCCATGTCCGACCCACGATCTTTACTATGTCGTCGACCCATCTCACCACTGGACGACCGACGCTTTTATTGCCTGTTCTCAGCCACCACTCGGTCAACGTTTTGATCCACCTGTTTTCACTCTGCCTAGCCACGTGTCCTGCCCAACACCATTTGAGTTTGAAAATCGACTCTCCGACGTCTTTGACCTTTGTAAGGCGTCTTATTTCTGTGTTTCGAACTCGGTCTTGTAATTTCATGCCAAGCATGGCACGCTCCATGGCTCTTTTTGCAACTCTCATTTACAGCTGCCATCGTGAGCGTTCATATCTTGGCACCATAAGTCATGATGGGCAGGACACACTGGTTGTAAAGGCGAGTATTCAAACATTGTGGATATGCGGTTGATTATAGAATGTCTTCGAGCTTGCTAAATGCAGCCCAGCTGCGCTGGATCCTCCTAGATATCTCTCTTTGTTGATGCTCTTTACCAAAAGAAATAGTATGTGTAAGATAGACATATTTATCGACTGTCTCTACAATGATGTTGGGTTTGGAGTTGCCAAAGACATACACTATAATTTTCGTCCTGGACATATTCATTTTTAAGCCTGCGCTCAAAGAAGCATCATAAAGTTCTTTCAGCATAACTACAAGGTTTTCTGGAGTTTCTGCATATAGAATAAGATCGTCTACAAATCTCAAATATGACAGGTAGGCAACATTGATGTTCACTCCTGATTTGTCCTATTCAATATAATATCTTCTAAGGCAGCCGTAAACAATTTAGGCGAGATGGTGCTCCCTGTCGCACTCCTCTATTGATGGGTAAAAGGTTGCTTAGTGCATGCTGTCGTACTTGCAGAGTTGCTGAGCAGTATAGCTCTTTTAGAGTAAATTCACAAATCGAGCGTGGATGTGGCAGCGATGGAAAGAGTTGAACACAGCCCCAGTGCTCGACACTGTCGAAGGTCTTTTCGTAGTCAACGAAGGCCATGCAAAGGGGCCGGTTGAACTCCTAACTCTTCTCCATCAGCTGCTTCACCGTGTGGATATGATGTAATAATATCCTTAATATCATGCGTTCATTCATTCATTCGGTCCTTGTTGTCACATCACTAGTCCCCGTACCAAGAAATTACGTATCGTTATTTCTGTCGTAAGCTTGTAGTAACAATATGTATTTTACGGTGAAATTAATACCTTATTTGTGTAACCAATTACTTATGTGTGATAAGAAACTCTGTCTTTACCTAAATTTGATGTTTCCAATCATCTATATCTAAGCAACCATTTTTAGTGAGCTCTGTATAGCGACAGATGTGAATGCGAAATGGCGAACGATCGTGGAAACTAGTTTTTATAAACGGACACGAACCACACGTTCATGTACCTCGGCAGAGGAGAACGCGTACGCTTGGCAACTCCCTCATAATTTATCTGAGTGTATCTGAGGCTTAGGGCATTGACGTAAGAAATGTCTATGGATTAAGGCAATAAGAATTTTGGTGATCATGTATGACAACCTTCAAAATTAAATTAATTTTTGTGGGTAAGATTTTGAATTACGCTTTGTCTGTGTCGTAGACAGAGAAGTTGTATGTGTTTTGAATGAGCAGTTTTCCACTAGGCATTGTCAGTTTAGTTCTTTCATCAAGAGATGGCACTCGAGTAACTTTTGGTATTTACTCAACTTAAAGTCTGAACGAAGTTTAATGCAATTTGGTAAATTGGTACTTTTGAATAACTCGTAGGATTCTTATATCCAAGAAAAAATACCACATGGGCAACGCCGCGGGCACAGCTAGTATGTAGAGATAAAATAATAACATCGAACAATCGTTCATTATATATCTCTTTTTTATCTGTCTTTTACACCACGCCATCTCTAGTTTTTGCGCTAGTGTGCAACTCAACAATACTGTAACAACAGTCATTTTTTAATTGTGTGCTTGTTTTGTGTTTGTATGCAGCTTCTATTTGCGTGTGCGTTTATAAAGACGCCTCAACTTTCTGCAAGAGTCTTCTCACTCAGTGAGTTAGTAAATGTGTGCTGTACGTGTTTATCTCGCCTCCCTCGAAAAATGGCAGAAACATTTCAATACTAGAAGTTGCACTTGGCATCTTCCGTTATAATTTCTCTGAGCCCTAAGCTCGTTGGAAGACTTCTGTATAATAAGTTTTATTCATAAAGAGTCTGATTGTTTGGCATTTTTATTAATCTGCATATTGGATACGTCTTTTGATATCCAATTCCGTTTCCCAAACAAAAGGATATTAGAAATAAAAATTCCCAAATTTTTTAAATTGCTTTCTTGGCTATCGTTGGACTACAATCTCACCTGATGGAAAAATGTGATGTGGTCGAAGGTGAAATATAATTTTCGGATATAAAATTAGCCTTAGTATAAAGGATTTATTATAATATTTAATTTATCGGAATCCTAATTAGGATCCTAACTAGGAGAAAGAAAGGAAGGAAATCCTAATTAGGATTCAGCCCCCCGATTCAGAACCCTTCGATAACTCAGTTGTCGATGGATATGGTATTATTTATTCTGTGGATTCGGTTTGAAATCGTTCAATTCAATACTTTTCACATTCACAATATCGAATCGAATCGATTCGGTTCGCTATCGAAAGGTTCTGAATCGGGAGGTGCAGTGCGATTCCCTAGGCCAACGCGATTTGTTGCAATAAGATTTTCAAAGCAATATCGACTCTAACGCGTCGCAGTAACGTGATAATAAAAATCTGATTGCAACAAGTTATGGAATTGCCCGCTGATATATTGAATAATGTATCAAGCCCTTATCTTAAGCGATCATGGTCACATCATTTAGCAATACGATTTGCTGCTAGCGAATTACATAAGTACTGCCTCCTATTCAGAACCTTTCGGTAACTCAGTTGTCGATCGATTTGGTTGGATATCGTTCCATTTAATCTGTGGATTCAATACAATTTTAACTCACGATATCGAATCGATATTCGGTTCGTTAACGGTTTTGGATCGGGGGGGCTGGTGCAATTAGTCTCTATGGGATTTTCTTTGTAATCGATAAGTAAGTAATAAATAAGTTTAAATTTCAAACTATCGATTGAAAATGCATGAAAGTGGAACAAGAAAAATTGTGTAATCCCAATGAACAAGTTATTTTTTATGATTACTGATTGTATTTGTTTGTTAAAGTTACGTAATGCTAGTTTAAGCTGAAGTGGCAATGGGCTGGTCATTATATGTCGGAGGACTGATACCCGGTGCGGTAGACGTGTTCCCTCCGGCTAGATCAAGTGACGATATACGAAAAATGCCTGGCAACAGTTGGAAAAGAGTATACAAATACAGGACACGATATTTTCATTCTTCATGTAAAATTAAATTGTGTTTTAACATTTTGCCTTTCCTTTTCAAATAATGTGCAACTCAGTAACATGACAAAATAATATATTACTCTTTATTTTACTGTACCACTGAATAAATAATAGTACCTTTACCAAAGAATTAGAAACCAAACACAACATATTTTATTTTTATTTTGCCTTATTTTCGGCCAACCCAAGTGGCCATCACTTGACGCTATGAAATTATTGACTGAGTGAGCGAAGCGTTTCTTCTTCAAGTTCAATAAATTGCTTATTAATTTGTTCGTATTTTATTTGAATTGGTCTCTTAATAGTTGATGAAACTCTAATGAGGATCCACGGCGTGATGAGCAAAATAGCTCCTCAAAATGCAGTAATATGCTCACTTTTAGTCTTCTACCAGTGAAATCTGGCCTTTATCTACTAGGTAAGGATTTTGTATTGCTATTACCCATCTATGTTGCAAACAGATTTTCATATTTTCATAGCAATGTCGACTCTAACGAGCTGCATTATGTGCACGTGATAGTGACAATCCGATTGCAACCAAGATCGGTAATAGCACTACTGTATTATTAATGTTAGTTTTACATTAGGGGTCATTAAATAGCACTAATTTACACTGCTAGATTGTTGCAAAAAGTTTGTGCTCACCAAGTCTACTGTTCGCAGAACTACTTTTGGAACTTTTTATCAGTTTTTTGTATACTCTTTGTCTATTAAAGTGAGAAATAGGTATTAAGCAAAGATAATACAATACTACGTAAAGAAGTTAAGCTACAGGTTAGGCCATACAACCTTTTGTACCAATGGCAAACGAAATGTCTAAGGAAAATTCCTTACTCTATGTTTTGTACTTATCTTTTGAGTTACTTTACTCTCTTAGCTGTGTATAATAAGAATTTGGTAGATTTTGGTAGAAAACTTCAGTCGATTTACCTCTTCTTTAAATGGCAACACTGATAAAAACCAAAATGGCAGAATGCGACTTTGCTCTGTTATCATGTGAGGTGAGAAAATAATGTATTCTTGAATTCCATGATCGCGAGTGGATTATAATTTTGTGTATCAGTGAATTGTGACAAAATAAACCATGGTGGACATAAAATCACCGCCGTATAGTGATATCAAGAGACCTGAAGAAGTGGTGAGGATGACTACGAACGATAGCCTGAAATTTGCAGTTCTTATCGGGCTGATTGAAGTGGGACAGGTGACCAACAGGGAGGTGGTGAACACCGTCTTGCACTTGGTAAGTCATCACCTCAAAATTATCCCGCCGAAGTGAATAAAATATCCTATTGGATTCGTCTTGGAAAGGTTATTGGATTGCCATTGGTTATTAGTTTTGTATTTTATTTTGGTACAAACGTGTTTTTAAAGTTTGCTACTAATTAATTAAAGTAATGTGATTATTATGTAGTGGCGGGCATCGTTCGGTTGGCGGTGGTCGCCTATTTTCATTGTTTTTTTTATCGATCGCGTTGTGATCGTGCGACGCGCGGCCACTCGCTCCCGGTCACCGCGCTGTTTGTTTTGATGGTGTAACACCGCGCCGCTCACTGGCCACTGGCCACAGCAACTTTTTTTTGCAAATTGGCTTACGATAGAAGGAGGATTATTCTGCATGATGACGAATATGATGTGGCCATTAACCGTGATTACAGGTATAACCAATAGAAAATTCTGTAACTTGTACCTACCTACCTAATCGGGGGAAATTCAAACGGCAGGTGATGTTTATCTATCGCTAGCAGGCCGGCAAACATTTAGTGGTAGGTAATTGATGCGTGAAATGACGTAGTTTCACCTTGAGCAGGTAGATAGTTGCATTGTTTAAACTCATTGCAATAAGCGCCAACAGCGCCAAACACAGGTCAAGTGCTTAGGAGGATGCACTGACAAATCACAGCCGTAGATATTTTGTAGGCTTTAGCCGTATTATATCTACTTCTACCTACTTTTTTATGTTAAGGGTCACTCCTAGATACTACCATTTTGCTAAATATGCTTTAGCTTGACGCATTTTCAATGTCTCTACCTAGTAGGTATCTATACATATAATAAAGCAATAGGAACGCAATAGTCTGTACAATGAAGATAATTTAAAAAAAATGGTCTAGGGTACTTGAAATAAGCTATTGTGTCTGTCTGTTTGTTAGTTTGTCTGTATGTTCGTTCGCGCACGTAAAAACTACTGGACCGATTGCGATGCGGTTTTCACTGTTGGATAGCTTAGGGTTTTACTTAAAAACTGGGGTACTTGGTATCTGAATCCGATGAGATGCCAAGAAATCAATAAAAATAATTTTGACGGCTTAAGGAATTCTGATCAACTGTTGCTATTTTGGTATTTTAGGTCCTGGAATAGCATATATAGAGTACTTTTAACCTAGAGAAATGACAACGCGTGCGAAGCCGCGGGCATCAGCTATAGTATTATTATAAACACTATCTTCAGTAGGTACAGTTGTTTTATATTCAATTAATGTGGCAAATTACGTCACTCTTTAGAGGCAAATCCTCTGTTATTTCATTTGCGACAATTAGACGGAAAACTTCGCAGTATCGTTTATTTTGCGAGATCCGACGAATGTGAGGTCCCTGGGGAGGTACCTACCTATTTTAAATGTATCTGGACATGTAACATCTTATCCTTCCCACGCACACCTCAAGACAAAAAAATGTTAGGTTCCTAACCTATCGTTGTAGGATACGTCACACCCTGGTTGTTTACGGCCAAGAGTTCGCCTTAGGATGGGGTCGTCATCATCAGCCTGTGTTCGTCCCCTGCTGGTTCATTGGAAGAGGACATAGGCCTCTAAGCACACAGCTCAGAGCTAGCTAGTTCTCTCCGCCACAGAGCCCGATCTTCGGCTCTTCTCAACTATTTTCTGCCGGCCGCCTTCCGCGGGTCGTCACTCCACCTGGCCGGTGAGCGTCTTACACTACGTTTGCCAAGTCGCGGTCTCCACTCGAGTACACGTCTACCCGAGCGGTTGTCCGTCCTTCGACAGATGTGTCCAACCCATTGCCATGTCAGCTTGCTATGGATAGGTACCCCTGAAGAATCTTGTCAGATATAATCCTGTGGTGTTGTTTTATGAGGAGCGACCTATCTGCAGCTTTTGTCGTTCAGTACCGTGTCTGGTCGAACTTAGACGGGACAGACGGCTCGTTTAAATGACACACACTGTCGATCAACATAGAGCTTATCTTGCCCTGAACACCTCAGAGAGCACTTCCACAAGTCATTTCATCTGGCTGCTTACTGATCAGTAGTAGCTAGGTGTGCCCAAGGTATAAAAAAATACTGACAGTACACCACCAAACAAACTAATGGCGGCTGGGTATGTGTGCGTGAGTGGATAATTTGTGGTGTTTTGTTGTGGTTGATACACAATACAACACAAAAATACCAAATTGTTTTTTTGATTTTTCTTAATAACTTAACTTAACTTAACACGACTGACTAGATCGAGATCTTACTGCGATGTGGCGGTCGATCGGCATAACACAGTGTAAGTTTGCGCGTGAGGCTTGTGCTTACGAGCGGATCGGCATATCTTGTGTGCTTCACTTTTTATTTGACGGTGTGGTATCTCATTTTTTAGCATTCTTGCTCAAGGAATTCAGCTTGGAAATATAAAGAAAAACGTACCTAGTTATCTAAAAAAATACAAGTCATAAACACGTTAACAGGTAGATGTAAATAAATACTACCCTAAATAGGTGCTTGCTTAAATAAACCCGGTAATGGTTATAGGCATTGCCCCTTTCTGTAATTAACATTATAGTCCTGCATATCTGATGTGCTTCTAATGACGCCCATTCATGTGTAAGTCCATCTTTAAATAGTCCATATGCCGCAGTGGCTATCCGTCACGCAAATAATCAATCCGTCCGGCTTTACATGTCTACCAATAAACTAACCACAATTTCGGCCAGACGTCGTTATGCTGATAGCACAAAAGTCGTTATGCTGATAGCACAAACGTCGTTATGCTGATAGCACAAACGTCGTTATGCTGATAGCACAAATGCTTACATTTATAGACCTAAAGAAAATCACAGAGGCGAAGTTTTTTTAGTTATGTTTTTAGGAATTATTAGATCTAAGTACGTTTGACCATTTTTTAAGCAACGTTCCGCAAAACTAGTCATCTTCCAATGTTAATCGTATTTCATATTTTGCATCAAGTTCCTTAGTATCCTGCTTAGATTAACAATAAACAAAAACTCTAATCAATTGTCATCCTGATAAACATTTCGAAACATGTTACTGCCTTATCAAAGTAATTAGCGAAGTGTTTCTTATCTTTCACTTTGTTGCGAGTACAGTAAAACGTCGACAAATAAAGAACCAAACAACGGTGTTACAAACATTGGTCGTAATGCGAAAACAGAAAACAAGCAAGGGTGGTTTTTACCTAGGATGTTCCCACGCGCTGTTTATGTGAACCAAACCACAACATTGTATCACAGTCACAAGTGTATCTGTATTAAGTTCGTATTTGTCGCGGCTCCGCTGGCATTCTTTTAATTTTCCTGGCAACATTTCCCCGAGACTTTCGCGCGGTGTAGTGGAATTTTCTTGCACTTTCCACTTTTTTTCCTTTAATAATAAAGCATTCACCTTTCTTCTCGGTAGCTAGCCTACCTTTTCTAACATGTGTTGTTTGCCCCATTTCTTTCCATACATCTCGTTCTCCTGAACATCTCTTAGAAGACGACAAGGTCAACGCTAAGACCTACCACAGGCAGGAATCCGTCACTCTACCTACTTACGCGAGCTAATAACCTACAGATCACTACGCCCCGGCGCCACAAATCAGGCGAGGCCGCCGCGCGCTTACATTCAGACGCTTACCGTGCCGCTTGTTTGAACTTTCGCTAGTAAATGGCGAAACGTAACAATAATATCAGTTGTTGTGTGAAAAGATGCCTGAGTAGGCAAAAAGACTCAACGTTTTTTTGTGTCTTTATCACAATAAAGTTATCACAGATCTGTCTACTGAATGACTGAACGGATAAAAAAACTATAGTGAGTACATATTTATAGGGTTGTTATGTATTGCCCGCGACTTTGCAAGGGGAGTCCCTTAGTTTTTACCTATAGATAGGTACCTACATTGTATTTTTTTGGCGTTTGACTAGAATGTAAATATGAAGTGGTGGAACTTGTTCCATATAAACGATATGAATTTTCAACAGTCTATGTGCGTGCTAGCAATAAAATACTTACATGCATATTTTTTTGCTAACTGTACTACCCGAAAGACTTAAAATTCGCTGCAATTGCGAGTGCTTCGATTAGAAGACATTAATCAAAACTTGTAAATTAAATATTAAAAGAGTACTTAGGTACTCCAAAACTTATTTTTATTTCAATGAATCATGTCACACACATATTTGCGTTGTATTTTAGAACTACCTACCTACCTACTTAAGTATTTTACAATTATAGTGTTGTTCACAAATAAAAATTGATTCCTTTTTTATTGAATTAGACCCAGTTTAAAATAAATTTAACGTTTAACGTTTGATAAGATAGTTTTGAAAATAATTGTTACGCGTTTCATACACGTTGGATAATTACGAGAGCAATGAAAATGTGTTTTTTTTGTTTGTTGAGATATCTTAACGATTTTGGTGTCAAATGAAAGGTCTAGGTCTAAAACCATTTTATCTGTTTGAATCATGTAAATCAGTCCTCGTGTTTAGGAGATAATTAAGAATTAGTATAGTGAAAATGTAAACAACCAGTTTTTTATGTTTTTGTTCTACGAACTTTTTAATTAGTGCATAATGTGAACATATTATTATTGTAAGTTAATGAGGAATGTTAAGCAATGAGGTATCTAGGTAGCCTAAAGATTCTATCTACCTAATTGACCGTGTCATCATACGCATCAAACATAAGATAGATTACGTGGTCAAGTAGGTAGATAGATGATGAATATTATAGTAGCAGCGGCAAGCCGATAACCCTAGCGCCACAACAAGCGCGTCACTCCGCGCCAGACAGCGACAGAGTTACGTGTTAGAAGAGAGTGACAACGTTTAGGTTAATAGCGCGTTAGGCACTGAGCGCCGAGTGCTGAATTTCACTTTGTTGCTTAGTAGCAAGAGTCGCTATTTCTATTAATTGTTGTGCGAAGTGTATCTTCTGCTATTTTTTATTCTGTGCCACAGGTACCCAGTTACCTATAATATAACTTTAAAGCTAGACACATTCTCAGACCACTAAACAATTCAGTCACGAAACACCCTTCAAAAGACCGAGTACGCATTAGCACAGTGTCAAATAGACAAACAGTACAGCCGCAGCTTTATTATCGCATCACCGCGTGGAGTCATTCATCTTATGCCTAACAAATCCGAAGGAATTATTCCAAAGTCACCCCTAAAAGAAAGACAGATTGTGCTGTCAAGCGTGACTGCGCCACGAGAGGATTTCTGAGACTTCAAATCCAGAGTAAACAATGTTTTGTTGGCGAACTATGAAAATCTTGAAGAAACACGAATAGATTTTCGAAAAGAACTTTAATCCGGTCGGAATTGAACTGAGAGAAGCATGTGCCGCGGCGAAGCACGGATAATGCGGGTTATAGTACATACCGTCCGCGATTCAAATTTTTCCTATAGAAAAATTATTAGATATGTTATCGTAAAAATAGGCGTTAATGCTAAAGTCATATATAAAAACAACGTCCTGAGCTCGACTTTACATTAAAGTCAATCGTGACATTCGTAACTATTGGCCATAGATGGTAACACTTGCTTTGTTTACTTGGTGTCGGTGCTCCTATCGTCAAAACCCTCACATGAGTTGAGATATGATGCGCACAAACCATCTCACCTCAAGTGATGTGGTTAATTCATATCGCTAGGTATAAGGGCCGTATTTCACAGGTCGCGCAACCTAGTCGCTACAACAAAATGTATACAGCTCTATGGAGGGTCCCTCACCTGCTGTTTGCTTAGTTGCACAATTCGGTGGCGCAACCAGCATCGACGCGTGCTATATCTATTTGGGATAGTTCCTCGCAGGATTATTCCAATATAGACTAAACATAATTGCTAGGAGGAGGTTGTAGACTTTTTGGAGAATAGGATGGACGGGAACTACACTTTGACGTCCATTTTGTGGCTCCTTTGATATTTCAAAGGCACCAGGGTTGCGCGTCTGGTGGCGCGACCGTGGTCTTGCAGTGAAATATGGGCCATTGTGTTCACAGTAGCAGCTATCAAGATCAGCTGTTGCAAGTGCCTAATCACTGTACGACTTATGACAACACATCAATAATTGCATTAATATGTACAGCATGAGCACTCTCATAATAACATAGCAATAACTACCGCAGTACTGTATTGCGTTAGTCTCGAACAACCAACGCTAACCTGACAAGGCAATCCAGTCTTAATAGATTAGCAATTCACGCCAAAGTCACCTCTAACACAAAGTCCGTTGGTTCTGTTGTCCAGACGTCTGCAAAAACACGGCTCTCGGCTCCAGCTTTCTTGTGTACTTGACCGCGGCCTTGCAACGCGATCGAACGGTTCAGTGGTAGACTTCGCTATATGTATGTACCTATACACTTTCTGTACTGTACAAAATAAAAAAAAAAAATTATGTAGTAGACATAGACATGTCATGGTGAAACTTAGAACGGGCTATCTCGTGTCATCATTTCGTGTCTATGCTGTTAACCATTGAGGAGTTCCCTAATCAGGAGCCAACCCGAGAGCAGCAACCATGTCATGGTAAAACTTAAAACTGGCTATAATAAAATGCGTACACATAATGTCGTGTCTGTTCGGTTGACCATTAAAGAGTTCCTTTTTCTGGAGCTGATCCTGGATGTCGATTCAGGTGATGGTTACCATAAAAATGCATTGTCAGTGGAACTGAACCAACATGTAACTTAGGGACTTGGAAAAATAAAAAAATATTATCGTTTCCTTAGGGACTTGGAAAAATAAAAAAATATTAAAAAAAAGTATTGCCAAGAAGAGACAAAATTGACAAATAAAGTTATTAAAAGTGAGTATACCTCCCCATGAACATTAAATCGAGTGATTATATTAAAAAAAGTATATCAAGAGTACCAGGAGAGCAGAAACACTTAAGAAGTTGGAGATACAAAATTGACAAATAAAGTTATTAAAAGTGAGTATACCTCCCCATGAACATTAAATCTAGTGATTATATTAAAAAAAGTATATCAAGAGTACCAGGAGAGCAGAAAAACTTAAGAAGTTGGAGATACAAAATTGACAAATAAAGTTATTAAAAGTGAGTATACCTCCCCATGAACATTAAATCGAGTGATTATATTAAAAAAAAGTATATCAAGAGTACCAGGAGAGCAGAAACACTTAAGAAGTTGGAGATACAAAATTGACAAATAAAGTTATTAAAAGTGAGTATACCTCCCCATGAACATTAAATCGAGTGATTATATTAAAAAAAAAGTATATCAAGAGTACCAGGAGAGCAGAAACACTTAAGAAGTTGGAGATACAAAATTGACAAATAAAGTTATTAGATTATACCTCCCCATGAGTATTAAATGGTGTGATTATATTTTAAAAAAGTATGCACTATGACGCTGCGTGTATAATATAATGTTTTTAATAGAAATATAAATATATGTTTTTAATAGAAATACAAATATAAATAAACACTATTAGTTTATCAAAACTTTGTCTTTGATTGATAACAATTGTGTGATTATTTTTAATATAAATACAAATAATAAACACATAGTTATTAAAACATAGTTTATCAAAACTTTTTCTTAAATTGATAACATCTTGCAATTGGCAATACATTTGTATTTAGCAGAGCTTTTGTGTATTTAAATAAACAAAATAGATAAATGAGATTCTATTATTATTTCTCTTAAAAAAGTGTTTTTATTAAAAATTAATGATTCCTTGAGTATCGAAGAGCACAAAGGAAGGTTTTATTGCAATTACTAAGCAAGGCGCACGTATAAACACTATAAGTATATGGATTAAATTTGGAAAATAAATGCTCCTCACATGGACAATTGTTATGTGCCGTGCTCACGTGTTTGGAAACCGTCGGACCTATTCGTGTACCTACTCACAAGAAGGTTTTTTTTTATTAAAAAATAACTTCAATGTAAAGAATATATACAACCAAAAACTCTTTTAAATTATGTGACATGATTGTAACGCTAACTGTAGAATTTTTAAATAGGATGCGGAAGAAGATTGCACGCGGGCAAAGCCGCGGGGCGCAGCTAGTACATACATATATACATACATACATACATACATGCATACAAACATACAAACATTGCAAGTTAAACAAAAGCTGTTAAGAAATGACTGGATTAAAAGTTCTCAGAGACCTTAAACTCGTTGAATCAAGAAAAAACAGAGGAACAAAATTGAGCTCTATTTTGGTGCAAATGTTTGTTCACAAACAACTTTAGACATTTGCCAAACTGAAAAGGAAAGAGTTTGAACATTTAGGAGGACATCGTAATCTACCTCGGCCACTAGCGCAAGCTTTGTTTTTCACAGTCTGGTCTGGGCCCGTCAATCGATCAAGTCATTGAGTCGTATCGTTCGCGATTTTTTGCAACAACCCGTTCGAGTTGCCGTCCGTATATGTGGCGAATGTCTCTATAGACAGGTCTATTTTAGGGCTTCGCTTTTTGTCGAGCTATGAAGACTCTGTTTGAGAAATAACAATTCGAGAACTGCCGGTTCTGTTCCAAACATGCTATTTATAAAACCTGCTCATAATACTATACGTGTGAAACGTGATATTTTTATTTTTATTTGATATTTTTGCGCAATGGATCGGCATTCCGGAGATGTTCAACTCTTGCTTCGGGTCGTATTTTTCCTTTCCCAAATTTAAGTATTCAAATACTAGCGGTGACGTTGATGATGAAAACTATCCTATGTGTTATTTCTTGACCTAAAGTATCTACGTACCAAATTTCATCAAAATCCGTTGAGCCGTTTCAGCATGAAGACTGGACAAACATACACTCACTCACTAAAAAACTTTCTCACCTATCTATCTATATTTATAATAAAGCATTACGTAACTACCAAAAACTCTGTACAACGAAGATAATTTAAAAAAAAAAGGTTGAGGGTACTTAAAATAACATATATTTTTTAATCTTGTCTTTCTGTTTGTCTGTTCGCGCATACCGTAAAAACTACTGGACCGATTGCGATGCTGTTTTAAGTATTGGATTGCTTAGGGTTTGACTCAAAAGCTGGTATTAGTACTAGGTATCTCAATCCGATGAGTAGAAGCAGAGCAATCGATAAAATCTATTTGACAGAAATTTAGTATATTGTACTTTATAGTTACTTTAGGTACTGGAATAAAACGTTGGATACTTTTGACAAGAGACACGCTGGCAAAGCCGCGGGCACTGCTAGTGTATAATATAAGTGTTATTATGTCTATAACCCCCCACATTTTACGCTCATCAAATCCGTCCTCATTAGCTCCACAAATAGGAACTCTAAAGAGTATCGCATGATATCTCACCTGCAAATTAGGCCGACTAATAATTCATTACGGTAAGCATTACTCCGTAGGTAATAGGCGGATAAGAGCCGAAATAACGGATAAACGCCGGAGGGGGTAAGGCTCGAGGAACCAATTAATAGCGGCCAGGTCCGGCGTGAGGAATCGTAGAGTTTCTAGAGCAGAATGGACATTTTGTACAAGCCTGAGACCAATCACACAGATGCAACGGTTCTACACACTAGAGCACGCGCGCTGACAGTTCAGTGCGAGGTACATGGTACTTGGGTTTGTTAAGCTTTTCCAGCTCTATTCATCCATATCAGGCAGTTCCGAAGTCTGGTCATTCTGTAGTCTTCTAGTGACCACGGTCAATGCAACTTGATCTTTTGGTATTAGTTTGTACGCGAATAGAATCGTTTTCGTCATAAAAACAAGAAAAATAATAACTATAAATTAACACATCAGGGAATAGTCAAGGATCCTGAAAAGCCAGGCTGGTTACCCAGGCGAGAAGACTGTGCAAAAATTGTCATGTAATAAGTTAATTACAAAACATAAAAAAACTTTAATGCAGTAGCCATGTCATGGTGAAACTTAGAACGGGCTATCACAATTAAATGCGTATACAACTTTTCGTGTCTGTGCTATTAACCGTTGAGGAGTTCCCTAGGTAGGACCCAACCCTGAGTGCAGCAACCATGTCATGGTAAAACATAAAACCAGCTATCATAATAAAATGCTTACACAACATTTCGTGTCTGTTCTGTTGACTGTTGAAGAATTTCTTTATCTGGATCTAATTCTGGATGTCGATTCCTTCAGGTCATGCTTACCATAAAAATGCATTGTCATCGGAACTGAACCAACATGTAAAAATTCAACTCCGTGTAGGATAAGAGGAAGTGGTTCTAATTCAGCTTGCAAGATTTGACCTAAACAAATATACATATACATACAGACATACAAACATTGCAAGTTAAATAAATGCTTTTAAAAATAATTTGAGCTTCCCGAAGTCAGCTGTCTCGAGGAGTCCTACTGTTTCTCTCTTTGCTGCACCCTTGTCCGTAATATAAGTAATCACTACCGAAGCAGGATGATTGCGGATCCTATAATTGCAAATGTTTTGTTGTTTCCGCCGAATTAATTCGCTAATAAGTGTAGAAACGTTCGGCGAGTCCGTTGCTTGCTTGTCGTATGAGGTAGTGCTGGGCTCTGGTGTCAGAGATTGTCAGGCCGTCTGAGGGCCTCTGACATGGCTTAAAGACTGCCAATCTTATCAATGATCAATGAATAACAGCCGGGACCGACAACATTACGTGCCCTCCGAAGCACGCAGCCATGGAAAACCGCACATAACTTAGAATAGTTATTGATGCGGAGCCAGGGACCGAACCCGTGTCGTTGGATTCTAAGTTACACTATTGAACCGTTAGGCTACCAACGCTCTGAATAAATTGAGATTTTATAATTACGGCAATAACATGCCAAAACCATTCACGACCAATGAATTCTAACATCAGTAAATTTGGTATTTTTTATTGTCCTAAATATCAGGCGATGAACTAATTGATCTTCTGTAACTCAACAAAATTTCCTTGTAACTTACAAAAAAAAGATTTCAAGACAATAAAAATAAATTGTAAAGTGTCCAATCAAATGTCAGAGAGCGGAGATAATTACAACTCGATCGGTAAATGGAAATCGAATGAAAAGGCGTCAGGGGTTAATTTCATCCTTGTTTTCGTGTTTGTGAGATGAGAGTGCCGTCTTTAATGAGGCTTTTGCACGGACAAACTTGAAACATATATGTTTCAAGTTTGTTATTAGCCTCATTAGCTAACACCTATAGTACAGATTACTACGATTACTAGATTTATAAGGCTGACCCTGGTCTGTACTCAGGGTGAAAGATGCGAACCGATGCCCCTTAGGCATAGATCTAAATAAAAGTAGTTAGATTAGGTAACAGCTCCCGGGCGTGGACCGTATAAATTAGGTACAAAGTACACAATTGACATTATTTTGCGTGTTTGTGTAACACGTGTTAGCAGTGACTCTCATTCACGTTAGTCTGTATATCTCTCTATCTTTGTTATTGATGGGTGAAAATGAAGCTGTGTCCGTGCAAACGGCTTAATGTGCCCTCCGTAACACTGAACGAATGATAAATCCACAAGTAAATTATAAAGTCATCGGCGCAGGGCCGCAAAACGAACATTGCAAGGTCCTCGTATTACCGCTCAGATATCATGAACACGCAAAAGAACTTATAGAACAAGAAGGTTTAAAAAAAGATAGATTCCACACCGCCAAATCTAAAGTGAAGCACCCAAGATATGCCAATTCGCTTGTACGCACAAGCTCCACTTACACCATGTTATTCCGATCGGCCACCACATCTCGATCTATTTAGTCGTGTTCATTCACTCAAGTTCTCACGTAAAATCAAAAACAAGTAAATCATCAAAGTAAGCGAAAAAAAACACGAATGCTATGCAAAAAATGAACTTTAAAGATAAAAATGCTTATATCACTCGGGATGACGAGCGATACCATCCCGTACATCCAAATCTGTTCAGGCATTTAGAAGTTATGGTGGAATAAAATCACATATATACATAGATGAACCCTAAAAACATTACACCTTTTTTTAACCGACTTCACAAAAGGAGAGGGTTAAATGTTCGACTGTACGTATGTTTTTTTAATGTATGTATGCCGATTTTTGTTTGGGCACTCGTATAATAAATAGCATTTTTGATGAAATTGTGTATCAACCACAAAATATAACAAATTATCCACTCACGCACAACCGCAGCCGCCATTTGCTATGCTTCACTCGTTTGTTTGACGGTGTGGACTCCGTCTGTTTTTGAACCTTCTTGATTATACTATTGCGACGGTGATGTAATTTGCAATAAGCACGGTTCACAACTTTCCCCTGACGCGCCGATTGCTTTACTTTTGCCAGTTCGTCACTTTGTCATCATAAACACGAAAAAGGAAACTTTCTCAGGGTGTCCATAAAAACATATTTTATGTGTGTTCATTTCCTTGAGCCTGTGATACTTTCCCCAGCGGGACAATTCTGCAATGATTTATCACTGTACTAAATGTTTCACGGCGAAATTGATGCGTAAATCTCCAGAATACTTCAGCCTCCATGGAAAATATTTTATCTCAAGCGTTGAGTAAATTCAAAGAAGTCTAAACGGACCCTTTAAGTGTTCTCGACCTTTTTGAGAATGTTTAAAATTCCACGAAAGACAAACGTTTCTGCCTAGGGTGAAGCTCTTTTTGATCGGCGACGTGGCTGGGTTATATTTTGGTTTGGAAGACAATTTTTTTTTTGAATGTATTAATTACACTGTTGTAACTTTTCACACGGATTGTCTGAAGTATAAGGATCGCAGATAAAGATCTCCACAAAAAAATAAAAACTTACACTCATATCGTAAAATACAGATTATGAACTCAATAATGGTGGCATAATGACATACTTTTCGCACGGCAGTACTATAGTACAAGAAAGTGCTGTATATGAAAAAAAAACATTATAACACTGTTTTTTTTAAACTAAACTATGTTATAAAATATATTTTTTCCCATAAAAGCACCGGTTTAGCTCCACACCAACGAGGGTTTTCGTAATTTATTATCTATGACGGCGCGTGCTAAACCGTATGCGCGCGAATTCGCTGTGGGCTAGATGTTGGCGCCATAATTTACTTTACATTAGTACTTAACCAATTTAATGTATTTTTGTTGATCAAAAGTTTTATCCTAATTAAAAATGTCCGACAGCAGTGTTAGTGAGAAGAATTTGCCTCCACCTGACATCACGGACCACCAACGGAACAGAAACGGAACAGCAACGGAACACCAACGGAACAACAACGGAACAGCAACGAACATGACGAACGAGCTGTTACCATCAAAATAAAAAAAAAAATACGACATATTTTTTCATTATAATTTACGATTATATTGCATGAGTGTAGATAAAGTAGTGTATGAAACGGCACACAACTAGGTATTAAAACACGAGAGTGATACTATTAAACTCACTCTCGTGTTTTAATAACCCTCATTATGCAACCGTTTTATAAACTATTATAACAAAGTCAAAGAAATTTAAAATGTTATGAGTGTCCTGTATATGTTTGTTTGTCGTATGAGGTAGTGCTGGCCTCTGGTGTCGGAGTTTCTCAGGCCGTCCGAGGGCCTTTGACATGGCTTAACGACTGCTATTAATCAATAACAGCCGAGACCGACAGTTTAACGTGCCCTCCGAATCACGGAGCGAAAGAAAACTGCACTTACTTTGGAAAAGTCAATGGTGCAAAGCCTGGGACCGAACCCGGTATCGTTGGATTCTAAGTTGCACAATTGAACCGTTAAGCTACCATCGCTTTTACCTGTTTGTGTACCATAGTAGTGGCATGATGTACTAGTGAAGGACGCTGTGTGACTGCGGCGCACCGTGCAACCCATGCAACACTTGCTGGAGTGTGCTTCATGTCCCTGCCGCTGCACTCTGGTCAGTGTACTGGGAATGCCATACACGTCGCCACTTACTGCTCCAAGGGGAAAATATCAAATAATATGTAATATCGGAAGAAGTATCCTGTTCTACAAAATATTGAACAAACGCACAAACAAAATAACTAAAATAACAAAAAAAAAAAAAAACTTTGTTAGTAGCTCATTTTAAGTATCTTAGGCCACTTTTTTATTATCTTCATTGTACAGACTTTTTGGTACTTACTGCTTTATCATAAGTATAGATTGACATATATCTGTTTTGTCTGACTGTTTGTTCGCGAATTACGTAAAAACTGCTAGACCAATTGCGATGCGGTTTCCACTGTTGGACAGGTTATAACTTAAAATTTGGTGTACTTGGTATCTCAATCCTATGAGTAGAAGCCGAGCAATCGATAAAAACTATTTAACGGCTGAACGAAATTTGGTAACTTTAACTTTCAACCCAGAAAAATGACCACGCGGGCAAAGCCGCGGATACAGCTAGTATTAAACAAGACAGCATCATCGTTATCATCATCATCAGCTCTTGAGCGCCATAGTCGGTAGAATGTAGGAAGGAAGTCTGATGAGTGATGCCACTTACACGTTCGTGATCCTAAATCATACTAAAAGGCAATTATTTAACTTGAACTCTTCAAAAGTCAACACTCGACCACAATACAGCATAAGTTTCTAAAATAAAGTTTTCTAAAATAGAACCACCTCCGCAATTTGCAATAGTTCGAAATGGTCCGAGTTCTCAGGCTTACGAGCGGACCGGAAACGGTTATGTAAGCGGGGCTCCCACAGCCCAGACGCTGCAATCTTCTGATTCGGACGGGTAGCTGTTGAATCTATCACATGTATCCAAAGATTTAATTACGGCAAATAATATAAATAAACAAAAACTGGACTAGATACAGTAATACACATACAGTACACACGGGAACATTTCCAATATAGTGTTCATGTGCATGAACAACAAAGATAGAGAGAGACATACGCAGACTGTAGCGCGAATGAGATAACAGTAATTGTTACTACTCACACGTGCTAAACAAATGCCACTCAGATTGTGACTAAGGCCAATTATGTTCTTCGCTCCTAATTCATGCGGTCCGCGCCCGAAGGGCCATTACGAGAATTGCAGTACCACCTAGAAGTTTGGTCACTCATATTTTGCCCGGCAAATTTCGCTGGACTTAGGCCAAATTTTTGTGTAGGCCGAGCACAGAATGTTATTGTTTACATTTAAATTATTTATTAGTTGCATAAAACCGATTAAAGAAATATTATATTTTAGAATTAAAGTTGCTACAAAGATTACTAAGTTAAAGTTGCAAGCACTATTCCACATTAGGCCAGGGTTGGTATTTTAAATCTATTGTATTAGTCTGCTTACTTAAGAGGCGAGCGGGCTGCAAGTACCTTTATTATTTTCTACACGTAATGCTAGGCATAATTATAAATATGTTATCAGGCAGGCACACATCCGACACGAACGCCACCCAAAAAAAGGAAGCAGTTGACATCAAAGAAAGAGATAATGATGATTACAAAAATACAATATCATGGCAGTGTTACTATACAATACACCACAATACATTAAATTGTAGTGCATTACAAAATATGTACATAAATGGCACTTTACATAATATACCGTCCATTATCCAAACGCCGCGCGCCGCGAGCGCGCGAAACAAATCTATTAACATCGCCGCAGATTGATTTTCAGATTGTTCCCCGAGTTAATGACTTAATAACTTGAGTTCTGTAACATCGTAATCCTTATTGACGGTTGTAGGTACACAAATAATGTATCACTTAGTGAACATTCACACAAACGGCTTCACGAATCTGAGATGACAGCCAATAAACTTGTATCACTTAGTGAACATTCACACAAACGGCTTCACGAATCTGAGATGACAGCCAATAAACTTGTACCACTTAGTGAACATTCACACAAACGGCTTCACGAATCTGAGATGACAGCCAATAAACTTGCAAGAGAGTAACCTCAAAGTAAGTAAATATTAATAAAGGTAACTTTTTGCCCTGGGGAGAATTCAGGTCTTCTCAAACTTTACCAACTTAGTCTCAGTCTTTGAAACTGGCATAGGAGTGAGACATGTTTTTTTCTTTTTTTTTCTTATTTGGGGTTTAGGTGAAAGAAAATTATCAAACTAAAATGTGAATAAGTTTGATTAAGTACCCAGAAAGAGGCAATCGGTGATAATTTTTTTACGCGACTGCTTTTATTTATGTGTGTATGTATATGTGACTTTTTTGTTCCACCATAACTTTTAAATGCCAGAACAGATTTATGGGGTATCGTTTGAATCCTTACGTCATTCCGAGTAACAAAGGCTATATTATTATTTTTAAATTCAATATGGCGACAGTATGGCTCCATTATCAAATTCGAATAAAAAAACGATTTTTACAATATGGGTATCAAATAATTGAAAGTCTTGATGAACACATTCCAACAATATATTATAATTTATTGCCATATGTAACTCAAAACTTGTCACTAAAAGTATACAATAAAACATAATAATTAAAAAAACACACACACACGACTGCCCTGTCAAAAACAAGAAATGAATAAAATTGTCATTGCAGTTGCGGGGACAGTATGGTTCCTATATCTTAAAACGAACCCTTTTTGCTTACTGCCCGTTAGCTTTTGGTATAAACGCCAAAAAATAACAAGACATTAGAAAAACGACTCGTTTCATTTTTATAGGAATGGGGGGTTAGATGTGTTCTACAGAAGGTCCCCCAACAGTTAGATGTGTTCTACAGAAGGTCCCCCAACAGTTAGATGTGTTCTACAGAAGGTCCCCCAACAGTTATGTCAATTTTATTTATCTCTTGTTTTTGACTTTTTCTTCCTTTTTGCTAGGGCAGTCGTTTTTTTTAATTATTTAGTTTTATTTGTCACAGTGCCGAGTACTTTGTAGTAAGGACTTTTCTGATGGTGATTGGCGATTATCCTTTTAACTTATAAAGGATGCTGACTGAATAACTAGACTACTAAGGGAAAAAGTATTTGAAGAATTTGGAGCGACATACCTGCGGGCCTTTTTTAGACCATGGTTACGACGCGACGTGACAAGACAGCTCTTATCCGGGCTATGCAGACTCATTCAGATCCAAAACAAAATTTCTCAACACGAATAAACTAAAGTTGAGTTGAGATACTGCTTTTATTTTATATGGTATCAACGTGGTGGTGTGAAATCGCATCGAATACGTCGTCGCGCGTGTCGAGTTGCGTGCGCGCAGCCATGTGTTGAGTTTGTTTATAATCACTGCGAGCGCGCAGTTTAGTGGTCTATTGTCTTTAATTAACTTTATTGCTATTGTTGTTTTGACTGTAGTGAACACTGTAAGAATGATTTAATGTTTATATGATTTTAGCATCATCACTTAGCGAGAACATACCAATAATATTCCTATCATTTACATATTTTTGTTGTTGTCTGTTTAGTGGTAATTACACCTACTGTGCGTAGTGCGTCGCGTTGACCAGCCTTTGTACATCTATCTATGCCTATAATTACACCTACTGTGCGTAGTGCGTCGCGTTGACCAGCCTTTGTACATCTATCTATGCCTATAATTACACCTACTGTGCGTAGTGCGTCGCGTTGACCAGCCTTTGTACATCTATCTATGCCTATAATTACACCTACTGTGCGTAGTGCGTCGCGTTGACCAGCCTTTGTACATCTATCTATGCTAATAATTACACCTACTGTGTGTAGTGCGTCGCGTTGACCAGCCTTTGTACATCTATCTATGCCTATAATTACACCTACTGTGCGTAGTGCGTCGCGTTGACCAGCCTTTGTACATCTATCTATGCTTATAATTACACCTACTGTGTGTAGTGCGTCGCGTTGACCAGCCTTTGTACATCTATCTATGCCTATAATTACACCTACTGTGCGTAGGGCGTCGCGTTGACCAGCCTTTGTACATCTATCTATGCTTATAATTACACCTACTGTGTGTAGTGCGTCGCGTTGACCAGCCTTTGTACATCTATCTATGCCTATAATTACACCTACTGTGCGTAGTGCGTCGCGTTGACCAGCCTTTGTACATCTATCTATGCCTATAATTACACCTACTGTGCGTAGTGTGTCGCGATGACCAGCCTTTGTACATCTATCTATGCCTATAATTACACCTACTGTGCGTAGAGCGTCGCGTTGACCAGCCTTTGTACTTCTATCTATGCTTATAATTACACCTACTGTGCGTAGTGCGTCGCGTTGACCAGCCTTTGTACATCTATCTATGCCTATAATAAAGCAGTAAGTACCAAAAAGTCTGAAAATTGTGTCTCTCTGTTTGTTTGTTCACGCATCACGTAAAATCTCCTGAAAAGATTGCGATGTGGTTTTCACTGTAAAAACTGTTGTACTTGGTATCTCTATCCGATGAGTAGAAAGTAGAAACCGAGCAATCGATAAAAAAAACTGTAAGTAATTTGGTTTGGTATTTTGTACTTTATAGGTACGAAATACCAAATACTTTTACACACTTGGTCCTGGAATAACACATAGGCAATAACACATAGGCAATAACACATAGGCAATAAATGCCAAGGCTACTAAAAATAAGTTGTTGAACATTTTTTTTAAATCATATCTTTTTCTGTTTGTTTGTTCGCGCATCATGTATACTACTAAACCGATTGCGATATGGTTTTCACTGTTTGGTTTCACTTGGTATCTCAAGCCGAAGAGCCGAGCAAACGATAAAAACTTTTTGACGACTGAAGGAATTTTGATCAAATGTTGGTATATTGGTATTTTAGGAGAGAAATGAGCACGCGTGCGAAGCCGCGGGTACATCTAGTACTCAATAAAGCTTCATTTCACCCAGAAATGAGAGTCGACACCTTTTCCTCCACTTTAACATCTATTCGAAGTTCGATATTAAGCGAAACGTCTCCGACCGAGTTATTTGATACAGACACGGATAAACACTTAGCTTTCGACAATTTCGTGTTAAGCGGAATGTCGCTGTGACTGGAAATTTGAGGAATAATAAACCTTCTTGAAGGAAGGAACTTGGGAGTTAACTAAATTTTACAATTTATTTATTCGCGTTGTTCGTTTACTGGGCTGGGTAACTATTTTACGCTACTTAGTACTATTTTGCAGCAGTTGGAAGAGAAGAGCAGAAGACCGGGCTCAGTGGCGTGCTTTGTCTATTGACACGGGCAGATGATGATGTCTATTTTACACTTTACTAGATGACAAAATTACACTTTTGACATATACAGATTGCTACATTCCTTCAAAAGATTATTGGTGTTTATATCATCATAGTCAGCCTTTTTAATACACTGCTGGAGATGCTCAAATTACGCCACTGAGCACTACGAAGAAATACGACATCGTCAGAGCTCATAGAGCAAAAAAGCGAATCATCGAGGTAGCAGAAAAAACACGACTGCCCTGCAAAAAAAAATCCTTTTGGAAAAAGAATTGCCTGTCACTCGGAATGATGTAAGGATTCTAACGATACCCCATACATCCAAATCTGTTCAGTCATTTAAATGTTATAGTGGCATAAATAAACTCACATACATGAATCCTAAAAACCTTACCCTCCTTTCTTATGCCGTCGTGTAATAACGTGAAATGTCAATCCATTATCACATTTCAAATAATGTAAGCATTCCTAGAGAGGATGAAACTGATAGTTTCCAAATATCAATTGGACCCAAATCTGTCGCATCCTCCTCCACACTAGTAACAATCCATTAGTCCTTTGTAACAACATCAATGAACATTGTAAGAGTCAACTGACACTTGTACATATCCGGCAAGTTTATAGTAGGTACTCGTAGGTATGTCCTGATGTGTCATTCAAGTAACGACTTGTAAATTATATAGATTCCGATGATTAATTTCTTAACCTTCCTATTCTGTGTCAGGGCCAGACTACTTAATTACCCGACTGCGCGGAGGGTATTGTGTTTATATGTATGTACTAGCTGTGCCCGCGGCTTTGCCCGCGTGGTCAATTCATTTAAAAGTAGCCCATACGTGTTAATCCAGGACCAGAGTTCTTTTCTTTATTTTTCTTTCTACTACATTTCTTCAAAGTTCGTTCAGCCGTCAAATAGTTTTTTTTATCGATTGCTCGGCATCTAATCATTGGATTAAGATATCAAGTCCCCCAGTTTTTATGTCAAACCCCAAGCTATAGCTATACAACAGTGAACACCGCATCGCATTCGGTCCAGTAGTTTTTACGTGATGCGCGAACAAACATACAGACAAACAAACAAACACACAGACACGATTTAAAAAATGTTCTGTTCTTGTTCAGTAACTTATTTTAAGTACCTTAGAGCATTTTTTTTTAATTATCTTTATTTTACAGACTTTTTCGATCTTATTACTTTATTATAAGTATAGATGTCTGTTCCTTTGTGGCACTACGAGTATATAGACCAAACGGTTCGATTTGTATTTGTGGTTGTCACTAAAGACAACCATTCACCAAATTCAATATGGCGACAACCAGACGCCATATTGCGAAAATGAAAATAAAGTTGTTTAGCAACCATTTTCACTTAAATTATTGCCTCGTTTTAGTATTGTTCACTGTCGGGTTTTTCGTGAAGGTACTTGAACGTGCTGGTAAACAATAAAATTGTTTTTAAATGATGTATTCATAAACAGACCGGTGCTTAGCAATTAAAAACATGCGAACTTGGAACTGATTACCTGTACAGTGTTGACCCTAGGCCTGTACTGAGCTCCCGCCTGTAACATTTGACGGCGGTATCCTTATATAAACAGTCAATTAAAATGCAAAGACAGCGAAGGGTGAATCCGGCGGTAAGCTGTGAATTTTGGCGCCAGCATCACGTTGCCTCGCTAAGTGGTAAGTTTAGTTATGATGGGGTTCAGTATCGATGTGTGCCTTGGTTTCAGGCGACGCCAGATAAGATAATCGCACAGCTGCAGACAGTGTATGAAAATCAGCAACTTTCTCAATTTAATAATAATAAATATTTATTTACATAGCCATTACAAGATATTTAACACATAAGTACATTGTTAATAGATATCAAAAAGGCTGTAGGATTACAAAAAACACAATGGATCTGGTATTCCCGAAACTAGACTCGGGGAAGCTGTATTTTCGAGAATAGCAAGACTGCTCCTAGGGTTGAAAGATTCCACAGCATACACAAACTAACAATTGAAATTTCTATAGTATGGCTACAAAAAATAAAATAAACGAAAAAAATAAAATTAAAGAGAAATGTAGGTGTGTAGTGTCACAGAATAAATGATAGTACCACGGTAGTGTGTACTATTATGTGTGGTCATTAGGCCGTGTGTGTGTGTTGTGCCTGCGGCCAAATTTGTCTTAGTTTGAGTCCTAATTCATAAGACATAATTATTTGGTTTGAGAAGTAGTTCTGTTTGTTCGTATGTTAGCGGAAGTAGCCGGTTGTGAACTCTTTTTTGCATGAAAATTTTGATAAACCGTATATATCAATGGCTTTCTTTGCAATATTGTATAGTCGTGAGCTTAGTACGGGATAGTGACGACCAAAGAAAGCAATTTTATGAGTTACAGCCGAACATATCCTGTCTTTCCATCGCCGTTTTTTCATAATATTTGTGTCATATTTGACAGTTGCATGTTTCCGAAGTATGGTTCGGTAATCGTAAAGTTGTCTAGCAGTCAAAACTTTAGCATCGACATAAAGTTGAGAGGTAGGGTGTCTGAATGGTTTCTTAAGCATCACTTTGAGGACTGCTCGTTGGGCCCTTTCTAGTTGCAGGAACGATGTTTTGCATGCTCCGCCCCATATGGTGTTACAGTATGAGAGTATGGATTCACATAGGGCGCAGTAGGCAAGTTTTAGTGTGGCGACATCAGCAGAGTGCCGCATTAACTTAAAAATATAAATAAGACGTCTGATTCTTGAGACTAATTGGTTTATTTGTAGTTGCCAGTTCAGTGTAGAATCTATTTGTAATTTGTTTGTCTTGTTGCACATGTTATGTGACGGCAACGTGGCGGTGAAATGTGACGATTCGGGCCACGATGAAGCATATTTGGCTAGAAGATACCTGTTGAACTTTTTAAACTTTCGCGAATTAATTATTATATTCACTGACGTCTCCAAGACAAGATTCCTTAATAATGCTTGTCGAGACAGAAGCATGCAGAGAGTGCTCCTCCTTTGCCGTCCGGATGACGAAGGTTGAACCATAACGATTCATTCAATTTCCATTCGATTCTCTAATATATACTTAAATCAATTTTAATAAATCCTCTCCATCCAAAGGTTGTCTGAAAGAGACCGCTATTAGCAATAAGGCCGCCTCTTGTTACACTTCTTCTACTATTGTTCCCGATATTTGTTATTTTTAGTGGTTTGTACAGTAAATAATTTATCTATGTATGTATATAGTTTATGTATGTAATTAAGGGCCTAGAGGTTGCGGCTCCCCAATAGATAAATATTCTATTTTGAATCATCGAAAATCGACAGGTTAAATCATGTCAATTTCATACCAACCCACATTTTCCATTGGCTAACCAGCACTAGTGGGTCGCTCTAACACATGACACGTAAAACAAACCAATTATCCTGCCTCCGAGCTGGGCCCAGCCCGCACCTGCCACATCAATCAATCGCTGGCCACTGCAGTACAAACTAACACAACTAGAATTCGCCAAACTAGCGCCTAAGTCCAGGCAGTAAGGTCTAAAAATAGACAGGTGCTCCCACAACTAGACTTACCTAAAATAGACCTAAAGCTCAGGCAATAAGGCCTAAACGTGGGCTTAGCCAGGTGAAGGATGAAAGTAATGACGCTTCAGTCTTGTTTCAGTAGGTACTGTGGATCAATCAGTCGATGTCATAATAAACGTGGATTGTTTAAACAAGTCTATTGGTGCGTTATCTTTATGGTGGAAATTGCGTAGATAAAGATGATAGCAGATTTTGAATGGATTGGAGTTTTGTGACGAAATCGTTTGGACTTCGTATGTACATACGCATTAGTCATTCAACTAGTATAGTAGTGGCTCTGTGAGCTGTAGACCTCGCGCGTACAAACTTTTTTGTTAACAATCTAGCGCAGCACAGAAGCGCCATCTAGTTACCTTATTTTACAATTAACATTAATAACCAAGGTACTCCATCAATCCCTACCTAGTGGGTAAAGAGATGATTCCACTGGTAGAAACCTAAAAGTGAGAAATTTACTGCATTAAGTTACTACCTTTCAAATAAAAAAAGAACCGTTGGAACCACTGAAATAGGATCTTATAAGACGGAGATATTCAGTAGCCCCCCTTTTTGCCCCTTTTTGGAGGAAGTAATCAATAATACCCGACGACTAAAAAATTCTAAAAATTCGTTTAACCTGTATACCAAGTTTCGTCTGGATCGGTTGAGAAATGCGACCTGTAGATGAGAACAGAGATCCGGACAGACGGACATCCGGACATACGAAAGCACTTTTGCCCAAGCTGAAACGGAGACGTTCGCTCGCGCTTCACGCTCGCTTGGTCAATTATAATGGTACTGGAGTGTAGCGATGGCTTATGCATTATAGTATGTGCAGATTTTCTTTAACAATATTACTCAAACATTGGTAAAGAAAACATCGTGAGAAAAGTATATTTAATAAATTGAAAATTGAAGGTTTTGTGACATCTACAAACTCGCCCTGCGCCAGCAGCGTCGTGCATTATGTCCCATTCTCGTACGACGAAACGAACTAAGTTTTGGCCTCTATAATCTCAATGAATGCAGAACTTAATTGTAGATCTACGTTAATGAATTTTAAAACTAATTTATAATTCGCAAAACTACTACAGAGCTTATTAACTTGCCATGTTTTCTAGATTTACTTAACAATAGTTTGATAGACAGCACAGTTTTATTCCACTCAATTATATTATTAAAATAACTTAATTATATTTTAGCTTTTAGGTTAATGAAAACACGATTGCCTCTGCTCATGTGAGCTTTACTAAAAGCTATTGACCTTCCATAATAAAGTAGCTTACCGAGGCCTTGTCTAGGGTCAATGCCTACATCACCAACCTTTTACACTACCTACTAAATATTATTTCTGTTAATTATTTTCTCTGTGCCGCCGAAAATCTCTTTTGCTTTTAAAATTATTGCTTCCAAATTACTTACTTACTACTTACTAATCTGTGGCTTTGATACCATTTAAACTAGCAAATCATGTAACTTAAAGACTTTCGCAATTATATGAAACCAAGAAAGTTATTTTCATTTACCTCGACGCTTCGATCAAGTTGCATTAATCGTAGTCACGAGAAGACTGAAGTAGCGGGCCTCAGCGCCAGCGTCAAGCTTAGTTTCCTATCCTAGATCATATAAAAATACGACACACAACACTAATGACATCTGCAGATTTCTTCTCACATAAACTGCGACTCGAACACTTTCTTATCACGGGGTTCTATGACTTGACTCCCGGTTGAAATTGATATACCTACTGCATCATTTTAAAGTTCTTAGCGCGATAAAGTCAGTTTAAATGAGTAACCATGACCAACTAGCAAATCTTGATAAAAACACATCGTTTTCGTAGAACTTTCGTAAAGAATAAAAGGGAAAAGTCAGGAAGTAGAGAATATCCTTCAAACATTAATGACAGGGCCTGTTCACCTGAAATGAACGTGCAGTAAATTCCCTGCTTGGAATAAGCAGAGCTAATGAATGTAATGAATGCGCCGTCGGCGTCGCTAATGAGCCATCGCGGCGGTATCGACCGGCGACGGGCCAGCATGACGGCAGCCTCCAGTACCTGGTTACAGGGAGTCTGGGAAACATTTCTACAAAGTTGTGAAGCAAAAGGTTGCGAATATATAAATTACGTCGAAAAGTACAAAGCAATTTCATCGTTTTTAGCGTACCTCTAACGAAAAGAGGAACCTTTATAGTATCACTTCGTTGTCCGTCTGTCTGTCAAGACCCTTTTTCTCTGGAACGCGTGGATGTATCGAGTTGTTGAAAATAATACCAAATACTCAGGTCTGCAATCCCTTAGAGCTGCGAAAAAAACAAACTTCAACTTCAAGTCAACGCAATCAAAAGATACAGCCGTTTCTGCCGCATATTTCGACGCTCGTAAGGGAATCATGACTTACATAGTATATTCCGTTGACCTAAAATCAAGTTTGGCAAGAAGCAATGTCTTATAGCACAAGAAAAGGGAAAAATCTACAAAAAACCGTCAATTTGTAGAAACATAACAAATAAGTATTATGCTTATTTGCAGTTAGTAAACTGACCGCGACCTATTTCGATGTATGGGAAGAACAGTTTTCCGACGGCAAAGTTAAGTTGGTCCATCAAATGTACGGAACTCTCGGTGCGCGAGTCCGACTCGAACTTGGCCGTTTTATTTTTTTGACAGAATCTAACGTAACGTTTGTGAATATGTGATTGTTGGGCGTTTTTTTGTTATGTATCTTCGAATGTTGAAGCTTATCTTGTCCATTTCGAACAAAATTAGTTTAATCATTCGCCGAGAGATCACTCGCTGTCCCACTGGCTATTATACGTCAGTTCTCGGATCATGGAACACTCGGTCCCGCACCGCAATTACACAAAGTTATCGAACACTATATTTGTCCCGCGGCTTTGCTCGTATGCAAACTTTATCCCTCCGTCCACCCCCCTATAGTGCGAATTTTTCATAATTCCTTTCTTGGTGCAGGTATGCATGTCTGATGAGAAGTACAGCTGTCAGCTTTTTTCGCGTTTTTGTAGGTGTGTAATTCTTATGCCATCGGTGACTGCGCTCCAGGGCTCGCTAGGACCTGTGAATCTGTCACTACCAAGGATACAATAAGGAGAGATCGGGATTCGGGTCAGATTAAGAATGGACAACAGATTGTAGGGACAAGGTATAACAATTAGAATTTATCATACGAAGGCATCGCCCCTATTAAGGTAATACTGTAATACTACTAGGCTTTAAAAACAATTTCTTCTTCTTATTTAAGAGCCCAGCTCTTGTCGGTGGAGTAATTTCCAGCGGTACCGATTTTCGGCCAAAGCTTTGACTTCCCTATACGACATGACATTTTATCATCGCCTTTATCTGATCTGTAAATTTCCTTCTATGTCTGCCTTATCCTCTCTTCCCGTCTTCTACCTTCCCTTCTATGATGGTTTTTATGTAGTTATCATGTCGTATAAGGTAGCCAAACATCTTTCTTCATGCATATCGTACACCACATTTCAAATGCTTCCAGCCTTTCTCAGTTTCAGAGTCATTGTCCATGTCTAGCTTCCGTACAGAGCAATGCTCCAGATGTATATTTTTATTAACCTTTTTCTCAGATGTTTTGCAATTTTGGATTTAAGAAGACGTATTTGTTGTTGAATGCTCTTTTTGCCATCGATATTCGAGCTTTAATATTCGACGTGTATCTGGAGTCATTGCTGATATGGCTTTCTAAATATTTGAATGTGGTTACTGGTTCTATTGGGCTATTGTTTAATTTAATTTGGTTTCTAGTCGGTGAATCTTTGGTGGTTGTCATTGTTTTTGTTTTGTTGGCGTATTTTTTTATCAAATTTCTTGAAAGCCTCTTGTAACTAATTTCTCGCCCTCCATATAAATACTGTCGCTTGGCCATATCTCTATACTACGTTGTGAATATAAGTAACCCGGAACTTTTAGAGTGCGTGACTATACTGGGAAGGAATGAAAATTAATATGAAAGTACAAATATAGATATTATAATAAATATGTTAACTTAGCATCTGAGATTTGGTTATTAACATAGTGTCAACAAGAGCGTGTTCTTTGATAATATAAAAGTGTTATTATAATATTCAAATAATTACTGAAGTCATACTGTTCTGTCTCTCCATACAGCACATCATAAAATATAAAACAGGAACTCAGAAGACTTATTGTTTACTTATTATTTTGTTATGAGGAAGTGTTTGTTTGTTCTGCCTGATATTCTCCGACAATATGATCGGAGACTTTAAGACATAACATGTTTATTCTGTTTTTATTTTAGAGTTTGGTTATATAAAACCACTCATAGGATAGTAGAACTTTCATCGCCTACTTACCGGAGCGGTATAAGGATGGAGTAGCGTAGGTATATTTTATGTGTATAGCAAAGTAAACCATTCAGTCTAACATAACTTGAGTTAGTTCAGGTTGACTTAGTTGAACATAATCGGTCTATGCCGTAGCTTGTCTTTTTACTGACTATGTCAGTTTAGTTTTATTTAAATAAAGTCTGGGTTATACCAGTATATAGTTTTGTTGACATTAGGAATAAATCCTTTTAGTTTATCGGCCCTGCCGTAATTCGTAGTTGAGACTAAAGCCTCTGATATTCAATATGTTTCCTTTTATAATATTTAAGGGTTTTATCTGGACTATGCCAGTGTGAATTATTTAGTATTCAAGAATAATCCTCTGTAAATTAATTATGAAATTAGTACACTTTTGTAAGTACATTCCCATAATAATTGCTATTAATTCAAGGCTGTACCTTAGTTAAAGATTTCGTAATCGATCAACAGTAAGCATGTCAATCCATCACTAGTGCCTGACAGAGCCAGAATTTACACGATAAGGGTCCCTTTGTTCAGCTTATAGCCTTTATCTTTTTTCGGAACATAAGATATTCTATCAGTGCTGGGTGCCAAACAACAAAGTGAAAATTAACATCCTTTCCATATATTTCAACCAAGAAACCTATTAATTAGTTCGTGGTTGATTATATAAATATAACAGTTCTGCTAGACTGACATAGTATTAAATTCACCCTTAAGGCGTAACTCATCTTTAATCTTACATAAAGAAATAGTTTTGAAGGGTAGGAATATGACAGTTAGGTCTAAGTTAGGAGGAACGATTGGAGTCAAACTCCACTATCACCGATTACTAATCAAGCCATAATTTACCTGTATTTGATATTTATGTTTGAAGGTTGACTCAGTAAGCAATGATCTGTTGGCCGAACAGAACACTACTCCACTGACTCTTTGTATAGTGTAAGAGTATCTCCTCTTTGTGAAGTCTTTTTGTTAGCAGCAGATATTATTTACAAGTCAGCAATGCATAGAAAAGATCACGTATATAATAAAGGTTGTGAGGCTTTAAAATCGCATCTATTCCCATACAATATCACTCACTTGGTAGTAATTCATACAGTATGTAATGAATAAGCTATCGCTCAATTAGTATATAATATAAAACAAAAGTAAGTTATTTTTATTATTCTATGAGGATAAGGGTAAATATTCGTATTTAGTGATCAATCGCCTGCGCCAGCAAGGGGAAGGGGACTTCTGCTTCTATTAGAAACAGATAGTCGTTCCGAAACCTAACAAACGAATGATCCTCAAATAAACGATTTCGCCTTATTTTCTCTAAATCTTATTTATTTAAAACCCTCCACCAATTTATTCTAAGATCAGGAAATCTCGTACCGTTATCTAAAAGGAACATAATAATAAGATATAATGTGCAAGGTTCAGTTATTAACCTTGCATTGCTGGTAAATAAACATTATTATCATCTCTAATAACACTACTCCAATACATGATACAATCAGGAAATCTCGCACCATCATTAACTGAAAGGGACATGATATGAAATAATATGCAAGTTTACTAATTATAGTAAAAGATCAGGTAGCTGTAAATAATCATCATTATAATTTTCTAATATCCCTCCACCAATACATGATACAATCAGAAAATCTCGTACCATCGTTAACTGAAAGGGACATGATATAAAATAATATGCAAGATTACTTATTATAGTAAAAGTCAGGTAGCTGTAAATAAACATCATTATAATTTTCTAATATCTCTCCATCAATACATGATACAATCAGGAAATCTCGTACCATCGTTAACTGAAAGGGACATGATATAAAATAATATGCAAGTTTACTAATTATAGTAAAAAGTCAGGTAGCTGTAAATAAACATCATTATAATTGTCTAATATCCCTCCACCAATACATGATACAATCAGGAAATCTCGTACCATCATTAACTGAAAGGAGCATGATATAAAATAATATACAAGATTACTAATTATAGTAAAAAGTCAGGTAGCTGTAAATAAACATCATTATAATTGTCTAATATCCCTCCACCAATACATGATACAATCAGGAAATCTCGTACCATCATTAACTGAAAGGGGCATGATATAAAATAATATGCAAGATTACTAATTATAGTAAAAAGTCAGGTAGCCGTAAATAAACATCATTATAATTTTCTAATATCCCTCCACCAATACATGATATAATCAGGAAATCTCGTACCATCGTTAACTGAAAGGGACATGATATAAAATTATTTGCAAGATTTCTAATTATAGTAAAAAGTCAGGTAGCTGTAAATAAACATCATTATAATCTATTGCTCATGACATAAAATTATATGCAAGATTTCTAATTATAGTAAAAAGTCAGGTAGCTGTAAATAAACATCATTATAATCTATTGCTCAATTAGTATATAATATAATACAAAAGTCCGTTATTTTATTATATTGGAATCTGAGGATAAGGGTATATTATACTTATTTCTAACGCTGTTGTATTTAGTGGTCACTCGCCTGCGCCAACCAAGGGAAAGGGGGATCCTGCTTCTATCAGAAACAGAAAGCCATTCCGAGACCTAACAAACGAATGATCCTTAAATAAACGATTTCGCCTTATTATCTCTAAAACCCTCCACCAATTTATTCTAATATCAGGAAATCTCGTACTGTTATCTAAAAGGAACATAATAATAAGATATAATATACAAGTTTAATAATTGGCATTGAAATTCAGGTAGCCGTGAATAAACATTATTACCATTCCTAATATCCCTTCATTACTTCATGATACAATCAGGAAATCTCGTACCATCATTAACTGAAAAGGACATGATATAAAATTATATGCAAGATTACTAATTATAACCACCTTAACCACTTAACTGTAATTTGTAGCACAGGAATACTGACTAATTTCCCCACTTATAATAGCTGAAAAGGTCTGTTTGAATCTCTTTAAATTAATTTCAAATAATTCTAATAATATGACTGAGTTAAAACTCAAGTCTTGGCTGATATCATGCTAACCTTAAAACTAGATTCGAAAGACAATACGGGACAATAAGTCTAGATTCTAATAATTCCGGCCAAGACTTTTTCAATAATTTAGTAGTGTGTGTGTTGATTAATGGATATGTTTTTTTTTTAGTTATGGATGATTGACTTAACCTAATTTAATGGTGATGAATAATGATAGTTCAGAATGGATGACTTAATTTAACTGATATAATGGTAATGCATATGATAAATGAATGAATTTTGTTTTTCTTTCCTTTATTTATTTATTTTTTTAATACTCATCTCGAGTAATTATGTGTATTTTATAACAAGTGAAATTGACTTATAAACTATAAGCTGTTCTAAATATATATATTTTGGTTCATGTTTTATAATTTGTCCACTATAGGGAAAATAAAACATTGAAATTCTATTAAAGCGCACCTATGACCTTATCAATCAGAAAAATCAGTTAAGCTTCAATCTCTTAGAATCAATAAGGTAAACCTCCACCAAAATAAATGTAAGTTAAAATTTTATAAGATTCAAACAGATTTTAACACAAAACATAAAATAGGAAATGAAATAATATAAAATTCAAATTATAATTTCGAAGATTGGTTATGATAAACAAGTTAAGTTGCAACAGATACGAATTATCATAATCATTCTTCAAAAGAAAGTACACATTATGAACAAAACATCCTTACACAACGAAAATCAAACATATATTGCTCATGTAACAAAACAATCAATATTAATAAATTTAATAAAAAGAATGCAAGTCAGAAAATTATACTTTGTTATATTTTAATAAAATAAAAACTAGTTTAGCTCTGTTATTATTCTCAAAAGTCTATTTGAAAATCCAAAGTTTATAAGTCTTGTCAAGTTATTAATTATATATAAAAGTTTCATTATTTATTAGTTTTTTTTTAAATTGCTAGACCGACTACAATGCGCCTTTCATCGCTGAATAGCTCAAAATGTTGACTTAAAATCTGATGTACTCAGCATCTCGATTTAATAAGAAGGAGTCAACGATTAAACTTAAAATATTATTATTTTTTTAAATATGTAATATTAAGTATTGAAGGCCAGTGTATAAATTTAAAGATCCACTTGAATTAAAGATCAAAAATTAAAGATCCACATTAAAGATATATTTATTTATTTATTATTGTTAGCGTAAACTAAACCACTCTAATGAGGTACATTTTATTATCACATGTTTTTTTTTAATCACACAACCTAGATTTCTATAATGACGTCTAGGCAACCTAACTAAAACGAATCATGCTGCCATTATAATCCATTTTTTTGTAAGTAATAATTTTCTAAGAACTTTGAATTATCAAAATTCTTAGAGACGTTTTCGTTTATATCGTTAGATATGAATATTTTGTTTAGTTTGTTTCAAACAAACAACTAACGTCACGTGAGCAATATATTCTAATATACAGTAAATAACTCACGTCCCCTGCTAGTAAAACACTAAACACAAACTTTCTGAAAAAAAAACACAATTAATAATGCTATCTGTTGTGATTTATCGCTAAATAACAATACAACCAACAAAGCATTAATCAATAATCTATATTCAATAGAACTTCCCGCACAAGTTCTTTAAATAAACGACGCGCGTTTGCAATAAATATATTAAATATTTTTAGTGAAAGAGGAAATCCCTGTCTTACGCCTTGTCTAAGGGCCCATTCAAACGTACCACAACCACTCCACACCGCAGCGACAAAACTGCGGTGACGCAGTGGTTACGTGTGAGTAGCGTCGCTGCGGCTTTTTGCAGTTGCGTTGTGGTAACTACAAAATGTCGATGTGGTTGCGTTGTCGCTAGCAGTTGCGTTGTAGTTGCTTTGTGGCTGTTGTTTGCAGAAATACAGATCAACACCGGCTTTCGTAGAGGAAACACGCATTGTCTAAACGACCTCAAGACATCGGAGAGGAGTCATTGTTGTTGCTATTACGGGGAGGGCACAGGCGCGGGACTTGTGCGCACAGTGTAATTGCAACGAGGCAACGTTGTGGTTGCGATGAGACCGGTCGCTAGTGTGCGGTGTCGCTGATGATGCCGTTGTGGTTACGATGTGGTCGGTCGCTAGTGTGCGGTATCGCTGGTGATTGCGTTGGTGTATCGCCCACGCGATCGAACATGATTGGTATTACTGTAGATTCAACATTACAGTGGGGTCCTCACATATCTTTGACAGCTGGTAGATTGAGCTCTGCAGCCTATGCAGTACGTAAAATTAGACAGTTTATCGATATAGCCACTGCAAGATTAGTATATTTTAGTTACTTTCACAGTATTATGTCATACGGCATTTTGCGGTGGGGTAAGGCCGCGGAAATTCAATCAATATTTGTGCTACAGAAGAGAGCAAATCGTTCCATATATATTGAAATCTTGCGATTCTCTGAGGGAACGTTTTAAAGAGATCAATATTCTTACAGTGGCTTGTCAATATAAATATGAATGTTCGGAAGAATATCAATACCTTTGCTAAAAATAGCGATGTTCATAATTTTAATACAAGAAATAAAAATAAACTGAAAGTGTCTGGATTTCGGTAAAGAAAGTTAGTGGTTCATATATGGGGAACTGTATACGCTTTTTTAATAAGTTACCTGACGGCATTGATCAATTATCAATGCATAGGTATAAAAGTTTTGTTAAAGCGAATCTCATAAAGAAACCATATTACAATGTAAATGATTACATTAATGACAGAAATGAATGCCCTGAGGTCTCCAAGCTCCATGATAATAATAAGATACTTTTTATCCCGGAAAATTGTTATTTTCCATAAAATACTGGAAAATGTTGATTACTTACTGTAAGGAAAGGTTGCCATCACAGAATGGTCTGTGGTTGCCATCATCAAGAGAATTGGTGCTATGCCTACTTTTGCATTGGTTTTTAATATCCTAGAAGAAAATAGGATGCCTTTTTCGCGATAAACCGTAGTCCGCGCGGACGAAGTCGCGGGCGGGAAAACTAGTCTTCCATGAATACAGAATTGGACCTGTTACAGTTTCATTATAAGTATAGATTGTATAATATTGTCGAAGATTCTTGCGTCCACCCTGGGAATCCCCTCATCAGCAGTAGGCATCAGAACTTCACACGAATACATGAATATAATATTGATTGAATATCAATTACTTGAATGCTCGCCGATGCTCGATCGGTAGGTGTGTTAACCTAACAACAGGTGGGTAGGTAGGTAGGACTGGAGGGTGGGTGCTACTGATTATTTACGACGCAGTTGAAAATTAATTGTAAATAATTTGTGGTATACAAAAAATAAAGAATTAGGAAATTACCTAATTTAGGTGTTTGGTTCACCCCGAAATGTGACCTCATTTAACTAAAACGAAGACATATCTGAAGCAGGTATTAAAAAGTGTTTTTTTTTATGTTTCAAACAAAGCCCCTTTATACCTATATCCCCCATTTGACCTTACTGTCTCACTTTGATATCTTAACCCCTATTGGATTTTTAGACCCCAATATCTCAACAACCCCCTAACCGATGCGTTAAAAATTATGTTATTATTATCCTATCACGAAGAAAGCTAATCCTTAGCAAGGATTAGCAAGTTGAAGTGGCAATGCGCTGGTCACATTTGTCGTAGGACGGATAACTGCTGGGGTAGACGTGTCCTCGATTGGAGACCGCGACCTGGCAAACGTCGCATAGGACGCTCACCGCCAGTGCCTCGGATAATGAAAAACCATTGAAGTAGAACACCAAAAGTGGTAATAGCGAATATTGTGCGAAAAGTTTTGCCACAATTTATTGACAATCTATGAACAATCGTTTTATGCCCCATTGCTATAACAAGCACAAATTAAATTTATATAACTCCCCCGACCCCCCACCCCCGTTATAGCTAAGAAGCATTTCGATCACATCAGTTTTCATACATAAAAACTGCATCAAAATCGGTCCATCCGTTTGGAAGCTACGATGCCACAGACACACACACACACACACACACACACACACATACACACATACAGTGATACACACACTAAACTTATGAAATATAAAACCCGTCTCTTTGTTCGGGGGTTAAAAATGAAACGAATCGTTTTTCCAACGTCTCGTTACTTTTTGAGTTTTTTTTTATATGGCGCATATGTCAAAAACTGACGGACAGTAAACGAAAACGGTTCGTTTTAAGATAATAGGAAACGGCCATTAGTTGACTGGGGCCCAGGTGACGAACTGCGGAAGGAAGGCGGCTGGCAGAACCTGGATGAGAAGAGCCGAAAATCGGGCTCTGTGGTGCTTATTGGGAGAGGCCTATGTCGAGCTGTGTGTCGAGCGAACACGGGGTGATGATGATCTACCTATCTACCAAAGGGGTCCTAACATCTGAGTAGATCCACTAGTAACTTTGTGAGATAAATCTGTGTGTTTCTATCAAAATTAAGCATAAATAAAAAAAAAAAGCTTTTACGACCTTTTTTTTAATGAATGTCACTTTTTTCTTTTTTTTGTGCGTTTTCACGTCTTTAAGTATTTTTTTTCTATTTTTTCCTTTTTTTATTTCATTGGCATCGGTTTGTATGCTACTCTAAAGTTTCAGCCGGATAGCTAATCGGGAAGTGCTGTAAATTTGAATTCCAAGATTTCAGGACAAAATAAATAGATACATCGATACATACAAGTGAAGTAAAATAAAAGCTTTTAAAAATATAGAAAAGACAATTTTAAAGTCATCTATATCTCATCATCATCATCATCATCATAATGGGCCTTTTTCATCTATAACAGATGATTTTTCATCTATAACAGCGACAGTTTTCGGAGAGGTTTTACTGCACTTCCGCTGACGGCTAAAGAGACCAACACGGGAAAACCAGATTCGGCCACACAGTGTGCAGAGGAAGGTAAGTTCGTTTCTTTTCGCGCGTTTATTGGCAAACACTTCAAACCAGGCATTGTCATGCTGTCGGCAAGGACCTTTCTCCAGAGGTCTCGGTCCTCTGCAAGACACTCCCAGCTGGACCAGTCTATGTCAAACGTAGTCAAGTCACGTTTGACGCTGTCTTTATACCGTAGCAAGGGGCGTCCTCGTGGGCATTTATCATTTGCGATCTCTCCTAAGAGAGTTTGACGGGGCAAACGAGAAGGTACCATCCTATACACATGACCTAACCAACGCAGCCTTCTCTGTTTCAAGAGGGCGGTGATACTAGGCAGCTGTGCCGTCTTAAGAACCTCCTCGTTGGTGATTTTGTCCCTCCAGGATATGCCCAAAATGCTCCGAAGGCAACGCATGTGGAATGTATTGAGTCTTCTTTCCTGTTTGGCGTACGATGTCCAGGTCTCAGCTCCGTACAAGAGTATGCTTAAGATGCAGGTCATCTTAGTCATTATTGTCAGGTGTTTGTAGTCCTATATTCTTGTAGTAAGCTTCCCGAACATCGTTGCCGACTTGCCATGCGGCTGCTGATCTCAGCGTCAAGCCAGAGATTGCTCGACATAGTCGATCCCAGGTAGCAAAAATTATCAACACATTCCAGTGGTGCACCATCCAACAAGATCTATATCTACACCTATAAAGAAGCAGTAAGTACCTAACAAAAAGTCTAAACAACAAAAATAATTATAATAAAAACAGGGTACTAAAAATAAGCTACTAGACAAGTCTTGTTTGTATGTCTGTCTAGATTATGTTCTTGATTCTAGTTCGCGCACCACGTGATAACTGGACTCATTGAAATGTTGTTTTCACTGGTTAGCTAAGTGTTGACTTATAATCTGACGAACAAACAATCTCGTACAATGAGTAGAAGCCGAGCAATCGATGAAAACTATTTGACAGTTCAACGAATTTTGGTGAAAGTTAGTATTTTGTACTTAATATATGTATTTTTTCCCAAGAAAACATCCAAGCGGGCAAAGCCGCGGGCACAGCTAGTAAATAATAATCTCCCATACTCGTAGCGTAGTACCATCCCATATCCACTCACATGGCACTAATGTCTCCAGAGATCGATACCAAGCATAGTCACGGCTCCCTGCCTGCTCTCGAAACCTTAACACCGATGCACCTTAGTACATTGCAACTAAGGTCATATTTGCATCACTTGTACTTAGACGTTCTGCGTTGCGAATTTCTATATCAGACCGTTGAACCTTATGTATATAGTAAAAAGATTCATATTAGCATCACCTTTGAATCACTTTTCGAATACAAGAAAAATTCTGGAGGCATTGTCATGCAGAGAACCTTATCCGTACGGAAAAAAGGTCATGTTTGCACAAGTGAATAGTTTCGCAAGCTAAGATCTCAGATCTATGTAAGAAGTTCCTGGAGCATTTCACGTGCTTCTGTTTTTAGTGGAATTGCAGTTTTACCTTGTCTTGTCACTACTTTATTGACCTTTAATGAATTCTGTGTAGTAGTGTGGAAAAACAAACCTACACAATCTCTCTATACTTATAATGAAGCAATAAGTACGAAAATGTCTGTACAAAGAAGATAAATTAAAAAAATATGTGTAGGGGTGGGTACACTTAAAAGGGTAAGTCCAAACTGTTCTGCTATTTGTTTTACTATAGAACAGATTATCCCTTTGTTTCGCGTTTGATAGAACTTTTTTAATACTAATTTACTTTGGCATAATGAGTTAGGCATAATTATGATGACATAATATTAATTTTACATAAACAGTATTTGGCATACTGTTAAGGTAGGATCTTTTGGGCTATATTATTTTGGACTTCTATGGAGTCGCTTAAAATATAACCTAGATACTATATGTGACAGTAGTTCAAGGTGCGGCGGGGTGGCTCGACGGCCACATAGTAAGCTGCGAATATGTTTGTTTTACATAGGTACGTAAAATATAACCTAGATACTATATGTGACAGTAGTTCAAGGTGAAGCGGGGTGGCTCGACGGCCACATAGTAAGCTGCGAATATGTTTGTTTTACATAGGTACGTAAAATATAACCTAGATACTATATGTGACAGTAGTTCAAGGTGAAGCGGGGTGGCTCGACGGCCACATAGTAAGCTGCGAATATGTTTGTTTTACATAGGTACGTAAAATATAACCTAGATACTATATGTGACAGTAGTTCAAGGTGCGGCGGGGTGGCTCGACGGCCACATAGTAAGCTGCGAATATGTTTGTTTTACATAGGTACGTAAAATATAACCTAGATACTATATGTGACAGTAGTTCAAGGTGCGGCGGGGTGGCTCGACGGCCACATAGTAAGCTGCGAATATGTTTGTTTTACATAGGTACGTAAAATATAACCTAGATACTATATGTGACAGTAGTTCAAGGTGCGGCGGGGTGGCTCGACGGCCACATAGTAAGCTGCGAATATGTTTGTTTTACATAGGTACGTAAAATATAACCTAGATACTATATGTGACAGTAGTTCAAGGTGCGGCGGAGTGGCTCGACGGCCACATAGTAAGCTGCGAATATGTTTGTTTTACATAGGTACGTAAAATATAACCTAGATACTATATGTGACAGTAGTTCAAGGTGCGGCGGGGTGGCTCGACTGCCACATAGTAAGCTGCGAATATGTTTGTTTTACATAGGTACGTAAAATATAACCTAGATACTATATGTGACAGTAGTTCAAGGTGCGGCGGGGTGGCTCGACGGCCACATAGTAAGCTGCGAATATGTTTGTTTTACATAGGTACGTAAAATATAACCTAGATACTATATGTGACAGTAGTTCAAGGTGCGGCGGAGTGGCTCGACGGCCACATAGTAAGCTGCGAATATGTTTGTTTTACATAGGTACGTAAAATATAACCTAGATACTATATGTGACAGTAGTTCAAGGTGCGGCGGGGTGGCTCGACGGCCACATAGTAAGCTGCGAATATGTTTGTTTTACATAGGTACGTAAAATATAACCTAGATACTATATGTGACAGTAGTTCAAGGTGCGGCGGGGTGGCTCGACGGCCACATAGTAAGCTGCGAATATGTTTGTTTTACATAGGTATGTAAAATATAACCTAGATACTATATGTGACAGTAGTTCAAGGTGCGGCGGGGTGGCTCGACGGCCACATAGTAAGCTGCAAATATGTTTGTTTTACATAGGTACGTAAAATAATTTATTTTAAAGCTGTTTCACTCACGGTGAAAAATTAATTTTTTATGCTACTAAATAATATGCTTGTTTATCGTTAAACTAATTTTAGATATGGTAAACACGATTATGCCTAAACATTTATGCGTCATTATTATTATGCTCGACATTATTTATGTCAAATGCCCATGTCGCACCCATGCCGGTTCATGTTGGGAACAATATTATCGAAGCTGTTGATCACTATGTCTACTTGGGTCAGACGATTCAACTGGGAAGATCCAACTTCGACAAGGAGGTCAACCGACGAATCCAACTCGGATGGGCAGCGTTCGGGAAATTGCGCCATATCTTCTCGTCACAGATACCGCAGAGCCTCAAGACGAAAGTTTATAATCAGTGCGTGTTGCCAGTTGCCAGTGATAACATAAAGCACAGAGACGTGGTCGCTAACTATTGGTCTCATACATAAACTCAAAGTCGCGTAACGTGCAATGGAGAGAGCTTAGCTCGGAGTTTCACTACGTGATAAGATCCGTAATGAGGAAATCCGTAAAAGAACCAAGGTTATCGATATAGCTCTCAGAGTTTGCAGTTGAAGTGGCAATGGGCAGACCATATAGTTCGCAGAACCGACAACCGCTGGGGAATAAAGGTTCTCGAATGGCAACCACGAACAAGCAAACGAAGTGTAGGGAGACCCCCTACACTATGGACCGACGACATTGTGGCCATCGCAGGAAGTCGATGAATGGAGGTGGCAAAAGATCGCTCGTCATGGAGCTCTTTGTGGGAGGCCTTTGTTCACCAGTGGACTTCTAAAGGCTGACATGATGATGATGATTATTATGCTTGCACATTATTAGGATAAGTAAAATAGAGCCACACTAAATTATGACATTATATTTTATGCGAATCGATAGAGAACCCTTAAAATAAGCTATTGGACAAGAATATAACATTGTGATGCGGAAAAATACGTATTACTATTGTACGTATTCATTGAAAAGCTACCTAAATATTCCACCTACTTAAATATTCGTCTGTATTCAATAAAACAATAAACATAGAGGTACTCGTTGGTCCAATAGGTTCAGAATTCACGAACAATTTAGTAGAAGTACACATACCATTCCTGACCTCTATTGCTAAAAGCCCAGCTCGAGCGTTTAGTGCTGCTAATATATTGGATTATTTTGTTAAACTAGGCTTTCAGAGCCCCTCGTACCTAGACTAAGCTGTAGGCCAACGATACGGATTGAAATATATCTTGCAGAGTTGAACCGGAATGAATAACGAGAAATCCGGCTACCATTGTTCATTCATTAATTGAAAATTACTCGATGTGTTCGAATTTTTTACTACACCTCCTTTTGGATCCCGTTAACCATATATAAATTAATCACAAAGGGCCAATTTTACCGTTTGCATCACAAAACGAGCTTAACTGAGCTCAGTTTCACTTAGACAAGTACAAACGTAGAGTTTTATCTCGGTTAATGGCCGGTTCCTATATCTTAAAACGAACCGTTTTCGCTTACTGTCCGTAGGCTTTTGACATAAACGCTATACAAAAAACGTTAAAAAGTAACGAGACGTTGAAAAAAAGACTAGTTTAATTTTTATAGGTATGGGGGTTTAGTCAAGGCGATTTCACCGACACGATATTGATCACGCTCATTCAAACCAAGCTACACTGTCAAAACATCATTGTAATGTCGCTGTCTAACTGATTTCATTGATAGTTTGCGTAAAAGTTCGTCTGTTATGTGGTTTTTGTTTTCAATAGATTCCAACTCAGTTAAAACAGGCTTCGTTCAATTAGTCAATACACAAATATCAGCTAGGTTCTATGAGGTATGGCAAGTCGCATTCGTTTAGCGTGGAGCGAAGAACATATTTGATTCTTTTTTACCGAGTAATTTTGTTATTCAACAAATCAAATCAATAATTTATTTGCTAGAATACACAACATAAAGTTGTTAATATTAAAAAGTAGGTAAAGTGCATTCAGCCTGCAGACGTGCAAATATTAACTAGTATTTTTGTCAAAAAAATCTACAAACTCCTTAATACTATAAAAACAGTTACCTATGAGCCAGTCATTTAAAAGTTTCTTAAACCTGTTGCCTTCTAATATTTTAAAATCATTGGGAATTCTATTATAAATTGAAATACACATATTAAATACATTTTTCTTATAAATTTCTTTATGACAAGGAGGTTGGTATAGTAGGTTCGTAAACTTTACTCGTTTAATTCTATTATAAATTGAAATACACATATTAAATACATTTTTCTTATAAATTTCTTTATGACAAGGAGGTTGGTATAGTAGGTTCGTAAACTTTACTCGTTTAATTCTATTATAAATTGAAATACACATATTAAATACATTTTTCTTATAAATTTCTTTATGACAAGGAGGTTGGTATAGTAGGTTCGTAAACTTTACTCGTTTAATTCTATTATAAATTGAAATACACATATTAAATACATTTTTCTTATAAATTTCTTTATGACAAGGAGGTTGGTATAGTAGGTTCGTAAACTTTACTCGTTTAATTCTATTATAAATTGAAATACACATATTAAATACATTTTTCTTATAAATTTCTTTATTACAAGGTGGTTGGTATAGTAGGTTCGTAAACTTTACTCGTTTAATTCTATTATAAATTGAAATACACATATTAAATACATTTTTCTTATAAATTTCTTTATTACAAGGAGGTTGGTATAGTAGGTTCGTAAACTTTACTCGTTTAATTCTATTATAAATTGAAATACACATATTAAATACATTTTTCTTATAAATTTCTTTATTACAAGGTGGTTGGTATAGTAGGTTCGTAAACTTTACTCGTTTAATTCTATTATAAATTGAAATACACATATTAAATACATTTTTCTTATAAATTTCTTTATGACAAGGAGGTTGGTATAGTAGGTTCGTAAACTTTACTCGTTTAATTCTATTATAAATTGAAATACACATATTAAATACATTTTTCTTATAAATTTCTTTATGACAAGGAGGTTGGTATAGTAGGTTCGTAAACTTTACTCGTTTAATTCTATTATAAATTGAAATACACATATTAAATACATTTTTCTTATAAATTTCTTTATGACAAGGAGGTTGGTATAGTAGGTTCGTAAACTTTACTCGTTTAATTCTATTATAAATTGAAATACACATATTAAATACATTTTTCTTATAAATTTCTTTATTACAAGGTGGTTGGTATAGTAGGTTCGTAAACTTTACTCGTTTAATTCTATTATAAATTGAAATACACATATTAAATACATTTTTCTTATAAATTTCTTTATGACAAGGAGGTTGGTATAGTAGGTTCGTAAACTTTACTCGTTTAATTCTATTATAAATTGAAATACACATATTAAATACATTTTTCTTATAAATTTCTTTATGACAAGGAGGTTGGTATAGTAGGTTCGTAAACTTTACTCGTTTAATTCTATTATAAATTGAAATACACATATTAAATACATTTTTCTTATAAATTTCTTTATGACAAGGAGGTTGGTATAGTAGGTTCGTAAACTTTACTCGTTTAATTCTATTATTAATTGTAATACACATATTAAATACCTTTTTCTTATAAATTTCTTTATGACAAGGAGGTTGGTATAGTAGGTTCGTAAACATTACTCGTTTTTGCCGGGTAATGATTTCACTACGTTTCATAAAAAAAACCGGGTGAGTTTTGGTAAAAAGACAAATTTCCCTAATATAGACGTACGGTAGCGGAAGAATGTTGTATTTTTAAAACAGTGGTCTACAACTATCCAAAAACCAGGCCTTGTTCATCACCCGAATACATCTCTTTTGTATTTTGAAAACTCTGTCCAACTCAACTGAGTTACCCCACATTATAAGGCCATAGCTGAAAAGAGATGACACATATCCATGGTAAGCTGTAAGAGCTGCTTCCATATAAACATTCTGTCTGAGTTTTTTTAGTGCAAACACATAGCGTTCCAGTTTATTACGAGTACACACTTGATCAACATGAATTTTCCAATTGAGGTGTATATCTATATTAATTCCCAAAAAAGAAATATTATCAACTTCATCAACTTTTTCGTCATTTTATTTAATGTCAAGATATATAGGATTAGTTTTATAAGAATTAAATGGAACGATTTTTGTTTTATTAATATTTATACATAAATTATTATTTTCCATCCAACGAATCATATCTATTAGGGCTTTGTTAACCGTGGAATGGGCTTGCTCTTTTTTCCACATTTAACAACTACTCAGCAAAGTGTATACACTTATGTGGGGTAGCCTCAGGAAGATCGTTAATGTATACTAGAAAAAGCAATGGGCCGAGAATACTTCCTTTAGGGACTCCAGTATTATTTACAAGTGGCTCAGACTTAAACTTATTTCTCGAGAGTATATTCTGTGCATTGGTTACAATTCATGTTATCTCAGTACACTGCTTTCTATCTTTTAAATAACTAGATAGCCAATCAAGCGCCTTTCCTGTTATGCCATCAAAATCTAAGTTGTGCATGAACTTAGGATAAGCTGCAACCGACAACTCATTGCTAGGATGGTGAAGGAAACGCTACTCCTATACTAAACACTACTGTACATGCACCAGAGTTAGGTACACACCACGGTAACGAAGTTTGTAATGAGTACAAAAATAAAAGTCAAACTGTAGGTTGTGTACCTAACTAACTTGGCGAGTAAAATAACTTTATTTTACTGGCCAATGCGATTGCAGACCTGGACAAGAAGAAAATAAGGGTAAGTGATATCCCTAGGTTTGACGGCCGCGCGATAGATTGGCTTCCATTCAAGAAGGCCTTCGAGCAGTCGAAATCGAGCTTCACACCAAGCGACAAAATCACCAGAATTGCCGCAGCACTTAACGCATCAGCGCGAGAGGCAGTCGCGATGCTTCTCGTAAACACCGATGTCCCGGACCAGATCATCAAGGCTCTTGAGGCCAGATTCGCTCAGCCAGAGTTTATTGTACTCCAACAACTTGCTCTTGTCCGTGGTCTCCCTAGGCTAGGCGCGTACGAGGCCCCACGTGAGCTCAACGTCTTCGCATGTCGTGTACGTAATTCTGTCGAGGTCATTCGACTTCTCAACCAACCAGAGTACCTTGCAGCTCCTGAACTTGTCAATACAATAATTGGTAAGTTGACTCCTCTACTTAGATCTACGAGGGGAGTTCAATGTATTCTCGGTATAGGCATGAAAGAATAAGCAGAAAATTCTGAATAAAATTTATTTTTCAATGTAGTCCCCTAGGATCTGAACACAGTTATTTGTCCTGGAAAATAACTTTTCAATTCCCTCCAAAAAATATTTTTCTTCCTGGTCTGAAAAATGATGCCTTTAACTCTTCATCGTCGGAAAAATGCTTGCCTCGAAGTTCTTTTTTGAGATTTGGGAACAGAAAGTAATCACTAGGGGCTAGGTCCGGCCTAGGTGGATGATTGATTTCTTCAAATCCGCAATCCCGCACAGCAGCATTGGCAATGCGTGCCTTGTGAACAGGCGCGTTGTCGTGCAGAAGCAATACACCTGCGGTCAATTTTCCCCGTCTTTTTTCTTTTATTGCCTCCTTTAAATTGCGCAGGGTGATAGCGTAAGTTGCGCTAGTAATACTCTCACCTTTTTTTGTGTACTCAATTAATAAGATTCCCTTGGAATCCCAAAACACTGTGGTCATGAGCTTACCGGCGGATGGGCAGACTTTGAACTTCTTCGGTGGGGCTGTTCCTTTTTTATGCCACTGCATAGACTCCTGCTTGCTCTCAGGATCATAGTGATGAACCCACGTTTCATCACCAGTAACAATCCGATCATAAATACTTTGCGGATTTTCACCACAGGGCTCCAAAAACTCCTTGCAACAATCAACTTGCGCTTGTTTCTGAAGCGCTGTGAGCTTTCGCGGCACCCATTTTGCACTGACCTTTGACAAATTCAGATGGTCATGAAGGATAGTGTGAATGGTACCCACGGATAGCTTGGTTCTTTTTGCTAATATTTTCACTCTTACATGGGCATCTTCGAGTACAAGTTTCTCAACAATTTTTACGTTTTCATCAGTAGCGGCACTAACCGGCCCACCGGCACGAGGGTCGTCTTCAATACTCTCTCTACCCCGTTTAAATTCACTTGACCACTTCTGAATTGTAGATAATGCAAGAGCAGAATCTTGGTAAACAGCCATCATTTCTTAGTGAATTACTTTTTGAGTCTTTCCTTGTTTTGTGAGGAATTTTATCACAGCGCGATGCTCGATTTTTTCAACATTGTCGTATCAGTCATCTTAGTTGCCTTTCCGAAATGATATTTTGAATACTAATGGCGACAATCAAATAAAATTTTGTATTTATACCCTCAATGAGTGTCATAAACTAACGAGATAATTTAATTACCCTCATCATTAGCCCATCATCATCATATTACCCCGATATCGAGAATACATTGAACGCCCCTCGTAGATGGGCAGACTTTGCCATGGTACGAGTTGGCTCTGGCAAGTTCAAATTAGAAATTCTGTCCGATTTCCTCAAACATGAGGCAAAATTGCAAATACAATTCGGGTTTATTACGTCAGACTTGACAACATTCAGTAGAAATCAACAAAGTCAACCTGTCAAATCTACTAAAGACAAAATCTACGCCACTGCAACCTCTTCAGACTCGCCTGTTAAAACCAAAAAGTATTGTTTTATGCAAATAATGTAACACGAACGAACATGAGATAAGCGACTGCAAATACTTTCAATCTCTCTCTTTAGATGATCGTTGGCAGTGGGTATTGGACAATAAAGTATGCCTAAAAATAAATAAATAAATGTCTAAAAAAGGTATACATCAGTACAGAAACTGCAAGTAAAGATATGGCGTGGAAGGCTGTACAGCTGGTGGGAGACATCATAGGCTCCTACACAGAACAAAGTCTGAAACTACGGCTCATGTTGAGGTACAGTCAGCGTCATCGATTCTTCAGGAACAAAAGTATAGTCGGCCACGAAAAATAGTATTAGTTTTGAACCGAGTATGTCAAAAGATAAGCTGCGGTCTGCCACCGTAGCCCATAGCTCTTCTCCCTCGAATTTATCGAGTCTCAAGCCACTTCTTAAAGTGATAACGGTCACTATAATTGGGCCAATATGAAGTGTAAATACTTACGCTCTTCTTGATGACGGGAGTTCCGTAACAGTATTTGACCAGTCAGTGGCGGACTTGGTGGGAGCTAAGGACCCCAAATCTACATTGAACATTGATTGTATTGGTGGATTGAAAAGACAGACTGAAGTAATTTATGTAGACATAAAGGTGAAGGTGTAAGGTGAAGGGTCGACATAGTGAGGAAACTTTCGAATTAAGAGCGCGATCTATTTCCAATTTAGGCATATATTTTTTTATTATTTTTTTTCCATTTATTCAGTCTGCGCGTTTAGATGATATCACTCAATACAAATATTTTACGGATTTAGTGGACGATCTGTGCTATGATGACGCAAAACCCATGCTACTGATAGTAGCCGACAATTGGCACGTAACACTTCCTAAAGCAGTTCGCCAAGGCACTCGCTGCCAATCTGTCGCAACTCACACGGCGTTAGGTTGGGTTCTGTTCGGGTACATGTCAAATAGGTGCTACTCAGAATCTGTCAATTATATCTCCGCCGCTGACAGCAACAACGATTTAACGTTGGATGCCCTAATTAAAGACTACTATAAGCTAGACTCTATAGGGATAGTAAAGGCAGATCGTCGTAGTGCTAGTGAGGAACGCGCGTTAAAGATTCTAGAAGAGACTAGCAAACGTCTAGATTCAGGAAGGTACGAAACGGGTCTGTTATGGCGCGATAACATATCTTTTGTACCCAAAAGTCGTCAGTTAGCCTTAGCCAGGTTCAATAGTCTAGAGCGCAAGATGGCCAAGGATAATTCGTATGCAAAAACAAAATAAAATATTCAAGGCATGATTAGAAAAGGGTACGCTAAGCTATGTACAGGGCCTCCTTCCACCCTCCTTCCATGGTATCTTCCGCATTTCGGTGTGATCCATCCTCAACAGAAGAAACTGCGTAAACTCCATGATGCAGCTGCGAATTGCGCGGGTGTTAGCCTCAATTCTCTGCTCTTTAGTGGATCTGATCTTATTCAGCCGTTGCTAAGAATAGTGATGCGATTTAGCGACGCCTGTACATTTAAAGCCATTGTCTCGTTTCGAGTGGGAGAAACAGCTGAAATTACATATATTAAAAACTGGAGATATCGCAAACGACGCTACTCGAAATAGACAAAAGTTTTCCACTTCATCACAATGGCTCACTAGCCCATAATTTCTTTTATCTCCACAATTGGAGTGGCCACGTGAACCAACGTGTATCGACCCTCCTGTGACTGAAGAACTAAAGCGTGATTCGTAATCGTTGGGACTCATAGTGCCAAACAAGAATTGGTCCTGTGAATCAAATACTGATGTCACACCAGTTCTCGAGTGCAAATTTAATCAACAACTGGTGGGACTGACAGTAACATCGGGAGAGCTACCTTCACCGGTAGTTGCCGATCATTTACATTTTAGCAATAAGTTGAGATATGTTCGCGCTACTGCACGTGCATTGAGGAGCACGTGCAGTAGTAGTGCTTCAATATTTCGTCGTGCATCACAAAATTCTAAATTGTAACCTATTCAACGCGATTGTGGCTTGGTTGCTTTGAACCTTTCATATGTTTTATCGCTAGAACGTTATATATTTTTGCGCGTACAGTTAGTACAGTTATTCTTTCTAAACGGAGTATACTCATTTTTTTAGACGCTACACGCCCTGCTTGTAAGTAAAGTAGATTAAAACACGTTTGTTTAATTATGGGAGAAGACAAACTTCTTAGATTATCTGACCGCACTGAAGCTTCTGCAGACATCGACTCTAACCCAATTGTGCTTGATGGCAAACATAAAATAACCCGGCTGTTGAACTACTCTTACCACATTAAATTCGCTCATGGTAACAATGAACTTGTTGTGAATGAATTTACGTCGTTTTTACGTCGTTTCTTTGATACTAGCAGAGAGAAGTCATGAGAGAAGCATGGCAAGTCGCTGCTAATTTTGTAGAAACGCTAAAGCTAAACCGTCTACACGGCCAGTTGGTAATTTACCAGAAGCCAGGATGGCTCATCATATTCGTCCGTTTATCTTTGTTGGCGTAGATTATTTCGGTCCTTTAAATGTTTCGGTGGGATGCCGTTCAATGAAGAATTGGGTCGCTTTATTTACTTGCCTTAAAATACGAGCAGTACATTTGGAGATTGTCGAATCCCTATCATCAGATTCAGTATTGCTGGCATTTCGTCGATTTATAGCCCGTCGTGGCGCTCCTACCTGCATATTCTCTGATAATGGAACAGCTTTTGTGGGTGCCTCAAACATTATTACCAGATTTATACGACTTCTCCGTAAGTAAAGGGATTCATTGGAAGTTCATCCCGCCTTCGTCACCGGCCATGGGAGGTTGTTGGGAACGCCTGGTTCGAACAGTGAAGAATTCACTGTATGTTATATTAAAGGACCGATCGCCACGTAGCGAAGAACTGCATACTCTATATATTAGTGTATTACTATATATTAGTGTATTACTTATAATATTCTTATGTATTCTTTTATTTATTCTTAAAATTTTAGTTTATAGCTAGTGACCTATTTCTATTCACTTTCGTTTTTTTTTACTGCACCGCTACCATTTTTCTTGCACTTCCAGGTTGACTGGTAGAAAATGCTACTTAGCATTAAGTCCTCCTTGCACATTGTATTTGTGTGCTAAAGAATAAATAAATAAATAATACTCTACTCCTAGAAGTGGAAGCTATTGTCATTTCTAGACCCCTGACTCATGTGCCAGTTGATGTGGAGCGCTAACACCATTCTCTTTCCTAATAGGAACCTCGTCTAACGATCAACTTTTACGAGAGTTTGATGATGCTGATCTTGTAAGAAGAGTGGATTGCAGAAAAGCGCAGCGTTTGGTGGATCATTTTTGGCAGAGATGGACAAAAGAATATTTGGTAAATCTGGTGCCTCGGCAGACAGTTCCACCACATAAAGCACTGGACGTTGGAGGTATAGTGATGATTGCTGATGGAAATCTTCCTTGAAACCTCTGGCCTTCAGGTCGTGCTTTAACAATGTACCCGGGTAAATATAATGTTACGCGTGTCGTTGATGTAAAAACAAAAGGGGGTGTGTTGCGTCGGCCAGTACGAAAGTTGGTACGCCTGAACATTTAAATCGTGCTTCACATTTTCGGGGCCATGTTGGCGACACTGGCCAGTATATTAAAACAGAAAGAACTGTATTTCTAAATTTAAAATGTATATTTGAAGGTGTCATATTTTATGTAAAAAAAAAGAAAAGGTAAATGAGTTCACCAGCAAAAGACTTAATTTTATTCAGCTCCTATCCTCAATAGTGTTAGTAAACAATCAATTATGGTTGTCGCTAATTTCTATTAAGTTACTCCTTGTATTTTAAATGTACATCGGATAGTTACAACTTCAGAACTTAACATTATAAGCTTGTGATATGCATTTTATCAATTTAAACATTTCAATATTCATAGTAGAAGGAAGTCACCAGCTTACGTCTGCCTGTCAATTTCAGTTTATTTATTTATTGCAAAACATATGTACTTGATTACAATCACAGGCATTATGTATGTATGACTACGCTAAAGTAATAGTATTATTTGGCGTGTTGTATTAATATATTAATTCGTGAACAATATGTAGGACCACTGAACTGATTTGGAAGAGGTTTCCACCTTTACGCAGGCTAATTTCGGAGAAAGGTTTCAGTGGATAATTTGTAATTGTATCTATGTTTCGTAAATTAAGACTTTTCTCAAAGAAGGCGATTTGAAGACAACTAAACAAAATAAAAATAGATCCAGTCCCTTTGAAATTTACATGAATTTACAGAATAGCGTCTCGCCCCGTCTTCGCACGGGTAGCTATAGCTAAGGGTTTCTTTATACAAAGTTTCGATTCTACCTGTGTTTTGATTGACTTATCTGAACAAAAAAACTGTTATTGTGGCTTAACTATAATAGTTAGATATATATCTAGGGAACTTTTTTGTGGGAAATGATGAGTGAGGTATCAACACGTAGAAGTAGGTACTTTATTTTATGCATCATCAATAGTTTTCGCACCGCACGCTAAATAATGATTTCTATAGGTATTTTTTTTATTCCTTGAGTTACGTTATTGCAATTTTAGTACGAACTTATTTTGTTTGAAAAAATAGTAATATAATAGCCCATGTTACTCGCTGATAATGTAGCTATCTTTAAATGAAAGTTTTTTTTAAATCGGGTAAGTTTTTTTTTGAGTTTATCCATTACAAACAAACATACATAAAATCATTTCTCTTTATAATATTAGAGCAAATGCTCTACTCGCACGTCATTCGAAAAATAAATAAATAAGTTTTACTTAACGCAAATCGTACAAATAGAATAAGTTTAAACATTAATCACGCGAAAGTTTTCAAATTTCTCGGCGATGTGTCAAGCAATCGCCTGCGGGAAATTTGCGAATTCGACCCCACTTACCCTACTCTGGGAGATTTTTGCCCAACACCTTGCTTATTTCGAGTTTCGCCAATAGACGCTCTGGTTATTTAACTGGGGCGATAGTTTCCGACATACGCCGTTGAATTATTTTTCATTGCCTTGGGCGAGGGAATATTCAACGAAGATGGGGGTAGGTTTAGGTTAGTATTTGGTTTAACATCACGCTGTTTTAGGAATTGATTACCATAATCGTTTTGTAAAATTTATTCAAGAGAGGATTTTACAAGTTGTAAGATATGAGGTTTCTGATGAGCAAGTCTAGTAAGTAGATTGGAATACCGATGCAATGTACTCTTGAGGCCAGACAGACGTTAATCAGCATGGCGGTCGCATCACCGTTTGTCAGATGTTTAGTCGCCAAGCAGTAGTGTGTAAATATTTCTGTGTTATCGGTTATAATCGGTTTGAATAGCAATGTTTCCAGCAGGATTAGTGGCAATGAGACTTAACAACCAATATCTCAGGGTGACGAGCGCAGTGCAGTGACGCGCAAGATTTTACAACTAAAGTTGGCACCGTAACTGTTATGGGCAGGCGTGACGCTTACCATCAGGCAAAGTAATAAAAAAAATACTAGGAACCCTTATACGATCACTTCGTTGTCTGTCTGTCAAGACCCTTTTTCTCTGGAAAGCGTGGAGGTATCAACTTAAAATTAATATTAAATACTCAGGTTTCCAATCCCATGGAGCTGTGAAAAAAAATCAACTTCTAAGTCAACCAATCAAAAGATACGGCCGTTTATGTCGCATATTTTGGCACTCGCAAGGGAATCAACCTACAGGGTACTTCCCGTTGACCTAGAATCATGAAATTTGGCAAGAAGCAATGTCTTACAGCACAAGTAAAGGGGAAAATCAGAAAACCGTAAATTCGTAGTTTTTTTTTTTAATTTGCATTTATTAAACTGACCGAGACCTATGTCGATTTATGGGGACAACAGTTTTCCAACGGCAAAGAGAAGTTTGTCTCTTAATCCAGTTTATCTTTTCGTTAGAATAAAGTTAGGTGTATTCATAATTTATGAACTTCAGTAATGTTAAGTACCTAATTATTTTGGTGAATGTAGCTGTACAATTTTTGTTTGTACGGAACCCTCCTCGGTGCGCGAATCCGACTTGAACTTGGCTGTTTTTTTAAAATTATTTATTTTTATAATTATGTATTCGATCATGCTTGCGCTTCCCTGATGTTAATTTTGTTACACTCTTGTCTAGAACGATGTGATATCGATGAATCACGATCCTTTCTCTTTTTACCCGAGTACGGCGAAGCAAGGGAAGGGTAATGAGTTTAACAGTCTATTTGTGTAGGTATGTTCCACCATAACGTCCGCGTCGCCCCTATCAGTCCGATTTTGACAAGTGAGGTATCAATCGATTCATCTTCATCGCAAGAGTGCCAGGCTATTAATTTTATTACCTGACCGTAGATGTGTGGGTATATTATATTAAACAACATCTTTGGATCTGAATTTACCGATTGGCTACACCGAGAGTATCGTTAATATATCGTCAGTAATTAATTATTAATCTTATAACTGAAGCCACGCATTCCACTGTGTAAAGAAAGCCTTTCGTCTCGAGTTGGAATCGTAAACACGAGCCCCACTCTAAAGGCGTCATTACACCACCTCTGCATCATTAACGCGTCTGCCACTTTAGACATGAAACATTCACATAATTTGTGGCTATTGCACACTCGCTCGTCGAAACCCCGCCGATGAATATTTTACGCCATGGCGCCTCGTAAATACGCCAGTTTGGTACTTGGGCCGCGGCGGTAACGCGGGATGAAGAGATAACCACCGAATGGTTTTACGGCGATCTGTTCACCTGACTTTCAGTCGGATCATCGGAGGTTTTATGGTTATCTCATTGATCTGGCTTAGCATACAGTAAAAAATTATATTATATAGTACTAGTTATGAAAATATTATCATTCGGAACGTAAAATGATATTATATAGTACTAGTTATGAAAATATTATCATTCGGAACGTAAAATGATATTATATAGTACTAGTTATGAAAATATTATCATTCGGAACGTAAAATGATATTATATAGTACTAGTTATGAAAATATTATCATTCGGAACGTAAAATGATATTATATAGTACTAGTTATGAAAATATTATCATTCGGAACGTAAAATGATATTATATAGTACTAGTTATGAAAATATTATCATTCGGAACGTAAAATGATATTATATAGTACTAGTTATGAAAATATTATCATTCGGAACGTAAAATGATATTATATAGTACTAGTTATGAAAATATTATCATTCGGAACGTAAAATGATATTATATAGTACTAGTTATGAAAATATTATCATTCGGAACGTAAAATGATATTATATAGTACTAGTTATGAAAATATTATCATTTGGAACGTAAAATGATATTATATAGTACTAGTTATGAAAATATTATCATTCGGAACGTAAAATAATATTATATAGTACTAGTTATGAAAATATTATCATTCGGAACGTAAAATGATATTATATAGTACTAGTTATGAGAATATTATCATTCGGAACGTAAAATGATATTATATAGTACTAGTTATGAAAATATTATCATTCGGAACGTAAAATGATATTATATAGTACTAGTTATGAAAATATTATCATTCGGAACGTGTAATACAAAAGTGAATCTATCGGAAAACTACAACGTATTTCATTAACAAGTTAAATTATTATAAAAAACTAGCTGCGCCCGCGGCTTTGCCCGCGTGCTCATTCCATTTAAAAGTAGCTGACACGTGTTATTCTTGGACCAATAAACAACAGTATACTACATTTTCTTCAGCTGCCAAATAGTTTTTTATCGTATTGCTCGTCATCAAATCATTGGATGAAGACACCAAGTAGGTACACCATTTTTTAAGTCAAACCCTAAGCTATCCAACAGTGAAAACTACATAGTAATCAGTCTTGTAGTTTTTACGTGATGCTCGAACAAACATACAGACAAACAGATAAACAGACAAACAGACAGACGATTTAAAAAAAAAGTCTTGTCCAGTAGCTTATTTCAAATACCCTAGACAATTTTTTTCCTAATTATCTTTGTACATACTTTTTCGTTCTTTTCGCTTTATTATAAGTATAGATACAGAAACCCGACTGCAAACAAACTTATTGAATACGAACTGACCGCCCGCAGAAATAATCACACTAATATTATAAAGACGAAACATGTATATGTTTGTATTTGTATGTGTGTATGTTTGTTACTTCTTCACGCTTAAACGGCTGAACTGATATCGATGAAATTTGGTATGGAGGCAGCTTATACCCTGGATTAACACACAGGTTTCTCTTTATCCCGAAAAAATACACCGTTCTTGAGGGACGCGGGTAAAACCGCGGGGCGCAGCTAGTATTTATTTAAATTAAATATTTCTTATTTACTTACATATTCTACTTTACTACATAGTTGCAATTGCAACATTAATCTATATAGTATTAACATTAACTTGAATAATCTAAAATAGTATTTTTTAAGAAGCTTAAAGGACAATTGCTACTGCTTAGTTATAAGAATTATGTATATCGATCCCTATTACCTCAGTTATTCCTTTCCATGCACGGTTGTCTGGAAGAGATCACTCTGAGCGATAAAACCGCCCATTGTGACACTTTATTATTAATTTTGTTTTTTAGTTGTAAGATTTTTATTTGTGTGTTTCAATAAAAAGTTATCTATCTATCTATCTTCATTATGATACCTCACTCGATAGGTTTTGGTATATATTTTTTCCGTCAAAAATACAATATGGCAGCTATAAGCCGCCATATTAGTTTTCTTGACATTTCATATATCCTATAGCACTCTCGTGATCAAGACGAATCCAATGATAATATTGTTGTTATTTTTACTCAGTCGGGTAAAAATAACAACAATAAAAAATAAAAAAACAAATTCGAGGTCAATAATTGTACGCGTTCTGGCAGTTCGTTCCTATATTCGAGGTTCAATAATTGTACGCGTTCTGGCAGTTCGTTCCTATATTTTTTAATTCCACGTGTTCTGGCAGTTCGTTCCTATATTTTTTAATTCTACGCGTTCTGGCAGTTCGTTCCTATATTTTTTCATTCTACGCGTTCTGGCAGTTCGTTCCTATATTTTTCTCTCGTTTTGAAACATTGCGTAAAGTTACGATACGAACCGAAATATTGAGTTGTCTTGTCTCCATCTCAGCTTATCTTAAAATCGGATTACGTGTCCGAATTTCCCCAATAAAAATAATATTATTTCTATTTCCAACTCGGACACAGTTATTAGGTCAACTAATTGACCACCAGCAGGCCTAGCATGGGGGGTGGACAAATTATCTTTCTCCCGTTTTTATCCACTTCTCAGTGGAAATAATTCTCTTATCTACGTGCTATGTAGCACGGCATTCGAGGAAAAGGATAAAATCAAAACAGAAAATGTATCTATTGGCGTTTGTGATCCATCGCTACTCCCATGCTACTCCCGCTTAAAAGCATAGACTCGAAAAACATAGATTAAAAAACTCTCCGATGCACATAAGACGGGGAATATATATCACCGTCTCTTGAAGGTGGGAATAAAAGTTTATCTTCATACAAACACAATGTCGCGAGCATTTTATAATTATATTTTGATGCGAGAAACGCAAACAATGGAATAAAATTTCTCGGGCGTGTGCGGTTTATCCGAGATAGCCGTGACATGTTGAATTTCCGAACAATAAATTTCGATAAATCTTATTACGAGTATTTTACGATTTCCTTGTACCAGTAGTTTTTTTTAAAGGGAATTATTCGTGTAATACCTACTTCCTTTCTTCGACAATTTTTTATTAAATTACATTTAACGCGGGCGCCAGACTTAGCGCACAAAACATTTATTCTCAAACTTTGCTCACGTTTCTGGCACCAGCTTTACACATCACATCTAGCGTAGCGTTTTTAAAGTTTGTATTGTGCACGTAATCTACGTGTCACTGACTGTACGCACCATATAGACATTTCCTACGTCAACGGTCGCTGTAAAGAACGGTTTCCATGGGAACGAAATAACAAGTCTGTCAATAAACTTCAAGAGCGTTGGTGCTATACCTACTTTTGCATTGTTTTTTTAAGATCCTAGAAAAACATAGGATGTTTTTTTTTCGCGATAATCTGTAGTCCGCTCGGACGTAGTCGCGGGCGGGAAAGCTAGTAATCTATAAACCACAGAAATTCACATCAAAAGAACGAATGATTCTTGAAAGTATGTCAACATATTGAAGACTAAAAAGTAACATTGAATGGTACTGAACCATAGAGAACGCTACTCTCGCTGACATCCACCGATTTTTATTGTTTCCCCAGGGAAAAAACCAAAAGTCCACCCCCGGTCTAGGCTTGCAGGTGGAGGGAAAGGGGAGAGGATGGGACAAAAACGGAAAACCGTAAATTTGTAGGCACATCACAAAAAAAAGTTAGGTTTAATAAAATCTTCGAATCGCGATTCTCGTCATGGACGAACTATTTACATACCTACAAGTTTGTACAGAACCCTCAGTGCGCGATCCGACTCGCCCTTGGCCGGTTTTTTTTTGCATTATGTCTGTGCTAAAAAAGAAACTTCGCCTTTTACCATTGTTTAGGAAATTGCGCCCGCTACATTATGGTAGCTTGGGTTTAAAACTTCGCCTTTTACCATTGTTTAGGAAATTGCGTCCGCTACATTTTGGTAGCTTGGGTTTAAAACTTCGCCTTTTACCATTGTTTAGGAAATTGCGTCCGCTACATTTTGGTAGCTTGGGTTTAAAACTTCGCCTTTTACCATTGTTTAGGAAATTGCGTCCGCTACATTTTGGTAGCTTGGGTTTAAAACTTCGCCTTTTACCATTGTTTAGGAAATTGCGTCCGCTACATTTTGGTAGCTTGGGTTTAAAACTTCGCCTTTTACCATTGTTTAGGAAATTGCGTCCGCTACATTTTGGTAGCTTGGGTTTAAAACTTCGCCTTTTACCATTGTTTAGGAAATTGCGTCCGCTACATTTTGGTAGCTTGGGTTTAAAACTTCGCCTTTTACCATTGTTTAGGAAATTGCGTCCGCTACATTTTGGTAGCTTGGGTTTAAAACTTCGCCTTTTACCATTGTTTAGGAAATTGCGTCCGCTACATTTTGGTAGCTTGGGTTTAAAACTTCGCCTTTTACCATTGTTTAGGAAATTGCGTCCGCTACATTTTGGTAGCTTGGGTTTAAAACTTCGCCTTTTACCATTGTTTAGGAAATTACGTCCGCTACATTTTGGTAGCTTGGGTTTAAAAAAAAGGAGTATTGCTCTTTTTATTTCTCTTTCGTTTTGTATAAATTGACATATACGAGTATAACCCTGGTTTTTAACTTCGCAGTCCACTGAGCAATAATCTTAATTCGGCCGGGCGAGCACTGGTTCCCAGGTGGGCGTTATTCAACGTTCCGGAACTTGTCCGGGCACGGGCCGGGACAAAGACCTGCCGGAGTTATCATTTAATGAACGCGCGATGCCAATTCACCGGGATGCTGTTTTGGCCCTTTCCCCTTTTGTATTTAGAGACGGAAGGATTACATCCCAATTAGATTTATTGTACAGTAATTTTTTAATTAATATAAATGTGGCTGGTATGAGATTAAAATTTGCTCGTGCTAATGAGATAGGCTCCATTTATGCGAGTTATTAACCCGGAAGCGTCAGCTGTGCTTTCATTAGATTAACATGTGATCTTTAACTCAAGCTATGTACCTACTGACACCCTCTCACACTCACGCATTCATATACAACACATATAGAGGATCATAAACACATTAAATTCAATTGTAAGTTTATATATTTTGAATTTAGGTTCCATATTATGGACGCTAGCTTTAAATATGTGATCTTGAAGAGGGGCGCTGCATGCTAAATCACGGGTATTAAGCCTAGTTCAGCAGCAGGTACCCTACTGTGTTTAATGTACCTTTACCTAATTATTATAAATTTCAAAATTGTAAATTTATCAACTTTTACTGAGTAAATACTTTATTATTATCATTTAAGGCCTGGCCAAACAGGAGGCGTACCTAGGGCGCGTCTAAGCGTAATAGCGTCGCATACTAGCGCCGCGCTTAACGCTGCGGTGCGTTGTACTATTCAAGTTGATACCAGTAACACTGCGCGCGCGAGTAGTACGCGACGCTCTGTCGTGACTCGCGACGTCAGGACACGGCGTTGTAATTAATTTCAAACAGAAAACGTTCTTAGCGTCATTGACAAGCGCTAGGCACGCCTCCTGTTTAGCCAGGCCTTTATTTTGCGGCCGTGTTGCGTCTCACCGCCGCTCTCTTGGTAGCTCTCATAATAAAACCAAGTATGAAGCCAAAGTCAAGACTGAATTGGCTATTGATATTTGCATGGAGATTGCCTGAGGTTAGATATTTTTCAGCAAAAGATTCTCTGTTGCCTCTTCTCATAATAGAATCCGTTGGTTAATACTTTTGCATGGTTGGCATCCGTTTGTTTCTTCAATATAATTCAATTTTGTAAGGAATCCCTGACCTACAACCTATCGGGATTCCTTCGCAATTAAATAAATGTACCCCAGGGTGCATACCAACACTCGAGTCGTGTAGTGCCGCTATCTGCACAGTTAATTGGATAGAGCTCGAAATGACCGCTTGATACGACACTTGCGCTTGACAGCTGGTAATAGCGCTTACGTGAGGTTGCTCTTAGTATGTTTATGGAGTTGTGTTAGCAACTAGCGACCCGCACTGGCATCGGACGGGTAACGTGTGTTTGTGCGTGTGTTTGTGCGTGTGTTTGTGCGTGTGTTTGTGCGTGTGTTTGTGCGTGTGTTTGTGCGTGTGTTTGTGCGTGTGTTTGTGCGTGTGTTTGGGCGTGTGTTTGTGCGTGTGTGTGTGTGTGCGTGTGTGTGCGCGTGTGTGTGTGCGTGTGTGTGTGCGTGTGTGTCGGTTGTGTGTGAGAGAGAGAGAGAGAGAGAGAGAGAGAGAGAGAGAGAGAGTATGCAAAACGTAATGTCGACAGTCCGCGTTCATCAAATTAGAGTACATTTGATAATCTTATCGCATAAGTGGGTGGGATCCCAACGAGTCACACAGAATCCTGTCACAGTGTGACTCGTTGGGAATTTTCTTCCCATCGATTCACACTGTTACTCGTTGCAACTTTTGACTTGAAACGTCTTCAAAATCACTCCATACATACATACATACATACATGAAGAATACTATGATATACAATTTGGATTAATACTATTTTTTCACAAAGATTTTTATTAAAAGAGTGAGTTTATCTATATATCTATCTATAACCTCATGTTGTACGCGTCTTGTATCAAGCGGGTTGGTGGTGTAATTGAGCAGCATGAATTGACCGATCTAGTTGGATCATAATATTTGCGCTCAACGTCCTTTGAGTGTTTCATTAACACGGATCGTTCAATTTGTTCAGCTGTTCAAGCCTGTCAAAGTTAAGGTCCACTATCGCACGGTCGGATTGCGTGCGATATTGATCACATCAGCCAGCACGTGATCGCTGATGCGTTATTAATTGGATTGAACTAGAATAAAACTGATCGCCCGTGCACAAAGCAAATAAACGCACGGCAATAGAACACACGGCAACGGCGCTAGAGTTCGACAAACGATCATACACGTTTATACAAATGGGTCTTGAGCTACATTTTCTACCGACTATCACCGACAGTGTTGTGTAACTGTCTTCTATCTATACTTATAATAAAGCAACAAAAGTAACAAAATGTCTGTACAAAGAAGATAATTTAATAAGTTAATTAAAAAACGTTTTAAAAGCTTTTATGCAGTAGCCATGTCATGGTGAAACTTAGAACAGGCTATCACAATTATATGCGTATGTATCATAACGTGTATGTGCTGTTAACCGTTGAGGAGTTCCCTAGCCAGGACCCAACCCTGAGTGCAACCATGTCATGGTAAAACTTAAAATCGGCTGTCATAATAAAATGCGTACACAAAATTACTTGTCTGTGCTGTTGACCGTTGAAGAGTTCCTTTATATGGATCTGGAGCTAATTCAGGTCATGCTTACATAAAAATGCATTCTTATCGGAACTGAACCAACATGTAAAAATTCAACTCCGTAAGATAAGCGGAAGTGGTTCTAATTCAGGTTCCAAGATTTTACTTAAACAAACATACATTGCAAGTTAAACAAACATACATTGCAAGTTAAACAAACATACATTCCAAGTTAAATAAAAGCTTTAATGAACATGCAGCAAATGTAGATTAAAAAACGAATTCTAAAAAGCAATTATTTTTAATGCTTTTTCATCCAGTTGTGAGTTACCCTGAAAGTTTCAGTCGGATAGCTAATCGGGAAGTGCTCGATATTTGAGGTGCAAGATTCCACCCGGAACGACAAACAGACAGAGAAAATGACTTAATCAAAACTTAGTAATAAGTCATATTAAGTTTTAAAAAAACAATACTTACAGACAAAATGAAATAGCGAAGATCCAAGAAAGAAAACGCTTCAGTTTAGATAAGTTTAGGGATAATGGAACTTAGTTATCGTTTGTTTTAATAACTTTTTATGATTTGGTAGACTTGACAAGCTCGTGACGTAACATAGCGAACGATGGACTTTATTATTTGGTAGACTTGACAAGCTCTTGACGTAACATAGCGAAGCGATGGACTTTATTTAAAACCTGACTTTGAACAAGCTCTGAAAGGCAAATAAACATCTACGAGTTTAACGAAAAAGGTCAGATTCAGATGCTTTTATATCTTTTTTACGTCTATTAATAACGTAAGTAACGATCGCCTCTGCCAGGCCAAATATAGATCTAACGGCTATAATTTTAAACTCATTTTGGAGTCAGATAAGAATCATTAACTCTAAACGGATGAAGAGTTTTATTTTTACGTTTTTTCATCTCATTCTCTGGCAAATTACAGTTACGGTTAGTCGTATAATTTTTATCCCTCTTCTTTCTTGAATCGTTAGAAAAGGCCGGTGGCTCGTAATAGGAACATCATTCCTAAAAAAGTGTACCGTATACTTTTTTAATGAAAAGAAAATGTGCTAATGTAGAACATTTCTTCAAAGCTGTCAGATTCTAAGATATAGGCAAAAACAAAAAACGGCTCTATGTTATCCTTGTCAAAGTTCACTTTGATTTGTAGGTCCACACAAAGCGCGAGTAAGCGTTTTTCTTCCGGCCATGATTACTCCCATAATGGCCATTCCGGGCCCCGTGTTGGGCACCAAAATTGATATGATGCCATAGTCATTTAGGCCTTGCCTTATATCCGCTATTGCAGTATATCAGCTTTTGCCGTATACCCGCTATTGCCGTATATCCGAATTTTATGTACCGCTGAATTGAAATTGCGCCGTCGAATCGATAGATTTTATTTTATTTATGTATTATTAATGGCATTTTCCCTGATGGCTTGAAAACGTCTGTAGTAAAACCTTTATTCAAAAAGGAGGACAGGGAACTAATGAATTTTTATAGGCCTATTTCCCTAATTCCCGTATTTTCAAAAATATTTGAAAAGTACATTTATAAGGTATTGAATTCATTTTTGGAACAAAATAATATTTTATGTAATGAGCAAAAAGGCTTTCGTCAAAATAAAACTATAAACATGGCCATATATGACTTTTACAACACTGTCATAACTAATGTTGACACTAGAACGCCTACCTGTGCCATATATTGTGATATGACGCAGGCATTTGATTATGTCGATCATAACATACTTACTTGCAAACTTGAGGCATACGGTATTAGGGGTATTAACATTCTAGAGTTGATAAAATCATATTTAGCTAATAGAACCCAAATAACTGAAATTTGTAGAGTCGACATTAGCACTAAACGAGAAGAATTGTACTTGTCAGGTGCACGTTCTATTAGGTATGGAGTGCCACAAGGAAGTGTTTTAAAGATAAACTTAAGCAAAACTAAAGTAATGCATTTCAATCAAAGACCGCAAAATGCACAAAATATTGACGTTCATTACACAAACGACTCTTTAGATGAGGTAGATTCTGCCAAACTTTTAGGTTTAATTATTGACCAACAACTAAACTGGAAAGCTCATATTTCAGAACTGTGTAAAAAAATAAGTAGCTCTGCATACGCTTTATATAAATTAGCTCCGATTGTCAATATAGATGCACTACTTACAGCCTATCATGGGTTAGCAGCTTCATTCGAGAGCAAACTACACCACTATGGAATACGGGGACCCGCTTTAAATCTGGTATCCTCATTCATGTCTCAGAGAAGTCAATCCGTGGTGGGCGACCGTGGAAAAATAAGATCGTCCGAACTATCCAATTCTATTGGAGTTCCACAGGGGTCTTGCCTCTCCAATACGCTGTTTACCATTCTGCTGAATGACCTTCCCACGGCCATCGACGGTGCAGACATTTTCATGTATGCAGACGACGTCGCTGCTGTTATCAAGGGACAAACGACTGCGGAATTGGAAGCGAGGTCAAATAATGTCGTCCACCAACTAGCAAATTGGTTTAGGGGGAATGGTCTGGCGTTGAACTTAGACAAAACGTGCCTGTTAAGTTTCAGTTTGGGAGGTCTATCCCCACCACAGCTACGTGTTAACACAGGAGGTATCTCAATTTACCAGGTCTCCCGCACTCGGCTTCTAGGGTTTGAAATAGACAGCGCCCTCAAATGGGACGCCCATATCGACAGTGTGTGCTCCCGGCTTGGAGGCGCGTGCTTCGCTCTGCGTCGACTGGCCGCCACGGCTTCCAAAGATGTCGTTAGAGCTTGCTATTTCGCCACAATACACGGCGTTCTCTCGTACGGTACGGAACTCTGGGCACGCGCAGCGGACAGAATCCGCGCGTTTCGACTGCAGAAGCGTGCCGTACGAGCAATCGTAGGTATAAAGCAGGACGAATCAGTGAGGGAGCATTTCAAGTCCGAACGTATACTCACCCTCACTAATATCCACGTCTACCAGGTCGCGGTTTTCGTTCACGAAAATAAGCATATGTATGAGCGGATTGGAGCGCACCACCGTTATTTTACGAGGAATAAAACGAAGCTAATGAGCATAGCCCACAGCTTGAGGAGGTCTGAAATGTCTGTTTATGTCGTAGGACCAAAAGTATATAACAAAATACCTGATAGTATCGTGACTGCAACTTCCGTCGCGATTTTTAAGCAAAAATTAAAACTGTGGCTTCTAGAACGGCCATGCTATGATTTTGAAGAGTTTTTAAAACTATAAATTTTATTGTTATTTATATTGTTATATATTAATTTGTGAACATTTTTGTAATTATTTGAACTTATTTTTTGTAAGCTAATTATGAATTAATTGAAAAATTGTTTTAGCGTTATTTTAAAAACAACTGTTTGAACAATGTTTTTCTTTCCTTGACATGTAGCATTTGCTATTAATAAAATTTTCATTTTCATTTTCATTACTAAGGTACGGCATTATCTTTTGGGGAAACTCGACGGATAATGAATTAGTCTTCAAATCACAGAAACGATGTTTAAGATCCATGTTTGGACTAAGGACAACAGACAGCTGCAAGCCATACTTCAGCAAGTACAAAATTTTAACACTACCGTCCCTCTACATTTTAGAAATATCCATGTTTGTAAGAACGAATCCAGGTTTATTCCAACGCATGTCAGAAGTTGTCAAACGAAACAGACGCGATAAAGACAAGTTATGTTTACATGCCGCCAAAACAGCTATGATGCACAAAAGTGTGATATGTATGGCTCCGAAAATTTATAATAAAATCCCTAGTCAAATAAAAAATCTAAACTCAATATTATTTAAAAAGACATTAAAAAAAGTACTGACTGATAAATGCTATTATACGATAAATGACTTTTTAATTGATAAATTATAACTATATTTTTTGACTACAGTTTAACACTCAAACGTGCCAATTGTTGCCAATTGTCTTTTTGTCACTTCTCTCTGATAATATTAAATTGTGAAATATTATCTAGTTTATGGCATTGTATAGTCAGATTTGTTTTTATTTATTATTGCATGTTATTTTAATCTGCATGCTATTTACGAATAATTAGTATTTTTTTAATTTTGTACGTTGTGAAAAGCAAAACGTGAGCTACTATACTAACAGACTACTATCATCTGTGCATTATTGTGATGTATACTCATGTTTTATGCAGATAAATAATCTTTATCTTTATCTTATTTCCGTCGGGATGCCTGGTGGATTTATTTTATTTCCGTCGGGATGCCTAGTGGATTTATTTTATTTCCGTCGGGATGCCTGGTGGATTTACGCTTGGTCAGAGAAAATTTCAAAATGCAGTGTACTCGTAGCATCAGTTATTTTAATGCAGTGTACTTGTAGCATCGGTTATTTTAATGCAGTGTACTTGTAGTATCGGTTATTTTAATGCAGTGTACTCGTAGCATCGGTTATTTTAATGCAGTGTACTTGTAGTATCGGTTATTTTAATGCAGTGTACTCGTAGCATCGGTTATTTTAATGCAGTGTACTTGTAGTATCGGTTATTTTAATGCAGTGTACTCGTAGCATCGGTTATTTTAATGCAGTGTACTCGTAGCATCGGTTATTTTTAAACCTTAAATTCTACAATACCCGTATTTTTACCAGACTGCACAGAGGGTTATGTGTTTGGGTTATATGTATGTTTGTTTGTACGTTTCTTAGGCGTGTCCTACAGCCTAAACGGCTTGATGGATTTTGATAAATGAGGTAGGTATCATTGGATTCGTCATGATCACAAAAGTGCTATAGGTGTTGACGACTGTGTTGACGATTGGTTGGTCGCGTGGCTAGAGATCCTAGGTACGAAATCGTACAGTCGCGGGTTCGAATCCTGCAAGGTGCAATCATTTGTGTGATGAGCAGAAAGTTTGTTTGTGAGTCATGGATGTAATATTCTTATCTATGTATGTTTATCCGTTATCTAGTGCCCATAGCACAGGGTATCCTAGTTTGGGGCTAGATAATTGGTGTGGAAATGTCCCGATTTTTTTATTTTTTTTATAGGATATATGAAAATTCAAGAAAACTAATATGGCGGCTTGTATTTCCGACTGCACAAAAAATGACCTATCGAGTGGGGTAGGTATCAAAATGAAGATCTAGGCCCTAGACTATATATTTTTTAATTATCTTTTAAGTTACCTTAGCTAGCTTATTTAAAATTAGCTAGCTAAGGTAAGAAGTATTTTATTTTTTTAATCCTGTCTGTCTGTTTGTTTGTTAGTCTGTATGTTTGTTCGCGCATCACGTAAAAACTACTGGACCGATTGCGATGCGGTGTTCACTGTTGGATAGCTTAGGGTTTGACTTTAAAACTGGGGTAATTGGTATCTCAATCCGATGGGTAGAAGCCGAATAATCGATAAAAATCTTTTTGACTGCTGAAGGAATTTTGATCAAATGTTAATATGTTTGAATTTTGGGACTTGGAATAACTTTTTTTTTTGTGTTTGGTTTTAGAGTAACTTTTAAACTAGAGCAGTAACAACGCGTGCGAAGCCGCGGGCACAGCTAGTGGTTTAATAAGCTTCTTACAAAATTTTCAATTTTAGATTATTTAAGTTAATGAAAATAGTATAAGTCTAATCAACTTTTAAAGTAAAGTAATTACGTAAGTAAAAAAGAAACATTAAATTTATATAAATCCTATTGGCGCCCCGCGGTTCCACCCGCGTCCATCAGGAACCGTGCATATAAATCCTATTGGCGCCCCGCGGTTCCACCCGCGTCCATCAGGAACCGTGCATATAAATCCTATTGGCGCCCCGCGGTTCCACCCGCGTCCATCAGGAACCGTGCATTTTTCTTTGATTAAAAGTAGCCTATCCAGAAGTGTCAATCCAGAAATAATAAGAAGGGATTACATTGATGCCACAAAGCGTTTTTCAGCTTATTTGTTGTCAAGCAACCTTACGCCATTACGTAGAATTATGTAAGCGGGCGCAGAGGTTCGTTCGAGAATATCGTGTACCATTAATATAAAGCTGGGCCTATTATACGAGATAATAATAACCCAACTGTGCGCGGAGGCATTACGAATGTTATGTCCCTTTATTATGGATTTCCTTCCTAATAATCTTACGTAATGATCCCATTTTTTTGCCTCGGATGCGGCCCATTTGCTAAGCTCATAAAATATGTGGGAGGTGAGGCTTAAGAAAACCGATGGGAGTTGCAAAATTTGCTCCATCTTTGTATTTTATTGGGAAACCTAAATGTGTTTGGTTTCATATTTGCAACTTCTTTTTTTTAATTAAAATATGGAAGCCTAGTTAGTCAGACCTTAATTACTTTGGTACAAAGGAGTTGTGGAGTTGTGGGAAGATGTTTATTCCCAGTTTAATCGCATGAATTAAAAACAGAACCTTAATTAAGGATCAGAATGGGTTGAACAACTCTTATTAACGTTAATTGCTTAAGTTGAATTCAGCACCTAAAGTTACGGCACATAATAATTATGTATAGTACTAACATATAGAATGGATACTCTCCGTCGCCTGAGTCCCCGCACCCCTCGTCTGCAGCTCGAAGGTCAATGAAACAAGTGCAAACAAAAATACGAGTATGTTGTATCCAAATAACAAACGCCCAAATCTAATAGAAACCGGTTTGTATGAACCCATAGAGTAGCGGTTTGTCTTTTGTTTTGATCGCATAGGAGGTTTGTGTTTGGTTATGTCAATTTCTATAAATATGTTTGCAGTCATATTATGGACTATACACACATTGGGCGCGTGTACAAACGTCATGTGTTTATATGTGAGAGTAGTAGGTATTTAAGTCGTAGCAGTTGTATGGAGTGTCCGGGGTGTGGTTATGGATAAAATGTTCCGACATTTCGCGACAAAGGGAATGCTCAGCCATCAAGCTTTTGTGAGTTTTTTATTCCGAGTTTTAGAGGCACTTCTGAGATTAGACGCCGTGATAGCTGTGTTTTTCCAACTCTTTCAACAGAACCGCCTCCCCCCTGTACGCCTGCCTACCTGAGACGCTACATTCCAAATATAGCTACGCCGTAGGCGCACTACGCGTATGCTACAAGCGTAGCCCGTAGCTCTACGAGAATAAAGAAATTGATGTGGCTATGAATTTGTTACGCGTCTGCTTGTGTTATATTTATATACTGCTGAATAAACTAAAAACGTTTCCACTTTTGTGTCTTTATTTACGTAAAAGGTAGAACTGTAGGATACAAACGCCGTCCTGAATCTGCAGTTCTCTATCCATATTAATATTATAAAAGTAAAAGTTACTCTGTCTCTCTCTGTCTGTCATCTTTTAACGATTAAACGGCTGTACCGATTTTAATGAATTTTGGTATGGAGATAGTTTGAGCTCTGGAGAAGAACATGCGATACTTTTTATCGGAATTACCTGAAGTCCGCGCCGACGAAGTCGCGAGCTGAAGCTAGTAATATATTAACTGGGGCCTTACTCGCTATGACTATTCAGACACGTAACGCGGTGCGTTACAATATCTTGGTGGAATTGTTCGTGAATTGTCGCAATGACGTCAGACGTTTTCTGCGAAAGAATTTCATGTGGCACAGCGAACAAGCGCCTGTTCTGCAACAGACTGCACAGATCGTTTCAAGTAACATGTCCACCAAGTTTGTACGTTACGCGTTGTTGTGCTGCGCTTTTGTCCGTTTGCGAATTAGTAGGTTGTTGAGCGACGCGCTGGCTGTTCTGTCTTCTCTTCAATACAGGACGTCACAGTATGAGCGGTGAATAGTCAACCTTAAACAATACGTAGCTTAATGTGTTCCTACCAACAATCAAAGGGAGATTCTGGGCTGTAATCTTTGGTTCAGGCGCAAAAAGTCATATTCGCAAAACGTCAATATTTCATTTTTGTAAAAAGTCAGTTCTCAAAACGCCATATTCGCATAATGTCACATTCTCAAATGGTCCAAATCGAAAAATGTCCTACTTGCATTATTGTTTTTAACCCAATTTTGGTACTTTCCTATTTTATAGGGCTTCGTACGTCTGAATGAAAATGGAATCCTTACAGTATCACTCTTGTGTCTGTCTGTCTGTCCGTCTGTCACAGCCAATTTACTCCGATCTATTGTTAAATTTGGTACACATGTAATTTCTGTTTTTTTTGGCAGTCGTGTTAATAAAAGAATTTTGAATACAAATACAAAAATTAAAAAAAAAACAAAGTGCTGTTTGTGTACCGTGAGACATATTAAATGGAAGGACTTTGGAGGGGTCTGTTTTTTATAATGTTAGAATAAATAGTTTTAAAGTTATTTAAGTAAATAGATAAAAGTTTACCTGTAACCCGAACTCCTTTTCTCCGAACCTACAGGGGCCACATTTTTAAATAAAGTACAGACAATAGTTATATACTCGGGTAAACCTATAAGAACTCTAATTGTCTTAAAATAACGGTAAATCTCTCAATATTGTGAGGTAATAATAATAAATTCATCGTACAGAAACTTGATCGGTTTATTTTCATAACTTAAATTGAATTAAAAACATCGTATATTGTTATATAACAAACCAGTACTTTTTACTAGCTATGTCAGAAGCCCTCGGGCGGCCCGAAAAATTGTCACCAGAGGCCAGCACTACCTCATACGACAAACAAACAAAAATTCATTTTTTTATTAATTTTTCATACCTTTTTTATGTATTAACCAATATAATATTGAAAAAAGTTAATTTAAAAAAAGAAACTTTCATGCAGTAGCCATGTCATGATGAAACTTAAAACGGTCTATCACAATTAAATGCGTTTACAACATTTCGTGTCTATGCTGTTAACCGTTGAGGAGTACCCTAGTCAGGAGCCAATCCAGAGTGCAGCAGCCATGTCATGCTAAAACCTCAAACGGCTATCATAATAAAATGCGTACACAAAATTTTATACATTTGTTGGGCTACAACCTAGGCTACAACATATGACGATACGTCTTTATCTGCTAAGTTTCTCGCCGCGACAAGAGTATTAAATATCAAAGCAACTTCCCAATTTCATCTCCATGTCATGTCGTGCTGCTGTGATATTTCCGTCGGAGACGTCTTGGATGTCCCAACAAAATATAATAGAGTTGTGCCCAGTTTTCACGAGGTCTGTATCTTATTACTTGAAATAACTGATACAACTTATAAATAACTTATGGCTTACTTGTTATTGACTATTACGTTCTTGTGTACATCATTCTTCTACTTTGTATACCGTAATAACTTTCGCCCGCGACATCAGACTTCAGTATATCGCGAAAAAAGCATCCTATGTTTTTTAGGATATTAAAAACCAGTGCATAAGTATAGCACCAATACTCTTGATGCATTTTGACAGACTTGTTATTATTTCGTTTCCATGGCAACCGATCTTTACAGCGAGTAATCAATATAATCCAGTTTTCCAGATAAAAAAGTATTCTATGTTTTATTCCAGGCTATAAACTATCTCCACACCAAATTTCATCAAAATCCGTTCTGCCGTTATCGCGTGAAAGCTCCCCAAACAAACAAATAGACCACGTTTCACATTTATATATTGGTGTTGATACCATATTGTAGCTGTAAATGATTGTTTCATTCCTCATTTTCAGTCAGGATCTAACAGGAAGAGTGATAGAGCCTAACGGTTCAATAGTGCAACTTACAATCCAACGATACCGGGTACGGTCCTACGCTCCGCACCAATGACTTTTCTAAGTTATTTGCGGTTTTCCATCGCTCCGTGCTTCGGAGGGCACGTTAAGCTGTTGGTCCCGGCTTTTGTTGATTAATAGCAGTCGTGAAGCCATGTCAGAAGCACTCGGGCGGCCTGACAAACTCTGACACCAGAGGCCATCTGATCACTACCTCATAGGACAAAGAAATAATCAGTATCTATGCTTTCATATTTCGGAATTTATTCAAAATTAGTTTAGTTATTTTTAAGTAAAAAATTCACAATGTTACCACCTTTTACCATACATAGAAAAGCATGGCTATACAGTCTACCTTTCAGTAGCTTCAGTCCGCGTACAAAGTCACGTACAAAAGCAAGTATAAAATAATTTAATTGCTCTAAACTTGACAAAGTTTATTAACCAGTTCGGGAAGTTCAATATGCCTCGATTGGCGTAAGTATACGTAAGAGCAAACACCGAGGGGTTGTTCAAATGGAGGGAGAGTGCGGGGTTAGTATATTTGTGACCCGAGACGGCTGGGTATGCAAACACGGCGCTGGTTTCGTATATGAGATTGAGCTGTCTACCAATTGGTATCTAGCTATCACTTTGGACTTAACAAGCTTCTATTTTAAGAGTTTCATTTTTACCACAAAGTCGGTAGATGGTAACTCAATTATATAAGTATTGGATACGTTTAACATCATAGTTTTGTACCAAAATTAGATTTTATTTTAAATCACTAATACAATGCTTGCAATCTTTTATAGTCTTAGCTTTAAACGTCCACATACATAAGGAATATACGATGTAAGAAGTTCTAATCCTTCACTCACAATGCAAGAAGTTGCATGATGCATTGATGTACAACCGGTTCCACTGTAGAAGGAGAGGATCTTTACCGGCGACAGTAACCATATTTTACTTCATTTTTAAATAAATGATACGTCAGATCCTATGGCAAATGATCCTGGAAGCTCTTACAATGCCGCTCGGATGTAGGCAATTATCGCCCGTCTACGCTATATGTCGAGTTGCCAGAGTAATGATGCGTTGAAATCTGTCGCTCGTCAGCAAACGATCATCCACTCAAGAACATACCTAACACTTTTTATTTATTCACATTCTACATAAAATCGATACATAGTCAGTTCGTTTTGATTGCACGAGTTTGACCGTTTGACTTGATACCGAACTATGATTGACATTTGGGACCTCTCATAACGCGTGGAAAGTGACGGCGCGACAATAGTAAATTACTGCATTGAGCGGAAAGTGACTGCTTGCTGCACCGAGTGTTAGTTTGAAGGCCGAGCTTAAGCGAGAGCTCTAAAACCACGAGTGCAGCAAGGAGTTACTTGAGCGAGTCTAAGTAATCTGCTTTTCTTTCCACTGCAAAGTAGTATCACAATTGTTCACCTAAATGTAAGCATACAATTTTCAGTCACATAGACTTAGACTAGAATTAGAGTCAATTCTGCCACGCTCATATTTAAAAAAAATAGTACATTCTATTTTTAAATCTCATTGGACAAATGCATTCATTCAATGCTAGCTGCGCCCCGTGGTTTCACCCGCGTGATGGATGATGATGATGACGATGAAAATTATCCTATGTGTTATTCCATGGTATAAGCTATTTCCATTCCAAATTTCATCGAAATCCGTTTAGCCGTTCGAGAGTGAAGTAAAATGATGATGATGATGAAAAGTATCCTAAATGTTATTCCAGGGCAAAAGGTATCTCTATTCCAAATTTCATCAAAATCCGTTCTGCCGTTTGAGCGTGAAAGAGTAACAAATATACACACACACACACACGCACGCACACACTACACACACACACAAACTTTCACCTTTATAATATTAGAGTGATGAATGATGAATTGTAACTTTTAAACTTTCGCGATTCGAACAAATAAGTTATATATTTAAACGGGACTTAATTGCGCTGAAAACTTAATATTTATTTACCTCGACGTTTCGATCAAGTTGCATTGATCGTGGTCACGAGAAGACTGAAGTAGCGGGTGTCAGCGTCGACAAGGGCGAGCGTTGTCTCCAACTAACCGCATTTGATTTTGTAAAAAAACAGAATTATCACGACACACGACACTAACGACATCTGCAGATATCTTCTGACATAAACCGCGACGCGAACACTTGCTTATCACGGAATTCCAGGACGCAGCCAACTTGAAACCATCCTCCCGGTTGAAATTGGGATACTTTTTTAATTTCAACCGCTTCACGTACAATCCTGGAGTAGTAGTGATGTTCCGTGAAGAGGATCTTCGGGTCATGGAGTTCTATCTACTGATTAGGGCCCAGATTTGATTGCAGATTTATTTATCTGGCGGTTCTTTACAGCTGTAATGTGTTCTTTGACCCTTTCCGCTATAGTACGCTTGGTTTGTCCAATGTAGGAACTACCGCAGCTGCAATCTATCTTATATACGCCAGGAGTTTGAAAAGGAATGACATCTTTCGGTGTTCTAACATGCTTTGCTAACTTGGATAAAGAATTGATCGAAACGTCGAGGTAAATAAATATTAAGTTTTCAGCGCGATTAAGTCCCGTTTAAATATATAACTATATGAATCATGAAACTAAAAAACAGTGCAGTAATGGATTTCAATATTTACTTTCCGCACTTTTAAACAGTGCAGTAATGGATTTCAATATTTACTTTCCGCACTGTAAAACTGTGCAGTAATGGATTTCCATACTTACTTTTCTGCACTGTTTTTATTGAGCAGGAATGAATTACTTCCTGCTTACGTTTTAAGTGAACAATGGTGATATTACTGTGCAGTGGGAAGAAAATATGTTTTCCATTAAAGCTCTTGCTGTCTTTTAATTGTAAAACTAATATAACCAGCGTAATATTAAGAAGGATTACATCTTAATACAGCTGACATTGTACGTCCGTTGATGTAATTAACTGTTCGTGATTTCGCGGCGCGTCTAATGACGCCTCAACACCGCCCTCGCCCGTCCGCCGAGCCGTCGTTCTACCCTCGTTAGGCTAATCCTTCATTTGCTAACGCGCGCTTGTTATCTATACTTATAATAAAACAGTAAGTAACAAAAAGTCTGTACAACGAAGATTATTAAATAAAAAAGTCTAGGGGACTCAATATTAAGCAAATGAACAAGCATATAATATTTATTAAATTGGTGTCTATCTGTTTGTCTGCGTCTTGAGCATCACGTAAGAAAACACTGGACCGATTGTGATACTGTTTTCACTGTTGGATAGCTTAGATTTCGAATTAAAAAAGGGTGTATTTGGTATCTCAGTCAAATAAGTAGAAGCCGAGAAATCGGTAAAAACATTTAACGTCTGTACCAACACATAAGATTTATACATAGGATCCTTGTAATCCAGAAAAAAAACATGGGGCAAAGCCGCGGGCACCGCTAGCTAGAAATATAACAACTAAATAAATAAAACTGACTCAATTGAAGCTAGATCTGTCTGTTAGTTGTTTTAATTAGTATTTCATTTTAATTTTCTGTGAGAGGCAGGTATGGAAAATAGATCTATATTGGTTATGAAAACAGAAGTTTTAGTGAAAGTGAAGTTTGGACCAATTATTTAATTAAAAATCTTCTGGATTTTCTTAAATAATCTTAATGGTTGAAATACTGTAGACTGCTTTTAAAATTTTATTTCATTTTAATAAATCGACCTACTTATTTGGAGTTGTTATAAGGCCGAATAAACAAGCATCGACTGCACGCCTGATGAGATTACGTAAATTAAGTAATATCTAACTGATACTGCAGAGACGTACTAAAAAAAATAGCACTTACAAGTAAAGCATAGAACACTTATTTTGCAAACTACCCTAGAATAGTGTTAAACACCTTTGAAATTATAACACGCCGCTAGAGCGACGGAACCGGTTCGGCGCCACGTCGTGGCACATCGCGTTGTGGCGTGATGTGGTATCGTTTTAATTTTCCTATAAAATCGATCGTTGCACTTATCGATAAAAAACGTCGGTTATCAGCATGTCAACAGTTCAAACTAAAGGTATGTCACATAAACAGGTTGTGGCGTAAAGAGTATAGTCTACCCGTGGTGGAAGGCGTCATGACTGACCAGAAAATCAAAATTGGTGTTTCGTAAAAGTGTCATGGTTTTCTAGGCTTTGGGCACTTTTAACATTTCTTAATCTGTTTTTCTATTAGTGCTCCTAGACAGATGCGCTATCAAATATAATCTTTTGTTTTTATACCGCTTGCTTAGTTTTTTGATTATTCATTAGTTTAATACACAAAATAGTTAAACGAAAAAATAAATCGAAAGTTTGATTAAAAAAATGTATGTATGTACCTGTGTAACCAAGTCACAAAAAAAAGCCTTTTCATTGAGATTTTAAAACTGTATAACACACGGCATTTTCAGCTTTCAATTAAATAATATTGCCTGTTAAAGTTGTTCGCGGTCTAATAGTAGTACATTTTCAGCTTTCAATTAAATAATATTGCCTGTAAAAGTTGTTCGCGGTCTAATAGTAGTACATTTTCAGCTTTCAATTAAATAATATTGCCTGTTAAAGTTGTTCGCGGTCTAATAGTAGTACATTTTCAGCTTTCAATTAAATAATATTGCCTGTTAAAGTTGTTCGCGGTCTAATAGTAGTACATTTTCAGCTTTCAATTAAATAATATTGCTTGTTAAAGTTGTTCGCGGTCTAATAGTAGTACATTTTCAGCTTTCAATTAAATAATATTGCCTGTTAAAGTTGTTCGCGGTCTAATAGTAGTACATTTTCAGCTTTCAATTAAATAATATTGCTTGTTAAAGTTGTTCGCGGTCTAATAGTAGTACATTTTCAGCTTTCAATTAAATAATATTGCCTGTTAAAGTTGTTCGCGGTCTAATAGTAGTACATTTATTATTTATTGTATCGATTAATTTTTGTAAAAGTTAACTTCGTACGGCATAATCTTACAAAAACAGCCCTTTTACTAGCAATTTACAATAGTAATTTAGCAACAATTATAAAAATATCATCACCTGGTTACAGGGCGTCCTATGCTACGTTTGACTAAACGTGGACTCCACTCGAGAACTCGTTTAAACCAACAGTTATCTGTTCTTTGGGAAATCAACCCACTGCCACTTTAGCTAGATTATCCTTAGAGCTATGTCGGTTACCTTGGTTCTCTGTCGGAACACTTCATTACAAATCTTGTCCATCAGAGCAGAGCGGGTGAATTTCCTTTGATCGCATTAAAATTGCTGTAGGACATTATTGTTCATACGCTCAGAGTTAAATTCCCGTCCATGGTCGGGCAACACTTCAACGGGCATGCCGTAGTTATCAATTTGTATCACGCTTTTACCAATTCTAAGAAATCTCAAGTTAGATGGGACGGAGCGCAACTTATTTGCCCCGGCTGTTTAACCAGCTCAGTGATCAATACTTCGTTCCGCAGACTCTGTACAAACTTAAACAATAGACCGGCTATTCTCAAACTGGTTCCCGCAAGTATTTCCGACTCTTCAAGGCAGGGAAGTACCTTCGAATTCTGAATTTGGGGGATCCAAAGAAACGAAACCACGAATTTTAGTAAAAAGTCTTCCTTCCCTCAGCTTCTGTTTCAGGCCGGTTAATCAGAAGTTATCTTGTAATTGAAAAGTGTTTAGAACATGTTTTGCGCTTCGTAAAGTGTTTAGAACATGTTTGCGCTTCATAAAGTGTTTAGAACATCTTTGCGCTTCGTAAAGTGTTTAGAACATCTTTGCGCTTCGTAAAGTGCTTAGAACATCTTTGCGCTTCGTAAAGTGTTTAGAACATCTTTGCGCTTCGTAAAGTGTTTAGAACATCTTTGCGCTTCGTAAAGTAAGCAATCAGAACAGAAAAATAAAAACTTAAAAGCTGTTTTTTTGTAGCGGAGTGGGTAAACAAAGAAAATTTCAAATAATAATTTATTTGTAAGAATACACAACCTAAAGGTCTTAATATTAAATAGTAGGTACAGTGCATTCAGCCTGCATGCACGTGCATAAATTAAAAAGTATTTTAATCATTCAATTCTATAAATTCCATAATGCTAAAAAAAACAGTCCCGTAAAAGTTTCTTAAACCTGTCGCCTTCTAATATTTTAAAATAATTAGAATTCAATTATAAATTGAAATACACAGTAAATACATTTTTCTTATAACAGCAGCTCGTGTAGCAGGTTCGTAAACTTTACTAATTTTTGCCGGGTAATGATTTCACTTCGTATCATAAATATTCCGGGTAAGTTTTGGTAATAAGTCTAATATCCCTAATATAGATGCACGGTAGAGGAAGAACGTTGCATTTTTACCCGAATACAGCAAAGCAGGGTAGGGTAATGATTTTAACAGTTTATGTATATATGTATGTGGGTATGTGTTATGTTCCACCATAGCGTCGCCCCTATTAGTACGATTTTGACAAGCGAGGTGTCAATCGATTTGTCTGCAGGTCATATGTTTTACTCGACTACTGCGAAGTTAAGGAAGGATGGTTTACGTGTTCAAAGTAAACATTCGGTCCGATTTGAACAGCGAGGTATCAATTGATTCGTCTTCATCGCAAGAGTGTCTTAGGTTATCTTTTACCCGACCATAGTCGGGTTTTAGTTTTTGAACTTATGTCTTGTTTATTAGCGGTCCATCCTCTTGGTAAGCGCCACGCCCGCCCATAACATTTTCTTATACCAATTATCACAATGAAACGTCTAAAGGTTATTTTTTTACAAGTTACCTGTCGGATCATTAAAGTACTTGCCGCCCTGTCGACAGCTTATTGTTCTCACAGCTTGATTGTCCTGCTTTCAGCCTCTAGAGACGTGTTTTACGATTTCCTCCAAGTGGAATCTCCCTGTACGCTTCCGGAATACGATATGTTTTGATATATGTGACAAATTTATTCTCCTCCTCTATTTTATATCTTCTGTGTTTGCACAGTTATAAGAACGTTTCTCAGTTATTTTATGACAAAAGTCAGAAGAAAGAACATAAACCATGGCTTCGACGATTGCAATGTATAATCCGAATGTAATATTCATACTTATCTATCTATATACTTACATCACATGAAAACTACTGAACTGCGGTTGCGGTTGCTCTACCCACTTGGTTTCAGGAAGCCCACTGAACTCTGTCAGACAAAGATTTTGTGGAAGTGTTTGGGCTTAAGTTCACTAAAATAACAGATAAACCAGTATTCTCTCTTCTGGTGCATAACGCAGTTTTCCAGCGGGCTTTTCATTTTCATTTGTGACACAAGCTGTTAACGGATGAATACCTTCATTTTGCCTATTATTATCATCATAACAAAAGTGTCTGATACCTACAGATGTTGTTACCTTCCCCTATTAATCTCTGCCCCATACACGCAAGCCTCAAACCTCCGACAAAAGAAACAATTGATCAAATCTCCCGAAGGAAACAATACAATAGACTCGTCCCGCTTATGTGTCGTATGCTTGGATTTATTTACGTCTCATGGTTATAGATATAGATAGACATACAAAATTTAGACAGCACCAAAGTTCTTGTGATTTGAAGCTTTGCCTGTTTGCTTGTCGTTTGAGATGGTATGCGCTGGCCTCTGGTGTAGGAGATTGCCAAGCCGCCCGAAGGCCTCTAACTTGTCTTAACGACTGCTATTAATCAATAAACCGACAGCTTAACGAGCCCTCCACAGCAACGTTAAAATGGCATGTTTTTTCTGAGACAGTATCTAAATTAAATTACTAGATATTTTTTTAACCAACGTAGATACAGTACAATTTACTGTGCAGCTTGGTACCGAATTAAAGGCAATTTTCCTAAGCAAATGGGATCATCCAGCGAAAGTGAAATCTTTAATTTCACAAGTAATAATGGATGTGCCTATTGTAAGTTAAATTTCTAGAGGCCGAAATCTTTTTAATTTGATGCTTCTGGTTTCAATCACTGTTTTGCACAGTATGTGTATGTGGTTGTGGTACTGAAATTATCCTGTAGTAACCTTTTACAAAGACTGTTTGGCTGGCCTGGTTACCGCCCAACCGCCGCGCCCTTTATAGTCGCCTGGTACATCGGGTTATGGGGCTATGAAAAAAAGGGTTATTGGGGTATTGTTTTTCGACTAGGGGTGTAGTTGTTTGTTTCAAAACCAGTTCTGTTTAAAGCTATGGTGGCGGTAGTTTTAAAGTATTCATGATACTATGTCAAACCTCTTTCATCATAATGATAGTCATTTCATAGTTTATCTATATTAATTCTAAATTCAAATAACCTGTCATTCCTAGATTGTCATTCATGCATTTGGCTCATAAATTATTATTTTATCTACCTATATCTCGCAGTTTTAGTTACTGCGTAAATAACGTAAATACCTACCTAAAATAGCGGCCGGTAGAATGCCCACCAAAATGCTGATATCTAGCTTGGGGCGTGTTCGTGTTCAGTAAGGAAGGACCAGCTCGATTAGCAGAGGTGCAAGCGTTGCTGATAAGCCAGCTATCTCTGTCATGGTCATCTTCTGCTACAACGTGTCCACGAAGGTGAAGCCGCTGTTTATGAACATCTCCGAGTGCTAATTGTTCCTGTACTTTTATGTTGTCCACTGAGGTTTGGTCCCTGGGCTAGTGGAACAAACCCTAGGACCGCCTCGTGACACGTTATTATTGCCCCGTACCTCAAAAAGAAAAAAGGAACCCTTATAAATATATAATATTTATAACTTTGTTGTCCGTCAGTCTATCTGAGAAGCCTCTTTTCTCACGAACCCGTGGTATCAAGTTGAAATTAATATCAAATACTCAAGTCTGCACTCCCTTAGAGCCGTGAAAAAACAAACTTCTCAAGTCAACGCAATCAAAAGGTACGCCCGTTTTTGCCGTATGTTATGACACTCGCAAGAGAATCAAAAAATTTGGCAAGAAGCAATGTCTTATAGCACAAGAAAAGGAAAAATTCCGAAAACTTTAAATTTGCAGTTACATCACCAAAAAATATATCTTCGTGACTCGACTACCGTGTCGGGCGAATTATGTACATACCTACAAGTTTGTAAGGCATCCTCAGTGCACGAGTCCGACTCGCACATTGTAACCTCCGACTGTACCTGCCTTGTATTTCAAAATTAAGAATCTAAAGCTTGTCTGCCTCTTTTTACACGACTGCCCAGAAAAAGGAGTGTAATGTTTTTAGGATTCATGTATGTTTGTGAGTTTATTTATTCCACTATAACGTTAAATGCCTGAACAGTTTTTGATGTATGGTGCATCGTTAGAATCCTTACATTATCCCGAGTAACATAGGATATATATTATTTTTTAAATTCAATATAGCGGCAGTATTGACTCAATTTCAAAATGCGAAATTTATTTATTTTCTCCCTATTTTACAATTTTGTATCAAACTGAAGGGCTTGATGAGTTCATTCTAAAATATTTTGTTTTGCCATAACTCAAAACTTGTCACTAAAAAGTATAAAATAAAAATAAATAATTAAAAGGAATAAAAAACACGACTGCTCTGCCAAAAACGAACTAAAAAGACCAAAACAAGAGATAAATCAAATGGACATGAATGTCGGGGGACTTTTAATTTAAGAGGTCTCCCGACTGCAATGACTATTAATTTTAAGAGGTCTCCCGACTGCAATGACTATTTAATTTAAGAGGTCTCCCGACTGCAATGACTATTTAATTTAAGAGGTCTCCCGACTGCAATGACTATTTAATTTAAGAGGTCTCTCGACTGCAATGACTATTTAATTTAAGAGGTCTCCCGACTGCAATGACTATTTAATTTAAGAGGTCTCCCGACTGCAATGACTATTTAATTTAAGAGGTCTCCCGACTGCAATGACTATTTAATTAATCTCTTGTTTTTTTACTTTTTAGTTCGTTTTTGGTAGAGCAGTCGGGTTTTTGTTTTTTTATAATAATCTATTTGTATTTTAAACTTTTTAATTTCCCTTATATATTTTAGAAATGGTATTTTAAAGACCTTCGTTTTGGTATCTCACTCGATAGGTATTGGTATACAATATGGCAGCTGTAAGCCGCCGTATTAGTTTTCTTGACGCTTAATAATATCCTATAGCACTCTCGTTATTAAGAAGAATCCAATGATACCTCATTTATCAAAATCCATCAAGCGGCTTAGTCTGCAGGACGCACCTAACTAACGGTAATGGTCTAGGGACTTAAAATAAGCTGCTGAACAATATTTATAATGGTGCCTTTCTGTGTGGATGTCTGTTCACGCATCACTTAAACAATAATAAGAATAAAAATAATTTATTGCCAACAAACTTAAACGACATAGAGAATACATAAACCACATGAACCGCGATAAGAAATCTATGAGTGTTCATTAGGACCGTTTCGTTTACTGGACTGTTTTCTTTTATTATTTTCTCAATCCGATGAGTAGAAGCCGAGCATTACTTTTATTTCCATGAAAATGTCCTCGCGGGCACAGCTGGCTTTTAAAATATGCTCACATAATTGTTTGTCTCAAGTTCTTATCTAAGCCTTATAATGAGCTGAAGAGAAATCCATCCCATTTAGACATTTGCAAGAACCACTTGCATTTGAGAGCTGGCGGGCAGACTGCCAGTCCAATTATAAAATAGAGCAGGATTATTCAAGGATGCCCAATATTCTGGCTATGATCCGGTCTAAATGCAGCTGCTGTTCAATTTACAGACTACGTCCAGCGTTTTCTGATTTCGGCCCTTCCGTATTACATCGGCGACACGCCGTGTTACTCAGACTGGGCGGAAATGGATTGAAGCGCATTTTACGTCACATCACTTAGAATTTACGTAATTTTGTAGATCTATGTAAACCAATTTTTTAATTTCTGTCATGTCGCGTCAAATACCAATGCGTAAATAAAATGGCCAAACGAAATATATTGGTACAATTAATACCTTTTTCTTAAACTAACTTCACTTCACATAAGCACTAATGCGTGCTGTAATTAAATCGATCGGATATATTCTCTTTGAATATATGATTCATTCCATTGTCTCAGTGTTAAAATTTAAATTTGTGTTTGCAACAAGACGTATTGTTCTCACAGTGTCTCGCGGAATTTGTGAGCTATTTAGGAGACCAAAGGACTCATGGGCGCGGGTGACACTGACAGGTCCTCTTTTATGATAGGTGATCTTTTCTGGTGTACAATAATCCAGAATGTTGCTTTAAGGACAAATTCAACCTCTCACAAGTTATTCCTCAGAGCATATTATTAAAAATACGAACTAAATAGTAAATACTCGCTTCACTTTGTAAAACGCATAATGTAGCTTGTTTAGATGGGCCTACTATAGGGTACAATAGCGCTCAGTTTGCGGTTGGTATGCCTCTCGCTAGTTGCGGAATCCTGAGAAAGGCTGAGGTTTAGTACCTTTTCACGGTTGGGCTGGCACGTGGGATGAAAGATTACAAAGAAGTATCGAGTGTTGGACTCAAGTACGCAAGTATGTTTGCAATGTAGAAATATCTTTCCCGTGAAGGTAAACTGAAAATTCTGTCACTACTTTGAGAAATATCCAGCGAATTAGGAAGGAATATGTACTTGTCCGCTTCACTATATTCTAGAAACCACTTGCTATTTTTTTCAACTATTTAAAACTTTTTAATACGACTTTCATTTGTTAATTTTACCTCTCCGGGATCTCCAGGACATCTGAACAGTTTTAATTTAACTTTTTCTCTTAGAAAAGAAACCATAAATAAAAATAAAATAAAAATTTGATGAAAATTGGTTTAGATGGTTTTAATATACTTTTTTACATATTTTGGTTGACATATTTATAATTCCATGAATCGCTTGAACTGCGCATCAAAGAAGCCTTCCAAGCGCGGTGACTACGACAATCGTTTATCCCTTGATAAATAACTGTAACTGTTGTGCCTTTATGCGCCATAAATTCTCAAGCTGTCGTTTCTTCTAAACTGAAGCAAAGTAATGCTGTTGCACATTACTGCTACGTGACAATATATGAAAAAGCGGTTGATCCTCCACGTCTAATACTGGAGCCAAGCCACAGTTTACTGTCATTTCCTATTTACATACATATTTCCAACCATTTGAATGTAGTATTCCGTAATAGGTTTATGAATAGTGTAACAATTCCGGCAGCTCGTCGTGCATTCAGCCGATGGACATCGATCCGATGCGGTTCCACACGGCATGCGGGTATAATATTACTGGCGACTATTGTATTGAACTTTGAAGCCTAGTTTAATTGCCGGCAGAGCAAGCCTGTAGGTATTCTACAGTGGAGTGTGCACAAGAACTGCACAATCTGATTCCCGCATCACCTTCCATCACCGCACAAATGGACAATCGCCAAAGTACCCCTTTTATTGTAGAAATACCTCGCACAAGAACGAAGCGTTACGCTTCTTCATTTATTACTAGAACTGCAAAGGAGAGGAATACTCTGCCTTCGTCAGTGTTTCCCATAAATTATAGCTCAGATGTTTTCAAGTCTAGAGTGAATAGGTATCTACTAGGCAAGCGTGCTACACCTTCGACCACATAATTGCTTCCCATCAGCTGAGATCGTGGTAAAACGATTGCACAGTCCGAAATAAAAGAAAAAAACGGCTACTCATATTCTACTGGTAGTACTGTTGGCGGTCTTTGTACGAATATGATAGGTTGTTAGTTATAGTTAAGTTGCTCTTTTGATATCTGGTGTTGCCTTGTACAGCATGTCTGAATAAATGTATTCCTGCGGTTGCACATTCGAGGCTGGCCAATCTGACAGTTCATTACACGGCGGTCGCGCGCGGTCATCTGTCACGGGCCCGTCTAGCTGCCGACAAATCCGGTAATGCGATCGACCTCCTAACGCGCTTTGATCGCCTGGTAATGCCGCACTGATTTATCGACAATTTCGTTATTGGATTTTTATTAACCAACGTCACAAAGGAAGGAGGAGGTTCTCAAATCGTCCGTAGTTTTTAAGAGGAGGAGGTAATTACTACGAAATATATACCATAGAGTACCAATGTATTGCAAATTGCAAGTGCTTAGCACGATATACATAAATCTTTAAGCAGGCTCTATCTCTAATCAGCCCGTATCCACCCCCTGTAGAGTCTAGGCCTCCTCTTGTTCACGCCAGTCTTTCCGGTCTTTAATCTAATCCATTGGCCTCCAGCAGGCTCAGTTATACCTTTAATTGGGCTAAATGAAAACTCATATACCTGTATACAAAGAGCCGTTTCATGTAGTTGCCCTGATTTTCCAGCCGTAATTTCCTCTTTAGTGTTTATAAAAGCAAGAACCGATTCTGTAATCTGATACATCCCATCCTTTCAAAACATTCCCTGGCCCGAGCGCCCTTTGAATGCGGAATAACCAATTACAGCCCATTGGCGTAATTGTAACACTATGCTTTAAACTCGTGCCTGGATACAACACAACCAGAATGTTCACTCTGCAAGTCAGCCTTACAAATCGGTCATCCATACTGCTCATGCCGCCACATTCAGCGCTCATACCCTAATTATTGGGTGTTTCTCACAAAGTTACCACGCGCCCTCAAGCACGCCATTACAAAGGCGTCAATTTCTTCGCAGCCGTTATGACGTCACCAAGAGATGGAAGTAAAGAATGTGGGCCGTTCCTGAAAGCCGAAATCAATAGCCATTTGAGCTTCGCAGAGCAAAATAATGTAGTATTTTAATAAGGAATTGATTTTATTGAGAACTTTATTATTTTTCTTGAGGTTTGCTCTCTTGAGGCGTTCCGGGTAAAAGATTTCAAAGTACATTAACATTGAAATAGTATCGAGAGATTCAAGTGGTCGGTAAAAAGGTTTAAATTGGAATTGCGTCGAACTCTTTGTTTTTTATGCTTTCAGGCCATTAGAGCTTTTTTGTTATTCGAAAGGTTTAATTCCAACATTTTCAAACAATTGGTTGTTTTGAATTCGATCACGTCCGTCATCGTAATGTACCTGAAGAATTAAATGGTCCTGCGACAAAGAGTATATTTTGTAGAATTTAGCGGCGATAATGAGAAGAACCATGTTCACTTAGAAAGTACGGGCTCAGAGAAACTACGCCTTCAAAACATGTCAATCTGTTCCCACATCACGTTAAACGCTTTGCTACCCACGGGGTATGAAACCAGTTTGGCCCCAATTCGACTTACATGATCAAAATGGGCGTTCCTAAGTATCTTCTTGCAGGTCTTAACGGCAACGTTAAATTTTCTTTTCTAAGCCCGAATATCAGAAGACTTGCGCTTTCGAACATCAGCTCAGTCTAGATATGCCGCACGCTTTAGAGCCACAGCACGACCACAGCTGGAATCAAAACACATATGAACCCAAGTCACTATTTTTTGTGTCACACATGATAGAATGATTATTGCTCCATAACTAATTTAGTTTATTGGCATAACGCCATCCCCGTGAGAATAAAGTGGATTTCTTGGTGACAAAATTACAATATTTAATCATTAAAATGTTTGCCAGATAAGCATATAATTCGGTTGGCAATATATGGCATAGCACTATCCCCATAGAAATCATAACATGATTCACTTTTCAGAAAATATAAGAAAAAGCGACAAAACGACTGGACTACTGGACTGATTGCGACGCAGTTTTCACTGTTGGATAGCTTACGTGACTTAAAAACTGGTGTACTTGGTATCTCGATCCGATGAGTAGGAGCCAAGCAATTTAATAAAACTCTATTAATTTTAAAAGTGTGATACTAAGTTTTAAAGCCTTACTCTCTAATTTTTTTACTTGAGGCTTCTCTGTAAATCGGGTCACTTCCCTTCTAAATGGCTGATGGCTCTTACACAAGTCATACTCGTGAACGGGTGCTGCTTGATGGGAAAGATCCAGTCTTGTTTATTATTACTCCTTTGTACTTTGTTTTCTATTGCAGTTTGATGATTGTGGGACAACTCATTGGCACTATTATCTTATGTATTTGACATTTACACTTGTATTATTGTAATTCCCGTCATTAAAAAAAATAAGAATTGTCAAATAATTGGTAAAAGTACATCCCCGTAGAGTTTCATGGTGTATTTCCGAAGCACCAGAAGGGCATTTCCTTTTCCTGTGCGAGTTTCAACTCTTAGCTCAAACTCAAAGCACACTTAGTTTACCAAATTTTATTGATTTGATCTATTTCTAATATTTTATGGTGTTTCTCCTCTTTCATGAGACGTTAAGTTTTGACTTGTACGAGTGCTATTATTTTGCCCATTTACAATACAATACTTTCATTATGATGTCAAAATTCAAGTAACCTGGTAATGATGGACGAAGTTACCGTAGATTGTCGGTAATGATGGACGAAGTTACCGTAGGTTGTCGGTTTTCCAATAAATAACGCAATCCCGACAACCTATCCTCTTCCGATTTGTAAGGCGCTCGTAATTTCCTGATGGCCATAACTTAACACACCTTGCAACAAGGGCCTTCAATAAATACCACATTTCTCTCACTGGCAGGTTGTGGAGTTTAAGGATCTCTTCCATATTAAGGAATATCTTTATATAGACAGACTAATACGTCTCAGACAAGTAAAATTATTATAAAAATAATAGTGAGTTTGTCTGCGCGGACTACAGTTTATCGGGCTAAAAGTATCATATGACCTACCCCAGAATTCAAACTATCTCCATACCAAATTTTATCAAGATTGGTTCAGCCATTTATTGGTGAAAAGGTAACAAACACATAGATAGAGTTATTTTCGCTTTTAATAAAGTAGTATGGAGTATGGATAAATTTACCATTCCTCTTAAAAGGATATTCTCTTGACGAGATCTTCGCAAAGTAGATGTTTAGTAAATGTATTGCTTCCCCTATTCGAGCGAAAGAGAGAGTAGCTGGTCGTAAGTTTTAGTGTACAGGTTTTGACAAAATTGGTGTTTTGGAGGAAAGCACTTTCCACACCATAAATTGTGGTGTTAAATTTTTTGTTATTAGTGTCAATCGCTTCAATATAATATAATCTACGCTTTTATTTTTCATTTTTTGAAAGAAATCTTTTTTGCCTTTTAATTTGTCATATTTTCAGCGCAGAAAACCGCCCGTCAAGGTGAAGTGATTCAAACATTTAGAAAAACGAAGACGTATGTAGTTAGTTAATGAAACAACTGTATGCAAAATATATATGAAAATCGGATAATATTTAGTGGTAGATAAGTGTTTTTTCTTGAACAAGGGTGCTATAAACTCTCTTTAAGGCAGATCTTGCATCTTGAACAAGGGTGCTATAAAGTCTCTTTAAGGCAGATCTTGCATCTTGAACAAGGGTGCTATAAACTCTCTTTAAGGCAGGTCTTGCATCTTGAACAAGGGTGCTATAAACTCTCTTTAAGGCAGATCTTGCATCTTGAACAAGGGTGCTATAAACTCTCTTTAAGGCAGATCTTGCATCTTGAACAAGGGTGCTATAAACTCTCTTTAAGGCAGGTCTTGCATCTTGAACAAGGGTGCTATAAACTCTCTTTAAGGCAGATCTTGCATCTTGAACAAGGGTGCTATAAACTCTCTTTAAGGCAGGTCTTGCATCTTGAACAAGGGTGCTATAAACTCTCTTTAAGGCAGGTCTTGCATCTTGAACAAGGGTGCTATAAACTCTCTTTAAGGCAGGTCTTGCATCTTGAACAAGGGTGCTATAAACTCTCTTTAAGGCAGATCTTGCATCTTGAACAAGGGTGCTATAAACTCTCTTTAAGGCAGGTCTTGCATCTTGAACAAGGGTGCTATAAACTCTCTTTAAGGCAGGTCTTGCATCTTGAACAAGGGTGCTATAAACTCTCTTTAAGGCAGGTCTTGCATCTTGAACAAGGGTGCTATAAACTCTCTTTAAGGCAGATCTTGCATCTTGAACAAGGGTGCTATAAACTCCCTTTAAGGCAGATCTTGCATCTTATCTCATGATGCACGACAATTATAACGTCGAAAACTGTTAGATCAAACTCCGCCTGTTTTTAACAATCCCACAGGTCCCACTAATATTTATACCTATAAATAAGCTTATTTTTTTACAAACATTTATTATACACACAAGTATGGATAGGTCTACTGTCTCATTTTGCTTAAGCGTCAATTTATCCCCATAGAGCAATAAATTCTCTCTTGCAAAAACGCGGATCGTCGATAAATTGCCCGTTTGTTTCTGTGACACGTCCGTATCCCTACCATCCTTTGAATAACCAATAGTATACAAGCAAAACAAACCAGCGCAAGTTCGTATCTTGTTCGTTTGCTTAGACATCCACAATCCCCCGCTGGCCATAACTTCACACTTCGCTATAACACGGGTCGTCAATAAATTGGCCATTTCGCTCACCGGCCCGCGCCGTATAACATACCCCTACGATCCTGTAATGCAAAGGTTTATGATCTCGTAAATAGTTGGTTTTCGCAGGTCCCGCGCATTCTCCAGGGGAAGCTGGGGCGGGGATGGTGTGTGTAGTCCATTTCAGATTTTCATTACTATTTCAAAACTAGAAAGTCAAAAGCGAAAGTATAACTGTTACAAATTTCATCATGATCATCATCATCAGCCTATATCTGTCCACTGCTGGACGTAGCCCTCTCCTAATCGCCACTGAGCTCGGTCTTCACATCCAATTTCTTCCAACCGCTTTTCATAGGTCGATACTCCACCTGGCCACAGAGCTTTTGAGACGTTGGACGTCGAGTTCTATTTCCCCTTTTAGCAGAGCTGTTTTTATGGAGACGGAAAAATGACTTGTTCAAATATTATCAGTAAATGTTGTTTTGTAAAAATTGATTAAACTGTATTAAAATTAAATCTTAAATTTTTCCTGTACTAGTAGTTTATGGTTCTGTACTTGGACGGTCAGCGTCAAGTCGCTCAGCGGGATATGGTTCCGTACTTGGACGGTCAGCGTCAAGTCGCTCAGCGGGATATGGTTCTGTACTTGGACGGTCAGCGTCAAGTCGCTCAGTGGGATATGGTTCTGTACTTGGACGGTCAGCGTTAAGTCGCTCAGCGGGATATGGTTCTGTACTTAGATGGTCAGCGTCAAGTCGCTCAGCGGGATATGGTTCTGTACTTGGACGGTCAGCGTCAAGTCGCTCAGCGGGATATGGTTCTGTACTTGGACGGTCAGCGTCAAGTCGCTCAGTAGGATATGGTTCTGTACTTGGACGGTCAGCGTCAAGTCGCTCAGCGGGATATGGTTCTGTACTTGGACGGTCAGCGTCAAGTCGCTCAGCGGGATACGGTTCTGTACTTGGACGGTCAGCGTCAAGTCGCTCAGCGGGATATGGTTCTGTACTTGGACGGTCAGCGTCAAGTCGCTCAGCGGGATATGGGAAGGTCTATGCTCGGAGTTTCTCTGAAAGATCGTCTCAAAAAGATGAGGTGATCCTCATTCCGGATATCTTATGTTGACAACTGTGCTAGCCCTTAGAATTAGTAAGCTGAAGTGGCAGTGGGCTGGTCATATCTGTCGAAGGACATAACCGTTGGGGTAGACGTGTTCTTGAGTGGATACCGCGGCTCGGTAAACGTAGTGTAGGGCGCCCTCCAGCTAGGTGGAGCGACGATATACGCAAAGTGGCTGGCAGCAGTTGGAAAAGAAGAGCCGAAGATCGGGCTCAGTGACGTGCTTTGGGAGAGGCCCATGTCCACCAGTGGACTGACACGGGCTGATGATGATGATGATGATGATGATGATGATGATGAGTAGTTTATGAAACGGTTGCATAACGCGAGGTATTAAAACACGAGAGTCGGTTTAAAAAATACGAGATTTGAGTAGGCGAGTCTCTCGTGTTTCAATAGTATCACTCGAGTGAGTGTTTTAATTGAATACCCAGCTATGTGCCGTCACACATACTACCTACTTTATTTACACTCATGCAATAGGAACTTACTTTTAATGAAAAACATATTTCTTGTAATATTTTGTTGATTTTGCTGGTAAAAGCTCGTCATGTTCGTTGCTGTTTCCGTGATGTCAGGTGGAGTAAAATTCTCCTCACTAACACTGCTGTCGGACATTTAATCAGGATAAAACTTTTGATCAACTAAAACACATTATATTGGTTAGGTACTAATGTAAAGTAAATTATGGCGCCAAAATCCTGTTCACAGCGAATTTGCGCGCATACGGTCTTACTCGCGCCACCATAGATAACAAATGGCGAAAACTCTCGTAGTGGGGAGCCAAACCGGTGCTTTTATGGGAAAAAAGTTATATTATAACACTCAAAAATGTTGTTCAAAAACAGTGTTCAAATGTTATTTTTTTCTTATGAGAGACGTGCCGTGCTTAAAGTATGTCATTATGCCACCATTTTTGAGTTCATAATCCGGATTTTAAGATATGAGCGTAGATAAGAGAAAGTAATAACAGATCCAATCCCACTAAATCAACATAATAACAGCTTACTAGATCATTAATTGAATTTGCTGCAATACTTATGGAGTCTACACACAAAAGTCGCCGACTAACCCGCCGACACAGCCTTTGAAACGACTTTGTTTACACCGGTGTGTAGACTCCCTACAATTATAAAGTTTCTCGTTCAGGATGGCATTATTTGCATTAATCATTCCGGAAAACAGAATAAAAATATTTCTTCATAAGTTAAAACATTAGATCCACATCCAATAAACTAGGCAAACGTAGTGTAGGACGCCCTGTGATCAGGTGGAATGATGACCTGCGAAAAGCGGCTGGCAGAAAATGTATGAGAGCTAAAGACCGAGCTCAGTGGCGTGCATTAGGGGAGGCACTGTGGCAGTAGTGGACGGATATAGGCTGATGATGATGATCCAAAAAACATTTGAGAACCAGCAGAGCATCTTGATCATTAAAAAAACACAAAACGGTTTAAGAAATGTTAAAAGTTTCGCGCCGGAAGATCTTTTCTACATTCAGTAACGTCTAAGTTTAGCTTTTCTTCTCACGGACTGTAATGAAGTTAATAGAAACATCCGCGAGCTCGGGAGCCGTCCGAGCACAACGAGCTGACTTAGCCGAAGACATTTGCTTTCAGACTAGGCTTTATCGCCTTCCTTACAGTTGGCTATTGTGTCGTGAGGAAAGATTTCCACATCCATTTGAAGCACAGGTATGTATTTCATTCTATACAAGTGTTCTGTGCAGATTTTCACAAGTAAAGATGTCACGCACTAAGAATTCTAGTTCGTATTGTTTCACGTAATGTTTGTTAATACGCTATGGAAGTATAGTTTGCAAAATAAATTATTATTCTATGAAATATTTTATTTGTTATAGTTTAGAAGACTGGAGATGCGGAACTGAGAAAACTAATGAAAGGGTTTATTATAGTTTGGAAGACTGGAGATGCGGAACTGAGAAAACTAATGAAAGGGTTTATTATAGTTTGGAAGACTGGAGATGCGGAACTGAGAAAACTAATGAAAGGGTTTATTATAGTTTGGAAGACTGGAGATGCGGAACTGAGAAAACTAATGAAAGGGTTTATTATAGTTTGGAAGACTGGAGATGCGGAACTGAGAAAACTAATGAAAGGGTTTATTATAGTTTGGAAGACTGGAGATGCGGAACTGAGAAAACTAATGAAAGGGTTTATTATAGTTTGGAAGACTGGAGATGCGGAACTGAGAAAACTAATGAAAGGGTTTATTATAGTTTGGAAGACTGGAGATGCGGAACTGAGAAAACTAATGAAAGGGTTTATTATAGTTTGGAAGACTGGAGATGCGGAACTGAGAAAACTAATGAAAGGGTTTATTATAGTTTGGAAGACTGGAGATGCGGAACTGAGAAAACTAATGAAAGGGTTTATTATAGTTTGGAAGACTGGAGATGCGGAACTGAGAAAACTAATGAAAGGGTTTATTATAGTTTGGAAGACTGGAGATGCGGAACTGAGAAAACTAATGAAAGGGTTTATTCTCATAATCACCATCAACTGGTGTTACAAAGTAGCTGGGGATAACGAGACAACTTTATATGTTATCAAAATCCCCACAGCGAGACCAGCTTGCTTGACAATGAACCTCGACACATTGAACTACTGTTTTTACGTACATTCTTTTCAATGATTTGAGACTATTTCATAACTAACAGCAATGCAGTGCTTGCCCATCCGTACCAATTACCTGCCGGTAATCCGTGCAGCGCGCAGGGAAATTGTCACACCGTATGATTAGTTCCATCTAGCGCTGCAGCGTACGCTGTGCACTCGACATAGATGGGATTACCTGCCTGCAGAAATGATTATGGGGCTGTGTGTATGTACACGTGCTGCTTTGCTATAGTTTTTTAACCCCCGGTGCAAAAAGGGGGGAGTATGTTATAATATAAATCATACTCGTGAACGGGTGCTTCTTGTGCAGGGGACTGGTCCAGCCTGGTTTATTATTAGTCATTTGTATTTTTATTTCAGTTAGATAATTGTGGAACATCTCATTGGCACTTTTATCTTTTGTATTTGACATTTACATGTGTATTATTATAAAATCGGGCATTTAAAAAAAAAAGATTTATAAAATAGAAGTGTCCAATTTTAAAAAAAATTACATCCCCTTAGTGTTTCTTGGTGCTCTAACGGGTGTATAACCTAAGCACCGGTAGAGTCAGAAGTTTCTTGGTGCTCTAACGGGTGTATATCCTAAGCACCGGTAGAGTCAGAAGTTTCTTGGTGCTCTAACGGGTGTATATCCTAAGCACCGGTAGAGTCAGAAGTTTCTTGGTGCTCTAACTGGTGTATATCCTAAGCACCGGTAGAGTCAGAAGACTATTTTCTTTTCCTGTGCGAGATTAAACTCTGTTTCGGCACAATATGAAAAGGAAAACTCAAAGCATACTTGATTTACCTCATAAGCCTAATTTTATTGATTTGATCTATTATATGTAATATCTTAGAAAAACATAAGATATTATATCATCATGATCATCATATTTTATATCTTTTTTTTCTGCTTGTTCATGAGATGCCTGATTAAAAAAAGTTCCTTGTTTTGGTCAGAGTTTTTAAATTGTGAACCAAAAATATAAACTTGTGTGTTGACAGTCGATAGGACGATTGTGTTCTACACAAGTAACTCACGGGGGAATATCGCGTCTAATGTAATTCAGTACAAATGTCGGGCGGATTCAATTCATTTTAATTACGACGGATTAATATTGCAATTGGGTAAGAACAACTATAAGAAGGAAGCCAACAGAAGAATTCAGCTGGGTTGGGCAGCATTCGGCAAGATTCGTCAAGTCTTCTCATTGTCTATACCACAATTCTTGAAGCCAAAAATCCTCAATCAGTGCGTCCTACCAGTCATGACCTACGTAGCCGAAACGTGGACACTCACGTGGTGTTCCTCTGAATTACAAGATTCATAATGAAGATATCCGACGGAGAACCAAGGTAATCGACATAGCTCAAAGGATAAGCACGCTAAAGTGGCAGTGGGCTGGTCACATTTCCCGAAGAACCGATAACCGTTTAGGGTAGACGAGTTCTCGAGTGAAGACCACGTCTAGGCAAACGTAGTGTAGGATGCTCTGTGGCCAGGTGGAGTGATGATCTGCTAAAAGCAGCTAGCAGAAAATGGACGAGGAGAGCCGAGGACCGAGCTCAGCGGCGTGCATAGGAGAGGCTTACGTCCAGCAGCGGACAAGTATAGGCTGATGATGATAATGATGACGACGGATTCTCCTAATTCGCCCTTTAAATATTGAGATTCATATTAATTTCTCTGTTTCCACATGTAATTAGGTATGTCTTAGATTAGAGCATGCCTGTTCATTTAAACGCAGAATTAGGGCTCGGCGCAGCGTATAGGCTTTTTGCAGGTGTAAACTGTAAAAGCATCAGTATACTAAAATTAATCAAGAACAAAACGACGTTAAATCAAACGCCCACACGACTAAAGTAAGTAAGTTAATTAATTTTTGTTTCATTCATTTTATTTTCGTTAAAGTAGGCCTAAGAAAATGAATTACTTATTCCGATCGCTAAGAAAAAGCCTAGAAAAAGCGCTAAAAAACGCTTCAGTATTTTAAAATACTGAAGCGATTTTTATGAAACTTTAACTATTCTTGAATTTGAAAGATACAGAAACTATTCCTGCAATCAGACTTATTGTTTTCGAGGAATACGAAGACAAACATACAAGCTTACATACATACGCGAAACTTGGTGCATTTGTTCAGATACTCATATAGACTAACATATTATATTATATTATACTTTGCGTATTTTCTCTGAGCAAGAGAAGCCGAGGAAGGTATTATTCGTACTAAGTTTGCTTTCCAAGTACTGCTTCTACTAGACGTGAGCTTATTTGACAACCGGTTGGTCTCGTGGCTAGTGATCCTAGGTACGTAATCAAACGGTAGCGGGTTCGAATCTTGCAAGGTGCAATCATTTGTGTGATGAGCAGAAATGTTTGTTTCCGAGTCATGGATGTAATATTCGTAGCTATGTATGTTTATCCGTTATCTAGTGCCCATAGTACAGGGTATCCTAGTTTGGGGCTAGGTAATTGGTGTGGGATTGTCCCGAATATATTTATATATTTATTTTTTATTTCCGAGTTCAAAAGTTTTCCAGTGAGGGATGGAGGGTTATTTCTGACAATTACGCTTCTATCAGAACTACGAAAGGGTTTGCATATTTGAAAGAGGGACTCGGGATGGCCTAAGTAATTATTTGTCGACCTATTTAGAGATGAGGTAAACTTATTTAGGAAAGGGACCTTTTCCTGTGTGTGATGTATAGTTTTCAAATTGAAAAAGATTTTAATTTGTCCTTATAAATTGCAGATGATAGGCGATTTATTATTTACTAGCATTCTCGCCCGCGACTTCGTCCGCGCGGACTTCTGTTTATCGCGAAAAAAACATCCTATGTTCTTCTAGGATATTAAAAACCAATACAAAAGTAGGTATAGCACCAATGCTGTGGATGTTTTTTGACAGACTTGTTATTTCGTTTCCATGGCAACCGTTCTTTACAGCGAGTAATCATCATTTTCCAGTTTTCACGTGGAAACTTAAAAATTTCCGAGATAAAAAGTATCCTATGTTTTATTCCAGGGTATAAGCTATCTCCATTCCAAATTTCATCAAAATCTTATCGCGTGAAAGCTCCCCAAATAAACAAACAAACAGACAACGTTTCACTTTTATACATTGGTATGGATTTTAAGTGCATAAATTATTTTGAGTAATATTTAGATTAAACCCTCTTGTTTCAGTTGCCCATCGAAAATACCAGCAAATAATTATCGTTTAATGCTGTCGATACCAGGAGAGCATAGTTTAGTGGGAGATGGCGGGCTTTTGGTGTGGCTTCCAGTTTGTTAAATTAAATCGCGTCTAATGCAGCTGCACCTGCGGCCTCTAGTCGATACCCCGGCTATGGCCGTATCTTACTTTGACTAGGGTTTAATAAAGCGAACAAATTCAGCAACAGAAAATTAACTTTGGTCGGCGGCTAGAGAGTCTTACGACCAAACACCGGTTAAATACTTCGTAATTTTCACTGTACATAGCGAAACGCTGTTAGTACAAATAGGCTGTACAGATAATACCCGTAACCTTTTACCCTTCCACCCCTTGCAGGCAAGCTACAAATACCAGCGCAATAGGTATTAAGGTAACCTAATGCGAGCAGGCCCGCGAGACCGTCTCACCTAGAATGTACTGTGTTATAGACTCCGTGGGGAAATTAGCACACACGCCGCTTGCTCACTGACCTACTACGGACTAAAGTCGTTTCTGTGACGCAAGCAGGAATCGTCACCTAATCGTTCAATGAACTTGCGACCTTATCGGCTTTGTAGCCCCTACGATCACAATGGCAGCATTTTGAAATGTGCTGATTTTACTAAGAAGTAGCAGGATTATAATAACAGCGCTTTTATACCGAAACTGTCTGATTAAATTGTTCATTGTAGTTTCTGAAGCTAAATAAGTAAAGTATGACGATCTTAGTTACTTTTCTTGCTGACTGTACATGTTTCGAAAAACTAATAATGAGTATATTGACCTAGTTTCTTAAGACCAGAAATTATATGTCAGAATCTATTATAAATAGATTGTGACATATAATTTCTATACTTCTATACTTATAATAAAACAATAGGAACGAAATAGTCTGTACAAAGGATATTAAAAAAAAGGTCTAGAGTAGGGTATATACTTAAAATAAGCTACTGAACAAGTTTTTTTTTTTAAATCGGGTTCTCTGTTTGTTTGTTTGTCTGTACGTTTGTTCGCGTATCACGTAAAAACTACTGGGCCGATTGTTATGCGGTTTTCTCTGTTGGATAGCTTAGGTTTTGACTTAAAAACTGAGGAACTTGGTATCTCAATCCGATGAGTAGAAGCCGAGCATTCGATACAAATATTTTTGACGGCTGAAGGAATTTTGATCAAATGTTGTTATGGTATTTTAGGTCCTGGAATAGCACATAGAGTACTTTCAACCTAGAGAAATGACCACGCGTGCGAAGACGCGGACATCAGCTAGTAATGTATTAAGAGAATTGATCCTGTATGAGTAGAATTCATAACCGTTGAAGCAAACTTTGTCGATACGAGTAGAGACAGTAGGTTCCCAAACTTACCGAACGCCAATTCAAGTTAGCCCACTTCGTTGTTTGTATCGAGATCGGGAGGTGGAGCGTGGCGAATGGCGATGTCAGGGACGAGGACCGAAAACTGTACAAATAGAACGGAAATAATGACGAGCATTGGAAGTTTTCAGCGCGATTAAGTCCCGTTTAAATATATAACTAAGCGTTGGAAAATTTGTGAGCGACATTTATATCACAGAATAAATAATAGTACTTCTGACATTTGCAGTAACAGTTACCTTAATATAAGTTGCGGTAATCCATACTGACATGTAATATCGCTGCCATAAATGACAAAATAATTGTTTGCTTGTTTGTCGTAGTGCTGGCCTCTGGTATCAGAGTTTATCGTAGTGCTGGCCTCTGGTATCAGAGTTTATCAAGCCGCCCGAAATCTCTGACATGGCTTAACGACTGCTATTTATCAATAACAGCCGGGAACTGCTTAACATGCCCTCCGAAGTACGGAGCGATGGATAAACGCACATAACTTTGCGGAGCCTAGGATCAAATCCGGTATCGTTGGATTCTAAGTTGCGCTATAGACCCATTAGGCTACCATCGCTCTACAAAATAATTAAGTTATTGATAGCAGTGTAATCAAATTCGTCATCACCAGAATCTGTTTGTCCACTGCTGAACATACTCCAAGGCACGCTAGTCAGGCCTAGCTTCGGCTCATACATTTGTTACTAGTTACCAAAAACACGAAAAAATTACGTCAGATCATTTCATTATAAAAATCTGATAATAGTAGGTTATGTAATCCTAATCCAGGGGCTCGACCACCGATTCGGCTTACAGTAAATATTTTTTCAAGAAAGGACCGAGGAGAAATTTTTGGCTCGGATAGTTTCTATTTGGTCGGAAAAAATGAAGATGGTCCGAAAAAATACCGATGGTATTTGGGGTTTATTTATCGTTTTCGAACATGATTTGCTAACTATGTTTTCTTATCGATCATTTTTTGTTAATGTTTTTGTTCATAACGTGTAGAGTGCTATTGTATGTTTAGGTAACGGCCTATCGTAAACAACACATTAATGTTTGTCATTCCATTTCAAAAATAGACGCAGAGTTTCATCAAATTATGACTTTCCCACTCCCCGTGTTGTGATAAAAATTGCTGAATAAAACACACCGTTATCCTGCACACATTAATTATTCCCATCAGCTGTCGTTCGTTAGCAGAATTTACAGCGCTGTAAGCCTTCTCCCTGACATACGACCTGTCACAATACTGCCGCTTGTTCTGTTTTAAAGCGCTTTTCCGCTTGGTTTTAAGTTTTTAACTGGCCTTTTGCGCGCTCTAGTGTTTTTATTTAGCCCGTGTGCATTGAGGGTTAATAAAAGTTTTAGTCGGGTTACCTGCGCTGGGAGAAGCGGTGGTGGTTAGCACTATTGAAATTTGTTACAGTTAGTTGGATACATTTTGTTGAAGTTATTGAATTTAAAATCAATTTGTTTCAGAAGTGAGCAGTACATTGCAGTTGTTACTGCTTATGCGAATATAACGATATATTATCAAAACATATTTTAGGGAATTATGAAAAGGCTATTTCGTTCTAAAGTGTACGTACAAAAAGCTTGACATTTTCAATAATGTGCCCCGTAAATCACGTACGATATGGGACGCCGAGGCATCAGTAATGTGGAGGATCGGTCCTCAATAAAGAGATCAATTTGTCTTCTTTGTGTCTCATAAGAAAATGTAGCGCCTATGGCTAAATAAATTGGCGTTTATTTGAAACTAGCTTTCTCGCCCGTGACTTCAGTTTATCACGAAAAAAACATCCTATGTTCTTCAAGTATATTAAAAACCAATGCAAAAGTAGAGCACTTATAATATATTTTGACGGACTTGTTATTATTTCGTTTCCATGGCAACCGTTCCTTACAGCGATTAATCAACATTTTCCAGTTTTCTCGTGGATACTTACAATTTTCTGGGATAAAAGTATCCTGTGTTTTATTCCAGGGTATAAGTTATCTCCATACCAAATTTCATCTAAATCCGTCCAACCCTTATCTCGTTAAAACTCCCCAAACAAACAAACAGACAACGTTTCATTCTAAAGTAACTATTTAGAATGCATTCGCAGAAGCATTCTAAAGTAATTTATTAGTAATCACGACAAGATTCACGTCTCTAGCTCTCGTTTGAAATGATGGATAATTCCATGTGTGTTCTTAGTCAGAGATTATTAAGTGAAGCTAACTACCAGTCTCATCAGCTTACCCACTGTTGGATATTAGTAATCACGACAAGATTCACGTCTCTAGCTCTCGTTTGAAATGATGGATAATTCCATGTGTGTTCTTAGTCAGAGATTATTAAGTGAAGCTAACTACCAGTCTCATCAGCTTACCCACTGTTGGATATTAGTAATCACGACAAGATTCACGTCTCTAGCTCTCGTTTGAAATGATGGATAATTCCATGTGTGTTCTTAGTCAGAGATTATTAAGTGAAGCTAACTACCAGTCTCATCAGCTTACCCACTGTTGGATATTAGTAATCACGACAAGATTCACGTCTCTAGCTCTCGTTTGAAATGATGGATAATTCCATGTGTGTTCTTAGTCAGAGATTATTAAGTGAAGCTAACTACCAGTCTCATCAGCTTACCCACTGTTGGATATTAGTAATCACGACAAGATTCACGTCTCTAGCTCTCGTTTGAAATGATGGATAATTCCATGTGTGTTCTTAGTCAGAGATTATTAAGTGAAGCTAACTACCAGTCTCATCAGCTTACCCACTGTTGGATATCTTAGGTCTTTTTTCGTTCACTGGACAACGCGGGCCTACTGGAGATACAGCACGGTGAGCAGGCCGCGAGTCGTAACCGCGGCGACCGCGACCTTTCTTTCCGGCGCTATGCATCAATTCTCATGAAGTGAATCCTTCGAATTATCAAGAAATACTTTCGTCCAGAGGTAGAAAAAAAACCTTGCAGGCCACGCTAATCTTAAATTCCTTTAAACTTACAAGTAATTGTTAGCTTTCTAGATCTGCATTTGGTATAAATAATCGAGTTACCTACGGCATTTCGACACTAAAGATGAATAGAAAAATGAGTAACAAGGAAAATATCCCACTATCAATAGACGAGATAAAACTCAAAGCGAGATTTATCTCGTTCAATCCGAGTCGGTGGCGGACAAAGCGACCGTAGCCATCGCGTCGCTCGGTGGCATTGTGTGGTACAACCGGACAAATTGGCTTCCACTGAGTCGCGTACGAAGTAGAAAGAATACATTTCTCAAAAACGGAAATAATATTTGTGAAAGCATAGCGTGTTAAATAATAAGTATCATCATCATCATCATGATCATCATCGGACGGAAGAAGTCCACAGCTGAACATATAGGACTTCCTCAGAACTCCACAAAACGAGCGGTTGTGTGCTATAGTCGCTATTTGCGGGAGTTATCCGTGGTCAGGTCGCTTGTTAGATTGATCTGACCACGGACACTGTTTTAGTGTACCTGCTCAGACTGGTAAAATTACAGTATCCGTAGTTAGAGTCGGTAGGTATCCGTGGTCAAATCGCATTGTTAGATTTATCTGACCACGGCAAAAGGTATCCGTTTTTAGATCGATAGCGCAAGTACAGACTGCTCTACAATCACAACCAAGCTACATATATATTATACATAATTAGCCGTGTCTCGCGGTTTATCCTGGCAGGTGTCAAAGTGACAGATGTCAAAGTATTTGATGTCAAAGTGACAGATGTCAAAGTATTTGATGTCAAAGTGACAGATGTCAAAGTATTTGATGTCAAAGTGACAGATGTCAAAGTGGCCGATGTCAAAGTTTCCCCAAAAACCCCCACCCACCCCATCCTTTCCCCACCAACTGTCACTTTGACACCTGTCGGGAGAAACCGCGAGGCGCAGCTAGTACAAATGTATATGTAGCTTAGCTCTTGTGATTTTAGGGCAGACTGTACTTGAGCTATTGGTCTAACCACGGATATCAATCTAACAAAGAGATCTGTTCACGGATACCTACCGACTCTGACTGCGGACACTGTAATTTAACCAGTCTGACCAGGGACACTAAACAGTGCCCCTGGTCAGATCTCTAACAAAGCGATCTGACCACGGATACCTTTTGCCGTGGTCAGGACGATCTAACAAAGAGATCTATCCATGGATACCTACCGACTCTGACTGCGGACACTGTAATTTAACCAGTCTGACCAGGTACACTAAACAGTGTCCCTGGTCAGATCTGTAACAAAGCGATCTGACCACGGATACCGAACGGCTATTTGCATCCAAATAATAAAGCAGTAAGTACATAACAAAAACACTGTACAATGAAGATAATAAAGAAATATTTTCCAGGGGACTTTTTTAAAACGGTTTCTGTCTGTTTGTTTGTTCGCGCATTACATCAAAACAACTAGACCGGTTGCGATGCGTTTTTCACTGACGGATAGCGTAGGATTTGACTTAAAAACTGGTGTACTTATTAGTTCAATCCGATAAGTAGAAGCCGAGCAACTGATAAAAATCTATTTGACGGCTGAACAAAATTTTGGTATATCCAATAATAGGTATATAATAGTAGCAATAAGGTAATTGTAATAGACGACTTTTAAAACGAAAAATGAAACAGAAAAACTATACATTCAAAAGTAAGCAAATAAGTTTGTGCTACATTTTCACCGCGTATTCACACACACCATACATTCCTGTCAGTACATTTCAACACTGAGAAAATGTCCAACCTCACTCCACCTTCCTAACTTGATTTCAAAATACAAACGCGAACGACGAAGAATTATTCGTTACCGCGAGATCCCCCGGGAAGGTGGCTGCATTAGTGGAGGCGTGAGTGGACTCGTGGCGCGGGAACCCTTACTTTGGACAATCGATGGACTGTCGCTACGTTACCGCGAGATCCTCCGGGAAGGTGGCTGCATTAGTGGAGGCGTGAGTGGACTCGTGGCGCGGGAACCCTTACTTTGGACAATCGATGGACTGTCGCTACGTTACCGCGAGATCCTCCGGGAAGGTGGCTGCATTAGTGGAGGCGTGAGTGGACTCGTGGCGCGGGAACCCTTACTTTGGACAATCGATGGACTGTCGCTACGTTACCGCGAGATCCTCCGGGAAGGTGGCTGCATTAGTGGAGGCGTGAGTGGACTCGTGGCGCGGGAACCCTTACTTTGGACAATCGATGGACTGTCGCTACGTTACCGCGAGATCCTCCGGGAAGGTGGCTGCATTAGTGGAGGCGTGAGTGGACTCGTGGCGCGGGAACCCTTACTTTGGACAATCGATGGACTGTCGCTACGTTACCGCGAGATCCTCCGGGAAGGTGGCTGCATTAGTGGAGGCGTGAGTGGACTCGTGGCGCGGGAACCCTTACTTTGGACAATCGATGGACTGTCGCTACGTTACCGCGAGATCCTCCGGGAAGGTGGCTGCATTAGTGGAGGCGTGAGTGGACTCGTGGCGCGGGAACCCTTACTTTGGACAATCGATGGACTGTCGCTACGTTACCGCGAGATCCCCCGGGAAGGTGGCTGCATTAGTGGAGGCGTGAGTGGACTCGTGGCGCGGGAACCCTTACTTTGGACAATCGATGGACTGTCGCTACGTTACCGCGAGATCCTCCGGGAAGGTGGCTGCATTAGTGGAGGCGTGAGTGGACTCGTGGCGCGGGAACCCTTACTTTGGACAATCGATGGACTGTCGCTACGTTACCGCGAGATCCTCCGGGAAGGTGGCTGCATTAGTGGAGGCGTGAGTGGACTCGTGGCGCGGGAACCCTTACTTTGGACAATCGATGGACTGTCGCTACGTTACCGCGAGATCCCCCGGGAAGGTGGCTGCATTAGTGGAGGCGTGAGTGGACTCGTGGCGCGGGAACCCTTACTTTGGACAATCGATGGACTGTCGCTACGTTACCGCGAGATCCTCCGGGAAGGTGGCTGCATTAGTGGAGGCGTGAGTGGACTCGTGGCGCGGGAACCCTTACTTTGGACAATCGATGGACTGTCGCTACGTTACCGCGAGATCCTCCGGGAAGGTGGCTGCATTAGTGGAGGCGTGAGTGGACTCGTGGCGCGGGAACCCTTACTTTGGACAATCGATGGACTGTCGCTACGTTACCGCGAGATCCTCCGGGAAGGTGGCTGCATTAGTGGAGGCGTGAGTGGACTCGTGGCGCGGGAACCCTTACTTTGGACAATCGATGGACTGTCGCTACGTTACCGCGAGATCCTCCGGGAAGGTGGCTGCATTAGTGGAGGCGTGAGTGGACTCGTGGCGCGGGAACCCTTACTTTGGACAATCGATGGACTGTCGCTACGTTACCGCGAGATCCCCCGGGAAGGTGGCTGCATTAGTGGAGGCGTGAGTGGACTCGTGGCGCGGGAACCCTTACTTTGGACAATCGATGGACTGTCGCTACGTTACCGCGAGATCCTCCGGGAAGGTGGCTGCATTAGTGGAGGCGTGAGTGGACTCGTGGCGCGGGAACCCTTACTTTGGACAATCGATGGACTGTCGCTACGTTACCGCGAGATCCTCCGGGAAGGTGGCTGCATTAGTGGAGGCGTGAGTGGACTCGTGGCGCGGGAACCCTTACTTTGGACAATCGATGGACTGTCGCTACGTTACCGCGAGATCCTCCGGGAAGGTGGCTGCATTAGTGGAGGCGTGAGTGGACTCGTGGCGCGGGAACCCTTACTTTGGACAATCGATGGACTGTCGCTACGTTACCGCGAGATCCTCCGGGAAGGTGGCTGCATTAGTGGAGGCGTGAGTGGACTCGTGGCGCGGGAACCCTTACTTTGGACAATCGATGGACTGTCGCTACGTTACCGCGAGATCCTCCGGGAAGGTGGCTGCATTAGTGGAGGCGTGAGTGGACTCGTGGCGCGGGAACCCTTACTTTGGACAATCGATGGACTGTCGCTACGTTACCGCGAGATCCTCCGGGAAGGTGGCTGCATTAGTGGAGGCGTGAGTGGACTCGTGGCGCGGGAACCCTTACTTTGGACAATCGATGGACTGTCGCTACGTTACCGCGAGATCCTCCGGGAAGGTGGCTGCATTAGTGGAGGCGTGAGTGGACTCGTGGCGCGGGAACCCTTACTTTGGACAATCGATGGACTGTCGCTACGTTACCGCGAGATCCTCCGGGAAGGTGGCTGCATTAGTGGAGGCGTGAGTGGACTCGTGGCGCGGGAACCCTTACTTTGGACAATCGATGGACTGTCGCTACGTTACCGCGAGATCCTCCGGGAAGGTGGCTGCATTAGTGGAGGCGTGAGTGGACTCGTGGCGCGGGAACCCTTACTTTGGACAATCGATGGACTGTCGCTACGTTACCGCGAGATCCTCCGGGAAGGTGGCTGCATTAGTGGAGGCGTGAGTGGACTCGTGGCGCGGGAACCCTTACTTTGGACAATCGATGGACTGTCGCTACGTTACCGCGAGATCCTCCGGGAAGGTGGCTGCATTAGTGGAGGCGTGAGTGGACTCGTGGCGCGGGAACCCTTACTTTGGACAATCGATGGACTGTCGCTACGTTACCGCGAGATCCTCCGGGAAGGTGGCTGCATTAGTGGAGGCGTGAGTGGACTCGTGGCGCGGGAACCCTTACTTTGGACAATCGATGGACTGTCGCTACGTTACCGCGAGATCCTCCGGGAAGGTGGCTGCATTAGTGGAGGCGTGAGTGGACTCGTGGCGCGGGAACCCTTACTTTGGACAATCGATGGACTGTCGCTACGTTACCGCGAGATCCTCCGGGAAGGTGGCTGCATTAGTGGAGGCGTGAGTGGACTCGTGGCGCGGGAACCCTTACTTTGGACAATCGATGGACTGTCGCTACGTTACCGCGAGATCCTCCGGGAAGGTGGCTGCATTAGTGGAGGCGTGAGTGGACTCGTGGCGCGGGAACCCTTACTTTGGACAATCGATGGACTGTCGCTACGTTACCGCGAGATCCTCCGGGAAGGTGGCTGCATTAGTGGAGGCGTGAGTGGACTCGTGGCGCGGGAACCCTTACTTTGGACAATCGATGGACTGTCGCTACGTTACCGCGAGATCCTCCGGGAAGGTGGCTGCATTAGTGGAGGCGTGAGTGGACTCGTGGCGCGGGAACCCTTACTTTGGACAATCGATGGACTGTCGCTACGTTACCGCGAGATCCTCCGGGAAGGTGGCTGCATTAGTGGAGGCGTGAGTGGACTCGTGGCGCGGGAACCCTTACTTTGGACAATCGATGGACTGTCGCTACGTTACCGCGAGATCCTCCGGGAAGGTGGCTGCATTAGTGGAGGCGTGAGTGGACTCGTGGCGCGGGAACCCTTACTTTGGACAATCGATGGACTGTCGCTACGTTACCGCGAGATCCTCCGGGAAGGTGGCTGCATTAGTGGAGGCGTGAGTGGACTCGTGGCGCGGGAACCCTTACTTTGGACAATCGATGGACTGTCGCTACGTTACCGCGAGATCCTCCGGGAAGGTGGCTGCATTAGTGGAGGCGTGAGTGGACTCGTGGCGCGGGAACCCTTACTTTGGACAATCGATGGACTGTCGCTACGTTACCGCGAGATCCCCCGGGAAGGTGGCTGCATTAGTGGAGGCGTGAGTGGACTCGTGGCGCGGGAACCCTTACTTTGGACAATCGATGGACTGTCGCTACGTTACCGCGAGATCCCCCGGGAAGGTGGCTGCATTAGTGGAGGCGTGAGTGGACTCGTGGCGCGGGAACCCTTACTTTGGACAATCGATGGACTGTCGCTACGTTACCGCGAGATCCCCCGGGAAGGTGGCTGCATTAGTGGAGGCGTGAGTGGACTCGTGGCGCGGGAACCCTTACTTTGGACAATCGATGGACTGTCGCTACGTTACCGCGAGATCCCCCGGGAAGGTGGCTGCATTAGTGGAGGCGTGAGTGGACTCGTGGCGCGGGAACCCTTACTTTGGACAATCGATGGACTGTCGCTACGTTACCGCGAGATCCCCCGGGAAGGTGGCTGCATTAGTGGAGGCGTGAGTGGACTCGTGGCGCGGGAACCCTTACTTTGGACAATCGATGGACTGTCGCTACGTTACCGCGAGATCCCCCGGGAAGGTGGCTGCATTAGTGGAGGCGTGAGTGGACTCGTGGCGCGGGAACCCTTACTTTGGACAATCGATGGACTGTCGTTACCGCGAGATCCCCCGGGAAGGTGGCTGCATTAGTGGAGGCGTGAGTGGACTCGTGGCGCGGGAACCCTTACTTTGGACAATCGATGGACTGTCGCTACGTTACCGCGAGATCCCCCGGGAAGGTGGCTGCATTAGTGGAGGCGTGAGTGGACTCGTGGCGCGGGAACCCTTACTTTGGACAATCGATGGACTGTCGCTACGTTACCGCGAGATCCCCCGGGAAGGTGGCTGCATTAGTGGAGGCGTGAGTGGACTCGTGGCGCGGGAACCCTTACTTTGGACAATCGATGGACTGTCGTTACCGCGAGATCCCCCGGGAAGGTGGCTGCATTAGTGGAGGCGTGAGTGGACACGTGGCGCGGGAACCCTTACTTTGGACAATCGATGGACTGTCGCTACGTTACCGCGAGATCCCCCGGGAAGGTGGCTGCATTAGTGGAGGCGTGAGTGGACTCGTGGCGCGGGAACCCTTACTTTGGACAATCGATGGACTGTCGCTACGTTACCGCGAGATCCCCCGGGAAGGTGGCTGCATTAGTGGAGGCGTGAGTGGACTCGTGGCGCGGGAACCCTTACTTTGGACAATCGATGGACTGTCGCTACGTTACCGCGAGATCCCCCGGGAAGGTGGCTGCATTAGTGGAGGCGTGAGTGGACTCGTGGCGCGGGAACCCTTACTTTGGACAATCGATGGACTGTCGCTACGTTACCGCGAGATCCCCCGGGAAGGTGGCTGCATTAGTGGAGGCGTGAGTGGACTCGTGGCGCGGGAACCCTTACTTTGGACAATCGATGGACTGTCGTTACCGCGAGATCCCCCGGGAAGGTGGCTGCATTAGTGGAGGCGTGAGTGGACTCGTGGCGCGGGAACCCTTACTTTGGACAATCGATGGACTGTCGCTACGAAACGTGCTCGGAACGTTACTGGTAAAAAAGAACACTAACTTTAGAAGAGATCAACTTTTTGAGGTCGTTTTTAGAAGACGTGGATTATTTTTAAGTAAATATGCCGTTAAGTAACGGTCATATAAGTATGAAATGTGGGATTTTATGCATTGATGCAATGAAATCTATCTTCTATACATATAATAAAGCAATAGGAACGAAAAAGTCTGTACAAAGAAGATAATAAAAAAAATATGGTCTCAGGTACTTAAAATAAGCTACTGAACAAGAATATAATATTTTTAAAATTCGTGTCTGTCTGTTTGTGTGTATGTTTGTTCGCGCATCACGTAAAAACTACTGGACCGATTGCAATGCGGTCTGTGCCCAAGGCTTCGCACGCGTGGTCATTTCTCTAGGTTAAAAGTACGATACGATACGAAACATAGAAAACATATACATTATAATTGAATTAAAACTATGGTAGTACATAAAAATATGGTAGGCTCGATTTTTTTATCGATTGCTCGGCTTCTACTCATCGGATTGAGATACCAAGTACCCCAGTTTTTAAGTCAAACCCTAAGCAATCCAACAGTAAAACCCGCATCGCAATCGGTTCAGTAGTTTTTGCCTACTTAAGGTTAAAAAAAACCTTAATGCACCTCTAGAACACTCAAGGAATATTTCCTCCAAATTTGAAATCTCTATGTCCACCGGTTTAGTTTGTGCGTTGTCTGTCTGTCAATAGGTATGTCACGGTACTGTTTTATAGGTATACATATAGATTCCATAGCGTGTTCAATGAGATTGCTAAAACACAACTCTCAAAGTTATTTTATAGTTAACTAGCGACCCGCACAGGCTTCGCACGGGTGAAATTAAGAAAAATTAAGAGATGAAAAATTTAGTTCACACATAAACGACCTTCACTCCGCTTCGGGAGACGGTCCCTCGCTACGTGCAGGTCTCGTATGCTGGTATTATCTCTATATCCATATTAAATAATAAAAATCTCCGAAATGTCTGGACTGATTTTGACGGGACTTTCACTTGCAGATAGCTGATGTTATAAGGAGTAACTAAGGCTACTTATATTTTTGTAAAGAATTAGGATTCCGCGTAAAAGAACCCATGATTTTTGACTACGCGGGCTTCTATATAATATTTACCAATGTATGTAGTATAACTTCGAAAAATAATATAATGATGGGGAAAACCGCATTAAAATTGGTTGCGTAGTTTAAAAGATCAAACGTTACAGACAGCTACTTTGTTTTATACTATGTATTGATAAATTTATTGTATTGTATTATTGTAGTGTTTAATGTATTGATTTAATCCATACCAATATATAAAAGTGAAACGTTGTCTGTTTGTTTGTTTCTTTGGGGAGCTTTCACGCGATAACGGCTGGACGGATTTTGATGAAATTTAGAATGGAGATAGCTTATACCCTAGAATAAAACATAACATATTTTTTATCCCGGAAAATTGAAAGATTCCGCGGCAAAACTGGAAAATGTTGATTACTCACTGTAAGGAACGGTTGCCATCACAGAATGGTCTGTGGTTGCCATGGAAATGAAATAACAAGTCTGTCAAAAACATCAAGCACATTGGTGCTATACCTACTTTTACTTTGGTTTTTAATATCCTAGAAGAAAATAGGATGCTTTTTTTTCGCGATAAACAGTAGTCCGCGTGGACGAAGTCGCAGGCGGGGAAGCTAGTTGATGATAAACAGTAGTCCGAGTGCACGAAGTCGCGGGCGGGGAAGCTAGTTGATGATAAACAGTAGTCCGCGCGGACGCAGTCGCGTTTGGGGAAGCTAGTTGATGATAAACAGTAGTCCGCGCGGACGAAGTCGCGGGCGGGGAAGCTAGTTGATGATAAACAGTAGTCCGCGCGGACGAAGTCGCGGGCGAGGAAGCTAGTTGATGATAAACAGTAGTCCGCGCGGACGAAGTCGCGGGCGGGGAAGCTAGTTGATGATAAACAGTAGTCCGCGCGGACGAAGTCGCGGGCGAGGAAGCTAGTTGATGATAAACAGTAGTCCGCGCGGACGAAGTCGCGGGCGAGGAAGCTAGTTGATGATAAACAGTAGTCCGCGCGGACGAAGTCGCGGGCGGGGAAGCTAGTTGATGATAAACGACACTTATTCATATATTTTTATTATCCCCGTCTAATGTTTATCACGTGTACAGCTTTTTCGGACGCCGAGTCATTCACGGAATCACTAGCTTTGTCTCCTGACTTTACCTGTGACGGTATATACTGAATCTATCCGATTTTAAGCTGATGGAATAACTCGCTTTAACTTGAATCCAACGACTCGGAAGGTGGCTGATTGTAACCAAGTTTATTTCATTCGACGTCCCTCCGGACTCTCGGCGCTCGTTCTTGAGGAAAAAAAATTGAATTTTGTCAACAGAATAGGTTTTCTTGTACTGTTTTTGTATTCAATACATTTTGTCGGTTTAAGAGAGCAATCTCCGGTGGATTTTTAGGGATTTATTTCATTTTTTCTCGGTATAGCTATTTAAAATAAAAACTGAATCGGCGAACGCGAAATGATTCCCGCTGAATACTGAACACCAGTTCAATTAACATTCATAGGAGAAATAGTACAAAAGTTACAAGCTATTCCCCCACTTTATTTCCCCCTAGTACTGCTGAGCGGGAGCCTGCATTTTATTACTTCAAAAACTTTTCCGACCGCTTAAAACAATGAAACATCGCACCTCCCCTTCGCTAATGCAAATAGAAGTACTACCCACAATGCTTAACTTGCGACGACCTTAAAACATGGCAATAGAGGTCGAAATCATGATGTTCCTAACATGCGGTTGATGCTGCAGCGGCCCACGTATTGCAATTCAGGTTCTATGTCTGGACTCGTATGGTTCACTTCACTTGTATGGTCGCGTGTGTGTGCTTTATCTCCCGGATTACCTTGACTTTCTGCCGGCGCTTGAGGGTGCTCAGACCGAGGGAGGAAATTGATTCCAGATATCTGTCGAAAAGGGAAGTAAATTTTTCTCTCTCAGCTTGGGAAAGCTACCTTGTGTTTTTTTTTAAGCGGCTTATTTCCGACGGAGCTGTTGCATATTCTTATTGTTATTGGTTCTGTGGGTTATATCTTCACTTTTTTTTCTATACTTATAATAAAACTGTAACAGGTCCAATTCTGTACATTGAAGTTTTTTTTTTGGAGTGTACTCTTTATTCGATACTGAAGCCAAAACTGTTCCTTTTTCATTTTTGTCTGTCTGTCTGTCTGTCTCTGTATCTTGGCTTAGCATCACGTGAAAACTACTGAATGAATTTAAATGAGACTTGGTATGATTAGAGTTCATACTACGAGGTAGGACATAGCATACTTTTCATCCCGAAAAATGAAACGGCTCCCGTAAGATATGGGTTGAAATTTATATAAAGAAACACTTACAACTCTGAAACTACTGGACGGATTTTGATGCACCTTGGCACAGTCATAGTTTATATAAAAATATGGGGGATGGGTGAAAATTCAGTATACTTTTTATCCCGAAAAAATGAAGAGTTCCTGTGGGATATGGGTCCGAATTCTGTATATTGAAGATATATATTAAAAGTTTTTGGAAGCTGTTCTATTATTCTTACTGAAGCCAAAACTGTTGTTTTTTTCATTTTTTGACTGTTGTCTGTCTGTCTGTCTCTCTGTATCTTGGACGCGCATCAAGCCGAAACTACTGAATGAATTCAAATTAAACTTGGCATGATTTGAGTTCATACTACGAGGTAGGACATTGGATACTTTTCATACCGGTAAATTAAAGGCTCCGCACAGGATAGGGGAATTTTATTTGGAGTTGATATTCATGTTTTACGGTTTATATTTACTTCCATAGTTCATCTCTAGGATACTCAAGGAATATTCCTCCAAATTTCAAATACGTTTTACCGGTTTAGGCTGGGGGCGTTGTCTGTCAGTCAGTCAGTAGGTATGTCACGGTACTGTTATGGCATGATTAAAATAATGTAATAAAGAACATATTTTTATTATTCTGCCCAAAAGTGAAGGGCATCTATACTTATAATAAAGCAGATAGTAAAAAATCTGTAATAGGAAGATATTAAAAAAAAAAGAAGATCTATGGTACTAAAAATAAGCTACTGAAAAAGAATAAAACATTTTTAAAATTCGTGTCTGTCTGTTTGTCTGTTAGTCTGTTCACGCATCACGTAAAACTACTGGACTGATTGCGATGCGGTTTGCACTGTTGGATAGTTTAGGATTTGACTTAAAAACTGGTGTACTTATTATCTCAATCCGATGAGTAGAAGCTGAGCAAAACTTTTTGACGTCTGAAAGAATTTTGTTAAAATGCTGGTATATTGTTATTTTAGGTCTTGGAATAGTAATAGACTTCTTTTAACGTAGAGAATTGGCCACGCGTGCGAAGCCGCGTGTACAGCTAGTGTAACATAAACTTGCACGATGTATCTATTTATCTATCTATACTTATAATAAAGCAGTAAGTAACAAAAAGTCTGTACAACGAAAATAATTAAAAAAATGGTCTAGGGCACTTAAAATAAGCTACTGAACAAGAATACAAAGTTTTTTACGTTACTAGGTACTGGACCGATTAAAATGCAGTTTTCACTGTTGGATCGCTCACTGCCGTAATACCATTAATGACTTACGATACCAGGGGTATGGTCAGTGGTATGGTATCCCATCTTAGACTTTGATTTAAATCTGGTGTCCTACTTCATATCTCAATAATAATAATAATAATAATATTTATTCCCAAAAAAAAAACAAAGTATATTAGCAGCTAAATTAAACTTAAAACTAGAAACTTATACTAGTTTTACAATTGTTGCTGCTAAGATATTTGAGCTTTCTAGTTCCCACACTAGGATACCCTGTGCTGTGGGAACTAGCCTCTTCCATGTGCACATAACAGATAAAAGGATAAAAATTAAATAAATAAATAAGAAGATAAAACCGATGAGTAGAAGCCGAGCAAACGTTAACAATATTTTTGACGGCTTAAGAAGTTGGTAGAAATGACTACGCGAGCAAAGCCACGGGCACAGCTAGTTTATAAATAAATCTGTGTGAGTAGACAGATTTACCGGTATATAAGGCTCGGCTTACGACGATACAACCACCCGAGTGCACATCCATCATTTCGAAACAACACTTACTTCCACGTCTCGCTCCCGACGAGCTGCGGACAGTACTTGCAAACCCAAATTAACTTAACAACTCCCGCAAATAAATTAAAGAGGAGGAGCATAAAAAACTTGTTTCCGACACCGCTCCCTGGACGCTGTTGCGTTGTTAACAACTCGCCAAGGAACAAATAAAATACGAGGGGCACTGTAAAACCTCAAGTGCTTAAGTCGGTAGGAAGATAAACGCCAGACAGGAATTTCTCGGATAAAAGTTAGTTATAAAAATATAGCTACTGTAGTTTAATCAGACGATAGATAAGCTAGAGAAAATAAAGCCTAAATAAAGAAAACATCAGTGTCTACATTCTTAAAGTGCGCGCGAATCGGTTGCATGTTTGTCCGACGCTAATGAAAGAGCATGTGTAGCCTTATAAGCATACCAAAATTTCGGCCATTTAAAAAAAAACGATTTCTTGGCCATAAATGAAACTAGTCTCAATAGATAGAAGAAAATATAAGGAAGAAAAAACTCGATAAATTGCCCGAGTAATACGCTTTCTGAGATGTATATACTAATACGCTTCCTAAGACGTATAAAGTTTCTTTTAAAGTTTACTCGTGTTGGGGATACACATGCTGCTATCTTATTTTGATGTTCTGGTTAAACCATGAAACCATGTTAAATATAACTATCATTAAATAAATGTCGTACACAACTGTTCTAAACTGGACCATCACATAATTGCACTACAAATAAATGTCGTACACAACTGTTCTAAACTGGACCATCACATAATTGCACTACAAGTAAATGTCGTACACCACTGTTCTAAACTGGACCATCACATAATTGCACTAAAAATTAATGTCGTGCACAACTGTTCTAAACTGGACCATCGCATAATTGCACTACAAATTAATGTCGTACACAACTGTTCTAAACTGGACCTTCACATAGTTGCACTACAAATTAATGTCGTACACAACTGTTCTAAACTAGACCATCACATAGTTGCACTACAAATTAATGTCGTACACAACTGTTCTAAACTGGACCATCACATAGTTGCACTACAAATTAATGTCGTACACAACTGTTCTAAACTGGACCATCACATAGTTGCACTACAAATTAATGTCGTACACAACTGTTCTAAACTGGACCATCACATAGTTGCACTACAAATTAATGTCGTACACAACTGTTCTAAACTAGACCATCACATAGTTGCACTACAAATTAATGTCGTACACAACTGTTCTAAACTGGACCATCACATAGTTGCACTACAAATTAATGTCGTACACAACTGTTCTAAACTAGACCATCACATAGTTGCACTACAAATTAATGTCGTAGATTACTATGTGCACAATAAAGCCGCACACCCTACTATTATTCTTGCACGACCAGGATGACTGGTAGAAAATGCTTCCTAGTCCTCCCTGTATACTTTTTGTGCCAAAGTATTAAATGTATAAACTATTCTAAACTGGAACATCACATAGTTGCACTACAAATTAATACAGGATGTCCCAGGAAGTAGTGATAAACGGAGGTCCCGAGGTAGAGCACCCACAGAATAACCCATAAAAACCCTTTGTATGTTCCGCGATTTTTGATATTTTCGGAGTTATCTATTCCACTGTAGTATTTTTTTCACAAAGCTCCAGATTTCATAGTGACACAAACATAGTAATTTTGACCAAACTAATACTAGTATCCAGTTAAGTTTTTGTATGTTGGTTAAGTTAAGGTTTTGTTAGTTTAGTAGTGACCCTTTTTTATGATACCGAAATCAAATTGTAATTATTAAAAAAAAGTAAAAATAAATTAAAATTTTGTTCTAAGCAAAATGTCTCTTCAAAGTTTGAAGCTACCTAACTTACAAAAAATAAGATGTTCCTTTTTATGTTAAAAACTTCTTCAATTTACTGGCTATAAAATTACAATTCACTTAATTGGCCTAAACTTATGGCATCACAGCATACAGTGACTTCAAAGGTCGACATTTTTATAGTACCGATATAGTGAGGTCAATAAGTCGTAAAAAAGTGGTCAATCGTGCATATTGGTTAGGATGCGATTTTATTTTATATCCGTGAATAGAGGTCCAATATGGGCACCACAATATACTTTTCCGGGTCGCAAGTCCACCCACCACTAATAAAATTGAAAATATGTATTTGTATGGAAATATTTCAGTGACCGTAAATCTGACTACATTGTGACCAACTACTTTTTAATATACAGAATTTAACATAATTACCTATTAAATACCGAGGTGATACGACGTGGCGAATAACCTTAACTTTATGAGTTTTGAGATTACAAAGTTTTTCATTCATGAATTTACTATTAAATATTCTTCAAGAAACATTGTACATCATACCCTATAGTAGTACCACATAAGTAATAGTACTGCTGTAATCAGCTGGTAAAAAAACAATACAGCCCTTCACCTTGAATTTGTGCTACAGTACCACCAACTTATCTGTGAACTGAATGGTGGCGTGAGTGTTCCAGTCAATCAATAAGTAGACCAATCAAAAAACAGAAAAATACAGAAAATGTGAACTTTATTTTCGGCGGCTGTAGTACCTTTTTTCGTCAGTTCACAGATAAGTCCGACTGACTGTAGTCTAGTAGCGCAGTGGTCAGACGAATGTCAAAGTGTAAATTGTCTTTATTATTTTGTAAGAAGTGAATAAAAATAAAGTAAAAGTGATTTTGTGATCAGTTTAAAGTGTTACATAACATTGCCGTTTCCTAAGCCTTCAGTGTTTTCTTTAGCTATGAGTAACACTACTTGTGATTACTTGAACTATGTGCGTGCAGAGAGACAATAATAGCCTGGCTCGCCCCACATTTGCTCAGACTGGTGATCAATCTCCACTCAATGGGGGTCTTTCCACCAGTGCACAAGCGAGGAGAGGCCTAGCAACCTGAACCCGCAGATGGACCATTATGTACTCGTATGTACCTACTTTTTGTACAACGTGATAGAATACCTAGTAAACAATCATTTAGGGTTGTTAGAAATTTGTAATTTTTACTATTGTAAGGGAATTTAAAATACGATGCATTCAACCATTGTTCTCGTAAACGAATTTACATGCTTGACCGAAACAAACGTGACGTTCAGTGACATGTTAATAAAGTTATCATTTTTTTTAGATAGTCTTTGTTAGTTACTTCGATAATTACGATATAATTTGTAAGTTCGTATAATGATATTTTTTGCTTATTTAATAAATATGATCTGCAACTTAAATTTAACAGCTTATTCCTGTTAACTTACGCTTGCCAGAGATACATTTTATTGTAAAAATATTTGTACATAATGTTAAACATGTTTCATAAAAAAAACAATTTCCTTATATCCCCAACATTTTGGCGGCTAAATGATGTGTTATCTGTTCGGAAATCTATTGTCGATACCAATGCTCAATATCCATACATACTCAATCTGTTCCCAAATTCCCATTTCTATATATAGATATACTTACATCCGCCGCCCTCCTTACGTAATGGGCAGCAATACACATATCTACCTAAGACCCTCGTTTTCTCAATTCTTGCTATCTCAGCTTTTGTTTCTATTAAATCTGTCTAAAACTAGAACACGTATACTGAGTTTGAGGCGAGGACCGAAACCGGTTCAAATTAAACCGGTATTTAATCATTAAAAAAAAACGGTAATAAAGCCTTGTATGTTCATAATAAGCTACATTCGGCGGCAGAAGGATAATGAAATGGTAAAGTATCGGAAATTTAAATATTGCTACATCTATACTGGTTCACCAATGTGATACCAAAACATTTCAACCAAAACAATACCAAAATGATCGAAACAGCTTTCTTTAGATGCATCTCATCGCAACTGAAAGATGATGTCATATCAACACCCATGCAACGAAATTTAAAGGTTATTCGGTCCTTGCCTACAATACGACCTCTGTAGGCAATCCGATCTTATCGCAGGACCTCTGGTTTTATAACTGTTCTGCACAGTTTGCGGCCCTTTGCGACTACAGCTGCTGTATCAACCTTACACCTAATTGAATTATGAACCTCTCGGATGACAAGGTGTACCTCGTGGAAATGGCCTGGCGAGATCAAATACAAGACTGAACTAACTTAGAGTATGGACAATACAGGTCAATTTCAGAACAGGGGTGCTTAGTCGTTTCGCTGACTGCACCGAAATTGTGTTTTGTTTGTGTTGTGTTGCTCTACACTTACTGTCTAACTATTGGCACATATATCCTTGTCTACCTGAACTTCGACCTTTATGTCTCTAACTAGCGACCCGCCCAGGCATCACAAAGGTTTAATTTAGAAAAAAAAAGAGGTGTAAAATGTAGTTCTCGCACACTCGACCTTCACTCCGCTTCGGGGAATAGTTTGACGACATTTTTGTGTTGTGTTGAAATGATTAAATACGGAACATTATATTACATTCATTATAATCGCGCCCACACACCATAATTATAGGAGATACGGGGATATCGCGCCTTTTTTTTAACTTCTGCCTATGGTGGTCAGTTCGGTTTTTGAATAAACTCTCTTTACAATGCCCGTATCTAAGCGAGTTTTCATAGGAAACTTTAATGTTCCAAATTCAAAAAGCTCTCAGTCGGCGGAAGAAATCAATTCTTCCGACATCTTGAACATTTATCGTCATATTTCAACAAATTAACATAAAACAATATCAAACTATACGTATAAATCTTCCTCTTGAATCACTCTATCTATTGATGAAAACCGCATTAAAAACCGTTGCGTAGTTTAAAAATTAAGCGTTACAGACAGACAGCCGGCGGGAAGCGACTTTGTTTTATACTATGTATTGATTATAATACACTTGCGAGCATTGAAACCGGGTCAGCTCCTAATCAGATGTGGTCGAGTAATTAGTGGCGTATTTGTTATGTTTTAATCTACAGGGTGGAGTTTTGAGATGGGGCAGTAAGTACCTTACCTGTTGTAGCTACAATAAAACGTTCTTAAGAGACTGTCCTTAACTCTTGGACATATTTTGACCAGCATTCACAGATTTTGGAAATAAATAACCGCTGCAAGAAAATGGGCCATTTACACAAAATCTTTTTGATGCTAATAGACCCTGTTCCTCGTAAGGATCAAAAGTCTCAATTGGATCAACTGAGGTTAGAGTACCTACTAGAAAATACTGAAAACGACTTTTTCCATATTTTTGTCCGAAATGAACGTGGATTAAGAAAATAAAATTTAGGTGAACCTGATAAATTTTGGAACCACTCACGTCTCCCTGATTGAAGGTTCGCAAATTGAGTGATACCACATCTCAACATAGCTCATAACATGTTTACGATATGCCGTAAAGGATGTGAAGTGCAGTACATCATATCTAGTGTGCTCTCAACTCTTCGCTAGATGACGAGATAAACATTAGTGCTACATTAACTTCAACAAAGTTCCTGTTCTATCGGATAACACTTGTATCACTCATCTCTACTCTTTTAAACCAGAAGTCTCAAGCCTTAACAGGAAGTCCACTTTCTGAAAAATCAGGGAAAGTCAGGGAAGCTCAAGGTGGTCAGGGAAAGTCAGTGAAATCGAGGGGTTCACCTGGAAAGTCTGGCCAAAAATAAGATATTACACTGTTTGCTCCTAACTTTCCCAGTGATTGTAAAATGAGGGATGTATTGCATGATCTAGTTTCTATTAATTGTTTGAGAAGCAAACAATAAATAAACTCATAGCAAAAAAATACAAAATATGAAGGTTATGAAAAGATTAATTTTTAAGATTATATTATTATATCTATATAAAAATGAAGAAAAACTTGCTTTTAAATAAACATGCTTGGTCCTAACCAACCATGACTTTTCCCTGACTTTCTAGGAAAATGAAAAGAGCTGCACTGTTATGTTGCCTTCTGGGAAGTATATCGGCTAACAGTAGCTCATGTCTAAATTAGTCTCCGCAGATTTTAGCATATCCAGGAGAGACATACCGCGTTAATAGAGTGATAGCACCACCTGAACACGGTCGTAACACGGCCGTACTGATGTCATAAACGGTGCCGGCTGAGCAGTGTGAGTGTCAAATGTCTATGTACGTGTAAGACAAGCGATAAAGCTTCATGACAGATTCTGTCGTTAAACTGAATATGGTTTGAATGAAAAGTGCACCTAGGAAATACCACTGTGCACTTTATGTGGAAAGGGCCGAGCAATCAAGCAATCAAGCAGAAAAATCTAATACAGTGAATAATAATTGTATAGATAGATCTTCACAATGTTCACAAGAGATCGATCACACAAACAAAAAAAAAAGAGATAATGCCACACATTGTACTAAAGCTTTTAATATTGTAATTAGTAATTTTCCCATTATCCTGAGTCTTAGAAAAATTAATGAAATAATTTTCTAATAAGATGTTTTCTTTGTTTACAGGTAAGTCTTCGTGAAACTGAAACAGCATCAGAATTGAAAACATCTCAAAAAGTTGTTTGAACTTGTAATAAGCTATCCAAAGCTTCACATTAACGCAAGTCTGACGTTTTCACATTAAACTTACCTAAAGACTTTTAATCACCTGTCTACTTATCCGAGAACTAAGTTTTCAAAGCTTTTCCAAGTTATTTTAACGTTTCAGGAAAATAAGATGGTATAGAATGTTGTCTGCTTAACTTAACTTAAGAAGAGCTTTGGAAGTCTTGTATGCCTAATTGCTTTAGTATTATGATATGTCTTAAGTTATTTATAATTTTCAATATAGATACCTATAAAACAGTACCGTGACACACTGACTGAAAGAAACGCAGCATGAACCTAGAGATTTGAAATTCAGAGGAAACTTTAAGTACCGTAGGCGTGCACAGAGGAAAATTAAATTTATTTATGTGAAATTCCATACCAAGTGAGTGAATGGGTGTGGCAATATTTGCACTTGGCAAGGCCGCAGGTCTCAGTATGTATCTATCTATCTATAATGAAGGTCAGATAAGGTCATAAGAAAATAATACGTATGTAGAGCGAAAATCTAACTTAGGATTCGCCTAAGAGTCTGAATTAATGCCTGCATTTTCGTCTCGTTGGAAACCTGGAGAAAAACGCCAGCTTTTTTTGAAACGATCAAGACTTACTAGAAGGACTGTCAATTAATATCGATGAACAGAAGGAAAGAGGGGTTTGCCCAGCAGTGGGACGATTCAGGCTGGTTTAATAATGTGTATTAATAACACATGATCATTCATTGTTTGCTTTCACTTTCTCGGACATTTGGTTTAAGATCAAGTAAACGGTAAATATTAACGTTATTTTTCTATAACAGGTGAACCTTCATGATGAATACATCTCCACGACTCCACGAAACCTTTCAACCCTGTATCCTCAGCGCACCAGCCGCCTCAATCCAACGACCACCTCGCTAGATTACTTTCTCCATTCTTATCCATATTTCCTGAAGAATATATTGCCTAATAAAATACTCATCCAACCTTTCTGAAAACTCAATTAATCCTGATCCATTCTCGTCTTCCTATTTTGTTTTCTGACACAAAAAGATAGTGAAAACAAAGCTTAACAGATTTATTACAACTGTTACTCTGTATAGTAGTGTGATATTAAATTAAAAATCATGCTAGTGATTATGCACTAGGTCATGTCCATAAGATGGTCACAACTTCAGATCAAAATAGGTTAACCGAACTTAGATGAATCTATGTTGGGTTGGGCAGCATTCGGTAAGCTTCGTCAAGTCTTCTCGTTGTCCATACCACAGTGCCTGAAGACAAAAGTCTTCAATCAGTGCGTCCTACCAGTCATGGCCTACGGTGCCGAAACGTGGACACTCACGGTCAAACTAGTCAACAAATTTAAGGTCGCTCAGCGAGCTGTGGAGAGAGCTATGCTTTTTTGTGGAGCATAGCTCTCTCCACAGTCTGTGGAGAGAGTTTCTCTGAAGGACAAGATTCATAATGAAGATATCCGACGGTGAACCCTCGACATAGCTCAAAGGATAAGCAAACTGAAGTGGCAGTGGGCTGGTCACATATCCCGAAGAACTAAACTAGACTAAATTTCGTTCAATGTAATATAAACCTTGTCGACTTTGTAACAAGGTCTTTTTGCCCCTGGTCTTTTTGTTTTTTTTTTTTATCTATTCTAAACTTACTTCAATTAAGCTGCACCGCTTAAAATAAAGTAATTAAAACAGGTTTTTAACACTCTGTCTAACAGCGTTTGGATAAATTCGGACTCGTTCTGAGACAGCGTTTGGACAAATCTGGACTCTCGCCGCGTGGAAATAAAGTTGATTTTACGCTGACAGGCTTTAGTGATAGTTTAGTGAGTGAGGTTTAGATGTCTGGGAAAAAAAATACGAATCTAACAAGGTTTATATTACATTTGAAGAAATTAAGTTTAGTTTAGGGGATGTCTGAATCGCTACCATTGTGGACCTATTTATCGGGAACATTTGCAAGTTTAAATTGTCGGTCGTTACTCTGTGTTATTTTAAAATATGTATTTTTTTTTAATTACTATCTGATTTGCAATTATTATTATTATTGAATGAATTAGCTTATTAAACCGAATTATCGAGCGATAAGACCGCCTATTGTGACACTTTATTATTAATTTTGTTTTTTTAGTTGTAAGATTTTTATTTGTGTGTTTCAATAAAAAGTTATCTATATATATCTATCTATTTACAATTTAAAAATGATTATGTTTTATATATAATGAACTTCTTTTTTTGGTATAGAATTGAATTTATTATTTTATGTTTTTATAATTGTTTTAACTCGATTTTTTATTTTTAATGCATGTAGTCTTCGTCTATAACTATGATGGCACTAAGTTGTTTTACTTTATGTTGATTTGTTCGTTTTAATGTACGCAACATGATAATATGGATTTCCGTAAAGTAACGCCTGAGTCTATCAACAAAATTATAGAAGTATGCCGTTTATTGATGTGTAATTTCTTTCCGCTCGCTTTCTTGCAATCTGTGGAAGTGATTTCGTGAAAAGTGTTAAACAATGTGTACAACAGTGTTAAAGCGTTACCCTGTAATGTATGGGAGTGATTTCGTGAAAAGTGTTAAACAGTGTAAAACGTTGCCCTGCAATCTGTGGGAGTGATTTTGTGAAAAGTGTTAAACAATATGTTAAACAGTGTAAAGCGTTACCCTGTAATCTATGGGAGTGATTTCGTGAAAAGTGTTAAACAGTGTAAAACGTTACCCTGCAATCTGTGGGAGTGATTTTGTGAAAAGTGTTAAACAATATGTTAAACAGTGTAAAGCGTTACCCTGTAATCTATGGGAGTGATTTCGTGAAAAGTGCTAAACAGTGTAAAACGTTACCCTGTGATCTATGGAAATGATTTCGTGAAAAGTGTTAAACAGTGTAAATCGTAAACAAATAAATCAAATCATATTATGATGATGATGTCAGATATTACATATCATATGCGACTCGCTGGTTTTTTGTAATCCATTCCATCACATTTAATTAAGATTGCAGACGTCTCACGATTCTGATCTTCACGAAACCTATCAACATTCCCACTGTTCTAGCACAAAGTTATAATGTGTCTCTGAAAACCGTAGTGCCACCAAGCCTTATACGGAGTGTTGGTGTATTGAAGTAAGTCTGTAATGCCAATACTCCACCGTATTAATTAATTTATGAAAATAGCGTCGTGTCGGACTGAATGTATTTTAATTAAAATAATGTTTGCGGGTGCGACCACGATACTTTCTCGTAGACAGTAGGGAAGTTTATAAGATAGTGTAAGTAGGATTCTATCGAACTGAAGGCAACATTTCGCACTATTTAATGTTCATGAGGAGCTATACTCACTTTTAATAACTTTATTTGTCTATGTCATATCTCCAACTTCAGGTGTTTTTGCTCTCCTGGTACTTAGAAATACTTTTTTAAAATATAATCACACTATTTTTTTATGTTATATCTCCAACTTCGTATGTGTTTCTGTTCTCCTGGTATTTTGAAATACTTTTTTTATATATAATCACAATAAATAATGTTCATGGGGAGGTATACTCACTTTTAATAATTTGTCTATGTCATATCTCCAACTTCAGGTGTTTTTGCTCTCCTGGTACTTAGAAATACTTTTTTAAAATATAATCACACTATTTTTTTATGTTATATCTCTAACTTCGTATGTGTTTCTGTTCTCGTGGTATTTTGAAATACTTTTTTTTATATATAATCACAATAAATAATGTTCATGGGGAGGTATACTCACTTTTAATAACTTTATTTGTCTATGTCACATCTCCAAATTCAGGTGATTCTGCTCTGCTGGTACTTAGAAATACTTTTTTAAATATAATCACACCATTTAATGTTCATGGGGAGGTATACTCAAATTTAATAACAATATTTGTCAATATCATATCTCCAATTTCTTAAGTGTTTCTGCTCTCCTGGTATTTAGAAATACTTTCTTTAGTATAATCACACCATGTAATGTTTGTTCATGGGGAGGTATAATCACTTTTAATAATAACTTTATTTGTCAACTTTGTATCTCCAACTTCTTAAGTGTTTATGCTCTCCTGGTACTTAGAAACTTCTTTTTTTTTCAAACCTTGTATAAAACGATATATTTTTTTCCCTATTTCGGGGTCATAAGTGTGCCCTATGTGTTAATCCAGGATATAAGCTATCCTGGTACCATATTTCATCCAAATCCGTTTAGCTGTTCGAGCCTGAAGGAGCAACACACACACACACACACACACACACACAAACACACACACACACACACACACACACACACACACACACATATATATATTCATGGAACGATATGATCGAATATAGGAGTTTGTTTTAATGGCTAGATGACACGTAACAATGACGACACGTTTAACAAAATCTAGCTTGCAAACTTCGTAGCAATTACATTAGCAAGATGCCTGTAACATTTTAATTAGTGCCTGTCATGTTAAGTTAAATGCATAAGCTTGTATGCAAGGGAAACAACTGAATTGTATGTACAACTATTAAACCGAATCACTACCACTACTCACAATATAGCGTGACCGCAGGGCAGAGGGGCGGCGATGACCAGCGTGGCGAGGGGCGGTAACTACAGATTGTTTCTGATTAACACTCGTCCTTCAGGCGAGCCCTACCCTCATTAATAAACTGTTAACGGATACGCCTCGAGCCGGACACTGGATTTCTAGTTTCAGAAATGTAATTGGCTCTATCGCCTAATTGGATGGAACAATATTTCGTAGACGTAATAGTAGGCATTTAAGGAAGGGCATATAATAACTATTACTAGTAAGAGTGAAAAGTAGAGACGATGATGACGCAGTTTCATTGAAAATATATAAAAAAGTAGAGTAAAGAAATGGAAATGGAATGAAAAAATGAAATGGAGAAAATGGAATGGATGGAATGGTATATGTAATGGAAATACCACCGAACGCAATCAATTAGATACATTCGATTTCCGACGTACACAGAGAGTGTTTATTTTAACTGGGACCCTATGGGGAAATCCGAACTCTAAGGAGATACGGGGCAACTGTCTTAGGAACCATTAGGTCTACATGTAAGGCTGTAATGGCATGTGGGTTGTCCAAACTGTTTCCTGGAGTAGTTAGCTAGTTATGTTTTGTTTTAGTGTTAGGAAACTTGTCTTAGGAACCATTAGGTCTACATGTAAGGCTGTAATGGCATGTGGGTTGTCCAAACTGTTTCCTGGAGTAGTTAGCTAGTTATGGTGTGTTTTAGTGTTAGGAATCTTGTCTTAGGGACCATTAGGTCTACATGTAAGGCTGTAATGGCATGTGGGTTGTCCAAACTGTTTCCTGGAGTAGTTAGCTAGTTATGTTTTGTTTTAGTGTTAGGAAACTTGTCTTAGGAACCATTAGGTCTACATGTAAGGCTGTAATGGCATGTGGGTTGTCCAAACTGTTTCCTGGAGTAGTTAGCTAGTTATGTTTTGTTTTAGTGTTAGGAAACTTGTCTTAGGAACCATTAGGTCTACATGTAAGGCTGTAATGGCATGTGGGTTGTCCAAACTGTTTCCTGGAGTAGTTAGCTAGTTATGGTTTGTTTTAGTGTTAGGAAACTTGTCTTAGGAACCATTAGGTCTACATGTAAGGCTGTAATGGCATGTGGGTTGTCCAAACTGTTCCCTGGAGTAGTTAGCTAGTTATGTTTTGTTTTAGTGTTAGGAAACTTGTCTTAGGAACCATTAGGTCTACATGTAAGGCTGTAATGGCATGTGGGTTGTCCAAACTGTTTCCTGGAGTAGTTAGCTAGTTATGGTTTGTTTTAGTGTTAGGAAACTTGTCTTAGGAACCATTAGGTCTACATGTAAGGCTGTAATGGCATGTGGGTTGTCCAAACTGTTTCCTGGAGTAGTTAGCTAGTTATGTTTTGTTTTAGTGTTAGGAAACTTGTCTTAGGAACCATTAGGTCTACATGTAAGGCTGTAATGGCATGTGGGTTGTCCAAACTGTTTCTTGGAGTAGTTAGCTAGTTATGTTTTGTTTTAGTGTTAGGAAACTTGTCTTAGGAACCATTAGGTCTACATGTAAGGCTGTAATGGCATGTGGGTTGTCCAAACTGTTTCCTGGAGTAGTTAGCTAGTTATGTTTTGTTTTAGTGTTAGGAAACTTGTCTTAGGAACCATTAGGTCTACATGTAAGGCTGTAATGGCATGTGGGTTGTCCAAACTGTTTCCTGGAGTAGTTAGCTAGTTATGTTTTGTTTTAGTGTTAGGAAACTTGTCTTAGGAACCATTAGGTCTACATGTAAGGCTGTAATGGCATGTGGGTTGTCCAAACTGTTTCCTGGAGTAGTTAGCTAGTTATGTTTTGTTTTAGTGTTAGGAAACTTGTCTTAGGAACCATTAGGTCTACATGTAAGGCTGTAATGGCATGTGGGTTGTCCAAACTGTTTCCTGGAGTAGTTAGCTAGTTATGGTTTGTTTTAGTGTTAGGAAACTTGTCTTAGGAACCATTAGGTCTACATGTAAGGCTGTAATGGCATGTGGGTTGTCCAAACTGTTTCCTGGAGTAGTTAGCTAGTTATGTTTTGTTTTAGTGTTAGGAAACTTGTCTTAGGAACCATTAGGTCTACATGTAAGGCTGTAATGGCATGTGGGTTGTCCAAACTGTTTCCTGGAGTAGTTAGCTAGTTATGGTTTGTTTTAGTGTTAGGAAACTTGTCTTAGGAACCATTAGGTCTACATGTAAGGCTGTAATGGCATGTGGGTTGTCCAAACTGTTTCCTGGAGTAGTTAGCTAGTTATGTTTTGTTTTAGTGTTAGGAAACTTGTCTTAGGAACCATTAGGTCTACATGTAAGGCTGTAATGGCATGTGGGTTGTCCAAACTGTTTCTTGGAGTAGTTAGCTAGTTATGTTTTGTTTTACTGTTAGGAAACTTGTCTTAGGAACCATTAGGTCTACATGTAAGGCTGTAATGGCATGTGGGTTGTCCAAACTGTTTCCTGGAGTAGTTAGCTAGTTATGTTTTGTTTTAGTGTTAGGAAACTTGTCTTAGGAACCATTAGGTCTACATGTAAGGCTGTAGTGGCATGTGGGTTGTCCAAACTGTTTCCTGGAGTAGTTAGCTAGTTATGTTTTGTTTTAGTGTTAGGAAACTTGTCTTAGGAACCATTAGGTCTACATGTAAGGCTGTAATGGCATGTGGGTTGTCCAAACTGTATCCTGGAGTAGTTAGCTAGTTATGTTTTGTTTTAGTGTTAGGAAACTTGTCTTAGGAACCATTAGGTCTACATGTAAGGCTGTAATGGCATGTGGGTTGTCCAAACTGTTTCCTGGAGTAGTTAGCTAGTTATGTTTTGTTTTAGTGTTAGGAAACTTGTCTTAGGAACCATTAGGTCTACATGTAAGGCTGTAATGGCATGTGGGTTGTCCAAACTGTATCCTGGAGTAGTTAGCTAGTTATGTTTTGTTTTAGTGTTAGGAAACTTGTCTTAGGAACCATTAGGTCTACATGTAAGGCTGTAATGGCATGTGGGTTGTCCAAACTGTTTCCTGGAGTAGTTAGCTAGTTATGTTTTGTTTTAGTGTTAGGAAACTTGTCTTAGGAACCATTAGGTCTACATGTAAGGCTGTAATGGCATGTGGGTTGTCCAAACTGTTTCCTGGAGTAGTTAGCTAGTTATGTTTTGTTTTAGTGTTAGGAAACTTGTCTTAGGAACCATTAGGTCTACATGTAAGGCTGTAATGGCATGTGGGTTGTCCAAACTGTTTCCTGGAGTAGTTAGCTAGTTATGTTTTGTTTTAGTGTTAGGAAACTTGTCTTAGGAACCATTAGGTCTACATGTAAGGCTGTAATGGCATGTGGGTTGTCCAAACTGTATCCTGGAGTAGTTAGCTAGTTATGTTTTGTTTTAGTGTTAGGAAACTTGTCTTAGGAACCATTAGGTCTACATGTAAGGCTGTAATGGCATGTGGGTTGTCCAAACTGTTTCCTGGAGTAGTTAGCTAGTTATGTTTTGTTTTAGTGTTAGGAAACTTGTCTTAGGAACCATTAGGTCTACATGTAAGGCTGTAATGGCATGTGGGTTGTCCAAACTGTTTCCTGGAGTAGTTAGCTAGTTATGGTTTGTTTTAGTGTTAGGAAACTTGTCTTAGGAACCATTAGGTCTACATGTAAGGCTGTAATGGCATGTGGGTTGTCCAAACTGTTTCCTGGAGTAGTTAGCTAGTTATGTTTTGTTTTAGTGTTAGGAAACTTGGACGCATTTGTATGCTGCAAGGTTTAGGCAATATTGAACTTTTATTAAATATTTAGCTTAATTAAGAAGACTACAATGACCAAACTAAGTAATCACTAAGTATGACCATGTGTCTCAATTTTGTGTTAAGCTCAAGTGGCTCCCTATTCGCCTTCGCCGGAATACTCATATCCCTTCTCTTCTCTACAATATACTGTTTAATCCCTCTTCTCCAAGAAATCTTTAGGAACGATTTGAATTTCTGCATTGCTCAAATCCCCGCTTCCTACGGTCATCAGAAAATCTCCTAAAGTTTCCTTTGCATAAAAGCTCTTACTATAATAAGTATCTTTCACTGTACAAGCAATACCGGTTCCTGTAAGAAAAGCACAATCGTTGCAAAGTTTCAAACATCAGGTTAAGAATGTTTACTTGTCATCATTGTAATTTTTCACTTTTGGCTGAAACTATCTATACCTCATGTATATTATTTATGTACCTACCATAATATTTTTTTTAGTTTATTATAATGTTTATATATTTACTAGTTTTACATAAAACCATCATCAACATAAACATCGCTTTTTACATATTTATTAGTATATCTTGTTATTTATATTTTGTTCAAATTCATTTTTGTTTTATTTGTTTGTAATTTATTTTCTTTCTTTTTTGGGTATTACACTCAAACTTTGCACACCAACAACTGCCTCTATTATATAGTCATGTGTCTCAATATAGTCTACGGTTGCCTGGAAGAGATCGCTGCTTAGCGATAAGGCCGCCGATTGTACTATATTATTAAGTTTATTTTTGTTTGTAAGTGTTTCATTTGGTGCAATAAAGTGTTATCTACAATATAGTTACTCAAATATTATGGTGCACAAATAGATGTTAAGCACATGAAGTTCCTGGGTACCTACGTAGATTCAAACTTGAATTGGAAAGTCCTTATTGACGAAACAGCCAACCGTTTGAGTCGATTTGTATATGCACTACGTCGCTTAACAGAGGTATCCTCTCTTGACTCTGCCTTAAAAGCATACCAAGGATATGTCTGCGCTGTTCTTCGATATGGGATTCTTCTATGGGGAAACTCAACTGACATAAATAGGATTTTCGTAATACAGAAGAAATGTATCAGAGTAATGTGTAGAGCTGATAGTTTGGATTCATGTGAACCACTGTTTAAGAAGTTAAAGTTACTATCTCTTCCTTGCATCTATATAGAACGGTTGGCTTTGTTTGTTAGGGATAATGCAGTATTTTTTAGAAAAAAAACAGGTGTTTCTCAAGAGGCAATTGTGATAAAAAAAAGGAAAGCTTTTTATGTCTAAATTCAGAGTAACCCTTACGAAAATAAAGCCATTTGTATGGCCATCAAAGTCTTTAAAGCCCTTCCTGATGACCTGAAGGATTTGCCTATTGCTGTTTTTATTCTATGAAAGATTTCTTTAAATATTGTAACCAACGTGGTCAGAATTGACATAATTAATATTTTTTTGTCATTTTATAAATTTGAGACATATTGATAAGCTCTGACTCTGTTGTATATATATATTTTTGTTTTATATGTAAATAATATGTGTATGTGTTAATTTATATAGTATTATTAATGGAATAATTAGCTGATTATTCAAATTTTCAAATTCAAATTCATTTATTAATAATTTGTAACATTACAGTAAGAACCAACGCGTTACAAATACCGTCAAAAATATTTAAAAGTCAAAAGCAATAAATTGCACAATTATTAATGTTATGTGTGATAATAATAATAATAAATTAATTTGTTAACATAAAAATGTGAACAAAAAACATTACATTATATTTTTAGGATAATGCTATCCTAGTTATACAAAAATATATATGGTCAAAATAAGTATACAATGTCAAATTATATTATTGTAAATAACTACACATTCACACTAGATTTCCTTGCATTCATCTCGCACATTCTTTTGCATTCATTCATCAGACAGGCTATCCCACTCGCGAACAGGTCGCAGTGTGGAGCTGAGGCGAGTACGGCGTTCAGCAGGGAGCGCGCGCGCTCCGCCGGGCTCTGGCGGCGCTGGACTTTGCGGCCCGCCGCGCGCGCCATTAGGCACGGGGTGCGCGGCCGCAGGCGAGATGTCGTTAGTATATTTGGTACAGATAGCCTCAGGAAAACTTCTATGAGAGCTACGCAGTCTATTTTGCCTCTGAATAGTCCTAGAGCGAATTTGGCTAACGCGAGGGACCTTCTGGCCTCTAACGTTTCATACCCCAATTGGCCTTGAATAAAAAGAGTGGGATACATATAAGGGTAGTAACTGTAGGTCTTCTTGTATAGGCTACGCAAAAACCTCTTCTGTATTCGCTCCAGCATAAGAATATATTTATCCTTTTGCGGGCTCCAGACTACTGTATTCGTCTCCAGAATACTTCGCACAAGGGCAGCGTAAAGTGTACGTGTAGCGTCGACGGACAACGGGGCCGCGTTCCGGAGCACGAACCCCAGCCGGCGATGTGCCGCGTCCGTGACGCGCGCCGCGTGCTCGCGTAGCGTTAGCTCGGGGTTGAACCACACGCCGAGGTCGCGCACGCACTGCACGCGCGCCACCGGCGCGTCCCCTACCCGATACTCGTGGTGCCGCGCACTGAGGGTTGAAGTGGAGTCGGTTGGCTACACTCCACGCGTACACCGCGTCGATGTCACGCTGGAGCGCGCATGATCTTCGGGGGTTCTGCACGCCTTCACCAGCTTGACGTCATCAGCAAAAATCAGAACGGTTGCTTCGTGCACCACTTCCGGAAGGTCGTTTATTAGGAGCACAAATAGAAAAGATCCTAAATTAGATCCTTGGCTTATACCCGAGCGTGTTGGCTAGTAATCGGATACGTGTGCTCCGTATTTGACAGACTGTCGCCTATCCGATTGGTAACTGGAAAACATTTTAAGAAGTCCGGGAGTGAAGCCCATCGAACCTAGCTTTATCAAAACGATTGTTCAAATTTTGAAACGTTTCGTGCCGTACTAGAAACTTATAGTCAACATAATAGTTTTATGTAGTGAAAACATGTGAAACCCCTGGCGATCTGACAGACATTTGGTTCCAACAGGACGGCGCCACCTGTCATACCGACAGAAAGCAGTTTGAAATGACAATTTAGCGGGTTCTTAATTTTAACATTTGTGGTCTCTCGTATTCGCGCTGCTATTCGAGGGCCAGGGGGTCATTTGAATGACGGTGTTTACCATACATAATACCACAGATAAAGAATAAAAAAAAACTCATCGTCAGCCTATACTTAGGTATTGTCCACTGCTGGACGTAGGGCTGTCCTAATACACGTTCTCTCGCCATAACGCATGCTTATTCAAAAGGCAGGTACGAGTAAGTTATCTAACAGCAAAAGCAGTATAGGCAGATAAGTTTGTTATCTAACAATGTACGCATACATACCGTCTGAACGTACAGTTTAGTAAACACAATCATCGAAAGCAGGTTAAAAAACGTGTTGTAGAATTAGGCTAAAGAATAATACAGAACGCTCCATCCTACTCGTATCTCTTACGAAAACAATCTATCCAGCAGAAAAGCCGCCTTTTAAAAACAATAACGCCCTACAAAGAGATGCTAAGGGCGTATAAAGCCAATATTTGTCCATCGACCCCCTGAGAGCAGAAAGTGTACGCAAGCTATTATGTCGAGAGGATCGAGTGTGTGCGAACTGACGGAAAAACTCAATGTCCCGGGAGTGTTTGTGAAGGATTATATCGCAAACCGATTAACGCCAGTCAGTGCTACTGCTGTCACAACTTTAGTAGTCTTGATTATTTGGTGGACAGAAATTGTCTTTTTTTTGCCAAATATTGAGTCTGCGCTCGCGGGAATCAAGGCTATGATTGACTCGGAAGAGGCATTTTTTAGGTCTGCGACACTACATTTGTGCGATAATTCTTTAAAATCGACATCAAAGGTATTTACTAAAAAAAAAGAAATTTATATGGGACGACACTACTACTCTTTTAAATAATAGATCATCGCAATTGGTTTTCTCTCGCGGAGAAGGGAGCGATCCTCCACCTTTTGGAAATCGTTTGGCTCGCAGGATTCAGCGCGTTTTGTTTTTAAATTCGACAAGTACCAAACTTAATGGTTTGATCAATATCTATCTAAAAAAAACGTTGAAATGAACGTTTTTTACACAACTGACATAGTTACATCACATTGACCAACATTGATTTCGATCTAAAGAACTTAATTATTTTACCTACAAAGGAAGTTACCCGGAGTCACGTTATACTCATTTCACCACACATGTTTCATTTATATTCTGTTCATAAAATATTATTAATAGCAATATTTAATGAAACACTTGAATGAAAGTATACAATGGCTGAAGTGTGACGCTGCAGATTATCCCCATTCTGTCTGGAAATGTCACCGAGCGACTTCAACTTTCTGCTTTCAACACCCGCGGACTTAAAACTAACTTTATCACTTAGTAGCAAGAGATATTGTTGCATAACAAGTTGGCTAAGTGTTTATGCGTCCGTCATTAGGGAAATGTCAAGATGTCGTGTTTCGCGAAGAGTGGCGCCGAGACGAAGATGACAACTGCTGGAAATTGTGGGTAGGTATGGAGACGCTTGTTAATGTCTACATGATGGTGTTTGGGGGTTTTATACGTCTAACAAAACTTATGTCGGCTGATATTGTCGCTCATCGAACTACGTCAAAGGCCGTACATGAACTGACAGCTATCTACAGAATTCGAGCATTTTTTTTGGATTCCATGCAATATATGGGTGTTATTTTATTTTAGGCACATTTTGTCTTTTTTTAACTTTATAATATTAGTGTCTTAATTTACCAACTAATTATTACATAAAATATTTGTACAAGCTTTATGTCATTAAAGGTTTATATTATAGGTATTTAAAAGTAAAATAAATGTTATTTTAAAAATGTTATCTTTTATGTTTCTGTTGACATTCCTTCTCTGAAGCAATATGAGAACCTCAAACTTTAAATTAAATTTATATCCAAATACGCCCCGGGTGCAGCGACGACACTTTGACTTTCAAGTATTCATCTAAATCTAGAACACTCCACGTCTTGTTTTTGTCTACTTTTGAATAACGCTGTGAATACGTTACAATTAAGGAAATGATTATGAATACATTATTGATTAAGCTAGTGCTTTCAGCCCGCGGATTCGTCTGTGTGCAGAATTGAAATTGTTGAAACTTGTCATATACCTTGTATCGGAGGACATGAAAGGTACATGAAAAGGACATGAAAGGATAACACCTAGCTAATCACCACACACACACACACACCACATTACGGCGAAGGGCGAGTTAATATTAGTTTTTTTTCTTATAAATGTCTAGTTTTGTTTGTTTGTATATTCTCGCTGCAACTCCGACATATTTCTCAGGAGACTAGCTGAAGCTTAAGACATTAGAACCTTTGAAGGCGAGCGAACGCACACATTGCATATCGCTAGGTGAGTGCATTTAGAGCCAATGGTTTTAAAAGATGGTTACATTAATACTATTTTTATTAACCCTCGAACTCTAAAAGAGAGGAGTGTTATAAGTTTAAGGTGTGTATGTATGTATGTATGTATGTATCATTGAAGATGCGGGGTTCGGAGGTTATATATTTTTTAATGTCTGCTTGTTTTAAATTGCTTCGCTTATATCCACCTCCTTTATATTAATAGTGCATTGGATGGATTACAGATTATTTATAAATTGCTTCGCTTATATCCACCTCTTTTATATTAATAGTGCATTGGATGGATTACAGATTATTTATAAATTGCTTCGCTTATATCCTCCTCCTTTATATTAATAGTGCATTGGATGGATTACAGATTATTTATAAATTGCTTCGCTTATATCCACCTCCTTTATATTAATAGTGCATTGGATGGATTACAGATTATTTATAAATTGCTTCGCTTATATCCACCTCCTTTATATTAATAGTGCATTGGATGGATTACAGATTATTTATAAATTGCTTCGCTTATATCCACCTCCTTTATATTAATAGTGCATTGGATGGATTACAGATTATTTATAAATTGCTTCGCTTATATCCACCTCCTTTATATTAATAGTGCATTGGATGGATTACAGATTATTTATAAATTGCTTCGCTTATATCCACCTCCTTTATATTAATAGTGCATTGGATGGATTACAGATTATTTATAAATTACTCTTGGTTTAAAATAACAGAAAATAAAATGACAAATCTTAGTTGAGCTAGTCTTGAGGCAGGTTTTTTGACATAAATATAAGATATCTTATATGAACCCAGTAACCAAAACGGTCAGTTGCCGTAAATCTGTTTTCGTTGTAATAAATTTCTTCAATCTTGTATCTCTTTACCGTGAACGATTAATAATATAATTATATAATATAATTGAATAATTTTTCGCTAGCCTTACCTATCTGGTAATTCTCGCATAGCTAGAATACGCAGATGACAGCTTGGTTTGCGATGTTCCTACCGCTACGACTAATTTATTATTATGCAATGAAATATAAAATAGATTGCTTGTCGTATGAGCTAGTGCTGCCCTCTGGTGTCAGGCCACCGAGGGCTCTGACATGGCCTAACGACTGCATTAATCAATAACAGCCGGGATCGACAGCTTAACATAACGTGACCTCCGAAGCACGGAGCGATGGCAACTTAACATAAATTAGAAAAGCCATTGGTCTAACGCGCATTAGTAAGTATACCGGTATATATATATATATATATATATATATATATATATATATTCTATTATTCTGTGCACGAATTGAGTTTTCTATTCCGTGAACAGACCCAACCCTATCTTAAAATCAAGATAGCACATGTCTGAAAGTCCTGAAATAAGCCATAACATCAATTCCGGCATCGCCGGCTCAATTATGTAAATTTATTCCATAGGTACCTATCGGGGCCTGAGTTACGACGTTTGCTTCCCGGCTGCTACTACTGAACTCAAGGACCTCTGCGTCACGCGTACCTCGATTCTTTGTGGCATAGGAATAAAATAATTATTGTAACTTTTACCATAACAATAAGTAATAAGTGTTATTACTATTACACAAGCTTGTGCGGATCGATCTTGCCCGTCTACTATGTGTGAGGGTTAAAGTCCTAGTACCAGTAATTGACGTGGACACGTGGAAGCTATTGTTCACTTGAGGAATACTAACATGCTTTTGCTTCATGTTTGCAATCACGAAATTGAATAAAGGTACAATATTTTTTATGATTTAGCATTAACGCCTGCTTAGCGAGTACATCTATACTTATAATATTTATTTATTTATTTAAATTTACATTATCATTACAGACAAATCTAATGCGACAATGTACTTAATTACTAACACATTTAAGGGCAGCATCAGTGAATTTCACCAAAGTACATGTGAAAATGTCTAAATCGCTGTGTTCAGCATTAATTATATTCAATAGCCGAAGAGCCCGGGTAAATGGTGCTTGGTGAAGCACATTGGTTCTACTGAATGGCACTGCAAACAGTTTGCGACAACGCGCTCGTATATAGTTGTTTGGTACGTTCAACTTCAAGCACATCAGTATTTGAGGATTGTGTATCATACCTCGTAACAATTTAAATAAATAAGTAAGCAATAAAAGGTCCCTCCTGACCTCCAGCCTATAATATCCTACCATTCCTAGGACGAAAAGAGTAGGATACATTAGGGGGTAGAAAGGATAAACCCCATATTGCTTAAGATACAGGAAACGTGTAAATTTGTTCTGAATTTTCTATATTTAGATTCATGGGGACTCCATATCATTGCACTACATTCTAACCTACTTCTCACCAAAGCGTTGTATAATGCTTTAATGGCATTAAGGTTTTGGAAGCTCTGAGATTGTCTAAGTATAAAGCCTAGGTTCTTGAATGCTTGTTTACATATGTTTACAATGTGATTACGAAACCTTAATTCCGAATCTACCTGTACGCCAAGATCCTTCACAGAAGTGACACGAGCCATGACAGCTGCATCCACTCTGTAACTAAACATAAGAGAGTTTTTAGCCTTAGTATAAGACATAACGGAACACTTATATACGTTAAAGTATAACTTATTGGCCTGGCTCCATCGGAAAACGCTTTCTATATCCTCCTGTAGCCGTTTACAATCTTCCATGCCTCTGACCTTTAATACTAACTTGAGGTCATCAGCAAACAGTAGACACAATGAATGTTTGATTATGTTTGGTAAATCATTTATCATAATCACAAATTCAAGAGGTCCAAGATTTGAACCTTGACTGACCCCAGAGTTCGTGAAATAGGGTTCCGAAACACATCCGCCATATTCGACATACTGCCGTCTTCCACGCAAATAGCAACAGAAAAAATCTAATAGCCCCGGAGTGAAACCCATCAGTGCCAGCTTCATTAGAAGAACGTCATTATCAACGGTGTCGAAAGCCTTCCTGAAGTCAAATTACGCTGCATCCACCTGCACTCCGTCGTCCATAGCAGAAGCTGCGTACGTCATAAAACATAACCTGGCCGTAGCACGACCTGTCCGTGCTACGGACAGGTCGGAAACCGTGCTGGGCGTCAGATAACTGCGCATTTATCTGCGAGTAAATACTCTGATGCAGAATGGTTTCGAAGACCTTCCCGAACGACGACAGCACTGCTATTGGCCTGTAACCCTCCACGTCTGAACCGCACCCACTTTTGGGTACAGGGATCACGCGAGTAAGTTTCCATTCATCCGGATATGTGTGCGATTGGAGAAGTAAATTAAAAATGTGTTGTAGTGACTTTGCCAAAACTTGCCCACAATCCTTCACCACGAATGCACACAACCGTCTCTTTCTTATCCGCGCTAGGCGATTTTCGACAGACCCTTGTTACATCAGTTGACCCACTCACTCCAGTTTTAATGCCTGAGCGTGCTGTCGCTCTCTTTGCACGCTCGGTTACACTCGGTGATGATCTGGTCGAAGGCTGTTGCGTTACCAATTCCACCTCGGCAAACTTCGCGACGCCACTCGTCGCACACATCGAAGAAATTATTGTTTGAACCTTATCCGAGAGAACTGCAATTACCCTCTTTTGTTCGATAATAGTAGAAGACATCTCATTAATAACTTTTTGTTGATCATCGAGTTTCTTGTCTTGCGCCTCAATTAGGGTCGATTGCTCCGTAATTTTGCTAGTTAACATAGCTATATCATTGACCACTTCGGCTAACATAGATTCACTCTCCGAGTTAGGCATTTTCACCTTTATAAGCAATAAATTTGATGGCAACTTAAAAACACGTTCGAGCTACTTGCTACTCACACACGCTAATATAATAAAGCAATAAGTATATAAAGTCTGTAAAAAGAAGATAATTAAAAAGAAAATGGTCTAGGGTACTTAAAATAAGCTATTGTTTTTTTTAAATCATATTTGTCTGTTTCTTTGTCTGTATGTTTGATCGCGCATAAAGAAAAACTACTGGATCGATTGCGATGCAGTTTTCACTGTTGGATAGCTTAGGGTTAGACTTAAAAACTGGGGTACTTGGTATCTCAATCCGATGTTTAGATGCCGAGCAATCGATAAAAACTATTTCACGGCTGAAGGAGTTTCGATCAAATGTTGGACATTGGTAGTTTAGGTGCTGGAATAGCACATGAGTACTTATAATCTAGAGAAATGACCACGCGCGTGAAGATGCGGGCGCAGCTAGTATAGTATAATTTTGATCACAGACGGTATTTGAACCCGCATTATCCATGTCTACGCCTTTGACCAATTCGGCTACCATGTCACTACATCATTATCCAAACTTTTCCTTCAGTTTCCGGGGCTAAATTGATTAAAGACACGTACAGCTCAGAGACGGATGATGCGGGTTCGAATTACTTCCGTGATACAATTTTTTTAATTTATAATATTATACGAAATGTAGTATTTTGATAATTATTAACGTCAGCCGGAAGTCGTCCACTGCTGTCCATAGAACGCCACAATGAGCGGTTGCTAGCTGGTAGCATCCGTTCTTACAAAGTCGTCGGTCCATCTCGTAGGAGTCCATCCTACGCTCCGTCTTGTATTTTGACGCAGATTGCGCGTCCGCCCCGCGCAACCTGCGTCCCCGCTCCCTCTGTGGTCAATGTAAGGGTTCATAACGCGAACTAGACAACTACAGTGAGTTCAAGATTGCTTCGTTAAGTTAGAACCAGCTACAGTATATAAATATCCAGAATATATCAAGAGTCTTTGTAATTATTCGTGGGAAATTCTTTATGTGAGTGCAAACATAGATTTTTAAGTGTTGATTCTCACTTGTTCAGTCAAACTTTATATCGTATCGCTTAAAAAAGTTATTTTGATAAATAAATTAGATACTTCTCGTATCTAATTTATTTATCAAAATATATTTTTTTATCTAACGGGTATTACAACATTTTGACAATAATGATAATTGATAACACGTTTAATTTAATGTCAATAAGTAAATATGTACTTCAATTACCATAAATTAATTTTCTAGACTTTTCCATGACATTGAATTGAATTTAAATAATTTCATAGACAATGTTTATCTATAATTAGCTTTGGCTGCGGCTTTGCCCGAGTGGGATATAAGGATGATTGAAGTTATTCTATAATTAGCTGTGGCTGCGGCTTTGCCCGAGTGGGATATAAGGATGATTGAAGTTATTCTATAATTAGCTGTGGCTGCGGCTTTGCCCGAGTGGGATATAAAGATGATTGAAGTTATTCTATAATTAGCTGTGGCTGCGGCTTTGCCCGAGTGGGATATAAGGATGATTGAAGTTATTCTATAATTAGCTGTGGCTGCGGCTTTGCCCGAGTGGGATATAAGGATGATTGAAGTTATTCTATAATTAGCTGTGGCTGCGGCTTTGCCCGAGTGGGATATAAGGATGATTGAAGTTATTCTATAATTAGCTGTGGCTGCGGCTTTGCCCGAGTGGGATATAAGGATGATTGAAGTTATTCCCGAACCAAAAACCAAAAGTACCAATATCATAAAACTTAGTTCAGAAGTCAAAAGTATTTTATTGATAGCTCAACTTCTTCTCACCGTATTGAGATACCAAGTATACCAGTTTTTAAGGCAAACCCTAAGCTATCCAACGGTGAAAACTGCATCGCAATCAGTCCAGTAGTTTTTACGTGATGCGCGAATAAACACATCGATAGGAAGACAACAAATAAAAAAAAACATTGTTCAGTAGCTTATTTTAAGTCCCCTAAGTAGACCATTATTTATTATATTAATTGTACATACTTTTTGTTACATACTGCTTTATTATAAAGTAAGACAGCATGAAGTATAATCTCGATGTGGTCTGATAGTAGCACCCCTTGCCCATTTGTGGACTCTAACGAGGATTAAACACTTATTGGCCGATTTAGAGGCTCGAGCTAACGGCGGGCTTGTTGGAGCTTGTTGTGACGGTACAAGTACCAGTTATCATCTACCGTTTTAAATTAGCTATAGTTTTAAAGTAATGCTCTTTGACACAAGTATTGGGACAATTATATATGGATGTTCTGTGAAAGCGACGTGAAGCGTGAGAACTACTACAGCTGGCATCATCAGCGTCTCTGTAATACGTCTGTAGGTTTCGTACGAGTAATACGCTTGTCAAAGGACTATGATTGAGTTAGTTTTGTCACTGAGCGCTTGCATAATAAATCTAACCTCCTTTAAGACCTTTACAATACTTTTAACCAAAAAACCGACTTTAAATTGATTTACTAAAAAAACTTGTTTTTTTTTTCATATAACATGTATGAGTATTCTGAAGAAACATATCATTTTTTTTAAATGGGTATTTAAGTCCCTGTGGTATATATCAGCTATACATAGGTTCAAAGATTAAAATCAGACCACAGTCGGATAAAAAAAGAGCCTATGACACTCTTGAGAAGAAGACATATCGATTGATCAAAATCGGACCAAGTTTTTAGTTTGAACTCATAAACCTTCCTTTGCCTATGACACTCCATAAATAAAGACGAATCGATTGATACCTCGCTTCTCAATATTGGACCAAGTTTTTTAGTTTGGACACATAACCCTACCTTTGCGTTTCAGCAGTCAGGTAAAAACATATTTGCCTTTTATACTCAATACATAAAGACGAATCGATTGATACCTCGCTTGTCAAAATCGGATCAATAGAGGCGACGCTTTGGTGGAATATCCATATACCCACATACATACATCGACTGTTAAACTAATTACTTCCCTTGCTTCGCCGTACTCGCGTAAAAAAACATTGTAACACAAATTACACCTTAATAAAAAATACAATGGGCAGTCTTATCGCTAATTCTATTTTATTAATATTTTGCCTCGTCTGACATAAAGAAAACGATATGTTTATGAAGAACTAAGGTAATATTCATAAAAACTATCTAATTGAAAACCTTCCTTTTGAATTCAGTTAGTAACCGACACTCGCTGATTCAGTTAGTAACCGACACTCGCTGATTCAGTTAGTAACCGACACTCGCTGATTCAGTTAGTAACCGACACTCGCTGATTCAGTAGTTTCTATCTGCGCGCCGACAGTCGCTGATTCATTAGTTTCTATCTGCGCGCCGACACTCGCTGATTCAGTAGTTTCTATCTGCGCGCCGAAAACACCAATGTGTCTAAAACTGAAAGTTGTATTCCTCTGATGTCTCTATGATGAGTTTAGGGTCCAAAGAGATTAAAACGGAGCCTCTGTTTGAATTTCAGGCGAACTTTACTAATTTAGAGCTTTCACTCCGCCTCAGATCCAGTTTGTACCAGCGAGGGTCGTGTAATTAAAAACTGAGGTTTTAATATCGCATACCTGCGCGGATCCTTAAAAATATGTGACGGTAATGAGAAATGTTCAGAAAGGTGTTTTAATTACAGCTTTAATTTTAAATTGTAATGTTAGAAAATTGCAAATTGTTGCAAAGGCACTTTGTCGAAACATAGTCAGTCAGTAGTGTGTGCGTTTTGCTAACTATCAAAGGCACTTTGTCGACACATAGTCAGTCAGTAGTGTGTGCGTTTTGCTAACTATCAAAGGCACTTTGTCGACACATAGTCAGTCAGTAGTGTGTGCGTTTTGCTAACTATCTAAAACATACAAATTTCCTTGTTTAAGTATATATGTTTATAGGTTCACGTTCAGTTGAAAGATCCTCATTCGAGACCCGGAAGCTTAGAGGTACTTGAACTAGCAGACTGAAGACATTTTGATTCGGGCTCCGAAGAAAACATTCCTCTCTATAACATTATTCCCAACCACCGACCTATTTTAGTGACAAACCTTGAAGCATTAAAAGCATTGAGCACCTCGAGGACTAACAGACAGCAAATATAGAAAAAAACTAATCTAAAATATATTTTTTAATGAATTGTTGTGAGCTACTCTGATAGTTTCAGCCGGATAGCTAAACGGAAAGTTCTCGAAATTTGAATTGCAAGATTCCACCGGGAACGACAGACAGACAGAAAATGACTTAATAAAAACATGGTAAAATAGGGCTACGAATAAGATTGCAACGTTTTCAAAAATCGTGTCTGTCTGGATGTTTGTTCGTACATCACGTAAAAACTACTGAAAAGATTGAAATGTGGTTTTCACTGTTGGATAGCTTAGGTTTATCTGGTGTCTGGTGTACTATGTATCTCAATCCGATTAAAAGAAGCCGAGTAAACGATAAAAAACTATTTGACGACTGGACTTATTGAAATGTAGTATATTGTACTTTGTAGATACTTAGTCCTGGAATAACACCTGAGTTACTTTTATCCCAGAGAAATTACCACGCGGGCACAGCTAGTTCAGAATTAATCAAAAACACGCCGAAAACCCACAGGAGTGTTATTTGAAAACGTTTAAAGTGTCGCCTCCTGGCTGGCGGCTAGCGGGTCATTCGAAAATTAAAAAAACATCTCATTCACAATTATTGTACGTTTGTTTTTACGAAATGAACAAAAACATGGACAAAAGGGTTCCGGACGTAGGATTGCCGCTATGTTTGCTCGGAAGTGCAATGGAAATCTTATGCGGTCTTGAGAAATGTTCAAATATAACGGGCTAGTGTGTTTCTTAACTAAATACTATATACCTAATGCAAACAACGACATAAAATATTCTGAAACCTAGAAGTCATTAATGGCTCACAGGTAGCCCAAATGTTCTAGCCCACTACCAGTTGGCGGGTACCCAACATGCTGGCGGCATTTGTCCGTCGAATTGCAATGTTAATTCTATGAGCCAAATAGGTACCAGCTACGTTCAAATAGTAACGAGTAGATCTCAATTAGCTTCATTGGTAGCTATTCCAGTGCAAATATTAGCCATTGTTATTGACATCTAGGGATGATCAATAAATAATAACCCGAAAAATATATGTAAACCAGTTTTCGATGCAATTAAGATCTTCAATCTTACGTATTTCTTTTACGTAAAAGTTAAATAATTATTCAGTTTAGTCTTTGTTTCTGATGCAACAAAGACTAACATCGGATATCAATAACAATGACTGTATTTTAAATCAAAGTCTATAGAGTAGGTATTGCTCATATGTGAATCTTTTAATATTATTTTAATTTTTACAGTCGACTGACTGCCGTGCTATTAAATCTACTTAATACATTTATCAAGGACCCATTCTTGTAATTTATATTTCAGAAATAGAATGCAAGTAAGCCATATTTTGTACCTGCCAACTAATTACTCATCTCTACCTCGAGAGTTTAATCTCCTCTGTGCATAAGCTACAACTATTTATAACTACCTGTCACCCCTAATTCCCAACAGATTGCATTTACCGCTGCGTAGCACAACGTAGGCGCGCTACGGCTTATCCTCTACGGTGCTACGAGCTACGCCTTTGTATGATTACCGTAATGTATGATGACACCAGGCTGTGTTTGTGAAGGGAAGGGAAACTCGCGACCAGATTTTAATATTGCAGCAAATTATTGAGAAAGCGAAAGAATTCTATACATCTCTATTCATTTACTTGTTGATACAGTTATATGGGATCGTCTCTGGAACATACTATCCGAAATGGGTGTACCATACTATCTTATGTTTCCATAACGGGGCTTCCCAGATATAGAAAAGTTTAAAAATCTGGGAAGCACCGTAGCAGCCAAAGGTGACCTTGACTCCGAAATCAACAGCAGAATCGATTCCACCTCAGCAGCTTTTGGAAAACTGCGAGTCAAGGTGTTCCGCTCACAGAACATCAAGCTTGAGACAAAAATCAAAGTTTACATGGCGATTGTCTTGCACAACATCCTTTACACGGCAGAGACGTGGTGCCTGTGCCGGCACCACATACGTACGCTTGACAGATTTCACCTGAAATGTCTTCGGGACATTCTGAACATTAAATGGTCTGACCGTGTCACAGATGTTCTCAGGCGTGCAAATGTGTGCGGAGTTGAAGCCTACCTCATGCGAAGGCAGCTGCGTTGGTGTGGGCACGTATCTCGAATGCCCGAAGAAAGAGTGGTCAAGCGCATCTTTTACTCAGAACTTGAAGAAGGCAAGAGTAAAAGCGGAGGCCAGTTTCTGAGATATAAAGATGTGCTGAAGAGGCATATGAAGGGGTGCGGGATCGAGCCCATGACATGGGAATCGCAAGCTGTCAGTCGCTCTGAATGGAGACAAAAAGTTAAAATAAAAGCTTACAACTCTGAAAATAAACGAAGGCGCGAGCTTGATCTACGACGGGAACATCTAAAAAATATAGCGCCTTCGCACATTTTCTACAATTATGCAAATGGAGTTCTCACATGTGGCACCTGTCTTCGGACTTTTACTGCTAAAATTGGTTAGTATGCTCCATTTAGTTTAATCGTCATCATCCGCAGTAATGTACGTCCACTTTCATCGTTGATCGGTTTAGTTTATTATTCCAAACTTTATAAAGTGTACTAAGCTTCAATTTAAAGCAAACCGTTTATTTATACCGACCCAGCTTCATCAATATTTCATTAGAGGGCCAACATGGCGGCGAACTCGTCTCGTTTTTCTTCAGGTTGCGGATTAATTTTAAATCAAAATTTTGTTCGATATTTTGTAGATGGATGGTTTTTATGATGATTATTGTTTTTGCGTAAATGAAAAGTTGTATATGATATGCATATTAAATTACGAAACTCCCTTGACCTAAGATCACCAACCTCCTTTAAATAAGTAATTTAGTATTAGTTTAACATCATCAGTCAGAGTCCGTCCACTGCTGGATATAGGCCTCACCTAAAGCAGGCACTGAGCCCGATCTTTGGCTCTTATATCGTCATGTACCGTCGCTCCAGCTACCCTAACGGCGTCCTACACTACATTTGCCGAGTCGCGGTCTCCAATCAAGAACACGTCTGCCCTAAAGGTTATCGGTCCTTCGACAAAAATGAACCACTGCCGCTCCAGACACTTTGTTCTCAGTTTGTCTGAAATCCGTATCCGTGTTCAGATTCCGTAAGATAAAGTTAATGAAGTCACGGCTGAATGCCAGACTATTAAAAAAAATACTGCTTTGCGGATGGTAACGGTGCGGATTCAATGACGGCAACTGCATCGAGTGCTCGTCTGTCGACTCGAGTGCAAGCTAGAGTTCCGCCATCCGGCCAATTCAAGACTGCCAGATAAATGCAAAACTTACAGGATAATATGAACCTTATCCCTGACGGGAAAAGTATAATTTAGCCTGGTTGATGATGTATGAATTGTGAGGGTAGGTAGACACAAGTTTGAGTTGAGTCTGTAGTTTATGCGTTTGTTGGCCGTTTGAGACAGAATGATGGGATGTGCTATTCATATAAAATACTGAAAAATACTACTTTCCCTTCGCATGCTCGTTCTTGTTTATGCTGGGTGAACGCGGACTAAGACTGCATTTTATGCTGTAGTGCATAAAAGGTTGAAGTTCTCTTAGACTCCTACCCGAGCCTAATGTTTTATAAAAAAGTGTCGGGAAAGAAGCCTCGCATCTTTTCTCAAAATTTCAATACTGCTATATTTAAATTTTGAGTTGCTTATATTTGTATGAAATGAAATATACTGTAACAGAAAGTTAAAAATGTCATGAAGTGAACATGAAATAATACTTAAGTACAGTAGTTGCTCTGTAATCCGGCACCCGAATTTATTCCCCTAAGTCGAATTATTGATTATATGGGAAATAAAAGGATTAAATGGAAAATAAATTGAATTTCGATGACGAAGAGAATTCCGAGTTTCGAAGACGCTTCGATGCACGAAAAAACAAAAGGGACACGTGGCACCCGTTAGACCCAGACTGCCGAGCAAATAGTAAATTACACGAACAATGCATATACGCACTCCTGCTCGGTAATCCGGAATACGGCTGTATAAACTGCCGGATTATAGAGGGACTCCCTCGAGTGCCGGACTACTGGGCGTGCCGGATTAGCGAGTGCCGGAGTACGGAGCGCCTACTGTACTCCTAACACATTAATGGAAAGAAACGTAAAGAAAGTTGTTCAGAAGATATTGCAGCCAAAATCTAGGGTTATTTCTTGCATTGGATACACAAGTAAATCTTTACAATATAATTATTTAATTTCCTCAAAATCGAAGTGAAAAGCAGAGTGACATATAACTCGTTGATAAAATAACAAGCTTAAAATCTAAAAAATACACACTTGCCCTGCCAAAAAAGAGCTTGTGTCAATAAGATATATACTGTTGGAATGTGCTTATCATATTGTAAATTTCGTTTTTTTGTTTTCGAATTTGTATATTGTGCTATACTGCCGCCATATTGAATGTTTTCATAAAAAATATAGCCTATGTTACTCGGAGGGATGTAAGGATTCTAACGATACCCCATATGTCTAAATCTGTTCAGGCATTAAAAAGTTATGGTGGAATAAAGAAACTCACATACAAACAAACATACATACATACATACATACATACATGAATGCTAAAAACAATACACTCTTTTTTTGGGCAGTCGTGTAACAAGGCATTTTATCCGTGACTTCAGTATCTACTCTCGCCATCGGCTCGAGCGGATAAATGTCTGTGCTATATTTCAAACTAATTCATATTTTTAGGGTTTGTGGTCCAACAAGGAACCCTAGTAAGATCATCCGTCCGTCCGTCTGTCCGTCCCAGTCTCTCACAGCATCCTATCTTCCAGAACTATGAACCGAATAAGAAATTTAATACATACAACTGTACTATAAATGCATGTAAATCTCAAAAATAAAATACTACATTTAATTGTTATAGATTGCTTCCCAGTCCATGACAATTAAATATAATATTCTTAGTAGCATGAATTAGTGTTTAATAAGTTAATATAAAAACATTTAAAAAAAAGCTTTTATGCAGTAGCCATGTCAGCGGTCACAACTAGTACGTAATATACTGAGTCATGCTGCACATCACACTGGCGTTATCTGACTTCATTGTTCACACTAGCCATTTCGTAATATTAACTGCTAGAGTAACTGTGCGCAATGAAAATAAAGAAAATCTCTTCGCTGGCAGCCTGGCACCGCGCCCAGACATTTAATAACGACGGTCGCGGGCGCTAACTTCGCTGTAAACTACCATCACTGAAAGATAGTGGCTACACTGGCTACTTAATTAATGCTATTTCTTTCTTATAGTTCCAGATTGTACTGCTGCTTAGCATTAAGTCCTCTTTGTACATTTTATTTGTGTGCTAAAGAATAAATAATTAAATATGTTAGTTTAAAAAAATACCTTTTAAGCCATGTCTTGATGAAACAGAACGGGCTGTCACAATTAAATGCACATACAACATTTCGTGTCTGTGCTGTTAATCGTTGAGGTGTTCCCTAGTTAGGACACAACCCTGAGTGCAGCAACCATGTCATAGTAAAACTTAAAAATGGCTATCATAATAAAATGCGTAAACAAAATTTCGTGTATGTTGACCGTTGAAGAGATCTTTTATGTGCAGCTAATCCTGGATGTGCTTACCATAAAAATGCATTGTCACCGGAACTAAACCAACACGCACAAATTCAAATCTGTACGATAAGAGGAAGTGGTTCTAAATCAGCTTACAAGACTTAACCAAAACAAAAATACATACATACAAACATTGCAAGTCAAATAAAAGCTTTAATAAAACATTTTTCCAAAAAAAAAAAAACTTCATAATAAAAATGTTATTTTGTAAACAACCACTAAAAAGAATAAAATAATTACAATTGAGCCAGAACAGTATCACTTTTTCGAAATTACCAACGTAATAATAATGCATAAATACAACATAAGATAAGAAAGAGTTTTTGACATATCTTTCCTGCTCTTTCTCTCATTTTCTGCACGTTCAATTATTACCTCGTCTATGACGTGACGATTTTATCAGTGAAAAGTTGTAAACAAGACACGCAAAGGTACTTGTACTATTATTTATTCTGTGGTGAAGGACTGTCAGTAGGTACGAGTAAGTTAGGAAGTACCTACTTACGGAATAAAATAGGAAATGTAGTATAAAAATACATTATTTGATTAATTCTAACTTTACTTCATTCTTTTACTTAGGACTAGGGCTTAGGACCGGCAAAATTCTTATTACTAGGCATGTACGTATTGAATTGTTTCGGATTAAAATTGCAATACACATTCCTACAAGATTAAATCTAAATGTAAGTTATTATTAAAACAAAGTAATTTTGGTGTAGGTATTTAAAAAGTTAGAATCATCTAAATAGATAGATACCAATCGTTGTAATTTACACTGCAAAAATTAACTTACAAGTATTTTAACGTTTATATGTTTTGTTCGAAGTGTCCACCTTCATAGTTTCATTATTGCGTATTGTCATAAAAATTACTAGGCTTTTCACTTCGTCATAAACGTCTATGATGCGCTGTTGTAACTTTTAACACTTGCAGTGTCCGGTTACTCACATAAACACGCCGCTTTAGTTCGTTCCATAGAGAGAAGTCCACCGTTAAATCTTGCGTTCGTGGTAATGGTCCACCACGACTATGACCAATCCAACGGTTTCCGAATTGGTTGTTTAGGTATTCCTGATATTCTGTGATAGTGTGGACGACACCATCGTCCGGAGAAGGTTTAAATAACCCTCTTCTCGTGTATATATATTTGTTTTATAGTTTATATTCTCTTATATATAAGGATTTCTGAACCGAATTAGATGATGGTTTTTACTTGAGAAACAAGACTTCCAGTAGTATTTTAGTTATTAGTTAATCCAATTGAAGTCGATTTTTTGTACCATAGTTTTTTGTGCAGCACTTGTTTAAGACTATATTTACAAAGTGTCATCATCATAATTTAATAATATAAAAGCGGTTGGTGCTTTGTCTAGGTGCATGGCCATTTGTTTGTCGTGAAACGTATACGCCACGTACAAATCGTGAGTTATACCGAATTAAAGATCACAAAAACATATGTTTTTCTGATTATCCTCTGTGCGTCCTGCCACGTTAAACTCCGTCTTTTGACAAACAATATATATTCGGTACATCATAGAGCTGAGCTGAATACACCTCTTGGATACTCAGAGAATTTATCCTCCAAATTTCAAATCTCTAGATCCACCGGTTTAGACTCTGTTGACTGCGTTGTCTGTCAATCAGTAAGTCAGTCATCAGGTACATCACGGTTCTGTTTTATAGATTTACTAGTGACTCGCCCCGACTTTACACGGTAAGCGCTCACACCGCGGAATTTTCTCACTTTTAGCATTTATATGTCGTAATTTCTAAAAAACCCAGCAATGAGTGTAATTCAAAATCATTTGCAGTAGTGAGTTTAAACGAAAGACTATTGCCTACTCACGTACTTGACAGACTTGTTATTATTTATTTTCCACGGCAACATGTCATTACGTTCCTTATACAGCAAGTAATCATCATTTTTGCATAGTTTTGATACCTTGAGTTACATTATTCTAATTTTCGTAAGGATCTCTAATTTTTTGAATGATGAAATATTGCCCATGTTACTCGCTGGTAATGAAGCATTTTATAAATGCAAGAATTTTTAAAATCAGCTTAGGATATTTAGAGTTTATACATTAAAACCAACAAACAAACATGCAAGCAATCAAATTTTTCCTCTTTAAAATATATGTGTTGAAGTTGATTAGTGTAGAAGAATATGTAGCTTATTATTGTTTATCTTTACATAAGTTAACATTCTATTGCCGTCACCCCAACTGATGCTGGTTGCAATTGACATCAATAAGTGCCGTTCGTCTGCAAGGTTTTGTAGGTTTTCTTAGCAAAATATTTAAAAATAATCATTTTTTTGTGCTATTTGAAAATTGTGATTTAATGTAATGTGATAAGTTATTTTTTTGAATGACAAATGACGGTATTTTATTTTAGAAAGTGGATGCGAATGTTTTCGAAAATTTGATTTCACCTTATTTGGTACGAAATGATCGATAATAAACTGTATAACCATAGTATATCATTTATTTTTCCATGTGTTCTTTTTATGTGTCGATGACGTTGAGCCAATTATACCAAATAAGACCGGCCTATAAGGTTTTATTTGGTATGATTGGCTCAAAACTATAAGAAAGGCGGAGCGTCACGGCCAGTAAGCGTAATTCAAAATATTTGAAGGCGGAGCTTGATGACATAAAATGGGCGTTTACTTACTTATGTCAAAGTATTGACGTAGGTAAGTTTTCCACATTTTCCATTGCTCGATTTATTAAATTTGTTTCATAAGCTACTTGTATTAATAGCGCAATGAAACAGTAGATTATAAAATATCGGTGTCAATTTGAATTATGTAACCTAAACATTACTCCCCTCGTGCTAATAATTTCTTGAGCGGATTTAAGAAAAGAGTCGATGTACATCTGACAATCGGCTAACTGCAACCTAGCTTTTGGCAATTTTGTGCTATTAAAAGATATGCTTTGATAATATACTGATAAGATCTATTTTCTAATGAGAAATATCAGTAAGAGCGGCTTAGAAAATCGATCTAAAATTTTGCAAATTGGATTTTACTTTTTGTGGTGTTAAACAATTGAGAATAAACTGTATTACCATAGTATAGGATTTATCTTTCTTTATGATTTTTAAACGTCAAACCTAGGAAGGACTTAGCAAATACGTGCAGTTTCAAGGCTTTCTTTTTATAATGACTCACATAAAATAGGTCTAGATATCGCGTGATGTATATGATACATGTTGTTGAAACTTACGCTATTTTCAATAAACTAACGTAAACATTGCGCGCCTCGTGCTGATAATTTTATGAACGGATTAAACAAAACGAACAATGCATGCCGAAGAAATTGCTAAATTCGACCTAAAAATTACTGCTTTTGTGCTATTTTTAAAATATGCTTTGCTAATATACTAATAAGATCTATTTTCTAATGGGAAATATCAGTAAGTGCGGCTTAGAAAATCGATCTAAAATTTTGCAAATTGGATTTTACTTTTTGTGGTGTTAAACAATTGAGAATAAACTGTATTACCATAGTATAGGATTTATTTTTCTTTCTGATTTTTAAACGTCAAACCTAGGAAGGAACTTAGCAAATACGTGCAGTTTCAAGGCTTTCTTTTTATAATGACTCACATAAAATAGGTCTAGATATCGCGTGATGTATATGATACATGTTGTTGAAACTTACGCTATTTTCAATAAACTAACGTAAACATTGCGCGCCTCGTGCTGATAATTTTATGAACGGATTAAACAAAAAGAACAATGAATGCCGAAGAAATTGCTAAATTTGACCTAAAAATTACTGCTTATGTGCTATTTTAAAAATATGCTTTGCTAATATACTAATAAGATCTATTTTCTAATGGGAAATATCAGTAAGTGCGGCTTAGAAAATCGATCTAATTTTTTTAAATTTTTCTCAGCTTTTATTTCACTAAATGAGTTATCAAATAATTGACAATGAACTGTATTACCACGAGATAAAATTTATTTTTCTATTTATCAAAAATATGTAGAAACTTAGTGCAAAACAAGCCAAATAAGTCAGAAGGAATATTATACCATATTGCAACGTATTAAAATTTATTTTCAATCCGCATACCTCGCGATTGCTAAGAGGTATTTACATGAGTTTTTAAATTAAAAACGTGTTCCTGCATCTGCTTTTCACCTATTCATTCTTAGGTGTGAGGAGGCCTTAAGCCATGTTATTCCGATTGGCCTCATCGCAGCAAGATCTCTTCCTTGTTAATCGTGTTAATTCTGTCAAGTTCTCACGAAAAATCAAATACAAATCAGTCGTTGAGAGTATAAATAAAACTTTTTTGTTTTTAATTTCTTAGTGAATGAATGAATGAATTTTATTTGTTTAAATATGTGTACAAATAAGATGGTAGTTGTTTAAACTTAGTTCTAACATGATCTGCCTTACGGAGTAGAAATATTTATATTAAAGCTAAATAAGTTTAAACTTAGTTCTAACATGATCTGCCTTACGGAGTAGAAATATTTATATTAAAGCTAAATAAGTTTAAACTTAGTTCTAACATGATCTGCCTTACGGAGTAGAAATATTTATATTAAAGCTAAATAAGTTTAAACTTAGTTCTAACATGATCTGCCTTACGGAGTAGAAATATTTATATTAAAGCTAGATAAGTATAAACTTAGTTCTAACATGATCTGCCTTACGGAGTAGAAATATTTATATTAAAGCTAAATAAGTTTAAACTTAGTTCTAACATGATCTGCCTTACGGAGTAGAAATATTTATATTAAAGCTAAATAAGTTTAAACTTAGTTCTAACATGATCTGCCTTACGGAGTAGAAATATTTATATTAAAGCTAAATAAGTTTAAACTTAGTTCTAACATGATCTGCCTTACGGAGTAGTAATATTTATATTAAAGCTAAATAAGTTTAAACTCAGTTCTAACATGATCTGCCTTACGGAGTAGAAATATTTATATTAAAGCTAAATAAGTTTAAACTTAGTTCTAACATGATCTGCCTTACGGAGTAGAAATATTTATATTAAAGCTAAATAAGTTTAAACTTAGTTCTAACATGATCTGCCTTACGGAGTAGAAATATTTATATTAAAGCTAAATAAGTATAAACTTAGTTCTAACATGATCTGCCTTACGGAGTAGAAATATTTATATTAAAGCTAAATAAGTATAAACTTAGTTCTAACATGATCTGCCTTACGGAGTAGAAATATTTATATTAAAGCTAAATAAGTATAAACTTAGTTCTAACATGATCTGCCTTACGGAGTAGAAATATTTATATTAAAGCTAAATAAGTATAAACTTAGTTCTAACATGATCTGCCTTACGGAGTAGAAATATTTATATTAAAGCTAAATAAGTATAAACTTAGTTCTAACATGATCTGCCTTACGGAGTAGAAATATTTATATTAAAGCTAAATAAGTTTAAACTTAGTTCTAACATGATCTGCCTTACGGAGTAGAAATATTTATATTAAAGCTAAATAAGTATAAACTTAGTTCTAACATGATCTGCCTTACGGAGTAGAAATATTTATATTAAAGCTAAATAAGTATAAACTTAGTTCTAACATGATCTGCCTTACGGAGTAGAAATATTTATATTAAAGCTAAATAAGTATAAACTTAGTTCTAACATGATCTGCCTTACGGAGTAGAAATATTTATATTAAAGCTAAATAAGTATAAACTTAGTTCTAACATGATCTGCCTTACGGAGTAGAAATATTTATATTAAAGCTAAAGAAGTATAAAATTACATCGAAAAATTATCTTAATTAATTTATATGATTTTAGAGATTTAATTATTATTGTATCTCATTAGTTAACAAAACTAATTCAAAATATAAGTAATATTTAGATAACTCATTCTTTTAAAATTAATTGTAATGACAAAAAATACCAATAATATAATAATAATATTAAAAAAATGTCACAAGATTATTTAATGAACCAAATAAATCATATCATATGGGGCATAGCTAGATTTTTGCGATAGCGAGTCGACCGTAGAACATCACCTTTCATTGTAAAAAAGTCTGAATATTGTTTCACATACAAACTAATTACCATACCAGCCTACCTGATAGGGCAATATTTTGAGTTTCTGTACAGGGACAACACCATACAATAAATACGAGCAAAGCTATAAAGCTACCCTACAATTTAACAAAACACTGACACCCCTGAAAAACACGCAAACGATTTACCAGGAGCACAGAGCCTGCAAAGAGTACAAATCCTCGACGCGTTTCAACGTTTTTCACAGTTGAGGTCCCCCTTTGTCTCTTACCGTTAATATAGAGTGACTCGTGCTTAGCTGTGCTCGCCCATTGTTATCATACGAGGCGTGAAGATAACAGTCGCCGCTAGTTTAAATTTAATTTGGATAAAGAGAGTTTATTTAAGCGAAACATAAAGGGACATCTGGAAAATGACTAAAATCTTTGCTTGACTATTTTTTTAACCCCTGAACTCTAAGAGAGTATAAGTTTAGGGTTTGTATGTGGCATCGTAGCTCCCAAACGAATGGACCGAAGTTGATGTGGTTTTTATGATTGAAAGTTGATGTGGTCGAGAGCTTTTTAGCTATTATGGGGGTCTAGGGTTGTATACATTTTGAATTTGTGCTTGTTATCAGCGCTTTTACATAATCGAAAAGGATTGAAATGCTTTTATTGATACATGCCAATTCAAAACTAAATTAACTTAATAATATTCTAAGGAAATTAATAAACTTTCAACAGTGGTTGAGTGATACAATCTTGCTTAATAATATTCTAAGGAAATTAATAAACTTTCAACAGTGGTTGAGTGATACAATCTTGCTTAATAATATTCTAAGGAAATTAATAAACTTTCAACAGTGGTTGAGTGATACAATCTTGCTTAATAATATTCTAAGGAAATTAATAAACTTTCAACAGTGGTTGAGTGATACAATCTTGCTTAATAATATTCTAAGGAAATTAATAAACTTTCAACAGTGGTTGAGTGATACAATCGTGCTTTTGCCAGTGTTTGAAGAACAAGGCTTTGACTGCTTTGACTTTTCTTCCATAATAGCTAAGTAAGTAAATCAATATGATTCTGCCTAATTTTTTTAAAAGCTTTCGTTTTAACTTTCAATGTATGTTAGTTTGTTTAGGTCAAATCTTGCAAGCTGCATTAGTATAACTTACTCTTATCCTACGGAGTTCAATTTTCACATGTTGGTTCAGTTCCGGTGACAATGCATTTTTATGGTAAGCGTGACCTGAATCGACATCCAGGAACAGCCCCAGATAAAGGAACTCTTCAACGGTTAACAGCAAAGACACGAAATAAAAGACGAAAAAAAAACAATTTTTAAGTTTTATCATGACATGGTTACTGCGCTCAGGCTCGGCTCCTGACTAGGGAACTCTTTAACGGTTAACAGCACAGACACGAAATGTTGCATACGCATTTAATTGTGATAGCCCGTTCTATGCTTCATCAAGACATGCCTACTGCATAAAAGGTATTTTATTCACCTTTTTTTTAATTAACTTATTTCATACAATACAATCTGGAACTTTAAGAAAGAAAGAAATTGGATTAATGAAGTAGCCACTATCTTTCAGTGATGGTAGTTTACAGCGAAGTTAGCGCCCGCGACCGTCGTTATTAAATGTCTGGGCGCGGTGCCAGGCTGCCAGCGAAGAGATTTTCTTTATTTTCATTGCGTACAGTTACTCTAGCAGTTAATATTACGAAATGGCTAGTGTGAACAATGAAGTCAGATAACGCCAGTGTGATGTGCAGCATGACTCAGTATATTACGTACTTGTTGTGACCGCGGATTTGTCTGTGTGCTCATTTCAATGGGTTAAAAGTAAACTTTATGTTATTCCAGGACCTAAATTACTTATAAAGTACGTCTAATGTTTTTTATCGATAGCTTGGCTTCTGCCTCTTCTGAGATACGAAGTAAACCAGATTTTAAGTCAAAATCTAAGCTATCCAACAGCGAAAATCGCATTTCAATCGGTTCATTACTTTTTACGCGAACATATAGACAGACACCATTTTTAAAAATGTTTAATTATTGTTCAGTTGCCTTATTTAAGTCCCATTGGGTTTTTTTATTATCTTCGATACTACATACAGCCTACTTTAACCACATTTTAAGCCTGTCTATTTAAATAGCAAATATTTTTTTATTTTTTTTTAATTTCTAGGAGTTGTGTTCACAGAGCGTCGTGTGTTTTACATTTATTCATAAGTTTATGTTATTCTTATGAAGCGTAGTGGTTGTTAAATTATTTTCTAAAGTCGTATAGTTATAACTGCAGATGCAGATAAAATAATGTTTTTTTATTGTAAGTTGAGCCACACAACAAATATTGATTGAGCCTAGTAGTGATATACAATTTAGAATGTTTAGAACATATTGCTATAATGTACATTCGGCGTACTAGTAGCACTTTTACGAATTGCTTTAAGTACCTTTTTGAAGAATAACCTACTACGTTAATCTTCAAAAAACTAACTATCTACTAGTAAGTACCAAAACGATCTCGGAGGTCGTGTGACGTCAGTACACTTTCGGCAAGATTGATGACGTCATCAGCGACTGTACGACTCACTAAACAACTCACGTCGTCGCGGCTAGTGGTTATACTGGTTACCCATGGACTAAAGCGGTACAAATTTAACCGGTGTTTAATTACGGTACCGCTATCTACTGTCTACGCAACCCTTTTTATGGATCCAACGCGGTTTCTACAGGTTTTGCCTTAGATTTTCCCTGAAATTTGCGTTTACCGGAGAATCTTTTCTACCATATTAAACCGTAAACGTAAATTTCACGGAAAAGCTAAGGCAAAACCTGTAGAAGCCGCGTTGGTTCCCCATCCTCTTAAACTTTATCGTTTTCGGGCGAACAACTAATCGAACCTGTGGCAAGACGAGCTTTCTCTTTTAGTATCGTCACGCCTAATAGTTTTTAGGGTAGACTGAGAAGAGTCAACCGTTACTGAGATCCGATAACGTGTAACGATAATGGTGTCGATTCCTTGTGTGCGAAATATAACGGTTTCTTATTTTTAACTGGCTTCAAAAAAGGAGAAGGTTCTCAATTCGATCCGAATGTTTTTTTTAAATTTGTTACCTCAGAACTCCGTGATTTGTGAACTGATTTCGTTTATTTTTTGCATGCGTATACTTTCAGATTGATCCCATAGAAATTTTATCAAAATTGGTTCAGTATTTTTTTTAACCAGTTCCAATAATAAGAAAAATTTGGTTCCAGTGTTCGCGAAGTACGAGCGTTTGAAGTCGGTTGTTCAAGTTTTTGACAAAAAATAATTTAATACCGGTTTATTTGTCGTTTTCAGTCCTGAGTTTTATTCAGTTTTGCAAGTTGATTTGTGGCACGACTTCACTTAAATTATGTCGCCTTTTAGATCTCTTCGCTGATTTAGAAGGTATTATAGAATACTATATCGATGGATCTCTTATTTCAAATAATTGTATCTTGTAATATATTGAGCGGTGGTAGCCTAGCGGTTCCCTAGTGCGACATAGAATCCAATGATACCCGGTTCGGTACTAGGCTCCGCACCAATGACTTACAAGTTATATGCGTTTTTCCATCGCTCCTTACTTCGGAGGGCGCGTTAAGCTGTCGGCACTACTACGTAGTACCATATATGTTCTGTGCTGTCGGTCCCGGCTGTAATTGATTATAGCAGTCGTTAAGCCGTGGCAGAGAGCCCAGCCTTCCTGATATGACAAACAAACAAACATTGTATCTTCACTAGCTCGTAAAGCTTTTTGTTGCTTTTCTGTAGTCTTGAGTTGATGGCAACATGAGAATCGCTAGTTATATTAGGATCAATCTATTGTCCATGCATACGAATGCTAGTTTCCTGAAAAGGATCGTAACCTCCTTCGAAACCCCCAGAAAAACGAACGAAAAAGATACTCCCCCATTCCTCGAATTCATTCACTTACACATGCTATCATCGTGTGGCACAAAAACCACTTCAGAATAAGTAGGGTCCTGCAAATATCGGCGGCGTCCGAGGGCGGGCTTTCATAAATAATTTAGTTTTGACCACTGAACGTGTCTCGTGACTATGGATAGCGGGGGATGGGCTGGCCAACTTGGTGTGCTTGTGGCAGCATACTATGTAGTTGAATTACAAGGGCTTTACGAAGGGCGCGTTTTTCTTCTATTTGTTGATGGGAAGCGGAGATATATCATATTAGATTTTACCCTGCGTTATCTATTAGCCTTATCTTATGAGCACCCTATGCTACTCGTATAAACAGATCATGAACGATCGTTCTTTAAAAGCTGAAATTCGGCTTGAAACCCCAGTTATTTTATATGTTTGTTTGACATGAAGTTCGTGTTTGTTTATCTGTTGCCATCCCACCTTCTAAATCTAAATGGATCGTCCGACCCTCAAAAACCTTGTCATTTCTTTAATTTATCTAAAGTAAATCTAATTGAAATTTAATTACCGAGACAACATATCGTCTGGATACGAAAACTTTAAAATATCTATACTTACGAGTATAATGAAGCAATAAGAACGAAACAGTCTGTACAAAGAAGATAATTAAAAAAAAGGCTAGGGTACTCAAAATAAGCTACTGAACAAGTATATAACATTTTAAAAATCGTATCTGTCTGTTTGTTGGTTAGTTTGTCTGTATGATTGTTCGCGTATCACGTAAAAACTGCTGGACCGATTGCGATGCGGTTTTCACTGTTGGATCGTTTAAGACCTTTACTTAAAACATGGGATCCTTGGTATCTCAATCCGACGAGTAGAAGCCGAACTTTTTGACGGCTGAAGGAATTTTGAATAAATGTTGGTAATACTGGTATTTTAGGTCCCGGAATAGCACATGGAGTACTTTTAACCTAGAGAAATGAGAATGCGTGCGAAGCCGCGGGCACAGGTAGTAAGAAATAAGTTAATTAATAAAGGTTTAAAAAAGCTTTCATGCAGTCATGGTGAAACTGAGAACGAGCTATCACAATTAAATGCGTATACAAAATTTCGTATCTGTGCTATTAACCGTTGAGGAGTTCTCTAGTCAGAACTCAGCCCTGAGTGTAGCAACCATGTCAAGGTAAAACTTAAAACCAGCTAGCATAATAAAATGCGTACACAACATTTATTGTCTTTGCTGTTGACTGTTGAAGAGTTCCTTTATCTGGAGCTAATCCTGGATGTCGATTCAGATCATTAAAATTAATTGTCATCGGAACTGAACCAACATGTAAAAATTAATTGTCATCGGAACTGAACCAACATGTAAAAATTAATTGTCATCGGAACTGAACCAACATGTAAAAATTAATTGTCATCGGAACTGAACCAACATGTAAAAATTAATTGTCATCGGAACTGAACCAACATGTAAAAATTAATTGTCATCGGAACTGAACCAACATGTAAAAATTAATTGTCATCGGAACTGAACCAACATGTAAAAATTAATTGTCATCGGAACTGAACCAACATGTAAAAATTAATTGTCATCGGAACTGAACCAACATGTAAAAATTAATTGTCATCGGAACTGAACCAACATGTAAAAATTAATTGTCATCGGAACTGAACCAACATGTAAAAATTCTACTCCGTAGGATAAGAGGAAGAGTTTCTAATTCAGCGCAAGATTTGAACTCAACAACAACTAAACGATTTGAACTGGATATACAGACATACAATCTTTGCAAGTTAAATAAAAGCTTTTAAAAATCAACCTTCAACGTTCGTCCTCTGTTAAACCTGTACCAAACATTTTACCAAGTCCGTATGCAAAATATTTTTTCAACAAGATTTAGGAGATATTAGAATATCCATGCATGAACAAGAACAACAACTTTTGGGTATGTTACCGTTCATACATGCCTTGAATTCACAATCAGTGAACTTTTTGGGAGAATAGATGGAGGGTCCACTTTGGGAAGTTAAGGGCGCCATGATTGGCTATTTTACTTCCTCTGTGGCACCTACTAAGAATAAGTAATTGGAGGTCGTATTATTATTTATTTATTCGAGGCTTTGCCGCGTGTAACTTCTCTGCGGTAAAATTATGCCTGTAGGTATGTTATTGCAGGACCTTAAGAATAGATTAAGGAATGAAGACTTTCTTGCTTTAAATCTAAGCTTAAAATATGTTTAATCCAAATTTACTGTCTAAAGTACCTTTAAACCAAATTTCATCAACACTGGTACAGCCGTCATTGATTGATTTCTCGGCTTCTAATAGTCACATTGGGGGTTTGAGGATCGTAGCTCCCAAACGAATGGACCTATACTGATGCATATTTTGTTCTGTTTGATTAGCTGATGTGATCTAGATGGTTCTGTTATGGGGGGATCACAGCTCCCTAACAAATGTACCAATTTTGATGCGGTTTTTTATTTGTGCTTGCCACATTTCTATCAGTCTAATAGGTACGAGTAGGTTTAACGTCTGTATGACACAGGTATTTTATTCAAAAACTATTAACACTACAAGGTTGAAAATTGGCACATGAATATACAATAAGGTTTTGTACCCCATCGAGAGGGAACTCGTTGAATATGTACCTATTTAAAATTATAATGAAGTTTTCTAAAGTGACCTTGTGACGACACCCCCCCCCCCCCCCCTAAAAAATCTATGCCACTAGTGCATAATACGACTTGATGTACATTTCGGCTATCTGCTATTAATGTAACCTATTTAACAGTTGGAAACTAAAATGAGGGCAGCGCCTTTTATAACATTATGCGGCTACGACAACTTGTAAAAGTTCTCCTGGCGCTGGAAACTCAAAGTGGACAATATACGAGTAGTTTCGGCTCTTGCACGCGCCGGAAACTTACGGTATGACTTAGTAGGTATACTAACTGGATGAAACTATATTATGTAATTATTTTAGGTTCTGCCTTCATATTTTATTTGGCTACATCCACACATTAGCCCCCGACATCCCATTTGGGTAACCATAAAAAATACCTACTCAAAAGTGGCGTTTCGGTTACTTTTTAATATTTCGTACATTTAGGTGTTGAATATTATTCATTTATTCATTTATTTGGACCTCCAACAGCTCATAAAGTACACTAATAATGGTTTTTCAAATCTAGAATATAAAATCCAGTTCAAATTTATATAGTGAATTAGGGACCTAGTTTCGAGTGTTTGAAAGAACCTACTATTTGAAATCAAACCGAAGTTACTCATCAAAACTGAAAGTTTAAAAAAAAACTCTACTTGTTAATGTCACCCTAGTGTCTTCAATAAATCAGCACAGCAAGCCGCTGCGACAGTAAATAGATCAGTCATGTACCAGGCGCTCAGCCCCGTCGCTTTATTTTACGACGGATCAATTGTTGTTTCGTTCATGAATGAAGACACGTCTATTTTAGCAATGTAGAAATTCAAGAAAAGGTAAAATATATAAAAAATCTGTTTTAATTAGTGTATGAAAGAAAATATTACAGAAATACCGTGACAAAATTGCATAGCCTATTCAAATTCATTTATTAACATTAGGAGCACGTCAGACGACTGGCTGTATCAATAATTTTGTCATTCCATTATTGTCAGATGATCGTGTTGAAAGGTAACAAAGCTTTCAAAGCTCTGGCTTCCCATCATGTCCCATTCACAACTTGAATGTCATTGTCCTTCAGCAGCAAACATCATGATTTGCAAATCAACACCTCGCCTACAATAAATAACCATAAAACATTATAAATAAAGTTCAATTTCAGTTTCAAGGGAAATTCCAAACACATATTTTATCGTGACAGTGTCACAGTAATGAACTATATCAAAAGAGTTTAGATTTCAAAATTGAACGGTGTTAGTGCAGTCAGATGACTTGAAAGTTGAAAGTTTCAAGTCATCTGTCTCTTGAAATGAGTTTCAAGTTGAAACTCATTTTAGAACTTAGCTCACTGACAACTGGTTTCAAAGGGATTTACGTGGCTTCCTAGTTCCGACATTAACTAATATTGCAGTTAGCTTTGGATTCAAGCCAAGGTTTGGCGACGGAATCTTCGTGAGGGAGGCGCCTAATTCTCGCATTTAAATAGCTGAAGGCGTAATTATCGGGATAGCTTAAAATGAAAATGTTTGTCTTTACAGAGTATTTTAACTGAGCTGTTTGTAAACTAGCTCAAACCAGAGCAAAACAAAAGTAGGCAAATTATAAATGTATATAAAGCCCCCCGCCCTCCCTCCCCCACCCCTCCTTCCCCCATTATAGCTAAAAACCATCTTGATCACATCAGCTTTAAAACAGAAAAAAAGCGTCAATTCAGTCCATTCGCTTAGGAGCTACGATCCCGAGTCCCCATTATACCTAAGATCCATTTCGATCACATAAGCATTCAAACAGAAAAAAACGCGTCAAAATCGGTCAATTCATATGGGAGCTACGAGCCACAGACAGATATACACACCCTAAACTTATAACACCCTCTCTTTTCGCGTTCGGGGGTTTAATAAATAAGAAAACTTTAAATAAGAATAAGCGCGTACGCCAAATTAATTATTCAAAGCTAATAAGTACATTTTCTCGGAGTTGCCTAAATTCGTTCTAATTTCATTTTGATATGAAAATTTTCCTTTCATCTGCTTATTCAGTAAATACTCGCTGAATATTAATTTCTCTAAAAGCTAATTACATTACTTTTTTAAACAAAGTAAATGTTTACGAACAGCAATGTGGACGAAATATGACGAAGAACTGGCCTTGATGATTTAACTTACACAAGCCTCCAATGTGGGTACGATTTATTTTGACAGGGCTAAGTATGTATGTATTTGAAATTGCTGTGTTAAAAGGGCAATGTTTCCAGCGAAGTTTTCAGGTATATGTGACTTAAAAACCAATGTCTCAGGGTGGTGAGCGATCAGATGAGCCTCCAGCACGTCTTGTCACTTCCTTGAAGAAAAAAAGTCTTATCTTAATTAATAATCACTGTTTCGTTATCAACACATACTTAATTATTAATATTCAAAATGTTTCTTTTCAGGTAAGTGGAAGTCAGTAAATTTTATCAAAAAGAGGCTAATTTAAATCGTAAGTAAATACACAATTTTTGATACCAGGGATAGGGGCTGGTTGGTTGATTTGTAATATTTTTGCCCTGTAATTTGTCCCTCCATAACATTTTATTTTGCCAGCGCCATCTAGTCGATTTACTACGAACCGCTTCGCGTTCGCTTTCACGAAAGAAAGGTCCCGCACTCTCTGGAATTGAGGGCGCTTGAAGCGAACTCACAAATAGCTTGTGCTCTTCCCAGCTGATTCTAGCCATTTAAACGAGATGGCGCTGTATCAGAAATATGAGCATTTTGTGTTAGGTATTATCCGTGAACAGTGAAATATTTATTTGACCTTATTTTTCGGCGGCCCATCTTATTTCATCGATGACAATCCGCCAATTTGTAGGAAGGGTTTTGTTTCCGCATTTAGTGCGCACAACTCAGGAATGCAATTCCCTGCCATCTACCTTGTTTACTGAAAACTACAATCTGGGTATCTTCATGGCTAGAGTGACAGTGCTCCACCGTCGGCCAATGAGATGGACATTGATATAAATAATTGCAATAAAAAATATCTCAATAAAATGAAATAAAGTTCGTACTTAATAAAGTTTATGTAACTAAAAATTTAAGATTATGTACTTATATTTACTTGGCCGAGGGTGGAGCACTGTCACTCTAGCCATGAAGATACGCAGATTGTAGTAGGACTAGGGGTACAGTAACAAACATTTATCGAAAGCAGCGCGTTGGCTTGTATGATGTTAACTGTGCAAGACAATTGTGCAGTTAACATCATGCGCATTTTACGGTAAATGTTTGTTACTATACCTTTAGTACGAGTTTTTATAGTTTTCGAAAATAGTTTCGTTTGTTCCATACATTTACTGGCAGTGCCTCTAGTGGAAACTTGCAGGAACTAAAATCGGTAGTACGGGTTCTACTATTATTTATTCTGTGGTACGGGGGGCAAATGGTAGTTAGTATTCGAATTCGATAAATGTTTTGGAGTATTCTTTGCATTTTGGCAGTACAGTCCACTTTGACAAGATAGCGGTAGTAAACTTTGACGTATTCGATTAATTTCAAAGTATTGTTACTCGTTAGATACGTTTTAGTGAGAGCTTGCGTGTTTTTCATTTTATTATGTTAAGGTTAGCCTCGGAGGCTGTAGCTTCTACAGCCTCCGAGGCTAACCTCGTCGCCCGTCACCGACCGTCGTGAAGGGGAACGACAGGAGCTTGTGCGTAGGAGGAGATTATTTACACCCAGCCGCATCTCTGACATACAAATCTCAGGAACTCTCAAAGAATCTCTTTAGAGACTAAGGTAAGTTAATAGTTAAATATATACTTTACTATAGATAATTTTAACTTGTATATTGTAGTGCGAAACACTACCAATCTACCTACTTTACAATTTCAATGGAAGGGGTGAGGGGGGGGGGGGGGCTGGTTCAATTTTTATCTATTTTCTTAGATATAATAAAATTAAAATATCCTAAAATTCTTAAAAAAAAAATTAATACCCTCGCAACAAGCCTCTTCATTTGATATTCACACGGTACAGTCTGCATAAGTTTATTTTTTAATTTTCTGCCTAGCCCCAGACACACGAGTGATCATAAAAGGGTTCCGATTTTTCATTCGGACATACGGTACCCTGAACACAGTCACGTAGACAAAATGAAGTAGGCTTACAGACCCGGCGTATGTGACAAACTTAACTCGGTGCGAAATGAAAGGACACTCGAGTGCCTCTCGACGCGGCTCCAGCTCTTTGTCAAGTCTGCGCGCCTGGTACTCCACGACAGAAACACTTGTTTGTTTCCTGGTTTGCATGCGGGTTGTGTTGCATTTTTAGTGCATTCTTTGTGTCTGGGAAGAAAAGAAAATCTCGCGGGAAAAAGTATCAAATAATTCATTATTGACAACTCAGTCAACCAGAGTCGTCTGGAACCATATCATGCCATGCTTGGCACACAACGGAGGAGCTGTTCAGTGCACTAGAAATATGTATACCAAATATGTCTATAAGTAGATCCAACCAAATGTTGTCGACTGTACGAACATCGTATCTGCCTGCGAGAACAATCTCGCCAAGAAATAAATCTATTCCTCAATTACATACAGCACATGTAACGTACCAATTACATACAGCACATGTAACGTACCAATTACATACAGCACATGTAACGTACCAATTACATACAGCACATGTAACGTACCAATTACATACAGCACATGTAACGTACCAAAGCCCGAGTATCATCCCTTGTTTCAATAAGATATACCGGCCCCGGGGTAGGGACTATTAAAATTAGTTTCCGAGACAGAATTCAATTTTGCCCCCATTGCCTCGAAGCCCTGGTAGCCCAAGGGAGACCGGGCGACCTTTGTTTTTTATCCGGGACAAAAAAGACGCCATTTTGGATCGTTGATAAGCCTCACATAATTACTGAGCCATTGTTAAAGGTTTAAATTGGTGCTTCAGGAACGTTTTGTTTAGGATTTTGGAACAATGTGTCTTATTTGAAAGAACGCAGCCATTCAGAAAACCGACAAAGTTTCTCTTGCATTTAGGTACACGGAGACTGCCAGTTCATTTAGGTAGGTACACGGAAACTGCCAGTTCGATTTCCACTAATATTTGGGAATAGAAAAAAACACAAGATTTCATTCATTACATATGGTATTTGTTGGATATCTTGGGAAGATTCCATTGCTAAAAAATTGCATAATTCAGATCAGATCAGGTTCTGTCTAGAAATAAAAATGTTTAGGGGTGTTTCAGGAGTAAGCGATCTGCTTTGACAGAGAATATTTCAAAAATTGCATAATTCAGATCAGATCAGGTTCTGTCTAGAAATAAAAATGTTTAGGGGTGTTTCAGGAGTAAGCGATATGCTTTGACAGAGAATATTTCAAAAATTGCATAATTCAGATTAGATCAGGTTCTGTCTAGAAATAAAAATGTTTAGGGGTGTTTCAGGAGTAAGCGATATGCTTTGACAGAGAATATTTCAAAAATTGCATAATTCAGATCAGATCAGGTTCTGTCTAGAAATAAAAATGTTTAGGGGTGTTTCAGGAGTAAGCGATCTGCTTTGACAGAGAATATTTCAAAAATTGCATAATTCAGATCAGATCAGGTTCTGTCTAGAAATAAAAATGTTTAGGGGTGTTTCAGGAGTAAGCGATCTGCTTTGACAGAGAATATTTCATAAATTGCATAATTCAGATCAGATCAGGTTCTGTCTAGAAATAAAAATGTTTAGGGGTGTTTCAGGAGTAAGCGACCTGCTATGACAGAGAATATTTCAAAAAAATGATTAAATATCCCTCCCCTCTAAATCACTTTAGGGACCTAAACAAAGCAATCTTACTAATTAACATAAGAAGGGCATTACCGAAATCCGTACGCCGGCTAGGGTCCAACCTCAGCGGACCAGATCCTATTAGGCATTCCTGACCTTCGCCGAGGTCCCAGCGACGCCCAAGCAGCTTACAAAGGGACCGCGAGGAATGTACAGAACTCAAGCATACAATTATTTATAGTCCTGCTCTATGTGAAGCTTCTAGTCCTGAGACTTTACATCAACTTTGGTTTGGCACGCAACTATTTTACCGAATACATTTCGGCAAGTGTTGCTGTACTATTAACACAGTAGGTATTGAAGTACTCACTGACTAGGGTTCGCACATTATTGTTACTCGTTTTCTGTTATTATTATTTACAATGTTTCTGCTACTCCTACGTAGCAGTAACGACACCAGTTGTTGTTTAGCTTTTATTTATTTACGATATCAAGCATAATTTCAAGGCAACGAAAAGCCATTCATAATTGAGGAGGTTAGGATCAAAACGTGACATTTACACTTTTGGCTTAATCGTATTATTTTTTTCGCATCAAATTTCAACACGTTGGATTACATCCAATTATGAATAGATTAGGTTCAAAAAGTTCCATTATCCAGGCGAAAATAGCAACTCAAGAGTCGCATTCGAATCAAAATATGACGTTTACATTTACATGTGAGATATCAGAGCAGTTGTTTCGACGTTCAGATCGAAAAGTGACATATTTCTAGGTAAAACTTGTAACATAATTTAATGTTATACAACAACAATGCGTACATTTAGTTTATTTATTGTTGTACAACAACAATGGGTACATTTAGTTTATTTTATAATTACTGTATTATTTTTTGACTGAACGTTTTAAACGTTCGATGGACGTTTTTAATGATTTTATAATCCCAATTATGGCAACAATGACACACGCAACTTTAAACGACGTTATGGCAGGCCCAGGCAGACTTCTATTGGAAGGCCTGGCAAGTCAAAGCCCTAGATCGTGGCAGGAGGGTAGGGAGGCATTTGCCCAGCAGTGGGACAAACCAGGCTGAATAATAATTTAACTTGCAATGTTTCTATGTTAGTTTGTTTAGGTCAAATCTTGCAAGCTAAATTAGAATTACAGTTCCTCTTATCCTACGGAGTTGAATTTTTACATGTTGGTTCAGTTCCGATGAGAATGCCTTTTTATGGTAAGCATGATCTGAATCGACATCCAGGAACAGCTCCAGATAAAGGAACCTTGAATGTCAGCCACCACCAGCCAATACCAGCTCCGAGAGGGGAAAATTTCGTTTTACGATGTGGTGCAGATGGCCGATAATAGGAACCGCTGGAGAGAAGCCGTCCACTCCAGTACAGCAAAGACGTCCTAGTGATTACGATCTTCATTCATGAAGTACCGACCACGGAGAGGGTACAACAGCACAGATATGAAATTTTGTGTACGCATTTTATTATGAAGTTTTAGTTTACTGTGACATGGTTTCTGCAATCAGGGTTGGGTCCTGATTAGGGAACTCCTCAACGGTTAACAGCACAGACACGAAATGTTGTTTACGCACTTAATTGTGATAGCCCGTTCTAAGTTTCACCAAGACATGGATGGATACTGCATAAAAGCTTGTTTTTAAAACTGTTTTAAATTTAACTTATTTTCTGTTAGATTAGAAGCAAGTTACTTGGATTGGAAGCAAGAATCAACGCTTCATTCAACGAATATTAATTTCAAATGATTTCAAAGTATTTTCAGGATGTGTCAAAAGGTTACATTTTTAGGATAGTGAGTTTCAAAAGGTGCCATTTTACAACTATAGTGTATCAAATTGTGACATTTTCATTGTGTAGGTTTATGTAGCTGAAATGAAGCTTAACAATTACTCCAAACTAATCATTTTAAAATTTTGCACAGAACCACTCGTAAATAGCTTTTCTCGCTTTCTGAAAAAAGATGGAAAGGTGTCTATGTCACCTTTTGATCCTGACCTCCTCAATTGATTATGCAGATCAATAATTATTACTCTTGATAAAATAATGCGAATAGTACGTGCAAGATTAGGATTTATTGATTACTAGCTGTGCCCGCGGCTTCGAACGCGTGGTTATTTCCCTAGATTAAAATCCTAACATCTTAACGACCGGTTGGTCTCGTGGCTAGTGATCCTAGGTACGTAACCAAACGGTCATGGGTTCGAATCCTGCAAGGTGCAATAATTTGTGTGATGAGCAGAAATGTTTGTTTCCGACTCATGGATGTTATAATATTCGTATATATGTATGTTTATCCGTAATCTAGTACCCATAGTACAGGGTATCCTAGTTTGGGACTAGGTAATTGTGTGGAATTGTCCCGAATATATTATTATTATTATTAATTAGGACCTAAACTGCCAATATAATAACATTTGATCGATTTTCCTTCAGCCATCAAATAGTTTTTATCGATTGCTCTAATCATAGGATTGAGATTGAGATATTAAGTCAAATCCTAAGTTATCCAACAGTGTAAACCGCAACGCAATCGGTCCAGTAGTTTTTACGTGATGCGCAAACAAATAAAAAAAATGTTATATTGTTTTTCAGTAGCTTATTTTAAGTACCCTATACAAATAAGTATTCAAATTTATTCATCTCAGTAAATGTATACTTGCATATGCACACTATCGTTCATTAATGTTCATGTTCTCGCTTTCTTATCTAAGGTTGCCTGGAAGAGATCGCTGCTGAGTGATAAGGCCGCCGATTGTACTATTTTCAGGTCATTGTTGATGTGTCATAATTTAAGTTTTTTAGTGCAATAAAGAGTTATCTATCTATCTATATTATTAAAGACCATATTTTTTTTAATTATCTTCTTTGTAAAGACTTTTTCGTTCTTATTACTTTATTAGAAGTATAGATAATGATTTCGACGCTTGAGCTGTACAAAAGCATTAAAAATGTAATGTATTCCGTTGGAGGCGCCGGGTATCGATCCCGGTACCTCTCGCATGCTAAGCGAGCGCTCTACCATCTGAGCTACGCCCCCTGTTGCCACTTTGTCTGAATACGGGACCCTGTTCCTTATAAATTTAATTCTGGTCACATAGCCTGAGGCGAGGACCATGCGACCTCGTATTTCACTTTTATCTTGAGGGATACTTTCAATAGGCCTTTTATCCATTCACAATTTATAATGTCAAAGTTACTGATGCTGCACGCTCGAAGGCTTACTTGTTAATATGAATTGAGCAATTTTTGGCGTTGACATATTAATATTAAGAAGTATGTGTATTATTACATTTTCAATTACCTACAGTTACAGTGAGTGCCTAAGCATTTTTGGCTGCTCGATGGTGTAGCCCGTATTATAATCATATTAAGTAATTATCTCACTGACCTCTACAATACGTACGTTGGACTGGTTGGTGGATTATAATAATTCATCTTATATCCAGCAATCCAGCGTACTTTGTACTTGCACTAAGGTCAGTCGAGTACATTGACAAAACAGTTTATTTTGTTATCTAGATGAGCACTGAAATAATATCATGATGGCGGATGACGGTAGTCTACTTGCAAATCAGTTGGAAAATTCAAATTGACGAACCGACTAGTTTTTGTGCCCCATTTCACCTGTGATCACGCATTGTTCCACCTGGCCCCACGGGGCGACCTACATCCGCGCATGCATTATGTACCAGGCATTCAGAACGCGACAGGAGCTCGGCGTGTTCCTTTGATCACGCTCAGGGCGCTTCTGCCCCAGTTGGCAAGGGTTAAACTCTTTGTCGTGAGACAGCGCTTTTTGACGAATCTCTGCGGCCCTGTTACTTGAAAAGGCGTGTATTTTTTTGAGATTGCTTATTAGATTAAACTGAATGAGCTTATATCTAAAGAAGATGCAAATTATTAAGGAATCTTCAATCGTGTCTCTAATTTGTCATCATGTGTTAGGTCTACGTTACGTGGACTAAGTGTAAACTCACACACACATATCCTAAGCACATTATTAAACTTAAAACTGTCATGAAACAGCCGAGTCGATTTTTGCGCCAACATAACTAAAACTAAATATATTAACTTTCGTAACTACAACACAAAAATAAATAAATACAACGTAATATGCCGCGGACATGCGCTCGAAGAAACTGATGAATTCAAGTTTCTAGGTTTGTTGGTAGACCAGTAACTGGAAGTCTCACATTCATTAAGTTTGCACAAAACTGAAACGATTTTTGTCGCCATGAAGCGTTTGCGGCTCATTTCAAAGGAAAAAACAGTTCTGACGGCATACCATAGCTATATGTGGCCTCAGTTCTTAGATAATGGTCTTCTATTGTGAGGATATTCAACTAATATTAATCATGCTTTTATTGCCTAGAATAAGTGTATACGGGCCATTAGTGGAATGGGTCCTTTGGATTCTTGTAGACCTGTATTCAAGAAATTTAAACTGCTAACATTAACCAGACTATATCTCGCAAATCGACATTTTTGTCAAAGAACAGTAACCTGTTCAGAAAACTAGATTGACACAAATATTTCTAAAATGCAAGTAGAGATCCCACTAGATGTACTGAATGATGTGCGCATGCAAAACAACACTCTGTCTTAAAAGCTACAAAATGATGAGCATTATAGTAATGAAACGGTTGCATAATGAGGGTTATTAAAACACGTAAGTTTTTAATAGTATAACTCGAGTGTTTTAATACCTAGGTACGTACCGTTTCATACATTACTCTTTATCTACACTCATGCAACAGGAACTTACTTTTAATGAAAAAAATATGTCGTAATATTTTCTTGATTTTGCTGGTAACAGCTCGTTCGTCATGTTCGTTGCTGTTCCGTTGCTGTTCCGTTGCTGTTCCGGTGCTGTTCCGTTGCTGTTCCGTGATGTCAGGTGGAGTCAAATTCTGCTCACTAACACTGCTTTGGGACATTTTTAATCAGGATAAAACTTTTGATCAACAAATACACATGACACATTAGATTGATTAGGTACTAATTAAATGTAAAGTAAATTATAGCGCCAAAATCCAGTCCACAGTGAATTCGCGCGCAAATGTCTAACACGCGCCGCTATATATATCTATTTATCTATCTATACTTATAATAAAGGAATAGGAACGAAAAAGTCTGTACAAAGAAGATAATTAAAAAAAATGGTCTAGTGCTACATAAAATAAGCTACTGAACAAGAATATAACATTTTAAAAAATCGTGTCTGTCTGTTTGTTTGTCTGTATGTTTGTTCGCGCATCACGTAAAAATTACTGGACCGATTGCGATGCGGCTTTCACTGTTGCATAGCTTAGGGTTTGACTTAAAATCTGTGGTTCTTGGGATCTTAATCCGATTATAAAAAGCGGAGCAATCGATAAAAAAACTATTTGACGTCTGAAAACATTTTGACCAAATGTTGGTATACCAATATATTATAATAGCTCATAGAGTACTTATAACCTAGAGAAGTGTCCACGCGTGCGAAGCCGCGGGCATCAGCTAGTACAATATATTTGTATGCCAGCAATGGTGAGGCACGATGAGCTAAATTGTACGAACACCTGTAATTGTGTCATATGTGACCGTGCTTCGTACAAATAAATCATTTCATTTCATTAAACCTTATAACACCTAAAATATTACACTAAACCCTTCACAATGTCTCTATTTAATTACATATTCACCTTACAAATCTAATATAGCCACCTAAACTTACTTCCCACCTTGATTCGCCCTCAAAATTAGGTCTCACCCCGAGGTTCGAATATCTTCAATTAATTAATTCACTTCTTGAAATCTCTGCGGCCCTGGTGCCTGCTGAAATGTTAATAAAGGTTAATTAACTGACTTTGTGGAATTTAACTAGTTAGTAGTATATATGGCGGGCATTTTTAAAAGCTTTTATTTGACTTTACTTGTATGTATGTATATATGTATTTCTGTCTGTCCTGAAATCTTGCAATACAAATTCCGAGCACTTCCCGATTTTTCAGCTATCCGGCTGAAACTTTCAGGGTAGCTCTGAAACCTATGACAAAAAAATGGAAAAAAAATTTCATTCATTAAAAAAAGGGTCTCTTTTTATATTATACTTATTTGAGTATATTCTAATTGATAAAGAATTCTGTAGTAGTTTATTTAGTTAATTAAGTGGCCACTTCATTAACTAAATAAACTACGTCATACGCCGGCGGAGGGTGACCTGTGAGTAACCAAATGTATTTTATTTTCAAAATGCTACCTAAAACGAAATGTAAGCGAATTGTATGTTTATCCCCTTGTTCCGTTTTCATAACTATTTTTCACAACTAGCTACGAAAAAGGTATTTTTTCACACTTTTTCATAACTGGAACTTAAATAAGAATAAATTTGTCGTTTTCTTAACTCTTTCATAACTAGTTAGGAAGCAGTTTTTGCTGACAATTGACTATCAAATAAGAAAAAGAAACATGTTCATAACCATTTTCGTAACCAGCTACCTACGGTAAAAGAACAATAACTTGATCTTTTTGGTGTTACTGAATCAATAAACTTCATGGAACTGAGCTAGCCTTGCTAGTAACCAAGTACATAGTTTTATTAAACTTCAAATTAGCACGTCAAGCTGCACATCTCACAACAAAGTGTGCTGAGAATGTACTCGTATCATGCAAATTAGCACGTCAAGCTGCACATCTCACAACAAAGTGTGCTGAGAATGTACTCGTATCATGCAAATTAGCACGTCAAGCTGCACATCTCACAACAAAGTGTGCTGAGAATGTACTCGTATCATGCAAATTAGCACGTCAAGCTGCACATCTCACAACAAAGTGTGCTGAGAATGTACTCGTATCATGCAAATTAGCACGTCAAGCTGCACATCTCACAACAAAGTGTGCTGAGAATGTACTCGTATCATGCAAATCGCAAAATTCGCTTACTTATATTTCGTTTTAAGAAAGCATTTTGAAAATAAAATACAGATAATTACTGTCGAATAATATCAACTAATGATGGAAATATGCTTCAATTACAAATGATTTTGGAATTACGTTTGTATGGACTATTCATCCTCCGCCGTCCCCTTAACCCTAAGTTTTAGTCCCTTAGTTCCTTAGAACCAAGATTTTCCTTTAGAAAATTATTAGATAACTATTTATACCCTGCACTACACGAATGTCGTTCACAAAAGCACCTGGTGCTCGTTAATTCTGCACACATTCTGTCAATGCAGCCGTGGATCATTCTGCAGTCCCTACACTCTCTAGTTACTCGCCTTTGAGGGGTAATTGTATCTCAGTATTCTCAGGACGCTGCGAGACTTAATAGACTTTGGGATCATATTAGTTTACAGTACATTGATTTACATATATTTTTATCTCTTGTATCCGAACCGTAACTCTTTTATAGGGTTTCGTAACGGAGCCCTTCTAAGCGTACGCCGTCCATCCGTCTATCTGTCCTACCTTTAAAATGGTGTATCTTTTGAAGCATCGTAATATGTAACTTATTGATATTTTCACAGAATATGTGTTAGGAAGCGTTTAAGTATTACATAACGATTTTGGAGGGAGGGGGGGGGGGGTCTTGTAAAACGTTACGATGCGTTACAGGGGCAGGGGCGTTACGTCTTTAGTATTTAACTACATTACATATCAAATGTTAATAAATAATATTAACACGATTAAAACAATAACAAAGGTATTTTAGCGATTTACCGGTACTTTATGCCACATAATTGTGACTTTTAGGTAAAATTGTTCACTTGATGGTTACGTAACGTTTTACAAGTGGGGGGAGGAGGGTACAGAAAAACGTTACGGCGCGTTACGGGGGAGGGGGAGTCTATAATCTCCATAAATTGCGTTACGTAATACTTGAACACTCCCTTATTAACTTACCCGACCGCGACTTCGTCCGCGCGGTCTACAGTTTATCGCGAAAAAAGCATCCTATTTAAAACCAATGCAAAGGACTTGTACATATAACTGAATGTGCAAAAGTAGGTATAGCACCAACGCTCTTGATGTTTTTAGACATACTTGTTATTTGGTTTCTATGGCAACCGTTCCTTACTGCGAGCAATCAAAAATATCCAGTTTTCCCGTGAAAACTTACATTTTGCCGGGGTAAATAGTATCCTATGTTTTATTCCAGGGTATAAACTATCTCCATTCCAAATTTCATCAAAATCCGTTCAGCCGTTATCGAGCTAAAGCTCTCCAAACAACAAACAAAGAAATAGACAACTTTTCACTTTTATTTATTGGTATGGATTATAGCAGATACCTTAACAAATAAAGAAACTCACATACATACATGAATGCTCAAAACAATACACTCCTTTTTTTGGGCAGTCGTGTATAACACAACAAGCACAAATTAAAAAAAATATAAATTCCTCCCCCCCCCCCCCTCCTCCGCCACACCCCCCCCCCCTCCTCCGCCACCCCCCCCCATCCGCTATTATAGTTAATGAGCCTGTTGGGAGCTACGATCCCGTTATAGCTAAACCATCTCGATCACATAGCATTCAAACAGAAACAAAACACTAATCAAAATAGTTTGTTTGGGATCCTCACCTTATACCCCTCTCTTTTCGAGTTCGGGGGTTAAAACACAAAAGTATAAAGTAAAAAAAGGAGATGGTGGCTGTGATGGTGGTACGGAACCCTCGGTGCGCGAGTCCCACCTGCACTTGGCCGATTTTTTATTTGAAAGGGTGTTCAGGTTCCGTTTTTTTTTTATATATTCATTTGAAGTCCACTTTCGGGTGTAAAAAATATGTTTACATTTTACTAAATCTACTCGTAAGTGTAGGCAAGTGATTTCATAAAATACCAAGCTTAGTTCTCTCTTTTGTATCTACTCGTAAATGTAGGCAAGTGATTTCATAAAATACCAAGCTTAGTTCTCTCTTGTGTATCTACTCGTAAATGTAGGCAAGTGATTTTATAAAATACCAAGCTTAGTTCTCTCTTGTGTATCTACTCGTAAATGTAGGCAAGTGATTTTATAAAATACCAAGCTTAGTTCTCTCTTGTGTATCTAAGTAATTAGGTAATAAGGTTTGTTGTCTGTGTTATTAAAATGACCTTTGGTTTAATTATTTAATAAGGTAGCTCAACTTAAGTAGTCTATAGTAATTTGGTAAGTAGTCTTGTAGTACCAGACCTCGAAGTGCAGCACGAAAAGTTTGAGGGAAGCCGCAAGCGTTTTCCTACCGCATTGGTAATATTTTCGTCACCAAATTAACTTAAAAAGATCAAAGTCTCCAACCTACATGCTCCAGTAATCAATATCCAATTTTCCGAAGCTGTGCATTAATTGTACAGTTTTTCCCCCCCTCTTGAGGGGGAGGGGAGTGACTTGAGAGATCCAATTTAAGTTTGCTCCAGCTTTCGGCGACTTTACCTTAAGCGAGGTGTGGACTGAGTGAGAGCGATAGCTCTTCTTTCGTGTCGCTGACTTTAATATTGTTTATGTGTCCTGCCCAGAAAAATGCTACGTCGACCGCATTTGTGGTGCTTTGTGCTGGGCAGCTACGGACAATATTGTAGTGTTGTGTTTGTGTTTTTATTATCTATGATTCCGGTCTTCATCGAGAGTTGCAATTGCAATCAATTGCAATCGGATCGAGTATTCGAGCCTGACTTCGCGTATGGACCCGGCGATGTGTGAACCCCAGTTCCGGTGACACGGCGATAATACACCTCAAGTGGCGCCACCTACAACGCTCACAGTTTGGGCGGGCGTTCGCGTTGGAGCCACGGGGTTGGCAGTATTGATGATGCCATCGAAAATGTTGAACGCGGCAGCCAATGACAGGGAAGAAAGGACGAACATAGAGATTTGAATATTTGCGGACCTGATCGCAGCAGCTAATGGGTGATCGTGATTGAGCGTCCCCACATGACGTACTGAAAGGGAGTTTACCACCAGTTCTCCCGGCAGTGGAGCCCTGGCTCGAGAACGAGCAACACGTTTGAAGCCGTGACGTCCCTGGATCCCTGAGGCCCTTGAAGCCTAGTGGCCGGACTCGAAAGTCCTCCGAATCGCCGTCCTAGTGCCGCGTGAGCCGAGCGCCCGTGTAGATGCGTACCCGAGTGCCCGGCTGCTGAAGTCCAGTTGGAGCCCCATCGCGTGCCCGTACTGGTCGGCGTCGTTGAGTAAGACTGTAGAATGCCTACACTCAGTGGTAGGTCTCTTTTGTATTAGGTTTATGAACCAATGTTCCATATTATAATTATAACCCATACACGTTTTGCTTCTTAGTAGATATTTAGCATGTCACGACCTAGCAACAGACATCAACAGAGGCTCGAACCCACGCCCTATCAACATCATATCTCCCACTGTGTGGTCGTGGCGTCTGCGAGAAAAATCCTGAAGTAAATGTGAAATGTGTGAGTGAGTGTATGTGTCTTGTGAGTAATATCCACGAAATATCTTTTTACTTTTTAAGATGTTGCTCAATTTCGTATTGTGTTTTTCAAAACGCCCCCGGTCCTCTCAACACTACAGCACACGTATTACTCCAAGCGACTTGTACAATTGCACAGAGCGGGGGGAGAGCCGAAAGCGACCGATGTATTGTTAAACGTCTGATTTCGCTGATTGAATCGAACAAGTTTTGTTATTTCGCTAAAATTCTTACGTAAATTAGTGTATGTTTGATTGGATTATTTTTGGTTGAAATATCTGATATGAACATGTATTTACCAATATTACGATTCGGTTTGTCATATTCAGTGGCATAATAGTCAAAGTTGATGTCAGTACAGAAAATGCTACGCAAAAACAGCGAGCCAAATACAGTGGGTTGTACCGTGCCTACTCGTGGTAAAACAGCGAGCCAAATACAGTGGGTTGTACCGTGCCTACTCGTGGTAAAACAGCGAGCCAAATACAGTGGGTTGTACCGTGCCTAGTCTCGTGGTAAAAAATGTTTGCGATTCATTCAGTGTTTTTATAATAAAAAAAGGAGCAGCAGAGTTTTCTCAGCTGACTTTATAAACCTGGGCCGTCAATGAGGATAATAAATGAGTCTCCCTAAATCTTTACTTAATCACTAAATCTTGTCTCTTTTAACCTTGCTGTCTATCACCTCTATCGGTACTCGAAACGTGTCGATAAATTAATTTACCGTCGGTCCTAAGACGGCGAGAAGAGAAGCTAAGTGGATTGAGGGTCTTTATGCTCGCAAGTGCTGCGAAACCTTCCGTCGATTATAACCGCCTAGTAGTTTTGCAGATTTCATTATAAGCAATTTGGGTTTGGGGGAAAAGTGTTGACTAGAATCTCACACATGAGACTTTTGGGCAAGATCGGCGCGGCGACATCTTCCGCTGAAAATGTGTGCGCCTGATAACTGTCTGGATTTGTTTCTAAACGTTTTGGGTATGACAGTTGACTGGGGACTCCAGTATGGCTCTAGCGATGACGAGACTAGGATCCCGCACATACAGTGTAAGTTATTGTACATGTATTATATCTAGCATGTATTGAATTGTCCTGCTGCAGGGCGTATAGAGTGTATACGGAGGACACTGCAAATGAATGTGATAAGTTTTAAATTTACGCAAAATTAAATTTCTGAATAACGCTTTGCTGACCCGAGTTAAGCTTGGCTCTGACTAACCATGCCGTCTCACAAAGGTTTTCTGCGTCAGTCACCTTTCCAAACTTTACGAAATTCACCGTAATCATTTCGTGGTCTAAAGGGATCCTTGCACGTACGTTAGAGATGACAACAGATAAGGGTCGTACGGATATCCATATCCGTAATTATCGAATAAATACAATTGAAAAAAAGTAACTGTATGCTACAGAACAAGTTTTTTTTTTAATTCTTGTCTCTCTGTCTATATGTTTGTTTGTTCGCGCGTCACGTAAAAACAATTGGACCGATTACAATGCTGTTTTCACTGTTGGCCTGCTTAGGGTTTGACTTAAAAACTGGTGTAATTGATATCTCAATCCGTTGAGGAAAAGCCGAGCAAACGATAAAAATATTTTAGACGGTTGAAGAAATTTTGATCAAATGTTGGTATATTGGTATTTTAGGTCCTGGAATAGCAGTTATAGTACTTTGTACAGCTAGTGTATTAATACAATTTGTTATCTATTGAAAAACATACAATACAATACAATAACACTTTATTGACACACAGTTAAACAAATAACAGAAATAACATAAACAATATGTACAATGGGCGGTCTTATCGCCAATAGCGAACTCTTCCAGACAACCTTAGGATGGAAAGAATTTAATTGCTAATAAGGGTTGGTAGTGTGGCAATATTAAATTTATATACAAATTTAATGTAAATAATAAGGAATAAATAAAATATAAAAGAAACTACATAGTAATAGTTACTTTAATACTATGTTAAAATATATAGCTATAAGTAATTATAAACTTACATACATATAAGTGTATAATTATACATACATAAATACATCAAGTCATTGCTAGTCAGTCAAGTTAAAGCCTGTGAGGAGCTGGAGAGCTAAAAAAAAAACACTAGAGTCTTAAAGCTATCAATAGATTGTGCACGTTTGATGGCGACTGGAAGGGCATTCCAGAGGCGCACAGCTTGGACAGTAAACGAGGAGTCATAGAAAGAAGTAGTGTGTACTGGGGTAAGGAGGACTAAGTTTTCTGATGATCTTAGAGAAAGGGTGTGAGAGGAATGAAGAAACTGGAATCGTTCCTTGAGATAGAGGGGAGTAGAGGGGTTGAAGAGTATGTTCTAGAGAAGAAAGAGAATGTGAGTATTCCGGCGAAGGCGAATAGGGAGCCACTTGAGCTTTGTGCGAAATTCCGAGACATGTCGTATTTCCGCAAGCCGAAAATAAACCTTACAGAGAAGTTTTGAAGACGCTCAAGCTTGTTCAGCTGCTCCTCTGTAAGATCTAAGTAGCTGGCATCGGCATAATCAAGAATGGGAAGTAGGAGAGTTTGAGCAAGCGCAGCTTTAGTCGCAGTGGGTAAAAAGTTACGTAATCTATTCAGAGAAGCTGCAGAAGCAAACATTTTCCGGCTAACTGATTGCAGTTGCGGACCCCAGGATAAACATCTATCAATAATCAACCCAAGGTTTTTCACCTCATCACTAAATGGTACAGTAACCCCGCCAAAAACTATGCGTAGGAGTGTTGAAAAAACAATTTTACTGATCGTTCTGGAGCTTCCTATAACGATGGCCTGAGTTTTAATAGGATTTACTGTAAGACCATATGAACTGCTCCAGTTTGCTATGCGACACAAATCAGAGTTGGTGTTATCAATAGCTTCAGATAAGTTGTTAGGTGACGCCTGAAAGTATATTTGGAGATCGTCTGCATAGAGATGATAGGAAGAAGTGAGAAAAAAAGATATAGAATTAATAAAAATAGCAAAAAGGAGAGGAGAAAGCACGCCCCTGAGGAACACTGACACTCGTATCACACCAAGAAGAAAAATAATCTTCAAAGTGGATACGTTGCCGACGTCCGTACAAATAATTATGGAACCAGTCAATCACTGATGGAGATACGTTAATAGAGCGTAACAAAGCTAGGAGGATATCAAAATCAACAGAGTTGAATGCATTGCTAAAATCGAGCAAGGTAAGAACAGTGAGCTTTCTATTTTCCATACCCAGCCTTATGTCATCAGTGACTTTAATAAATGCTGAAACTGTGCTGTGGCCGTGACGGAAACCAGGCTGCAGGGGATTTAGATGATTATTACGAATGAGGTCAAGTACTGAGTTGGTTATGGACAAGACGTTCAAGGACTTTAGACAAGAAAGGAAGAATTGAAATAGGACGGTATTCGGAAAAAGGATTTAGGGTTGGACTTCTTGGGTATTGGAATAATTTGGGCTTCTTTCCAGCAAGATTGTACAGCACCACTCGAAACAGAACTGTTCAAACGATGGCATATGATTGATAGAATTTCATCCAAAATAGGAACAATCATATTTCGGCTGATGCAGTTTCCACCTACTGCATTCGAAGATATGGACATGATGCTCTTTTTAACGTCACAAGCAGTGAATTGAGTTATAACAAAAGCTGAGTGATCAGGAGTTGGAAGAGTAGAAAGATAGTTAATAGTACCAATTTTGTCATTCGAATTCATGTTGGACGACGAAGAGAAATGTAGGTTAAGAGAATTAATATCTAAATCATGTGAAATGATCGTAATAATTTCCAGACTTTCGCCGGATCTTCATTTTGTACCTAATTATGATATGGCGACGTTGTGCATCCCTACAAACTCTATTACAGCGATTTCGAGACATGATATACTTCTGCTTATTATAGTCATTTGAATTACACTTAAGCTTAGACTTGGAGATATTCTTTTTGTGCATAAGCTTCTTGACATCGTCAGTTAACCAAGGAGCAGGGAGGTGTTTGATTTTGATGGCACGCATAGGAGCATGAATGTCATACAATTGAATTAATATAGAATTAAAAATGGTAACTTTGTCATCAATTGTGTCAGCATTGATCACCGGCATCCAGTCGATATTGCGAGCATCATCACGGAGCTTTTATGAGTCCATGGCATCAAAGCTGCGCTGCAGAAGAATTTTAGGCTTGGCTTTAGGAGGGCGTATCTTGTATGATAAGAAAATGAGGTCATGGTAAGAGAAGGCATCAGCAGAAAATTGACCATGTTTAGCTACATGCTGTAAAGATGACACAAATATAAAGGTCTAGAAGAGACGGATTACTGTTAGGGAATTTATGGGTAGCACTTAGAGGCAGGATATGCATGTTACTGGAGTTAATAATTGATTCTAAAGTAGAAGAACGGGAATCTTTTCTTAAGAGACACGTATTAAAGCCACCCATAATGATGTTATGTGAGTTGGAAGGAGTAAAATCTTCTAAAATCTTTTCAAAGGAAGAAAAATAATTGACTCGTAGGGAAGGGCTGTAGTATACTCCTAGCAGAATTTTAGTATGTGAGAGTAAAACTTCAATGAAAAGATGTTCGCCGGCGTTTGTGGATGGCGGTTGTGTAGACATGCTTACAATGGTATAGGAAAAATGTGAACGCATATAAATAGCTACACCACCACCACCACTGCCAGTTCTATCATTCCGGATATCATTCAAGCCGGGGAGAGAGAGTAAGAGGTAGAAAGAAGAGAAGGTTTTAACCAGGACTCAGAAATTAATATAGCATGAGTATTAACATCATCGAACGAAGCCAGCATTTCAGGGCAATGTGCCGGAATACTATGAGCATTTATGTGGATAACATACCTACTTAATTAGGTACTTTTTATATTTTTTGATTGTGGTTTATGTTCGTTGCATGACCACGATAGCAACATATTAATTATAAACGAATTGCTGTTGTGTCATTATTGCCTTTCTCTGATTGGCCGTTCTCATTACGATGTATAAATGTTCACCACTACCATCAAAGACCTTTAGGAGGTACTATCCTCACCCCTCACCCCCCCCCCCCCCGCCCCCCATATAGATGGATAGATAGATAACTCTTTATTGCACAAGAAATAAACTGATGATACAATAATCAAGTTTTAACATAGAACAATCGGCGACCTTATCACTAAGCAGTGATCTCTTCCAGGCAACCGTAGCTAGCATATTATACTAAGAATTAAGAACCATCTGATCACATCAGCTTGATCGACGAAATAACCCGTGAGCACTCTTAAATAACATTAAATAATTAAATACGCTCACGTTAGTTTGTATAGCAATATGTAGGACAGTTTGTAGTTTCAAAATCCGTTATTCTATCCGTAACTGAAACTCCATAGCAACCTTCAAACATTACAAACTTATTGCTACTTTAGAAAATACAGCAGATGTCTGTACAGCAGATGTACACAGATGTACACAAGGGGTGTATTTCTAAAAGTAGACGTGAATTAATTCATTAAACGGGAGTCAGTCATAATCATAACAGGGGAACTTGGGCAAACTTTGGCAGGCTGGGCCTGTGTTGGAATTAGAAATATATGGTGGTATCAGAATTTCTAAATGTATCTGCGAATGTAATAAATTATTTCATACGCTGTCTTTGAGGTCATATTCTCAGCAAGCAACGCGACACTTGAGGATACCAGTGTTCCAACATTATTAAGGTTTGATAACTGGCCGATGAATATCCAAAAATCAAATAAACGAAAGTTATATTTTATCACTAACTAGCGGTATAGAGTATCTATTTATACCACCTATGTTCACAATAAACGAATTTGATTTCTATCTAGCGGTTAAAAATATATCAAAAAGTGACTGACAGCGACCAAGTAGTAACAAAAAAAAAAAAAAAAACTCGACCACCCCACTCCCCATTATAGCTAAGAAGGATACCGATCACATCAGTTTTCAAAATTAAAAACCTCATCAAAATCGGTGCATTCGTTTGGGAGCATTTTTTTTTTTAGAATGGATTTGTGCTGTTGGTCTATATCTGACCTCTACGGCGTTAGCGGACGGTGGGGCGGGTGCAAAAGCGCTCCGCCGCAATGCCCGACGCAGAAGGCACACGCCAAAGTTAAGTTTTGGCCACTTGCTCAAGGACACCCAGGGGGTACGAACATCGGCTTGGACAGTTGCCATTGATTACGGGGAGTATCGAACTAAACACCCCTGGATCTGTTAAACACTACTGTTAGGTAGTGATCGAGGGGCCCCTGATGACATGGCTTGAGCCCTTTGAATGAATTGCATAACTGACCACCGATTCGGAATACACCTTCGAGAAGAATCGTCAAGAAACTCGAAGGCGAATAAAATCGACATTAATTACGGGACCTTCGACCACGCCGGCGAGGTCGTTGTCTGTGTCTAACCCTGTGGCTAGCATCCCGACCCCCATTATAACTAAGAACCATTTCGATCTCATCAGCTTTCAAAATATTGCATCAAAATCTTTCCATTCGTTTGGGAGCTACGATGCCACAGACAGACACACGGATAAACTCCCTAAACTTAACCATAACACTCTCGTATACATCTTTAAATGAATCACAATTTTTCCTCCATGAAGGTGCGTTGCTAAATACTTTGCAAACTCGAAGGGCCGTGGTCCTTCAACGGCGCTTGATTAGTAGGGCTCCTCCAAGTCATTGCGCCCTCGAAACTTGGGAATTACTTGGGATCGCTAACGATGCCTGTTGTCTTTGAAAATATGACATCATTGGAGATATCATTTGTTTTATTATTTACCCTAGCTGTGCCCGCGGCATTGCCCGCGTGGTTATTTCTCTGTAACCTATGTGTTATGCCAGCACCAAAGTACACTAAGTAGTAGTTTACATTTATTTAAAGTTCGTTCAGACGTTAAATAGGTTTTTATCGATTGCTCGGCTTCTACTCTTCGGACCATACCAAGTACGGATATACCAAGTACTTACACCAGTTTTTAAGTCAAAACATTAGCTATCCATGAGAGAAAACCGCGTTGCAGTCAGTCTAGTAGCTTTTATGTGATGCGCCAACAAACAGACAAAAAGACAGACACCATTTAAAAATTGGTTATATTCATGTTCAGTAGCTTATTTTAAGTCCCCTAGAGATTTTTTTACCAGACTGCGCAGCGCAAAGTCTGGGTAATGTGTTTATCACCCTATGTATTTATGTATGTCTGTCTGTCTGTTAATTTGTGGCACTATACAAGGAGTAACGGAATCCATACCAATATATAAAAGTGAAACGTTGTCTGTTTGTTTGTTTGTTTGGGGAGCTTTCACGCGATAACGGCTGGACGGATTTTTGATGAAATTTGGAATGGAGATAGATTATACCCTAGAATAAAACATAGGATACTTTTTATGCCGCTATACCTAGGCACTTTTGCATTGGTTTTTAACGCGCGCTTTACGTTTATGCGCGTTATCCAGTACGCGGTGCTCGGAGGGTTGAACTAGTATCTGTGTGTAGTAGTTTTTTTATAATTATGTCCTATATAATAATTTTTCACTGAATATGCGCTTCAGAAAATATTAAAAAAAACGATCGTTTCTTACAAATAAATAAAATTGAAGTAATGTCAAAAGAACAACTTTTTACTAACTGCATATGCAAGTATATAAGGTACTTACAAATAAAAAGGCATTTTTATTTATTTTGTCTCTGTTTGTTTGTTCCGGCTAATCTCCGAAACAGCTGGACAGATTTTGATTGGACTTTCACTGGCAGATTGCTGATGTTATAAGGAGTTACATAAACTACTTTTATTTTCGAAAAAGAATTAGGGATCCGTGCAAAAAAAAACATGTCAACAAAACGCATTGTTTGGTTGACTGGTAGATAATGCTTTTAGTATTAAGTCCGCCATTTGTACTCTATTTAATTGTGCAGTAAAGTATATATTATAAAGAAATAATAAATAATTTTGCCCACGCGGGTAAGGCCACGGACACAGCTAGTAATTTCTAAAACTACATCATTAAAATATTTTTTTTGCAGAGTTTAAAAGCATACATTATTTGTAGGTAATGTATGCTATTAGAAAGTACAGTGATGTACTGACTAACAGACAACGCAAAGCCAAACCCGGGCGACCTAACGACTTGAAATTAGGAGAAAATATTCCATTACCACAAGGAGAGTTTTTTGAAATTCTATCCCTACCCTCCTAGGGAAAGCGGGGTGGCACGCAAGCATAATCGCGGAGCCCAGCTAATGAACAATAAACCTGTGGAGACTATGTAAGTACAATGATCGGCCTTATCTCTTATCAAACTTTCCCATTTGGAATGATAATGAAATTAAACCAAAAAGGGAAGTATAAATATATGTAATTGGGTCGATTTGCTTTCCAACAGAATTTAAAAGTGTGTTAGGAAAGTGTTCAAAGTCCAGGGCTGCCGAGCAGCCTGATTAACGGGCCCTCGCGGCCCGGAGCAGGGCCGCGGGGCCCTCAAGTTTCGATTCCTTCTCTAGAAACTTGAAAATTACTTTTGGATCGAGCTTTAGCGGTAACAGTTGAGAAGTTGGACTTAAGTTTCAGGCTCTGTTTCGATTTTTAACTTTTTCTGTTGGTACTAAAGTTGTAAAGCCCTGCCGAAGCTACCAACTACCAACCAACCAACCAACTACCAACTTGAACGGTCTTTGTCTAGATAAAAATAAGTTTTTTAGTTTTGTCAGTTAGAGTATACTGATATGGAAGATTTAATAATAGTACTCCTTATTAAAAAAAATTAACAAAATAAAAATATGTAGCTTACTTCCGCCAAAACTGTAAGTCAGACAAATGATAAATGGTAACATTAAATTATAACAAAAGTAAAAACCCCACGCTAAATAAACCCTACCCAAATACAACTATCGTAACACTTATATATGTATATACATATAATTTGAAATTAATGATTCCACCAATAAAAAAAGAAACTAAATAATACTTCATACTTCATATGTGGTGAAATGTTCTACTTGGCTGAGTAGGAGATACATACGTAGGAATATTTATTTAGACAAACATTTAATGTAAAGTTACATATGTGGTGAAATGTTCTACTTGGCTGAGTAGGAGATACATACGTAGGAATATTTATTTAGACAAACATTTAATGTAAAGTTACATATGTGGTGAAATGTTCTACTTGGCTGAGTAGGAGATACATACGTAGGAATATTTATTTAGACAAACATTTAATGTAAAGTTACATATGTGGTGAAATGTTCTACTTGGCTGAGTAGGAGATACATACGTAGGAATATTTATTTAGACAAACATTTAATGTTACATATGTGGTGAAATGTTCTACTTGGCTGAGTAGGAGATACATACGTAGGAATATTTATTTAGACAAACATTTAATGTAAAGTTACATATGTGGTGAAATGTTCTACTTGGCTGAGTAGGAGATACATACGTAGGAATATTTATTTAGACAAACATTTAATGTAAAGTTACATATGTGGTGAAATGTTCTACTTGGCTGAGTAGGAGATACATACGTAGGAATATTTATTTAGACAAACATTTAATGTAAAGTTACATATGTGGTGAAATGTTCTACTTGGCTGAGTAGGAGATACATACGTAGGAATATTTATTTAGACAAACATTTAATGTAAAGTTACGTAAGTCCAAATATACCGATTGTTTTATTTTCTAAAGGATGCAATATATCCAGGTATTCCTTAGACGCATTAGACGTCCATGTAAATGCAAATGTCATATATCAGCAGCAGCAGAGCCGTGCTCCGCCGGGTGGAAGCTGGATCGTCTCGCGTGAGATATTGAAATTGTTATGCGACGGATCTAGCGCGATCCCCATCGCCGGAGAGTCACCGGGGTGGGGTAAGTTTACGACAATATTGTCGGTGATTTTCATTGAAATATTTTGAATGTGAGGAAGGAAATGATCGGTTTAAATGTTGCCAAAGCTTTTTATAACTGTTTTGGTATCTTGAACCGATGCAATTTCATGCAGTTTACCCGTGGAAATTAAGAGAATACTCGGATGAAGATAATAGATTATTATGTGTGAATTGATTCCATATTCGGTTTGATTAATCTGCAACTAACGTCAAATAAAATCTTAAACTGGTAACGTCAAGGCAAGCACGACTCATTCTAGTCTAAATGGTATAATATCTTACGATTCGTATACACCTAGGTTTAGTCGACATTGGACCTATTCGCAAAATCGCTTACCATTAAAATGAAGACCTATTCGCCGAATGACTTATTCTTAAAAAGCCCTGTTCGTCGAATGAATTCTTCTTAAAAAGACCTGTTCTCTGAATGACTTATTCTTAAAAAGCCCTATTCGTTGAATGACTTATTCTTAAAACGACCTGTTCTCCGAATGATTTATTCTTAAAAAGACCTGTTCTCGAATGACTTGTTCTCTTCAAAGTAGCGTGCTGGGATAATTCCCGAAATCCCCAACAAGGCCGTCCAGGCCGTCCCCACCAGTGAGGATTTTAGGAAAACGCTAAATAGTTATATATCTACCTAAGTGTATAGTCTAAAGTATTTTATTAAAAATAGTTATATATCTACCTAAGTGTATAGTCTAAAGTATTTTATTAAAAATAGGCTAAATAAGCTAAATAGTTATATATCTACGTAAGTGTATAGTCTAAAGTATTTTATTAAAAATAGTTATATATCTACCTAAGTGTATAGTCTAAAGTATTTTATTAAAAATAGGCTAAATAAGCTAAATAGTTATATATCTACGTAAGTGTATAGTTTAAAGTATTTTATTAAAAATTCACCAAGAGAGCACCAAGAAACTTCACTGTTTTTTTTTCCATTTTTGACAATTCTTTATAATTTTTTCAAATGTCAGTAATTATAATAATACATATTGAAATGACAAATATAAAAGAGAAAAGTGACATGTCCCACAATTTATCAAACCAAACAGGGGAAAACATATATACAAATGACTAATAACAAACCAGGCTGCACCAGTCCCCACAAGAAGCAAGCAAAGAAGAAGTTCACGAGTGTGACTAGTGTACCAGTGTAACCATTTATATACTGGTATAGATGGTATAGCTGGTATAGGTGTACCTTTTATACCATACTAGTTTTCCCGCCCGCGACTTCGTCCGCGCGCACTACTGTTTGTAGCAAAAAAAGCATCCTATTTTCTTCTAGGATATTAAAAACCAATGCAAAAGTACGTATAGCAAAGCACCAATGCTCTTGATGTTTTTCGACAGACTTGTTATTTCGTTTCCATGGCCACCACAGACCATTCTGTGATGGCAACCGTTCCTTTTCAGTAAGTAATCCACATTTTCCAGTTTTCCCGTGGAAACTTACAATTTTCCGGGATAAAAAGTATCATATGTTTTATTCCAGAGTTTAAGCTATCTCCATTCAAAATTTCATCAAAATCCGTCCAGCCATCATCGTGTGAAAGCTCCCCAAACAAACAAACAGACAACGTTTCACTTTTATATATTGGTATCCGATACCTTTAGGATCAATAAATCTTTTCACAAAAACTTTCTTTAAAAGATTTGGCATTGCCGAAATCAGAATAAATTGGCAGCATCCATCAAGTCTGTTTCCACTGTAAGAGACGTGAAAGGCGTATAATGGTATGTCTTAGCGCCTGGTTCATCGGTACCTAATCCTTAACCGCCTGCAGAGACTCGGATAATTACTGCGGAGATTATGGCCGGATCTGCTTTGTGTTGCTGCTGTCCTGGTACCTCTGAATGATCGCTTCTGCTTTATTCATCAAGTATTCTTTCAGCTTTCTAAAACATATTATAGCTTTTTGCTGCATATTCAACGCGTTGTTTTTTCCAAAATATGTATTTACAATTCGATCCAAAACAAGTTGTTTTATTTATGGAATCCCTCGGGCGAAGTTTTAGAATGATATATTGAGACAAACTAGAATGAAGCTTTGTTATTTGTAGTGAAAAACAAAGAAAGTAAATATCTCGATTATACCAGTCAATAAACCCTCAAACATCGCGAACGCGCATCTACGGATTTTGTATATGTTGCTAGGGAACCTGAGATTAGTTTATACCCAAAAGGAGCATAGGATAGAGCACTTGAGCCCTGCTTGTCAGCAAGTATATGACCCTAAGCACACTTTTATGCATTTGCAAGCCACCATTCTAAGCAGGGTCTGAGGAGTGGGCTCTGCGCACATTGCGACGGTCATGAGACATTTTTCGCTTGTGGCGCATGGCCAGGCACACTCTTTCTAATTCCTTTCTCATGACTTGTCTCTAGGATAATTAGTTTAGCCAGTACGTGTCTTGAGAATCACATACCGATAATTTACTATTTATGGAACATATTGCCCATGTTTATTTGCCATGTCTGCTAGTAATGGACCTAGAGAGCTCGAGTTTAGTTTGCATTACAAAAGTATAAATGAAGATGAGAAAGTATGAGTGAAGATACCGGAAAGATGCTTCTTTAAGGTAGTTTTTTGAAAAAAACTGAATCAAGTGCCAGAATTTCAAGCACCACGGGAGTAGCACAGCGTTTTCAGTCCTGCAAACTTGGGTATCAACTACTCGCAGGAGTCTTTACTTTACTTTTATTTTTGTCGATATTCACTGGCCTATTATTAGAATATAATAAAATTCAATAACAATAGAATAAACAATAATAGGTTGCAAATTGGGCTGTCTTATTGCCTATGCTATGAGCCTTAACAGTTAGCATGCACAAGTTATTTTTTCATGCACACCTGCACAATAAAATACCATTTTGGTTTACAATATTATCCTATCCATACAAAGGTTGCTTGGGAGAGACTGCTGTTTAGCAATAAACCTGCTCATTGTACCTTTCATCATCATCAGCCTGTGTCCGTCCACTGCTGGACATATGCCTCTACCAATTACCGTCACAGAGCCCGGTCTTCGGTTCTTCTCATCCAGTTTTTGCCAGCCGCCTTTCTCAGGTCGCCACTCCACATGGTCGGTAGGCGTCCTACACTCCGTTTGCAAAGCCGTGGTCTCCACTCAAGAACCCTTGTCTCCCATTGGTTGTCCCTTCTTCGACAAATGTGACCAGCCTACTGTCACTTCAGCCTAGTAATCCTCTGGCCTATATCGGTGACTTTGGTTCTCCGTTGGATTTCCTCGTTCCGGATCATATCCTTCAGAGAAACTCCAAGGATAGCTCTCTCTATAGTTCGCTGAGCGACTTTCAACTTGTGGACTAGTCCCACCGTGATTGTCCACGTCTCGGCTCCGTATGTCAGCACTGGTAGGACGCACGCATTGAAGACTTTCGTGTTCAGGCACTTTGGAATGGATGACGAGAAGACCTGACAAAGCTTCCCGAACGCTGCCCAGCCCAACTGAATCCTTCTGTTGGCTTCCCCTGTCGAAGTTGAATACCCAACTGAAAAGTTTGCCCGAGATAGACATATTCATTAACAACTTCGAGGGGCTCACCATAATACAATAATTACACAAATACAATACAATACAATACAATAGCTACAGGGGCTACAATAATTAGGATAATGGGGTAATTAGATCGATAAATACATGATCTTAGTCTTATCTAAGTTCATCCCGAGACTGATCTGTCTAGAAGCATCAGCCAGGCCGTGTAGCATTTGCTCAAGTTTCTACACCGATTCCGCCATAAGAACTATGTCATCGGCCAACTGTAAGTGTGAAATATAAGACTGTTGGTTCTGTACTTGAACACTCATAGTCGCGGCGTCATAAATATATCTCAGCACCTTGATATATCGCCAGTTCACTTGGCATCGCTGCAGTAACTCTAAAATAGCCCAGGTCTCAACGGAATCAAAGGCCTTTTCATAATCTACAAAAGCAAGACACAGGGACTGATTTTACTGTTCTAACTTGTGTATAATCTGTCTCACTGTGTGTATGTGGTCTATGGGTACCAAATCCTCCGCGAAACCCGACCTGCTCAGGAGGCTAGAACTCGTCAAGTCCTCTTGCGAGACGATTTGTGATCACCCTCGAAAACAACTTATAGACGTGGCTCAGGAGTCCGATGGAGTGGTAGTTTTTCAGAAGGGTTTTTTCAGGTTTTCTCTTTTTGAAAAATAATACTACATTACTCCTATTCTACGCTTTTGGAGTTCTCCCAGTATTTAGTACAGAGTTGAACAACTTCTGAAGCTCTCGAAGTACAGGTTTACCACCTGTTTTCAAGAGCTCCGAAGTGACTCCGTCCTCACCTGGGGCTTTTCCAGCTAGCCCAATCTCATCTTGGCTGACTTCTGGCAGGTCTTCTGTGTAGTGGCGAGTAAGAGTGGCTCTGGCATCCTCCGTAATAGGGGCGGGGGTAGTGAAGCACGCGATTCGTACAATTGAGCATAGACGTTTTTTATCTCACCTAAGATCTCAGGCCTTGAAGTTAAAGTTTGGCATTTGAACTCTTAAGCTTTGACAGATGCGAGCGCTCAACTGCTGGGCGAACACATTTGACACCCGATTTTGCTCAATCGCCTTTTTGATTCTGCGTGTGTTGGAGCATCAGAGGTCACGTCGCACCTGTCTACTAATTTGACAATTGAGCGCTCGCATTTCTGACGGAGTGGCCTGTGTATCTTCCCGCCTGTTATCCATAAGTCTAAGCTGAGAGCTTGGACTTTGTACCCTTACGTTGTAGCTGGCATAACTTCATACCTTCTTCACTAAGGGGCCCTACTGGAGACCCTCGTCCTCTGTGGTTTCCAAGCACAGAGAGCGTAGACGAGCGAATTTATTTTGTAGATGGAGCTGACACTGCTTTGATCCCACAACGGTTTGAAGTAGGTTAGGACGGAGCGTAGACTTCATCATCCGACATCTTTCAAGCTTGTAGTTGATAGAAATCGTAGTAGTCGATGAAAACTACCGGTCTTAAACCTATTGATCACAGAGACGTCTCTGAAAATATACCCTTCATCCGTCATGTTAAAGTCTATTTCGTTTTTTGTCATGCCATCGGGACTTTGCCACGTCCACTTTCTTTGAGGCCGCTAGATGCCTCACGCGCGTGCGTAAACTGGTTTTTGTACTGAGTTTTGGTTTCCGCCGTAGCCGCAGGTCATTGAGCCTTTAAAGAACGAATTCATTAAGAAGAGCCCCTCTTTCTCCAAGAAATTGACAAGCATTTGCTCCCTGTGTTTCCTACTTCCGTAACCGTGTGGACCCTACCTTCGATTCACCGCATGCCTGTACTTTCACTTTCACTGTAGTCCCCCATGACAATGTCGTAGTGCGCTTTAGTGGTGTTATTTAGCGCTGAAGATATGTCTTCGTACATATCTTCCACTTCATCGTACGAGTGTGCCGAGTTCGGTGCGTAAGCCTGTACAACCTTGAGATATATTCTCTACTCGTGCGAAAGCCCTCCGTCCACTTGGATCTACAGCTCGGCTCCACATGTGGATCTACAGCTCGGCTCCACATGTGGATCTGTGGAAGCTCCACATGTGGATTTGTGGAAGCTCCACATGTGGATCTGTGGAAGCTCCACATGTGGATCTGTGGACACCTTTACATCTTAAATCCACAGGTGGATCCGTGTATACTTCTTGTTTCTCTTAAATCCACAGGTGGATCCGTGGATACTTTTTTATATGCTTTATATTAGCTTCACTTGTATGTTTGTAACCGACTCCTTTGGACGCTATTTTGACCCACTTTAAACGGTCAGATTTCATTCAAATTTTGCACACCTGTCAAAGACCGATGACAATGCAATAATTCGAAAAAAAGTTTAAAAAAACTAAAAAACACGCTTTATATAGAAAACCAAACTAAAAAATAGAAAATAAATTTTAATAGTGTAAATAAGAAAAAAAATATTTATTTCTAAAAAATCGTGGGGTGCATGGGTCGATAGTTATAAATATTTCATTGAAAGATATGAGAAGCACCACGCTAAATTTTAAATAATTTTTTTTTTCTTATTTACACTATTATAAATTATTTTCTATTTTTTTTAGTTTGGTTTTCTATATAAAGCGTGTTTTAATAGTTTTTTTAAACTATTATATTTCATCTTAAATCCACAAGTGGATTTATATAATATGTCTGAAATTTTAAATTATTGTTCTCTAATAAGTGCAACTTGGGAAGCACTTGAGCTAAAAGTTCTCAACCAGAGCACTCAAGAAAGTAACTGTCTGTATATTATATTTTGTTTGTACGTTTTAGTGACATATTGTTTGACATATAGTTTGTCACATCACCATCGGTTTGTCAATGAGTAAAAATTATATTTAGTGAATTCTAAAATTGCTTTTGGTTTTATATCGATTTGATATATCACTTTTGTAAAGAAACTACTAGTCTAGGATCAATAGTTTCAGAGTTAAAGCCCTTTTAAGTTCGACATCTGTCATCCAAAAAGAAGATATCGATGAGATCTATCACTTCTGTACAGAAAGTACTAGTCTAGGATCAATAGTTTCAGAGTTAAAGCCCTTTAAGTTCGACATCTGTCACCCAAAAAGAATATATCGATGAGATCTATCACTTCTGTAAAAAACTACTAGTCTAGGATGAATAGTTTCACAGTTATAGTCCTTTTAAGTTTGACATCTGTCGTCCAAAAAGAAGATATCGATGAGATCTATCACTTCTGTAAAAAACTACTAGTCTAGGATCAATAGTTTCACAGTTATAGTCCTTTTAAGTTTGACATCTGTCGTCCAAAAAGAAGATATCGATGAGATCTATCACTTCTGTAAAAAACTACTAGTCTAGGATGAATAGTTTCACAGTTATAGTCCTTTTAAGTTTGACATCTGTCGTCCAAAAAGAAGATATCGATGAGATCTATCACTTCTGTAAAAAACTACTAGTCTAGGATGAATAGTTTCACAGTTATAGTCCTTTTAAGTTTGACATCTGTCGTCCAAAAAGAAGATATCGATGAGATCTATCACTTCTGTAAAAAACTACTAGTCTAGGATGAATAGTTTCACAGTTATAGTCCTTTTAAGTTTGACATCTGTCGTCCAAAAAGAAGATATCGATGAGATCTATCACTTCTGTAAAAAACTACTAGTCTAGGATGAATAGTTTCACAGTTATAGTCCTTTTAAGTTTGACATCTGTCGTCCAAAAAGAAGATATCGATGAGATCTATCACTTCTGTAAAAAAACTACTAGTCTAGGATCAATAGTTTCAGAGTTATAGCCCTATTAAGTTTGACAGCTTTCATCCAAAACGAAGATATGGATGAGATCTATCACTTCAGTAAAGAAACAATTTTTCGTTAAAAAAAAAACTTTGTCTTTTTCCCATATAGCGCCCAAAGATAGTTATAGTTCTATAGTAGCCGTGGAGGAGAAAACGTTTTTTATTTAAGAAATCCCCTCTGCTTATAGTTAGTGGGGATGTCGAGAAAACTATTTTAGTTTTTTCCCGAAATCCCACTGGTGGGCACGATCTGGTGTGGATTTCAGGAATAATCCCCTGAAATGGCCTTGATAGTTAGCGGATTAAAGATTCAAGTGGCATAGAAGAATATTATTATTTTTCAATCCCCTCGTTTGTGGATCGAAGTGGCATATAAAATTATGTTTAGAATTGCATCCACTCAATGGTAGATTTAAGAGGAGATAAAGGTGTCCACGGATCCACATGTGGAGCCGAGCTGTGGATCCAAGTGGACGGAGGGGTGCGAAGCCGGAGCGAGTCGCATGTTTATTTTTTTGGTTCTTTGTTATGGATAAACTTAAAAAATACCGAACCGATTAAAAAAAAACTTTCACCCATATAAAGCTACATTATCATGTAATATTGTTACATGGGCTGTATTTATTATACAAATAAAAAATCTTTCACCCATAGAAAGCTACATTATCATGTAATATTGTTACATGGGCTGTATTTATTATACAAATAAAAAATCTTTCACCCATAGAAAGCTACATTATCATGTAATATTGTTACATGGGCTGTATTTATTATACAAATAAAAAATCTTTCACCCATAGAAAGCTACATTATCATGTAATATTGTTACATGGGCTGTATTTATTATACAAATAAAAAACATCAAAACACTGGTAGAATCGAAGTTTTGTATAAATAAATATTTAGGGAAACCCTTAGCAAAGCCGGAGCGAGTTACTTGTGTCTGAATAAAATGGTTTGACGTTCAGATGGGCACAAGGACATAATTAAACTATCAGGTTTCTTTCCAACGGATTCCTAAAATTATCATGTTTTTGGACTGTGGTTTAGTTAAAGTTTCCATACTCGTTTGCCCCTGTACGTGCCTTAATCGAATGTACGATTTTGATTCGGGTCATTTAGCTAATGTTCCCTTACTTGGTCCAGCTATGTCTACATAGATTCGTATATGTACAGAGTGACCATTCCCCCGTTTCTGGTTGTTTGTATTCTAATACCACTTTTTATAGGAGGCCGTGGAGATTTTATCGTTATTGTTACGATACGATTCAAGTGAATTTACGAGCGAATGTTTCATACAAATACGACTTTTTATTGAGGGTTCTTTGGTTCGGTAGAAATGGTGGCCAAGCTTGACCTCATATTTGTTTGGAGATCGTAAAATATGTATGTAATAAACAACCTCTTTTCTTAAGGTGGTTTAATTTACCTAATGGATGGTGTTTTTATTGTAAATATTGAACAGAAATATCTATTATGCGCTAGATAAGTATAAGTAGTAAGTATTTGTTGTAGATAAGTACATCATTGAAATAGATTATGTATCATAGGCTGTATATTAAAGTGACCACGCGTGCGAAGCCGCAGGTATCAGCTAGTACTTAATAAATCAGTTAGTAACAAAAAGTCTGAACAAGAATATAACATTTTTGTAATCGTGTACATTGTCGTACGTCTAAATATTTGTTTGCGCATCACGTAAATACTACTGGGCCTATTAAAATGTGGTCTCACTGTTGCCTAGCTGAGGTTTTGACTTAAAATCTAGGGTACCTCAATCCTTTTCAGTTTGTATCTCAATCCAAAGCCGAGCAATCGAGAAAAACTATTTGATGACTGAAATAATTTTAATCTTATTTGGTATATTGGTATTTTAGGTCCTGGAATAATAGCACATAGGATACTTTTCACCCAGACAATTGACCACGCGGACAAAGGCGCGGGCTGAGCTAGTACGAAATAAAAGCCAATGTAATTCAAGACTAATAGAATCAGCAAAGAAAATTGACACCTGATTGATATAATATTGTATTAAAATAGTAGTATTTTTTTGTTTTATTCTTATTAACGTAACGTAATTGGATATTGAATTATTCAATACACAAATATAAAGCTACTTGTGGAATCTTGTCTGATGTTGCCATGTTAGCTCCGCCCTCTCCGGCGCTATCGCATTATAAAACTGATGTTGCCATGTTAGCTCCGCCCTCTCCGGCGCTATCGCATTATAAAACTGACGTTGCCATGTTAGCTCCGCCCTCTCCGGCGCTATCGCATTATAAAACTGATGTTGCCATGTTAGCTCCGCCCTCTCCGGCGCTATCGCATTATAAAACTGATGTTGCCATGTTAGCTCCGCCCTCTCCGGCGCTATCGCATTATAAAACTGATGTTGCCATGTTAGCTCCGCCCTCTCCGGCGCTATCGCATTATAAAACTGATGTTGCCATGTTAGCTCCGCCCTCTCCGGCGCTATCGCATTATAAAACTGATGTTGCCATGTTAGCTCCGCCCTCTCCGGCGCTATCGCATTATAAAACTGATGTTGCCATGTTAGCTCCGCCCTCTCCGGCGCTATCGCATTATAAAACTGATGTTGCCATGTTAGCTCCGCCCTCTCCGGCGCTATCGCATTATAAAACTGATGTTGCCATGTTAGCTCCGCCCTCTCCGGCGCTATCGCATTATAAAACTCGTCATAAGATACGTAGGTGTGTGTACATATAGGATCGTGTGAGTTTGTTGTTTGTGTTGCAACAGTTTACGTGTGAAGATGCGTAACGATTTAAGAACATTCAGCCTCGTTGCTCTGCTATATATTATGTTTTTAAGATGTTGGAAAAACTTCCAGAAAACTGTGCAGTTAAATGTAGAAGCTCTCCAAAACTGGCTTCATTTCTGAAATTTGTAAACACCGTTTATATGTTTATACTTATAGTTATTTTATGACGCTGTAAACCTTTTAAGGCTGTTAAAAATATTTATAGCACTATTATAGTCCTTCAGGGAGGAACTTACAACAGCAGATTAAAAAAAAGTTTACAAAATGACCCAATAGATGGCGTCAGCAAACAATGAAGTGATAAAAAGCGTGTAGCCAACTGCCATCAAGTCAAGTCAGTCACTGTCACCATCCTCTTTGACTGTCACAGAGTACTATCGGTACGAATGCGCATATAGTTACCATCACATACCTAGTCTAGTGTACTGTGACTACGTATGTAACGTTTTCAAAGTGTCAACGTTATCCAAACCTTAGTTGGGTTTAACGCTGAACTACTATAGACGACCTGCCTAGCCAGTGGGGTAGGACGGAGAGAAATGAGACAATAAGACAAATAAGAATAGTCTAATTAATTACACATTTATTAAAATAGAAAAACAGTATAAAAGAGACATAAAAGACACAGGTAAATTATTAGAATAAAGCAGTTAATGTACAACAGGTTGTGCGCCTTTAAATTACAAAATGTTGCGGACCAAGGTTTAGCCTCGTCCACAAGGATATAGATCTCAGGCGAGATATGTGTTCGGCCTACACTGTCCTGCCTTGCAACCGAGTTATAATATTATCCCTAAAGTAGGTAAGTGAGTACGGCACATAATAATTAAAGGTAGTTCTGGATATTCCCAGACTACAGTACCGCTTGTGTTTGTGATGTGTGTAGCTAGTAGACCCCGGAGTGCGGCAAGTAGGAAGCCGTACTAGGGAGAACCCTGGCACGGTGATGGCCGTCGGGATAACACAGGCTGATACTCATCAGGGCTGCCGTCCACTTATGTGAGCTATAGTGCCAGATGGCAGGAACGCAGCCATTGAGCAGCGTAGGGAGTCCACTGACCTCGTGTAGAACGATAGTTCTTAAGTAACCAAAGGAAGGGTTCCTTCCTTTGGTTACTTAAGGACAGAATGAATTCCGTTAAAATCAAATAGGGACAGAAGGCCTAGCTTCCTATCTAGCGACTTACCCGTATTGGGGTTCCTTTCGGCACGTGTAAAGGCGGAAAACGCCGTGACCAGATCGCCTTGGTGATCTTTCTCTATTGAGGGGAATCCGGGAACGAGAAGGGCGCTGACCACACTGCCAACAAAATCCATTGGTAAGTCCATGGTTTAAACAAGACGTGGCGGAGAGTGACCACGTGTAGGAAAAAGGTGGCTTTTAAAACTTGAATCTTAACTCGAGATTATGACAAGCCGATCTTGGATGGTGGCCACAAGTGAGCGCTCATGTTCGGTGGCTTCCCTGCGAACGGTCTGGATAATCGCACAACTTCGTTGGGTTCACTCTAACAAGTGCCCTCTCTCAGTGCCCGCTCCTACGTCGAAGCCGGAGCCGTTGGCAGGCCTCAGGAGCTGCTTATTTCGGCCGTTGCACGTATTTCCAATCTCAATCGTCATCGACGAGGCTGCCAACAATCCCGACCCAAAAACTCCCTGATGTTCGATGCTTGATGCGATGTTGATGTATGTACGGAATCGGAAACCAGACAACTTTCAAGCTTCGGGACAAAGGGCAAATTATTGGCTATTGCTGTTCGCAGATAATCTCAGTCACGGCTAATTATTTTGTTTCCAAAATAATAGAAATATTTTATCCTATGTCCCCAAGGCTTTGCTAGTTCCCGACTCGTTTCGGTCACAGACAAAGCTGGCAACATCAACGAGAAACGCCATGTCAGAAAACAATCAGAATGACCGCTGACAATGACATTCACAAGCCTTATTGTTTATAGTGAGACTAGAGATTTACCACATTTTTAAAATATGTGGAATTGGACCTAACGTCTTTTTGCCAATACAATAAAATTAAATTCATTAAAATCATATTTATACACGTACGTATTACCATTGTCAAGTAAGAATTCCTATTTTAGTGCAGAAAGCTACAACACATGGAAGTGGAGCCATTTCCAAACAGTTTATATATTTTATTTACTTTCAAGATGGGAAAAATGATAATTAATGATATTTGACTATTATTTTTAAGTTTGGATCTTTATTTTGACTTTGACATTAGACCATGATGTCTAATCTATCAAAAAGTTATTGTAAACGTCACTTACGTCAAAAAGATAGGTACCGAATAGGTTAAATTAAGGTTTTTTGCAAAAATTCACAATTTTGTGTTGTAGAGTTTGATTTTATTCTCAATCTTGTATTTCTTCGAGTGTTGATGTGTAATATTGGTAGAATATTAACCATTAGGTGTTCGTTAACGTGCACGAGTGTAGGCAATAGAATCAAACGCAGATATAAATCGGATTTTGTGTGATTTTTCTAAATCTCCCTCGGAAGTTTTAGTAAACGTCCACCATTTTACTGATTCGTGACTTTGATTTGACAATTAATGACTGTGACGTGACATTACTATAAACTATTAAACTTGATATTGGCGAAATTGCTAGTAGGCCAGTGCCTCCGCAGAAGCCATCTAATAAAAAAAGAAGAAGAAGGTTAAATTAAATGCTCGAAGGGTCACACTGACTTCATTATTTGTCAACGCCATCTATTACAATCTTTTTAAGGTTTTTTTTAGCTGTCCAAAAATCCCCCATTGCAAATGATCTCGAGATCATTTCCGCCGACATGACCTGAAGGACTAAAATTGATAATACGAGTATATGAGTAAATGGGCTCTCGCCAGAACTCGCATTGTCGTCCCTTCGCTCCACTCAAGCGATTCAAGCTTCTGGGCTCCGCGTTTTGGAATTGCACCCGGGGGTAGGGCAAGGTGAGGGTCGGGGTGTTCCGATTCCTGTTCGTGAGCTTTTATTTAATTCGTAGCTCTATAGTGGCAAACTTAGACCCACCAATCAGGAAAAGCTTTACAATATAACAGGCGAAAGTATCGTAACATTTTAAAACTGTGCACTGATTGGTCCATAAGCTAGTGAATAGCGTGTCCGTTCACGATTTTTCGTTTGTTTACTATCATACGATTTAGGATCCGTTAAATTGTAATCTATCGGTTTTTACAATTTAACGGTGATATATATTAGGCACAATTTACGTAGCTAAATAATTCATTTTAATACCAATTCAACAGCAAAATTAGTTTCGTTAAATCACAGTTTGTTCATATAATTGAACTAAACTTAGTATATTCCCTGAGGGATAAAGATACCTATATTCCCCAAGTAATTCGACGGGATCGGATTATAAAACTCCGCATAAGATACGTAGGTGTTGCTCCTTATTGGATCCTTTGATACGGCTGTTTGCTGTAATCGGGTTTGGGCGTTGAGAGGAGTCCACCTGTGGACATGAAAGGAGGATAGAGGGCGTACGAAAAATTATATAATGAGATAAAGTGGAACTTACTTCCCTATTAGCCTATGGGTGAGATTTTAACCAAACTTTATATATATATTTCACTTTTCTACTCTTTTGTATTATTTCTTTGTTGGCTTTGGTTCCACCGGTGTAGCCTGGCGGTGGATCCAAATGGCTGGAGGGCCCCCTCTGTCCACTTTGATTGATCGAAGTGGCATTCTAATAAATGGTTATATCTGGATCCCTTAGATGGTGGATCGAGGTGGCATACTAATATTGTTTATACGAGTACTTTAATACCTGCTAAGGTGGATTCAAGAGGAGTAAAAATTATCTTTGCCTTTACCGGTGGAGCCTGGCGGTGGATCTGAGTGGCCGGAGGGTTCAGTATAATAAAAATTAATAATTTAATAAAAAAAGAAAAACCCAAACATAAATAAAACGAGGCAAACAAGCTTTAGAGTCTTGATTTGAAATATAAGATGCAGTCGGAGGCACCAAGCACTTCATATCTCCCTTGACGGGATCAGCTGAAATCAGCAGAGAGAGAGAGACCCTCCGAGACGGGGAATCCTAATGGAGAGCCTATTGCTCAAATACATTGCTCGTCATGGTGCTCTTTGGGGGGGAGGCCTATGTTCAGCAGTGGACTTCGAAAGGCTGACATGATGATGATGATGATGATACATTGTAATCTATTTATATAGTCAATAAATATTATTATTATAACCTATAACCTGCCGAGATACTCCTCATGTCTCCGACTGCATCTTGTATTTCTAAATAAAGAATCTAAATCTGTTTTACTTATCTTTTATTAATATTGTTTGCATCTTTTTTTTATTTAATAATTATTTTTTATATTATACTTTTAGTTTATATTTATTATAATGATATATTTTTGCAGTGGTCTTTTAAATATCTTCATTTTATTACCGCATTTTGGAAATTTTTTGTTCCCATGAAATATGGCAGCTGTAAGACTCCATATTAGTTTTCTTTACACTTTATATATTCTATGTCACATACTCTCATGATTAAGTCGAATCCAATGATACCTTATCTATCAAAATCTATAGATAACAAAATCTAGATAGGCTGTAGGAAGCGCCAAAGAAATATAAAACATACATACAGTCCAAAAACTTAACCCTCCCCAGTCGGGTAAAACATGAAGACCATCGTGTGCATAAATATTAATTTGTCCGTTGTGTGTATGTTTTATTTACATAATCTGTGCAAATCAAGGAACAGTTTCATAATCACCTTTTTGATGAACTTTAGCGAAGAAGAGGTTATTATTAAGTATGTTTTCGTTCAATGCTGCAACAAGAATGCTGAAGGATTTCTTAATTTCCCAACAATGTTCCCTCCCGCCTAATATGCCTATGTATACAAAATCTGCCAAGGGCATAAGCTTAGGGTTCAGTAGCCAGGACCCTATGCTACTCAGCTGTGAAAACTGCATTGCAATCGGTCTTGTAGTTTTTACGTTATACAAAGAACAAAGTGGTTTTTACGGGTGGAATATGTTTCTCACGATGAAATTTGTTCACGAGTTGACGCGGGCATAAAATGTGTTATCTTTGTCGGCTATATCTCGTAAACTGGCTGACACTAAAAAGCCTTGATTAATTTGTTAGTAAATTCGTATTATGTGCTAGTAAACAAGATTAAGAAAAAAAAACATTATACATTATACACGCAAACCGGTCACTTTAGAGCTTAATACTCGTATTAGATAAACAGAACCAAATAAAACCCTATTCAACGAAACCCCACTCTCAATGGGGTCCAAAAAATATCTTATTAGTCTTTCTTCGCCTTTTATCAGGGATGGCAAAAAAAAAAAAAACAAAAAAAACGTTGTTTCATTTCACGCGTCATATAAACATCTAAAAAAATACAATAGCTTAAAACCTGGACCACCATTATGTTCTAATGCTCTGCAGCTGGAGAAACTTCCGCCACGTGTGATCATCTTGAATTAAGAATACAATATTTTATAATATGTGATCATATTTTAACCCGAATCATAAATTGTGTGGTATATTAGCAAGAAATAATCCGAAGCCATAGATCCGGAGCCATAGTCAGACATAGTCAGGCATCGGTCAGTGGTTTATTGCTGCCGTCTCATTAGCTTTCCCAATAAAATAATTGAGAGTTTTCGCCGGGGAATGGTCAGGGCGGGCGGGGGTTATCCCGGGACGCTAGTGTACTCCCGCCCGCCCTGGCGCCCGCACGCGTCGCCCGCCCTGGCGTCATGTAGACGGTACCTCCGATGTAGAACATCAGTGGTTTTGTGCATGTATGTGTTTCTGATAAGGTTGATAAGCGTGCTGTCGGTAGTGGTGTCGTGATCGGTTTGCGATGAAGATGTCCATTGCTTTGATAGTGTTTTGCCAAAGACAAGAGGCTTAATCGATATGGTTTACGTGTGTACGAGTCCGCATGTTAATTGCAGGTTTATGTAAAAACAAGGCACTTCTCAAGATCTGCCACGTTCTGCCCATTAAGATGAATACCGTTAGAGAACGATGACTGCGATCGCTTGTGCACTCGCGGGCGGTAATACGTAACTATACTTTTTTTTAAAAGCTCTTTTAAATATCCTTAGGTAGGTACATCAAAATCTTTGGCATGTTCAAGACGAAGGATTTGAATAACTAACGATGGCTCATACAATAAGAATCATATGACAGGAAATCGATACCAGTAGATATTCGCACTTATAATTCAACATAACCCAAATTTATCTTCAAAATTATTCTCGTCCGAATAATGGGGCTAAATTGAGATCTATTCCAATATTCTGTCAACACAGGTATCATCGGAGGATCGGCTCGTCGCTGGGTGTCATTCCTCATTGTACATTCTGAATGAGGTCGACGGGGAGAGCTTTTTGAGAATTTAATCTGTCACACTGACATTCGGACGGATAATATTATGGTAAAATATTGACTCAGAGAGGAAACCCCAAGGGAATTATAACAAAGTCAATTGTATTGCCATGTTTATATTATATTTGATAATGATCGACATTTTTTGGCATGATACTGGAATTAATTAATGCAATCAGAACTAAAGTATGTCTACTGCTGTAGTTATTTGCTACTTGGAACTCCTTAACTTACAAATGCCTTAAAATGAACAAAACGGCAGAAATGTTAGGTCATTAAAATAGATATAAAGACGTTTGTGTTTGTAGTCTTCATCTTTATAAGGAATGTTTCAAAGTATATCTAATAATTTTCTAAACGAATATAATTTGAATCACGGACGGGGTTCGAACCCGATAATTACGTGCGACAAAGAGAAAAAAAATATTAAAAAAAATGTTCTCGTGAAGCAGACGTTAATGCTAAAATCATATAAACGTTTCAAAGTATGTTTCTAAAATTTACTTGTTTCTATCACGTGACTGTTGACAAGGTTCACGATCTACCTTATCAAGATATAACCTTTGTCTTCGAACGGTTTGCCATTGGAATCCCGCGGTAGATTGCCCACGTCTGCTGCTGGACCAACGATGCCAACGTATGCACTACAGGAGGGTTCCTGTAGTGCATATTATCGGCTATTGTGCTATGTCCATCCCACAAGTTATACTGTCGAACGTAGACACGCTCATTCTGTAGTAACTTTTGATGATAGTATACTTTACTAGAGCGTAGACCCTGAAATTTCGCTAATTTATAACAACAAATTACTATGAAGACATTAACGAGAGAATTCTGATCCGTAGTAACGTAATAATGTTTCCTGGAAGTTATTTCTAAGATATGGATATTGCCTGCAGCTACTATAGTAATCTTATATTATACAATGTATGGGCCTTATGTTGTTACACGTTAGTAATTTCATATATTATACTATATATAAGGCGTATTACAAACTTATATACCGGGTAATATTTTTTTTAATTGTCATCACAATTCACATGTGAAATGTAGGTATCGACAGCAAACACTGCTTTTACTGCTGACATAAGTTCTGTCGGGGACAAATCTGATTTAATTCGTCTTAGACAATTAAGGATAAATTTTGTACATAAAACTATGATTAATCTATTAATCTAAAATACTTTTAGGGTACATCGTGATGAACTGCGTGAGCTGAGCTATTTAGATAATTTTCTATATACTCGTATAATCTACATTTAGTGGCAATTTATCGAGATCCACAAATTGGGCTGAGTGTCCCCCATATAACATTGGCAAATTGAAGATACTTTTATAGAAATCGAGCATCAATTTCATATAAATCGAACAAAGATATTTTATACGTTTATCAACATAATCATCGCCATCATAGTTCACAGCCCATTGCGTTCGTTCTAATCGATTCTTTCACACAGACAATAAATATACACGGACGGCGTTCTCGAACATTTCTCAGCTCAAGACATCGATATGGTAGTGTCACATCTTTAAAATATATTTTGACGAGCGATGCTCTATCGATCTATTACCAAATTATACAAGCGACGCCGTGTTGTGATTTTAAACCTTAATATATACCTATCACGTATTTGATTCGAGTAGCAAGTAGCGTGCTCTGAGGCGTAAGAGTGATGCCAGACATTTGTCTGTGGCCCGTAATCAACGGATCTTTTTATCTTCGTTTAAGCCGGTCTTCCACTGCTATTCGGCTCAGGGCTGGATGTAGGATGAGACCGTGGGGGAAATAAAACAGATAACTTAGCTACACTTTAATGCAGCGAACATTAAATGTAGTTTCTAACAATAATTGAAGGCTTTAAAACGCAGAAAGTGGCTTCTTTATTGTAACTTATTGCTACGTAACAGTCTACTTACCGTCTCAGACTGTTTCGTCAATCGGGAATTATTTCCTGTCTTATTTATCTTCTAATTTTATACTTATGAAACAGTATTGTGACATATATACATATTGACTGTCAGACATGACAGACTAAACCAGTGGACCTACAGATTTGAAATTTAGAGACAATATTCCTTGAGTACCTAGGGTTTTAAATACTATCCCTATGATGTGAACGGGGGTAGCAAAGTTTGCACGCGGGCGATGCTGCAGGGTGCAGCTAGTATCTCATACAAAAAGAGTTAGGGCCTATTTCACGAGCTACAAATATTTTTTCAAGTAGTCTAATCGCCAGTTAAAATCACCAGTAACTAACTGTATATAAATTTCACCATGTCTGAGCAATACTAACCAAGAATTAAACTACCCTGTATTTTATTTGTTTGTTTTGATTGATTCTTAAATCGATGAATACGAATATTTTTGCCAGTTTTCTCTAGTCTAAAAATACAGAAATAAGTGAAATTGTGAAAATCCGACCATAATCATAATAAAAGAAAATCATTATGTATTTAAATACCTTCAATAATCTGATGTTTATGGCATTCAATGTAAAAGTATCCCATTATTGCAAACTAGATTTAGCACTTCGTCCCTTTCAATAGTTAACCATGATAACACTAGTGTTCATAATATTTAAAATTAATCACACACAAATTAACAATAAACATTAGAAAAGAAAGAAAGCAAATTAATATTTTGACTACGACTGAAGTTTGTTAATAATTGACATTTGACTTTAGTCACGGCGACTTTTGAACGACCAAATTGAACGATTTTCTTAAAATCATTTCGTTAACCACCGAGTTGTTAATCGGAACTTTGTTTTTGTTCGTGAAACTGTTAAAAGATTCTCGATACTATTACTTGCCAAGCAACGATAATTTGGAAGTAAGTAATCAACGCTTTACTTGTAGTTCGTGGACGAGGCCCTTAGCATATTTTCGCTAAGGGTTTCGAAGAATTTTAAGGGTTGCAAACCCTTGGAAAATCGTGACTTACTCAAATGTAAGCAATCAATCCCATCTTAACACTCCATATTTCGGGGTTTTAGCCACAAATGTTTGCATTCATCCCCCCTTGCCCTCGGCTTTAATTCCTCCCTGTGCGTAAGTAATGTCGCGTGGAATAGATACGTCCAGTGTTCTGCTGACCTCCACAGACCCGCGCTGGAGGTCACGAGGGGAGATGGAAGGATATACGTCATAAGGCTTTTGTGATAGATGATATTACGTCCGGATTTTGGGTATACAGGAAATCGATGTTTTATATGAAAATATTTAGGGATCTCGATCAACCTTGTGATTGCTTCTTTACCATTCATATTATGTTAGCACTATTTGTATAATCCTTCTTGTAATTTTTTTATCTAAATGGATAAATAACTAAGTTTTGTGTAAATAGTAAAGTTTTTTTATTCATATTTTAAAATGAACTTTTGTTGTTTTGTACATTTTATCCTGTAAATAAATATAACTACTCTAAATGGAGTATTAAGTAATTATACTGCACTGTTTTCTAAACAAAATAAAGCCGTCTCGGTTTCCATGTTATACTTATCACGGATTTATAAACCGTAAATTTTCTCGAAAAGAGAAACATGTGTTCTCTTTTTTCATATTTTGCTATAAATGAGTTCCGAGATTGACATCATCATCATCATATCAGCCTTTAAAAGTCCACTCCTGAACATAGGCCTCCCCCAAAGAGCGCTATGACGAGCGATCTTGTGCCACCTCCATCCACCGACTTCCTGCGAAGGCTATAATGTCGTAAAAAAATATGTATAAAAAACATTGTTTAATATGTGTATAAAAAACATATAAAATAACTATTCGCATAAGGCCAAATCTTTACTGGATTTGGAATTCAATCGCTTGCCTATATAGGTATAGATCATAGTAGCTGCGACCCCGCAGCTTCGTCCGCGTGCCAACTTTGCCACCCGTTTACTCTTATTTTCAGGTAACTTATCTAGAAATTACCTATTTTTAAACGAAAAGGTGAAGTGTTCCATAAAACGCAAGAACACGACGTGGCTAACATACATTACTTATAAAAATAAAACAAAACGCAAGAACACGACGTGGCTAACATACATTACTTATAAAAATAAAACAAAACGCAAGAACACGACGTGGCTAACATACATTACTTATAAAAATAAAACAAAACGCAAGAACACGACGTGGCTAACATACATTACTTATAAAAATAAAACAAAACGCAAGAACACGACGTGGCTAACATACATTACTTATAAAAATAAAACAAAACGCAAGAACACGACGTGGCTAACATACATTACTTATAAAAATAAAACATAAAAAAATGATATTTGACAGTATATATTCGTACATCGTGTTTACTAAAGTAGGTCAAAGTTTAGAATGTAGGCGGCTGTCAGCGGACGTTTGCGTGTAATCGTACGTGACGAATTGCCCAATATACGTACCACCCCCAGGACGGACGGAAGGACAAGCAGGCTGTGTGTGTGTGTGTAGAAGTGATGGACATGGTGAAGTTATTCAAGACCTTTGTAGTAAATGCAAGTTATAGGCATCACAATTTGAAAGTAGGCAGATATATAGCGGTAACCGTTCTGTCCAAGCAATGCTACGTTAGGGGTACCACTTATCTATATCTATGCATATAATAAACCAGTAAGTAACAAAAAATGTTGAAAAAAAAAAAAAATTGTACTGATCAAAAATACAATCGGGAATCGTCTCTCTCTCTGTCTAGGCTTGTTCGCGCATCACGTAAACACTAACATAACGATGTAATTGCGCTTTTCACTTTTGGATACATTAGTATTTGACTTAAAATGGGATGAACACACGACACGATGAGTGAAAGCCGAGCATTTGACAAAAAAATCTATTTGATCGCTAAACAAATTTTGATGTTTTTTTCTCTTGACTTGAACACACCTGGGTTGTATTTTACCGGAAACACTGACGAGGGTAGAGCATTCCTTTGCAGTGTTTATAATAAATGAAGAAGCGTACCGCTTCGTTCTTGTACAATCATTTTATTTGTTGATAATAATTGTACCTTTTGGTCCTGGAATAACACAAAGGTTACTTTTTACCCAGAGAAATTTCCACGCAGGCAAAGCTGCGGGCGCTACTAGTTATTGTAATATACATACCATGGAGATTTAATTTATAATCTAGTTATAGAATGCCGCGACAGAAAAGTATTTTGAACGTACCTTCCGAATACTTTAATTTATTTATATTTTAATTGTATTATTTGAATTTTAATGAAATAGCTAATGTCCTGGATATTTCAGGTTTTCATCTCGTTTAATATCAATTTCTAATTTCTATGCAAAGTAGATACTTTTACTTGAACAAAGAATCTCTGATTCATAAAGATTTTGTCGCAAACGTGATAATTTGAATTTCAAATCATTGAACCTTACTGTACAGAAATAACTGTAACATTAATTCTGTTTGTGTTTTTTGTAGATTTAATTTATGTTCTGGAACAAGTTTCTAAAGTTACATGTAATACCTCTACTTTTTAAAAACCAAACTACTTTATTCTAGACTAATAAGGATTAAAAAGAGACGGATTTCACACAGCCAAATAGAAAGTGAAGCACCCAAGATATGCTGGTCCGCTTATACGCACAAGCCTCACGCACACACTTCCATCATCTTATACCGATCGACCGCCACATCACAGCAAGATCTAGACCTTATAAGTCGTGTTAATTCGTACAAGTTGTCACGGTTAATAAAAAACAATGCACTTTTGTGATAACATTGTGTATCAACCAAATACTGAGGCTACAGTCGGAGGATGCAGTAAACAAAAACTAGATTTAAAGTTAAAGTATAGGTATAATAAATAAAATAAAAAAACATGTCAGAGGCCCTCGGGCGGCCTGACAAACTCTGGTACCAGAGGCCAGCACTACCTAATACGACAAAACAAATGATTACCTAATTATTTATATTCTAGCTAAATCTAAAAGGGTTGCCCTGCGATCCAAAGATAGAAACCGAAGTGCACAAATTATTACAGAAATCAAGTAGATTCATTAGGTTGGTGTCATCGGATAGCTTCGTCAACGCCTCATCAGTTGCGAGGGGCGGTGTGGATTGCGGTCGATGTAACATTCCACAAAACACTACACATTTTCCACTCCCGCAAACATACGCAGTCGCCATTTGCTTCACTAGTTTGTTTGTCGGTGTAGACTCCGTCTTTTTTTAAACCTTTTTGCTCTAGTCATTAAATATTTATAGCCTAGGTTGTTCTGTAATATGTACTTAGTAAAGTGCTACGGAGAGATTTCGTAGAACCACGTACAAAGCTCGAAGCGCCCACTATGGGATCGAATTTTATTATATACGCTACGCTGCGTAGCACGTCTACAGGCGCGTAGTGTCCCATTTCGTAGAGCCTGCGTAGCGAAACGAATGCGTGATACGGTTACGGAGCGGAATGCAATTTGTTTATTAACGTTAGGTTTAATTTGCAATTTTAATTTAACGATTTACTTCAATTAACTCTTCAACCGTGCGATGAACTGTGTTTTTTTTCTTGGAGCTTAGATTTTTGGATACCAATGGAGAGTGTTTTATCTTACTTGTAAAAAGCCTGACTTGACTACTTTTTTATTTCTACCCAAATAGCGCAGTTCAAGACTTGTTCACTCCCTGGACAAGTCTGTACAAAGAAGAATATAAAAATAGCGCAGTTCAAGACTTGTTCACTCCCTGGACAAGTCTGTACAAAGAAGAATATAAAAATAGCGCAGTTCAAGACTTGTTCACTCCCTGGACAAGTATGTACAAAGAAAAATATAAAAATAGCGCAGTTCAAGACTTGTTCACTGCCTGGACAAGTCTGTACAAAGAAAAATATAAAAATAGCGCAGTTCAAGACTTGTTCATTCCCTGGACAAGTCTGTACAAAGAAGAATATAAAAAAAAGGTGCATGGCACTTAAAATAAGCTACTGTAGAAGAATATAACGTTTTTAAAATTCGTGTCTGTCTGTTTGTCTGTTTGTTTGTTCGCGCATCATGTAAAAACTACTGGACCGATTGCGATGCGGATATCACTGTTGGATAGCTTAGGGTTTGAATTAAAAACTGCTGTACTTGGTATTTTAATCCGATGAGTAGAAGCCGAGCAATCGATAAAAACTTTTTGACGGCTGAAGGAATTTTGATCAAATATTGGTTTATTGGTATTATAGGTCTTGGAATATTACATAAAGTACTTTTAACCTAGAGAAATGACAACGCTGCGAAGCCGCGGGCACAGCTAGTCTTAAATACAACACTTGCTATGGCATTTTTATTTGAGATTTTGTGACAACGCAGTATGTCCGTATTTAGGCCCTCAGATCCAAATCAGGCCTTCACAGCGCACTAGATACTTAACGTCACCCCTAGACTCAAGTGAGTTGCCATTAATCTGTATATGTATGCCTAATATAAAGGTGGATGTCAGAGATGCCGAGATTCTCTGTAACTTGTAATTATGGTACTTTTACGTAATTAACTTTCTGTTTTCTAATACTATGAGCTTTTTAAAACTACGTGACGACTCCACAGGGGTAAATCTGTGGTGTAGTCTGATTGCAGAACTCTATCGCAATCAATTATTGAACGAGCGAGCGCGAAGCGCGAGCGAAGCGTCTGTTTCAGCTTGGCCAAAAATTCTTTCGTATATTTTTTATTTTTTTATTACGGACTAGGCAATCGTTTGACCACGATGGAAAGCGATGATGTAGTCGAAGGTGTAGCACGCTTGCTTGTTTCAGGATGTCTGGCTGTTCGGCTACAGGTCGCATTTCTCCACCGATCTAGACGAAACTTGGTTTACAGGTTTAACGAAATTTTAGAATTTGTTAGTCGTCGGGGGATTTTTGATTGGGTACTTCCCCCAAAAAAGGCAAAAAGGGGCTACAGAATATCTCCGCTTTATTAGATCCGAACCGATGACACTTTTTTTATTTGAAAGGTAATAACTTTAAGTTGATCTTATAAAAAAATGGTTAAGATGTGATGTGTTTCTTCGGCGTGATGAGCAGAATAGCTCCTCAAAATGCAGTAAATTGCTCACTTTTAGGTTTCTACCAGTGGAATCATCCCTTTACCTACTAGGTATGAGTTGATGGAGCACTTTGGTTATGAATGTTAGTTTTATAGTAAGGTAACTAGATGGTGCTACTGTGTACCGCTAGATTGCTTGTGATCGTGAGGTCTACAGCTCACAGAGCCAATAATAGCTTTAGAATGTCGAAGATGATTGGAGGTTTTTATATATTTTAGTAGGAAGTACTTACGAATAAGTTACTTATTAGAACTTCCTACTTATTTATGCTCGTATCATTTTCTCCTGCTTAAGTCGTGTGTTGAGTGAATATATTATTTCTTTTTTTTTTTCTTTCTTAATTTGACCTATTGAGGCTACCAATTCCAACGCCGTAAATAAAGTATTGTATTTAAACTGGCCCCACAGAGGCAAGCCAAGCCAAGAGTTAGTAGGTATACTAGTAGGAAGTGTCTCAGAGCCGCGTGTTACTCGGTAGCTCTAATTGAAGCCTATTTGCGTCACTCTGATTACATTACACACCTGTGATACCTCGATGCTTGGGAATTAAACTTGTTTAGAAATGTGGGGAAAATTTTATTGTAGGTACAGTCAGCTGCTGTGACACTGTTGTACCGCAATTGCTAAACTTTGAATTATATTTCAAAATACGATAATATTCAATAACTTTCTTGTACTTCTGCGGCTAGAGTTTTGTTGGACTTTTTTAAATTTTTCCATAAGCTCTTACGCAGTCAGTAACATAAAAGGTTAAAGTACCTACGTGTAATTTTAAATGTTTCCATAAGCTCTTACGCAGTCAGTAACATAAAAGGTTAAAGTACCTACGTGTAATTTTAAATGTTTCCATAAGCTCTTACGCAGTCAGTAACATAAAAGGTTAAAGTACCTACGTGTAATTTTAAATGTTTCCATAAGCTCTTACGCAGTCAGTAACATAAAAGGTTAAAGTACCTACGTGTAATTTTAAATGTTTCCATAAGCTCTTACGCAGTCAGTAACATAAAAGGTTAAAGTACCTATGTGTAATTTTAAATGTTTCCATAAGCTCTTACGCAGTCAGTAACATAAAAGGTTAAAGTACCTACGTGTAATTTTAAATGTTTCCATAAGCTCTTACGCAGTCAGTAACATAAAAGGTTAAAGTACCTACGTGTAATTTTAAATGTTTCCATAAGCTCTTACGCAGTCAGTAACATAAAAGGTTAAAGTACCTACGTGTAATTTCGGGCTCACTACAGAATTGTCCCTAATATACGTTGGGCTAATATAAAAGTAACTAATATAAAAGGCCAGGCTCAATTTTCCATAAAAAAATAGGAAAATTGTGATTTTTGATGAAAAACTGAACCTGACATTTTATTTAAGAAAATTTTGAAAATTCCTGAAACGTTTGTGTAAGTTTATTTTATTTCAAGAGCTTACATTCAAAATTTCGACTGTCTAATGTCAACAGTTCTTAAAAATAGAGGTATTTTTTTATAACATTTCAAGGGGTTTTAAAGTAAACCCCTTGAAATGTTATTTATTCAAAATTCTTGTTTTGGTGTACTTTGTTACCTCTTAATAAACATACTCTCCAAAATATAAAGTCTCTACATTCAGCGGTTCAGATATATTCTGTTGTTCCGGCATTGGACCATTATTAGTAAAGATGTGTTAAAACTGATTTTCGAAATGACTTCATAGTCTACAAATGACCAATTCTTGAAATTCGCAATTCTAAAACTGATTGATTCTACAAATGACCTATTCTACAAAAAAACTGATTCTACATACGACAGTTCCCCAGCGATCGCTGGCATATTATTCCCAAGAATATATTTTTACTCTTTGAAAGTAAACCGTATAAAACTCGTTATTAATCTTATCCTACTATAATTTTGTAAAAGCTACGCTAAGTAACGTCAAAGTTACCGGCGAACATCTGCTCGGTTGTTATTGCTTAGTTCGAACTTATACTTGCGAGCTGATACTTAGCAACTTGGGGTATGGAAAAGTGGTGACAGTAGGTATGTTTTAAAGTTTCTTATGAGAGTTCTGTTAGTATACATGATTTGAATACATATGTTTCCTTTTTTATTCGTTTGAGTGATGAAACGAGCAGATCGCTCGCCGGATGGTAAGCGTCACGCCTGCCCATAACAGTTGCAGTGCAAACCAGAACTTTGGTTACCAAATGTTGCGCGTCACTTGCAGTCGCGTTGCCTAGTCATTTCATTGGAAACAATGCCCTTCAAATCGAAACATACATTACTGCTTATATGTTGAATATCTGACAAAGCTGTTGTGCTTCCTCAGGCGGAATCTTGCTTATGTGGTACTACCAAAAACAGTAATTAAATACCGGCACTCCAATAGAAACATTACAGTAGAAATTGGTTCCACTGCTACGACGTAAAACATACTTTACCATCATTATCATCATCATCATCAGCTTACATCTGTACACAGCTAGACGTTGGCCTCTCCTAATGCACGCCATTGTACTCGGTCTTCAGTTCTCCTCACCAATTTTCTTCCGGTTGCTTTTCGCAGGTCCTCACTCCACCTGGCCACGGGGCGTCCTACACTAAGTTTGCCTAAACGTGGTCTCCACTCTAGATCTCGTCTCCCCCAAGGGTATCGGTTCTTCGTGAAATGTGACCAGCCTACTGCCGCTTTAGCTTGCTTATTATTTGAGCTATGTCGGTTACTTTGGTTCTCCGTCGGATATCTTCATTACGAATTTTTTCATTCAGAAAAACTCCAAGCATAGCTCTCTCGACCTTACATTTGTGGACTAGTATGAACAGTTACACTCCGTAGGTTAGGCACTGTGTGGTATGGACACTGTGGTATGAATATATTTGACAAATGATTGTCATTCACTACTTACTTCTGGGACGCTTTCGTAAATGGAGAATTTATCATTACAATAAGGTATGTTTGCTTTATTAAAGAACTTCAACAATTTTCGTCTCATGTATTTCCCAAACTTTTGCTAAAAAGACCTTCGACGGAAAATCTTTATCTCGTTCTAAATGTCTCAGAAAATTCCGGGAAACGAATGTGGGGACAACTTTCGAAAACTTCACGCTCCGAAGGAAATGACGAGAAAAGAATGACTCGAAACTTGGAAACTCTGTAGCTTACAAATGTGTGCAGTTACGTAAATATACTGGCGGCTCTCGAGTGGGTGAGATAGATGTCAAAATTGAATGGCGAGTGCGACCTTGCCGGCGCGGGATAAGTTTGTCGATGAAATTCTAACTTCAACAAAGGATGATATTGATTCGATAGACAGTCTTGTTCAACGAATTTACAAGTGTGGTGAAATACGTGCCTTATCATAGAGAAATAGGGTAGAATTTTCTCTAGAAGTAGGATGTGGTCGATGGCACAATGACAGACGTAGGTTATTGTGTTAGCAAATAATACATTTGTTACGAGAGATTTGATCACAGCAAATTTTTATTATATGTATTCGGTGGAGTAATGAGTGACGAGGAATTTGAATGAAGAAATTCTAAGTATTTTCTGCTGTAATAATGTTTGTTCACTGGGAAGTTTTATTTGCAGTTACATTTATTAGTAGTACCTTATATTACTGTTACTGTTTGATGTGACGTTAACGTAGACCTCTAGTACTAGATGCGCCCTGCAGCTTAGCCCGCGTGCAAACTTTGCCACCACGTTCACCCCTTAGGGATAAAATTTCTAAAAATCCATTCATCCTGCATCCCAAGGATACTCCAGGCATATTTCCTCCAAATTTCAAAACTCTACCGTTTTAGGCTGTTTGTTGCGTGTCAGTCGGTATGACATGGACCTGTTTATTAGGTATAGATAGATTAAGTTTGAAGCCCTGAATGACTGAGTGACAAATCAACGCCCATCCGCTGAATAGATATGTCATATTGACGTTGTGTTCCTTACCTCATGTAACGGGGGCATCGAAATTCATCGGATGAAAAAACAAGGTAACCGTACGTTCTTACGATATCTGACTATGTGCAACATTCATAAAAAGTACGTTTGGAGACCTTGCGAAACTGCTAAGAGTACCAGTATACCTAAAAACATCAGTTTGTTTGTTTGTTTGTTTGTTTGTCGTATGAGGTAGTGCTGGCCTCTGATGTCAGAGTTTGTCAGGCCGCCCGAGGGCCTCTGACATGGCTTGACGACTGCTATTAACCAATAACAGCCGGGACCGACAGCTTAACGTGCCCTCCGAAGCACGGAGCGATGGAAACCGCACATAACTTCGAAAAGTCATTGGTGCGGGAGCCTAGGTTTTGAACCCGGTATCGTTGGATGCTAAATTGCACTATAGAACCATTAGGCCACCATCGCTCTAAAAACATCAGTAATTGGTATACTTAGTCTTAGTCTACATATAGACGCATGCTCGATGTCCTTTGTGCGTGTAATTCGTGCACTCCGTCCCACTTCAGTGGGCTCGGTGCCTAATTATAAATATATCGGCGGGAGGAGAGTTGCGCTGTAATAAGTCCATAAGTAGGTACAGTACCCGGTGATAAATAATGCACATCGGCCTTTAGAAAGAGACAATTGTCTGTTTACGACGATTTCCGAACACTGACGACCGTCCATTAATCAACGTATTTAATAAATGTCATTTCATATCAAATAAATACTGTACTCTATGGACATTATTAGTTTACGTCAAATCGTTGACATTTAAACTTTATATATCTATAGAGAGCTGTTGCAACTACTAGAAAAAATGATAGTATAGTAGATTTATTATTATTATTACTAGGGGGCAAAATAATATTTTGAACGCGACGGCGCTATTTTGAATCTAGAGCGGAGTGAGCGAGGGATTCTTAAGTAGAATCCTGAACGTAGCGAGGCATTCAATATACTTCGCCCGAGGAAAAATAATTTTGCTTCCGAGTGATACACTCTACTTTTCATCCCCCTCTATAAGAAATATAAATAAAAGGCGCTTTTAGATACTTTACAACTCATACTACTTAATTAAAAGGATATTAAATAGACTAAAAATTAACAACTTAAAACAAACTGGGTAATTACTAACACTTAACTAAAAAATTATATTCACTTTGTACTTTGATTTATACGCCCTTCGGACAGTCTCTTCAGATATTACAATACAATACAATACAATAACTCTTTATTGAACACATTACAATAAAAAAAACAACATAACAGTAATTATATATAAAATCTAATGTTGTACAATAGGCGGCCTTATCGCTATTTGTAATTCCTTACAGGCAACCTTTGGATGGACAGGAATATAAAATAAACATTGCGGTCAGTGATGGAGACTTACTTTGGAACAAAAAAGTTAATAGATAAATAACAACTATATTAACTATATAACTATATACAACTTAATATTTGTATACATACTTACATAATGTGTTATCATAAATTTTGTTAAACACAAATATATATACTATAATTAAATAATATAACATATATATTGGCAAATTTATAATATAATATACATAAATAAATAGCATGTTCACAAAGGAATAGTGTATAAATTATGTATGAATAACATAGTATCCAGCTTTATGACAGGTAGTGCTTCTTCACCAAGTCTTTGAAGACAGCTATCGACTTAGTTTTTCTAATGTTGATGGGCAAAGCATTCCACAGTCTTACAGCCCGTTTAGTACAAGAGTTGTGATAACACATCGTAGATTGGTCAGGCACTTTCAACTGCAGAGTATTGGTGGAACGCAGAATACGGGAATGGGAAAGATGAAGGAACTCAAATCGCTCTTTGAGATAGGGGGTCAATGGATTAAATAGGACACTGTACAGAAGAGAGAGGGCATGAGTATCCCGGCGAAGTCGGATTGGTAACCATTTGAGCTTTGTGCGAAAATCAGATACATGGTCATACTTGCGTAAGCCAAAAACAAACCGAATGCAAAAGTTTTGTAAGCGCTCTAGCTTATTTAGCTGTTCTTTGGTTAAGTCCAAATAGCAGGCGTCGGCGTAGTCGAGTAAAGGCAGCAGAAGAGATTGTGCTAGAGCAAGTTTGGTGGTAGTGGGAAGAAAATTGCGCAGTCTTCTAAGTGAACCCGCTGACGCATAAACTTTACGGCTTACCTCACTTAACTGAGGTCCCCAAGATAGTTGTCTATCAACAAGTACACCCAAGTTTTTAACAGTTATTTTGATATGTGTGCCATCGAAAAGAACTTGTGGGAGATGAAACCAGTCAATCTTAGATATTAGTCTTGAACTACCGATTACAATAACTTGGGTATTTAAGGGATTTACACTAAGGCCATATGATTTACTCCAGTCTGAAATACGTTTGAGGTCATAATTGATTGTTTCAATAGCTGTATGCAACTGGTCTAAAGGAGCTTGTGTATAAATTTGCAAATCATCTGCATAGAGATGGAAGGAAGAAGATATTTGGTGAGAAATTGAGTTTATGAAAATAGCAAAAAGTAAAGGAGATAATACGCCGCCCTGAGGAACGCCAGCAGATGTACAACACCAGGATGATAAGTTATCATCAATGCGAACACGCTGCCGGCGACCATACAGGTAACTACGAATCCAATCAATAGCCGTTGGAGATACGTTAAGAGAGCGAAGAAGTTCAAGAAGAATGTCGAAATCAACGTTGTTAAAAGCGTTATTGAAGTCAAGTAGTGATAAAACAGACAGTTTTCCGTTACCCATGCCATATCGAATGTCGTCAGTAATTTTAACCCCAGGACGGAAACCAGATTGGAAATTATTAAGGAGAGAGTTTCTGTTAAGAAAGGAAGACATTTGCTGATGAACAAGGCGCTCGAGCACTTTTGATAAAAAAGGAAGAATGGAGATAGGGCGAAATTCTGAGAAAGAAGAAGGATTAGACTTTTTGGGGAGAGGAGTTATTAGGGCTTCTTTCCATAAAGATGGGAATGTACCACTGGATATAGAAAAATTGAGGATGTATCGGATAACAGGGATGACTTCATCAAGTATGGGTAGGATCATCTTACGACTAATGCTATCACTACCAACCGCGTTAGATGAAATAGAAGCAATGCCTCTCTTAACGTCACAATCGGTAAATTGAATGAAAATAAAAGAAGGGTGGTCGGGAGGTGGAAATGAAGAAAGATAGTTAAGCGTAACAAGTTTTGTAGGTCCATCAAAGTTGGAGGAAGAGGAAAAGTGTCTATTTAAGAGATCAATATTTAAGTTATAAGGAATATTATCTTGTCGTGATTTTCCAACTCCCATCGACCTAAGGATTTTCTATATTGTGTTCTAAATTTTGTGTAGATCTCTATTTGAAAGTCATTATTGGTACTGGCCGCCAACGTGTGAAGGTTGCTTAGATTTGGGTAATTCTTGAAAATAGGTACAGGTTTCCGAAGAAGACTTCGCTTCTTTTGCATTTTCGCACTCGATAAAATTGTTACCCATAAAAAAAAACAAAAAAAACATTTATTTTTGCATTATATATTGCTGGGTACTGAATGTACACTTTTGAAGGTATGGATTAAGCGTTATACTAAACTTTACAACTATCTATCTTTACAAGTGAGATTGATGAAGAATTTCAAGTCAGATGCTGACTCCAGCACTCCTGGAGAACGGCATGTTGTTGCCGTGGTTTTATTGATGGTAGGAGGAGTATATTGTATTTATTCTATGGTATGGTGCTAAAATAATTATACTTATTTATGAACAAATATTTGCTGTCTTCGCCGCCACATACAACTCGGGCTGAGGAGTTATTACTTTAACGATTGCTAGTAAACTCTAGTACAATAGCGAGTACTTCCAAGTAAAATTACAGATACTTGCACCACGTCGTTCCACCCCGCTTCGGTTGCATTACATGCCCTTTGTGCGTTTAATTTGTGCACTTTGTACTGCATCGTGGGTCTGCGCTCTAATTATGCTTTTAAATGCAACTGGAACGCGAGCTTCGAGGGTTAATGAATGTGGATGTGGGTTAAAAACGAGATGGTTTGGAGTTCAGGGAATTGGAGTGATGGATAATTCTAGACTTAGCTAATTTAGGGTTTCCGTAAGCTCTAGGTGTTCTTACGTTCGAGAGAGTGTTTTGGTAATATCTTAAGAACCAATATCTCAGGGTGACGAGCGCAGTCCAGTGGCGCGCAACACTTTGCAACCCAAGTTCTAGATGGCACTGCAATTATTATGGACAGGAGTGACGATGACGATCAGGCGACCTGGTAGTCTCGTCACTCAACTAAATAAAAAAAAAACATTAATTTGGACATAGATTTCAAAGACCAGATTGTTATTATTGTTACTTTGATAAAAAAAAGTTTGAAATTCAACTAAAAAAGTATTGAATTCGACGAAAATTTATATCGGGCCAATAAAAATGAAAAAAAATCTGCTGAATAAAAAATAGGAGTTCTAAAATCCCGGAAACCGGCTCTTCTCCCTTGTCCTTCTTATGGTTCGACAGATTGCCTTCGAATGGCGGCCGTTACTTTGATGGGACCGTCCTGTCAACAGCCGCTAAAGACATTCTAGAAAACGGCATATTTATCATTCTTTTATGGAGATTTGTTACTGTAACAATGAAGTTAGCACCCGCTTGCAAATAACCAAAAAGAGGTTGATAAGTTTGATTTGACCCGTACCGTTCACTCTATTACTTTTTCTTTGCCCTATTCCTCACTGCTTAATCCAAGTAATCAAAACTTTGTGAGAAAGTGTTTATGCTTAAGGCGCTATGAGCTCTAAATTTTTAGTCCTGCTCGTCAAGGTACAGGTTAAGCAGGAGAGGTAATGCATCTCGGGATCTTTTTTCAAAAAACTGATTTCACAGAAGTATTTGAATATTTGTTGGGATTAAATATATATTTTTTTGAAAAATATTTTCGATTTATTAATGAAGTTGATTCATTCCATCAGAAGGAACCTAAAAACGGGTGTTTTTTACGAAACGTTTTTTTTTCTATCGTGGCTAATTTATTTAATCGTGTTTCGGTGACCACTTCCGGATAAAGTATTTATTTAATCGTGTTTCGGTGACCACTTCCGGATAAAGTATTTTGTGTACATTTATTATATTAACCGTTTTCAAAGGTCTAGTTTTAAATATTCGTGAGGACGAATCGTCAAATTTGGAGCCATTTCGAGTTTTTTTTTGTTTTGCGACGAGGCCGACTTTTTCTAATTAGTTTTAAGTAATTGTTTTGCTTAAAATGTCAGAGGTCCGCGGGCGGCCTGACAAACTCTGACACCAGAGGCCAGCACTGCCTCATACGACAAGTAAGCATTGCTTTGCTTCGGTTCCTTCCATTTTATTAGTTTTTCTGAACTTATTAATCACCGAAAACCCCGTCCAAATCAATTTAATCGATTTTACTTTCATACAAAACACCGCAAAACGTTGTTACCTGAGTGTGTGACCCTGCAGTAATAGTACTGTATACCATTATTTTCTTTTTATAGACATATTTTTCTGAGCTACGCCATTAAAACTTCTATGAAAAGTATTAAATTCCAGTTTCCAAGTTACTAAACACCTAAAGACTTATCTCTTTCCAGCTTTTTGCACTTTGCGGGTAGTCTGCAAAAGTAGTATTCCTTTCCATTCTTATTTTAGTTTCGTTTGGTCATTTATCAATCCGTGCTGTCTGGTCTGTCGACGTGAATCATCGCGGATGCTGTCAGCACCAGGACCGAGTGAAACTAAATATGGGAGAAGATATTGTTATAGTTCTAAGTTAGAGGTACACAAGGAAATGATGTACTTAGAAATATAAAAATACTCGGGGTTACTACTAGGGTTTATTCACAAAACGAAATTACAAAAAATACTTATTTGCAGTTTGAAAACATCTCGATGGATTTCTATAAACACATATTCCTATCTTTATCGGTTATCATAGCTGCCATGGAGATCCCTGTTAAAAAACTCAATCTGTACAGTCACAGAATAGCATAGAGATAAAGACAAGTTATCTCGTGGCCAGTCAGCGACAACGCAAACAGTACAAATACAAACTATGACGCAAACGTTAATGTTGAAAAATACAATTGGGTCTACAATATAGCATCGTATCTAAAGTGCCTTTCTCGTAGAAATAAAGACAAAACTAATCTCGCGGCCAGCCAGCGACAAACCAAATATTGATGTTAGGACTCGGACATTCAGCTCTTAGCAAAATATTTTATTTTCCAGAAGCACTCCTTGTCATGGCAACCGCGAACTATATCGACACAATATTATCGTCTCTTAGAAACACGCATAACATTATGAACAGAGCACTGCTGTGCAGATATTTACGCAAATACTCACGTCGAATGAATATTATTTATGTAGTTCAGAAAATATCACACTTACTACTAAGGAATAAGAACTAAGCAGGGGTTACATCTGATGCCGACGTTTATTTAGGACAGACATGAATGTTTGCGTTTATCTTTGTTGTTCTATCTCCTACCATGTTATGTTTCCCTGGTTATTTTACTTGGTATGGCGTAAGACCGTTCTGCTCTTTGAAACAATATATTATATGTTTCGAGCATATTAATAGTGTAGGATTAGGTGTCCATTATTTTTTGATGCTTTCTACATTTCCGTACTATTGTATTTACGTACAAACTCCATGGATTTTGGCGTTGATCAATTAACTAAGTTGCATTTCGTTACACCTGTCAGGGATCTTTACGTTTTACGTTTATATGATAAAAATATGCACAAAATAAATGTTTTTTTTTAGTTTATCCTCAGTATCATAGCATTTAACCAAGTATCCCTTCTATGGTAAACTTAATGCCAGAGTGCCTTGGTATCCCATCATTACTTTTCACCACCTGACAATATTAATGCCAGAGTACCTTGGTATCCCATCATTTCTTTTCACCACCTGACAATATTAAAAGTTATATCGGAATTACAGCTATGCTGCAGCGCATGGAAAGATTACTCGAAGATATCGAGCAACCCCCTACATTATTATTCACCGTCCTTAAATTGTGCCAGCTTGTAGTAAATTAAGGCTGCATTCTCCCTCATTTGTTTATATCTTCCGTTCTATTTCACCCCCTGGGCCGAGCTTCTCAGTTCGTATACTAATTTAGACAGTTAGACAACTCCAAAAAAAAACTATGTGCAGTGTGCACAGTGTCTATTTCTGTCTCTTTAATACTAGCTGCGCGCTGCAGCATTGCCCGCGTGCAAACTTAGTCCTCGTTACCCTCGTTTACCCCCATGGATAAAATTCAAAAAATTATAACCATATTCCCGTTTGCCCAAGTTGTGTTACTGACTATATTGCGGGCTGTCCCTGCCGATTAACGCCCTGATACCCCTCAAGATGTAAATACTGAGTCAGTGTTTGCACTGGCTAATACCCCGACATCGCCCGCGCCGCGACTCTGGCGTTTAATCTTGCATACATTTTAGTTAAATACCTGCTCCAATAGCAGTCTGATTGAGTAATTAAATAAATTTTGCTGATATGTTAATTTTGCTGAGAATAAAGGGCCAATTTGTTACAATAGTAATTCATTACGTTTGCTTCTGTAATGGGTCTTACTAGCTGTTAAACTATATTGAGTACTTTTCGACACTTTTCACTTCAAATGGCTATTTGGCAATCATCATACAGTTGTGTGGTTCTGTTCGTATAATTTCGAATATGATTTTCAGTCTAGACATGTTTACTTGTTGTATATCTAACATTCTTCCGGGCAGTAATCACCTATGTATACAGATTTATCACTGTCAAAGTTATACTATAGATAATTCAGATATTAACTTCTTAATTAATCAAATCACTTCTGACTATCAAACCCATAACTCAGACCCTGGTTATATATCATCAAAGTTACATACCTAATCATAATCACCATCCCCTATCTCGAGTCAGCGTCGCTGCCTACTATCTATGTAGTCCTGGTAATATTAACATTGTGCTCGTAAAATACCTACTACTCTGTACTACTCACTTTGAAATCTATTCTTTGGCGATAAAGGATTATTTTGATTGAATAGAAGTGGCGTTTGCGTGTAATTTGTTAAGATTGCTGAAGGCAGTGGTTTTACGACATGAAAATGGCGTTACAATTGCACGGGTAACCATGAACCTTACCAATGTACTACCAGTAGGTACCTAAAACGGGTAGTCGTGCTGATCCCGCCAATTATCGCCCCAGCTCGATAACCTCCTTACTCTGTAAGTGTATGAAGCGTGTCATCAACATTAGGCTCTTTGCATACCTTGAGGGCAATGAGCTCCTTAGTGACCGGGAATAAGGATTTTGCCTACCTTGAGGACAATGAGCTCCTTAGTTACCGGGAATAAGGATTTTGACGAGACGATTTCGCGTATGCCATTCACGTACTGAGCGAAGCCATCGGGATGCATGGTGAGGCGCTTACCGTCTCACTTGACATATCCTAGGCCTTTGATGGGGTCTGGCACGATGGCCTTTTAGACAAGCTTCCCTCATATGGATTATTACCTGTTGGGTTATGCAATTGGATAGCAGATTTTTTGAGGGAACGATCTATTCGAGTAGTCGAGGCTGCTCGTCTGATCAAATGGATATCAATGCCGGCGTACCTCAGGGCAGGGCGGTGGCACTCCGCAACAAGTACAAATAAATTCGAGGACCCAATATTCGGGTCCGTTCAGTCGAGTGTCAAGCGTACGCTCTATGAGTCGCGCGCCTTGTACTTAGCGATAGAGCACCTACTTACGTAAAGTTATTAACAAACTTTAATCGTGTTTTAATTATGAGTACCAAGAAGAAAGCTAGAAAGTACTGCATAGCATTCGGCTGTTTGAATAGTGATAGAAATGACGAATTGTCATTCTTTACGTTTCCAAAGCATATTGAAAGGTAATAAATTGTAATACCTATAATAGGTCCTAGTTATGTAGTTAGATATTGATATTTTTTTATTACGTAGGTTCCTATAGTTTTATGTTGTTTCATTTGTGTTCCATACCGAAGCTACGCATATTTAAGGGTTTTCCGCGCAGAAATAAAGTCGTTTATTAAATCGATCAACGTAATTTTATAATTGATTATAGTAGGTATTGTTTATCGGAAAATGAATAACTGTGCTGACTTAGTAAGTAGCCTACAACTAATTAGGAATTTATATAATATATGTCTCGTATAATACCTACCTACTTTTAATACCTTTTATTACGTAGGTAGCAATTTATTTTTCACTCATTAAAAAGCATGGAATTCAGACAGGCACCTTTATTCATCAAAGTGTAATACCTATAGGATATAATCATAATCAACCAACGACACGTAGGTAGGTATCTCACTAAACTTATCGGCGTTCTGAAAACGGGATAGGTAGGTAGTAAAAATGAGGTAGTAGGTCTATTCTGATAAGAATGTCATTGTATGTAATAGAACTATTTTAATTTATAATAATAAGTAATAACATAATACATTATTACTTATTTATTCTGTTACAATATCTAAGTCATAACATATCACAGAATAATTAGTAGTACTAGCCTGCACGCGGTGGGCGAGCGCCTTCTAGGTAAATATAATTGAAAGCTCGCAGCGCCGTGCGAGTTAAATTGCACTTTATAGCGTTGTAGCGAGAGTCGCTATTTATTTAAATGACTTTACTCAGTTAACCTTCTGTACTTGCACTATTATTTATTCTGTGCTCAGGGATTGGTGCTCTCTGCTACACTGTTTTTACTGCACATTAATGATCTTCGGAAGCCAGGTAACTTTGAGTATGCAGATGTCAGTATTGTAATTGAGAGATACATTTCCAATGCTCAAGCCAGCTGCGACGCTGTCCAGTTTCAGAGAGAGGCTATGGTAAACCGTTTGAATTTAGCCTTAGGACCCGTGTCCGATTGGGGCGATGCTAACCTGGTTTAGTTTAATGCTACTAAACGCAGGCATTTTTGTTCTCTGTTAAAAGAGTCCTCTAAACCGATTTCCGTCTCGTAGTTTGACCATCTGGAGTGCTTTTGGGTGTCGAACTCACATCGAACCTGAATTTTGGGTCTTACATTGAATCCAAAGCCCAAGTAGCTGCAAAGAAATTTGGTATTTTGTTCAAGGTAAGGCGGTAAAGGTCTGATCTTGTATGGAGAACTGCTGCCAGATCTCGGAAGGGTATAAGCTCGAGGCTTTGTATTCAATTTAGAGACGTGTTATGAGGCTGATTGGGGATGACACTGATAAAGAAGCTTCAAAGTCTGGCGCATCGACGTGAGGTAGCAAGCCTGGCGGTATTCTACAGATTGCACTATGGAGAGTGTGCACAAGAACTGCACAACCTGATTCCCCCATCACCTTTCCATCACCGTACGAATAGACGATTAGCAAAGCTCCACCCTTTCATGGTTGAAATACCTCGCACTAGAACGAAGCGGTACACTTTTTCATTTATCATAAGAACTGCAAAGGAGTGGAATGCCCTGCCCTCGTCAGTGTTTCCGGTAAAATATAATCCAGGTGCAGAGTGAATAGGTATCTACTAGGCAAGCGTGCTAAACCTTCGACCACCTTATCGCTTTCCATCAGGTGAGATCTTGGTCAAACGATAACCGTAATAAAAAAAACTTACAAAAATTGAATTTAACTGACGGTAATTATGTTACGATTTGACTTCATATGGTGCGTTGAAATGTACATCAGCTTCGTTTGTCTTTTCTTTTGCGTCTCATGATCGTCTACGAAACACAATGTTATTATTCGCGTGTATGATCACGTGTCATTTTAATCATACATCATCAAAACTACTTCCTTAAATTAAATCATTTTGCCATTTATCATCGCGGCTCCGTTCACAGCGTGATGGTTTATGCCTAAATAATTTTCCGAAAGAGTTCAGATAAAGTTATAATAAAACAAAGTGCATTATAATAACGATATCCGTGGCTGTAAACCCCGCGGCCAATTTAGTTACAATTCCCGAGTAACAACGGCCATGCGCGAAACCCAATTACGTCAAATAGAACGTAACTTCGTCCAGTCTAACTTAGTACGACTAATTAGAATCTATCTATCATGCTACTTTTTTTTTATTTAAACAAGTTAAAAAGTATTGTTTCGAGAAATTGTAATCGAGTTTTGGAACAAACATAATTATTGGTAACGGATTTGTAAAAATCACATTAATATTATACAGGCGAAAATTTGTATTTATGTATGTCACTCCTGCACGCTCAAACGGCTAAACGGGGTTGGATGAAATTTGGTATGTAGACACTTTATTTCCTGGAATAACAAATAGGGTATTTTTCATCATCATCATCATCCATCATCATCAAATATCAAAGTGACAGATGTCAGCGGGCGAAACTGCGGGGCACAGCTACTCCATTATATTATATTTGCGGGCGTCAGCTCCTATTCAATCAATTTGTTAGCAGTCGGGTTTTTTATATTTTAATAATAATAATTTCACTTGTTTGCGTTTGTATATCTGTAAACGCGCGTTAAACACGATACAAGAGTGTTTTAGCCGTTCTTTTTGCGGTTCGTTTCTATCTGTTCTACTACGTGTCTTGTAGCCACACTAACGCGAGACTGATTAATTCTCGTGTGCAAAGGTACATACGAGTACTACGAGTAGGTTTTTACTTGCGTTAAACGCGCGTTAGCTGCGCGCAGATAAACGTCGTCTGCGAAGTCCCTTAATGTTTTATATAGTGTAAGCAAAGATGAGCGCGGAACTTTAGTAAAAACTCTTTGCATGTAATTCCATTTGGTCTTGGAGACGCGACTGACTACCAGTTTACAATCCACTGTGTTAAGTGATGTTTTGGTCAAATATGGTAAACAAGCGGGCGCCTTGAATGGCTCTCAAATACTTCTCGTTTTTTAGCCGACTGCTCGGAGGGCAATGTTGATATACAAGCTGTACCAGTTCGGGTTGCCAGATCGTCTTGTGCTTATAGTACAAGACCAACTCACCAGCCGGAGCTTCCGCTATCGTGTCGAAAAAAAGGCGACCGATCTACCCCCCATCCCATCAGAGCCGGAGTCCCTCAGGGCTCCGTGCTGTCTCCACTCCTGTTTACGCTTTACACAAGTGACTTCCCCCGCACTCCCAAAGTAGAGATCGCTCTCTTTGCGGACGACACCGTGATTTATTCCACCGGATGGAAACCAACCATAGGTACTTCAAAGAAGCATCCAACGAGCGTTCCGAGCACTCAATGGATGGTTCCGAAAGTGGCGAATAACGGTTAAACCCGAGAAGAGCGTAGCAATGCGTTTCACTTACGGGGCTAAACACTATTTTTCAATCGACAACATCACTTCACTTCTGCCAAGTATCAGCTCGAGTCTTTGGATTCAATTGAGAGACGTGCTATCAGGCTCATTGGGGATGACACTCTGGTAAAGAGTAAGTTTCAAAGTCTGGCGCATCGACGTGAGGTAGCAAGCCTGGCGGTATTCTACAGATTGCACTATGGAGAGTGTGCACAAGAACTGCACAACCTGATTCCCCCATCACCTTTCCATCACCGTACGACTAGACGATCAGCAAAGCGCCACTCTTTCATGGTTGAAATACCTCGCACAAGGACGAAGCGTTACGTTTCTTCATTTATTATAAGAACTGCAAAGGAGTGGAATGCCCTGCCCTCGTCAGTGTTTCCGATAAATTATAACCCCGGTGTGTTCAAGTCAAGAGTAAATAGGTATCTACTAGGCAAGCGTGCTACACCTTCGACCACATCATCGCTTTCCATCAGGTGAGATCGTGGTCAAACGATTGCCTAGTCCGTAATAAAAAAAAAAATAAAAAAAAAAAAAAAAACACGACTAATGACCGACCTATACCGTCCACAAAAAGGCGGTCTTCTACCAAGGTCGCCTCGCGTTACTCCTAGGCAGGCACAGTAAAATGTCCCTTAGAAATATGTTGACACTTTACAAAACCTGCGTCCGCCAATGACTTCTCGCCGCTACTTTGACGCGGCACCCCATCACCCCAACCCTCATGTAGTTCAGACATCTGACTACTCAACAGACGCACAACCCCTCCGTAGACGCCTTAAAGACATCTTGAGCGATCTGGACGATGAAATCGCTGCTGCAGTGCAGGCAGCGGTAGATACGTCCAACCCTTCTTCACCATCTTTCAACACAATTAGACACAGAAACTGACCTCGCCGGTGAGGTCGAAGGGCCCGTTATTAAAGTAGATTTTATTCGCCTTCGAGTTTTTTGCCGATTCTTCTCGAAGGTGTATTCCGAATCGGTGGTCAGTTATGCAAATAATTCAAAGGGCTCCAACCATTTCATCAGGGCCCCCTCGATCGCTACTAAAACTAGCGATCCAGGGGTGTTTTAGTCAGACCCCCGTAATCAACGGCAACTGTCCAAGCCGAGGTTCGTACCCCCTGGTTGCCCTTAAGCAAGTGGTCAAAACTTAACTTTAGCGGGCGCCTTCTGTGTCACGCATTGCGGCGGAACAGCATATATCCTTCCTAAAACAAAAGGGTAGTGTTTATCAGCCTATGTATGTATGTATGGATGTATGTTTGCTTCTTTGTAACGCTCTGTAGACCAAACTTGTGGGGCGATTTTGATGATTCTTACGTCAATCGATTTGTCTTAAACTTGCTAGTGTCACTAAAGACAAGACAGTAATCAAAATTCAATATGGCGACAACCAGACGCCATATTGTGTAAAAGAAAGTCGACGTACTATGTTAAGTGGGGTATCATTCAATAGGTATTTGAAAATCATTTTTAGGTATCTCTCTAATAATTTTTCTTTTCGAATGACCATTTAGTTTCTATAACGATTTACAGTTGGTTAGCAACTATTCTCACTTAAATTTTTGCCTCTTTTTAGTTTAGTTCGCAGTTCCAGGACCAAAGTTACATATAAAGTTGGTACAATATACCAAATTTGTTTCAGCCGTCATTTATTTCTTTATCCATTACTGGCTTCTACCTGTTGTGTTAAGATACAAAGTATAGCAGATTTTTAATCAAAACCTAAGGTATCCAATAGTGAAATCCATATTTCAATCGGTCCAGTCGTTTTTACGTGATGCGAGAACAGACAGACACCGTTTAAAAGAATGTTATATTCTTGTTTAGTAGGTCTACTAGGCTAGACCATTTTAGGCCGTCCGCACAGTTCAACCGGGCTCCCGTGACCGAGGAGCTCATTGTAAATAGGTGGTTTCTACAATAATAGGCACCGAACAACCATACCTACTAACAGTATGCATGTATATATGATTGTCAAATCTTCAAGCTGAATTAGAACCACTTCCTCTTATCCTAAAGAGTTGGTTTTTACGTCTTGGTTCAGTTCCGATGACAATGCATTTTTATAGTAAGCATGACCTGAATCGACATCCAGGATTAGCTCAAGATAAAAGAACTCAAATACTCATGTATTGGTAAATATTGTTACACGTCATAAAAGCTAATAATTTATTAACACTCTTTAACGGTTAACAGCATAGACACGAAATGTTGTACACCATTAAATTGTGATAGCCCGTTCTTAGTTTCTTCATGACATGGCTACTGCATAAAAACTTATTTATTAAATGTTTTTAAATTAACCTATTTTTAAATAATATTCTATTTAGAGACTTTTTGTAACTTACTGCTTTATTATAAACTAGCTGTACTCGTTCCCGCTGCTTCGCACGCGCGGTCATTTCTTTAGATTAAAAGTACCATTATGTGCTATTCCAGGACCTAAAATACCAATATACCAACATTTGATCAAAATTTATTCGGAAAATTTAATTTATTTTTATCAATTGTTCGGCTCTAATCGCCAAATACCAATTACACCAGTTTTTAAGTCAAACCCTAAGTTATCCTACATTGAAAACTGCATAGCAATCGGTCCAGTAGTTTTTATGTGATGCACAAAAATACAGACAAACAGACAGAAAGACGCGAATTAATATAAAAAATTTGTTCTGTAGCTTATTTTAGTTATTTGTCTTCTTTTTACAGTATTTTTCGTAGCTATTGCTTTATTATAAGTATAGATAGATGACTGTGCCAAGTTGCATCAAAATCCATCCATACTATGACTGTGCATCAAAATCCATCCAGTAGTTTCAGCGTGGTACGTGTTCTTTTAAATAATTTTCAACCCTTATCCTGCAAGAACCCGTTATTTTTTGGGATGAAAAGTTTCCTATGACCTCCCTCGTAGTATCAACTCAAATCATACCAAGTTTCATTTAAATTCATTCAGCAGTTCCAGCGGCGTAATGCGCGGCCAAGATACAGACAGATAGAAAGACAAAAATGAAAAAAAAAACAGTTTTGGTTTCAATTTAGAATACTGAGAAATATAAAAAAAAAACAACTTAATGTCTTCTAGAACATAATAATTTATTATATAACAACTTAACTAAAAATCTAATTTACAATTAAACTAATTATATACAAAACCTTAAACGACAACTATTTACAAATAAAATACAGAATTTAGGCCGTCGTCAAAAAGCTGGCGACGTTACTTCGTTGAATAGCTAAGCTCATTCTTTGGCCGAGGTAAGCGCCAGCTCTTTGGTCACCTGCAGTTTCTACTAAGCGTCCGGACATCTCCCTGACAAAACCCCGTGCTTCCGGACCCCAGGGCCCCATGTCTTCTATGTACAGAATTTGAACCCATATCTATATTTTTTTTCGGATTAAAGTATCCAATGTCCTACCTCAAAGTACGAACTCAAATCATACCAAGTTTCATTTGATTTCATTGTGTAGTTTCGGCATGATGCGCTGCCAAGATACAGACAGACAGAAGAACACACAGACAGACAGTCAAAAATGAATAATAAAGCAGTTTTGGCTTCAGTACCGAATATAAAACAGACTCCAAAAAACTATACATAATTTCTTCAATGTACAGAATTTGGACCCTTATTCCGCAGGAACCCTTCACATTTTCGGGATAAAAAGTATCTTTAATTTTCACCCATCATATAAACTATGACTGTGCCAACTTGCAACAAAATACGTCCATTAGTTTCAGCGTCATACGTGTTCTTTAAATACTTTTCCACACCTATCCTGCGGGAACCCTTCAATTTTTCGGGATGAAAATTATCCAATTTCCTTCTACCTCGAAGTATGAACTCAAATCATACCAAGTTTTATTTGAATTCATTGAGTAGGTCCGGCGTGAAGCTATTCCAAGATACAGACAGACCGACAGAAAAAAAAGGAAATAAAACAGTTTTGGCTTACCTAATATAAAACAGACTCCAAAAATATTACTAAATTTCTTTAATTTACAGAATTTGGAAATCTTTATATTATCGGGATAAAAAGTATTCTTCATTTTTAATCATCATATAAACTATAACTGTGCCAAGTTGCATCAAAATCTGTCCAGTAGTTTCAGCGTGATACGTGTTCATATAAATATCTTTCAACCCCTTTCCTGCGGGAATCCTTTAAATTTTTGGGATGTAATGTATCCTATGTCCTACCTCGTAGTATGAACTCAAATTATGCCAAGTTTCATTTGAATTCATTCTGTAGGTTCGGCGTGATGCCTAGCCAAGATACAGACAGACAGACAAAAATGAAAAAAGTTTTTGCGTTAGTGTCGAATATAGAACAGCTTTAATGTACAGAATTGGACCTGTTACAGTTTTATTATAAGTATATAGATTTATCTGTGCATCGGTTTATTTATTTATAAATCAAGATTTCCAGGTACAAGTAGCCGTTTTTAAATTATTCCATAAATAATTCAATAGAAATACAATATTGGATCAGTTTGGGGATTCAAAGCGAAGTGGAAATTCATAATTATCAGATTCCTGTGATGAATATTATAGAGAGAGGATATTCGGCACAAAACATTTCGTTCATTATAAACTTCGCAAATTGTAACAGAAGCTGTTATATAAATATAACCTTGAGGAAAGAACAAAGATAATAAATCAATTCATTCTGCTATAAGTGGATCTTGCACAATATTATAGAGAGAGGATATTCGGCAGAAAACATTTCGTTCATTATAAACTTCGCAAATTGTAACAGAAGCTGTTATATAAATATAACCTTGAGGAAAGAACAAAGATAATAAATCAATTCATTCTGCTATAAGTGGATCTTGCACAATATTATAGAGAGAGGATATTCGGCAGAAAACATTTCGTTCATTATAAACTTCGCAAATTGTAACAGAAGCTGTTATATAAATATAACCTTGAGGAAAGAACAAAGATAATAAATCAATTCATTCTGCTATAAGTGGATCTTGCACAATATTATAGAGAGAGGATATTCGGCAGAAAACATTTCGTTCATTATAAACTTCGCAAATTGTAACAGAAGCTGTTATATAAATATAACCTTGAGGAAAGAACAAAGATAATAAATCAATTCATTCTGCTATAAGTGGATCTTGCACAATATTATAGAGAGAGGATATTCGGCAGAAAACATTTCGTTCATTATAAACTTCGCAAATTGTAACAGAAGCTGTTATATAAATATAACCTTGAGGAAAGAACAAAGATAATAAATCAATTCATTCTGCTATAAGTGGATCTTGCACAATTTTTCACGTTCTCTTTCCAGTTTCCCGTAGCGAGATATTAACCTCAATTCATCAAGCTTTGAGCTGACCTACTCAGCTGCACCACGGAGGCTTTAAAACTTTAAATTGATGGTTTCACAGTACAATAGGCTCAAACGCAATCCTTGAAATCATTACGTAAGTCGTATATAAGCATTGTTGGATTTAGGTACAGTGTTGGAACTTTATAGTCTCATAAACTGAATAAGTGAAAGTCGTCTACGTAAAGAAGTTAACGTCAATGTGCCAAGTTTACGGGCAATATTCTTATTTTATTATTTGTGTTGTGGAAAAAAGAATGCTATAAAAGTAAAATAAATCAACTGCTGTTCCAGTCGTCTTGTCAGATTCCATTGCTATTTTAAATTGCCTCCAAAACTAACAAAAATGCCACACCATGAAGAATCTTCTACCTACTTGCATCATCTGAAGTACTAAGTCAGCAGAAAACCAGAAAGTTTGCTAGAGTTCTTTCAAGAATATCAAATCTATGTATTATCCATTTGTCCTGAAACCCTTTTGGTTTCCTCTCCGGATATAACCTACACACTTAATAGGTATACCAAACAACATCTATAGCTACAGCCATCGATTGAATGAGCCCTGATTGAGGCACGAACGATACCCGCGATCCTCCACAATGCGCCCAATCAGCCGGCAACGAGTTTGTTTATTTCCTCGCGAGTTCTGAGAGCCTGGTACGTGAGCCACTTGACGGGAACGAAAGGGGTTAATTAGGGGTAAATGGGGATGAAATGCCAATGCGCTGTTTTTCATATAAATTCTGCGGAATGTGACATTTATAAAGATGATTTTATAAGGTTCCGTAGTCAAAAAATAAACCCATTTAGTTTCGTCATTTCCTCTGTCCGTGTGTATGTCACAGTCATTTTATACATATACCTACTATTAACACAACAAAAAAATAATATACTAATTATCTACAACGTTGAAATGCGACCCCCCCCCCCTTCCCCCCTCGTCTTCAGATACCTTCTTCAGGTATAGAGAGTTATAGGCTTTTTTTTTACCCGACTACGACCCATACTCCTTACTACGGCAAAGTAAGGGTTATGGGTTCAAACTAAAAATTTGTTCCGATTTCGACAAGCGATTCGTTTTCATCGCATCGAGTCATAGGCTATTTTACCCGACTGTAGTCGGATTTCAATTTTTGAACTTGTCTTGTTTAAAAATCGAATTTTAGTGTAGGTACGTGAAACGAAACGCAATTTGCAGGAGCATTTCACAATTTTTTTTTTTGTATCGTGAAATGAACCGTAATCGCCTGTTTGATTGTCATACACATTTAATTACTACGTCACAAAATATACCCATTTACAGAGTTGTTGATAGTTGTAAAGATTGTTTACAAACCGCAAATAAAATTATTAAGTAGTAGAATGTGTTTTGTCACAAAAACTTGATTAGGTTAGGTTAGAACAGTGACCACACATTGCGAAAACCGAGCGAGCGCCAAAGTCGACCAAACAGCCGATTTTTAATAAGCTTAAAACTGAAATATCTTATAAACTAAGCGTATCCACGGGGAGAGAGGGGTACCGGGGGGCAGTCGCCCTCACCCCCCACTCCAACCCCTCCCCCTCTCTCCCAAATCCTGCGACCAACTTGCCTATTTTTAATAAACTTAAAACTGCAATATTTCGTAAACTATGCGTCTCCGCGGGGTGGAGGGGTACCAGAAGACAGGCCCCCCCTCCTCGCCCAACTCCTGCCCCTCGATTCTATATATTTCCTTAATTCTATTTCGTCACCACGGGAGGACCCGAATCGTATAAAGTTTACAACAAAATAAAAAATAATATTGGATACTAGCGCATGATACGAATTTACTGGGAACAAATTCCTATAGTGAAATAAACTAATATTAAAATTGTAAATGGATTAAAAATACCTTATAAGATAAAGAGATAGTAATTGAATTATAAACCTATTTTATAAATGTAAAATCTCCTGTAACACGCATGACGCATTCGATTTCTGGCCGCGGCACGTTAAATATGCAACAGCGATCGCATACAAAGCAGCGGCCGATGTTTCGAATGATTCCATTAAAATGTAGCCGCCCGCCGCGCATGTAAATCATATCGCCGGCCTATGCCTCATAAATACCGACAGACCGCCACCCAAACAAACGCCATTTAAATGATAAATGTGCCGACATTCGATTTAATAATAACATTCGCCGGAACCACTGATGTATCACGCTTAATTCGCAGGTGAACATGGAAGTTTACTTGATAGTTGGCATTGCAGTGATGATATACACTCTGGTGACGGTGCTTCTGAACTGCGAATGCTGGAATCCAGACCACCCGAAGTGTCACTGTGAGGAGTGCAAAAGTTTGTGTCAGAATGCCCGTGCGAAGCCTTCTGTATATTCAGTGTCTTCACAATTCGATGTCGAGCAAGCTTAACTTACGTGCCAAGGTATAGTGTAGTCAATGGTGATAAGTGTTTCGAAGTGCCACGATAGGTTACTGAATTGAACTTTGTGCCAAAACAAAATTGCTCACGTAACAAGTGATAGAATTCGAGTTGTACTCGATTCCTGTGCCAAAATCCAAGCTTATTAATAGCGTAACTTGTGCCAAAGCTACAATTGTTTTATAAACCAAATGTAAAATTAAACTAAGTGACAATACTACTGTAAGTCAAGTATCAATATTTAGAGAAGAAAAGTGGTGTCGGCGAATTCTTGATATCGAACTCCAGTGCCACATTCAAAATATCAACAACAAGCAAATCTTCCTCAAATGGTCCCCAAAACGATGTGTGACGTTTCGTGAAAGCAGCGGGCATGGACCCGCTGGCTCGCTTGATGGAAGGGGCCCCCCTACCGGGCGTGCTGGGAGCCACTCGTGACGCCCGCCCGCGGGGCGCCCTCGTGCACGCCAGCCTTGCCGCCGCCCCTGCCATAGGGGACAAGAAAGGCAGGCATCTCACTGGAACCTTCTGCCTTACTGGAGATACAATGGAGGGCATCATACAGTGCTTGGTGTTCCTCAAGGCTTTTTCGGTAAGTTACTTGGCTTGTTTAATTATCGCTTAGTTCACTCCCGGTTAAATTAATATTGAACAGAGACCCTTGAAACTTGAAGAAACCATTCATATACAAAATAATCTGTCTTTGTGCGTATTATTAGCTTATCTTCATAACATTTCTACCAACAAAGGACGAACCCCTACGGAGCCCCTAATAAGCTAGCTATTGATCCTACAACCTTATTAAATTTTATTACCCTTCCATCGACTATCGGTTATTAACCGAGGACGGTCTCCAACGATCTTAATTATTAATTGTTGGCATTTCTTAAACGCTTCTACAAGGAGAGGATTAGACTTGAGGCTGTCATTAATATAGTCTTTAATTTTAGAGCCGTAGAGTTGAATATGGCCGCGGAAATGAGGCCATTGAGAGCACAAAGAGACGAGGAGGTTTGTCAGTTATTAATGAACGAAGAAATTACGCCGGGAATTTACTCCGTCTATTAAGATAATGTTGTGCTTAAGTTGAACAACAGATAGATTTACGCGGAATACTTTGACATCTTTGAGTTGTTAGTCCTATTACTTGGCTAACAATGCCTGCTTTGTCTCCACTTTAAACTGGGTTTGCGGATCTTAATATAGCTGTAGCGATTCTTGTTTGATCTGACAGATTGTAGGTTAATTTTAAATGGAATTCTAACAAGAACAAAAACATTGATATGTTTTGCATAACAAGAACACCTAGGTAAATATTAGCAGCAGTTAACCAATATCAAGTAAACGCGGACATTGCAGGAGCAACTGCTTTCGCTACAATATCAAGTAAACGCGGACATTGCAGGAGCAACTGCTTTCGCTACAATATCAAGTAAACGCGGACATTGCAGGAGCAACTGCTTTCGCTACAATATCAAGTAAACGCGGACATTGCAGGAGCAACTGCTTTCGCTACAAAATAATACAAGCCGGTCAAAATATAAGATTAATAACGTTTTATAAATTCCATTTCGCTCAAAGATCACTGCATATTTGTCCTCCTTTTTTACCCGACTCCGTGGAGGGTGTTGTGTTTATCAGCCTACGTATGTTTGTTCCTTTGTGGCACTATATATACCAAACGCGTGGATCGATTTTGATGATGCTTACGTCAATAGATTTGTCTTGCGAGTGCTACTAAAGACATGACACTAATCAAAATTCAATATGGCGACAACCAGACGACATATAATAAAAAAGAAAAAAAAAACGGCGAAGTATGTTAAGTCTGGTATCATTGAATAGGTATTTGAAAATCATCTTTAGGTTTCTCTTATAATTTTTCATTTCAAATGATCGTTTAAGATCTATAACGACTTAAAGAGTTGGCAACCATTCTCACTTAAAGTTGGCAACCATTCTCACTTAAATTTTTGCGTCATTTTACTTTTGTACGCAGTTGTTTTTTTAGAACGTACGCTTATTTCTATAAATCGTTTCTCCTAATGTCCAATGCCCAATACCTATCATTAGTCAATCACAAGCAATTCCCTTCTCAATACAGAAAATTAGTTATTAATAACGGTGATGAATAGCGGTGCCACTCACACGTCGCCACATTACGTCACAATATAGCAAACGTTACACGTTATAATATAACAGCTACGACTAACATGTGATATTAATTATCTGTGTCGATAACAGCCGCCCAATCAGGCGGGTTTCTGTAGCTAACCGTTATGTTATTGAGGCTGGTTCATTTCCGGAGTTATTCAGCGAACGGAGTATTTTTTGAAGGGGATAATAATATATTCTTTACGTAACTTAGTAGTCAAGTTATTATATAAATATTAAGCTCATGCTCATCAATCATATCATAACAATATGTATGGATATCATAGTAGATATTTCAGTTAGTATCTATATCATCATCATCATTTCAGCCTTTTGAAGTCCACTGCTGAATATAGGCCTCCCCCAAAGAGCCCCATGACGAGCGATCTTGTGCCACCTCCATCCAACGACTTCCTGCGATGCCTACAATGTCGTCGGTTCATCGTGTGGGACCCCCCACACGATGGACTCCCTACACTTCGCTTGCTTATTCGTGGTTGCCATTCGAGAACCTTTATTCCCCAGCGGTTATCGGCTCTGCGAACTACGAGTATGAGTCTCGTATATGGCCTGCCCTTTGCCACTTCAACTTGCATATTCTGAGAGCTATGTCGATAACCTGGGTTCTTCTACGGATTTCTTTGTTATATCTATTATTATTTGTATCTCAGCTAATATAATTCCAATTTTATTGCCTCCGTTCCCTTTGTACCCTCTTTTGGGTTGGACCCTTTCTTGGCCCGATCCAATAATTACATATGTATTCCGGATTAAGCCACTGTTCCTTTCAGATTTTCTTGTTATCTCTCTATATTTTCCAAGTTAAGATATTCCATCGAAAAGCAAGATGAATAATAAATAACACCCCTTAAAATAGGTCAGAGTCCTCGTTTATCAAAATGATCCTCGGGAAACATTTTTAGGGCGATCATGTTAAAATTTTCGAGGGATAAAAAGCGTCGCGGGAACATTAAGTTGTCATGGGTATAAGGGGACAAGCAACCACAAAGAGGTTGATATAAAGCTGGACATTAAGCTGGGAAGAACCTCTTGGGCAAGTGAGCGAGAAACGCGTCTCGGCTCGCAACCGTTATAATTGAGTTAAGCTCTTTACGTTGCTGCTCACCTGGTACTTTTTCTCTCCAAACATTGTATTTTTTGTCACGCTTCCTGTTATGAAACTTGGTAATTTTCCGGAATACTGACGAGAATTCGCACTGGCGCGGCAAATGCCCGTTTCGTTGCGTCGCGTGTTTCGAAATTCTTTCTGCGGACTTTTTCACGATCCTCCGAACGTCCCAAATTAAAACAGAATGTTTTTCGTTTTACTTTTGAATTTTCTATTCTTTTATGAACTGTTCTGCATCGCACTGTGGAAAATTGAAATTATTGCTGAAATGTTAGTAACGATGACGAACGCTACGAAGTAACGTGTAAGCACATACAATATTTTGTGATTAGACGTCCCTGAAAAAGCTAACAAAATCTATAACAAATCGAGGGTTAATAAAGTCAAGCTAATTGTCTGATAATCCGTAAGATTTTTTTGTGTTGGCGTATTTTATTCGAAATTGTCATGTATTCATGTAAAATTCAAACCCCTTTTTTAAATGTATGTATGTAAATTATATTCATAAAAAAGGGTGGGAGTAAATATAGCATTTGAATCCTACCGTCGTGTCGATGTGGAGACCGCGACCAAGTTTGCAAGAAGAGAAAGTTCTGCAAAGGAGAAAAGCTATAAAGTAAATAGAAAACTTATATTTCAAAATATGGAGGCCCTTTCAATCAGAGAACAGCCAGAAAGAATAGATATATATAGATAGATTGTTACTCTTTATTGACACCAAGAAAAGAAACAGACACAGGAAAATATTTAAAAAATAGGTACAGTGGGCGGTCTTATCGTTAGAAGTGACCTCTTCCTCACAGATTTTGTATAGACAGAAATTATTGAAGTAACTAAAACAATTAAAATCTATAGAAAATCCTAAATATCGATAAGCCACATTTGGTTTTGCACGTACAAGCCACGTTATTACTTCTAATTTTGCAATATTCTTGTTGCCGGGGATTTTCTTCATATCTTAGCCACGTATTTTGTGAAAAAAAGGATTTGAGGAAAAATGCCTTATATAACGACACTGAATATCACGGCTGGGACGTGACGGAGGGCAACAGTTGTGCCTTACGTGCTAACCCGACGAAGTGCGTGTGAAGCATTAAGAATATATGAGGGCATCTTATTTATCTGCTTGAACCTGTACATTTTTCGATTCTTTCATACTTTTGGCTATACTCGACGGTTTACAGACTTTCTAAATACTCTTTTAAATGAGCATTTTTAAGAGAACAGTGCTTACATTACAGTGGTTAAACAATATATTTATAATACCTTTGTGTTGTAATTTCGTCCAAGACGATGAGGTAACTATAGTGCCGTAAAAACATGACAAGAATTGACAATCCTGGTAATGGAAAAATGTGTCTCCATTGTACTGCTCCACCAATAACAATTTACGTTATTTCCGGGTACGTCTTGTCATACGAATGATGTATTAGATAAAATAATAATATCGAAGCGTATAAACAGAAACAGAATAAATAACAGAATATTCTACTATCACTGAATGTTATGTCTCGTCGACTTTCCTATTACTATTTTAGTTAATGCAAGCTACGGAGCCAAAAAGGCCTGTGCTCTCACAAAAGTTTCAGCTTTAATTAATTATAAATACAAAATTGAAGACATTTAATTTCGAAACAATAGCACGCACATTTCATTATAACGATTGCTTCATTTTTCCCCGGCACTGAATGAATGGCAGGCGCTCTCGGCTGAATATTTCATTACTCCACTCCCTTCATGATTCCCTGGTACATTATTAACGAGCCCATGCATGTTTTAAAACGCGACTAAGTAACAAAATTTTGCTTATACGAAGAAATTCTGAGGGATAAGAGATTTCTGCCCGCGGCTTTGCCTGCGTAATTTTGGACTTTGGCACTTTTAATTAGCATTGTGTAATTATTCATACCTGTGCCCTAGCTCCGGTAGAACCTCTTAGTTATAAAGCAGTTTCATTTGGTCTAGCAGAATTGATATCTACGAGTATGTTAGATTGCTATGGAGTTCCTTCATCCATTCTAAAGGAGACACTGCGTAATGATTACAGAAGCAGTATTTCAGAAACATTATAATCTGTTATTACCGGAAGTTTTAATGCTCATGAATAAATTACCGGAGTTTGATGTTCTATGCGAAATTGAATGAGTAAGGACTCATTAAAATTAATAAGTTGGGATGGGAAATGAAGAACAATCTCGGTGTTGTTAGGACAAATAAAAAGTTAACAAGTTTTGTTGTTTTTAAATAAATTACAAAAAGTCTCGTCACTGAATAAAATAAACAAAACGTTCGTCTATTCTAACCGTCCATGTCACACTGGCGCCAATGGCGATAGGTAGACTTAGATCAACAGTTATGGTACTAAATAGCTTTATGTCCTTGCCGAGTAAACACGTTCTTCTAATCGTCTAAGCCATCATGGCGCCAATGGCGATAGGTAGACTTAGATCAACAGTTATGGTACTAAATAGCTTTATGTCCTTGCCGAGTAAACACGTTCTTCTAATCGTCTTAAGCCATCATGGCGCCAATGGCGATAGGTAGACTTAGATCAACAGTTATGGTACTAAATAGCTTTATGTCCTTGCCGAGTAAACACGTTCTTCTAATCGTCTAAGCCATCATGGCGCCAATGGCGATAGGTAGACTTAGATCAACAGTTATGGTACTAAATAGCTTTATGTCCTTGCCGAGTAAACACGTTCTTCTAATCGTCTAAGCCATCATGGCGCCAATGGCGATAGGTAGACTTAGATCAACAGTTATGGTACTAAATAGCTTTATGTCCTTGCCGAGTAAACACGTTCTTCTAATCGTCTAAGCCATCATGGCGCCAATGGCGATAGGTAGACTTAGATCAACAGTTATGGTACTAAATAGCTTTATGTCCTTGCCGAGTAAACACGTTCTTCTAATCGTCTAAGCCATCATGGCGCCAATGGCGATAGGTAGACTTAGATCAACAGTTATGGTACTAAATAGCTTTATGTCCTTGCCGAGTAAACACGTTCTTCTAATCGTCTAAGCCATCATGGCGCCAATGGTGATAGGTAGACTTAGATCAACAGTTATGGTACTAAATAGCTTTATGTCCTTGCCGTGTAAATATGTTCTTCTAATCGTCCAAGCCATCATGGTGCCAATGGCGATAGGTAGACTTAGATCAACAGTTATGGTACTAAATAGCTTTATGTCCTTGCCGTGTAAATACGTTCTTCTAATAGTCCAAGCCATCATGGCGCCAATGGCGATAGGTAGACTTACATCAACAGTTATGGTACTAAATAGCTTTATGTCCTTGCCGTGTAAATACGTTCTTCTAATCGTCCAAGCCATCATGGTGCCAATGGCGACAGGTAGACTTAGATCAACAGTTATGGTACTAAATAGCTTTATGTCCTTGCCGAGTAAACACGTTCCTCTAATCGTCTAAGCCATCATGGCGCCAATGGCGATAGGTAGACTTACATCAACAGTTATGGTACTAAATAGCTTTATGTCCTTGCCGTGTAAATATGTTCTTCTAATCGTCCAAGCCATCATGGTGCCAATGGCGACAGGTAGACTTAGATCAACAGTTATGGTACTAAATAGCTTTATGTCCTTGCCGTGTAAATACGTTCTTCTAATAGTCCAAGCCATCATGGCGCCAATGGCTATAGGTAGACTTAGATCAACAGTTATGGTACTAAATAGCTTTATGTCCTTGCCGAGTAAACACGTTCTTCTAATCGTCTAAGCCATCATGGCGCCAATGGTGATAGGTAGACTTAGATCAACAGTTATGGTACTAAATAGCTTTATGTCCTTGCCGTGTAAATATGTTCTTCTAATCGTCCAAGCCATCATGGTGCCAATGGCGATAGGTAGACTTAGATCAACAGTTATGGTACTAAATAGCTTTATGTCCTTGCCGTGTAAATACGTTCTTCTAATAGTCCAAGCCATCATGGCGCCAATGGCGATAGGTAGACTTACATCAACAGTTATGGTACTAAATAGCTTTATGTCCTTGCCGTGTAAATACGTTCTTCTAATCGTCCAAGCCATCATGGTGCCAATGGCGACAGGTAGACTTAGATCAACAGTTATGGTACTAAATAGCTTTATGTCCTTGCCGAGTAAACACGTTCCTCTAATCGTCTAAGCCATCATGGCGCCAATGGCGATAGGTAGACTTACATCAACAGTTATGGTACTAAATAGCTTTATGTCCTTGCCGTGTAAATATGTTCTTCTAATCGTCCAAGCCATCATGGTGCCAATGGCGACAGGTAGACTTAGATCAACAGTTATGGTACTAAATAGCTTTATGTCCTTGCCGTGTAAATACGTTCTTCTAATAGTCCAAGCCATCATGGCGCCAATGGCTATAGGTAGACTTAGATCAACAGTTATGGTACTAAATAGCTTTATGTCCTTGCCGTGTAAATACGTTCTTCTAATCGTCCAAGCCGTCATGGTGCCAATGGCGACAGGTAGACTTAGATCAACAGTTATGGTACTAAATAGCTTTATGTCCTTGCCGAGTAAACACTTTCCTCTAATCGTCTAAGCCATCATGGCGCCAATGGCGATAGGTAGACTTACATCAACAGTTATGGTACTAAATAGCTTTATGTCCTTGCCGTGTAAATATGTTCTTCTAATCGTCCAAGCCATCATGGTGCCAATGGCGATAGGTAGACTTAGATCAACAGTTATGGTACTAAATAGCTTTATGTCCTTGCCGTATAAATATGTTCTTCTAATAGTGCAAGCCATCATGGTGCCAATGGCGACAGGTAGACTTAGATCAACAGTTATGGTACTAAATAGCTTTATGTCCTTGCCGAGTAAACACGTTCTTCTAATCTTCTAAGCCATCATGGCGCCAATGGCGATAGGTAGACTTACATCAACAGTTATGGTACTAAATAGCTTTATGTCCTTGCCGTGTAAATATGTTCTTCTAATCGTCCAAGCCATCATGGTGCCAATGGCGACGGGTAGACTTAGATCAACAGTTATGGTACTAAATAGCTTTATGTCCTTGCCGTGTAAATACGTTCTTCTAATAGTCCAAGCCATCATGGCGCCAATGGCGATAGGTAGACTTAGATCAATAGTTATCGTACTAAATAGCTTTATGTCGTTGCTGTAAAAATCCCATACATAGATTTATGCTGTTCTTTTGAAAATTTAAACTTAAACACCCTTATAATAGGTAAAAGTGGGTTTGTAAAAAATATAAGAACCCAAATTTCATCCACTTGTAGTGGTTGTAACCAACTATTTGAAAATATTTGAAATTTGAAACTATACAGATGTATATAATTCCGTTGACAACTCAATAATATGGAACCATCGAGCTAGTCTGATAATGGATCCGGAAGGTACTTATACATCGTGGAACTCTTATTTTTATAAATAATTTATTATAGTATTTTTTATGTTATTCAGGACGTATAAATAAACCTGAGGACAGACCATATTGCTAAATAAATACCGAAGCGTAGAAGCAGGCTTAGCATCGACTGCGTCCTTTATTTTTAGTTTATTCTTGTCGAATGTAGGACGTAAAAAACAGTGTTACCGTTAAGATACTGAAGAATTAGCAATTCAAATAACTTATTTAAATATCGGTACAAAGGACTGTATATCACACGTTCTCCCTCAGGCTGGGGACTACGATGACCCAGATTTATTGTATAGGTAGTTTTTTGTCTGATTACTATCAGTAATTCATCATCATCAGCCTGTCCACGGCTGGACATAAGCGTCTTGCAAGGCACGCCATTTGGCCAGATCTTCGGCTTTTCGTATCTAAGTGTTGCCAGTAACCTTGCACAGGTTGTCGCTCCATCTAGCTGTTGGGCGTCCTATACTACGTTTGCCAATTCGCGGTCTCCACTTGAGAGCACATCTATCCCAATTGTTACGGTTCTGCGGCTAATATGACCAGCCAACTGCTACTTCAGCTTCTATTAGTGATTAATGATCGTTTTTTTAAATAAATTTCATGTCATCGTGAAGTCTGCCGTTGGATTATCGATAAAGTAGACTGTGAAGACAAGGATATTTATTATCGATAAAGTAGACTGTGATGACAAGGATATTTATTATCGATAAAGTAGACTGTGATGACAAGGATATTTATTATCGATAAAGTAGACTGTGATGACAAGGATATTTATTATCGATAAAGTAGACTGTGAAGACAAGGATATTTACCGCTCTGTTTCTGCTCGCTCTTCGCTCTTTTTCTGTGTGTCCCTTAATGTAGAGGTCAGCCTTCTTTACTTTTTTCTCTCCATTTCGCTCTTTACAAGACCTCTTTTATGGAAGGCCACATTGCCTTGGATCTGCCTCTGGATCATTGACTGAGGACAATGTATCATCAGCAAAAGGGTAATCTTACCAGTTTCAAAACAGATTCGTTTGCAATGAAAAGGTAAATGTAAACGTGGTGATTATAAACCATCCCCGCCTTTTACTTTCGTAACCAATGAAAACTAAAAAATCCCTTTTTTGAAAGGCCTTTGTTTTTATGACCTTTTTATGATGGTTGCAATTAGGTAGTTGTTGTCTCTGGTCAGTTGGAACTTGGTCATTTTAACGCGTAGAAACAACAATTTTAACATCTGGTCACTGAAAGTGCGCAAAACACGTTTAATGTTCGTTAAATAGCCCTTATGGGATGTTTAACTTTGACAGTTAGCAAAACATTTATTTTATATATTTCACCATATTAGCCAGTTGCTTGCCGCGTGCGCACGCGCATGTATGCGCTCAGTACTGCGCAATCTAAAGTGAATTAAGTCATGCAGGTGAATTTTAAACTACTTTATGACGTCCAATCCAAGCTGAAATTTTGCACACGCGTGTAAATAAAGTAAATTTTGCAGAGGGGGGGGGGGGGTTGCTTGCCGATGGAAATGTTGGAGATTTTCAATTTTTTGTTTGTTATCATTTGGCAACACTGTCTCACGTGAAGATATAAACCTAGAATGTACCAACTAGTAATGCAATAACCACTCAAAGGGTCCGTAATAAATCTCCAATTAAAAAACTCCAATGCGATTTTAATGGAGTAATCTTAGGACGCCGTTTTCCATTCCCTTACTCGAAAATCGGTGTTTTCGGGAGTTCTTTAAAACAGATTAATGAATAAAACATTCCCTTGGAGGGCGGAAGCTGGATTTAGGCATTTCAGGCGTTCGGGAGATTTTCCGGTTGTTGTAATGGCGGCTTTAGACTAGATTAAGGGATAAGTGTTGAAGTTCAATTTGTTAAGATTGGATTCCGGAAGGGCGATCATTTTTGGTAAATTTTCTTGCTCATTACCTAAATACTAGGTATTTTAATTTTACCAGTATTTTGATCCGTCCAAAAATGTCTACTCGTAGTTTGCTAATTAGTCCAGTCTATTACGTTCAGTCCCACAATGTCCAGTGAGTGACCTAAAAGGTATAGTATCAAAAGGTTCACTTAACAAAATGACCAGCGTCTCAAAACGTCTAGTATAGTACTCGCCCTGTCTGTCCTATCGCTAAATGACCAGCGTCTCCAAACGTCTAGTATAGCACTCGCCCTGTCTGTCCTGTCGCTAAATGACCAGCGTCTCAAAACGTCTAGTATAGTACTCGCCCTGTCTGTCCTGTCGCAAAATGACCAGCGTCTCAAAACGTCTAGTATAGTACTCACCCTGTCTGTCCTGTCGCAAAATCCAGGTGGATGCACCATCTATTAGATTACTATTTGAGATTTTAGACTAACCCCAATAGAACCTTCGTTGAATCCACTCCCTTCTGGTCTCGTCGTCCAAATACAGATGTTACCTTTTTAAAGAAACATTTAAGCATGCTCGTGCTTGGGACATCCCAAAGATAATACGAGCAAGATCACAAAACACTTTATCAACCTCTTCTTCTATACTTATAATAAAGTAGTAAGTAATAAAAAGTCTGTAAAATAAAAAATATAAACAAATGGTCTAGGGTACTTAAAATAAGCTATTGAACAAGAATATAAAATTTAAAAAAATGTGTCTTTCTGTTTGTCTGTTCGTACATTATGTATAAATTACTGGACCGATTGCCATGCCGTTTTCACTGTTGGATAGCTTAGGTTTTGACTTAAAATCTGGTGATCTTTGTATCTTCTATACGTCTTCGCCGGAATTCTTATATACTATCCCTACTATACAATATATTATTAAATACCACCCACCACCCCACAGTATCTCAAAGATCGCTTTGAATTTCTCCATTGCTCCCATTCCCGTTTTCTTAGGTCATCAGAAAACATCACACTAAAAACACCTGTGCACCGTAGTATTTTTTACGACGGTTCTTTCAAAGTGCAAGCTGTACGACTTTGGAATGCCCTTCCACTTCCAATAAGACGAGCACAGTCTCTGACAACTTTCAAGCTGTTGGTTAAAAACTTGTACTTAACTGAAGACGTGCCTTGTTGATTAGAACTTATTGTGTGTGTAGTGTAGCTGGTATTATATTAGGTATATGTTTATTATTATCTGAAGACGTGTCTTGTTGATTAGAACTTATTGTGTGTGTAGTGTAGCTGGTATTATAGTTATATGTTTATTATTATTAAACTTGTACTTATCTGAAGACGTGCCTTGTTGATTAGAACTTATTGTGTGTGTAGTGTAGCTGGTATTATAGTTATATGTTTATTATTATTAAACTTGTACTTATCTGAAGACGTGCCTTGTTGATTAGAACTTATTGTGTGTGTAGTGTAGCTGGTATTATAGTTATATGTTTATTATTATTAAACTTGTACTTATCTGAAGACGTGCCTTGTTGATTAGAACTTATTGTGTGTGTAGTGTAGCTGGTATTATAGTTATATGTTTATTATTATTAAACTTGTACTTATCTGAAGACGTGCCTTGTTGATTAGAACTTATTGTGTGTGTAGTGTAGCTGGTATTATAGTTATATGTTTATTATTATTAAACTTGTACTTATCTGAAGACGTGCCTTGTTGATTAGAACTTATTGTGTGTGTAGTGTAGCTGGTATTATATTAGGTACATGTTTATTATTATTGAACTTGTATATATATATTTCTTATATATATGTATGTTTATTTATGTGTAAGTAGTATATTTCTTCTGTGTAGGTATGTATTTTTATTTAGTAGGTATAATTTCTAGTTTATTAATGTTTTGTATTTTATTTTATTTAGCACGCACCACCGACCGATGACTTTAATATCTAATTAATCATTTCTATCCAAAGGTTGCCTGGAAGAGATTGCTATATAGCAATAAGGCCGCCCATTGTACCTTTCATTTCATCAGTTTATCCCATGTATTACCTTATTCTTGGTGTGCAATAAAGTGTTGTTGTATTGTATTGTATCTCAATCTGGTGAGATAAAGCGGAGCGAACGATAAAAAACTATTTGACGGTTGAACAAAATTTGGTATATCGTACTTTATAGGTCCTTTTGGGCCTGGCTGGAAGAAAACATAGGATACTTTTTCCTACTTTTGCACTCGTAAACATTTCAGAAAAACGACTATGCGATTAAAGCCACGGGTACAGCTAGTTATTTAGGTATACTGTGATCTTGGAACCTCTACCCTACATCTTATAACAGCACTCTAAAAGACATTCTTATGATGAGAGCTCGTAAAACGCCCATTAAGACCTCCAGCCCATCTGGTGTACTCGAAAAGCCTTCAGAAATTTTAAAGTTGCAGCAACCCTAACACATTTAAAGTAAGCTGTTGAGAGTTTACGGGCTCTTTGTTATGTAACATAGAACGAGGTTAGGGTTATCACCATAATTATGAATTTATAAACTTTTATTTCACTTTTCTTGTTGTTTTACTTGTTTTTTGTCAGAATGCGCAACGTAAACGCCCGGTAATGTGTTTATCAGCCTATATAATGTTTGTATGAATATGTGTTCCTTTGTGGTACTTACTATACTATATAGACCAAACGCGTGCACCGATTTTGATGATTACGACAATCGTTTTATCTTATTCTTGAGTGCTACTAAAGACATGACATTAATCAAAATTCAAAATGGCGACAACCAGATGCCATATTGTGAAAAATAAAAAACGAAATAGGAACTAAGGGCTAATTTCACCGTTTGCATCACAAAACGAGCTTAACTGTACTCGGTTTTACTTAAACGAGTTCAAACGTAGAGATTGATCTCGGTTTAAGCCAAGGGGATTTCACCGACACCATATTGATCACGTTCACTAAAACCAAGATTCACTGTCAAAACTTCATTGTAATGTCGCTGGCAAACTGATTTCATTGATAGTTTGCGTAAAAGTTCGTCTGTTTTGTGGTTTTTGTTTTCAATAGATTCCAACTCAGTTAAAACTGTATGTGTGTGTGTGTGACGGTATCTCTTTGGTATCGCCTTGGACGAATAAATGACTCATCTTCATCACTATCTTCAAAAGCTAGAGCCAATGCTCTCTGCATATTTCTAGTCAATACACCAATATCAGCTAGGTACTATGAGGTAAAAGTAAGTACTGATGCATGTCGCATTCGTTTAGCGTGGAGCAAAGAACATAATAGATACCTTTTTTTTTACCGAGTAATTTGGTCATTCAACATCTGCAGAACAGATGTGCCGTCTCATAAACGCGTTCAAAGGGCTTAAACCTCCCAAAATCGGGCGTTCAGAATTTAAACTCGCTTAAACCTTAACTGCGTTCAGTTTATGTTGGTGAAATCCAAATTGACATTTTGAACTCAGTTAGTCACTTTAAACCAGTTTAGCTTGCGTTGATCGCGTTCATTTTTGATGGTGAAATCGGGTCTAAGTAGAGCTGAGCAGGGTAAGGACATGTTGACTGCGCCGATTGTGGCCGGAGCCCCCCGAGGGTGTCTACCAGCTCAAAGGGACTCCTTGTTCACAATAATTTATAGTAGGTGCAGAGAAAACTTCGTAGTGCGAGCCATCCTTTTAGCTTTGGATAGAACTGTTGGATAGTATATTCCCTCTCATAGAAGGTAATAGGCTCGCAGGTGAATTGGCTTGAAGATCTTGCTATTTTTTAAGAAGTGAAGAAACAAGTCACAGATTTGAGATACTTAGTTAGGTTTATTTTAACTCACATTTTTTCTGGTATCTACATCGAAATGTTTAAGACTTAGTAACAAACACGTTGCAATACTTAGTGAGATGCATAATAAACTTATAAATCGCCAAGGATAGAGGAAACAAGAAAATATATAATTACAACTCTTGCAAACTTTTTCTCGTCCCCATCGAGATGAGACCATCCATGACAATCTAGGAATGACAGGTTATTTGAATTTAGAATGAATATAGACAAACTATCAAATGAGTATCATTATGATGAAAGAGGTTTGACATCGTCAAAGTACTACGACAGAGGCGTGGCACAGGAGCGTAGTAGTACTGTTCTTCAAGAAAGGTGATAACACCCTCTTGAAGAATTATAGGCGCATTTCGCTGCTGAGCCACGTCTATAAGCTGTTTTCGAGAATAGTTACAAACCGTCTGGCTCGTAGGTTCGACGACTTTCAGCCTCCCGAACAATTCCGGAAGGGCTTTAGCACCGTAGACCACATCCATACGCTCCGGCAGATTATACAGAAGACCGAAGGGTATAATCGGCCATTATGTCTAGCGTTTGTGGACTACGAGAAAGCATTACAGCGGTGCCAGATTGATTACCTGTACATCGAAGTGTTGTACGTTATTTCTCCGAAACTGTTCACCTCTGCACTGGAAGATATAAAGTCAGTCAGTTTGGAAGGAAGCCTTGGTAGTACCATTACATAAGAACGGCGATAGAGACCATATTAATAATTATAGGCCAATATATATATTAACAGTGTTTGCTATGGTCTTTGAAAAGTTGCTGCATCCCATGCTATCCTGGCATTTTAAAAATATTATAACCACACGACAACACGGATTCACAAAATCTAGATCAACGGCTACTAATCTTGTATCTTTAGTTAATGATGTGTCTCACATACTTGACCAATGCTCATCTGTGGGTGCGATCTATACAGACTTCAGCAAAGCGTTCGATAAAGTCAACCACCAGATTCTTCTTCGTAAGCTCTCTATGTACGGTATCGCTAAACCCTTACTGAGCTGGTGCCGGTCGTACCTTCTAGACAGAACATGAACTGTTGTTGTTAATGGTGACTCGTCTGACTCTTTTGAGGTGTGTTCGGGTGTGCCATAAGGCTCACATTTTTAGGCCCTTTGTTTTTCAATATTTTTATCAATGACATCGGTCAGTGCTTCAGTCATTCTAATTTCTATCTTTTTGCTGACGACTTAAAGTTCTTCAGAGTTGTAGACTCTACCCAAGATGTCGAAAAATTGCAGGAGGATATTGATAGTTTGGTTTCATGCTGTGATTTAAATTGAGCAAAAGCATGAGTCGTAATGTGTCAAAGTGCTTTGCTATGCTTTTTACAAGAAAGAAGGTTCTGGAGCGTCCAGTTCTCCAAATGGGCAGCTCTGTATTGCAAAATGTTGATCTTTTACGCGACCTCGGTGTTATGATTGACGGCAAGGTGCGTTTTAATATCCACATCGCCAATCCAAATCCATGTCTCTAGGATTCAAAACTCTTGGCTTTGTCTTGCGGAATTATAGGCATTTCAAATCCCCTAGCACTAAAATCATGCTATTTATCTCATTGGTATGGAGTGGGCTGGAGTATTGCAGCGTTGCTTGGAGTCCTTTCTACGAGGTTCATATTATGAAACTAGAAGAAATACAAAAAGATTTCTGTGGCATTTGACCTACTCTTGCTTTCTTGGGAAGGAGCTGCAGAGTTATGACGAGTTAAATATTTTAAGATGGAATTGCTAGCTTACCGTAGACACACGCTTGATAGTATGTTCCTTTTTAAAAAGTGCAGGGTATCATGGATGCACCGAATTTACTCGCGGAGCTGTACATTTGTGCGCCTTTTAGGCTGCCTAGGGCTTCGTTATACAAATTATTTAATGTTGCTGGTTCTCACTCTAATCTTGGTCATAATGTCCCCATGACAAGGTTGGTGCGACAATATAATACTATTTTTAAATCTTAGGTTGTCGACATATTCGTCGACAAAATTCACAGTTTTAAAAAGACTTTGACTATCTGACTCTTCTTAATTTATTTAATTTTTTGAATTTTATTTATGTGTTAAAAAAATACCAATTTTTTAATTTGTAACAAGTTTTATTTATTTTATTTTTTATTTAATGATTTAGTTTTCATTTTTTATCTTAGTTAACTTGTTGTTACTCGCTCAATTTCAATTTATTTTGTTGTGTATTTGCATGTTGTCCTCACCTATAATTACTGTGACATTTGATTTTATTCTTACTAACAATTGTATAATATTGTCAATGTGTTGGTGTGCACCGTGTTGGTTATCGAATAAATAAATATTCAAGCTTCTGAACTGGAACAGATATGGTATTAACATCAATGGCGAATGTATCACTCACCTTCGATTTGCTGTAGATGTAGACATCATGGCAGAAACCCTGGAAGACCTAAGCACAATGCTCAGTGACCTCAATATTGTTTCTCAACTGGTGGGTCTTAAAATAACATGGATGTAAGACGAACATCATGTCAAATGCCCATGTCGCACCCATGCCGGTCTATGTTGGGAACGATATTATCGAAGCTGTTGATCACTATGTCTACTTGGGTCAGACGATCCAACTGGGTAGATCCACTTCGACAAAGAGGTCAACCGACGAATCCAACTCGGATGGGCAGCGTTCGGGAAATTACGCCACATCTTCTCGTCACAGATACCACAGAGCCTCAAGACGAAAGTTTATAATTAGTGCGTGTTGCCAGTGATGAAATACGGCACTGAGACGTGATCGCTAACTATTGGTCTCATACATAAGTTCAAAGTCACGCAGCGTGCAATGGAGAGAGCTATGCTTGGAGTTTCACTACGTGATAAGATCCGTAACGAGGAAATCCGTAGAAGAACCAAGTTATCGACATAACCTCGATATCGGCAGGCCATATAGTTTGCAGAGCTGACAACCGCGGGGGAATAAAGGTTCTGGAATGGCGACCACGAACAAGCAAGCGAAGTGCAGGGAGACCCCCCACACGAAGGACGTACGACATTGTAGCCATCGCAGGGAGTTGGTGGATGGAGGCGGCACAAAACCGTTCATCGTGGTGTTCTATGGGGGAGGCCTATGTTCAGCAGTGGACTTCTAAATTCTGAAATGATGATGATGATGAATATATAATAGATTCAATTCAGTATTTTTGTCAATATGATGTCAATATAATGAGACATTTATAAATTTTAAAATAAAAAAACTCCTTTATGACATAAAATCAATTTTCGGTAAGCCTAATTTTACTTTAAAATATTTAATTGACAGCTCCCTGATTGTTTTCGGAATTTTGTTACAGACTTTGATGGCCATAGCATTACAATTCCGGTGACGCAAAGCAATTCTGCAATTGCCCAACCTTAACCTGGTAGGGTCACGACTAGTGAACTGAAAATGTTCACCTTTTTCCAATTTTTCAAACAGATCAGGGTGCTCCTTTATCAAAATTCCTATTTGCTTAACATACAATATCAACTTTTTAAAGTATAAATTTTTGAAGTATGCATGATTCTTGTGGATCAATACCAGCCCTTATGCATTTCTTTTGTACAAGGAACACTTTATTAATGTTGGTAGAATTTCCCCAGAGTAAAAGACCATACCTTAGAACAGATGCAACTTACCCATGATATGAAGTGAGTGCAGCACTTTGATCAACAGTACGCCGTAACCGTTTCAAAGCAAAAACGAAGCGGTTGAGTTTGAAACAAACATAATCAATGTGAGCCTTCCAATTGCAGTGTAGATCAACACATATGCCAAGAAATTTAAATTCTTCTGTCATTTCTAACTACCAGCCAATGGCTGGTCTCTACAAATTATATTTAAGTTACTTGGTTTTGTATTATAATTACGAACATTTATATGTTTGGTCTTTGCGATGTTAGCACGTAAATTATTAAAATCTAGCCAGTCCATTATTGAGTCAGCTGCAAAATTTATTAAATTTAAATGATTTATACATGTCATCCAATTCTTGTCGGGCACTACTACCGACACGTCATCTGCAAAAAGTATAACACTTATGATTTATAGCTGTAGGCACATCATTTATGTATAGATAAAACAATAATGGTCCAAGAATGCTGACTTGAGGCACTCCACACTTGCTTGTCTGGTTGGTGGATTTATAAGCCGTTGCAACAAGTTTTTTGTTAAGGGAAAATACTTCTACACATTGCTTACGATCAAAAAGGTAAATAAGAAGCCAGTCAAGCACTGGTCCTCTAATCCCATATTTTTCACATTTCTCAATAAGCATGTTGTGATTAACAAAATCGAAGGCTTTGCTCATATCAAAAAAAGCACCGTAACTGGTACAAGCTTGTCAATTTGTTCTACTACTCGACTAATCAGAGTGTAGGCCGCCAGTGTTGTTGACTTTCCTTTTTGAAAACCATTTTGTTCCTCTTTGATAAACCCAAATTTTACTAAATAATCGTTAATGCGACGGTGCATGATATCTCAAAAACTTTAAAAAATACAGGTATCAAAGTAATAGGACGATAATTGTTCAAATTTTGTTTATCATCCTTTTTATGAAGAGGCCGTATGATAGACTGTTTAAGCCTATCAGGGTACAGGCCTTGTGAAAAAGACAAGTTTATAAGATGCTGTAAGATCGGGGAAGTTATCATCACACACTCTATAATAACTTGTGTGCAACATCAAATACGATTGCCCGTGTTTTATTGGGTGACAAGATAATTTTAATTATTTCATCTTCACTACATGGTTGCAGAAACATGCTATGGTTTGCGATGGGTATACTCAACATATGCACATTTTGTTTAGAATTATTGGTTGTGCTGTTCGTAATCTCGATGTAGAATTTGTTAAAAGCAAGTATCTGTGCCCGCGGCTTTGCTCGCGTCCTATGTTTTCTGGGATATAAGTCATATAGGTAAGGATCCTGTGATATTCCAGAAACAAAAGTACCAAAATCAACAAAATTCGCAAAGACGTCAAATTTTTGATTGATTGCTCAAAATCTACTCATCAGATTGAGATCCCAAGTACCAGATTTAAGTAAAACCCTTAGCTATCCAATAGTGAAAACCGCTGTTTGTATGTTGTTTTTTTTATTTTATTTTATTATGGCTAGGCAATCGTTTGACCACGATCTCACCTGATGGAAAGCGATGATGTGGTCGAAGGTGTAGCACGCTTGCCTAGTAGATACCTATTCACTCTTGATTTGAACACACCAGGGTTATATTTTACCGGAAACACTGACGAGGGCAGGGCGACCTCACTTCGATGCGCCAGACTTTGAAGCTTACTCTTTACCAGAGTGTCATCCCCAATGAGCCTGATAGCACGTCTCTCAATTGAATCCAAAGACTCTAGTTGATACATGGCAGAATCGTCCCAGAGGTGGCAGCAGTACTCCATACAAGATCGGACCTGTGCTTGATAAAGATTCATAAGCTGTCCCGGTGTGAAGTACCACCTAACCGTAGACGAAATACCAAGTTTTTTGCAGCTACCTTGGCTTTGGATTCAATATAGGACCCAAAATTCAGGTTTGATGTGAGTTCGACACCCAAAAGCTCCAAATGTTTGTTTGTCTGTATGTTTGTTTGTTCGCGCATTACGTAAAAACTACTAGACCGATTGCGATGCGGATTTCACTGTTGGATAGTTTAGGGTTTGACTTAAAAACTGGTTTACTTGGTATCTCAATCCGATGCGTTGAAGCCGAGTAATCGATAAAAAATATTATGACGGCTGAAGAAATTTTGATCAAATGTTGGTATATTAGGTCCTGAAATAGCTTATAGAGTACTTTTAACCTAGAGAAATGACCACGAAGCAGGTACAGCTAGTAAATATATAAACAAAAAATTGACTAAAAAGCTAATATTATTAAATATTTTATTATAAAAACAAAAAACCCGACTGCGAACTAAACTAAAAAGAGATCTTATATTTCAAAATCAAAAATCTGTATCTTGGTTGCCTATATTTAGTTAAGTTCGCAGTCTTTTTTTTTTGTTTGTATAATAATTTATTTTTATATGTTTAGTCCAAATCTTGGAAGCTAATAAAGGACGCATTTCTCTTGAACTATCAAGTTGAAATTTTGTACATTTATGTATAGAAACCCGTTATCTCGACGTCCACACCACATTGCCTCAAGACAAAATTTTCAATCTGTGCGTTCTACCAGTCATTACCTTAACGTGGGCTCTCACGGTCAGATTAGTCCACAAATGTAAGGTCGCTCAACGAATTATGGAGAGAGCTATGCTTGGAGTTTCTCTGAAAGACAAGATTCGTAAAGATGTGATCCGACAGAGAACCAAGAGAATCGACATACCTCAGTATAAGCAAGATAAGCAAGGTAAAGTGTTAGTGGGTTGATCACATTTCCCGAAGAACCGATAACCGCTGGGGACGAGTAAGACGAGTTCTTGGGCCACGTTTAGGCAAACATAGCTTAGGATGCCCTGCGGAAAGTGGCTGGAAAAAAATGTATGAGGAGAGCTGGATACCGGGCTCAGTGGCGTGCATTATGGGAGGTCTACGTTCATCACTGGACAAGTATAGGCTGTTGATGATGTTAGAACCCCGATGGCCTGATGATGCAGTCAGGAGTGACAGTACACATGGAATCTCCTCGTCATTAAAGTGACCTAACCTAACCCTATTCTAACTTTTGCTTTAAAAATACCTACACTGAGCTAAGTGAATAGCTGTACAACTTTTTTACTGCCCAACCTGTTTTGTAACTACTGAAGTTATCGTTTACAAAATCTCTATACTTATAATGAAATCAGTAAGTCTGTACAATGAAGATAATTAAGCAAGACATAAGTTCAAAAATTAAAACCCGACTACGGTCGGTTAAAAAATAGCATGACACTCTTTCGATGAAGACGAATCGATTGATACCTCGCTTGTCAAAATAGGATCAAGTTTTTAGTTTGAACACATAACCCTTCCGTTGCTTCGCCGTAGTCTGGTAAAAAATGGTCTAGGTCTAGGAGACTTAAAATAAGCTACTGAACACAGATATAACGTTTTATATAAGATCAATCGTGTCTGACTGTTTCTCTGTTTGTTCGCGCATCACGTAAAAACTACTGGAGGGACTGGTGTGCTTGGTATCTCAATCCGATGAGTAGAAGCCGAGTAATCGATCAAAACGAATTTTGAGTGGTCCTGGAATAGCGCATAAGATAATCATAACCAAGAGAAATGACAATGCGGTCAAAGGCGCGGGCACAGCTAGTCCATTTAATATAGCCGATAGGGTAATAGGACAGAATAGGTGCCATTGCAACTTGCCCCTTTTCGATTTCCGAACAATGGCTACTGACTACATAAAAAAGATGTATTGACTGATGAAAGAGAAAAGTGTACGTGCGACAACCCTACTTGCTAAATATAACCCTCCATTAGCCGGCTCGAGCACTTCCGGTGTTTTCTTTCCATGGATCATTCGGGCCTACCCTTTCGATGGACACAGTAAATGTATGGACAAGGGGAATTTGGGACCAATTTTCACATTCACGACACAATCTACAGACATTTTTATTTTCGATATTATGTGACCAAGTTGTTTAGACACGTTAGAGTGGATGTGGCGCTAGTAGCCGTACAGTAAAATGCGACTTACAATCTAATCTTTTTGTACAAGCACAAAAATACTTTGGCTAAAGTTTAAGGTCATTAAATCACTTTACATCTCATCAAACTAAAGTTAATGGTTATTTAATCAGTTTATATCTAAGCTTAATTTAATAGTGACGGCGAAAACCTAAACTTAAATAATTTTGGCTGACAAAAGATCTGTAGTCTTGAAAATTAGTACGAACTTAGATTTATTTAGCTATTCGTCTAGGTACTCTTGGTATTACAATCTGAAAGTATCAAGGTATTATTGGAAGTCTAGACTGGTAATATCGCAACCGTTCAACTCTGGGTAACCGACGAGGGCTTCTAGATATCCAAAGATGTTAAGCTGTAGTCACTTCAAAGGGTACAACTTTTCTAACAGAAGGATAAGACTATCTTTTGAAGTTTGTTTGGATGTCTAGAAAGTTTTTTTATTTGTACCTGTAGTTTGGTATATACATTTCATACAAATTAGTTATGCAGTTTTTCAGTAATAGTACATTACTGCCGCGGTCTGTAATGACTGCGTTGCTGGAAGCGATGATGATCACAGCGCGGTCAGCATTGCAGCCCTTGATGGCCAAGCTGGAAAGAAGGCCGAGACCGAAATTCGAGACCTTTATAGCACGGACAGCAAGGGCTACAATGATGGCCAAGCTTGAAGGCCGAGAACTTAACTAAGCAAAGCTCGAGGCCATCATAGCGTGGCCAGCTGAGCAGTCATTGCGGACCAAGGCTTGTATAGTGCTTTACTCAAACAATAATAAGGTATTTAAATAAAACTAGCAAACTGATGAAAAAATATATAACCCACTAAAACAACAACAACAACAACAACAACAACAACAACAACAAAAACCAAAACAACACCAACAACAATGTCAAAAACAACAAGAACAATTAAAAAGAACAACAACAACAAAACAACAAGAACTACAAAAACAAGAACAGCAAAAACGACAAGAACAACAACAAGAAGAACAACAACAAAAACTACAAGAACAACAAAAACAACAAGAACGACAAAAACAACAAGAACAACAAAAACAACAAGAACAACAAGAACGTAGTTAACTTTCGGGAACGACGAAGAATGTTTTTAAAAACTATTAATTAAAAATACAAATTGAGGATTAACAAGATTTTATTGTTAATACCTCCGAGTTCAATGTAAGACTAACTTAAAACTAATATACATTGATTATTCGAAACGCTTATCTATTTGCTTGCGCTGCGTCTGGCCACCTGCACCGGCCCGTCTTGGACTCTGAACGCGTGCGTGGGCAGATGCTACGCAAGCATTATGGGTACTCTACAATAGAGACGGGAATATAACGACTTCCCCCTCAGATCGAAGTTATCGAAAAAGATTTTATTTTTCGAGAACTTCGCAAACACAATTTTAGCAAGGTTAACGTAACAAAAGGGGTCTTTGATTAACTGGTACTTCAAGTTCAATATCATTTTGTGAAGTATCCTGCTGTTTACAAAACTTTCCTTGAATAGAGGATTTGAATTTGAAACAGATTACTGATATTGTAATTATTGCTATGATAATATAAAGTACAATTGTGGCAAAGTCAATGCTTTTCGCTTGAATCACACTGTTATCAGTTTTCACACTTCTCTTCGTAAATAGTTTAGGTGTTGAATGTCATCCAAATTTACTCCTTTCAAGTTCATCGGCTCCGTGTCTGCTGCGCTGAATCTCTGCTCGTGTTCTCGTAAAAGAGGTAAATTTATTATAGGTACATGCTTATATGTGGTTCCCAGTGAGTGAGAGCGATGACCATATATCGGAAGGCTATCAATGAAAACGTCACAGGGTTTCTGGATTGTGAGTAAATATGTCCCTCGTAATTGTTCTTGAATGACGTCATCGCCACACCTTTGAAACAGAATCTTCTCATACTTAGAGAATAAAATCCAACTGTTGTGGGAGATTTTCTGGGTTTTCAGGTTTTCGGGATCAACTCGTTGTGGAAAACATTTGGAGAGTTTTTGTCCATACTGCATCAGTTGTTCTACGCAAGTTTCTTCGGCGTAAATGGCAAGGTCATTTTCCGAACAAATATACTCCTTAGCCGTTATCTCTCTGCATTTTTGGGCGATCGGACGATACTTTGTACCTTCTACTAACAGGTAAGGGAATTCGGGAATAATGGCAAAAGTCTCGTTGTTGGGATCATGGGATACTGGGTGTGAGTACAATTTATAATAATTATAAGTAATGTTATCAACTAATGGAACATTAATAATAAATCTAACAGTGTTATTCTTAATATAAGTTTTGACAGTGTAGCGTTGACAAAACGCTACTTAAATAAAAAAACAATAAACCTATAAAAACAACAATTCGACAAGTAAAAGTAGGAATAAACAAGACAAGCCATGCTATTGTTTGTTGTTAGAATCAGATGACGACATTGAAGTCGCACATAGTTGATTGAAACAGTACTATCGTTCGTATTTGGTGAATACCGGCGAAAGCAGTTAATAAAGTTCAATTGATGAACACGGAGACAGGTGGTGACATCTACAGGAAATTTTAGTTATCTTTGCATCGATTGGCTGTCAAAGCAAAAGGGCGCGTTCCGTTGTTCGGCACGGCCCCGCAATGTCAGCAAATAGAAATAAATTAAACAAAGCAATTAAATGCAACAAATGCTATATTTAGGAACGTAGATTTTTTCCAAAGCAAACTCATACAATATCATAATTTAATAGTCACGGTATATAGTTTTATGAGGATATGACGGTGGCGGAGAAAGAAACCGGCAGTGGAGACGTGTCCTTTCTTTTTCGTGCTGGAGACCCTAACAGGACTGACAGGATTTTTCCCTGCGTATTTCAAGACCCGTAAAAAAGCGGGTTTCCTCCCCCCCCCCCCCCCCCCCGGGATTGATAAGTACCACGAAGGTGGCTTCTTCCCCCGGATTTAAGTTGAAAAGGCGCCACGTCGCGGTTCAATACGTCACGACACGCCGATATTATATCCAACGATTCCTGCCACGTTCTTGGAATGCGGTATCGTATTTTATCCATATATTTCATTAACCGGAGTGTTGAACTTTGGTTCCCCACCGACCTGCTGGACACCTGCAACGCCTGAGGGGTCGAGCCTGGCTACCTCTCACGCGAATTGGACATTGCTGAAACGTCGAATGGAGAATTACCTTCACCAACATAACGGCTAAACCCTATAGGAAAAGGTAAATAAGTAGACTATACTGCCGGCCGGCAAATTCATCAATGTTCTGTTAGAGTAAATACTTAATTTTGTCAATTCTATATCGACCCTATTTATAGCAGGGTAATCTTAGATCTTGGTATTTCTTGGCTGCTGAGTTCGATCTGCAGGCTAGGATTATTTGCACCTTAAGTAAATAAGCACGATTAAACCAAGCATAATAAATATTGTATTGGAGAATTTATATTGCATGTTTTGTCTTCAACTTTACATGCTAGCTTGAGTGACCGTCCGACGTACCTACGGCACGGTTCCTTAGATTTTAAGTAAGTAAGCAGAATTATAACCAAGGATAATAAATATTGTATTGGAAAATTTAAATTGCATGTTTTGTCCTCAACTTTACATGCTAGCTTGAGTGACCGTTCAACGTAGCGACGGCACGGTTCCTTAGATTTTAAGTGCATGAGCAATATTAAACCAAGGTAATAAAGATTATATTGGTGAATTTGAGTTGTATGTTTTATCTTCCACTATAGTACCCACTAGCTAGTACATTACCGAACGGTCTTGATCCAATAGTTCTTGAAGCTCGTTCCGGTCTAAGTTTATCCAGGTAATTTTATTAATTTCAAAATAGTAACGAGTATTTTTAGTTTCGAGTGATTCTGAGGAAAGGTATAGCGTCCTCGCGTACAGAGCGACCGAATGGGGCAAGAATCCCGACTCACCCCACTTTTGGTCCGACTTGCCCCAATTTATTTTTTATTGCCTTTACTTTTAGAAATCACCGTTACACCCTTTTATAGCGTTTCAACACCCTTTTTTCTCGTTACAACAGTAAATGTCTCTTCTAAGTTAATCAAGTTTTGTTCATTTACAGGATACATCAAATGATCAAGGCTACTAATTTCTTTCAGCAGCGCCAATAATTCATTAGGGCTTAGGACAGCCTTGTGTAAAATTGATACCTTACTAAGTGCTAAGGATGTCTCTATATCGTTAAGTTTCATAGAAATAGTCCTAAAATTAATAATAAACGAATTAAATACACTAATAACATAGGATACAAGGAAATCCTTACTGTCTTTTCTAAGCTTTTCTTTAACCAGCTGTTCTATTCTGGTTAATCTATCATTCAAAATTTTAGTATTATCCTCCATTATTTTGGTAGAGTTTACGACATGGTCCAACATTTCTGATATAATAGTTATTTTATTAGAAATAGCATGTTCGCGAGTTTTTAGATTTGTTATCATCTCATCAAAATGGACCGCGTCTTCATGATCAAGATTACCTGTGATGACCTTGATCATTGAACCCAGTGGGTCAATAAGGCCGCGTTTAAATCTCTTGTTTGGTATTAATTGTTGCATTTTTTCTATTGCTTCATCTCGAATATATTCCGCTTGAACTCTGTACTCGTTTACTTCGTAAAAATCAGAATGTTGATTATAAGACGATAGTTTTTTGCAAAATTTGATATATTGTTTCAAGTTGAACTGTATAGTCAGATGCTATTCCCTCCCGCTCAATTGTTTTAATAATTGTCCATTCATTGTGCTGTAAAAATGCTTGACCTAGTTTAACAGGCAGAACACCTGGGTTCTACTACACACTACATTTCCCTTCATTTCACCCGTTACAATAGCCTTGTGATATTTAGGTTTGTCTTTAGATTGCCGTTTGTTTACAGCTTTTGCGTAAATTGTTTGTCCTATTTCTAATCCCGGACTTAACTCACCTCCACGCTTTTTACTAATATTTTCCTTATTTTTACCCATTTTTTCTACTAAATGTCGATACAATTCCTGTGTCCTTGTCCTATGATCTTTCACTAACTGTTGCCTTATGCCTTGTCAAAATCTATGTCAAATGCAGAGTTTACTTTTGTATGACCGAATACAACTTCAAAAGGTGTTAAGTCGGTGGCACTGTGAATACTATTATTGTATGCCATGATTGCATAGGTCATGATAGATGCAGCATCTGCATATTTCCTTTCACATTTAGCTATGCGTTAAATTTCGATAATTGTGGAATGAAAACATTCGATCATGCCCACGGAGTTAGGGTTATTTGGTGTTCCAATATGTAATTTTATTTTGTGTAAGTCCGTTAATTCTCTCATTAAATCGTTATTAAATTCTGTTCCGGGATCACAACTGTTTTTTTGTGGAATCCCATAAAAACTAAAGTATTTCATCAATGCCCTGACTACTTCTGGTGTGGATCGAGACGGTACTTCAATGGCTTGACCTAATTTGCTAAAGGCGTCTATTAAAGTGAGGTAATGCTTTGATTCTATAGAGAATATGTCAATGAATATTTCTTGAAATGGTTCACTTTGAGTTTCAGTAAGTTGAAGTGCTGGTTTGATCGGTCTACGGTCATATTTAGTGGTTTTACATTGTTCGCATGTATTTATAATGGCTGCAACTGTCTCCTGCATGTCTGGCCAATGATAGTTTCGTCGGATTCTTTTGACAGTGTCTGTAATGCCACGATGACATGTTTTGCCCTCGTGTAATTATTTGATTATTAATTGTTGCTCGTTGTCATCCTCGACCAACACTACACGTACACTCGTAAAAAATAATGGTTCCTTTTTTAAATAACGTAATTACGGCATTACTGAAATCTCTTCTGTGTTCCGGCTTTTCAAAATAAATGAAGTAATTTATTTTTGGCCTTGTATATCTTTTAAGGAGTTGAGTAATTAATTCCTGATTATCTAATGGCAGGAATACTTCCAGAATTTTTTGTTGTTTTGTGGATAAATCTGTTACTTGGAAAAAAAAACATCATCATCGGTCATTCATCGTTAATAAATCGGTGAAATACCAATATTTGATTCGGTTTCGTATCCACAGCTTCATTTAAAACTGGTATTCCTAATGAATCCAGATCTCTACCCGAGTGCACTGTATCAGTGGCACTAGAACTGGAATCAGAACGAACTAGCCATTCCGATTCTTCTCTTAATGTTACCTACAGAGTCAGTATCTGAAATTTTCATTGTTATTTCAGAGTCAGATATCGTTATAGTTTTAGAGTCTTAAGTCTGCCGTCTTGCCAATTTAGAAATTTCTCAAGTCACGTCTTTTAAATGTCTCTTTAGTTTGATTTCACTTTCATCTACATTAACTACCATTGAACTAGCGTCATCAGTTTCACCTGCACCTAACGCATTTAATTTGAGTCTAGAAAACGCATCGGCGTTAGCGTACTGGTGGCCATTTTTGTGTTTGATGTCAAAATTATATTCTTGTAGAAGTAACCACCAGCGTGTTAGCTTGCTACCAGGTTATTTTAGTTGGTAAAGCCAAAGTAGCGGCTTGTGGTCCGTGACAATGTCAAATTTGTGCCCATAAAGGTGAGGTCTGAAGTGCTTCGTGGCCCAAACTATAGCCAGTAACTCCCTTTCAATAGCGCTGTACTTCCTTTCACTATCTGTTAACGTGCGACTAGCGTAAGCCACCGGCCTATTGGTACCTATTGCACCCTGCGAAAGCACAGCCCCAATTGCTACCTCTGACGCATCCGTGGTCAATATAAAAGGTTTGTTCATGTCAGGATATTGCAGAATAGGCGCATTAACCAACAATTCCTTGCATTTCTGAAATGCTTCCGTATATTTTTCGATAATTTCCACCTTTTTGCCCTTTTTCAAACAAGCTGTTAAAGGCTGTGTTATTTTTAAGAAGTCCTGTGTAAATTTCCTATAGTATCCTATAAAACCAAGGAACCTTTTTATTTCTGTCTGTGTCTGCGGGATAGGGTAGTCAAGCACAATTTGAATCTTGTCATTATTTGGTCGGAGTCCGTCATTAGTCAATGTATGTCCCAGATATTGTACCTCCTTACGGAGAAATTCGGACTTGTCTAGCTGCACTTTCAAATTGGTAAGTCTCAGTCTATCGAAAACTGCGCGTAGCTTCTGAAGGTGTTCTTGTAGCCCATTTGAATAGATAAGTATATCATCTCGGTATACTAGGCAGTGTATGCCTTGTAATCCCCTCAACACGTTATCCATTGCACGTTGAAATGTTGCCGGCGCCGTTTTTAAGCCAAAAGGCATCCGGAGAAATTCTTAATGGCCATTTTAAGTAGAAAATGCAGTTTTTTGTCTATCTTGTTCCGAAATTTCTATTTGATGGTACCCGGATGCAAGATCTAGCGTAGTAAAGTAATTACTTTTTCCGAGTTTGTTGAATATGTCACATATATTTGGAATTGGGTATCTGTCGTCAGTTGTTATCTCATTTAGTCGGCGATAGTCAATGACCATCCTATATTTCATCTGACCAGAAGCGTCCAACTTTTTAGGAACCAAGTGAACAGGAGCGCTCCAGGGTGAGTGTGATTCTTGTACCACATTATCCCTGAGTAATTTATCTACTTGCTCTTTGATCTCTTGAGCTTGCGCTGGTGCCTGTCTGTATGGTTTTATATAGATAGGGTCCTCGTTAACCGTCCTTATGTGGTGTTTAACATGATTAGTAAAGATAAGTGGTAAGTCTTCACAATAAAATATGTCTTTGTACTCCTCGCAAGTCACGTATCGCTTTATCTTCTTCTGTGTTAAGGTGATCTAGTCGCAATTTAGTAAAACTATTTTTTAGTAGTTCGTCAATGTCAATGTCAGTCATGTCGGGTTGTAATTTAGGTCACATATATCAGTTTCATTTTTAATCTTTAAAACATTAAAAGGTTTCTTGATTGTCATAACAATATCGTTTTCTGATGAATTTTGAATAATCGTCGTGGCGAAATAATTCTCACATCTTACTATCGCCGATGGCATACGGACATCATCATGCAATTGCTTGAAATTTAAAATGGCATCACCGTCTTTAAGATTCACGCGCAATTTCACTCGATGTTCACTGCGTGCTTCTAAGTTAATCGTATGTTCCTGGTCTAAACTAAAACAACAAAAATACAACAACAACAATAATAGCTAAGAACCATCTCGATCACATCAGCTTTAAAACAGAAAAAAAAAACATCAATATCGGTCCATACGTTTGGGAACTACGACGCCTCTCTTTTCGCGTTCTGTAGTTAACCAAACCACAGAATAAATAATACTTTCAAAGGAAATTGCTGGCCGCAAAACACGACAGTAATGAAATTCCATACAACTTTGCTGGCGCTTATTCAAGAAACGCGGCAAGGTCGACTTTGCCCAAAGAAGGTTGTCGAAGTAATGACCACATTACAAGCTTGTTTGAGTAAATACATTTTGAAGTCGCATTTCTGGGTCAAAGAACTATATTGTTTTTCTAGAGTCTTGGAACAGTTGTTTATAAGTAATTTAAATCGTTTTGAAGAGCGGTGGTAGTGGTCAATAGTGCAAATTAGAATCCAACGATACCTGGTTCGATCCTATGCTCCGCAGCAATTACTTTTCTAAGTCATGTGCGGTTTACCATCACTCCGTGCTTGTGTTGGAGGCCACGTTAAGCTGTCGGTCCTGCCTGTTATTGATTAACAACAGTCGTTAAGCCATGTGAGAGGCCCTCCGTCTGCCTGACAAACTCTGACACCAGAGGCCAGCACTACCTCATACAACAAACAAATACAATGTGATGGATTCATATTGACATGAATCCACTTCGTTGTATTGGAGGTTTTATGTCCGAGAAACCGCCTGGGCACTAACAATTTTCATACATAATAGAAAGTACACTATTATTTATTCTGTGTGCAATCTTTTGGAACTACACCATACATATACGTGGAAAAGGGAATTAAGTATGTACACCTATGTGTTATTTTGAATTCATCATACAAATACATAACAAACTTCAGACAAATGAAATAGTATAAAATTGTATGTATGAAAAGTTAGCCGATTTCCGTGGCTCACTTCGAGCCGTGATAGTAATATTGAAAATAAATCCATTCTGAATGTGGCCATTAACGACCCATGGGAAATCGGTGCGGCGGGCGGCGGGCGGCGGGCGGCGTCGCCGTCGGCGCCGTTACTAATAATGGGGTTGAATCTACACTGTAGATGTATCTAGTACATACTGGTGCATGCAATATTTTTACGGGTTCTGTAATTCAACTTCTCATGGAGCGAAGGCACCGTTAGGCGACCGAAGTGGGAAAGGATCGAAAGGCTGCAAACCAAATTTGTTATTAAACCTATAAACGCCACTCGTAATTCTTAAGAATATACCTTTGTATGGAATATACGGATGGTTTCTCTAGCGTCTTTACGAACGGTCGCTTGTTGCTTTGACTTGTATATGTACATTGAGACGCAGTCGCGGCGCGCCCGTTACGCTAAATTAGCCTCCCTGTACATAAAACAAAAAATCTCTACGGTTTAGGCCATTCGATGCTTATTTAAATACTGATTCGTGACACCAACAAAAAAATGTGTTTGCACGCAGTATGTATGTGCTAATCAGCACTAGGGTTGATTCTAGTACCTAAGAGTAATTCAAGATCTTTGTATGAGGTAGAGCTGATGGCCTCGGTTGACAGTTTGTCAGACCGCCCAAAGGCCTCTGACATGGCTTAAAGACTGATATTAATCAATAACAGCCGGGACCGACAGCTTAATGTGCCCTCGAAGCAAGGAGCGATGGAAAACCGCTCATAACTTAGAAAAGTCATAGGTGCGAAGCCTAGGACCGAACTCCGTATCGTTGGATTCTAAGTCGCACTAGTATACCTGTAGGCTACCATCGCTGTAAAATTACACTATTACCGTGACTGTTGACCTTACCGACAAGATCGAATCCGCTAAAGATACACTTCCCTACATTTTCATCTTAGGAAAGCAACATTTCTGTCCAATATAGTTAGTAATGTTTTAAGAAATTCCTTAGAAAATTAAACCAAACAGTTCCCGAGGTACAAAGTTAGCAGTAAATACAATCGGAGCACTTCAGGGGGAACATTGAAGAAACTTTTAATGAAGTAGTTGAATAGGAAACGAGTCAGGCCCATCGGGACAGTATTCAATTCGGGCCGCTTTTGAAAATACTATAAGTAATCTACATTGTTGATTCGATTACTATAGCGGCTCTGCGCTGCTACTAAAACTGGTTAAAAATCTGTGAGGTGGAGAAGTTCGGAATACGTTATTGTCAGGAAGGTTGGTCGAACGTGCCAAAGGACCTTTTTATACGACAGAGTTTTCTAGAAATGATTTGGTTAGAACTGAGAATATCTTAATGTTTGTTTGTTTGTGGTCTGTATCATGCGTTTGGTATCAGACGGTTAATATCCTTAATCTATACTTATAATTATAATAAAGTAGTAACAAAAAGTCTGTACAATGAATGTAAATACCTACAAACAACTACCTACAAAGATCTAAAATAAAACTACTGAACAGGAATAAACAATAAAAAAAACCGCATAATCTGTTTGTCTGTCTGTTCGCGCATCACGTGAAAACTACGGGAACGATTGAAATGCAGTTTGACTTAAAATCTGGTGCACTTTGTATCTCAATCCGATGAGTGGAAGTCGAGCAATCGATAAAAAACTATTAGACGGCGGAACAAATTATGATAAAATGTAGTATATTGTACATTTTGGTCCTGGAATAACACATAGGGCCTTAGTACCATTGGGCAGTACCAATAATGGTACCAGTGACACCTAGTTTGTATCGCTAGTACCATTAAATAAAATACAAGTATCAAATTCCAGGGTTTACTTATAGACAGTACCGTTATTAGTACGAGAGACTACTTTATATTGCTAAAATACAAGTTACACATTATAAAAGAAAGGATTTGAAAGTTTTTTTTTTGTTTTTGTCTTTATGTCCTGGAATAATATGTAGGATACCTTTCATCATCATCATCATCACCAATGACACCCTGACTCACTGAAGTTGCAGCTTGAAAATTGACAATGCGCTGTGATGTTCATGATTAATGTTGACTAATTATTGCGCCGCTTATGTCGGCAGGTCATCTTCGTATCGTTCAAATGCAATCTTGTCAATTTCTTTCCACATTTTTTTTCCTCTGGATATTAACGGGTACAGTCGCCATCAGCAAATAATTCGGGGGCGTCGAATTGAATTATGGAGCCGCGGCAACTTGAAGGTCCTCGAGTCAGGGCCGGAATGGATATTTGTATGGAACCCGCAGGCATGGTGTCCGTTACACAGTTGTCTATCTTCATACAAACGGCTATTGGACTAACGAATGAGATGATGGGGACTCCCAGAAGTATGAGAAAGAAAGAGGTTAGAAATGTTCTGTTTTTGTGCCTAGGTTCATTGTTAATATTGTTATGCATATTATTCAAATGTTGTTTAGGGTTCCATAAGTCCGAATGAAAAAGAACGGGACCCTTATAGGATCACTCGTGTGTATGTCTGTCTGTCCGTCTGTCACACCCAATTTTTCTATTTTCACCCAAATCTACTGGACCGATTAATTTAAAAAATGTAAACAAGAATTTCTGTGATGCAAACACGGACCTGTAACCGTAGTACTATTATTGACCGAGCGAGCGCGAAACGCAACCGAAGCGTCTCCGTTTCAGTTTGGGCAAAAATGCTTTCGTATGTCCGGCAGATGTCCGGATGTCTGGCAGTTCGCCTGTCCGGTGGCTGTCCGGCTGTTCTCCTCTACAGGTCACATTTTGTCAACCGATCTAAACAAAACTTGGTATACAGGTTTTTAGTATTTTTTTGTCGTTGGCGATTTTTGATAGGGTCGGTACTTCCTCCAAAAAAGGGCAAAAAGGGGGCTACTGTATATCTCCGCTTTATTTGATCCGATTTTGATGGTTTTTATTTTATTTGAAAGGTAGTTACTTATAGTTGGTCTCGTAAAAATTTGGTGAAGATCTGATGAGGAGCTTCGCCATGACAGGGCGGTCGCACTCCGCAACAAGTACAAATAAATTCGAGGACCCAATATTCGGGTCCGTTCAGTCCAGTGTCAAGCGTGCGCTCGATGAGTCGCGCGCCTTGTACTTAGCGATAGAGCACCTACTTACGTAAAGTTATTGACTAACTTTATTCGTGTTTTAATTATGAGTACCAAGAAGAAAGCTAGAAAGTACTGCATAGCATTCGACTGTTTGAATAGTGATAGAAATGACAAATTGTCATTATTTACGCTTCCAAAGGATATTGAAAGGTAATAAATAGTAATACCTATAATAGGTCCTAATTATGTAGTTAGATATTGATATTTTTTTATTACGTAGGTTCCTATAGTTTTATGTTATTTCATTTGTGTTCCATACCGAAGCTACGCATATTTAAGGTTTTTCCGCGCAGAAATACAGTCGTTTATTAAATCGATCAACGTAATTTTATAATTGATTATAGTAGGTATTGTTGATGGGAAAATGAATTACTGTGCTGACTTTGTAAGTAGCCTACAACTAATTAGGAATTTATATAATATATGTCTCGTATAATACCTACCTACTTTTAATACCTTTTATTACGTAGGTAGCAATTTATTTTTCACTCATTAAAAAGCATGGAATTCAGACAGGCACCTTTATTCATCAAAGTGCAATACCTATAGGATATAATCATAATCAACCAACGACACGTAGGTAGGTATCTCACTAAAGTTATCGGCGTTCTGAAAACGGGTTAGGTAGGTAGTAAAAATGAGGTAGTAGGTCTATTCTGATAAGAATGTCATTGTATGTAAAAGAAATATTTTAATTTATAATAATAAGTAATAACATAATACATTATTACTTATTTATTCTGTTACAATATCTAAGTCATAACATATCACAGAATAATTAGTAGTACAAGTACCTAGTCATATCTTAATACAACCCTACCGAGCGAAAAAGGGACAGAGCGATTCTGAAACGGTTAGAGCAATGGAAGTTCTCGCGCGTTGTGATACGGTGCATTCTAGCCTGCACGCGGTGGGCGAGCGCCTTCTAGGTAAATATAATTGAAAGCTCGCAGCGCCGTGCGAGTTAAATTACACTTTATAGCGTTGTAGCGAGAGTCGCTATTTATTTAAATGACTTTACTCAGTTAGCCTTCTGTACTTGTACTATTATTTATTCTGTGGCCATGATGAGTAGAATAGCTCCTCAAAATGCAGTAAATTGCTCACATATAGGATTTTCCAGTGGAATCAGCCCTTTACCTACTAGGTGGTTTGATTGACGGAGCACCTTGGTTGTTAATGTTAGTTTTACAATAAGGTATTTAGATGGCGCTACTGTGCACCGCTAGATTCTTTGCAAAAAGGTTTGTTTGTGCTCGCGAGGTCTACAGCTCACAGAGCCACTAGTTAATTCTGTGGTCTAACGTAAATAAATGAATTTCGAATATGGATTATCACTTTAGGGGGGGCAAACAAGAAAATAATAAAAAAGTTTACAAACTGTTACTTGTAATTATTTTATCAAATGAAAGTGCTAAAATTTACCATCCCTTATCTCCGAAACTAAAAAGTATACAATATAGTTATTTACTTGTAGATTACTAGAAATTCTAAAAGAAGTCTATGGTTTTAAAATAACATATTAAATTTCTCAATATTGTGAGAAAATATATTAATCGTACGGAACCCTCCACGCGAGTTCAAATCGCACTTGTCCGGATATTTTGTGTTTGTGTTCTCTATATCTTCGAGATTAGTGTACCGATATGGATTTTTATTTTATACCTCAAGTGTAGTCCCATTTACAATTGGTTCAGTAGTTTATTGAAGTAAACCCGTCTGTAGTCGATATTTTTATTCAGTTATTGGAATGAATATTGACACGATCACTTAGTTTTTCTGATGGTAACGCCACTTGCGAATAAAAATTGCAGCGCTACCCAGAACTGTGCAAAATCTTGCACTGCACTGGGTCACCCTGAGACATATTATGCCCAGTAATTCGCTGGATACCCCTTTCAAAATTACTATTTTCCCATGTGGAACGCTTGCAGAATTAGCGCCTGCAATCAGTTATATACATAACAAAAACTTATATGCACATTGTAACAGCAGACTTGAGTAACTGTCTCCCCAGTATGTAACAGCAGACTTGAGTAACTGTCTCCCCAGTATGCGCCGCGGCAACTCTTCAGTTGTGGAATGCCCTGAGGACGCCTGCGGTGGACGTTTTGATTGCGTATTGATTCGTCCCGCGGCCGCCACTTCGACGGTAATTAGAATTTTTGATAGCACAGCTTAAATTATTGTCGAAATTAGGGTAAATTATGTTTGGACATATCTGATCTATTTAAATTTTGCTATCTATGTAGGTGTTATCAGAACAATTACCCGAAAAGTGTGATGCCATAGAGTTACTGAAAAATACCTTCCCTCTTCAATGTACTTTCAAAAGCTTTTCTCATTACCCGAGTAAGGCGAAGCGAGGGAAAGGCAATGAGTTTAATAGTCTATGTATGTATGTGGGTATGTAGATATTCCACCATAGCGTCGCTCCTATTGGTCCGATTTTGACAAGCGAGGTATCAATCGGTTCGTCTTCTTATAGAGTGTCAGAAGTCTTTTTTTACCCGACCGTATTCGAGTTTTAGTTTTTGAACTTATGTCTTGTTTTGTTCATGAAACTAATTAAGATTTTCTTTTGTTTCAGGTAAATATTTCAAGTTTCTGACATCTTAGTCTTCACGCATGGCAGTATTTCACATCGTAGTGAGCGTAGGAATAAGATTGCTTCTCTCATTACGTTATTGAGCAGAAATATAATTATATGTGATTCATCTCATAATATTCGTAGATCGAGTAAAGCTTTAAAATTCGTTCTTTATACTTGATACGAATTAATTTCAAAAATGGGAAAACAACCTTATACGAGTAAAAATCAAACCACACTGGCATTGTTAGGAGTCCATATTATGTTCTCCTTTCACACTAGCTTGAAATGATTTGAATCCTGCTCCGTGGTTCCAAAACGCGCGTACAACAACAACTCGCAGAGCACGGGACGCACGTCTGTTTGGTGCAATGCAACAGAACTACGTGTGGATGCGCCCTTTCCAGGTACTCTCTCGTGTGGACGCAGCATACTGTTCGATAAACATTCAGTGCCGGAACTGGAGTAAATGGAAGATTGTACATGAACTGGCGAATCGTAAGTCAGTGTGGCATTTGATTGTTTGTTTGTATAGACTGAGCCGAGTGGTCTCGCAGAAAAGAGACACGGTTTCCCTCGTGATTCCTTTTTATGGTTCGTACCCAAGAGGTCCTGAAAATCCCAATTGTTTTGTTATCACACAACTTGGTACCAATTTGACCGTTTTGTAAATTTCTATAGAGATTGATCCTTCAACAAGACTGCCGGCCAAACCCAAGCCTTATATTTTTTTATTCTATTGTTTTCATATATTTTTCTTTCCAAACAATATTAACATTTTTATTTGAGTTTGGTTTAGTCAAATCTACATCAGGTTAAGTATAGTTTTCCCCCGAGATTGGCCGAAGCCCGAGATTACTGCTACTTTCCCCGCCTACGTTCGTTTTGCTCAGATTTTCCTCAATACCAAGTAAATATATTCATAACATAAGTGTGTACTTTACATATGTCGCTAAAAATAGAAGTAATGGAGTTACACCTTCTAAGAAAGTGTAGGTATTGCGGATCTGAGTGGCTCGTAAACAGTTTTATATTTTGTGGTAAAATAACGCGCACGCTTTGAGGCAGTTATATATTTTTTTAACTATCTGTCTTCAATTATTATTGTTGTCATATTAGATCAGTCATTTTTAACGAACTTGTGGATGCGCTTAAAACCATAGCCCGCTGGATACAATGCAGAATACTTAATAGTCTAAGTAAATACAGAAATATTAGGCACAGGCCACAGGCCAAGCCTTGAGAACCTCCTTTTTATGTCAGTTAAAAATAATGCCTGTGGTACTTAAAATTGGCTACTGAACAAGTTTTTTTTTTTAAATCGTGTCTGTCTGTTTGTCTGTATGTCACGCATCACGTAAAAACAACTAGACCGAGTGTGTTGCAGATTTCACTGTTGGATGCCTTCGGAGTTGACTAAAAACTGGGGTACTTGGTATCTTAATCCGATGATTAGATGTCGAGCAATCGATAAAAATCTATTTGACGGCTGAACGAATTTTGAAGAAATTTAGTATATTGTACTTTATAGATACTTTTGGTCCTTTTGGTACTTTTGAACCACACGGGCAAAGCCGCGGGCATAACTATTAAACAATAAAACTATCTATAACTGGGTAGATCGCCAGGTTCTAGCTGATCCCGTCAAAGGAAAAAGCTTGTTTTGTCCGCAGTCTGTTTTTTAGTATTTGAGTCATAGTCATAGTTTTTTATTGGCAACAATATAGTTACATTGTGACGATGTCAAAACCTCTGTCATAATATTACTCATTTGATCTCTTAATTCTTTCATAATCCATTTCATTCCATTTGATAGTTTGTCATTATTAATTATAAGTTCAAATAACCTGTCATTCCCATATTGTCTTTTGGATTAGCAAAAACTGCAATTTTACAAAATAATATTATATAAAATAAGTTTATTACAAAGATATATGAGTTTTTAAAATATATATGATAATACTTTCGCAAGTGGTTATTTTAATCCGTATCGTTGAAGTTAAACTGAGAGAAGACTGAATAGAATAGTCGAATGCAAGATCTCTGTCTATCAACATCTCCATGTACTCCTATTGTTCCTGTAATGTTGTGTCCACTGAGGTTTGGTCCCTCAACGTATCCTAACCCAAGCCCTAGACCGCCTCGTGACAACATGTCAAAGATTATTAATTCAAAATATAAAATCAAATTGCTTATTAATACTGAAAAATAGTAGATAATAATAAAAATGACCAATGTTGTTTGTCCAAAATTAATTCCAATGTAGACAAGTACAATAATTAATAAATAATTTAAACATAATTTACAAACATAGGCACAACATGTCCAATAAAAAATTGTATTAACAATATTATTTCAAAATGTCATTGATTCTATAGAAAGTCTGTTCAACCAACCACTTTTTACAATTAAACTTGTAGGACTCCCTTGAGGACGCATTCCGCACGTTATCTGGCAGCCGGTTGTAGACCGCCGGTGCCAGCACGTGCACTAGCTTAGACGTCTTCGCCAGCCGCCGCGGCACTGCTCGCAGCCGGTGCGCGTTCCGCGTGCAATTTTTGTGGCCATCCTCGAGCTTCGAGTACTCCTCCAGGTGGTCTCTGGCATACAGCGCCGCCTGAAGGCATACCAAAGATGGGACCGTGAGTATTTTCATGGACCGGAATAAAGGAAATGTTAACTCATTTTGTGCCACTCGCACTATGGCCCTCACTGCTCTTTTCTGCATTCTGAAGATGCGCTGCCAATCGGCAGCACAACCCCAGAGCTCAACGCCATATTGGAGCACAGAATGCACAGATGCAAAATAGCAGTTCCGGACCATGCTTTGCGGCAAAATCGCGGATAAGCGCCACAGCGCGAAGCAGGCACGGCCCACTTTATCACATAATTTGTCTATGTGACCTTCCCATGTGAGACCAGAATCAAATTGGAAACCCAGGAACGTTGTAGTTTTCACCTGATCCATTCTTGAGTTTCCAACTATCACATTGAGTTGTCTGTATGCGCGGCCTGCCAGATTAAAGTGCAAAAAGTGAGTTTTATCAATCCATTCATCACTTCATTTAACTTTTGCTCTAGCTGATCCAAGGTGGGAGTGGTTACGATCGCCGCAACATCATCGGCATCCATAAGTACATGTCCGTGGTGGTCATTTTCTAGTAAATCGTTAAGGAGGAGGGAAAATATAATGTTGGAGAGCGATGAACCCTGCGCTACTCCAATCACGGTCTTTAGCGGTTGCGATTTGACCGTGCCCCTATCCCCTGCAACCACTTGGCAACGACCTGTCATGAAGTCAGTCAGCAATTTCAGTGCGGGGCCTCCAACACCATAGTACTTGATCTTTGCTGCTAGAACATCATGGTCCGCCACATCAAAGGCCTTTGATAGATCACAGAAGATCACGGCGACCTGCTGAAATCTCTCGCGAGCCTCGAGAATACGTCGAACCAGTTCCTGAGCCAACGAGATCGTGGATCGACCACTACGATACACGTGCTGCCTGCATGACAAAGAGTTACACTCCGTGAAGTACTCGGTAAGCCGCGAACTAAGACCGAGCTCGAAAATTTTAGCAACTCCCGGAATGATTGACACTGGCATATAACTGTTTATATCTTCCTGCTTTCCTTTCTCCTTATATAGAGGCGAGACTTTGACATATTTCAAGGGTAATGGGTAAATGCCTTCTCTACTGCAACTGTTAGATAAGGACGAAAGAATCTGAGCTAAAGGTATAGCGGCTGCGTGGAGCAATGAAATTGATATCTCGTAGGCATCTTTAGAAGTTTTATGAGCTACACCTGTTGCAAGAATATGATACACTTCGAGCGCAGTAAACGGCCTAAGCCTAAGCGAGCGATCGGCAGGTTGTCGCGCTGTCGTCAGTGCATGAATCGCGGCGGTGACATCAGTAGCTGGCGCGCCGCACGTTGCAGCTGCTCTCACAAAATGTACAATCACAGCATCAACGCCATCCGCTTGCTGGGAAATTTAGACCCGTCGGGTTGCGTCAATAACTCGTTGTAGTCACGATGTCTCTTTGACTTACCGGTTTCAATTTGTACTACGTCCCACATTGATTTAATTACATTTGGAGATCTACTAATGATATTACAATAATACGCACTTCTTTCACGCTGAATTAATAAGTCGTATTTCGTTTGGAATTCATCGATATTTGCTATAATATCTCTATTTATTAATAATAGTTTATTTTATTTTTTATCAAGGTCCGATCCGATCTCATCAAAAACTGCTTCTAGCCGAGAAACTTCAACACCAATATCATATTGCAATATATATTCCTCAGAAAATTAAACCTCTCCACCGCAGCCCGAAAGCAAATCCAAACTTCACTCAAATATTACTCTTAACTGATACACAATAAAGTTTATAATGACTTAGCGGAGTTCAATTTCAAATATTAATAACTTCCAATATTGTTTCGCGCACGCGAGAGAAGTAATATCACAAAATTATTATTTGACATCAAATAACGCGTTCGAAGTGTCATATTCCTGAATTTTAATTAAATTTGTATTTAAAAGATAATTGCGAAAATAGGTTTTATAATTTTCGTAAACTGTGAACTTGAACGGTATTAAATTTAAAATATCTTGGCTTCTGCAAGTCTCTACTTGATTAAAGCAGGGAGGGCGCTGCTGTCGTTAAAGTAATTTTATGACAAAACCTATTAGGTAAAGTGGTCGTCAAAAGTTTGGTATGGTATGATTTAGTTGAAATTTCAAATTGGTTTAGTATTTTAAGAAGTAAGTAGAGGTATTTAATAGATTTGGAACAAAACATATTTGTAATCTGAAGTTTCCAGAACCCAAAGCGAGTTCACATTTAAATTAAATGTATAATTGACCGAGTGAGCGCGAAGCGTCTCCATTTCAGCTTGGGCACAAATTCTTTCGTATGTGTTTCCGGCTGTTCTCCTCTACAGGTCGCATTTCTCAACCGATCTAGACGAAACTTGGTGTACAGTTTTAACGTTTTTTTCGAATTTTTTAGTCGTCGGGGATTTTTGATTGGGGAAGTACTTCCCCCAAAAAGGGGCAAAAAAGGGGCTACTGAATATCTCCGCCTTATTACATCCGATTTCGATGGTTCTTTTTTTATTTGATAGGTAGTAACTTTAGCTTTAATCGTAAAAAATATATGAAGATCTGATGAGGATCTTCGGCGTGATGAGCAGAATAGCTCCTCAAAATGCAGTAAATTGCTCACTTTACCTACTAGGTAGGGATTGATGGAGCACCTTGGTTATTAATGTTAGTGTTACAATAAGGTAACTAGATGGCGCTACTGTGCACCGCTAGGTGGTTTGCAAAAAAGTTTGTGCGCGTGAGGTCTACAGCTCATAGAGCCACTAGTATAACCTAGAGAGGTGCTTAACGTTCCGTCACAGATTTGGTTTACGTTGTAGGAGCAACGAATAAGTATGAAATAGTACCAGAATTCAAATATTATCTTGTATTACTTGAGATAAGCGTGGTGATAGGAATGTCACAAAACTAACATTTTTATACTCTAAGCTAATCTTAAATCATCGAAGTGTTTTCTTCGATCAATAATTTTAATTTCTTTTTCATATGTTTTTGTTTAATAATTAATTTTTTCCCGGGTTTGGCCCGGATTTGGTACATGACAGTACCTAGCACAGCTCCCTAGACATAAAGTGTCTGTAGTCCTCCTTGGGTCCAATTTGGCATGTTTTAACCGTTAGCGGTGCAGGAGTGCCGGTAAATTGAATGCAGTCGCGCTGTCGGCACTTGGCGCGTTGCCTGTGAGCAGAATGTAAGGACCTACGTATACACTGCATAATAAACTCTAGAAGGTTGCAGACCGGTCTCACTCTTAAGCTTGCTCTACTCACCGACAGATGCATCAGCTGGTGTATCTGTAAACGTATCGGCTGATAAATTCGCGATCCGTCCACACATCCGTGACATCCGTCCGTGAGTCATTCAGTCTGTGTTCAACCTCGAAAAACGCAACTCGTGCCGCAAAAAATGTATGTGGAGACAGTTGCAGTCGCTGGTATTTATTTATTTAGTTTGATCCGTGTCGCAAAAACCGACAGCAAATGGATAAGTGGCAGACGCATCGGCCGATGTTAAAATACCTACCACAGATGAACAAATACCCCTGTCTACACGTTGGCGGACTTGTACATGATGTGCGTGGATGTGTAGAGTAGGCAATGTTTAGGTATGTAGTTGAAGTTTCTGGTCACCATAAAAAAACAGTCGATCGCGGCGCGCCGTCACTGACGCGGCTCCGTACATGCGTGCGGAACATACTGCCGCGCGACGTAAAATGAAACATAAATATAAGGTTGGCGGAGATATTGTATTGCATACGGTTGCAACAGTTCAACTTATAAAATACCTGAGTAATTATTTTTTCACTGCCCTAGGAAATTGAGACACAAGGAAGACAATAAAATTGGTAAGACATTTGCTATAGCTACCTGTCTGCAACCTATTTATTAATTCAAGTCGTTGTTGAACTCGTAACGGAGTAAATATAATGTATTGTTTACATTATGTACCAAGGCCGAAGATACCGATTTAACTACTAGTACTAACCTACATATCATTTTCTTCGTTCCGTGTTAGAATAAATGATTTCGGTCGGTAGTGGTGTAATGCAAAAAATAATTCTTAGAAATCACAGATCCAGAAAAATAAAAGATCCGCGCAATATAAGCAAGGCAAGTCGTCACTTGCTTCGACGTGCTTGTTCAATATAAGCAAGCCAAGTCGTCACTTGCTTCGACGTGCTTGTCCAATATAAGCAAGCCAAGTCGTCACTTGCTTCGACGTGCTTGTTCACTACGAGGACGCGTACTTTCTTTTTTTATTGGTTTGCTGGAAATAAATTTCATATGACCCGCGTGTTAAAAAATGGGATTAGCCTGAACGTAAAAAAAAAACATGTTTAGACGGAAATATATCTTAGCTTATAATAGTAACGCCATGGCTGCTACGTAGTACTATTATTTATTCTGCGACCACTTGATGACGAGCAACCCTGGCAATACCGGCGCGCAGCCATTGAGTCAAGCGGTTCAGTGTAATATCGCCGTTCTCCAATACGAGTAGGGTACAAATTGTCTTGCGATGAATAAATTTTACGACTGTAGGTATATTTCAGTAGTTATTTAGGCGTTTTATAAGGGAGTGAGTCTTCTGTACGAAGTACTATTATTTATTCTATGTAATATTATTTATTCTGTGGTAATAGTACGAAAAAAAAAATCGCTGCCACTCCTCCAGCAGAAAATCTATCTCCAAGTACTAACTATGTTGCTATTTTAGTTTACCAGAGCGGTTAGTTTTGAACCTGAAGTGCATTGCAAATTGAATTTATGTTAGCTATATATTTGGCGCAGTACGCCTAAGGCACCCACAGACTCGCAAAACATGTCATCTGATCTGATTGGATTCGATTACGTCAAATTTTAGAGCACTACCCTGTGGCTTTGGGCTTTGAAGCAGGTAATTTTAAAGGAGTGATTTGCTGTTTCGTATTGTCGATCGTGATGTAAGTTTTATAAAATCATCTAAAGTTTATTTTTTATAATCTTGCTTAGGCTTGCGTTGAACACCGCATTCAAGAGGCGACAAATGTCCCGAATTTCTAAACAAAATGTACCGAATTTCGTGAATGTATGTGTGTATGTATGTTTATCCACGTATTTGTTAGAAACTACAAATCTGATTGCAATAATTCTGGTAATGGTTTTAGTATCATTCAACTTAGAGAATAGTTAAGTTTCATCAAAATCAGTTGAGAAGTTTAAAAGATGTGGACTGTTAACTGTTTCCCATAGGGTTTTCTTCTTAGCGAACGGACATAAGTACTTCATTTCCTCAGGCCTATATACTTTAACGAAACTAAAAATTAAGAAATAAAAACTAATTTTGTTTACTATTTGAAGGCAGTTTCATTTTTAACATATTGTGCTTCTTTTACGTTGTACATACTTGCGTTCGTTTACTACTTCATTAAGCGCTCGATGAGGGCACACTTGCTAATAAGTTACCTATTCATTCGTGTCTAGAAGACTCCCAGCTTACAATGTTCCTCCTTCCTATGTTTACATATTAAAAGCCCCTGAATAAATGACGACAGAAAAGGCTCCATTTCGCAACTTTCATGACCTTTAGTAGTGTCACGGCACATGACGTCGTCATCCGTCATCGTGTCGGCGACAAGATTGATCGTCTGGAAGGAGCCTTAGATTTGGTGTTGTTTTCTTTGCTTGTTTGAGCATGTATTTTTTTGTTAGGTATATTTTGTTGCGGCCAGTGAAACATGATGATATAGGTTTTACGCAACACTCAAATTAGATCGTCTTTGCCTCAGGTGCATATTCCTTACTAGCCTGTCCCCCACTAGCATGTTAGTGTATTGTGTTACCGGTTCCCGGATTAAATAAGACGGGAAGTTCTGTGGTATAGATTATTCGCCGCGCGGTTTAATTATATCTTTAAAATAATAGACCGTAATTCAATTATAATTGAATTATTGTTTTAGTATGGCTTTTGACATAACGTGCCTATGCAAGTTTTTGTATATAGATTTCTCTGAGTACTGCTGTTAGATTAAAAATCCACTTCTGAAAGAAACCTTTGTGATAAATACTTTGGATAATTTTAATTTCTACGTGCACCTTCCTGATAAATGGCAATTTGTATACGGAGAAGTAAAGTAAATTTTAACCCTCCTATAATAACTCACTACACAGACCTGCCGAATCCCTGGTACCCCATAAGCCATCACTCTCCGACAATTCTCAATCATATCCTAGCACCATTATCGATGTCTACCGCCTCGTTTCATCCTATTTTTCATGGTTTCCTATTATAATCTGTAATACGGCGGCTTAAAGTGCGATATTAATGGCGGCTATAGCTCCATGGCGGAAAAATGCCATCTCATCAATATCCTGCCGGCCGCGTCACGCTCACGTAGAGTTTTCATATTTCACGGGATACGTGCCTCTACAATCGGAGAGAAACCCTACTATTGGAGAATGGGTTTGCTACGCTTGCTATTATTTCTAAATAGTGTTAGTTTATATTGGTGCTTGGTTCCTGCGTCGCATCTTGTGTTACGTTTTTGTCACGACTGCTGTAGGGCGATTTTGTATTCAGTCGGGAGAGTTTTGTGTTCAGCTCGCAGAACATATGTCAGTTTTTATTTTCTCAAATAATATATCTTCTAAATTTACTGTCCATTTTTAACAGTGAATTCATCCATTGACTCGCGTACTACGGCAAGTAATTAATTTAATTTAAACAGTTTTTATCACATTTACTTCTTATATTACTTTAAAATGTAATAACTAGTTTGCGAAATTTCATCGTAGGTACTTAACCTACGATGAAATTGGATTCAAAGCTAATACTTTTTGTTCCTCGGTTTAGACTTTATAAACATTTAACAATCTTATTGTTAATACAGTTTCGATCACTTTTGTCTGCATCGCAAATAGAACCTACTTTGTGAAGGTAAAGCAACATACTACTGCCAAAGGCAGTAAAAACTCAGTTTTAAAATTCGTGTCATTTTTAAGCTCTTTATACATTTTATTTAGGCTTTGTTCTTTTCGCTGTCCGTGTGTCAAACAATTTCCCTAAATACTTTTAACAAAGCGCCTGTTTTTACAAAACATCCAAAAAGTAGCTTGTGTTTTTATTTTACGAAACGTCGTTTGTGTGACAACGGCAGTGGAATAGAATGCGGATTCCGAGCGAGACTGAAAAACAGGTTCTCTTGTATAAATGACATGATGAACGTCTACAGGAAAATATTTAATTTAATGCAAGGATTCTTTTCCGAGCTTAGTGGCGTGCATTAAAAGAGAACTGCGTCCAGCAGTGGACAGATATAGGCTGATGATGAAGGATTCTTTTCAAACTTTTACTTTGTTTTCCTATAAAGATTTTTATAAACTTAAATAAACATTTCACAAAGTTTGTAGTTTTAGGCTGGGACCTTACAGGGCAACGCGGACTGTTTATTTGTTTAGCGTATGAGCTAGTGCAGTAGAAATGCAGCTGTGTAGTAGAGTAGTGCAGTAGTAGAGTAGTGAGGTAGTGCTGGCCTCTAGTGTCAGAGTTGTCAGGCCTCCCGAGGGCCTCTGACATGGCTTTACAACTGCTATTAATCAACAACAGCCGGGACCGACAGCTTAACGTTCCCTCCAAAGCACGGAGCAATAGAAAACCGCACACAACTTAGAAAAGTCATTGGTGCGGAGCCTAGGACCGAACCAGGTATATTTGGGTTCTAATTTGCACTATTGATCCGTTAGGCTACCATCGCAACGCGGAATTTTCGGAGCGGATGAGTCGCGGATGAATTATCATTCAGTTCCTTGTTCTCCGCGTCCGCTTCGCACTGAATGAGGCATAATACTTACGACGCGGAAGTTCGCGTCGCAATTTTAAGCGACCATAGACCTATTCTAAACTACAGTTATATGAAAGTGTATGTGTGTTGTGGTAACCATAGTCCACATGTAGGTAAATTCCAGCATGAGGCCGTTTCTAACCACGTTATTAACAACTAGTTTTAGATTCATGACATTGGTCATTATTTTTCTCTAAGTTACCGCAGTTTTACCTGCATTTACACATTGATAGCCTAATTTTACTATCTGCAGTCTTCTAGTCGTGTTGATAGTTTATTCGACTTATTTATACTAGCGACTCGCCCCGGCTTCGCTCGTGTAGCTAAGGATTTATCTTTACTTGTACATGATTCTACCCGTGTTTTGATTCACTAATTTGAACAAAAACGGTTATTGTGACTTCACTATAATAGTCTCGCGGATTTTTGTGAGGGTAACGATGAGTACCTACTATAAATATGTAGTACATTATTTTATGTATCATCAATAGTTCGCAGCGTACGCCAAATACTATCTTTTATTTGAAATATTTGTTACTTTTGGTTACATTATTGCAATTTTCGTACCGATCTCTATTTTTTTGAAATATAAAATACAGCCCATGTTACTTGCTGATAATGTTGCATTCCATAGGTGAAAGAGTTTCTAAAATCGGTTCAGTTATTTTTTGGAGTTTATCAATTACACACAAATAAACAACACAGGCAACAAAATTATAATGTAGATTAAATAACTGATCTAATATTTTTTTAGGCTTCATTGTCATCGCTTTGTAAGCTTCCTGAAATTTACAGCCGAATAACTGAGTCAGGAAATGATTGAAATTAGAATTGCAACATTCCACCCGGAACGACTGTATTATTAGTAGACAGAAAAACAAGAAAGTGACTTAATAAAAATGTGGTTATTTCAAATCTTTTCTCTTACATTTAGATAGATAGATAGATAGATAGATAACTCTTTATTGTACACCACATAGAACAAAAAATACAATAATAACTAAAACATTTATACAAAATAAATGGGACAATGGGACATTTAGCTTAGAAGTATAGACTTGTGAGTACCACCATACAACATAACACACAACAAAACGCATGAGCGCGGTGTGCCAAAGGAGACTCACTCGGGTGTCACGTCACGCGCGTGATTGACGAGACGCCCGAGTGTTTATCTTAATTCTGTTTTGTTCGGCAGTGTGGCGTGTGGCCTGAGGTGGAGCGACTTTGTTCTGTTCATTTGAAGGGAGATGTTATAAGTATTGTTTAGCGGGTAATGGTAAGTGGTATGTGTAGTTGGATAAGTGCTCAAAAACAGTGAATAAAATCATAATGAGGAAAACTAGGATGGCAAAGCACCTCAATATTCAAGTCCATGTGACTTTCAGCAAGTCGCACTGGGTGCAACGACTTGCTGAAAGTCACATGGACTCTCTCTCTCTCTCTCTCTCTCTCTCTCTCTCTCTCTCTCTCTCTCTCTCTCTCTCTCTCCGAGAGAAAGCCTGTGTGCCAGCAGTCGGCACACATTGTAAATGTTAAATAATTTCCCCCATCGCCCTGATATTATTACTATTTTGTTGACTGTGATCCATATGTACTTATAATAAAGCAGTAAGTAGCAAAAAGTCTGTACATTGACGTTATTAAAAAAAATGGTCTATGGTACTTCAAATAAGCTACTGAACAAGAATATATATTATTTTTTAATGGTTTTCACTGTTAGGTAGGATTTGACTTAAAATGTAAAATCTGTTTACTTATCTGATGAATAGAAGCCGAGCAATCGATAAAAAACTATTCGACGGCTGAACGTTGTACTTTATAGATACTGTTGGTCCTGGAATAATAAATAACACATACGTTACTTTTAGCCCAGAGAAATCAACACGGGGGCAAAGCAGTGGCCATAGCTAGTACTAATACAAAATTGAAAGTAACACTGTATGTCTATGTCTATCTATCGGTTGAAACGGATGCCTGCGGAAAGTAACCCTGTATGTCTATGTCTATCTATCGGTTGAAACGGATGCCTGCGGAAAGTAACCCTGTATGTCTATGTCTATCTATCGGTTGAAACGGATGCCTGCGGAAAGTAACCCTGTATGTCTATGTCTATCTATCGGTTGAAACGGATGCCTGCGGAAAGACGTAAGATACTTTTTTCACGCTAAAATGTAGTTCGCGCGGGTGAAGTCGCCGGCATAAACTAGTTTAGTTTACATTCGTTACTCGCTTACGGCGCTTGTTGCTTTGTTATTATTTAACTAGCTTACCCGCCCGTGACTTCGTCCGCGCGGACTACAGTTTATCGCAAAAAAGCAACCTTTTTTCTTCTAGGATATTAACAACCAATGTAAAAGTCGGTATAGCACCAACGCTCTTGTTTTTTTTTTGACAGACTTGTTATTTCGTTTCCATAGCAACCGTTCCTTCATATCAAATAAAATCAAATCAAATCAAATACTTTATTTATAAGAATATTGTAAATACAGATGATTATATTTCATTAGATCAATATTCCACCGTTCCCGGCAACACTGTTATTATTTTATAAGAAACACATGGAATTAAGATTAACCGGTTAAAGCACTTTGAATCTTATGTCAAAGTCCATGTATACATGGGCACACAGAATAAGTAATAGTCACAGCGGGCAAAATGGCGCGAAATATTGTTGTCGCTGTGGTCGCGTCAAACTTATTTTCCATTTAATTAATAATGTTAGAAATAAAATTGAGTAAAATGTTGTTTCAAAAATTTAAAAAGTTTGTATTTATGCATATTGAACTCTTTGTAACAGTTGGGCAAGTTATTGTAAAGGCGTATTGCCATACAGTAAACATTGTCACTGTATACCCTTATTCTCTGATTATTAACTCTACATACAACTTCATTATGTCTGCTAAAATATTTATCATGTTTGTATACAATAATGCAAACTTTATAAATATAAAGACAGGGTAAGGGCAATATATATTACCTTACAGGGAGTAATCAACATTTTCCAGTTTTCCCGTGGAAACTTTCATTTTTTCGGGATAAAAAGTATCCTATGTTTTATTCCAAAGTATAAGCTATCTCCATTCCAAATTTCATCAAAATCCGTCCAGCCGTTATCGTGTGTAGACTCCCCAAACAAACAAACAGACGTTTCAGTTTTATGTACTCTTATTGGTATGGACTATTAATTCTCCAAGGAGCGCCTAGCTTTTTGCAAAAAATCTGTTAAGCACGCCGCGCCGACCCGGAGCATGTGTTTTCTCATCATCATCATCACCATCCCCGTCATCATCATCGTCATCAGACAGAATACGTCCACTGAACACACACATACCTCTCCTATAGAACGCCACGAGCGGTTGCTCGTGGCTCTCCTTCGTCGCTACTCGCTTCCTGTACGACTCGTACGTGAGCCTCGTTTGTTTGTTTATTATTTCTCCAAGTTTCGTCTGTCTCCGATATTGAAAGATTTGAGCGCCAAAGAGAACGTCAAAGGCTCGTTGCGCCCTCTCGCAGAATTGATGTCTTTTTCCGCTGAGACTGCTTTTCTTTGTTTTGTAATAAAGAGATTTTGTTCGACTGTTATTAGGTGAGAAAATAAATGGAGGGAAAAAAGGGAAATTCATCGCTCAGTATAAGCCATAATTCTACTTCCGAGAAGTTAGGGATTTGACGTAGACTTGACATGGTAATAGTAGCAAACGAGTACTGACATGTGCATTACATCAGTTCCTTACCTTTATATTTTTAGTAAATTCTTAAAGAAAATTCATCATCAGCCTATACTTGTCCACTGCTGGACGTTTGCCTCTCTTAATGCACGCCGCTGAGCTCGGCCTGCAGCTCTCTGCCAGGCGCTTTTCGCATGTCGTCCCTCCACCTGGCCACAGGGTGTCCCACACTATGTTTACAGTAGTAACTATGCTTAGGAAAAAGTTACTCAGTTGTCCACTTCATTAATTAAGATACATCCATACCAATATATACTCGTAAAAGTAAAACGTTGTCCGTTTGTTTGGGGAGTCTTCACGCGATAACGGCTTGACGGATTTAGATGAAATTTGGAATGGATATAGCTTATACCCTGGAATAAAACATTGGATACTTTTTATCTCGGAAAATTGTAAGTTTCCACAGGAAAACTGGGAAATTTTGATTACTCGCTGTAAGGAAAGTTTCCATGGAAACGAAATAACAAGGCTGTCAATAAACATTAAGAGCGTTGGTGCTATACCTACTTTTGCATTAGTTTTTAACATTGTAGAAGAATATAGGATGCTTTTTTTCGCGATGAACGAAGGCGCGGGCGGGAAGCTAGTAATCTATAAAATCTTGCGCAGTTGCTTATAACAATTTGTAACTGAAGAAAAAAATAACGTTTCAAAGTACCAGCATCTTCGTTCATCTCTGATCGAAATTAAATATCCATTATACACTGGGCTTACGAAGTTTTAAAGGCCAGTATACATTAATAAACAACACTAACAATGAACACGTTACACTACAAGCGTTAGTCTTCGGAATCTGTGTAAACCAATGTAAATTCCATTTATTTCGTAAACAGTCTTTTGATAAGTATTATTGGAACAACATAAAGGAAGCTCTACAAAGTCTGCGAGTTTTGTTCGGAACACAAGAGAGTAGAATTGGTTTTTATAATGGGATTTGTTTTAGAGGAAAAATTGGATTTGATAGATTTAAGAAGCAGGTAATTAATTTAATATGTATCTAAAATTAAACTTAAGCATATAAGGGAAGGAAAAGATCTACAAACTAAGTAGGCAGTCAGATAGCAAAGTCAAAGTATTTTATTGTAAATAGGCAAAATGATATCAACTTTTACAAGTCAAAATTGAACATCTCATGAACAAAGAGAAAAATATAAATTATTATAAATAGATCAAATCAATAAAATTAGGTAAACAAAGTATACATTGAGTTTGAAATGGAAGTTTCCCTTTCATGTGCCGACTCATGAATCTTGCACAGGAAAACAAACTACCCTTCTGACTCTACCGCTGCTGACTCTACCGCTGCTGACTCTACCGCTGCTGACTCTACCGCTGCTGACTCTACCGCTGCTGACTCTACCGCTGCTGACTCTACCGCTGCTGACTCTACCGCTGCTGACTCTACCGCTGCTGACTCTACCGCTGCTGACTCTACCGCTGCTGACTCTACCGCTGCTGACTCTACCGCTGCTGACTCTACCGCTGCTGACTCTACCGCTGCTGACTCTACCGCTGCTGACTCTACCGCTGCTGACTCTACCGCTGCTGACTCTACCGCTGCTGACTCTACCGCTGCTGACTCTACCGCTGCTGACTCTACCGCTGCTTCCGAGATACGCCCGGTAGAGAAGAGCAGCACCAAGAAAAAGTTTTTATCGATTGCTCGGATTCTACTCATCGGATTAAAATACCAAGTACACCAGTTTTTTATCCAAACCCTAAGCTATCCAACAGTGAAAACCGCATCGCAATCGGTTTAGTAGTTTTTATGTGATGCTTGAACAAACACGAATTTTTAAAATGTTATATTCTTCTTCAGCTGCTAGCTTATTTTATGCTTGTTAGCTTATTTTATGTACCCTAGACCATTTCTTTACCAATTATCTTCTTTGTATAGACTTTTTCGTTCCTATTGCTTTAATATAAGTATACGAGTAGATAGATGTAAATGTCATACATGGGACGATATTCCCATAGTCGCAGGTTTGAAATATTCATGGGCAAGTTTTTTTTATTAGTTGTATTCTAATTTCTATTCAGGATAAGTGTTTGTGTTGTATGAATGCATGTTGAATGTGGTTAGTTTGTCAAACCACCCTGGGGCCCCTAACGTGGCTTAACGACTGCTAACCATCGTTAACAACCTGGGGCCTGATTCCGTAGAGTTAAAGTTCGGTTCGGTTAATGCCATTCATTGCCACCGATCACTCGTTTCGAATTCACTAAGCTCCAGTGAGCATGTGAAATGACGTCATCAAGGCGATGAGCACTCAACTGCACGGAAACTGTCATTTTACTAGGAAATTCAAAACCGGTAATTCAAAATCAGAATTCACAAGGAATTCGTTTAGCAAGAATTCATCCATTTGATTGACTCTTTCGATCGGCACCATCAAAATACGTGTTTGATTTTTCTCATTTGGCCTGTTGATGCCGGCTCAGAAAAACGACTTTTCAAACATCTTTGAATGCAGTATTACTTACTTTCAAAAATAAAATTATGTTTCCATTAAGTAAACGTTCCACCTTCAATATTTAAAATACTTGCCTTCCATGTGTCGTTGCCGTAATCGGTATAACTTTTAAAAATCTTCGGAGCGGACCCGGTAAATTGCAACGCACTTAATACCGCAACCTCTTTGCGATAAGTATAGCAAATCTTTCCAACACTACACTAGCAATAAAAACCCCAGAACTTACCAGGAAGACGCTGCTCCTCATACATCATCTTGTCACACCGAGTGCGGAGCACCTATCCACAATTAAGTACAACATCGCATGTCTCGTTAAACCTCGATAATTATATCTAATCAAGGCGAGTCCATCCCTAGCCTTGCGAGATAGTTGACCTCTCGACGTGTGGCGGGGGGATATTAGAAGGGTCGTTCATCAACCTATCAGAATCGCAGCTTACAGCTGCACTTTCTGTCTTTGAAGACCGTCTAAACACCGTTCCTAGTGTATAGGGTACGATAAGGTATTCGTAAGTTCTGGCCGTGATTTCGTTCGTATTAACTCTCAGATCTGTTCTCTTTAGTCTGTGTTTGTAGTTTCCTCACAACCTTTATAAAAAACTTTCTTAAAATAACACCAGCTGATATTTACTTTGATCAAAAATTTTTCAATTATATTATTATCCAACAACCTTTTTTGAGAGAATTTGTTCCAAAGTCAACAAACCAACCAACCAACCACAGAGTAGCATGCTAACGTGTATGACCATAAAAACCAAAGGCGTTTATTTTAAAACATCTGGCTTACTAAATTTTGTACCAAAACCAAACTTTTAATCTTAGCAGAACTAAGCTAGACTTAGGGATCAGTCTTTTCAATCTGAACTACAGTAAAATTAGTACGTCTTCTTGTCGTCAATGGATGACCTTTAGTTTTATATCGTGTTTTGTGACTGAGAAGCTGATAAGCTGTCCTCGCCGCAGACATCGAGTAATCCGGGAAGCTGTTCCCATTCATCAAGCTGTCACAGCTCGCTGCAGTTGAGCTGGAGGTTGTTTGGCCGCAACATTTAGCTAGGGTGTTTGGCAGAATTAAATGCTTGGGCGTACATGTCTCGTGGATATTATGCAATTGCTAACATTTTAGATGATTTGAAAATTGTACTCCTATGCCTAAACTTGATTTAACGACTTTTTGATACAAATTTTATGAATAATTTATTTTTCGCGTGACTTGTGATGTATTAAAATAAAAAGTAGGTTAAAGAAAGTAATCTCAAGATGCACTATAAATCGTTGAGCTATGTCAGAGGGCGGCCCGATAAACTCCGACACCCGATGCCAGCACTACCTCATACAACAAGCGAAGCTATTTATGAAAATAAAACTATGTGATCCATAGCGGACATATTGAGCTATGTCAGAGGGCGGCCCGATAAACTCCGACACCCGAGGCCAGCACTACCTCATACAACAAGCGAAGCTATTTATGAAAATAAAACTATGTGATCCATAGCGGACATATTGAGCTATGTCAGAGGGCGGCCCGATAAACTCCGACACCCGAGGCCAGCACTACCTCATACAACAAGCGAAGCTATTTATGAAAATAAAACTATGTGATCCATAGCGGACATATTGAATGGTCTTTTCAACGTTTATATTTTACTAGCTGTGCCCGCGGCTTTGCACGCGTTGTCATTTCTCTGGGTTAAAATTTATCTATGTGTTATTCAAGGATCAAAAGTACCTGTAAACTACAAAATACCAAATATATTACAGCCTAGTTTTATCGATTGCTCGGCTTATAATAATCAGATTAAGATAACAAGTACACCAGTTTGTAAGTCAAACTCCAAGCTAACTAACAGTGAAAACCGCATCGCAATCGGTCCCGTAGTTTTATGTGTTGCGCGAACAGACAAACAGACAGACACGATTTAAAAAATGTTTTAATCTTGTTCAGTAGCTTATTCTAAGTACCATAGACCATTTTTTTTAAATTATCTTCTTTGTACAGACTTCTTGGTACTTACTGCATATTGTTGGTATATTATAAGTAGGTATAGATAGATGAGGACTCAAGAAGTTCGAGCGATCATATTTCGTGCCAACAGAGTGGCCGAGTAACATAACTCATCAATATTATATCCTGAAAAGTTACCTACATTTCCGAACCCCTTTACCGTTTGGGACGAATTTTTCTCCCGACATTTCCTGTCACTTTGTTGATAAATTGTTCTTCGCTTATGTTGTATTGAAGACTCGTTAGTGAGCCCCAAAAGGAGAAAAAAGTCCAGAAGTTTCCAATGTAACTTTGTATGTAAATCTTGTCCTCGATAATTTGGTTTATCCTCGAAGTTTATACATAAAAATACGAGAAAATGTGAGTGAAAAACACACATTTCGCTTCTTTAAGATTTCCTTTTGAAGAGAAAATCGTGGAAACTGTTTATCCGCTGTTTCTACGTAAAGGTAAGGCCTTGAAATAACACGAAAATCTCCCCTTAGATTGCTCGTATTTTGTACCGTACCAGAGCAGAGTGCAAACCTTTTACTGTGAGGTAGAAACTGTTGAGTAGTGTACATCAAATCAAATGTATGTCAGTATTAATATAAGTGTTTTGCCACTTCGTTTACAAATAAGCGTCATTAAATCATTAATTATTATAGCATCGACTCGACATCCACTCAAGTCTAAATTACGAGGAGAGATCTTAATGTTCCATCATTAGAGATACCTCGCATATACTTTGATTTGGACTGTTTTTATAAAATAATTAATTATGTAATAGTTTCCCCAGAGTTGTTGTCTGAAATCTCATTCAGTATTACATTCAGAGCACGTAAAACTCATGAACCCAATATTTTTGTCTCACAAATCTACAAGAACAATATTTCTTATTACAACCTGTTGACTAGGATGGCTCTTCAGTGCAACGAATTAGCAAAAAATAATATAAAACGCAACATCTTCAGTCCCCATTTTTGTAAAAAAAAAGAAGGAGCTCCTGCATTTCGATAATTTGGCAATCTCAGATGCTAACAATAACTCTACGCGTAACATAGTTTTTGTTGTTATTGCATGTCTGGATAACATGACATGTTGTTAAAATAGCTTGCGTGCGCGGCATGTACGAGTACTTCACAGTATTCTATTTTATATTATCTACCTTTGTTGATTATTGAATGTCTACTTTTATCTTTTCCGTGTACCTATCTACACGTTAAGTATTACCTTTGGCTTCTACCCAGCTTAAAGTGCAATTGTAGGTATCTACATTACTCATGAAGAGAATCAAAAAGGTCTATTTTTATATAAAACATACACAAATTCAATGTAATACCTACAGAAAGGAGAAATTCCAGATTTCCCAATACAATAACCTTTATCACCTCTCGGTACTAAGGCGACATAAACTAGCAGAGGTATCATATTTATAACCTCCCGGCGGTCTCAGATTATCTGGTTTTATTTATGTGACGAGGGTGTTTTTGATGAGGGATGGCGTGCCGTTGTGTGTAATTTACGTGCTCTAAATCTCCTACAGGTTGCTGTGGCCCTGCTATCTGATCGGCGTTGTAATAAGTTTTCTGAGGTGAAATTGTGTTTGGACAAAAAAAGAACACAACAAAAATATTAGACTTTTTCAGCTGATTTTTTGGTTTTTAAAAATATTAGGTATATTTTTTCCTGCGTGTAAATAGTGCTTTCACTTTCACAAAGTGATCGATCAAAAGATTGTTTACTCGACAAAGCAAATGGGTCCTGCCTCTTCACGTGTCGAGATATATTTCACTGACAGTGAGTGTGCTAATCAAACGATGTTAGTCAATTATCGCCATTGTTCCAAAACTGTCGAACTTCCAATCAGGACAGCGCTCACCGGTCGATAACTCACAGAAACGCATCATAGCTCACTGACAAATATGGACACGAGAACTAAATATACTGCACTGACAGTGGGTTAGTTCGCGGCGCACTGACCTAGGTATGTCTGTATTGAGTTGTTAGTTTAACTGGATGTGGCCTAGTTAATGTGAAGGAAGGAACTGCTTGAATAATAATAATATAGCCTTTTACTTCCCAAAAAATAATAGATACAAAAATCAAATAATCTCTTTTGTCCAGCAATGGAATACTTAAAGCTTACAAAAAAGTAAAAAGCAAGAATCTAGCTGATCCATTAATACTTTTCTATTTATATCTGTTTTCAAAAAAATACAACCAATAGGATCGCTTCATTTTTTAGGGTTCAGTGGTCAAGGAACCCGTAGTTTTTTGAGTTTTGTCATGTCCGTCTGTATGTCACAGGCATTTTATACAGACTACTAACACTACTGGCTCTGTGAGCTGAAGGCCTCGCGAGTACAACCTTTTTTGCAAACAATCTAGCGGTGCACAGTAGCGCCATCTAGTTACCTTATTGTAAAACTAACATTAATAATCAAGGTGCTCCATCAATCCCTACCTAGTAGGTAAAGCGCTGATTCCACTGGTACACTATACCTACCTAAAAGTGAGCAATTCACTGCTCATCACGCCGAAAATCCTCATCAGATTTCATAAAAAAAAAATGAGACCTTAGAGTTTCGTCTAGATCGGTTGAGGAATGCGAACTGTAGAGGAGAACAGCAGGACAGACATACGAAAGAATTTTTGCCCAAGCTGAAACAGAGTCGCTTCGCTCGCGCTTCGCTCACGCTCGGTCAATTACTAGTTTTTTAATAAGTTCACAACAACCGACAATTTAGCACAGAATAAATAATAGTACAAGTAACTTTAGGTAAAAAAAATGACAGCTTTCTATTTTAGCTCCGCTACCTCACACTGCTTGGCGTCCACTTCACCCTAAATATTCAGCACAATTGAGAAGATCTACGGTCTTTACCCATTCCTTTCTGGTTGATCTTGCGTAGCCGGATGAAACACAAGGTCGCTTCCAGTCGAGGGTCCGCTACGTCAGGCCACTCATCAATATCACGAGTTGTCGGATTATATCCAGATCCGTTCTGAGCGTCGAGTGTCGACCGACGCATCACTAACGGGATTACTATCTAGTGCTGCAAATCTACTGAGTTATTGGACTTTGAAAGATATAGCCCAGTACTAATCTATATTAATATTATAAAAAGAAAGATTTCGTTGTTTGTATGTTTGTTTATTTGTCTGTAATGGATAAACTCAAAGAATAATTAGCCGGTTTTAAAAATTCTTACACCAATAGAAAGCTGCATTATCAGCGAGTAACATGGCTATAAATGTAATTATTGATGATACATAAAATAATGCACTATATGTCAGACGATCCAACTGGGTAGATCCAACTTCGACAAAGAGGTCAACCGACGAATCCAACTCGGATGGGCAGCGTTCGAGATATTACGCCATATAAAAGAAAGAAAGAAAGAAAAAACGTTTATTTGAATAAACGATTTTACTTTACACTTATATAAAAAGTAGTAAAATTAACATATAAATTAAACATATAAATCTAAGTGTTGAAAGGGTCATGCCTCAGCATAATGCCATGCGTCTTCGACACTTGACGCTGATTATATCTTCTCGTCGCAGATACCGCAGAGCCTCAAGACGAAAGTTTATACTCAGTGCGTGTTGCCAGTGATGACATACGGCACTGAGACGTGGTCGCTAGCTCAGAGTTGCGCAGCGTGCAATGAAGAGAGCTATGCTCGGTGTTTCACTACGTGATAGAATCCGAAATGAGGAAATCCGTAGAAGAACCAAGGTTACCGACATAGCTTTCAGAGTTTGCAAGTTGAAGTGGCAATGGGCAGGCCGACGACATTGTAGCCAGCGCAGGAAGTCGGTGGATGGAGGTGGCACAAGATCGCTCGTCATGGCGCTCTTTGGGGGTGACCTATGTTCAGCAGTGGACTTCGAAAGCCTGAAATGATGATCATGATGACGATGACAGATTTATAGTACCTACTCATTATTACCCACAAAAAAGTCCACGAGGCTATATAACCTCGTATAGTTAGACATATATACATATACGAGTATGACTAACTATTATAGTTAAGTCACAACAACTGTTTTTCTGTTCATATTAGTCAATCGACGTTTTATATAAATATATATTTAGAGAAACCGTTAGCTACCCGTGCGTCGTGCGTGCTGAACGAAATTTGGTTACTGTACTTTATAGGTACTTTCGGCCCTGGAATAACATATATGATACTTTTATCCCAGAAAAATGACCATGCGGGCAAAGCCGCGGGCACAGCTGGTACTTCAATATATCTAAAGGTTGATAAAATCCAAATTGTACATTCTTACAATACAATTAGCAACTATCGCCCTAATCCATCATGGTCACATTACGCCCAGCGTCCAGTGACGTCATCAGTTATGTCATACGATCTGCCATCGATCACCCTGGGAGCTCTTCGGAATACCTACCGTTCACCGTTATCTTCGACGGTAGACGATATGTCATTCTATGATAAAATAATTTCGTTATTATGTTTGGCTGTACAAAATAGTATATATAATTTTGTTAAAAATAATGATCTGGTCTAGATGAAAAGATACCCCATAAGCTCGTACCCATAGAAAAGAAAAATTGTATTTGTTAAAGTAAAGCGGCTATGTAAGCGTGACGGGCGCGCTGCGACTTTGTCCCAATGAACACAATCATGTCAATCTATAAGCGACCGTTCGTAAATGTATGTAGGGAAACCATCCGTATATCCCATAATAATAAGGTATATTTTTATTAGTTACGAATGAACTTTATAGCTTTTTAAATTGTAATAAACGTGTAGAATATGAGAATTATATAATTGTACAATTTGTGCGTCAACTAAGATAGAATATGCCAACGGCGACACTATGTTTCATACAACATTTGGTTCGCAGACTTCGAACCTTTCGCACTTCGGTGCTCCACTGCTGTAAAATGTATGAAGCAAAAAGAAAATCATTAACTAACATTACTTAGGTTCATCAGGTAAACCATTAACTAACATTACTTAGGTTCATCAGGTAAATCATTAACTAACATTACTTAGGTTCATCAGGTAAATCATTAACTAACATTACTTAGGTTCATCAGGTAAATCATTAACTAACATTACTTAGGTTCATCAGGTAAATCATTAACTAACATTACTTAGGTTCATCAGGTAAATGCTTTACTTTGACCGGGTTTTCAACCGACTAATTGTCACACTTTTCTAGGACTTGAATAAAAATATGAGCAGTCGCGGGACGCCAGACAGATGTAAAAATATGAGCAGTCGCGGGACGCCAGACAGATGTAAAAATATGAGCAGTCGCGGGACGCCAGACAGATGTAAAAATATGAGCAGTCGCGGGACGCCAGACAGATGTAAAAATATGAGCAGTCGCGGGACGCCAGACAGATGTAAAAATATGAGCAGTCGCAGGACGCCAGACAGATGTAAAAATATGAGCAGTCGCGGGACGCTAGACAGATGTAAAAATATGAGCAGTCGCGGGACGCCAGACAGATGTAAAAATATGAGCAGTCGCGGGACGCCAGACAGATGTAAAAATATGAGCAGTCGCGGGACGCCAGACAGATGTAAAAATATGAGCAGTCGCGGGACGCCAGACAGATGTAAAAATATGAGCAGTCGCGGGACGCCAGACAGATGTAAAAATATGAGCAGTCGCGGGACGCCAGACAGATGTAAAAATATGAGCAGTCGCGGGACGCTAGACAGATGTAAAAATATGAGCAGTCGCGGGACGCCAGACAGATGTAAAAATATGAGCAGTCGCGGGACGCTAGACAGATGTAAAAATGTGAGCAGTCGCGGGACGCCAGACAGATGTAAAAATATGAGCAATCGCGGGACGCTAGACAGATGTAAAAATGTGAGCAGTCGCGGGACGCCAGACAGATGTAAAAATATGAGCAGTCGCGGGACGCTAGACAGATGTAAAAATATGAGCAGTCGCGGGACGCCAGACAGATGTAAAAATATGAGCAGTCGCGGGACGCTAGACAGATGTAAAAATGTGAGCAGTCGCGGGACGCCAGACAGATGTAAAAATATGAGCAGTCGCGGGACGCCAGACAGATGTAAAAATATGAGCAGTCGCGGGACGCCAGACAGATGTAAAAATATGAGCAGTCGCGGGACGCCAGACAGATGTTGCACCTCGCGCTCTTATTGTTCAACTATGAATGAGCAACTCTTCATCTGATCTATACTTACTTTCCAGTAATCCTCCTATAATCTAAGTGTTTTCCTATGGCTGTATCTTTTAATTTTCTTGGTGCCAATAAAGAGTTCGATCATCTATCTACTTTTCGGCCAAGTACCATAAGTCTTCCGGCCCATCGGCTTCTGCGCTGGTCTGTATTACCGGAGTTCAATTCCCAATTGAAGTGTTTACATTTTGCACATAAAAAAATGTATGTGATGGCTTATAACTTGAATATGGCCGAGCTGAGGCGGAAAGAGCCGACGAGCCACGAGCACACATCGAAAATAATAAAATCGGAAACATTTATAAGCCGATTTTCATAAGGTAGGAATAACCTTGTTACCTTTCTTCTCTTCTACTTAGCTCCTACGTTACTTTTGCTTTGCTTGACTAGCTCCTGCGATTATTGAGAAGTATTGCTACCTCGTTCCATTTAGTAATAATGTGGTTCTCTCAGCGAAGTCAATGAATAATGCACAACAATGATCCACCGCTAACGAGCTACACGTCGTGCGCGTACATTATCTTGTGGATATATTAATTTGCTGTTTGGAGCGGGTGAGCTTCTGTTGTCATTCTCTTTGAAGTCTTGATTTCTGCTGCTCTGAACTACTGGCTGTGATTGTAACATGAATTTGAAGAGGTACACATGAGCACTAGCTGATTTGAAGTTAATATTTTATAGAATTATTATGTGATAAAAGAAGTAAGCACAAATATGCTCTAGCTCCTGTCGATCTTGTGTTGTGCTAAGAAAATGTTTTCAAGCAATTCTGGCTACGTCATCACTCCATGGGTCAGCCCCTAGATTGTTTACAGGTTTTTAGATTAAGTAAATATGAAGTGTATATTTTTTAAAGTTTTAACGGTACCTATTCTACCTGTTTCGTCATTAACCATTTGGTAAAATACATCAAGGAAACGAAAATCATACATCACAAATACCAATTAGATCCGCTGCCAGAACCAAAATAACTTAATAGATCTAAGAACTTAGATATTCTACTGAATTCCGCTGAACAAAAAACCTTGCGAGATGCGTAGGTAACCAGCAACAAAAAGTATTTCCGATATAGAATATTTGCTCGTTGAATATTTTATCAACATTGATCTTATTTGCTCCTACGCTACTTATGCCTGACTGGAAATCCATGTATCCTCAAACATCCCGTCAAATCAACTAATGGCAAAATAATGTCCGTTTATCCGAAAACAATAACTGACATAACGCGACCGGATGCATGAACTTACTGAGCATCCCACTGAGCATAAGAATACGGGCAAAAATGACATAATGTGAATATTGTTAGAATATCTTGAGTTTGTCTGCTTCACGGGTCAGTGATTCAGGTGGGCGTCAGATCTGTGTAAGATCCATATTCCATAGTTGACTGAACAGTAAAAAGTACAATGTTTGATATTATCTTCATTCTTTTTATATTTTTTCTTGCTATGATTTTGACTGCTACTACAAGGTATTATTGACATGGCTTTTTATGAGTAGACGGTACCGAAAACCAATTCTTACTAGAAGATTTGCCACATTATAACTATTGAGAAACAGATTTCGGTAAATTCACGAGGTCATTAATTATGACAGAAGACATTATGACTTAAACTGAACAAAATAAAAAAATATGTTGCTTACTTCCGCCAAAACTGTAAGTCAGACAAATGATAAATGGTAAAATTAACAAAAGTAAAACCTCACGCTAAACAAACCCTACCCAAATTTAACTATTGTAAAATATAAATGAAATGAAAGCTAAGACCTGGAGGCCAGAAAAAACACTTGTATATTTATATACATATAATATATATACATAATTAAAAAAAAAACACGCTAGACAAACCCTACCCAAATTCAAACACTTATATATTTATATACATATAATATAAATACACAATAAAAAACATATACCTCGATCCAAATACTCAAACGTCTCAACAAACGTCAAACGTCTGACATCAATACGACACGTGTTTTGCCTCTGCACGAGGCATCTTCGGGTGAAGTTGACTCGTCAAGTGCTGGACTGGTGCTGGCCTTAGCTTTCATTTCATTTATATTTTACAATAGTTCAATTTGGGTAGGGTTTGTTTAGCGTGGGGTTTTACTTTTGTTATAATTTAATGTTACCATTACTCATTTGTCTGACTTACAGTTTTGGCGGAAGTAAGCTACATATATTTATTTTGTTCATTTTAAAAATGGATTTCCGCAAAGTAACGCCTGAATCTATCAACTATACATTATGACTTGGTTAACGCTAGTTCCATAGAAATTAAACACCAAAGTGTATCAAAAACCACAAGCACACTATACAGGCTCTCAGCACCTGTTGAAGATTTATTTAGTCGGACGGTGCTGCGCTCTCAGCGCGAGAACCCTCGAGACATACTCGGTCCGCTCGTGGCATCTTCTCAAAGGTACGTACGAGTATTAAAGCTAAACTGCTTAACGAATCATTAGTATAAATACCTACATCTTCGCTTTAGGCTTCATAAAATACTTCTCCAAAAAAAAAAACGACTTCATAATGAAAATGTTATTTTGTAAACAACCACTAAAAAGAATAAAATAATTACATTTGAGCCAGAACAGTATCACTTTTTCGAAATTACCAACGTAATAATAATGCAAAAATACAACATAAGTTTTTTGAAGGCGGTGCCAAACCCAGCCATAATTATTATTATGGTTGAGCTTATTCAAAAAGATAATGTCTTAAACGGCTTAACGCTACAAAAAATAATAAGCTTTTAAAGTAATTATCTACAAAAACTTTATCATTTACTAGATTGCTGTATTCGTGTTAATCGGTTTTTGAACGTGTGAAAGTCAAAATCTGCTCGTGTGAGTCTCTTGTTTTGTCTCTTCTGCGTTTCATGTTTTGTATGAGGGTGCGTCATAGACAACTGCATATTACTTGGTACGTAGATAGGTATGTATTACTTTTGTAAAGATATTAGATTTAAAAGATGCCTGGGTTTGGCACCGCTTTCAAAAATCTCTTTCCTATCATAGGTTGTATTTTTGCTTTATTATTACGTTGGTAATTTGGAAAAATGATACTGTTCTGGCTCAAATGTAATTGTAACTTTTAAACTTTCGCGATTCGAACACATAGTTATATATTTAAACGGGACTTAATCGCGCTGAAAACTTAATATTTATTTACCTCGACGTTTCGATCAAGTTGCATTGATCGTGGTCACGAAGACTGAAGTAGCGGGTGTCAGCGTCGAGAAGGGCGAGCGTTGTCTCCAACTACCCGCATTTGGTTTTGTAAAAATTCAGAATTGTCACGACACACGACACTAACGACATCTGCAGATATCTTCTGACATAAACCGCGACGCGAACACTTGCTTATCACGGGTTTCCAGGACGCAGCCAACTTGAAACCATCCTCTCGGTTGAAATTGGGAAACTTTTTAATTTCAACCGCTTCACGTACAATCCTGCAGTAGTAGTGACGTTCCGTGGAGAGGATCTTCGGGTCATAGAGTCCTATCCATGCTATCTAGTGATTAGGGCCCGATTCGAGCAAATGTTCAGCGATTGCAGATTTATTTATCTGGCGGTTCTTTACAGCTGCAATGTGTTCTTTGACCTTTTCCGCTATAGTACGCTTGGTTTCTCCAATGTAGGAACTACCGCAGCTGCAATCAATCTTATATACGCCAGGAGTTTGAAAAGGAATGACATCTTTCGGTGTTCTAACATGCCTTGCTAACTTGGATAAAGGAGTATAAACGGTCTTGATAGAATAGTCCTAATAAAATATAGATATATATTTTTTTATATATATGTGATGTGGATGTGGGTGACGACCGTAGCTCTCAAACGGATGGAACGATTTTTATGTTGGAAAACTGATGTGATCGAGATGCTTCCTAGCTATAATGGTGGTGGGAAGTCGGGAGTTACATAAACTGATGTGATCGAGATGCTTCCTAGCTATAATGGTGGTGGGAAGTCGGGAGTTATATAAACTGATGTGATCGAGATGCTTCCTAGCTATAATGGTGGTGGGAAGTCGGGAGTTATATAAACTGATGTGATCGAGATGCTTCCTAGCTATAATGGTGGTGGGAAGTCGGGAGTTATACAAACTGATGTGATAGAGATGCTTCCTAGCTATAATGGTGGTGGGAAGTCGGGAGTTATATAAACTGATGTGATCGAGATGCTTCCTAGCTATAATGGTGGTGGGAAGTCGGGAGTTATATAAACTGATGTGATAGAGATGCTTCCTAGCTATAATGGTGGTGGGAAGTCGGGAGTTATATAAACTGATGCGATCGAGATGCTTCCTAGCTATAATGGTGGTGGGAAGTCGGGAGTTATATAAAGTTATGTGATCGAGATGCTTCCTAGCTATAATGGTGGTGGGAAGTCGGGAGTTATATAAACTGATGTGATCGAGATGCTTCCTAGCTATAATGGTGGTGGGAAGTCGGGAGTTATATAAACTGATGTGATAGAGATGCTTCCTAGCTATAATGGTGGTGGGAAGTCGGGAGTTATATAAATTTTTGCTTGTTCTTTTTAGTGGTTGTTTACAAAATAACATTTTTATTATGAAGTCGTTTTTTTTTTTTGCAAAAATATTTTATATTTTCATTTTCAGTAGTCTAAGCAAACATCGGAAAGAATATATGCCAAAGAAAATAGTAGACACAGACAAGAGTTTAGACTCAAAGCGTTGGTAAGTTAAAACCAAGCATGAATAACATATATAACAACTGAATTAGTTTTGGCGAAAATTATCTAATGTTTCACTGGAATGGAATATGAGGAAACATAAACCCAAAACAGTTGGAGTTATAAGTTGTAAATGCTGTAATGATGTATGTGTCCTTTTTTAAAGCAATCTTTTACTAGACACCACCAGTACCACTTTCGACCTGAGAACTCATCGAGACCAATCAATTAAGCCTAAACTCGAAGGGATTAAATCATTTGATGGTTGGTTAATAGGTTCCTATGACTCCATCTCCATCATCAGACCCTCGATACTTCATTAGACCAGAGAACTTATGAAGACAAACCCAACGAAACCAGCAATGAACTCGAAGGGGTTCCATTATTTGATTGTTGTATGACTTCCGGCATCATCAGACCACATAAAACCAGAGAACTCATCATGCCAAACCAAATGAGCCAAAACTCGAAAGGGTTCCATCATTATTTTGTTGAGTTCCTGTGACTACCTTCCCGCTCCATCATCAGACCCTGGATTCCACATAAAACCAGAGAACTTAGCAAGACAAACCAAATGAGCCCAAACTCGAAAGGGTTCCATCATTTTGTTGTTGAGTTAATGGGACTACCTACCGGCTCCATCATTAGACCCTGGATACCACATAGCACCAGATTATTCATCAAGACAAACCAAATCAGCCCAAACTCGAAGAGGGTTCCAACATTTTGTTGTTGAGTTCCTGTGACTACCTTCCAGCTCCATCATCAGACCCTGTATACCACATAAAACCAGAGATCTTATCAAGACAAACCAAATTAACCCAAACTGGAAGGGATTCCATCATCCGATTGTGTAGTTCCCTTGACTACTACTACTGTAGTTTTTTAATTGTTATCAGAACTACACCCATGTGCAAAACTTCATCTATGGACGTCCTTAAATTATTCAAAATTAACTTGCAATCCAGTCCTAAACATTATAACACAGTGAATTAAATTAAAGCTTGTTTAAATCTACTAAACCAATTTTGATGAAATTTATACAGTACCATACTAGAGGTCTTCTTACTCAAGTAAAAACAATCATCTATGTCGGTTCAGAAATCCCAAGATATTAGAGAACATAAACTATAAAACAAATAGATTTTCTAATAAAACTACTGAAACAGTTTTGATGAAATTTATATACTACACAGAAAGTTTACCCTTTTGAATAAAAAACAACCACCTAAATTGGTTTAGATATCTTAGAGATAAACACAAAATCAAGGCAATATAAACATAAAATCGAATGGATTTACTCAAAATCAAGGCAATATAAACATAAAATCGAATGGATTTACTCAACAAAACTATTTATTCTCGAAAAACTGCTGAATCAATTGGTTGGATAAAATTTATATGGATTCACCTGGAGAGTATCAAACAAAAAGAATTTTCAAAATGGTCTGCTATTGACGGATATATCGACGGACATATATTAAAAATAAATTTAAAAAAAACATTGTCGAACATATAACGGTCTCCTTTTTTGAAGTCGCTAGAAAATGACATGCTTACTTTACCATTCAAAAGTTCGATTTTGGTCCTGTCATCAATCCAACTGCCAAAAATATTTCAGATTTTTCGTTATGTGGCTCACGAGTATCTTCCATCGCTACGCTTTGTACCGTTTATGCTAATCTGAAATGTCTCATGGATCAGATACTTGAAGTCAGCGAGCAGTATAACAGCTCTTCGCTGGAGAGTTCCGTTGCCGCGTCTAGACGCGAGGGCTCTTCTAGTGAACAGGGCTGTTAGCTTCTTCGTGAAGCTAGCCAATTAGTGACTCGTTTGGACTGTCGAAACTCATAAACTTATACGAATACAAAAATAACCCTTCTTATATTATTATGAATCATATTAAAGATACCGATATACCGATTCAAAAGCTCTCGAAGGCTGGTTTCTCTCTCCCATTAAGGCATTTCTTTTGTTCGTACTTACGTGATCGTCGGCAGTATGTGCAGTGTGGGGGTCACGTGTTTGAGCCATACTATACGTATTCTGGGGTGAGTCAAGGTAGCAACCTTGGTCCATTAGTATTTTTAATCATGACAAATGACTTGCCGGAGATTTTGAATTCAGCTCGTTGCCTGTTATCTGTGGATGATCTGAAGCTGTTTCAAAGGTTAGGGACATAGACGACTATTTTCAATTGCAAAGGGAGATAAACAATGTTCTGTGCAGGAGTAAATCCAATAAACTTTTTTTATTGGAATCATGTGTTCAATTATTCCATATACTCATTCCAAAAACCCGGTGGCATATCAATACCTTTTGGACAATATTGTACTCGCAATACTTACTCTTGCGAGTACAATGTTCAATAAGAGACCTAGGAGTCACAATGAGTGTGGATATGTCTTTCCGATTACACATTGAAAAAATATGCGCGCAGGCATTCCGGTCTCTAGGATTTGTCCTGAGACAAGCGAGACACCTCGACATCACACCACAAATAAACTCGGTAGATTCTGACTAAACCAGATCATTTTCGAACACTTCCATCTCGTAGGAACAGGCATCATTACTACGACAGAGCTCATCAGAGCTACCATATTTATACTTATACCAGGAAATCCGCCGAACTGTAGAGTAACTCTGCCCATAAGCTTACATGTCGAACAAATCCTGGTCATTTAGATTATGCTCATTGTTATGGGATCGGCATTATTTTGATGTGAACCTTCCCTTGCTCATTGAACAATTAAATTCAACTGTGTTGCTTATGCTTAAGGTTTATTTTACCTTGACGGACGAACGGACTCCACATTTGTAATTCTATCATAAATACTTCTAACTAGATTGAACTCTACCCATGTGAGTGTAAGGTTCATTTCCCATGAGCCTCGATCGACAATGTCTTGACTATTTCGTCTACAGATTTATCAGAATCATCTTCAGAATCCAGTCTATATGGTTTGTTTTCTTTAGAATCAACCGTAGGTCCTTTAGTTTTACTATCATGATTTAAGTTAGAAGGGCTTTTATTGAATGTGCATAAGGTTTATTTTTGTTTGTCGTAGATTGTATCATCATATTAGCTCAACGTGAATTTTTCATTACTAATTTTATCCGATGCGGGCGGCCTTATGTTTTCGGTATTATGCTTGTGTACGTTTTCGTGGTTGCTTATGATTTCTGTTCTCCTGGTAATCTGATTACGGAATGATTGGTTTGGGGTCGGACTTCAAACAGTCTGTAAACAAGGTTATTTGTTCATTAATATTTATGGAATGTTGGATTGAATCTGTTACTTGTTTATTTATGCCGAAACATAATTCTCAATTTTACTGTTATTTGTTGGAGTTATCTCTAGATTATCCTGTTGATTTGTGAGACTAATGTATCTTTGCAATTATATTATATATATATATATATATATATATATATATATATATATATATATATATATATATTATATTTATTATTATTTCTTAGATTCTGGACATTTCCTATATATATAATATTCTTCACTATTATTATTATATTATATATATATATACCATAGGCACATTTACGTGATCTGAATATATACCAGTTATATCAGTGATTTCAAATAGTGAAGAAAAAACCATTTGGCCTGGAGGCATAATAAATCAATTCTAGCTTACATCGCATATTAACTAAGTTACTATATAAATGACAGCGCGAGTCTAATGTATACAGTAAGACCACGACTAGCATATGTGAATATTATCATCATCATCATCATCCACAGCCTGTTTAATTCCTGGTTAAATGGTATTAACAATACATACATCCCGTTAGGCAGGGACTTCCTTACATGAACTTCATACTGAACTACAATTATTGTTATTGTAGCAGTAACCGCCGGCTTCCATACCAATATATAAAAGTGAAACATTGTCTGTTTGTTTGTTTTGGGGACCTTTCAAGCGATAACAGCTGGACGGATTTTGATGAAATTTGGAATGGAGATAGCTTATACCCTGGAATAAAACACCCGATAGTAGGATACCCGGATTTTTAAACCGGAAAATAGTAAGTTTTCACGAGAAAACTGGAAAATGTTGATTACTCGCTGTAAGGTACGGTTGCCATGGAAACAACATAATAACAAGTCTGTCAAAAAGCATCAAGAGCATTGTGCTATACTTTTGCATTAGTTTATTTTTATCTGAGAAGAACATAGGATACTTTTTTTACCCGAGCAAAGCAAGGGAAGGGTAATGAGTTAAACAGTCTGTTTGTATGTATCTATGTAGGTATATGGTTATGTGGATATTTCACCACAGCGTCATCCCTATTTTAATTTTGACAAGCGAGGTATCAATCGATTCGTCTTCATCGCAAGAGTGTAATAGGCTCATTTTTACCCGACTTTAGTCGGGTTTTAGTTTATTAACTTATGTCTTGTCTCGCGATAAACTGTAGACCGCGCGGACGAAGTTGCGGGCGAAAGCTAGTTGTTTCTATAGGAAAAAAATGGATTACAGACTGGACTGAAACCCGCAGAACTATACACATTCTGTGTCAGCCATCATGATAGCCATCCTCCGCGGGGCATAAATGCTCTTTTCACAATTTCACACTAATATTATAAATGCGAAAGATTGTAAGTGAGTGTGTGTATGTTTGTTACTTCTTCACGCTGAAACGGCTCAACGGACTTTGATGAAATTTACTACATGATACTTTGGGTCCTGGTCCTGGTATAAATAACATGATGTCCTCCTAGACGTATCCGTCAACGGCGAACCCTGTTAGCTCCGGAGGTGAGAGCGTAACTGGCTTGCAAAGACAAATTTTGTTTTAAAGGTCCTGTTGCAGGGCGCACAATACAACTGACCAGTAGAGCTGTACGTGTAGGCATAGGAAGGCTTGGGACGGTTCTTTTTGTGAAGGCGTTTAGCGAAATCCTTTAATCGATTTTGTTCTTAATAAGTCACGACCTTGTTAACCGAAGTTTAGCTCGATGTCCTCTGAAGTTTGTGAATCTTGTGCGCCAATTTCATAATGGAATGATGGCTACAGTGCAGCACGAAAACGACTTCACAGACCAATTTTCAGTTACCAGCGGCGTAAAGAGCAGGGTTGCGTGATGGCTCCTACTCTCTTTGCCGTTTATTTTGCTGCCGTACTGAGAGACTTATACAATGGCTGCACCTGACAAATTCGCAACTGACAAGAGTGTCTTTGATTTGTCACGCTTTAGAACCAAATGTTTGGTGCAAGAATTATCTTACCGGAAACGGTAGAGTATTTTGGACTAATAACGATTACAACAACTAACACAATATTCTTATAAATTAATATAATTTGATTTGATTTTAGACGCTGTCTATGCAGATGATGTTTGCTTGATGGCCGACAACGCTTCAGCCTGCAACAATATCTAAACCTAGATAAACGTGCACAAAGTTTGGCTTGGTTATAAGTGTCCCCAAAACCCAAGTACTAAAACAGCCTGCACGTGGTACCACTGCAGACACTACACCAATTACTCTGGGTGGCAAGGTTCTCGAAGAGGTTTCTTCATTTCGGTATCTAGGCAATAAAATGCGTAATGATAATCGCCTACGAGTAGAATCAGAAATTTCCTCACGAATTGCAAGAGCAGCAGCGTCATTTGGGCAACTTCGAACAAGAGTTTGGGTTTCGCATGATCTGCAACTTCACACTAAAATCTCTGTGTACAAAGCAATTATCTTACCCATCTTGCTTTATGCCACCGAGACACGGTGTCTCTAAAAAGGTGACTTTAGACGTCTCGACACCACCACCGAGGGGTGCAGCTAGAATAAATGTTAAGAAGTGACAAAGTGCCAGATGTCAAAGTGATGGATGTTAAAGTGACGGATGTCAAAGTGACAGGTGTCGAAGTGACAGGTGTCGAAGTGACGGTTGAAGTGATAGATGTCAAAGTGACAGGTGTCGAAGTGATCTATATCAAAGTGACATGTGTCGAAGAGGCAGATGTCAAAGTGACAGGGATGAAATTTGGTATTTAGATACTTTAGGTCCTGGGATAACATAGGATGGTTTTCATAATCATCATCATCCACGCTTGAAACCGTGGGGCGCACCTATTTTGTACATAAACGTGAATCAATTCCGGGTGGATTGTATGGCTTCACTTTACGCACAAGGAAAATGTAACTGTAAAAATTTACAGATTTTTGTGGCAACTTCAAAGCTAAAAGAATACGAATATATCTCTCCGCGTCTATTGCTTTGACGCGTGCAATCTTCTCTTCGCAGTCTGAGGATTAATCATAAAAGTTGAGTTGATAACTGTAACTAACTACATTACTTCGGCACGTATCTATTGATAACTGTAACTAACTACATTACTTCGGCACGTATCTATTGATAACTGTAACTAACTACATTACTTCGGCACGTATCTATTGATAACTGTAACTAACTACATTACTTCGGCACGTATCTATTGATAACTGTAACAAACTACATTACTTCGGCACGTATCTATTGGAGATGAATTATTGCTTCATTTGCGATGTTTTTGGGAAGGAGGGAAAGTTCCGAAGGAAAATAGATTAAATGATTACAAGTTGCTGAGTGGATGGGTTTGCACTATTTACTCGTAGTTGTAATTGAATTTATTACTGAACTGGTTGAGACTGCGTCTTTACCCGCATGGTCATTTTTCTGGGTTAAAAGTATCATTTGTGTTATTCCAGGAACACAAGTACCTATAAAGTACAATATACTACATTTCATTAAAATTCGTTCAGCCTTCAAATAGGTTTTATCGATTGCTCGACGTCTACAAGTCGAAAAGAAAGTACACAAAATTTTAAGTCGAAACTTAAAACCGCATTTCAATCGGTTTAGTAGTTAATGCATGATGCGCGAACATACAGACAGACAGACAAACACCACTAGTAAACCTCTGTAAGACGCCCTCCGGCGAGATGGAGCGACGATTTGAGCAAAATAGCTGTCAGTACTTCAGTAGAGTCGAAGAACTAAAAATAAGAAACACAATTTCCGGCCGAAGTTACCAAGTAAGATACCATCAGAGATTATGATAATCCCAGCTCAGCACCAGGGAAGAATAAAACTAAAAGAGGTCAGGACAAACAGCCCAAAAAAGTTAACTGAGCAATTACCAGGCGACAAACGACTGCCCACTGCGACAAAAAGAAATAGCTTCATTTCTGCTGGCCTATTTTATCCGAATGAACGGAGTTAGGTTTTTTGTTAAATCGTGCATGTCTATGTAGAGGAAGAAGCCAAGAAATTTAGGAAATATTCACTATGTTTATAGATTCATGTAAGTACATACTTATAATCGCCAAGGTTGATACATAAACCGGGTGGGGCTGCGTCGGGGCGCACGGCAGATTGTTTGTGTGAAACGTCTACGTCATGAACAATTTGATATCCTGGAACCGTCTCGTTAACTCTATGCTGGAGTTTAGGGTACAGTTGTGAGCTCCAGAAATTATTCTTTCCATCCAACAATGTGCTTAATGTTTATTTTAGTACGGACTTTACGGGCGCTGCAGCCACTTTTGGGATTTTAACTTTTTTTCCATCCCGTCTTAAGTAGACTTTTGTATACATCATATTCAATCGAATTTTCTCAACGATATTTTTACAACAACATCCGAATTAATACGCTACCCTATCTACTTTGCGAGTTATACCGAATCAAAGAACACTAAAACATAAGTTTTGCTCTGTGCGTCTTGCCCACTCTCCCTCTGTCTTCTGACAAAAAAAATATTACATCATCGAGCTGATTGTATGTACATAATATATAAGATAAATAATATCTTATATGTACATACATATAAGTCTAAAAGTTATATACTGTTATATACTGTTGGAATGCTGTACCCATTTGTAAAACCAGAAGATTTCTTTTCTCGTTTGAAAATAGAGCCATTTTGATTTTGATACTGCCGCCATATTGTTTTTTTTCAAAAAAGTGAAATATAAATAAGTCAAAACTATACTAGCTTATAGCACATTCTCAGTCAATCTCTATCACTTTCTTTTCTGTGAGGGAAGGCCTACATCCCAGCAGTGGAAAATGAAATATCTGATGAAGACATATCCGATGTAGAGTAAAGGTAACGAGTTGCTCAGCGCTACTCTTGAATGTTCGCTCTCTTAAACTTTGCGCTCGCAGTGTATTTGTTTATTTAGATATATATATCTATATATGAAAAAATATATGACTTTCATTTTCTAAACAGTTGCGGGCCGCAAGGAGGAGGGCCGCGCGTTGCCGACCGCTGATCTAGGTGCATCTACACGTATCTATGTCCTGTAGTGTTTCTATAGTTCAGCTAGTTGCTGCGAGACACGTTATCGTGGAAGATACCTACTACATTTAATTAATTTGTTTGATGGCAATCAATATTTATTATTCTTTTATTTATTCTTATTCTTATTTCTTATTCTAACTAAGCACTATAACTAATATTTACCACAAACCTTAAAACTGTTTTCTAATAACCTTTTTGCAAAGTACTTGGAGTCATTCTGGAAAGCTGCCGTTCATTCGACCTCAGATACTCTTTTCAAAACACTCTGAAATTCCCTTTGAGATCGCTGAAGTCTTACCGAAGCTTATAAAGGGGTACCTACTGAGTGACGAGTAGGTACAATGCATAATATATTTGCTAATTAGTCAGCTTTTTGCCGGGAAAGTATTGGAGGGGCTACTTAAGACACGGCAGAGAAGGTATTCAAACAAGGAAAGGCCGCTCCAGCAGTTCTCAAAGGAAAAAGAGGTGTTCGTGGTTCTTCAAACGTATTCGGTTTGAGTTGTGTTTCCACAACCCTTGCTCTAATTTACGTCGGAGGGCACGTTAAGCTATCGGTCGCAGCTTTTATTCATTAAAAGCATTCGTTAAGCTATGTCAGAGGCCCTCGGGTGGCCTGACCAACTGGCACCAGAGGCCAGCACTACCTCATACGACAAACAAACAAAAGTTTTTCCGCATTTCTACGGAAAAACTTTTGTTTTACTTCAATAGATGCCGATTGATGATATGTTTTTTTTAATATACTTCACAAAAAGGAGGTTCTATGTGCGACTGTTTTTTTAATGTAGGTATGTATTTATTCTAAAGAGTAGACCCCTCCAGGTTGGTCCCATATATATTGTATCAATTTTCGATCTTTTTTTCCTAGTTACTAGTTAATCTATTTGAAGTCGATTTTTGTACCATGGTGTTTTGTACAGCGCTTGTACTACTTTGACTAGGAAAACTTACATTCAAAAACTGGTTCAGCACAAGCTAACATGATGCACTATTTTAGCCCACTGCAGAATTTAAAAGCCTCTTTTTGTTTAGAAAACATCTTCCCTGTGTGAAGCTTTACCATCCCTCTCTATTACAGCTTAGTAGGGGTAATTGTACCCCTAGACAGACGGACGGTCCAACGTAATTACGCATGAAGACGGGCGGCCATGCGAGATTAATAGACTCATGGTTCCCAACGCAACGACTGTGGTCGCTTGGAGACGGAGTGTATTAAAATAATAGTACGAGTTCGTTGTGTTTGCTTATGAGTATCATGTCTGTATGTGTTTGTCGAATGAGGTAGGCTGACCTCTCAGTGTTTGTGAGGTACTTCTGACGTAGCTATCGTATCATGATGCCATAGCCATTTTTTCTAGATTTTAGTAAGGCTTTGTAAAAACAACTTCGAGAGAGAGACCCGCAGAAGAATACAGCTGGGCTGGGCAGCATTTGCGAAACTTTGTCGAGTCTTCTTGTCTCCAATACCGCAAAGTTTGAACACACAAGTCTTCAACCAGTGTGTCTTACCAGTTATGACATACGGAGCCGTGTCGTGGACACTCAAGGTACGAGAAGTCCACCAATATAAAGTCGCTCAGCGGGCTACAGGAAGGGCTATGCTCGGAGTTTCTCTGAAAGATCGTATCCGGAATGAGGTGATCCGGTAGAGAAACAAAGTTGTCGACATAGCCCTTAGGACAAGTAAGCTGAAGTGGCAGTGGACTGTTCATAATACTGATAACCGCTGGGGTAGACTTGTTCTTGAGTAGAGACCGCGACTCGGCAAACGTAGTGTAGAGCGCCCTCCGGCTAGGTGGAGTGACGATATACGCAAAGTGGCTGGCAACAGTTGGATGAGAAGAGCCGAAGATCGGGCTCAGTGGCGTGCTTTGGGAGAGGCCCATGTCCAGCAGTGGACTGACACGGGCTGATGATGATGATGATGATGATGATGAGTAAGGCTTTATGATTATAAAAATTCTTTCTTCTATGGAAAGCTACGTTATCAACGAGTAACATGGCCAATATTTTATATTTCAAAAATCTAGTGGTCCCTATGTAAATTGCAGTAATGTAACTTTAAGTAACAAAAATTTGCAAAAATATCGATTACTCGCTGTAAGGAACGGTATCACATGTTGCCGTGGAAACGAAATAATAACAAGTCTGTCATGAGTAATAATGCAGTTGTCTATGGTCAAAAAGCACCACCGTCGTTTGCTTCCAAAGATTTTGAATTACGCTTACTGGCGTATTAAGTTACGACGGCTATAAAAATACTAAAAGGAAGAAAAGTGCCGCAGTGTGAGCGCTACCCGTGCCAAGCCGGGGCGAGTCACTAGTTAAAAATAATTGACTTCGAGCAAACAACTAACTTTTAACGGAGCTGGTTGTTTTCAACCGCTTCAACCTCCACGCTGTCCTGTAACCGTATCTATGGTTCCATACCCACTGATCGCCCATTACCTTTAAACTGAAATTCTCGACCACACTCCGTCTTACGCCTCCCCGAGGGCCGATCGCGGTAGCTTGGCCCAAAGTTGGAATCTAAATATTTAAGCAAGGGTTATATATGCATGCTCGCTCGTGTGAAATGGACGATGGAATTTTAAAGGAACTGAAATCATTTATTTAGTGCTCTTAACATAATTATTTTATTAGACGTATTGGCTTTGAAACGAACGCGGCTCTAAAATTTGAACGTTCGGCGAGGATGTGGAGGGATCAATTTGACCCTGCTCGTTTTTTTTGTGTACAGTTTTTGTTCCGCTGTGTCAGCTTCTCAGTAGCTGGAGCTACTGAACTCTCCTGTCCTCCAAATACCGCTGCTTGGTCAATTGGATTGGCTAGAAGTTAAACGTGCGCGTGAATCGAATAGGGTAAATATGACTTTCTCAAACGCAATAAAATGCAGTCTAATGTAGTAAATGCAAAAAACTGGGATTTGATTATTAGAAAACCTGAAAGACAATCAATATAATTATGGCTGTTCGTGCCCTAAATATTATAGAATTATTACTTTTGTTGTCTTTGTCCTTTAGTAAATATTCAACTTATACCTTAAATGCCTTGCAGAAATAAACCGAAACATATTGAAAAAATATAAATGATACATAAGGTCATCAAAACCCTCAATGCAGCTTATTTGTACCACATCCTCGGCCGGTTAAAGCTGACTTCATTATCAGCAGTCATTAGGGGCATTTACAGGAAAACCGTTAAGAAGTCTATGGTTTTAAAATAACTCTCAATATTGTGAGAAAATATATTCAGCGTACGGAACCTCAAACGGAAAACGGAACTCGGAAAACGGAACTCGCGTAGAGAGCTACGCGAGTTCAACTCACACATGTCCGATTTTTATTAGAGCTTGCACTTCATTTATTTTTTTACACGTGATTAAAATGCTTGTCCTTACTTTGCCCAAAGACTAGGCATTGCCGTGCAATGCTGTCAGCCCTTTTGGGAACTTTGCCTGATGGTAGCGGCTTGTGGAAAAAGCCAATCAACAAGACATAAGTTCAAAAACTTAAACCCGACTACGGTCGGGTAACAAATAGCCTGTGACACTCTTACGATGAAGACAAATCGATTGACACTTCGCTTGTCAAAATAGGACCAAGTTTTTAGTTTGAACACATTACCTTTCCTTTGCTTCGCCGTAATCGGGTAAAAAAACATAGCCTATAACACTATACCTGAAGGGCGTAATAATAGGGGCGACGCTATGGTGGAACATCCACATACCCACATACATACTTACATATACTGTTAAACTCATTACCCTTCCCTTGCTTCGCCATACTCGGGTAAAAAAGCCCTAAACCCAGTCTAGTTTAACAACATTGGCGTTTTTAATGTATTTTCTTGTTTAATTCTGTGAATACATTACTGCCACGGTCTGTAATGACTGCGTTACTGGCAGCGATGATGATGGTCGAGAGCGTAGCTAAGTTAAGTTCGAGGCCATCACAGCGCGGTCAGCATTGCAGCCCTTGATGGCCAAGCTGGAATGTATATGCCTTTATAGCGCGGACAGCAAGGGCTGCAATGATGGGCAAGCTTGAAGGCCGAGAACTTAACTAAGCAAAGCTCGAGGCCATCATAGCGTGGCCAGCAGGGCAGTCATTGCGGACCAAGGCTTGTATAGTGCTTTACTCAAACAATGCTAGGAATTTAAATAAAACTAGCAAACTGATGAAAAAATTATATAACTCACTAAAACAACAACAACAACAAAAACCAAAACAACACCAACAACAACGTCAAAAACAACAAGAACAACAACAAAAACCAAAACAACACCAACAACAACGTCAAAAACAACAAGAACAACAACGTCAAAAACAACAAGAACAACAACGTCAAAAACAACAAAAACAACAACGACAAAAACAACAAGAACAACAACGTCAAAAACAACAAAAACAACAACGTCAAAAACAACAAGGACAGTTAAAAAGAACAACAAGAACAACAAAAAAGAACAAAAACAACCAGAACAACAACAAAAACAGCAATAACATTAAAAACAACAAGGAAAACAACAAGAACGATCAAAAACAACAATAACAACAAGAACAGCAAAAACAACAACAAAAACAACAATAACAGCAAAAACAACAACAAAAACAACAAGAACAACAACAAAAACTACAAGAACAACAAAAACAACAAGAACTACGAAAACAACAAGAACAACAACAAAAAGAACAAGAACAGAAACTACAACAACAATAAAAAAAACACAATAATAAACAACAACAACAAAAACAATGAAAACTAAAACAACAAAAATACAACAACAAAAACTACAACAACAACAACAACAATAATAGCTAAGAACCATCTCAATCACATCAGCTTTCAAACAGAAAAAAAAAACATCAATATCAGTCCTTACGTTTGGGAACTACGACGCCTCTCTTTTCGCGTTCGGTGGTTAACAAAACCACAAAATAAATAATAGTACTAAAAAAACACGACAATAATGGACAACAAAGAAAATTGCTGGCCGCAAAAAACGACAGTAATGAAATTCCATACAACTTTGCTGGCGCTTATTCAAGCAGCGCGGCAAGGTCGACTTTGCCTAATGAAGGTTGTCGAAATAATGACCACATTACAAGCTTGTTTGAGTAAAGTAACTTAAAGTTTCCATTGTTTTCTTTAAATATTTCTACTATGTATTATTTCAATGAAATGTTTTTTCTGTTTGTTTGTTACTTGATTTAATTGTATACCCAATAGTTTCGTACGTATATCCATTGCTCTCATCTCAGCATCAGTTTCCAACTCAAATACCAATTTGCCCACATAACAATGACTCCATCTAAAATGAACATCAAAGTTCCTTTTCAATAGTTTGTTTGTCGTAAGAGGTTGTAACTTTTAAACTTTCGCGATTCGAACACATAGATATATATTTAAACGGGAATTAGTCGCGCTGAAAACTTAATTTATATTTACCTCGACGTTTATATCAAGTTGCATTGAAAGTTACGTAAATAATAATTAAGTTTAATAAATAAATAATAATAATAAATATATTCGGGACATTTCCACACCAATTATCTAGCCCCAAACAAGGATACCTTGTGCTATGGGCACTAGATAACGGATAAACATATATAGGTAAGAATATTACATCCATGACTCGGAAACAAACATTTCTGCTCATCACACAAATGATTGCACCTTGCAGGATTCGAACCCGCGACCGTACGATTTCGATCTCTAGCCACGAGACCAACCCTTATTCCTTATTATTCCTTATTTATGAATTGAAACCAAATTAAAGGTATATTACTGTTAATGATAACATTGAATTATAAATTCCAATTAAAGAAATATAAAGAATAATATTAGTTTTCAGCGCGATTAAGTCCCGTTTAAATATATAACCTATTATTTATTCTGTGATATAACTATGTCGTAAGAGGTACCTAGTGCTTTCCAATAGCCAAATGTAGGAACCGTGTCAGACCGGAGAAAGCGCGAAATTTCCAATAGCTCTGTCATTGGATATTGTCCCTCCATTACCCCCCCTCTTATCCACATAAAAGGGGAAGGGTGGGGATTTAACTTGCAATAAGCTGGTGAATTGTTTGCTCGGATGCGGCTGGTATAACGAAATTGAGGTTAGCGTCGTTGATGAGAGAGGCTGTTGCTCCATTATTGAGCTGGAGGTAAAGTTGATGAGAGAGGCTGTTGCTCCATTATTGAGCTGGAGGTAAAGTAAAAAAAAAAACTACTTTGACTCTTTATAAAGTCCATCATTTTTGTATTACATCACTGTCCTTTTTTAATCGCCTTCACAAAAGCAGGAGGTTTACAAGTCGACTGTATTTTTGTATTCCATCACTGTTCTTTTTTAATCGACTTCACAAAAGCAGGAGGTTTACAAGTCGACCGTATTTTTTGTATTTGTTTTGCCTCGTATCTCTAAAACTTCTAAACCGATTTGGATAAAATAAAAATATATTATATATATAATTGAAAGGGTAGGTTCCGATTAGGTCCATATTCTCAAAATTGGTTCAGTAGTTTTTTTATTGGGAGGATAAGAATGCAAGATTTCTGAACCTATTTTAATGATTTTTGGTTTATTTAATATCAATTTCATCAAGAATGGCTTAGTTTTTTTAATGTAAATCGATTTGATTTGGTGTTAATGTTCCTTATATTTTCGGGATTTCTAAATGGAAAAAGACGATTCTTTTTTACTTTAAAGAATAAACCTACAGTGTTGTAATGTATGAAATTCATCATAATTGGTTTAGTAGTGTATTACAATTTAATCTCACTGTCTAAGTATGTTTGGGACAAATCTTGCATGTGAATTTTGAACTATTTAACGGCGACATTTTGCAAACATTTGTAGTTCTGATGATAATACAATATTATGGTACACTTGAGCTGGTCTGATGATGGAGCCGGACTAATCACAGGTACTCAAAAACCAAATGATGATACCCCTTCGAGTTTGGGCTCATTTCATTTGTCTCAATGAGTTCTCTGATCTGAAGTTGTACTGGAGATGGCTTGTAAAAGCTTGCTTTAATATATATTTTAAAGCCATCAAGCTAACGTTTTCTTAAAGTGGCCTTAAGTATCTTAGCCAGCGTATACGAGTATATATACATATATTACCGTACCTTCCGATGTTTGCTTATACCACTCAAAACCAAGAAATAAAAAAACTATCAAAAAGAACGACAATTTTTTTCTCTTTTTTTTTTGTAAACAGACACTGAAAATAATAAAATCATTATAATTGAACCAGATTAATATTACTTATTAAAAATAAAAAATGTGATACTAATTCCTAAATACAACATAAGATTAGAGTATTTTTTCTGAGGGCACAATGGTTGAAAAATTCACTCGAAAGAAGAAGCCTGCTGCATATGTACCCCATCATTTACGAGTACAATATCACACCCGTAGTAGAGAACCGAACGTGATTAGCGTATAATCTATAGACATTACACTAGAAATCGGATCTGGCGTGAAGGGGAAATAAATAATAGTTTAAAAAAACTAAAAAACACGCTTTATATAGAAAACCAAACTAAAAAATAGAAAATAAATTTTAATAGTGTAAATAAGAAAAAAATGACTTATTTCAAAAAAATATGTTATAATATATATATAAAGCGTGTTTTTTTACTTTTTTTAAACTATTATTGATTTTCTATTATTATTATTTTTTTTCGAATTATTGCATTGTCATCGGTCTTTGACAGGTGTGCATAATTTGAATGAAATCTGACCGTTTAAAGTGGGTCAAAATAGCGTCCAAAGGAGTCGGTTACAAACATACAAACATACAAGTGAAGCTAATATAAAGCGTATAAAAAGAATGGCTTCTAACCGGGAACTCGATTGATACCTACCTTGTATTGGATTATACCTTCAGTCCCGGGAATTAACAGAATTCAACGTGTTTTACAACTACTTACCTATGTATTCCAATGTCATTACCGTACATGATCGGAGATGTGGAATCAATTACTATTATTCTGGCTAAGCCGGTGCTGTTTGTTACCATTTCCATCATACATCGCCATCAGCTTATCAGCAACTGTCTAATGGGCTCGGGAGTTCTGCCAGGGAGAGAATATGATTGAATGTATGATTTGCCGTCGAACAAAAAAGTAAATTGAAAACGTCGATTGTAAGAAAACCGGCATGATCAAAATCCACAATATTTTAAAGAGTTACATCCAAATGCACTGAATCAGCAGCTGGATTAACATTTTAGCAACGTATACAACATTTTAATAAATCGGCTTACCGATGATCGACGAACGGTCCTAACTATTAGTTTATTACCTCAGGGGATTTTAATATTGACTGTCCGTTTTTGTTCCATTATTTATTCCAGCATTACGTTCAATAGAGCGAAAAAATCCATTCACTTTTCATATTTTTCCACATCATTTTTGTTTTCCGTGAATTTCCGTTACGTGACGGTTTTCAGTGGGTTTTTTTATGTGAACTAGTCGGAATAGTAACTTATTCCGGATTTTCCGGTTATAGAATAATACGCCTGTGAGGGAAATGGAACGGATGTCCAATTTTTTGTTTTGTTGTTGCTAGGTATGTTATTTTTACCAGACTATAGCAAAGCAAAGAAGGATAATGAGTTCAACAGTCTATATTTATGTACTCGTATGCATCTATATATATTTGGATATGTGGATGTTCCCCATACGACAGGTCATATGGTTTGATTTTGTCAAGCGAGGTGTCAATCAATTCGTCTTTAGGTATCGAGTGTCATAGGCAATATTTTTCTACCCAACTACGGCAAGGGAAGTTAGGGTTAAGTGTTCAAACTTTAAAAACTTAGTTATTTTTTAACAAGCGAGGTATAAATCGAATCTTCGTCATAAGCTTCTTTTTTTTTCCCGTCTACGGCAAGGCAAAAGAAGGGTTATGTGTTCAAAATAAAAAATTGGTTCGATTTTGTCAAGCGAGATATCAATCGATTCGTCTTCATCGCGAGAGTGCTATTTTTTACCCGACCGTAGTCGGGTTTTAGTTTTTGAAGTTATTACTGGAAAGCAATATAAAACGCCTTATGTATTTTAAATAAATTCGCACCTTTTTTTTAACATCACTCGCGCGGGGCCTTTCTGAAAACCAGCGTCCAGTGTCTAGCACTGGACATTATTGCTGAGCACTGGCCCTTTTGGTACACTCGCGTAACTTATTCGTATAATGCACATGCTAATTTGTATTACTAGATACTTATTATATTTTTGTATATTTTATTTGTTGTGCCAATAAAATCTTTTTTCTTCTTCTTTTCTTCAATGAGGAAACGAGGCGGCCGATATGCGTGTTTTTTGTGTAAAATAATTTACACTCGAGAGCAATGAATCCGGGTCACTTAAAGAAACCTATAAATCTCGGAAACTAAGAATGCTAGATTAATGAAATAATTGTGTTCAATAGACAATTAAATACTCCTTAAATTAAGGTATTAAAACTTCTTAGTTATTGTAAAGTTATGTCATAAAAAAACAAATTTGAAAAAGGGAAACTTTCGAAGATGGAACTACGAAATTACTGCAGTTGATTTTGCTTTTGTTTCTAATCTGTCATTTAAGTGGGCATATAAATCATATTGATAGTGTTTGATATTTATTATTGGAGCTGTAATCATGTCGCTTACACCTGAAGAATGCACCAGGTAGATATTTATCGAACGTTCATGCAGCAAAAATAAAAAGTAATAATAACACAAAGCTACACCCCACATTCTCGTATGAATCAAATCTATCTCATTTTACCTCCAATATCAGTTCAACCCTCGTACCTGCGAAGCAAAAAATACATCATAACTTAATATTTCCTTCCCCGAGGGTAAATTAGAAAAGTTTGCTAAGTTATCGAGTGGAACCGAGATTTGGCCGGTTATCGTTTTAATAATGAGGATAATCTAGCACCCGCCGACGGGTGTTCAACTTAGTTCGGCTATATAAATAGGGGTTAGGGATGTGGGGTGATGCATTCGGCGGACTTCCGGACAAACTATTCAACACTAATTAATTCTTCTTATCGTGACATTGGTTCGACTCTAATTAAATAAAAGCTGCTGGTTAAGTTGCCAGGTCTAAAGCTCGTTGGGTTGCCTCATTTAGGTCTTCCGTCGTGCAGGCAGTCTGTCTTGAGTCTCCACAGAAAATTCATGCAGTTTGGAACTCATCTATTATCATCTCCCCATTTGGCCATATTATTCCTACAACGGCCGACATTGGTCCTGAGACGATTCAAGGATTTTCAAACCTTCCATTGCAGGTTATAGACAGTTGGAAGTTACTCTGCTGGCGGTATACACCGTGACATTGAATTCGAGGGTGCTCAGCTGCCCGTAGTCTAAACCTCGCGTTGGTTGGCTCCAAACTCTCCAAAACTTTTGTTTCATATAGAAAGCACTTACGGCTTTTCAATTTACTTTGTGATAGTGTGTGGCTGTAAAGTGGGTGTCGGTAATCATGTTCCTGTTTGTATTTTTCGACGGCACACGCGACATCCCGCCGTATTTCGGGTGGTGCTATGCCTGCCAGTGGGTATAGTAGGTGTACTAATTTATTAATGCTATCTAATGACTTTCCTTGTCTCGTGCACGAAAGAGGCCACGTTAAACTATCAGTCTCGATTGTTTTGATCGGCAGCAGTCGTAAGGCCCTCGGGCGCCTGGCAAACTCTGACAACAGAGGCCAGCACTACCTCATACGTTAGACCCTCGGGCACCTGACAAACTCTGACAACAGATGCCAGCACTACCTCATACGTTAGACCCTCGGGCACCTGACAAACTCTGACAACAGAGGCCAGCACTACCTCATACGTTAGACCCTCGGGCACCTGACAAACTGACAACAGAAGCCAGCACTACCTCATACGTTAGACCCTCGGGCACCTGACAAATTCGGACAACAGAGGCCAGCACTACCTCATACGATCGACCCTCGGGCACCTGACAAACTCTGACAACAGAGGCCAGCAGTACCTCATACAACAAGCAAGCACTCCGAAGCACAATTTGATTGGCAAAGGTAAAAGCTACCAGGTATTTTTTACTTTTTTATGTTTTTGCCCGACTTCGGCGAAGCAAGGGAAGGGTATAACAGTCTATGTATGTATGTATGTAAGTATGTGGGTATGTGTACGTTTCACCACAGCGTCGCCCCTATCGGTCCGATTTTGACAAGCGAGGTGTCAATCGATTTGTCTTCAGGTATAGTGTTTTAGGCTATATTTTATTAAATTACCCGACTACTAAGAAGCATAGGTATGTGTTCAAACTAAAAACTTGGTACGATTTTGACAAGCGAGGTATCAATCGATTCGTCTTTATCGCAAGAGTGTCATAGGCTATTTTTTACCGTTGTCGGATTTTAGTTTTTTAATTTATGCCTTAATTGCTAAGAATCTTATTCTTAAGATTTTAACGTTCTCGTGCTGGAAAACAGGCCTTAGGGAAAGAGAGAGACAGGGAATGTCCTTAATGTTTAGCGACATATTCTCGAAAGAAAGTGTATAGACATAGACATAGACATATATTTATTTTGACAAAAAAGCAATGAACACACAGGTAACGTTTATATTGAATATACATAATATGGTTTATATAATGTACAAAGTTTTTCAAATAATTTTAGCGTGTACTATGTAATTTCTAAATAATTGGCCGGATATTTATCGCATCTCTTGTAGAAACGTTTCATCTTTAACGAAATTAAAACCCATTCACGGCGTAATATTCCCATTTCGTTCGTAATGTAAAGGAAATTCCCACAGACTCCGTTACCGTGGCTAAAGGGAAAAATATTAATTACATCCTTTTAATTTCCGTTTTTTTTTTGTAGATACTCTCGTTTTAATATCTTTATTTCTCCGTCGGCGTTTGGGACGCCACCGCCAGCGCGGAGACTAAAGTCCTTCGGACGTTGGGACTAATTAAATTACCATGAAAGAAGTTAGAGTACAAACAAGTTTGTGTGTTTATTTTTGAGACTGCGCCCAGCAGTTTCAAGCGAGGCGATGCTAGCCTGTGATACCTTGTCTGACAATATTGTTAGTGCCTTTTTTGTGTTCCCATGTCCTATTTTACAATGGTGTAATCAGACTTCTCCATTTTGTCTTCGTCTTTCTCTGTATAGCTATACAGGTATATAGCTATACAGGTATATAGCTATACAGTTATATAGCTATACAGGTATATAGCTATACAGGTATATAGCTATACAGGTATATAGCTATACAGGTATATAGCTATACAGGTATATAGCTATTTTGCCGCAATACTGAAATAAAAAATAAGCATAGGCTTTAAGGCGCTATGGGCTCCAAATGTTTGTCCGGCGTGGTGCAGGGTAGGCAGGAGATGCATCTCGGGAACCGTTTTTTTTTTTTTATTACGGACTACGCAATCGTTTGACCACGATCTCACCTGATGGAAAGCGATGATGTGGTCGAAGGTGTAGCACGCTTGCCTAGTAGATACCTATTCACTCTTAACTTGAACACACCGGGGTTATAATTTACCGGAAACACTGACGAGGGCAGGGCATTACACTCCTTTGCAGTTCTTATAATAAATGAAGAAGCGTAACGCTTCGTTCTTGTGCGAGGTATTTCAACCATAAAAGGGTGGCGCTTTGCCGATCGTCTAGTCGTACGGTGATGGAAAGGTGATGAGGGAATCAGGTTGGGCAGTTCTTGTGCACACTCTCCATAGTGCAATCTGTAGAAAACCGCCAGGCTTTGAAGCTTACTCTTTACCAGAGTGTCATCCCCAATGAGCCTGATAGCACGTCTCTCAATTGAATCCAAAGACTCGAGCTGATACTTGGCAGAACCGATCAGCAAAGCTGATCGTCTAGTCGTACGGTGATGGAAAGGTGATGGGGGAATCAGGTTGTGCAGTTCTTGTGCACACGCTCCAAACTCTTGTTAATATTTTCAATTTAATTTAACTTCTTTATAATAATCTTACGATTTTTCAAACTAATTCCACATTAGTATTTGAATGTTTGTTGGGATTACACACATTTGGTTATTTTTTTAAATGTTCGATAGAAACTGAATGAAGTTGATTCATTCCATCGACGGGAACGTCAAAACTGAATGAAGATGATTCATTCCATCGACGGGAACGTCAAAACGGGTGGTTTTTAGGAAACTTTACGTTTTCTTTCTATCGGGCCTATTTTATTTAATCGTGTTTCGGTGACCACGGCCGGATAAAGTATTTTGTGAATATTTATTTAATCGTGTTTCGGTGACCACGGCCGGATAAAGTATTTTGTGAATATTTATTTAATCGTGTTTCGGTGACCACGGCCGGATAAAGTATTTTGTGAATATTTATTTAATCGTGTTTCGGTGACCACGGCCGGATAAAGTATTTTGTGAATATTTATTTAATCGTGTTTCGGTGACCACGGCCGGATAAAGTATTTTGTGAATATTTATTTAATCGTGTTTCGGTGACCACGGCCGGATAAAGTATTTTGTGAATATTTATTACACATAAAAAAATAAAGTCAATTAACCGTTTTCAAAGGTCTAGTTTTAAATATTCGTGAGGACGATTCGGCAAATTTGGATACCATTTCGTCTTAATGTTACTCGGGATGAAGAATTCTAACGATACCCCATACATCCAAATTTGTTCTGGCATTTATAAGTTATGGTGAAATAAAGAAACTCACATACATACATACTTAAATACATACATACAAAAATACATGATCCATAAAACATTACAGACGTTTTTTTGGGCAGTCGTGTAGAAAGTAATCTTCGCTTTTTTATTAATCGCCAGACGAGTGAGCTCGTTGTTTTTATTAATTGCCAGACGAGTGAGCTCGTTGTTTTTATTAATTGCCAGACGAGTGAGCTCGTTGTTTTTATTAATTGCCAGACGAGTGAGCTCGTTGTTTATCTGCTATTAAACGATTGCATTAAATTATTTAACTATCATTGCTCATTACCTCCGCAAGCAAGGTGAACACAACATGATGACACAGGGCGCTTCGTGACAAAAATCCTCTCAATACATGTTTCCTATTGTATTGCTGTACAGTGAAAACTGTGAGGCCACTGGAGTGGGACCCTTGAAAAGGAGGGACTGCGGACCTTGTTGACAGTTAATTTAATTTGCCCCTAGAATTATGCGGAAAGTGGAGTCCGCGGACAAGATGCTTTATCTATTTGTGTTTATGTGCGCCAGGCAGAGAGATTTGTGAGAAACAAGGACAAGACAAGTGTTCTTCCTGGGGGAGAGATAGATAAGTTATAAACAATGTGGAGGGGGCGAGGGGTACTACTTCGTTTGTTATTTAGTTTTATTATTTAATTTTTTGCTGCGTAAGATGCTAAATTAGGCGGATGATGTCCTATTAGAACCTCTAACAGTTGCAATCCTGCGTAAATAATATCTTGTAGACGTCGCAGAATACCACAATTTTTTTTATTGAAATCTATTAAACCGTTTTATATTTACGATTTTCCCGAGAGATTTTTCTTTTTTCCGGAATAAAAAGAATTATAATATTTTTGTACAGTACCTACAGTACCCAGTACATATTTTTTAAAGTTGATCATAGTTGTTTTGGTGTGAAAGTCGAGTAATCGACATTTTCATGTTTTCCTTTGGTAATTTTCCCTATTCCGGAATAAAAAGTACCATACGTTGGTCTCTGTTCAGTTGTTTTCAGTCCTACATACAAATTATTATCGTTTAGAAGACGAAGGAGGGAGCTCGCCCCGCTTCGCTCCTGCCTTCGTCTTCTAACCTATCACGGCCATGTCGGGTCACCACCAAAGGTTGTTGACTGAAATGTATCTGTGTTGCGGTAGCGATGTGTGGAGGTATATTTTCTAAACACGCCGCGCGAAATCTTGAATTCGAAAGTAGGTAAACTCGATTTCAGCTCGACCAGTGATAAATTTATTTCTTTGAAAACAGGCACATTAGGTAAAACTAACAAATTTACGTCAAAAAAATAGTACAGAATTGTTTTCTGTTTTTTAGTGTTTCTTCTTAATAATCTGAAATGGAATTATTGTGACCTATTTTTTTGTAACGATTTGGATAATTTTATAAAACATTGGCATCGTCGAGCACGTGTTTTTAATGATCAATGTCCCATGATATTACAAACAAGCGATCGTCTGTATATGTTTATCTACTTGTTTTCAAACAAAACTTGACGGCTCACTTCAGGAACATACAGGAGCCTTAAAAATATCAGGGAAAGTGTAAAAATAACGCATAAAATATGTAAATGCTTATAAATATCAAACAAAACATTCCTGGAAGCGCGTGATTTCGATCCACGTACCCCTGGATTACGGGCCTATCATGCTTCTACTGCATCACTCTGCTTTGTGGAGCGAAGGTCGAAATTAGGTAACATTTTATAAATGGATGTATTATTATATTACTTTGACATTAACATAACTTTGGACCCCTATCCCGCAAGAACCCTTTATTTTTTCGGGTTAAAAAATATTATTAATTTTAACACATATAACAAACTTTGACTGTGCCAAGTTACATCAAAATCCTTCCAGTAGTTTCAGCGTGATATGTGTTCTTTCAACCCCAATCCTGCGGGAACCCTTTTTTCGGGATAAAAAGTATTCTAAATGTTAATCAATAACATCAACTGTAACTGTAACGAGCTATTTTGGGTCAACCCAATAAAAACAATGCAAAAGTAGGTATAGCACCAATGCTCTTTATGTTTTTTCCAGATTTGCTATTTCGTTTCCATGGCAACCGTTCCTTACAGCGAGTAATCAATATTTTCGAAATTTCCCGTAGAAACTTTCAATTTTCCGGGATAAATATTATCTTATGTTTTATTCCGGGGTATAAGCTATCTCCATTCCTAATTTCATCAAAATCCGTCCAGCCGCTATCGCGTGAAAACTTCCTAAACAAACAAACAACCAAACGGACAACGTTTCGCTTTATATTTATGGGTAGAATTAGATGGGAAACAGCCAGCTGCTTATTTGATACATAGTTTGGGCGTTAGAGAGCCTTAAACAATTTTCACATCATCATCATGTCAGCCTTTAGAAGTCAGATGCTAAACATAAGCCTCCCTCAAAGAGCGCCATGACGAGCGATCTTGTGCCACCTCCATCCATTGACTTCCTGCGATGGCTAAATGTCGTCGGTCCATCGTGTGGGGAGGTCTCCCCACACTTCGCTTGCTTGTTCGTGGTCGCCATTCCAGAATCTTTACTCTCCAGCGGTTGTCAGCTCTGCGAACTATGTGGCATGTCCATTGCCATATCAACTTGAAAACTCTGAGAGCTATGTCGGTTACCTTGGTTCTTCTACGGATTTCTTCGTTTCGGATTCTATCACGTAGTGAAACTCCAAGCATAGCTCTCTCCATTGCACGCTGCGCAACTGTAAACTTGTGTATGAGACCAATAATTAGCGACCACGTCTCAGTGCCGTATGTCATCACTGGCAACACGCACTGAATATAAACTTTCGTTTTCAGGCTTTGCGGCATCTGTGACGGTAGTTTTCACTTATAGTGGGCATTTGTTCGTGTAAAGATCTTAAACAAGTCATAAATGCTGGTTATCCACCTGAGCTGTGCGATGCAGCAGAGCGATCGTGGTTGAGATATAACGTGGTATATACATTTGCACCATGATGTTCACCGTTAGAAGACAATACACCAGTTGTCAGATAAATACTTTAAAAATTGTGATAAAGAAGTATTTCATATGTAATAATTCCACGAAGACGCTGAACGAGATGATAACGTATCAATCACCTGTAAAGTAAGCAGTAAACAAACTTGGAATAATTAATTTATCTCATCAGCGACTCTACATCAACAAAAAGTTGCTAATCAACACAAAGACAGATGTGGGAGCAACTCCGCAACTTTTGCACTTCCGCTTTCGGTGTAGCGGAAGTCGTTTACCTAGAACGGAAATTATGGAATTTATCTACAGATATTCAGAAATAAAGTTTGATAATTTAACTTCTGCAATTTGAGATAGAGGTTCCTAAGCAAAATCTAATTTAGGGATCTTCTTCTTTGTTAACCTCCGAAAAAAGAGTGTTATAAGTTTAGGGTGTGTATCACTGTGTCACTGTGTGTATGTCTGTCTGTGGCATCGCAGCTCCCCATCGAATGCACCGATTTTGATGCGATTTTTTCTGCTGATGTGATCGAGATGGTTCTTAGATATACAGGGTATGGGAGGGAGGTGAGAAAAGGGGGGTGAGAATCGTAGCTTCCAAACGAATGGACCGATTTCGCTGCGGTTTTTATGTTTGAAAGCTGGGGTAAAAGAGATGGTTCTTAGCTGTAGTGGGGGGAAGGAGGGAAGGGGGTGAGAATCGTTGCTTCCAAACACATAACATTTGCCCTCAAACAGGAAAAAAATCCAAGCAAGCAAGCAAACAAAAGCAAGCAAAACAAGCTAAATCGGTCAATTCGTATTCTCACCCCCCTTACCTCAACCCCCCCTTACCTCACCCCCCCCCCCCCCCCCTTACCTAAACCCCCCAACCCCTTACCTCAACCCCCTTCATATAGCTAAGAACCATCTCGATAACATCAGTTTTCAAACATAAAAAACACATCTAAATCGGTCCATGCGTTTGGAAGCTACGATGCCACAGACAGACACACCCTCCCACACACACACACACACACACACACACACACACACACACACACACACACACACACGCATACACAGTGATACACACATACACAGTGATACACACATACACAGTGATACACACATACACAGTGATACACACACACACACACAGTGATACACACCCTAAACTTATAACACCCGTCATTATTAGATAGGTGCTCGCTAAGCAGGATTTACTGATGAAATCATAAAAGGTAACATATTGTTCAAACGTTAGTCTAGAAAATCATTTCCACGCAACCCCATTCAACTTCCGTTGGAAATAAATACGCCTCATCAATTGATGGGTGTTGTCTGGAAACGGTTTCCCATCTGTGGGATGCAGGAAGTAGGCAGGAAGCAGTGGGATCACTTCCGCGGGTAAAGGGTTTCTCATGCAGGATTCGGGAATAAAGGCAAGTGAAAAATTATTTCAATAGGTACCAGCATATTGGATGCTTCTGATCTTTAGGGAATAAAAGCAAGTGTTGCACGTGGTTTCTTTTGCTACGGAGCGTGTGAAATTATAAACGTATGCAACAAAGTGTAACGTATGCAACGCAGTTGTTCGCATATCCATGCCACTTCACTTGCACTCAGTGTGTGACACTGACTGACAAACTCAACGGGCTTTTTTCCACTGGCATGCCATGCCACCGGCGGCGTATTTACCTCCGTATGAAATTGCGCCAGCAGGCCATTTCCCACTGGCCAGTGGGAAATGGCGTTACTTGCGCATGCCCCCGGCTAGGCGGCTGCCGCCCGTCAGGTCTTTAAAAAGCCATTCCTAAAATATACGAGTATAAGGGAAACTAAAAAGTTTAAAATAATTTATAAAAAAAACAACTGCGAACAAAACTTACAAGAGGCAGACAAGCTTTAGATTCTTGATTTTGATATATAAGGTGCAGTCGGAGGTATCATGTATTTAATTTTGATATATAAGGTGCAGTCGGAGGTATCATGTATTTAATTCTTGATTTTGATATATAAGGTGCAGTCGGAGGTATCATGTATTTAATTCTTGATTTTGATATATAAGGTGCAGTCGGAGGTATCATGTATTTAATTCTTGATTTTGATATATAAGGTGCAGTCGGAGGTATCATGTATTTAATTCTTGATTTTGATATATAAGGTGCAGTCGGAGGTATCACGTATTTAATTTTTCCTTTGATGGAATCAGCTGGAACCTGGCGTGCTACTTACTCCACATACCTCCGACTGCACCTTATACCGACCGGTAGGTCTAGCGGCTAGCCTACTACGAAATCAAACGGTCGTGGGTTCGATTCCACAAGGTGCAATCCTTTGTGTGATGAGCATAAATGTTTGTTTTCGAGTTATGGATGTAATATTCGTGTCTATGTATGTTTATCCGTTATATAGTGCCCATAGCACAGGGCATCCTAGTTTGGGGCTAAGTAATTGATGTGAATTGTCCCAAATATTATTTATTTATTTATATTCAAAATCAAGAATCTAGAGGTTGTTTGCCACTTTTTAGTTTTGTTCGCAGTCGCCATTTTTGTTTATTACAATAATTTATTTTTCTGTTTAGTACAAGTGAATTTGGCAATCAATCTCCGTATTTTGTATGGAATCGTTTTCCCAGGAAAGTCACCTACGATGTTAATTATATTTACATGAAGCAGATTTTTACGCATACATTTCTAACCATTATTTACCTTTCCTAATCCGAAACGCTTCGCTAATTCCAGCAAGTAAATAAACACGGCGAGAAGCCGACAAAAATCCCGTTTCCCGCACGTTTTCCCGGCGTGTTGTGGAAGTTTAATCAAACAAAGAGTGCGAATCGCCGCCGCCGCGACCGCGCGAGTTAAAACCTCTTCGCGTGATGGAAAAACTCTGCGGTCTGTAGGGCTTCGGGAGGTGGTGTTGCGGTTGTTCACGAGAGGACGTTACACGAAATAGTATTATTTGGTTAATAAACATATGATGGGATGGCAAATACTGGGTGTGCCAAGAATAGGTCGAATCGTGCTACGTAATGCTGCACTTTCGACAGCATTGTAATTTTTCATCAATTAATGAGTACGTGGAACGCTTTTTCGTTCGTTGTAGAAATAATTACAGCAATAAAACTTAACTGAAAAATTTTGGAACTCATATGAAAATATAGCATGTTGTCTCAAGTACATTATTCTGTTTCTGAAAAGGGTTACATAAATTAGTATTTAGGTGCTATAAAGATGCAGAAATTAAATATTGTAAAGCATCAGATAATGATTTTTAAACATTGCCTAAAGCATTGGCAGTGCTTGCCAATGCTTTAGGGTGCGCGTGACAATAAATGAGGATAATATTCAAAAATATTGAGACAGTCTCATTTGTATTACTCTCTACATTCTTGTAAGTTAAACCTGTAATAATATTGGTCATGGCTTCCGTTCTATAGCGGTAGAATTAGATTTACGTCGAGATTTTATTCAGCTAGCGAGAATTATTCACATCTGCGATCTGACAGCGAAAGTTAGATGAGTTCCGGGATGTGGGACCTACTCGTGAATAATTGGGAACAGGCGCTTGTTTGATTCGCGAACTCTCGCGAACTCATGTTATCCTGGTGTGTGCCAAACTCCGGTACATGTTTTCCTGGTGTCTCCGTACCATGTTTCCTTGACGCTGCGGTACGAGTTTCCGTGATCTCTTCAGATGTTACGTGCCTGTGTTTAGTGAACTTCCAGAGCGACATGTCCGCCAGGTTTTGAGTGTGTTGTTCTGATTTAATAATTCTGTTTGTGATGGAGCAAACTTATTTTAAATAAAAATCGAGTGAAAAGTTTTTGTTTTAAAACTCTACAGGAATATGGTAGATAAGTATTTTGTACAATAGTTATTTGTTATGCAAGGCTGCAAAGTGATTTTTTGGCGTGAGTACTTGTATTGATACCCGAGCAAGCGAAGGATTCTAGGATTTCAAATATAGAATCCTGAGCGTAGCGAGGGTTTCAAAAGTACGAGACGCCAAATAACTTTGCTGCCGTGCGCAACACAAAACTTTTCACCTCACTACAGCGAGGAAAATGCTAGGTGCAAGAAAAACAGCTAAAATAATATATTATATTAGTGTTTATAATAATAATAATAATAATAATAAATGGGCCGTCGCGGGATGCCTGGCAGACGTGTAAACATAGAGTCGAGAAGAGTCGAGTAGAGTCGAGTAAAGTTGAATAGAGTCAAGTAGACTCGATTAGAGTAGAATAGAATAGAACAGAGTAGAACAGAGCAGAACAGAGCAGAACAGAGTAGAACAGAGTAGAACAGAGTAGAACAGAGCAGAACAGAGCAGAACAGAGCAGAACAGAGCAGAACAGAGTAGAACACAGTAGAACAGAGTAGAACACAGTAGAACACCGTAGAACAGAGTAGAACACAGTAGAACAGAGTAGAATAGAGAAGAAAAGAATTGAAAATGAAAAGAGACGGATAGAGTCGAGTAGAGTGGAGTAGAGTTGATTAGAGTTGGTAGTGTCGAGTCTTACGTAGTATTTATATACTCTTTGGTGTCGAGTAGAGCCGAGCAGAGTCAAAAAGAGGCGAATAGAGACGAATAGAGTCAAGTAGAGTAGAATCGAATCGGATAATAATATAGTATAAATTAGTAATAAAGTATTTTCAGTGGATTGGCGCTATAGAAAATTATTGAATAGAAAGGTTCGAATTTTAAAAACTCTTTCCACGCTAGCGGGTAAAATGCATTTTTGCACTCAGATTTCGTATGATAAACAGAATCTTTCCGAGCTTGTGAGGTGAAAAAATATTTTTTCCATGTATATGTTATGACTCGGTAATCATTACGTCAAACAACACCAAATATTTCTAAGTGAGAAACTGGCCCATAAATTTGGCCCAGTTTACCTCTACTACTACTACTATGGCTTTACTGGGCCGCGGCCCAGAGGCGAGATTTCCCCTAAGCCAAAATTTTCACGAACAATGAAGAAAAACAAACAAAAAACAAACAACAAAAATACATCCTTGCAATTTACCCCCAAAGTAACAAGCTCGCAGGCGGGGCGGAGATCGCACGCAATTTCGCAGCGTGTTGGACCCTTGTCACCGCACGTGACGCGCACGCCACGTGACTCGCCCCTTGTGTGCGGAGAGGAAAGTTTGGGGCAGTCGGCAGGATCTAAGTTCTGTTACACCAACAAGTCAAATATAATTTAATTGGAAAATAGATCAGTCTATTAATAGAGAGTAATGTGAGAAACATTTCGGGTAAAGTCGTCGTGTCTGTAAGACCGAAACATGAACATGAGGCCGATGTGTGTTGTTTATCAAACCAGAGTATACTTTGGTCGTCGGCTAGCGACTAGTAAGGCAAGAATGTTGTATGTTTGAAAAGCCCCTGTTAGTGCTCATAATCTGGTCTATGTCTGATCGTGACATGCTAATAAATAAAACGCAGAAGAAATTTTATTTGAATTTTTGCTTTGTATAATTATTATTATGCGTTCCCTGTTTTAAAGAAAAAAAAAACTTTAACAAGCGCTGAACAATATACCATGGTACAAAAACTTTAACAAGCGCTGAACAATATACCATGGTACAAAAACTTTAACAAGCGCTGAACAATATACCATGGTACAAAAACTTTAACAAGCGCTGAACAATATACCATGGTACAAAAACTTTAACAAGCGCTGAACAATATACCATGGTACAAAAACTTTAACAAGCGCTAAACAATATACCATGGTACAAAAATCGATTTCAAATGCATTATAAACTAACAAAAACAACTCATCAAATTTTGATGCAATTTATATGGGGCCAACATGGAGGTATATTCTTTCAAATATACAAATAATTGAAGGAGAAACAGGTGAATACAAAAAAAAAATAGTCAAACATAGGCCCTCCTCCTTTTGTGAAGTCGATTAAACACAAAGACCACTTGTTCAGAATATAAAAAGAAAAAAAAACACACCAAATGAAAATTGTCGACTCAATGTAACGCGCCAACATCACAGGGTAACTTTAGTACAAGTACCCAGACTTATTCACTTCGTATTCTGAACACCATTTTGTAATACCAATGTAACGCGCCAACATCACAGGGTAACTTTAGTACAAGTACCCAGACTTATTCACTTCGTATTCTGAACACCATTTTGTATTACCAAAGTAAGCTTAGCACCTGAGACCTAACTTGCTTCATTCACGTCTAAAAGGGCTCTAGGGCGGGCGTGAATGTTGAGGGCGTCTTTAGAAAGTCTTGACACTGGTTTGACCTTAGGGTAGTAGCATTCATTACACATAATATGCCTTTGACGAGATTGTGGACTTGCTTCGAAGGTGGTTTAACTATTAATTGCTTAGTAGATACAACATACGTACATATTCCTGTCCTAATATATAGCAAAGTCTGGGCGTTATAATGTTTCGCATAAAATATGGACGATGTTTCTGCAAAGAAACTTCAATTTTCCCAGTTTATAATTCGATGATAGAATCTGATGATGCAGCAGCACTAGTCACGTATCTAGTTAGAATAGTAGGTATACTCGTATGTGTAAATCTTGACAGGAAGTACTTTATTATAAGTACTAGATGTGCCCGCGTGGTATTTTTTCTGGGGAAAGGTATCCATTGTGATGTTCCAGAACCAAAAGTACCTATAAAGTACAATAACCAAATTTTGTTTAAGATCGATTCATCGGATAAGATACAAAGTACACCAGATTTTAAGTCAAACGTTTAGCTCGTATCTAACAGTCATTGCAGTCGCATCACAATTTGTCTAATAGTTTTTACGTGATACGTTACAAACAGACACCTTCTTAAAAAAAACTTGTTCAGTAGTATTTTAAGTCTCCTATTTATTTAACTTTATTATCATTTTTGTGCAGAATTTTGCTAATTACTGCTTTATCTACACAAATATTATAAAGAGTTTGAGATTTGTTTGTAAAGGATAAACTCGAAAAAAAAACATCACTGATTTAAAATAAATACTTTCACCTTATAGCGTACTTTCACCTGCATTACCAGCGTGTATTTTATTTTTCAAAAACATAGAGATCCCTACGAAAATTTAAATAATGTAACCCAAGGATCAAACATTTGCCTATAAAAGTCATTATGAAGGTGTCCGCTGCGAAAACTATTGATAATACATAAAATAATGTAATAAGTACATGTTTATAGCACTCATCATTACCCACACAAAAGTCACAAAAAGTGACTTAACTATAACAGTATGTCTAACTATTATAGTTAAGTCACAATAACCGTTATTTGTTGAAATATGTTAATCAAACAACGGATAGAATCGAAAGATGATGACATTCGTATCATGATTAATATCTTTATTCAACTAAATAGTTTCATAATCAAGTTCGATTATGTACATGTAAATTCCTCCTTTTAATTATTCGAATCTGACCTTTCATTTCGAAGTAAAAAATTGCTAAAATTAACAATAATGCCGCGATGTGCGCGCTACCCATGCGAAGCCGAAGCCGGGGCGAGTCGCTAGTTATTATAAGTATTTAATTAACAATAATGCCGCGATGTGCGCGCTACCCATGCGAAGCCGGGGCGAGTCGCTAGTTATTATAAGTATAAAATTAACAATAATGCCGCGATGTGCGCGCTACCCATGCGAAGCCGAAGCCGGGGCGAGTCGCTAGTTATTATAAGTATTTAATTAACAATAATGCCGCGATGTGCGCGCTACCCATGCGAAGCCGGGGCGAGTCGCTAGTTATTATAAGTATTTAATTAACAATAATGCCGCGATGTGCGCGCTACCCATGCGAAGCCGGGGCGAGTCGCTAGTTATTATAAGTATTTAATTAACAATAATGCCGCGATGTGCGCGCTACCCATGCGAAGCCGGGGCGAGTCGCTAGTTATTATAAGTATTTAATTAACAATAATGCCGCGATGTGCGCGCTACCCATGCGAAGCCGGGGCGAGTCGCTAGTTATTATAAGTATAAAATTAACAATAATGCCGCGATGTGCGCGCTACCCATGCGAAGCCGAAGCCGGGGCGAGTCGCTAGTTATTATAAGTATTTAATTAACAATAATGCCGCGATGTGCGCGCTACCCATGCGAAGCCGGGGCGAGTCGCTAGTTATTATAAGTATAAAATTAACAATAATGCCGCGATGTGCGCGCTACCCATGCGAAGCCGAAGCCGGGGCGAGTCGCTAGTTATTATAAGTATTTAATTAACAATAATGCCGCGATGTGCGCGCTACCCATGCGAAGCCGGGGCGAGTCGCTAGTTATTATAAGTATTTAATTAACAATAATGCCGCGATGTGCGCGCTACCCATGCGAAGCCGGGGCGAGTCGCTAGTTATTATAAGTATTTAATTAACAATAATGCCGCGATGTGCGCGCTACCCATGCGAAGCCGGGGCGAGTCGCTAGTTATTATAAGTATTTAATTAACAATAATGCCGCGATGTGCGCGCTACCCATGCGAAGCCGGGGCGAGTCGCTAGTTATTATAAGTATAAAATTAACAATAATGCCGCGATGTGCGCGCTACCCATGCGAAGCCGAAGCCGGGGCGAGTCGCTAGTTATTATAAGTATAAAATTAACAATAATGCCGCGATGTGCGCGCTACCCATGCGAAGCCGGGGCGAGTCGCTAGTTATTATAAGTATTTAATTAACAATAATGCCGCGATGTGCGCGCTACCCATGCGAAGCCGGGGCGAGTCGCTAGTTATTATAAGTATAAAATTAACAATAATGCCGCGATGTGCGCGCTACCCATGCGAAGCCGAAGCCGGGGCGAGTCGCTAGTTATTATAAGTATTTAATTAACAATAATGCCGCGATGTGCGCGCTACCCATGCGAAGCCGGGGCGAGTCGCTAGTTATTATAAGTATTTAATTAACAATAATGCCGCGATGTGCGCGCTACCCATGCGAAGCCGAAGCCGGGGCGAGTCGCTAGTTATTATAAGTATTTAATTAACAATAATGCCGCGATGTGCGCGCTACCCATGCGAAGCCGGGGCGAGTCGCTAGTTATTATAAGTATAAAATTAACAATAATGCCGCGATGTGCGCGCTACCCATGCGAAGCCGAAGCCGGGGCGAGTCGCTAGTTATTATAAGTATTTAATTAACAATAATGCCGCGATGTGCGCGCTACCCATGCGAAGCCGGGGCGAGTCGCTAGTTATTATAAGTATTTAATTAACAATAATGCCGCGATGTGCGCGCTACCCATGCGAAGCCGGGGCGAGTCGCTAGTTATTATAAGTATTTAATTAACAATAATGCCGCGATGTGCGCGCTACCCATGCGAAGCCGGGGCGAGTCGCTAGTTATTATAAGTATTTAATTAACAATAATGCCGCGATGTGCGCGCTACCCATGCGAAGCCGGGGCGAGTCGCTAGTTATTATAAGTATAAAATTAACAATAATGCCGCGATGTGCGCGCTACCCATGCGAAGCCGAAGCCGGGGCGAGTCGCTAGTTATTATAAGTATTTAATTAACAATAATGCCGCGATGTGCGCGCTACCCATGCGAAGCCGGGGCGAGTCGCTAGTTATTATAAGTATAAAATTAACAATAATGCCGCGATGTGCGCGCTACCCATGCGAAGCCGGGGCGAGTCGCTAGTTATTATAAGTATAAAATTAACAATAATGCCGCGATGTGCGCGCTACCCATGCGAAGCCGAAGCCGGGGCGAGTCGCTAGTTATTATAAGTATTTAATTAACAATAATGCCGCGATGTGCGCGCTACCCATGCGAAGCCGGGGCGAGTCGCTAGTTATTATAAGTATTTAATTAACAATAATGCCGCGATGTGCGCGCTACCCATGCGAAGCCGAAGCCGGGGCGAGTCGCTAGTTATTATAAGTATAAAATAGATAGAAGACATAGACATTCAAATAATTTGAATTGATTAGAATACCGAATTAAACCCAGAAATTGTCCAGGCTACAGTGTCGACCACTTCGGCACCAGCGATGCTCTTGAGTTTGCTCAGCCGGGAACATTGCCAGTGCTCAAGTTGAAACCCATTCCACGTGTTCCATTCTCATTGAAAGTAAAAATCTGCAGCAAACAAAAAAGAAACCGTTAACTTCCCCCGCAGTTACATATTGCGACCATCCATCAGTTCCCCGGTTCCCAGAGCTCTGATTACAAAGATTTTATTAATGGCGTCGCATTTCTTTATTTTATGGTTGTCGAATTAATAAGGCGCCCTTTACAGCTCGTTGCTACGGCTCTTTTTCATTTTCCCTTCGTGTTTACTACTTTTTTATTATGAGTCTTAGACGGAGAGCTAGCCTAGTCAAGACACTGTCAATGTTTTTTTTTGTATTACCCTATCTGTCACGTTCGTGAATGCAAGAATCTGAAAATCTTTCTCCGCTTGTTCTCCACACTCTTACACGTCGATGGTCACTAAAAAACTTCACCTTACACTCATCCATGAAAAGCACAAAATTATGGTATCTTATATGAAACCCTGCGGAGTTACATAGAAACAATAAGACAATCAACCGATTATCACTTGCATGTGTTCTGCCTCCGAATTATGGTATCTTATATGAAATCCTGCGGAGTTACATAGAAACAATAAGACAATCAACCGATTATCACTTGCATGTGTTCTGCCGAATTTGACTAGAATATCCAACTTGTTAGTTGCTACGCTGCAAATGTTTTTATTTACTGAATTGTCGTTCTATCGTATTCGTAAGCTACGATTGTTCAAACGTGACGTAAACCATCTCATCGAATCATCAACCTTTAGACCCTTTCATTTCAGTAGTGTAGTATAATGAAGGCAAACGAAATGAACCCAAGAACAAAGAGCAAAAATAGAGACAATAAGAAAAGTGTATTAGCATTTACCCTACTTAGCAGTCTAGGTTAAAGTTAAATTACTTATTAAGTATTATTACTATTAGCCTGTACGGATAGAACAGGCCTCCCAACATGACTTCGAGACATTGCGATCTAAAGAAATATTTAGCCAGTCGTTATTAAAGAGTTCAAGATCGTCCCTCCATTTTTTTCGAGGTCTGCCGCAACGTCGCCTCGTTGTATTAGGCAGGGCTCCACTTAATGGCGATTTTGGCCCACAGCTCATCCGGCGTGTGGCAGACGTGCCCAGCCTACTCGATCAGTTAACTTAACACCTAGTATGCTACACTCTTTTGCTCTCTGGCAAACCATGGGCTTGAACTTTTGGATGATTGTCAAAGACCATGTCTGGGAGCCGTTAGTCAGGATGGGAAGGATAAGTACACATGTCTATGAGTTTCCGCTTCAGTAACATTGGAAGGTTTCCCATCATCACATGATAAAAAATCCTTTGACACAGATCTTCTCTCAGAGAGTGAGAGAGAGAGAGAGAGAGAGAGAGGTGACGATGGGCCATGATCTACCACAATAGCCCGGTACTGGTTGACGGATGACACATGTACTTGTTTTTTTTTTTCACTATTACATGTCGGTTTCCGCACGATGTTTTTCTTTCACCGTTTTTGAGTGGTTGCATCGAAATCCAGTGCTAAAAAACGGCCAGTTCTGAGGTATTCAAGTAGGTATTAGCTATTAAACTTTTTATCACTCGACCACCACCGCTCTTTAAAAATGGTTACCTACGTAAATCATGCAGATATACAGGCTGAATTTTTCAAGTGGGCGTGGTTGGCTAGATCAGAAGCTATGAGGAATAGCGAAAAGTACTCAAAGAAGTCTCGGGCCCGATTTTGATGAAAACTAAAACTGCATCATTGGATTTTTCAAAAAAAAACAATATTCCTAGGCAGGAATCGAACACGTTGATTTTGGAAAAAAAACACACACTGTATTATTACACCATTCGATAGTGTCGCTAATAAGTATTGAATTCTGTGAAGAAATGACATACGGCAAACTTAAGGAAAGAGCTCATTTTTAACGAAAATAGTTAAACCATAACTGATTAATTGTTCAAAATGATGACCGTTGTTTTCAATACATCGAACCCAGCTAGGATTCCACGACTCAAGGATTGTACTGCATTCAGTATTAAAATATTATTGATTCCGCTTAGAATATTTTCCAAAGTTCGTTTCAAGTCATCAATTGCATTATACGTGTCTTTGTAGATTTCGTTTTTTACATACCCCCAGAGAAAATAATCTAAGGGGGTAAGATCCGGTGACCTCGCTGGCCACGGCACAGGACCATAAATTGCGATAAAATGTTCACCAAACTGCTGAATCAACATCTTTTTTACTATACGACTAATAATACGAAACAGTACGCAAACAGTTAGTAATAATCAACGAAACGTGGAACAAAATCTAAATTATTGGCACCAATTTACTCTACGTTCTAATTTCAATTGTTTACATTTTTTCTTTTATTCTGGCCTTTAACCGCGAAGACATAATAAAAATTTGAAATTAGAACATAATGTTGTGAAGATGACCGCGCTGCGGGTCTGTGTTGAGAAAAATATTGAGCATCATTTCGGACAAGGAACAGGTAATGCAGGTATGAATTAAAACAGTACTTTAAAATATGAATCAGTTTATTAAAATACAACATTTTCCTTAAGTTTGCCGTATGTCATTTCTTCCCAGAATTCAATCCTTATTAGCGACACTATCGAATGGTGTAATAATACAGTATGAGTTTTTTTTTCCAAAATCAACGTGTTCAATTCCTGCCTCGGAATATTGTTTTTTTTTTTCAAAAATCCTAAGATGCAGTTTTAGTTTTTTATCAAAATTGAGCCCCGAGTCTCCTATGAGTACTTTTCGCTATTCCTCATAGTTTCTGATTTAGCCATACACGCCCACTTGAAAAATTCATTCTGTATATTATGCACCAAAATCCTCGTACTACTAAAATTAATAAAATAAGTATTTTCAACTTATAGAAAATATAAAGATTTTTATTGTTTAAATAAATAAAAAATATGAGGCCTATTTAGCCACTAAATCGTAAACACAGAAACAACTTCAATAGACACGTTCCTGTCTCCTATACTATGTTGGTATATGGGTCCCAAAGGCCGGGGTCGTTCGGACCCCACTCTTCAATTTGCCGGCTTACAAGCGAAGGTATTAATTTAAATTCGGCCTCCGCCACTGGCGTTGATGAAATTGTGTCCTGTTTCGGAGGTGTCCTGCTTTAATGGATTTAGAAGCCAGTAGAACAACCAACAATCTTATATTCAATGACAATAAAATTTAATATTTTCACAAGCGTCTATCTTGTCTAGATTTTAAACCTAGCCTAGCTTTTAATTTAACTCTGTTTAAGTTTTTATCAGAATGTCCAGTCTTAATGTACACAGTCTGTACAAGAGGCGTGTATGCCTAAGTCCACGTCTCCACGTAAGTTTCCCAGGCGCATACCTTCCGCACTGCGCCACTGTTACGTGATGCTGTTACCCTGGTAAACGTGGATCTGTTTGGAATTCGAGCGGCCCCTGATAGAAAAATTGCGAAATTCTGTTTGAATATTTTAAATGCTGTCGCCCTGCTAAAATATTTTATAAAATGTTCCTGGTGCAGTTTTCAATCGTGGGACACTTGACAAAGCTTAATTTGTTGACTAGCTGCATATTTGACTAACCTTATTTTTCAGACTTGCAGCGTGTAAGTGGCTCTGTGAGCCGTAAACCTCGCGGGTACAAACTTTTTTGCAAACAATCTAGCGGTGCACAGTAGCGCCATCTAGTTACCTTATTGTAAAACTGACATTAATAACCAAGGTGCTCCATCAATCTCTACCCAGTAGGTAAAGGGCTGATTCCACTGTTAGAAACCTAAAAGTGAGCATTTACTGCATTTTGAGGAGCTGTTCTGATCATCACGCCGAAGATCCTCATCAGATCTTGACCAAATTTTTATGAGACCAACTGAAAGTTACTACCTTTCAAATAAAAAAAGAAAGATCTAAATCGAATCTAATAAGGCGGAGATATTCAGTAGCCCCCTTTTTGCCCCTTTTTGAAGGAAGTACTCCCCCATCCCTCAATCAAACCCGATGACTAAAAAAACAAAAATTCGTTTAACCTGTATACCAAGTTTCGTCTAGATCGGTTGAGAAATGCGACCTGTAGAGGAGAACAGAGATCCGGGCAGCGGACAGCCGGACATACGAAAGCATTTTTGCCCAAGCCATAGGCCTCCCCCAAAAAGCGCTACGTTACTACAATTTATACCTAAATCAATAAACATATTACTTAAATAAATTGTCTGTTTCTGTCGTTATGTCAAAATAATATCCTTTAAAAATGAAAAAACTAACATGGTTGTTTTTATTTCCAGGTAAGCAATCGGACGATCAGAAATGGCAAGTGTGAATAAAAAATGGGCCATCGCGGGACGCCTAGCAGATGTGTAAACATAAGAAAAATATATAAATGGGCCATCGCGGGACGCCTAGAAGATGTGTAAACATAAGATAAATGTATAAATGGGCCATCGCGGGACGCCTAGGAGATGTGTAAACATAAGAAAAATGTATAAATGGGCCATCGCGGGACGCCTAGGAGATGTGTAAACTTAAGAAAAATGTATAAATGGGCCATCGCGGGACGCCTAGGAGATGTGTAAACATAAGAAAAAAATATAAATGGGCCATCGCGGGACGCCTAGGAGATGTGTAAACATAAGAAAAATATATAAAAAAAAGCTTTAAAGATCATCTTTCTTTTCTTTTTTGAATACTTTGTCACTTTTTACTTTTCCATATTTTTTTTGTTTTTTTGTTTTGTTTTTAATTGCGTTGTCATCGATTTGTAACCTACCCTGAAAGTTTCAGCCGGATAGGTGAACGGCAAGTACTCGAAATTTGAATTACAAGATTCCGGGCCAGACAGAAATACATAGATAGATACATACATAATTCGCACTGAATCACAAATATTCATTTGATCTATACTAACTTTTCACCTATTACCATAAGCGTGAGGACTTCTTTCGAGTACAGGTCTTTAGTAAAAGATTATGTGAAGGCTTATAACTTGAATATGGCCGAACTGAGGCGGAACGAGCCGACGAGCCATGAGCGATCGCGTCGCGGAAAGCTCGCAGCGCGGAACCGCTCGATCGCCACGCCAACAGTCGGCGTTACCTTATTTATTCGTAGGCGTTATCCCCGTATCGCGCCATTCATCATCATCCTCATCATTTAAGCCTTTAGCAGTCCACTGCTGAACGCCACGACGAACGGTCTTGTGCCGCTTCCATCCACCGACTCCCTGCGATGGCTACAATGTCGTCCGTCCATCGTGTGGGGGGTCTCCCTACACTTCGCTTGCTTGTTCGTGGTCGCCATTCCAGAACCTTTATTCCCCAGCGTTATCGGCTCTGCGAACTATATGGCCTGCCCATTGCCATTGCAAATTCTGAGAGCTATGTCGATAATCTTGGTTCTTCTACGGATTTCCTCGATACGGATCTTATCACGTAGTGAAACTCCAAGCATAGCTCTCTCCATTGCACGCTGCGTGACAAAGAGCTTATGCAAAAAAAAAAAGTTTAAGACCAATAGTTAGCGACCACGTCTCAGTGTCGTATGTCATCACTGGCAACACGCACTGATTATAAACTTTCGTCTTGAGGCTCTGCGGTATCTGTGACGAGAAGATGTATCGTAATTTCCCGAACTCTGCCCATCCGAGTTGGATTCGTCGGTTGACCTCTTTGTCGAAGTTAGATCTACCCGGTTGGATCGTCTGACCCAAGTAGACATAGTGATCAACAGCTTCTATTATATCGTTCCCAACATAGACGGGTGCGACATGGGCATTTGACATGATGTTCGTCTTACATCCATGTTCATTTTAAGACCCACCTGTTGAGAAACAATATTGGGGTCACTGAGCATTGTGCTTAGGTCTTCCAGGGTTTCTGCCATGATGACTATATCATCAGCAAATTGAAGGTGAGTGATTCATTCGCCCTTGATGTTAATATCATATCCGTTCCAGTTCAGAAGCTAAGCTTGAATATATCTTCCAGTGCAGAGGTGAACAGTTTCGGAGAAATAACGTCTCCCTGTCTCACCCCTTTTTGAAGCTGGATAGAATTCGTGCACCGATCCTGAAGACGGACAGTCATGGTGGCATTGCTGTACAAACACTTCAACACTTTGATGTACCGGTAGTCAATCTGGCACCGCTGTAATGACTGTAGCACTGCCCAGGTCTCGACTGAATCAAAGGCTTTCTTGCAAGTTCACAAACGCTTGACATAATGGCCGATTATACCCTTCGGTCTTCTGTATAATCTGCCGGAGCGTATGGATGTGGTCTACGGTGCTAAAGCCCTTCCGGAATCCAGCTTGTTCGCGCCATTAGATGTTTACAAATCAAAAAATGCGTCCTATAACGCAATGTAGATAAATATTATGCAATAAAAGTACCAGGACAACAAATAACGTAAGAAGTTGCTTTTGCAATTTGGCAACCCCGTGGAGCAACACTTTGAGGGGTCGAGATACTTCTAACACACAGATTACGTCACAGCTACTACGGCTGTTGTCACGTACCCAGACGAGTAGCAGTAACTCATATTATAGAAAAGATTATACGCCAAATTAATAGGTGTCACAGATTAAATTTCATGCGTGAAATACATTTGATATTTATTCGTTCACTTTCGATTTAAAAATGCCACTCATAATGAGTTCGTAAACGATGCAATATTTCTGGTAATTTTTATTTGCTGAAATCTATAAACCCACGTAGTACCTGCTGTTTAATCGCAGCAATCCCCGCCCTTCTCTATTACAAACTGATAACATCGTTGCGGCACCCCGTCGCGACCTATTCCAGCCCCTGAGCGATTCTCTGCGGCCTACGGACTTCGCCAAATTGCGAATGCATGCTCTTTACGTGTTATGTCGTCCTGATACATTTATTGCGTATTTTGCTCACAATCAAAGATTTAAAAATAATATCCCGCTAAGATTATGACCGGGCCTAATAATGATTTTCTAATTAAGCTTGAATCTCGCTTCAAACTGAAATGTTAATCAACTGATGTAGGTGTATGTAGATAGGTAACTATGTTAAAACCTGCTGCTGTTTAAATATTCCTTTACAAGTAAAAAATGCATTAAATTGTTAGTTTCGTTATGTTACGTCTTTATGACGACCGCACCATAATTCCATCATGAATTGCATATTGAGTACATTCGCTTTATCGCCCAAGAGACACGCGCAGATTAGCAACCAGTCACCAGTGCGTAATGGTTCCGTGATTGGATTGCCGCCTCCTCGCCGCTCCTGCTCGCCTGGTATCTATTGAGTTAATTTACTGGGCACGATCGAGCGTTATCCTTGAGTAGTCCTCGAGCTATGAGGCCTTGCTTGGATGCTTTTAGACAATAATTGAAATATGAGGAAGACATGGTTTATTAGAGATATTTTTGCGTTTGTCTTAATTATATCTGGTGAGCCGTTAATTACAGAACATAATCTGGTACATTGAAGTTGTTGCATGATTTTCTTGAGTAAAACAGCAATCATGCTTTATTTTCAACCGCATCGATACTTTTTTAGATACCGGACACAACCGCATCCCTGCACTGAAAAAAAAACACGCAAATGTACCTACCTCAGTCAGTAAGTAAAGGCTATACATATTCTATGACCCAAGCTCAGTTCACGCAGAAAACATTTTAGCAAAATAAATAAGGGTATGGTTACTTTACCCTTGTTTCATGGACATATTAATCCGGCCGATGAATGGCAGGCCGCGATTCGGACGCTCGGATGAAATATACCCGGATGGAATTTACGTGGATGAAAATATACCCGCGAGGAATTTGCCTATTACTAGCCGTAAGGCGGGCTTGTTTTTAGAGTAAATACAGGCGTCAAGAGACTTCATGTGGCTACAGTTCAAGGCTTACTCGCGCATGATTCTGCTCGACTCTGTTTTTGACTCTGACTGAAGTAAGTGAACGTCGCCTTTAGCGCGGATGCGAGCGACTGTGAAGACTTGCTCACGCACTCAGCGAGATCGACGTGAGCATTATTTATTTATCCAAAGAAAACAAAAACGACAGTGAAAAGAAAAGTGTCAGGAAAGCGCAGTTGTAAAGGTACTGATAAACCCGAGCATTCGCTGGGTTTTTTTTTCTCGATCTGAACAAACAATAGAGCCAATCGTCGGTACTCACATCATGCTCAGCGGAACAATGAAAATTGCTCGGCTTTCCAAAAAGCTCGAATCAAAGTTTTTCTGATTTCAGAAGGGCATATTGAAACTACCTAACGAAATACTGTTATTAATTTACATATGTTCATACAAATAAAAATTTCATTTCATTAGAATGCTCGTTAGAACGGTTCTGTTTATTTCATGTGAGCTTTTACCTGTCATGCAACATTCGCTGGAATGTTCATTACAAGTGAACGCTCAAGTTCAAGCGAATCTTCACACATCTCGTATCTAAAGAGTTACATCATTTACCCCTCGAATGTGTGATTTGACCATTTTGCAAGTGTAGAGGACGAATAAGATCGTTCTAACACTGAGTGTGAGGACAAGATTTACAAAGCGGGTGAATCCACTTTTGACCGCATTGTTCTGATCTGATAAGGAGCGCAAAACGAAAGCATATTCCAAGACGCAAATGCTACCGGAAAAAGTACTCTATAAGAAAATCCAACGGGTAAAAATACACCCGGATAAAATCCACCGGTTGTTCACCCGGTTATTCTCGATGTTAATCTGGCAGAAATTGCCAAATTACCTGCCGGAAAGATACGGCGGCGGATATTGAAGCAAGGCGGAATTAAATTCCTAATAGAGGCATTTGTCATGTTCGCTACAGAGTCTCATTTTTTCCAAATGAATCTTTGAAAGATAAATTGGAGTATTTTTTTATTTGTACATTTTTAGCAGAAGAAAATTTTGATCTATTTGTAATATTGAAGAAAGTAATATTTTTTGGAAATGAGATAGGACTGGATTAAATATGATGAGTATAAGTGTATATAATACAAATTACACAACAAAAGTGTACTGTGAGGAACACTGCGGAGCAAAGGCCTCCTCTCTTATCTATATCCAATGTTTCCGGTCTATTGGTTTAGTTTGTTACCCGACTGCTAAGGGTTACGTGTTGGGTTGTATGTATGTATGTTTGTTTGTTTGTACGTTTCTTAGGCGCGTGCTACAGAAGCCGATTATGGGCTTGATGGATTTTGATAAATGGAGTATCATTCGATTCGTCTTCACCACGAGAGTGCTATACTAAAGGACTATACTGAAGCTACACTGGTGCTATACTGAGGTGTCAAGAAAACTGACGGAACAAAAAATGACCAAAACCTTTCAAATGTGGCATTACAATGAAAGTCTGCCTGAAAAGATCATTCCAAAAATATGTAAGGATAACAATATAAAAAAGAAAAAATGTATTATAAAAAAACAAAATACCCGACTTCGAACAAAAGTAAAGGAGGCAAATATCACTACCAGTTACTAAACTCCATTGCGGTTATGTAAAGTGTGCATTAAAATATTGGGTATATACAGGCTGGAATTTAAAGGCGGTCGGTGGAGGGAAAGTACTTTAAATTACCCTTAAACCTTTAAATTACTCAATATTTCCTCTGAACTTCAAATCTCTAGGTTATTTAGCATAGGCTGTGTGTTATATGTCAGTCAGTCTGTCTGACTGTGTTACAGTTCGTTTTACAGGCATATAAGATTAATCATTTAAAGATTATGTTGTCAACTGTACTAAATCCATTCCGATTTTTAGGATACTAAACCAGTAAATTATTATTTTTTAAATTCATTAACTCGTCCCATTGGGACGAGTGTCTTGTGGGACGAGTCGCTGAACTAGCCCTTTAAATATTGATGATAGCGAATTTTTCTCATAGGAAATATTCCTTTATTAAAATGTATTTATTATAACTGCCATCAAAGATTTTTATATCATAAACTTCCATTAATTTAAGACACAATGTTTCTTTCACAAACATATGATCCTCATAATTGATCCTGTCTGTTGATGACATAAAATTGCACGATAAAGTTTTGGCGTTCTTATTGGTTTGATTCCCGGCTGAAACAAGCAAGTTTTCAAAAATGTTTGATTGCAGTTATAATCAATTTTAAAAATAATGGAATGTTACCTTTGAGTAAAATTCGCTTTTATTAATATTAAGGCACTTTTCCTTCACCGACGGTGTTTAAATTCCACCCTGTATAGAGCGTTAAACAAACATATTTAACTTTGCGGGTCCTCCATCTATGAATAAATGTATAATGTACATTTTATATGAGTGTACCTAGTTCCCGTTCTCGGCATGAAATTTAAATGTACGTACTTAATTCAGTGGCTCGTGGCCGGCAATCATTAAAATTCCATGCCGTGTGGGGCCATAAAGCTGACGGGCATCGTGCCGGCGCGGACGCGGGGCCATGATGTACGCGGTTTTATGGCCGGCGGACATTTTGGCCGGCGGACATTTTGGCCGGAATATTATAAAAGGCAGGAGTGAAACTAAAGACAAGTTGCTCAAACGCTGGGGCATTAAGTTGTCAATAATAAATTCTCTCTTGATGGAGTCGTTAGTAGTATACTTGTAAATTCTCTCTTGATGGAGTCGTTAGTAGTATACTTGTAAATTCTCTCTTGATGGAGTAGTTAGTAGTATACTTGTAAATTCTCTCTTGATGGAGTCGTTAGTGGTATACTTGTAAATTCTCTCTTGATGGAGTCGTTAGTGGTATACTTGTAAATTCTCTCTTGATGGAGTCGTTAGTGGTATACTTGTAAATTCAAAGACCGGTATTATATTTTAACTAGCTGTGCCCGCGGCTTTGCCCGCGTGATCAAAATTCATGTTTTTTTAGCGCGGAACCCTAATACTTTTTGTTTTTTGTGGCCTATGTTACTCCTTATAACATCAGCTATCTTCCAGTGAAAGTCCCGTCAATATCGGTCCAACCGTTTCGGAGATCAGCGGGAACAAACAGACATATAGACAGACAGAAAGACCAAAAAAATAAGCCTTTTTTTGTTATAAGTACCGTATATATCATATGCATTTAGTAAAAAGCTATTATTTTGACATTACAAACAGACACTTCAATTTTATTTATTTGTATGGATAATCTGTATGTTACTGTAAACCAGTACCGGTACATACTCACTGACAGACTGAGCGATGGTGGCCTAACGGTTCTATAGTGCAATTTAGAATCCAACGATTCCGGGTTCAAAACCTAGTCATTGGTGCGGACCAATGACTTTTCTGAGTTATGTGCGTTTTTCCATCGTTCCGTGCTTCGGAGGGCACGTTAAGCTGTCGGTCCCGGCTGATATTGATTAATAGCAGTCGTTAAGCCATGTCAGAGGCCCTCGGGCGGCTTGACTAACTCTGATATCAGAGGCCAGCACTACCTCATACGACAAACAAACAAACTGACTGACTGCCAGACAACGCAAAGCCTAAATCAGGCCTTGCTCCATAGTAAAACGAAAGGTCTCCTTTGGAGGAAATATTGAGTTCCCCTTGAGAGTAGGGTGCAATAAGGAGGGATTTTTGTAATTCTATCACCTAAGGGGTGAACGGGGATGGCAAAGTTTGTACGCGGGCAAAGATGCGGGGCACAGCTAGTATTAAAATAATCGAAAGCGCTAAAAAACAGACCAGTGAGAAAGTTAGTGAGAATGTTAGTGAGAATGGTGGCTTACCAACTTTCAATCGTTATAAGATCCTTAATGGTCATTCGAAATTAAAAAATATAAGAGAAACCGAAAGATGATTTCAAATACCTATTCAATGATAACATAGTTCGTTGACTTTATTTCTTTCATTTTCACAATATGGCGTCTACTTGTCGCCATATTGAATTTTGATAACTGTCATGTCTTTAGTAGCACTCGCAAGATTAAGATAAATCGATTGACGAATTCATCAAAATCGGTCCACGCGATTGGTCTATATAGTGGCACAAAGGAACAGACATACACACATACATAGGCTGATAAAAACATTATCCGGCCTTTGCATTGCGCATTCTGGTTTAAAGTAATGTTCACTGCAGGCATCATCATAGGCTACTATAATTCTGGAAACACGAGTAAAACATAAACACATTTTCTTTCATCTGGAGCAGGGTTATGATGGCGGTTTTTCTAGTCAATGGAACCTCTAGAAACTGAATTCGTTCCATTAGTAACAATGTTAATGCATAGTTCTATGTAAGATAAATCTTTCCTCGATGTGACGGATACGAGATAGAGTTTTCTTGCATTGGTCAAACATGATAGCACTGCTGGATCATTTCTTGTAGATACACTATTTTGTGTAAAACTGTAATTATCAATGCAGGTGCAGATAGATGCAGGGCGAGGCGAGGTTGAATCCCCTGTTAACGATTCATTAGTATCAGCTAAACCGTAAAAGCTGGATGATTTTCAATGTAATATAGGGTTTTATTTGTACAGTTGACTAACGAGGCGGTATTGTCTGTTACTTGTTGCCTTGCATAACACTTCAACGCTTCTCAAACAATTGCAGTGCATTGTTGGTTCACCACGACATCGATGGTGCAGTGCCTTGTTGGTTCACCACGACATCGATGGTGCAGTGCATTGTTGGTTCACCACGACATCGATGGTGCAGTGCATTGTTGGTTCACCACGACATCGATGGTGCAGTGCATTGTTGGTTCACCACGACATCGATGGTGCAGTGCATTGTTGGTTCACCACGACATCGATGGTGCAGTGCATTGTTGGTTCACCACGACATCGATGGTGCAGTGCATTGTTGGTTCACCACGACATCGATGGTGCAGAGCCACCTGCGCTCCGATATTAAAAACCCACCGTTTTTTTTTCGATTTATAAACCTTATCACTAAATCCGAGATAAGGTTATAAATCGATAAGGTTTATAAATCAATAACAGGAACAAATTAAATAATGTCGAAGAATATCCCGTTTCTACTGTTTATATGTCAACAAGTTGCGCCGCGCGGCTTCATCCGCGTGGAAGATGATGATGATGATAATGTTTTTTTTATATCACTTATTTCGTTTCCATGGCAACTGTTCCTTACAGAGAGTAATCAACATTTTCCAGTTTTCCCGTGGAAACTTACCATTTCCGGGATAAAAAGTATCCTATGTTTTATTCTAGGGTATAAGCTATCTCAGTTCCAAATTTCATCAAAATCCGTCAAGCCGTTATCGCGTGAAAGCTCCCCAAACAAACAAACAACGTTTCACTTTTATATATTGGTGTGGATATGATGCTATGATTTAATATTCCCAATAATTTCGTTAAATATTTGTTGTGAAATGTTCACAAATAATTTGAGCTGCGGTACCTGGTGCTGGTGCGGTACGCCGCGGTACATAACACGCAAACAGCATTACCATTAATATTATTTAGCAAGTTGTGTGGAACGTTATAAATGAAATGGAGATTTCGTTTCACGCTAATGCCTCTGGAGTCTGGCACTGCAACGTTTCACGGTAATGTCTCTGGAGTCTGGCACTGCAACATTTATTTGGTTAATGGCATTACGCCACGTCACAGCGTAAACACATCTTCGTTTCGAGTATCTAATTATTTTTGACGACACTTTGGTGCAGCTGATTGATAGTACCCCTTCTTTCTGAGTTTAGTGTCCCGAGTTCGAATCCTGGCCGCGGCATAACATGTTTATTCTAGGTTCTTGGATGTTTGTATTATGTTGGTGTGTGTGTGATGTTAAAGAAGCTCCTCGAAAAGGCTCCTTGCGGAACTCCTGTTATTTTCTCAGAATCTTCTTCGTGTTGATTTTCAACCGTGGTTGATTTGGTTGAAACATGATGGTATCAGGGCCCAGGATGCGCCGGATGATGTTTTGAAATTATACGCATCGATTTATTTCAATTCTATTCGAGGTGGCTTTTGTCTTTTGCAGGATCAAAGTCTCAGGATAGAAGAATGATATTATATAAAATATTATTCAAATCTGTTAACTAATTCATGCTTGAAGGAATTGCAAACAACGCACGATTTACAATATTAAACAGTGCGTTGTTTGCAATAATAATAATAATAATTAGAGATTATTATAAATAACTATTATAATCTTTAAAAAAAAAGAATGTCAATTAAATCCCACCTTCCTATTTACCTAAGTTAACACTAAGCAAGAAAACGGTCTAATGACCCCATGGAAAACGGTCTAATGACCCCATAGAAAACGGTCTAATGACCCCATGGAAAAAGCCTATTATTGTGAATTGCTATTAGAAACCATTCGTACGGTCAGTCGCTTTTTTCAAAATGGCCTGTTGTTATATTCTCTTACACATTTTCATAGGCTGGATCTCTAACCACTGTAGATTCGACTTTGTAAATCGTCTATTGGAGAGAGGGCTCATTTGTTTCCATTCATCACCCCCCATAATTGAGAGCGTGGTCAGGACTCTCAGACCGCAGACTTACTCGCCACTCCTCGGTGCAAACCATTTGTTTATCTCAGTCAGAAATAAGGTTGAGATAAAACACTGATCCACACATAAAAGTCCCATACGTGAGAAGTCTTTAAGTCCCTAGTGAAGGTTACTTTTAGTTAAGCGTGCAGCGCCGACCGCATTATCGGTTAACATCAGGTAAGAAATACCAACAATTATTATGAGTATTAGCAGTTGAGTCTGAATAATAACACTTTAGAAATCACAAAAGGAAAAGGCATTTCAAGCTCTTAATCAGACCTTGAAAGATATTTGTCGTGCATGTTTTTATGTCTGATATCTCAGCTCTCAATTCGTAAGGCTGTCAAACGGATTACAACGGCACATAATTAATCATTTAAATTGCCTTGGACAATTATACGGAACAGATAACATACAGACATTTCATTTCCTTCAATGGAATGTGCGGCGAAGATTCAGTGAGCCAGCCTTCTCGACTGTCTCCGCTGTTTTATCTGTCACAGATAGTAACTCCATGTTAATCTACGGCGAACCGTTAATTTACGAAACAAAGGCGAGCATGGATCTGGGACAAACGGGATGACAAACGGGAAGCTGGGATTATGGACTTATGGCCAGATTGGGACAATGCACTGTTTCTGTGGCTTTCCAGTCCCTCGTTTGTAATGAGGAGAGGCAAATAACTAACAAGTCAGGATTGTGATTATAAAACCATTTAGAACTCGATGAACTGTCGTCTGTCAGGTCTGTGTAGTGCAGAGGTTAGGACAGGCAAGTCTGTACATTACTTCCAGTTAGCCTCCCTGACCAGATAGTCTGTCACCAAGTACCTTCGGGGATTTCTTAGGAGCGCTGGCGCTGCTAGTTTGAACACTCCATCGTAGCGCTGGCGTTGCTAGTCTACACTTATAATAAAACTGTAACGGGTCCAATTCTGTACATTGAAGATATTTTAAAATTTTGTTTTGCAGAGTACTCTATATTCGATACTGAAGCTGTAAACTATTTAGGTGCAGGGTTCCATCAAAAACAGAGTTCCACTTTAACCACTTTTATTAAATTAACACAGAAACATGAGATATTAGGTTTATATATGAAAATAAGATCGCGAGTCGCGGGTGGCGCGTGACGCGGTGCGACGGGCGACGTGCGTGCTCTCCCGTTGTTATTTTCACACTAATCGACGACGCGTGGCGCGGCGGTCGGCTGCCGGCCGGAGCCCGGGCGGCCGAACGCCCGCGCATCCCCGCACTCTTTTCCTTGCCCCGCGTCCGTCCTTCGCGCGGTTCGCGTTATACAAACAAGTAGGTACATGATGCGCCTAACAACAAGGCAAAATAATATCGAGTTGCCTACATTCCACCCCCTTGTTTGAGGCTACGTTTAGCCGATAACACTACCGTCAGTAGGCAACACGACTACTTTAACAACAGGTCTTTTAACAATCCCCTTACAAGTTTTCACGTCTATAACTCTAATGTGTCCGTCTCGCGCAGGGTAGACCTCACTTATTACGCCCTTGGGCCAAGTATTACGAGGTTGGTTCTTATCGAAAATAAGTACGACGTCTCCTACTTTTACTGGACGTGAAACATTCAACCATTTTTGACGCTTCTGAAGCGTGGGTACATATTCTCGCAACCAACGACCCCAAAACATCTCCGCCAGTGCTTGAGCTTTGCGCCAGGACTTCCTAGCATCCAGATCTAACGCATCGAAACTACCCAGCGTGGATGTGCCTGATGCCGTGCCTAGTATTAAATGATTCGGTGTAAGTACTACCGGCGAAGTGGGATCTGTTGCGACATAAGTAAGCGGCCTACTATTTATACATGGTGATCGGTCTAAACTTACCTTGCCTGGTACGACAGCTGGTAGCTCAGCACGCAACTCAGGGGAATTCGTAATCCACTCCCTTATCACAAAACCACCGGCTGCGTGGATCGCAGAGACATCCTCGATCAGCTGACGCGCTTGCTCAACTGACCAAACACTGTCTACATAATCATCAACGTAATGATTTTCACGAATAGCCCGTACCGCATCAGGCTTCAACTGCTCAAATTCACTCGCGTTTTTATTCAATATGAAAATGGCAGAGGTCGGCGACGATTTAGCCCCAAATATCATGGAGTCCATAGCATAAACATCGGGGTCTTTTCCGCAATCCTGTCCTCGCCACAAGAATAATTGAGCCCCTTGGTCCTCTGCTCGAATTTTAACCCGTAAAAACATATCTACGATGTCAGCTGTGTATGCAATGGGTCCTAGTCTAAATCTGAATAACACGCCTAATAACGAGTTCAGCAAATCTGGGCCGGTTAACAGATTATCGTTCAGCGACGTCCCACGATGCGTTGCGGCCGCATCGAACACAAGCCTTAATTTACCAGGCTTATTAGGATTGGTAACACAAAAGTGGGGCAGAAACCACAGGGGTTTATCGGGTATCCTCTCAACTAACTCAGCGTACTTTTCTCCTATCAGCCTATCAATCTGTTTAGTATACGCATCGGCGAAATCCGCGCCCCGTTTCATCTTTGTCTCTATCCCTTGTAACCGCTTGAACGCACAGTTATAATTGTCCGGCAAATTTACAGTGTCTCGTGCCCAGAGGAGTCCCACCTCCCAACCACCTTCCACACGGCGGCTGGTATTATTCAGGATCTCGAGAGCCCGCTCGGTTTCCACGTTTTTCCTAGACACTTCAGAAATACCTATCGATTCCAACTCAAACTGCTGTTTGACATATTCGTGTAAATCATCTCGTTCCGAAATAAAATTCACAGACTCGTTACCCAAACCGTCAACAGATCCCATCGGACCGTGTACAGCCCACCCCAACTTTGTATAAGAAGCTACGGGTTGTCCGGATTTACCCCGCCTAATATTTTGGTTCACAATTATTTCCCAATTATCCTGTCCTATTAGTACCATAGGTTTAGCATTCTCATACACTAAGCAAAGCACTAGGCAAATCTAAGTCACGCAAATGAGCATTATTATGTATGATACTGGCGGGCATGCTCTGAGGAGGAAGGTCCAAGTTCCTAATAGTTCGGAGACTGATGTTGTGACATTCCCCATTAGGTCCGCTAATAAGTGTGGTCACCCTACGTGAGTTTTCATCCGTTACATGTTGACCACGCGCGCTAACAATTCTTAGCGCGAAAGTTGGGCCACTTAAATTACCAGCTATAGATTCATCAATCAAGGAAACAGTCGCACCGTCGTCTAACAAAGCGTATGCAACCTTTTCATTATTATCATTATCATAGAATACAATCGGAATCACTTTAAGTAATGTTTTAGTAAATCGCTCACCAATGTTTGTCACTGACTCAGTGGACATTACCCGTGATGAAGGCGCGCGCTCCCGCGCGTTCACCTGCGGCTGCGTGGCTGCGGCGGCGGAGTCACACGCGCGTGGCGCGTGGAGCAGCGTATGGTGTGACGCCCGACATTTTTCGCATCGTTTAGCGCGGCACTGGTATCTCGAATGTACTTTCACCAAACATTTAAAACATAACTTATTGTCTTTAATAAAGTCCCATTTTTCATCACTACTTTTATTACGAAACGTAACGCACTCTGGTAGTTCATGATTTTCCGTGCACAAAATGCACTTCATTTCCGTCGGCGACTGTACTTCAACACTCGTGTGTACACGATCACGCTGCTTAAAAGGTGGTCGCTGTTGATTCCACCTCGCGAAACCGGTACCACTGTTGGCAGCGGTAGGGTTAACTCGGCGAGTGTTGGCGTTCGACGTGTTAAAGTTGTGCGATGTTGTAGTTGTATTCGGCTGTACGGCATTAATCGGGATATAATACGATGATGCTTTTGACAAGTGGCTGAGAAAATCTACTAGCACGACAAGATTAGGTGAAACTCTTAAATCGGCACTGAATTTACCTTCTTGCTTCATAACGTACTCTCCATATTGCGACCTCTGGATCGGTGTTAACTTACTCAGCAATTCGTTAACTAGCTGCGGGTTATTGATATAGCCATCCGCTTTGACATTCTTTAGAAGCGATACGCTGTTTCTAACCACCGATGTAAACTTCGCTAATTCACGACCACTTTCCGATACTCGCGGGAGATTTTTGATTTTATTTATCGCGCATTCCAGTAATAAATTCGGGTGGCCGAATTCCTGTTCTAGCGTATTTATAATACTTTCCGAGTCCGATCCTGAACGTAGCAGGTCTTCTACTTAACATTTCGCTTCACCGTACAATGCTGCCTGAATACGAGCGATATTTTCTAATTCAGAAAATTGGTAGGTCGAAGTAGTCATCTCAAACATTTTTTTAAATAATAGCCATTCGGCTGCGTTTCCACCGAAAGAGGGGAGTTCGTAATAATTCTTCATCATCGGCACGGCTATCGGCATGCGGATATTTGGCAGCGGTATGTTTCCCGCGACAGCAGTAGCGGCAGAGAGCGCGGGTGCTTCAACGATCGGTCGCGCTCCACTCAAACTCAACACGGAGGCGGGCGCGGTGGGGGCGTTGACCCGCGCGATCGCTGAGAGCGCCAGCGGAGTCGCAGCCACGGCGCCCGCGACGCCCGCGTTTTGCTGCTCGGCCGTTGCAGACTCGACGCGGGGAATCGGTGCGCTCCGTAGCCATTCCTCGACGTCCGGTCGGTTAGGCGGGAATTCACACAATTCGTCACACTCTTCTTCTATCTCCGCCATGTCGAGTGCTAATTTCTTTTGTACTAAGTCTGCTTTAATCTGGGCTAGCTGGACCTCAGCCTCGTACTCGGCTCTACGTCTCAGCGTTTCTTTACTAGCTCGACTCGATCGTGATCCGGACGCCACACTTCCACAATCACGGCGACCAGTGTGCTGGTTTTTCTCGTCCAAACACACCTCAGCGGGCCGTGGCGTCGTTCCTGCATCACCTGTTCGTGCCTCCTGCTGTAGTCTAGCGCTAGCCTGACTTCGTGTCTCCATCTTTGACGATCCGCAATGAAGGACCATATGTAAACTATTTAGGTGCAGGGTTCCATCAAAAACAGAGTTCCACTTTAACCACTTTTATTAAATTAGCACAGAAACATGAGATATTAGGTTTATATATGAAAATAAGATCGCGAGTCGCGGGTGGCGCGTGACGCGGTGCGACGGGCGACGTGCGTGCTCTCCCGTTGTTATTTTCACACTAATCGACGACGCGTGGCGCGGCGGTCGGCTGCCGGCCGGAGCCCGGGCGGCCGAACGCCCGCGCATCCCCGCACTCTTTTCCTTGCCCCGCGTCCGTCCTTCGCGCGGCTCGCGTTATACAAACAAGTAGGTACATGATGCGCCTAACAACAAGGCAAAATAATATCGAGTTGCCTACAGAAGCCAAAACTGTATTTTTTTATTTTTGTCTGTCTGTCTGTCTGTATCTTGGCTAGGCATCACGCCGAAACTACTGAATGAATTTAAATGAAACTTGGTATGATTTTAGTTCATACTACCAGGTAGGACATAGGATACTTTTAATCCCGAAAAATTAAAGGGTTCCCGCAGGATAGGCGTTGAAAGTTATTTAAAAGAACACGTATCACGCTGAAACTAATGGACGGATTTTGTTGCAACTTGGCACAGTCATAGTTTATATATTGGGTAAAAATTGAGGGTAATTTTTATCCCGAAAAAATAAATAGTTCCTGCGGGATAATGTCCCAAATTCTGTAAATTGAAGATATTTTGTAATTTTTTTTGGAGGCCGTTTTATATTCAATACCAAAGCCAAAGCTGTATTTTTGTAATGTTTGTGTGTCTGTCTGTCTGTCCGTCTGTCTGTCTGTACCTTGGTAGTGCATCACGCCCAAAATTCTCACTGAATTCAAATGAAATTTGGTATGATTTGAGTTCATACTTTGAGGTAGGACACTGGATACTTTTCATCCCGAAAAAAGAAAGAGTTCCTGCAGGATAGGCGTTGAAAGTAATTTAAAAGAACAAAGATCGCTGAAACTACCAGACGGATTTTGTTACAACTTGGCACAGTCATAGTTTATATAACGGGTAACAATTGAGGATAATTTTTATCCCGAAAAAATAAAGAGTTCCTGCGGGATAATGCCCCAAACTCTGTAAATTGAAGATATTGTGTAATATTTTTTTGGAGACCGTTTTATATTCAGTACTAAAGCCAAAACTGTATTTTTGTAATTTTTGTCCGTCTGTCTGTCTGTACTTTGGGAGCGCATCACGCCGAAAATACTCACTGAATTCAAATGAAATTTGGTATGATTTGAGTTCATATTTCGAGGTAGGACATTGGATAATTTTCATCTCGAAAAATTCAAGAGTTTCTGCAAGAAAGGGGTGGAAAGTTATTTAAAAGAACACTCATCACGCTGAAACTACTGGATGGATTTTGTTGCAACTTGGCACAGTCATAGTTTATATAATGGGTAAAAATTGAGGATAATTTTTATCCCGTAAAAATAAAGGGTTCATTAAAGATATTATTAATTATTCATTTTGGAGTTTGCTCTATGTTCGATAATGAAGCCTAAACTGTATGTTTTTCATTTTTGACTGTATGTCTGTCTGTCTGTATCTTGGACGCGCATCACGCCACCGGAACTACTGGATGAATTAAAATGAAACTTGGTATGATTTGAGTTCATACTACGAGGTAGGACATAGGATACTTTACATCCCGAAAAATTTATGGGTTCTCGCAGGATAGGGGTTGAAACTTATTTAAAAGAACACGTACCACGCTTAAACTAATGGGTTTTGATGCATCTTGGCACCATCTTAATTTATATGATGGGTTGAAATTGAGGACACGTTTTATCCCGAAAAATTAAAGCGGGATATGGGTCCAAAGTTATGTTAATATATAAGGAATACATAATATTTTTTGGATGGTTCTCTTTATTCGATACTGAAGTCAATACTGTTTTACTTTTTATTTTTGTCTGTCTGTCTGTCTGTTTGTCCGTATCTTGACCACGAATCTCACAGAAACTACCCAATGAATTCTAATGAAACTTGGTATGATTTGAGTTCGTACGACGAGGTAGGACATTGAATACTTTTAATCCTGAAAAATTAAAGGGTTTCCGCAATATAGGGGTTGAAAGTTATTAAAAGGAGCACGTATCACGTTGAAACTACTAGATGAATTTTTTAATGCAAATTGACACATATATCTATTTTTATAATAAAGCAATAGGTACGAAAAAGGCTGTAAAAAGAAGATAAATAAAAAAATGCTCTCGGGTGCTTAAAAAGAGTATTGAACATGAAAATATTATTTTATTAATCGTCTGGTCTGTCTGTTTGTCTGTATGTTTGTTTGTTCGTGCACCACGTAAAAACTATTGGACGGATTGCAATGCGGTTATCATTGTAAGATAGCATAGGGTTAGATTTAAAAACTGGTGTAGGTAATTGGTATCTCAATCTGGTGAGTTAGAAGCCGAGCAATTAATAAAAGTATTTTAGACGGTTAAAGAAATTTTGATCAAATGTTGGTATATTGGTCCTGGAATAGCACATTATACTTTGAACCTAAAAAAAAGAACACGCGTGCGAAGCCGCGGGTACAGCTAGTTTTATAATAAAACAATAAGTACGAAAAAGTCTGTACAAATAAATTCAGTCTATGGTACTTAAAATCAGCTACTGAACAAGAATTAAAAATCATGTTTGTCTGTTTGTTTGTCTTTATATTTGTGTGTCTGTTTGTGTGTGTGTCTGTTTGTGTGTCTGTCTGTTTGTGTGTGTCTGTTTGTGTGTGTGTCTGTTTGTTTGGCTGTGTGTTTATCTGCTTGTCTGGCTGTTTGTCTGTCTGTTTATCTATATTTGTTTGTTCGCACATCACGTAAAAACTACTGGAAAGATTGCGATGCGGTTTTCACTATTCGATAGCTTGTGGTTTGACGTAAAAACTGGTTTACTTGGTATTTCAATCCGATGAGCACAAGCCGAGCAATCGATAAAAACTATTTGACGATTGAAGGATTTTTGATCTAATGTTGGTATTAGGACTTGGAATAGCACATAGACTTCCTTTAACCTAGAGAAATAACCACACGTGTCAAGCCGCGGGTGCACATAGTATAACCACACGTGTCAAGCCGCGGGTGCAGATAGTATAACCACACGTGTCAAGCCGCGGGTGCAGATAGTATAACCACACGTGTCAAGCCGCGGGTGCAGATAGTATAACCACACGTGTCAAGCCGCGGGTGCAGATAGTATAACCACACGTGTCAAGCCGCGGGTGCAGATAGTATAACCACACGTGTCAAGCCGCGGGTGCAGATAGTATAACCACACGTGTCAAGCCGCGGGTGCAGATAGTATAACCACACGTGTCAAGCCGCGGGTGCAGATAGTATAACCACACGTGTCAAGCCGCGGGTGCAGATAGTATAACCACACGTGTCAAGCCGCGGGTGCAGATAGTATAACCACACGTGTCAAGCCGCGGGTGCAGATAGTATAACTATACGTGTCAAGCCGCGGGTGCAGATAGTATAACTATAAAAGGACTGTAAACTGTAAAAGAAACAAAACTTCCGAAACCCTATTTTGGAGAATTTTCGACCAACAAAAAGAAAACAAGGGTATTGTCACGGTAGATTGGGCGGTGATCAGTGCGACCGCTCGTAACGACGCGACGTGCGTGATGGACGCCGCGACAGCTCCCGCCGACCCAAACGCAATGTGACACTCGACTAATGTGGCGCAAAGTGCCCAAGCAAAGGCTGTAATAAACGTCAGTCACGAAACAAATAGCAGGCCCGGGTTTGCCAGGGGTCGCAAAAAAGATGGCGATCAGAAAAGAACCGAAGACCCCTTTTGACCCCAAATTAAACTGCCATGTCTTGTCTAGTGATGGGACAGCAATTGATAATTGTGAACTTTGATTGAACCTTCAAAGTACCACACGAAACTTAGACAAATTAAAGTTTGCTTGAATATTGAATAGTGTATACCAGTTCATACTTAATTACGAGTATAAGGGTAAAAAACAGATTCGATGTCATACTAGTAGTTGTTAGTTATCATACAGTGATAATACCTGTCATATCTGACGGCAAACAGCGCGAACATCGCTCGCTTGCTGCCTTTAGGACTGTGTCAATTTAGTAACACAGTACAAAGCCAAGCTGTAGAACACGTTCATATATCAGGAGGTAATGAGACCCAAAGAGTTGCCGTCTCACCACATCGAATGATATGAGTGAAATAACTCTTCTGCTTTTACATAATTTTTGCTACATTGAGTGCACGGAGGGCTAGTTTCCCTACTACAGTACTTATTCTGCGCCGGCGAGCAGCGAACAATAATTGCGTGCCAGCACACATGCCGTTGTTTGGCTTTGATCTGTGTGTGCGGTCGGCACTCGGCAGCCCAGGGTTAGCTGCCGGGAAATTACGTCTCTCTTTGACGGACATGATCTGGTAGATAAACTCTTTGATGTTAATATTTATATACAAATTTGTTTTTATGGCTGCGAACTCTTATTTTACAATAATTTTCACAGTACAGGTATGTTTTTTTGCAAAAACAGGAAAGAGAGCGGACACTCGCTATTGATCTTTCGTTCGTTCCATGTTAGCAGTAGGTATTTTTTATTCCAAGTTTTCGAAATTGCACATTTCTTATAAAATGTATTTTGGCCTAAACATTTAGTGGGTCTTCACCTACATCCATCATACATTAAATTACAGTAAATCACATCTTTCACTCGGCGATATCCTCGTAACCCTGCGGCGGGGTGGTAAATCAATTTACTAGGATCGAGGTCCCAAATTCGATTCCCGCCCGAGGCGGCGGATATGTTACCTTTCGGAAACGGGTAACCGTCGTCGGTGACGAGAATTCGATAAACGAAAAGTACTTTTTCGAATTTGCCGCTGTAGGGACGGGTGCCCATTACATTGTGGAAAAGTATTGTGAAACGAGATGTGAATGAGGCAAGGTCAACAACAGTTTGATTGGAGAACGAGAGTATATTGATTACATACTAAAATGAGTTAGTTTATTTCTCGGAAAATGTTATAGTCTCATTGTGGTTCATGGCATACATATAATAAAGGAATAAGAACGAAAAAGTCTGTACAAAGAAGATAATTAAAAAAGAAATGGTGTAGGGTACATAAAATAAGCTAATGAACAAGAACATATCATTTTAAAAATTCGTGTCTGTATGTTTGTCTGTTTGTCTGTCTGTATGTTTGCTCGCGCATCACGTAAAAACTACTGGACCGATTGCGATGCGGTTTTCACTTTTGGATAGCCTATGTTTTGACTTAAAAACTGGAGTACGTTATATCTCAATCCGATGAGTAGAAGCCGAGCAATCGATACAAATATTTTTCACGGCTGAAGGAATTTTGGTCAAATGTTGGTATGTTGGTAATTTAGGTCCTGGAATGGCACCAAGAGTAATTTTAACCTACAGAAATGACCACGCGTGCGAAGCCGCGGGCATCAGCTAGTCAAGAATATAATCTATTTTGAACTGCAGCTTGATGCTATCATTGCCTGATCAGAAAAGTAGCATTTGGTAGCTTTCTTGACCACATTAATTGAAACCTTTTGGCTGCTCGGTCAACGTTAAATTGTTCAACGTTTTTTCTGTTAATCTTTGACTGTTTCGTTTCACAAAAACAATTTTGTTACGCGACAAAATCCTAAGTAATCCGTTAAACAAACAAACCCGCAACGCGTACGTATATAGGAACGTATCCATTGTTACTTGGGCGGCAGCAAGTTAAGGAGTGTAACAATACGGGGGCAATTCGACGGACCGAAGGGAAAAGGGTGTAACGTGCTATTCAAATTAAATGAGTCGTGCGGTTACAAGCGAAGTCGGGATTAAGACTAATGGTGCACATGATTTATACGCTGTTAGTGATTGTAAGTAGTTAATTGTCGATGTCTCAACGGGACAAAGGTCTTCGCCACGTTGTGTCCCATCGATAAAATGAATATTCAAAACATGTGGCAGTTTTACGATCGGAGAGTTCAGTAAATTATTGATTTCATGTGGCAAAATAGAATCGCAAAAGCATTCCATCCTACGAATAAGTTTTACAATATATTTTCACTCTTTCAATAGAAAATCAAGAACTTTTTAAAGTTGAAGCTACAATAGCTCGTTTATTATTGTTTCGATTCGAGCGCCAGTTGTCTAGGCTCCCATGGTTGCGGCGCGCCCAGGCGTCGTGGCTAATGGTGCATTTCCCTAGGCGAGCCCCGCAAGCAAGATGGCAGTGCGGTTTTATGACACACAGATAGTAGACTCGATAATTGTTATAAAACCTTATTAATCTTATTCTTGGTATCACTTGGCGACTTTAAATTTAACCTTAGGGTAATAACGCTTACATTCAAGAAATTAAACTTTTAGAAGTGAAACTTCGTAATGTGGAAATGAAAATAGGAAGGCCTCCATGGTAGCGTTAAACGTTTAACGCAACCTTGTTGGAAGTCTCATAAGAAGTTTCACTTCAACAATATTCGTAGAATTTCAAAATCACAAATTCTTATAGCTCAATGTTGTGAAATTCTTATGGCTAAAGCTTTGAATGTTGCACACTTTAGTCATATGTGTTTCGTTTTATCCGATAACATAAATAGACTACGTGCATTTGCAAGCAAGCCATCGAAATATGCTTTATTCTAGATACAACATTTTGTTATATTTTCGCTACAAATGTTTCTAGCTAGACAAGTTTGCAAACAATGTACCAGGACTTCATAGTTCGACAGGAGTTAGCTCCACACGCAAAGTTGGACGTGACGATGCCGAAGTTGTGATTGAATCGTCGATAACTTTCGACTGTTGTTACTTTTTAGGTTGGTGCGAACTATCCAAAACTAGTGTTAAGAAATATCTCGAGGATAATTTATTTTTGTCTGAAGACTTTGGGATGATGTTAAGTTTGAGCATATATAATAATAGCTACCCGGCCCAGTTTCGCACGGGTATAATTTAAAAAAAAAAAAAGTGAAAATGTGAAGTTCTCGCACGCTCGACCTTCACTCCGCTTGGGTGCTATATATATATAGACCTTCCGTGAATAATTATCTAACAGATAGTGGAAATCCTATTAAAATATTAAAATCCGTTGCGTGGTTTAGGAGGAGTTAGCGGCCAAACAGACACAGATACAGACAGATAGACAGACGCGGAAAGCGACTTTATTACATGACTGCCCAAAAAAAGAAGTGTATTGCTTCTAGCATTCTTGTATGGATGTATGTATGTATGTTTGTATGTGACTTTCTTAATTCTACCATAACTTTTAGATGCCTGCACAGATTTAGACGTATGTGGATGGCGGCAGTAAGATACAATTTTCAAACCAGAAAAGGAAAAACTTCGAAATTTACAATATGGGTATCAAACTGAAGGCCTTGATAAGCACATTCGAACATTGTATATTTATTTGGCAATAGCTGTATTTTGGCAGGCAGGCGTGTTTTTGTAGCTTATAAGCTAAATAACTAGCTTATACTATGTACCTATTGATATTGATGATGATGACATTCTGTATTTGTACGAATACAGATTGAGAATTTGTATCATGGATCTTTATGGCAGCTACTCTGTTGAAGGTAGGAAGATTTGTGCATAGAAATTCATTGAGAATTGTTCAAAAGTTAGTTAATTAAAAAAGAGCTTTTATGCAGTAGCTATGTTCTGGTGAAACTTAGAACGGGCAATCACAATTAAATGCGTATACAACATTTTGTGTATTTGGTGTTAACCGTGAAGGAGTTCCCTAGTCAGGCAGGACACCATCCTGAGTGCAGCGACCATGTTATGGTAAAATTTAAAACAGGCTATCGTAATAAAATGCATACACAAAATTATACACACTAATAACACAAGACGAACTATCATGTCTCATCAGTATTCCTTACCAAGTTCGTACGAATTTACCCAAATGCTAATCAAATTCTTGTTTTTGTTCTCCCGACCTTTTGCCTAATTTAACGAGACCGGCCGTCCTATGTAAACGCGGCTTTAGGATGTTTGCTACGGTCTCCTGAGAGCCTGGTACTCGTAAGTGTAAGTACCGGGAGGTTAGTCCGTGGAGGTGTGTTTGCTTATGGCCATGTTTTCTGATGTAGAAAGTGAGGTCAAGGAAATCGACCGAGGGTACACTCAGACGTATCTACAAATTCTATAATCCTAGTATATGCCTGTTGTTTACTTTGCTGGCAGAATGTAAAACTTTTAAATTACATTTATCAAATTTCATATTGTAAAATCCGGATTATGAACTCAATAACCGTCTCCTTTTGTGAAGTCGATTAAAATTGGTGGCATAATGACATACATTACGCACGGCACGTCTCTGAAGAAAAAATATATATTATAACACTATTTTTTTAACTAAACAATGTTATAACATACATTATCCCCCATAAAAGCACCGGTTTGGTTCCGCACTACGAGGGTTTTCGCCATTTATTATCTGTGGCGGCGCGTGTTAGACAGTATGCTGTGGACTGCATTTTGGCGCCATAATTTACTGTACATTAGTACCTAACCAAGTTAATGTGTTTTTTTTGTTGATCAAATGTTTTATCCTGATCAAAAATGTAACAAAGATGTGTTAAACAAGTGAAAACAGTGTTCGTGAGGAGAATTTGACTCCACCTTACATCACGGAACAGCAACGAACATGGACGAACGAGCTTTTGCCAGTAAAATCAAGAAAATATTACGTGTAAATTTAGTGTAGATAAAGTAGTGTATGAAACGGCACATAACTAGGTATTTAAAACACTCGAGTGATACTATTAAAAATCTCGCCTACGGCTTGATTTTTAAACTCACTCTCGTATTTTAATACCCTCATTATGCAACCGTTTCATAAACTACTATTACTTAATGACATCCACATAAATTTGTACATAATACATATGAAACAGAACATACATTAATAAATAGATCGAATTAACAAGACAGAAAATGTAGAGGTACATAATGTTGTCAAATGTTGCCTATCTTTGTCTACCCACCTCAAAATATTCGCTCAATATTATAATACCGACCGAAACCGCCTCAAAAGAAAACATTACATCCAGAAACCGAACACCAATTAAGATTTCCGTCGATTGGCAAACAGCTCCAATAATTTCTCTAACGACCACCGAAAGAAAAATAACAAAGATTTTCCGGAAACGTCTGCTTTTACATAAAACTGTAAGGACCGAATAACCTGAAAATATCGGTACGAAAGGGATTGAACCGCATTGAAAAGGGTTAAATTATGGTTTAACTAGCTGTGCCCGCGGCTTCGCACGCGTGGTCATTTTTCTAGGTTAAAAGTACTCTATGTGCTATTCTAAGACATAAAATACCAGTATACCAACATTTGATCAAAATTCCTTCAACCGTCAAAAAGTTGTTTCGATTGCTTCGCTTCTCATTGGATTGAGATACCAAGTACCCCTGTTTTTAAGTCAAACTCTAAGCTATCCAATAGTGAAAAACGCATCGCAGTCGGTTTAGTAGTTTTTACGTGATGCGCGAACAAACATACAGACAAACAAACAGACAGACAGGATTTAAAAAAATGGTATATTTTTGTTCAGTAGCTTATTTTAAGTACACTAGACCATTTTTTTAAATTATTTCCTTTGTACAGAGATATTGCTTTACGATATGTATAGCTAGATACTAGTAATTAGTAATAATAATTCATGGGAGTAGGCCAGATCCTAGTGTTCTCTTGGCTAGGCAAAATGGTCAAAACTAGTACTAAGTCCAGAAGAATGGTTCAAAGAAAAGAAAGCTTAGATCCAGCATTGAGATAAAGCTTGAAAAAATAGTACCGCTAAGTTAATACCGTTTACCGTCATGCAAGAGGAGTTCCGCTTAATTTGACAGAGTATTCCGGAGTATTGGCGTCGGAAAAAGAAATTAGGTGAATTAATAAATGTTTGAACATTCGAAGATGGATTGAACGTAAATTGGGGAGGTTAATCACAATGGTGGTATTTAGATCAATAGCAGAAAATGATTCTACTTCCTCCTACTTCCTTAACGATATTTTTAAAAGTGAAACGTCTGTATCATAAGGGTGCCGTATGATGGATATTATTTATCAGCAAAGAATTTATATACAACTAGCAACTCGCCCCGGCTTCGCACGGGCAGCTAAGGGTTTCTCATTATTTGTACACAAGTTCGTACCGTGTTTTGATAGACTAATATTAACAAAAAACAGTTAGTGTGACTTAACTATAATAGTTAGATATATAAAGGATGAGTTTTTCAAGTGGGCTTGGATGGCTAAATCAGAAACTATGAGGAATAGCGAAAAGTACTCAAAGGAGTCTCGGGCCCGATTTTGATGAAAACTAAAACTGCATATTTGGATTTTTGAAAAAAACAATATTCCTAAGCAGGAATCGAATACGTTGATTTTGGAAAAAAAAACACATCCTTATTAGCGACACTATCGAATGGTGTAATAATACAGTGTGTGCTTTTTTTAAAGCTAGGAACCTTACCCTAGGAACCCTACTGCCTACTGCCCTACTGCCTATTATATAAGTTTTTTAGAATATTTTATATAAAGTTATAGAATATTGTTATTGAAAAATTCAGCCTGTCTATACAGGCTGAATTTTTCAAGTGGTCCGCGAGGCTATCCTCAAGTGGTCCGCGAGGCTATCCTCAAGTGGTCCGCGAGGCTATCCTCAAGTGGTCCGCGAGGCTATCCTCAAGTGGTCCGCGAGGCTATCCTCAAGTGGTCCGCGAGGCTATCCTCAAGTGGTTCGCGAGGCTATCCTCAAGTGGTCCGCGAGGCTATCCTCAAGTGGTCCGCGAGGCTATCCTCAAGTGGTCCGCGAGGCTATCCTCAAGTGGTCCGCGAGGCTATCCTCGCGGACTTTTGTGTAGGTAATGATGAGTACTATAAACATGCTGTACATTATTTTATGTATCATCAATAGTTTTGGCAGCGCGCGCCAAATAATGACTTTTATAGGTAAATGTTTGATACCTTGGGTTACATTATTGCTATTTTCGTAGAGATCTCCAATTTTTTGAAAAAAAAATATTCTATGTTACTCTCTGATAACTGTAGCTTTCTATAGGTGAAAGAATTTATAAAATCTTTTCTCCTTATAACATTAGTATAGACAACAACTACGTAAACGTATGTTGTAACGTAACAACGTTTTGTTCTCGCTAAGCAGAACCTGTCGAACCTGGATCCGAATGGCACAGGACCGAGGCGAATGATGTATTAAAAGAGAGGCCTATACCCAGCAGTGGGACGAGAAAGGCTGTGGATGATGAAACAGGTGTTATGGCTAAAAATCAACAATGCTTAATTATCACTTATTTATTCAATAACAACGCTTCCTCCATTTTCGGCACTATCGGAGCATATATTTATTATTTTTCCCTTAATATTTGTGACTCACATTCTCTCTGATCGTACAAATACCTTTTTGCACGTACTTGCTTTGACCCGTAGCTGTTGACGCTACGTGACGCGTAGCCGCTGTATTTCAGGCTACGCCGCCCCGTAGGCGGACCAAAATGGAAATGCTGCGTAGAAAAAGTTCATTAAAGGTATGTATTAGTGGCTTATTATATTTCGTAACTAGCTGAGCACGTGACTTTGCCCGCGTATTCATTTCTCTAGGTTAAAAGTACTCTATGTGAAAATATCAATATACCACATTAAATCAAAATTCCTTCAGCTGTCAAAATGATTTTTAACGATTACTCTTCTTCTACTCATAAGATTGAGACCAGATTCACGAGATTGTAAGTCTAAACCTGAGCTATCCAACAGTGAAAACCGCATTTCAATCGGTCTTGTAGTTTTTACGCGATGTGCTGTCGCGAGGCGGTCCCAGGCTTTGGGCTTGTCCCACTAGTCCAGGACCCAAACCTCAGTGAAATAGAATTATAGGAACAGGAACAATAGGGAGCACTTTGAGAATTTCGTGGTGATACAATGCGGATGAAAATAATCTCTTAAGTAGGTATTATCATATATATATTTAAAAGAGTAATTCAAGTTGTTATAAACTTATTTATGAATTTTATAATACTATTTCGGTTTTTCCAAAAATCAATATTCGAATGACAGGTCTTTTGTATTTAGAATGAATCAATGATGACCAACTATCAAAAATGAAAAAAAATGGATTATGAAAAAATTAAGAGATCAAATGAGTATTATTATGAAAGAGGTTTGGACCTCATCACAATACCCTGCCTCCACGGACAATAAAAAAAAAGTGAAATAAATATAAAAATGTGGACATTACTCCGTAAAAGGAAATTATATTAAAATTACATTATTTACAATTTAAATACAAGGTTGCTTGTAAGTAGGGAACCTATAATTGTCATAAGTAGGCATTTAAATGTATGGTAAGGTACGGGAATATATAAAAGCATATAAAAGCAATGCAACTTTCATAGTACATAATGTATGTATGTATCCTGTTCAAATGTATACGCGCTTTGAAAATCTTGAGTATTCGAGCTATCAAGTAAGGTCGATAGCCTTGATTGTAAATTTTGTACAGTTTCTGTTGTATGGACATTTTAATTCATAGATCAATTCTGGTTTATTGAGATGCGCTGGGTCCATTTTTATTAATATTAGACCAGCAAATAAAACAAAGTGTTTACTTTGTAGGTAACGTTACGTTAAGTGCGATAGAAACTCTTTTAAAAATAAAAATAAAATAGCGTTAATGCGTCACGCATAATAACGCGTCAAAGTTTAGCGTAAGTCGGAACTAGGTAGTCCGATAGTGAACGAAACGAAGTACGTAATAATGAAAATGTCTTACTTACATGAATGACTGGAATGCAAATGTAAAATACACTTTAGTATAAAAAACTGTTCTGGGTTTGCCAAATATTTCTAAAATTGAATCAAGATAGCCTAGTGCCTTTTAGAATTTAGTGGGATCACTGCTTAGAAAAAATAGCACACGGATTAACAAATTATTAACACTTTAAAAAAAAACTCGAAGGTAGGTAGAGCTGGGCTGGGTACGGACACGTAGAGGGCGCCAGTGTCACGAGGCGGTCCCTGGCTTTGGGCTTGTCCCTTTATTCCAGGACCCAAACCTCAGTGACACAGAATTACAGGAATAGGAACAATAGGGAGCACTTTGAGAATTTCGTGGTGATACAATACGGATGAAAATAATCTCTTATGTAGGTATTATCATATATATATATATATATATATATTTAAAAGAGTAATTCAAGTTGTTATAAACATAGTTATGAATTTTATAATATTATTTCGGTTTTTCCAAAAATCAATATTCGAATGACAGGTTATTTGTATTTAGAATGAATCAATGATGACCAACTATCAAAAATGAAAAGAAATGGCTTATGAAAGAATTAAGAGATCAAATGAGTATTATTATGAAAGAGGTTTGGACCTTGTCACAGTGCGAACAGACAAACATTCATAATCAATTTGTTGATACTACATTATAGTGTAGGCGCTATCAATAAGATCTATTTGTACACAATTTATCACCAGCTTAATTTAAGTCCCCTAGACGCTTTATATTAGCTTCACTTGTATGTTTGTATGTTTGCAACTGACTCCTTTGGACGCTATTTTGACCCACTTTAAACGGTCAGATTTCATTCAAATTTTGAACCCCTGTCAAAGACCGATGACAATGCAATAATTCGAAAAAAAAAAACAAAAAAAAACGCTCTTATAAATAAACCAAACTAAAAAGTAGAAAATAAATAATAGTTTAAAAAACTCAAAAACACGCACATTTATTTAAAAAAAGGGCGGGGTGCTTTTTAAGATATTATCGAAATGATAATCCTTCTTCTCATATCTGTCAATGAAATATTTATAAGTATTGACCCATGCAACCCACTTTTTTTTCTTATTTTTTTTCTTATTTACACTATTAAAATTTATTTTCTATATTTATGTTTGGTTTTCTATATAAAGCGTGTTTTTTTTAACTATTTTTTTTTTTCATTGTACGCACTTTTTGTTACAAGGTACTGATTTATTATATGTACAGATTAAAACCCTTTATATATTTACTTTTGAAAATGCTGCGAACGTAAAATTCTTGAAAAACTACAAGACTTAAAAATGTTGGCCGTAGTTTTTGTAACAATTGTTAAGAGCAGGCGTGGTGCTTACCATCGGCCGATCGACCTGCTCATCTGGTCATTTAGTTGCATATTTAACAAGACATAAGATCAAAAACGAAAACCCGACTACGATCGGGTAAAAAAATAGCCACTCCATGCATGAACATGAATCGATTGATACCGCGCTTGTCAGAATCGGACCAATAGCTATTGTTCATTCTGTGCCACATACATACATAGACTAACTTATTACCCTTCCCTTGCTTCGCCGTTGTCGGGTAAAAAGGTATTTCAATTTCTCTGTGTTTGTTAAATTATCATATCGAGGACTATTTTAATTAAATGCTGCTTAATTATGTCATCTATTAGCTCGATTTACGCCCGGCTTCTCTCAAATTATAAATTCAAAGAAAATGACCTAAATCCCATTATAAATAATTTTAAATTAGCCAAACAACGAAATGAGGTGATAATCATGATAACGTTAACTCTCTGCGGCCAGGGGGGGGGGGGGGTACATTTGTCATTTCCTTTTGTAAATAATGTCTCTCCGAAGATTACGCGCCGAATTTCGGCCGTTTGGAAGATAATAAATATACAATTTCGGTTGAGACAAAAATAAAAGCCAAGAACATTTTAAAGCTTATTTTCATGCAGCTCGGATGACTTTTCCACTCCCCGCGTTCACGTGTTTTGCGTTGCCCGTTTTTGGCTCCCCGTGCACAAGTGATGATTTTTATAGGCTTTTATTTTACTTCACTTGTATGTATGTCCTGGAATCTTGTAATCAATATTTCACCCACTTCCACTGAAGCTATCGGGCTAAAATTTGGCACACACTTTGGTTCAGGTGACATTACATGACTACTGCATAAAAGCTTTTTTATTATTTTCCTTTTTGTTGATAGGTTGGCCACTACTGATTGAAGTGGCAACCCACCTCCCATCCCATCAGAGCCGGAGTCCGTCAGGGCTCCACGCTGTCTCCACTCCTGTTCACGCTTTACTTCCCCCGCACTCCCAAAGTAGAGATCGCTTTCTTTGCGGACGATACCGCGATTTATTCCACCGGATGGAAACCAACCCAACTTCAGAGAAACATCCAACGAGCGCTCAGAGCGCTCGATGGCCGGTTCCAAAAATGGCGAATGACAGTTAATCCCGAGAAGTAGCGATACGTTTCACTCACGGGGCTAAACGCTTATTTCCAACAGACAACATCACGATCAACGACCGACCTATAAAGTGGGAAAAGTCAACTAAGTACTTAGGTGTCACCCTTGACTATCGACTCAACTTCGATGAGCATATCAATACCGTTCACAAAAGGGCAGCCTTTTTCCAAGGTCGCCTCGCTTCGGCAGACGTTGTAAAATGTTCCTTAACAATAAGCTGACACTTTACAAAACCTGCATCCGACCGAAAATGACATATGTACTCGTCCGTATTATTTACTCACTCCTCCTGCCTTTCCCTAGAGAAACTTCAGATCCTACAGAATAAGTTTGTCCGCAATGCAGTAGGTGCCCCCTGGTATCAGAGGAACAACGACCTGCATTGCGATCTCGAGCTTCCCTCGATCCTTCAATACATGAAGGATGCTTCACGCCGCTACTTTGACGCTACTCAACAGATGCGCCAACAGACGCAATAAAGTCCCTCATCACATCTTAAGCGATCCGGACGATAAAATCGCTGCCGCAGAGCGACAGAGTCGTCCAACCCGTCCTCACCATCTGACAACACACTTAGACACAGACACCGACCTCGCCGGCGAGGTTGAAGGTCCCGTAATTAAAGTCGATATTATTCGCCTTCGAGTTTCTTGCCGATTCTTCTCGAAGGTGTATTCCGAATCGGAGGTCAGTTATGTAAACAATCCAAAGGGCTCCAGCCATTTGTCAGGGCCCCCTCGATCACTCCCAAAAGTAGCGATCCAGGGGTGTTAAGTCAGATCCCCGTAATCACTGGCAACTGGCCAAGCCGAGGTACCCCCTGGGTGCCCTTGAGCAAGTCGCCAAAACTCAGCTTAGGCGTGGGCCTTCTGCGTCACGCATTGCGGCGGAGCGCTTTCGCGCCCGCCCCAACGCCCGGTGACACTGTAGAGGTCAGTTATAGACCAACGGCATATATCTTTCCTAAAAAAATAATAATTAAGTGGCAATAAATATTTTTAAATAATAACTTTTATTGCCCATAACAATTGTAATGCCTCCCGGAACTTTAGAATTCGTAGTCTTGTGCAACACTGCACTCGCAGAAATTTGAGTACCTTCTGATAACAACTGGGTGGTAAAGGTATTCCCTTTTATCTGGCCAAGCAATTCACAGCATTACATGTGTTGTAAAGCAAAGCTATTGGTTTATCAGTATTCAACGAACTTTTATCCTATCCTGGAGGCCAACTCGCAAAATCGACAAATAGTCAAGTAGACAAGTGGTATCGACAAGTAGACAGTCGCAGCACTCGTCGATCGTCGAAGTCGTAGCAAAGCGCGGTATGACAATGGTCGTCGATTTCTTTCGGCCGCAGTATTGGTAGCCTAGCGGTATACTATTGCGACTAAGAATCCAATGATAATACAGGGATCAGTTCTAGCCTCTGCACTAATGATTTTTCTAACTTATGCCCGGTTTTCCATCGCTCTTGGAGTGCACGATAAGCTGTCGGTACCGGCTGTTATTGATTAATAGCAGTCGTTAACCCATGTAAGATGCCCTCGGGCGCCCTGATAAATTCCGACACCAGAGGCCAGCACTTCCTCATACGACAAGCAATCAAGCAAGCATACGACAGAGAGTAGATAGAGTATAGGAGATAGAGTATCTAAGATACAAAAGCGATGTATTAGGGTTATTAAAGAGGCTTGGTTTTTGGACAGCTGCAGACCTTTTTTTAAAGCATGCAATGCAATATACTTCTTTGGCCGTGTCACAACATTAAGGAAATTTCTGTTTTCACTTAACAACACCCTTTTTTAAGAAACGTAGTCAAATAATTAAGCTAAAAAAGGCTAAGTTCACTAACTTATTATATCAACCTCCTGCCTATAAGGACTTGTACATACAATGTTTATAATATGTGCATATCTATTTATAACATTATACCTAGTGACATTAAAATATTAGACGACCACAAATAAAAAAAAACTTTGACTGAATGGGTTCTCAGCAATTGTTTTATAATGGAATTTAGGAAATTTTGTAAATAATAACATTTATAGTTAAACTACAAATGTTAAGTATAAAATTGTGTATTGTAAACATCTGCATGTCTGCTTGCAGACTGAATACAGTGTTTCAACAAAATAATTTATTTTAAGTTTTTTTTTTGTGACTGTATTCTTGCAAATAAACAATTTGATTTAACAAGAGATAGTAGTTTAATGAAACGACGTGTTAATTAGTTAGGAGTCCCGATTATAAATCATTAAATTATGCACGGATTTTATCGCGTTTACCTGGAAGAGATTGTTTTTAAGCAATAAGGCCGCGCATTACTTGTATGTCTTGTATGTATAAAGAGTTATTATGTTGTATCATATGCCTTTATATGTAGTTCTGTACGACCAAACATGTGAGATGAGAGAATAAAAAAAAGTTTTATGCAGTAGCCATATCATCCTGAAACTTAGAACACAATTAAATGCGTATACAAAATTCTGTGTCTGTGCTATTAACCATTGAAGAGTTCATTTATCTGGAGTTAATCCTTGATGTCGAATCAGGCTTACCATAAAAATGCATTATCATCGTCATCAACATTACCGAACCAACATGAAAAAATTAGACTCCGTAGGATAAGAGGAAAGGGGTTCTATTACAGCTCGCAAGATTTCAGCTCCCACACAACACTCAAAGCAAACTAAATAAAAGCTTTTAAAAACCCAAAATAATCAAATGTTTTTGAATACCAAAGTAATCTGATAAAAGCAAGAACTGAAATATCAGACTCAGCGACTTAGATCGGAGAAATTCTTTTACCTAAATCATCGCTGGCAGCGAAATGAGGAGTTTTTGCTATTGGAGCACTTTTCTACTCCTTTGTGTAGTGGCCAAGTCGTTACATTATATTGATTATAGCAGTAAGGAGTCTACTTCTAACAGTTAATTGCTCTTTTTTTTGGTCAGTACGCTTCCGCTTCATACTGACTCGAAAATGCTTGTATCAATTTGAACCTAAATGTAACCGGAAGTAACAACTTCACATTGCTAACTATCGATTGGATTTGGAGCAAACTAATTATTTTTTCGGTTTATATTCATTATAATTACATTTTCATACCTACTTCTTGAAAATGTAGATTAACCAGTTCCATAATCCTGGTCTAGTGTGAACACGTGGTGAGTTTAGTATGACAGGACAGAGATCTGTCACATTTCTTGTTGTGATTATATTTGTGGAGTAAGATGTCAATATGACGTTATCTTCGACGCTCCGTGGCTGTACTGTCCTATATATTTTAAACGCTCACCGTTCGGTTTTGTCTCACTGCCCGGCTCTTGTGTGAATTAAGCAGTAGTGTAGTTTGACTGTATGCCAGTCTTGCAACGGATGTCTCAACATAAACCGTAATTATTAAATGAGAATAGGTTCAAATATTTATTGCTTTGTGTTTGGATAATTTTAATGTGTAAGTGATGAGCTTGCTTAAAATAAGCCCTTGCTAGGCATTTTTGCGAAACCTAGTTTACATTAATTGCTGTGAAATGCATCTTTTCTTTTCATCTACGAGTACCATTTACGTGATTTATTGTGGTCAAATTATATATTAATGAATGTATGCACTTTGTACGTGTGACGTCACAATTTGTCTTTTTGTACAAAGAACACTTACTGTAATTATTTTCGATCTCTAGAGTTTCTTTCAATTTAGACGCGTGTATCGTTGTTACTTTGTTAATTTCCATCTTCTTTCAAGTTGTCTCTGTACAACTGTAAGTGGAAGCTCTGGAAACGCTATTAGGAAACTTACACCGGATACTGTTGTAATACTGCATTTTCCTGCACTCTAAGATGTGTTGAGGAAGCCTTTGGAAAACTACTTTCTAAACAAGTTCTTTATTAGCTTGCTTTGCTCAAAGTAAACATTAAACTACTTTCTAAACACGTTCTGTATTAGCTTGCTTTGCTCAAAGTAAACATTAAACTACTTTCTAAACACGTTCTTTATTAGCTTGCTTTGCTCAAAGTAAACATTAAACTACTTTCTAAACACGTTCTTTATGTAGCTTGCTTTGCTCAAAGTAAACATTAAACTACTTTCTAAACACGTTCTGTATTAGCTTGCTTTGCTCAAAGTAAACATTAAACTACTTTCTAAACACGTTCTTTATGTAGCTTGCTTTGCTCAAAGTAAACATTAAACTACTTTCTAAACACGTTCTGTATTAGCTTGCTTTGCTCAAAGTAAACATTAAACTACTTTCTAAACACGTTCTTTATGTAGCTTGCTTTGCTCAAAGTAAACATTAAACTACTTTCTAAACACGTTCTTTATGTAGCTTGCTTTGCTCAAAGTAAACATTAAACTACTTTCTAAACACGTTCTGTATAAGCTTGCTTTGCTCAAAGTAAACATTAAACTACTTTCTAAACACATTCTTTATGTAGCTTGCTTTGCTCAAAGTAAACATTAAATTTATTCATTCTAATAAATAAAAATACAAGATTTTTACTCGATTGAATCTTTATGCATAAAACTTGGACTTATTCATAAGTTTCTTGATTCCCTTTTTAAAAGCTTTTATTTAATTTGCAATGTTTGTATGTATGTATGTATGTATGTATGTTTGTATGTTTGTTTAAGTCAAATGTTGCAAGATGAATTAGAACCACTTTCTTTTAGTTATATATATAAACGGGACTTAATTAATCGCGCGGAAAAACTCAATTTTTATTTACCTCGACGTTTCGATCAAGTTCACTTTCTTTTATCCTAAGGAGTTGAATTTTTGCATGTTGGTTCAGTTCCGAAGACTATGCATTTTTATGGTATGCATGACCTGAATCGACATCCGGGAACAGCTCCAGATACATGAACTCTTCAACGGGCAGCAGCACTGTCACGAAAATTTGTGTACACCGTCTATTATGAGAGCCGGTTTGAAGTATTACCATGACGGCCACGTCATGACGCTAGTCAGGAGCCAACAGGGAGTGCAGTAGCCATACTGCACTCCCTGTTGGCTCCTGACTAACGATCTCCTCAACGGTAAACAGCACAGATACTAAATTTTGTGTACGCATTATATTATGCTAAACGGTTTAAGTTTTACCATGACATGGTTGCTGTTCTTCGGGTGGGCTCCTGATTAGGGAACTCATTAACGGTTAACAGTTTAGACACGAAATGTTGTATACGCATTTAATTGTGATAGCCCGTTCTAAGTTTCATCATGACATGGCTACTGCATGAAAGCTTTTTTTTAATGTTTTTAAATAAACTTATTGCAATGTAATTGGTCAATAATTCCTACATAGTATTCATTCATTCTTCTATTGAAGATCTCAAGGTTATATGTCACTTTAAAGACCTATAATGGGACGTATATCCTTTCCCTTTATTAGGTTTTTTGCATGGTAAATGGTCAACTATTCCTACTTAGAGGATTCATTCATTCTTCTTTTAAAGATTTCAAGGTTATAAAGGTCACTGGAAAGACCAGAATAGGATGTCTATCCTTTCCCTTTATCCTTTTTTATATAATATATGGTCAACAATTCCTACTTAGAGAATTCATTCATTATTATTTTGAAAATCTCAAGGTTATAAAAGTCACTGGAAAGACCTAGAATGAGATGCCTATCCTAAATACAATTTAATGTTGTTTATGATCTTTTGTACGAATCTACCGCTACACGCTACAATCGTATTTATAATTGACGTTTACGTGTTAAGTGACATTTCTGTGCATACCTTGAAACAAATTTCGTCTTTCAAAGATATTATGCGCGTCAAATACCTATAAGCTTTCTTCAATGCTTGAAAAAGAATCCTCTCATAGCAACCAAGTTTTATTTGCCACCTACAAATTCAAATCCCTCCAATAGAGAGGCTCTCCAATAAAATCACAATTTTTATATTGTGTTCAGAATGCGTATATTTCGATACATTTGAAACCCTTTGTTTAATGGCAACAAATCACATAGGATTTGAACTGCGGAGTGTTATGTTTTATCGACAAACGATTTGGAATAAAAAATAAAATAATAATTGTTGCTGGATGCTAAGGAGAACTGCCACCTATTTCATTTTTTTTATATATTTTTGTTACGCCTATCGTTTAACTCCGATCTCACCTGATGGAAAGCGATGATGTGGTCGAAGGTGTACAATGCTTGCCTTTATTCACTTTTCGACTTGAACACACCTGGGTTGTATTTTACCGGAAACACTGACGAGGGCAGGGCATTCCACTCCTTTGCAGTTCCTATAATAAATAAAGAAGCGTAACGGTTCGTGCTTGTGCGAGGTATTTCAACCATAAAAGGTTGGCGCTTTGCTGATCGCCTTGTTGGGAATCAGGTTGTGCAGTTCTTGTGCACACTCCATAGTACAATCAGTAGAATACCGACCTTATCTATCTTCTATATCTATAAAACAGTCCGTGACATACTGACTGACAGAAGTGACAGACAACGCACAGCCTAAATCAGTGGACTTATATTAGAAATTTGGAGGTGATTTTACTTGAGTATCCTAGGGGTGCATTGGAAATGTTTGCAGACAAAGCCACGGGCCGCAGATAGTGAAAAATACCAGAATGATTTTGATTTATAATGCAGAAATTAACTTTCTGAGTACATACATAGTAGTTTTGTCAACCTGTCATGTAGGATGTGCGAGAAAGGCGGCGGAAAACAACACGAATAAACTGCTGACACTGAGAATCCTACACATAGTTCATCATCATCATGCCAGCCTTTAGAAGTCCACTGCTGAACATAGGCCTCCCCGAAAGAGCGCCATGACGAGCGATCTTGTGTCACCTCCATCCAACGACTTCCTGCGATGGCCACAATGTCGTCGGTCCATCGTGTGAAATTTCATAATTTGTATCTAGGAAATAGTTAATTCTTAATGATTCTCAGTATCTAGATAATGAATAAAACTAAAAACCATAGTCCTTCAACCCCCAGACTTCCATTCTCCGCCTCACCTCCCTTCCTCCCCCTTTCTCCAGCATAAGTCGTATATCGAATCCCAAATGCATTGAACGATTTGAATCCTGAATGCATATCGCAATAATAAACATATTTTCGAGTTTCTATCACAATATCGAGCATAGTATCGAGTGCCAATCGAGACAGTCTCGAGCTCTTCGTATAATTTGTCACAGAGATAGTCAAAGGTTGAAATACAGATTGCTGTGACTCTGCAATCGATAGGATGTCACATTTGCGTGCTGTTAAACATACGACTAGCACGTCGTGTGTAATTTTAATTGGACCATAAGTTACACAGCGCAAGTTACCAAATCCTATTTTGGTAGCAAAAAAATATTCACTCCGTGGATGAGCTTTGGATGTTTTATGTGTGCGAATTTAAATTTCCTTTGTTACTTGTAAACTGATTTAATGAAGTTATGTGAAAGTAGACTAAAAGATATTGCTTTTTAGCGATAAGACCGCCAATTGTTCTCTTTAATTTACTTTTATTTCAGTATTTTTTTTAGTGTGCAATAAAGTGTATTTTGAATTGTATTGTTATACGTACACTCTTATAATAATCACAATAACAGCCACTATTTATCTTGTAAAATGGAGTTTAAATTCCGCGTTCAGTCGCATCCATATTCTCGATCTTTATCGCTTTGAATCGCACCGGATTCCGCCAGATCAGAGCCAGATGTATCTCAATTTTGACGTCCTTTTTCGAAATTCTTTTCAGTGTCTTTTTATTGTCATCACTAGCGACCCGCTCCAGCTTCGCAAATGTGAAATTTAGAAGAAAAAAAGAGGTGAAAAAGTTGTTCTCACATACTCGACCTTCACTCCGCTTCGTGGGACAGCGCCCCCCTCGTTACTTTCAGGTCTCGTATAGGTACTCGTATTATCCATATATCCATAATAATAAAAACACCCGTAACGGCGGGACCGATTTGGAAGAGACTTTCATTGGCAGATATAAAAAATAAATAATAGTTTAAAAAAACTAAAAAAACACGCTTTATATAGAAAACCAAACTAAAAACTAGAAAATAAATTTGAATAGTGTAAATAAGAAAAAAATGTTTTATTTCAAAAAAACCGTGGGGTGCATGGGTCAATAGTTATAAATATTTCATTGACAGATATGAGAAGAAGGATTATCATTTCGATAATATCTTAAAAAGCACCTCACGCTTTTTTTTAAATAAAACTTTTTTTCTTATTTACACTTTCTTCGAATTATTGCATTGGCATCGGTCTTTGACAGGTGTGCAAAATTTTAATGAAATCTGACCGTTTAAAGTGGGTCAAAATAGCGTCCAAAGGAGTCGGTTACAAACATACAAACATGCTAATATAAAGCGTATAAAAAGTAACTAATGCTCTTTTATTATTGAATAGAATTAGGGATCTGCGCAAAAACAAAACATGAATTGCGCAAAGCCGCGGGCACATATAAAAAACTTCTGTGAAAAATAATCTAATTGATGGTGAAAACCGCATTAAAATCCTGTTCGTATAGTTTAAAAGATTAAGCGTTACAGACACGACGGCGGAAAGCGATTTTTTTATACCACGTATGATTGGAACTCAGGCCTTCCAGAGATAGTCATTTCAGATAGATTGAGACCGGATGATACCTTCACCCTTTGTAGCAATAATTCTCAAATGTATAGCTGTTTATTTCTGGTCAGAACACTACAACCTAGATAACCATAGGATCTGGCTTCCTACCATCGCTTTCTGTACGAGGACAGTTGTGTAAATCCACACGGTTAAACCGGATAAAGGGGTCTGCTATCCTGGTACTCCGAAGGGAATTGATACGTGGGTAATCACACAATCCGACATTATTCGCTGAGAATGGACAAATTGTGGTAGATACCTAAATAATACCAACTGTATACCTACTACCTTTGTGAATATCTCTGAAATTAATCCTGTCCTTTGTAGTGATTCGGAGAAATCTCAGAAATGGCGGACGGATCGCTTCGACGCGTCCTGGGAGTGGGCGAAAATTAATCGTGGTTCTCCTTGTTTCGTTGTACGGCTTCTTAGGAATGATAATAAAAAATAGCACTATTTATGTATGGACATAAATACTTGACGTACGAAATACTACTTGAATACGTTGACTAGAAGTAGTAGACAACCGAGCTGTTATATTTTATGTAAAAGGCATTTTTAACACACTTCCTCGTGATGTGACTCTTATGGCAACGCATTTAGGTTCATTATTATTATTATTATGAGCCTGTAGTATCCCACTGCAGGGCAAAGGCCTCCCTCCCCTCCTTCCAATTTTCTCGATCTTGGGCTGTAGCTGGCCAATCTTTCAGGTAGGCGTCAAGATCGTCCCGCCATCTCCTTCTGGGCCTGCCGCGTCGCCGTTTTTTATCTCGTAGGATCCATTCAGTTGTTGATTTGGCCCAAAGTTCTTCAGGCATTCGGCTGACGTGGCCTGCCCACTCCCACTTAAGCTTTGCAGCTTTCCGGGTTACATCCGCTATTTTTGTCCGAGAGCGCAGTATAGTGTTCCGGATGCGGTCCGTCAGTTTCACGCCAAGTATACTACGCTCCATAGCACGTTGACATACCTCGAGTGCGGACCTCTGTTGACCTGTCAAAGACCATGTCTGTGTGCCGTACGTGAGAATGGGGAGGATGCACACGTCCAGGAGTTGCCATTTTAAGGATAGTGGGAGATTTCCCTTCATTAGATCCTTCATGGACCAAAAGCACATCCAGGCGTTCTCGGTGCGTCTAGCAACTTCTTTGTCTTGCTTCGCCTGGAAGAAGACTATTTGGCCCAAATATATGTACTCCTGAACATATTCTGCCTCCACACCCTCAACATAGGTTTTGCGTTTAACGCTGTTAGTCATTAATTTGGTCTTCGACATGTTCATCCGCAGTCCGACCTCGAGGCTTGCCTTGCTCAAGTCTTCGAGCATGGTATGTAATCCAGAAGCCGAAGAAGTCAACCTTTTTTCTATGACGATGTTGCCCTCGTATTTCCAAACTGCTGCAAGCTTTCTGAAGATTTACTCAACAGTGGCTGTAAAAAGCTTAGGAGATAGTGGATCGCCTTGCTTTACTCCTTTTTTAATATGGAAATGTGGGCCTATGGTGTTTAATTTGATTGCTGCAGTGCTATTTCTATAAATGTTTTGTAAAATTTGAATATATGTGTCGTCTATTTCGTGATTTGTTAGTGCATTGAATATGGAATTGTGTGTTATGCTGTCAAACGCTTTGGAGTAATCAACAAATGCTAAGTATAAAGGAAGATTGAATTCAATGTGTTTTTCTATAATTTGGTTGATAGCTTGAAGGTAAAATGTTTGGGCAGATTACCAGTTTTTAGGATATCGTTAAAGAAGTTAGTAATATATGGAAGGAGGACCGGTTCCCCATATCGGAGGTATTCAGTGCTGATTCCATCATCCCCAGGTGTTCTGTTGTATTTCATGGTGCACAATGCACGATGTACCTCGTAGCCGGTGATTGGTGTAGTGTTTTCGGAATATGAATACGTGGTAGATGATTTTTGGGGAACTGAATCATCAGAGTAGAGAGATTTGTAAAATTCAGTACATATATGCAAGACTTTATCCCTATCGCCCTGTTTCACGCCCAAACCGTCCTTTAAACTTACAATGGAAGATCTTCCTTTCTCCTTTACCTTGTTTGGCCTTTTTAAGAGACATGCTGTTTTCTAGTGCAGCTTATACAAGTTTGTTGTTGTGGTATCTGATGTCCTTTCGGATACTACGTTTGACAGCTCTATCTTTTGATGTGTATTCTGTTGTGTAGTAGGTCAATTTTTGTCTCTCATCTATAAGCTTCTTGAATTATCACTCAATTTTTTTTCCTTATTTTTGGTTTATTTTATTTTGTGACTAGCATTTCGTATACATGTATTAATGTTATTATACTGGCAATCGACGTCTTCGGAATCAGTTGTGTTCAAGAGACTAAAGCTATTTTTCAATTCTAGTGCAAATAGGTCCTTATGGGCAGCTAGTTTGGTTTTGTCCAGTCTTTTGATAGTATTCTGGATTATTAAGTGGCGTTGTATTTTTTAGATTTAACTTTATTTTGATGCGTAATGGCCGGTGATCTGAACTAAATTGTATGTTATTGACAGTCTCTACGTTTGCAATAATATTTTGATTTGAAGAAAGACAAAAATCAATTTCATTTTTAGTTTTTTTGGTCTGGTGATTGCCATGTCCACTTACGGTGAGGTTTCTTGAAGAAGTAACTGTTACTTATATATAGATTTTGTCCAAATGCAAATTCGTGTACTCTTGTGCCTCGTTCGTTTCTGATACCTAGCCCATGCGGCCTCATTATGCTGCAATTGTCTAAATCTTGTCTTATTCCGATTAAAGTCTCCTATAATAAGAGTCCAGGTTCCTCTGAGTTCATCGCAGGCCTTGTTAATGAGATCATAGAAGTCTTCGACTTCTGCGTCGGGATGGGATGACGTAGGGGCGTAGACCTGCACAATTGTGATTATTTTCTTCTCAGAAATCCGGAACCTAAGTAATGCTACTCTATCGGAGTATGAAATAAATTCTATTATATTATTTTTCCATCGTCTAGCTACCAAGAATCCTACACCATATTGACTACCGTTTCCTCCCACATAGAAAAATATTTTATTAGTTATCTCTAGTGTGTCTTCTCCTTTTCTTCTTATTTCTGATAAGCCTATTATGTCGTATTCTAGTTCTTCTAGACGCTCTACTTCTCTTAACGTTCTAACGTTGTAAGTATATATATTTAGCTTTTCGGAGTCTTTTATACTAATAGCTTTGGTCGTTTGACAATTAAGAGATGCCGCCCGGAGATTATCTGGCCTCAAGACTCCAGGGAATACCAGCCCACTGTCATCGGCCGAGCCTCCACTAGAGTCGCCGGGCACTTGAGCCCTGTTTCTTGTTGTGTCTGTCATGAGGGGTAGGGGTTATTTAGGTTCATAATTCAGCTTTTTACACACTAGGCATTTTACTAAAACAATTTTTTTTACAAAAAAATAATAATCTCCTCAATGAGTTTTTATGTCTAAAAACAATGAATATTTTTGTGAATATATGAACTATTTTATGAATTATTTATAAATCAATCATCAAAATTATCATCATTTCTTCAAATTATGCATTTTTCACAACATAGTAACCTTAAATTGCGTATTCATACTTTTTTTTTTATTTTAGGCTGTAAGGCGTTTTTGCCAGTGCGTTTATTTACACATGAAAAACAAAACCAGCGCGCCATTTTCCATAAATATTTGTTAACGTTTTCGTTGTGTGGTTAATTATTATTAAAAATGGCGTACTTAGGAAAGAAGAGCAATACGTAGATTCACCGCCGGAAATACTAATCGAGGCACGAAACGCGAGTGATAGGCTGGTGCCACAAAAATCTAGAGAGAAACACTGTTCGGTATCATTTTCAGAATTGTACTTTCCCTAATTGTTTCAATAATTAAGTTAATAAAAATACAAGTCTGTTTTTTCCTCGCAAGTGTGTTGAAAAACGCGTGTGCATTACACAATCGACTCCCATATCGCGCTCGCAGTTCAATTTGCGTTGAATGTTGGTAATAGTAGATTACTGACACTCGCTCAAGTGACTTCTTGTTTCACTCGAGTTTTTAGAGCCCTCGCTAGAGCTCTGGCTCTAATCTAACACTCGGTGCAGCAATAAGTCACTTTCCGCTCGATGCAGTAATCGCGCGAATTATCTGCCTCGAGTATAATGACCAACATAGCACACTTGTATCATAATCTTGTCTATTCTTGTATAACAATCGTATACTTGTCATGTAGACATGGTATTTTGTTTCGTTAGAGCTTAATATAGGACTGATAGTCCACGTTCTGCTGTTAATTGTGATGATCCTTGGTCGTTGTAGTAAGCTTCATACTCATTATAATTCATAATGCAAATAAATTTGATCTAAAATCTAACTAATTCAAGGCTCCTCTAAGAAAAGAAGAATCGAATTCCCATTTAGATATTCGAGAATACGTACAATACATAGTAAGTATGGCCATCGTAAAACTAAACCTTTCGAAGTGCGAAGTACCTTAACATTTAATCTGTCATTGAAATAACTTCCTATATCAAGCACTCACTTTATACTGCCGTAAATGTGATACTTGTACAGATCTTCATTTCCTTTATGGGTCCCTGGTCCTAAACGGGCCTTAAAAGGGAAACTTTGCCAACCGGAAAGTTGAGCAACAGTATGGAGTTTTATGCTAAATCTGCATTGAACTGCTTTTTTCCACGAATGCACACATTACGCACATGCTTTCGTATTTATGAGAATCCTTCTGCAATATAATGCTCAGTTCCGGCTCCTACCCGCACTAGGCATCCTTGTGATCCGGGTGGCATGAACACACAACCAATACACTACAAAGATCCAAGACCCACTCGGGTCTCATCAGCATCACACAAATTTTTGCCCAAGCCATGATACGAATCACTAAAGGTCAGCGGGCACGTATTCGTATATGCTGCATGTATATACTGCGTACTCTTTATAGCTTATTTACTTAGGCCTACTTTCCACAGACGCGTAGCTTCATAGACGCGTATTCGTCATTATAATCGTGGTGAGCTGAAACTGTGAGCAGGCGTACCTGCTCACAGTTTACATACAAAACTATGAAACTCTATCGACGGAGCAGCAACATCGCGCTCGCGTCGCTGCATGCAGGTTTCATGACGTCTGCCATACCGCATGCCGGGGCGTACATCGAGCGAAAGCACTGTTTATTTCTGTAAAAATGACGGGAACGGCTGCGAAATTTGTTCAGATATCAGAAAAATATTCATGTTAGTACAACAATAATCTAGCTGAATATGCTAAAAAATATATAACTGAAAAGGCCGCTTCTCTTACCGCTACGAACAATCTACAGTTGATGTTTTTTTTTTGTATATACGGATGCGTCCAATATAATTATCGTCTTCGGCGACTTCGAATGTAGTAATATGCCTAAATAGCGTCTTCGTCGTTCGATGGCATTCTCACAAATGATTGAAAACGTACGCGTCATACGCGTGTAATACGCCTCATGGACAGGGTTCAGTACGCTGCTCAAGCTATTTGGCTTATTTTGAAGCGTCTATGAAGCTACGCCTCCGTGGACAGTGACATTTACTTGCGCACTAGAAGAAATCGGATACAGGGTCACAGAATAAATGATAGTACTTCGTGCCCTTACTGCTAAATATATCCTCAAAAACCTTCAGGGTTCTTGTCAATAAAATTCTTGAGTCGACCGAAAACTTCGGTCATTTACGTCAGTTCGAGGTAATTGAGAAGATTCTGGAAGCGTTTTGGTAAATTTAATTACAGAGTTCCTAGTTTATGAGTGATCTCGCGGTAAACGGTATCGATCGAAACTACATTCTGGGGCAATAGATAAAACTGAAAACAATTAAATTAGTTATTAACTTTGAACTGTTTGAGTTTCGGTAGTTTCGGGTTGGTCAACTAATTGGACAGAAGCTCGCTTGAATCTCATATAGCTTTTGGAATTTGTTTGATTAAAATGCGTAGGTAATTCTCAGAGGGTCAGAACAACCATACTTCTGTACATAGTGGGGAGACACATCAATATTTTGTTGCCATGATTCATGAAGTGCCTGGCCTGAATGTATGTGAAACAGAACTTAAATTGTCATATCCAAAGATGGTACGGGTTCCTATTGTAACTACCTGCACCTTGGGGTAGAAATTCTTCTACAATTAAGGTGGATATTATTGAAGGCAGTATTTGAGGCATTGCAGTATAGTATTTATCATAAGCATTCCATAGGTTACTATATTCAATTCATTCTATCCAGTATCTAAAAATTTAGCTCATACCGTCATTTAAGCTACCAGGATCTCATATCCCCACAAGAGTTTCAAATAAAACATTTAATTTCGAGAAACAGGTCCCCGGAACTATCGGCCTCCGAGAACAATAGACGTAAATCATTTCTGAACGAGTCTCCGTTCATCCAACCGTGTTTCTGAACGTACGCTCTCGCCAGATGCGATAATTAAAAAACTTTCAAGATTGAATCCCTCTCTCTCGCTCTCTATTATGAAGTAAGAAGCCAGAACGGGACAGATAACATTTTCGCGCAAGCCATTTTGTGAGAATTGGCGACTAGAAGAACACAAAGTTAAGCTTTTGTTGTTCATTCGGGATTTTTATGTGTTTGGTTTTATTGAATTGAGTCTTTTGTCGGGACTCGGGTGGGATACGTTTCGGGTGAGATTGTAAAAGGCTTTTATTATGGATGCAGTCGTGGACGGAATAAGGGGTGGATGCTTTTTTACAAATGTTTCCGAAAGTTCTCGTAGTTTTAATGTTTGTGTTAGACCAACCATGAAGTGGGTGACGAGTTGGAGCTACAAGAAACGCAGCGCATGATTAGTTTGAATGATGAGATCTAAATATTATAATGGAATTCCTGAGGACACTCCCTCGTCTTATTTCAATTGATTTAATTTAAATGGTGGTCAGTTATCAAATCACTTAAAAGGCTCCTAGCTATAGTTCATTTATACTATTGTTATTAATCATTAATACCGACCCAGGGGAGTTTAGTCAGATATCCCGTAGTCTAAGTGAGGGCCGCACCACTTACTCGTCTCCATAATACCTGGAACTTATAATATCGGCTGGATCGATGGTTATGCGGCAAACGTGCAGCGAAAGCCGATGCCTCCGCGATCTGTCATGGAGATTTTATTGGGGAACTTATTGATTAGGTGACGAGGTATTTCGGATCTGATTGTAAAGATTAAACTTGGAACATGTCTTAGTGTAAGGAGAATATTTATAGATATGTAAGTAATCGTCTGATTTTGACTAGAACTAAACCAATTTTCGCCAGGTTTTTGCAAAGTCGTTTTAGGCTATGCTATTGATGAAATTGAGCGGGTCACAATATTTACAAATTTGCCACCATTAAAAATATCACTCAATAAAATAACATTGGTTCTCTTATGCGTTGACCATAGTAGATTAGTGCATCGAACGGAAAGTGACTTCTTGCTGCACTTGTGTTTAAAGAGCCCTCGCTATCTAACACTCGTTGCAGCAATAAGACACTTTCCGCTCGACGCAGTTATCTACTATTCTAAGCTAACTAGTATGAAACTATAGGTCATCTTATAATTTGCTGTAAATAAGTCGAAAGGTCTTGTTAATTCTGCAGAACCCCGGAAATGAAATTATTTACGATTGACACGCTTCAGCGCACATGCTACCAGGGCGCCATGAGTACTTGGAGGTATTACGTTAAGCCTTGCAAGAATGGCGCTTATACGGAACACGCAAGACTTAATCTGTCATTTTCTAGTAAGTAGATTTAACAAAATGTCTGACAACAATTTATTTTGAGGAAATTCTAAACAAACTGTTTCAAATAAATTACGTTTTAATTTAATCTGTATACTGTCTCTACCTGTCTCTGTAATCCAGTTCCAAAATGTCACTTCCGAAACAAACAAGTTCATTTATTATCTTCACACCCCTCCTCCACCCTCACTACGTTCGCCCTACTTTCGCCTCGTTACTTGACAATATTCGCAGTTTCCGTAATTATGCGTTTTATGCTTTCCTCTCTCTTTCTGTAATCAACGAAATCATTTTACCTATCATCATGTCAGTATTTTTGGGCTTCCGCTTGTGTCATTTTGCTGTTAATACTTTTTCTCGTTTACGTATTTATTTATTTTATTTTATTCGGAAAACGAACAGTGATATATAACTAAAAATTAAACTAAAAACTTAAACTACACACCATTTACAAGTTTTCGCATATAAAAATCTGCTTGTTTATCATACGTAGGTAACATATCGAAAATAAAAGTTTAATTCTCTACGCGGAAACGGCGCAGAATAAAGAATAATGAAAGATTATTATTAATAAAGAACTTAAATAATACAAAAAGATAGCTAGGGAGTCACACAAAATCAGAATTTGGAAATTTTGGCTTTATATTCACAAGGAGATGAGTTAAATAAATCCAGTTCAGGAAAGTCATCCAGTTTATTAATACAGTTTGCTGTCTGTATTAACAATGTCAACGAAATAGGGTCTAAGAAACGAAAATGTAACAGTTCAATCTATGCTAATAATAAAGCAGTAGGTAACCAAAACCTCTGTGCAATGAAGATAATAAAAAGAATGGTTTACGGGACTTATTTTTTTTTATTTCTTTCTCTCTGTTTGTCTGTCTGTCTGTTTGTTTATTTACGCATTACGTAAAAACTACTGGACCGATTGCGATGCGGTTTTCACTGATGGATAGCTTAGCTTCCCAAAGATATAACCACGCTGGCAGAGCCGCGGGCACAGCTAGTCTATAATAACGCAGTTTGTAACTAAAAGTCTGTACAATTATGATAAAATAAAAGTATGTACGTGATATACAGAATGTCCCATTTTGTATGACCTTCAACGCCCTTGATCGACGGGCGTGCGTTGGCGACCGCGGTCGCAACCCACGGTCGGTACCCGTGTAGACGCTTGTTGCCGAACACGCGAGTGAAGTAATGCGGCGAGTGTGGACGTGCTGTAAAAATTGGAACTCAGCACTGACGCGAAAGTATCGCTGAAATAATTAAAGTTTTTAGAGAAACGCAGTGTCTCTTGTGAGGATCCGAATACGTCACAAAAAAATTGCGTGAGAAAATTTCAGTCAAAAAATTAAAAGAGATTGAACCCGTGATCGATTTTGTATAATTATTGTAGCACCTACCTAGTACTCAACACAAAATATACTATCACTAATTTTCAACAAAGGTTTTTATCTCGATTGTTTGTATACCTTGCACTGAAGCTGTGCAATTTTAGTAAAACAAATCAAACTTTATTTATATGTAAACAATTAATCTTACTTATGGAAAAGTGATGCCCCTTATTTTGTCTCGAGTAGTACCTATAATAGCATGTCTTCATTATGTAGGTACATTTTTCTCCGTGTCGTTATTTAGATGCATTTCGTGCCATGCGTATGTTCTGTGCGCACACACTGAAGTTTTGGCCTTGTTGGCAACAGTTTAGTTGGAAACGACGACTGCTGTGAGCAACTAACTCCTCACCAAGGTCGTGTAGAACAAATTTTAGAGAAGCTACTTTACCGCATTCCTTTATGGTATAGTTGTGGCCTTGTTGGCAACCGTTTAGTTGGTAACGATGACGGCGGTGAGCAACCAACTCCTCACCAAGGTTACATTCGTGTGCGCTTGGTCGCTCACCGTGTAGACTGGTTTTACAGACGCTACTTTACCGCGTTCGTTTATGATATAGTTGTGTCATTGTTGGCAACCGTGTAGATAGAAACGATGACGGCGATGAGCAACCAACTCCTCACCAAGGTCACATTGGTGGTCGCTTGGTTGCTCACAGTATAGAACAGGTTTTAGAGAAGCTACCTTACCGCGTTCCTTTATGATATATTTGTGTTCTTGTTGGCAACCGTGTAGTTGGTAACGATGATGGCGGTGAGCAACCAACTTCTTACCAAGGTCACATTTGTGGGCGCTTGGTTACTCACCGTGCAGCACAGGTGTTAGAGACGCTACCTTACCGCGTTTCTTTATGGTATGTATAGGTTTCCCTTGAGAATTAATGAACTCCAATTAGGTAGCGTGCAGGTGTGGCTTCATTCCCGGATCAGCGCGGCACTCTTTTAATTACTCTATCACGGGGTTTGAAATGGACCTATGCAAGATGGATCAAGTTTTACAAAATTCTCGAGTTTTTTTTTTATTCAGTCTTGGTTTAGACTTATTAAATGTTAGTAAAACTTAAAAACTACATGTTAAAATTAATTCTAGACATAAATAATATAGGCAAAACCAAAGGTCTTGCATTAAATATAAATTTGACTTATAAAAAACAGTAGGTCATTTATACCCCAAAATTATTGCATTTAATTGCAAACTTTGTAAAATATTAGATAGATATATAAACGCATTATTGAACACACCCCAAAAAAACTCAAAAGGTAGGAATAATACTAGAAGAAGTGTAATTTCAGGCAACCTTTTGGATATAGAGATTTTATTAAAATCACGACAAGAACGGGGTGCATTTAGAATCTTATACAGGGCAATAGGATCAAGAAGAGTCTCAATATCCATCACCTGACGGAAGAAAAAATACTAACAACTAGCTGTGCCCGCGGCTTTTCTCGAAAAGTAATTTTTATCTGAAAAAAAAGTATCCATTTCAGTGCTTATAATGTACAATGATACCAAATTTCGTCCAGCCATCAAATCGTTTTTTATCGATTGCTCGGCTTCTTCTAATCGGATTGAGATACGAAGACACCAGTTATTAAGTCAAAACCTAAGCTATCCAACAATGCAAATCGCATTGCAATCGGACCAGTAATTTTTACGTGTTGCGCGAACAGACTCAATTTAAACAATAACTTAATTTAAAAGAAATCTTTTATGCTGTAGCCATGTCATGATGAAAATTAGAAAAGGTTATCACAATTAAATGCATATACAATATTTCGTGTCTATGCTGTGAACCGTTAAGGAGTTTCCTAATCAGGAGCCAACTCGGAGTGCAGCAACCATGTCATGGTGAAACTTCGAACCGGCTATCATAATAGAATGTAAAGTTTCGTGACTGTGGTGTTGACCGTTGAAGCAGTCCAGTTCCGTCCGTTTAGGCAGTTGTTGTCCTTTATCTTGAGCTGTTCCTGGATATCGATTCAGGTCATGCTTACCATACAAATGCATTGTCATCGGAACTGAACCAACATGCAAAAAATCAACTCCGTACGATAAGAGGAAGTGGTTCTAATGCAGCTTGCAAGATTTGACCTAAACAAACATACATACAAACATTGCAAGTTAAATAAGAGCTCATAAAAAGGTTTTATTCTTGTCCAGTCGCTTATTTTAAGTCTCCTAGACTATTTCTTTTAAAAAAATTTTTTTGTATGGTTACTGCTTTAATTTAAGTATAGATAGATAGATTTACTAACAGATAGATATCATCAATAGCTTTGAACTGCAGTTTTATGCGGTACTTGCTTGCTTTTTGTATGAGGCAGTGCTGGCCTCTGTGTCAGTCTGTCAACCCGTCCGAGAGCCTCTTCTGCAATGCGCTAATCAAACAAATATCTGTTAGGAATCGTATATTATTAATAACTGAGAAAAAAAAGAAGTAAATAAAGGCCCTCACCGGACAAACCCCCGCCATTATACAAGGAGTAGAGTTTCGGCGCCGCGACGTCGCGGCGTCGGCGACGCTGCGTCACAAATCATGGCGTCGTATACATAGGCGTTTGGAAGCTCGCATACTTGAGTTCGGAGCAATTTTGAAATCATAGATTGACTTATTTTTTATTACAGCTACGGCCTGAAATCCTAGGCAAGGATATAGACTGATAGATTTATCATAGTCAATCCCACTTATGAGATCTATGGAGGAAATAGGGCTCAATCAATAACAAACACAATTATAGGTGTGACTAATAAGTTTTCTTAACCTGGAGCTCACCAACATTTGAGCCGGAACAATGTTTCAAATGTAGCTGAACTCTGAAAGCAGAAGCCTATATATGTCTATACCATGTTATTTTTTCGTGGAAAACCATGCTGTTGCTACCTCACGCACACATCTATGCGTTTAATTCCGTTACCCCCTTTTGAGTCACCCACGCACACGACATAATTCATCGAGGCGCGACGCGACGCAAATCCGACGCTGAGAAATTGGTTGGCAGGTTTGTCGAGATTTCTTGTTCGTCATGAACACGGAATACGTAATCGTAATTTACAATCGTTCCTTAATATTTTTAAATGTATTCGCACTCGCTGTTGCGCGCGCCTCCCCTCGCGGGAAATCAAGTCGCTGATGGGAATGTTGCTGCTCGGGTTTTCTGCATGACAGCCTTTGGCGTAGTGGTTGCCTCACGATGTGGCGGTTGTTAAATGAAAAGGTAGTTGTGATGAAAAGACAGACATACGCTTGAAGATATAGCGATATACCTACTGTAAAAATAATTCCAAAAGGTAAAAAAACTGGCTTCAAATGAATTTACTAAAACACTACCTACTGAACCAATTTTTAGGATTTTTTTATGGGACTGGTTGACTATGGTCCTAGAGATACATTTAAAAAATAAGAAATCCTCGAGATGAGGTGAAAAAATACAGATTAATTGATAACTCATTTTTTTATTCCAGCGAAATAACTGGGCAATGAGAGTAAAATCCAATGTCCCAGGGTGACGAGCGCAGTGACGCGTAACATGTTGCAACCAAAGTTCTGGGTGGCACTGCACATGTTAGGGGCAAGCGGGACGCACCATCAGGCGAGCGACCTGCTTGACTTGTCCCAAACAGAACTTAATAAACGGGGTCACCAGTTTGGCAGCACTTTATAATCTATCGCGTGCTAAATCAACCCACTGCCGGCGTGATATCTCGGTGACAGGCTAAATCAACCCACTGCCGGCGTGATATCTCGGTGACAGGCTAAATCAACCTACTGCCGGCGTGATATCTCGGTGACAGGCTAAATCAACCCACTGCCGGCGTGATATCTCGGTGACAGGCTAAATCAACCCACTGCCGGCGTGATATCTCGGTGACAGGCTAAATCAACCTACTGCCGGCGTGATATCTCGGTGACAGGCTAAATCAACCCACTGCCGGCGTGATATCTCGGTGACAGGCCAAATCAACCTACTGCCGGCGTGATATCTCGGTGACAGGCTAAATCAACCCACTGCCGGCGTGATATCTCGGTGACAGGGTAAATGTTAACAAGTAGAAATTATTATAAAAATACAAAAACCCGTCAAGTGTGATAGTACTGTGTGTGTCTATTGAATAAAATTTTAATCAGCTCACGTGCTATGTCGGGTTTTATGCTTTTCAGCCGCGATAGCGGACGGACGCAATGCGATGCTAGCTGACCGCCCGCAAAAGTACAACCTAGTCTATACTATATCTATACCTACTTCTATACTTCTAATAAACATCTTCTGTACATTGAAGATAATTATTTTGTAATTTTTATTAGTTTTGGCTTCAGTATCAAATAATCGATACCGAAGCCAAAACTGTCTTCTTTTTTATTTTTTTCTGTCCGTCTGTCTGTCTGTCTGTATCATGGCCGCGCATCAAGCCGACACTACTGAATGAATTCTAATGAAGCTTGGCAAGATTTGAGTTCATACTACGAGATAGGACCATATAATACTTTTCATCCCGAAAAATTAAAGGGTGCCCGCAGGATAGAGCTTCAAAGTTATTTAAAAGAACACGTATCACGTTTAATCTACAGGGACGGATTTTGATGCAACTTGGCACAGGCATCGTTTATATGATGGGTGAAAACTGAAAATACATATTATCTCGAAAAAATAAAGGGTTCGTATGGGATATGGGTCTAAATTAACTACTTACTAAAAACTTTACTTGAAACTATTTGAAGATATTTTTAAAAAAAATTTGAAGGCTTTTCTATATTCGATACTGAAGCTAATACAGTGTATTATTTAAAAAGAAACCGTATAAAGCGGTGTTTGCTCCAGTTTGTTGAATTCTGCTGTGTTATGTTTATAGTTTTATTAACTTATTGAATATGTAAGATTAATGTTGCGTATTATAAAATAGTTTGTGTGCTATTATTTTTTGTATTGGGTAATGTCAAATTTCATTTTACTCGTCCGTCAATGAAACTGACAGTTTCAATTTCAGCTGCGTTCGGATTGGCATGATGACGTTTTTGGCAAATTTATATTTTTAATAATCCGTTCAGTTTTTTGGATTTTATTTTATGTTTTCTATGTGTATTAATTTTTATGTGTTGTCACTCTGCGTTCGTGATGTCTGTCACAAATAGGTTCCGGCAGAAAATCAGTGCCAAGGCTTTATGGCCTTAGCGTTTGCTGAGTTGGGACCTGTTTGTGACAACACACAGCATTAATTTCGTACCTTTTATTTTGTTTGTAATTATTGTTCTTTGTTTTTCTGTGTTATGTTGTGTGTTGTCATAAATAAATGTATTTTCTTCTTCTTTTCTTCTATGTATCTTGGCCGCGCATCACTTAGAAGTCCAAAGAAACCATATGTATCTTGGCCGCGCTTCACTTAGAAGTCCAAAGAAACCATATAAATCTTGGCCGCGCATCACTTAGAAGTCCAAAGAAACCATATGTATCTTGGCCGCGCATCACTTATAAGTCCAAAGAAACCGTATGTATCTTGGCCGCGCATCACTTAGAAGTCCAAAGTGATTGATGTAATAAAATATAATAAAATAAATTAAATGCTGTAGCAAAAAAAAACCCGTAGATTTATTTCTCGTCATTATATTATTATTATTATTATATGGGGCTGCCGGACGCTCGCGCAGCGGACTGCGTGCCGGCACAGAATATATAATAGAATGTAACGAGGCCGGCCGACAGGCAAGGCACAGACCAGGCACAGACCAGGCCAGGGAGAGGGTAATTGATAGAAAATATTATAGGTTTTTAATTAGATTTGTTTGTTTGTTTTATATGAAGTTCGTAGGTTGGTATCAGGTAGGTATTATTAGAATTTCCTGCTCGTGATAATAATACCTAACTTTATCTACCTACATATCTACCCGGTTATCTACTTATCGAAAGTAATTGAAGGATCTTAGTTTAGAATTTTGTATATGGATTAGTTACTTGAGAGATGAGTCCTTGGATTCAATTCAGAGACGTGCTATCAGGCTCATTGGGGATGACATTTTAGTAAAGAGTAAGCTTCAAAGTCTGGCGCATCGACGTAAGGTAGCAAGCCTGTCGGTGTTCTACAGATTGCACTATGGAGAGTGTGCACAAGAACTGCACAACCTGATTCCCCCATCACCTTTCCATCACCGTACGGCTAGACGATCAGCAAAGTGCCACCTTTTCATGGTTGAAATACCTCGCACAAGAACGAAGCGTTACGCTTCTTCATTTATTATAAGAACTGCAATGGAGTTGAATGCTCAGCCTTCGTCAGTGTTTCCAGTAAATTATAACCCAGGTGTGTTCAAGTCAAAAGTGAATAGGTATCTACTAGGCAAGCGTGCTACACCTTCGACCAGTTCGTCTCTTTCCATCAGGTGAGATCGTGGTCAGACGATTGCCTAGTCTGTAATAAAAAATAAGTTTTATTTGTTCTGTCAGTAAGTCTCTCAGTAGGTAGGTGCTTACTGACTGACTGACTGATAGACAACGCAGATATGTCACTGATAATATGTCACGGTACTGTTTTATAGGCATAATTAAAATCTATCTATCAATAGTTATAATATAGCAATAAGTACGAAAAAGTATATACAAAGAAGATAATAATTTAATCAAATGGTCTAGCGTACTTTAAATAAGCTACTGAACAAGAATATAAAATTTTAAAAAATCGTGACTGTGTGTTTGTTTGTTTGTTCGCGCATCACGTAAAAACTACTGGACCGATTGTGATGCAATTTTCACTGTTGGATAGCTTAGGGTTTGAATTAAAAACTGGTGTAGTTGGTATCTCAATCCGATGAGTAGAAGCCGAGCAATCGATAAAAACTTTTTGACGGCTGAAGTAATTTTGATCAAATGTTGGTAAATTGGCATTTTAGGTCTTGGAATAGTGACATTGTACGCTGAGAGAATCTAGAGAAATAACCACGCTTGCGAAGCCGCGGGTACAGCTAGTAGTAAATAACCACGCGTGCGAAGCCGCGGGTACAGCTAGTAGTAAATAACCACGCGTGCGAAGCCGCGGGTACAGCTATTAGTAAATAACCACGCGTGCGAAGCCGCGGGTACAGCTAGTAGTAAATAACCACGCGTGCGAAGCCGCGGGTACAGCTAGTAGTAAATAACCACGCGTGCGAAGCCGCGGGTACAGCTATTAGTAAATAACCACGCGTGCGAAGCCGCGGGTACAGCTAGTAGTAAATAACCACGCGTGCGAAGCCGCGGGTACAGCTAGTAGTAAATAAATTAAACGTTACCTATTTAATCTACAGGAATAACGACGCGTGCGAAGCCGCGGGTACAGATAGTAGTAAATAACCACGCGTGCGAAGCCGCGGGTAAGCTAGTAGTAAATAACCACGCGTGCGAAACCGCGGGTACAGCTAGTAGTAAATAACCACGCGTGCGAAGCCGCGGGTAAGCTAGTAGTAAATAACCACGCGTGCGAAACCGCGGGTACAGCTAGTAGTAAATAACCACGCGTGCGAAGCCGCGGGTACAGCTAGTAGTAAATAACCACGCGTGCGAAGCCGCGGGTACAGCTAGTAGTAAATAACCACGCGTGCGAAGCCGCGGGTACAGCTAGTAGTAAATAAATTAAACGTTACCTATTTAATCTAGAGAAATAACCACGCGTGCGAAGCCGCGGGTACAGCTAGTAGTAAATAACCACGCGTGCGAAGCCGCGGGTACAGCTAGTAGTAAATAAATTAAACGTTACCTATTTATTTACATATTTAATTTTACTTAAATAGTTTTGGACTGTAGTCTGTAGTACTTACATAACTTGAATAATCTAAAATTCAAATGTTTGTAAGAAGCTTGAAAGACAATTGCTAATATTTAGGTTAAAGAATTATATATTTTTGGAATGGTCTTTTAAAGCCATTCATTTTGGTACTTTACTCGATAGGGTTTAGTCATTTTTTGTTTCGTCGTTAATACAATATGGCAGTTGTAAGCTGCCATATTAGTTTTCTTGACACTTTATATATCTTATAGCACTCTCGTTTAAGACGAATCCAATGATACCTGATTTATCAAAATCTATCAAGCCGTTTAGGCCGTAGGACGCGCCTAGGAAACGTTTGTATTCAGAACCAGCTTTCGGCCGCGACTTCGTCCGCGCGGACTACAGTTTATCGCGAAAAAAGCATCCTCTGTTCATCTAGGATTCTAGGATATTAAAAACCAATGCAAAAGTATAGCACCAACACACTTGATGCTTTTTGACTGACTTTGTATTTCGTTTCCACGGCAATCGGCAACATGTCATTCCGTTCCTTACAGCGAGTAATCGACATTTTCCATTTTTCCCTTGGCAACTTACCATTTTGTGGGAGGAAAAGTATCATATGTTGGTATCTATATTGTACAGTACCTATTTACAAAGTTTCATAAAAATCAGTTTAGCCGTTTTGGCGTGAAAGCTCCCCAAACAAACAGACAACGTTTTACTTATTGGTGGGGTGATTGTTCTTTTAACTTACAAACATGTGCATCTGGACTAAGGGATCACATCCTTAAATGCCTCCATTTTGTTCCAATTTTTTACTAAACCTGCCTTTTTGTGTGTCTCAAACAAAAAGGCAGGTTTAGTAAAAAATTGTAAAAATTAGATGGAGTTGCCCAAAAATTTGTTAAACGCGGGTCAAAAAAGCTATGGCCGAATGGTTGGATCCAATCCATTCAGGTGCCTGAAAAATTGAATCATTATAATACATTATATATTTGTACGCATAATTTTCTTTTCGCATAAGACTCTTATGAGTCACAATTTATTTTTCCTCTTAAAAAGTAAAAGAAAGTTGAAATTTTTATAAACTTCTGAACTGCCCTCAGTTCAGAAGTTTATAAAATTTTCAACTCAATATTATCAACGATATTTATTTGGCCAAACCTGACAGATGATCGCAAACTAAATCAAGACTTAGTAAAATAAACTTACTAAAATTTGACATGTGCTTTGATTTCTTAATTGATATAAGTTAACAATTAAATGAGTTTGAGCATTTTCTTATGGAAATATATTGTAGGGTAGACATTATTTACGGTTTTGGTGGACTATCCTTATCTACCCTCACAATTTTTATAAAATGATTATTGCTGTTATTCATCAGATGCAACAACATTTGTGTTTATGCATGTGCGATGCACTAATTTAAAACTGTGTAGTGTTATAATTAATATAATATTAGTGTTTCCGAGTTGTGATAACGATGTGATTATCTAAATACGTATTATTTACTATATCCAGTCGCTGTGCTAGATCTCATCAGGATCTTCATTTCATATGACATTAAGATCTCAATGAGATCTATACTTTATGTTAAGAAACTACTAGTCAAGGATCAATAGTGTCAGAGTTAAAGCCCTTTTAAGTTTGACAGCTGTCATCCAAAACGAAGATATGGATGAGATCTACCACTTCTGTGAAGAAACTACTAGTATAGCATCTATAGTTTCAAAGTTATAGACCTTTTAAGTTTGACAACTGTCATCCAAAACAAAGGTATGGATGATATCTAGCACTTCTGTAAAGAAACTACTAGTCTAGGATCAATAGATACAGAGTTATAGCCCTTTTAAATTTGACAGCTGTCATCCAAAACAAAGATATCGATGAGATCTAGCACTTCTGTAAAGAAACTACTATTCTAGGATCAATAGTTTCAGAGTTTTATATAATATATAGTTTATAGTAGCCCTTTATAGTTTGACAGCTGTCATCCATAACGAAGATATCGATAAGATCTACTACTTCTGTAAATAAACTACTAGTCTATGATCAATAGTTTCAATAGTTTCATGCTTCGCAACCGTATAGAACAACGGGCCAGATATAGATCATGGTCCATGCTTCGCAACCGTATAGAACAACGGGCCAGATATAGATCATGGTCCATGCTTCGCAACCGTATAGAACAACGGGCCAGATATAGATCTGGAGGAGACTAGTTCTTAAGTTGATTGGCAGTTGTCTACTTGTTGTCCCTTTGCATTTTTATAAATGAGGCTCTGGCTATTTCGGTACGTTTTCTAATTTCGTTATCGTTATCGTTTCGTTTCGTTAATTTCGTTTCCCATGTTTCCGTTAACCATGAACCTAAATATTTATACATGTTGAGATAGTCCAGGATGGTATTTCCAACTTGTACGTTTGCTCGCATCCCCTGCGTGTTAAACTCATCACAAGCAAAGAAAAATACACACGTGCCAAGATTGAGCAAGATTATAAAAAACAAAGAAAACTTGCTGCAATTCCATGCAACACGTTCAACAGAAGATTCTAAAACTCCATAGTCACAAAAAAAGTATTGCTAAAGAGATGAGGTAACATTCATCAGATTAAAAAGTTCTGTAAGCTCAGAGAGTTAGCAGCTCCGTAGGCAATTAAATGACGGAGTTCCGATCCGCTTACGGAGTTGACTACAACTTTATGGTAATTACCGTTCCATGGTACGTCCTTCACTGCAGAATGGAAAATGAATTAATTCTTGACTTCCTGGCTACTATAAAACTGAAAATAGTACAACAGATTCTAAAGTTAAACGGCTCGAACCTTCGGCGGTCGACACTAAACCTGATGCAATTTTATCAAAAAATTTAGGAAAGGGATAGACGTGTTCTTTTTGTGCGTGTTACCAACCCTCCGCTTCCCGTGGAGTATTTCAGAGTGACGAACAATTATTTGTAACGAAAACGAGCGCGCAATCTATCTATATATCTATGATCTAGGGTTTTAATGAAAAATTACTGAATGTCTCTATACAAACTAAAGTTATTTGAAATTTTGATTATCTATACTTATAACAATACTGTAACAGCTCCAATTCTGTACATTGAAGATATTTTGTAATTATTTTTGGAGGATGTTTTGTTTTCTATACTGAAGCCAAAACTGTTTTTTTTTTCTTTTTTTGTCTGTCTGTCTGTCTGTCTGTCTATATCTTTGCTAAGCATCACGCCGAAAATACTGATTGAATTTAAATGAAACATGGTATGATTTGAGTTCATACTACGAGGTAGGACATAGGATACATTTCATCCCGAAAAATTAAATGGTTCCCGCAGGATAGGGGTTGAAAGTTATTTAAATTACCACTCTGAAACTAATGGACGGATTTTAATGCACCTTGGCACAGTCATAGTTTAATACTTGATGGGTGAAAATTAAGAATACTTTTTATCCCGAAAAAATAAAGGGTTCTTGCGGGATAGGGGTCTAAATTCTGTACATTGAAGATATTATGTAATTTTTTTTTGAGGCTGTTCTATATTTGTACTGAAGCGAAAACTGTTTTTTTTTCTTTCTGTCTGTCTGTCTGAATCTGAATGCGCATCACGCCGAAACTACTGAATAAATTCAAATGAAACTTGGCATAATTTGAGTTCATACACGAGGTAGGACATTGGATACTTTACATCGCGATAAATTAAAGGATTCCCGTATGATAGGGATTGAAAGTTATCTAAAAGAACACGTATCACGCTGAAACTACTCGGATTTTGATGCAACTTTGCACAGTCATAGTTTATATTATGAGTGAAAATTGAGGATACTTTTTATACCGGTTCCCGCGGGATATGGATCCAAATTCTGTACATTGAAGATATTTAGTAATTATTTTTTTTGAAGGCTGTTCTATTTTTCTTACTTAAGCCAAAACTGTTTTCTTTTTCATTTTGGTCTGTTGTCTGTCTGTCTGTATCTTAGATGCGCATCACGCCGAAACTACTGAATGAATTCAAATGAAATTTGGCATGATTTGAGTTCATACTATGAGGTAGTACATTGGATACTTTTTATACCGGTAAATTAAAGGGCCTCCGCAGGATAGGAGTATTTTATTTAGAGTTGGTATTCATGATTTACGGTTTATAGTTACTTCCGTAGGTTACCTCTAGGATACTAAAGGAATATTCCACCAAATTTCAAATACCTAGGTCCACCGGTTTAGGCTGGGCGTTGTCTGTGTGTCAGTCAGTCAGTCAGTCAGTCAGTTAGTAGGTATCTGTACTGTTTTATAGGCATGATTAAAATAATGTAATAAAACACATAATTTTATTATTTTGCCCAATAGTGAAGGGCATCTATACTTATAATAAAGCAGTAAGTACCAAAAAATCTGTAAAAGAAAGATATAAAAAAAAAACAGTGTACTAAAAATAAGCTTCTGAAAAATAATAAATATTTTTAAAATTCGTGTCTGTCTGTTTGTTAGTCTGTTCACGCATCACGTAAATACGTTTGACTTAATAACTGGTGTACTTATTATCTCAATCCGATGAGAAGAAGCCGAGCAAAACTTTTTGACGGCTGAATGAATTTTGTTTAAATGTTGGTATATAGTATTTTAGGTCTTGGAATAGTAATAGAGTTATTTTAACCTAGAGAAATGGCCATGCGTGCGAACCCGCGGGTACAGCTAGTCTTAAATATGATTGTAATAAATTCATTTAGTTATTGTCTTAGACTGCATAATATGCAATTTATTTAAATCCAAACTTGCGTTAGTCTACCTATACTTATAATAAAGCAACAGGAACGTAATAGTCTGTACAAAGAAGATAATTAAAATGAAATGGTACTTAAAATAAGCGCATCATCATCATCATGTCAGCCCTTAGAAGTCCACTGCTGAACATAGGCCTCCCCCAAAGAGCGCCATGACGAGCGATCTTGTGCCACCTCCATCCACCGACTTCCTGCGATGGCTAAAATGTCGTCGGTCCATAGTGTGGGGTGTCTCCCCACACTTCGCTTGCTTGTTCGTCGCTTGCTTGTTCGCCGCCATTTGAGAACCTTTATTCCCCAGCGGTTGTCGGTTCTGCGAACTATATGGCCTGCCCATTGCCATTTCAACTTGCAAACTCCGAGAGCTATGTACTTATCGGTATCCTTGGTTCTTTTACGGATTTCCTCATTTCGGATTCTATCACGTAGTGAAACACCGAGCATAGCTCTCTCCATTGCACGCTGCGGAACTCTGAGCTTGTGTATGAGACCAATAGTTAGCGACCACGTCTCAGTGCCGTATGTCATCACTGGCAACACGCACTGATTATAAACTTTCGTCTTGAGGCTCTGCGGTATCTGCGACGAGAAGATATGGCGTAATTTCCCGAACGCTGCCCATCCAAGCTGGATTCGTCGGTTGACCTCTTTGTCGAAGTTGGATCTACCCAGTTGGATCGTCTGACCTAAGTAGACATAGTGATCAACAGCTTCGATCATATCGTTCCCAACATAAACCGACATGGGTATTTGACATGATGTTCGTCTTACCCATGTTCATTTTAAGACCCACCTGTTGGGAAACAATATTGAGGTCACTGAGCATTGTGCTTAGTGACCTCAATATATATATTTAATGCTTAGGTCTTCCAGGGTTTCTGCCATGACTATATCATCGGCAAATCGAAGGTGTATTCGTATGTATTCGCCATTGATGTTAACACCATATCCGTTCCAGTTCAGAAGCTTGAATATATCTTCCAGTGCAGAGGTGAACAGTTACGGAGAAATAACGTTTCCCTGTCTCACCCCTTTTTGCACCTGGATAGAATTCGTGCTCTGATCCTGAAGACGGACTGTCATGGTGGCATTGCTGTACAAACACTTCAACACATCGATGTACCGGTAGTCAATCTGGCACCTGTAATTACTGTAGCACTGCCCAGGTCTTGACTGAATCAAAGGCTTTCTCGTAATCCACAAACGCTAGACATAGTGGCCGATTATACTCTTCGGTCTTCTGTATAATCTGCCGGAGCGTATGGATGTGGTCTACGGTGCTAAAGCCTTTCCGGAATCCAACTTTTTTGGGAGGCTGAAAGTCGTCAAACCTACGAGCGAGACGGTTTGTAACTACTCTCGAAAACAGCTTATAGACGTGGCTCAGCAGCGAAATGAGCCTATAATTCTTCAAGAGGGCACCTTTCTTAAAGAACAAAACCACTATTTTGGTTTTCAGCTTAATCAACAGGCTTTGCCCAATAGACAGATCTCTTGCGAACACTTTGGAGCCCTTGTTCCGCTCTATTGCGTTCTTAATATAAGTAGTATTATAGGAACGCAAATCATGTCCCATTGACTTGGAGATCTGTTTATTAAGCAAGCTGTAACTCGACATATCCACTGAAGACTGCAGCCTCATCTCGCCTCATTCTACTAATAAGCTACTGAACAAGAATATAACGTTTTTTTAAATCGTTGTTTTATTAGTTTGTATGTTTGTTCATGCATCACGTAAAAACTTCTGGACCGATTGCGATGTGGTTTACAGTGTTGGATGACTTAAAAACTGGTGTACCTACTTGATATTTCGATCCGATCAGTAGAAGCCGAGCAACCAATAAAAACTTTTTGATAAAGGAGTTTTAATAAATGTTGGTACATTGGTATTTTAGGTCTTGGAATAGTACATATAGTACTTATAACCTAGAGAATTGACCACGCGTGCGAAGCCGCGGGCATCAGCTAGTTCTGAATAAACCTTGGACTTTGTAAGACCGTTCGATGTGTTACCAGCTGACATCACATTTCCCAGTGACCTATGAAATTGGCAATTTGTCCCTAAATCATGGCTCATGGCCCTCGAGGCTTGCTACATGTTTGGTGCGTTTGATACGATTGCTATTTGTTTTTCGTCACGTAATGAACAAGAGCAAGCGAAATCTGATGTTTGTCGCTGAAATTGTCGACGGCCCGCGTGCTGTTCGCGGCTGGGACTACAAGACGGGAAGTATAACTGGAAGGTATACCTGGTGTCAGCGATGAGTTCTAAACTCAACGTTTTCCACATTATATATTATACTTTTTTTTTGTAATACGTAATCTTATTTGTATAAATTATTAATTATACAACCTACTCAAAATGTATATCTTGAAATTAAAAACCCTGCTTACATTACTTAATTTTTTAGAGTTCCATATGTCCGCATAAAAAAAATGTAACCCTTATAGGATCATTCATGTGTCTGTCTGTCTGTCCGTCTGGCACAGCCAATTTTCTCCGAATCTACTGGACTGATTATATGAATTTCTGGGACCGAAACTCGGACGTGTAACGAAAATAAATGAATATTGACTATGGGCCACTTTAGGGGCAAAACTGGAAAAGAAAAGGTTTGCAAACTGTACCGTGTGTCAAATTAAAGGGTAATTAATTATGTGAGGGGTTTAAATATTTGTTATTATGTTCTAAATAAATAGATTTAAAGCTATTTAAGAAAATTGATAAATATTTACCATCTAATCATCTCCGAAAGTACGTAAAGAGCCCAAAATTAAAAAAAACGTATGAGAGTTCATTACTTATAGATTACAGGAAAACCTATAGGAAGTTTATGGTCCTAAAATAACTTGGTAAATCTCTCAATATTGTGAGATAATAATAATATATTCATCGCATGGAACCCTCTCCACGCGAGCTTAACTCGTACAGTCAAGTTTTTTTCATTCTGTACTAGTGACTCGCCCTGGCTTCGCTCGGGTAGCTAAGTGTTTCTCTTTATTTGTACAAGATTCTACCCATGTTTTGATTGACTAATCTGAACAAAAACGGTTAATGTGACTTAACTATAATAGTTAGACTTAACTAATAATTATGTAAATTTTTGTTACATTTTTTCGTAAGCTCCACAATTTTTGGAAATATTATTTAGAGGCCATCTTACTTACTGATTATGTAGCTTACTAGGTGAAAGTTTTTTTTCATTTGTTAAGTTTTTTTTTGATTTTATCCATTACAAATAAACAAACATACAAAAAAAACATATCAAATGTTTGTAATATTAGTATAGATCAAATCAGAGTTAAGCAAAACAACAATGTCTGTTTCCAGACGTTGTATCGACCGAAGTAAGCAGACTCAAAACATCAGTCTTAAATTAAAAACAGGTCAGAAACGTCCGAACTGTCAAGATTTCGGACAAAACTTTACTAATCTTTGACACGTTGAATTAATTAAAAGTTGAGCGACTCATTAAGTTGGCCCGAAGCGATGATGTCGGAAAAAAGTTTGGGCGGCCTTCGCGGAAACTTCGCGTAATCTACTTAAAACAATTTCGGGAGGTTATGTTGTTGAGACAGGTATTAAGGTGAGTTTAAAGATAATTTTGTTAAGTTTTAAGAGAGAAGTCTGTAAATGCTCTTTTGATGTTTTTGAAGCTTTGGCGGGAGTGGGTACTGACGGCGACGAATTAATAAACGTCGGTGCTGTGCTGCCGCTGGATACGCATATACATCATTGTTGATGTAGTCACCGTGTGTGTCGCTCCCATGGCTTCATAATCAGGAAGCGATATATTCCCAACTGCCCCATTAACGTCCCCATCAATGGGGCCGATAGGTATTTAAATTCCTACCTGCCCCATTGGCCTGGGTAATGGGGCAGGTGGGAATTTAAATTCCCATCGGCCCCATTGATAGGGATGTTACTTTTGAAATACATTTGACATACCTTTAACATACTTTTGACATACATTTGACATACTTTTCACATACTTTTAAAATACTTTTGACACACATTTACTTTAACATGCTTTTGTAACTGCATCGTACAACTGGGAAAAGGCGCACGAACTGGAACAACTGCTTGTTCTTGAATGACCTTCAAATGTTTGTATAAAAGTTCGTTTTTTACTCTAGTTCAGTGGCCAGAAGTACATTTAGTCTGGGTTCACGGCTGTATATTTTTTAACATGTATGAGTAGGTCGTGGGCCTAATGGTAATAAAAAAATGTTGTGCGTCACTGCACTGCGCTCGTCACCCTGAAACATTTGTTTGTCTCATTGCCCAGTAATTTCACTGGAAACCTTGCCCTTCAAACTTGTTTGCACACTACTGCTTGGCGGTTACATATCTAGCAAAGGTTTCCCTAAGCTAAGCTAGGCTTACAGAAGATGCCTAACACAAAATATTGATAAAATTTTACGTCACGATGTTGAAGATGTAAAAGTAGTGTTGGTCATAAGGTCATAAGTATCAATATTGAGAGCAAAATAATTGGAACAAATCTATAGAGTTCAATGAACTTCTGTATACAAAATTAGACAAGATAACCCTAGCAACGTTTGGCCTGAATCAATAAACGGTGCTTGATAGATATAAAACGTTGAACGAGCCGAGGACGCCATCAATCCCTTCTAGGTACAGGAAATTAATAACCCTTTGAAGGAAATCTTAAACATTTTCAGAAATTAATATTAAAAATTAATATATTAATTAATATTAATAGCTTGGCTAGGAGCTCAGCAATACACGTTGTCTGAGAAAATGTATATAAGCAAGTTATAAGTATTTAAAAAAAATCTTCTAGAACATTGGTCGCTTATGCACTGAAAAAAATACTTGATAAAATTAATTAAAAAAAAGTTATCGGCCATCAAGCAACTTGTTTATATACGAGCGCATAAAGTAATATGATTTCAGCAATAAAGTTATGTTGATTAAGCGATGTAACAAGCAGACATATCAAAACCAAATAAGAATTTGTCAACTGTGTCAAGTCAAGTTATTGTGCCTATAATCTGCTGCTTTATTGATGTCACCAAGAGCTTTATAATGTTTAACAAGTATTTTAGTGGTTCTAGTGATGCCACGTGCTTAATTTTTATAAGTTAATTTATTTCGTCAACAAAGCACCTTATTGCCATAAACAAGTAACTTGATAAAAAATGTAAAAAAAATATGTTCGATATCAGAATCAAACATTAATGTATTCAAATTCACAATACTACTTTTTTCGACGAATGAAAGTGCCTGTTAATCAAATATAGATAATTGATTTTATCTTACAAGTTAATATAGTCATATAACAAAGCACCTGATTATTTTATATATGTAACTTTATTGATTTGATTATAATCGATACAAGAGTCAAATATCTCACTTATTCAATCACTAGTTAATGATAGGTACCTAGGCTACTGCCCGAAAAGCCCTGGGTGGAATACTCATCATAATGATGTTCTGCAGCCTGCAGGCGCGCTGCTGCAGATGGGCTGAAGCCGCAGGCAGTCGAAATCTTGATTATGTACCTATCGTTATTTACTAGGTCCTAACACTTATAGCTTAGTTAGTCGGCATATACTCCAGCTGCAATCTGAGAAATCAGCCTGCCAAACCTTCCAACATTAGGAAAAGGGCTCTTGGCCCTAGTTGAGGAATTTACTCATTAATATCCTCACGAGAAAGAGCAGCCAGTGCTTGTATGTTTATCCCATTATATGCAAAATTATAGGCATGACAGTAGTTATTGTTGTGAAATCAAAGTAGATAGGTATGATGTTGTTTTTGAATTTTCCTGTAACGTTAGGTAGGTCTATACTTACTGATACAAGTACCCGCTCTAGCAGCCCCCAAAGCTGGCGTAGATCGAACACTTCATCCATTTGTTGTGATATAAGTTAACTTTATTTCCTTCACTGAACTTCACTGGTCTACACTCCACAGTACATATACACATAACCATAGATACATATAACCACACCCACATAGGAAAACTTAGAATGCATAATATATAAAACGCGGCGAAAACCATGAGAGGCACAGAACACTATGAAGTCTATTTTATTACATTTTAATGAAATAGAATGCGTGCGAGTCCACAACTCAAACAAAATGGACGTTCGTTGGACTTGTTTCAACTTGTATTATGCAGGCGAATTATTGAATAAATAATTTAGTAATAATAGCATCGATAATCCAACTTGACTAAAACTATCAAGTGCAATTGTTACCGTGCCTCAAGCATGTTTCTTGATTGGTGTGTATGAGGTGAATGATAGTAATTACTATGTTCTCAAAATTAATAAGCAGTATAATAATATTAAATATGTTCAACTTGTTAGACATTTGATCATTTTAGTTTTGTTGACGCAACAAATGGCCTTTTATCATTTCTGATACTTTTTTGAATGTTTTAATCATTTTTTTTTCAATCAAGCAAATTTTGTACTTGATTAGCCAAGATTTTAATCCATGCTTTTACACTAAGGCAGTAAGGCTTAACTCTGGACAGGACAGAAGGATTGAACAGTGTATCTTCAAATTTCGAACAATACAACCACGGAGCATTTGTTGTAATAAATTCGTAGAAATGAATTTCGCGAACTCACAAATTACACCAAAGTAGAGAATTACAATAAATACCTAGAAAGCCTTAGCGAATACATAGATAATATCGGTGTTCGATACACAAAATACATAACATTAATAAAATATAATGGTAACCTTACTAACAGTCGTTTCCACACGAAAAAACTGGCCGCGCGATCGCACGAGTCCAGTTTCGAGGCAGCAGAAAGCGTAAGTGTACTGCCCTGAAAAGAAGAGCAGGCGCAGACTAGGAGCTGCAAGGAGGCCTGTACCTAACAGTGGATTGATTTGTTGTAGCCCAGAAAGAGGGAAGGTTAAACTCTGTATTGATTTTTCCGGGATACTGGTGGTGAAAATCTAACATTACAATAATGCCCATGTTTCTCACAATCGACGTCACGTTTTGTTTTTCTCCTATTTTCGTCGGTATTTTTATGTTCTACAAGCCCAGAAGATTGACTGTCTCGTGCAAGAGAAATAACGTTTCCCGGATGATGCCGTACAATATTAATTTTGGGATCGGTGCCAAGGATTAACCTACATAAACATAAGGGAAGTCACGTTATAATTGGCATATCAATTACTGGGATCAAGGAAGCTATTGAATTAGGATGTTAGCTGTGCTACGTAGGTATTCTGTTTATATTTGACTTGCCGAAGCTTATCATGATAGTTGAAAGATGAAGTCAGGTGTTACTTGTATGATGATTTGATTTCAGAAATCAGAGGGAGTGTTTGGAATCAAAACAATTTCAGTGCTCAACTGTGCAGAACATTTTGATAATAAACCAACCTTGAAAATTCTGGACGACCTCATCGAAATTGAAATGATTTAATCACCGAAATTACTTGTTGTGTTCCTTTGATGTCTCAATTATGCGGCCGTTTCTGAGAATTAAATTCACGCGATCTGGCGTGTCACGAGATAATTTGAATTATTAGTACCAGGCGCACATACGCGGCGAGGAGGTGATTGAGCCAATATCCGACGCAGTGGTTGACAACGCCCGCGCCGCGATATTAATTTAACGTGCGGGAACATTGATGTCTCGTTTAGTTCTTGCGGTTGCGACAGAGTTAAATTGCGAGTCGGATATATTTATGCCTGTGTGGTATTTATTCTCGCCTAGTACCTTGAGAAGAAGTTAGATAAATCAACCATAAAAAAAAATGAAGAATATTTATTTTATTTCATTCATATTTTTTATTGACACAAAGAAATATATACAGTGTAACATATGAAGCTTCTGGTTCCCGAACTAGTTAAAAACTGTGTTTTAGGAACCAGAATCTTCTCCCATATCAATGTGCAGCTAATGTCAATCAAAATATTGAACAGATAAATTAAAAGAACAACTAAAATTAAAAGCATATTAACTAAAAATTAATAATTTTGTAATTAACAAACCCTGCCCAAATTGAACAATTGTATATATTTGTAACACGGTTTAAATCAATTAATATTTTTTTACGGAAATTAATTCTATTAATTTTTTTTTATTGAAATTCTTTCAATTACAATAGATTATGTGGCTATGATTACCTCCACAAATTTCTGAACATATTAAAAATACTCGTATGGTTTGTATTTCGGAACACCATACTACGCTTCAAAACACTTTTTGTGGACTTTAATTGGGAAGGCGGCTATGCGACTAGGCAGGAAAATGTAAATCGCACGCCGCCAGAACTGTGCTCTAAAACAATATCCGAATGGGTCCCACACCACCCAACACAAAACGGCGCGGCGGGTCTCGACGCGGCAGACCAAGGAGGAGATGGCGGGAAGACCGTGATTTTTATTAGAAAGAGCGATCAATTGAATAGATCGCAAAAAGTGGAAAGAGGGTAGGCAGGCCTTTGCCCTGCCGTGGGTTAGCGTAGGCTCAGGTAGGTAAGTTGATAATAATAATCGTTAATATAATTCGTACTTCAGTCAGTTACATCCATTTAGTGAAAGGCTAAAATGCATTTAGCGAAGACATCTTGAAATATGCGAAGGTAAATTATGGCTAAATGAGTCGTACGGCGTAACGAACAACATCGTTTAAAATGCTAATGTCCCACACAGTGCACTTTGCTATTCTGGAGTGCCGCAAAAAATCGCTTAACTTTTGTTATAAACAATGAAACTCGTAAACACCGGCGTGGACAGATAACAAACAGAAAAAAAAACGGAAAAGCTAAATCTAAGTTTTTGTAGGCTCTGCAATAAACGCAAAAACTGTTTAAAAAAATTATACAGTAATTCATTAATTTCGTAATATACATATTTTCACTAATTTCAAACCATGAATCATCAAACCGTATTTGGTTGGTTAATTAACCAATTCATAAATTAAGCTGAACCTTTTGCCGTTTTCCGAAATAGATTCGGTTTGATGCCGAAAATCACTTGTAAATACGATTATTGAAGCCGAAACCTCAAACCAAAAGCCTCTCCGAAACGGACTAAATAATTGCGTTTGCTGCTCGTGACACGAAACCTAACTAACACGACATAATCGAAAGTGCTAAAAAACCCGACTACGAACAAAACTAAAAAGAGATAAAATTTCAGTGAGAACGGTTGCTAACCAACTTTAAATCGTTACAGATCCTAAATGGTCATTCGAAAAACCTATACCTATATATACGAGTAGTTGATTTTCAAATACCTATTCAATGACACCCCACTTGTCATAGTTCGTCGACCGTGTTCAAGCACTTGCTCAGCAAACCCTGTAACTAGAATCAGAAGCTGTATATGATATGAGCTACAACCCCTTGACCTAGAAAAAAAGTTGCAGATTTTTTCTTCCGCAAAATACAAAGCTGCATTCTATCACCCATGCCGCAGTAGTGAACTCAACTTATGCGGCCACTTCCAACAGAAACTGTCGAATTCTAAGAGAGACATGGTTCTGTTCAAATATAATAAAAGCCCGTGCGAACAGAACTAAAAAGAGGCTAACCAGCTTTAGATTCTTGATTTAGAAATATATGGTACAGTCGGAGGCATGACGAGTTAGTAGCTCGCCAGGTTCTAGCTGATCCCGTCAAAGGAGAAATGAAATGTATGATTCCTCCGACTGTATCTTATATTTCAAAATCAAGAATCTAAAGCTTCATTGACTCTTATTTAGTTTTGTTCGCAGCAGTTCTCATAGTCGTAGATAACTTTTTAGTTTCCCTTATATATTTAGTTTCCCTTATATATTTAGTTTCCCTTATATATTGTTGGAATGGCCTTTTGAATTCCTTCGCTTTGAACCTATCGAGTGCGATAGGTTTTGGTAATATTTTGTACCGTCGGAAATACAATATAGCAGCTGTAAGCCGCCTAGTTTTCTTGACACTTCATATTTTGTCACTCTCGTGATAAAGACGAATCCAATGATACCTCATTTATAAAAATCCATCATACTGTTTAGTCTGTAGAACGCGCCAAAGAACACACAAACATACAAACACTACAGCCCAAACACATAACCCTCCGCAGTCGGGTAAATAGAGAAGCGACTGTTTACTAATTACCTCTGTTTAGCTCTAATTGCCTAGTACTTAGTACAAACACCGCCCGGAGTTACAACAGAAATGAAACGTAATTGTCTCGGCCGTTAAACATTCATGCTAGAAATCATCAGATCCGGGCATTTGGCGGCGGGCCAGCGCGGGGATCCGGGAAGCTTCTGGTGCAGTGGAAGCCAGTGATGATTTTTACAAAAAGGAGGGTTTCACTAATATCGTGGGTCATTCAAGTAGATGAAAGAGGTGGGAGAGCATCAGCACGCCGCAAATGTTAAACGTGCCGCTATTTTTACGTGACTGTAATATGATTATAAGCCTATGTATCTACGTTTGTTCCTATGGCGCTCTAGAGACCAAACGCGTCCATCGATTCCATGTATCTACGTTTGTTCCTATAGCGCTCTAGAGACCAAACGCGTCCATCGATTCCATGTATCTACGTTTGTTCCTATAGCGCTCTAGAGACCAAACGCGTCAATCGATTTCTATGTATCTACGTTTGTTCCTATGGCGCTCTAGAGACCAAACGCGTCAATCGATTCCATGTATCTACGTTTGTTCCTATAGCGCTCTAGAGACCAAACGCGTCAATCGATTTCTATGTATCTACGTTTGTTCCTATGGCGCTCTAGAGACCAAACGCGTCAATCGATTTCTATGTATCTACGTTTGTTCCTATGGCGCTCTAGAGACCAAACGCGTCAATCGATTTCTATGTATCTACGTTTGTTCCTATGGCGCTCTAGAGACCAAACGCGTCAATCGATTTCTATGTATCTACGTTTTTCCTATGGCGCTCTAGAGACCAAACGCGCCAATCGATTTGTCTTAATCTTGCGAGTGTCACTAAAGACATGACAGTAATCAAAATTCAATATGGCGACAACCAGACGCCATATTGTGAAAAAGAAAAAAAAGTATGATAAGTGGGGTATCATTGAATAGGAATTTGAATATCATCTTAAGGTTTATCTTATCACTTTTCATTTAGGACCTTTAACGATTTAAAGTTGGTTAGCAACCATTCGCACTTAAATTTGACCCATATTAGTTTTCTTCGCAGTCGGATTTTTTAGCACTTTTGATTCGAATAATAATAGTAATAATATTTATTGACAGTATAAAAAGATTACAAAAAATACATTTGAGCAATAGGCTCCCCACTAGGATTCCCTGTCTCGGGGGGTCTATTTCTCTTCCAAACGAACCAAGAATAAAATAAAAATAATCTTAATTAATAGAAGTAGTTAGCTTTTTAGTTTAATTTTTAATTTATTTAATTATATTTGTGTGCGTGTGTATATTATTATGTATTTGAGGGTGCATTATGTCTTGTTGCAGCACTATCCACGGCTAAAAAGCAAAGAACTCCCGGAAGAAGAACATCGGACATAATCCAAAACTTAGTCCTAGTCATGTCGAACTTAAATTTATTCGCCATAGTTTTAGTTAAATTCATTATACACTACCGATTTTTGATTACTCGAATAACTCTCAGGCGCGAGTTTCACGCCTCTATATCGCATCGGTTCTTGCGTCACAAATGAATTGGCATGTAGTGTAGACCTGTCTAAGGAGTAGCAAATATGTATGAAACCCTTCCAAACTCGAACTCCTGTACCCTCCTGCACGATGCTGTTGGCCTAGTGCCCCGACAGGCCTGCCAGCGGGCGATTTGGCCCGCCGCCCCGCACCATATCTGGATTTAGATATTTTCACTTTTGAAGAATAAGCTGCCGGCTAATTTAGCTCTGCCATCCGAATTTGAATGTGACTAACGGGTTGTTTTTTATTTGTTCACAGGTATGTACCCCTGGTAGCTGTGGGGCAGATTTACAAGTTAATAAAGGTCAGATAACATATATGTCTTGAGTTCATCTTGATTACCTCCAGATTTACTTTCTACTGTGAGCCAAGTTCTCAAGTGGGAAACGCGATACATGTCGTTAATGAATAAAACACGAGCATGACTATGCGCACAGAATAAATAATAGCAGAAGTTGCACTTCGTGTAACCATTAATAGAAATAGCGACTCTTGCTACTAAGCAACAAAGTGCAATTCAGCTCGCGTAAGCGGTCAGTGCCTACGCGATATTCACCTAAACGTTACTGCTCTCTTCTAACGCGTAACTCTGTTGCTGTCTGGCGCGGAGTGACGCGCTAGCTGTGGCGCTATGGTTGTCGACATGCCGCTGCTACTATAATATTCATCGTCTATCTACCTACTTGACCACGTAATATAATAAGTAGATTAGTAACAATTAGGTAGATAGAAAATGAATATTAAAGTCCGTCTTTTGTAATTAGCAAATGAAAACAAACCTTCAATCTTTAGGCTACCTAGATACTCTTTGTTTAACATTCCTCATACTTACAATAATATTTTTTTCACATTTTGCACTAATTAAAAAGTTCGTAGAACAAAAACAAAACAAAATTGTTGTTTACATTTTCACTATACTAATTCTTAATTATCTCTTAAACACGTGGACCGATTTACATGATTCAAACGGATAAAATGGTTGTAGACCTAGACCTTTTATTTGACATCAAAATCGTTAAGATATCTCTACAAACAAAAAAACATATTTTCAAGTTTCTCTCGTAATTATCCAACATGTATGAAACGCGTAACAATTCTTTTAAAAACTATCTTATCAAACTTTAAACAATAAATTTATTTTAAACTGGGTTTTATTCAATAAAAAAGGAATCAAATTTTATTTGTCAATAATATAATCTAAAATACTTAAGTAAGTAGGTAGGTAGGTAGTTCTAAAATACAACGCAAAAATGTGAAATAAAAATAAGTTTTGAAGTACCTAAGTACTGTTTTTGTATTTAATTTACAAGTTTTGATTAATGTCTGCGATTAGAAGCACTAGACACTCACTAGAACACTCGCAATTGCAGCGAATTTTAAGTCTTTCGGTCATTTAGCAAAAAAAGAAGCATGTAAGTAATTTTTTGTTAGCACGCACATAATCCGTTGAAAATATAAATCGTTTATATGGAACAAGTTCCATGACTTCATATTTACATTCTAGTCAAACGCCAAACAAAAAAATACAATGTAGGTACCTATCTAGGTAGGTACAAACTAACGTACTCCGCTTGCAAAGTCGCGGGCAATACATAACAACCCTATAAATATGTACTCACTATAGTTTTTTTATCCGTTCAGTCATTCAGTAGATAGATCTGTGATAACTTTATTGTGATAAAGACACAAAAAAACTTTTTGCCTACTAAGGCATCTCTTCACAAAACAATTGTTATTAATGGTACGTTTCGCCATTACTAGTGAAAGTTCAAACAAGCGACACGGTAAGCGTCTGAATGCAAGCGCGCGGCGGCCGGCCTCGCCTGATTTGTAGCGCCGGGGCTCAGCAATCTGTAGGTCGCGTAAGTAGGTAGAGTGAAGGATGCCTGCTATGCGTCTTGCTTCGCCACGTCATACTACGGCCAGCTGCCAAATACTAATGCATTGGTATTCGGTGGCTAGGAAACGGGCGAGTGGACCTAGTGCCACAGGTGAACGAAACGAAGGAGCAGTGACTTTTTCTTCTCACCTTCGCTGACCGGCTGTCTTTCGGATAGAGAAAAGTTCCTTAGATTAGTGACACATTTTTAACTGTCGTAATATTGTAGTAGTACAGTCACGGTCAAACTAGTCCATAAATAAGGATGCCAGCTTCTGGCTTCCAAGACTTTTAAATGTTAACCCTTAGATCATCGGGTGGCGATGTATCTAACATTGCGCACTGCAGCGCGCATACAGCGCGTGCGCGTCGCGGTAAGCGACTTGTGTGCTGACTGGTAGTGGTATGCTGAAGCGCTGTGCAGTAAACGTCTAATTTATTACTCCGTGTTAGAGTGTATTTTAAAAATGTAAATATGTAATAATTATCTTCAAAAGTCGGACTGAAACATTTATCAAGTGCATAAGTTTATGTGGAAACGTTATCCGAGCGTAAAATCATGGAACAGTGATCAAAAAAGTGTCAATAACTCGATAATCATTAACTTGTACTCGCTACACTGGATATGATTTATGGATAATCAAATGACAATCTAGACGAACCGCAATCAAAACAGTCATGTTTTCTTGTGATAAATACAAAAATAACAAAATAATTTCGTTTTAACGTTAAAGTGGGTAGTCTGTTTGTGTAGGTTTACTAACCGCCAATACATGAACAATGGATTAGCCGTGCAACTAATGACTCACAGATGATCGGTATGAGCTGATAGTTATTTTCAAACAAACACTTATAAAATTAATTACAAACGACCAGATCAAGATGGAAAACATGGAAACAGACAACATAACATTTCGCTTCCATCAGCGGCAAAAAGAAAATTCATTGAGGAATCTTACCGATACTTCGCTTTTCGAATCTACAAGAATTTGTCTTTCTCAAACAGCACTTAATCAAAGCGAGACTGACATAAAATTGCAACAAAAAGTAGTAAGTTTAGAAACTAACTTGATGGCGGCAAATAATGAAGTTGATAATTTGCTCTTAGAAAATGAGAAGCTCAAAAGAGAGTTACTTGAAGCAAATAAGCTTAATGAGCTTTATAAAAAACTGACATCTCAGAATCAGTCTCAACGCCACAAAAACCGATTGAACTATAAATTGAAATCATAACTGACCTGAAAACTAAAATTGAGCAATTAACAGAATGGTTAAATGAAGAAAAGAAAAAAAATTGCTGATGAAAATAAAGCAAGAAACCGTAGAAGCATGTGAAACTATTAAGCAAAAATAAAATACGCGTAATAAACATTCGAAAACTAGAATACCAGATAGGAAGAGTAAAAAAATTTCAAGAAAAATGAGTAAACTTACAAAGGAGATTAAAATATTGCAGAGTAAGTGCAGAAAAGTAGAGGAGGAAGAGAATATTCTGCATCACAACATTTTAGAAATTGAATATGAGAAATTATTGGATTTAGATGACATGACAAAGTCAGAAGACAGCAAAATCAATACGCTAAAGATAGACAATAAGGTAAAACAGACTAGCAACAAGGTGAATGAACATAATATGATTATTTTCTGTTTGGTGACATAAACAATAAAAATAAAATGCACGTCCCTTATTTGATACATGGAAAGAAACAGACAAGGAATAGTCACTAAATTGATAGATCCGACGGATAGTAAAAATAATATTATTAATTACTAGCTGCGCCCCGCGGTTTCACCCGCGTCCCTCAGGACCCCTGCATTTTTTCGGGGTAAGAAGTAGCCTATGTGTTAATCCAGGGTGTAAGCTACCTTCACACCAAATTTCATCCAAATACATTCAGTAGTTTTTGCGTGAAAGGATAACAAACATCCATCCATCCATCCATCAATCCATACTTACAAGCTTTCGTGTTTATAATATTAGTAGGATTGTATAACGGGTGCAAGATATAATACACATTTAGATGAATTCAATAAAAGGATAAAAGTTTAGGATATGATGATATAGCAATAATTCTAATAAGTAAATATGACAGGATATTCACAGCCATCGAAGAGCAGCGTTATATCAAGTTATTGGATGATATTCTGCTGAATTCATACAGTAAATTTAACATTATAATGTGTGGGTTATAATGGGACTATTTTTAATATAAATAAAAGAAAAGCACATATGGCGAGAATGTCAGAGAAAGTCAAATACCTGGATATTAATTTTAAAAAGAGCAATGTCAAGGCAAACAACTTTTACAGCATGAGAAAATACATTACAAATGCTATAATGATGTTCATGAATAACAATCTTCTGGCTTCATCAACGCTGAATCTCATAAAGAGTATTTCAGTCGATGTCAACAAACACTAGCTCAACGAATTTTCCAATAATGTCTCGAGTCACCAATGCCAGGTGATTATTCATGCTAACGTTCAGAGCATTCATAAAAAGTATGTAGAAATTGAGCATGTGTCAAATGACCAGGAATGCGAAGTGTTGTGTCTTATAGAAACGTGGGCTTATGACCACCATATACAAGCTATGAACTTTGAAAATTATGAACTCGCTACATATTATAATAGAAAATTGTTTGAGCACGGTGGCACTGCTATTTTTGTCAAAAATAAGTTAGAATATAAAGTGCGAAAAGATTTGAAATAAACTTTCCTTTGAAATGAATTGTAAATTAGCAGCTTTTGAATTAAGAGTTTCAAAGATTGTTATTGTGTATAGGCCTGACAAAGATCTACATCTGTTTTTTTGATATTTTATCCAGTTTTTCACAACATGTCGTGAAGGAAAATAAATTATCATAGCTGGTGACTTTAACATTGATGCTTTGAAACTAGATAGAAAGGCTGAGAAATTTCATAATTTGCTTCATAATTTTAATTGCAAATTGCTACTACACACTCCTACTCGAACTCAAGGAAATAGCTCCACATGTTTGGATAACTTTGTTGTAAATTTTGACTCGTGTGAGGCTTGTGTTTTAGTAAATAAACTATCTGATCATAATGTGATTCAATGCCCAAGAGTATAAATTTAATAGAGTTATTTCTAAAAGTAATTATAATTATTTACATTTTTTATTTTGTAACGAATATTTCGGTTTAAAAGCTTTTAGCTTTTATTGGACGCTATTAAGTATTTTTATAATGTGGCTTTTCCTAAAACCAAATGTAGTATATGTAAACCTCGCAAAAAGCGGACAACGAAAGGCATTGAAAAATCTAAACACAATTTGGCTAAACTTCAACTATTACAAGACCATCAACCGTGCGAACAAAGAAAAGTCAGAATAAAAACATACAGAAAAGTTTTAAGAAAAGCAACGTATGCAGCGAAAAAACTACAATACACGCATAGAATAAAATCCTCCAGATATAAAATAAAAAAAACATGGAATATAGTTAGCGAGCAAGTGCAAAATGGTAAAAAGCAAGGCTCCAAATCAAGTATAGAATGTGTAAGGAATAGTTCGGACCAAATTGTTACTGATGCTAAAGTTATTGCTGATTTATTTAATGTCATTTTTCCCAATATTTTTATCATTTGTCCATACTTTGTCAAATAATGTTAATATTAACGCAGAAGAATGCTTGAATTTCTTAAATCAGATCAAAAAACCAGAAATTTTAATAAAATTTGACTTAGTTGACTTTAAAGAATTATGATACAATTATTAATATTAAGGCAAAATTGACATTGGATATTTATGACATCAATAGTAAAACTATAAAAGAATTAATTGTACGAAATGACTACCTCATGGAGTTGTTACTTACTGTGATAAACAGTTGTTTACAAGGTGAAATATTTCCTGACGTCCTTAAGAAAGGCAAAGTTGTATCCATACACAAAATAATAGTTTAAAAAAACTAAAAAACACGCTTTATATAGAAAACCAAACTAAAAAATTGAAAATAAATATTAATAGAGTAAATAAAAAAAAAAGTTTTATTTCAAAAAAAACGTGGGGTGAATGGGTCAATAGTTATAAATATTTCATTGACAGATATGTGAAGAAGGATTATCATTTCGATAGTATCTTAAAAAGCACCCCACGCTTTTTTTTAAATAAATCTTTTTTTTCTTATTTAAACTATTATTTATTTTCTACTTTTTAGTTTGGTTTATTTATAAGAGTGTTTTTTTTCATCTTTGACAGGTGTGCAAAATTTGAATGAAATCTGACCGTTTAAAGTGGGTTAAAATAGCGTCCAAAGGAGTCGGTTACAAACATACGAGTGAAGCTAATATAAAGCGTATAAAAAGGGAGAATCATGTGAACTTAATAACTATAGACCGGTTTGTATTCTGCCAACCCTGTCTAAAATATTAAAGACAATTATTAAAAATTAAATATTGAAGATTTTTGAACAAAACCAACTTTTTTCATCAGCACAATTCGGGTTCCGCAAAGGATGATCGACAGAAATGGCGATCAGAAAAAGTAGTCTACGTTATCTTAGAATCTTTGGATGACTCACAAAAATGTGCTAGTATTTATTGTGATTTATCCAAAGTTTTCAATTGTTTGCGCCACGACATACTTAAAAAAACTCGAGTATTATGTATTTAAGGGTATGGAGTTGGAGATGGTCCAACGAATCCAACGAATGGCGGTCTTACCTCTACAATGGGCAGTGTTGATATAGGCGTACGTCAAGGATCTATTCTAGGACCTGTACTATTTTTAATATATGTAAATGACCTTGTAAAGTGCTTGCCTGAATGGTGTTTTGTAAGTTTATTTGCGCTGACGACACACATGTTGGTATTAAAGACAAATGCAAAACCGCTTTAGAGAGCAAACTGGTGGAAACATTAGACATTCTTAAAAAATGGTTTGTAGCTAATGGTATTAAACTTAACGCTGACAAAAGCATAATTACGCGTTACCAATCTAGAAAAGGATTGGAGAGAAACCTGTCTGTAAAAGAAAATGTGCTCCATCGATTATACTGTAAGTCACTCAGCCCACATAGATAAGCTTTGTAAAAAGATAGCTAGTGCAAACTACGCACTGCTAAAACTTAAGCTGGTTATAGATAATAAAAGCCGTAGTTACGGTTTATTGCATTTTATGCATATGCACATTCCCTCATAAATTATGCTATAACAGTTTGGGGAAATGCTGCTGATATAAACAGAATCCTTAAATGCCAAAAAGGTCAATAAGGATCATAAATGGTGTAAGGAAACGCATGTCAGCAAATAAAATTATGTCTATTGACTGTTATATCAATTTATATATTTAACAGTCTTCTAGAAATTCATATTGAAAAGGATTATCTGGCTAAAAACATGGACATGCACAGTTATAATTTGAGGAATAAAGAGAAACTGTATCAATCAAAGACAAGACTAGCCAAAGTAAAGAAGCAAGGTAAACAAAATAAAATAACTGTATAATAAGTTGCCTATTAGCATAACAAGACTACATTTAACTGATTTTAAGAATAAAATAAAACATTTTTTCGTAGCTAATCCATTTTATTCACTAATGAATTTATAACATTGCGTCTGACGGAGTCATCATTTTTGAATTAGGATTAACGAAATAAGAGTTTGACTTAGTTGAAATTGTTGTAATTCTTGGAAATAATGTATTTTTTTGGTTCTATTTTAATTTGAATGTATTTTATATTTTTACTTTTTTCCTTTTGACTTCAATTTCAATTGTAATTTTATTGTTATAATTTCTTACTATCTATATCAGTGTAATATTAAGTTTGCGAAGTGTGTACTATTTGACTTGCCTTGTGTAACAAACCAAGTTATATGGCCAATACATAATTCTATTCTATTCTATGCCGTGGACACGAAATCTATCCATATTATTGATTATATAAAACAATACCTACAATTCATTTTTATTATAACAATAACATTCTGGAACTGTTATTAAAAAAAAACAATTAAAATGAATATAAATGACCGGAAATTGCAATGAATTGATTCTAATTAATTTATTAGTGCAAATAAACTATTAATAAATCGATAAACAGTATCGATTCAAAAAAAACAACTAAAGACTATCTTATTTCTAATAGAAATCATTTCAGTTTATTATTTTACGATATTAGTAATAAACAACATTAAACGCATACGTATGTTTTATCCTGCTTATAATTTAATTCATTATTTGTTGTACAAATGTTTCAGTGGTTTAGGTACCAGCTGTGCGATTCCGTATCTTGTTGCAATCAGCAACAAGCAATATTTCCTAGCAATAACGACTAACGCGCTGCATTGAGTGCACGTGATAATGAAAATCTGATTGCAACAAGATAGGTAATTGCCCCGCAGGCACATGACAAGAGCCGAGAAGGCCCAGGGTTCGATTCTTAGATTGAGGACCTATCTAGGTGCCTACTACTATGACACGTAAAGGTAGGTAATAATACTTTATAAATGATATTAAACATAATCGTAAAGTGTAGGTAACTACATCACAACCATACACCGTGTCATTTTCTAACAAAAATCACATAACCTCATAAGTTAACTTTATTTACTCGTAATTAGAAAAGGTCCCAGCAAAAACTATAACAGACAAAAGCTTTTAACATAATCCACACCAATATATAAAAGTGAAAACGTTTTGTTTGTTTGTTTGGAGGGGAGTTTTAACGCAATAACGGCTGGACGGATTTTCACGAAATTTGGAATGGAGATAGCTTATATCCTGGAATAAAACATAGGATAATTTTTATTCCGGGAAGTGGTAAGTTTCCACGGGAAAACTGGAAACTGTTGATTACTCGCTGTAAGAAACGGTTGCCATAGAAACGGAATGACAAGTCTGTCAAAAAACATCAAGAGCGTTGATGCTATACCTACTTTTGCATTGGTTTTTAATATCCTAGTAGAACATAGAATGCTTTTTTTCGCGATAAACTGTAGTCCACGCGGATGAAGTCGTGGGCGAAAGCTAGTACTTTAAAAATAAAAATACTGTTCAGTTGTGTCCACGACAATTTTACATTGAGCCTAAGTCACTACGGAGGTATGGCATAGTTCTTAAAGGTCGCTCAGCGAGCTAAGTCACTACGGAGGTATGGCATAGTTCTTTAAGGTCGCTCAGCGAGCTAAGTTACTACGGAGGTATGGCATAGTTCTTTAAGGTCGCTCAGCGAGCTATGGAGAGAGCTATGCTTGGAGTTTCTCTGAAGCACAATATTCGTAATGAAGATATCCGACGGAGAACCAAAGTAACTGACATAGCTCTAAGGATCAGCAAGCTGAAGTGGCAGTCGGCTGGTCACATTTACCGAAGAGCCGATTACCGTTGGGGTAGACGAGTTCTCGAGTGGAGACCACGTTTAGGCAATCGTAGTGTGGGATGCCCTGTGGCCAGGTGGAGTGACGACCTGCGAAAAGCGGCTGGAAGAAAATTGATGAGGAGAGCTGAAGACCGAGCTCAGTGGCGTGCATTAGGAAAGGCCTACGTCCAGCAGTGGACAGATATAGGCTGATGATGCATATTGTGTAGTGTTAATGGAAGCTGCTGTAAAAATAATTTAGATTTAATAGAAGCGAATGTTCCGTTTATTTCATGGCCTAGGCTTTAATACCACAGTTACGCCTCTTCTGTCTAAGTTACAATCAAATTCGTCTGATATACGCGTCTTCCCGAATGTCGGACGGTTGTCGGACGGCATCCGGACGGAATCCGATCGATTTCCGATCGGAGCTCGCCACAAACAATGTCTGACTAAGCGCTTTCTAATGGAGTTCTGCAAGTCTTGCAATTTGATAGCCTTTATGGGCGGAACGGGGCTTAGGACCTCGTTAGTTCGATTGCTAAGTATTCTGCTTAAATATAAATCTCCATTCTTTTCAACTACAACACGTTTGATGACCCTATAATATTATTGTCCTGATCATTAATAAATATTAAATTAAATCAACACCCAGTCCTTAACCCTTAGGAGCATAAGAGTATACTGTCAATACTGTTTAAACTGCTCAACTTCAACTTTACAGAGCGTTGCAATTTTTGAATCAAATCTAGCGGAAGAACGACTGAAATACGACACAAAAGCTTTACGGTTGAGTAGAGAAACCTAACGCTTAGTGGCTTTTATCTAGACTTCCAGTGTTATGTGAACAAGTTTAGTGTCAGTAACGCGAAATATAATTTGACCTCATTTGGCCTGCACTAAGGTATAAAACTACACAAAGTTACCAGGATCGCATAACCGCAACAGAGGCTGCTTCCAACGTGAATCCCGCCCGAATCGCCTGAAGCTAGTTTGAATGGCGACATGCATAACTCACAAGTGACTGTCCATTCAATCCGGAACACATGCAATCGTGGTTTTATTTTTGTAGCTTTGTTTGGTTTGAAAGTTCGCCACACTGTTATTGACGAATAGTTAGTATTTCGCCTGGCATTTCAACCTGTCACAGATTAACTAATCACACAGCCTTATCGAATGTGTATTTCTTTAACTCTGTTGATATACGCAGATATGTCTTTTTGCTGTGCCTATTACAGGTCACAGTCGAGTTGAAATCAACTTAGAATATTACTGATAACAGCCATAAAAGCATTTCTATTCAGTTTTTCTCAATTATTGACTAGATTATTTCGAAAATTGACATCAATTCCCGCCGTGCGTTTATTGAAGAAACCCTTCAGAGTTTATTGTAGTCAGCTCGGCAGAAAATCTTGGAAAAGAACTCGTGTAGTAGTCTTGTAATTTCACGCCTGATAACTCTACAGATATAAAGATATACTTTTTACAACAAGATTCCTAGAAACAATACGTTGGTGCTTCACGGTTTAGTCGTATAATGTCAAAAGTGCAGAAAGACAAAGGGGTCGCAAAGTGTCAAAGGAGCAAAATGTCCAAAAAGTCTAAGGCGTACAATGGCCAAGGAGCATAATGCCCATAACGCAAAAAGACAAAAGAGCAAAATGTCTATAGCGCAAAAAAGTTCTAAATTCCAATTATACTGCTTAGTAAACTGCCATGATTTAAAAACAATTCAGTTATTGTTTTCTTTTTACTGTTATGAACTGACTCTTCAAAATAAACTGTATATCATATATCATGGCAGTTTAGTAATAAACTGTATATCATATATCATGGCAGTTTAGTAAAAAACTGTATATCATATATCATGGCAGTTTAGTAAGCTGTATAATTGGAATTTTGAACTTATTCGCTTTGGACATTTCTTTCATTTGTCCTTGTGCGCCTTGGATATTTTGCTCCTTCGACTTTATACTCTTAGGATATGGCCGGAGCCCCCCCCCCCCCCCCCTCAAATGAGTATTATTATGATGACAGAGGTTTGACAAGGACATTCTGCTCTTTTGACACTTTGTGACCCTTTGTCATTTTGCGCTGTTGACATTATGCCACTAAACCCTTTAAAAAGATACTGGTGATTTGATACAGTTAGCGCGTCAAATGATGAGGTACGTTTTTCCAAAGTATCAGAATAAGATTTATTGGAAATTTATGTATATGTGTTTCATCTCTGTGCTGTTACACGTGTGCTGCACAGCCCTATTACACGTGATTCCAAATAAAAAAGATGTAAACTGAACTAAAACCTTTGATAATACAACTGGTTATCAATTTTACTGCGCAAGTCGCGCAGCTATCCTATTCATAAGTTAAAGAACCATGGCCTACACTTTTCTCGTCTTTATTTTAATTTGTTATTTCCCAAAACCATCAAAATCAAACAAATTACATCCATCCTTGTCCGGCGTGTCTCCATACTTTCTTCTTTGAGATTATTCCTGAAGTATATCTAAATATCTACCAGTCCCGGGTGCGGCCCGGTTCACGGTATTGCTAACCGGATGCCGTCTGTGCGCCGGAGCGGAACCGGAACCGGACGCGGTGCCAATGTGTACTTGCTTGTGTACTTGCCTTTAGACGGAGCATAATTATAAGGTCTTCGACTTAGCTGAAGTACAAATAAAAAGGAGAGGTAAAGAGTTATTCAAAATGATAGATTTCACATCTCATGTCATTTTATTCCATTTATTACACGACTGCCTAAAAAAAGAGGATGTGTTATTTTTAGCATTCATGTATGTTTGTATGTATGTGAGTTTCTTTATTCCACCATAACTTTTAAATGCCTGAACAGATTTAGACTGCCCAAAAAAGGAGTGTATTGTTTTTAGCATTCATGTATGTATGTATGTATGATTGTATGTGAGGTTCTTTATTCCCCCAGAACTTTTAAATTCCTGAACAGATTTAGACTTATGGGGTATCGTTAGAATCCTTACTTCCCCCCGAATAACATAGGCTATATTTTATTTGGAAAACATTTAATATGGCGGCAGTATGGCACCAGTCTAAAACTCGAAAAAAAATGATTCTATGTTTACAGTATGGGTATCAAATTAAAGACCTTGATAAGCACATTCCAACAGTGAATAATTTATTGGCAAAAGTTATTTTTTGGCGGCAGGCTTGTTTTTTTTAGTTTTAAGCTAGTCTCGGTCTTCTTTTTTCTGTCGTGTCGTTTTTTCAGCCGTTTTTGAATTTGTTTGCACCTGTAAGTAGCCACAACAATACTGCAACAGCCCTGTCACGGTTGCATTAGGAAACCAGCGGTACGACATCACGCGTGACATCATTTGTGTTGGTACCCCGCAAGTCTGCAATCTCTAAATATCCCTTTCGGAAGTCGTTGATGTCAACATGCCACCGCTTCCTGGCCTGCGTTGTGTGTCGGCTAATGTGTACCGTCCACGAAGTTCAAATAAAATATTGAAGTTGTAAAACATAATCTCTAATTAGTATCGAAGTCTTGCCGCATAAACTTTTTATAGATAGGTTAAGGTACCCTATTGGTGGAGTAGAATAAACGAGAACAGACGACGACATTTTACCAACCTTAGTGGATCTACCACATAGCACACTTCACTTCCCGCAAGCGATAGTTGTCATTTCGCCGACCTTGCAGTGTTCCGGAGTCTCCCTCATTAAGCTTGACATAATCCGCTGCTTTCATGACGGAGGAGCTCCTATTTTCCGCAAGATTACCGGCGGTTCCGAGAACCGGCTGTCGGGACCGGAAATGTAGGCAGGGAGCGATGGGGTTATGTTAACATAGCTTCTATCGTTTCCGAACAAATATAGCTTTTTAATTCTTGAAAGTCCCGCGGTTTTAGCATTTTCATGACTCGCCGCTTCAAAAATAAATGCAATTAACTAATTTAGTTATCAATAAAGTCATGTTTATAAAATACTAGCTTTCGCCCGCGACTTCTTCCGCGTGTACTTACAGTTTATAGCGAAAAAAAGCATCCTAGAATAATAAAAACTAATGCAAAAGTATAGCACCAACACTCATGATGATTTTTGACAGACTTGTTATTATTTCTTTTCCATGGCAACTGTTCCTTACAGCGAGTAATTGACATTTTCCAGTTTTCCAGTTGAAACTTTAAAAAAAATGGGATAAAAAGTATCCTATGTTGGTCTCTATATTGTACAGTAACTATTTACAAAGTTTAATCAAAATAGGATCAGCCGTTCGGCGTGAAACCTCCCCAAATAAAAAAACAGACGTTTCAATTTTATATATTGGTGTGGATTTAAAAACTGCAATTGGGGATGAATGCGGAGACCCAACAAAATACAAAAAGTATGTACAATTTAGTTTTTCCGTTTATTCTTAGATTGTTCGAGTTGTTTCTCTTTTCTGTGGATCGACTGATTGTTAGGAGCCATGTTAAACGTGTCCATCAGAATGGACGGTTACTAGTCTTTGCTAGTAGTATTTAAAGTTGAAAAGGTGGCCAACAAATAGAAGCAAATAGGCAGCAATTATTGCCACCTTTTCAACGTTAAATACGACTAGTGACCGTCCATTCTGATGGACACTTAAACGTAGCAGAAAACCTGTGTCATCTTCCTATGATGATATCAATCGATAAACGATAGAGATCTTAAAGATTGTTTAGGTCAAGTTCTAGAGTTTTACCATTTTTGGTCAATCATTGGAGTGACTTACCTGTGCTGTCCTAAGTTTTCTAAGCCTTAGTCCATCATTTTGATAGAAGTGAAGTAATGTGAAGCCACCGTTACTCCCGGTGTAGGTTGCGGGCCGGATGTTGCCCGGTTCCCGGCTGCGTGTGACATTAAGTGCAGCTCGTGATTTAACGTCGCTTCTGTACGCTCTTAGATGTCCCCCTCTGTGTCTTGCTTCTTTATGTTTGGCGGAAATAATAAACTTAGTGGGTCTTGCCTTGTTGTTGTGTATGTTCTTAGCAGATATTGGTTTTAGCATATATTGGTTTTTGCATAATGGTTAGTAATAAATATAGAAATAAGATATGATTGCTATATTATCATCAGTTCATTACCAAATATAGAAATAAGATATGATTGCTATATTATCATCAGTTCATTACCAAATATAGAAATAAGATATGATTGCTATATTATCATCAGTTCATTACCAAATATAGAAATAAGATATGATTGCTATATTATCATCAGTTCATTACCAAATATAGAAATAAGATATGATTGCTATATTATCATCAGTTCATTACCAAATATAGAAATAAGATATGATTGCTATATTATCATCAGTTCATTACCAAATATAGAAATAAGATATGATTGCTATATTATCATCAGTTCATTACCAAATATAGAAATAAGATATGATTGCTATATTATCATCAGTTCATTACCAAATATAGAAATAAGATATGATTGCTATATTATCATCAGTTCATTACCAAATATAGAAATAAGATATGATTGCTATATTATCATCAGTTCATTACCAAATATAGAAATAAGATATGATTGCTATATTATCATCAGTTCATTACCAAATATAGAAATAAGATATGATTGCTATATTATCATCAGTTCATTACCAAATATAGAAATAAGATATGATTGCTATATTATCATCAGTTCATTACCAAATATCTCGACAATTTTTTTATTATTCTCATGCACGACTTTTTTTCTTGAAATGATTTAATATCGTTCAGTCTGACAATGTCTCATTATTATCAGCCTATATCTGTCCACTGCTGGACGTATGCCTCTCCTAATGCACGCCACTGACCTCGGTCTTCAGCTTTCCTCATCCATTTTCTTTCAAACGCTTTTCGCAGGTCGTCACTCCACCTTGCTACAGGGCGTCCTACACTACGTTTTTTCTAAACGGGGTCTCCACTCGAGAACTTGGCTACCCCAACGGTTTTCGGTTCTTCTGGAAATGTGACCAGCCCACTGCCACTTCAGCTTGCTAATCCTTAGAGCGACGTCGGTTACTTTGGTTCTCTGTCGGATCGGTTCTTGTCTTCTGACTATGTATTGTGTCCTAAAATGTCTAGTACGCTAAAAAGTCCAGTGTCTTATTACGTCCAGTCTCACAATGTCCATTGTCTCATAATGACAAGTGTCTGTCTCATAATGATAATGACTAGTGTCCGAACATGTTCAGTGTCTCTTATTGACTAGTATACAAACATTGTATTGTATACAATCCATACCAATACCAATATCAATACTAATACCAATACCAATACCAATTCCAATACCAATACCATACCAATCCATACCAATAAATAAAAGTGAAACGTTGTGTGTTTGTTTGTTTGTTTGTTTGGGGAGTTTTCACGCGATAACCGCTGGACGGATTTTTATGAAATTTGGAATGGAGATAGCTTATACCCTAGAATAAAACATAGAACTTTTTATCCAGGGAAATTCCACGAATTCTGTGGAAGTTTCCACGGGAAAACTGGAACATGTTGAATACTCGCTGTAAGGAACGGTTGCCATGGAAACGAAATAACAAGTATGTTAAAAATCATCAAGAGCTTTGGTGCCACAGAGTAAGTAGTTGATGCTATACCAACAACAAGCCACAGAGGCCATAACCAAGAAGTCTAAGTCTACTTTTGCATTGGTTTTTAATATCCTAGAAGAACGTAGGATGCTTTTTTCGCTATAAACTGTAGTCCGCGCGGATGAAGTCGCGGGCGGGTAAGCTAGTATATTATAAAAGTGAAACGGTGTTTGTTTGTTTGTTTGTTTGGGGAGCTTTCGCGGGATAACGGCTGGACGGATTTTGATGAAATTTAGTATGGAGATATCTTATACCCTGGAATAAAATATAGGATACCTTTTATCCCGGAAAATTGTAAGTTTCGGGATAATAGGTATAAAACTGGGAAATGTTGATTACTCGCTGTAAGGAACGGTTTCCATGGAATTGAAATAACAAGTCTGTCAATAAACATCAATACACATACCAACTTTTGCATTAGTTTTTAATATCCTAGAAGAATATAGGATGCTTTTTTTTGCGATAAACTATAGTCCGCACGGACGAAGTCGCGGGCGGGAAGCTAGTCCAAAATAAAATAATACATTTGTCACATTAATTCTCCATATCACCAGGCTACCATGTTCTATCAACAGGTCGTCGGCACGTATGCAAAAGTGCAAAGTATCCACCCACAGAGCCATAAAAATGTGAAAGCAAATTCAAGGAATCTAGCAAAATTACAGTCAACACGAAGTCAAGTCAGTCAAGAAGTCCTCTTGTTTACTTGGAGTTACCACTTTAACGTAGATTGAATTGTAATGTGACCAACATTAAATATTACATCCCGGGATATTGCTTCTGACTGTACTGTATTTCCATTCTCAACGTAAATTGTGTACCTACTTAGTACGTCGATGCTTTCCATTATGCTTTCGTCAAAATAAAATCCTGCTTGTGACGGAGAATAGCAGCATAGCTCTCCTGCTTTTCGATTATTTATGCGATATTGTCATAATGTCGGGACTGGATGAAAAATGCAGTGCGCCTTTTATTTCGTTCCCCTCGGGAAAACTTTCTTAGACGATATTGGAGTTGATTTGAATATTTAAAATAAAATTCACCTTGTATTAAATTAAAATATTATGTTTTTTTTTCTGTGTAGTAGTAGTCAATCGGCAAATGTATGAATATGTGCATGTGTGGGCTGTTTTGGAGGTACGATACGAGTATATCTATTTGTGCTCAGTCTTTTACAACCTACATAAATTTCTAGTTTACATATCTACCAGGCCGTCATAGCCAGCCACCAGTAGTGTACGAATTGTTCAGCCTTATTGCGTTTATTCGAACGGCGCGCAACAATACTCTCCGCCCGGCTTTGTTCGCAACCGCTCGCTTAGATAATATGAACTGAATGCACCGACGCCATCGGCCCTAGATTCTATTGATATTTCATATTACAATAGGAAATGTACGATATTTCTGGCCATTAGTTCGCCTTGAAGGAATAGATGTTGATTTAATAATTGAAATTTGTATTGGTATCAGTCATAAATCATAATATATTAATTGGTGCAGCGGCTGCACGTAGTAGTTGTGCGGGGTAGTCTCTCGTATTGTGCAAGCTACGCGGAACCAAAACCATCACGTACGTAGACGCTTCAGGAAGCAATCGGTGCGTGCCGCCATCTCCAAACAAAACCATCTCGTACGTAGACGCTTCAGGAAGCAATCGGTGCGTGCCGCCATCTCCAAACAAAACCATCACGTACGTAGACGTTTCAGGAAGCAATCGGTGCGTGCCGCCATCTCCAAACAAAATCATCACGTACGTAGACTCTTCAGGAAGCAATCGGTGCGTGCCGCCATCTCCAAACAAAACCATCACGTACGTAGACGCTTCAGGAAGCAATCGGTGCGTGCCGCCATCTCCAAACAAAACCATCACGTACGTAGACTCTTCAGGAAGCAATCGGTGCGTGCCGCCATCTCCAAACAAAACCATCACGTACGTAGACTCTTCAGGAAGCAATCGGTGCGTGCCGCCATCTCCAAACAAAACCATCACGTACGTAGACGCTTCAGGAAGCAATCGGTGCGTGCCGCCATCTCCAAACAAAACCATCACGTACGTAGACGCTTCAGGAAGCAATCGGTGCGTGCCGCCATCTCCAAACAAAACCATCACGTACATAGACGCTTCAGGAAGCAATCGGTACGTGCCACCATCTCCAAACAAAGCAAGATATCTTGCTGACTCAAAGCACGCCTAGGTTTCTTAATGAAGCATCTATGAACAGTGAAACATTTATTTATGCAGAAAACATGTGCACAGAGGAAGACTTAATGTTATTGCAACATTCGCATCTTAGTATGAATGAGAATTTGAGTGAAATATTGGTAACTTTTATTTTTAACATCACTTTAACATTACCTTGTCCATGTGTGCATACGGTCTCACATTTCAGAAGGAACTAGCAAATAAATGCATCTAGTATATAGTACCACCAATTATAGTTATTTTGTCCGCTATTTCTTTCAAGCATGAGCTGCTACAGTCACTATAGAGGTTTAATTCAGCTGAATCTAATATTTATCAAAAAATAATTGTTAAAATCAGGATATTATAAATTATAGATACTGGACGGTATAGCTAATGCACCCTTCCGTCCCGGAGGCTTCGGTCGGCGTTAAAAACAGTAGTGTATTACTGGCAGTTGGGAATCTTATTCACCTGGCTCTAATATAGCAATTTTGGAGTCATTGCTGAGCAACGTTGAGTTAAAATAATGGACAGAGCGAGCGAAACATGCTCAAGTCTCTGCTTCAAGTACAATCAATTTGCTTTCATCTGTCAGTTTTAATCAGTACTATTTTTTATTTGAAAGGTAGTAGTAGTTAAGTTGGTCTCATAAAAATTGGTGAAGGTCTGATGACGATCTTCGGCGTGATGAGTAGAATAGCTCTTTAAAATGCAGTAAATTGCTCACTTTTAGGTTTCTACCTGTGGAATTAGCCATTTACCTACTACGTAGGAACCTTGGTTATTTAATGTTAGTTTTACAATAAGGTCACTAGATAGCGCTACTGTGCATCGATAGATTAATGCAAAAAAGTTTGTGCTTGCGAAGTCTACTCTTCACAGTTACCAACTAGTTATTTTGAATGCATGCGAAATAATCGAAACTGTAATTTCTTAAGGAGGCTGTTGTGAGACTGTTTGCCCTCGAATCCAATACCAGTTGGCAATATTGGTTCGCTATAGCAGTAGTGCCAACGGCATCAATATTGCATGACGTCGTCCGCAGGCCGCCAGCTCCTTTTATTGATGGGGGCCTGGTATATACACCAGGACTTACGTCTCCTGTATTTCATTTATGCAAGATAAAAATAAAAATTACCAAAGAGAAAAGCGATTTTCTTGGAGTTGGGAATATTGGGATTGATCATTACTGTCGAGTCTGGGAAAAGAAGCAGTTCCACAGGTCGAATATGTTTGACGAATGAGACTTGAAATTTCCTGGCGAAGCAATTGCTTTTCTCAAAACAAATGTGCGTGGCTGAGACTGCAATGTATCGTGTTTTTCACATTTCGTCTTGTAAATTTATTAACTGAAAAAATGGCAATCGCAACATAATTTGATGCCATTGGTCAAGGCCAAGCCAAGGCATGGTTAATAGTATTTTTCCAAAATTATACATCTGCATTGAGTATTTAGAAAACAATACAAGAAAAATAATAATTATTATTATTATCTACTATAATAACTGCTCTATAATTCTATTCCTCGAATCGGTCTTTGAGTTACAATCATTTTTGAAAAAGCCTAATTGATAACAAATATACATCATAACAAATAGAAGCACTTTTTTTTAGGAACTAATATTGTAAACATGATGGACTACTCGTAACATTATCTTTACTTTACCGCTTAGGTGTGTAAAGTGCCCAAAATACCTAAAAAAAAATCAGCACTCTCGTGTAATAAAAAGACGAAAAGTCTCCCAAAAGTCAGCCAGCACTCACCAATCCAATTCGAACCAAGTCAATTCCGCAAATTGTCCAACTTCCGTAATTTATTATGCTAAATAATAATTGGCCTTTTCTTAGGCAGGAAAAAATGTTGCAAGTTTGGTCTGGTAATAAAACTTGGGCTCAGGGGAGGAATCTGTCAATTACTTGTCTATAATTACTTCGGATCTTCTGTTTTCAAGTTAATTACGGTAGGTATTTGTACGAGCTATATTGGATATAATAGAGATTTGGGGTGGTTCACTTTGTATGGGCGAAAGTTGAGTGATGGGGTAGGTGAGAAACAAGACTGAAATATTCATTTTATTGCTATGAATGTTAGTGTACTAGCTATAAAACACAAAAATCTATACTTATAATATGAACGAAAAAGTCTGTACAAAGAACATAATTTAAAAAAAACTAGGGTACTTAAAATAAGCTACTGAACAAGAATATAACATTTATTGAAATCGTGTTTGTCTGTTCGCGCATCACGTAAAAACTACTAGAATTATTACGATGCGGTTGTCACTGAAGGATAGCTTAGGGTTTGACCTAAAACCTGGGGTACTTGGTATCTAATCCGATGATAAGAAACCGAGCTATCGATAAAAAACTATTTGACGGCTGAACGAATTTTGAAGAATTGTAGTGTATTGTATATTATAGGTAATTTTGGTCCTGGAATAACACGTATAGGCTACTTTTAAATGAAATGACCACGCGGGCAAAGTCGCGGGCACAGCTAGTTATTAAATAAAGTAAAGATATTAAAAAAAATATGCTATTTTTTACTTATCTTAGTTTATTTCATAGAGCTAATGTTATTTTTCTTTTATACGAGTACAATGTCGCATTCGTAAAATGAAAATCCGTTATTAGTTTTAAGTTAAGTTTTAAGTTGCACATGTATTAAATTCAAGGGCCGTGGATTTTGTTGAATAAGGGGCGATTTTTCAATCAGAAGTTAAACGGTCAGATAGTTAACAAAGCAATAAATTTATCTGTCCATTTAACCACAGTATAAAAGCTTTCGATTTTTCAATGCTCTGTTACCGATCAGATAGCTATCTGTGGATTTTTTGTTACTACCGTCACACTAAGCCCGTGTGAAAGTGACCCAGCTACGCAAAGTTGCAGATGTTAGAGGGAGAGCGGTGATTTTCAACCGTTTTACATTTGACGTTGGTTTTGAAGCGTAAAAATTACCACAAGTTAACCTCACATTTACCGATTTTTTAAAGTCCAGTTTTGTTTTGAGTGCGCGGTTATTTTACTTTTTTTAAATTTAGATATCCATATCAGTTGAGAATTGGAATATGGTAATAATTAAAAAACGAGAGCGGTCCTGTAACTTTATATATATCGTCAGATCTTTCCAGGGATGATAAAAATCATGATTTCTTTAAAATAATCAAATAAATCGGATTTATTTGATTTAAATCAGTTTTATTTCAGTAGTTTTTTTATATTTGTATCTTTTTAATTTGGAAGTCAGAAAAACACATTATAATGTTCAATTATTTAACCTTTTGGTGACCAATTCAATTAATTAATAATAAAATTAACAAAAATCAACATAAATAAAGTCTAATAAGTTAGCCAGTTTTAAAAAACAGTAGTTTCTTTATTTGCGATCCATTTCTGTCACACATGATTTTAAATGTTTTTTTATTCTCGCTAAAGCCCATTAATTCCTTATAACAAGGTCTAGTTTGTTAGATTGGCTGCGGCCAATCTAATCTAGCCGACTTTTTTTCTTTGAAATAAACCCATACAGCACATTTTTTTCTTCCAGACATCTTGTTGTTGTATTCACTCTTTCGCTAATCACAAATGACCGGGCAGATTCAGTCGCGGGTTTAAATTTCGGAGAATCCCCGAACTGTGCAGGTAAACAGAGCATTGCACACGGGTAAAAAATGTATTGAAATCATAGATTTATTTTAAAAACACACTTGATTTAAATCGCGATTTTAATGAGCGATTTTAATCAAGTGATTTAAATCATCTCAACCCTGGATCTTTCCCTCACATTTCTTTCTTTTCTGTCAGGATATAAGTTGTTTAGCATCCGAGAACTTCTTCGATAGCTAAATCGTCAATTGAATCGAAAATATCCAACTAAACAAAACCACCGAAATAAGCACAAAACAAATAAGTACAAAAATCACCACACAATATGATAGGTAATTATTATACCCTCTCAATGACACCCCTGAATCAAAATATATCAGTAAACAAACGTCAAAAACTACATTTATTCCACAGTTAAGCTTTTAACTGAGGCATGAAGAGACAGTTAAATTAACTCCTCAGTTACTAATAGTCAGTTAGAGGTTATCTGCGGAGTAAAACCTGTAACTGAGGAGTTAATTTAACTGTCAAATTAACTCCTCAGTTACAGGTTTTAGTCTGCAGATAACCTCTAACTGACTATTGAAAAATTTGAAATCATGCTATCAATGGAATAAATCCTATCTGATTCTTTAACTGAGCATTGAAAAATCGGCCCTTAATAAATAAAAGTGTTGAAATTATCCGGCCTACATTTATTTTTTGGCACATCAATGCATTAAATAAATGAATAGATTTTGCTCTATGTTCTTGTTTCTGCTACAATGGATTTCTACAAACCAAATAACGCTGGACTAAGTCTGTGCCAGTCTAGAGTAGGTTAGGAACATTAAAAAGTTTAATTCTCTACAAAGTCTTGAAATCAGGTTAAGTCCGTTTCCTCTCACTAAAGCGACCTAGTTAACGAAGGTGTTTAATTAGACCCTTCTGGAAGTCTGTGAGAACCTTCAACTTATGGAATCCTTTATGCGGTAGCAGCTAATTTTATTAGAAACCATTTTGAATTGGGCTTTATGAAAGTCTTGTCTGGTTTTGAGTCTTTTTAGTCCAAATGGCCTTATTGAAACTACTGTTGAAAGAAACTCATTTGAAATTCTGTTAGCTAACTATCGGGCGGCGTTGCTTGTTTATTTGAGCGATAAATATAATTAAATTAAAATTTACTGACTGTGAAAACTAATTTAGCTTTGAATAAAAATACGGTTAATTTAATTCAATGTTTTGTTTGATCTCTTAATATTTATTGGAGGTTTACAGTTATAGGGTTAACAGAAAACGTCTTCCTTATTACCAGGTTAACATAAAATGTTTGGAGTTAGAAAAATTCTAAGAGCTTATTTCCAAGCAGTGCGAGAAGTTTCAGAAACAATAGATTTATGGTGACATTTCTTCGCTTGTACTAGGAAACCATAAAAGAAACAGAGTTCGATACAAAGGGGCAGCTGCATACAATGGGGAAGCAAGGGAGACCCTACCTTATTGGGCGGAGCTTTCGAAAAGGACAGCTTACTTTTTTATTTTACTCTAACCATAAAAAGGGTCTGCAATTGCATTATTCATGGGATTGCTGGTTGTTTTAATGTAAAAAGTCGTTCTTAAAAATGAGAACGTAAACAAAAGAGTCAACGGAATGTCTGAGTTTAACATTGGTTTTATGTCAAAGGTTCAATTAACAAGTTGTCAGATTTCATTAGTATTTTCACAATTAAATGGGAAAAATATTTGTTTACAAGCTGCAATGATGAATGCCGTATTGATCAAAGTACAGCTAGAGATACAGCAGTAAGTGGTTTGGCCGGATAAAAGACAGAATTAGAAGGAACACTATTTTTTTTGTTTAGCATTTTTGTATTAGCATAAAACCAAAATGTTCTCAAAATGTGGTCGGCTTTGATGAAATAATGCGACTCTACGAATACATTTACCTAATGAACCGGGGTTTGTTATGCGCTTAACGTGCGCTTCGCGACAACACGCTCGAATAAAAGACATTGGCCGAGGATCAAACACACTGTTGTTGGATTGCAAAGTACATAATATTATATTACCACTCGGCCACCATATCACAAAATTAATGGATACCGCCCAATAATTGGGCGGATGGATACCTGATGACTATGATGTAAATACATCGTTACCTAGATGCGAGGGATACTCCGTGTGTCAGCGGCTAATACTTTATAGCTATTTCATTATAGCTATTCCATTGCTTGCATCAAAAGGTAAACTGAAAGGAGAAACTGAACTAGTAGGTACCCTACGGCCGATATAACCAGACCGCCCTGAAGTTTGGCTGCGCTGTGACAATTTAGTTCCTGAAAAACATAAATTCAGGACGGCCTATGATAATGGATAGAGGTTTATTCTATATCACAAATATCATTCATTTTTAAGTTTTGGACTGTGGTCCTAAGGCAGATCGCGTTACATAACATATGGGTTGAATATTTTACTTCCCGCTTCAGGTGAATTATTAAACACCTACTTCTAAAACTTATGAAACTAACTATTAATTTTTAGCATGCATTTTACTTCTATTTTAACTGCTTTTTACTTTTCGGACGCTACGAAAGCCAGCAGTCTCTACAATGCTTCACTAACATACCATCGATCGTTATAAAAGCCAGCAGTCTCTACAATGCTTTACTAACATACCATCGATCGTTATAAAAGCCAGCAGTCTCTACAATGCTTCACTAACATACCATCGATCGTTATAAAAGCCAGCAGTCTCTACAATGCTTTACTAACATACCATCGATCGTTATAAAAGCCAGCAGTCTCTACAATGCTTCACTAACATTCCATCGATCGTTATAAAAGCCAGCAGTCTCTACAATGCTTCACTAACATACCATCGATCGTTATAAAAGCCAGCAGTCTCTACAATGCTTTACTAACATACCATCGATCGTTATAAAAGCCAGCAGTCTCTACAATGCTTCACTAACATACCATCGATCGTTATAAAAGCCAGCAGTCTCTACAATGCTTTACTAACATACCATCGATCGTTATAAAAGCCAGCAGTCTCTACAATGCTTTACTAACATACCATCGATCGTTATAAAAGCCAGCATTCTCTACAATGCTTTACTAACATACCATCGATCGTTATAAAAGCCAGCATTCTCTACAATGCTTTACTAACATACCATCGATCGTTATAAAAGCCAGCAGTCTCTACAATGCTTTACTAACATACCATCGATCGTTATAAAAGCCAGCAGTCTCTACAATGCTTCACTAACATACCATCGATCGTTATAAAAGCCAGCAGTCTCTACAATGCTTTACTAACATACCATCGATCGTTATAAAAGCCTAACTACTAACTTTCCTACGGAAGCATCGTCGTAATTACCGTCCCGACCTAGAACAGCTATGGTCCCGAGCATTCCGCCTAAGCCTCCGTAATGCCCCTCGATGCATCTCTCGCCAACTTGAATTCATTCACAGGGAGGCGGCTGTTTAAGGACTATTTAAAAATGCCAGTGGAAGCAGTTAATCGTCTATTGATTCGCGATCCGTCGCCTTTTTCTCCAGCAATTTTAAGAGGATCGTTTTGACCGATTTTACCTAGCGGAAATGGTAAGAAATCGTCAACGGCAATATTGTCTAAAATGGTCTGTCAAATTAACTTAGTTGTTAGGGAAAATGATCTACTTAACCCTCTGAGACCCCACTTAAATTATCTTTGATCGATCGTCCAAGCCAAATGATGTGTCAAATAGGACACGTTAGACACGTTCACTTCACGCATCCCAGGAGAGAATAACTCGGAAGAATGTGCGCCCACCGCCGCAAATTGCATCAAAGTGGCTGGGCCATCCCACTAATTCTACCCCACGAGTCGCTATTGTCGTCTGCTCATACAATTGACTACTGTAATGCTCTTGTACAATTCTAGCGCCCTGGTACTTGCTACAATGAAACGCGAGGCTTCGGCCGAATTTCGTAGAATTGCTGCGAGAGCCTGTTACGAATTTTCGTAGGACATTTATTGTGTGCTAAATTGGAGTGGGCTGCATAATTTGCCAGTTTGCTGGGAGCCGTAGCCAATTCTGCTGGGTTCCGACTACAAGAAGCGTTTATTAGTTGATTACTACAAACACAGAAGGGAGATTGCCAATGAAATTCATATATAAAAAAAATATGTGAAAAGTATTTTTTTATAAAAAGTATTAAAAAATACTTTTCACATATTTCCTTACAAAATCGTTCGACTTCCATCAAGTATGATAACGGTCCACCCCAGAGCCACTAACGGAAAAATATGTTCATATTATTTCGCACCTGACCTCAACCTAACCCAAAATCACAATAAAAATGAATTACCACCCTATAAACTACCCCTAAATCTGCCCTAAAACAGCAGTCTCGTCCCATTACTCTCCAAATGTCGCAGACAAATGTCCTGAAGCAGTCCTAGGTGTATTGCGAAGGCCTATTTATCGCGATTCCGCACAAATCTTGTTTATTCTCGCCGGGCCGAGATGACCTTTATGGCCCTTTTTATAACAGACCCAATTTTCTACGTTCTGTGTCGGTCCCTCCGCCCTTCGTCCCGCTCCGCGTACATTTTGTTTGAGATTCCGTGCTTTCACCTCTTGAATGTGCTTGTGTAGACGCACCTAATGTTTCCGCGTTTTATTTTCCTTGTATTGTGTTGCGAATGTGATTTTCCGATTAGAGTGTATGAACCCTTTCACAATGCATAATATTGGGAGTATTTCGTTATTATATTTCACTGTTCTCTAGCCCTTCTCTTTTCCACAGCTTTCCTGGTTTCCTTTGGCACTTCTGCATTTCCTCTCAACTGTTTATGGACAAACTTGTTGTGTTCCCTAGGGTTCTTTCTCCTAATTCATGGTCACCACTTCAATTGTAATTTCTCTAACAAAAGAATTAATTGCAATCGGGTTCCTTTGGCATTACACGAAACTGAAAAATAATGAATAGTTCTGAAAATAGTATTAAGCTAGACTTTAACAGAATCTAAAACAACACTAGACATTTGAAATATTGTAATTACCTGTATCATAACTTTACGTGGAGTTCAGCCTACACGCTAAAGTAAGTGCAGTTCTATCATTAGAAGACCTTGAACAACCAGCATATATACCATACGTGTGTTGTATCTGTTTATACGCTGGCATTGAATGCCAGCGTATAAACAGATAGCGACATGTCAAACCTCCGTATTCGCTTGACTACAGGATAGGGAAGCAATAAGTTTTCCATTTGCGGAGGATGACGTTAAGCCGGGAGGTAATCACGCGGAAAACCAATCATGCATCTGCCTGGTGTTAGTCGCGCCCTGGCCGCCTGCTGGTGGAAGGAATCGTTCCTAACTAAACTGTTGATAGAACCAATGAAAAGAACAAAAAGGTGTTTGTGAGCTGTATTAGGTAGTTTCTTCGTAGTATAGTAAGTCATGGTCGCGTTTATAAGTGACCCGGCTTCATACGGGTGGAGCTCACACCGCGGAACTTTACTTACTTTGAGCATTTGATACTGACGTAACTTCTAAATGAAAGGTCCGATTCGAATAATTGAAAGAGGTAACTTACATGTAACTTAATCGCCGCCCACTGGGCCGTCCGCGCCACGCACGCGTCGTCAGTTGCGTGCTGAAGTTCGTAGCGCTCGTCGCAGCTTGTCGGCATAACACTCCCAGATGAAGGACTTCAAAATAGTCTGAAACTGGTCGGAGTATTTCCGATCTTCTTTTTCGTGAGTTTTTAGCCGTTTTATTTATATTTAACTTACATGTACATAATCAACCTTGAATAAGAAACTATTTAGATGGACAGCTTTTTTCTTTTACACAGACTTATTATAATTTCGTTTCCACGGCAACATGCCATTCCGTTCCATATAGCGAATAATTGTAATTTTTATAGGTTCATTTTTGATAACTTACATTATAGAAATTTTCGTAGAGATCTCAAAGTTTTTGTTTAATAAAATTCAGCCCATGTTACTCGCTGATAATGAAGCTTTCTATAGATGTAAGAATTTTTAAAATTGGTTTATTATTTTTTGAGTTTATCCATTAAAAACAAACAAATCTTTTCTCTTGATAATATTAGTGTGAATCACTCATAAGGATGTATATAATATTAGTGTGAATCACTCATAAGGATGTATATAAAAAAAACACGCGATTATTTCCGCGGGGTGCAGTAACACATATTTCTGTGAAAAAGTAGGACAGACAGACAGATAGACAGACGTAGGCTTAGTAAATAGAGCGTTGTTTGAACCCTTTGGTAAGGTACCCTAGAAAACAATCAAGCAGTTTCTTTAAAAAGTAGTAGATACTATAAATGATTAATTCGTGACAGTACTCCTTGCCCGTAACTATTAGTGAAGCTGCCACACACTCACAGGCCAGTAGTTCCAGAACTATTCACTCAGTTATAAACAATAGGCAAATAATCCAAATCACTTAAACAAGGAGAGTATTCAGATTCGGGAGCGCCGCGCGATCCGGGCCGTTAATAACGAAGGGACCTTGTATCTGTCGCGCGGGACCTAAAGGGGCCCTTGGGGGGGTGTCACCATGCTGCAAAGGCGTAAGAGGGATATTCTTAGCTTTGATTATAAAAAAGGTGTTTAAAAATACTTTGAATGTATGAGGTAGTGCTGGCTTCTAGTGTCACAGTATGTCAGGCCGCTCGAGGGCCTCTGACATGGCTTAACGATTACTATTAATCAATAACAGCCGGGACCGACAGTTTAACGTGCCCTCCGAAACACGGAGCGATGGAAAACCGCACATAACTTAAAAAAGTCATTGGTGCGGAGCCTAGAACCGAAGCCGATATCGTTGGATTCTAAGTTGCACTATTGAACCGTTAGGCTACCGTCCTACTACCATCGCTATAATGTAACTTGTGATTTTATGATATCAACCAATACGAGTACGTGCCAATACGTACTGCATTACGAGTAGCATGCTGAATTACTTCTACTTACAAATCAAACACTCCCTTTACTTTTCTGTCTCATTTTGTCCTCTACTCTCTCTTTCCGTCTTTTTAAATCCATACCACTATATAAAAATGAAACGTTGTCTGTTTGTTTGTTTGGGGTGTTTTCACGCGATAATAGCTGGACGGATTTTGATTAAATTTAGAATGGAGATAGCTTATATCCTGGAATAAAACATAGGATACTTTTTATCCCGGAAAATTGTAAGTTTCCACGGGAAAACTGGAAAATGTCGATTACTCACTGTAAGGAACGGATGCAATCACAGAACGGTCTGTGGTTGCCATGGAAACGAAATAACAAGTCTCTCAAAAACATCAAGACCATTGTTCCTATACCTACTTTTGCATTGGTTTTAATATCCTAGAAGAAATTGACGACCGGTTGGTCTCGTGGCTAGAGACCCTAGGTACGTAATCAAACGGTCGCAGGTTCGAATCCTGCAAGGTGCAATCATTTGTGTGATGAGCAGAAATGTTTGTTTTCGAGTCATGGATATTATAATATTCGTATCTATGTATGTTTATCCGTTATCTAGTACCCATAGTACAGGGTATCCTAGTTTGGGACTAGGTAATTGTGTGGAATTGTCCCGAATATATTATTATTTATTGGATGCTTTTTTTCGCGATAAACTGTTGTCCGTGCGGACGAAGTCGCGGGCGGGAAAACTAATCTCTGATAAAAAACATAATGTGATAGATTGAAACCGATCAGACTAGAATAGCACAAATTTAAAATATATGTAAACCCCGACCCATCGGGAATGATACGGTGATCACGGCATGGACACACACTCAGCAAAACAATAATAAATATAAAAAGTAAACAAATAAATAAACTTAAAAATATATGTAAACCCCGACCCATCGGGAATGATACGGTGATCACGGCACGGACACACTCAGCAAAACAATAATAAATATAAAAAGTAAACAAATAAATAAACTTAAAAATATATGTAAACCCCGACCCATCGGGAATGATACGGTGATCACGGCACGGACACACTCAGCAAAACAATAATAAATATAAAAAGTAAACAAATAAATAAACTTAAAAATATATGTAAACCCCGACCCATCGGGAATGATACGGTGATCACGGCACGGACACACTCAGCAAAACAATAATAAATATAAAAAGTAAACAAATAAATAAACTTAAAAATATATGTAAACCCCGACCCATCGGGAATGATACGGTGATCACGGCACGGACACACTCAGCAAAACAATAATAAATATAAAAAGTAAACAAATAAATAAACTTAAAAATATATGTAAACCCCGACCCATCGGGAATGATACGGTGATCACGGCACGGACACACTCAGCAAAACAATAATAAATATAAAAAGTAAACAAATAAATAAACTTAAAAATATATGTAAACCCCGACCCATCGGGAATGATACGGTGATCACGGCACGGACACACTCAGCAAAACAATAATAAATATAAAAAGTAAACAAATAAATAAACTTAAAAATATATGTAAACCCCGACCCATCGGGAATGATACGGTGATCACGGCACGGACACACTCAGCAAAACAATAATAAATATAAAAAGTAAACAAATAAATAAACTTAAAAATATATGTAAACCCCGACCCATCGGGAATGATACGGTGATCACGGCACGGACACACTCAGCAAAACAATAATAAATATAAAAAGTAAACAAATAAATAAACTTAAAAATATATGTAAACCCCGACCCATCGGGAATGATACGGTGATCACGGCACGGACACACTCAGCAAAACAATAATAAATATAAAAAGTAAACAAATAAATAAACTTAAAAATATATGTAAACCCCGACCCATCGGGAATGATACGGTGATCACGGCACGGACACACTCAGCAAAACAATAATAAATATAAAAAGTAAACAAATAAATAAACTTAAAAAATGCAAAGACTAATTTTAACATTACAAGGATGCACTCAAACTGTGCTCATTACTGTGATTCTTACAATGTGAAAGTGAGGGTAAATAATCTATTTTTAAAACGTGGAAATATACAATAGTTGTGAGTGAAAGAAGAAAAAAACGAAAATGAAAAACAAATTAAACGAGACAAGTTTCCAATTTGGTAATATTTTTTTATATTTTTTCGTCTTCATCGCAAGAGTGTCAGGCTATTTTTTATCCGACCGTAGTCGGGTTTTAGTTTGTGAACTTATATCTTGTTTTATCACATTACTTAAACCAGTCAAGTCCCGCGAGAAGCGGCCGGGTGGTACACCTAGTCCCACCTACTATGGTCACAGCCACTTAAGTCCCACTTGTCTGCCTGTTTATGATTTGGGTCGGAAACGGGACAGCTTTGTTCTATCGGTTAGCTGCTTTAATTCAAATTAATTTAGTAATTTAAAGTTGGGACATTGCTACCGACTTTTGTTACCTACGGAAGTGAGATAAAACAACATGTTGAAATCGATTTCCAGCTTTTTATTACATTTTTTAACCCCCGACGAAAGAGAGGGGTGTTATAAGTTTAGGGTGAGTATGTACTGTGTATCTGGCTGTGGCTTCATAGCACCTAAAGGAATGGACCGATATGATGCGTTTTTTCTGTTTGAAAGCTGGTGTGATCGAGATGGTTCTTATGTAAGTAGTACATGGTGTACCGAGCTTCGTCGTTATGTAAGTAGTACATGGTGTACCGAGCTTCGTCGTTATGTAAGTATTACATGGTGTACCGAGCTTCGCCGTTATGTAAGTAGTACATGGTGTACCGAGCTTCGTCGTTATGTAAGTAGTACATGTTGTACCGAACTTCGTCGTTATGTAAGAAGTACGTGATGTACCGAGCTTCGTCGTTACGTAAGTAGTACATGGTGTACCGAGCTTCGTCGTTATCCGAGACAACTAAATTTTCAGAGCGATGGGCGAGCAGTAATATCTGGTCTTTGCAATTTAAAGACGCCAGTTTCTATCCTCGTAACCGCACCAATTACTTCAAATATGTTTGCCACATCGTTCCGTGCTTCGGGTGGCATGGTAAACGTGCTTTGCGAAGCACGGAGTACTGAAATAGCAAGGCACTGGTTGCTAATTCGGTACTTAACTAATTTTCGTATTTAAATTAACCCAGTGACATGAATTTTTGGGTTCCGTAGTCAAACGAGGAACCCTTATAGTTTCGTCATGTCCGTCTGACTGTATATCACATTGATGACTGTATGTCAGCTTTCTTAAATATCACTTAAACAAAAACTGGACTTAATACAACTAAAAGCAAACACACCCACTCACACAGGTACATTCCCACCGTGTCTTGCTTCATGTGCATCAACAACAAACACACCCACTCACACAACTACATTCCCACCGTGTCGTGCTTCATGTGCATCAACAACAAACACACCCACTCACACAGCTACATTCCCACCGTGTCCTGCTTCATGTGCATCAACAACAAACACACCCACTCACACAGCTACATTCCCACCGTGTCGTGCTTCATGTGCATCAACAACAAACACACCCACTCACACAGCTACATTCCCACCGTGTCGTGCTTCATGTGCATCAACAACAAACACACCCACTCACACAGCTACATTCCCACCGTGTCCTGCTTCATGTGTATCAACAACAAACACACCCACTCACACAGCTACATTCCCACCGTGTCGTGCTTCATGTGCATCAACAACAAACACACCCACTCACACAGCTACATTCCCACCGTGTCTTGCTTCATGTGCATCGACAACAAACACACCCACTCACACAACTACATTCCCACCGTGTCGTGCTTCATGTGCATCAACAACAAACACACCCACTCACACAGCTACATTCCCACCGTGTCCTGCTTCATGTGCATCAACAACAAACACACCCACTCACACAGCTACATTCCCACCGTGTCGTGCTTCATGTGCATCAACAACAAACACACCCACTCACACAGCTACATTCCCACCGTGTCGTGCTTCATGTGCATCAACAACAAACACACCCACTCACACAGCTATATTCCCACCGTGTCGTGCTTCATGTGCATCAACAACAAACACACCCACTCACACAGCTACATTCCCACCGTGTCGTGCTTCATGTACATCAACAACAAACACACCCACTCACACAGCTACATTCCTACCGTGTCGTGCTTCATGTGCATCAACAACAAACACACCCACTCACACAGCTATATTCCCACCGTGTCGTGCTTCATGTGCATCAACAACAAACACACCCACTCACACAGCTACATTCCCACCGTGTCGTGCTTCATGTACATCAACAACAAACACACCCACTCACACAGCTATATTCCCACCGTGTCGTGCTTCATGTGCATCAACAACAAACACACCCACTCACACAGCTACATTCCCACCGTGTCGTGCTTCATGTACATCAACAACAAACACACCCACTCACACAGCTACATTCCTACCGTGTCGTGCTTCATGTGCATCAACAACAAACACACCCACTCACACAGCTACATTCCCACCGTGTCCTGCTTCATGTGCATCAACAACAAACACACCCACTCACACAGCTACATTCCCACCGTGTCGTGCTTCATGTGCATCAACAACAAACACACCCACTCACACAGCTACATTCCCACCGTGTCCTGCTTCATGTGCATCAACAACAAACACACCCACTCACACAGCTACATTCCCACCGTGTCGTGCTTCATGTGCATCAACAACAAACACACCCACTCACACAGCTACATTCCCACCATGTCCTGCTTAATGTGCATCAACAACAAAGATAGAGAGACAAACGCAGACTGCAGCGCGAATGAGAGTCACTGCTAACACGTGCTACACAAACGCCATTTCGATTGTAACTAAGGCCTAAAAAAGCCAATTGTGTGCGTTGCACCTAATTTATGATGTCCATGCACGATGAGCTGGTACCTAATCTTCCCATTTTAAGTTAGATCTATGGTTAGCTGAGGTGATATCAAGTTGCCAGCTCATTGGTTTTTATAGGATTCTTTTCGGAGAGTGTGCGATGAAATTGCATAACCAAATTGCTCCATCTCTCTTCCAACATTGGGCTACATGACGTATAATGGTACATTTACATTCCACTGATTCGTACTAGTAATACCTAGAGTGGCAGTGCTCACATTTCCCGAAGAACCGATAATCGTTGGGGTAGACGAGTTCTCGAGTGGAGTCCGCGCTTATGCAAAATTAGTGTAGGACGCCCTGTGGCCAGGTGGAGTGACGACCTGCGAAAAGCGGCTGGCAGAAACTGGATGCAGAGAGCTCAAGACCGAGCTCAGTGGCGGGTATTACCGGAAGCCTATGTCCAGCAGTGGATAAGCCTAGGCTGATGATGATGATGATTCGTATTTGTACAGTTAGCTGTTAGTTAGTTAGTGTCTACAAATGCAATGTCTTCAGGGCTAAAGTGAAAAAGTTTATTCTAGGCAAGCAAACTCCATCAGCAGCATCGTTACTTACCATCAGGCAAAACTGCTTGACTATCAAAAACAAGTATGGATAAAAAGACTGGATAAATTTTTATGCAATTTTGCAAAATGATTGCACTAATTTTAAAAACGTCAGTAATTTTATACGGCTTTATATATTGAGGCACGTAACTTCAATTAATGTCAAGGTATCTTGCCAACCTTTGTATATTTATTAGTTATCCAAAACAGAACTTGTTTAAAAGTTGGCATGGCCCATCACTCGCGATGACCTGATTTCCACCTCCTCTAACTCGCTAAAGGCGCCACAACGGCGGAAAATTTCCGATTAAACGCTGTATGAAGCTTTGCCCCTATAAATGCTGGGTTGGTGATAATTTGGTGCTCTAGCACTTACTTTTAAACTAGATTTCTTATGTTCGGATTGTTTAAGACGGATATACTGCTTTAATATGGTTAGACACCTGGAAACTTGGCCCCATAAGTCACAGTGACTAGAGTCACACCTGCCCCTAGGTCGCTAAAGGAGCCGCGACGGCGCGGCGCGGCCCGTTAAACCCCTGAGAAGGTGGCGCAAATTTGGTACTTGATTTGCTAGCTCTTGCATTAAACTACATTTCTTTTGTTAGCATTGTTTGAGATGGTTAACGTTGGAAACACAATTTATCCTTTTGTGTTGCGGCGGGTATTGTTATGTATGAGCAACCTTATCAACATACGAATATTCTGTTCTTCTCATAGTTCACATCTTAATATCGTCGTACCAAGCCAGCATTGGTGATTCTCTTTCTCTGAGAGAAGGCCTATGTTTTACCAGGGAAACATGTAGCACAGGTAGTGGCTGATGATTTTATTTTTCATTTCGCTAGGTGAAAGTATATATGTTCGGCATCAAATTAATGTTAAATTTGATTTAAAACGTTTCCAGCCTAATCACCGAGCTGCATTGCAGTTGCAACGAGCCATTGAGCGCAATAGTTTCTACTAATTACCTGAACGTGAGCTCCTCGCCCATTCTGCGTGCCTGGTGCTGCTGTTTCATTAGTATTACTTTAATTACTTACTGTGCCGCTTAAACAATTAACACTAATCATGCATTAAGTTGACAAATTCCAACCAAAAGAAGCTACATAATGCTTGATTAGCGATAATTGACGATTATGAGTACGGCAGTTAGTGGACTTAATTAATTTATACTGGTTCGGTCTATGTAACGCCTAAAATGTAGTCTTACTGGTATAACATGAGCTCTTTGTATTTTGACCAGACTGCGCAAAGCAAAGGATGGGTAATGTGTTTATCAGCCCATGTATGTATGTCTGTTCCGGGCCTTTGTGGCACTATATAGACCAAACGCGTGGACCGATTTTGATAAATCTTACGTCAATCGATTTGTCTCAATCTTGCGAGTGCTAATTAATATGGCGAAAATCGGAAACCGTACTGTGAAAATCCAAAAATTATAAAATAGACAACCGCAATCACATCAGCTTTCAAACAAAATTTTCATTACTTATGACCAATTAGAATCTATAGATAACGATTTAAAGTTGGTTAGCAACCGTTCTCACTGAAATGTTTGCCTCTCTTTAGTTTTGTTCGCTGTTTGGAAGTTTAGCACTTTCGATTATGTCTTGTTACGAGAATGCATTCAGATCACTGTCAATAGGGTCCATTCCACTATGATCACCGGGGTGGTATCAACCTAGGTAATCATAATTATTATGTGCGACTCTTTAGTGTCCTTTGATCATCCGTGAATGTAATCACCTAGGTGATCATAGTCGACTCAAATCAAATTATTAATTCAGTATCCTTAAATCACCTGTAAAGGACCATTACTGGCCTAGTTATCAACTCACAAAGCGAGTGTCACTTTGGATTTGGAATCCAACAAATATTTACAATGCGACCTGATAAGGACGCAGTCAAATTATTTAAGGTATAAAGTTTAGCTAGGCTAAGCTATTCTCTATATTATTTTCCACCTCACTCTTTATAAACTCCTCTACTTTACAAACTGTTTTCTCTTTTTCTTTCCTTCCTTCTCCTATCAGGGTTATCCATTACTTTCATGCCAATTTAACATCAATGTAGATTTAACTAAACTTTTATAAAATTGACTTGTAATAACTGCTTTGCTGAATACGGTTTGTAACCATTGAAAATGTATTGCTTACGAAATGGATTTATTTTACAGTACCTAATCATGTACTTACATGTAAGTAAGCAACAAATATGAGCCAACAATCAAGTTCCAACAGTTAATTGATTGTGGAATCATATTCCAAATCGTTTCCCTCGTATAAATGTTGAACAGAAACACGAAATCCGCAATATTTTGCTGAAATATTTGAGTAACGACGCAGCTCCGCCCCGCGGGCACCGCATTTAATCATATTAAATATCTTTACCTCAAACCTCGCTACTCGTATGTCGACCTCATCTTGCAGACCTCCGTTTAATTTAGAAACATCTCGCTAAACATGTAATACTCGCGAGTGATTTTGTAATCTCGGTTTCATCATCCCGCAGGTTTTGCTGAAGTTTTGCCTATACATTAAATCTGTCATTACATGTCTGGCAGTGTGGTACTACAGTCGATCACGGCCTCTCTTGTTCCAGAAGTGCTGGTCGAATTTCCTAGCACGCGAGCTTTAACGATATCATTCGTCGGGCTTTTACCAGCGCCAAAGTGGCAGCTGTTCTGGAGCCGAATGGTCTGATGCTTGACGATGGTAAAAGACCTCACGTTATGACCTTTTTCCCTTGGAAGATGGAGCGACCTCTAGTGTGGGACGCTACTTTCGTCGACACACTGGCACCGCCTTTCTGAGACAGAGTATGGCTGGTGCCGCGGCTATTTCGACAGAGCAGCTCTAGCGGCGAAAATATTCTAACCTCGGCAGTGGTTACATATTTGATCCGTTTCGTGTTGAGACATTGAGACCGTGGGGACTGGGAGCTCATGATACACCTATTTGAGCGTCTGGTAGATTGGATGCGTGACCAAATAGCTGTTACCTATTTGGCATTTCGAAATAGCATTGCAATTCAGCGGGGCAATGCCGCTAGCATGTTGGGTACCCGCCAACTGGAATTGGGCTAGAACATTTGGGCTACCTGTGAGCCAGTAATGGCTTGTAGGTTGTCAGAATGTTTCTTGTAGTTGTTAGCTAGTTTTATTTAGTATTAGTTAATAAGGCACATGCCCGGTAAAAAATGTTTATAAGGTACATGCCCGGTAAAAAATGTTTATAAGGCACATGCCCGGTAAAAAATGTTTATAAGGCACATGCCCGGTAAAAAATGTTTATAAGGCACATGCCCGGTAAAAAATGTTTATAAGGCACATGCCCGGTAAAAAATGTTTATAAGACACATGCCCGGTAAAAAATGTTTATAAGCGCTTGCGTGAAATTTTGCAGCTGTAACCGTTTTAGCAGAACTTGGTATGGCGCTGAGCAAAGCGAAAGAGGAGGTCTAAGAGGGCACAAAGCGAAAGAGGAGGTCTAAGAGGGCACAAATAAAATAAGCAATTTTTTACACCAAGAGCTATTTATTACATAAATAGGCTTAATAGCGAAGCCGTAGAAAGAAAAGGTAGCAGTCGCTATTTTGAGGACAATCACTACTTTTTTTTTTTATTACTGATTAGGCAAACGTTTGACCACGATCTCACCTGATGGAAAGCGATGATGTGGTCGAAGGTGTAGCACGCTTGCCTAGTATATACCTATTCACGCTTGACTTGAACACACCTGGGTTATAATTTACCGGAAACACTGACGAGGGCAGGGCATTCCACTCCTTTGCAGTTCTTAAATTTCTAGTTTTTATTTTTAATTTTATTTTATCGTTAATTTACAGTAATTAAAGTATTATAAATATTTTTCTGTTGTTTTACAACAGAAAAATATCGGTAGGTTTGTAAAGAATAGGCAACATAAGAGGCGGTCATCTTACTTGTTATTAATGACTTCTAGATTACTAAAATACAAAATATTTGCGATTTGGTGAAGCCTCCATCTCTAAAGCTCCATTTCTTTTTGTCCAAAGAAGTATACAGGAATTTTAAAAACCAATTCCGCAGCTTACAGCCCGTAGCGGTAACTGTTATTCGGTAATAGGACGCGTTTTATTGCTCGGAAACCAATTCCGCAGCTTACAGCCCGTAGCGGTAACTGTTATTCGGTAATAGGACGCGTTTTATTGCTCGGAAACCAATTCCGCAGCTTACAGCCCGTAGCGGTAACTGTTATTCGGTAATAGGACGCGTTTTATTGCTCGGAAACCAATTCCGCAGCTTACAGCCCGTAGCGGTAACTGTTATTCGGTAATAGGACGCGTTTTATTGCTCGGAAACCAATTCCGCAGCTTACAGCCCGTAGCGGTAACTGTTATTCGGTAATAGGACGCGTTTTATTGCTCGGAAACCAATTCCGCAGCTTACAGCCCGTAGCGGTAACTGTTATTCGGTAATAGGACGCGTTTTATTGCTCGGAAACCAATTCCGCAGCTTACAGCCCGTAGCGGTAACTGTTATTCGGTAATAGGACGCGTTTTATTGCTCGGAAACCAATTCCGCAGCTTACAGCCCGTAGCGGTAACTGTTATTCGGTAATAGGACGCGTTTTATTGCTCGGAAACCAATTCCGCAGCTTACAGCCCGTAGCGGTAACTGTTATTCGGTAATAGGACGCGTTTTATTGCTCGGAAACCAATTCCGCAGCTTACAGCCCGTAGCGGTAACTGTTATTCGGTAATAGGACGCGTTTTATTGCTCGGAAACCAATTCCGCAGCTTACAGCCCGTAGCGGTAACTGTTATTCGGTAATAGGACGCGTTTTATTGCTCGGAAACCAATTCCGCAGCTTACAGCCCGTAGCGGTAACTGTTATTCGGTAATAGGACGCGTTTTATTGCTCGGAAACCAATTCCGCAGCTTACAGCCCGTAGCGGTAACTGTTATTCGGTAATAGGACGCGTTTTATTGCTCGGAAACCAATTCCGCAGCTTACAGCCCGTAGCGGTAACTGTTATTCGGTAATAGGACGCGTTTTATTGCTCGGAAACCAATTCCGCAGCTTACAGCCCGTAGCGGTAACTGTTATTCGGTAATAGGACGCGTTTTATTGCTCGGAAACCAATTCCGCAGCTTACAGCCCGTAGCGGTAACTGTTATTCGGTAATAGGACGCGTTTTATTGCTCGGAAACCAATTCCGCAGCTTACAGCCCGTAGCGGTAACTGTTATTCGGTAATAGGACGCGTTTTATTGCTCGGAAACCAATTCCGCAGCTTACAGCCCGTAGCGGTAACTGTTACTCGGTAATAGGACGCGTTTTATTGCTCGGAAACCAATTCCGCAGCTTACAGCCCGTAGCGGTAACTGTTATTCGGTAATAGGACGCGTTTTATTGCTCGGAAACCAATTCCGCAGCTTACAGCCCGTAGCGGTAACTGTTATTCGGTAATAGGACGCGTTTTATTGCTCGGAAACCAATTCCGCAGCTTACAGCCCGTAGCGGTAACTGTTATTCGGTAATAGGACGCGTTTTATTGCTCGGAAACCAATTCCGCAGCTTACAGCCCGTAGCGGTAACTGTTATTCGGTAATAGGACGCGTTTTATTGCTCGGAAACCAATTCCGCAGCTTACAGCCCATAGCGGTAACTGTTACTCGGTAATAGGACGCGTTTTATTGCTCGGAAACCAATTCCGCAGCTTACAGCCCGTAGCGGTAACTGTTATTCGGTAATAGGACGCGTTTTATTGCTCGGAAACCAATTCCGCAGCTTACAGCCCGTAGCGGTAACTGTTATTCGGTAATAGGACGCGTTTTATTGCTCGGAAACCAATTCCGCAGCTTACAGCCCGTAGCGGTAACTGTTATTCGGTAATAGGATGCGTTTTATTGCTCGGAAACCAATTCCGCAGCTTACAGCCCGTAGCGGTAACTGTTATTCGGTAATAGGACGCGTTTTATTGCTCGGAAACCAATTCCGCAGCTTACAGCCCGTAGCGGTAACTGTTACTCGGTAATAGGACGCGTTTTATTGCTCGGAAACCAATTCCGCAGCTTACAGCCCGTAGCGGTAACTGTTATTCGGTAATAGGACGCGTTTTATTGCTCGGAAACCAATTCCGCAGCTTACAGCCCGTAGCGGTAACTGTTATTCGGTAATAGGACGCGTTTTATTGCTCGGAAACCAATTCCGCAGCTTACAGCCCGTAGCGGTAACTGTTATTCGGTAATAGGACGCGTTTTATTGCTCGGAAACCAATTCCGCAGCTTACAGCCCGTAGCGGTAACTGTTATTCGGTAATAGGACGCGTTTTATTGCTCGGAAACCAATTCCGCAGCTTACAGCCCGTAGCGGTAACTGTTATTCGGTAATAGGACGCGTTTTATTGCTCGGAAACCAATTCCGCAGCTTACAGCCCGTAGCGGTAACTGTTATTCGGTAATAGGACGCGTTTTATTGCTCGGAAACCAATTCCGCAGCTTACAGCCCGTAGCGGTAACTGTTATTCTGTAATAGGACGCGTTTTATTGCTCGGAAACCAATTCCGCAGCTTACAGCCCGTAGCGGTAACTGTTATTCGGTAATAGGACGCGTTTTATTGCTCGGAAACCAATTCCGCAGCTTACAGCCCGTAGCGGTAACTGTTATTCGGTAATAGGACGCGTTTTATTGCTCGGAAACCAATTCCGCAGCTTACAGCCCGTAGCGGTAACTGTTACTCGGTAATAGGACGCGTTTTATTGCTCGGAAACCAATTCCGCAGCTTACAGCCCGTAGCGGTAACTGTTATTCGGTAATAGGACGCGTTTTATTGCTCGGAAACCAATTCCGCAGCTTACAGCCCGTAGCGGTAACTGTTATTCGGTAATAGGACGCGTTTTATTGCTCGGAAACCAATTCCGCAGCTTACAGCCCGTAGCGGTAACTGTTATTCGGTAATAGGACGCGTTTTATTGCTCGGAAACCAATTCCGCAGCTTACAGCCCGTAGCGGTAACTGTTATTCGGTAATAGGACGCGTTTTATTGCTCGGAAACCAATTCCGCAGCTTACAGCCCGTAGCGGTAACTGTTACTCGGTAATAGGACGCGTTTTATTGCTCGGAAACCAATTCCGCAGCTTACAGCCCGTAGCGGTAACTGTTATTCGGTAATAGGACGCGTTTTATTGCTCGGAAACCAATTCCGCAGCTTACAGCCCGTAGCGGTAACTGTTATTCGGTAATAGGACGCGTTTTATTGCTCGGAAACCAATTCCGCAGCTTACAGCCCGTAGCGGTAACTGTTATTCGGTAATAGGACGCGTTTTATTGCTCGGAAACCAATTCCGCAGCTTACAGCCCGTAGCGGTAACTGTTATTCGGTAATAGGACGCGTTTTATTGCTCGGAAACCAATTCCGCAGCTTACAGCCCGTAGCGGTAACTGTTACTCGGTAATAGGACGCGTTTTATTGCTCGGAAACCAATTCCGCAGCTTACAGCCCGTAGCGGTAACTGTTATTCGGTAATAGGACGCGTTTTATTGCTCGGAAACCAATTCCGCAGCTTACAGCCCGTAGCGGTAACTGTTACTCGGTAATAGGACGCGTTTTATTGCTCGGAAACCAATTTCGCAGCTTACAGCCCGTAGCGGTAACTGTTATTCGGTAATAGGACGCGTTTTATTGCTCGGAAACCAATTCCGCAGCTTACAGCCCGTAGCGGTAACTGTTACTCGGTAATAGGACGCGTTTTATTGCTCGGAAACCAATTCCGCAGCTTACAGCCCGTAGCGGTAACTGTTATTCGGTAATAGGACGCGTTTTATTGCTCGGAAACCAATGCCGCAGCTTAAAACCCGTAGCGGTAACTGTTATTCGGTAATAGGACGCGTTTTATTGCTCGGAAACCAATTCCGCAGCTTACAGCCCGTAGCGGTAACTGTTACTCGGTAATAGGACGCGTTTTATTGCTCGGAAACCAATTCCGCAGCTTACAGCCCGTAGCGGTAACTGTTACTCGGTAATAGGACGCGTTTTATTGCTCGGAAACCAATTCCGCAGCTTACAGCCCGTAGCGGTAACTGTTATTCGGTAATAGGACGCGTTTTATTGCTCGGAAACCAATTCCGCAGCTTACAGCCCGTAGCGGTAACTGTTATTCGGTAATAGGACGCGTTTTATTGCTCGGAAACCAATTCCGCAGCTTACAGCCCGTAGCGGTAACTGTTATTCGGTAATAGGACGCGTTTTATTGCTCGGAAACCAATTCCGCAGCTTACAGCCCGTAGCGGTAACTGTTACTCGGTAATAGGACGCGTTTTATTGCTCGGAAACCAATTCCGCAGCTTACAGCCCGTAGCGGTAACTGTTATTCGGTAATAGGACGCGTTTTATTGCTCGGAAACCAATTCCGCAGCTTACAGCCCGTAGCGGTAACTGTTACTCGGTAATAGGACGCGTTTTATTGCTCGGAAACCAATTCCGCAGCTTACAGCCCGTAGCGGTAACTGTTATTCGGTAATAGGACGCGTTTTATTGCTCGGAAACCAATTCCGCAGCTTACAGCCCGTAGCGGTAACTGTTACTCGGTAATAGGACGCGTTTTATTGCTCGGAAACCAATTCCGCAGCTTACAGACCGTAGCGGTAACTGTTACTCGGTAATAGGACGCGTTTTATTGCTCGGAAACCAATTCCGCAGCTTACAGCCCGTAGCGGTAACTGTTACTCGGTAATAGGACGCGTTTTATTGCTCGGAAACCAATTCCGCAGCTTACAGCCCGTAGCGGTAACTGTTACTCGGTAATAGGACGCGTTTTATTGCTCGGAAACCAATTCCGCAGCTTACAGCCCGTAGCGGTAACTGTTACTCGGTAATAGGACGCGTTTTATTGCTCGGAAACCAATTCCGCAGCTTACAGCCCGTAGCGGTAACTGTTATTCGGTAATAGGACGCGTTTTATTGCTCGGAAACCAATTCCGCAGCTTACAGCCCGTAGCGGTAACTGTTAATCGGTAATAGGACGCGTTTTATTGCTCGGAAACCAATTCCGCAGCTTACAGCCCGTAGCGGTAACTGTTATTCGGTAATAGGACGCGTTTTATTGCTCGGAAACCAATTCCGCAGCTTACAGCCCGTAGCGGTAACTGTTATTCGGTAATAGGACGCGTTTTATTGCTCGGAAACCAATTCCGCAGCTTACAGCCCGTAGCGGTAACTGTTATTCGGTAATAGGACGCGTTTTATTGCTCGGAAACCAATTCCGCAGCTTACAGCCCGTAGCGGTAACTGTTATTCGGTAATAGGACGCGTTTTATTGCTCGGAAACTCTGGTATCGCAGTCGGAATAATACCGCTCTATGTTAATATTATTGAGACTATGAAGGTCTCATTTTCTAAATGGTATCTGCATTATGTTAATATTATTGAGACTATGAAGGTCTCATTTTCTAAATGGTATCTGCATTAAGTTACTGTGTATGTTAAAAATACTTGAGTGTTACTTCAATGTTTGTGCGCGTGGGGTCTCTTATTGTTGGAAATCTTGGTGGTTCGTGGAAAGGTCTGCGTAAGCCAATACGTAGTAGGTAAGTTCATATATGTCCAGACTCTAAACATCTTATAATTTCTATCGCCATTATGGAGTACTGATGTGAATATGATATTGGTTTTCGAGCTTCTATAAATCGAGTATTAATTAAATTATTTGGCAAATAGGTAATGTACCACGTCATTTTGCGTCCGTTTGTGGAAAAACTAGCTTCGATGCAGGGGACGTGCAATGCAAAAACATTTCGTATATATATGTCTAGGCGATATCATAGAATTGTAATGGTTAGCCACATTATGGAAATGTTCTATTTCATATAATTATCGGTGACATCATAAAATGGTTTGGCGAGATCAATGAATGATCAGCGTTTGACGATATGAACAGCTAAACGCACGGCTACTTCATGATATGGTCAAATTTTAGTGATCATATCGTAAAAATAGAAGGCAAGGGCGAAAGCCCGACTTGGCGGTGACAGGTTAGAAGGCGAGAGCGGGAGCTAGCTCCCACCTTCGTGTTCGTGTTTTTTTTTAGTCTTGAATACCTATTTGTTTGACCACCACTGGTATCATGAAAATCCTTCATTAATTATATATATGATATATATGGCCAAACATGGATTGAAATATCATTAAACGTTGATGTTTCAATAATATGGCCAATAAAAACATTTCATGAAATAAAAACATTTCATGAAATAAAAACATTTCATGAAATAAAAACATTTCATGAAATAAAAACATTTCATGAAATAAAAACATTTCATGAAATAAAAACATTTCATGAAATAAAAACATTTCATGAAATAAAAACATTTCATGAAATAAAAACATTTCATGAAATAAAAACATTTCATGAAATTATCAACCACATCGCGAAATTATCAGAAGCTTCGACAAGACACCTAAAATTGTTGCCAAATAAAGACTATTATGTATCATTCCATTCGGCAACATTTCGTTCAAGCTTCCAAGGCCACAAAAAATGCATGCACATGCACATGCATGTATGTATGTAATGCACATGCATGTATGTATGTAATGCACATGCATGTATGTATGTAATGCACATGCATGTATGTATGTAATGCACATACATGTATGTATGTAATGCACATGCATGTATGTATGTAATGCACATGCATGTATGTATGTAATGCACAGTTCTGGACCAAATGTTATGTCAGTAAAAATATATAATAAAATACCCGACGAAATAAAAGACGAAGAAAAAGATAACGTTTTTATAAATAAATTAAAAATATTTTTTACTAAAATATGTTATTATAATATAAATGATTTTATGAATGACTAAATACGTATATACGGCACTGCTGCGATCGGCGTGTGGCCGTTTGATTTGTAGTTTTATTTCTTATTTTTAATTTTATTTCTGTGTAATTGTGTATATTATGATCCTACTTTATTATTATGAGCTCAGTTGCTCGAAATAAATGTTTTTTTTTTTTTTTTTTTTTTTTTTTTATATGAGTAATACATTATCCAACAGGAATCAGTTTTTAAATGGTTCGGTCCGCTCCTACTTTACATTGCTACACCCTATGAGGGTAATATGTCATTCTACCTATTAATTATTAAAATCTTTTGTAACATATTATGGCAATAAAATATTGATTATTGAGTAAGGCGTTTTAATATGTCCTTTAATATTAACTACTTACTAACTGGTTAACAAGGTAACATGATCCTTCACAGGGTCTGCCCGCAGGGTCGCATAATGCGGATCGTCTAAGACGTTTGATGGATTTAGTTTGGGTCCCAACACGGGGTACCTTTATCGAGGTCGAATTAGGTGCGGGGTTATAATGGACACTTTGAAGTTACGACTGGATGTTACACGGTGAGGGGACGTAAGTTAGCGATGATAAACTTTTTATTCGTGATGTGAAATTCTCTTTAATCCCACTGTGTAACCGCTGTACCCAGCTTCGGATCTACGAGTAAATCATCTCCACAATATTTCTTTGATTCCCCGGAGTTGAACTTGAAGTTGTTTGTTTCTTTGTCGTATGGGGTAGTGCTGGCCTTGATATCAGAGTTTGTCAAGCCGCCCGAGGGCCTCTGACATGGCTTAACGACTGCTATTAATCAATAACAGCCGGGACCGACAGCTTAACGTGCCCTCCGAAGCACGGAGCGATGGAAAACCGCACATAACTCAGAAAAATCATTGGTGTGGAGCCTAGGTTTTGAACCTGATAACGTTGTATTCTAAATTGCACTATAGAACCGTTAGGCCACCATCGCTAACTTGAAGTGATTAAGTTCAACTCCGAGGATTCTCCCCGATTCCAATAAAAAATGAAATGAGTGTTTTTTCCAACGTCTCGTTAAATTTTGATTTATCTTGATTTGAAAATTAGTTTGCGTCAAAAGCTGAAAATGATGAAGGACAGTAAGCGAAACGGTTAATTTTAAAATCAACAATAGTCCGCCCTCATTCACATCTGTAAATCTGAAGTGCAGAAGAGCTCCCAAGACATCGGTTACCAGGAGTACATAAGTGTTGCGAAGTGCTCTCCGCGCGATTCTTTCACTCGGTTATTGTGGAACGCCGAAAGTATCGGGGGACGCACTAAAAGCTGCTTATGACTTGGGGAATCGTTTATTTTCTCACCTTTGAAAATGCTTTACCGCTTCTTGACGAGAATAAAAAATAGTTTTCGCAGTAATGGTCTTGGTAAGGACTTAGTTGAGTTAGGAGCATCAATAATTCAGTATGACGAGAATATTGTAAGTATTATGCCTTACAACTATTTCCTTCGTTCACAATTCACAAATCAAAAAGATATTATTATGTATACGAATTAAAACTTTTAGATAATCGAAAGTACTAAAAAACCCGACTGAGAACAAAATTAAAACAGGCAAAAATTTTAGTGAGAATCAACTTTAAATCGTTATAGATCCTAAATAGTCATTTGAAATGAAAAATTATAAGAGAAACCTAAAGATGATGTTCAAATACCTATTCAATGATACCCCACTTAACATTCGTGGACTATGTTAAGAGTTATGTTATCTAATATATTTTCATAATGTAGCGTCTGGTGGTCGCCATATTGAATTTTTATTAATGTCTGTCTTTAGTGACAAGCGCAAGATCAAGACAAATCTATATCTATACTTATAATAAGAACAAAAAAGTCTGTACAAAGATGATAATTAAAAAAGAAATGGTCTAGGGTACATAAAATAAGCTACTGATCAAAAATATAACATTTAAGAAATTCGTGTCTGTCTGTTTGTCTGTCTGTGTGTTTGTTCGCGCATCACGTAAAAACTAGCTTAGGGATAGCTTAGGGTTTGAGTTAAAAACTGGGGTACTTGGTATTTCAATCCGATTAGGAGAAACCGAGCAATCGATAAAAACTGTCGGCTTAAGTATACTAGTATACTGTGCTTGTCAGGTACTTTGGGTAATGGAAATAGCACATAGGTTACTTTTTACCCAGAGAAACGACCACACGGGCAAAGCCGCGGACTAGTTTTTAAAAATGAAATATAATTAAAAATTCATTAAATTAAGAAAATTATCGATCACCTCTGTTAATAAAGTAAAATTATCAATCACCTCTGTTAATAAAGTAAAATTATCGATCACCTCTGTTAATAAAGTAAAATTATCGATCACCTCTGTTAATAAAGTAAAATTATCAATCACCTCTGTTAATAAAGTAAAATTATCGATCACCTCTGTTAATAAAGTAAAATTATCGATCACCTCTGTTAATAAAGTAAAATTTAATTCTTATTCCCAAAGCTATCGCGTGACAAAAACTAGAGCGATCTTATTGACACCGCAAAAACTGATCGAAAACCATTGACATTCTGGCACTTCTCTCAGCAACACTCTTTCAACTTTGAACCTTATTCCTGTGAGATAAGAACAACGTTTTAGTCATAAGGGTGGGTTTCAGTGGCGCATTTAAAAGTAAATTAGCTGTGTGTCGGGAAAGGCGGAATCCGTAATGTAATATACTTATTCATGAGATATTTATCGGATAGAAGCTTGTTTTCCTGTCGTGTGGACGACACCGCGCGTTAGTTGGATGTAGTTTTTCTGTCGTGTGGACGACACCGCGCGTTAGTTGGATGTAGTTTTCCTGTCGTGTGGACGACACCGCGCGTTAGTTGGATGTAGTTTTTCTGTCGTGTGGACGACACCGCGCGTTAGTTGGATGTAGTTTTTCTGTCGTGTGGACGACACCGCGCGTTAGTTGGATGTAGTTTTCCTGTCGTGTGGACGACACCGCGCGTTAGTTGGATGTTGTTTTTTTTTTGTTAGTGGTTTATTTGTTATTTTTAGGTTTTCATGACCTTCATATTTTATTATTTTATATCTTACCACTGTTTAATTGCTTGAGAAGCTCGGGTTGAATAATGTTTGTTTGTCTGTCGTATGAGGTTGTGCTGGCCTCTGATATCAGAGTTAGTCAGGCCGCCCGAAGGCCTCTGAGTTGAAGAATAATGTCAATGACCATTGACCATTATTCATGTGTCAGTGGTCATTTATTAGTAAAAAAATGCACGTCAATTAGTAATTAATACTTACAGAAGAAATTACAAAAAAAAACGGCTCAGTTTCACGAGAACGATGGCGCCATCTGTACTGTAAGCGAAAACTCTGCCCTCTCTTAGTGAGAGTAGGAAACATTACGTTGAGCCATCTCTCCTCTATGGCCATCTATCCTCGAATTACCATAATTAAAAACATCAGAAAAAATCTTATAATAATCACAAATAATAATAAATAATTTAAAAAAAAAACTACTACAAAATAAATTACAATGTCATTGAATGTTAATAAATTCTTCATAAGTACAAAAGGTTTGGTCGCCGAGCCAGCTATTCAACTTGATTTTAAAGGAATTGAGGCTCGGCGCCTCCGTTACGCAAGCTGGTAAACGATTATACACCGTCGGCCATGACATGAGTCAGTTCACCCGACTTCTTAAGTGCACGAGATACAGCCGCTAATTTCCCTGTACTGTAGAGTGACAAACCCCATATTTACTAAATGAGTAGATTCGCCCTTACAAATACTGCCGCACCACATCCTCAGGTAGGAAGCGAGAGATCCTGTGGAGTGCAAAGCACTAATGAAGTATTAATAAAGTCAATTCTTATAGTTGGACCATTTACAACCCATTACCAACCCGTTATCAAGTCCCTTTTCTTGACAATCTTATTTTTTGTGTTTACCTATACGCATCAACATTTCAGCAAAAAGCCATTATAAATAACCAGCAATCCCCACTGAGTGACGTAAGTAAGAATGCATGTACGCCATTTTGTATACGTATCACGGGCCGTTACCCGCGGCGCGGACTCAGCTGACACAGTGACAGGGTAATGCGTGCTGACGTCTGTTATGTGCGCCATTTATTTGGGATATCTATCTTTATCTATTTATTTGTGTAATGTACATAGATAGGTATATGTAGAATGAGAATGTGTGCTTATATGTTTTTTTTGTATAATTTTCTATAGACTCTTTTATTTCAGCTTTGGTTCCCGAAGACCGCCATTCTGAACACAAATGTTTCGAGCAAGTGTGGGAGTTTTCAATGAAACATTTACGATCCTGTTCCAAAAAAGTGCGAGACCAAACGTGCGATTCAATGCAAGCAAATTCGTTGGGAATACTAATAAAATGCAGTTTGATTAACAACCTTTAAAAAAATTACTTATAGCTTTGTATATTTTTGACACAGTACAAGTGTAAAGGTTAAAAAAAAGTTGTAAAAAAAGCTTTCATATTAGAATAAAAAACAGCTCATTTCCTCGATTTAGATGACGTCATCATCCCGCACTTTCGTGCGGTACCAGGCGAGCATACACTACGAGGAGATATCACATAGGGAGGGGCTTACACCGGCCGAGGCCCTCCCATGAATGAGCCCTTCAACCTGTATTTGTTGAACAAACACTTTTTTGTTCCACCATATTGTGGCAACCACTTATGGAACGCTTTTCGTTTTTGAAAAGAGAGCCTTTTGTGATTGGTGGGATTTGTTATTTATGAGCTTCTCTTTTTGCTTGCTCGGGCGCGTTAAGTGTTATTAGTTTCTTGTATGAAAGGGCACCGGTTTTTTGTCACACAGAAGGGACACTTTTTCTACTCATTAGTGGTTAGTTTTAACGACTTGTTTGACACCTTTAGGTAAACAAACTGGTGGCATCTACTAGGACATCATGAATGCGAGTTGATGTTTTTCTATGATGGATCTCCGCTCGTCTTATGTGTAGAAGTAACAATGTATATCAGTAATAAAAAAAACTTGTCTAAAAAGGCAGTTAAATTACGTTAATTGTTGTACTTTTTGCCGCACTCATAATTGTCAATTAACGCTAATTAAGCATTAAATTGTCAAAATCCATACAAAATAAGTGATTTAATATTTGATTAGCATTAATTATCGATGATGACTGTAGTAGTAAGGTACTAAGAAATATAACTACAAAGGAATATTTTTGAAGTAGCTATAGTAGTGATAATATCTATCTATCTATATCTATAGACTAGCTTTCCCGCCCGCAACTACGTCCGCGCGGACTACTGTTTATCGCGAAAAAAAGCATCCTATGTTCTTCTAGGATATTGAAAACCGTTGCAAAAGTAGGTATAGCACCAATGTTCTTGAACTTTTTCGACAGACTTGTAATTTCGTTTCCATGGCAACCGTTCCTTACAGCGATTAATCAACATTTTCCAGTTTTCCCGTGGAAACTTACAATTTTCTGGGATAAAAAGTCCTATGTTTTATCCTAGGGTTTATACCCTATCTATCTCCATTCCAAATTTCATAAAAATCCGTCTTATCATTATCGCGTGAAAGCTCGTCAAACAAACAAAAGCTAACAAGCTTGTTTATTTGTCGTATGAGGTAGTGCTGGTCTCTGGTGTCAGAGTTTATCAAGCCGCCCGAGGGCCTCTGACATGGCTTAACGACTGCTATTTATCAATAACAGCCGGGACCGACAACTTAACGTGCCCTCCGAAGCACGGAACGATGGAAAACCGCACATAACTCAGAAAAGTCATTGGTGCGGAGCCTAGATTTTGAACCCGGTATTGTTGGATTCTAAATTGCACTATAGAACCGTTAGGCCACCAAAAGCTAACCAACAGTGAAAACTGCATTGCAATGTTTCCAGTAGTTTTTACGTGATGCGTGAACAAACAACAGACAAACAAACAGACAACGTTTCACTTTTATATATTGTTAGGGATAGATACATAGGTATGTTCTATATATCTATGTAGTGATAATTTTGCAAGTATACTAAGGTGTCATGAATTAAGTATTAGGTCACTAAAGTTACTAACAGCAACGTGCCTGACCAGTTTCAAGACGGCTTCGCTTGCAAGTTGATTTTAAGCTATCTTAGCCCTTTATTTGTCTAACCAATAGACGTTCAATTATTTTCTTATGAAAGTCCTATTGTTTTTATGACATTTACAAATTCTCCTACTTACCATTTACATTACAAGTGCAAGGTGGGGCACGCGGTATTGTCATTAATATTCCCCGCTATAAACCTAATATAACGAACTAATTCAACAGACGGATGGACAGACGGATGATTATTTTGTAAGCCAAAATTCGACTTATTTTGATTTAAAAAAAAACCATTGTAATTGTGTGTCAAATAAATGTTTTTTTCATTTCTTTTCGTTTTCTTTCTGTTATTTACTTACTAAAAAACTATGGAACCAATTTTGATGTAAATTTTATGTGATCACACTGGAATTCCATTCTTTAAAGTAGAAATAATAGTTTAAAAAAACTAAAAACGCTTTATATAGAAAACCAAACTAAAAAATAGAAAATAAATTTTAATAGTGTAAATAAGAAAAAAATGTGGTACATATGCTTAGACACCCATTTAGACTAACATAATATGAATATTACGCATTTTCAACAATATAACATACATACACATCATCTAACAACACATATCTCACATCATCATCATCACTTCGTGTCTGAAGGATAACGCCTCCCAAATCTATATTTTATGTTTTTTTATGGCCTTTACCAATAAACGAAACAAACACGAAGACACGAAGATAATCAATATTAGCCGTGTTTGGTTGGTAGTTCGTAATACTGCCAATAGATAGCGTTACCGTCCCCATAAGACGGGCTCAAAGAAGCTAGTGGAAAGATTTGGATGACGACGCATAGGTCTCGGTGGCCGAATTGGTAAAGGCATGTGCTGCGCTGAGGCACAGTGTGCGAGTTCGAATCTCGTCCGTGACCCAAATTTTTACATTAGAAAATTATTATATATATAAGCAGGCGTTAACTGCTATAAAAAATCATAATTATGAATTGTTGCAATAAGCAGAAAACGACTACGTGCTAACTCAAAAGTTTATTAACAAAACTATTAAATTTTCTAGTTATAGCCCATTTTGTAGCCTTTGAAGTGTCCTTTGATATAAGTATAACATTTAAATCAATTATGAACTGTACATAAAAAAGCAACGAAAACCCCTTTAAACGGCTGTATCTCAAAATGCGTTTTTCGTCGATGGTCGCTTTCTGTTTAACTACGCTCAATTATAATAGCACTTTAAGAAATAATGGCACAAATTAAAGAAACATTTGCTACCAGCAAACATATGCGTTGGCGGCGGTGGAAACTGGGAATGACCCAATTAAACCATCTCATGACAGTCTGTCACGGAAACGCCAAATATTTTCATACCTTAAAATGACTGACATCAAAGTAATTTTACTAACGAGCGCCCGTTGACCCGCAGTTAACCTCGAAGGGCTGCCCGCTGCCCTTCACCTAGGGCCGGCGACTGGCCGGGATGGCCCTCTTGAACGTAGGTACTCTGATGGACATGTGGGCTGTGTTAGACGGATCACCTAGATGTAGAAGGGATAATATTCTTGAACATAGGTACTCTGATGGACATGTGGGCTGTGTTAGACGGATCACCTAGATGTAGAAGGGATAATATTCTTGAACATAGGTACTCTGATGGACATGTGGGCTGTGTTAGACGGATCACCTAGATGTAGAAGGGATAATATTCTTGAACGTAGGTACTCTGATGGACATGTCGGCTGTGTTAGACGGATCACCTAGATGTAGAAGGGATAATATTCTTGAACATAGGTACTCTGATGGACATGTGGGCTGTGTTAGACGGATCACCTAGATGTAGAAGGGATAATATTCTTGAACATAGGTACTCTGATGGACATGTGGGCTGTGTTAGACGGATCACCTAGATGTAGAAGGGATAATATTCTTGAACATAGGTACTCTGATGGACATGTGGGCTGTGTTAGACGGATCACCTAGATGTAGAAGGGATAATATTCTTGAACATAGGTACTCTGATGGACATGTGGGCTGTGTTAGACGGATCACCTAGATGTAGAAGGGATAATATTCTTGAACATAGGTACTCTGATGGACATGTGGGCTGTGTTAGACGGATCACCTAGATGTAGAAGGGATAATATTCTTGAACGTAGGTACTCTGATGGACATGTGGGCTGTGTTAGACGGATCACCTAGATGTAGAAGGGATAATATTCTTGAACGTAGGTACTCTGATGGACATGTGGGCTGTGTTAGACGGATCACCTAGATGTAGAAGGGATAATATTCTTGAACATAGGTACTCTGATGGACATGTGGGCTGTGTTAGACGGATCACCTAGATGTAGAAGGGATAATATTCTTGAACATAGGTACTCTGATGGACATGTGGGCTGTGTTAGACGGATCACCTAGATGTAGAAGGGATAATATTCTTGAACATAGGTACTCTGATGGACATGTGGGCTGTGTTAGACGGATCACCTAGATGTAGAAGGGATAATATTCTTGAACATAGGTACTCTGATGGACATGTGGGCTGTGTTAGACGGATCACCTAGATGTAGAAGGGATAATATTCTTGAACGTAGGTACTCTGATGGACATGTCGGCTGTGTTAGACGGATCACCTAGATGTAGAAGGGATAATATTCTTGAACATAGGTACTCTGATGGACATGTCGGCTGTGTTAGACGGATCACCTAGATGTAGAAGGGATAATATTCTTGAACATAGGTACTCTGATGGACATGTGGGCTGTGTTAGACGGATCACCTAGATGTAGAAGGGATAATATTCTTGAACATAGGTACTCTGATGGACATGTGGGCTGTGTTAGACGGATCACCTAGATGTAGAAGGGATAATATTCTTGAACATAGGTACTCTGATGGACATGTGGGCTGTGTTAGACGGATCACCTAGATGTAGAAGGGATAATATTCTTGAACATAGGTACTCTGATGGACATGTGGGCTGTGTTAGACGGATCACCTAGATGTAGAAGGGATAATATTCATGAACATAGGTACTCTGATGGACATGTGGGCTGTGTTAGACGGATCACCTAGATGTAGAAGGGATAATATTCTTGAACGTAGGTACTCTGATGGACATGTGGGCTGTATTAGACGGATCACCTAGATGTAGAAGGGATAATATTTTTAGCCTTGTTTACCAACATGTTTTAAAATAAAACAAAATAATTCTTCCTGCCAAAAAATCTTCTTTAAATAGATTTACTTCAAAAGTACTGAGCCGATATTGATGAAATTTATAAGGGACTACCTTGGAGGTCCACCCTTTCCAATTAAAAACAAATCCACTAAATCTGTTCAGAAATATCGGAGAATGAGCGAAAATACACACATAAAATACAGTCTAACTGGATACGACCTCTTTCAAGTCGTTAATACCTGAGCAGAGATTGGCGATTTGATAGACTGTACAGATAGATGCTCTACACTCTATCAATCGAAATACGAAGAGTCCTTGTCGTCGATGGCCTTATCTACTAAGAAATAAGGACGCCTATTGCACAAAACGATGGACGAAACATCGGATTTGGCGAATTAGAGTAGATCGATCATAGTATTTAGATAGTCTGTTCTATTGCTATGGTGTAAATGTCGAATGAATACCTACTCAAGTGGAATTACCAACATGAAAACCTTGGTTAAATAAGAGCTCAGTTAACTTGAAATTGTCATACATTTGCTGAGTTAACTGGTTTAAACTGGTCCAAAAACCTATTTGAGCGCCTGGACGATACGACACGTGACCAAAATGCTGGTACCTATTTGGTTCATTTTAGCATTGATATTGAACAGGGCAATACCGCCAGCATGTTGGGTACGCTGCCAACAGTAGTGGGCTAGAACACTTGGACCTATAAGCCTGTAATGGCATGTGGGGTGTCCAATACCGCCAGCATGTTGGGTACGCTGCCAACAGTAGTGGGCTAGAACACTTGGACCTATAAGCCTGTAATGGCATGTGGGGTGTCCAATACCGCCAGCATGTTGGGTACGCTGCCAACAGTAGTGGGCTAGAACACTTGGACCTATAAGCCTGTAATGGCATGTGGGGTGCCAATACCGCCAGCATGTTGGGTACGCTGCGAACAGTAGTGGGCTAGAACACTTGGACCTATAAGCCTGTAATGGCATGTGGGGTGTCCAATACCGCCAGCATGTTGGGTACGCTGCCAACAGTAGTGGGCTAGAACACTTGGACCTATAAGCCTGTAATGGCATGTGGGGTGTCCTATACCGCCAGCATGTTGGATACGCTGCCAACAGTAGTGGGCTAGAACACTTGGACCTATAAGCCTGTAATGGCATGTGGGGTGTCCTATACCGCCAGCATGTTGGGTACGCTGCCAACAGTAGTGGGCTAGAACACTTGGACCTATAAGCCTGTAATGGCATGTGGGGTGTTCTATACCGCCAGCATGTTGGGTACGCTGCCAACAGTAGTGGGCTAGAACACTTGGACCTATAAGCCTGTAATGGCATGTGGGGTGTCCAATTTTTCATGTAGTAGTTAGATAATTTTATTTAATAAAGTTTAACTATATATTAAATGGTGTTGAACTCCAGAAAGAGCTATAAGTTAAAGAAATTCAACATGGCAGGTGCTAATCGCCATTATTGTCGATATATCTCAAAACAAAATATTACTTGTTAGTTCTTTGAATTATCGACCGAGCTGCTTCTGTTCAATCGGTGTGCTTTCATATGTCAGTTTGTTGGTACTCCTCTGCAGGTCGTATTTTCCAGATCTGGATGAAACTTAGTATACAGGTTTTACGAGTATAGTATTTTTTTGTCGTCGGTGATTTTTGATTAAGGAGGTACTTCCTCCAAAGGGGCAAAAAGGGGGACTACTCAACATATCTCTGCAATATGAGATCCGATCACGATGAATATTTTTTTATATGAAAGGTAAGGTATTAAAGTTGGTCTAATAAACATTTGGTGAAGATCTAATGAGGATCTTCTTGGGCGCGATGAGCAGAATACCTCCTCAAAATGCAGTAAATTGCTCACTTTTAGTGGAATCGGTCCTTTACCTACTAGGTAGGGATTGATGGAGCTGCTTGGTTATTAATGTTAGTTTTACAATAAGGTCACTAGATGGCGCTACTGTGCACCGATAGATCTTGCAAAAAAATGTGCTCGCGAGGTGTACTACTCGCAGAACTACTAATGATAGTAGGTTCATAATGTTGTATGTCAGTGGGGCAACTTCAGCTTCCCATCTTGTAACTGTATATTGTTGCCACCCTCCCCCTTTTATGTAACCTATACTCTATAGGGTGGGCTCGGGTTAGTGGGCACTGTTTCCACGTGTGTAATCGCTTGACCGTACTAGTTGACGGATGGACCTCGCGTGACCGGTACACTAACTTTGGATTAGTTCCAAATTTTGCATTTAACGGTGCATAACTGACCGTAAGCGGTCAGTGATGGTTGATTACTTACTTGGTATGGCAGGGCGGATGAGTCATCATCTATTCAACCAACTTAATGGATAATCAGAAAAATATCAATAACGGACGGTATTTTTATCACAAGAGGAGTCTAAAACCATTTCTAACTTTATGGCTAAAAAATAATCTGAGTGATGCACTTATTTAGGTAAATATAATGTATGATTTGCAGTCTTACGTTTACGCTATTGCGTTAACAGTAGGAACATTTTCGTTCGTTTACATTTTAAATAAAATGATGCTCTTATAATTTTATTTTAAACATGGCTATGATTATCTAAATTTATTATAACTCATGTAGTACGCGATGGTAGCCCAACGGTTCAATAATGCAACTTAGAATCCAACGATACCGGGTGTTATGTACGGCTTCCGTGCTTCGGAGGGCACTTTTTAATTGATTAATAGCAGTCGTTAAGTCAGAAGCCCTCGGGCGGCCTTACAAACTCTGGCGCCAGAGGCCGGCACTACCTCATACGACAAACAACAACAAACATAACTCTTGTAGTCATACTTATCTCTTTACAAAATAGAGTATAGCGTAGCTAGCAAAATTAAAGTAAAGTAAAATTTGGCATCCCTCATTTTTCAAGGCATTATTGTGTTTTTGGTACACAATTTCAATAGCACCCTTACAAAAAAACTTCTACAGTTCGTCTCACAGTATCAGCACTAAGCAAACATTTACCAGCCCCTATCCCATGGATGAATCCCTGCGCTATTCAAAGGGCACCCCTGACCGCTCAGCATCCCTTGCGAAACATCCCCTACGGTATATGTCCTCCTGGTACTTTTATTGCATATTCATGGCGGTTTTCCCGTTTCGCAAACGCTGTGGCGAAAGGGTTGACTTTTAATGGGTAATTAAGGGTAAGGGTATTGAAAAAGATCAATTTTCTGTATTTATTTTTCACCAGAATGTAAAAATTTATGAAATTATTCTGGATTAAAGTAGTAGTGGTAGGTATTAGTGCTAATTTTGTTTATGATGCCAAGTTTATTTTAAGTATTCTAAGGTTCACTTGCAAAGCAGGCTTTTAGTCCCGGGCTAGTGTCTAGTCTGGGTTAAAAAATTAAGACAAGTAGGATAGAGAGACATACGCAGACAGTAGCGCGAAAGAGATAACATTTTTTTTGGACTAACTAACTAGATACATACTTTGTTTGGTTTTCGTGCAAGAGGTACTTAACCCCCATTCCTATAAAAATGAAACGAGTCGTTTTTCCAACGTCTCGTTACTTTTTGACGTTTTTTTTATGGCGTTTATGTCAAAAGGAAAACGGTTCGTTTTAAGATATAGAAACCGGCCCTTAGTGTACTTCCTTAGATTTCACTGAAATCAAAATGGGTTTCCTTAGCATAGAAGAATTAATAATTTGAAAACGACAGCAAAGATATTACGAAGACATTTGCATTATTTTATCTGAGAATACTCGAGGGATAAGCTACCTCCTGTCTCTTTCTGTTCGCCTAATGACGCCGTGAATCTATAATACCTCCTCGCCTCGACATCCCTAGGGAACCGCTCCGGGACGCGTATCGTTGGGATGTAACATCCCAACGATTTCTGCTCGCCTAGTAGTACCGTTCACACGGTTAACCCTTTCCAAAGCCCAAAAATAACCAGAATAATGTTGCACACATCATAAAAAAAGTGATGTAGACCAGCATTTGTACTATTATTTATTCTGTGCCAGCTGCATTGAAAAAAGATAGACAATAGAATAGAAACATTAACATCTAATCGTGCTACTAGGATAACATAACTTGGCAGGATATGGAACGAGAACGGGACGAGTCACGTATGAAAAAAGGGTCTTCTAACAAAACGCACCCCATTTTTTCCTAGGTTATATTTGTCCAGTTCACTCACCCTGCTGTACGAGATTGCTTCAACTTAGCGGTTTTTAAGGACTAAAGCTATCCCCGTTCTATTTGGGATAAATAAATAGTTAAATACGATAGGTACACTGAAAACACAGAAAGTGCTAAAAAACCGACTGCGAACAAAACTAAAATGAGGCAAAAATTGAAGTGAGAATGGCTGCTAACCAACTATAAATCGTTATAGATCCTAAATTTTCATTTAAAATTAAAAATGATAAGAGAAACCTAAAGATATTTTTCAAATACCTATTCAATTTAACCCCACTTGACATAGTTCAAATTCAAATTAAATTTTTATTGCATTCCATGAGTAATAGCAATAGAAGAGAGGAGGACTTCAATAACAGTTAAATCATGATTATTATTATTATTAATTCTTGTTTAAATAACAAACTAAAAATATTTATAATGGATCTTTATTTAATGTTAAATTATTAGTATTAGAATATTTATTTTATATATTTCATGCAATTCATGTTATTATAATTAATTCTAGTATCATCCATTTACCTACATTTTATCATTTAAATATTCATCAATAGAATAAGTTAGTTCGTCGACTTTCATTATTTTCTTTTTCACAATATGGCGTACGGTTGTCGCCATATTTAATTTTGATTACTGTCATGTCTTTAGTAGCACTCGCAAGATTAAGACAAATCGATGACATAAGAATCATCAAAATCGGGCCATGCGTTTGGTCTCTAGTGCACCACAAAGGAACAAACAACACACTAATATTATGAAGGCGAATGTTTGTGTATTTGTAATGTTTTTACTCCTTCACGCTCAATTGGCTGAACGGATTTGTGTGAAATTTGGAGTGGAGATGCCTTATACCCTGGATTAACTAGTTTTCATCATCATCATCAAGTTTCATCACCATACATTTTCATCATTGTTCACGCGGGTGAAACCGTGGGGTGCAGCTAGTACATACTCGTACATAGTCAATTACGCTCCGCGCAATCGGGTAAAATATATGTCAATTTATTTATGGGAGTCTGTTTATTTTTTGGGATAGTTCTCATTTAAGAGATATTTTTTTTTTTTTTGGGATAGTTCTCATATTAAGAGGTATTTTTTTATTTTTTTGGGATAGTTCTCATTTAAGAGGTATTTTTTTTTTTTTTGGGATAGTTCTCATTTAAGAGGTTTTTTTTTTTTTTTTGGATAGTTCTCATATTAAGAGGTTTTTTTTTTTTTTTGGGATAGTTCTCATTTAAGAGGTTTTTTTTTTTGGGATAGTTCTCATATTAAGAGGTTTTTTTTTTTTTTTTGTATAGTTCTCATTTAAGAGGTATTTTTTAATTTTTCTGGAATAGTTCTCATTTAAGAGGTTTTTTTTTTTTTTTTTGGGTTAGTTCTCATATTAAGAGGTTTTTTTTTTTTTTTGGGATAGTTCTCATATTAAGAGGTATTTTTTTATTTTTTTGGGATAGTTCGGCCAATAATTTCCGTTTTTTAGTTCGATCTCTTAGTGACTCTAATATAGTACGGTCGGCCAATAATTTCCGTTTTTTTAGTTCGATTTCTTAGTAACTCTAAGACTTCAGACATTTGCCTGCGATATAGTACGGTCGGCCAATAATTTCCGTTTTTATCGAAGCCGTACCTTTGGAAATCCCGGGGGCCTGCCGGTTCCGCCCGGGCCGGGCTAAATGCGCAACTTCCGGTAATTGAGATCCATTCACCGAAAGCGTTTCTAGAAATTTCTTTCGCATTGTTTCGCCATCTGCGTTAGGACCTTCGGGTATTATAAATTTCATTAGAGGAATCATTTTGATGTTTATTGTATGTGTTCAACAAAGCTTTCTCTGCTTCATACATGACATAAAATTGACTAAAATAAAAATTGTCTTAAATTTATGCAATACTAGATGTCCTGAGGCTTTGCCCGCGTTTAAACTTTGTCCCCGATCGCCCGCTTAAAGTGCGAATTTTAAATTCCTATCTCAGTGCCCCCCCCCCCCCCCCCCCCACTACCAAAGGAACCCTGAAAATTTAGATTAATAAACAATTATTTTTTTATTTGCTTTGTCATCGTGTTGTGAGCTACCCTGAAAGTTTCATCCGGATAGGTAATCAAGAAGTGCTCAAAATTTGACTTGCATGATTCCATCCGGAACGACAAATAACAAAATGACTTAACAAAAACAGATAATATTTCCCGACTACGGTGAAGCAAGGGAAGGGTAATGAGTTTAACAGACTATAATTATGTATGTATATAACGTGGATGTTCTACCATTGCACCGCATCACGGAACACATTCTTAAGAATGGGTTTCAATAGGAAACCAAAACCCCAAACCACGATGGCTGTCTTCCTAGACGTAGCGAAGGCTTTTGACAAGGTCTGGCACGCCGGGCTGATATACAAGCTGTACCAGCTCGGTTTGCCAGATCGTCTTGTGCTTATATACAAGACTACCTCACCAGCCGGAGCTTCCGCTATCGTGTCGTGGGCGACCGATCATCCCCCATCCCATCAGAGCCGGAGTCCTTCAGGGCTCCGTGCTGTCTCCACTCCTGTTCACGCTTTACACAAGCGATTTCCCCCGCACTCTCAAAGTAGAGATCGCTCTCTTTGCGGATGACACCGCGATTTATTCCACCGGATGAAAACCAACCGTTCTACAAAGAGCCATCCAACGAGCGCTCCGAGCGCTCGATGGATGGTTCCGCAAGTGGCGAATCCCGAGAAGAGCGTAGCGGTGCGTTTCACTCACGGGGTAAAACGCTATTTCCCAATTGACAGAGTCACGATTAATGGCCGACCCATACCGTGGGAAAGTCAACTAAATACATAGGAGTCACCCTTGACTATCGACTCAACTTCAATCAGCACATCAGCACCGTCCACAAAAAGGCGGCATTCTACCAATACCGCGTTACTCCTAGGCAGGCATAGTAAAATGTATCTTAGAAATAAGTTGACAAAACCTGCGTCCGACAGAGAGAGAGAGTGCGCCTTCTGCGTCACGCTTTGCGGCGGAGCGCTTTTGCGAACAGCGTCCAGTGACGCTGTAGAGGTCAGCTATAGACCAACAGCACATATCCTTTCTAAAAAAAAAAGAAAAAAAGGATGTTCTTCCATAGCTTCGCCCCCTATTGGTCCGATTTTGACAAGCGAGGTATCAATCGATTCGTCTGCATCGCATGAGTGTCATAGGCTAATTTTTATCCGACCGTAGTTGGGCTTTAGTTTTTGAACTTATGTCTTATCTTCTTTGTATTATAAGCCTCTTTTTTATTATCTTTGTACAGACTCTTTTTTACCTACTGATTTATTGTAAGTATAGATAGATATAAATAGAATAGACCACTTTAAAATTACAAAAGTATTCTGCTTGCACCATTACTAATAATCATTAGCAAAAGGCGCGGTGGCCGCGGGCGGTACTAAACTCAAGTTCAGGAAAATATTATCGCTTGATTTGTTATCCTCAGCAGTTTCCTCCACAGACCCAATAAAAATAAATATCGCGGCTAAAAGGCGTGTTCACACGGGCATTAGTCAACAGGCCCCGAGTTGTCGTAAAGTCGCGTGCAGACGGACGCTGTGACAAATGGTGGGGCTCCCGCATTATGGGACGTGGAGGAGTTCTGCAGATTTTACAAATTATAAGAACTTAAGTTTATTTTGCTTTCATAATTGTTATTTTTTGTAAGAAACTGTATGTGACCAATAAAATGGTTCTTATTCATATTCTATACTAGCTGTGCTCGCGGCTTTGTCCGCGTGGTCATTTCTCTGGGTTCAAAGTAACCGATGTGATATTCCAGGACAAAAGTAGCTTTAAAGTACAAAATATCAATACCAGCCGTCAGATAGTTTTTATCTATTGCTCTGCTTTTTACACGACTGCCCAAAAAAAGTAGTGCAATGTTTATAGCATTCATGTATGTATGTTTGTATGTATGAGTTTCTTTATTCCACCATAACTTCTAAATGCCTAAACAGTTTTTGAAAACATTCAATATGGCGGCAGTACGGCTACATTTTCAAATTCGAAAAAATACTTCGAATTTTACAATATGGGTATCATATTGAAGGCCTTGATAAGCAGATTCGAACAGTGTATAATTTATTGTCAAAAGCTCTTTTTTGGCGGCAGGCGTGTTTTTTAGCATTTAAGCTAGTTAATTATCGAATTAAGCTACCAATTATCGGATTATGTTGCATACTTTTTGTTAGTTCCTTCTTTATAAGATAAGTATAGAAGGGGGCAGTAAGGTCTGCACTGACGTCTCGCTTGGGGTGGCAAAAGAGTTCCTTCTATTATCACGCCTTGCATTGTAGTGCTACTATGGATAGCAAAATGTTGCGCGGTACTGACCCTTGCTCGTCATTCCGAGATCAGTCTCGCACACCGCGTCATTTTGCTGGTTAAAGTGCCCTCTAAACTGAAACAGCACACATAATACACTCTATTACTTGGCGGGTAAAAATTACAACAAACCTGTACTTCCACAGGCGGAATAATTCTCTTTCGGTTTGATCCCTTCCTCACGGCTCCCAATATTCAACTCAGAGATGCCAAATTAATTCTAACTGGAGGAAGAGTCTCTAATACTGTAAGTACTGAGGTAAATAGGGCTTACCGCCTTCATTCAACTAATTAATGAACCTCTGACATTATATGTAGGTGACTCTACTCCTTTTGAAGTATTCTTAGCTATTTAGTACTAGCGTTCGCCCGCGACTTCGTCCGCGCGGAATACAATTTATCGCGAAAAAAGCATCCTACATTCATCTAGGATATTAAAAACCAACGGAAAATTTTACCACCAACTCTCCTGATGCTATTTGACAGACTTGTTATTATTTTATTTCCAAGGCAACGTCCGTTCCTTACAGCGAGTAATCGACTGTAATCGTCATTTTCCAGTTTTTTCCGTGGCAATATACCATTTTCCGGAATAAAAAGTATGTTGGTCTTTATATTGTACTGTACCTATTTACAAAGTTACATCAAAATCAGATAAGTCGTTTTGACGTCAAATCTCCACAAACATACAAATAGACGTTTCATTTTATATATTAGTGAGGATTTACGTTTTGTGGAATGTCTACTATATTTCAAGATCTTGTCTAAAGATTCAGGTAAATAAAGATTTGATGATACTTAGAATAACTGTTGTGTTATAAGAGATAGCAATAAAGATTTGATGATACTTAGAATAACTGTTGTGTTACAAGAGATAGCAATAAAGATTTGATGATACTTAGAATAACTGTTGTGTTATAAGAGATAGCAATAAAGATTTGATGATACTTAGAATAACTGTTGTGTTACAATAGATAGCAATAAAGATTTGATGATACTTAGAATAACTGTTGTGTTACAAGAGATAGCAATAAAGATTTGATGATACTTAGAATAACTGTTGTGTTACAAGAGATAGCAATAAAGACAGAAAAAAATACTATTTGGAATGGCCACCTTTGGCTTTTATACAGGCCTTTAATCTGTCCGGCCACGAATCTATGGATTTACGCACTGTTTCCATGGGAAATTTCGCCACTGCTTGCTCCAGAGATTTTTGAAATTCAATTTCGCCGTGTCGTTTAGAGCAGGCCATGTCCTCTAAAACTGACCATAATTTGTAGTCTAAAGGGTTGAGGTCTGGGCTAGATGAGAGCAAGTCTTCAGCTCTTATAAATTCCGGAACGTTGGTTTCAAGCCAGGCTTGGGTAGTTCGTGCCTTGTGACCAGGTTTTCATCGGTATAGAGGATATTTCTGTGCCTTTCACCTGCGTATCGCGACAGAAGGCGTTTTGATCGATCCACTCTCTTTAATTGTAAAGATTGATTTAGGGCATGTCCTGTATATCGTCGATAAGCACCGAGCTCCAGGCCTTGTTTTATAATACGCGACAGAGTCCTAGCGGGAATCTTCATTTCTCGCGATAAGATTTTTTGCTTCCTAATGGGTTTTTTTTGTAGTTCTGTTGATAGTATGATATACGAACGTACGGCTGATACCAAGCTTTTAAAGTGTCTGGAATATGACCGACGGCTTCATACCCACTTTGTGCAAGGCGATCACTGCAATTCTATTTTCTTTAACACCCTATTCCATATAGTAATTTGATATTGATCACGAAAAAAAAATGAAATGGCGCGAAATCGAAAGAAGTTTTTAAAATAAATAAAAGCGTTCCAAATTCGAAATAATTAAAAAGTTTGAAAAAAAAGAAATATTTTCAAAAATACTGATAGTATTTTTGGCCAGACTAGTTATAGTTAAAAGGAGAATATATCGCACGATTTAATATCACGTAAATAAAATCTGGACTTGATATGACTACAGGCAAACACGGGTGTGTTACAAACACAGCTACATTCCCACCGTCGTGCTTCATGTGCATCAACAACAAAGATATTAGAGACATACGCAGACTGTAGCGTGAATGAGTCACTACTAACCCGTGCTACGCAAACGCCAGTCCGATTGAGACTAAGGCCAAATAATGCGTTGTGTAAAATTGTGTATTTAGCACCTAATTTATGCGGTCCACGCCCGAGGAACTGATACCAAATCTTCCCACTTTTAATTAGATCTATGATAAAAGAGGATAAAATATCCTCAACATTTCCCCATAATTTCCCCCTCAAAAGCAAGTCCAGGCACGCGTAATGATGATGCTGGGAGTTGAATAAAAATTACATTATAACTAATGCACTGGTACTTGCACATTAAAAACTGCGAGAGCACCTTTTTAGGGTTCCGTAGTCAAACAAGGAACCTTTTAGTTACGTCATGTCCGTCTGTCTGTCCATCTGTATGAAACAGGCAGTTTATTCATAAACTATTTACACTACAATGTTGAGATTTGGCACAGCAATAGCATTGCAATGCTTGAAGGTATTTATGAGGTTGTATAAAAGGTAAAGAAAACATTAATTCACTTCTCCTGCTCGTAAAGTTCTTGTTTGTGCTAGGTGTGGGCGATATTGTACATGTTATGTACATTAATTCACTTCTCCTGCTCGTAAAGTTCTTGTTTGTGCTAGGTGTGGGCGATATTGTACATGTTATGTACATTAATTCACTTCTCCTGCTCGTAAAGTTCTTGTTTGTGCTAGGTGTGGACGATATTGTACATGTTATGTACATTAATTCACTTCTCCTGCTCGTAAAGTTCTTGTTTGTGCTAGGTGTGGGCGATATTGTACATGTACATTAATTTACTTCTCCTGCTCGTAAAATTCTTGTTTGTGCTAGGTGTGGGCGATATTGTACATGTTATGTACATTAATTCACTTCTCCTGCTCGTAAAGTTCTTGTTTGTGCTAGGTTTGGGCGATATTGTAAATGTTATGTACATTAATTCACTTCTCCTGCTCGTAAAGTTCTTGTTTGTGCTAGGTGTGGGCGATATTGTACATGTTATGTACATTAATTCACTTCTCCTGCTCGTAAAGTTCTTGTTTGTGCTAGGTGTGGGCGATATTGTACATGTTATGCTCTAGTGATAAGTGTTTTACTTCTCTAATTCTGTATGGTCTCCGACCCAAGCCTAATGATTCATGCAGAAAGTTAAAAAACAATAGTGGCGTTTCGAAGTTCTTAGCAGTAAGTATTTAAATGTTTGGTTATTTATAATATCATTGTTTCGTTGCCTCGTAATCGAATTGAAAAGCGGAGTGTGTAACTCGTTTATAGACAAGGCATTTCATCCTTTACTTCAATATATACCCTCTCCTACGGCACGGGTGGATAAATGTCTGGGATAAATTGTCTTGTTTGATGTGCCTGTTGTACAGTCTACTATTTTCTTTCAATATTTGGCTCTAAAGTGACCTTTTTGCACAACGTACGAATAGAGACGAAAAAAACGAGGTCACGGCTATCTGAGGTGTACGAGTATTGTTCTAGTTCACAAGATATAGCCGCCCAAGATCACGCATTTTATGCCCGCCTCAACTCTTGAACGAATTCCATGGTGAGACACATAATCCAACCGTAAAAACAATTTTTAACCTTTGTTGGCTTATCACTTACTGGACCGATTGCAATGCGGTTTTTACAGTGGGTAAATTAGGATCCTGGCTACGGAACCCTAAGTCTATGCGAGTCCGACGCGCAATTGGCCGCTTTTTTAAATTACACGAACGAAAGTAAAAAATGTGAAACTTGTTTAAATTATCCAACATATGCAGAGGAGAAAAAAAATACCGTGCGTTTTAAAATTACCGTGGGGAATAAATTATGATTTCGTTCCGACGCGCGACGGGCGTGCGGTCGGCGAGTTTCCTCGTCGCACTCATTTACTTGTATTCCTCGCATTTCCTCGTGTATTTTTCACGTTTACTTGCGTATTTTTTATTTACTCGCCGGATAGGGGTTGTAAATTATCAAAGAATTGCATTTTGGTTCGTTTGGTTCCGTTCGTGAAATAAGCTGATTTGGTCGCCTCACAATATCTGGAATATTTTGTCACCAACAATCAGGTGTTTTATAAAAAATCTGAAAACGTAGCAGTTTGTTATATTCTGCCAATCGACGGAAACTATCCATCTCTACTAAATACTTATAATCTCCTAGTAGTTTCACTAAATGACAATAGAGCCCAAACAATGGTTTTTATTCACCCTCGCCCACATGGGGTTTTATTGCATAACTTCCTATGACGGCACGCACCCTGATAAATCTTCTAGAGGTGTATGGTCGCCTGGTAACTCATGTTGGAAATAAACCATGGATTCTTTATTAATTCTTTATACGATAACGCTACATTTTCGCAGATCCCTTTGTCTTCTGAACAAGTACGAATGCTTATTTACCGACCTACAACTTTTAACTTTTAATATGGTGCCTACAAAGTTAGTATTTAATTTCTTCTTCCAAGTTTTAAGAAAGCTGTCAGAAACCAGAGAAATAATGAACTTAAACCGTCTCATGAAACACCAGCCAATAATAAAATTAATGAGATATTCCACAAAAAATAGGAGATAGGTAACAAAATTGTGTTGTTAATTTATTATTCACTTCTTCTTCGCCATTCTTCTTAGCTTTGTATTCAGAACCGTCATAAAAAAACAACCTCTCTAGAGTCTAGATCCGCCTGCAGTTGGTTATAAAAAACAAACTAGTATACGAGTACATACTTTCTAACTTACCACCCCATAGACAAATTTAACTGTTTTATTTTGCTTATCGCCTAGTTCCGCGACTCTATAGGGGTGAAAAATCTATTGTTGGAAGTCAGAAAACCAAAGAGAGAGAGATAGCTGCAACCAAGCGTTCCTATTTCATTAAAAAAACACACTGCTCCGCCCTACTCCGCCCTACTTTTATGTCGATGGGATATAATATTTCGTGATGGCATAGTACTTGCGATTTATGGGTTCCTAGTAATGACCGTTTTCACCAAAAAACCCTTAATCTAGGTAGCCCTTAGGTAAGTGACACATGTATATTATTTAAAACTATCAATATTTTACTCCGCCCTACTTTTATGGCGGGGGATATGATATTTCACGCGGGCATAGTTCTTGCGTTTTATGGGTTTCTAGTATATGAAACAAATGTCCGTTTTCACCAAAAGTCCCTTAAATTTAAGTAGACCTAAGAAAGTGACAACTTTTTTTTGTTAATGTGTTCTTTACTTTGCCCTACTATTTATAGATATTTCGTGAAGGCATAGTACTTGCGATTTATGGGTTCCTAGTATTAGAAACTAATGCCCGTTTTCACCACCAAACCTTTAATTTTAGGTAGCCCTTAAAGTAAGTGACACATACATTTTCAAATCTATAAATATTTTAGTCTGCTCTACTTTTAAGGCGAGGGGATATAATATTTCGCGAGGGCATAGTTCTTGCGTTTTTCGATTCTTAGTATATGAAACAAATGCTTGATTTCACCAACAGCCCCTAATTTCAAGTAGCCCCTTAATAAGTGTTTTTGTTTTAAAAATATATATTATTCTTCTCCACCCTACCTTTGTGGCTAGGGTATATAATATTTCGTGAGGGCATAGTTCTTGCGTTTTATGGGTTCCTAGTCTAGTATTAGAAACTAATACCCGTTTCACCAACAGTCCCTTAATTTTAGGTAGCCCTTAAAGTAAGTGCAGACAATATTTTAAATCTATTATTAATGCTATTATTGCTTATATATTTCTTCTGCTCTACTTTTATGGCGAGGGGATATAATATTTCGTGAGGGCTTTGATTATATACCTATCCTATGGGCTACTAAAAAGGATTAAACGGAATTTGCTAAATATCTACACTAATATTATAATGATGAAAGTTTTGTTTTGTATGTTTGTTTGTAATGGATAAACTCAAAAAATACTAAACCGCTATAAAAAAAAAACTTTCACCTATAGAAAGCTACATTATCAGCGAGTAACATGGGCTGCATTTTATTGCACCACTGCCCAACAAAAGGAATTTAATGTTTTTAGGATTCATGTATGTTTGTTTGTATGTATATGAGTTTCTTTATTCCACCATAACTTTTTATTGTATTATTTTTTAATTACTTTGTGTCCGGCAGTATGGCACCATTTTCAAAGGCGAAAATAATATTTTATCTTCTATTTTTGAAATATGCGTATCAAATGGAACGCCTTGACAAGCACATTCCAACAGTGTATAATTTATTGGCGTTAGTTCTATTTTGGCAGGGCAGGCGTGTTTTTAGCTTTTAAGCTATTTATTTAATCATACCTTCTTCATGTGTGGAGTTTGAGAACACCGGCACTTTTATTCAAAGATATTCACTTTTATTCAGAGCGATGGTGGCCTAACGAGAGCGATAGTGGCCTAACGAGAGCGATGGTGGCCTAACGAGAGCGATGGTGGCCTAACGGTTCTACAGTGCAATTTAGAATCCAACGATACCGGGTTCAAAACCTAGGCTCCGCACCAATTACTTTTATATGTTATGTGTGGTTTTCCATCGCTCCGTGCTTCGGAGGGCACGTTAAGCTGTCGGTCCCGGCTGTTATTGATTAATGAATAGCAGTCGTTAAGCCATGTCAGAGGCCCTCGGGCGGCCTGACAATCTCTTACACCAGAGGCCAGCACTACCTCATACGACAAACAAACAAACATTCAAAGATCCATGTGTGTCGAAATATTTAGATCACTCTGCTAAATATGGCTAAAATACTGTTTCTTTTGTTACTAAGGTAGCAAGCAGCAGCTTATTTTTCACGTCTTTCGCTGACGCCATTGTAGTACGACAAAGGCACCTCGCACCAGGCGCCCAGAGGTCGTGTGGAGATTGACCGATCGCACAAATTGAATGTCCGGGTGTGTCCGGCCAGGGACGGGACAACAGGGGCATTGTGTTTCTTTGTCACGCATTGTTCCGTATTGTCCCTTCAGCTTTTCGACATATGGGCAATATGTCACCTTCTCAATGTTCTGCTAGGCAAGAAAAGTCTGGGTGCACGAAACGGACATGCGTGCCGAACCGAATTTATGCGATAGGGAATTGTAGTCAATTTGTTTTTACTTATTCACCATCATTATTAAGGACAAAGTAAAAATATTACGCGGGAACTAAGAAATAAATCACGTGCCATGATACACTTTGTACCACGATAAAATAAACTCGTATAGCCTCTGTTTTCTAATCACGATTGAATTTTCGCCGGCGAAGGGAAACCGATATTAACACAGGGTATCGGGACGGTGCTACCGATATCCCTTTGCACCAGGATAGCATATCAGCGGGGCAGGTGATTATAACGAGGAATTGATATGTTTTATTACAATTTCTGAAATTTAAAAAAATTATAAAGATTAACAAATATGGAAAAAATACATCTTCGTAGAGTTTCTTCGTGCTCTCTTCTCTAACGGGCGTATTTCCGAAGCACCGGTAGAGTCAGAAGGGTATTTCCTTTTCCAGTGTGAGATTTAACACATGACAGGGAAATTTCCTTTTCAAACACATATCATACTTAGTTTACCTAAATTGTATTGATATGATCTATTTCTAATATTTTATGTATATCTCCTTGTTCATGAGATGCTAATTTTGACTTGTATAAGTGCTATTATTTTGCCTATTTACAATAAAATACTTTGACTTTGACTTTAAGAGTGAAAATGGTATCTGGATGACGTAGTTTGTAGCATTTTGTTAATTAAATATTATTATTGTTAGCTGTCGACAAGGGTATTTACATAATGATCGGTAGAGCGGTCGAGTATTATATGCTCCTTTGGATTGACAGGTTCTAAACAAAAACTTACCAAACTGACCCTACCTGATGACATGTGTTCTAACATGAACTTCTATTTTTTGCAGCTGGTGGGCGGCGAGTTCGACATGGAGCTGAACTTCGTGATCCAGGACGCACAGAACATACAGCACATGTTGGAGCTGCTGGATCACTGTCCGCCTAGCTTACAGGTGAGCAATTCTCACAATAAATTGTGTGCCATTGTCGCATGATATAGTTTATGTTATACCATCCGGAAATTTCAAATATTAACTCAGTGTAATAAGGTAGGTTACTGAGTCACAGTACAAATCGTCATATTCCAGTAACGATCTACTTGTAATTTCGATATGTATGAGCTGCTGCTGCGTTGGATGCTTGTGCCAGTGCTGCACGATGTCTGCGGTGAGTTCAGACTGATCATGGTTGACGCATATGTTCCACGGTGAGTCGGGACCGAGAGTGTGTCGTGTCGCTAGAGTGGTCTACTGTGAGTCGAGACCTTCCACGTTGAGTCGGTTGTAGCGAAGGTGTTGGTGGTGGTGAGTCGGCTGCCTTGGATCAGAAGATCTGGAGGCTAGCATGCTGCTGATGCTCAATGATGATGCTGTGGGGTGAGGAGTAGAAAAGCAACTTTATGATATATTTTTTTCTTGAGGGTAGTTGTATTTTTAACTGTATGTTTAGTTGCATTTTTTTGAGGTTACTCTTTTCCTTAAGTCGCAGAGAGGAACAGAAGGAATGAAAGGTATCCGGAAGGTATGCATGTTTGGAAGTGGGTGGGGTAGTTCTGAATCACACCAGTTCTGACGTCATCGACAGCGGGTTCTCATGTTGGTCGATGACATCACTCCGGGGGTCACCACTGTGGAGGTAAAGGTGTGGGAGTGGATAGGTAGACATATTGAGGTATCCACTGTTGAAGCTCCGTCATCATTACGAGCTAGGTGTTGTAGGCCCGGGGACAGCTGTCCGACTGTTCCTCGTTGGAAATTATTTACAATCTGATTCGCGGTGAGAATATCGTTTGCGCGATGCAGGCTTTACATGAACTTGATGTTTGCGCCATCTGTGAGCGGTCTGTGTAGTTTGCCCAATTCTGGACTAGGTGGTGCTGATTTTAATGTGGCGGTTGACGTCGCCACAATGCAGATGATGATGAATAAGTAGCCTTTGTGTTATCCAGAATTAAGCTATCCTGGTACCTTCATCCAAATCAGTGTTCAGCCGTTAGAGTGTGACGGAGTAACAAACATACACATACTCTCTCTCTCTCCCTCTCTCTCTCTCACACACACACACACACGCACACACACACACACACACAGAGAGAGAGAGAGAGAGAGAGAGAGAGACACTCTCTAAATATAGCTAGCGCTAATCGGTTTAATGCATTTTATGACGTTTGTGTAGACGGCCAGTTCTAATGTACGGAGTTCTGCATCACGCATACGAAGTATTCCGCTCAATAAAAGAGTATTCATTTTTAAAACTCTAAACTCTGATTGGCCTGTTTACGAAACATAAATAAAATGTGCTCGTGAGTGTGTTGAAAGGGGCTTAAAATCAGCACAAATGCCCAGTGCATCACACTAGACGCTGGTTTTCATATAAACGCCACGGGCGATGTAATAAAGGTAAAAACGGGTGCGAAAAATGAATACAATATAATATACATAGTTCATAATAAATAAATATATATTTATATATATATGCACCCTTTTTTACATTTTATTTATATATATATATATATATATATATATATATTATAAATATATATATATATATATATATATATATATATATATATAAATCATATAGTACATGCATATCTCTATAAATACAAAACGATAAATATGAATAACAATAAATAAACAATAAATACATAATATCAATAATGGAAAACATAAATAAACAACAGAAATTTTGGAAGACATTCAATTTGATTATAATTACTTTCAGTAGACGTTGACTTGAAATTACAACCAACCTCAGAGTAGCTGTCCGCTTCGGTACTAAAACGCGCACGACCATCGGCTGAACATCACTATGTTGACGAGACAAACACTCGCACACTTTGCTGATTTGAATAAAAATTACAAATTATCTTTTCGACAAATCTCGAGTCATCATCTTGACGTCAAAACGCCAATAAACAACCAGAGCAGAGGTTGCTATGGTTACTCTAGCATAAAAATAAATATAAAAATGAATAAAGTTTAGCGATTGAATGGAGACATTGTCATATTTATTCTGTGACATTGTGAAAAATATGCGCGTTCTATTTGTGTTTGATGACCTTTATTACCAAGATATAACCGGTAACCTTAATATTACCACCCATTAACTGTTTATTACATTGTGTTTATTTGTTTGTTTTTTTCAAAGCCAGCTTATTCATTACCCGTCCTTCTCTGCCAAGCTAATATACCTGTACCAGACAGAGATGAACGAGTGATACATTTTTTCAGTAATTTTGCTGTTTCTTCTACCTGCCCTGCTTTCCGAGAGGTATTTGTACTTCTTCTGAAATTATGCTGTCTTAGTACTAAACGAGATCAGATTAACTCTTCAATGAATAAATATCTCGGAAAAATACATGTTCAAATTGTGAACCATACATTAAATAAACGTACCATTTCTCTTAAATGTTAATTTATGTGCATATTATTTTATGCTGAATAAATATTCAACACTCGTTGTGGCATTTAATAAATTATCAATTAATCAACAACTTGCACCCACACGTATTAAACCTACTAACAATGTGGTAAACAAATCATTTACAATGAAAGGAAGTTTGGATAAAATAATTATGTGGTTTATTTCTAATAATGACCTGTACATACTACATGTTTTTATGTCGCAAGTCCAAATCATACAATACATATTTAAATGCGTAAAAAACGGCTATATTGATAGTAACGTCGGAAAATTCCTCCGACCAGGTTTCAGTATCGGCCAATTTTGATTTCCTTCTTTCGATTCTGATTTTCCGACACCCGTTAGCCGTTATACATAATTATAAAAAGATTTATTTAAAAAAAAAGCGATGTTGTCATAAGATTATTATAAAAAACATGGGTAGTGTAAGTGTGTGTTCGGATCCAAACGAACAAAAAATAAAACTAACAATCCTCCATTCATCGTTCCCTGTAGCACGTTTAACGTGCCATCTCCTATATTGTTATGCGTGCCCGGTGCTTTACAGATTTATTCCGAAAGGGTTAACTCCGGTTCACAATATTTTTAGGGCAACGTGCCCCTATTTTTGCTTCTATTTATGTAAAATGTTACAAAAAATGCGAAAAAGTTTGCGAAAGTTAGAAGAGTTAAAAATTGATCTAGTTTTGTACCAGGATAGCATATATCTTAAAGAAATGAGAAGATCCTTAAGGACAGGCTGAAAGACGCCCTAAAAAGTAAACAAAATAAGGAGCGTCCCACCTCTATTATATTGTAAGTACAAATAAAGTTAGGAAGACAGAGATAAAAAGTGTGTGTCAGAGGCGGGTTTGCTATGAGCGATAATAAATGTAAGACATTGTGATTGGTTGACTGGGGACTTTAAGAAATCATTATAAATATGTATATCTAGAGTGCACGTTATTTTGCACGTTTCATACATTAATAAAAATGGTTTTAATAAGGTAATAAATAATATGTCGGTAATTAATCAGTCAGAGATAAATGGCCGCCTATAAATTAAATTGATAATAATTATTGACATTCATGATAAAATTACATGGTCCCTATCAGATGTGAGACATTGCTCGGCAGTTTCTGGTTGGTTGATGTAACTGACCATTTTGACACTCTGTCATAGGTTTCCGTAGTGTAGCGGTTATCACGTGTGCTTCACACGCACAAGGTCCCCGGTTCGATCCCGGGCGGAAACAGTACTTTTTTAGTTGTATATATCTGGGTTTAGATAATTTAGGTTTTTTTTTAATAAAAATGTTAATTTTACACAGTGATTCTGATATTCAGAATAAAAGAACTGGCAGGTATTAGTAACATTTTCCACCTAGAATAGCACAAACGAAAACGAAATTCGTTCGTATCTAAAGATGCATGTAAGAATATTATACAAGTAAAATCGTACTGTAAAGGGTTATTACTTGATTTCTTTTATTACCAGGATAACATAACTTTCGAAGAAGTAGAAAGATGGTGACTTCCTCTTTAGGGACAGAACTGGTACTGCATTATTTATTGTCATGTTCAAATCTACTAAGATATTTTTGCAAGAACCTTATGGGTTATGCAAATATCAATAAAACCAGGTTATAGAAGAAAGAGAAAAATCATCATTCGTAGAAAAACTCATTATGATTGATGATAAAAGACATTGAATTAAAATTCATACTCTCTAATAGGCGCAAATGTGTTCAAATCAATTTAATGATTTATTTTCACCATTATTAAATTTGTACCTAATTAGATTTTTACTACCTTACCTAACAAAATTAAAGTTGTTTGGAATTTGGTTAGTAGTTCAATGCTTCCAAATTAAATGAAGGGTTACACTTGATCTCATTTCTTACTAGGGAACCATAATTTTAAAAGATGTTAAAAGGTCCTCCATACCACTCCAACTCCTTATGAAAAAAGATCAGGCAAGATGCATAAAAAAGGCATACAAAAAATATCCCTATTGAGCTCTCATTCTGGCTTGAAGATTTATTAGTGTAGTTAAAAAGGGACAGAATACAAACGGCGTGTGGCTAAACCTTTTTAAAAAATAAATGGGCGGACCGACTTAGGAATAGAGATTGTTTTTTATACATGTTTACCATTTGCTTATTTACCGCCACCTACGACACAGAATAGGAAATACGTTCATATTCCACGACTAAGTTCATGTTATTTAACTTGTATCGCTTAATGATCCAGCTATTTAGCTCAACTTGCCACTGTCGCACGGCCAAGTTATTAGCTTAGCTCACTTACCCACTGATAACTAAGCTGTTACTAAGTTAACTTAGCCAGTGATGTATAAGCTATGCCTTATAGCTATGTAATTAGAACAAGTTGCTGGGATTGTGCTTAGCTTCGGAACCACTTAGATGTAGTCGAGGACTTGATGATCCTTCTTGCGTCAAGTGATGTGGTAGTGTTTAAGTTAACGTAACCAGTTGTTGCAGGAGGATCTCTATCTATGTAGGAAAAGGAGAATATTGAGTTTTAATAGCTATTGTTTATATTTGTTTAAGTTAACGTAACCAGTTGTTGCAGGAGGATCTCTATCTATGTAGGAAAAGGAGAATATTGAGTTTTAATAGCTATTGTTTATATTTGTTTAAGTTAACGTAACCAGTTGTTGCAGGAGGATCTCTATCTATGTAGGAAAAGGAGAATATTGAGTTTTAATAGCTATTGTTTATATTTGTTTAAGTTAACGTAACCAGTTGTTGCAGGAGGATCTTTATCTATGTAGGAAAAGGAGAATATTGAGTTTTAATAGCTTTTGTTTATATTTGTTTAAGTTAACGTAACCAGTTGTTGCAGGAGGATCTCTATCTATGTAGGAAAAGGAGAATATTGAGTTTTAATAGCTATTGTTTATATTTGTTTAAGTTAACGTAACCAGTTGTTGCAGGAGGATCTCTATCTATGTAGGAAAAGGAGAATATTGAGTTTTAATAGCTTTTGTTTATATTTGTTTAAGTTAACGTAACCAGTTGTTGCAGGAGGATCTCTATCTATGTAGGAAAAGGAGAATATTGAGTTTTAATAGCTATTGTTTATATTTGTTTAAGTTAACGTAACCAGTTGTTGCAGGAGGATCTCTATCTATGTAGGAAAAGGAGAATATTGAATTTTAATAGCTATTGTTTATATTTGTTTAAGTTAACGTAACCAGTTGTTGCAGGAGGATCTCTATCTATGTAGGAAAAGGAGAATATTGAGTTTTAATAGCTTTTGTTTATATTTGTTTAAGTTAACGTAACCAGTTGTTGCAGGAGGATCTCTATCTATGTAGGAAAAGGAGAATATTGAGTTTTAATAGCTATTGTTTATATTTGTTTAAGTTAACGTAACCAGTTGTTGCAGGAGGATCTCTATCTATGTAGGAAAAGGAGAATATTGAGTTTTAATAGCTATTGTTTATATTTGTTTAAGTTAACGTAACCAGTTGTTGCAGGAGGATCTCTATCTATGTAGGAAAAGGAGAATATTGAGTTTTAATAGCTATTGTTTATATTTGTTTAAGTTAACGTAACCAGTTGTTGCAGGAGGATCTTTATCTATGTAGGAAAAGGAGAATATTGAGTTTTAATAGCTATTGTTTATATTTGTTTAAGTTAACGTAACCAGTTGTTGCAGGAGGATCTCTATCTATGTAGGAAAAGGAGAATATTGAGTTTTAATAGCTATTGTTTATATTTGTTTAAGTTAACGTAACCAGTTGTTGCAGGAGGATCTTTATCTATGTAGGAAAAGGAGAATATTGAGTTTTAATAGCTTTTGTTTATATTTGTTTAAGTTAACGTAACTAGTTGTTGCAGGAGGATCTCTATCTATGTAGGAAAAGGAGAATATTGAGTTTTAATAGCTATTGTTTATATTTGTTTAAGTTAACGTAACCAGTTGTTGCAGGAGGATCTCTATCTATGTAGGAAAAGGAGAATATTGAATTTTAATAGCTATTGTTTATATTTGTTTAAGTTAACGTAACCAGTTGTTGCAGGAGGATCTCTATCTATGTAGGAAAAGGAGAATATTGAATTTTAATAGCTATTGTTTATATTTGCTGGTTAGTGTGTAGAATTTGTTTCCATAAAAGCTTGTAAGTGGAGGAATAAAACGTAACATTGGAAATGTTACGTTATGGCGTATATGGCGAAAAAATCTGTTTTTTTTTACATGTTTGTTCATTTCCGATGACTAAGCATTTTTATAGTAAACATGACCTGAAACGACATCCGGGAACAGCTCCAGAAAAAGTAACTCCTCAACGGTCAACATGCAGCACTGTCACGAAATTTTGTGTACGCATTCTATTATGATAGCCGGTTTGAAGTTTTACCATGACATGGCTGCTGCACTCCGAGTTGGCTCCTGACTAAAGAACTCCTCAATAGACTTATAGACACAAAATGTTGTATACGCATTTTATTGTGATAGCCCGTTCTTAGTTTCATAATGTAGCCATGTGGCTACTGCTTAAAAGCCTGTTTTTAAATGTTTTTATTAACTTATTTTCTTATTGTTTATTTGTTGGAAATGTTTTGGTTTTGACACGACTGTTTGTTTACCTGCCGTATTGGATAATTACGGGTATGTTTTTGATAAAGCTGGAACAATTATCACTTAATTTAACCTCACACATGAGAAACAAAAAATATCTCTCTTCAGTGGTTTCATTATTTTTTTCTTGTCATCATCATCATGTCAGCCCTTAGAAGTCCACTGCTGAACATAGGCCTCCCCTAAAGAGCGCCATGACGAGCGATATTGTGCCACTTCCACCCACCGACTTCCTGCGATGGCTACAATGTCGTCGGTCCATCGTGTGGGGGGTCTCCCCACACTTCGCTTGCTTGTTTTCTTGTCATAGTGACTTATTTGCAAATGTGTTTGGATTAATCATACTACAAATATTTTTGATAGAATATCCGTAGGATAAGTTCATATTTATTTTCACACTTTAACATTTCCATTCAAAAACCAAATAATGTTCCTAACTGTACGAAACAGTAACAAAATTTCAAAGGCCCAAGTTACAATCAAGTCGTCACACAACAGAACAACTTGCCCGCAACTTCACAAAGGAGGCTCACAAACAACAATTTGAGTTACAAGCTTGAAGTTCATTATCGGATGAAACTCAGCCTCATCAACGCCTCGCGTCTCATGTTCGCCTAGTAACGAGGAAACTATAAAGTAATATGCTCCCAAAGTATGTGAAACTAAATTCTCAATAATTTGTGTTTGTAAAACTTACACGTGTGTAGTAGAGTTAGTTGGCTGGGTTTCAACTTCAACCTACGTTTAAAAACCAAATAATGATTAGTGCCACCGGGCGCTATTTATGAACATGACCTCGAAAATCCCAATAAGCCGTCTAATAAAATCATTCTTCACCCGAAGGGCCTGTCTGAAAACCCTTAACTTTATGTACGCTTAAGTCAGTAGATAAGTTTCGACGTTAGAGTTATTGCCGCCCTTGTAAAAAGTATATTGTAAATCTTGGCAGAGACAAGTATCATCAACGTGTAAATGCGTATGTGTCCGATAAAATCACTCAAATATTACAAAATTGATCATGTAACCTATTGATTTAATTATCCAATAATTTGGATTCTTGGTAAGATATAGGATGACTCCACTCTTTACAGCTTCGTCTGCACTATGTAGAGATTGCACACTTTTAGCTATAAGAGCCCATTGTACCTGTTTTTACCAGTCGGGTAAAAACAGGTACAATGGGTACACATAGGTAACAGGTACATAAAACAGTTTCTTTCCCTTGGTGTCAATAAAGTTTATCTATCCATCTACGATAAACAGCTCACAGACAAATACAGAGGAAACTCATTACAATGTTATGATATATAACATTGTAAGGAGTTTCACGATATGATCCTTAGACGTGAATAATACGAATAAAGGAGAAGAATTGAATGAAATATTAGTGTTTTTGATAGTATTTTATGACTGCGGCAAAAACAACATTATTTCTGTTTTTTATAACCATGAGTCAAGAGCAGTTTGTTAGTAGTTTAACAACTGCGTTACAGGTACTTCGCTCACTCAAGGGTGGTTGAAAACATCTCATAAGGTGACTCGACACAATCCTGGCAGTTTTGGCCGTCCATCACCCGCGACTGCTGCGAGCCTGGTAACCCGCGTGATATATCACTTAATTAGCCTGAAAAGTGCGTGTCATTCTGCGACCCTGGTGGGATGTAAAAGCGATCTTTTAAAAGGCTGGTCGTCCCGGCCACACGTGATTTAAATAAAAAATAACTATCTTCCTATTTATTTGACACTAGGCCACTCGTCCCGGCTTGGTACGAGTAGCTAAGGATTTCTCTAAATATTTCTTTATACACATTTTCGACTCTACTAGTGTTTTAATTGCCTTATTTGAACTTTGACTTAACTGTGTAATAGTTAGACAGATAGCCTCGAAGATTTAAAAGGTTAATCTCATTTCTAAACAATAATAAATAATAAAAAAAATAAAAAATTCAAGCCACAATATTGTTAGCTTATAACTACTTAAAATTATGACGTAAATTGTAGTCAAACAAAATGAGACTGTAACAATGCGTGAAGATAAGAGACCACTGAATCCGAAACTAGGAAAAACCTGTAAGGTTTTTCATTTTTCACTTGTATCGTAACACAAATTTAAAAGCATGTTTCTAGTGTTAATTTTACATTGATAATTGTTTAATTTAAATATATTTTCCGTTCCATTGATTTTATTATAAAAGCTTTTTAATATAACGATATTTTAGCAAATGAACAATATGGCTTTTTAGAACGGGTAGGTCAACAGCATTAGCGACGTTTAACTTGGTTCGATTATTTATGAATAATTTAAATTGTAAGATATCTTGCTCTGCATTATTCCTTGACCTTAGTGTGGCTTTTGATTATGTTGACCACGCAATTCTTATAAATAAACTTGATAAATATGGCGTTAGGGGTGTGCCTCAACAGTGTATCCTATCCTATCTAGACAACAGAAAATAAATAACCAGGATCACAAAGCATGAAGCAAGTTCTACTTGCCTTGTTCATTACGATTCTGATCTTAACTTGATTTGGTGTGGTGTCCCGCAAGGTAGCATTTTGGGGCCCTTTTTTGTAATCTATTTAAATGCACCAATGCATCTATATAATGACCTACCTTCAGCAGTGTAGCATAACAGTTTACTATTTGCAGATGACACCACAATCATTGTAAAATGTACTAACATGAATAACTATGAAGATAAAATCAAAAATTGTTTAAGTAACGTAATTAATTGCCTTGAGTGTAGTAAATTTTGAATAAACATAAATAAAACTAAACTTGTTAACTTTAAGACAAACCGGAGTAAATTTGTTAATTTGAACATAAAGTACAAATTACATAATTGAACAAGTAGGTAAATAGCTCTAAATTTTAGGAATTCACATTGAGTCTCACTTATCGTGGAAAGACCATATTGACTACGCTTGCAGTAAATTAAACAATTTTATGTTTGCACTTGAAACGATTATGTTAAAGAACATCATTAGCAGCCAGATTAAAAGTGTATCATGCGTACGTCTGTTCCACGTGATATGGAATCATTATTTGCGGAAATTTCACTAACATACTCAGAGTATTCATAACACAAAAAAAAAAGTCAGAGCTATTTACGGAATGAAGTGGTCTGTATCTTATAGGCCAGTATTTGTGTCGAAAAAGCTACTTACAGTTCCTAGTATCTATATACATATATGAAATTGCCAAGTTTGTTAGAAGCAATATCTCACTTTTCGACATCAATGAGAATGTTCATAAAAGAAAATTCACATATATCCGTCTTAAAATACCTGTACCTCACCTACAACTGTTCCGAAAGAACTGTGTATATATGGCTCCCCTTATATACAATTCTTTACCTGGTCGTATGGTGGACTTCTCCTTCTATAAATTTTGCGTGGAGCTGAAAAAAATATGGTTATTTAAGGAGACCTTCTATACAGTTGTAGATTTTCTAAAGAAGTGTTCGTGTCGTTTTCATTTATACGGCAGTGTAGTGTGATAGATTAGATAATATATAATTAAAATGATATTGTTATTAATGGATTTCAGCTGTATCTACGATAATTTTGACATATACTTATTATTCGTAAAATGCATGCAATCTAATAGTTTTTTATTAATAATATAGAACTTATTTTTTTTAATTTATACGCTGCGTTACGAGTAAGACCTATCAAAACTTGCCTCGACTAATTTTACCTGAAACTTTCATGAATAAAATATTTGATTTATTGATTGACTTTTTGTGGGCAATGATGAGTAAGTACTATAAACATGTAGTACATCATTTTATCTATCAATAATTGTTTTCGCAGCGCACGCCAAATAATGAATGACTTTTAAAGGCAAATTTTTCTCTAAATAAAAAATGAAATACAAAAATATACAAATATTGAGTTATATGTCTGTACATATGAATATAGGACATATTCTTGTTCTTCTTTCAGTGCCTCTCTACTACTGGAGGTTGGCCATGAGCTCCGCATATCCCTCTCTGTTTCTCGCCAGTCGAAACAGCTCTTCTACGCTGGCAATTCCGGTCCACTCTCCGACATTCATTAGCCACGACTTTCTTCTCCTCCCAACGTGTGGCGTTTCCTTTCTATCTTTCCCATCATAATAATTTGGAGAAGGCGGTAGTGATCATGCCTGAGCACATGTCCGAGAAAACTAATTTTTCTTCTCTTGATGGTCAGAACAAGTTCTCGGGGTTTGTGCACACGTCGTAAGACTTGTTCAGTTGTGACCCTGTGGATCCAGCTAATTTTTAGCATGCGGCGGTAGAACCACATTTCCAGAGCCTCATGTACATGTTACTCGCAGATAATGTAGCTTTTGAAATATTTTTTATAGTCGGTTTAGTATTTTATTGGGTTTAACCATTACAAATCTTTTCTCTTTATAACATTAGTGTAATTACTACACTAGCTACGTGACTAGCTGCGTGACTAGCTGCGTGACTAGCTGCGTGACTAGCTGCGTGACTAGCTGCGTGACTAGCTGCGTGACTAGCTGCGTGTCTAGCTACGTGAGTAGCTGCGTGACTAGCTGCGTGACTAGCTGCGTGACTAGCTGCGTGACTAGCTGTATGACTAGCTGCGCCCTGTGGTTTCACTCGCGTGAATGATGATGTTGAAAAGTACGAATATCCATCGTTCGAAACTGGTTTTACCCATGACGTGCCATTAACCCACGAGGCCCCAAAGGAGAAGCACGACTATCAGGCACTATCAACAGCTTATCCACTGCTTTGCTGGACGTAGGCCTCTTCTAATGTACGCCACTAAGCTCGGTCTTCAGTTCTCGTCATCCATTTTCTGCCAGTCGCTTTACGCAGGTCGTCACTCCATCTCAAGTGATGCGCTGACCAACAAACTGCATTTCATTTTTATTTATATAGTATTCGCTAGTATTATTAGGTAGCTAGTATTCGCCCGTGACTTCATCTGCGCGGACTACAGTTTATTACAAAAAAAGCATTCTATGTTCTTTAAAAACCAATACAAAAGTTAGCACCAATGCTCTTGATACTTTTTGACGGACAGTTATTATTTCGTTTCCATGGCAACCGTCCCTTACAGCAAATAAACGTCATTTTCCAGTTTTGCCGTGCAATCTTACAATTTTCTGGGATAAAATGTATCCTATGTTAGTCTCTATATTGTACAGTATCTATTTACAAAGTTTCATTAAAATCGGATCAGCCGATTGGAGTGAAACCTCAAACGAACAAAGAAACAAACAGACAGATAACGTTTCACTTTTATATTTTTTTTTTTTTTTTTACGGACTAGGCAATCGTTTGACCTCGATCTCACCTGATGGAAAGCGATGATGTGGTCGAAGGTGTAGCACGCTTGCCTAGTAGATACTATTCACGCTTGACTTGAACACACCGTGGTTATAATTTACCGGAAACACTGACGAGGGCAGGGCATTCCACTCCTTTGCAGTTCTTATAATAAATGAAGAAGCGTAACGCTTCGTTCTTGTGCGAGGTATTTCAACCATGAATGGGTGGCGCTTTGCTGATCGTCTAGTCGTACGGTGATGGAAAGGTGATGGGGGAATCAGGTTGTGCAGTTCTTGTGCACACTCTCCATAGTGCAATCTGTAGAATACCGCCAGGCTTGCTACCTTTCGTCGATGCGCCAGACTTTGAAGCTTACTCTTTACCAGAGTGTCATCCCCAATGAGCCTGATAGCACGTCTCTCAATTGAATCCAAAGACTCGAGCTGATACTTGGCAGAACCGTCCCAGAGGTGGCCGCAGTACTCCATACAAGATCGGACCTGTGCTTGATAAAGATTCAAAAGCTGTCCCGGTGTGAAGTACCGCCTAACCTTAGACGAAATACCAAGTTTTTTTGCAGCTACCTTGGCTTCGGATTCAATATAAGACCCAAAATTCAGGTTTGATGTGAGTTCGACACCCAAAAGCTCCAGATGGTCGCCTATTGGTATTGTTACACTTTGGAAAGACGGAGATCGGTGTAGAGGACTCTTTTTAGCAGAAAACAAACACGCTTGCGTTTAAGTAGTATTAAACTTAACCAGGTTAGCATCGCCCCAATCGGACACTGCTTTTAAGGCTAAATTTAAACGGTCTACCATAGCCTATCTCTGAAACTGGACGGCTTCACAGCTGGCTTGAGCATTGGAAGTGTATCTCTCAACTACAGTACCGTCATCAGCATACCCAAAGGAACCCGGCTTCAGAAGGTCATTAATGTGCAGTGTAGCCGAGAGAACCGATCCCTGAGATACACCGGCATTGATAGCCATTATATTGGTGTAAATAATGGGATGATAACTTTAAAAGCTCTGTGATTTATTAAACGAAAAGTAATCTTACTGCTTGTCTTAGCAGAACGCTTTTGCGTGTCGCCTGCGTGTGCGTGAACGCATCGTTAGATATAACGCGCACGCACGTCCCGAGCTCACGTGTGGAGCACATCCGTTGTACTAGGGTAGCATGATATGGCAAGAGCTTTGCATTCGCCCTGCACTGTGTATTGAATGCCCGACGCGGTACCTAAAGTTTATTTTTAAGGTTTCGTACACAGAGGGTCCAAACGGAAACCTACTCTATAATATATTATTCATTCGTATGTTACGGTCACGGGCCGGGAGCACGTCGCGAGCTGTACGAAAAAAAAAGATCTCTTTTTAACTGAAGAATTTATAGCCGAATATGTGTAATAATTTTGTTTTAACATTTATTTTCTTGATAATAAATGTGCTAAAAGTACCAATATTCTTACTGTTTTAGCTGAAAAATAAAAATAATTTATAAAATGAAAATGGCCTAGCTGAGGTATTTTTTGAATATTTTTACTTAAAATCTCTTATTGTAGTTTTACTTTCTATTATTTAAAAAAAACATAATCTACGCAAACGTGTCACATATCATTTTACTTTTGATTACATCATTAGATTAAGGTTTCAGCCACTACAAAATTTCTTATAAATTAAATTATATTGGAGGAAAGTCATTAGAGCTTCGCTCAGCAATAACCAAAGTGTTTTAGCTTTAATTATCTCGCTAAATACCGGCATTGCCGTTACAAAAACTAATAAGGTAAAGAAAGTCACCTAAAACAGGTAAACTGATAGAAATTCCTAAGAAAATAACTCAGCAGTTCGGCGACTTGCGGCACGCCGAGAATTCGTTGAATTCGCGGGAATTCGCTCTAAAGCTTGTAATTCCGAGATTGTTCCACTAACTGCAAGAATGTAATATAATTACAGAGGCCCTCTCGTTAGCGCGGGCGAGTGCTTTTGTGCAACGCCACACTGCGCTGCCGCCCTGGTAATTTGCTCGCGTGTTTGCTTTTCTTTCTTTTATTTATGAACCGCACTGAATTGTTTCGTCTAAAAAGAGGTTTGTATGCTGGTGTTTCTCGCAACTGGAAAACCGTGTTTCATGAGCAACAAAGCAGTTAAGTTAAATAAGTATTTAATTTGTTCTTCTAGCTTGTATTGCAGTTCTGTACAGTCTGTACATCTCACGTAATAACATATTATTGTTGTTTTTGTCCAATAGAGGCACGGAAATATTAAAAAATTGTCTATGTTTGAATTGATTTCTATTCACATTATTAGTCCGTTATATCCAAATTATTACTAGTGGCTCGCTCTTTGAGCTGTAGACCTTCCGCGTACAAACTTTTTTGCAAACATGTTAGCGGAGCACAGTAGTTACCTTATTGTAAAACTAACAACAATAACCAATGTGCTCCATCAATCCCTACCTAATAGGTAAAGGGCTGATTTCACTGGTAGAAACCTAATAAAAGTGATAAATGTACTGCATCTTGAGGAGCTATTCTGCTCATCACGCCGAAGGTCCTCATCAGATCTTCATCAATTTTTTATGAGATTAACTTAAAGTTACTACCTTTCAAATTTAAAATTTCGAAATCGGATTTAATAAGGCGGAGATATTCAGTAGCCCCCTTTTTATCCTTTTTTGGGGGAAGTACCCCCCCAATCAAAAATCCCCGACGACAAAAAACTAAAAATTCGCTTTACCTGTATACCAAGTTTCATCTAGATCGATTGAGAAATGCGACCTGTAGAGGAGAACAGACATCCGGACATTCGGAAGGAAATACGAAAGTATTTTTGCCCAAGCTGAAACGGAGACGTTTCGCTCGTGCTTCGCACTCGCTCGGTCAAAAATACTAATATACCCGCCCGCGACTTCGTACGCGCAGACTACTGTTTAAAGCATCCAATTTTCTTCTAGGATATTAAAAACCAATGCAAAAGTAGGTATAGTACTCTAGTTGGTAGTAGTAGGTAGTAGTAGTAGTAGTAGTAGTAGTAGTAGTAGTAGGGGTAGTAGTAGGCTCTGGATGTTTTTTGACAGTCTTGTTATTTCGTTTCCATGGCAACCACATACCAGTCTGTGATGGCAACCGTGCCTTACAGTTAGTAATCAACATTTTCCAGTTTTCCCGTTTAAACTTACAATTTTCCGGGATAAAAAGTATCTTATGTTTTATTCCAGGGTTGTTTTATTTTATTATTTTATACTTCACTAACATATTAATATTTGCCTATTTAAAATAATTAAATATAGGAAGCTTCCCCTTATAGGATAGGTAGGCCTTCAACTTAAAAAAAATTAGGGAAATCTGATAGGAAGGCTTTAGAGTCGCAAAATTCTTTAACCTTTAGGAGTCTGTTCTTAAAATTTATTTCCTTTGACTGATATGGATAATCCTATAGATTACATCAATTATCTATAGATTATTCAAGATAGTCTCTGATTAATAGAGTACCTAGAGGTAAACCTCCCGTTTTCCCTCTGGTTAATCTATAAAGATATCTTGGAGTAATTCTGTCATCTTTAATAAACAGATCTTCAACATATCCTAAAGACCCTCGTGTCTTGTCATTAAATTTAAAATCAAAGAGTATTGAGTATTGAGTATTTAATTTTAATTTTTGTTCGTCGTAACGTATGCAATAGCCAGGTTAATGTCTCATGCTCATGCTGAGATTTTATGCCCTAAAAAGCATAAATCATCATCATTTTACGGCTATTCCTCTAGAGTGGCAAAACCATTGACATAGGACGAAAGGACTTCATACCCTCTAGTGGCCTTAACATAGAGGTAAGCGTAATTCACAATCTTGCAAACTGTAAGATAGCGCCATACCTCTACGGTCCATTAGTCGTAGACTAAGGTTTAACTGAAAGTAAGGTAATTCATAATCTTGTCTTACCCCTCCAGCCAGTTCTTCCTTGAGGGATATAACGTTCTTCTATGGTTATAGATCTTTCCTCTGTGCATTACGTCATAGTGTAGAGCAAAGAGGTAAGACCTATCTCACTCTAGATGAGCTTTGATTTTGCCTCCAAGCGTTACGTCATAATATAACGCAAAGAGGTAAAACCTCCTATCTACCTAATCGTTACATCACCCAACGGCGTAACACGTAGATACCTCCTTTAAACCCTGCGTTACACGACAGGGTATAAGCGCGACCGACTAACCTTCACACTGCTCTGTCACACTGGTGTGATGGTTAGGAAGAAAATTTACTAACCTTCACACTGTTCGAATAGCAGTGTGAAGGTTAGGAAATTTATTTCCTAAGGTTCACACTAGTGTGTACGATAGGAAGTAACTTTCCTTACCTTAACACCGATGTGATTTCCTGTCGTGGAAGTAGTTCGGTTGTTAGTCCAGTTGTCCGAACTAGTGCAACCTTTCAGAGGCAATAGTCTGGTTGGTACCGAGCACAGAACTATCAATTTAGTAGCAATAGTTCGGTTATTAAGTAATGAAAAGAAAAATACAAAAGTATCTAAAGAGACGAGTGTCAATATGACAGGTGTCAAAGTGAAGTTGAGGGGAGAGTGGGATAAGTTGGGGGAGGATGTGTATGTGAGGGGAGTGTCGGAGAAGCCGGGGGAGGGTGGGAGGATGTGAAAGGAGGATAGGGGAAGTTGTCAAAAAGTTAGAGGAGGATGGGATTAAATCGGGCATTGGTCGTGGTTTTTTTAAACACTCTTATTTATCGTGAGGGTGAACCACGGACAAGAAAAAGTGCCCGTTGTCCACTCAGGTGAACTGAGCAGGTGGACCACCACCAATGCCCGGATTAAATAATGGAATGGAGGAAAAGATAACATACGAATTTTGACATTAGTAATTTGACTTTAAAATTTTACTTTCTCCTACTTTCCCCACCTTCCCCTACCTTTCCCCTTCTTCCCTCACTTAATACGGATTATTCCCGTAATCCCCACCAGACTGACTGGACAGACTGTTCTGGTTGACTAGTAGTTTCTTTACAGTAAGTGACAGATCTTTTCGATATATTTGTTTTGGATGACAGTTGTCATATGAAATGAAGATCTCGATGAGATCTATCCCTTATGTATAGAAACTACTAGTATTAGGATCGATAATTTCAGAGTTATATAGCCCTTTTAAGTTTGACAGGCTGTCATCCAAAATGAAGATATTGATGAGATCTATCACTTCTGTAAAGAAACTACTAGCCTAGGATCAATAGTTTCAAAGTTATAGCACTTTTAAGTTTGACAGCTGTCATCCAAAACGAATATATTGATGAGATTATTACTTCCGTAGAGGAACTACTAGTCTAGGATCATTAGTTTCAAAGTTATAGCTCTTTTAATTTTGACAGCTGTCATCCAAAATGAAGATAGGCGTTGACGTATATTTTGACATGACACTTTGACTTCTTTCACCTGTCACTTTGACACCTGTCTCTTTGGCACCTGTCACTTTGGCATCTGTCACTTTGACACCTGTCACTTTGGCACCTGTCACTTTGGCACCTGTCACTTTGGCACCTGTCACTTTTAGGTGCGGCTTGGTGTGAGAGCAGTGTGAAGGTTATTCGGTCGTGATCAGTCATGAGTGTGAACGTGAGAAAATACTAAGAAACGGTGTTACGGGTAGGAAAGCGAATTCCTATCCTTAATACTAGTGTGACGGTTAGTAAAATTTCTTCCTAACCATCACACCAGTGTGACAGAGCAGTGTGAAGGTTAGTCGGTCGCGGGTATAAGCTATCTCCATTCTAAATGTCATCCAAAACCGTGTAGCTGTTATCGCGTGAAAGCTCCCCAAACAAACAAACAGACAACGTTTCACTTTTATATATTGGTATGGATGGATAACACATATGGTGCAAAGCAAGCTGTCTGTTTATTATTATATATTCATATTATATTTAATACAAAATGTATGGATAAATATGGCAGCCGGTACCACAGGTTCTACCTAGCACGGCTGATCACCTTGACGTAAAAGTACCAACAATAATTATTTTATTACTACTTTTAGATTAAAGGTTTGTGCTTTTAATAGTTTTAATACTAAACGTTATTCTTAATTATTTATTTATGGATCTGTCAGATCTTCCATATTGTCACTTGATTGTAACATCTCCAAGCCTCCTATGCCACCCTGGTCATGGTGTGAACTAAGTATATACCTTGCGATCCTAAACGGTTTTTTGTGCTATATTTATTGCTGTTGTGCTCCAAAATAGGGTGTGACAAGTTTTTTTTTTTTAGGAATGCTATTTAAAGTTGGCTTTTTGGTTAACATTTCCGAGAATCAACAATCATCATCTCGCTACCCTTATTATTAGGGGGTAGGTACAACTTGTCATCATCATCATCAACCCGTGTCAGTCCACTGCTGGACATAGGCCTTTTCCAAATCACGCCACTGAGCTGGATCTTCGGGTCTTCTCTTCCAAATGCTACCAGCCACTTTGCGTATATCGTCGCTCCATCTAGCTGGAGGGCGCCCTATACTACGTTTACCGAGTCGCGGTCTCCACTCAGAACACGTCTACCCCAACGGTGATCAGTCCTTCGACAGATATGACCAGCCCACTGCCACTTCATCTTACTAATGCTAAGGAGAACCAAAGTTTTCAACATAGGTTGATAATGTGGTGCAGGACTCGTGTTGACAACTTTGGCTCTCTGCCGGATCACCTCATTCCGGATACGATCTTTCAGAGAAACTCCGAGCATAGCCCTTTCCATAGCCCACTTAGCAACTTGTACTTTTCTTCTATTTTTCTCTATCCGCCGTCAATCTCGGTATTCACACCTTTCTTACAAAAATGACATCTCTCACACAATCCATTCACACTTTTTTGGTTTTGCTCTACGCTTATTACCATTCTCGTTCATTTTTACCCGACTACAGCAAAGCTAGGGAAGAGTAATGAGTTCAAAAATCTATGTATAATAATAATAATATATTTGGACCAATTCCACACCAAATACCTAGCCTCAAACTAGGATACCCTGTACAATGGGGACTAGATAACGGATAAACATACATAGATACAAATATTACATCTATGACTTGGAAACAAACATTTCTGCTCATCACACAAATGATTGCACCTTGCAGGATTCGAACCAGCAACCGTTTGAATTCGTACCTAGGGTTTCTGACCACTAGACCAACCGATCATCATATTATGTATGTATGTATCTATGTATGTGGATATGCCACCAATAGCGCCAACCCTATTGGTTCGATTTCGACAAGCGAGTTATCAATCAATTTGTCATCATGTTCCAAGTTGTCATAGGCTACTTCTTTTATCCGACTATGTTAAGACATAGGAAGGGGTGTTTAAACTAAAAACTTAGTTCGATTTTGATAAGCGAGGTTCATGGTTGAAATACCTCGCACAAGAACGAAGCGTTACGCTTCTTCATTTATTATAAGAAGTGCAAAGGAGTGGAATGCCCTGCCCTCGTCAGTGTTTCCGGTAAATTATAACCCCGGTGTGTTCAAGTCAAGAGTGAATAGGTATCTACTAGGCAAGCGTGCTACACCTTCGACTACATCATCGCTTTCCATCAGGTGAGATCGTGGTCAAACGATTGCCTAGTCAGTAATAAAAAATAAAAAAATCAATCATTTTGTTTTCATCGCAAGAGTGTCATGCACCTACCCTAGGCGGGTTTTAGTTTTTGAACTTATTAACTCTCTTCTCATTCACACATCTTCTCATTCTTGACATTTCCTTCTCCTCATAACATGCCCATACATAAACATTTTACTTCTCAACTTTTCATTCACAGGCGCTTTAACTTACTTTCAAACTTCCTCTGACATCCTTACTCGTTTCTAATTTTATCCATTCTCGTCACTCCACACATCCATCTCAACATTTGCAACTCTGCTGCATGCAATCTTCTTTCATCTGACCGTTTGGTAGCCCAACACTAAGATCCATGCATGACGACAGGTCTTATGATGTTTTTATAGATTTTCCCCTTAAGTTTAAGAGGCATGCGCGGATCGCATGTTGTTCCTGTGAGCTGTCGCCATTTCATCCATCCCGCATTTATTCTTTTGATTACGACCCGGTCCATTTCGCCATCGCTCTGTACAAGTGAACCGAGGTATGGAAAATCGGAGCAGGCTGTTAAAGACAAACCGTCTGAGGCAGGCTAAGAGAAACAGGAGGGACGCCCGATTTCACAGAACATAATATTATGTTCCATTTTGGTCGTACTGATCTTTAACCCACAGTTCTCCAGTTTCTCTTTCCATTGTCTCAGCCTGCTCTGCACCTCAAGTCCTTTTCTCCAACAAGCACAATGTCATCGACGAACATCACACCTGGGTCCCAATTCTACTATAACAATTGTAATGACAATTGTCAACAATTTTTGCAAAATTTTCGCTTTTACCTCTTAAAAGTGGTAGAATCAAAAATGTTATGGAAATTTACAAAAAAAATAAAAATATAACTCGATATGCGAAAATTTTCACAAAATTGTCGCTTCTACCACTTTAAAGAGGTAACAGCGAAAATTTTCATTACAATTGTTTTAGTAGAATTGAAGCCCAGGGTACTCCTCTTGTTTGCCCTATGCCAGCGAATCCAAATCAACAATATGATGATGTCGCTTGATTGTGACATCTCCAAAACTCCTATGCCACCCTGGTTATGATGTGAACTAAATAAACCTTAACGATCCTAAACCATTTTTTGTGCGTCATTTACTTTTTTTTGTGCTCCAAGTTGGGTTCTATTCTTGTGCTTCTTGAGTTCTCTACAACATACCTGCAACAAATTTTCCATCTCTTTCTTATCTATTGCAGGAAGTATCAGTTGCAAACCTCCCTATGGCCCATGGCGTACAATAATCATGTTACCCTGGTATCTGTGAGAACTTTTAACCCTTTCGCGGATTCCTTGTAGTTAAACTTTTTGGAACGATTGGAGCTTTGTAATCAGTAACCCTCGATGAGATGTCTGAACTTTGTTTCAACCAGGTTACTGATTGGGTTTCGAAAGTACAATAGTTTTTTTAAGGAAAAGTATTTGAAACCGGCTTTTTGGTTTGCTTCAAAGAATTAATATTTCCTAGAATTAACAATATTAAGTAACAATTTTTGACTACTACATTGTCACTTGATTTTGATATCTCTAAAACTCCTATGCCACCCTGGTTATGGTGTGAACTAAATAAACCTTAACGATTCTAATCATTTTTTTGTGCGTCATTTACTATTTTTATGTGCACGAAATTGGGGCTATTCATAATTCTTATGACACGATAATGGTTCCTGCAACAATGTTCTATCTCTTTCTTTCCCACTGCTACTTCGGTCTCGTGGAGAGGAAGTAATAGTTACACAACCACCTCATGGTACGCCATGGGGTGGTTGTGTAACTGATACTAATCATGTTACCCTGGTAACTGTGAGAACTTTTAACCCCTTCGCGGATTCCTTTCGGCTTTATCTTTTTTAGGTAGAAAGTTTAGCATGTATGAAAATTTGTGCAGCCAGAGTATGCCCAGTTGTTTTTTAAATAACTGACGAGAAACGCAGGTCGCTCGCGTGATGGTAAGCGCCCACAGAATTCGCAGTGCCAACACAAAACTTCCGATTGCAACAACTTGGTTTTAATTCAAGTGACAAGGCGGGCTTTAGTTCCGTAAAGTTCTGCTAGTGAACACAAAACTACTCTAAACAATGTGAAAGTTTCGCATAAATTAGTGCAAAATTAAACCTTGGGTTGGGGCGAACTAAGCTGAATTAATTTGCCTTGTTATTCTGCTTTTTGCTGTTATAAAATTCAGCGGAAAAGAGCAAACGATTTCATATTTAAAATAATGCGTTCCGGGTAGCGGGAAACTCTGCTACGCTCACGCTACAGCTGGTATCAGTTCCGGGTAGCGGGAAACTGCTACGCTCACGCTACAGCTGGTATCAGTTTCTGGTAGCGGGAAACTCTGCTACGCTCACGCTACAGCTGGTATCAGTTTCTGGTAGCTGGAAACTCTGCTACGCTCACGCTACAGCTGGTATCAGTTTCTGGTAGCGGGAAACTCTGCTACGCTCACGCTACAGCTGGTATCAGTTTCTGGTAGCGGGAAACTCTGCTACGCTCACGCTACAGCTGGTATCAGTTTCTGGTAGCGGGAAACTCTGCTACGCTCACGCTACAGCTGGTATCAGTTTCTGGTAGCGGGAAACTCTGCTACGCTCACGCTACAGCTGGTATCAGTTTCTGGTAGCGGGAAACTCTGCTACGCTCACGCTACAGCTGGTATCAGTTGTTTTTTTAAAGAGCATTTTTCTTAATTGACAAACCTAAACATCCGCCAATTTGAACATCAATTTCATGGCCACAACTGAAATTAATGTTAATCGTTAGGAAATAATATTATAGGAAACAATAAGTATTCCTTAAACAATAATAATAATATCTCAGAAAGTTCACTTAGGCGATTTTTAGAACGCTTTTTGTTTCGTTTAATTTCTTTGACCTTAGTTTAATTTAAAGCCAAGAAATCAAGCTATTTTTAAAACGGTGATAGATAGAGTGTTCGTATATCACAAGAATTGACAAACAAATGAAGTTTTTCTTTACTGTTTGCAAACTATCCTTCGTTTGCTCATAAAACATATTTTTATCTAGAATTCTAAATATTTCACTTTTCTTCTTCAGTCTTATTCATCCTCAAACTTTATGTTCCTATTTTTAACGGTTGCAGCAAACGTTCTCTGCGCTAAGCAGACCTACGTGAGCCATTATCATAAATTAGTAGCACAGTAACCCTTAGTGCTTAACGACGTGGAAATAAGAGCCAATGGAGCTTCTGCGAGCTAACCTAAACAACTTCACTACATATCTCTGGCTTCGGTTTAATCTTTATTACTAAACAGATTATTGCAACGATTTTTAGTAGGTATATCTAGAAATGAAGCAGGGCCATTTTTCAATGCTTTTTTAAATTGTTATATCGCAAAGCGCGTTTTCCTACATCATGGATCCTACTCAAAATTTAAATAAATAATCTTGTTTTATTTCTAAGCCGTGGGAATAATATCTCCAAATCTCTTATGCTCTCCTAGTAAAGGTGTGAACAAATGATCCTTAAGGGCTCCAGAACCGTGTCAATTTGTGTTGGGAGGTCTATTTTTTCCGCCTATTAAAAACCCATTATTTTTTTGTCTTCTATCCCAGCCACTACTAACTTATCTTTTTCTTATGCCACGCCATCACATGATTTAACATCGCTACATGACTCATGTAATCCTGGTAACTATGAGAACGCTTAACCTTTTCTCGTTTAACCTTTAAGATAACAAACATAGTCTTTTTTTTTTAAACACCAATCTGTTCGAAACCAAACTTTGTAGGTTGGTTGGGAGTTGGGAAAACCAGTGTTTTATTCGACAGCTTATCCTGATTGTTTTAAACTGAAATTTTAAACTTTATCTAATGGTTAGCGCTGCAATCCTGGATTGGCATAGTTCATTTGCATATACAAACGTTGGTTTTGAAGTGACTAGTTTTTTTTAAACTGAAACTATTTAGCTATGCTGTATTGTATACAAATATTAAATTCCGCACCACTACGTAACATTTTCAGCCTATATCGCGAAATTACGTCCCATACTTAAATGAATACCTACTGCAGCGGCGCCTTGGCGCGGCAAGCGTATACTAGAAAGAATTTCATTTTAGAAATGTTTCGCGTTCCACCGCTATAGTGCAGGCTCCATATAACATGCTTAGCTCAGGGATGCTATTCTTATAAAAATGACAATGTCCAGAAAGAAGGATCCAGAGCAAATAGATACAGGATTTTTGTACATTATGTACATTATTTATGACGTTCTAGGTGACCAACGTCTCGTCTTTCTTAAAAATACTATTTATTCCACACCATTATATAAAAGTGAAACGTTGTCTGTCTGTTTGTTTGTTTGACGAGTTTAAACGCCAAAACGGCAGAACTCATTGTGATGAAACTTTGTAAATAGGTACTGTACAATATAGAGACCAACACAGGATATTTTTTATCCCGAAAAATGTTAAGTTTCCGCGGGAAAACTGGAAAATGACGATATTACTCGCTGTAAGGAACGGAATGACATGTGTTGCCGTGGAAACTAAATAATAACAAGTCTGTCAAAAAACATCAATAGCGTTGGTGCTATCATTTTGCATTGGTTTTTAATATCCTAGAAGAACATACTCGTAGAATGTTATTTTTCGCGATAAACTGTAGTCCGCGGACGTAGTCGCGGGCGAAAGCTAGTTTTCTGCTAAATACAAGGAAAATAAATTGACTAGAGAGTGCCTTTAATATCAAAACCGAGAGATGCTATCACTGAAACGTAAAATAATTGACTTTTTCTGCAAAAATATCTCGCTTGGCAGACTTTGTGTTTATAATAATGGCTTCTTTTAAACGAATCATTTCATCCATAATGCGCTCAATACGGCCGAGAAAACTCGTCTGATATCTAATACGCTCGCTTACGCCTCCCTTGTTTCAATAACTTTTTAAATGTATCCAATCGTTCGAAGGATTTGAGAGTTTTTATATCGGTTTATCGTTATTGCACCCGAGCGAGGGTAATCGTGGCTCGGAGAGTCTCGGATCATTCGTTTGAAAATCTTTGAAGATTGGCATCGATTGTTACAGCTATAACATGAGCTTCGGTTCGCTCTTATACTTCACAACGAGTTCTTCAAACAGTACCTAATTGTAGGTACTGTCTTTGAAGATATCTGTAATTTTTGAATCAATCCTGTATTATCTGTGTAACCAAATTACGAAAAATGTATGCACCTACTCTGCTACTTAAAGCGCATTTTAGAGACTATCTTAGTCGGTAGTTCTATATATTTTAGAGACTATCTTAGTCGGTAGTTCTATATATTTTAGAGCCTATCTTAGTCGGTAGTTCTATATATTTTAGAGACTATCTTAGTCGGTAGTTCTATATATTTTAGAGACTATCTTAGTCGGTAGTTCTATATATTTTAGAGACTATCTTAGTCGGTAGTTCTATTTATTTTAGAGGCTATCTTAGTCGGTAGTTCTATACATTTTAGAGACTATCTTAGTCGGTAGTTCTATATATTTTAGAGACTATCTTAGTCGGTAGTTCTATATATTTTAGAGACTATCTTAGTCGGTAGTTCTATATATTTTAGAGACTATCTTAGTCGGTAGTTCTATATATTTTAGAGACTATCTTAGTCGGTAGTTCTATATATTTTAGAGACTATCTTAGTCGGTAGTTCTATATATTTTTATTCGACTTCACAAATGGAGACGGTTATATGTTCGAATGTATTTATGTTTCTTTTTATTCATTCTTAGAGTGATTAATACCATGTGCTTACCAAGCATAATCACTGTATGGAGGAATGAATAAAAGTAAACAGAACTACCGAATAATGGGAGTAACTGAGAAATGTTTGACACACGACAAAAATGGGAGGAAAAGTCTTTATTTATAACCCCCGACGAAAGAGAGAGGTGTTATAAGTGAAGTGTGTGTGTATCTGTGTGTCTGTGGGATCGTATCTCCCAAACGAATGGACCGATTTGGATGCGTTTTTTCTGTTTGAAAGATGATGTGATCGAGATGGTTCTTAGCTTGAGCTTAGCAAATAACAAAACAAATATAACCCCCGACTCATACTCCCATGGGGGGGGGGGGGTTATATCTGTTTATTTGTGCATGTATGATTCAATGATTTGTTTTGTTCCAGGCGGAGATCTGGTCGGTGTTCATTGCCATACTGCGCAAGAGTGTGCGCAACCTGCAGGCCTGCACCGACGTGGGGCTCATCCACCACGTGCTGCAGCGCCTGCCGCGCGCGGAGACCGTGGTCGCAGGTCTGTACACAGCCTTACATTACACGCATCAAGGAGGCTATTCAATTTTACACTTTAGGAACTACTGAATGCGGTACAATTTAGTACAGCCAACCTATTGAAGCAATGATTGCTCAACCTATTTGGCTAGCTACTATTCTCAAGCAATCTGCAGCCAAGCTCTTTTCGAAGTGTTAGCAGTAAACCAGTACTATTCTACGCTTTGAATGTTTCGAGACGATGCTAGACGATAGTTAGTTAGGTGCAACTCTTATCATTTGTAAATGTTTCTACTAGGCTAACATGATGACAAACGAGCTCGTATGCCAAACTAAATTTCACTTTATAGCGTTGTTTTGCAGTACTTTTGATACCCGTCTCTCATAACAATAATAAACAAGTTACAAAATAAAGCTACCTGCTCAGTCAACCTGCTCTGCATGCACAAGTAAGGGCGGAGTTTAATATTTCTCATCCCCTCGCATTTTTTAGAAGCCCCTATTTTACGAGGTTTCTTACGACCTTCTCGTGATTTGTGGTAGCCTGGTATATCTGGGAATTATAAGAATTTCTTGAGAAATATAGCGTCTTGGCTACATCCTTCATGTTATGAAGTCCTGGTTATTGTGAGAAAAGTTTAACCCGTTTTGAGGAGTCCTTTTCTTCGAGAATGATTTTTTTCTTTGAGGATGTATATAATTATTATTTACGTGCCTAGTTTTTGTGAAGTTTTGTACGATGCTAAAGGGATCAAAATATCATCCCTTGATGTATTTTTTTTTCTTTTAAGGGCGTCTTGCACCTTCTTATTCGTTCTAGTAGTACCTTGGTGTTCTTGGAACTTTCATTTTATCGAACCTATATCAAATGCATCCAAGCGATGATCCGTTTTTTTTTTGTCAGACTTAACCGTCGTAGTTAAAATTACCTCCTGGATCGGTCTGATCACTTGGTACGTGTGGGAATATTAAAAAATATTTGAAATTACGGTAGTCAACATTGGAATGGTTACGAATGGCAAGTTTGGAATTCCTTGAATCTGGCATCTAACTATTAATATTGTAAATGAGAAATTACGCTTCCTTTCTCATATCATTCTGTTTATTCCCACAAATATCAAGTTATCAGAAAGCTTAAGGAGGTCGCTAATGGTCGTGAGAATATATCTACTACCTGCAACCGACAACGTGCATGCAGCAAAGGCGGGGCCAACTTTTAACATCCATTAGACATTTTTTCTGTCATGTGTAATTTTCTTTTTTTGGGATACATACATCCCTGAGACATTTTGTCCTCACTTAAGCGACCTTCTTGTGCTTTCTGGTAACTTTGTCTTCCTGAGAACTTTCTGAAATATTTGAAATAAGATAGATAGATAACTCTTTATTGCACAAGAAATGAAATTGTTGATACAATAATCAAGTTTTAACATAGAACAATCGGCGGCCTTATCACTAAGCAGCGATCTGTTCCAGGCATAAGGTATTTATGGAGCGGAATAATCCGTCGTTTTTTTCTTATTTTTTTATTTTTTATTTAATTTTTCTTTTTGGGTATCTAAACAAAATAAAGCGACTGAGAGAAGTTTTCAATTACAATATGTTTGTAATTATTTATATCATGATGAGTTGTTTTTTTACCTTAGTTTAAGTATTCCCTGACACACCAGGCCACCAAAAATCAATGCAGTCGGGTAAAAATAAAGCTACCTGCTCAATCAACCTGCTCTACATCTTGTACTATTATTTATTCTGTGTCTAAATGCACAAGTAAGGGCGGGGTTTAATAATTCACATCCCCTTGCATCTTTTTACAAAACCCTCTACAAGGTTTCTTACGACCTCCTCGTGACTTGTGGTAACCTGGTATCTCTGGGAATTATAAGAGTTTCTTGAGAAATGTAGCAGCGCCTTGGCCACATCTTCCAAATAGGGAAAAAGTTGAATCCGTTTTGAAGTGTTTTTGTGTATGCTTATAATTAACCGTTTTGAAGTGTTTTTGTGTATGCTTATAATTAACCATTTTGAAGTGTTTTTGTGTATGCTTATAATTAACCGTTTTGAAGTGTTTTTGTGTATGCTTATAATTAACCATTTTGAAGTGTTTTTGTGTATGCTTATAATTAACCGTTTTGAAGTGTTTTTGTGTATGCTTATAATTAACCATTTTGAAGTGTTTTTGTGTATGCTTATAATTAACCGTTTTGAAGTGTTTTTGTGTATGCTTATAATTAACCATTTTAATAAATTTATTATAATCGCTGGGTTGAATTATGAATTACGTCCTTATTGTTTATGGGTAAAAGATATATCAAGATAATATTTTGATCCCTTTAGCATCAAATTTTGTGTCACTTATGATGCTGAAGGGATCAAAATATCATTCCTAAATGATCATCATTTGTTTTCACAAATTCTAAGGGCGTCTTGACCTTCTAGTACCTTGGTGATCTTGGGAACTTTGATTTTATCGTTTGAGCAAACGCATCAAAGCGTTTTTTTTTCTTTTTACATTGAAATAAATAAAAATAATGGAGAAAAAAATACCTCCTTATTAGGTTTGGTCACTTGTCACGCGTGAGAATCTCTAAAGTAACTTGGAAGCTGAAGGTTTTTGAGGATATGCTTTTTTCATGTTATTCTTACCATTTTCACAAACACCAAGCCACCAGTAAGCATAAGGAAGATCGGTATATGGCCGGGAAAATAAAATATACCCTGCCTGCCTATAATTTACCTGCAACCGGCGTCGTTAATTCATGCAGCAAGGGCAGGCTAACTTTTAACATTTCGCCATTTTTCTTTTATGCATAATTATTATTATCTATTCTAGGGACCTCCTTGAACTTTCTGTTAGCTTGGTCTTGCTGGGAAGTATCAGAAATATTTGAGAAATGAAAGGTCCTACAGATGGGATACATTTTTCGTGCAACATGCAACTTTCTTGAGCTTTCTGGTAGCTTGGTCTTCCAGAGAACCTTGAGAATTGGAGCATCTTTATATCTTTATATCTTTATAGAGCGGAAACTTCCCTAAGATATTTTTTCATTACTTTTCAACGACTTTATTGATGTTCCCCGTACCGGAAAAGGAATAGGTGGAATAATGGTAATTTTTATAATTATTTTATTTTGCTTATGTTTCCTTGGTTTTAGTATTCCCCGACATACCAGGCGTACAAAAATCAAAAAGAGGATGCAAGGAATATTTAGGATGCAAACAATAATTTGAAAAACTTTAAAGGGATCTCCACATTCGTGAAAAAAATGCTACTAATTCTATTTATCGGGGAAGAAAAGGGAAGGCGCGGTTCCGTCCCTTTTTTTTGGTAAAGGGCGCTTTGGTTGGGTTTGGATACTTCTTCTGATTTATAAATTCCTGGTGAAAGTTGGCAAAAATGACTACCCCTTTGATAGATACGTTTCCTACATTTTCCCATTCTTTATAAACTTTTTGTAACATAAGTTATCGTTTCAGCTAAGCTTCATTAAATTAGCAAGTGTGGGAAGCATACATTTACAAGAAATGTATTCCCAGAAACACCAAGATACCAGAACTCACTAAGAGTAACTTGTTTGAAGGATAACGTTAATTGTTAAGTGGGAATAGGAACTCACGAAATAGTTGTATTCTGTTTTAATTCCCATTGAAACCAAAATACCAGAAATCAGAAGGATGGACGTGGCAAAAACAGCCAAAGAACGAATTCTTGCTAGATAATAAGACTGCTTTATCCTATTATTCATTTTGGAAAGTCATGTATGTTCCCATGCCCGTGGGAACTCTAAAAATTGTTGTATTTAAGAGATCCCAGGTTCACCAGGATATCAGAAAGCATAAAAGGAGATAGTTTGAATGTTTATTTTTATGAGATTACTAAGTCTGAAAACGTTATCATAAAAATAACATATCTTGGTAATTTTTTCAACCTAGTATGATGATTGGCTGGTGAGATGATTTTATTATGATTCCCATAATACCAGGATGTAAGAAAGCATAATAACGTAGAAAACACCATAAGTATGGGGTAAAAAAGATGGAAATAATGAAGGCAGCCCTTCCTTCGATGCGGTTTTTAGTTAACAGCAGGCATGGGGGTGGACAAATGATCTTTCCCCCGTTTTTATCCACTTCTTACGTGTAAGAAGTGGATAAACTAATAACCTCACCACCTCCTTTTGCTTTCTAGTTATTTGGTATCACATAGAATCATAAGAAAAGTCTTTACTAAGTAATTTGAGAAAAAATGAGAGAAGTTACCATCAAAACTGAGAATTACAAGACAGAAAATACACTAGATTACTCATTTATGATGGTCTCAAATCATCAAAACAAGGCTTGATTCGATTACATTACTTCATAACTAGGTAACTTACTCAGCCTGTCAATGTTATGTTCTTTTATTTGGCTCAAATACGTTCCAGTTTTTCTTATACACAGGCATATTCGGGATTTTTTTAGTGTTTTCTCACGAAAATCTTTTGTATGCAACAGACGTTTTATAAAACTATTACGAACCTATGTCACCCTGGTTGTGATGTGAAAATATACACTAACGTGTAAACTTGTCTTTCCAACAATATAAAGGAAGGTCCCTAGGCTCTATGCTGCCCTAGTAAGCGTGAGAAGTAATTAAATCCCTGTTGGTTCTCAAATGTTTGTCTCGCTCCTTTGTGTGCAAGTTGAGCGAGAAAGGTGCTCAGGAGTTGATTTTATTTAAATTGAATGAGTATGAATGACATGGGATGTTTCGATAACTCTCAAGGAGAGTGGCTGAATCGGCATTGTCAGATACATACACCAGGTACATTTCCCCTAAACTCAATGTCAAGTATTTTATGGTAAACTAGCTGCGCCCCGCAGTTTCACCCTCGTGGATTATGATGATGGATGATGATGATGAAAAGTAGCCTGTGACGATGTGAAACCTCTTTCATAAATTCTTAATTATTTCATAATCATACCCATTTGATAGTTTGTCATTATTAATTCTAAATTCAAATAACCTGTCATTCCTAGATTGTCATCCATGCTTTGGCAGAACTCTATGGTGAGGAGTTGCGATTTTGTAAAACAAGATTTCGTAATAATATAATAATAATTGTGCACCTGCATATGTACTATGTTTTTATTATTACCTCACGCCGATTCCTGATGGTGAAATTACTTTAATTGGAAATAACATAGCAAAACTGTGGGTTCCAAGAAGTGTACCTCAAAGTTATGTCAGCTGTGAGCCTATTATCTTCCTTATGAGATAAATCTACTACCCATGGCCAAAAGGATAGCTCGCACTACGGAGTTTCTTCTGCACCTACTTAGTAGGTGCAGGTGCACAATTATTATTATATTATTACGAAATCTTGTTTTCGTTTTACAAAATCGCAACTCCTCACCATAGTGTTCGGCCAAAGCATGGATGACAATCTAGGAATGACAGGTTATTTGAATTTAGAATTAATATAGACAAACTATCAAATGGGTATGATTATGAAAGAATTAAGAATTTGTGAAAGAGGTTTCACATCGTCACGAGCCTATGTGTTAATCCAGGATATAGGCTGTCCTGGTACCAAATATCATCTAAATCCGTTTAGCCGTTTCAGCGTGAAAGATAGTAACAAAAATACACACACACACTTCTAAAGATAAAATATAGATGGCGCTAATCTGTTTTTATGCATTTTATGTCGTATTGTATGGAGTGTCAGTTCTAATGTATGGAGTTCTGCATCACGCATATGAAGTTTTCCGCTCATTAAGAGAGTAAGTAGTCAATTTTAAAACTTAGAGCTCTAATTGGCAGTGGCCTACACTTCTTTGAAATATAATATTAGGCAAAATAATAGCATGCTTACAAGTCAAAATTAACATCCTCATGGACAACGAGGAGAAAACATAAAATATTATTAATTGAACAAATAAAATAAAATTTGGTAAACTAAGGTATGCTTTGAGTTAGAAAAGGAAATTTTCCTTTCATGTGCTGGCAGAGGTTACATGTCACACACATACAGAGGTGAAATATCCTTCTGACTCTAACCGGTGCTTCGGAAATACGCCCGTTAGAGAAGAGAGCACCAAGAAACTCACGGGGTGTAATTTTTTTCCATTTTGGCCTAGACATTATTTCGTATCAACGTATTCATTGAAAAGATCAAAAAACTTTCTACACTAACATAATAAAGAGAAAAGATTTGGTTTTTGTATGTTTGTTTGTTTGTAATGGATAAAATAAAAATAAAACACTTAAAGAACCGTAGATACACATTACACACACATTATCAGCGAGTGTCGTGTGAAATGTACAGTCAGCAAGAAAATAGTAATTTTACACAAAAAAAAATTGTGAGGCCAATCGATCCTGTTTCTTATAAGGTGTGTGTGGGCCTGTATTGGACCGACTGAGGTTTGAGTACTAGAAATTACAGAAATAGTGAAATAGTTTTCCCATACATTGTGTACGAAATTACCTTAACCGTTGTAGCTACAGGAACCTTAGACCAACTAGCTTAGACCTACTACCTTAGACCTACTAGCTTAGACCTACTACCTTAGACCAACTAGCTTAGACCTACTACCTTAGACCTACTAGCTTAGACCTACTACCTTAGACCTACTACCTTAGACTTACTACCTTAGACCTACTACCTTAGACCTACTAGCTTAGACCTACTACCTTAGACCTACTACGTTAGACCTACTAGCTTAGACCTACTACCTTAGACCTACTAGCTTAGACCTACTACGTTAGACCTACTACCTTAGACCTACTACCTTAGGCCTACTACCTTAGACCTACTAGCTTAGACTCCTTAATTTATGAAGATATTTTGACCTCACAGATTTTGTTAAAAATGTTCAGTCATCGAGAAAATAGGCAATATACACAAACTTTTTTTTTTATGCCAATCGATTCATTTTCTTAAGGATCAAAAGTCTCCTTGGGGTCACTGAGGTTAGAGTACTAGAAAAGTCATACATACTTTTATACATAAACAAATTATATTAATATAAAATAATAATAATATAATGTATAGTAATATATATTATATAATAATTTAAGATTATATAGAGTAACACTTATATTAGTTTAAAATAATATAGAGTAAGATGTAATTATTGAAATACGATTAACAAACAAGTAGATGAACTACGAACAATTTAAACAAAGAAGAAAAAGTAACGTCGTCTGCAGAAAATTAAATGTCAAGATGATCAAAGCAAACAAAACTGCGCCAAGATAAAACGCCACTTTATCATCGTGGAATATATTTTATCGCAGCGCAAAATATGTAAAGCAGAGTAATACGATCACCGAAGTATTTGCCTTTTTATAAACTTTCCCCTTTTTTGAAAGCTCATTTTTTCCCTCAGGCAATATCTGTTGAACGTTGTCTGTCGCATAATGTTAAACCGTGTTGCTGACATATTAAAGTTTCTTTTTGTTTTAGATAACTTGGAATCATGCTCAGTAATTATTTAATGAGTACCACAACGTGTTTTTGTCAATTTTCCACTGTCGTTTCTTCAAATTTTTTCATCGCATCGCATCGCGTCACGTTCTGGTCACATTTAATTCACTCTTTCATATGCTCGCCCGGTACTTACCCTCTGTTGATTTCGCTGCTGTTTTTATTTCTCGCCTCACCGACCAGGAACTAGGTCAATGTGACTTTGGGGGTGAGGTGGGGGGGGGGAAGGGGCGAAATGAACAAGTGCCTAATGATGAGGTGCACGAACAATGATTTTATTACAAGACTAGCTGTACCCGCAGCTATGCCCGCGTGGTCATTTTATTTAAAAGTAGTCGATTCGTGTTATTCCAGGACCAAAAGTACCTATGAAGTACAATATACTTCATATCTTCAATATTTGTTCAGCCGTCAAATAGTTTATATCGATTTATTGGCACCTAGTCATCAGATTAAGATACTAAGTATGCCAGTTTTTAAGTCAAACCCTAAGATCCAACAGTCAAAACCGCATCGTAATGGGTCTAGTAGTTTTTACGTGATGCGCGAACATACAGACAAACAAACAGACAAAGAGAAACGATAAAAAAAAACTTGTTCAGTAGCCTATTTTAAGTACACTAGATCTTTTTTTTTTTAAATTATCTTTTTTGTACAGAATTTTTTGGTACTTACTGCTATATTATAAGTATATATAGTTACTTAAATTTCTTCAGATAACCTACTCTTTCACTTAGGTTTTCCATTCTTTATTAAGCTTGTGTATCTATTGAAATAATTAAACATACGACCTACAGAAAAAAACAATGTTGTACTTCTATTTAATTTATGGTGTCTTGGTATCCATGAGAATACAGCATCCCTTTTCTAAAGTGCCATTTCAGGAAGGATTGTTTGAACCAATGAAAGCAAACTATTTTTTTGGTCCGAAGCTTTCGTGTTTTTTTGAAAAGGTCAGGATGCTAGAACAGGTAGGCAACTTACTCTCTCCTTATGCATGCCTGGTGTTCTTGGGGATATTAATAAGCTCGTTAACACTATAACCTTAATATCTAGTCCGCTAGTACTATTATTTATTCTGTGTCCGCGATTCCTCGGGCAATCCATGGTGTCGGGTGTATCCAGGTTTTTACAAGACTGCCCAAAAAAAAGGACTGTTATGTTATTAGCATTCATATATGTTTGTATGTGAGTTTCTTTATTCCACCGTAACTTTGAAATGCCTGAACAGATTTAGACGTATGGGGTATCGTTAGAATCCTTACATCCCCTGGAGTAACACAGGATACATTTTTTTTTGAAAAAAAAAAAAAAAAAAAAAAAACAATATGGCTGCAATATGGCTCCATTTTCAACTGCAAAAAATATCTTCTAATTTTGCAATATGCAATATGCGTATCAAATTAAAGGCCTTGACAAACACATTCCAATAGTATATAATTTATTGGCATAAATTCATTTTTGGCGGCAGGCGTGTTTTTTTTAGCTTTTATTTAAGCTAGTTACTATTGCATAACCAGAGATCTCTGGATATGAATCAAGTACCTACTCTTCACAGCTTATGCTGCTCTGGTGTTGGTGAGAATATTTTATAACCCCAACCCCAGTTTTTATAAAATTCCAACTCCAAAAAGATTCCAGTTGGAGGCGCCGGGTATCGATCCCGGTACCTCTCACATGCTAAGCGAGCGCTCTACCATCTGAGCTACGCCCCCTGGTGTCTGTGACTATGAATATCTAGTACATTCTTCATAAAATGCCTTGTGGTGAGACGTTTCGAAATACCCTCAAACGTGACATTCATACTTTCACTATGACAAACTACTTTAACAAAAGTGTTTGAACGTACACTGCGCATGCCAATGCTGGTGATGTACTGCAATCATAAGATATTTTTCAACACAACAAAGCGAACAAACTGTAGGTAATTCTTTTATAAAAAAAGTATCATTCTTGTTTTTCATACCGTTTTGAAATTATAAAAATAATTTATAATTATCGTATCGACTTTGATTCATTTGATTAAAAAGTATAATACAAAAGATTGGAATCAATAGTAGATCAAAATGTTGCATCAAGTGAAAGTTATAACCTTTAAAAAGACAATTTGCATAATGTCAAGTTACAATGTTGCTTACTTTATCATTGCTTTGACAGAACCAGATCTAGATTACCATTGTATTATTCAATATATAATAAGCAGGGGGCGTAGCTCAGATGGTAGAGCGCTCGCTTAGCATGTGAGAGGTACCGGGATCGATACCCGGCGCCTCCAACTGGAATCTTTTTTTAGAATAGGTTAAAAATTTAAAGGAATTGAACAGTAATGAAAAGTGTTAAATTACTTTATCTTTTGGTAGGTATTCAAACATTCGTTTTACTAATTTACTATTGCTTACTTCTTTTACATAGTACACGTTCATTGCAAAGAGATTAGTGAGCGAAGATTTCTTGCTAAAGTCTTGAGATACTTATCAATGTCACGTACTTTTCCTATGTAAATAATCGTGTAATTTGTTATGCTAGTATCAGGGGGCGTAGCTCAGATGGTAGAGCGCTCGCTTAGCATGTGAGAGGTACCGGGATCGATACCCGGCGCCTCCAACTATTTTTTTTGTGTAGTTCTATCCATAAACTTGGAAGATTTAAAAAAGTCTTACAGGTTCCATATATCACAAAATTGACACTAAAATGTCATGATTTGCGGCGGCACGGTGTACCTTCTAAAATGGTTGAGGGGGTGATGGCTGGTACACAAGTCATACTCGTGAACGGGTGCTGCTTGTGGGGACTGGTACAGCCTGGTTTCTTATTAGTCATTTGTATTTTTATCAGTGTGATGATTGTGGGACGTCTCATTGGCACTTTTATCTTTTGTGTTTGACATTTACATGTGTTTGATATATTATAATTTCTGCCAAAAAAATTAGACTTTCTTGGTGCTCTCTTCTTTAACGTGCGTATTTCCGAAGCACCGGTAGAGTCAGAAGGGTATTTCCTTTTCCTATGCGAGATCCAACTCTGAGTCGGCACAAGAAAGGGAAATTTCCAAATCTAAGCATTCTTTGTTGATTTACCTAATTTTATTGAATTGATCTATTTTTTCATGTTTCTTTGTTCATGAGATGTTAAGTTTTGACTTGTTAGTGCTATTATTTTGCCTATTTACAATTATTTTTGTGTCTTTGACTTGTAGCCCGATGTATATATAGTTCGCCAAATCGGGCCGACAAATCGGTTGTCGTTATCGGTCAAATGGACAAACGGCCTAAGAGTTCAGGAGTTTTTGGCAACTTTACATGTTTTTCTATACATGACTTGGTCTTTACAAAATTGCGTACCCAATATGAGCTATCACATTGTTTCTCATGTACCAGGAAGCCAAAATACTCCAGGAGTTACTTTGTTAAACGACGTGGGAAATGTCAGTATATCTTCATTCAAGCTTCTTAATATTCTCAGGGTTACTAGGGACACATAATGGTATATGTAGTTGTAAAGGAACACATTGTACCTGGGTCACATCCTTCGTCCTAAAAAAGGCGATAAATCTTGATGACAAAAAAGGAACCCCTTTGTCAAAAATCAACGTCTCTAACACATGGGTTTTCTCAAGCGAATACTTTTTCTCACAGATACTAAGGCACCATAAGCATATAGGAGCTTCTTTTAAAAGTTGATCCTGCTTCCTGATTTTTAAAAGCTTTTATTTAACTTCACTTGTACTCGTATGTATGTCCTGGAATTTTGCAATCAATATACCACTAAAGCTATCGGGCTGAAATTCGGCATACTCGTTAGAGTTAGGATCTCGTGACATGACATGGCTACTGCATTTTTTTTTTGTTATTTTTTTTTTGTTATACATACCACAAATTCTTAAAAATGCTAATGTGATATTTGTGATATACAATTTGATATGAATTCAAAATATCCGTTTTCGTGACTTAAGTATTTTTCATTAGATCAAATCCACCCACAGCGTCATGGAGCCTATTCCTCATAACAAAGCGAATTGCCTGTTCAGCCTCATCTTCATAATAATAACATTTAAGCCAGAAATTTCACAGGAAACGGCCTGAAAACACACATTACCATATTGATATCGCAAATTGGTACAAAACCGTCCAAATTAAGCTGTTTAATATTCATCAGCTCACTACAGAAGTCAACATGCATGTGTAAAGGGCGGTTTACACGGTCCGACTGGACAAGCTTGGAAATATGACAATGCATAATTTTATTATGCCGGACCTAAATAGTAATAGTAGTTGATTAAACGGTTGCATAATAGGGGTTATTAAAATACTTGTGTGCGGCAAGTTTTTGAAGTGTAAACATGGAATGGCGCGGTACGGGGGTAACACGGTAACAACGACTGTTGGCATGGCGATCGTGAGGCCTGGCGAAGCGGTGAGGAGGACGAGGATTCGGATGGGAGGGAGGGGGGGGGGGGGGGGAATCCCCACTCAGTGGTGTGGTACTCACCACACTAATAATAGTATGCTGTGTGCTGCCAATCACGATAATTATCTAATTAAACAGTTTTCCAAATCTACTTTTTAGTGCTAAATAAAAACACTTCAATAGGAATTGAAACTCCGGTATTTCATTCTCGTCCGAGCGGTCTCCCGCTAAGCCAACCAGCTTAAAGAAGCTCCTATTTGCTTATGGTGCCTTAGTATCTGTGAGAAAAATTATTCGCTTGAGAAAACCCATGTGTTAGAGACGTTGTTTTTGACAAAAGGGTTCCTTTTTTGTCATCAAGATTTATCGCCTTTTTTAGGACGAATTACAGGACCCAGGTACAATGTGTTCCTTTACAACTACATATACCATTATGTGTCCCTAGTAACCCTGAGAATATTAAGAAGCTTGAATGAAGATATATTGACATTTCCCACGGCGTTTAACAAAGTAACTCCTGGAGTATTTTTAACAACCAGCTTACGGTGTTATGACTAAAAATTAGTATAGATCAAATGAAGAGTTGCTGATTCACAGTTGAACAATGAGAGGCGTGGCGCAAAACGTTGCTCGTTGTTTTAGTTTCATTTTACTAACATAAAGCTGAATGAATTCTATTCTATTATGTTTATACATCTGCCAGGCGTCCCGCGAAAGCATTTTTGTTAATAGTATCACATGAGTATTTTAATACCTAGTTGTGTGCCGTTTCATACACTACCTACACTCATGCATACACTACCTACACTCATGCATACACTACCTACACTCATGCATACACTACCTACACTCATGCAATAGGAAGGTACCTACTATTAGTAAAAAAAAACATTTGTCGTAATATTTTCTTGACTTGCTGATAATAGATAGTTCGTCATTTTCGTTGCTGTTTCCATGATGTCAGGTGGTGTCAAATTCTCATATATAAATTAACTAGCTTTCCCGCCCGCGACTTCGTCCGCGTGGATTACTGTTTATCGTGAAAAAGCATCCTATGTTATTCTAGGGTATTAAAAACCAATGCAAAAGTAGGTATAGCACCAATGCTCTTGATGTTTTTTGACAGACTGGTTATTTCGTTTCCATGGCAACCGTTCCTTACAGCGAGTAACCAACGTTTTCCAGTTTTCCCATGGAAACTTAAAAAATTCCGGGATAAAAAGTATCCTATGTTTTATTCCAGGGTATAAGCTATCTCTATTCCAAATTTCATTTAAATCCGTCCAGCCATTATCGCGTGAAAGCTCCCCAAACAAACAGACATGGTTTCACTTTTATATATTGGTATGGATAGCGACTCGCCCCGGCTTCGGACTAAATATTTCTTTATATATCTTCATATAAAATTTCGATTCTACTAGTAATTGACTAATTTGATCAAATAACAGTTATTGTGACTTAACTATAATAGTTAGATATATATAGCCTCGCGGACTTTTGTGTGTGTAATGACGAGCACTATAAACATGCTGTACATTATTTTATGTATTGTCATTAGTTATCGCAGCGCACGCCTAATAATGAATTTTATTGGAAACAGTGGGATACCTTTGGTTACATTATTGCAAATTTTGTAGGGATCTCTAATTATAGAAAAATAAATTACAGCCCATGTTACTTGCTGATAACGCAGCTTTCTATAGGTGAAAGAATTTTTAAAATCGGTTAAGTATTTTTTGAGTTTATCCATTACAAAGAAACTAACATACAAACAAATTTAATCTTTCCTTTTTATAATATTAGTGTAGAACTGTAGATATATAGCATTATTTTGTTAAGAAAATTGTGCTATAATATAAAAAAACCTTATTAGCGACGTGCGCGGATAAAGTATGCCATTATGCCACCATTTTTGAATACATCATCAGGATTTAACGATATGAGTGTAGATAAACTAGATAATAATATCCAATATAATAAATAATAAGTAAAAAAAATAATAAATAATATAGCTCTGTAGCAGGGAAACGTTTAGAAAACATGTAGGTATGTTTATAGAGCTTCAGCCCGTTCCTCTCGCTCGCATGTCTTCTCTTCTTCTAGTCTTCTTCGGTACTAAATCGGACCCAAAGCATTTAAAGCCTTGTCTGATTTTCATTGTCGTTTGGCCAAGCCATTAAATAATTAAGCTCTTTTGTAACATTTTGTCCATAACGTTGTCCTTGCGCGATAAACAAATGTTGGGACAGTGGAGTACCATTAGGTATGGACAATTAAAGTCGGGGCCTTCCTTTTTACTATGTGAAAAGTCGCGGCCTTTGGTCAAATCTTAATACATCGATAGAGGACTTCGATGTAAACAAAACACACACCAGTATCCTAAAATGTGCGTTTCTGAAATATATGACCTCAATGAAAATATATGACCTCAATGAAAATATATGACCTCAATGAAAATATATGACCTCAATGAAAATATATGACCTCAATGAAAATAATTAAGGTCTTAAAATATCTTCAATTAAGTTCTTGTACTCGTTTTAAGTCACAATTAACGTTGAAAGTTGCTTTCAAAATGATGCGATTATTATCATCATTTCAAAATCAGATTCAAGAGAGATTCAAAATCAGGATGTAAATTTCACATAATACGTTTCGAAAATTTAATAACCACGATGACTATCCCCACTAATATATAAAATCCCCACTAATATATAAAAGTGAAACATTGTCGCTTCTTTGTTTATTAGGGGCGTTTTCACGTCAAAATGGCTGGACTGATTTTGATGAACGTTTGTCTGTGTATACTGTGTACAACAGAGACCAATATGTAGGGTACTTTTTATCTCGGAAAAGGAAAATTGCCACGGGAAAACGGGAAAATCTCGATTACTCGCTTTCAATCCAAAACAGCCATGATTAAGTTTTAATTAAATATAGGTAGGTAGGTACTCTAGGCTCAGTACAATAACTAGGATACATTTATCCCGGAAAATTAAAAGTTCACACGGGAAATAGGGAAAATGTTGGATCTTTGGTTTTACTCGCTTTCACATCAAAACTGCTGAATCGATTAATATACAGTTTAAAAATGGAATACTTTAAGTCCCGCAAAAAAGAAAAATCCCTCGGGAAAATCGTATCTGATGAAATTTTGATCATTCAGGTTACTGTACTGTTTGTTTGTTTGTCGTATGAGGTAGTGGTGGCCTCTGGTGTCAGAGTTTGTCAGGCCGCCCGAGGGCCTCTGACATGGCATAACGACTGCTTTTAATCTATAACAAAGCATATTTTTTTTGTCTTTTCTGCTGTAGGTACTTAAAATACAGAGCTATATTACGGAAAAAGAAAAAAAAATGCGAAAAATCTGGAAGTTTTTGGTATATTGGTTGTACTCGTTAACACATGAAAACATATTGCAGTAACATATTATAGGATACTTTTTGTTATTGAATACGCGGACAAAGCCGCGGTGCACAGCTAGTATTCAATAAAAATTAAAAAACACCACGGAAAAATATTTCATAAAATTCAATGAGCTTTATCAAAAACAATTTAAAAAAAAATAGTTTTTTTAAATTATTTGTGAAAGTTAAAAACTACCTAAATTAAAAAGTCAGATTGATAATTAAAACGTTTCCTATTTTTATTTTACTTTTCCAACTTTATTAAGTTCCCCAATAAATATCAAAAGCTGGGATGCTTCATATTAAAACAATCTAATAACCTAGGAGGATACATACTATGGAGCGCGTTTACTCGGGTGCGAACAGTAGGCACAGGTCAGAACATCGTCGCTACTAACCGGCAAGCGCGAACAGTCCTCGATCTACATTCGAGCGGAGTGTGTCAGTTCGAAATATTTTCGATTTTTGCCGAAAAGATGGTGAAAAGTTAAAACTTGTCTAAACGAAACTAAAATCTAACTTTACATTTCACAGGTAAGTTAGTTTTACATACTTTTAGAAGGATTTAATATTAAGTTATAGCGGGGGTGAGGATCGCGCGGGAGGTGCGGTTGCGTGTCGCGTCTCACTGCCCCGCCCGCCGCTTCGCCCGTGGCGCATCGAGTAGTGATGTGCGCGTTGTCTAAATTATGGCGTGGCATTTATACGGTCAAGCGAGGTCAAAGTTAAAAATTATTCTGATGCTCTAAAATGTTGATGTTGAGGTTTTTGTGTGAGTAGCTTAATGTTAGTTATGTTATATAAATAGAGTAAAAAAACTGTATATAGACATTTCTTTCTCTGATAACAAATAAAATGTTTTTATTTGATTCTGTTTTAACTACATATAACCCTAATATTATAACATCACACCAATAATATTCCTTTAAGTGATCTTAAGGGAGTAATACCCTGAAACAATCTCGCTCGCGAAAATATAACTACAAGATATAAAGTGACTGATTATACTTAAGAATAATATAACGAACATATTATCGTATCTTGAGATTAATATTTTAAACATCCTCACACATCTGCTCTCTATACCCATCTTTTTAAACAAGAACCGTGCAATAATCACCTAGTAGGTACATTTGTTGAGGGCAGTCATAAAAAATATGTAGAAATACGGGTTAATCTAACGTAAAGGAAACTAAAAGACTGTTGGTTTTTTTTTCAATCTAAAAATATAATCAAATGACTATATTTATTATTTAGTTTGTTTTTTTTCATTCACTATTTTGCTGTATTACTAGCTGCATCCCGTTGTATCGACCGCGACGAAAAATAATGACGATGGAGAAACGAAGCTAATGCTCTTCCTCATGTTTTCAGATATATTTATACCAAATTTTATCAAGATCGGCTCAGTCATTTTGTCGTGAAAAGGTAACAAGCAGAGGTACCTCGCTGTCTGCTTGTGCAGAGAGAGTAACTTTCGAATTTATAATATTATTATTACTAAAGGAAACTGTGAGGTTTTTGTATTTCTATAAGCCAGTAATAGGCAGGCGCCGTGCCCGTCAAATCCGCGTCGTGACGTGTCGCCCTCTATTATGACATATGCGCGAGTGCTTGCAGGCATCCCTACTCGTTATCTATACATTGATGTACGTAGCTATAGCACAATTGCCTACGATTCGCACCGAGGCGGGCGCGGCTATAGCCGCGGTCTATACTTTAGTAATATTTGGTCTGAGCTAATAACGCTCCTTCCACTTCTGTAGTCCGCGTTTAATATATCTTTGCGGAATTCCGTTAGTCTTTTACGCACTTTAATTTGATGCAAGACTGGTACATTGGCTTGCATTAAGTAGAGACTGAAGGGTGGAGAGCCGACAGCAACCTTAATGAAAAAAAAAAAACTCGGATCTTCTTTTGTAGCCACCACGTTCAAAGAAATTAGATTTTGTTATCTATCCAATAGCAATACTCAAGAGATGTTAAGGAAAAAAAAACAGGCGTGCCTTACAGCATTCGCATATGATAATATCCGTAGAAGAACGAAATCGCGCTTTGTATTTGTTGTGTCATTTAAAGTATTGCAATGTTTACTTTCAACTTCCTTTATTTTACCCTTCACATTTCACATAAAAAGACCGCTGCCTCCTGTTCTATCAAAATCAACTCTTTGCGGATTTTGCTACCTTAGTGCGGTATGAACGATCAGGTCACAGAATTTGGTTAGAAAAATCAAATAAATTAATTATACCATGTTTATAAGTGTGTTGATATAAACATGGTATAATTAATTTACTTGGTGTATAATGTATTATGTAGCAGTCTGCAATAGTACATTATGATACAAGTGTGTTATGTTGTTCATTACGCTCGAGGCGGTATTATTAGCGCGAGCCGCATGCGAGCGCGATAAGGGAGCTATGAGAAAAAGGAAAATACAGACTTAAGAAAATATGAACTTTTAATTATTGAAACAATTAGTGAAAGTACAATTCTCAAAATGATACCGAACAGTTTTTCTCTCTAGTTTTCGGTGCCAACAGGCTATCACTCACGTTTCGTGCCTCGATTATTATTACCGGCGGGGTCAAATCTACGTATTGCTCATCTTACCTACGTGAAGTCGACATTTTTGATATTAATTAACGACACAACGAAAACAAATATTTATGGAAAATGGCGCACTGGTTTTGTATTCCCGCGCGCCGCGCTGGCGATGCGGGCGCAGGTGTACATAAAGTCGCTGGCAAAACCGCTATACAGACTGTATAAAAATATAATAAACACAATAATGTTTGAATACGCAAATTAATAAGTATTCAGCAAAGTTAATTCGCGCAAATTAAGGTGTATTGAAAAATATAGTTTTTAATGAAATTATGATAATTTTGATGATTGATCTGTCATAAATGTAACCTTAAATGGGTTTTAAATATTCATAAAAATATTCTTTGTTTTCAGGCATAAAAACTCTAAGCGGAGATTGAAAAAAAATATGTAAACTAGTGCTTTGTGCACTGTGGTAATGTAAAGTAAAAACATGTAAACTAGTGCTTTGTGCACTGTGGTAATGTAAAGTAAAAACATGTAAACTAGTGCTTTGTGCACTGTGGTAATGTAAAGTAAAAACATGTAAACTAGTGCTTTGTGCACTGTGGTAATGTAAAGTAGAAACATGTAAACTAGTGATTTGTGCACTGTGGTAATGTAAAGTAGAAACATGTAAACTAGTGCTTTGTGCACTGTGGTAATGTAAAGTAAAAACATGTAAACTAGTGCTTTGTGCACTGTGGTAATGTAAAGTAAAAACATGTAAACTAGTGCTTTGTGCACTGTGGTAATGTAAAGTAAAAACATGTAAACTAGTACTTTGTGCACTGTGGTAATGTAAAGTAAAAACATGTAAACTAGTGCTTTGTGCACTGTGGTAATGTAAAGTAAAAACATGTAAACTAGTGCTTCGTGCACTGTGGTAATGTAAAGTAAAAACATGTAAACTAGTGCTTTGTGCACTGTGGTAATGTAAAGTAAAAACATGTAAACTAGTGCTTTGTGCACTAGTGTGGTAATGTAAAGTAAAAACATGTAAACTAGTGCTTTGTGCACTAGTGTGGTAATGTAAAGTAAAAACACTAGTGTGTAATAAGCTGAATTATTATGCAAATCACTTTACAAGCAAGTGTGTTGAAATAACTACTACCGTTCACTGCTACGAGCGTACTGCCGCTGCCTTTTGGTTCTACGTTTCTCACACCTCCTGCCATCGTTAGTGTTCTCGGTTTTAAACATTATTTGGGCGTGTTTATGTCGAGAGTGAATATTCGCGTGACATCGTCGCTTCCGTTCATAGAAGATCGTAGTCAAACTTGCCTAGTCAGACGTTAAAAGCGCATCAAAATAAGATCATCAATTATGATTTCAAATTGGAGTGCTATTTCTAACCTGTCATTATTTACTTCCACTATAAAAATCCTTTGAAAATAAAACAATTTAACGAAACGAGTAGAGACGAACGCAAAATGAAACAAAATAAATGTTCAATGAATATTCAAACACACTACAGAAGTTGGCGTAAAATACAGGAATCTTATTACTGCTTTGTAAAAAACAATGCAAACAAGCGTTAAGAAAAAGTAGCAGCCGGGTGCCAGGTACGGGTACTGTACAGTATCTGGTGGGAATAATGGCACCACTAATATGCAAAATTTTATAGAGTTAAGTCAGGAGGCTATAAAATTTTAATGCGAGAAGGCTTGTTGTGCTCGACTTTTCGTTCTTGCTCTAGGTAGTTCCGAAGGTAATTAATTAGTTAATGGATCAATTCGAAAAATCATTTAGCTGCTTGATAAGTAACCGTAGTTTTTTATGGCTGGCATGAATGAAGGGATCTCACCGGATCCTAAAAATGATTGCGAAGCCACTATGTAAATCTTCCATTGAATATGTCACATTAATTTTCCCCTACACTGTATGTGCTCTACGCCCGCGACCCCACCGCGCAAAGCGATGCTTCCATATTTATGTACTCCTGGTACCTCAGGCGGAATAATTTACATGATTGCCGTCACACGCTTTGAACGACGCTTCCTTTTTATAAATGACGTTAGAAAAATGAGCGGTAAAAATGTTGCAGTGTTGGAAATTATGGAGGTTTGAGGCATCTGTCGGATAATATTCCACAGAAATGACTTTGTTTTACATAAATGATAGCGAGGCATTAATTTAATGTTGTTTGAAGGTTTGTCATGTATCGAGCAACACTGCTCCTCCTCCTATATTTCGCACAAATTATAACTTTGACTGGTCCTACAACTTTTCGAAGAACTGTTCCCTGAAGAAAACTTATTTTATCAGATACTTATCAGTCGAAATATACGAGTAGTTCCAAACATTAATTGCACCTAATTGCTAAAACTTTGTCGTACATCGGCATTGTAATTACAGAAAACTGATAACAACCAATCAGTACCAAAATACCGAAATCAATTAATAATTTCCAAACTATCTAGGCCCAGAGGTCTTATATAGGTATTATGTATGTATTTGGTGAGATCGAAGACTTAATCTAAATTAGTAGAACGGTCGGCCGCCCCAAAAGCCTTCGTAAGCCCACCCCTTAATTGAGTTCTAAGAAAAACTTACTGGCAATATGGCAGAAGTTTCCCAATAAAATGTAGTTTATGTCGAGTAATATAATATTATTGATACGTGTGGTCACATACTATTATTCATTATGGAATTTGACAGATTTAGTAACATTTAAATCTCCGCCCATTGATAAGGAGATAAAATGTGTCCCCATCATTTCAGGGACTAATTAAACGTTAGGCTATTAAATAGTTGTTTTTTGTAAGTTTCAGCGATAAACGAAGTGGGGACGGTGATTTGGTATGTGTATGATGTGTAACATCTTTCCACTCGCTTTTCTGAAAGTTTTGAGAATGATTTCGTGAATAGTGTAACATGTGTAACAGTAAGCAGCGCTTGCGGTGCTAGAGTTAAGATAAAACAGAGCCCAGCGATGATAAAACAGAGCTTCAGGTTTCCTAATAGAGTTATCCACACCAATATAAAAAAGTGAAACGTTGTATGTCTGTTTTTTAGAGCATTGGTATTATACTTTTGTATTGGTTTTTAATATCTTTGAAGAACATAGCAGGTTTTTTCGTGATAAACTGAGTCTGCGCGAACGAAGTCACGGGCGAAAGCTAGTAGTTTATTAAAAGTAATTTCGCTTTCGCTAAAGAACTCCAGACAATTTTTGAAGGCTTTCGCAAACTACAAACTGCTCACTCTTCCTGACTATTTATTTTATGTGGTGGTCGAAGCAGTCTTCCTCATCTCTTCCCTCCAATGCGCCTTTTTTCGACGTCTTTTTTTGATGACTGGCAATCGATCATTTTCTTTTGCACTATATGTTTTCACCTTTTCTTGGGGCTGCCTCTAGATCTTCGACCGAGAACAGAATGCTGTAGTGCTAAGTTCAGATGGCTTCATTCATGTTCATACCATAGCAGCGACGGAGCGTACTTCGAAAAGATAAAAAGTAAAATAAATTTCCTATACCCTTCCTCATGATGTACGTTATTTCTTTGTCAAATTTCATCCAGATCGGTTCAGTCGTTTCGTCGTGAAAAGGTAAAATATAGAGAACAGAGTTACTGATTTATAGTTAATACTATAAATCAGTAACTAATGTTATATCTTCGTTTGACCACGGAACAGTAGAAGACGTTAACCATCTACTGATGGAATGTGTCCGGAACAAAAGTCAGAGAGATTGATTAGTGCTTAAACTAAATCTAAGTCAATTTGTTAAGACAGTCTCCAATATTTAAGGGTTTTTCCATAAATATGCTGGGTCAACCAATAATCTGATAATGAAACTTAACCTACGTATATGTTTTTGAGATCTTTATCTCTCCGTGATTAAGACAAAAACCGAAATACATTCGATACATTTTCCTTTTTGAAGACTTACGTCAAAACTTTTGAAGACTTACGTCATTTAGTTCCGAGATAAATTGTATGTTCAACCTTGTTACGCAGGCATCTCAGTGCTTATTGCGGATAGCGGGTGGCAGAGTGTAGAGCAGCTGGGGAGGGATGGGGGGAGGGGCAGTGAGAATATGTATTAATGGAGCCTGGCTTTATGGGGATTTCTATACACATTTTAGCAGAACCTGCATCTGAAGCTTCTTGATACGAGTATGTTTAAGCATCATTGAATCTTCGTTGCGTGATTTAAAGTCCGTGCTCTCTGGTTGATCACACACGGAGCACGTAGGTACATTTAGTATCCTTGAAGACGCCCTGGATGTAGACCAGGACCAGGATGATGCAGGGCTAATTAATCTGAGTCACTAATGAAGTGCACCGCTAATTTACCAACCAAATTGTCGCGGGTTGGTTAGTGTTTGGTCAGTTGATTGGAGCGGATATTTTGATGTTAATTAATTGATATACGTGTACTGTGACACCGGGAATATCATTTAATGTATCGTTAATCATCAAATGGAGATAATAATTCAGTATGTACATAGTTTGCTGTGTTTGGGAGTATCTCTATGGCAGATATTCAACCGTCAGAAGAAGTAGTATCAAATGTTATAGTGTTGTAGTTTGAATGGCTATGTATGTATCCAGCGAAATTACTGCACATTATATGGGAGTAAAAACCAATGTTTCAAGGTGACGAGAGCAGTACAGGGCCTCGATTTACTTTGTCATCCAATGTTGCGAGTGGCATTTCAGCTGTTATGGGAAGGCGAGGCGCTTACCATCAATGCAATTATCTGCTTGTCTTCTCACCCAGTTCTATAAAAAACTATCAATATATAGTTGTTTGTTGTGTAAACTTTACGAGAACGCAGCCTTGACAGAGCTTCGTGAATCGTTTTTGTGTAAACTTTACGAGAACGCAGCCTTGACAGAGCTTCGTGTATCGTTTTTAGGTCAATCTTAAAATTATGCTAATGTCTGAAATGTGCTCTTTGTTGCAGATCTGCTGATTGAAATGCTGGGCGTGCTGGCCAGCTACAGCGTCACAGTCAAAGAGCTCAAGCAGCTCTTCAACGCCATGAAGTCGGTCAACGGGAAATGGGTAATCTTCTTTCATACTTTAATTATCTTGGGACGAAATGCAGGAAGAGAATTGAAGAGAATCAAAAAGAACTTAAGCACTGATGGGGTAGGTGATTTCAGTAACGCTTGCGTCTAACAACTACTTATAAGCGGGTTCTAAAGTGAGACCAATTTAGATAAATGTGGTCGTTTGCCCTCCAGCCAAATGAAACGACGACCTGCGCAAAGAAGCTGGGTAGCAATTACATAAGAAGAGAGTTATAAGCTAAAACTGCATTTACAGTCGTAGTTCATTCAACTTTATGGTCCCAGAATAAATATTTACCATCGACATGAAGCTCAAACACAAACCACTTTTAAAGCTTCCGTAGGCATCGAGCCGTCTCTCGCTTTCATTTGGATCGGTCGGCTTCTCGCCTCGAGTGGCCAGATGCCTTTCTGATTGCATTCGCTTTGTTTACTTGAGAACTCGCTACTTTTCTACTTGTAGATAACGTAAATAGATAATATATACTACTATTCAATACAGTGTTTTTTTCGAAGTGCAGGAATTGGAAACAAGGGCTGGACTGGATCACCTTTAACAACTACTTCCTACAAAAAGAGTGAAGTTTCTCAAACAAACGACCTATAATAATAGTCCATCACACCTAAAGAGTAAAAAAATACATTTCTCTACTGCTAAGATTTTATAACCTCTACCTATTTATTGGTTCATAAATTAAATTCGAATTTCGAGCTGTCATGCCGAAAACACCTCTAAAAACCATTGTTTGTTCTCCCAAAACGACCGAAACACGACGCCCCCGCAAAACCGTCTAATTCTACCAGGGCAACATAAACTACAAGGAGATAGCGTGCAACGCGAACAAATGTAAAACAACGGGGAAGCCAGCTGTTACGGGAAGCGCATTCACATCGCTTTTCAAATTTGCATCGTTCTTTCTTCCTTTTACTAAATAAAATAAAGATAGTTGAAACTAAGTAAAACTTCCTTATTTTACTTAAACTCATTTTCACGGGAAATACCATGTTAAGAAAGAATAACCTTCTATCTATCACAGCCGTTGTTTCAGTATTAAGTTAAATAAGTCAGAGTTATATATTAGCTGTTATTAATTCTTGTTTTATAAAATGTAGACAGTGTACGCCTTGTTTGGGTGTTTGCATAGCCAACATAGCCCAACACAAATACACCATGTTCGTATGAGCAGTATCCAAAGTCCAAACTAAGTTGAACCTCGTGACTTTTGGAGCTGTTTTCTTATTTAACTGTGGTAAATAAGTACCAGCTAGTAGCAGTAGAGCGGCGGAACGGCAATTAGCTAGCGTTTGAATGTTTACTTTGTGTTTATGCGCGCCTGGTAATTGAGGTTGTCCTTTTTGAACAGAATTGGGTCTTTGAGCTAGGTAGCGTTTTCACAGTTAGTTTCAAAACTTTCAAATTGCTTGTTAGTTTTGCATGTTGTTTTTTTTACGGCTAAATGACGAGATGAACAGGTTGCTTGTCTAATAGTTACTGTTACTCCTGTCCATAATATTTGCACTGTTTTTTTTTTAGATTCCAAATAACTGTTTACGGTTATAATAATATGCATACCAAGTTGGTAACCGACATAGCTCACAGAATTAGCAAGCTGAAGTAAGTGGCATTGGGCTGGTCATATTTGTCGTAGAACTGATAACCGTTGGAGTGACTCCCTATATTACACGGCCAATATTACGCTACCAAATAATGTACAGCCAATAATACGCGACCAGTATTACGTGGATTGGCGTCGTAATATTTGGTTGCGTATTATTGGCCGTGTAATATCACCCCGTGCTGATTTTGTACAGGCGATAATACACAGCCAGGATTACGAATCCAAAATATGTACATGTAATAACAGGGTGTGCATTATTGGCTGTGTAATACGGGCCGAACACTTTTTGTACGGGTGATAATGTACAGCCAATATTACGCGTACATCACAGATTAAAATATAGAAATTACAGTCAAAGCCTCGTTTGCACGTTCCAGTTTCCTTTTACCACAGATTATGAATCGCGATTGCTCCAGCGCTGCGGGAAGTGCTGCCCCTCCGCTCTTGCGTAACAAAGCACAGGTACCGACGCTCGACTCCGCAGCTTCGGCTTTTTGGTCGCCTTCGGCGACCAGCCTCCGCCGCTCCAGCTCACCCTGGTACCTGCACTTTGTTACAGCGGACGAGAGCTGCACTCCCTCCACGCCTCCGGCTTTTTAAAAACACTCTAGTGTAGGGCAGACAAGACCACGTGGAGTCGGGGTTTGCCGATTCGGTTCTGTGACAGTTTTTTTCATCTTGACACTCGCCTACACAAACGAGGCATCAAGGAGTGATTCTAGCTTTGTCTATGGTTGGCTTCATATTGTTGGCCGTGTAATATTGGTCGTATAAAATCGGCACGGGCTGATATTACGTATCCAGTTCTACACGTAATATTGGTCGCGTAATACTGGCCGTGCATTACCCGGACTGCGCGCAGATCTACGCAATGTAACTGGCAGTCTTTGGAAGAGAAGAGCCGAAGATCGAACTCAGTGGCGCGCCTTGGGAGAGGCCTATGTCCAGCAGTGGGCTAATATGTAGGTTGTTGATGATGATGATGATGATGATGATGATGATACTAAGTTGCCCTTTTCTTCCAGCCCCGGCATTCAGCGAAGCTGCTAAACGTCTTACGTCAGATGCCACACCGGAACGGACCTGACGTCTTCTTCAGCTTTCCGGGAAGAAAAGGATCGGTGAGTGCATACTACATCCTGTTCAGTTGTTCTATCCTGGTATAGACCACAAGCAAATGGAGGAGAGAGAAGGCACTTATGAGTCAACACACAATAAGAAGAGTAAGTTTGATGCTTACTTGCTTCGCACTTGGTCAAGCATGGTTGGCGGGTAACCGAACCACTTTAATATGAAAAAAATGGGGATGTATCTATCAATGCAGATCATTCAGTTCAGGTTCAGTTTTTTCAAACCACGAGGTTCCGACGATCATTAAATTGAAAATTTGGATAGCTTTTCGTTAATTATCAAATTTTATTTGTCGTGAATGTTTATGGGCATATTTTCGAATATTCACTAAACGGTTTCCAAGTTGCTGATTCTCTCTTATATCGTTTTGAAACTGTGCGATTTTCTTCGAAAGTTTTGTTTTTCTGTATTGATAGCGGTTGGCTTTGGAGCGCTGCCAATTAAACGTATTGATTAATTGGGGACTGCAGTGCGGGGCTGAGCTTCACCACCTACCTCTCCTGCTGTCCTGGTAGATTGTGTTTATCTGTTTTACTTCAATAAATCTTCTCGATTAAACATGTTCGTTCATCTTCACACTTTTTGACCTTATTTAATCGGCAGATAGAGATACGATTCTATAATTACTCGTATAATTCGAACAGCGAAAAAATGGATCACCATACCAGCGTTTTTGTTAGCTATAAATCTGGGAGTTCTCAGTCGAAAGTGAACAGATGTCCAGGCAAGAAAGATCTACCGTCCACCGCGCCCTCACTTCACCACCATCAGGGGAGACTGTGGTAAAATGCGAGCCTATTCAGCAATCTATATCTAACTGTCATCTATCTATACTTATATATCTATAAAACAGTCCCGTTACATACTAACAGACAACGCAGTCTAAAGCAGTGGACCTAGAGATTTGAAGTTTGGAGGAAATATCCTTGAATATCCTCTAGAGGTGCACATATAGAGGTGTATCCTCTAGAGGAAGGGATTTATGGAATTTTCAGCCCTAAAAAAAGGGGATGAACGGGTGTGGAAAAGTTTGGACGCGGGTAAAGCCGCGGGGCGCAGCTAGTAATAAAAAAACAATAAGTTACAAAAAGCCAGTAAAAGGAAAATAATTCAAAAAAAATGGTAGCGTAGACTAGTGAGCTACTGTACAAGAATATCGTCTGTACGTCTGTTTATTGTACAAGAATATCGTCTGTACGTCTGTTTATTGTACAAGAATATCGTCTGTACGTCTGTTTATTGTACAAGAATATCGTCTGTACGTCTGTTTATTGTACAAGAATATCGTCTGTACGTCTGTTTATTGTACAAGAATATCGTCTGTACGTCTGTTTATTGTACAAGAATATCGTCTGTACGTCTGTTTATTGTACAAGAATATCTTCTGTACGTCTGTTTATTGTACAAGAATATCGTCTGTACGTCTGTTTATTGGACAAGAATATCGTCTGTACGTCTGTTTATTGGTCGCGCATCACGTGAAAACTACTAGGCCCAATAAAAATGTGGTTTTGCTGTTGGATAGCTCACATATTGACTTAAAATCTGGTATACTTTGTATCTGAATCCAACTGCAACTGACTCTATCAAAATTGACACTTAGAGCCCAATATTACATACTAGCTGTACCCGCGGCTTCGCACGCGTGGTCATTTCTCTAGGTTAAAAGTACTAAGTCAAACTCTAAGCTATCCAACAGTTAAAACCGCAATTGTTCCTTTTACGTTATGCGCGAAAAAGCATACGGACAAACAAACAAACAAACAACAGTCACGGTTAAAAAAATGGTATATTCTTGTCTGTAGCTTATTTTAAGTTAGGGTACTTACCATGTTTTTAAATTATCTTCTTTGTACAGACTTTTTCGTTCCTATTGCTTTATTATAATAACTAGTTTTCCCGCCCACGACTTCATCCGCGCGGACTACTGTTTGTCGCGAAAACAAACATCCTATGTTCTTCTAGGATATTAAAAACCAATGCAAAAGTAAATACAGTACCACTCTTATTTTTTTTTATATACTTGTTATTTCGTTTCCATGGCAACCGTTTCTTACAGCGAGTAATAAAAAAACACCGGCTTTTCCAGTTTTGCCGTGAGAACTTTCAATTTTCCGGAATAAAAAGTTTTGTTTTATTTCAGGGTATAAGCTATCTCCATTCCAAGTTTCATCAAAGTCCGTCCAGCCGTTATCGCGTGAAAGCTCCCCAAACAAACAAACAAACAAGCAGACAACGTTTCACTTTTATATACTGGTATGCATTGTAAAAAATAAAACTGCCAATGAAACCACGTTATAATTTTCAAATACCTCTCCTACGAGACGGTACTCGATAGGGAAGAATTATTTTTATGTCAACTTCACTTATCATGCATTAAAAAAACACTTTATGATATACTTATGTAGCGGATATAAATACCTATACATTGGCAAATTTCAACCTTGTAGTGTTAGTAGAATATCTGTGACATACAGACGTACAGACGGACGTGACGATACGGACGGACATGACGAAACTATATGTGTTCCTTGTTTGACTACTGAACTCAAAAAAGCTTTTGGAGGCGCCGGGTATCGATCCCGGTACCTCTCACATGCTAAGCGAGCGCTCTACCATCTGAGCTACGCCCCCGGTTGCTATCATTGACAAATCACACTATACACGATAGTGAAGGCACGAGGCAATAAATCAAGTAATCAAGGTTTTGGGAGAAACTAGTACCACTGCCAACCGAGTTCAGGCATGGGTAGTGAGGACGCCCTCGAGCCTCAGGGCTGATGAAACAACGATTACAAGAAATCTTTCTCTCTGGAACCCCTTCAAAATTAACGCATTATAAGTGTTTGAGAGCTAAACTTAGGAACAGTGAAAATATAACTTGTATTATGACTGTGCTCTTTTCATTAAGTAATGTGAAATGCTAACTTTTTTCAAAAAAAGGGTAAGTTGGAGGCGCCGGGTATCGATCCCGGTACCTCTCACATGCTAAGCGAGCGCTCTACCATCTGAGCTACGCCCCCCAATATATTGCTGGCTAAAAAAAACAACCAAAACCCGCGTAAATACTTATTTACATAACAAAACTCAAGGTGCAAGGTTGCGTAATGACCGGTTAAACACGTATGCCTTTCCCTTTCACCAATTTTGCTGAGCAGTCGGTTAGTTGCTCTACTTTTCATTGTTTAAACTAGTATTGAGATCGATTTCGTACTTTATACGTACGTGACATTGATAATGAATTATTGTATTGCAGAGATAAATAAATGATACTGGTGCTCACTTTATCAAAGGGGATTAATTTTGCAGGCGCAATTCATTTTATCCATGCCATTCGTGTATGTATAATAAAAATATTTAGTAGAACATTTTGTACACTGTGGTTATTGCAGTATCTGGACTATCGAAAATGACAACATGTTTAGTATCTTAACAGAATGATTTACTACAGCAGTAATTCTAATTAATAATATCAACTGATAAGAAGGAATTATTCAGGACGATCACTTTACTGATGTGACGATATTATGCGTCTTACTCTAAGATATTCCAAAATTCGATAGAAACAAGAAGGATAACAGCACAAATAAAAATAAAATATAACCTCCGACCCCCCCCCTCCCCCCCTCCCCAATTATAGCTAAGAACCACCTCAATCATATCAGATTTCAAACATAAAAAAACGCAACAAAATCTGTCCATTTGTATGGGAGCGATGCCACCGACAGACACACACACACACACACACACACACACAAACATACACACTCTAAAATTATAACACCCCTCTCTTATCGCATCTGGGGTTAAAAACAATAAACAATACACCATCATAAACCCCCCATTTCTACTCCCCCAATGACCGACATCGCCGCTCTGCAGTCCATATCAACACCTGTACCTTTTTCCGAACGTACAATATTTCACTTTAAATGAAGAGAAACGATGCCCCATTACCAACTGTTTTATTTATAAACAGTGGCCACTTTTCAAAGAGACCCAGATGTTGGTTGATTTGTTCTTATTGTACGTTTCGCCCACAATTTGTTTCGGAACGAAGCGCCAGCAGTAAAGAATTTAGGTCAAGGAACGCTGGTGTTTGGAAATTGCAATTGCTAGGAGTGGCACTTACCACGTCACTTTTCCCAAAATAACCCTATCCTGAAATGTCCTTTTCAAAAAAATTACCCTTTCCCAAAATGACCATTTCGCAAAATGACCCGTTCCCGAAATGATTCTCTAACTACAATATGCGCATCTTCAAGCTTAGAGTGAATAAGTATCTTGTAGATGTGCGTGTTCCACCCTCGCCCTCGGGCAGTTGTCGCTAACTCTCGGCCAACATTGAGGTAAAGTATTTAGTGTAGGTACTCGTATAAAGCGGTTTTACTGTAGCTCGACCTACTTCTCTGACGGTTATCAATACACATATTTTGTTTCCAGTAGTAAAAAAACGATCGACGCCTTTTCAATCAGTTGTTTTTAATCCCCGATCTCGAAAAGAGATGGTGTTAGGAGTTTTGTGTGTGTGTATGTATGTATGTAACCGTATGTCTACGAATGGACCGATTTGAATGCGGGTTTATTCTGTTTGAAAGCTGCCGTAATGAAATAAATACGAATGAAATATGTTAAAGCGAAAGTTCAAGATTACGTCCGGCAGTAGACAAGCACTATGCTGATTATGTGTGTGAGGTGTTGTAGTAAGTAGTACTTCAAACAAGCGTGTCTAAGTCTAAGAGGTGTGTTTTTTATTTTTTACACATTTTCCTATAGTAAAAGTTTAATTAGTCCAATTTATTGCAGAACGTTAGCTAATCACCCAATCATCATTCCCTGAATACAAATCTGACCTCCGACCGCGTTTTTATTAAAACAGAAACCTCGGCGGCCATATTTAAGGAGTATTAATGAAATAATCTCAGTGATGGCAAATAAATGTAAACAGTAAGCGAACTATAGAAAACGGGTTTATGGTATTTTCTGTTAGGTCCATAAAGACCAGGATGTATAAACACGTTAAATGTAGGTACACGATTATAATCACCTGAAACCATGAAATGATTCAATGCAACATCATCAAAACAAAAACAATTTCACTTGTTTGTTTATATTAATTTAGCAACAAACAACCGCCTTGCTTTGCTCAATCAATTTTGGCCTGCTGTTTTAATCAGGTTTTAATTTGGAATCCTATAAGTAACGAAATGTGTAGAATCATTCTAAGTTGATTTGGCTGTTGCTTAACCTGCTACGAATTCTGCTACCAGTAACAATAGTCAATGATCAGTGTATAGATTATTCGGCAGTCAGAGCTTGGGCATTATATGACTTACTGCTCTTATAAATACTGTGATAACGGCACGGCCGAGATTTCAGCTCTGAATGTATTTTATAAGAATTTTTTGCGCTCGCGTTTTAATTATTGAGTCGTTTCGGTTATTTATGGATGTTTCTGCGATTAATTAATGGAATGAACTTCCGGTTGGGGGATGGATGTATTTGCATAGAAAGGAACGCTATAGGTAAAGCCACATAATTACTTATATCACTAAATAAAGTTAAACATTTACAGGAAGACGACTTACTTAAAATATCTGGTTAAAAGTTTGAAGAATGTTTTTGTTGTGAAATTCTTAGTACTAGCTCCTTTTCCTGTAAGAGATTCAACTGTTAAATAAGTCGGCACATGAAAGGAAAATTTCCTTTTCAAACTCAAAGTAGGTATAGTTATTTTATCTAATTTACGAATTTATTGATTTAGTACTACGGCGTTTTTTAGTCTCAGCTTAACTATCACCCGGTTCAAGCAGGAAACCTATCACCCAACCCCTAAAATCTAAACCTCTAAGCCCCTAATCTAAGCCCCTTTTGTGATGTTCTGGCGTTAGTCCTTGAGAGACAGTTGTATTCTAGACTGCGCTCTATTTCAAAAACGGTTAAGCGCATGAAAAAATTATTGGAACAAAATTTGTTGCAAATCTTATGTTCTACTATTTTGTAACAAAATGAAATGTCAACATCATTGGAGCCATAGAAACCGACATATTTAAAAAATACTATTTTTGCAACCTTAGACGCAGACACGTCATTTTATGAGACTTTTGAGACAACTTTTAGAATGCAAAATAAAGTTTTATACAAGTTTCCAGCTTACTATTATTTATTTATTATTTATTTATTCAATTAATTACACGGCCTTAGCCAATTATTATAATTAACTACATTACAAAAATATTAAATTAGATAATAATAAGAAACTATGTCAAACACAGATTAGAAAAATAATAATAATAATAATAGAAGTCAAATAAATCAGTCAAAATAAATTAAAATTAAAATCAATAAACACATTTTCATAAATTCTTCTCACAATACTCCAAGCATTCAGAAATAATCACCTTCCATTCATCAGCAAACACTTATGTGTTTGCTGATGAATGGGTTTGTGCACAGGAGGGCATTGAGCGCAGCGAGAGTTCGGGGAATAGGAGATTGAGCATGCGCTTTAGTTCGGCATGATGGCACTGCGAACAATTTATGTCTCCTGTTACGTCGGTAATTATACGGAGCGAAAAAACGCGACAGCTCATTGTGGAGATCGGGCGCGTCTATTTTCCCACGGAGAATCTTACACATGGTAATAAGTTGGCAATTTGCTCTTCTAACCTCTAATGAGTTATAGTTTAGGCTGCCTAGGAGAAACCTTGTCGGGTACATGTATGGGTAATACCCAAATATACGTTTATAAAGAAAACGAAGAAATGCCTTTTGCACCTTTTCCAGTAACAGAGCGTATGTGCTCTCATGCGTATGCCAAACACATGAGCTGGCCTCAAGCTTGCTACGAACCAGAGCCCCAAAGATGAGCCTAATGACACGGTCACTTTCAAAATCACGACAATTTCTCAGCACAAAACCCAACCTTCTAAAGGATTCCTTGGCAATTGTTGTGATATGGTCGTGAAATGACAGTTTTCGGTCGAATGTGACACCCAGGTCTTTCATGTTATTAGATTTTGTTATTATCTCTCATTCCGAGATAGGATTGGACTAGAAGTGTAATTTTAAAAACAATCTTTATCTTACGCAACATTTGTACAGCGGCACCTCCAGTATTACATTCGCATCGAGATTTTAGAAACAAAGACACAGAATATAATTATATAGTACTTACTACGACAGAGACTTAATTAAAGTCGCGCATAATCTCCGCGAGAACTGGCGCGAGAAAGCCGGATGTCTTCCAGTTACTCGCTCCAGTTGCCGCGCTGGATGAGTCGTGTCTGCGTAGGGCTGTAAAATACTGTGATTATGTACTAGTATTTTATTCATAAGCGGATGATATTTTTTTTGGACGCTTTTTCAACCTCATTTGAAATTTCTTTGGATGAGGAAAATCTTCAAGAATGTCAGTACTATTTAACCATTGTTATCTATAACACTTATCTTACACTTTAATACATATAGCCTCTGGCCATTTACAAGAAGATAAATATGGCTAGTAGCTTGTCAGAATGTTTTATGTAGTTGACCGAGCGAGCGCGAAGGACGAGCGAAGCGTCTCCGTTTCAGCTTGGGCAAAAATGCTTTCGTATCCCCCCGGATTAACCCCCCGCCCCCCAGGGGAAAAAAGGGGGCTACTGAATATCTCTTCTTTATTTAAAAGATAGTAACATAAAATTGGTCTCATAATAATTTGGTGAAGATATGATGAGGATCTTCAGCGTGATGAGCAGAATAGTTTCTCAAAATGCAGTAAATTTCTCACTTTTAGGTTTAAACCAGTGGTATCAGCCCTTTACCCACTAGGTAGGGATTGATGGAGCACCTTGCTTATTGGTGTTAGTTTTACAATTAGGTAACTAGATGGTGCTACTGTGCACCGCTAGACTGTTTGCAAAAAAGTTTTGTACTTGCGAGTTCTACAACTCACAGAGCCACTAGTGTAGTGTTTATTTACTAAAGACACTATAGGCCATTATATAAACTTAACAAAATATATATAAATGTAATCCCTCTACGTTTCTATAGCAATACTTTGATAACGTAAACGTAATGTCTAAATTCTCCGCAGCAGCTTTCCTCCGCAACAGAGCTAATTAAAGTGTACAGCCTTAGCCAGAACTGGCTCGATTGGAGCTGGGTGTCTTCACTTGCTACAGTTACTCGGTTACTCGCGACTGTTGTCTCGGCTATGCGTGAAAAATTGACTATTTCATTATTTTTGAGACTAAATCATAAGAAATAAAATAATTATCTGCAGAAAGATGAAAGTACTATCAAAAAAACGAGCGAGCCGTACATAAGGCGCATATGATGTGTAACGTCTGACATTTCACCTTGGTAATAAGCAACATTAACATACATACTCTATATTTATATTTATTTATTTCTGGTTGTTGTGCCATTGACATGTAACAAGAAGCTCATTGGTCAAATCAAATAGCGCGCGCTTCCCCGGCTTCCTGTCACTTCCTTCCGGTTACACATTGGTCACTCTTTTCACGAAATCACTCCCATAGATTGCAGAAAAGCGAGCGGAAAGAAAGTATACAATAAATGTGTAAACTAAATCATTACAAAAGATAGTCTGTCACAACATTATTACATACAGAAGTTATCTAGAAAGTAAATCCGAAAAACAAACGCCCCGTAGTAGGCATAGAGTAGGCATTGTCCCGTTTCTTATTAACTCCACTTTGGAACTTGGGAACTGTAATTTAAAGTGCAATTTCGCTCCTATCTTTTGGACGGGATACGAATTGGACGAAAGATTGGATTAAAGTTAGTATTAGATTGCAATTTTCGGATTTTGAGGATCAATTTTGGGACTATCGCTGGGAATACGGGTGAGTTCGACTGCCAGTTTTAGTTTGGCATCATTTTATAAGTCGATTCTTGAGCAAAGTTTCACGGGTTAAGATCGATCTTGGTGTTTGACTTGACGATCAGTTAGTATTGACTGCAGTCTTTCGATTTTATTTAGTCACTGTTTCTACCTATGTCTAGATCCCGCAAGTTTATGTTAGGTGTATTTTTAGTTCCCAATATATCCAGCTAACGAACTATCTAGTTTCGAAATGTGAAACAACTAACTAAACTCCACGAAACTTCCACAAACAAAACCTCACTTCGGTCAAAGTTAAACCTTAAACGGGATCGATACCAGGCGAGCACACTTTAGGAGCTCGCTCTAACCCGAGTTTATTGGCAATTCTTATTCAAATACGGGCGGATAATCCGCGTGACATACTGGGCTATCTGCGTGTCCGTTTTTTTTCCTTATTTATCGTCCCGCCCCCGGGCGGGGTCCATTTCTCTTTGTCGCCTATATCAGGAGATCTGACGGCGGACGGACGCCTCTTGCGCGCTTCTGCTCGCCTGGTACTTGGACAGGGTAAACACGTGTGGAGCGTGAGTTATTGAGTTTTTTTTAAACTTGTTTGTTGGGTTTGTATGTAAGCAGCCAGTAAATTATTTTTTTACCATATCCAGAACTGCTATTGGAAATCATTTTCTTGGGACGGCTTTTGAAAAACTACCAAACATTTTCCACTTCTCTAGTATTATTTCAGTACAAAGAAAACCTTCAATATCCTCACGTAGGTAACTTTCTCCGGCAAGTTAATATTTAGCAGCAAACACAAGCCGGCTTAAAAATGTAAGACATCTCGCAGACGAGACGTTGGAAAATATTTTCCTGTGCGGTTTTGCGATTTAATCCGTCTCAAGCCGGGTGAGATTCATTGAGCTGAGATGTAACGTGCTGTGCTGTGGGGCATGTCTGTTTCATATTTTCTTATAAATAAACTGGAATGTTTGGAAGTTTAGAAGACAGTTTAATTTTATCGCTGCTTATTCTAGCACTTTAAAGATTTCTCTACAGATTCCTTTCGAGAATCCCTCCACAATAAGCTAGAATTAATTACAAACTTCTTCCATCCCTCTCATAAGGTTCAAGGAGTAGTGAGCGGTTTGTACCATTCTCGGGAGCGGAGATAAGAGCGGACCCATACTAGAGAGACGTTTGTTTGTTCTTACTTGTGGACCACTTTAATGCTACTCTGTATTGTTTGTATCATTCTCGGGAGCGGAGATAAGAGCGGACCCATACTAGAGAGACGTTTGTTTGTATCATTCTCGGGAGCGGAGATAAGAGCGGACCCATACTAGAGAGACGTTTGTTTGTTCTTACTTGTGGACCACTTTAATGCTACTCTGTATTGTTTTATCTTGACTGCGGTGCCTTCAAAGTGCGGACGAGAAATCTCTCTATGTGTTTGGTTCTCAAAACCACTCATATTTTATTACTGTCATTTTGAAAATAATATTTAAAACGATGACGGTCAAATTTAAGTCACTCTCTCGGGTAGTTCTTTAGTTATACCAAACGTCTGAGGTCAAATCGTTATTTCTTTAAGGGTACCCACAAATTAACCAAGTTTTTTTTAACATGCTCTAGTCCTCAAACCTATACGCAATAGAACTCTTACTCTTACTACACAACGAACCCAAAGTTTATCTATGTTATATTATGTTATCATTAAAGCAATAAGTATCAAAAAGTCAATACAAGATAATAAAACAAAATTGGTCTAAGATAATTAAAATAAGCTACTGAACAAGAACATTTTTTATTTAATCGTGTTTGTTTGTCAGTTGGTTCGCGCATCATTTAAAAACTACTGGATCGATGGCGATGTTGTTTTCACTGTTTGATAGCTCAGTGTCTGTGTTAAAAACTGGTGTACTTGGTCCCTCAATCTGATGAGTAGAAACCGAGAAATCGATAAAAATCTATTTGACGGCAAAAACAAGATTTGGTGTATTGTAACTTATAAGTACTATTGGTCCTAGAATAACATATAGGATACGTTTATTAGTATACGTTAAATTACCAAGCGGGCAAAACCCGCTCAGCGCACAGCTAATAGAAACATATTTGCTTCGACCTTATTTTTCTCAAAACCTGAAACAAACGTGTATCCAAATGAAAGAGGCAAAGCACCCGCGCCCGTAATCTTTGCCTCATCCCTCGGAGTCTGTTGGAAGAATCTTTGCCCGACAAATCCGAAGGGTATATAATTCCGATAGTAATCTCTGTTATTTATTGTTCCTTGAATATCGCTTGAAGGTTACTTAGCTTAGCGTGTCCACGTCGAAATTAGGTATCTTTGCTAGGGTTCATTGAGTAATTTGGATCATTGTTAGCAGCTCATGTTACTTGTTCATGGCGAAGATAGTACTTAATACTATTCCCAGGTGAGCAGTCGTTATACTGCTTTGATTTTCATGCTGACTTGGAAATGAAAATTGTTGTTTATTTCATTTCAAATTTATTAACTCCATAGTATCCTACAAACCATCAGGGCGTCAAGTTTAGTTATTGATAAAAAGCCTTGCCACTGCGATACCCCTCTGCGATTGCACTGGCTATCGTGTAAAATGAAAATTGTTGTTTATTTCATTTCAAATTTATTAACTCCATAGTATCCTACAAACCATCAGGGCGTCAAGTTTAGTTAATGATAAAAAGCCTTGCCACTGCGATACCCCTCTGCGATTGCACTGGCTATCGTGTAAAATGAAAATTGTTGTTTATTTCATTTCAAATTTATTAACTCCATAGTATCCTACAAACCATCAGGGCGTCAAGTTTAGTTAATGATAAAAAGCCTTGCCACTGCGATACCCCTCTGCGATTGCACTGGCTATCGTGTAAAATGAAAATTGTTGTTTATTTCATTTCAAATTTATTAACTCCATAGTATCCTACAAACCATCAGGGCGTCAAGTTTAGTTATTGATAAAAAGCCTTGCCACTGCGATACCCCTCTGCGATTGCACTGGCTATCGTGTAAAATGAAAATTGTTGTTTATTTCATTTCAAATTTATTAACTCCATAGTATCCTACAAACCATCAGGGCGTCAAGTTTAGTTATTGATAAAAAGCCTTGCCACTGCGATACCCCTCTGCGATTGCACTGGCTATAGTGTAAAATGAAAATTGTTGTTTATTTCATTTCAAATTTATTAACTCCATAGTATCCTACAAACCATCAGGGCGTCAAGTTTAGTTATTGATAAAAAGCCTTGCCACTGCGATACCCCTCTGCGATTGCACTGGCTATAGTGTAAAATGAAAATTGTTGTTTATTTCATTTCAAATTTATTAACTCCATAGTATCCTACAAACCATCAGGGCGTCAAGTTTAGTTAATGATAAAAAGCCTTGCCACTGCGATACCCCTCTGCGATTGCACTGGCTATCGTGTAAAATGAAAATTGTTGTTTATTTCATTTCAAATTTATTAACTCCATAGTATCCTACAAACCATCAGGGCGTCAAGTTTAGTTATTGATAAAAAGCCTTGCCACTGCGATACCCCTCTGCGATTGCACTGGCTATCGTGTAAAATGAAAATTGTTGTTTATTTCATTTCAAATTTATTAACTCCATAGTATCCTACAAACCATCAGGGCGTCAAGTTTAGTTATTGATAAAAAGCCTTGCCACTGCGATACCCCTCTGCGATTGCACTGGCTATCGTGTAAAATGAAAATTGTTGTTTATTTCATTTCAAATTTATTAACTCCATAGTATCCTACAAACCATCAGGGCGTCAAGTTTAGTTATTGATAAAAAGCCTTGCCACTGCGATACCCCTCTGCGATTGCACTGGCTATCGTGTAAAATGAAAATTGTTGTTTATTTCATTTCAAATTTATTAACTCCATAGTATCCTACAAACCATCAGGGCGTCAAGTTTAGTTATTGATAAAAAGCCTTGCCACTGCGATACCCCTCTGCGATTGCACTGGCTATCGTGTAAAATTTGGTAGTCTGCTAAATTATGTACACTATCGCAGTCTTATAGCAAAAGTATATAATCATCATCATTATTTCAGCCTTTAGAAGTCCTCTGCTGGCCTCCCCCAAAGAACGCCATGACAAGCGATCTTGTGCCACCTCCATCCACCGACTTCCTGCGATGGCTACAATGTCGTCGGTCCATCTTGTCCCCCCCCCACACGATGGACTGACGACATCCTCCCTACACTTCGCTTGCTTGTTCGTGGTCGCCATCCGAGAACCTTTATTCCCCAGAGGTTGTTAGTTCTGCGAACTATATGGCCTGCCCATTGCTACTTCAACTTGCAAACTCTTAGAGGTTTGTCGGTAACCTTGGTTCTTCTTAGGAATTCCTCGTTTTGGATTCTATCACGTAGTGAAACACCGAGCATAGCTCTCTCCATTGCACGCTGCGCGACTTGTGTATGAGAGCTATAGCTCTCATACGTCTCAGTGCCGTATGTCATTACTGGCAACACGCACTGATTATAAACTTTCGTCTAGAGGCTCTGCGGTATCTGCGACGAGAAGATATGGCGTAATTTCTCGAACGCTGCCCATCCGAGTTGGATTCGTCGGTTGGCCCTTGTCGAAGTTGGATCTACCCAGTTAGATCGTCTGACCTAATTAGACTTAGTGATCAACAGCTTCTATAATATCGTTCCCAACAAAAACCGGCACGGGTGCTACATGGCCATTTAAACAGAATAAAGAATAAAATTTATTTATTGCAAACAAACACAATCAATATGATTATAATATGATATAGATATTCCACGACAACATGACTCACGACAATCAGTCGAGTAACATTTTACAAACAAATTGATCGTGCCGCGTGTTATGTTAGCATGGCATAACTTATGCTTTATTTTACACTAGCTGTGCCCGCGGCTTTGCCCGCGTGGACATTTCATTTAAAAGTAGCCCACACGTGTTATTCCAGGAACAAAAGTACCTACAAAGTACAATATTATACTAGATTTCTTCAAAATTCGTTCAGCCGTCAAATAGTTTTTTATCGATTGCTCGGCATCTAATCATCGGAATAAGACTAGCGCGCACTGCCTTGCGTTTTTATAACGCATATTCTGTGAAGTACGGAATATCATAGAAGTGTACGTATTGCGATGAAATAAACGCATATAATACAATATGAAATAAATGCTAGAATAAACGCACCGCGTTCCACCGCAAGGCAGTGCGTGCAAGGCCTACGATACCAAGTACCCCAGTTTTTAAATAAAATCTGGTAAGGCGTCGTAGTGCGACGGGCGGTAAGGTAACGAATGACGTGCAGCGTGCAGATGAAGCGAAGAAAATAAGTAGTTCGTAAATATATATAGGTATGCGCAGACTAATTTGATATCAACCGGAAGGTAGGCAATTCAACAGACAACTACCAGGCGCAAGGAATTGAGAGCTGGAGGTCGTACTGAGGTAAAGCGCTAGAAATAGTGTGAGCCGAATTCGAAAAATTTGCAGATATGAATTTAGCGGGACGCTTGGTTGCATTGAATGAAATGCTTACGTGTTTTAAGGTCAATCAGCGCCATCTAGTTAAATCGGAGGCTGAACTTTGATGCATTTGGTTTATGCGCTGGAGTTTTTGATGCTGGTAAATTATGTAGTGTTATACCTAGCGGCACGTAAGTCTAGCGGTGAACGAAACGTGGCGGGGATCTTTGCACAGTCAAAGTTTATATAATATGTTAAAATGTTGAATACATTTTATCCCAAAAACTGTCTGTTCCAAGATCCCCGCCACGTTTCGTTCACCGCTACACTGACGTGCTGCTAGCTATACAACCTTAATTATTTTCATTGCACAGTATTTTTGTTGTTATTGCTTTATTATAATTGCAGATACTACGCTCTCTAGTGTAGAGGTCCTACAATACCAATAACTAAAGACTTACACCCGTGTTAAGGAAGTAGGATACTCCATTGTGCTATTCTCGTACTCCAATATCTAAGAACCATCTCGATTACCTCAGCTTTCAATCATACTAACCTAAATCGGACCGTTCGTTTGGAAGCTACGATTCTCACCCCTTTTTCTCACCTTCCCCCTCCCTCTCCCCATATAGCTAAGAACTATCTCAATCATATTAGCTTACAACCAAAAAACATACGATAAAATACACACACACACACCCTCTCACACACATACAGTGATACACACCCTAAACTTATAACACCCGTCTCTTTGTTCGGGGGTTAAAAAATGTAAAAATAACGCATAAAATATGTAAATGCTTTTAATTATGGAGCAAAAAAAATCTAGAAGCGCGTGGTTTCGATCCACGGACATCTCTATTACATTTCCACGTATGTTACCGCTTGGCCACTCGTTACGTGGAGCGGACAACGAAATTTGGTACCGTTCTTTAAACAGATGTTTTATTACTTTAATTTAACATTAACTTTCGACCCTTATTTTACTCTTACTTACTTGTTAAAAATCCTTTATTTTTTCGGGAGTAAAAGTATTCTAAATTTTAACAGATAATATAAACTTTGACTATGCCCAGTTACATCAAAATCCGTCCTGTAGTTTCAGCGTGATACGTATTCTTTTAAATAACTTTCAACCCTTATCCTGCGGGAACCCTTTATTTTTTCGGGATAAAAAGTATTCTAAATGTTAATCCATAACATCAGCTATGATTGTGCCAAGTTGTATCAAAATCCGTCTGGTAGTTTTAGCGTGATGCGTGTTCAAAGAGACAGACAGACAGACAGACAGACAAAAAATAAAAAAAAAAATTTTTGCACTCCTTATCTATTTTGAAGTTTATCTCAATAAAAAATTTCAAAATATTAGTTTACAGATTTAGTCCAGTTACAGTTTTATTATAGTATAGATAGATAGATTATTTAACTTGTTTGGCATTTGGGGTAAGCTCAGCAATGTACTGCAGCAGTATCTAAGTACAGCCTACGCAGGGCTGGTTTTCAGCATACCCCATTGCTTGAGCTCTGGTGTTAGTCAAGCTCAAATAGTGTTAAGCGAGCAGTAATCAAAAAAATATTCCTCGCACAAGAACTAAGCGTTACGCTTCTTCATTTATTATAAGAACTGCAAAGGAGTGGAATGCCCTGCCCTCGTCAGTGTTTCCGGTAAATTATAACCCAGGTGTGTTCAAGTCAAGAGTGAATAGGTATATACTAGGCAAGCGTGCTACACCTTCGACCACATTATCGTTTTCCATCAGGTGAGATCGTGGTCAAACGATTGCCTAGTCTATACTATCCGTAATAAAAAAGAAAAAAAAAGTATAGCACCTACACAAAAAAATAATTGCAAAACAGCACTTCATCGTAGACATTACACAATTAATTAATTAAAGGCCGTATACTCTGCGATTCAAAGTTTTCAAAGCTACACCATTGGAAAAGCGACGCAGTAGCACCGATGTGCTACGGCTTCCGAGAATGCCTTGAGTGTTCCCGCTGAAGTAAAATAATGATTAATTAAGCAAAACATCATTTATTATGTTCTTTCTAGTCAAAGGTTATCGATAGTAGCTATAGCCCGCGGTCGAGCCTAAATATCGATAGTAGCTATAGCCCGCGGTCGAGCCTAAATATCGATAGTAGCTATAGCCCGCGGTCGAGCCTAAATATCGATAGTAGCTTTAGCCCGCGGTCGAGCCTAAATATCGATAGTAGCTATAGCCCGCGGTCGAGCCTAAATATCGATAGTAGCTATAGCCCGCGGTCGAGTCTAAATAGCGAGCAGACTACGATAAGTCAAAATCGGTGATTTTCACGCAATCGACTAGCGTTATCGCAGTTCAATAGCTAACAGAATTAGGGCCCAGCTCTATCAAAACTATGTTGACATCAGCTTGCAGTTCTAAAGTGTCGTTTCGACCAACGTTGACACATTACTCCAATGCCCCAGTATGTAAATCACATCGAGGCTGTATCTCAATTCTGAATAGAGCCGAGAAGATCCGCGGGCCCTTTGAGACGTAAAATAAGTTTTAACTGCGCCGCCACTTGGCGGGCTGCGTCTTGCGTGAACCCTTGGAGATTCGTTTTTTATTACATCTGTAAAAAAGTTGTTGGTATGTTATTTTTAACAAGTTACTCAAGTATTGCACTCAATGTAATCTACTGAACCAACACGGTAATTGTTAGTTATTTTTTATGGAAATACTGATAATTGCCGCTATATCTACCTGAAAGCCTTCTTCCACGAGAGCATTGTATAAACAAGAAAAGCGAAGCCAGAGAAAAGCATTTACTGCCTTGTTACTGGCTTCAAAATGGAATAATAATAATCATAAACATTTATTGATCAAAACGAGGAGAACATTACAAATTTTTAAGACTTTACAAAACATTTAAAAAATAAGTTGATTATTTCTAACTAATAGGTAACATGCAAATAATTTTTGGTAGGTATGCTTTAACAAGCTTTGACCTCCACACTAGGATACCCTGTGCCATGGAGATCAAGTTAATGTTAGGGCCTTTGCCGTAACTTTGACCTCCACACTAGGATACCCTGTGCCGTGGAGATCAACTTAATGTTAGGGCCTTTGCCGTAACTTTGACCTCCACACTAGGATACCCTGTGCCGTGGAGATCAACTTAATGTTAGGGCCTTTGCCGTAACTTTGACCTCCACACTAGGATACCCTGTGCCGTGGAGATCAACTTAATGTTAGAGCCTTTGCCGTAACTTAGGGCTATGGTAGGCAAGTCTCATTCTAAAGAGGATTAATATCATAAGTTATAGTTTTCCAATTCATTTTGTGATAATTATGTAACTTTTGCAATGACGTAATGACCGCCCCCCCCCCCTCCCCTCGCGCTAGGCCGTCTACTAACTGTGTCAATAGTTCATCCAAGACCCTAGAACATACACACAAATACGCTCATCACACAAATGTTTGCCGCGACCAGGATAAAGCTGGCCCACTAAGCATAGAGCCAGAAGCTTAGAAGGCGGGTGCACTTCCAACTGCTTCAGTGTTGTCTTAGTGTTAATGTATTTACATTCTTACAAATTGGAACTGTCGATGGAAGTTCTAGACCCAGGACTCAGTGTTTATGCTAAGAAAATAATCTACGAATTTTATCCCCACTTTTGTCTTTTCAAACGCTTTCCATTGCATGTTTACTTCTTTTTAAAATTAATACAATATGTTTGTCGCAGGCCGTAGTTCTACCTCCCCTGGCGCGGTGGCCGTACGAGAACGGCTTCACCTTCACAACCTGGTTCCGGCTGGACCCCATCAACTCCGTCAACATCGAGCGGGAGAAACCCTACTTGTACTGGTGAGGATATACTTTCTCTACTGGCGAACGAAATCAAATTAACTTTGACTTTAGGTGTAAAAAGAGAGCGTCACAGATCCCGGTCTTGTATCTGTTTTTACCAGTTTCTAGTTTCGCAGATCAGTTACTGTTAAAAACTGGTCGAATCAGTGCGTCCTACCAGTCATTACCTACGGAGCCGAAACGTGGACATTCACGGTCAGACTAGTCCACGAACTTAAGGTCGCTCAGCGAGCTATAGAGAGAGCTGTGCTTGGAGTTTCTCTAAAGGACATGGTTCGTAATGAAATGCTCCGACAGAAAACCGTTATAGCTCTAAAGATAAGCAAGCTGAAGTGGCAGTTGGCTGGTCACATTTCCCGAAGAACCGACAACCGATGGGCGAGATGAGTTCTCGAGTGGAGACCGTGCTTAGGCAAACGTATCGTAGGACGCCCTGTGGCCAGGTGGACTGGCAGAAACTGGATGCAGGGAGCTGAAGACCGAGCTTAGTGGCCAGCAGTGGAAAAGTATGGGCTGATGATGATGATGATGATGAAAAACATATACAGTTTGTTTTAGCTCGCTAATCTAACTCTACCTAGGACGGCCATTAGTTCAAACTCAATTGGATTTCCTAAGTTTCTCATGTAGAGCTTGGTATTATACAATATTCTAACGACTTTAGTTTCATTTTCTAACATATCATATATTGTTACTGCTGTACTGCACCCAAGTAGAGAACAAATTCTTCGAATATCTTTTCATTGCCATAATGTAGTAAATATGTACACGTACATGTGTATGTATGGACTATACATTTTTTGGCAATTCAAAAAGACAAATTCCTATCATGTCAAAATAAATACCTACTATAGTACTGTATTATGTCGTACTAGCTGTACCCGCGGCTTCGCACGCGTGGTCAATTCTCTAGGTTAAAGGTACCATGTATACAATTCCAAGACCTAAAATACCGATATACCAACATTTAATCAAAATTATTTCAGCCGCCGAAAATTTTTTTATCCATTGCTTGGCTTATACTCATCGGATTGAGATACCAAGGACCCCAGTTTTTAAGTCAAACCCTAAACTATCCAAAAGTGAAAAGACGCATCGCAATCAGTCCATTACTTTTTACATGATGCGCGAACAAACATACAGATAAACAGACAGACACGATTACTAAAAATGTTATATTCTCTACATACTTTTTCGTTCTTATTGCTTTACTAGCTGTACCCGCGGCTTTTCCCGCGTGGTCATTTCATTTAAAAGTAGCCCATACGAGTTATTCCAGGACCAAAAGTGCCTTTAAAGTACAATAATATACTAAAGTTCTTCAAAATTTGTTCGTTCGTTCATTTTTTACGTTATGTGCGAAAAAACATACAGACAAATAAACAAACAAACAACAGTCACGATTAAAAAAATGTTATATTCTTGTCTGTAGCTTATTTTAAGTTTTGGTACTTACCATGTTTTTAAATTACCTTTTTTGTACAGACTTTTTCGTTCATATTGCTTTATCATAAATACTAGCTGTACCCGCGGGTTTGCTCGCGTGGTCTCTGCTACTATGTACTATTCCAAGACCTAAAATACCAATTTACCAACATTTGATCAAAATGCCTTCAGCCGTCTTAAAGTTTTTGTCGATTGCTCGGATTCTACTCATCGGATTGAGATACCAAGTAGGTACATCAGTTTTTAAGTCAAACCCCAAGCTATTCAACAGTGAAAACCACATTGCAATCGGTTTAGTAGTTTTTACGTGATGCTCGAACAAACAAACAGACAAACAGACTTACAGACAAACAGACACACGAATTTTTAAAACGTAATGTTATTGTTCAGTAGCTTATTTTAAGTACCCTAGAGCATTTTTTTTATTGTGTCTTTTGTACAGTGTTTTTTCGTACAAATTGCTTTATTATAAGTATTGATAGATAGATACATTATAAGTATAGCACTATAGGTATAGGTATAGGTTATTATATAGCACTTTTAGTAGTAGTCTTTGTATCATTCGAAACATTTATTGCTGTTCCAATCGTGAATGAAATGTTAGCTTTAAACGTTTGCCAATTCATCCATTAGCACTCAATATGAGTTAAAAGCGCCGGAAACAAACCCGCCACAAACACGCTCTTTGGATAATGCATGTGTGTGCGTGTTTATATAGGGTGCTGCTACTCTTATAGTCACTTCATGCCAACTCTGACACCAATATATTCTGTGATCGAGTTACAACATCATCAGCATGTATCTGTCCACTGCTGGACGTAGGCCTCTCCTAATGCTTGCCACTGAGCTTAGTCTTCAGCTCTCCTCATCCATTCTCTTTCAGCCGCTTCACCTGGCCACAAGGCGTCCGACACTACGTTTGCCTAAATCAAGTTACATATCCGGATTTAAACAACAACCTTTGAGAAAACTGCAAGGTTGTTTTAAGTCGTGATTATTGACGTGTTATCTAAATATTAAAAAAAAAAAAAAACAATGAGTCCAGTCCTCCTATATCAAAAGTCGCCACATCTCTGTCCTGCGCCACATTCTTCCACTGCTCAAGTTGGAGATTTTGCAGATCCATCTTCACTTCATCCTTCCAGTAGTGCTAAGGACTCTCGCTTCACTGGTTTAGCTCCATTCATTCTCTCGACGTGGCTCAGCCAGTGAAGTCAAGGGTTCGCCTCGCCGACGATTCTTGCTCAGCCGCTATCTCTTCTATTTCTCTGTTCTTCCTTATCCTACCGCTACCATCCTTTCTTCTGACGTAATAAAATCATCCGAATCCGTCTCAGAATCCGTTTCCTATATCTGAGTCAGCCTCCAAGCTTCACAGCCATACAAAATAATTGGACAAATCACCGTATTGTAATGTTTGTTTATTTGTCGTATGAGGTAGTGCTGGCCTCTGGTGTCAGAGTTTATCAAGCCGCCCGAGGGCCTCGACATGGCTTAACGACTGCTATTAATCAATAACAGCCGGGACCGACAGCTTAACGTGTCCTCCGAAGCACGGAGCGATGGAAAAGCGCACATAACTCAGAAAAGTCATTGGTGCGGAGCCTAGGTTTTGAACCCGGTATCGTTGGATTCTAAATTGCATAGAACCGTTAGGTCACCATCGCTCTCACCGTATTGTAATTGTAAATATATATGTGGGTACTACTCAAGTTCAACACATAAAATCTCTGGCTGCCCTAACTAAATTCAATCATTAATTTGGGTTAAGTTCGTCTAGACTTTCTACCTGACCTGCTGCCTGATTCAGCAGAGTTAAAGTGTGAATAACTCGATTTTGACTCTGCTGAATCAGGTTGCTAAATTCAATTGGACATTTTATTAAATTTGTTCAAAATATGTACTTGAACCTGCGTGTACCCTGTATGCGCGTGCAAGTTAATGTGTTTGTGTGCCATTCATTCTACTCGAAACGTGCCCTAATGTACTGCCAACTATGTTATCCTGGTAGTTTGGGACGCAAAATCGTTTCGTGTTTTACACTAATTGGATTGAGTCCGTTGTTTTGGCAGCTCCGACTGCCGACCGGAAATGCTTTTTGGTTTTGTGTTGGTATTGCTCTATTTTGCAAGGTAGTTTGTTGTAGATTGAAATAGCATTTAGTTTTGTTTGTAGGATTTAATGGTAGATTCTCTGCTCCAGGTGCTCTGAAAAATTCATAATATGTAACGCCCCAAAACGAACGCAGGGTTGTCTATGCCCAGTTGTCTATGAAGTTGTGGTATGTCGACTGTCACCTGGCGTTCGGGGTCTTTTTTTATAGGATTTGTCAAATGTCACGTATCGTCACGGTCTGTAACGTCACTCAAAATTAAGGGTATAAAGAAAGAGTTTAGGATTCAAGGAGATTATGGAATCTTTGGGTAGGGTTCCGATAATAGACGGTCTCCAAGTGGCAATTAATACGAGGACAGACTTAAACCAGAGACCAGCTTGAAGAGACTGGTTCCCTCGAAATGACTTTATCCCCATTCAACTAACTATCAACTAACGCATTTCTTATAGACATTACATTTAATTATAAACATGGTCATGGTCACTATACTATAGTGACCATCACAATACAAGCTACAAGATCGTTTGAGGACTTTCAGACGAAATATCCCAAAGCATTGATAATGCGAAATATTGGTCCGATGAATTAAAATAGGTACACATCGTAGGATTTGTAGGTAAATCTTAAATAATCTTTGATCTCATTTTGGAACAGCTCCAAACTTATTGTTATTCGATTGTTCTGTTTCCCCAGCTTTAAAACCAGCAAAGGCGTGGGCTACACGGCGCACTTCGTCGGGAACTGCCTCGTGCTGACCTCCATGAAGGTGCGAGGGAAGGGGTTCCAGCATTGCGTCAAGTACGAGTTCCAGCCTCGGAGGTGAGTCCTTACAACAATATTTAAATCTATTTTTTATAATTTTTAGCAGGTTAAAGAGCCTACATACTACATATTTTCCTGTACAATATTATTAGATACTAGCTGTACCCGCGGCTTTGCCCTCGTGGTCATTTCATTTAAAAGCAGCCCATATGTTTTATTCCAGGACCAAAATGACGTATAAAGTAATACTGCATTTCTTCAAAATTCGTTCAGCCGATAAATAGTTATTTATTGATTGCTCGGCATCTAATCATCGGATTCAGATACCAAGTAACCCAGGTTTTAAGTCAAGCCCTAAGCTCTCCAACAATTAAAACGGCATTGCAATCGGTCCAGTAGTTTTTACGTGATGCGCGAACAAACATACAGACAAACAGACAAAATGACAGACTCAATTTAAAAAAATGTTATATTATTGTTCAGTAGCTTATTTTAAGTACCCTAGACCATTTTTTTTAATTAACTTTTTACAGACTTTTTCGTTCTTATTGGTTTAATAGTTTTCCCGGCCGCGACTTCGTCCGCGCGGACTACAGTTAATAGTTTTCCCGGCCGCGACTTCGTCCGCGCGGACTACAGTTAATAGTTTTTCCGGCCGCGACTTCGTCCGCACGGACTACAGTTAATAGTTTTCCCGGCCGCGACTTCGTCCGCGCGGACTACAGTTAATAGTTTTCCCGGCCGCGACTTCGTCCGCGCGGACTACAGTTAATAGTTTTCCCGGCCGCGACTTCGTCCGCGCGGACTACAGTTAATCGCGAAAAAAAGCATCCTATGTTCTTCTAGGATATTAAAATGTTTAAAAACCAATGCAAAAGCAGGTATAGCATCAATAACAAGTCTGTCAAAAAACATCAAGAGAACAACAAGAGAATTGGTGCTCTACCTTCTTTTGCATTGGTTTTTAATATCATAGAAGAAAAAAGGATGTATTTTTTCGTGATAAACAGTATTCCGCGCGGACGAATTCGCGGGCGGGAAATCTAGTAATATATATAATCTCGCATCTCCTCTTTGCATATCCCACACAATTTCATACATGACAGGACTTATCGGTCTATCCCTCACGAGTCGCAAAAGCAAGTTTTGTTCGCGTTTATGAATTAATAGTTTTACGCGGACACTCATTGGCTTGTAAGTCATTTACTCGGCCTCGCGCGGCTTTTTGCGACTATCTGTACAGTCGCAAAAAGTCGTAAGAGGCCAAGTGATATAATGGGCCGCCATGGGTAGGTTCCTTTTCTTTTGTAGTTAAGAGCTTTTGTTCTAAAGAAATGCATTTTTGTTTTTTCATAAAAAGTTCAGTCGGCCTAAAACAATTTTTTTTCGTAAGAAAATAACAAGTTGGTCTCAATCTACTCCATTTCCCACAAGGAAAACTTTTCCCAAAGTAACTTACTCAATCAAATCATAAAACTTCGGAATAAACAACCCGTTGCGGGAGTATTTTTTACCTTTTTCTTTCGTGTTTTCAGTCATAAACTGGCCCCATAGTAATTACGGTAGGTACTCCAAAAGAGAGTTCCACCATCTCGTAGTAGCCCAACTTTATTTCGAGCTATTTAACTCCCAAAAATGTATGAGCCTGAAAACATTCCAAGCCAAATAATATGAAAGCCGCATTAAAAATGTTGCTGACCACTCTCGTGTGAAGTTTGTTTTAAATAATATACCTAGGTACTAAGTACAGTAAAATGAGGGTTGTTCAAATATTCCGTAAAGTTTATTTCAGTCCAGTTATACGGAGGGTGGTGGGGGGTGGAATGTCCATCGGGATTGGAACTAAGCCATTGCGAGCTTAGCTTAGCTGAACTGATATTTCGACATGTTATTTGCACTTTCAAAACTTAGTTTGCCACTTTTGTAGCTGATGCAGAACGTAACTCATTGTGAAATAAGTGAAATATCTCGCGAGTGTCCTAAAAACACGACATTAGTCAAAATTCAATATGGCCACAAGCAGGCGAATGTGAAAAAGAAAAAAATGAGAGTTGACGAACTATGTTAAGTTGACGAACTATGTTAAGTTGACGAACTATGTTAAGTTGACGAACTATGTTAAGTTGACGAACTATGTCAACCATTCTTATTTATTTTTTTGCCTCATTTTAGTTTTATTCGCAGTCTGGTTTTTTCTTTGTGCGTAAATTTTCTTGTTGGCTTAAAACTTAAACAAAAAAAGAAGATATCGACTTCATATTCAATTATTTTGTTTGTAACCAAACACTACAAAATAAATAAACATGAGAACATATTGTTATCCATACGCAGCTAATATTTAAATCAAGACTTTTTTTACTTGAAGAGGTTCCGATATTTCATGAAAATTGATTTAGTAGTTTCAAAAAATTATTTAATTGTCTGCAACAATAATTAGAGCTGTTATTGTAAAGGTGACAACAGCAAAAATCTTGTTTCTAATGCAGGTGGTACGCGATCGCGATAGTCTACATCTACAACAGGTGGACGAAGAGTGAGATCAAGTGCCTCGTGAACGGACAGCTGGCTTCCAGCACAGAGATGGCGTGGTTCGTCTCTACAAACGACGTGAGTTCCTTCTCTAGCACTTTTTACAAGTTAGGATTTAAGGGGATGACTGAGAGGCCATCGAAAACTTGAATAAGTGTAAGAGAGATTTGTAGATCGATATATATTCTGAAGATCGGTTGAAATTAGTAAAAGATATAATGGAATGGCTTAATTTCATCCTCATAAACTCAGCCCCCCCGTAATCCTCATACCAGGAGTTCATAACTCGCCAGGAGCTTAACATAATATACCCGTTATCTGCCGCTCACATTCGGTATTCGAGTTGCCGTTCCAGTTTGTGTTCCAGTCGTCACGTGCCAGCCGTTACGAACAATTTGTAACAAGTGAAGTGTATGTAAAGTGCGGTACTAGGGCGACACCATAATGTGGCAACTTGGTGTTATATGGGGAGGCGGAGTGGGTTTTGTGGTTCCTAATGTTTCGTCTTTATAATTATGTCTTTAAAGAGCACGGAGTATCACGTCTTTATACAAAGTTGCTTTTACCGGGTAAAATACAAGGGGTTGTATAATATTAACATGTCTTATTAAGAACCAATGCTTCCTGACGAATGCAGTGCATAATTCTGGGTAGTTTATGAAAGGTGTGACTCTTACCAACAGCAAACGACCTGCTTCATTTACAAAAAACACCTTCAGAGAAATTAGACAAAACTAATTCACACGGCAAGACTTTTAATACAGACATTGTCAGTCACCCCTTTTAGATAATGCCACCCCTCCCTTTCATAATGGGGATCATTTGCCTATAAGTATGCGTGTCCACGTGCCAGCCTGAATATTCATAGCTTCATGCTCGCCTGGTAGATACGTCTACTTGATTCGCACTTTATTAAAACATATTTGCTATTTCATTTCGTTTAAATAAGGTTGTTAAAATAAAACGTGTTCTTAGAATACTTGTCAAATTTATCATTGTTATTAATTCGTGGATGATAATAACAAACCTTGGTAAATAACAATTATTGTTTTTCTTACATTAAAATTAGTGTATGAATATAGAAACCGTTTAACTGTTCATGCCAGTTGCTTTGAAAATGTAAACGAAACACATTTTAAATTCTGTTTTAAATAAAACAATTAAAAAAAGGTTTATTTCAGGCTTATTGAAACACATATAGCATCATTATACGCAATCCAGTTACACACAAAACAATAAAAAGAATATGCTGAAACCAACTACGAGCAGAAAGAACAATAGATATTGTGTTCAGAAATTCCTTTCTGAGCCGAGTCGTCTTTCCACGAAAAGAAAATTAGTGGCTGCCAAAGAACGCCTGTAATTATTCTCGTATTCAGGCGAATAATGAATAACTTGGAGATTGTTTTTGTAGGCATATTTAAAAAAAATACCCGCCACCTACTAGGAATTTAGTCGGTAAAATAAGTGATTTTAATTTGAGAACACTTTATTTATACAGAATTTGAGAAGTTTCCAAGAAACCTACCTACTTTATTTAGTCATAGCGGAAAAGGATACAGTTTATTACCTAGCCTTCATATATTTTTTCCTTCTCAATGTTTTATTAGAATAATAAGTTAGGTACTTACGCAGAAAATAACTTTGAATCGGGATATTTCTTTCAGCTCGCGCCATTTTGATTTCTATTTTCCGTCATTACTTTTTTGGTAGCGTTACCTAAAGTTATTTAGTCTAAATTTAAGGAATAATTATGATATAGGTACTCCTTGAATTAAAAACATTTTATATAGATTTATATCGGGGTTGATTCAAACATTATGAAATGATTAAACTCGTTATCTGACTCATGAAAAATAATTGTCATTGGGGATTACTTAAACACGTTTACAAAGGGCGTTTCGGTGTTGTCACGAAAAGCGACTACGTCCGGAAAACCCTTGGATGGAGAGACATTATTTACTAAGCATGGAGCAATATAGAACATAAAATGTGAAATACAAAAATTACAAGTAGAATTATTATAAGCGCGACTTTGAGTCAGTATGATTTTTCTACTTTTATTCCCTAATATCTTCACATGTCTAGTACACTTATGAAACTTTCACAGAATACTCTCAAAAATGGAGAGTGCGTGCGGAACCGCGTTGTATTTCAGCCGAAGTGGGATCTACATGCCATTACCGCGCAACCGATTGTGGATAACTGCGGTATAAAGTGCGGCGTTACCGACTTCAAGCGATAATGTGCTCTGGAATGAGAGTTACGACTTCAATTTGTATCTATTTAAAACTTCCTATTTGAGCTTCTGGTGCTCGATTGTAAAAACCAGTTTAATACCGGCAATTGTGAATTAGTGCTGCAGTGATAATACCCGTCGCTATAATAATAATACAGTACTAGAATAAGTAATTTATGTAAGCACTACAATTCTTAAGAGGTTCTATCCCAGACTATGAATTACAATTATGTGTTATTACTTGGGGTTTTGAGTTCATAGAACTTATTCCTATTGGTCTGTCTAGACTCTGGCCGGAAGCCCTTTTGTCTACAAAATAACACAAGGACTATTTAAGGTGCAACGTTTCGCTCAGAGCGCCTAATTCAAATTTTCTTGCGTTTTTTGTCAATTACAGCTCGATGACTCATCGAGGGTTCATGAAAACTTATTTTGCGGGTATAAATAAATAGGCTGTATCAAAAATTACGGTTAAAATTATGACCTAGATATATGTGAATAAGCGGATTTTTATCTTATTTTTTGGTTTATTTACAAATGTACTTATACCTACTAGCTTTCACCTTGATTTTTTGGTTGGTGTAATTCCTTGATATTGCCGCAAACTAAGTTTTCATGAACCCACGATAAGTAATAGAGCTGTAATTGACAAAAACGCAAGAAAATTTGAATTTGGTGCGTTTAGCGAAACGTTGCACGTTAAAGAACTTTCTTCATGTAGAATCATTTGTGTGGTCAAATTTCAAAATTGTAATATTTCCAATCTTAATGGAAATAATGTATAAAATTCCACTTCGCCTTGATAGGTTGCTGTTTAGAGTTTACTTTCTATTTCAGTTCAGTTTTTAATATGAACGTTTGAAGAAAAATAAAACAGCAATGAAGTCGCCATTTTCCGGTCTGATTTAATATCCTTCGTAATATTTCCTCGGGGTCTTTCAAAAAGGTCTCGGGAGCATGAGAAATTAATTTATTTGATAGAAATGATTGCGATAAGGCGTGCAGTTCGTTTGAATCGTTTTGGCTCAAAGGCTGCAAAAGTTAATCGAATTGATTAATTTAAGCAACTTCAACGCTTTCACGTCTGCAAATACAGTTGAAATTATATTCAGTTCCTCATTATGGAGAAACTATAACTATAAAAATACTTTGGTTTACGGTTCTTTCATTTTAACTTTGCATCTCTGAAAATACTACAAACAAAGTACGTAGGCGCGTTTCGAGATACGTTCAAATCATACAATTGTACGTAACAAAACAACATATTTAAGCCATTAGCCGCTTTTATAAGTTACCACAGCACGGGAATGTAATGCCTTTGCACGATATTACCATGGCTGGGAAGAAAAATTATTAGGTGTCGTTACAGATTAAAAAATAATAAGTGCGAATATTGTGAGCTCATCTCGAGTTGGGCCCGTTAATAATTAAGTTCAGAGATGCCAAGGTTAAAATTACGGCCGTGGCGTGTCTAATCAACGTGTCATTAAATTCGCAATTAAAAAGTAATCAAACATTAAAAATGTGTCTGTACTTACTCGAAATGCCCTTTTAATTTAATCACCGCTAAAGCTAGTAGGCGCGTTATCCCATAATGGACACGTGTTACAAACGACGGCCCAATAGGTTAACATTTACGGCATAAACAGACATACTTGTGCCCCCGAACATAAACATGTTTTCGCATGCTTCTCTCCAACCCCTACCGTTTTATTACCCCCAAATTCCTTCAATAAATACCCCCAGGCACCCTCGTTACGAGATTTATATTAAACAACTTTTTTCACAATATTTACGCTCGAACATTTCCAATCAGAATCTCCGAAATTATGTTTTCTTTCTCTATTACTTTAAGATTTAAAAAGTTTCGAGACTCATCGGCGCGGCTTAAATGTTCCGACGCGAAGTTTTATTTTAGAAAATTGAAAGTTCTCTTGTTTAGTTTCGAATCTAATTCAGTGCTAAGCCTTTAAAGAGTTGCTGTTTACTCAACTAAATTACCCAGTCGCTGTACCCTCGCTTTGTGTAGTGTAAAAGTAAAAATATTTCGTTCTGAGAAACTCGTCTGGAGAACTAATTTAATTACGAGTATTTCAAGTCTAGCCTAGCTACCAACATTATAAATTATATTATTTTTTTATGTCATTATTTTCTGCTGTGCACCTGATATTATTTGAAGTTTAACAAAATTATGCTGGCGATGTTAAAATATACAACTTTTAGATTTTTGAAATATTAAAACTCAAACCGATACAATAGATAATATCGAAAAGATTACAGCCAATGATTTGTCAACAGCCTTTTGACAAGTGCTACATTGGAGCCACGGCAGAGCTGGACGAGGAAAGGGTGTTCTGTGGACAGATGGCTGCCATCTACCTCTTCGGGGAGGCTCTCACCACGCATCAAATCTGCGCCATGCACAGGCTCGGACCTGGATATAAGGTAAGGATAAGCAGTCGTGCTTGCTATTTGTTTACATTGACGATATTGTAAATTGAGATAAATATTTTTTAAGATTTAAGATTTTTAAGTAATTTTGTAAATAATGTCGATTACTAATCAGAAAAGCAAGCAATTTGCAAAACTAGATCTTATTACAAAATTGAACTATATTAATAACTATTCTGATAATCATGATTTGGAAAGTGCATTATCCGTCAGGTACTTTTCAAGATTTAATCATTAAACTGGTGTTTTAAAAGTTGTGTTTGTTATTATAATTGTAAACTGAATGTTTCTAACTTTGTTTCTTGCTAACCATGGATACCAACAGAGTCAATTCCGTTTCGACAACGAATGCAACATCAGTTTGCCGGAGAACCACAAAAGGGTGAGCGAGCTGGCCGCTCCCAAGCTTGACACCCCCGAACTCCCACCTACCCCCGATCCTGAACCTCCTAAAACTCCCGAAGAGCTGGGAGCTCCTGAGAACTCTGAAGCACAGGAGACGAGGGAACCAGAAGACAACGCATGCGTAGTTGTGAAAGAAGATGCTACGCCCAGAGGGCTCCGCTTGGCTGAAGAGGCGCGCGAAGTCTCAGCAGCGCATGCCTCTATGCTCGTAGACATTGAAGCATGCAAGCGTGTAAGCATGTCGCGCCGCTTGCACTTAATTAGTTTAATGTGTTCGTCTCGCTTTTGTATCGTCTTGGAATCCAATGGACTTGCAAATTCAAATGTTACAAATTTTCCGTGATCAAGTTTTGTTATTTAAATTCTTTCGGAACATTCTCAAACCATATCTTACGAAACATTACGAGTATTGTCATATCAGATCAGCCAAATAACCAGCCTTCCTTGACGCAACATTGATTATAAATGATGAAGTTGCAAGTACCACTGATCCTCACAGCATTGTCACTGTTATATACGCATCTGCTATTGTCCGTGTGGTGCCAGGGTCAGTTCCGCTTCGACACGGAGAGTCGGGTGCCGCTGCCGACCACGGAGGTGCGCGCTGACCGCTTCGGTGACCTCGTTCATGACCCCACACAGAACATACATGACGTAAGCCCTCGACAACAAATGGAAAAGGACAAGGGACTACTTTACGTGGAAAGGGGTTACTTAAACACTTACACGGACACGGGCAATTTCGGTTCGGAATTTAAACGATGGTATTTGGACCTATTAATTTGAGAATCCAAGAACTGAACTTCTTTAACTTGAGATGTTTACCTTAATTTATTGGAATGAATTTGCTAACACTTTGTAGCGTTACTTTTACTGTTAACTTGATTGGGATATGTGGTTTATTTAACAAACTACGATTGCAAGGTAAATAAATATTCCTTACCACTAACTCTTGTACCACTAAAATATTTTTCGCATTATATTGACATTCAGAATAAATTTACACAAATATATTTTTTTAGGCTTTACAATGATATAACTACCCAGATCGGGCATATTTTTGCATGCAAATGGAGATTTATTGAAGTTTTCACCTGGAATATAAATAATTGTCTCAGCTAAATAGGAATAATTTAAGCTACAAAAGATAGCAACAGCTACAAAGGACGTTTTACTCCAGTCTCAGGCTAAGTAACGATTTTCACCGAAATCAGCGCTATTGTCTTGAGATCTCCAGATCTATTCGCTTTGACTCCCTGTTTAAATATTGAATCATGTTCATTCAAGTCATTCGTTTGGCCATCAAATATTTGCGTGGAGTCTTCTTTCAATTAGGTCCTTTAGATATGACTCGGTTTTCGACTCTTCGTACATTTTTAATCATCAATATTTCTTATAAGTGCTCACTAAATAATTTAACTGTAAGACTTTTCATAAGTTCCAGTCTACCCGTCGGTATTTCAAACTTTAAAAACGTTTATTAATATATCTATAAAATTTAAGCGCAAATTCCACAATATCAGCCTTAAAGCAGATCTCATTTTCCCATTAAATTTTTAGCGCTCTTATCTGCTTAGGGTGTTTAGGCTGTCCATATAAATAAAAACTGACTATTAGCCCGCCCATTAAATAGTCAACTGGTTAACGCCTCTTAATGCCCATAATCCTTTATCAACATTGAAATGTAAACTCTATCCCAGAGCATTAGAGCTGAAAGTTCTGTGTTGTGGTGTGTTAATGGCGATTGTTTGGTCAGACCATTGTCCAAAGCCGATTGTGGAAGTTCCCCTTTATGCCCGAATAGTACGTAATGTTTGTGTAGTGTTGGACAGTGACTGAGCTTAATGCTAATGATGCTTGGCAACGTTCACTTAGTCGTCATCAGAAGAGCTTAATAATATTGATTATGCCATTGGTAATTAGATTCGCTTGCAGTGCTAATTTTGTGTGCAAAGTCATAATAATAAGCGATTTGCGAACCAGAAACATAAGAAATTACTTAGTCCTTTCATGTTGTGAAATCCTTGTATTTTTTACTAGCTGTACCCGCGGCTTTGCGTACGTGGTCTTTTCATTTAAATGTAGCCCATACGTGTTATTCCAGGACCATAAGTACCTATAAAGTACAATATACTATATTTCTTCAAAATTCGTTCAGTTGTCAAATAGATTTTTATTGATTACTCGACATCTAATCATTGGATTAAGATACCAAGTACCCGATTTAGTTTTTAAGTCTAACCCTAATTTATCCTATAGTGAAAACCGCATCGCAATAGGTCTAGTAGTTTTTACGTGATGCGCGAACAAACTTATAGTCAAACAGATAGACAGACAGACACGATTTAAAAAAAAAAAAATTGTTCAGTAGCTTATTTAAAGTACTCTAGACCATTTTTTAAAATTATCTTCTTTGTACAGACTTTTTCGTTCCTATTGCTTTATTGTAAGTATAGATTTAATGTATTTATTATATTATATATTATTATATATTATATTACGTTTTGGAATGATACATATAAAGTGTGAAATAAATAAAAATACTTTAACAATCTGAAGCATTCTGTTGCATGATGCGAAAATAAAATTAAAACTCAAGGAAAATGGCGCCGAAATAAAAAAAATATTTTTCGTTAGGTCGAGTATGCGTGAGAAGAAGACTATGAGATTACAAGACTACTTCTTGTCATGCAATCGACATTAGTGCATTATTTTACCACAATCTCCTTGAAAAATCTACCAAAAACGCGTGACTTTATGTACCGTTTACTTGAATTAATGTGTACAAAAGTCGTAATGCTAGTTGTGTATGGCTGTATGGTAGGGGGGAAACGTACCCTGCTGAAAACAACACTTTAGTCTTATACGACCCTGTTACTGTATTTATGAGATGAATAGAAAATTACCATTACATTAAAAAGCTAGACTTTTTGGCCCTTATTTTTATTCCATAATTTTCTTATACTATCGACAATACTGTTCTAATAAATTTATACGAGTTTGTTTTGGTTAAAAATACTTCTTTCTGTCTTTTAAATACATTATTTTTATCTTACAAATGTTGTCGTTAACATTGGTTTTATTTGTCTAGACTAAACTTTTTTGATGTGAAAATAGAAGGATCTCATTTTAACTTACCATAGTCTTAATCATTATGAAATTCATCAGGTATGATTTCTGTCAAGAATCCTATCAATATTAAAACTTTCGGGTAAAATTATGACTTTTCCCCAAAAAAAAAGTTGTCCCTCCAAGACAGCTATTAAAACTTTGCTAATTGTTTTTTTTTTTTTTAATTAAACAGGCGCCTGGAGCAATGGAAATTTCAAGAGGGTTCGACCTAACCTCCTAATTTGACTAATATCCATGTGATCCTGGTACTTTAGATATGAATCTTTCATGAATATTCCTTCCATAATTCATCGAAATTAATTATGAAACGGCGAATAAATTAAATGGTATTTATCATATTTAAAATAAAATAATTAACTTGAAATATAATTCTTAAAGAAGTCTACTTACATAATAGACATAGATATTGTTGATATTAATAACTCCATAAACACAATAATATAGATCTTAAATTATATATTAAATACAAGAGGATGCCAGCTTTCGCTTCCAAGACTTTTAAATATTAAATGCCGCGGACACGAAATATATCCACATTATTGACTATATAAAAGAATACAATTAATTCTTGTTCAAACAATAACATTCGGGAACTGTTATTAAAAAAAACCCATTAAAATGACTTGAAATGACCGGAAATTGCGGTGAATTGATACTAATAACGACTTATATTGTTGCCACCATAACTCGTAATTAGTGCAAATAAACTACTATTAAATCGATACATAATATCGAATTAAAAAAATACTAAAGGCTATATTAGTTTATTCTAATATAAATCATTTCAGTATAATTATGTCATGATATTTGTAATAAACAATAGTAAACGCCTACGTATTTTTTTATCCTTCTCATACGTTTCAGTGGTTTAGGTACCAAGCTCATGACAAGAGCTGAAAAGACCCAGGGTTCGATTCTCAGATTGAGTACCTAGGTGCCTACTACTATAGGAGGTACTTTCTTATTAGTGGTGGTGGCCATGTGTATTACGGGCTGCCCCCACGCGATGTCCGTTCGTAGGGGTAGACGGTAATATATCGCAGGTAGGTAGGTTATAAATGATATTAAACATAATCGTAAACTGTAGGTGCCTACATAATATCTGTTTAATATTAGATTTCAATCATTATCTAGGCTATTTTATTCCCTTGACCATAAACCGTGTCATAATCTAACGAAAGTCACCTATCCAAAAGTTAACATTATTTCCTCATAACTAGTTTTTGAAAAGTTCCCAGCAAAAACTAATATCACACAAAAGCTTTAAATAAAAGTACTGTTCAGTTTTGTCCGCGACATTTTTACATCGAGCCTAAATCATTTTGGAGATCTTGCAGAGTTCTTTCAGACAATATCAATGAATCTTGTCAAGTTATTTAGTGCCTATATAAAAGGGGGTTTTATTTTAATCTATAGCTAATAGGAGCCATTTGCTTCTTTAGATTTAGTTATCTAAATAACTTTATTTAAGAGCTCAAAAGTCAAACTATGAACACTTACAACTTCCCAGCGTTATGATTATGACTGCCATATTTTACTACAAGTATAGCATAAACTCCATGCATTTACTCTACGCTTCGGAAGTTACCGTAAAACCGAGGTTGTAATATTTCGTACTCACAAGCGAAGAGTTTCGGCACTAAACTTTAGCATCGTACGAGGGTTTAACAGCTCTTGATGAATTATGGAGCCCTGGTTCATGGGTTATGTGCAGTTAAATTATCCTTATGTTATAAACAATGTAGACGGTAAGTAGGTAGCTTATTTTATCAATCGAAAATAATAAATAAATTAAATCTCGTTTTTTTTGTAGGGACTGAATATAAATAATTATGTTAAAGTACAATTAATTGCTCTCACAAAATTATTAATTAAGAAATTAACATAAACTGCTCAAAAAGTTGTTCTTCAGAGTATTTTCGAGGTCCAATCCAGAATGTGAAATGCTCGTAGAGTATCGCTTAGCAGTATTACAGCAATAACTTCGGATCATTGGAGAGATATGGGCCTTTAATCTAAGTTATTCTACTAAGGACATTGCTATTAGCTACTTATGTGACTCTGTGCCGACATATAGGAATTTGTTTCAGAGTTGTTATTTTAGGGAGGTTGGTAAGCTTTATTGGCCTTATATAATAAAATGCAAGCATATTTTCAATAAGTTAATTAATAAAAGTTAAAAAAATATATATCGCAATGTCATGGTGACACTTAGAACGGGCTATCACAATTAAATGCGTGTACAACATTTCGTGTCTGTGCTGTTAACCGTTGAGGTGTTCCCTATTTAGGAGCCGAGCCTGAGTGCAGCAACCATGTCATGGTAAAACTTAAAACCGGCTATCATAATAAAATGCGTACACAAAATTTCGTGTCTGTGCTGTTAACCGTTGAAGACTTCCTTTATCTGGAGCTAATCCTGGATATCAATTCAGGTCGTGCTTGCCATAAAAATGCATTGTCATCGGGACTCTGAGCATAACACGCGCCAAGCAACGTAACTTGTACTGGAATACCGGTTATAACCGCTTTTTAACACTCAAGTGACAGCGATTCCTAAAGTTGGTTGTTTTTGGCTGTTAAATAATTCCACAATCACAAATATTATTTTGAAATAGCGCAAAATATGTGATGAGAAGAACCCATTACTGATAATAATAGGTAAGTAGCATGAATTCGTCCTAGCCTACGGGCGCCGCGGTGCGGGTGCGGCGGTTACGTCTCTTGGTCTCCTGAAATCGTCCTAGCCTACGGGCGCCGCGGTGCGGGTGCGGCGGTTACGTCTCTTGGTCTCCTGAAATCGTCCTAGCCTACGGGCGCCGCGGTGCGGGTGCGGCGGTTACGTCTCTTGGTCTCCTGAAATCGTCCTAGCCTACGGGCGCCGCGGTGCGGGTGCGGCGGTTACGTCTCTTGGTCTCCTGAAATCGTCCTAGCCTACGGGCGCCGCGGTGCGGGTGCGGCGGTTACGTCTCTTGGTCTCCTGAAATCGTCCTAGCCTACGGGCGCCGCGGTGCGGGTGCGGCGGTTACGTCTCTTGGTCTCCTGAAATCGTCCTAGCCTACGGGCGCCGCGGTGCGGGTGCGGCGGTTACGTCTATTGGTCTCCTGAAATCGTCCTAGCCTACGGGCGCCGCGGTGCGGGTGCGGCGGTTACGTCTCTTGGTCTCCTGAAATCGTCCTAGCCTACGGGTGCCGCGGTGCGGGTGCGGCGGTTACGTCTCTTGGTCTCCTGAAATCTTTGACAGATTACTTTCCGGATAGTGATATTGATATCGAATGGGTACAAAATCCATTTATCATCAGAAGTCAACCTGCGATGCTAACTATCCTGGATTACGAAGCATTCATCCACACATTTGACATTTGATTTCCACACATTAGCAACACACATTTAAGTCTTGTGTCTCTGAAAGAGTTTTGGATTGGTGTTGGGAGTGAATACCCTGAAGAAGCCAATAAAGCTGTCTTAACTTTGCTCCCTTCTGTCACAACGTATCATTGTAAAACAGGCTTTTTATCGTACACTTATACAAAAAACAAATTCAGGTCGAGATTGGATGCTATCCCGGACGTGAGTCCGGACGTCCGAACTGTTAGACAAAATATCGCATTACAAAGTAATTATTAATACAACAGTGAAACACTGTATTTCTTCTCATTTTAAGCTATAGTGAGTTTTTTTTTCTTATCTAAATGGCAGTCTTTCAATTGTAATTATTTTGATCTGGGATACGTACGTAGTCAACTCCGAATGCCGATATTGCGAAGGTCTATAATTCCTCGACGACTTTTCATCGAATGAATTGCAAGTTCCCATTACATAATCGACAGGTCATTTTACTGCGAATGATCAGAATTGCGAAGGTAACGTACCTTCGCAATTCTGATCATTCTCGAATAATACTGCGAAAGTTTATTGCTGCCAGTTATTTTGCATGATTATGATATATATTTTCGCTCCACCTAGCCGGTGGGCGCCAGGAATCATTTAAAAAAGAGCAGGTAAAGCCGAACTAACACGCTGGATTGCCTATTATGCAATTTCTACATAGTCCGAATATTAAAAACAGGAAGACCAACTTATTGCAGCCAGCAGTTCTTGTAGATGACGAACTGGCTATCAATCTACCGGTAAGCAAGATTGCAAGTTCCCAGTGGACCGAGGTAACAAAGAGACGAGCCCGCAGTACTCTGGTCGCAGTTATTTGCACCAGGCCCTTCAACTCTGGAAGTGTCTGAGCGACGACGTGGTTACATTTCTTCTGCACTACTGAGGACCAGGTAAGTGTACGAGTTTGCCGAGTCGCGGTCTCCACTCTAAAAAGAGTTTAAGTAAAAATAAATAAATAATGCCTTTGTTGTTCTCGAGTCCAAGTTACTCTTTGATATGACTCTATTGCCACCAAATTAGTCCAAACTTCTAAAAAACGTCAACTCCTGCTAGCAATATATGCTTTTTGTTGTTTTAGTGCATATAATCTAAAAGCTAACATACAAGAACAGCTAAAAATATAATCAGCAATAAAATATGCAGACAATATAACTCGTTTATTAGAATGTTCGAGCAAATGACCCTTCGCAGTTTTTGACCATTCGAGCATAGGTACATTCGCAATTTTCACCATTCGGAGAAACGACCCTTCGAGGATGTAACCATTCGAGGATACTACATTTCGTACTTATCCCATTTGGTGTGGGGTTCCAAAAAATAGAAGGGATTTGGTGAGAGTTCCGTTACCTTAAAAATTTAGGAACCCCTGCTCTAGGAATTCCGTAAGTGGTTCTAATTCACTTTGCAAGATTTCACCTAAAAACATATATAGGTTAAATAAAAGCTTTTATAATAGCTGCGCACGATCATTGTGAACTAAAGTGATACAAACTACAGTTATTACTAATGCATATCTTTTGATGATGAAGAAGCGCATGGATGTGTTTTCAAATACCTACATTTTAAGTTGGTAATAAATGTTATATTTTCCGATCTTGTCAATGTAGAACGATTCTTAACGTAGAAAAAACTGCCTTGTATATCTCCTTGTGGAATTTGATCTACAACACCGATCGATGCTGAATGCGGAGACATAATAATTATGTCTTGTAAGTTCTTCATGAGAGTTAATCTAAAGTTACCTCATTTCTTCCTGAGTGTGAAGCACGTCTCCTTAAAAGTACTTGTTTAAACTATCCAGCAACGCCAAGACTAGGTCAAGGAACTGTCGCCAAACTTTTTCCATACTTCAAAGCATAAGTTTTTCAGTCATTTAAAACAAAGCGCTTGGAGTCAGAACTTGGGGAATGTTGGGTGTAAGTACCAGGCGCGCAGGAAGCCAGAGAGATGCCAGGGGCAACAAAACTTTGGAAGAAGTTTTGAGATGTCGGGTGGACACGGATGGAAGAATTTTATTAGGACATGGACATCTTGCTCTTTTAATGGTTCTGTAGTCAAGCAATCCTTGTTTCACTTATAGTTTCGCCATGTCCGTGTGTCCGTCCGTCTGTCTGTCTGTCTATCACAACCATTTTGTTCAGAAACTATTTACACTAGAAAGTTGAAATTTGGCACATGTATTCGAAGAAAATATATTTGTAGTACCCCGTTTAGGGGCTTGTTGAATACGTATTTTAAAATTATAATGAGGTTTCTTTGACAGCTTTTTCTATTTCAATCCGCTTACGAAATATTTATCTAAAGTACAGAACTAAAAAATTATAAAAAAAAACAAAGTCACTAGCCTATAATACGAGCTAACTAATATATTTATCACGGCTATCTAGGATTTACTAGTTTACGAGATATAGCCGACCAAGATACAGCATTTTGTGCCCGCGTCAATTCTGAACAATTTCCATAGTGAGAGACGTAATCCAACAGTAAAAACAGCTTTGTTGGCGCAGGTATATCTAAAAACTAATGGACCGATTGCAATTATTGTTTTCACAGTTTGGTAGGGTTTCTTATCCTGGCTAAGAAACCCTAAGTATATGCGTGTCTGACTCGCACTTGGCCGGTTTTATATAGAAATACAGCTGTGTTTTTGTTTTTTTTATTCATATGCAGAAACTAGTTTATTATCGTTAATTACATTAAAATTAAAACCTCTCCTAAATAAGGAATAAGTTCAAAAACTAAATCCCGACTACGGTCGGGTAAAAAATAGCCTATGACCTCTTGGATGAAGACGAATGGATTGATACCTCGCTTGTCAACATCGGACCAATAGGGGCGACGCTATGGTGGAACATCCATCTAAATACATACATACATAGACTGTTAACTTCATTACCCTTCCCTCGCTTCTCCGTAGTCGGGTAAATACACTATATAACAAAGATGAGTTCGTAGAAATTTACATTTTCCTTCCAAGTTCCGTTTTACTTTACTACATTTCCATCATGAAACTCTCTGCTTTTATCAACTACAGTCAAATACACCGCATAATATTCCAGGAGGTGTCCTCTACCTGACTCACTTAGGAGAGCATGGACATATTAAAGTCTGCCAGTAGGGAAACTTAACACATTTATTTTAAATTTACGAGTGGTGGCGCGGTTTCATTTGCATTCCATAATTACGTATATTTGGATACAGTGCTAGTCTACCAGTCTTGAACTTAAATAAAATACTTGCACCAATGTTTAAGTTGAGATTTTCATTTAGTGCAATATATAATAAGAATATATTTGGGACAATTCCACACCAATTACCTAGCCCCAATCTAAGATACCCTATACTATGGGATAACGGATAAACATACATAGATACGAAAATTACATCCATGACTCGGAAACAAACATTTCTGCTCATCAAACAAATGATTGCACCTTGCAGGATTCGAACCCGCGACTACCGACTGGTATAACAAGTGCATAAATAAAACAAGCCATTATATCTTAGACATTTATCCGCCTGCGCCGTAAGCGAGGACAGATTTTGAAGTCGAGGATAAAATGCCTTGTTTTATAAACGAGTTATACACTCTGATTTTCACATCGATTGCGAGGAAATGCTACAATAATATTTTTAATTTCCAAACATTTAAATACTGCAAAGAAAAGACGGGGGATAAGACTTTTATCTGAAACTGCAGTTTTGATTTAATTCACAGCTATCGTGCGCAGCTATTTTGCAAATATCTTCGCGTTAAAACCATAACGTGTGGCAGCAGCTGGGAAATCTAGACTGAACTATTTTACTCAAACCCTAGTGATCTTCAAACTTCAATATACAGATGGTAATAAATGTAGTACGACAAAAGTGTGAGACATTCCTTACTGCAACAGTTTGCGGATGACAAAGTACGTTTTAAAGTAAATACAATTTTTACAAAGTGACGAGGCTGGGAGCTTCCAAGACTTTAATATTATATCATCTCCATCTCATGGCGCTCCTAGACGCGAGTTTTTAGTCTTCAGTTGCTTTAAATAAAGCTGAGAAACTCTGAGTTTGAGGAGTTTTTAGAAGTAATCTGAGTGGAGCATCATTTTTAGATTTGGTTTAGTCTAAAGTTAAGAGGATGGTCTTTGAAAGCTTTTCACTCGTGTCAAAATTGATGAAGGCATTCAATTTGATACCCATATTGTAAAATTCGAACCAATAATATTTTTATGCATTTGGAAATAGAGCGATTTTGCAGCCATATTGTATTTTTTTTTAAATAAACTATAGCCATGTTACTCAGGGGATGCAAGGATTCTAACGATACCCCATAAGTCTAAATCTGTTCAGGCATTTAAAAGTTATGGTGGAATAAAGAAACTCACATATATACATACAAACATAGATACAAACATACATGAATCCTAAAAACATTACACTCCTTTTTTGGGCATTTGTGTAAAAGTCAAAGACCTAACTGCGAACAAATAAAAAGAGAAGCAATATTTTTTTATTTTTGATTTTGAAATATAAGATGCAGTTGGACGCATCATGCATTTCATTTCTTCTTGAGTGGGTCAGCTAGAACCTGGCGAGCTACTCCAAATATCGATATACTCGGTTTTGATGATTTTTGGGTAATACAGTATGGCAGCTGTAAGCCGCCATTCTTGACACTTCAGATATCCTATGTCACTTTCGTGATTAAGACGAATCCAATGATACTTCATTTCTCAAAATCCATCAATCCGTTTAGGCTGTAGGACGCGCTATAGAAACATACAAACATACCCAAATACGATTACAGCCCAAAAATATAACTCTCCACAGTCGGGTAAAAATAAAGTTAAAAGATAACTGGTTTCCAATCCAACTTGCTCTGTAATATTGAGTGTCAGAATCGTTCTCGTAACTATTACAAACTCTAGACGTTAATTGCTCTTTTCGCCAATAACTATGTTACAAACTTGTGCAGCCGACACATTTCAAATTAGCTCAAAGATGCTTCGCATATGCTTCGCCTCGCATGTAGAGTAAAGTTTGTCGTGAATGCCGAAATAGAAAATGATGCAGCGAAATGTCAAGTTTATTGCTGTGAACTATCTACAAAACTAGTTTTTTGAGAAAGTAAAACTGTTTATCTACACTCATATCATAAAATCCGGATTAAAATTCAAAAATGGTGGCATAATGGCATACATTACGCACGGTACGTCTCTAATAAGAAAAAAAAAACATTATAACACTGTATTTTGAACTAAACAATGTTATAATATATATTTCCCACATAAAAGCACCGGTTTAGCTCCGCACTATGAGGGTTTTCGCCATTTATTATCAATGGCGGCGCGTGTTAGACCCTATGCATTCGGTGCGGACTGGATTTCGGCGTCATAATTTACTTTACTAACCAACCAATTTAATGTGTTGTTTTATGTTGATCAAATGTTTTATCCTGATTAAAAATGTGACAAACATGTGTTAAACATGTTTGTCAACAAACACAGCAACAACTGAAAACAGTGTTCGTGAGGAGAATTTGACTCCACCTGACATCACGGAACAGCAACGAACATGACGAACGAGCTTACCAGCAAAATCAAGAAAATATTACGACATAATTTTTTTCATTAAAAGTAAATTCCTATTACATGAGTGTAGTCTAGTAGATAAAGTAGTGTATGAAACGGCAAGTATTAAAACACTCGAGTGGTACTATTACAAAACTCGCATGCGGCTCGTTTTTTAAACTCACTCTCGTGTTTTAATTCCGCTCATTATGCAACCATTCCATAAACTACTATTAAAATGCTTTTTAAAAGTGTAACATTGCCACAAAACGCTGAATCCGTTTTGACGAACTGTTTATTTCGAATTTCGATTCTAGACCTAGAAACTATCAAATTATTTACGCAAGGATCTCCCAAAAAGATCAACAAACTTGTGATAAAAAACTCAAACTCTCCAGTTTCAGCGCCACTTGTTAACACAATACACGTAATCTTATTACCCCTTCCCTTCCCCCTTTTTAGGAGGTTACTTTAGAATACTTTAGACTTAGAGTATCTACTCTACTTTATTCTGTTGAAGTGGGTTTAAAAGAGCAGAGCGACACGACATGACACTAATGATAGATGACGGATGAATAAGTAGCATCCTTTGAAATAGGAACGCTTTGTGGCTCCTGTTTGCCGTGTACATTTCGATACTTTACAAACAGTGATAGCTCCATCCGTCGCCGTTCAGTTACCGCTTTCTGAAAAGGTTGGTCTTTGAAGTCCCCTACACCTACACCTAATATCACCTTTATCTTACTGAATAAACTACCTAAAGAAAACAAATACTCCCGAGTCCATCTGCGCTCGCTTCCCGTAACTGTTTGTCCGTTGTGAGGAGTCACATAATCCCTCCATTTTCGTCTAACGTTACCCGCGGGAAGCTTTTAGTGCTCCCCACTTACTGACACACACATTACAACTTTGACACTTCACACACACAGCTTAGGTCGAACGTATTAACAGTAAGAGCTATGAAGATGAAATATATCAATACCGACACGGAAATTGCGTTATTACTTGGACAAGCAAATAAAGTTATTCGGAGACCAGACCACGTAACTAAAATTGCGTAAAGTAATTAAAACTAATACATTGTTAAAGGAAAACCACGTCAGCAAAATGACGACCGAAATAGCGATTGAACAGTTGACCTAATAATCTGAAATATGTATACATTAGATACCGGGTTTGATCCTACGCTCCGCACCAATGACTTTCTAAGTTATGTGTGGTTTTCCATTGCTCCGTGCTTCGGAGAGCACGTTAAGCTGTCGGTCCCAGCTGTTATTGATTAACAGCAGTCGTTAAGCCATGTCAGAGGCCCTTGGACGGCCTGACAAACTCTGACACCAGAGGCCAGCACTAACTCGTACGATAAATAAACAAATAATAGATATACAACGTCATTTATTGTTTAGGCAATTAAAGATAGTTTCACAATAATTTTAATGCCCATACTGTCACTGAATGCCCATACTGTTATAGCAATGGTTGCACACAAAGAGACAACGTAAATACTAGACACTAAACATAATACACACAGCGAGAAAACACAGATACCATTTGCGTTAGGGTTGCCTCACTTTACAAATGTTAACTGTATCTATAAAATAGGAGGTACCCCGAAACTAGCGGTCGCGCTTAGTTTGTTTTAGTGGTAGGGTTATCAACTTCATAAATGATATCCAAAAATAAATAATAATAAAATGATCGTAACTTTGTAGGATTGTGTTCGTTATTGATGTGATTTCCTTGTTGTTCGGGTTTTTTTGTTGTAAATCGAGATGCGTTTGAGGTATGTTTCCTTATAAAATTAATAGTTGAAACAATATTTTGTCTGTTTTTTTTTTCTAAATGTCATTACGTCACAATAATTCGTAGATTAACTTTCATGTCATCATTGTTAGTGTAGACGTATGTTAATTATATACAAAAACATTAATAAAAAAAAGTTTTCTTATTTCGCAATCATTCAGAACTTGTGACTGTTGCATTAATAAAAAAAACATAAGCATCAGATAACTTTTTAATTTATTACCAGAGTAATTTACTAATTTTAACTACATATATTTTTCCGTCGTGGCAGCCCTACTTTGTCAGCTGAAATCCTAGCTTAACAAGGTTGTTGGCGTTCCTGCATCCACCCTCGTCAATGTTGTGACTTGTATGTCTGTTGGTGTCTGTACGTCTCTTGTTGGTTTTGTATTTCATTGCGTACGTGTATGATCTGTCATTAACTCATTAGTGATGACGAGACCTATAGCCACCTTTTACATTTACACCAACCGTAAAGTATCGAAAAATATTTTGACCGTTTTTTTGTCGTAAATTGTTTTGTCTTAGTATCTCTAATTGTAGTTTTTTCTGGAAATATAATTACATCAATTAATCATTATGTGTCATCTTTGTTAATTTACTTTTAATCAATTTATCATTTTTTATACTTCCTTGTAAGTTGTTATTTTTGTATTTGGTCTTGCTTCAGCATTACTGAAAGCTTTATGAAAAATGAAATTGTTGTTTTAGATACTGCACGTACTCGTTTATTGGGTTCTACGTAACATCTGCATGTTATTTGTTAAATGTTTAACATTAAGTAGATATTCACTTATAATAACAAACTCACTTAGATACAACAATAAATTAAATTTAGTTTAATAAAAGTGAGAGACTCCTGCAACATTTATTTGCAAAACAATTGCAGAAAACGTTTGATAAGTGAATATCCACGTTATATTTTATAAAAGCTTAAAGTACCTAAACAATAATTAATATTATACAACCGTTCAGTTGGATAGAATTTATTTTACTTTTATCTCGTATTTAATAAGTTTTGAAACTCTAATGCAATGACCAGAAACCGTTTTCAGACAATGTAACTTTAAAAATATTGATCCAAGTTAAAATACTATTTTCTTCTTCTTCTTTTTCTCTCAACTTCTTCTATTTTCTCTCAATCCTTTCACTTTAATTTTGTGAATCTTTGTAACCGTGTCGATGTGTCCAGGTACTGTACGACGGGAAGTTGTCATCGGCAATAGTGTTCATGTACAACCCAGTTGCAACGGACGGCCAGCTCTGTCTGCAGTCCGCGCCCAAAGGAAACGTGTCTTACTTCGTACACACGCCGCACGCCTTGATGCTACAGGTAACGATTTTCCGGGATAGTAGCTCTATACACGCAAGTTGTCATCGGCAATAGTGTTCATTTACAACCCAGTCGCAACGGACGGCCAGCTCTGTCTGCAGTCCGCGCCCAAAGGAAAAGTGTCTTACTTCGTACACACGCCGCACGCATTGATGCTACAGGTAACGATTTTACGGGATAGTAGCTCTGTACACGCAAGTTGTCATCGGCAATAGTGTTAATGAACAACCCAGTCGCAACGGACGGCCAGCTCTGTCTGCAGTCCGCGCCCAAAGGAAACGTGTCTTACTTCGTACACACGCCGCACGCCTCGATGTTACAGGTAACGATTTTCCGGGATAGTAGCTCTGTACACGCAAGTTGTCATCGGCAATAGTGTTAATTTACAACTCAGTCGCAATGGACGGCTAGCTCTGTCTGCAGTCTTACTTTGAGCATAGTGCACACTTAAATTAAAGAAACGTATCTTACTTCGTGAACATGCGAAGTACTACTTTACGCGAAGTGCGAAATACTTCTTGACGTTTTGTGCTGGGAAAAATGTCTTGGGCAATAGTTACATTTCTAGATAACTCTAACTTTCTTCTTTTCCATAGGAAGTGAAGGCTGTGGTGACGCACTCCATCCACAGCGCCTTAAACTCTATCGGCGGAGTCCAGGTCCTTTTTCCGCTCTTCGCGCAGTTGGACCTCCCACACGACAACCCTGCTGCGGATCCCAAAAGAGATCCTTTGTTGTGGTAAGATATGCGTAGGATTAACCGTCTTGTAGCGATGTTATCCTAGTACTTTGCTAGTGTGAGATACAATCCAACGATACCGGGTGCGGTCCTGGGCTCCACACCAAATTACTTTTCTGAGTTTTGTGCGGTGTTGCATCGCTCCGTGCTTCGGAGGGCAAGTTATGCTGTCGGTCCCGGCTGTTTTGTTCATACTCGGACCCAGTCCGTGCTCCCTAAACCAATTTGGTTCACACTTTGTAATGTGTCTGGTCTTCGGTCATGATTCTGCATCTCGCTCGCTTGTCACATTAGCACTGAACTATTTCGCCAAGTATGGACCTTATGACCTAAAACTGTGTGATAATATTTATTATTGATCATTCGCGATTTTCCGCCGAAACCTTTGTTCTAATTGTGGTGTATGTTTGATTCTCGTGCATACCATGTAGCGACTCGAATCGCGTTGTGGTTGCTGCTATTATCGAAATTGACTGTATGTTTATGTAACAAAGCAAACTCGACGTTTTGCTTGTAATGTACTACATTTTGTGATATGGAGTGGTTAAAGGTTTTATTAGGACGTTTCGCCTTTAGGTCATTCTTCCCTTAGGGACATTTTGTTAGTTGGACGTTCAGAAATCTGATATGGACCCAAATTAATGCATGTTTCATAGTAAGAAGCAAAGTAATCTACGACTTTTTTAATTTTCTATTGGCTTGAATTATTTATACCAGAAATTGAATGAATTCATTAACATATTCATTAATTTCAAGACTCTCAGTTTATAAACTTCTGGACGTGCCTCGCAGCTTCGCCTGCGCGCAATCTTTGCCTCTTCCGCATCCTCTCAGGGATGTAATTTGAGAAAATCGCTCCTTATGTCTCCCCTAGGGTACTCTAGGAATATTTCCTCGAAATATTAAATCTCTAGGTCCACTAGTTAAGGCTGCGCGTTTTCTTTCAGTCAGTCAGTCAGTCACGGTACTGTTTTATAGGTATAGAGAAAACGCAGACTTCAGACATAGCTCTACCACTTAGCGGCACATGACTCGAGTTTCCTACTTTGTCAGTGATTTCACTCTCGCTTCAACATCAAAGGCATTAAACTCCAACACGCGGTGAAATTCACGTGTCAGTTGTTAGGGGGTAGGATTTGAAAGCCACATGTTTATCTGGCTTTGTGGGTTTACGCAGCTTACTTAATTGTGGATAGTAATTTAAATTTAATTTATTTTTTGTTTATTCGTTGCTAGAGCGTGCTGTATCATCGACCGCATCGTCGCCTAACATCTATTGAGATCAAAGAATATGTATTACTCTCTAACGAGAGATTGGGATTCTGTGGTTGAATGTAACGACGTTAAGGCAATCTGTATAAAAAACACAATAATTATAAAAAAAAGCAACACAACACGATTTGCGAAATAAAGACTGAGTACCTACTCTATCGTGCTACGATTTGCGAAATAAAGACTGAGTACCTACTCTATCGTGCTACGATTTGCGAAATAAAGACTGAGTACCTACTCTATCGTGCTACGATTTGCGAAATAAAGACCGAGTACCTACTCTATTGTGCTACGATTTGCGAAATAAAGACAGAGTACCTACTCTATCGTGCTACGATTTGCGAAATAAAGACAGAGTACCTACTCTATTGTGCTACGATTTGCGAAATAAAGACAGAGTACCTACTCTATCGTGCTACGATTTCGGTTTGTTAGCAAAGGTCGTCTTGCTTACTTCTTAATAAAAAAAACGCATATTCGTTTATTATAAGAACTCCAAAGGATGCCCTACCCTCGACAGTGTTTCCGGTAACTTATAACCCAGGTGTGTTCAAGTCAAGAGTGAATAGGTATATATTAGGTAGTATCTGCTAGGCAAGCGTGGTACACCTTCGACCACATCATTGCTTTCCTGTTAGATAATGGTCAAACGATTGCCTAGTCTACACTTCTACACTAATATTACTAGTGCCTCTGTGAGCTGTAGACCTCGCGAGTCTGTCTTTGCATAGCTTAAAACCTGAATAAATGTTCAGATCATTTTTCAAAATGGCTGTAATATGTTTTTTTACGTTTTCAACCCCCATATCACCGTCATTTGAAAAATTCCGACTAAAATTGAATCGACAAAAAATAAAAATAATTAAAGAACCTGCTCACAAAATTTCACGAGAATCGGTTGAAAAATGCGACCTGTAGAGGAGAACAGCCGGACATCCGCCGGAAATACGAAAGCATTTTTGCCCAAGCTGAAACGGAGACGCTACGCTAGCGCTTCGTAGTCGCTCGGTCAATTATTTCACGTATAGAAAGCTACATTATCAGCGAGTAACATGAGCAGTACTTACATTATTTTCTAAAACTTAGAGATCCTTATGAAAATTGCAATAATGTAACCCAAGGTATCAGAAATTTGCCTATGAAAATCCTTATTAGGCGTACGCTTCGAAAACTATTGATGATACATAAAATAATGTACTACATGTTTATAGTACTTATAATTACCCACTAAAAAATCCGCGAGGCTATACATATAATATGTAGGTATTACAGACGTCTGCAGTGTCGACCCGAGCACGTGTCGTGTTGTACGTTAACGCGCGTGCGACATTCGTGGGGTTCCTTTTTTTGTTAATTAAAACACGGGTAGAATCGTGTTCAATTATAGATAAATCTTTAGCCACCCGTGCGAAGCCGGGGCGAGTCGCTAGTCCATAATAAAACAAAAAAAAACACTGTTTTACCACGACTGCCCAAAAAAAGGAGTAGTAATGTGTTTAGGATTCGTGTATGTTTGTATGTATGTGTGAGTTTCTTTATTCCACCATTCATTTTAAATGCATGAACAGATTTAGACGTATGGGGTGAAGTTAGAATCCTCGAGTAATATAGGCAATTTTTTTTAATTAATTCAGTATGGGCCATTTTCAAAGGCAAAAACCATTTTTTTTTCTTGTAATTTTACAATATAGGTATAAAATTGATAAGCACATTCCAACAGTATATAATTTATTGGCATTAATTCAGTTTTGGCAGGGCAGGTGTGTTATTTTTCAAGCTAGTTTTAAAATGGTTTGTAGAGAATAAAACTACTAAATCACAATATCTGGTACTTAATAGCCACTAAGTGCTTGGACTCAGTAACGCTTCCGACCGAGAAACTCCCTTAGTTGTTAGCCGAACGTTAAATTGCGACCGAAGTTCTTATTTGCGAACTAAATCATCGGCCGCGGGTTCGAATGCATTCATTAATATTCGCAGTTGAGAACTAAATGCAGGTTCGGTGTCAATGCAAATTGGTTCTTGAAGCGCTCAATTATTTGGTGAATCGAAGTGCAACGGATCTAATGAGGATTCTATATTGATTTAATAAAAGGGATGGAAGACAAAAATGTAAGTTGCTTCCGCCAAACTGTTAGGACTCATGATAGATAGATAAATTGAATACATGATGTAACAACTCTAAATATAATTATATGCAAAATGGAATATTCGCAGCAGGTTTGTTTCGATCAAGCATGTGAATTCGTTTACGTGTGTAATGGTTGAATACATCGTATATAAAATTCCCATATAAAAGTAATATCTTAGATAATAGCGACAACACTAAATGTTTGTTTACTTTCCTATCACGTCGCACCAAAAACAAGGTATGTACTGCTCCATTTGCAGGTCAAGGTCTCCTCTCGCCCTCTTCCGCTTCTTCTCGCCAGGCGCTGGTGGAAAGACCCGGTTGAGTGGAGACCACAGATTAAGTATATTCTGATACTTAATCTGTGATGGAGACTTTTCAGCAGCGGGAAAACTGAGCGAGCCAGCCTATTGTTGCACGCATATAATAACACCGAACACAGAACAAAAAATAACATCGAAGGCTTAGGATAAGACAATATTATCTTACACTTGAAAACTTTTTTTTTTTACCTTTTACAAGATAATAAGACGTGCACATTTTACAGTAGTCGCAGCCAATCTATATGTTTGTGAAGTTAGGCTCTGTGAACGATTGCGCATGTACTGCTGTGGGGATAAAACAGCATGAAGTAAGAGCGAGACAGAATATGCGAAAAACGTAAGCGAGTGAGCGAGGGTACACAATGCTGTCTTCGCCTTCAACATGCATGAATTAAAAACTTCTAAAACTCAAAACTTGTTAAACTAACGTAATTCGCCATCCCGAAACACTTAGCCCACCCCGGTATCTAATAGTTAATTATTTTACATCAGTATATAGTTTCAGGTAAGCATTTCGAAAACAAAATACAGTTGGGAACCTAGATAAACACTATCCGAATCCGAATAATATCATAACACTGTGGAAATATGCTCCAATTGCAAATGATTCTGGTATTTCGTATGGAAAATGCATCCTCCGCCGGATTCTTAATATACTCGTAGGTACCTATCACATGAAATGATTTGACAAGTAGAATACACTTAGAATTATCTAAATAAAAAAATAAAAACTAGAAAATAAAATAAGTAAAAATATTTTTAAAGTTTTATTGTAAAGAAGAGAATGTACTAAAAGCTAAAAATAAAATAAAATCGTGGGATGTAGCGTAACCTGAGTAATATAAATAAAATCGTGGGATGTAGCGTAACCTGAGTAATATAAATAAAATCGTGGGATGTAGCGTAACCTGAGTAATATAAATAAAATCGTGGGATGTAGCGTAACCTGAGTAATATAAATAAAATCGTGGGATGTAGCGTAACCTAAGTAATATAAATAAAATCGTGGGATGTAGCGTAACCTGAGTAATATAAATAAAATCGTGGGATGTAGCGTAACCTGAGTAATATAAATAAAATCGTGGGATGTAGCGTAACCTGAGTAATATAAATAAAATCGTGGGATGTAGCGTAACCTGAGTAATATAAATAAAATCGTGGGATGTAGCGTAACCTGAGTAATATAAATAAAATCGTGGGATGTAGCGTAACCTGAGTAATATAAATAAAATCGTGGGATGTAGCGTAACCTGAGTAATATAAATAAAATCGTGGGATGTAGCGTAACCTGAGTAATATAAATAAAATCGTGGGATGTAGCGTAACCTGAGTAATATAAATAAAATCGTGGGATGTAGCGTAACCTGAGTAATATAAATAAAATCGTGGGATGTAGCGTAACCTGAGTAATATAAATAAAATCGTGGGATGTAGCGTAACCTAAGTAATATAAATAAAATCGTGGGATGTAGCGTAACCTGAGTAATATAAATAAAATCGTGGGATGTAGCGTAACCTAAGTAATATAAATAAAATCGTGGGATGTAGCGTAACCTGAGTAATATAAATAAAATCGTGGGATGTAGCGTAACCTGAGTAATATAAATAAAATCGTGGGATGTAGCGTAACCTGAGTAATATAAATAAAATCGTGGGATGTAGCGTAACCTAAGTAATATAAATAAAATCGTGGGATGTAGCGTAACCTGAGTAATATAAATAAAATCGTGGGATGTAGCGTAACCTGAGTAATATAAATAAAATCGTGGGATGTAGCGTAACCTAAGTAATATAAATAAAATCGTGGGATGTAGCGTAACCTGAGTAATATAAATAAAATCGTGGGATGTAGCGTAACCTGAGTAATATAAATAAAATCGTGGGATGTAGCGTAACCTAAGTAATATAAATAAAATCGTGGGATGTAGCGTAACCTGAGTAATATAAATAAAATCGTGGGATGTAGCGTAACCTGAGTAATATAAATAAAATCGTGGGATGTAGCGTAACCTAAGTAATATAAATAAAATCGTGGGATGTAGCGTAACCTAAGTAATATAAATAAAATCGTGGGATGTAGCGTAACCTAAGTAATATAAATAAAATCGTGGGATGTAGCGTAACCTAAGTAATATAAATAAAATCGTGGGATGTAGCGTAACCTAAGTAATATAAATAAAATCGTGGGATGTAGCGTAACCTGAGTAATATAAATAAAATCGTGGGATGTAGCGTAACCTGAGTAATATAAATAAAATCGTGGGATGTAGCGTAACCTAAGTAATATAAATAAAATCGTGGGATGTAGCGTAACCTGAGTAATATAAATAAAATCGTGGGATGTAGCGTAACCTGAGTAATATAAATAAAATCGTGGGATGTAGCGTAACCTAAGTAATATAAATAAAATCGTGGGATGTAGCGTAACCTGAGTAATATAAATAAAATCGTGGGATGTAGCGTAACCTAAGTAATATAAATAAAATCGTGGGATGTAGCGTAACCTAAGTAATATAAATAAAATCGTGGGATGTAGCGTAACCTGAGTAATATAAATAAAATCGTGGGATGTAGCGTAACCTGAGTAATATAAATAAAATCGTGGGATGTAGCGTAACCTAAGTAATATAAATAAAATCGTGGGATGTAGCGTAACCTGAGTAATATAAATAAAATCGTGGGATGTAGCGTAACCTGAGTAATATAAATAAAATCGTGGGATGTAGCGTAACCTGAGTAATATAAATAAAATCGTGGGATGTAGCGTAACCTGAGTAATATAAATAAAATCGTGGGATGTAGCGTAACCTAAGTAATATAAATAAAATCGTGGGATGTAGCGTAACCTGAGTAATATAAATAAAATCGTGGGATGTAGCGTAACCTGAGTAATATAAATAAAATCGTGGGATGTAGCGTAACCTAAGTAATATAAATAAAATCGTGGGATGTAGCGTAACCTAAGTAATATAAATAAAATCGTGGGATGTAGCGTAACCTGAGTAATATAAATAAAATCGTGGGATGTAGCGTAACCTGAGTAATATAAATAAAATCGTGGGATGTAGCGTAACCTGAGTAATATAAATAAAATCGTGGGATGTAGCGTAACCTAAGTAATATAAATAAAATCGTGGGATGTAGCGTAACCTGAGTAATATAAATAAAATCGTGGGATGTAGCGTAACCTGAGTAATATAAATAAAATCGTGGGATGTAGCGTAACCTGAGTAATATAAATAAAATCGTGGGATGTAGCGTAACCTGAGTAATATAAATAAAATCGTGGGATGTAGCGTAACCTAAGTAATATAAATAAAATCGTGGGATGTAGCGTAACCTGAGTAATATAAATAAAATCGTGGGATGTAGCGTAACCTGAGTAATATAAATAAAATCGTGGGATGTAGCGTAACCTAAGTAATATAAATAAAATCGTGGGATGTAGCGTAACCTAAGTAATATAAATAAAATCGTGGGATGTAGCGTAACCTGAGTAATATAAATAAAATCGTGGGATGTAGCGTAACCTGAGTAATATAAATAAAATCGTGGGATGTAGCGTAACCTGAGTAATATAAATAAAATCGTGGGATGTAGCGTAACCTAAGTAATATAAATAAAATCGTGGGATGTAGCGTAACCTGAGTAATATAAATAAAATCGTGGGATGTAGCGTAACCTGAGTAATATAAATAAAATCGTGGGATGTAGCGTAACCTAAGTAATATAAATAAAATCGTGGGATGTAGCGTAACCTGAGTAATATAAATAAAATCGTGGGATGTAGCGTAACCTAAGTAATATAAATAAAATCGTGGGATGTAGCGTAACCTAAGTAATATAAATAAAATCGTGGGATGTAGCGTAACCTGAGTAATATAAATAAAATCGTGGGATGTAGCGTAACCTGAGTAATATAAATAAAATCGTGGGATGTAGCGTAACCTAAGTAATATAAATAAAATCGTGGGATGTAGCGTAACCTGAGTAATATAAATAAAATCGTGGGATGTAGCGTAACCTGAGTAATATAAATAAAATCGTGGGATGTAGCGTAACCTGAGTAATATAAATAAAATCGTGGGATGTAGCGTAACCTGAGTAATATAAATAAAATCGTGGGATGTAGCGTAACCTAAGTAATATAAATAAAATCGTGGGATGTAGCGTAACCTGAGTAATATAAATAAAATCGTGGGATGTAGCGTAACCTGAGTAATATAAATAAAATCGTGGGATGTAGCGTAACCTGAGTAATATAAATAAAATCGTGGGATGTAGCGTAACCTGAGTAATATAAATAAAATCGTGGGATGTAGCGTAACCTAAGTAATATAAATAAAATCGTGGGATGTAGCGTAACCTGAGTAATATAAATAAAATCGTGGGATGTAGCGTAACCTAAGTAATATAAATAAAATCGTGGGATGTAGCGTAACCTGAGTAATATAAATTAAAATCGTGGGATGTAGCGTAACCTGAGTAATATAAATAAAATCGTGGGATGTAGCGTAACCTAAGTAATATAAATAAAATCGTGGGATGTAGCGTAACCTGAGTAATATAAATAAAATCGTGGGATGTAGCGTAACCTGAGTAATATAAATAAAATCGTGGGATGTAGCGTAACCTAAGTAATATAAATAAAATCGTGGGATGTAGCGTAACCTGAGTAATATAAATAAAATCGTGGGATGTAGCGTAACCTAAGTAATATAAATAAAATCGTGGGATGTAGCGTAACCTGAGTAATATAAATAAAATCGTGGGATGTAGCGTAACCTGAGTAATATAAATAAAATCGTGGGATGTAGCGTAACCTAAGTAATATAAATAAAATCGTGGGATGTAGCGTAACCTGAGTAATATAAATAAAATCGTGGGATGTAGCGTAACCTGAGTAATATAAATAAAATCGTGGGATGTAGCGTAACCTAAGTAATATAAATAAAATCGTGGGATGTAGCGTAACCTGAGTAATATAAATAAAATCGTGGGATGTAGCGTAACCTGAGTAATATAAATAAAATCGTGGGATGTAGCGTAACCTAAGTAATATAAATAAAATCGTGGGATGTAGCGTAACCTAAGTAATATAAATAAAATCGTGGGATGTAGCGTAACCTAAGTAATATAAATAAAATCGTGGGATGTAGCGTAACCTAAGTAATATAAATAAAATCGTGGGATGTAGCGTAACCTAAGTAATATAAATAAAATCGTGGGATGTAGCGTAACCTGAGTAATATAAATAAAATCGTGGGATGTAGCGTAACCTGAGTAATATAAATAAAATCGTGGGATGTAGCGTAACCTAAGTAATATAAATAAAATCGTGGGATGTAGCGTAACCTGAGTAATATAAATAAAATCGTGGGATGTAGCGTAACCTGAGTAATATAAATAAAATCGTGGGATGTAGCGTAACCTGAGTAATATAAATAAAATCGTGGGATGTAGCGTAACCTGAGTAATATAAATAAAATCGTGGGATGTAGCGTAACCTAAGTAATATAAATAAAATCGTGGGATGTAGCGTAACCTAAGTAATATAAATAAAATCGTGGGATGTAGCGTAACCTGAGTAATATAAATAAAATCGTGGGATGTAGCGTAACCTGAGTAATATAAATAAAATCGTGGGATGTAGCGTAACCTAAGTAATATAAATAAAATCGTGGGATGTAGCGTAACCTGAGTAATATAAATAAAATCGTGGGATGTAGCGTAACCTGAGTAATATAAATAAAATCGTGGGATGTAGCGTAACCTGAGTAATATAAATAAAATCGTGGGATGTAGCGTAACCTGAGTAATATAAATAAAATCGTGGGATGTAGCGTAACCTAAGTAATATAAATAAAATCGTGGGATGTAGCGTAACCTGAGTAATATAAATAAAATCGTGGGATGTAGCGTAACCTGAGTAATATAAATAAAATCGTGGGATGTAGCGTAACCTAAGTAATATAAATAAAATCGTGGGATGTAGCGTAACCTAAGTAATATAAATAAAATCGTGGGATGTAGCGTAACCTGAGTAATATAAATAAAATCGTGGGATGTAGCGTAACCTGAGTAATATAAATAAAATCGTGGGATGTAGCGTAACCTAAGTAATATAAATAAAATCGTGGGATGTAGCGTAACCTGAGTAATATAAATAAAATCGTGGGATGTAGCGTAACCTGAGTAATATAAATAAAATCGTGGGATGTAGCGTAACCTAAGTAATATAAATAAAATCGTGGGATGTAGCGTAACCTGAGTAATATAAATAAAATCGTGGATGTAGCGTAACCTAAGTAATATAAATAAAATCGTGGGATGTAGCGTAACCTAAGTAATATAAATAAAATCGTGGGATGTAGCGTAACCTGAGTAATATAAATAAAATCGTGGGATGTAGCGTAACCTGAGTAATATAAATAAAATCGTGGGATGTAGCGTAACCTAAGTAATATAAATAAAATCGTGGGATGTAGCGTAACCTAAGTAATATAAATAAAATCGTGGGATGTAGCGTAACCTGAGTAATATAAATAAAATCGTGGGATGTAGCGTAACCTGAGTAATATAAATAAAATCGTGGGATGTAGCGTAACCTGAGTAATATAAATAAAATCGTGGGATGTAGCGTAACCTGAGTAATATAAATAAAATCGTGGGATGTAGCGTAACCTAAGTAATATAAATAAAATCGTGGGATGTAGCGTAACCTGAGTAATATAAATAAAATCGTGGGATGTAGCGTAACCTGAGTAATATAAATAAAATCGTGGGATGTAGCGTAACCTGAGTAATATAAATAAAATCGTGGGATGTAGCGTAACCTGAGTAATATAAATAAAATCGTGGGATGTAGCGTAACCTAAGTAATATAAATAAAATCGTGGGATGTAGCGTAACCTGAGTAATATAAATAAAATCGTGGGATGTAGCGTAACCTGAGTAATATAAATAAAATCGTGGGATGTAGCGTAACCTAAGTAATATAAATAAAATCGTGGGATGTAGCGTAACCTAAGTAATATAAATAAAATCGTGGGATGTAGCGTAACCTGAGTAATATAAATAAAATCGTGGGATGTAGCGTAACCTGAGTAATATAAATAAAATCGTGGGATGTAGCGTAACCTAAGTAATATAAATAAAATCGTGGGATGTAGCGTAACCTGAGTAATATAAATAAAATCGTGGGATGTAGCGTAACCTGAGTAATATAAATAAAATCGTGGGATGTAGCGTAACCTAAGTAATATAAATAAAATCGTGGGATGTAGCGTAACCTGAGTAATATAAATAAAATCGTGGGATGTAGCGTAACCTAAGTAATATAAATAAAATCGTGGGATGTAGCGTAACCTAAGTAATATAATAAAATCGTGGGATGTAGCGTAACCTGAGTAATATAAATAAAAATCGTGGGATGTAGCGTAACCTGAGTCAATATAAATAAAATCGTGGGATGTAGCGTAACCTAAGTAATATAAATAAAATCGTGGGATGTAGCGTAACCTGAGTAATATAAATAAAATCGTGGGATGTAGCGTAACCTGAGTAATATAAATAAAATCGTGGGATGTAGCGTAACCTAAGTAATATAAATAAAATCGTGGGATGTAGCGTAACCTGAGTAATATAAATAAAATCGTGGGATGTAGCGTAACCTAAGTAATATAAATAAAATCGTGGGATGTAGCGTAACCTAAGTAATATAAATAAAATCGTGGGATGTAGCGTAACCTGAGTAATATAAATAAAATCGTGGGATGTAGCGTAACCTGAGTAATATAAATAAAATCGTGGATGTAGCGTAACCTAAGTAATATAAATAAAATCGTGGGATGTAGCGTAACCTGAGTAATATAAATAAAATCGTGGGATGTAGCGTAACCTGAGTAATATAAATAAAATCGTGGGATGTAGCGTAACCTGAGTAATATAAATAAAATCGTGGGATGTAGCGTAACCTGAGTAATATAAATAAAATCGTGGGATGTAGCGTAACCTAAGTAATATAAATAAAATCGTGGGATGTAGCGTAACCTGAGTAATATAAATAAAATCGTGGGATGTAGCGTAACCTGAGTAATATAAATAAAATCGTGGGATGTAGCGTAACCTGAGTAATATAAATAAAATCGTGGGATGTAGCGTAACCTGAGTAATATAAATAAAATCGTGGGATGTAGCGTAACCTAAGTAATATAAATAAAATCGTGGGATGTAGCGTAACCTGAGTAATATAAATAAAATCGTGGGATGTAGCGTAACCTGAGTAATATAAATAAAATCGTGGGATGTAGCGTAACCTAAGTAATATAAATAAAATCGTGGGATGTAGCGTAACCTAAGTAATATAAATAAAATCGTGGGATGTAGCGTAACCTGAGTAATATAAATAAAATCGTGGGATGTAGCGTAACCTGAGTAATATAAATAAAATCGTGGGATGTAGCGTAACCTAAGTAATATAAATAAAATCGTGGGATGTAGCGTAACCTGAGTAATATAAATAAAAATCGTGGATGTAGCGTAACCTGAGTAATATAAATAAAATCGTGGGATGTAGCGTAACCTAAGTAATATAAATAAAATCGTGGGATGTAGCGTAACCTGAGTAATATAAATAAAATCGTGGGATGTAGCGTAACCTAAGTAATATAAATAAAATCGTGGGATGTAGCGTAACCTAAGTAATATAAATAAAATCGTGGGATGTAGCGTAACCTGAGTAATATAAATAAAATCGTGGGATGTAGCGTAACCTGAGTAATATAAATAAAATCGTGGGATGTAGCGTAACCTAAGTAATATAAATAAAATCGTGGGATGTAGCGTAACCTGAGTAATATAATAAAATCGTGGGATGTAGCGTAACCTAAGTAATATAAATAAAATCGTGGGATGTAGCGTAACCTAAGTAATATAAATAAAATCGTGGGATGTAGCGTAACCTGAGTAATATAAATAAAATCGTGGGATGTAGCGTAACCTGAGTAATATAAATAAAATCGTGGATGTAGCGTAACCTGAGTAATATAAATAAAATCGTGGGATGTAGCGTAACCTGAGTAATATAAATAAAATCGTTGGGATGTAGCGTAACCTAAGTAATATAAATAAAATCGTGGATGTAGCGTAACCTGAGTAATATAAATAAAATCGTGGGATGTAGCGTAACCTGAGTAATATAAATAAAATCGTGGATGTAGCGTAACCTGAGTAATATAAATAAAATCGTGGGATGTAGCGTAACCTGAGTAATAGAAACTCGACTCGCTCCACGACATTATTTTATTATTTAGTTTTTAGTATATTATCTTCTTTACAACAAAACCATTTAACTTAAAATTATTTTTTACTTATTTTATTTTATAATCATATTTTGGCTAACAAATTGTACAATAATGTACAAAACGTACATCCTCAAAATGGATGTAGGTACTAAAGCTCAATCAGAATCTAATCTCCTAACACTCCAAGCCCGCAGATTAATACCTACACACTCGTCGCTAAGCACTCCTCCCAACTCCTAATTGCCTAGTACTCGGCTTCATTTAGACTGGAATTCACGAGGGGTAGGTGATGACAATTTATACTATTAGTTTTAGGGGTTGGTTTATTTAATTAATGGTGTATGAGGCATTAAATTTTAATGAGGGTTGTTATTTTAAAGTTAGGGTTTCATTTAGCGGTGTGATTTTCGTAAGTAAATGATGAGGGTTGCAGATTTCTAACAACTTTCTATTAGTCCTACTCAAAGGCAAAGCAATCTAATGCTTGCTTCTATAGTGCCGCTGAGTATCTATCTCCTAAAATTAATTCAGTTATTTCCTTTAAAATATGTTCTATACCTTTGTAGCCCTTTTCAGTCTCTTGGACCTATTTGACATATTAATGTCTAATGGAAACCGTACGTACAATTCTGCGGCTAAAGGGTACGCGCCTTCGACCGCGGCGCGGGTGACACGGGTACATAAAATACGTACTCAAACGTATCGTCATATGGGGCGTGTTATTTACGGTCAAGTCATTAATATTCATACCGGATGTTACGCAGATGAGATTTTAGCAGTATTTTTTCTTCTTTGAGTCCCAAACGTAATCCGAAATATTCCTTTACAAAAAATATAAGGAAAATTTAAACAACGTAAATCAAATGATATCTAGTGTAGGCTCTTATAGTAGGAACCAATCTTTATGGCGGCTGTGAAGCGCGCTGCGAGTGTGACTTCGCGCTAACCTAAAAGTAATTTACTACCTAAAAGTAATTTACTACCTACTTGAAGAACATGCTAATAATAACAAACACCACAATTATGGAACAAATATACAAGAATTTAATATAAAAATAGGCATAACGCTAAAAGCGATCTCTTCCAGACAACCTTTGGATGGACAGAAATTATGAATTAAAAAATAATAGTTTAAAAAACTAAAAAACATGCATTATATAGAAAACCAAACTAAAAAATAGAAAATAAATTTTAATAGTGTAAATAAGAAAAAAAAGTTTTATTTCAAAAAAATCGTGGGGTGCATGGGTCAATAGTTATAAATATTTCATTGACAGATATGAGAAGCACCCCACGCTTTTTTTTAAATTAAACATTTTTTTCTTATTTACACTATTAAAATTTATTTTCTATTTTTTAGTTTGGTTTTCTATATAAAGCGTGTTTTTTAGTTTTTTAAACTATTATTTATTTTCTACTTTTTAGTAACTGTTATTTATTTTTTTTAGAATTATTGCATTGTCTTTGACAGGTGTGCAAAATTTGAATGAAATCTGACCGTTTAAAGTGGGTCAAAATAGCGTCCAAAGGAGTCGGTTACAAACATACAAACATACAAGTGAAGCTAATATAAAGCGTATAATAAAAAGGACCGTGGTGGAAAACGATACAATAAATCATGCAAAATAAAAATGAATATACCAACATACATATTTAATAAACTACATAAACCACCTGTGACATACACCATACTTACTTACATGTCACATGCAAATAAAGTAATGATTGAAAAAAAAAATGTGTTAAGTATATACAAATAATGGAATGATAATAAAATGTTATACCTATAGCTATGTTTCTAGTAGCTAAATTAGCGTTGACACTTAACGCGTTAACCTATTCATTATTTTTTTACCAATCATGAAATTATGTTAACATACGTCAACACAATAATATTAATATCGGAATATATGCTGATGTCGTGTTGGTGGATTGTATTGGTTGGTAACAAACAACTTTAAAACAACTAACTAGACTGTACTTGAACAGAATCGCATGCATGTGTGCAGCGTACGGATGTAGCGTGCACACAAGCACAAATGCGGCGGGCTAGCGGGAGGGTGTGCCCCGGCCTCTCACCTCTCCAAAGCCCGCTTACATCTAACATTTGCTATTGCACAGCGCCTTGCGCCTTACTTCTCAGGCGCCATAAAGATTGGTTCCTACTCTATATTACGTCATTCAGCTGAGGGAGGTACGCAAGTTTTTTTTTTTAAGTTTTTTTTTAATACGGACTAGGCAATCGTTTAACCACGATCTCACCTGATGGAAAGCGATGATGTGGTCGAAGGTGTAGCACGCTTGCCTAGTAGATACCTATAAGTAAGATACGCAAGTAATTAGAGTAGAGTATTCTTTACTTGCGTACTTCATTTAGTAATCTATGTTATTCCCACTGCTGGGAATGTAATATATAACGAGAGAGAGAGAGAGTATGGGCCATTGGTACTTTTATCTTTTGTATTTGACATTTACATGTGTTTATTATACGTTCTACAACATAAAGAATGTCAACAATGGAGAAAATGAGACCCCGTTGAGATTCTTGGTGCTCTTTTCTCTAACGGGCGTATTTCCGAAGTACCGGTAGTGTCAGATGGGTATTTCCTTTTACTGTGTGCTGTGTTTTTCTGTGTGCCTTTTTCGGCACATCTCTTTGTTTATGAAATGTTAAATTGTGGCTTGTAATAGTGCTATTATTATGAAATGTTAAGTTGTGGCTTGTAATAGTGCTATTATTATGAAATGTTAAGTTGTGGCTTGTAATAGTGCTATTATTATGAAATGTTAAGTTGTGGCTTGTAATAGTGCTATTATTATGAAATGTTAAGTTGTGGCTTGTAATAGTGCTATTATTATGCTTATTTAGTTTTGACTTGTAATAGTGATATTATTATGCTTATTTAAAATAAATACTTTGACTTTGACAAAATCCATGTTTAGGTTAATTAGTTTCATTTCTCTAAATTCTGGTAATAAGTTTCAAAGGCGCATGTTTTCCACTTCCAGCTCCAAACTCCTCGGCTTCGTATGCTCCCTGGTGGAATCCTGCAGCACAGTGCAGCAGCACATGCTCCAGTGCCGAGGGTTCCTGGTCATCAGCCACATGCTGCAGCGCTGCAGCCGCGACCACCTCACGGCAGACACCCTGGCTTCTTTCCTGCATCTGACCAAGCACCTGGTCACGTGCTGTTCGCCAAACTCGGATTTGCTGCTGAAACAGGTAGGAGGATCTTAGTGGTAGATGTTGTAGCAATTATGATGATATTATTAAAATAACAAAATCATAGTTAGACAAACAAATGCCGATACAGAACAGAACAATAATTTAAAGGTAAGTGTTAAAAAATAAACCCTAAGAAAAATATAGGTACAGATGTGTCTTCGGTGATATTACATCAATGATGGAGGTTGATATTTAAGAAAACGTAAGTAATATTATTATGCATAATTTGATATTTCAACTAAGAGAAAATTTAAAGTAACAGTTTTAAACCTCGGAACAATTATCTTACCAGACGAAATTAAGCTATCCATTCTTTTGCTGAAAAACTGTTGAAATGTATCTTGAAAAATATAATGCTAACTTATTAGCTCATTAATTAACGTCTACAATAATATAATGCTAAATTATTAGCTCATTAATTAACGTCTACAATAATGAATACAAACTAATATTGGATTCTCTTAGGAATATTAAACGACGCTATAAAACTGAGCCATATTTATTTAAATTTTTATCATGACACGAAATGAACTCGTGTTTAATGGCGACTGAAATATGGCGCCTCGAAGTACGAAGTGACGCAGTGTAAAGAAATAGTAAAGTTCAGCCATTTCAATCAAACTCGCGGCTATTTCTGCGCCAGAGCTATCGAAACAACAAAGATACAACTTCTTTTTTCTCTTTTTTTACTGTGTCACGCTAATTATTGTGTTTTTTATATATATATGTATATTACCTATAAATTGTCTTGACACACTGGCTCTTAAGTTAAATAGACCTCAAGATGTGGTTATTTATGTTATGCATTTGGACTCAAACATCCGACGTTCTGATACTGGCTGTCTACTTCTCTCCTTATATATATTATAGACGCCATAAATAAAGCGTGGAATTGCCGCCATAAATAAGTTTATAGCAGCACACAGTTAAGTTAATTTGGTAACAGATTTCAGTTTGCTCTCGGGGTGTATTTCGTTGATTTATTAAGTTAGCAAATAAATTGTTGTTATCGCCCCCGCGGGGAACTTTGCTTGGAAGTATCTTAGTGAAGTTTCATCAGTTAACTTATGAACAATATTTATTATACAGAGTAACAAATAGGTATATCAAAACTGAAAGGAATGTATGTTTACAGTGATAAATCTATTTCCAGAATATAAATCCGAATAGCATTTTTTATCTACTTTCTGGCATTCAGTATTTATAGACGAATTGGTCTATAAATATTGAATGCCAGAAAGTAGATAAAATAACGCTAATATAGTATGCGTGGTTTTATTCGGTACACCTGCAGTTACATTCTATATATTGGCTTGTACTATTATATATTCTGTGATATTGCTAAAGAATACTGCTACAATGTAACAGTATGGCGAACAATCACTTACTAACCCAATTGGCTCATTTGTTTACGCCAACACGTTTCAGCAAATAAAGGTATTATCAAATATTGTCATGTAAGATATTGCGCACATAGTTGCCGGTTCACATGGTGACGTCACTAATCCCGGATGCCATATTTGTTTTAACTAATTAGTAGTGTCGAGGGAAAAGGGATTAGTTTGTGGTCCATTTAAGCCGATAAACCAATCGGCTTAAATGGACCACAAACTAATCCCTTTTCCCAAAGCACCATTTTAATTTTTATTAAGCGCCATTTAAGTGAAATCTTTCACTAAAATTCGGAGATAAAATGTCTGCAAATCAAGTAACTTTTGACTTGCAGATGTTAGTATTATAGGTAGTACTAATTAATTACATTAGTCCAAACATTTGACTAATTAGTCACGTTGACAGAATACAACAGAGGTAAGTGTTTAAAAACGTTATCAATACAATAGACCAAAAAGCTTACAAAAATGCTCTATAAATACTGTTTTAAGAAATATCTTGTAACATAAAATTACTCATGTACATTTTACTTTTTTATTATGTTTTCAGGTTTATGTTGTGTTATTATTTATTCTGTGGCTGTATCTAAATTATAAGACATTTTTCAATTTGAGTGACATTTTGGAAAACGACTTGATGAAAAAAATGCACTGAAATTGAAAAATATGCATTATCGTTAAAATGCTCGTTTTTGTAAATTTGACAAGAAATACGTATTATTGTCATTCAATTATGTCGCTTAACTTAAAATTCAGCTAACTCCACTTACAAAATAGTGGAGTTAACTGAGTTTAGAGTTCGGCGGATCAACTTTTTATATTATGTTTAAGCACGTGTGATATAATTAAACAATGTAATACGAAAAAATATGAATTATGTGTTTCCACTCGATGGTTGTAGCGCATGCTTCTCTTGCTTGACACCCCACCCCACTGTTGTATACTACACTGTTTTGCACATATTATACACAAACACTGCAATAGGGCTTTAAGTCAATCACGAAAGGTTAATAGTTTCAAAACACTAAGTCTTTTGTGTAAGATCAAAGAACTATAATATATGATTATATTATAATATCAACTGAATTTAATAATTAACGATCGAACCAATTTTGATGAAATTTATACTAAATTCAAATAAAAAAAGTTACATCTAAAGTGGCTAAGTAATTTTGGAGATATGCCTTTAGAAGTTGATTAAAATGTCTCGAGGCTAGAAGTTATGAGGGAATCTATTTTAGTAATTATATCAGTTACAAATGTAAGAAGATATGTTTATATGTTTATAGTGTAATTAATGTTGAAAATAGTTACATACTGGGTTAGAAGGGCACAATTAAGGGCGGCACTACGCACTTCCACTGCCGCAATAGCAAAAACACTAGCTATCTTTAGTTTTATGACTTAACGGTAAAATGGCATAATTAGCGTTATACACTACATATTTTTAGCACTTTTTTATACTCTCGTGTGTCCCCTTTTCTTAATTTTTTTGGCTTTTCTCCTTCGGTGTCCCTCTTTTTAGCATGACATATATAAGTCAACGTTCTGGAATACAAATCTCCAGAAGCTTTTTCCTCTTCTTGAAATACAACACTACAAACTGTGGATGATCCTGAGTATCAATGAATTTGATTTCTAAACTAATAACAATATTCCCCTAAGCTAGAGTTCTAGGCTGTATGTATGTTTGTCAAATGAGGTTGTTACGACCTGTGGTTTCAGAGTTTGTCAGGCAACCCAAGGGCTTCTGACGTGGCTTAACGAGGGATATCAATTATTGTTAGCATCTGGGACCGACGCGACGACTTAACGTGTTCTTTGAATCACAGAGTAAGATGGCAAATTCGCATATAACTTACTAAAAGTCATTGGTGCGGTGCCGGGAATCGATTTCAGTGTCGATTACAAAGCGCACATATTACCGCTTGGCCAACATCGCTAATCCACATCTGATAAAAACAAAAAATTGGCAACCATTTTTAAGGTCAAATACAACAAGTAGGTAATTGCTGGTTGAGGCGTAAAAGGTCATCGTGACGCACATTGACATATATTCGCAAACGGTCCAATTCGCAAAAATTAACATTCAGGCTGACAAAGTCAAGTCTCCTATAATGTCTAGTATGCTCAAGATTCCAGTGTCCTAGTACCAAGTTTGACATTTTGCGAATTGGATCTAATGCGAAATGGACATTTTGAAAACTGGACTTGCGAAAATGAGTGTTGACGTTTGGTGATATGACTTTGTGAACCGTATTGCTTTGTTACACTTAGCCTAGCTTACCTGTAGTAACATCTGAACACACCACAGCCAGTCCAAATAATAAAATGTAACTCCAACAAGCAAGCGACCTGTAGTAACATCTGAACACACCACAGCCAGTCCAAATAATAAAATGTAACTCCAACAAGCAAGAGACCTGTAGTAACATCTGAACACACCACAGCCAGTCCAAATAATAAAATGTAACTCCAACAAGCAAGAGACCTGTAGTAACATCTGAACACACCACAGCCAGTCCAAATAATAAAATGTAACTCCAACAAGCAAGAGACCTGTAGTAACATCTGAACACACCACAGCCAGTCCAAATAATAAAATGTAACTCCAACAAGCAAGAGACCTGTAGTAACATCTGAACACACCACAGCCAGTCCAAATAATAAAATGTAACTCCAACAAGCAAGAGACCTGTAGTAACATCTGAACACACCACAGCCAGTCCAAATAACAAAATGTAACTCCAACAAGCAAGCGACCTGTAGTAACATCTGAACACACCACAGCCAGTCCAAATAATAAAATGTAACTCCAACAAGCAAGAGACCTGTAGTAACATCTGAACACACCACAGCCAGTCCAAATAATAAAATGTAACTCCAACAAGCAAGAGACCTGTAGTAACATCTGAACACACCACAGCCAGTCCAAATAATAAAATGTAACTCCAACAAGCAAGAGACCATACGCTTTCAACCATCGGACAGCCCAAATCTATGCTAACGCAGTCGTTCTGTCAATCTTTCGTGACCTGGCAGCTGCTGGACCACATCCTGTTCAACCCCGCGCTGTGGATCCACACCCCCGCCGCCGTTCAGGCCAGGCTGTACTGCTACCTGGCCACCGACTTCCTGGCCGACGCCCACATCTACGGCAGCGTGCGGAGGGTCAGCACGGTGCTGCAGACGGTGCACACGCTCAAGTTCTACTATTGGGTTGTGAATCCGAGAGCTAAGAGCGGGATCACTCCTAAAGGACTGGGTGAGTCTTAGCGGAGATATATGTTGGGGTACCTGAGTTGTCCTATTTAATCAAACATATTCAATGCTGGGTTGGAAATACAACGATGATTAATTTTATTTATGCTCGATTTAGGCAGGCATTAGCAAGCTCAAAGAAAAGTATCGCGTTTCCGCCATAAGGACGATATTATCATCAGTGAGATGTACTCGCCATTTATGTTTATGCCCATAATTTTCCAGTACAAGTTCTTAACAATATTTTCCAGAGCGTTAGTGAAAGGTTTCGGGGATATAACATGCTCTTTCTCACTCTCTTACGAAGCTGGATATGGCTAGTCGGCTGGTTCTGTAATTGTACGGACAAAGACTTAGCAAGCTGAAGCGGCAATGGGCTGGTCACATCTCTTGAAGAATCGATAACCGTTGGGGTAGAGATCTGGAGTGGACACCGCGTTTAAGCAAACGTTGTGTATTAGGATGTGCACAGGTGGAGTGATGACTTGCAAAAAGCGGCTGGAAGGAAGTGGATGGGAAGAGACGTCGATCAGTGGCGTTCGCCTACGCCTACGCCCAGCAGTGGACGAATATAGGCCGATGATGATGATGATGCAAATATTTGATCGCGATTTCACCTGATGGCAAGTGGCGATTCGGTTGAAAAGGAGCCTAATTAGGCTACTGAGAATTTTACTGTTAAAAAGATTCTCGCAATTTATGCTCAAAGCATCAAAATAGGTAGCCATAACTTATTCATTGCGAATAAAAACAGATTAATTGATAACAATATGAATGTACGCTTCTTTTCCGGCATTCTTATGTACACTTGAGGACCAAATATTATTTCACAAATAAGCTATGCTGGAACTGGACATAGACCCACGCACTCCCAAAGCACGCCACTGAGCCCGATCTTCGGTTCTTCTCTTCCAAGTGCTGCCAGCCATTTTGCGTATATCGTCGCTCCACCTAGCTGGAGAGCGTCAAACACTACGTTTGCCGAGTCGCGGTCTCCACTACGGTTATCATATCATATCGGTGGTCATATCAGTCCTTCGACAGATATGACCAGCGCACTGCCACTTCAGCTTAATACATTATATTGCTATGGGGAAATTAAATAAATCTTACTAATATTAAAATGCGAAAACCTGACTATAAATAAACATGTAATTTTGTTGCCACTCAGTTCCGTAACGGCTGGATGGATTTTGAGGAAACTTGATCTATAAATATTTTATGATCTGGAATAAAACATACGACATCTTTTTACCCGGAATAATATCCCCGCGGAAAAATCCGAGTAGCGCAGTTTATGCACAATATACTTTCCCAGAGGGTCCCCGGCCAGCCCACAAGGACATCCTCACCATCCGAGCCTACATCCTGCTGTTCCTCAAGCAGCTGATCATGATTGGCAACGGGGTGAAGGAGGACGAGCTGCAGTCCATACTCAACTACTTGACGACCATGCACGAGGTAATGTAATCCTGCCGACTTGGCCAACATTGTCGCTACATACATAATAGTTTCGCAAGGAATAATTATTGCTGCGTTTCTAAGGCATTCCTTGTTATAAACTCAATGATGCTAATGAAATTTAACTCCTGAAGACCTACGGCCTCGTACTTATAGATTTTATATACTGTAGGCACAGTGGCGTTGGGAGATTTTCATAATTACAGAGTTCTGCTACCAGGGACCTTTTGTTTGGTTGGTCTCAAACCATGTAGATAGGGGGCAGGCAACAATGAGGGGAGCAAAATATTCAAAGGACTTATGGGATGGTGGTCCGAAGTTCCGGGCTTTCATGCGTGTCGCGCTCTGGCGACCTGATGATGAGAATACTAGCCGGGAGGCGCGCTTCACGCGCACTCCTGCCCATCCAGGGGAACGCCTTTTGCAGGCATTGCAAAGTTCAGTTCTTTCACCAAACACTCGCGGGCCGGCACGCTTAGGTAAACACACTTTATTTCTTCATGTATATGGTTTAGGTAAAGTTCACAGGTTCTTCCACATATGTAGTCTCCCCTTTTTGAAGGACTTTTCAGCGTACAAACAGGCACACGTTTCGGGGGGGTAGACTCAGTCCGAAGCCGAGGGTAGGATTTGCCAAAAACTAGAGGATCGTGCCAGGTCCGCTTGGGTGCACTGATCAACGACGACAGGGGGGTGGAGAATGCAGGTAAGGAAATGAATTAGGGATAGGACATTGTTGCAGAATGCTAGTCGAGTTTTTAGGAATGTGGCGTATACATATACTTAGTAAAGTTAACCAGAAATGTTTACAATGTTTTTACAAACGGGACTTAATCGCGCTGGAAATGTTATTTTATTTACCTCGACGTTTCGATCAAGTTGCATTGATCGTAGTCACGAGAAGACTGAAGTAGCGGATGTCAGCGCCGAGAAGGACGAGCGTTGTCTCCACCTACCCGAATTATGTTTTGAAAAAATTCAGTATTGTCACGACACACAACACTAACAGATTTCTTCTGACATAAACCGCGACGCGAACACTTGCTTATCACGGGATTCCAGGACGCAGCCAACTTGAAACCATCCTCTCGGTTGAAATTGGGATACTTTTTAATTTCAACCGCTTCACGTACAATCCTGGAGTAGTAGTGATGTTCCGTGAAGAGGATCTTCGGATCGTGGAGTTCAGTCCAGGGATTAGGGCCTGATGACCACAATCAGTGCAACTTGAACGAATCGTCGAGGTAAATAAAATAACGTTTTCAGTGCGATTAAGTCCCGTTTAATTAACTATGTGTTCGTCAATTCTAACATCAGATGCGTTGTTGTCTAGCGCAAGCCACATAAGAAACAATGCATTTTTACCTGACTACGGCGAAGCAACGGAAGGGTAATGAGTTTAACGGTCTATGTATGCATGTATGTATATATGTATGTATGTATGTATGTATGTATGTATATGGATATTCCGAGCGAGGTATCAATCGATTCTTCTTTACCGCAAGAGTGTCATAGGCTACTTGACCACGGCGAAGCAAAGCAAGAGTTAGGTACCTGTTTTCAACTTATATTTTATTTGTACTTCTGATTGAAGAGACGAGCGGGCCTGATGGTAAGCGTCACGCCTGCCCATAACAGTTGCAGTGCCACCCAGAACATTGCACTGTAAAAACATGCGTGGAACTGCAATGCGCTCGCACCCTGACACATTCATTTGTATGCCACGGTGTCTATTAAACTGGAATAGTAAAACTTCCATACTACTGCCTGGCGGTTGAATGCCTTGCGAAGGGGTGGTATTCAACCGCCTTATGCTTATTTTGTGGACATCACATACTTTATTTTATATTATTTTTTCCATTTATAATTAATTTGACTTACAGTTTGGCGGACGTTAGCCACATATTTTTTCTTCGTTAATTTTATATGGATTTCCGCAAAGTAATGCCTGTGTCTATCAACTATTAAAATTGAAACTATTTATGAAATTAATATTTGAAACGTTGTGTTCCAGGACGAAAACTTGCACGACGTTCTACAGATGTTGATTTCTCTGATGTCCGAGCATCCCAGTTCGATGGTGCCTGCCTTTGATGCGAAGGTAGCTAATTTCGTTAGTTAGTTTTTATAGCAGAGTTAAATAATTCTGATATACCTGTCGGAATCAAGTCATCAACCGAGTTGATTAATTGATTAATAAGAATGCCAGTGTCATCTAGCGGCACTCGACGGAGTCTATAGTGTGACGGTCGACTGGAATAACCTCAGTTTGCCTGCAGCGGTCGAACAGAGAACGCGTCTTTAAACTGTCTTGCGTTCCGTTGAGCTATAGACATTATGATTTGGTTGTACAATTGTTAACAATCTAGAATTACAGTTTGTTTTGAAGAGATAACGGTTTCTATTATTAGAACCAACATCTCCCATCGTACGCCCACGTGAGACTAGTTGACATGACGGACAATAACGAGGGTCACCAACCGTCTCCGTTATACCTATTATGAGATTACTAGCTGCGCCGCGCGGTTTACCCCGAGTGGACGATAATGCCTATGTCATTACCAGCTGCGCCGCGCGGTTTACCCCGAGTGGACGATAATACCTATGTCATTACTAGCTGCGCCGCGCGGTTTACCCCGAGTGGACGATAATACCTATGTCATTACTAGCTGCGCCGCGCGGTTTACCCCGAGTGGACGATAATACCTATGTCATTACTAGCTGCGCCGCGCGGTTTACCTCGAGTGAACGATAATACCTATGTCATTACTAGCTGCGCCGCGCGGTTTACCCCGAGTGGACGATAATACCTATGTCATTACTAGCTGCACCGCGCGGTTTACCCCGAGTGGACGATAACACCTATGTCATTACTAGCTGCGCCGCGCGGTTTACCCCGTGTGGACCATAATGCCTATGTCATTACTAGCTGCGCCGCGCGGTTTACCCCGAGTGGACGATAATGCCTATGTCATTACTAGCTGCGCCGCGCGGTTTACCCCGAGTGGACGATAATGCTTATGTCATTACTAGCTGCGCAGCGCGGTTTACCTCGAGTGGACGATAATGCCTATTTCATTACTAGCTGCACCGCGCGGTTTACCCCGAGTGGACGATAATGCCTATGTCATTACTAGCTGCGCCGCGCGGTTTACCCCGAGTGGACGATAATGCCTATGTCATTTTCCGTTCCATTAAGTATACGTATGTAAATCATATAATAATATGTAAACCACGTTAATTGTTGTGTATAATTTCAGGGAGGAGTCAGAACAATCTTCAAGCTGTTAGCTTCAGAAAGCCAACTCATCAGACTCCAAGCGCTGAAACTCCTGGGATTCTTCTTGAGTAGAAGTACACACAAGTTAGTTCCATACATGTAATACATTTTATTTACTTTATAGCATGTATTTTATTTATATTTTTCCAAGATTAAGTTGCATGTTATGGTTATTAAATATTTTGAAATCAATGAGGCATTGCCAGTGATCTATTCTGAAAGAGACTCTTTACTCTTTTTTCAATTAGAGCGAGATGAACGAACGCTAATAGCAAGTTGCCTGAAAGTCCGGAATCACCGCAAGACAAAGGAAATGTCAGTCGTAGCTAATAAACTAAAACTTAGTTAAATTTAGGACTACGGCTACGGCTATAGGGTCAAAATAGAACATGTATCATGCCTGCCGGAGTATAATTCCTGACCCGATAGTTGTAATATCGTAGTCTTCAAGTCGCGAGTGAATTGTATAGTAAAATTTTAGGCAAGCGCGTAACTACCATCGTCGACCACAACCATCGGCCAACATCAGGTGATCCGATTTACCGCTGCCTTAAGAGCAGTGGTAGCCTAACGGTTCAATGCGTGCAACTTAGAATCCAACCATACCGGGTATTTGGCCCTATAGGCTCCGCACCAATGACTTTTCTAATTTATGAGCGGTTTTTCATCGCTCTGTGCTTTAGAGGGCATGTTAAGTTGTCGGTCCCGGCTGTTATTGATTATAGCAGTCATCAAGCCATGTCGGCCCAAGGCGGCCTGACAAACTCTGTAACCAGACGCCAGCAATATCCCACACGACAGAGAAACAAACCGCTGCCGGCTGCACTCAGAAAAGTCAACCAGAATTTAGCTATATATAAACTAGTATTAAACTGGCCTTGAAATAACTATCCTTACATCTTATTTTAGACGTAAATACGACGTGATGTCTCCCCACAACCTGTACACACTCCTGGCCACGCGACTCGGCGCGTGCGGCGAGGGGCTCGCGCTGCCCGTCTACAACGCGCTGTACGAGCTGCTCACCGAGCATGTTGGCCAACAAATCCTGTACACCGGCCACCCTGAACCGCAGCCGCATTTCCGACTTGAAAACCCTAGTGAGTATTACTTCTCTTCGAGTCGAATCATGCTGGAAAATTATTAACACCAAACTCGTTTGAAGCTTCGTATCCTTCATTCTAATGCTTAGTTCAATTTCAGTCATTTGAATAGACGTCGCTGTTTAATGTCAACAATTCAAATCTATCTGTTTAATGTCAACAATTCAAATCTATCTGTTTAATGTCAACAATTCAAATATATCTGTTTAATGTCAACAATTCAAATCTATCTGTTTAATGTCAACAATTCAAATATATCTGTTTAATGTCAACAATTCAAATCTATCTGTTTAATGTCAACAATTCAAATATATCTGTTTAATGTCAACAATTCAAATCTATCTGTTTAATGTCAACAATTCAAATATATCTGTTTAATGTCAACAATTCAAATATATCTGTTTAATGTCAACAATTCAAATATATCTGTTTAATGTCAACAATTCAAATATATCTGTTTACTGTCAACAATTCAAATCTATCCCGAAAATTTTACTTTAATGATACTCGTAGATATATTTTTTTACCCCACCGACGAGGATTATGTGCTTTGCTTATATGTATGTTTGTTTGTTTATACGTTTCTTAGGCATCTTACAGCCTAAACGGCTTGATGGATTTTAATAAATGAGGTGTCATTGAATTCGTATTAATCTCGAGAGTGCTATAGAATATAATAATTTGTCAAGAAAACTAATATGGCGACTTACAGCTGCCATATTGTATTTCCGACGGCACAAAAAAAATATCAAAACCTATCGTGTGAGGTATCAAAATGAAAGTATTTAAAAGACCATTTAAAAAATATATAACTCTATTACCTAAAGAGTAGCAATTGTCTTTCAAGCTTCTTACAAAATTTTAATTCAATTTATGTAAGTACTATAGTTCAATATTGTAATTGCAATTATTAAAGTAAAGTAAAATCTGTAAGTAAATATGAAACGTTATCATTAGGTATATTGCTATTATTGTTGCGGGCGGTGCGTCCGTCCGGTATCGCGGCTGACAAGCAAAAACCCGAGAATATGTTTGCGTCGTGCGTTCAGCGCCCGACGCCTGGCCAGTCGGATTTTTTGTATTTTTAAAATAATTTTTACTTGTTATAATTTAGCATTAACGCCTTAAGCAGACATATCTAATAATTTTCTAAAGGAAAAAAGTTGTGTTTTTCCCCCTAACATATGGAAGGCGTTATCATTACGACTGAAGTTTATTTGCAATATTAGCCATGTTTGGTTGGTCAGTTCAGCGGACTATCAATAGATGGCGTTACCGTATCTCCGTAAGACGGATTTAGAAACTGAGGGAAAAATTTGGATGATGATGTACTGGTCGCGGTAGCCAAATTGGTAAAAGGCATGTGTCGCGCAGTGGCACGGAATGATGACGGTACGAGCCCCGTCCGTGCTTTAAATTTTTCCTTTAGACAATTATTAGATGTGATGATAGATGTGACCATAACGATATGCAGACAGAAATACTTATCCATGACTTGTAAAAACCTCATTCTATTTTACTGTTAAACTAGCTTAGACATTGCGTCTTAGGTAGGATTGAGGACAAACAATAATGACACTTATTTCTATTATCCACAGTGATCCTGAAAGTAGTGGCGACGCTGATCCGGCAGTCGAAGCAGACAGAACAGCTGCTGGAGGTGAAAAAGCTGTTTCTCAGCGACATGACGCTGCTGTGCAGCAACAACCGCGAGAACCGGCGCACCGTGCTGCAGATGTCGGTCTGGCAGGTCAGGGATCAACCTTACTAGATCTACAGTGATTCTGACAGCATTGATCCGACCGACGATAGAAACAGACAGCACCTATTGGCAAAAATACTGTCGCTTAGCCTCTTTCGGGGTTTTTCGGTAACAGCCCAGAGTCAGTAACATTTTATGCTTAAAGTTTTTACCATCGCAAACTAGTGGTCAAACGCACCCCATTCTGCTTGACCGCTACATACCACACTCCGCCACATGAAGGAGTTGGGATGCCTTGAAACAGTTTGACTCTGAGCTGCTATTAAAAGGCAAGCTAACTTGGCCTCCTGCTCACTGCTTGTATGTCCGTTTCAGGAGTGGCTGATAGCGATGGCGTACATCCACCCGAAGAACGCGGAAGAACAGAAGATATCGGACATGGTCTACTCGCTGTTCCGCATGCTGCTGCACCACGCCATCAAGCACGAGTACGGCGGGTGGCGCGTGTGGGTGGACACTCTGGCCATTGTACACTCTAAGGTCAATATCTGTCTTCCATATTTAGGCACTGAACTTAGATAATAGACCGCGTTGCCTCAAAGCAATGAAGGTATTCCAAGACCACAGATTGCTTAGTTGTTGGCCAACTGATCTTCTTTAATTATTATGAAGATCGCCAGAGATGTAGATATGATGAATAGCAATGCTAAAAGGCTTTTCCTGTGTCAAAATAATACATAAAGAGTAGAAGTCTGTAAGAGAATCGGTCAACCCCTGAGATTATTAAAATCACGATTTCTACTGGCCGACTAACAAAACTTCGTCATTATCATTATCATTATCATCATCATCATCATTATAAGCCCGTGTCAGTCAACTGCTGGACATAGGCCTCTCCTAAAGTAGGCCACTGAGCCCGATCGTCGTCTCTTCCTTTCCAACCGCCGCCATCCATCTTCCATATGTCGTTGCTCCACCTAGCCGAAGGGTGTCCTATATTACGTTTGCCGAGTCGCGGTCTCAAGAACACGTCTACCCCAACAGTTATCGGTCCTTCAGCAAATATGACCAGATTGTACTTTAATTGTAGATTGTACCAGATCGTACTACGTTCTAATTCAATCCTTAACTTGTTATTAAGGAGTTATTAATATAAGTACTACCCTAACATATATTTCTAGACATATTTATCCCGTCCGTGATCCAAATTTTATTTTTCAGATATGTTATCGCTAAGCAGGCGTTATCGCTAAATCATAAAAAAAACATATTTCCAGGTGTCATACGAAGAGTTCAAACTCCAATTCGCCCAAATGTACGAACATTACGAGCAGCGTCGAGCGGACAACATCACAGACCCAGCAGAGCGACAGCAGCGCCCTATCTCCACCATCTCAGGCTGGGACCGCCACACCGACAGCCAGCCACGCGTGCTCCCGGACACCGACGACAGCGTCGACAGCTCGCCCGCCTCCATCCGACAAAACGTGCTCAACCACGCGGCGCAAACGGAAATTGGCAAGGGACTGTCCCTCCGCGAAGTCGAGTCGTGCAGCTGTGACGACACGCGGACTACAGCTGTGTACAGTGAAGTGTGTAAAGTTCATAACAAAGACAGTGATAGTGCTAAACGTGATAGTGAAGTCGAACACGCTGTTGACGAAGAACCTATCGAGATCAAAGCGGACGCGGGCGAAGTGGATGCAAATCTGGCTCAAATAGAAACTAAATTACTAGAAAGTTCCGAATCAGGAATCGCTACTATGGAAGAGAAAACGGAAACGCTGACGAGGCAAGGAAGTCTAGATTACATTCCAGTCAGAGACGTAGGAGATACGATCAAAGACGACAACACCGACACTGATAAAAGCGAAGGACTGCCTTCAAGTTTGTCCGTTAGTGAGACGGCGAGCCCAGAAAGAGTTGCGGAATTAAACGTGGCGACAGAAAGAGAATCTGAGTTGTCAGACCCGTCCGAGTTGTATCTAACTCCGAGTGAAGCTACTAGTCCTAAGAAAATTACAGAAAAGACTGATACCGATGATGATGTAGAAGACCCTAAACATATAGCGATAAATATCGTCAACGACGTATTGACGATCGCTTTAGAAACTGTTAAGCTAAAAGCCAATGACGATGATACGGACTCCGGAGCGATATCCGGTGGTCTGCATTCCGAAGGTTATACACCTAACGGTCGAGAAGATTTCGAACAGGAAATCGAAGAAATCATTGACGAGCAACGAAACGCTGAAATGATAGCAAACGAAATTGTTATGGATATAGTAAACAACGTCGTACCTAACACTGAGGCTGACATTGAAAATGTAGAGGAAAGTGAGGAAACCGTTGAAGAAAATAGTCCTCAGAGAGTGATTCCTTCTGACCATCCGCATGAAGGCAACGTGTTACCACTAGACGGTGAATACTTAGTCAATTCTAGAACAGAAGAGCCTGAAAAGACTGAAACCGATGAGGTTAAAGAAGCTAATGAAGAAAACGATAACGAGAAAGTTGAGACTGAAAAAGAAGAAATGGAAGAAGAAAAAGCTCTAGAAATTCCTGCTATTTCGACGATTAGTGAGAATATTGCCAACAAAGAACTTGAAACGGAAGAGATTCGCGAGAGTGAAAGGGACAAGAGACGTGTTAGCTTGCCGGGCGACAGTGAGATGAAGCAGGACGGCAACAGGGCCGAAGGTGTGGCGACACAAGGAACGAATACGTCGGCATCACCAAAAAGGCCAAGGAGTGCTTCTACGAGCACACAAGTGGATTCTAACCATTTTGGTATGGCAGATTTAGTTTTTTTATTTATTCTAACGTTCTTTGTCCTATATCTTAATGTGTTAGTTTTAGGCAGTTGAAGAGTGCAGAAAGAATGCAGAAAAAAATACTGACCAAAGGGAATCAAGGTTTTGTCATTTCATGGTTCCTGCTGGTACTTTTTAGTCACAAATTCTCTTGGCAAAGGAGCCCCCCGTTCTTAGGAATTCTTAATTATTGTATTCTTCTTAAAGTGCCGCTCCATTATTGAAGGTTGGCAGTCAGCTCCTTACTTCTGTTTGTCCAGATCCAGTCTGAACAGTTGTTCCGCCGTCTTAATGCCTGTCCACTCCCGAATGTTACGGAGCCGCTACATCTTACGCCTTCCGAATTTTCGTTTCCCCAGTATTTTGCCTATAATTATAGTCTGTAATAACTGGTATTGGTCATTTCGCAGTACATGTCCAGGATAGGCCACCTTGCGTTGCTTTATGGTCCGGATAAGTTCGAGTTTCTTGCCCATGCGCTCTGAAACTTGTGTATTTCGACGGTATGACCACGTCTCAAATGCTTCCACTTGAGTTTTTTGCCCATGCGCTCTGAAACGTGTGGAAACCTTATCTGTCCAACTAATGCGGAGCATTCGACGGTATGACGTCTGAAATGCTTCCACTTTATTCAAGGAGGAGACAAGTTCTTAAGTTGATTGGCAGTTGCAAATGGTTGCAAAGTACCCTTTGCATGTTTATAAATGAGGCTCTGGCTATCTCAATACGTGTTGGAATTTCGGTATCGCTTTCCCATGTTTCCGCTAACCATGAACCTAAATATTTGTACTTGTTGACATAGTCCAGGATGGTATTTCCAACTTGTACGTTTGCTCGCATCCCCTGCGTGCGTGATATCACCATTACTTTGGTTTTGGAGACATTCATACTTAGTCCCATCGCATTACTGTACGCCTAGTACGGGTTTGCACATTAAGAAAACGGAAAAAAGTTTCGTGAGCTCGCTAAACTAACAGTTTTGGGTGTAATCGGTTGGACGAGTTCATGTTTTCAAATGAACTTCACACGATAAAAAAATTCGAAGAGCTCGATTGAACGTACTTGATAGAAAAATGTAGTGTGAACTACATTTTTCTATCTCTCTTCCCCGCAAGCAAAAAAGAGACAAAATATACAGTCCACCGTATTGGTGTTTGACGTTTTGTTTTTCGTATATCGTTTTTATCTGTGGTTTTATTGCGAAATAAATGATAATCGATTTACGTTTAATTGATGTGATACATGGAAAGAACGTATTTTTCTGATTCTTCCGGTACCTTTGGTCTTTAATTTCGTTCAGTATTAACGAAGTTACGGACCAAAGTAATCCAACACAACCTATTTATTTTATATTGATTTTATATCAACTACGACATCTAGCTTCGATGTAATACTTGATTTTTGATAATTACTAGTTGGGAATCCTGAACTAGGTGTTTGTTTCATCAATTGAGTCATATTTGGCGAAATAGAACATCACGACGTGACGTTATCACGACATTGAAATTGTAAAGTAGGTATATTGGTAGTATTTCGCACTACAATTCATGTATTTGTTTTGGAAGTATTATTGTTGGTACCTAGGTGCCACAAAAATACAAAATACAAGTACAAAATAAAATAAAGTATTTTGGTCGGCTAGATATGAGTAGGTACGTAAGTACCTAACTATTAACTTACCGTGGTCTCTAATGGTCTCCAGAGAGATTCTTTGAGAGTTCCTGAGATTTGTATTTTCCTGCAGTATTAAGAGATAGACAAAACCTTCTTTAGTGAGCCCGTGAGCCGATACCGTTGCACAAAGTTAGTGTAACAGATTTGACTGGGTGTAATTAATCTCCACCTACGTCAATCTCCTGTCGCTCCCCTTCACGACGGTCAGCTCCTACAGCCTCCGAGGTTAACTTCTATGCAAGATACCGTCTCGTTATCATAATAAAATAAAAAATCGCAAGATCTCATGAAGCTCTCACGAAAATTTATCTAACGAGTAACAATACTTCGAAAATGATCGAATTCGTCAGTTTACTACGACTAACTTGTCAAAGTGGCAACTCGTACTGCTAAAATGCAAACAATACTCGAAAGCTTTATTTCGAATTCGAATACTACCATTTGATAAAACCCGTCCTACCAATTTTAGTTCCTACAAGTTTCCGCAAGAGGCGCTGACAGTAAATGTATGGAACTAGGCGAAACTACATATCGTTTTCAAAAACTATAAAAACTTGTACTAGGGGTACTGTAGAACGAAACTCTGTTAACTATATCCTGTCATCATCATGTCAGCCTTTAGAAGTCCAGTGCTGAATATAGGCCTCCCCCAATCACTATATCCTGTAGGTTAATTATTTTATGTGGTTTCAAGTTTTGAATGAACGTCTTCCAGAGTCGAAGCGGCCGTCCCGCTGCAGCCGCGCGATGTTCTCGCCTGGCCCCACGCGGCCTCCCTTCCGCATCCCCGAGTTCCGCTGGTCCTACATACACCAGCGACTGCTGTCCGATGTACTGTTCTCCCTCGAGACTGATATACAAGTAAGAAATATACATAACTCAAACTTTACTAGGGCATCTCTTGAGAGCTCAGAGCTCGGAGCTCCTGAGGATGCCTATTATAGTGAGGCTTATAAATAATGTATTTCTCTATCGTTTGAACACAATCTCAATCAAGCTGTAGCACGCTTGCCTAGTAGATACCTATTCACTCGTGACTTGAACACACCTGGGTTATATTTTACCGGAAAAACTGACGAGGGCAGGGCATTCCACTCCTTTGCAGTTCTTATAATAAATGAAGAAGCGTAACGCTTCGTTCTTGTAAGAGATATTTCAACTATAAAAGGGTGGCGCTTTGCCGATCGTCTAGTTAATATAGAAAATCGTCATCAAACATGACGATTTTCACTGAAAACCTGATGCATACAAATGAATTAAATTACTTTATTATACTTTACTCGCTTATACTTCACTTCAGGACATAATATTTCACTAAGAAAGTTGTTGGTGTCTTTTAAAATAAATGAAAATTATTGAAATTTTGTTCCAAGGTTTCTTTCCTAAACCTACTGAATATCTCCGCTTTATTAGATCCAATTTCGATATTTTTTTATTTGAAAGGTAGTATAACTTTATTTAGTCGCATAAAAATTTGGTGAAAATCTGATGAGGATCTTCGGCGTGAGAAGCTCCTCAAAATGTAGTAAATTTCCCACTTTTTGGTTTCTGCCAGTCGAATCAGCCCTTTACCCACTAGATAGGGATTCATGGAGCACCTTGGTTATTAAGGTTAGTTTAACAATATGGTAAATAGATGGCGCTACTGTGCACCGCTAGATTGTTTGCAAAAAAGTTTGTACGCGCGAGGTCTACAGCTCACAGAGCCACTAGTATTTTCACGATATTTGTAGACATATGGGCTGATATTATGAACTCCCGCTGTGCAGGTGTGGCGCAGTCACGCGACCAAGTCCGTGATCGACTTCGTGAACTGCAGCGAGAACGCCATCTTCGTGGTGAACACCGTGCACCTCATCAGCCAGCTGGCAGACAACCTCATCATCGCGTGCGGCGGCCTGCTGCCGCTGCTGGCTTCTGCCACGTCCCCTAATGTCAGTACAGCATCCTTATAGTAGGACAGTGATCGACTTCGTGAACTGCAGAGAGAACGCCATGTTCGTGGTGAACACCGTGCACCTCATCAGCCAGCTGCCGGACAACCACATCATCGCGTGCGGCGGCCTGCTGCCGCTGCTGGCTTCTGCCACGTCCCCTAATGTCAGTACAGCATCCTTATAGTAGGACAGTGATCGACTTCGTGAACTGCAGAGAGAACGCCATGTTCGTGGTGAACACCGTGCACCTCATCAGCCAGCTGCCGGACAACCACATCATCGCGTGCGGCGGCCTGCTGCCGCTGCTGGCTTCTGCCACGTCCCCTAATGTCAGTACAGCATCCTTATAGTAGGACAGTGATCGACTTCGTGAACTGCAGAGAGAACGCCATATTCGTGGTGAACACCGTGCACCTCATCAGCCAGCTGCCGGACAACCACATCATCGCGTGCGGCGGCCTGCTGCCGCTGCTGGCTTCTGCCACGTCCCCTAATGTCAGTACAGCATCCTTATAGTAGGACAGTGATCGACTTCGTGAACTGCAGAGAGAACGCCATGTTCGTGGTGAACACCGTGCACCTCATCAGCCAGCTGGCGGACAACCACATCATCGCGTGCGGCGGCCTGCTGCCGCTGCTGGCTTCTGCCACGTCCCCTAATGTCAGTACAGCATCCTTATAGTAGGACAGTGATCGACTTCGTGAACTGCAGAGAGAACGCCATGTTCGTGGTGAACACCGTGCACCTCATCAGCCAGCTGGCGGACAACCACATCATCGCGTGCGGCGGCCTGCTGCCGCTGCTGGCTTCTGCCACGTCCCCTAATGTCAGTACAGCATCCTTATAGTAGGACAGTGATCGACTTCGTGAACTGCAGAGAGAACGCCATGTTCGTGGTGAACACCGTGCACCTCATCAGCCAGCTGGCGGACAACCACATCATCGCGTGCGGCGGCCTGCTGCCGCTGCTGGCTTCTGCCACGTCCCCTAATGTCAGTACAGCATCCTTATAGTAGGACAGTGATCGACTTCGTGAACTGCAGAGAGAACGCCATGTTCGTGGTGAACACCGTGCACCTCATCAGCCAGCTGGCGGACAACCACATCATCGCGTGCGGCGGCCTGCTGCCGCTGCTGGCTTCTGCCACGTCCCCTAATGTCAGTACAGCATCCTTATAGTAGGACAGTGATCGACTTCGTGAACTGCAGAGAGAACGCCATGTTCGTGGTGAACACCGTGCACCTCATCAGCCAGCTGGCGGACAACCACATCATCGCGTGCGGCGGCCTGCTGCCGCTGCTGGCTTCTGCCACGTCCCCTAATGTCAGTACAGCATCCTTATAGTAGGACAGTGATCGACTTCGTGAACTGCAGAGAGAACGCCATGTTCGTGGTGAACACCGTGCACTATTTCCGCCCGGGACCACCGTGCACTTTCACTATTTGATAGCTTAGGTTTGACAAACTGGTGCGCTTGGTATTTGACGTCTGATCGAAACTTGGTATTTTGTACTCTATAGGTACTTTCAGTCCTTGAATAACACATACTCACGTAACCTTAAACCCAGAGAAATGACCACGCGGGCAAAGCCGCGACCACGGCTAGTTTTGATTAGAGGATATTGTCAGAAGAGGATAATCGAGCGTGGTCTTATAAGATGTGCCTCGTCGTGAACTTTGCACCACGAGCAACCAACTAGCTGACAAGCTCCTCGTCGCGTGAGGAGATCTGTTGCCACTGCTGGCACCTGCTAATGCGACTATTTAAAACATTTAGTTAAAAAAAAAAGATAAAAACAAGCTGGCATCTGGCAAAGAACGGAGCCACGTCGCTTATAGACACCTGCAGCACTCGGGACATTCCAAATTCTCTTACACCATTATTTTCAAAACCTACATATTGTTTTCCACGGATTCAAATTCAAAATTCATATTCAAATTCGAAATGAATTAGTAAATGATGACTTAGTAGGAGCGCTGTTAACATTGAAATGCTGTGGCTTGGAGATACTTTTCTATTGATTGAGTTCAGCTCGCGGCTTGCTAGTGTAGACTAAAAAACCTAGGATCGTAAGCTATCCTAAATTGAAAACCGCATTGCCATCAGTGCAGTAATTTTTACGGTTGGATTATGTCTCGCACTATGGAATTTGTTCAGAGTTGGCGCGGGCTTAAAATGCGAAATCTTGTCGGCCATATCTCGTAAACTAATAAATGTCGTTGGTAAATTTGTATTATGCGCTGGTGATATACATTTATACATATGTTTGTATTATGCGCTGGTGATAGACATTTATATATATGTTTGTATTATGCGCTGGTAATAGACATTTATATATATGTTTGTATTATGCGCTGGTGATAGACATTTATATATATATGTTTGTATTATGCGCTGGTGATAGACATTTATATATATGTTTGTATTATGCGCTGGTGATAGACATTTATAGATATGTTTGTATTATGCGCTGGTGATAGACATTTATATATATGTTTGTATTATGCGCTGGTGATAGACATTTATATATATGTTTGTATTATGCGCTGGTGATAGACATTTATATATATGTTTGTATTATGCGCTGGTGATAGACATTTATATATATGTTTGTATTATGCGCTGGTGATAGACATTTATAGATATGTTTGTATTATGCGCTAGTGATAGACATTTATATATATGTTTGTATTATGCGCTGGTGATAGACATTTATATATATGTTTGTATTATGCGCTGGTGATAGACATTTATAGATATGTTTGTATTATGCGCTGGTGATAGACATTTATATATATGTTTGTATTATGCGCTGGTGATAGACATTTATATATATGTTTGTATTATGCGCTGGTGATAGACATTTATATATATGTTTGTATTATGCGCTGGTGATAGACATTTATATTTATGTTTGTATTATGCGCTGGTGATAGACATTTATATATATGTTTGTATTATGCGCTGGTGATAGACATTTATATATATGTTTGTATTATGCGCTGGTGATAGACATTTATATATATGTTTGTATTATGCGCTGGCGATAGACATTTATATATATATATGTTTGTATTATGCGCTGGTGATAGACATTTATATATATGTTTGTATTATGCGCTGGTGATAGACATTTATATATATGTTTGTATTATGCGCTGGTGATAGACATTTATATATATATATGTTTGTATTATGCGCTAGTGATAGACACTTATATATATGTTTTTTAGTGATGTAATTTATGTGTTACATACAACTCAAGAAAAAAGGTCACTAGTTAGAGTCTATATAACACATTTTTATTCTTGGTTAATGAATGCTAGTAAATGTTGTTCTACCACTCTATCCGCAGAACGAACTCGACGTCATAGAACCAACACAAGGCATGCCAGTGGAAGTGGCTGTCACGTTCCTCCAACGCCTGGTCAGTATGGCTGACGTGCTGATCTTCGCCAGTGCGCTCAACTTCGCAGAGCTGGAAGCCGAAAAGAACATGTCCAGCGGTGGGATACTGAGGCAGTGCCTGCGGCTGGTGAGTAGGGGGGAGAATTGAGGGGGGGAGGTCTGGTGTGCTGTTTAGTACTGAGGATATAAAGCTTTGCATAATAAATAATCAATAGTGCCAGAGACTCATTTCTTAAATGAAAAATCGTAATTAATTTACAATAACTAACCAAGAAGGCGTAACTAAAATATAACGCTATAGTTTTACTTGACACTTATAACTTCAATCACTCGTCTAAAATGTGGGCTCAGTACAGGCATCGGCACGAATCTTGAGCGCTGACTTTTTTCTGTGAAGAAGTAAATGTTTGAGTAAAATCATTTATATATTATAAACATTTTTTATAAATGTTATATATTTAATTTTGGTTAGTGATCGCAAACGCTCTCTGACTGACTGTAGGCTTCGCGACGTAGTTTTCACGTAACTTCCTGAAAACAGAACTTACAGAGTAAACCATAGCAACCCCTTGTTGTTTACTCTTGTGACGTCATCACCGACGCTATTAAAACAGAACTTACTAGAGTAAACCATAGCAACCCCTTGTTGTTTACTCTTGTGACGTCATCACCGACGCTATTAAAACAGAACTTACTAGAGTAAACCATAGCAACCCCTTGTTGTTTACTGTTGTGACGTCATCACCGACGCTATTAAAACAGAACTTACTAGAGTAAACCATAGCAACCCCTTGTTGTTTACTCTTGTGACGTCATCACCGACGCTATTAAAACAGAACTTACTAGAGTAAACCATAGCAACCCCTTGTTGTTTACTCTTGTGACGTCATCACCGACGCTATTAAAACAGAACTTACTAAAGTAAACCATAGCAACCCCTTGTTGTTTACTCTTGTGACGTCATCACCGACGCTATTAAAACAGAACTTACTAGAGTAAACCATAGCAACCCCTTGTTGTTTACTCTTGTGACGTCATCACCGACGCTATTAAAACAGAACTTACTAGAGTAAACCATAGCAACCCCTTGTTGTTTACTCTTGTGACGTCATCACCGACGCTATTAAAACAGAACTTACTAGAGTAAACCATAGCAACCCCTTGTTGTTTACTCTTGTGACGTCATCACCGACGCTATTAAAACAGAACTTACTAGAGTAAACCATAGCAACCCCTTGTTGTTTACTCTTGTGACGTCATCACCGACGCTATTAAAACAGAACTTACTAGAGTAAACCATAGCAACCCCTTGTTGTTTACTCTTGTGACGTCATCACCGACGCTATTAAAACAGAACTTACTAGAGTAAACCATAGCAACCCCTTGTTGTTTACTCTTGTGACGTCATCACCGACGCTATTAAAACAGAACTTACTAAAGTAAACCATAGCAACCCCTTGTTGTTTACTCTTGTGACGTCATCACCGACGCTATTAAAACAGAACTTACTAGAGTAAACCATAGCAACCCCTTGTTGTTTACTCTTGTGACGTCATCACCGACGCTATTAAAACAGAACTTACTAAAGTAAACCATAGCAACCCCTTGTTGTTTACTCTTGTGACGTCATCACCGACGCTATTAAAACAGAACTTACTAGAGTAAACCATAGCAACCCCTTGTTGTTTACTCCTGTGACGTCATCACCGACGCTATTAAAACAGAACATACTAGAGTAAACCATAGCAACCCCTTGTTGTTTACTCTTGTGACGTCATCACCGACGCTATTACAGAAATAGCGTTTTGGCGGAAGTATTTTTTTTTATCAAATTTTCTGATGTACTAGTTCCCGCCCGCGACTTCGTACGCGCACACTAGTTCACGCCCGCGACTTCGTACGCGCAGACTAGTTCCCGCCGGCGACTTCGTACGCGCAGACTAGTTCCCGCCGGCGACTTCGTACGCGCAGACTAGTTCCCGCCCGCGACTTCGTACGCGCAGACTAGTTCCCGCCCGCGACTTCGTACGCGCAGACTAGTTCCCGCCCGCGACTTCGTACGCGCAGACTAGTTCCCGCCCGCGACTTCGTACGCGCAGACTAGTTCCCGCCCGCGACTTCGTACGCGCAGACTACTTACTGTGCATCGCGAAAAAAACATCCTATGTTCTTCTAGGATATTAAAACACAATGCAAAAGTAGGTATAGAAGTAATGCTCTTGATGTTTTTTTACAGACTTGTTATTTCGTTTCCATGGCAACCACAGACTATTCTGTGATGGCAACCGTTCCCTACAGTGAGTAGTCAACATTTTCCAGTTTTCCCGCGGAAACTTTCAATTTTCCGGGATAAAAAGTACCCTATGTTTTATTCTAGGGTATAAGCTGTCTAAATTCTAAATTTCATCAAAACCCATCTAGCCGTTATCGCGTGAAAGCTCCCCAAACAAACAAACAGACAACGTTTTACTTTTATATATTGGTATATGGATTTTTATTGAAAATACGAGAAACTAAAAATAAAATGTGTATGTGTGTGTTATTTGTAATAAACAATAGATTTTCTAGAATAAGCCACATTGACTTTATTATTGACACCACATTATTGGAAATCCATACCAATATATAAAAGTGAAGCGTTGTCTGTTTGTTTGTTTGGTGAGCTTTCACGCGAACAAGACGGATTTTGATGAAATTTGGAAAGGAGATAGCTTATACCCCGGAATAAAACAGGATAAATTTTATTCCGGAAAATTGTGTTGCGGGAAAACTAGGAAATGTTGATTACTCGCTGTAAGGAACGGTTTCCATGGGAACGAAATAACAAGTCTGTCAATGAACATCAAGAGCATTGGTTATACCTTCTTTTACATTGGGTTTTAATATCATGGACTCCTAGAGGAACATAGGATGTTTTTTTTCGCGATAAGCTGTAGTCCGCGCGCACGAAGTCGCGGGCGGAAAGCTACTTGATTTATAAAAAAAACGTCACTGTTATTGTATTACCATTTTTTTGTACTTCAAAAAAGTAGATATATCGACGATTAATCTTATTAATAATATTATAATGTTATATATGTTATATATAATGTTAATCTTATTAATAATATTATAATGTAAATAAATAATATATATTTTTTGCATTTCAAAATGGAGCCATACAGGAAACATATTGAATTTAAAAAAATCTTTGTTACTCGGGGGTTATAAGGATTCTAACAATGCCCTATACATCTAAATATGTTCTAGCATTTAAAAGTTATGGTGGAATAAAGAAACAAACATACATACAAACGTACATACAAACATACATACAAACATACTTGAATCCTAAAAACATTACACTCCTTTTTTGGGCAGTCGTGTAATAATTAAATACGATAATGTGGGTCCCATTTATATTGCTAGAAGTGTATGATGCGTGCACCTGTCCTCACCCTTTCAACGAGAGCTCAAGATCTGCGCCGATAGTTATATCTATTCTTGAGTAATTCAAGGTTTGTCTGATAATTGTCGATATTTTAACGGGTCCCATTAAAAGGTTATTATTTTGAGGCTTAAAACAGCACACCAGTGTACAAATATACTATAATTTATTTAAAACAGCACACCAGTGTACAAATATACTATAATTTATTTTTGTTTATTTGTAAAACGATAGGATTTGAATCATACTTTGAAGATGAAATAGTCTCTTCAAAACCATTGTTTTCTTAAACCTAGTAAATAGACATGAGATTATCTTAAACCTAGTAAATAGAAACATGATTGACAGATACATAGACGACTTATAGAACACTGTGTAGAAACATAACTTAGAGCAAGTTACTCTATAGCGGTTGAATGTATTTGGTTTCTTCATCTTTACTATAGTTTATTTCTACTTCTTTAGCGTGCCAAACTCCTACATGTATTTTAGTGAAATTACCATTCTAAAATATATATATATATCCATCGACATGAAGCCAGTGAAAACTACTGTTTCATTAAATTATATTTATTTTACAATACCAAAAGTCAGAATTGTCAGGTCCCCAGGAGCCTCAATAACAACCGGGACAAAGAAAGTCTATAGAAATCAACGGCCACCCTTTTTGAAAGACTTTTGAAAACATCGGCCACTATTTGAGAGTATTTAGAAAACATCGGCCACGATTTGAAATACTTTATTAATCATCGGCCACTATTTGAAAGTCTCTAGAAAACATTGGCCACTATTTGAAAGTTTACAAAACATCGGCCACTATTTCAATGTCTTTAGAAAACATCGACCACTATGTGAAATTCTTAAGATAAAACCGGCCACTATTTGAAAGTGTTAAGATAACATCGGCCACTGTTTGAAATACTTTATATAACATCTGCTACTATTTGAAAGACTAGAAAACATCGGCCACTATTTAAAATGTTTAGAAAACATCGACCACTATTACTTTAGTAAACATCGGCTACTATTACAGGCCGGCCACCGATCTGCTTATCACTTCACTTAGTTATACAACCTGTAAGAGTTTGGCACGCCCTATTAGCCGTAGCCTAGCTGTTAGTCTAGTTTCTAGCCGCGCGTGGTTGTGCGTAGGTTTGCACGTGTGCGGTGCGCAACTGCCTGGAATGCAAGGAGCGGCAACGGTACGCGGCTCGCCCCTCGCGCCCGGGGGACTCGCCCGAGTCTAAGGTAATTTCTTCAAAACTCGCAAACTTTACTCACTTTGAAAATAAGTTTTGCTTTCCCAGAAAAGCTTTAAAGTTATTTTAACAGTCGGTAGTCCCAGAAACAAAATAAAATAACAACCACAAAACAGCAACATTTCTAACAAAATACAATAACTTCTTCTGCAATCTTATGCTACCCTGATATTTCACGACTGTATCCAAAGCAACATTTTTACCATTTGGTTTCCTTTCAATCAAATATTTAAAGGCACTATTCAAAATAAAACCCTCAATGTTGAACAGATTCACATTGAAAATAACTTTCGCTTCTCTCGCAGATGCCCAAAAGCTTACAAAGCACTCTAAAAGAGCATTTTATAGTTTTATGCTACCCTGATATTTTACGATTATATCATAGCAACAACAGTTTCGCTTGGTTGCATTTGAACAAAGGAAAATCTTTAGGGTAAAAGGAAGAGCTATCGACCGTTGAGACACATAATACTCAAATTTGTATTTTTATACTCAGTTCAAGTTATGGGGATGAAGATTATGTCATGTAATCTTATGCTATCCTGGTATTTTATAAAGTTTCCATAGTTACAATGTGTTCGCCCGGCTACACAAGAACAATATAAAACTACTCACTCAATGATATTCTATTGTGGTTATGACTGGAAATATTAGATATTGTGTAACCAATCGACAAATAAACATGGCTGAAGCTTCAAAAAATATATAAAATTGTATTCCCCCAACCAATCCAATTGTTTTTAACTTAAAATACACTAATGAAGGAATATCTATTGCAATCTTTCTGTATACATGCCAACATTGTTAAAGCATAATCTTTCTTTTCATTTTAGGCCCCTTTTGTTTCTGTACACATTACAGACACATTATTTATATTATGACATGGCAGTACCAGGTTTTCATAAATAGAACGGAGTTACCGTACACGCCCTTTTCTATATCCCTGCGGCTGCATAAATAGTTCAGCTTATTAATTCTGTTGTTCAGCCATAAAATATGCAACACATGATGTTGAGGTGTTCATGCAACCAAATGAACACTTTGTTGCTATGGAAACATTATAAAATACCAGGACGGCATAAGACTACAAGAGATAACGGGTGATCATTTATGTTGTATTTTTTCAAGTCCTCTTTATTATTTGACTTTAACAGACTACATTAGGGTGAATAAATAGGGTGTCAACACGTTGACGGTTGATAGGTACATAGATAAAAAATGCAAATGGTTTATTTTATTGAAATGCAACCAAGCGTAAACATTGTTGCTATGACCTTAATGTTTCGTTGCAAAATACCAAGGTAGCATAAGAATGTAGGAGAATCTTGTGCAACCCTAAAAACATTTCAACTTCCCTTTAAAGTTCCGTGCTCAGATCAAATGTGATCTATTTTTTCTCTTTGAAAAATACACCGCGCCCCTTTCTTAACTGAGTTACGATTTCAGCCCTTATTGGTTAACGTTTTAAAGGCCAGTCTTAATGTATGATTAAGCCATTTAACGCATGAAGTAAGCCTTTCTGTAAACTGAGATGAGAACCAGTTTTTATCGCATGAGTTCGGTCTATAACGAACTTCTAACGCGCTATGCAAACCTGGTGTAGAGGGTTTAACTAATGTTAATTATTCACTCTCACTATGAAACTCATTTCTTGGGGTGTGTCACCCCAAAAACATTAAATTTTCTGGGCAAGGTTGGTATGCCCAAAGTTCTCCTCAAGAGTTATGACAACCTGATACTTTTATTGATATTGATATCGATGCTTTCACATTGCACTGCTCACAAAGAGAATTAAAAAGTTTTATCTATTTAAAAACTACTTATTAAACACAGAGTTACCACCACACACGCTGAGATAATCTTCTAGACAGTAAATACTTTCTTATTTGCATGCAAATACTTTTCTACACTACACTTCTATAACATTGTTATAAAACACAATTTGTAAATGCATGTTCCCTTCATTAGTCCTCTTTTGCAATAAGTAACAATATATTAGTTATAATATGTACCATCTAGTTCTGCATGCCTGGTATTATTTGAGAATAATGTATTTATTTTAAAACACAGTACACATTTTTCATGGTCTAGATGTTCTTGTTTGTTAGGTACAATGTTGTCATGTTTGGTAAATGTATTTTTTATACAGAGTGTGGTGGCAAGTCTAGCGGATGCGTCTAGTCCGGTGAAGGATCCAGAAAGACTTTTGCAAGACATGGATGTTAACAGGTTGAGAGCCGTCATCTATAGAGATGTTGTAAGTATACTACAGAAACCTGTAAACCTGCTAAACACAGGCATATAACACACACACACACACTCACACACCCCCACACACACACCCACACACACACACACACACACACACACACACACACACACACACACACACACACACACACACACACACACACACACACACACACACACACACACACAGGCTATAGGCAGACACATAATATGTTCATTAGACTTAAGATTTAGTTCCATCAGAATTGATAGATATGTCCAGACGCTTAGACTTTAGACAAGTTCAAAAAGAAACAAAGAAAATAATTTAAAGAAATCTGTTCAATGTTCAAAAAGAATCACAATATAAGCAATCTGATCAGTTTCTCACAAAAATTGAACAGCTGGGAACAATACGATCTATCCAAGCAGAAAGCCACGGTTATCAATTTTATTGCCTACAGCCGTCACTGTAATTTTCCAGGAGGAAACCAAACAGGCCCAGTTCTTATCCCTGGCTATCGTCTACTTCATCTCCGTGCTGATGGTGTCCAAGTACCGCGACATACTGGAGCCACCGGCGCACGCGCCGCCAGAGTGCGGCCGCCGCACGCATCACGCACACGAACACCACGGTATGTGCACTTGGGAGGGATCTTTGTTCAAGGGAAAGAAGGGCTAAGATAATAATACTTGATTTAAAAGTTAGACTTACAGAAAGAAATGGTTAGGGATAACTTTGATATATCTATGGTGAAAACTGATAACAATTTTGTGGTTATAACTTTACCTATAAATCCACCAAATAAGTGAAAAACAACACATCGCATATAAAATTATAGGTGGTTTCCGAATATTTTTCGAACGTATCTTTGATATAATTACGGGGTAGAGTAGAGATCACTTAATCTTAAAATGAACGCCTCTCCACTAATCTTGATTGTTTCAATGTGTGAGAGGAAATACTTATTGCAACTATTTACTTGTGTGTGTGTGGCGATTTTACTGTAAACTTGGATTGTCCGCGAACTTAGAGGTCAACTAATCGTGCGATTAGACCATGTACTGGCATCGTATATGGTGGAGAGAACGCGCTTTGCAATGAACGACACGTCCGCTCTATCGTGCGTTCGTTATTAATGCACCATCAGATCTAGCCTTTCGGGTGCGTTACCTTACCATTATTAGTTATTCTATGACTGAACGACCAATGACAACGACCAGTTTTTGTGTATTGCCGATTGCGTCTGTACACCTACTTTGCATGTGAGCGTAAACACACTGGAGGGGTTCGGTTTAGACTAGACAATCTCTACTAAAATAACTTCGGAAATCAGAACACAGAAATGACCTTGCCGAATTAAAAATCAAGCTTATCTCTTTCTTCTCTTTTTAATTAAAATTAATACTGTTTTCCTATTTATTATGAGTTTCTACTCACATTACACCATATCAAAGTCATTTTTATCTTAAATAAATAATTTTAAGAAATTCAGAAACATTATTTTTTCTTGCGATGGAAATACGACACACTCTATTTCGATATCTTAACAAAGCTTTAAAACTGATTTCCTTAATCGTTTTATGTCCCACTTCTTGTTTTTTTTTATTCCCGTAGAAATATAGTATATTTATATATAAAAAGACCAAAATAATATATCTGTAAATATATTATTAATAGCCCTTTAGTACCTAGTGTCCTGCACAATTGTATGTCAAGCATCCACAGTTTATGTTGTAGTGTTTATATTATATCTAAACTAATAATATATTGTGTTTTAGGTATATTTCTATCTTGATTAATATAGATATGAATATTTATTAATATATTCTCTTTTCCATTATCTATAGAACTATCGGGTTTGTTTAGAACTATATTTGTGATCGCTATTTATTTGCTTCTTATTATATGCTTTATTGCACAGGATATAAGACATGTATTTCTAATTATATTGATATAATTTATTGATAAAATTGGAAAATAATCACGACCATCATCATTATGTACAGACGCAGCTGAAAACTAAAACATCTTACTATTATATGCTTTATTGCACAGGATATAAGACATGTAATTCTAATTATATTGATATAATTTATTGATAAAATTGGAAAATAATCACGACCATCATCATTATGTATAGACGCAGCTGAACACTAAAACATCTTATTATTTTCCTAAACGTTTTTGAAGACGAGAGTAATAAAAACTTGTTTCTCTTATCTATGAAATTAAATAAAAATTAGTTAAATATGGATTCATTTAGTCTATTCCTTAATTAAAAGCCTCTCAGAAATAGACTAGATAATTGCCGCAATTGTACACCTAGCTAAAAAGTTACTGAAACACAAAGCAACAATATTGGTGAACACTCAGCATAACCTTTTGCACTTGCTATACAATTGCGGCAATTATTGCCGAAAGAACTAGCCCGTTTCTAACTCTAAGGGTTGATGCAATCAATGGCCCGCTGAATGAACTTCTTACCAATAATGGAAAACTAAAATAGATGTTTTAGTTGGAAATTCGTTTGACCGCCACTGCGTCAGTACAAAGAAGGATACTATAGACTTGTTTATCTGAAGTGTGTCGTTTCTCCTTTTTTTCACGCCGCTTGAATTACTCGTCACGATTTGGATACACTGGTAAAATCGTCAACATGTTTGAACACTTACGGCACTGCATTAAAAACGTCATTGTCAAATATTACTGCTGTGAAAACACAAATTCTGTACATTTTTCCTTACTCCTCTTGTATCTTTGGTTGTCTCTTTATTTCCTCGATATTGCTGTTGTATTTGTATTTATAATTTCCTTGCATTGCTTGCTGAAACCACTTTTACTTATATCCTTTATAAATAACATTTTACCATATGATTCTATAAATATAAAACACAACTTTTGTTTTTTGTTAATGTTGTGACAATATGTTCCTCTTTCCTTTTATATTACTCTTCTGTAACTTTATTTGTACAACGAACGTTCGTTATATTTTTCTGGATGTCCTTTTTCGCCCGCTTGCCACTGGCTCTCGCTTCCCAACACAGGCTCCCGCCCACTCTTCCCCCAGTGGTCTCATCACGTGTACCCCCAGTTCCTGCCCGGTGGGCATCCGGCTCACCGCCACCCACACACGCACTGCAAGCTCGAATGCGGGCAACACGTTAACAATAACACGCACGCACACACACGCATCGCTAGTTACCACCGCGCTCACGCAGGTAACGCGGCCGTTGACGACAATAGAGGCGCTCGCATCGCTTGTGTCACAAGAATCTTGTTGGTTTTGGGGTCAATAACCTATATTTTATGAACATGCGTTCGAGGAGTACTTCTTCGAAACCATGCTTATAGAGAAAATAAAAAGAGATTTTTGTATATTGAACCTTATCTGTAGCTTCTTTAAAATCTAAGACAAACTTTACAGGACATGCAAACTCTAGGAAGAGCAACACCACAAACAAAAACTTGCTTCAATTATGCCTCAATGCTTTGGAAGTGGTTTTCCATTGTTCTTCTGTTTGTTCCTGACTCTGAAGCTCAAGATTGTTATGCGGCGCCCCTAATACTCTATGTGGTCGATGTTCGCGAACACTGTTTTGTCTTGAAGATGTTGCCTACGTACTATATCAATTTATTTACAAATCGGTCATATGTTTAGCATACACATTAAATGAACCGTTAACAAGACAACTTAGTGTAAAAATGCACCGCTTAGGCACAGCTTATCATTTAATTTCCTTATGATTGATTTGCGAAATCATTTAATATAGAATTTGAAATACATGTAGACTGTACCAGAATAAAAATATGTTTATTTGTTATTGATGTAGTGGTATTTACTTAAACATAATTATGTTGAATTAGAACTTTAATAGTAATAGTCCCCTTATAGTTCCTATGAGTAAGAAAATGTTCCTGCTTATTGAAGCGAGCTTAGTCGATGTTGTCTCGGTTGAAGCGAGCTTAGTCGATGTTGTCTCGGTTGAGTTATTTTATAAACGAAATATAATGACGAATGTTTCTCTTTATATTTCTCTAGAACACAATGGGGATGACGTGGAATACGCGATGATAGTCGTTGATGAAAATAATTCGACGATCAATGATATGGACTCTCCGTCTATGAAGGTAAGATCACTTTTCTATGTTTTATTTCATTATGAAGAGTTTTATTATGGAGATCGCATGTAGTTATTAGATTTTAACTCTAATATTTCCTAGTTCATTTTCTTTACCTCTTTTTGAATATGACAAATCGACAAATGATTGTTTTGTTCCTAAATAGAATTGAATAATGACATCAATTTTAATTTATATATAGGTAATCTCTATAGATATTAGTTTAGAAAATTCGGGTGATTTCCTAGCATGGTTTCGAGTTGTATTCAATTGGGTATGAGATTTCTTAATACAATATTCTAATAGTAATAGTGCGTAGTGTAGATTTTTTAAGAAGTTAGATTTAGGATTTATGTATCATTGAATGCATGCCATTCAAACCCCGTAATTTATGTATCATTGAATGCATGCCATTCAAACCCCATAATTTCCATACAACCCCAATCATATTATCAGATCCATATATTTTGTGTTTAGCAAATTATTTTGCTGTTTTCCCATTCGTTTCATTATCGATGTCGCTGTATCGGGAATGTTTGTGAAAAATGATGTGTGGATTTTCGTGTAATTTGTGAACGCTTTATTACATCCCTTTTTGTTTTGCTGTTGCAATAAAATAAATAAGGAGACGGAAGGGAAAGAAGACGTTGTCGCCAAAATAGAGACCACGACAGACGAACTCAAGCCCAATTCCGGGGAGAAACCAAAGACGAGTGACAACCCCGAACCGTCGCCATCTTCAGAAAAAGAGGAGCCGCTGTTCAAATCGAGTCTCCGAGTTAAAATACAACCGAAAATTAAGGTCAGTTGAAAGGAATCTGTCGGGAAAAGAATCGGAAATATTCTATCTGTATCTATTAGTTATTGCGTCTCCTTTCAATCTGGTATTTGGGTACTTTTACTGTCGTCGTAGCTTTCATTAAAATGGGTCAGCCATGTTTCAACTTCGTTTGGAAGAATTGGCAAATCTTGTACTGTTTTAATTTTGTTCCCATTTTAATGAAGTTAATACCTGTTAATCTATTGCTGCCCTGTTATTTTAAATCAATAGGTGTGTTATTTCTATATACTAAACTATTATTATTGTCCTGTTATAAGCCTCCGACCTCAAGGTCAAAAACATTGTCTGGAATTACGGTGTCAGTGGTCAATTTGGTTTGTAAACTATAATTTATAACAACACGATTTTTAGTGTGAACACATTTGGCTGGTTTTGGAAACTCATCGCGAAATCAGGCTCACTTTAAGTTATTAATTCGAACACTAAAGTCAAATCCTTCAATCATCATCAGTGAATCCAATTCCAGTCATTCACGAAAACACAAGCTTCTCACAAAAGATACTGTGTGTAATATTGAAACATAGATTACGCTAAGCTACTCCCACAAAATAAGCATAAGGCTCACAAACACAATAAACGTGTAAGTACTTACTATTTATAAAACACACAGCACTCAGCACAACACATAATTAAACACATGTATTAAACACAGTGTGCGGTTCCCTAGAATTAACAATGTTCTTATAATGAAAACTTACCGACTTACTAATAATTGGCCGTTAAAATCGTCTGATTTTCGCCTGGTTTCTTGTTTTATGTTTTAGAAAATATTAATGTGATCGTACCTCCGGCATGCGCGTGCGCTTTGCTTGCTTCTTCACTCTGTTTCAACGCATGTGTTACCTTGTTATCTTCACCTGTATTGATTTTCACATTAGATAATATTTATAATGTGTAATGATTGTAGTGAACTTGCACTTAGGTTTAAATGTATCTCTAAGTAAGATGACAAAGATCCAAAATTAATAATTACAAATGTAACTACGTAACAAAAATGAAATCTTGTGTCAGTAACGTTGTTTTCTTCTAAAATACCAAGTATAATGAAGTTGCCAACGATTAGAAGTTGTACACTCCTGTTAACAGAGCGTGGATTCGATAGAAGACGCCGGTTCTTTCCACTTGAACTCTAATGAGACCACGAACAATGATCCAGAGACGTCTAGCGAGATCGCGATGGACGATAATAAGCTACCGGTCAGTATTAACGTTTCTAGTTTAGTAGTTGTACACTCCTGTTAACAGAGCGTGGATTCGATAGAAGACGCCGGTTCTTTCCACTTGAACTCTAATGAGACCACGAACAATGATCCAGAGACGTCTAGCGAGATCGCGATGGACGATAATAAGCTACCGGTCAGTATTAACGTTTCTAGTTTAGTAGTTGTACACTCCTGTTAACAGAGCGTGGATTCGATAGAAGACGCCGGTTCTTTCCACTTGAACTCTAATGAGACCACGAACAATGATCCAGAGACGTCTAGCGAGATCGCGATGGACGATAATAAGCTACCGGTCAGTATTAACGTTAAGATAGTTTTCATGAAGATTTTCACTTACTTAAAGACTTTACTGAGCTGATTTGAAAATGCAGTGAGATGAAATTTCTAAGCTTATCTTATACTTTTTTCTTGTTTATATTTTGTTCTGTTTCGTATTTTGTGCTTATGTGTATTAACCTTCGTCGTTACCTTATATGTATTAACCTTCGTCGTTACCTTAATGTGCAAATTTGATTACGTCAGCGTATCGTTAATGTAAAGATAATATTTATCTAAACCCCAGGATTGCCTAATTTAGTGACTATCAGCTGAGCTAGCGGGCTTGCCCGCGTGGTCATTCCTACAAGTAAAAGTAACATAAGTACGACGTGTTATTCCAGGACCAAAAGTACTGTACAATTGTACTATATTTCATCAAATTACGTTCAGCCTTCTAATAGTTTTTATCAATTGTTCGGCTTCTACCTATCGGATTGATAAACATAGAACACCAGATCTAATTCAAAACGTAAGCTATCCAACAGTTCAAATCTTATTTCAATCGATTCAGATGATTTTACGTTATGCGCGAACATACAGATAGACACAATTTTTTTAATGTTATATTTTTGTATAAGTATAGCTTAACAGTTATTTATAGTATAATTGAATTGTAGGTGAGCAACGACGAGTCTTGGACTGATGTTAACCTCAATGAAGATGGCGAGAGAGGGCCCGCCACTATCACTGGCAGGACGAGAGACCACGAAGGAAATATCCATGAAGGTACCAATTAAGTTCATAGTTGTAATACTGCACTTATTTACCGTTCGTTTTTGTTCAGTTCACGTTGTTTTTCAACAAATATCCATAAAATATATATTAAGTCCATTATCACTAAAACATTAGCATAAATAATCTTCAAGTTCTTTGCATTTGGAATGATTGAAAGCTAAACCGTTATGTGTTTGTGTTTCAGACATCGACAAGCAAATACACATGAGGAATACAGAATCCCATCACCACATTCAGCAAAGGCATCAGAATAGAAGTCTGCAGGCTGCTCAGAGACATTTACATCCTGTAAGTTCTTGCATCTAAGCTGAAAAAAATCGTCTCGTCCATTTTCATATTATTTACAGATTTTATCAGGTAGGTGGCAATACCGGTATTTTTTACCCGACTGCAGAGGTTATGTTTTTGGGCCGTATGTATGTATGTATGTTCCTTTGGCGCGTCCTACAGCCTAAACGATTTGTTGGATTTTAATAAATGAGGTATCATTAGCATCGTCGTAATAACGAGAGTGACATTGAATATATGAAGTGTCAAGAAAACTAATTGCCTTTTTAAGTGGAATACACACTTGCACACTACTGCTTGGTGATCCAAACGGCTCCAACGGAAGGCATGCTGGTTAACTGCCGGCATTATGCTGAGTTGGGGCCGATTTGTGAGATATCATGCAACATTTTATTTTATTTGTGCTGTTTTATCATGTACCTACTTGTCACAATTTTTTTGTCTAATCTATTATATGAATATCTGGCTAGGTGTTATACGTCACTCCCTAAATTGATAGGAAAAAAGTTCTCTTAGCTAATTCTCACAATACCCGCGGGATGATAAGGGGTGGTCAGATTATCGACTTTGTATGTAGTAGGAATATTGACTTTGTATGTATAGCATAACATTTCTTAAATAAGAACGATGTCTCTTTATTTAGTTTGGATAATTATAACGTCGTTGCATGCAACTCTCGTACTACTAAAAAAAGAGGAGGTACTTTTATATTAGGTGGACAAGATAGGAATATTTTAGATATAAAAATTTGTAAGATATATATAAAATGTACAGTTTCGAGGTATGTGATATTAAAGAAGTTGATTTGAACTTTTTCTTGTTGTGTATATATAGAACGCCAGATGAAAAGAATTTTAAAGACTTCATGATACGATTAGAAAAACTACTAGAACACTTTTTCAGCAGGAGATGTATTATATTTGGTGATTTTAACGTTAACTATCTGAAGGAGAGCAATAACCAAATGGAGTTACTAAGCCTTCTCAAATGCTATAATTTCAGATATCTTATCAAAGAAAATACTTTTATACGGGACGATTCAGAATCATGCATAGATAATGTCTTAACAAACATATCAGATGTTCACATAAAGAACATTATGGTTAATCATAATAAATTTGCCGATGGACATGCGGGGATTTTTTGTACCTTGTCAATTGAGAACAGCAAATACAATAAAGATGCTGAAAATTGGTTGACAATGGAAACTAGAGCTTTTACAGATACAAATAAATCAGATTTTCGAAAAGGTTTACTTAACAGCAATTTGCAGAAATGCAACATTAATGATTTCTTGAAAAAAAATCAGTGTCTTTTCAAGAAATGCTTTAAGAAAAAAAAAAACCTAAAAAGACAGAAAAAAAGTATCTGGATCTCAAAAGGAATTAAAATATCAAGTAATATGAAGAGATTTTTAAATTCAGCGCATAGAACTGGGTGTCATGAAACAGTGGCACTGTTCCGAAGTGGATACACTAAAATCTTTAGAAAGGGCATAAAACTATCGAAGAAAGTTGCAGTTAAAAGAGAGGTAGAGAAGGCTGGAAACAAAATAAAGAATATATGGAAGATAGTAAATAAACATAGGAATAAAATTAATTCAAGGAAAAATGAAAACCTGTTGTTAAAAATAGATGATAAAATTATTGACGATAACCAACAAATAGCTGATATGTTTGCAGATTCTTTTGACTTGGGACGTAATGAGTCTCAGAATAAAAATGACCATGAAAAAGCATTGACATACCTTAGAAATAATTGTAAATGAATTAAAGATGACATGATCATACGACATACTAATGAAAATGAGGTGAAAAAGGTTATAGGAAAGATGGAATCTAAGAAATCACATGGATGTGATGATATTCCAATAACCGTCATAAAGGAAAATATAGACTGTTTGACCGCGCCACTATCATGCTTTTTCAATAATTGCATAGAATCATGTATTTTTCCAGAACAATTAAAAATAGCTAGAGTACTACCAGTTTACAAAAAAGGATCAAAAACAGATCCAAAAAACTATCGTCCAATTTCACTGCTACCGACTCTCTCTAAGATATTTGAAAAATTACTTAAAGATAGACTTGTATCTCATCTTAACAAATACAACATACTAAATAAACGATAATTTGGATATCAAAGATAGGTTGGAACAGTAGATGCAGTTGATGTGCTGGTAAATGACATTGTAGGCAAACTAAACGAGAAAAAGAAAGTGTCTGTAATGTTTCTGGATCTCAGTGCTGATTTTGACACTGTTGACCATAGCATTTTACTTGCTAAATTAGAACACTATGGGATAAGGAATAAAGCGTTTCAACTCATAGAGTCTTACCTTCAAAACAGGAAATTATTTGTTGAAATAAAATCTACAAATCAAATTGGTGGGATGCAACACCAACAGGTAATTAAATTTAAATTAATTAATACTAAGCGTAGTGTACCACAAGGGTCAATTTTGGGACCAATATTTTTTGTAATCTTTCTGAATGATCTTATACAATCCATATCCCAGATTGTCCCTGATATTCAATTGGTTGTATATGCTGACGACACCAATGCAATAGTTTCAGGAGCGGACATGTCAGAGCTTGAAGCAAAAGTCAACACCGCCCTTCTGGCTCTTAACAACTGGTATAATGTTAACAACCTTTATCTGAACGCAAGTAAAACAAACCTAATTTTGTTTAAGTCTACAGTGGCTAACAAACAAACAATAGATGTCAAAATCAATGGAGAAAAACTGGTTATAGTCGAAACTGTAAAGTTTCTGGGTATTCATATAGATCAATATCTAAACTGGAAACAAGAATTGTCATCCGTTGAAAGCACTCTCGCTTCAGCATGCTATGCTCTGAGAAGTATTCGGGACGAGATAGATATGGATCAGCTCAAAGCGGTGTATTATGCATTAGTGGAATCGAAACTCAGGTACAGCATAAGGTGTTGGGGAAATAGCTACCAATATAATATAAACAGAGCGTTTGTGCTACAGAAGCGAGCGATCCGTACTATGGTTCGGATTCCGCAATGGGAATCTTGTAGGGAGCATTTTAAAATTCTTAAAATATTAACAGTTAACCTATACATCATGGTGCTTCTCACCGATGTTGTGGAAAAAAGGCACAAATATGTTTCATTGAGCAGAAATTAAGTAGATTAGACACGCGAAGGAAAGATATGGAAATTGCTCTTATTCCGAAGTTAAATATCACAAAACACTGCACGGGCTATCAAGCAAAAAACTGTTTAATAGTCTTCCTATTGAATTAAAAATTGTAGAAAGTCCAAATATTTTTAGGGTTAAGTTAAGGCAACTCCTGCTTAAAGGGTGTTTCTACTCAATGGATGAATATCTAAGAGGTAATAAGATCCTGACGACTTTTTATTTTATATTCTTTATGTTCTTAATTTGTTTGACTATCTGCTGACTATTGCTACTATTTGCTATTTATTTGTATTGAAATTTTGAGTTTGCTTAATTATTTTTTGAATTATTATTATTGTATAATTATTATTATTATTGTATAAATTCAGACATGATGTAATAATCATTATTGAATAAATTGAAATTGAAATTGAAATTATCAAGCCGGACCCACACAGCTAAAAACACTGGCCTGGCGTCCTAACCTTCTTTCATGTAGTCTCTTAACTGACCTTTCAGGACAATGAGACCCTGGCGGGACTCAACGCGATGAACGCGTCCATGTCAGCGGACGGCGTGTCCCGGGAAGCCTCGCTGACTCACAAGCTGGAGACCGCCCTGGGGCCGGTGTGCCCCCTGCTGCGGGAGATCATGCTGGACTTCGCCCCCTTCCTGTCCAAGACCCTGGTGGGCAGCCACGGCCAGGAACTGCTTATGGAGGGTAAAGGTATTGATGTACTTGGCATGCTAGTTTGGATGCTTGAGTGTTGGATCTAGAAATTGTAGAAGCAATAAGTGTCGTAAAGAAATGGCAAACAAACCACTTTTTAGAGTTCCGTCATCAAACAATATATATATTATTAATATATTTTGGTTTGTTTGTTCGCATTTAAGAGTTTATAGCAATAAGGCTGCCCATTGCACCTTATACGAGTATCTAGTTTTAAGTTTTTGCTTTACTGTCTAAGATCTACTTCTTCGTATGAAATAAACAGTTGTATTGTAATGTTGTATCATAATATTATTAGCTCATGTGATGTTCTGAACACGTCCAGGTCTTCAAACGTTCAAGTCGAGCACGTCGGTGGTGGAGCTGGTGATGCTGCTGTGCTCGCAGGAGTGGCAGAACTCGCTGCAGAAGCACGCGGGGCTGGCCTTCATCGAGCTCATCAACGAGGGGCGGCTGCTGTCGCACGCCATGCGCGACCACATCGTGCGCGTCGCCAACGAGGCCGAGTTCATACTCAACCGGATGCGCGCTGATGACGTGCTAAAGCATGCTGACTTTGAGGTAATCATCTTCATTATCGTCAACGATGTAAGGAAGCGAAACACCAACTGACCCCTTCAAGCTAACCTCACTTGCTCGTGGTACATCCTGCTAATTTACTAACGAGGCTCTGACAACCGACAGATGGCAGTATAGCCATCCAAAACTGGTGTAGTGAAATGTCTCAGGCCGGTGATGGGCAGCAGCGTCACTGGTGAAAAATGCTACATACTGCGATCGCCAACCCGCATGCCCAGCGTGGCAATTATGGGCTAAACTTTTTAATGAATGACAAAAATGAAACATTACCCCTAGTTCCCGGTCGCTCTGCTAGTCCGGACCAAGATTGCGGTCTCGGAAATGGCAGAGAAGGAGGAGAGAAAAATCCCCGCGCGACGGTAGGCCACCAAAAACAACTTGACTTAACAACGTACAATGGACGAACGCTTAGGCTGGATGAGCATTTGGCACAGTTGGAATCGGTATTGCATAGGATACGTTGGCAGATCCTGGGGCTAAGTGAAGTCTGAAGAGAGGGAGAGGATACCTTAACCCCGGAATCAGGCCACATAGTGTATTTCCGAAAGGGGGATCAACAATCCCAGGGTGGCGTTGGATTCCTCGTCAATAAGGCCCTCGCTGTCAGTGTTGTAGAAATATCCAGTTTGTCGGTAGCGTATCTAGTGCTTAAACTAACTGAGACATATAGTCTCAATTACGCACCGACCTGGCACACTCTGACGACGAAGTGGACGATATGCATGAAGACGTATCTTCAGCGCTACATAACACCACTACAGCGCGCTACAACATTATCATGGGGGACTTTAATGCCAAAGTGGGAGTACAGGCATGCGGTGAATCGAAGGTTACATACGGTTACGGAAGTAGGAATCCCAGGAGGCAAATGCTCGTCAATTTCTTGGAGAAAAAGGAGAAAAAGAAGAGCCTTCTTAATGAATTTGTTCTTTAAGACGCAGCCCCAAAGAAAGTGGACGTGGCAAAGTCCCGATGGCGTGACAAAAAACGAGATAGACTTCATCATGACGGATAGAAGGCATATTTTCAGAGACGTCTATGTGATCAATAGGTTTAAGACTTGTAGTGATCACCGACTACTACGAGGCTCTCTGAATATCAACTACAAGCTTGATGATTCGCTTCTTTGGAAACAACAGAGGGCGTAGACGAGGCGTAGACCAAGGTCCCCAGCAAGTGGTAGGGCCACTTGCTGGAGACCTTGGTCTACACCCTCTGTTGTTTCTACGCCCTCTGTTGTCCTTAGGAAAGAGGGTGTGAAGTTTTGCCAGCTGCAACGTACGGGTACAAAGTCCAAGCTCTCAGAACTACGAGAGCTTCAGAAGTTGTTTAACTCTGTTCTGAGTACTGGCAGAACTCCAAAAGCGTGGAACAGGAGTATTGTAGTATTATTTTTCATAAAGGGCGATAAAATCCATCTGAAAAACTACCGCCCCATCTCACTCCTGAGCACGTCTATAAGTTGTTTTCGAGGGTCATCACAAATCGTCTCGTAAGAAGACTTGACGAGTTCAGACTCCGGAGCAGGCTGGGTTTCGCGGAGGATTTGGTACTATAGACCACATTCACACAGTGAGGCAGATTATAAAGAAGTCCGAAGAGTATAACCAGCCCTTGTGTCTTTATTTTGTATACTATGAAAAGGCCTTTGATTCCGTTGAGACTTGGGCTATTTTGGATTCACTGCAGCGATGCCAAGTGAACTGGCGGTATATCGAGGTGCTGAGATGTCTTTATGATGCCGCGTCTATGAATGTTCAAGTACAGAACCAGCAGTCTAAACTTATCCAGTTGCGCAGGGGAGTGACACAGGGGGACGTTATATCCCTGAAACTGTTCACCAACGCCTTGGAAAATGTTTAAGGCTGTGGACTGGAAAGGGAAAGGCATAAATATAAACGGCGAGTATCTCTCACACGATTTGCCGGTGATTTATTCCTTATGGCGGAATCGGTGCAGGAACTTTAGCCAATGCTGAACGGCCTGGCTGATGCTACTAGACAGATCGGTCTCGGGATGAACTTAGATAAGACCAAGATCATGTATAATGATCTAATTACCCCAAGACTGTCGATGTTGACTGTTGTTGGCTGTCGATGGTGAGCCCCTCGAAGTTGTTAATGAATATTATCTCTATCTCGGGAAAACATTGCAGTTAGGTAGACACAACTTCGAGAGGGAAGCCAACAGAAGGATTCAGTTTGGCTGGGTAGCGTTCGGGAAACATCGTCAGGTCTTCTCGTCGTCCATTCCACAGTGCCTGAAGACGAAAGTCGTCAATGCATGCGTCCTACCAGTGTTGGCATACGGGACACTCACGGTGGGCCTAGTCCACCAGTTTAAGGTCACTCAGCGAGCTATGAAGAGAGCTATGCTTGAAATTCCTCTGAAGGATAAGATTCGGAACGCGGAAATCCGATGGAGAACCAAAGTCACCGACATAGCTCAGATGATTAGCAGACTGGCAATGGGCTGGTCACATTTGTCGAAGAACGGACAGCTGCTGGGGTAAACGGGTTCTGGAGTGGAGACCATGGCTTGGCAAACGTAGTGTAGGACGCCCACCGGCCAGGTGGAGTGACGACCTTTGAAAGGCGGCCGGCAAACACTGGATGAGAAGAGCTGAGGACCGGGCTCTGTGGCGTTCATTGGGAGAGGCCTATGTCCAGCAGTGGTTGGATACAGGCTGATGATGATGATGATGATGATGATATTCGAAAGGGAAGCCGATAGGTGGATTCAGCTGGGATGGCCAGCATTTGGTAAACTACGTCAGGTCTTTTCGTTGTCCATACCACAATGCCTAAAGACGAAAGTCTTCAACCCGTGCGTTCTACCAGTTATGACCTACGGAGCCGAAACGTGGACACTCACGGTGAGGCTGGTCCACAAATTTAAAGTCGCTCAGCGAGCTATGGAGAGAGCTATGCTGGGAGTTTCTCTAAAGGACAGAAGTCGAAATTAGGAGTCCGCAAGAGAACTAAATTAACATTAGCATTAGCTCAAAGAATTAGCAAGCTGAAGTGCCGATGGGCCTGTCACATAACTCGAAGAACCGTCAACCGTTGGGGCAAACAAGCGTTGGAGGAGACCGCGTCTTGGCAAACGTAGTATATGGTGCCCGCCCGGCAAGGTGGAGTGATGACTTGCGAAAGGCGGCTGGTAGTGACTGGATGAGGAGAGCCGAATATTGGGCTCTGTGGCGTTCACAAGCAGAAGCTTATAACAGCCTATGGTGGAGTGACGACCTGCGAAAAGCGTTTGGCAGGAACTGGATGCTCAGAGCTGAAGACCCAGCTCAGTGGCGTGCATTAGGAGAGGCCTACGTCCAGCAGTGGACAAGTATAGTCTGATAATGAAGGAGTTAAGACTCTTCATAAGTAGTAGTTGTTGTAAAAACATGTCTATGTGTGTCTGTACAGTGTTTGTGCGCGACGAGCAGCGCCGAGCGCGCCGACGAGGAGCGCACGTGCGAGCGGCTGATCGCCGCCGCGCGCCGTCGCGACCACGCCGCGGCAGCGCGTCTGCTCGACAAGCTCAAACATGCCGCTTCCAACGTCGGCCCGCAACAAGGGTCAGTATTCACTATTTTAGCAGGATTAGCAGAATAGGTTTAGAATTCCCTAGTTTCCTCCTCCTCTTCAAATCGGACCCGATCTTAATATGTTTTTTCTCTGACCTATTCACTAAAAAACATTATATAGTTGTTCGCTCTCCTTTTTTTTTAAGTTGTGATGTTTTGTAAAATAGACGTTGTTTTCGGCGCTCAAAATTAGGTAACTTTTGTCTAAATTTGTCTATCTTGATCACATCAGCTTTCAAACAGAAAAAAACGCATCAAAATCGCTCCATTCTTTTGGGAGCTACGATGCCACAGACAGACACAGAGATACATACACATCCTAAACTTATAACACCCCTCTCTTTGGAGTTCGTGGGTTAAATAAATTAGTTAAATACTTTCAAAGTACCAGGAGAACAGAAAACTGTAACAGGTTGAAGATAAACATTAACCCCCTTACTTATAAAAAGTTATGCAATGATTAAGTAATGAATAGTATTATTAATCATTGCATAGCTATTGCATAACTTTTTATAAGTAAGGGGGTAAGTAATCAAAAAATATCCATTTACCTACTTAGGTATATCAGAAAATTATTAGATCCCTGGTAGTGCTATACCGGAGATCAAATTTCCTATGACACTACTTGCTACAGAGAAGTGTCACGGGAAAAGCTATATTAACCATAGCACTACCAGTAGTATCACGGTATCCTATAACACTACTACTTGTGTCACGAGGGATACACGGTCCGGGCTTTTGGTCCGACTTCCAAGATGGTTACTTGTTCATTTCAGGAGCACGGCCCAGTTCTGGAAGCTGGACTCATGGGAGGACGACGCGCGACGGCGGCGGCGGCTGGTACCCGACGCGCGCGGCCAGCGGCACGCAGCCGCCGCGCTGTGCCGCTCGCCGCACAACCCGCCCCCGCACGACGCTATCCTACAAGTAGGAAACCTTTTAATACCATTAAAAATATCGTTTCTACGTCACTATTATTTGGTAAATGGGTTTTGAGAAAAGATTAGGAAAAGATGCATGTAAAACAAAGTATATGCTTTTATTGACCGAGCGAGAGCGAAGCGCGAGCGAAGTGTCTCCGTTTCAGCTTGGGCAAAAATGTCCTTCCGGATGTCACTCCGGCCGGATGTCAGTCCGGATCTCTGTTCTCCTCTACAGGTCGCATTTCTCAACCGATCTAGACGAAACTTGGTATACAGGTTAAACGAATTTTTAGAATTTTATAGTCGTTTTTTCATTGGGGGGGTACTTCCCCCAAAAAAGGGGCAAAAAGGAGGCTGAATATCTTCTATATCTTCTTATCTGAATATATTTGGTGAAGATCTGATGAGGATCTTCGGCGTGATGAGCAGAATAGCTTCTCAAAATGCAGTGGAATCAGCCCCTTGGCCACTAGGTAGGGATTGATGGAGAACCTTGGTTATTAATGTTATTTTTACATTACGGTAACTAGATGGCGCTACTGTGCACCACTAGATTGTTTATAAAAAAAGTTTGTACGCACGAGGTCTACAGCTCACAGAGCCACTAGTTTTAGGTTATGTACAATGCGGAACCTGGGCAAGAGTTGCGGGCTGCATTGACACAAGTTTATAGAGGTGTGGAAGAAAAGCGCAGTCTGACAGCCGTATTTGGAATTAGTAGCGCGAACACAGTGTGAAACATTACCAGCAAGAGAACCATCGATTTAGTTTGCACCAAATCTCATAGATGACGCTGTTTTAAACGTTTTGCTGGCTTCGAATTAGTTCCTCGCAGTTTCATAGATGGCGCTTCTAAGTATTGGTACGGCTATACGCGTGTAGGTTTCGCAGAGACTTGTCAAATACTTGATTGTTCAAATCCTATACAAGTAAAAAGCTTAATTTGTCTAATTAGAAACTGGTCAAACCTATTGTACGTAGCTAATGTCTATATGACAGGACTTCAAATGTCTGCAATCCTATGACGCATAGCATAGGATTGAAAATGCCGGACCTCACAATTATTCCGGACTCACGGATAATTTTCACATTTGATGGTTAAACTACTTAGTACTTTATGTACTACCTATAGGAGATCAAATCTAAATCCAAGCGTATCTATAAAAAAGCACATAAAAGTATAGTCAATACGTATATTTTTAAAAGCACGTAGGTACTTGAATTATAGGTAGAGGATCTTATGTAACTCACTGCAAAGTTCTAAAGTAGGCGGTCAATCTGAGTTACTGAGTAGAATCAACGTCATACTTTGTCGTACCTACAACACAAGTTTATTTTTTATTTTTTTATTTTTTTATTAGTGACTAGGCAATCGTTTGACCACGATCTCACCTGATGGAAAGCGATGATGTGTTCGAAGGTGTAGCACGCTTGCCTAGTAGATACCTATTCACTCTTGATTTGAACACACCGGGGTTATAATTTACCGGAAACACTGACGAGGGCAGGGCATTCCACTCCTTAGAAGTTCTTATAATAAATGAAGAAGCGTAACGCTTCGTTCTTGTGCGAGGTATTTCAACCATGAAAGGGTGGCGCTTTGCTGATGGTCTAGTCGTACTGTGATGGAAAGGTGATGGGGGAATCAGGGATGGGATGTCCTTGACAATACATAATTTACATAGGTACTTAGTGGTTCAGAGACATGTACTGATCTACTTATGACACTCAAACAAGGCTTACATATACTAGACAATTCTGTTGAAATAGATAACAGATTAATCTTCAAACAAAAACGATTTATTTCCACAATAACAAAGAGGTAACGTCTCTATTTTCGTTGAAGTTTTTCTAATTGAGAAAATATTTGAATTTATGAAGAATAACTACCGGAATACTAGAAAAATATGTTACGAGTAAAACATTACAATTTTCAACCTTTGATCCCAGACAACAATAAACGCATATGTTTCACGAAAACATGAAGACATAGTTGCTCGCCTGTGAATTAATGATTGAGGGTGTTCTTTCCTATATTTTGAGTCACAGCCAAGAGGCTCTTATATCGAACTTCACCATAATTTATTAATAATATTTTATTTAGAAGTTATCGAAGAATACATATTTTTCGAAATATTCGTAAAATTCTTTTTTATACAAACTGAAACGAATCAAAGATGAAACAGAAAATGGTTGCTAGCTGCATCAAAGCAACAGATAACATATATATGGCATAAAAACCGTATAGCCCCTATAGTTACTCTGTGGTCAAACCCTAAAATAGACAAATACGAGATTCGTCAAATTCATAAATTGTCAAAACCTTAGCTCGTCCAGCTATTAGTTGATCACGCTTTCTACAGTAAGGAAGAAATGAAAACTATAGGAAATATATTATTACAAGCAAAAATGCCTTCTTTTTCTAAGCCTTTATAAAACTGTAACACAGTGTGCCTTATATAACTAAATATGATTTAAACTAAAATCCTGCTAATGCAAAAGTAATATTATAAATTCAAAAGTGAGTTTGTTTGATTGTTTGTTTGCTACGCATTAACCAATCAACCGATCATCATGAGATTTTGCATACACGGTGTCAGGGGTACAGAATAGGACTTGACTACGTTTCATCCCGATTTAGGAAAAAATATATCCACAAAATTAATTTTGTATGGAAATTGCCACTTACACACAATAGTGGCAGGTGTCAAAGTGACAGATGGCAAAGTGACAAGTGTCAAAGAGACAGTCTTCTTGTCAGTAGGCGTGCAAGACAGATCGTTTTTTTTTTAAATTCATTCCTAACGTGTGACGAGGATGGCAAAGTTGGCACGCGGGTGAACTAGTAACCAAATATTATTAAATGGTAATTATATAAACAAAAATTACTCCTTCATCAAAGCGTTATTTTGTTTAACATGTAATAGAAGCTGTCATGGATAAAAATTACTTCTTCATCAAAGCGTTATTTTGTTTAACATGTAATAGAAGCTGTCATGGATAAACATTATTCCTTCATCAAAGCGTTATTTTGTTTAACATGTAATAGAAGCTGTCATGGATAAAAATTATTCCTTCATCAAAGCGTTATTTTGTTTAACATGTAATAGAAGCTGTCATGGATAAAAATTATTTCTTCATCAAAGCGTTATTTTGTTTAACATGTAATAGAAGCTGTCATGGATAAAAATTACTCCTTCATCAAAGCGTTATTTTGTTTAACATGTAATAGAAGCTGTCATGGATAAAAATTATTCCTTCATCAAAGCGTTATTTTGTTTAACATGTAATAGAAGCTGTCATGGATAAAAATTATTCCTTCATCAAAGCGTTATTTTGTTTAACATGTAATAGAAGCTGTCATGGATAAAAATTACTCCTTCATCAAAGCGTTATTTTGTTTAACATGTAATAGAAGCTGTCATGGATAAAAATTACCCCACGGGCATTTAGCTGTCGGTTATTTTGTCTCTGAACAATACAAATGCTGGTTGTGTCCAATTGTACAATGACTTGACAAATCTGTTTTTTAACGAATGAAGGTTTTGACGATGATGTGACGAATTAAGGGTTTTGACGAATAATTGATATGACGAATTAAGGGTTTTGACGAATAATTGATGTGACGAATTAAGAGTTTTGACGTATAACTGTTTTGACGAATCGCGAATTTGACAAATTAAGCTTTTGACCTGTGTACCATTTCACCAACCAAGTATCTGCGAAATTCGCGCGTAACTTATTCGACATCGTCCAGACACCGTTTTTTTGTTATTCATCCAGCAAAACCACTGGCAAAATAGTCGACTGAAACTAAAACATAATTAGTAAATTTGGAAATTTCTTAAACTATGCCAAGACTAATCACATACTTCACGTAGTTAAAGCAGAACCTTCGCTCCGAGTTAATGTGTTTAAATATAAATTTTCTTCGGTATCTCAATTTCATTCAGTTCATCCATCATCAATGTAACTCATATTTTTCTGCAATGGCAGGCTACAGAAGAGCTCCACGCGCGGATAGCGGCGGGGGGCGCAGGCCGGGGGGCGCAGCTCCCGACCCCAGTGGCTGCGGAACTGCTTGATGACGCGGAACTGCTGCTGGACGACCGGGAGATTGATGCTGACCTTACTGGTAATAATACAGTAGAGATAAATGGATGGTTCAGTTACCATTAAAAATACGGGTCAAAACTTGCTTCGGTTCTCAGCACTGAGAGTTCTGGCTCTTAAATGTATGTCGATTTTATAATATCTCTGGTAGATATTAAAACTATTCAACAGACCAGAATAACGACATCTGTAATAGTTAATTTTGGTTGCGCCTAAGAAAATATGCAAGAAAATGTTTAAGGGCGAAAACATGTGGCTATATTTGTTCCATCAGGCGCTTATAATCCATGCCGACCAACTTGTTGGCATTTGGGAACAGCACCAAGTTACAAGCACGTATGTTTTGGTCCTCTTTCTGGATTGGTTGTTTAATTATCATACTAACTTTGGTTATGGTCTTTGTCTCGCGAAGAAGCTTCGAAATGATTATTATTTCAAACACAACGCCTCACATAAAGATATGAGCAAAATTCTCAAGTGAAAAGGTAATTTTAGGAAAAGCGAATATCAGCGAACGTTGTTATTCATACCAGAAGTGATAGCACCAGTGTTTCCCTACACAGTGCTAGAACGACCGGACATCCGGACATTTTCAGTAAAATACCTAAAAAACTATCAAGGATTCAAATTTTATGTTCTTTAAATAGAAGATAAAAAGTAGATAAATCTATACTTATAATAAAGCAATAAGAAGAAAAAGTCTGTACAATGAAACAAGATAATTAAAAAAAATGGTCTAGAGGGTACTTAAAATAAGATGCTGAACAAGAATTGTTTTTTTTTAAATCGTTTCTTTCTGTTTGTTTGTTAGTTTGTCTGTATATTTGTTCGCGCATCACGTAACAACTACTGGACCGATTGCGATGCGGTTTTCATTGTTGGATAGCTTAGTTTTGACTTAAAAACTGGGGTACTTACTTGGTATCTTAATCCGATGATTAGATGCCGAGCAATCGATAAAAAACTATTTGACGGCTGAACGAATTTTAAGAAATGTAGTATATTTTATTTTTTAAGTACTTTTGGTCCTGGAATAACACGTACGGATTACATAATTGAAATAACCACGCGGGCAAAGCCGAAGGCACAGCTAGTAGAAGTTAAAATGTAAAAGTAAAAGATAGAATGATCTGAATGACTTATGTATGAATATCAAACGAGTTGCCTGTACTATTATTTATTTATTTATGTTATATAAATTTATATGACACACTTATTTATATCTAATGCGACAATGTACTTAACAACTACCACATATACGAGCAGCATCAGTGGATTTCACCAAAGAACAGTGAAATAGTCTATGTCGCTGTGTTCTGCGTTGATTTCATTATATTCAATAGCCGGCGAGCGGGTAAATGTTGCTAGGTGAAGCACATCAGCAGTGCGATTCAGCTTACAAACCGCAACGTTATCGCAGCACGATTGTTTCGGTGTGGCCATACTTATAAAAAATAAAAAACTTTGGGAAATTTACGTCCTTCTCCCACTTCCCTTCACCCTTCTCCCTTTCTTCCTGCTATTCCCTTATTTCTCAGCGACCTTCCTGCACACTTCTTCACTTTCCCCCACCATTCCCCCTTTCTCCCACTCTGCCCTCACCCTTCCTTTCAGTCTTCCTTCACTTCTCACCATCTGCCCCACCTTCCCCACTTTCCACACCCTTCCCCGACATCCCCCACCATTCGTCCACTTCCCCTCACTTTCCCAAACCTTGCCCCACATCTCCACATTTCCCCAGATTTTATTTATTCTAAGTATGTCCACACCGCAAGGTAACGATCGCGCTGCGAATACGTTGGGGTTCGTTACCTGTATCGGGGGTAGTTCAACGGAATGGCACTGCAAACAAACAGCTTGTAACAACGCACGCGTAGTCTAGTACATGTAGTTTTTCGGTACGTTCAACTTCAAGCACATCAATATTTGAGGATTGTGTACTATACTTAGTAACAGTTCGAAAACTAGAATAAATTAAGGGGTAGAAAAGATAAACCCCGGAAGTATAAACATTAGGAACGGGATATGTAGCATGGATACTGCATGCTGAGTTTACATGGATACTGGTGTCGCGCGTAATAAATGATTGAGAAGGAAGGTAAACCATTTTGGCTGCTCGTGAAAACTCATCCACTCGCAGTTACTTAAGTTATCCGTGATCATGGCACTTGTAATTAGTGCCGAAATATCGGGTACCTACTCAATTCAAATAGCAATTTCACAACCTACTCAATTTCAATATCACTATTACATGGTTCAATGCTAGATTTTTAGCACTTGTTGAGTTATAAATGGCACAAGGTTCTATGTGTAATTAGCTATAATATTGCAAAAATGAACTACTAGATGGCAGCACTAATGCACTTAAATATTACATTTTTCATAGTCCTATGTTGCATAGTCCTATGTTGCTTTTCACCATAAAAGAAAGGTAACGTAGTTTATTTAATTTTATTTTTATTTACTGAAAGGTAAGGTTCTATGTTTAAAACATAGGACTATATTTACAATAAAAAATATTAAATTGTCTGTGACCGAAGTTCTATGTAACGAAATAAAAGTCTTGTCTTTGACTTGACACTGGCTAAATGCACATGTTGTGCTAAGCTATAATAAAAGAAAAAAAGTCTTGTCTAGGTTTATTATAGTAAATATTCTAATTCCAAGATAATGTTTTATATTATTTTACACAGTGGACCTAAGTTGAATGAAAGAATGAAGAAAAAAGAAAATGTTTTTCAACTGCACAGTCCTATGTACATTTTATTTCGCAATATTTAAGTATATATTAAGTAGATACTTTTCTTTTTATTTTTGGTAACCATTAAATGGCCCTACGTTACTGAATATACTCTCACTCAAGCGTAAGCCTTGTTATGTAAATATTTATGAATTTAAAATAGAATTTACAGTACTTGTAAAAAAATACATATAACCTTGTAATAGTGAGCCAGCGAAATAGTATCCATGGTAAATATCCCGTTTCTAATGTTTAGATTTCTGTGTTTATGACCAGAATAAACCCCATATTGCTTGAGATATGGGATTTATTCTGAAGTTCTGAGTGTTGTCCACCATTGATCTATATTAAGATTAATTGGGACTCCAGACCACTGATTGCACTACATTCTACCTCTCACTAAAGCATTGCTTAAAGCGATGCTGGTGATTTCGAGTCGCGTCCGTGACTCGAATTTTCCCTTTATTTAATGACTAGCTGTGCACGCGGCTTTACCCGCGTGGTCATTTAATGATATTAGTAGTTATTTAGTATATTAATTTAAAAGTAGCCCATACATGTTATTCCGAGACCAAATAAAAGTACCTAAAAAGTACAATATACTACATTTCTTCAAAATTTGTTCAGCCTTTAAATAGTTTTTTATCGATTGCTCGGCATCTAATCATCGATACCAAGTACACCAGTTTTTAAGTCAAACTCTAACCTATCCAACAGTGAACCGCATCGCAATCGGTTCTGTAGTTTCTATAGGTGAAGCGCGAACAAACATACATACAAACAAACAAACAGAAAGAAACGATTTTTTAAAATGTTATATTCCTGTCAGTAGCTTATTTTAAGTACCCTAGACCATTTTTTTTTAATTGTCCTCTGTGTACAAACTTTTCTTTCTTATTGCTTTATTACAAGTACAGATGAATGTTAAAATGGTAAATCCTTCATCTCACCAGGTCCAGTCAACATAAGCACGAAGGCGAAGCTGGTGGCGCCAGGTCTAGTGGCGCCGGGCACCGTATCCCTCACATCCACGGAACTGTACTTCGAGGTGGACGAGGAAGATGCCGAGTACAAGAAGATAGACCCTGAGGTTAGTGGCAAAGAGCTCATATTTCCTTGTTCAGAGAAGCTAAATCGAACAGAAAGCTAGTGAGAGGTGAATGTAGGCCCTGAGCTCAGTGGCATAGAGCTAATTTTACCTTGTCTAGTTAAGCTGGACCTGAGATGCAAAAAAATGTTTCCTGAGTCTTATAGGTTTGACATTTCCTACGATAACTTGGCGTAGATTAAACTTCTGGAACTGTAAATCTCTGTTCCTTGGATCGTGTAGATCTGTATGTAATGAATAACTAGCTTAAAAGCTAAAAAAACACGCCTGCCCTGCTAAAAAAAGAGGTTTTGCCAATAAATTATATACTGTTGGGATGTGCTTATCAAGGTCTTCAATTTGATACCCGTATTGTAAATTTCGAAGTTTTTTTTCTAATTTGAATATGGTGCTCGGAGGATGTAAGGATTCTAACGATACCCCATACGTCGTGAAATAAACAAACTCACATACAAACATACATACATACATACGTACATACATGTATGCTAAAACAATACACTCCTTTTTTTGGGCAGTCGTGTAAAAAAGGTACATTTTGCTGATCGCTTCGTATAATCGAGTAATTCCAGTAAATATTTACCTCTGTTTCATAAATATAAAGAAATTATGAAAGAATCTTTTGCAGATATCGTGTCTGTAGGTCTTCAATTCTTAATCAATTATGATCACAATGAATTTCATAGATCGATGATTTATCAAAAACATAAATGACGAAGATTGAGTTGCATCCTATAAAATATCGAATTGAATTACGTAAATAAATATTTCTTTTGAATCGAAAGAGACGATCAGACAGAAGACATCTTATTGGAATGTAATTCTCAAACCTTCGAACAGGTCGACAATAAAACGCCTTTTATCTAAAATTTAAATTAATTTACGCTTTATTATGTAACTGTCCAATAAATTCATTTTATTACCTTCGAGATACATCTTTTTTTCTGAACTATTATAATCTCGTAGGCTATAAATATCATAAAACCCAAAAACAAAAGTATGACAAAACTGAGCTCAAATAAGGTGTGACACGCGCGCTTTGTTTACGTTATTTATTGAGGTTTCTTGTTTGTTCAGGGTGTAGTAAAACGAAAATTATATCGAATCGTACACCCACTATAGAATTTCATATCCGTCAAATCAAAATTCAAGCAAAATACAACTTTATCTTTTAACGTCACAGAGTCCGAAATCATCCTCGCGCTGTAGTGCTCTAGGGATGTTTAGGCGCGTGTTGGGTAGAGATATCGATATGGCATATATTCGAGTGAGGCGCCCGAGTAACCGAATATGAGGCATTTAGGACGACGGACAATGCGACCCCGCGGCGCTGCGGTCCGCGAGGCGCCACGGTAGTGTGGGGCTAAATTGATTTTCTTTGTTGAGCTCGAGTATTCGATGAGAGCGACTTCATATATATTTATGTAGGGTACCTTAAATCTTTGTATAAAGGAACTAGCTGATGCCCGCGTCTTCGCACGCGTGGTCATTTTAATATAGCCTATGACACTCACAAATAACGTTCGGTTTTCTATTGGTAAAATAATTTTCAAAATTGGTTCAGTAGATCCAGGGATTACCCCCTACAACCTCACAAACTCACAAACTTTACCTCTTTATAATATTTTATTAGTATAGATTATTCACAATTAGTATTATTTTTATCTACTTCGCATCACGTCTCGACCCTGCAAACTCAAACAATTGTCTTATTGTAAATAGCCAATATAATATTACACAATTATTAATTAGCCACATTTACATGTCAAAATCTTACAAATCTTATGAACAAGGAGAAAAAATAAACGTAATAAATATGAGGTCCCAGAACAATAATATCCATCCCATCACTAGAAACACCGGCGTGTGGGGCATCGCCTCGGACTCGGACAGCGGGACAATGGCGCCCCGGGGCGCGCCGCGTGTCACCCGCACTGGGGGGCAGGGGGGCCTGGTAGAAGGGGGGAGGATTTCAGTGATTCGTGACTTATTGAAACGTCCTTCACTACGTGGAAAAGGGTTCAAGAATTTGCCAAATTTTGCTTCTTTTTACCCGACTGCACGAACGGTTATGTGTTTGAGTTGTATGTATGTTTGTTTGCTTGTACGTTTGTTAGGCGCGTCCTACAGCCTATACGGCTTGATGGATTTTGATAAATGAGGTATCATTGGACACATCTTGATCACTAGAGTGTTATATGAAATGTTAAGAACGAATATGGCGGCTTACAGCTGTCATATTGTATATCCGACGGAACAAAAAATACCAAAACCTATCGAGTGATGTATCAGAATGAAGGTACTCGTATTGAAAATACCATTTCTAAAATATATAATTTTTATAACTAAACAGTAGCAATTGTCTTTTACCCTTCTTACAAAATTTTCAAGTGCAATAAAGTGTTCATTATTATTATTATTATTATTCACTTTATTTATCTTTTTATCTTTTTTTTTTTTTTTACAATATTTCTTTAAATAAAATCAGATAAAAATATTATAAAAAACCTAAACCTAGGGTAGTATTATTATTATTATTATTATACTATTGTCTAATGTTGCAAGTAGTAAATAAGAAACATTGAATGTGTATAAATACAAGTTGCGGCCCGCGGTTTTACCCGCGTCCCTCATGAACCGTGCATTTTTCTGGGATAAGAAGTAGCCTATGTGTTAATAAGTATAAGCTACCTCCATACCCAATTTCATCCAAATCCGTTCAGCCATTTAAGCGAGAAGAAGTCACGAACATATACACACACGCACCTACACAAACTCATACACACACACACACACACACACACACACATACATACATACACACACAAACACACACACACACACGCGCACACAAACACACACACTTAATACATACAAATTTTCGCCTTTATAATATTAGTGTGATTATTTTAGCGGGCGGTCAGCTCGTATTCAATAATTGTGTTCGCAGTCGGTTTTTGTATTATTATAATAATTTGACTTGTTACTTATTTGATTAATTACTATCCTTGTACCCATATTATGGTATAAGGTTCAATTATTTATTCTGTGGTTTTATTCTGGAACATAATCATATCGACTCTGAATAGACCCAAAAGGTGCTGGGTCTATTTATAATATTTTGTTTCCTCCTTGTTCAGGAGTCATTTGAGATTTTAACTTGTAAAAGTGCTATAATATTGTGTTGACTGTTTACAATAAATTTCAAAATTGTTTTTGATATACCTAACTAATACTAATTGTGAATAATTTCTTGAACAATGATTTCTTAATCAATTTAAGGTAGGTGGCCTCAATGGTGCCGCCAAATACAATATTTATTAGTGTTTTTTTATTTGATCGATAGAACGAGTGCTCAATAATATTTTGTACAGCAACACGCTATTTCTGTAGATCGATCTAAATGTCTTTATTCGACTACTAGTTTTAAAAAAACAAGGTCATTAACAAAAAACATGAATATTCATAAAAAGAGCTATTTGAAACGAGGAATGAATGAAACAAAGTTGCATAGTTATGTATTTTATTTCTAAATATAATGACGATTATTATTCACTTTTATATCAAATCGAAGACTCTGCTAGAACTAGTTTACGACTTGCACCTTTGTATTTGGCCCAAACCATTAGATATAGACGATCTGTCCCTTGGGCGGATCCAGCCTTCGAGTCAGGGGGGGGGGGGGGGGGGTTAACACTTATATCCAGCCTGGATAGGTTCCAAAATTATACAATACAAGTTGTTCCACGCAGTTTCACTCGCGTAGCCTATGACCAAGGGCAGTTTCAGAACTTATTAATGGGAGGGGCATTACCTGTGTATATGTATATGTATATTTGACATCTGTCTGTGCTTCGGAGGGCACATTAAGAAGTGTCGATCCCGATTGCTATAACAATAATTGATAGCAGTCGTCATGCGGCGCCAGGGCGAAAAAAACCGTCCAGCTCCCCCAGGTGCACGAGGCCCACCAGAAAACGAAGCGAGCGGCGTAACGTGCTCGAAATTTTTGAACTATCTAAGTTAAAACTATTAAATTAATCATATTATCTTATCATTCCAAAACATGTAAAAATATGCATTGACATGATTAAAAGTTACGAAAGTAGAGATTGTGAAAATATTGAGCAATAATATATCAATAAAAAAAGGAAAAAAAAAACAAATCATCCAAAATATGAAATAACAAAAATAAGTGCGAACGGAGCAAATGCAAAAAATTTGAGCTATTTCGATCGGTCGGTGTAGAAGTTAAATAATATTTTCCAAATCATATAAAAAGAATCATTGCAAGAAATAAAATGCCCGAGCCGAGCGAGCGCAACATTTTGACAACATTGGCCCGTTTCTTTAACACAATCCTAACAACACGATTGAAACATAATTCTTAATCATATTAACTTATGCATTGAAATGATCAAAATACAACGAGGGTAAACTCGAAAGTTCTGAGCTGTTTAATTTTATGTTAATAAAGAATTTCCGAAAACAAACATATGAAAATATATATAGTTAGTATAGTTATAGTTATATATATAGTTATAGTTATATAGTTTTTTCCAAATCATATAAAAACTAGTGGGTTGAATAAATGTTTTTAGAAATGGCTGAAACATGTTATTTTTTATGTTTGCAATCCCCATATCTTCGCTATTTTGAAAAGTTTCGCAAAATAAAAAGACAAAAAAACATATAATTATCGAACCTGCTCACAAAAACATCACTGCAAATTATTCAAAGAAGCGCGAGCGAAGTGGGGCAAAAATTTAAAGTTTTCTATACAAGATAATTTTACATAATTCAAGGATGATTATTTGCAGTGGGTGCGCAATGCGCATCTGGACATTGTGCGAGTAGATATGATATTAAATTGCAAATCAAGAAGCGCGAAAGAAGCGAGTGCGTTTTTTTCCCAATATAGTTAGTTTTTCCGTATCACATAAAAATGTTACACTATAAGAAAGCGCGAAAATTTTGACGTAATAGATATTTCTATCAATGTTAAAAGGAAACAATTCCAAATCATTTTCAAATAATTATATCTTGCATTATCCCACAAAGAGCGCGACCGAAGCGAGCGCAAACATTCTCGGCTTTTTCTATTGTTGGTTTGTCGTACGAGGTAGTGCTGGCCTATGGTGACTGAGTTTGTCAGGCCACCCGAAGGCCTCTGTGGCTTAACGAAGGCCATTAATCAATAAAAGCCGGGACCGATAGCTTAACGTGCCCTTCAAAGCATTTCCATAGGACAAAACAAAACTAAAAGATAAATTGAAATTGTCCAAAAACTAAAATAAACCACCAAACGCGCGGAAATGTTGAGTTTTTTTTCAGTGTACAATGTAAATATGATAACAAAACATAAATTAAAATAACAAATGGACATAAACTGATAGACATAGGCCCAGGAGGGAGGGGTGTCATGACCCCCCCCCCCCCATAACCCCCCCCCCCGCCCTGGATCCGCGCTTGATCTGTCCAGGTGTTCTAGAGATTTAAATAATGTAGTTTTCTTAGAGAAGTGTGTAGTAAAAGTGTGACTTAACCTTTCTTTGGCATGCTTCGGACTGCACGGTGTCTAACAATAACGATTGACAGCAGTCGTTATGCCAGGTCGGACGGACGGCCAGACAAACTCAGACACCGTTGGTTGGCAATATTATGTCTGATTCGACATGCGATACGATACTGACATAACTGACACACCACATGACATCACCAGCCCGAAGTCGACCGTCGCTAAACATGGGTATGGTATGGTATGGGTAGGGGTGGCGGGTTGCCATAATCCCCACGCTTGGCAGGAATCATGGTGATCGCAATAGATATAGGAAAATGGTGCTGATCTCAATTCTCTTTGCTGTTTCTCACAGCGCACGCGAGGTGTGGAGTGGACCAGTTATTAAGCTGTGCCACACGACACTTGCATACATCCCTATCATCCTTAATATAATGCTGTAATCTGGTCCCCGCATTTTCTCAATAAAGGTCTACACTAATACAACTTCCCTTTTCAACAATCTAGTCAGAATGTGCCTTCGTTTTTTGTGATGTTGGCCTCTACCGGCCTCTACAGCTTCACAGGGCGAGAGAGCGAGCGCCAGAGCGCTCCGCCGTAATGCGTGATGCGGAAATGCGCCTTCCGCATCACGCAAAGTTTATTTTTTTTGCGACCGGTACAAGGGCACCCGGGGGGTACGAACCTCCGCTTGGACGGTCGCCTAGATTACGGGGATCGAACTAAACACCCCATGTATCGCAAGTGTTAGTAGTGCTCCAGGGGACTCTGAAAAAAAAAGATTGATTGATTAAATAACTGACAACCGATTCGGAATACACCTTCGAGAAGAATTGGCAAGAAACTCGAAGGTAAAAAAAAAGCGAATTAATTACGGGACCTTCGACCTCGCCGGCGAGGTCGGTATCTGTGTCTAAGTGTGTTGTTATCCCCTGATGGGTTGACAGAGAAGGTAGGATTGGACAAGGCTATCACCACCAATACTTTGGCTGCGGTGGCATCGTCCGGATCGCGCAATACATCGCGAGGGCTTCTAGGGAGGGAGGGAGTGTCGTGTCTGTCAAGTTGTTCGTGGCTTTGTGTCGCCAGTACAATACCTAACTCTTTGATTCATAGCTGGATTGGATTGATATTTTTAATCAAGAATTGCCAAAATTCAAAAGGGATGTTTTATCTATTCTTTCTAAACCTTAAATTTTGCATTCAAGACCTAAATATATCTAAATATTTCATACTATTAGTAACTTTGTTTAATAAAAACTGGGGGGTGGGGGGTAATATTGGTGACGATCGTAGCTCTCAAACGGATAGAACGATTTTTATGTTTGAAAACTGATGTGATCGAGATGCTTCTTAGCTATAATGGGAGAGGGGGTTATACAAATTTTTAATTTAAGCTTGTATAATATACTTACTGGTAAACATTGGCCATGATTAGGATATGGTATTGGTGTACACATGTTTAGGATATGTTCAAGCTCAAAACCTGTAATAATACATAAGGCATTTCATGAATATCAGTGTATTCTGTTTTGTGTGCAATCCATACCAATATATAAAAGTGAAACGTTGTCTGTTAGTTTGTTTCACGCGATAACGGCTGGATGGATTTTGATGAAACTTGGAATGGAGATAGCTTATACTCTGGAATACTTTTTATCCCGGAAAATTAAAAGTTTCCATGGGAAAACTGGAATTATGTTGATTACTCGCTGTAAAAAACGGTTGCCATGGATACGAAATAGCAAACATGTTAAAAAACATCAAGAGTGAGGTGCTATACATTGATCCTATATAGGGTCGATGGTGCTATACCCACTTTTGCATTGGTTTTTAATATCTTAGATGAACGTAGGACGCTTTTTTTCGCGAGAAACAGTAGTCCGCGCGGACGAAGTCGCGGGCGGGAAACTAGTAAGTAAATAAGTAAATAAATTATTACAGGCGTAGGCGTTAGTATAGCTTAGAATTATTACAGGCGTAGGCGTTAGTATAGCTTAGAATTATTACAGGCGTAGGCGTTAGTATAGCTTAGAATTATTACAGGCGTAGGCGTTAGTATAGCTTAGAATTATTACAGGCGTAGGCGTTAGTATAGCTTAGAATTATTACAGGCGTAGGCGTTAGTATAGCTTAGAATTATTACAGGCGTAGGCGTTAGTATAGCTTAGAATTATTACAGGCGTAGGCGTTAGTATAGCTTAGACTTTAGGCACTCTATGCAGTTAACTAGAGTTCTGTGGTATTCGAATTTTGCCCAATTAATTACCAGCTGCACTCCGCTTCTTGTCCGCGTTATATTTTTTTCCAGGATAAAAAGTATCTGTTATTCCAACACCTAAAGTATCTTTATACCAAGTTTCATCAAAATGCATTCATCCACTACGGAGCTGTATAGTGACAACCATACTTTTAAGAACACAACGACTCGCCTAATATTATTTAGGTTCGAATTATCCTTGAAGGTTTTTATGCTCTATATCCATAGTGTGTCGACTTCGCCTATAGATTGCACCACGCCACGGGCTCATTGCTACGATACTCTCGAATATTATTTACTGCGACTAATTCAAGCCGTACGAAAGATTGTAAATTGAATTCTTAATGGCCATTTTTATTTGTTTATGCTAATGTGAGGTTTAATTAACCGTGAGGAGTGAGAGAGAGAGCATCAGGTGAGAAAGGGATGGCTGATAGTGGTCGGTTGGCGTGGTTAAGGGTTCTGTAGAACTTTATTTTATCGAGATTGCTGATTCTGCGTCATGGAAAAAAATGTGATCCCCGTAGAGTTTCTTGGTGCTCTCTTCTCTATCGGGCGTATTTACGCAGCACCGGTAGAGTCTGAAGGGTATTTCCTTTCCTGTGCGAGATTCAACTCGTTTAAGTAAGTTTACTTACTGAATTCATTGATTCCAGTAAAGTTATCCATTATCTAACTCTATAAGGCCGCAAATTGTACAAATTTAAGATCAATGTTGAAGTGCTTATTTTTTTTAATGCAATTTTTAGCTATCTGTATAGGTATCTATTTATACTTTAAGTTTATTTTTACACGACTGCCCAAAAAAAAGGACTGTTATGTTATTAGCATTCATATATGTTTGTATGTGAGTTTCTTTATTCCACCGTAACTTTGAAATGCCTGAACAGATTTAGACGTATGGGGTATCGTTAGAATCCTTACATCCCCCCGGAGTAACATAGTTTTTTTTAATTATTTTAATGCTTTTCAAATGCGAAAAAGATTGTTTTCTTCAAATTTTACAATTGAAGGCCTTGATAAGCACAGTATATAATTTATTGGCATAAGTTCGTTTTTGGTAGGGCAGGCGTTTTTGGCATGGCAGGCGTTTTTTTATTGGTTTTAAGCTAGTTATTTCTCCTTATTCATAAGACGGTTAAGTATTTTACTTGTAAAAACGCTATATTATCTTGCCTACTATTACAATAAATATTTTGAACTGCTATTACACTTGGTTGGTTAACCATGCTAAGGAAGCCGCGTGAGAGAAAAACCATCTTCAAATGTTCAACGGAACTCTAGAAACCCCCGTACGCGTGGAATGCCATCTATGCACGGTGCCTCCAACGACAATAATATATCGGCGCATATTTCATAATTACCAATATTACCATTTTGATTAATTACCGCGTCTCCCTCGTTTACTTACACGAAATGTGCTCGGTCTGGGTGGTAAATATAAATAAGTGGTTTGGTGATATAGAGCACATTTATGGGGTTCTTGTTTAAAATCTTCCATAAAATGAGAGTTGATATTTTGGGCGTTGGTCTAAGCTTTCTTTGTATTATCATTATTTCGTTCGTACGTGCAATGACAATGAAACCACATTGTTGTCATCGTACAGTGTTAAAAATTAACCTTGTTCAAGCCATTTCGTCAAATAAATAAATTCTGCGCAGTGCATAGAAGGCTGCGTAATGTTATACGTTACTTAAAGAGTCGCTGTTCCTTCAAGGTTATCGATATCGATCTAACTATTTGACTTGTATTATTTAGCTTTATATCTGTCTCAGCATGAAGGATAGCGCGTTGTGACAAAACTCAAACAAATAAATTATTAATTTTAAATAATAAGTCAAGCTAATAATGTTTTTGTGTATTTAATTAAATATTCGATACATTACATACCGAACATATTTCCAACGTAATCATTTGTTTTTTATAGTGGCAACAATTTATTTCGGTTACGAAAACTTATTTTTTCTCCAGTTACTAGGACATCATTAGAACTTGTGAGGAAGTATCACGCTGCGCTCCCACGTCATTGCTGACGAGGGCATGACGTAGCCACGGATAAATACGTTACGTCACTCTGACAGCTCCCGGGATGTTTGACACGTGTCATTGTCTTGATTTATAGAAATTCGGGATACTGTTATTGAACTTTAGGTAGATCGTACAAGGTATGTTTTGCTTTGTAGATTATGTGGTCATCGTATAGGTTACTACCTGTTTTATGATATTTTGTTTTTGTGGAGATTAGGAAAATTGATAACGATTATGATACGTCGATGTTATGGTGGATATCCCAATAGCCAGTAAGCTAAATAAAGCTAAAAGCGTCTTGCCGACGTATCCTTTCTCGCACGATCGATGCCCTCACCAGCCACCTCAACACCGTCATCGGTGAGTTCTCTAGGCAGGTCCCAGCGCAGGATCTCCGCCGCTGAACCCTGTCTGAAGACGCGTAGAGGCTGGTGACGACAAGGAACGCAGCCATTAGAGCCTACGATGCATTCCCCAACGCCGAACGCAAAGCCACCTTGAGCTACTACCACCGTACGGTCGAGCTGCGCGCCCAGTTTGGGGAGACTTTATGCCCGATATCAAGCCTACCCACCAGGCCTTTTGGGGGTTGGCGAGAAAACTGAAATCTGATACCATTACCGTAATGCCCCCTCTCAATAGAATCGACCTCCCGCCAGCATTCGAAGATGAGGAGAAGGCCGAATGCTTGGCGGGGAGCCTCGAAGCCCAGTGCACCCCCACCAACGAACACGTTGATCCTGTCCACATCGCCGCGGTGGACTGCGAACTAGAACGTAGACCTCAAAGTGTGCTCAAAGTCTCCTGGCGCTGACGGCATCAGCAATAGGGTCTTCAAGCACTTTTCTCTCCCGTTAGTTTATCTCTTAGTTAGCATCATCAATGCAGCTATGAGCAATTTCTCCTTCCCCGACGCCTGGAAGAGTGCCGACGTCATCGGCATTCATAAACCGCGAAAAAAGGCATCTGAACCCTCTAGCTACCGCCCCATCAGAATCCTCAGCTCTCTGGGGAAGATCCGCTAGTGCACCGCATAACGGAGCACATTCTTGCGAGTTTCAATTGGAAGCCACTTCCCCAAACCACGCCGTCTTCTTAGACGTGGCTAAGGCTTTTGACAAAGTGTGGCACGCTGGGTAACAGAGCCAGAATTTATCAGGCCGCCTGATGGCCTCTGACATGGCTTGGTTTGTACAGTCAAGTAGGAAGATGTACAATAATATTTAGCATGTACAAGTAAAACCAAATATTCAGTGACCTTTGTCGTTGACTGTACCCCATCATAATAAATCTTTTACGTTTCTTTTGATAGAGGCTTTCTCTACCTTATAGAAAGGATGCTCTCGGCTCCGTGATTTGTTGTTATTGTCGTTCTGAAAATTGTGCATAATTATACTACTGTTGTACAATTATGCACAATTTTCTAACTGTGCACATCCATACAAATCTTCCACACGCGCTTCCTAGGGTATTCGTTGCCGTTTCCAATACAGCCGATATCCTCGCAGGAATTTAGGCGCCAGATGTGGCGATAGCCTGTGCGTGTGATTCACGAGCCGTGGTCGATCCCCGCTGCGTGCCTGCGATCGTAGACGCTGATACCGCTGATTAGGCTGCTCCTTGGGAAATTTTGGCGAAATTAGTATCTTTTTAAAGATTTCTTTTTTATTGTAGACTAGATGTGCCCGCGTGGGCATTTCTCTGGGTTAAAAATAAAACTGGTTACAAAAGTAGGTAGTTATAAAGTACAACATTCAAAATTTCGTTCAGCCGTTATTTATCGATTGCTCGGCTTCTATTCATAGGATTAAGGTACCCAAGCTTTTAAGTCTAAACCTAACCTATCCAACAGTGAAACCACATCGCAATCGTTCCAGTAGTTTTTAAGTGATGCGCGTTCAAACATACAGACAAACTAACAAACAAACAAACAGACAGACACGATTTAAAAATATGTTCTATTCTCGTTCAGTAGCTTATTACCAGCACTTTAGAAGACTTTTAAAAAAAAAAAACTTTGTACAGACTTTTTCATTCCTGTTGCTTTATTATAAGTATAGATAGATAGCCCTTAAACATTAGCCACACGTTTGACCGCTATCGTATGTTTTTTGTTTCTGACTCGGCAATCGTTTGAAGTTTGTCTAAAAGATACGCTACCTACCTATTCACTCTCGTCTGAAAACTCCCAAATTAAAGCTCCTAGTTCCCAAACGAATGGACCTATATGCGTTTTTTTTTCTGTTTGAAATCTGATGTGTTTCGATAAAGGGGGGAGGGGCGGAGGGGGATCGTAGCTCCCAAACGAATGGATCAATTTTGATGCGGTTTTTTACATTTGAAAGCTGATGTGATCGAGATGCTTCTTAGCTATAATGGGCGCCAGGGAGTTTTTTTTTTATTTTTTTCTTTTGTTTATTAATCCATTAATAACTTTTAAATTTGGAGCCGCCCAAATTGTTAACACATTCACTGTGTTCGTGAACATATTTACGTTATATATTTATTATTGAAATAGTATTGACTAGTAACTCGCCCCGGCTTCGCACGGGTGCTATTTTTCTTAATTCTAGCATTTTTATACCCGTCATAACTTCTATAAAAAAATACGCCAGTAAGCGTAATTCAAAATCTTTGGCAGCAACGACCGTGGTGCTTTTTGACCATAGACAACAGCATTAGTACTTACGTACTTGACAGATTTGTTATTATTTCGTTTCCACGCCATCATGTCATTCAGTTCCTTACCTTGGGTTAAATTATTGCAATTTTCGTAAGGAACTCTATTTTTTTTAATAACGGTCCGTGTTACTCGCTGATATTGTAGCTTTCTATAGGTGAAAGAATTTTTAAAATCGGTTCAGTATTTATTGAGTTTATCCATTACAAACAAACATACAAAAATACAAACATACAAAAAAAAACTTTCCTCTTTATACTTTATAATATTAGTGTAGATGACATCCATATAATCGTGTGCTATCAGTTAATTTTTGTCATCTACACACGACATCGACTTAATTTCGAGAACAATATCGCTATACTTCTCAAATGTTTAAATTGAAGTGATAGTCGTAGGACATACCTTCTTTATTGTAAGAGAAATAAATAAACTTAGGTATATCCTTTTTTTCCAGTTTGCCTAACTTTCAACATTCTCAGAACCCATTAATCTATCCACTTTTCGAAAAAGTCATGATAATGACTTTATATAAATAGCCAACAACAGTTACGTACAAAATAGATTGTGAGAAAAGCTCGCAAGAATGTAACACAGAGCGGTGAATGGTAAATTACAACAGTAACATCAATAAGGATTTGATTTCTCAGAAATGGACATTGACTTGACGTTCGTACATCGGCGGTGTATGGTATGTAAGGCTTTCCTCTCACGTGCGTGGGTGACTTTAATTTAATATCGCACTGTTAGAACGAGAATATAAATCTAATTAGCTTGTAGAAGCGACACTTTTGACAAATTGCTATTATCTATACTCATTGACCGAGCGAGCGCGAAGCGTCTCTGTTTCAGCTTCAGCAAAAATTCTTTCGTATGTCCGGATATCTGCCCGGCTGTTCTCCTCTATAAGTCGCATTTCTCAACCGATCTAGACGAAACTTAGTATACAGGTTAAGCGAATTTTAGAATTTTTCAGTCGTCGGGGATTACTGATTCCGAAATCCGATTTCGATGGTTCTTTTTTCATTTGAAAGGTAGTAACTTTAAGTTAGTCTCATAAAAAATTGGTGAAGATCTGATGAGGACCTTCGGCGTGATGAGCAGAATAGCTCCTCAAAATGCAGTACATTTATCACTTTTAGGTTTCTACCAGTGGAATCAGCCCTTTACCTATTAGGTAGGGATTGATGGAGCACCTTGGTTATTAATGTTAGTGTTACAATAAGGTAAATAGATGGTGCTACTGTGCACCGCTAGATTGTTTGCAAAAAAGTTTGTACGCGCGAGGTCACAGAGCCACTAGTAATAAAGCTGTAAGTAACAAGACTGTATAATGAAGACAGTTAAAAATGTGGTCAACATAGAGGATTTAAAAATAAAATTTTCTGGAATACAACGTTTTAAAAAACGGTGTCTGTCTGTATGTTTGCACATCACCCAAAAACTACTGGATCGATTAAAATGCAGTTGTCACTGTTGGATAACTTAGGTTTTGTTAGGCTTAGGTCTTAAAATCTGTTGTACTTTGTACTCAATCTGATATGTTTGGTTGACTGGTAGATGATGCTTTTAGTATTAACTAAAATATCTATCAATTGTGCAATTAACTATAAATAAATAAATATGTAGGCCGAGTTATCCATAAAAAGGTACTTTTGGTTCCGAAATAACAAATAAGTTATTTTTAACTCAGTTGAATGAACATGCGGGCAAAATCGTGAGCACAGCTAGTATGAGTAATAACCATCAACGCGGGAATGCAATGGCATTTTTTTTAAAGTATTTTTTGCAATAAGCTATGACATCACTTCAGCTACTAAAATAACTAGCTTAAAAGCTAAAAAAACACGCATGTTTTGCCAAAAAAGAGCTTTTGCCAATAATAAATTATATACTGTTGGAATGCTTATCAAGACCTTCAATTTGATACCCATATTGTAAAGTTAAAAGGTTTTTTTTCGAATTTAATAATTGAGCCATACTGCCGCCATATGGATAGTATTCAAAAAAAATTGCCTGTGTTACCCTGGGGGATGTAAGGATTCTAACGATACCCCATACGTTTAAATCTGTTCAGGTTTTTAAAAGTTATGGTGGAATAAAGAAACTCACATACATACATGAATGCTAAAAACAATACACTCCTTTGTGACGATGTCAAAACCTCTTTCATAATAATACTCATTTGATTTCTTAATTCTTTCATAATCCATTTCATTCCATTTGATAGTTTGTCATTATTAATTCTAAATTCAAATAACCTGTCTTTCTTAAATTGTCTTTCCGATATTGATTTTTAGCAGAACTGCAATTTTACAAAATAATATGTTATAAAATATCTACATAAGTTTATTACAAATATATATGAGTCTTTTAAATATATATCACAATATCTACGTAAGTGGTTTTAATCCGTATCGTCGAAGTACAAAAAGTCTCTGATCATCTCCTCCTGTTCCTGTGCTCCTAATTGAATCCTGATCCTTTTATGTTGTCCACTGAGGCTTGGTCCCTGTGCTGGTGGAGCAAGCGCAAAGCCTAGGACCGCCTCGTGTTAACTTTTTTTGGCAGTCGTGTAATAATAGGTACCTAATTGATAGGTGTCATTACTGCAACTTTATTCTTTGTCTTGTCACTCACTTGTTGTGCTTTATCGCCTATTGTCTTTTTTATTCAAATAAAAATTGACACAGACTGACTTCAAGTTATTGGTACGTGACTGAGTAGGTACAGGCGCCTATAGTATTATTGGGACGTGACTGAGTAGGTACAGGCGCCTATAGTATTATTAAAAGTTGTTGACATTCCGAAAAGGTGTGCAGTGAAAGGATTGAACTGTTATTACTGTTACTGGAAACTGTTCAGATATTCCATTCTTGAGTGAACAGTTAACTTCTAGGCAAGTATGCTCCATAGTTCAGTGGATCGTTCAAATTCAAATTATATACAACGTGTCACTGAATAGCCTTATAAGTACGCAGCAGGTTTGTTTCGATCAAGCGTGTAAATCCATTTACGTGTGCGACGGTTGAATACAGAATATTTTTAATTCCCATACAAAAGTAAAAATTAAAAGTTTGCAACCACCCTAAATGTTTGTTTACTATTCCATCACGTTGCACAAAAAGTAGGTACATACATACAGCTCCATCTGCTGGTTCAGGTTGCTATTGCTAGGCCTCTCCTCGCTTGCGCGTGGATAGACTTGTGGAAAGAACCCCGTTGAGTGGAGATTGATCACAAGTCCGAGCAAATGTAGGGCGAGCCAGCCTATTGTATGCACATAGTTCGAGTAAGCTTATAGCGGAAGAAAACACTGAAGGCTTAGGAAACGACAATGTTAGGTAACTCTTGAAACTAATCAGATTTTACCCGATTGAGCAGGGTTATTTGTTTGGGTTATAAGTATGTTTGTTTGTACGTTTCTTAGGCATTTCCACAGCCTAAACAGCTTGATATAGTTTTTTTTATTGTTCTGAAAAAAACAGTTTAGGCGTAATTAAAATAAAATTAAGTGATGATGTCAACAGCTAATCTGTTACAAAATAGATACTCTTCGTTTGTCATCTTTTAGGTATCGTTCTGCTCCAGTCCGTATAAATTAATATCTTTCAAAGACATCCATGTCATATTTTCCGATTAATCATAGCACAACCAGCAAAAGCTGGTGATACTAAATCGTCAATCAATTTCAACTTTTCTCAATGTTCCTTTCTTGTTCCTCGGTTGTTCCTAAAGCCCCTGTTCCCAAGGTAACGTATCGATTCACCAAAAAACTAAAACAATAACAGTGACTCGGACCGCGGACTGTCACGCGAGGAACTTCCACCGTTTGGCGAAAACAAAACAAACATACTTTATACCGGTCTTGCACGCTCGTAGCCTGAACGCTGGTTAGCAAGGAGACAGCTACGGATCATAAACAAACACTTTGAAACTAAACAGCTTATTAAGTTACCTTTTTGAAACTGCGTGGTGTTCTCCAACGTTTGATGCTAATGCTAAACATGAACCTTTACTTTTGATTTATCTTGTATATATTTGTGAGCTCTGGAGAGATTATCTTAGAATCAAATAAAAGTTTAAGTTAGTATCACCTCATTTTAATTCGCATGTTTTTATTTGAAAGTCGTTCAACTGCTAAAGTTATCGAACTAGTCGCGCACAAACGCATTCCCACCGAGGCGAAACCCCAAGCGATCAATATTGTCAAACAAATTAGCCCAAGTGCACTCGGGAGACCGACTAAGACGCGGCGCTTCCTACCGCTAACCGGGAACACATTCCTACAGACTTTTTGTCTCTAATTAACAGCACGTGAAGCTTTCCTAATTTGGGTATAAATGTTTTTCGAATAACTAGCTTAAAAGCTAAAAAAAACTCAAGCTCTGCCAAACTTATGCCAATAAATTATATACTGTTGGAATGTGCTTATCAAGGTCTTCAATTTGATACCCATATTGTAAAACTAGAATATATTATTTTGCCTTTGAAAATGAAGCCATACTGCCGCCAAAATGAATTAAAAAATATATATATAGCCTATGTTACTCTGGCGATAAAAAGAAGAGAAGATAACCCATACGTCTAAATCTGTTCAGGAATTTAAAGTTATGGTGTAGTAAAGAAACTCACATACATATAAACATCGTCATACAGGCAGTCGTGTAATTAAAGCTCCACGCTCCACTTCATCATCATTATTAATAGCCACTACGCTTCCCACTGCTGAGTACAGGCCTCCTTTTAGATGCTGACACGCCTTTCGATCGTATGTTAACCTCATCCATTTCTTTCCCTCCACCTTTATGAGATAATCCACCCATCGCGCAGCTGGACGTCCGACCTTCCTTTTGCCAGTTCTTGGTTGCCACTCGCTCAAAGACTTGATCCACCTGCCATCACCTCGCCTAGCCATGTGTCTCGCACAATTCTATTTTAGTTCCATGGCACTCTTCCTTGTCTCAAACTTTCGTTCGACGTCAGATTTCAACATGAGAAATGCGGTCTTGTAATTTGATGCTCATGACTTAGTTGCAACTTCTAGTCTGTTCTGTACACAGCTTCCTTTGAAAGCGTCCAGTCCATCTCTCAGAACCATGCATCATGGTGGGTAGGACACACTGTTATACAGACGGATCTTCAGTCATTCTGGAATGGTCTTCGATTTGAGGACGTCGTCCAGTCGAATTAGTGAGGAGAAATATGGAATTCATCAGGTGAAGAAATAGGATTACCTGAAAACTAATTGTCCTATCGCAAGGTGCTATAGTTTGGAACTACTCTTAGGCCAGCCAGGGAACCCTCGAAGGTCACTATTAAATAGTATGTACAATACAATTTGGTTTAGATACCTACCGCTCTCTGTAGCGCTACAACCCACACTTGCATGCTATGAATATTACATAGTATGTACAATACAATTTGGTTTAGATACCTACCGCTCTCTGTAGCGCTACAACCCACACTTGCATGCTATGAATATTAAATAGTATGTACAATACAATTTGGTTTAGATACCTACCGCTCTCTGTAGCGCTACAACCCACACTTGCATGCTATGAATATTAAATAGTATGTACAATACAATTTGGTTTAGATACCTACCGCTCTCTGTAGCGCTACAACCCACACTTGCATGCTATGAATATTAAATAGTATGTACAATACAATTTGGTTTAGATACCTACCGCTCTCTGTAGCGCTACAACCAACACTTGCATGCTATGAATATTATATAGTATGTACAATACAATTTGGTTTAGATACCTACCGCTCTCTGTAGCGCTACAACCCACACTTGCATGCTATGAATATTTTTTTCTATATTTTTTCCTCCTATGCTATACTAGTATCTCGACTATGGTATCCAGTAGTTATTTCCCTAATGGTAGATATTTCAGTGATATACGCGCATATTGGATTTGGTGACTAATTAGATGGAGTTTCAAGATTTATGTTAGTGTAAAAACAGGGATGTGACCTACACTGAACTTTCCAATTAGTTAATAGCTTTAGAAAGTTATTTTTAAAACATTCGAAGATATTGCGAGTATGGTCGCCTAATTATGTGGTATTCAGCTTATTACGCCAGATTTTAGCCAAAATCTGTACCTATAACACAGAACCGTGACATATCTATTCACTGACTGACAGACAACGCACAGCCTAAACTAGAGGCCCCAGAGGGTCAGGTCTATTAAGAAAAGATTTTTTGAAATTCCATTCCTAAGGGGGTGGCAAAGTTTGCACGCGGGATTTGCCGCGGGGAGCAGCTAGTAGCAGATAAAATGAAGTACCTCCATATATCCTGCGTGTTTCAATCAAATCTACTATTTATTGTCCCGTTGTAATGTATGACATGAGTACCAGGAAAACATACCATCATAGGAGATACCGTTGCGTTGCGTACTGGAGGACTCGTTTCCGCGAGAGAGGGCAATTTGCGAACGCGTGCGTGCCGCGAGCGTCACCGCGTCGCGGCGGGTGGCCTGTGCCTCCACCACTAACAAAACCGACTCTACCTTGTGAAGAGAACAGGGTTTCTGTCTGTATTTTACTTGAAACAATACTGAAATAAACTTTCGTTTGGGATTACTACTAGAAGACATCTGTCTTGTGTAGGTTCATTTTTTTTTAACTCTCGTCTCATGTTGAGCGGGAGAGGTGATACAGTTTTGAAGTAGAATCCATACTTCCATACTAATATTATTAATACACACTATTATTAGAAAAACGAAAGTAACTCTGTTTATCTGTCTGTTTGTTACCTTTTGACGACTAAAATTTGGTATGGAGATAGTTTGAACCCTGGGGAAGGATAAAATGATACTTTTTGTCGCGATAAACTGCACGCCGTGCGGACGAAGTTGCGGCAAAAAGCTAGTTTAACTTATATAAATATTTTGAACGACATAAGATGTATCAAAAAAGGCTCGACCAACTTTAAAACTATCTTACAAAGCAAGAATATGAGATATTCTAAAAAAAAACTTAATGATTTCAAGTGAAATATTTTATAGATACCTACTTAAAACAAAATATCCATATCCTGTGAGAGTGGTCCACAAATTTAAGGTCGTTTAGCGAGCTATGGAACGGGCTATGCTCAGGGTTTCTCTAAGGGATCGCACGAAACGAGGTGATCCGGCAGAAAACGAAAGTCACCGACAAACTCATAGAATAACCAAACTGACGTGGCAATGGGCTGGCCAAAACATTAGTCAAAGAACTGATAACTGGTGGGGTAGACCACGTATAGGTAAACGTAGTGTAGGCCGCCCTTCGGCCAGATGAAGTGATAATTTTCCTACGCAAAGTAGCTGGCAGCAATTTTATGAGAAGAGCCGAAGATTGGGCTCAGTGGCGCGCATTAGGAGAGGCCTATGTCCAGCAGTGGACTAGTGCAGGCTGGTGGTGATGAAAACAAAATAATGTTGTGATTTACTTCGAAGTACTTTAACAACATTTTTCATTTCAAAATATATTTTGGTCTACGCATAGCGCCTTAAATTCACTAGACGTGTCGTTCAACAATAACTTCAGTGACCAGTCAGAATAGGAACCATGAAAAAGAAACGCGTCCGATGAACCTGGGAACTTCAGTTAAATTCTTGTCAATTAATGTTTTTGAAACTATAAGTGAACACGAGAACGTACTTTGGCCAAAACCTTACTAGGACTTCATGTCCTTGCAAGAGCTGCGCGTTGATTGAAAGACTTCACCCCTCGGGGGCGAACCGCACTGCTCGGAGAATCGTGTCCGGGCTGACAGCGCGGATTGTTTTTAGCTGCAATTGCTTGTAAACAGTTATTGTTGCATGTCTGTCAGATATGCCGAGAGAAGGCTCGTTCATGTGGAGACGGGTTTTCTATTTTGAGAATGTAATGCTGTAGTGGGCGAGTAATGTGATACATTTCTGCGGTTACGTTTTATTTACAAAGTCCTCAAGAATTTCAATAATCAACTAAGGTTATTTTCATACTTCTACCTTTTTGTTAAAAAAACTTCGTAATTAACCAAATGCTAATTAAGCATTACATCGCTCTTTTTTATGGATTTTGATTTTGAGTTTAATGGAGTTTAGTGCCTCTGAGTGCGGCAGATAGACAAGGAAAATATTCCTAATTCTACTGTTTTTACCCGACTGCGGGGGGTTATGTTTTTAGGTTGTATTGTAACGACGACGTCTTATATTTAAAAAATTAAGAATCTAAAGCTTGTTTGACTCTTTTTAGTTTTATTCGCAGTCGGTTAGATTATATTTTATTTGATTTTATTTATAAATTTCCGAGAATTTCAACCGTTTTGGATGAATTTGGACCTTCAAATTTCAACAAAATTGGTTCAGTAGTTTTTTTTTCGTAAATCCATTTTGGTTCAAAGAATTGTGTTTCCATTGCTGGAGTATGCTGGGCCATCTCTCGACAGGTCATAATCATAACTGCGGGCCCAACGCGAGCCACTGTTGGTGGACAACACGGTCGGTATGTGTCTACTTGCCCTTGAACTTGTAGTTCTAAACATGGCGGTTTTCTTATACACGATGTTTTTTTTATGACTACATACCTACTTTAAAAATATGCAAATAAAGACAACCGGATTTCAAACTGAGATGTTGCTCTCAAACGGTTACATCATTTATCACGTCAGATCATCAGTCCATTACAAAAGCCATTTCCCTATTAACAGAGTTAATTAGATGTTTAGTTAATGGTTGATTACTTCTGTACGGTAGCCACTACCGGAATTGATTTCGCTACAGAATCAATCATTGCTCTAATGGAATCGGCTAGCTTTGAACTATTGTGTCCACAATTGAGATTTATATTGTGTGACGTTTTTTTTTTCAAGAATAGCTTTTCATCCATATTTATTTGTTTCCACAATGTATAATTAGGTCTTAAATATTACAATTATATTTTGATAACTAGCTGTGTCCGCGGCTTTGCCCTCGTGGTCATTTCTGTGGGCTATAAGTAACTTATGTGTAATAATATTCCAGGACCAAAAGTACCTTTAATGACAACATACCAAATTTCGTGATATAGTTTTTTACCGATTGCTCGAACTCTACTCATAGGATTGAGATACCAAGTACACCTGTTTTTAATTCTAAACTTAAGCTATCCAGCAGTGAAAACCGCATCGCAATCGGTCTAGTATGTTTTACGTGATGCGCGATCAAACAGTTGTTCAGTAGTATATAGTTATATTAAGTCCCCTATACTTTTTTTTAAATTCTTCTCTTTGTACTGACTTTTTTTTTACTTATCACAAGTAGTAGAAGATACAGATTGATTATACATATATTGATTTTGCTTCAAGCTTCTTCTTTTGCAGTGTGACTTAAAACTTGCAATATCTTGGATCACATCACCTACATGCTTACAGGCTCGTAACCAGGGAGATAGAAATTACATCTCGAACCTCTTAACATAAGATATATTTCATAATGAAAATACCAGGCTTGCATAAACGGTTAGGAGTTAGGTGGCATTCCGCTCATCAATAACTGGCACTTAAGGTCCGGCATTATTTAACGCTCATTACCGACTCATTTATTGGAAGTGGCTACTTAGATCATAGACCTAGAAAAGTATAGAGAGATACGTGTATTTGCAAATGACTTTCTAGACAAACGTGTCAAATTCTAGATTGCTTTTTCGTTTTATTTTCCCTCTCTGCAATAATTGAGCCTTCATGACTGAAAATTGCGATCACCATTTCTCTTCATTTCCTTTGTTAGGCTGCTTATAATTCAAGTAAAGTTTGAGGGTATCTATGACTTTAGAAGAGAAATAAATCAATTGAGGAGTATATTGGGAACCCAATAATAATAGTAAATTGTATAACGAGGGAGCAAAATAATATTTAGACGGCGAGGGCGCTATTTTGAATCCAGCTGAACTTAGCAAGGGATTCAATATACTTAATATGTCGCGCGAGGAAAAATACTTTTGCGTCCGAGTGATACACTCTACTTTACATTCTCCTCTATGAGAAAAATAAATAAAAGGCTCTTTTAGATACTTTACATCTATACTTATAATAAAGCAATAAGAACGAAAAACTCTGTACAAAAAAGATAATTAAAAAACAAATGGTCTAGGGTACATAAAACAAGCTACTGAACAAGAATATAACTATTAAAAATTCGTGTCTGTCTGTTTGTATGTTTGTTGGCACATCATGTAAAAACTATTGGACGAATTGCGATGCGGTTTTCATTGTTGTTTTTTTTTTTTTTTTTTTTAGTAAGTATATGTGCTGTTGGTCTATAACTGACCTCTACAGCGTCACCGGACGGTGGGGCGGGCGCAAAAGCGCTCCGTCGCAATGCGTGACGCAGAAGGCGCACGCCAAAGTTAATTTTTTGGCCACTTGCTCAAGGGCACCCAGGGGGTACGAACCTCGGCTTGGACAGTTGCCATTGATTACTTGGGGAGTATCGAACTAAATACCCCTCGATCTCTACCGTTAAGTAGTGATCGAGGGGGCCTTCATGAAATGGCTGGAGCCCTTTAAATGAATTGCATAACTGACCACCGATTCGGAATACACCTTCGAGAAGAATCGGCAAGAAACTCGAAGGCGAATAAAGTCGACATTAATTACGGGACCTTCGACCTCGCATCCGGCGAGGTCGGTGTCTGTGTCTAATACATTGTTGGATAGCTTATGTTTTGACTTAAAAACTGGGGTGCTTTATATCTCAATCCGATGAGTAGAAGCCGAGTAATCGATAAAAATATTATTGACGGCTGAAGGAGTTTTGATCAAATGTTGGTATATTGGTATTTTAGGTCCTGAAATATCACAAAGAGTACTTAACCTTTAGAAATGACCACGGGTGTGAAGCCTCGGGCATCAGCTAGTATTAGATACTTTAATACTTTTTATATTATTTATTTAAATGGGTATTATATAGATTAAAAATAAACAACTTAAAATAAAATAGGTATGTAATTACTTATACTTAACTAAAAAAATATTTTCACTTTGTACTTCTTTGATTTACGTCCTTCAGACCATCTTCAGACAAGACTTCTTCAGATATTGAGTTCTGAATGTCATTATTGGTACTGAACTCCTAATTGTGAAGATTGCTTACATTCGAGCAATTCTTGAAAATATTATAGATATATGATCAGTTTCCGAAAAATTGCTCTTTTTGCATTTTCATTTTATAGAGATTTAGTTGGTAATATATTCTGTATCACATTTATTGCGTAGTTTCTTATATTTTCAGATATAAGTAATATAATACTTTCGCTACTTTAACTTGATGAACTCACTGCGCTGGGTTTTTTGCACTCATAAATAATAATAATAGTGTAAATAAGAAAAAAATATTTATTAAAAAAAACGTGGGTTGTTTCTCATATCTGTCAATGAAATATTTATAACTATTGACCCATGCACCCCACGTTTTTTTTGAAATAAAACATTTATTTCTTATTTACACTAACAAAATTTATTTTCTATTTTTCAGTTTGGGTTTTCTATATGAAGCGTGTTTTTTAGTTTTTTTTAAACTATTTTTTATTTAAATACAGACAGCGTGCTACGCGCCCAATGAACAATAAAAATGAGCCATCGCGAGACTTCTAGCAGATGTATAAACAACAACAGTCAACTGTGAATCAGCAACCCTTCATCTGATATATTACTAACTTTTCGGCCTAATTCCATAAGTCTGGATAGCCTCGATGGAACATAGTTCGACTACCGGTTTTTAGTACCAGAGTTCAATTCCCAACTGGAGGAGTGTTTACATTTTGCACATAAAAACAATGTGATGGGTTATAAATTGAATATGGCCGAGCTGCGACGGAAAGAGCCATCGACCCTCGATCGCCACGCCAACAGTCGGCTTTATTACCCCCGTACCGCATGTTTACATTTACACATAAAAAATACACGATCCAAATTCAAAACTCATTACTGCCCTCTCTGTAACTCTTGAACAGAAAAGACCTACTTTGCTCCCTCTTTTCGAGGAACAAATCAGTGTTTTTCGTATAGACGGGATGAAAAAGATTTTTGAAATACTCAGTTATTGAGGTTATAGTACGTATCAGAATTTATAACATGAATATTTTTAAGCGTCAACTAACCGATGAGCATTATCATATACATACAATAGGTAGTAATTAAAATCTATACAGTTTATTATGATTCTCTAACTATTTACAAGCACTTCACTAATCAGACACCATTTTATTTCTGTTCCTCATCAATGTATAGTCACCTATTAAAAATCCTAAATAAACAGAATATAAATAAAACTCTCATTAATCGTGTCGTAAAAATGCCACTTCTGATACTTCTAATTTCTGAGAAAGTCAGGGTTGCCACTCTGCTCAAAATCCCAGTAATTTAGTCTGCCAAAATTACTTGGCAAAAAATACTGTCGGTAGATTAATAACGAACGATACATCGGTAGAATTGAACCTATACGAACCTTGTAAATCCCGTAACTTTTTGGCCATACTTGTTATCATCATCAGTCCATTGAAGTATCAGTTCATTGCAGGACATAGGCCGGTCCCAAAGTATGCCACTGAGCCCGATCTACGTCTCTTCTTTCGGCTGTTTTTTTTTCTTTACTCGTTGTTTACGAAATTGATAATCTGCAAAATTTCAACCCTAGAGCAGTTTCTGTTTGAGTTGCCTTCATGAGTATCCTGCGAGGTAGACAGCCCTACAGTCGGTATAATTGGTAATTTATATGTAAACGACGCGCGGGCGGCGGGAGGCGTCAATCATACCCGTGGCTGGATGCTGTACAAATATACTTGTGATTGCGAGGCGCTCCTCTTGAATAAGTACACATTATGATCGCGCAGTAAGAAATACTTATTATAACTGCAAACTGGGGTTTTCGTATTACCACCTAATCTTCTTCGTTTCGATGATTCAGCCGTTGTTTTGGTTGACTACGTGACGTAGTCTAGCAAACCTATTGGGTAGTTGACAGAAAACGAAAAGAAAACTACGATTCATTGTATCAATAGAATATATCTTAACGGTTCCGAAAACTATGATAACTTAATTCATGAATAATTTAACACATTTAATATTTAAAATAAAATATTGTAATAGGGGGTGCGAAGAATCCCCGGGCTACGGTACGATACATAAAGTCCTCACTAACAACGTTTTTGAAATCTCCAGTGTGTCGACCAGGTTAGCGTACCTCATAATTAAGCTGTCCGTGAGAGGTATATAGCCTTAAAGTCGTGCGACACACTCGGATGACGCAGTAGAAGAGATGTATGAAGACATCTCTTTAGCTCTTCACAAAACCACGAAGACGCACTTCAAAGCTGTTATGCGGGATTTTAACGCTAAAAGTGGGAGTACAGGACAGCAGTGAATCGAGATTTGGTCCACAAGGTAAAAGAAGCAGGAACCACAGGGGGCAAATGTTCGTTAACTTTTTAGAGAAAGAGGGGCTCTACTTAATGAATTCGTTCTATAAGAAGCAGCCCCAAAGAAAGTCGACGTGGCAGAGCCTCTATACTGTGACGAAAAACGAGATTGACTTTATCATGACGGATAAAAGGGAAATATTGAGAGATGTCTCTGTGGTCAATAGGTTTAATACCGGTAGTGACCACCGACTACTACGAGTCTCTCTAATTATCAAATTTAAGCTGTAAAGCTCCCGTCTGATGAAATCTTCGCTCTGACCTAACCTGCTTTAATCCGTTGTGGGGTCGAATCAGTTCCAACTCCATCTGGAAAACCGATTTGCTATCTTTGAAACCGCAAATGACGTCGACAAGGCCCTACAACATGTAGTAGGTATCCTAAGGGAAGAAAGATCGAAGTACTGTCAGAGGCAGCGTACAGGTACGAAGTCCAATCTCTCGCCAGAGACTCTTCAGCTAATGGATGTGAGACGGGATTATGTACAGGCCTCTTCGTCAGTGAAGCGGGTCCTCAATCGGAATATCAGCAAGCTGGTGCGACGGGATCTCCGATGCTCCAATACACCCCGTTTAGAGAAAAAAATCGAGCAAAATTGGGGGACGAACGTTTTCACCCAGCAATTGAGAAGGCCCCATCTGACGAAGCTATAAATATCTCCTGGCAATACCATCACCTCACAGCCGGAGATTCTCGCCGACATAGAGGACTTCTATGGCCGACTGTACGACTCGCATGCTCTGTGTACTGAACCCAGCAATGAGGATTCCCGAGCCACATTGACCCGCCACTACACCGACGATCTGCCATAAGTCATCCTAGACGAGATCGAGAGCCCTCAAGCAGCTTAAAAATTAAAAAACCCCAGGGGAAGACTTCGGATGTATTGAAAGCGGCAAGAAAACCTTTTACTTCGAGAGTTCCAGAAGCTGTTTAATTCTGCTCTGAACTCCAAAGGCATGGAACAGAAGAATGGTAGTTATGTTTTTGAAAAAAGGAGAGAAAACGCTCATTAAAACTACAGGCTCATCTCGCTTCACGTCTATAAATTGTTTTCGAGGGTTGTCTTGAATCGTCTAGCGAGAAGACGATGATGGGTTTCAGCCTCCAGAGCAGGTTGGATTTCGAGGGGGTTACGGGACCATGGCCCACATCTACACAGTGCGGCAGATTATACAGAAGACTCAAGAGTATAACTAGCCCATGTTTCTTGCTTTTGTGGACTATGAGAAAGCCTTTGACTCTGTCGTAACTTGGGCTGTTCACGAATCCCTGCAGCGGTGCCAAGAGGACTGGCGATATATCAGTGATGAGATGCTTGTATGATGCCGTGACAATGTTCGTTCATGTCCAGAACATGCAGACTAAACCAGCTGCGCAGGGGAGTGAGACAGGGGGATGTTTATCCCCGAAACTGTTCACGCCCTTGAAGATATGTTTAAGACTCTGGACTGGAGAGGAGTAGGCATTAATATAAATGGCTATAAATCTCGCACCTCCGTTTTGCCGATGATATTGTTCTGCAGGAGTCGCTGCAGGATCTCGAGCATGCAAATGCAGACCAACCTACGATTAGCTCACGCCTCTAATCGTATCGGTCTCAGGATGAATATGTATAAAACCAAGGTTATGCTTAACGACCTTGTTACCCCGACTTTGTACAACCGATCGTCGTTGACGGTGTCCCCTTGAAGTTGTTGAATATGTTTACCTCGGGCAGATTATGCAATTGGGTAGGAACAACTTCGACAGGGAAGCCGATAGGAGGATTTGGTTGGGATGGACATCAGGTCTTTTCGTCGTCCACACATACCACAGTGCCTAAGGACGAAAGTCTTCAACGCGTGCTTTCTACCAGATGAAACGTGGACACTCACAGTGAGGCTGGTCCACAAATTTAAAGTCGCTTGGTGAGCTACGAGTATGGAGAGAGCTATGCTCGGAGTTTCTCTAAAGTACATAATCCGAAATGAAAAAATCTGCCGGAGAACAAAGGTAACCGACAACCGTTGGGGTAAACGAGCTCTAGGGAGACCGCGTTTAGGCAAACGTAGCCCGCCGGGCAGGTGGAGTGACGACTTCCGAAAGCGGCCTATAGCGACTGGATGAGGAGAGCCGAAGATCGGGCTCAGTGGTGTTCACAAGGAGAAGCCTACGTCCAGCAGTGGACGAATACGGGCTGATGATGAATGTTTAAAACACTAAAATCATTAAAAAGTATATTTTTGACTAGAACACTGCGCATTACGCGTGACGTCATTCTTCCTAAATTCGCGATAGTTTTGTGGCTTACGTTTTTGTCTTGTAAACAGTGACATTGTAAGGTCGCCATGACAGCTGTGGTCATTCTGGTGCGATTCAAATTTAACAACTTTTGAAACGTGCAAAAATATAATGATTTATGTTTGTTCTTTTCATTAAAAAAAAAATGGTAATAAGTTAATAAAATAAAAATAAAACTTTAATGCAGTAGCAAGTTTCTTGATACCTACTTCAGGACCGTAAATTTGTTGCGTGTTCTGGAGTTTTCTTTTTAGCGTGGTTACATAGGTATGTGGGACAAACCACCAGGTGCTGCATGGTCTGCAACACCTGGTGCTGCATGGTCTGCAACACCTGAAAACCTGGTCTGCAATTACATTGTACTTGAGTCTGAAATAAAACCCCGTTGTGAAAAGTAGCTGGGCGCAGTACATACGCAGAAAAGCTGAAAGATTGAGGAAAGGAAGAGACAAAGACCAGATTCAAATAGCGTTGGGAGATGCCTTTGTGTAGCATTGGACTGATCCAGGCTGATTATTACTATGATGAACCAGTCTCACAACATATTTAAGCTAGACTTTTCAAAATATGAATGGAATTAATATTTTTACATCAACAGTTGACCGAACAGTCAAACAACATGGACTCCCTTCTAATTTATAGCCCTAGATAGTCTAATCTCACAGTGCTATCGGAAAACAATCAATCTACTAATAAAGTCAACAGTTTGTGGCGACATGTGTTTAACAAGGTCGAAAGAAACGAGATGCGCGGCAAGAACAGTATGGACCTCATCAAGAAGTGGCTTTGTAATAACATGCTTTTATGAAATTCTCCATGGCGTAGTTAGTGATAAGCGGACTTGTAATCGTGAGGTTGCAGGCGCAGAGCAAATGTTTTGCCTGGCTGAGATATAGCTGACCAACTTAATTAAACCAACTGTGCATAATACGTAGAAACTACTGGACCGGTTGCAATGCAGTTATCAGCTTAGTATCCTGGCTACGGAACCAGGATACTAAGCTGATAACCTTCGTTCGTTCTATGCGTGTTTAATACGCACTTGGCCAGTTTTTAGTGTTCCTTACCTCAAAAGGAAAAAAGGAACTTTAATAGGATCACTTCGTTGTCCGTCCGTCTGTCTGTCTGTAAAGAGCCTTTTTCTCAAGAACGTGTGGTTCAAGTTGAAATTAATCTCAAACACTCGGGTCTGCAATCCCTTGGAGCTGTGAAAAAAAAAACTTCTAAGTCAACGCAATCAATAAATGCGGCCGTTTATGTCGCATATTTTGACACTCGCAATGGAGTCAAAACTTACTTGCCGTTGACCTAGAATCATGAAATTTGGCAAGAAGCAATGTCTTATATAGCACAAGTAAATTGAAAAATTCGAAAACCCTAAATTAGTAGTTACATTATGACGGGTAGACGTCGCACAAGAGATGAATAAGATATACTACGAAAGATAATACAAGTTTACTAAATTTAAGTGGGTAGGTACAGTAGGTTAGAAAAAAAAGACGGGCAAAGAACGGGGCTGTTCACACACTAAATAAAATTCCAGTACTTTATACAAATGTACTGTCCTGGCCAGCGCCAAGCAGTACGCAGGGTATCCCCTGGGCAGGCCAGCGCTCGGAGTCTAGCAGACTCCGGTCCTAGTAGACTCTCGCCTCCTCCGCGTCGACGTCGGTAGTAGAAGTAGGTAAGTACTAGCCACCCTGGAATGTCATAACAGATATGTTACGTAATGACATATAAGACTAGTTGCAACATCCGATGCGGTGCGATACCGCCAAGCACAGGAAGTAGAATTATGCAGCGATCGAGATGAAGCAGTCCAGGCAAAATTAACATGCAGGCAGTGCAGTGAAATAGGAGACAAAAGATACGTAGTTAGAATGGCCATTATGTTCACCGCTCTTCCAGAATAATGTAGACTTTATAATAAGTTAGGGTAGGTGCTACATTTTAGAGATTCATAATCAGTTATGAAAACATAATGAAAACATAATAGGCAAAATATAACAATAATAAACTCAAATGAACAATAAGTTAGCTTAATGGTAAGCGCATCTTAATAATTATAATCTTACAGAAATTGCTTTTTTCATTTTACCTCGAGGGTAGATAAAAATCCTAAGCTACTTAATTCTAGACAAAATTAAGTCTTACAACACTTACCCAGTTCGGGGTTATAGCACAAGGTACAATAACTTTGTTTTACACACGTTATCACGTGTAAGTAGTTAAAGCTGCGATATGTAATTATATAAAAAGTAGAAACTTCAAAGTTTCGTCAGCGGTCAAGAAGTCTGTCAAGCGGCACAGCTCCGTTCGGCCAATGTCGATCGCCGCTAGTGCGCGACACGGCTTAGGATATAGAAGTTGTACATTTCTCGGAAGCAAGCGCTTAGGGATCTGCGTCTTTTATGAGAGGTTTCATCTGTAGAAGTATTCATAAGTTTGGTAATTTCAGTAATTAAGTTAGTATTTTTATATTTAGAGTTAATGAACTATGTTACTTAGTTAATCAACTTATTTGTTTTGTTTATTTTGTAGTAACAGTAGTATACATTAAAGTAGGTAAGGTAGTAGGTATTTGTTTTAGACATCCGTCACAACATCACATAAAAAACAACTGTTTATCCTGTACGACGAACGATTTACATACCTACAAGTTTGTACGGAACCCTCGGTTCGCGAATCCAACTCGCCCTTGGCCATTTTATTTTTATTATTTATTATTCTTAAGGATTGTCAAACAAAAAAAAAACAATTTTAGACTAGGCGTGGCATCTTCTACCACATTGTCATGTTACAGTATTAGACTAGGCGTGTCATCTTCTACCACATTGTCATGTTACAGTATTAGACTAGGCGTGTCATCTTCTACCACATTGTCATGTTACAGTATTAGACTAGGCTTGTCATCTTCTACCACATTGTCATGTTACAGTATTAGACTAGGCGTGTCATCTTCTACCACATTGTCATGTTACAGTATTAGACTAGGCGTGTCATCTTCTACCACATTGTCATGTTACAGTATTAGACTAGGCGTGTCATCTTCTACCACATTGTCATGTTACAGTATTAGACTAGGCGTGTCATCTTCTACCACATTGTCATGTTACAGTATTAGTCAAGCTCAGCTAAGCTAGACTAATAAAAAAAATGCGTCTATAATTAATAGCAATCCAATTTTTCTAAACATGCACAATAATTACTTACGTGGACTACAAGAATACCAACTATAATCCTATAAGAATACCTTCCAATTAACGTATAGTGAGGTGACTGGTACGTACTAAAAGCGATGGAAGCCTAACGGTTTCCTAGTGCTACTTAGAATCCAACGATACCGGGTTCGATCCTGGGCTCCGTACCAATGACTTTTAAGCGCTACCTCTGTGCGGTTTTCCATCGCTCCGTGCTTCGGAGGGAGGAAGAAATGTCGTTCCCGGCAGTTTTTGATTAATAGCAGTCGTTAACCCATGTCAGAGGCCCTCGGGCGGCCTGACAAACTCTGACACCAGAGGTCAGCACAACCTCATACGACAAACAAACAAATTTACTTCTTTTGTATCTCAATGGGCCGATTGCCCTTACTGTAACTTTATTATAACATGACTTCTTTTAGGGCCCTATTCGGATGTCGACGACATTTGGCGATTCACCTGTCGACAGGAAAGATACATGTTTTTTGATGCCAATTAAGGAAATATATAGATACGAATGTTTCCAATAATGGCAATAATACAAACAGAGGGCATCAGGTGAAACGGAAAAGATAACAATATTGTTTGCAGAATTACGCTAACTAACCAACGAAGCATTTACTTGAATTTGAATATTATGTGTGGCAAATCCATTAGCAGGCGTAATATAGAAGAACCTTACATAAAAACTACAGTTTTGTGTTATTTCTTTCAAGTAGTATAGATTTTCCAGAAGGTACATAATTTTCTACTTAATGTTATACACAGGGTACATAATGTTTTAGCTTATATGAAGTCCTTTTTTCGAAATGTCCTTTTCTTAAAATGTCCTTTCTCAAGATGTCCTTTTCAAAAAATTAACACTACTTTAAAACTCTTTTTCTCAAACTGTAAATTTCTCAAAATGTCCTTTCCCAAGATGTCTTTAACTTTTCTCAACATATCTTTTTCTCAAAATTATCACTATACAAAAAGTATTTTTCTAAAATGAATACTACATAAAAAGTCATTTTCTCAAAATGGCCTTTCTCATTATGTCCTTACGTTTCTAAGCTTTATAGAAAGTTGATTAGTAGCCGGCATACTGCGGCGAATTAAATTCGAATACAACAATAACAGGTTCGGTCCTGGGCTCTGCACTAAAAACTTTTTAAAGTCATCACGCTTCTTTCCAAACCAGTCATAAACAATTATTTAAACAAATCACACGAAAGACATCGGAAGCAAAACGTTTTACAACTGACAAAACTCACATCACAAGGCCAGCGCCATAAAAGACACGCTAGTATAACGAGCACTTTTACGGGGCGCTATAAAAATGGCGCCTACCTTTATTGGCCCGAATGTGATGCCCAATTACCGGCCTTCAATTAGCTGTTGATCGATTGGCGTCATGTAACTTGTGATTTTAGTAAAGAACGTGTTGTGTGAATGTTGAAGAGCGAGAGTTTGTGCAATAGCTTTTGTTTACTGCCCGCTGCTTCCGGCTTTCTACATTACCATACCTTTCTACATTAGGCCTCATACAATTCTTGCCTACCTATCTCTATCTACCTATTTCAATTATTTGCCTAGTAAATACATATTCATACTTTCGACTTGAACACACTGATGTTCGATATGATTACGTATAGCAGAGTTTTAAGACCGTTGGCAAATCCCATTGGAAAATCGGTCTCCAGTCTCCAATATTGTGATTTTACATTCTTTCAAAGTTATGTAATTAGGTACTTTTGGTCTCGTATCGTATCACATCATTTTCGTATTCTACAAGACTTATTTTTGTAAACATTATCTCCCAAAAAGCTCGATTTCAATGAAACACGCTTCTTAATTTTATGCACCTTTTTAGATTTATGCCGTAAATGGATCCTTACGAGACATTAAAAGAAGGTAATTAGCATTTTTGAATAATAGTAAGATTAATAATGAGATAGTGATATGTCGATAGAGCCTAAAACTTTCTTTATTCGAAAACAGCTGTGAGGAGCTGTCTTTAGAAATTTGCATTTAGAGATGAGTATCGTAGAAATCAAGACCCAGACCTCAAGACGAAAGTTTATAATCAGTGCGTGTTGCCAGTGATGACATACTGCACTGAGACGTGGTCGTTAACTATTGGTCTCATACACAATCTCAGAGTTGCGCAGCGTGCACTGGAGAGAGCTATGCTCGGAGTTTCACTACGTGATAAGATCCGTAACGAGGAGATCCGTAGAAGAACTAAGGTAATCGACATAGCTCTCAGAATTTGCAAGTTGAAGTGGCAATGGGCAGGCCATATAGTTCGCAGAGCCGACAACCGCTGGGGAATAAAGGTTCTCGAAAGGCGACCACGAACAAGCAAGCAAAGTGTTGGGAGACCCCCCACACGATGGACGGACGACATTGTGGCCAACGCAGGGAGTCGGTGGATGGAGGCGGCACAAGACCGTTCGTCGTGGCGCTCTATGGGGGAGGCCTATGTTCAGCAGTTGACTGCTAAAGGCTGACATGATGATGATGATGATGATGATCGTAGGTATTACAGGAATGAAATAACCGTATAAAAAAAGGTACGTCCATGATGTAGATTTAATGATGCAGTTTGTTATACATAAAATAAAAATAGGATGACTGGTTGTTGAGAGCTCATTTACACGTAAAATTAACTGAAATCGTCCAAAGTTACGATCATGAGAAGTGAATAATAATTTTAGTTCACCGGCATCGTGTGGGTGAACGTTGTTATGTACCTTACGAATGTTATGTACCTTTCTGTATATTTATGTTTCGAAAAGCTTAACAATGTACAGCTTAAAGTTAAGGTGCTTCTGTGCATGTAGTATCATTGAGTAATGTCTACTGAAACAAAAGCTTTAACAATGTACAGCTTAAAGTTAAGGTGCTTGTGTGCATGTAGTATCATTGAGTAATGTCTACTGAAACAAAAGCTTTAACAATGTACAGCTTAAAGTTAAGGTGCTTGTGTGCATGTAGTATCATTGAGTAATGTCTACTGAAACAAAAGCTTTAACAATATACAGCTTAAAGTTAAGGTGCTTGTGTGCATGTAGTATCATTGAGTAATGTCTACTGAAACAAAAGCTTTAACAATATACAGCTTAAAGTTAAGGTGCTTGTGTGCATGTAGTATCATTGAGTAATGTCTACTGAAACAAAAGCTTTAACAATGTACAGCTTAAAGTTAAGGTGCTTCTGTGCATGTAGTATCATTGAGTAATGTCTACTGAAACAAAAGCTTTAACAATGTACAGCTTAAAGTTAAGGTGCTTGTGTGCATGTAGTATCATTGAGTAATGTCTACTGAAACAAAAGCTTTAACAATGTACAGCTTAAAGTTAAGGTGCTTGTGTGCATGTAGTATCATTGAGTAATGTCTACTGAAACAAAAGCTTTAACAATATACAGCTTAAAGTTAAGGTGCTTGTGTGCATGTAGTATCATTGAGTAATGTCTACTGAAACAAAAGCTTTAACAATATACAGCTTAAAGTTAAGGTGCTTGTGTGCATGTAGTATCATTGAGTAATGTCTACTGAAACAAAAGCTTTAACAATGTACAGCTTAAAGTTAAGGTGCTTCTGTGCATGTAGTATCATTGAGTAATGTCTACTGAAACAAAAGCTTTAACAATGTACAGCTTAAAGTTAAGGTGCTTGTGTGCATGTAGTATCATTGAGTAATGTCTACTGAAACAAAAGCTTTAACAATGTACAGCTTAAAGTTAAGGTGCTTGTGTGCATGTAGTATCATTGAGTAATGTCTACTGAAACAAAAGCTTTAACAATGTACAGCTTAAAGTTAAGGTGCTTGTGTGCATGTAGTATCATTGAGTAATGTCTACTGAAACAAAAGCTTTAACAATGTACAGCTTAAAGTTAAGGTGCTTGTGTGCATGTAGTATCATTGAGTAATGTCTACTGAAAAAAAAAAAAAAACTACATAATACATGCTGCAAGGGGAAAACACTAGTGCACCCTATTAACGTTCATTTGCATACGTATGTGTTAATTTCTCAGATTAAGAAAATACATTTATTAGCACTTAAGCGGAAAGATAGCTTACAAACAGCACCTGCCTTAGATCTACGCCGACGCCGTACATAGCTTATAGGTAGGTATGGGAACAAGTATTACATACCTACATCCACTTAAATTAAGTCAAGTCAGCATAAGTTGCAGTTGTATATTTTCATGACTCGAAAACTTTTTGCCATTTTTTTAAACTGTTTCCATAGATCTAGTTAAAGTGGGAAGATACGGCACGCTTAATATCAAGGAAACAAAAACAGGACTAGATGTGTCTAGATGTAGCTGTGTGGGTGTGTTTCACACAGCTACATTCTCGCCGTAGTGTTGCATGTGCATCAAGAACAAAGATACAGAGATATATATACGCAGACTGTAGCGTGAATGAGAGTCACTGTTATCACTTACTATCAGATACTTAAACGTCACTCCCATTGTGACTAAGGCTATATAAAGAAGGCCAATTGTGTGCGTTGCACCTAATTTAGGCGGTCCATGCCCGAGGAGCTAGCACCTTATCTTCCCACTTTTAATTAAATCTATGAATGAGTCTTATAAAATTTATTTTGTATTGCAATAATAATAATTTATACACAAAAAAGTGAAGTAACGAACTAGACGACAGTTTCATTCACTGGTAAGGAGCTGTAGGTATGCCATATATTGCCCTCGCTTAAATGAATTTTCGGGACATGAAGCTCCATCGAATAGTATGCTCCTGATTCAAGCAAGTATTAGGCTACAGCAGTTTTATTTACTTGACGATTCTTCGAAGACTTGTTCAAGTTAAGTCAATATAATTTAAGGGAAAATTTGAGCGTAATTTATTGATGTTATTAGTATATAAACATCATTAGCCCTTGATATCAGACTGGGAACATCATTAACCCCAAGACTGGTATTAATTTAAGTTTTGTTTAAACTCGCCTCGGAATGTCCGCGCCCCGCGCGCCGTGCCCCGCGGGGAATGTCCGCGCCCCGCGCGCCGCGGGGAATGTCCGCGCCCCGCGCGCCGCGGGGAATTTCAATGTTTACCTTTTGGGGTAGATTTCGGAAAATCTCTCCTGTGGCTTTCCAACAGGTAGGTCGTTACAATACTTCATTTTATTTTATGTGCTTTCAAATTATTGAAAAATGAAAACATGCAAAATACAAAGTACTTCTTATAAAACGGATATCTGATTATGACTTAAAATATCCATTATGCTTGATCAAACAGAAAAAATAATGCCGTGGCTTAATAACGTTCCATTTCTAAGTACCCCTTTCCAAAATGTGATTCCTTTAGAAGGTACTTAATAACGTTCCATTTCTAAGTACCCCTTTCCAAAATGTGATTCCTTTAGAAGGTACTTAAATAGCGCCGCCCACCTTTATAACAGAACTGTCGAAAAATATGGACAAGATAGCTTAGCATATAGAATTAGAAGCAACAGATAAACCTAAAATATTCTCCTGTGAAATGTCAGACGCACAGACGGTTTTCATACATTATTACTAATTTCATATAGAAAAAATGTGAAGTAAAATTTATAATCTGAAATCTACCTCCCCGACTGGCGCCTGCCGTCCGGACCTTAAACCGAAGAAAAAAGAAATACCAAAGGAGTAAAATAAAAAAATAAAGAAAGTGGATACTCAAGTTATGATGGATGGCGGAGGCCCAGAGGCCCAGAGGCCCAGAGGCGGGTGCGACGATTAAAAAACAATAACGCATAGGCGGCCGTGTCCGCCGCAATTTGGCCCCGTGACTGCAAGTCTTTATCTCCGTGCCACTGCGTCACAGTTATTTAGCTTTATGCAAAATTAGGAGCTAATTAATGTTTTTTTATAATCATCATCATAATCATGTCAGCCTTTAGAAGTCCACTGCTGAACATAGGCCTCCCCTAAAGAGCGCCATGACGAGCGATCTTGTGCCACCTCCATCCATCGACTTCCTGCGATGGCTACAATGTCGTCGGTCCATCGTGTGGGCGGTCACTTACACTTCGCTTGCTTGTTCGTGGTCGCCATTCGAGAACCTTTATTCCCCAGCGGTTGTCGGTTATGCGAACTATATGGCCTGCCCACTGCCACTTCAACTTGCAAATTCTGATAGCTATGTCGGTAACCTTGGTTTTTCTACGGATTTACTCATTTCGGTTTCTATCACGTAGTGAAACACCGAGCATAGCTCTCTCCATTGCTCGCTGCGCGACTTTGAGCTTGTGTATGAGACCAATAGTTAGCGACCACGTCTCAGTGCCGTATGTCATCACTGGCAACACGCACTGATTATAAACTTTCGTATTGAGGCTCTGCGGTATCTGCGACGAGAAGATATGGCGTAATTTCCCGAACGCTGCCCATGCGAGTTGGATTCGTCGGTTGACCTCTTTGTCGAAGTTGGATCTACCCAGTTGGATCGTTTGACCTAAGTAGACATAGTGACGGTTCCTATATCTTAAAACGAACCGTTTTTGCTTACTGTCCGTAGGCTTTTGACATAAACGCCATAAAAAACGTCAAAAAGTACGCTGGAAAAACGACTAGTTTCATTTATATAGGAATGGGGGGATAGTGATCAACAGCTTCGATAATATCGTTCCCAACATAAACCGGCACGGGTGCGACATGGTCATTGGACATGACGATTTTATAATCTAAATATACTAATATAAGCAAAGAAAAAAAGCCCTACCCCTATTATAACTAAGAACCATCTCCATCTCATCAGCTTTAAAACAGAAAAAAAACAGCAAAATCGATCCACTCGTATGGGAGGTACGATGCCACATACAGACACATACTCGTAGATACATACACACCCTAAATTTATAACACCCCTCTCTTTCGTCGGGGGCTAAAAACAGTAAGTAACAACATTTTACAAAATGGTGTCTGTGTGTCTGTATGTCAGGACTCTAGACATTAGTTCGCGCCTCACGTGAAAACTTGTGGACCGAATGAAATGCGGTTTTCACTGTTGGATTAGAACCTTAGATTTGACATAAAATCTGTTGTAGTTAGTATCTCAATCCGATGAGTAGAATCCGAGCAATCGATAAAAGGTTATTTGACAGCTGAACGAAATTTGGTAAAAGGTTATGAAAGGTTGAACGAAATTTCTGTCTGTAACTCTGTAGGTAGATATTTTGAACAAAAAAAATGCGCTCAGTAAAGCTCATCTAATACGATGTTCAACTTTAGTTTAAACTTTTCTTTAGTACTTGCATAGTTTACGTTCAAAGTTTGACATTTTAGTAAAAATATAGGTGTATTCCTAGATGTTGTTGCGCGTCAATCAGAATTTGTCTAAACCTTCATCTCTGTCTCGTGCTTTCACTGCAGCTTTACAAATCTAGCAATACTCTTCAGACATCACCATACCATGTTTGAAATAAGGTTGCGATTCAACCCAAAAGCTTGTCTCCCAGAGATGGATTAGTTAAACGAGGGTTAACTAGTTTAAACAACACTTGATGTTCTTTAGTTGATATGTTTTTAATTGATGGCCGACACGTGCGTTCCTTTTACCTTTTTTTTTGTTTTAAAAGTAGGTTAGAAGTTGCGTGTTAGAGAGAGATTTAGCAGAAAGTTCTGTATATCCTTTTTTACAACTAGAAGTTTAGAAGGCCATTGTCACGGAATTTTTGTATTAAGAAAGTTTTTGATACTTTGAGGTAAAATTTTCATCGTAAACTAGCAATAATGGAGCAATAATAAGAAATGGCTGTACCAATTATTTTCTATAACAGAAGAAACATTTTTAAAATCCTATGTTAATATATTGTTTTTATTTTCAGGTAAGTCGTTAATTTCAACCGGCATCTACAAAAATAAACTTTAGCAAGGTAAGTAATTTTTCTTATGAAAACCTTTTCAGTTTCTTGCGGAGACAGGTCCAAACTGGGATCCATAAGAATACGAATAAGTAATAATACTGTAGAATATGAACTCGCGCTCCAGACTCGTTCAAATCCACGATAATAGCCTACCGTCTACGATCAGTCGGAGCTTGCGTTGCGTCGCCTCACGCACGCACGCACGTCTGCGCGTACCATCATGGCTGAAAAAAATGCAATTGTTTTTGAGGTATTTTTGCAAAAAAAAGTTGCAAAAATACCTCAAAAACAATTGCATTTTTTTCAGTTTGTCCAAATATGAGGACATTTACTTAAGTGACAGGTATTTTAATTCATTTCAAAAAAGAGTTTGTTTCCCCAGCATGTTTGTAAGAAAGTGCTCATTTTTTTTCTTTAAATAAATAAGTTTTGTAACTAAAACGATAGGTAGGTAGCGCATTAAAATATTTAGCGACTAACAGCCCTGGCACACGCGTGGATGACAGAGGGACGTTACGAACTGAAGGGGGAAATAGGTATATTTGTCAAAAGATTCCGTTCTACACTCGTGCTATTATTTATTCTTATGCAAAAATACCATTTAGTATCTTATCGAAGTGTCTCGAAGAGTTATCCGGCCTTTATTACAATTTATTGTTAATCAATGTGACCACTTAGTTGGTGGTTGTTAATTAAAACGAGCGGCATTCCTTGGCAGACTGCGTGCTCTGTGAGATTTGTGAGCGACAGCTCTATTTTGGCGAAGTAATTGTACTGTGATATAGAGGACTTTATGCATTGTCTTTAAAAGTCCAAGGTCCGTTTATTGTATCAAAATACAATAAACGACCACACATCGACCACATCATCGCTTTCCATCAGGTGAGATCGTGGTCAAACGATTGCCTAGTCCGTAATAAAAAATAAATAAATGGAATTAGCTGTGCCCGCGGCTTTGCCCGCGTGGTGTTTTTTATGGGATAAAAGTATCCTATATGTTATTCCAGGACCAAAAGTATATAATTATACGGTACAATACTAATTTCGTTAATCTGTCAAATAGTTTTTTATCGATTGCTCGGGTCCTACTCATCGGATTGAGATACCAGGTACACCATTTTTTAAGTCAAACTCTGAGTTACCCACCAGTGAAACGGCATCGCACTCGCTCCGATAGTTTTAATGTATACGCCAATAAACAGGCGGAAAAAAGCAAACAGACAGACAGGCATCATTTTTTTCAATAGATTAATTTAAGTCCCCTACACCATTTTTTATTATCTTCATTGTACATAAATTTTGTTACCTACTGCTTTATTATAAGTATACTTTTTTATTTTTTTTATTACATTGAATGACGAGACGGGCAGGTCGCTCGCCTGATGGTAAAGGTCACGCCTGTCCATAACAGTTGCAGTGCCACCCAGAACTTTTGTTGCAAAGTCTTGCGCGTCACTGCATTGCATATAAACTTATTTCCAAAATAGGGGTCAACTACCATATAAACATGCGCCTGATGTTATTACACGTTCACAGAGTTTAAAATCGGGTTGGTACACCAAAATGTACTTTTTATTTTTTTGCTAAAGTATCGATATAACTCCGTGGTCAATTTTATGGGTTTCAGTTCAATCTAATTCTCAACTTCAATAAAACTAGTTTTATCCGCATGCTTGAAATTTACTGTTATAGAACCGGTTTCCAGTACTAGGTTTGGCGCTTAATCTGCCAACAAAAATGACCACCACTAATCTAAATCTACTTTCTGACTCGAACTTCAAGTCTTCCTCTTCACTGTCATAACTCGAAAACCATACAAAAGCCGCAATTAGCTGTTCTAACTTATACCGTCCACCGGCCGCAGTTTAATGGCCACCTCGTCTGCGAGGACGGTAATCATCGGGCACGAGATAATGATGGTGGTCGGTGGTAAACGGTGAAGTCGCACCAGGAGCCGGTCACTCTTGTAGGAGTGATCGGATCTCGATTGGTCTTGTTTGGTTAGGAGCAAAACATACCCGTGAAAAGTTGAGTAATTTCACATTATCATGATGTTAAACAGTTTATAATCACATTTTAAAAGTAGTCATTCAATAATATTTATTGTTCAGCGTGTATCTTCAATTTTTGTGGTTGAACCATAGATCAAGTTAAAAGGGGAGGGAGGGGGGGGGGCACGAGATAAGGCACGCTTGGATATAATGTGAACAAAAACTGGACTACATACAATAACACTCACATAGCTACATTCCCTCAGTCGTGCTTTATGTGCATCAACAACAAATATAGAAAGACATACGCAGACCGTAGCGCGAATGAGAATCACTGCTAGCTCGTGCTACACAAAAACTACTCGGATTGTGACTAAGGCAAAAGAGGGATGTGTGCGTTGCACCTAATTCATGCAGTCAGAGTAAGAGAAACCTAAAGACGATTTTCAAATACCAATTCAATGATACCCCACTAAACATAGTTCGTCTACTTTAATTTTTTTCACTGAATTTTGTTTACTGCCATGTCTTGCAAGATTATGATGCATCGATAGACGTAGGAATCATTAAAATCGATCCACGCGTTTGCTCTATATTGTGCCACAAAGGAACATTAATACATAGACTGATAAACACAATACACTCCGCTCAATCGGGTAAAATTACAGAAAATCTCAGGTATTAATAAAGTATCTATTCTTTCCGCCGTTGAGTTACTTGTTTAAAGTCTACAACATATCATATCAATTTACATATTTGACAATGAGAGCTCCACAAATCATCTCTATTTTTGATCGTAGTCTCCAATTACATTCTCACCAAACAGGGCCTTGCCGGCCTCCTCTGCTATAGACGACAGGGCTTCGCTCGAGGCGATGGAGCGCTAACTACGGAGTAGAGACAGCTACCGCCTTCCTCTTGTGTGGTCTTCACGTGAGGTCCGTGATGATGGCTCGGTCGGTACCAGGGTGTTGGGGGCGATAATCTAGAAGGAAGGGCTTGCAAGAACCCCATCTTACCACGTTTTTATTAAGTCACTTACTTGTTTGTCTTCGTTCCGGGTGGAATCCTGCAACTCAAATAACGAGCGCTTCCCGATTAGCTATCTGGCTGAAACTTTCAGGGTAGCTCACAACTCGGTGACAAAGCATTGAAAAAATTTTCTAAAAAAAACATGGTTTTTAGATTAGTTTTTTAATCTAAATTTGCTGCTTTTTGTTTCATCCAATAAAGACGAGGAGATTCTCTTTTTGTTTCATCCAATAAAGACGAGGAGATTCTCTTTTTGTTTCATCCAATAAAGACGAGGAGAATCTCTTTTTGTTTCATCCAATAAAGACGAGGAGATTCTCTTTTTGTTTCATCCAATAAAGACGAGGAGATTCTCTTTTTGTTTCATCCAATAAAGACGACGAGATTCTCTTTTTGTTTCATCCAATAAAGACGACGAGATTCTCTTTTTGTTTCATCCAATAAAGACGAGGAGATTCTCTTTTTGTTTCATCCAATAAAGACGAGGAGATTCTCTTTTTGTTTCATCCAATAAAGACGAGGAGATTCTCTTTTTGTTTCATCCAATAAAGACGAGGCGATTCTCTTTTTGTTTCATCCAATAAAGACGAGGAGATTCTCTTTTTGACTGTACGTTTTTTAAATATTTTCTCATATCTCCGAGATTTCTGATTTGGATATTTTTTTAAGGACTGTTATGATATAAAAATGAATAAAATTGCTTAAGTTTTTTTTTTGGAAATGTTTGATTTAAAGTTTAGTATTATATGACAAGATGCGTCTAGCAGCTTTGGCCACGTGTAATCTTTGCCACCCGCGGGGGTGGCTGGTTTTTGAGATGTAATCCCAAAAAATGCTCCTCTAGGATACTCAAGATATATATCCTTTAAATTTCAAATCTGTGCGGTGTCTGTCTGTCATCAATCAGTAGGCGTGACACTGCACTGTTTTATAGTTATACAGACTGGTCAACATGAGTCGTTAAGCACTAATGTGTAAGTGGTACATGCTCTGCAAGCAAGGGAGTAGGTATTTAAAATTCTGTTAACCACATATTTTACTGTACAATAAAACAAATACTGATACCTGAAAATGTCTAAATGGACCTTGACGAACTTTATAACTACAGTTGACACTGTGCATGGTCAAACTTTATAACTACAGTTGACACTGTGCATGGTCAAACTTTATAACTACAGTTGACACTGTGCATGGTCAAACTTTATAACTACAGTTGACACTGTGCATGGTCAAACTTTATAACTACAGTTGACACTGTGCATGGTCAAACTTTATAACTACAGTTGACACTGTGCATGGTCAAACTTTATAACTACAGTTGACACTGTGCATGGTCAAATGCTTCTCGAAATAAAAGCTAAAAAAAGAACTTATGCATATATATTGTATACTGTTGGAACAGTATACAATGTATTGTATTGTATACTGTAGGGCTTCTCAAGCCCTTCAGTGTGATACCTATGTTGTAAAATTCAAAGAAAATATATATTTTTCGCATTTGAAAATGAAGCCCATACTTCTAAGCCAGTCCATTGGGGGGAAAATATGAAGCTTTGCCCTACAAATGGTAATGTAAAAGTTGTTTTGATTTGTTTTGCTTAGTTATGAGGTCTTAACGAAAAATATAAATTTTCGACCTCGAGGGGGGGGGGGAGCTTTAGCCGCCATCGTATCGTTTACGTATGATACTTACAGAACAACTGTGAATGCAAAAAATATTGCAAATATTGTCTTCTTTATACTTTTCATAGACTTTTTTGCCATAAAGCTAACTGTTAAACAACTATTTAGAAAAAATAATAATTTTGGATCTTTCAATTCAAGATGGCAGCTAACGCTCCCTAACCGTCAAGGTCGATAACTTGGATTTTTTATCAGAGTCTAGACCTAAACAATATATGTGAAAATCATGACTACACCACCTTTTTTGCAAAGCAATTGGCCTATTTAAGATCTAGCCCAGAAGAAAAGTTTCTAAATTATATGCTGTGTTGAAGAACTCCAAGTGATATTTATGGTTTAAATTACCTCATAAGTAGACCAACAATACATTTACATTTTATTTAAATGACAAACAGACAATGAACATTGCCTAGAAAACATTTAAATGTAACTTAAACCCCGAGATAGTGCACTTAAACATGCCAAATTGTTTTTTTTTGTAAAATATGCTATATATAAATCCTAAAAACAATACACTTCTATTTTTGGGCAGTCATGTAAAAATCAACAATCATGTGATAATCCTGAGACAAATCAATGATCAAGAGACAACTTTCCTTCACTTTTTGACAATTTATTATATTTACCTCGTTTTGTGAGTACCGCAGCTCTCACCAGCTATTTGTCCTGAAATCAATTTACACCCAATATTTTTTCGCAAAATATATGACACCATAACTCATTGTCGCTTTTACGTTGTGCCAATAAACTATAAACAACAATTTCCCAGGCCCAAACTACAACAAACTTTGAGACTGCCTTTATGAAAATTGAACTCTATGGCCTTGTGATAAAATCGGAAGTAAACGCAGAAAAGATTTGGCAAGGATTCATAGTGCTTGTCTTAACCCTTTAACACTTGCGTGCGGTCTCACAGGCCTTATCGCCGTGGTGTAGAGTTAAACTTCGCGTGCGTTGCTTCGTATCTCGCTTGGAAAATGTATTGCTAGATGGTAAAGTGCGTATTAGCAGCGAGAGCGGTTGTCTTGTTGGGCCGCGCCTAATTGTAGGTTCTCGACGCCTCGTATTATCGTATGAGTGCCTTGTTAGTAGGGCTGTCACGTAGGACTTCCGCAATGTTTGTAATTATAAACTGTTTTTATGTTGCCACCTTAGAGCTACCGAAAATAGATTCTCATTCGAGTTTTCCAACATAATTATATCAATATTAATGTTTCAATTAGGGTTACGTTTATTAAATGTACTCACACGCAAACCATAGACTGAAACCATAAACAGAAATATATATTTTGCACGATAACTTACTTAAAATCGATATTTGGTTGACAGAAAATCAAAACTATGGCGTTGCTTGCCTTAGTTACTCCTCGATACACAATAATTAATTATAATCCACCAATCCCAAAATCAACAAATTAATACCCCAGTAGGGTTGCAGCTTGCAGCCAACCTCAGCGCACACTCCTAGGGCGTTACCTGCTCGCATAATTTGCCGTCGCCGTGTGTGGCGGCCCTAACTCAGCGGGGCCCGCCCGGCCGCTCGCCACTGACGGGTTAAATTGAAAAATAAACACGCTGAGTGATGGCCCTACGGACCGGCTGATGGGCCGTGGGTTATTGACTTCTGACGTGTACGGTGTCGGGTTAGGTCTTGCGAATTTTTTAGACAGTTTTTTTATGTATTGTTTTTTTATGATAAACGGTAGTGGGCTATTAAATGCCTTTATTTTTTTGTTAGCGCGCGCATAAATTATGACAGTTCAGACATATTATACTGGGATTTGGGAAAGAAAAGATGTTTGACAAAACTATTTACTAGTGAGTTATATGTACCACAAACCCACCGTTGTTTACCGAAGTCCAATTGCGACAAATTTAATCATACAAGTAGGTACTTCCTTCGTTTGTGAAAGTACCAATTAAGCACTTTTTGTACTTATGTTGGTTTTTCTCGCTAAAGTATGAGAAATGTAACTACTTAGTTGTTATTGCAAATGAAGAATGAACTAGAAATCGCCTACGCATTTATAAAAGTTATATAAGGAAGTTACTAAGTACAAATTGTCACTATTTTATCTTCGCTTGAATTGTACGGTCAAAAGTAAGACCAATAAAATTAACTTCAAATTTAATTTGTTGTTTATTTTATTAAAATCTCAGTTCCGTCCAATTTGTCTGGCGCAGCCGGTTGTTTTTTTTTTTTAAAGTCGTGGAAATTTAATTTGTCCGGCGCTTACTTCAAAAATTGTGAAATATAATTTGTCTGGCGCAATCTACATATTTGGTGCAGCTATCCTGAATAACTTCAGTGTGTTCCTGACAAATCCATGGAAAAAATACTCGAACCAAACAAATACGACTGTATTGGAAAAAGGAGTTGAGAAACAATTCAGCGAGTGGAATAATCACCGAGGCATGGGATCGAGCTAAGTGAGTCAAAAATCATTCACTTTCCGTATTCTTGCCCTGCTATTCGACCCTTAGTGTTTTTGGACAAACATTGCCAATACACTTGTTATTTTTGATTTATTGTATGCAAATTTATGATTTTAATGTGAATTTATTGATATTTTTATGCGTCATAATTGATTTTTATGTGTATTTATTGATTTTATGTGTCTTTAATTTAATAATTTAAAATGGAACCTATGAGGATTATAACGAATGAAATTGTGAAATGGATTCCTAAATTTGATGGGAATTAAAAATATAAAATTTATTTTTTCAATATGTGAATATGTGGAAGCGACGTTACAGCAGCACTATGATTATATTTATTTCGTGGAATTTTAAGTAGAATTGTTGGCTGAGCAGCCTCACTACTAAATTAATGTAGCGATGTTACGACATGGCTACAATTGTATTTTTTTTATGTTCATGTTAATAATATAATTGAAAAATGGAAACAGACGTAAATTAAATGATATAATATGTGAAAATCTACTTAAACTGTGATTAAATCATACGAATGAAGAAAAAAAAATAGATATGCAATTTTTAATTTAAGCAATCAAATATGATGAATTAATTAATCAAATTAAAACTAAGCAAGATGCTATTTCAAAGAAAGTTACTTTGGATGCAGAAATGGTTGATGGTTTTGTAAATTTTACTAATACTTATTATTATAATTTTATATAATTTGAGAATAATTTAATTGATATTGAGAAAGCATTGAATAGAAGTAAAATAAATGATTTTGAAAATAAAGTATCTCATGCTTATAGTTTGATAACTCATAATTTTCAAATAATTCTTTCTCAGTTAGATGAGATTGATACAGCAATCGCATTAAGTAAAAATAAGATATTACATAGATCAATAATTGATACTCATGAATTATTTGAATTGTTAAAAAATATTGAGAGAACAGATAAGTTTATTTTCCCTGTTAATTATGAAAATTTAGTTATTATAGAGCAAAATATAGAGATAAAAGCTTATATTAAGGGTAGGCAAATTACATTTGTACTGGCAATTCCAATTGTACGCAAAAACACTTACAAATATTACCAGTTATTCTCCTTACCTATCCTTAATACTTTTAATAATATTACATCCTTGATATTTCCTAAATATCCTTTTATCCTCGTGAAGGATTTGAACTCTATCATATTGCTCTCCAAGCCATGCGACGAGATTGATGAGAAATTATTTCTTTGTAGAGAAAGTTATGCAGTCGTATTGGAACAAGATAAATGTATAACTGATTTAATGAAATTTACGTTGAATATTACGTCGTGTTCTCCAATTTTAAACGAAACTTCAGAGATAAAAGTTCAACAAATTGAAATTAACATATGGATAATTTTTGCAAGTTACCAAACGTACTTAACAAAAACCTGTGAAAATGAGATTACTCGAGAGAAAATCCTTGGTACTTATATTTTAACCTTGGACGATGATTGTAAAATACAAGTTGAAGATATTACTCTACGGAAGAAATTGTTCAGAGGAATGAACTTCCATATTCTTAAACTACCATTGATAAATTTACCAAGTGTTCCAGTTACAAATAATTTCAAAAGAAAACCTGTTAACTTAGATGGAGTAAATATGAAAAATCTACAAATGCTGAATTATATTTTGAAGTTAAGTAAAAACAGTGAATATAGTGAAATGAGTGAAATGGTCAATAAAGTGCAAATAAAAAGTGTTAGTTTATGGACATTAATACTTTATATTATAATGATTTTAATTATTGTATACGTTATTATAAAATATAAAAATGAGATTTTGAAATTATGTAAAATTGAAAATAATCTGACTTCAGAAAATGAACTTTCAGATAATTTTCAATCCCAGCGTGGAGAAGTTATATGTAACACAAACCCACCGTTGTTTACCGAAGTCCAATTGCGACATATTTAATCATACAAGTAGGTACTTCTTTCGATTGTGAAAGTACCAATTAAGCCCTTTTTGTACTTATGTTGTTTTTTTATGAATAATGCGCAGTAGAGATACTCTACATGTTGATTTGATTTAATTGCGCATAGCTGAATAAGCATTTATGTACTTAGATGTTTTTCTCGCTAAAGTATGAGAAATGTAACTACTTAGTTGTTATTGCAAATGAAGAATGTACTAGAAATCGCCTACGCATTTATAAAAGTTATATAAGGAAGTTACTAAGTACAAATTGACATTATTTTATCTTTGCTTGAATTGTACGGTCAAAAGTAAGACCAATAAAATTAACTTCAAATTTAATTTGTTGTTTATTTTATTAAAATCTCGGCTCCGTCCAATTTGTCTAGTGGCTCTGTGAGCTGTAGATCTCGCGCGTACAAACTTGTTTGCAAACAATCTAGCGGTGCACAGTAGCGCCATCTAGTTACCACATTGTAACGCTAACATTAATAGCCAAGGTGCACCATCAATCCCTACCTAGTAAGTAAAGGGCTGATTCAACTGGTAGAAACTTAAAAGTGAGAAATTTACTGCATTTTGAGAAGCTATCCTGCTCATCACGCCGAAGATCCTCATCAGATCTTCGCCAAATTTTTATGAGACTAACTTAAAGTAACTAACTTTCAAATAAAAACAGAACCATTTAAATCGGATTTAATAAGGCGGACATATTCAGTAGCCCTCTTTTTACCCTTTTTAGGGAGGGTTCCCAATCAAAAATCCACGAAGACTAAAAATTCTAAAAATTCGCTTAACCTGTATACCAAGTTTCGTCTAGATCGATTGAGAAATGCGACCTGTAGAGGAGAACAGCCGGACAGATATCCGGACATACGAAAGAATTTTTGCCGAAGCTGAAACAGAGACGCTTCGCTCGCGCTTCGCGCTCGCTCGGTCAAAAATTAGAGAAAGTCACTACCTATCACTGTTTTTTGAGTAGTTGTATCCGGTGGTATACCTAGCGGCACGTAAGTCTAGCGGTGAACGAAACTTGGCGGGGATCTTGGCACAGTCAAAGTTTATATAATGTGTTAAAATGTTGAATACATTTTATCCCGAAAACTGACTGTGCCAAGATCCCCGCCACGTTCTGTTCACCGCTAGACTTACGTGCTGTTAGCTATTGAGTCGATTGACATGTAAGTATCTTTTTAGGGCACATTGACCAATGTGAGTAAAATATTTGAATTTAAGCTTAATTTTATAGGATCTGATGATCAATACCAATACATAAAAGTGAAACGTTATTTGTTTGTTTGTTTGTTTGGGGAGCTTTCACGCCTAAACGGCTGATCTGCTTCTGATGAAACCTTGTAAATAGGTACTATACAATATAGAGATCAACATAAGATATTTTTTCTCCCGAAAAATGCGCGATAAACTGTAGTCCGCGCGGCTAGTACTAAATAAACTGTAGTCCGCGCGGCTAGTACGAAATAAACTGTAGTCCGCGCGGCTAGTACGAAATAAACTGTAGTCCGCGCGGCTAGTACGAAATAAACTGTAGTCCGTGCGGCTAGTACGAAATAAACTGTAGTCCGCGCGTCTTGTACGAAATATGTTTTATTTTCAGGATGATACAATTATGTATTTTTGCTGGAGTGGTAACCTTTACTCAGAGTTAGTATTTTTTCACAAACTTACTTTAGAGCCCTTCATAGTTAAAGGGGCTATACGCAAAAGCACCAGTAAATACTAAGGTATTTTTATTCACAAATATTGAGAAAACATCTGTTATTGAATTCACTTGACTCCATTTCTCCGGTTTCATATCTGTAGAACTATAATTAGCTAGTATCCGATAAATCGTGCGGCGCTCTGAGCAAAACGTCCGATATTAATTACAAGTTTTCTCGTACCGACTTGTTTATACAGTGTCGCTGTGTAAACAAAGCCTTAAAGCAGGTCGAAAGGCAGAGAAGAAAAGTCGCGCGACTTTTACGAACTTTTATAAGAAAAATATTTAAAAAAAAAAACAAGAAAATGTATCTAGCTTACATGAACGTGTTACATGCATGGCGTGGTTTATGAACGTGTTACATGCATGGCGTGTTTATGAACGTGTTACATGCATGGCGTGTTTATTTTACGTTAGTTCAGTTTTGATAATGGGTTGGTTAACGTGTTTTTTTTATATCTATACTTATAATAAAGTAATAAAAACGAAAAAAGTCTGCACAGAGAAGATAACTTAAAAAAAAAAGGTCGTGGGTATTGAACAAGAATATAAAAAAAAAACGTGTCTGTCTGTCTGTCTGTTTGTTTGTTTGTTTGTCTGTATGTCTGTTTGTTTGTTTGTTTGTCTGTATGTTTGTTCGCGTATCACGTAAACCTACTGGACCGATTGCGATACAGTTTTTACTGTTGGACACAAGAGTTTGACCTAAAAACTGGGTAGGTAGTAGGTACTTGATATCTCAATCCGATGAGTAGAAACCAAGCAATCGATAAGAAACTTATTGAACGCTGAAGGAGTTTTGTGATCAAATGTTGGTATATTGGTATTTTAGGTCTTGGAATAGTAATAGAGTACTTTTATCTTGCAGAAAAGACCACGCGTGCGAAGCCGCGGGCACAGTGGGTATTTTTATTTTTCTCATATTTTTTTCTATGTTCATTTTAAATAATGGAGTTCCAGAATGTAACACCTGCGTCTTTCAACTAAGAAATTAAGTAGAATTTAAATTGAGTATTTTTTGTGATGCTGTATTATTCTATAGTGTTTCAGAGAGGAAGTTTTAATTGTTAAAAGTATAGTCAACTCTGTCGCTGTACTAGATTATGTTATGGTCGGTAAAATTCATTATCTTGTCGCGTTATCACCAAATTGCTAATTAAGCAAGCGTCTCTCAGTTTCATCAAACTTTCTGCCGCGCAAGATACTAACTAGGTTCTCTTACTTCAACAGAAAATAAAAAAGTCGCCGTCACCAAAAACAATTGTCGCGCGACTGGTTTTCTCCGTGTGTCCTCTCCCTTATGATGCCTTTATGTTGCCCCGGGGGCAAAAGTCCTGTAGAATATTGATTTTTTTGGGATAATGATGATGTCGGAATGATTTTAATTTAATGGCACTGCTGCGATTTGTAAAGGTATTTATCATACTGTTCAACTTTACAATATTTATGTTTATGGTTTTGTTGTTTTATTTTATGTTCACGTTTTCCATCAATTTTAATTTATCGGCAAATTTTGAAGCATAAAAAAAACTTATTATTTTTGAATCTTCAAGGACAAAGTATTCAAGCTTTTTAGTTATTATTTTTTAGTTTTGATGTCCGCAACCGTAGCAACGTGCTAGAGTTTAGTTTTGATGTCCGCAACCGTAGCAACGTGCTAGAGTTTAGTTTTGATGTCCGCAACCGTAGCAACGTGCTAGAGTTTAGTTTTGATGTCCGCAACCGTAGCAACGTGCTAGAGTTTAGTTTTGATGTCCGCAACCGTAGCAACGTGCTAGAAACCTATCCAATGAAAAATTTTAAAAAACTGCACAAGTACACTGCAAAATAACTAGTCCGAAATATTTATCTATGCAAATTCACCCTCAGTTTTTATTTTTATCTATAGCGATGAGATACTTTAGGCCGTTTGATGTCGCCGCCGGCCGGTGAGAGCGTCGCGGATTGTAGCGTTGGGTTGGTTACATAGCGCTATTATTGAAAATATGGGAAATGTTTGAGAAATGAAAAGCATTATTCGGTAAGCTTCGTTAAGTATTCTCATCGTCCATACCACAGTGCCTAAAGACAAAAGTCTTCAATCAGTGCGTCCTACCAGACATGACCTACGGAGCCGAAACGTGGACACTTACGGTCACACTAGTCCACAAATTAAAGGTCGCTCAGCGAGCTAAGGAGAGAGCTATTGCTTGGAGTTTCCCTGAAGGACAAGATTCGTAATGAAGATATCCAATGGAGAACCAGGATAACCGATATAGCTCTAAGGGTAAGCAAGCTAAAGTGGCAATGGGCTGGTCACATTTCCCCAATAGCTTCTCTTTGGTGTAGACGAGTTCTCGAGTGTAGACCACGTCTAGGCAAAAGTCGTGTAGGAAGCCCTGCGGCCAGGTGGAGTAACGACCTGCCATAAGCGGCTGGAAGAAAATGGATGAGGAGAGCTGAAGACCGAGCTCAGTGTCGTGCATTAGGAGAGGCCTACGTCCAGCAGTGGACAAATATAGGTTGATGATGATGAAAAATAGATATATAAAGAATCGTCAAAAATAGAGAAAATGTCATCCCCGTAGAGTTTCTTGGTGCTCTCTTCTCTAACGGGCGTATTTCCGAAGCACCGGTAGAGTCAGAAGCGTATTCCATCTTCATGTGCGTGATTCAACTCGAACAGTCGAGTGTGCCGAGTGAGTCGGAAAATGAAAGAGAAATATGCTTTTCAAACTTAAAGCATATTTAGTTTAAGATTTAGTGATTAGTAGAGTTCTTGGATTTAATATATTTATAACAAATTATGTTTTTCTCTTTGTTCATGACTTTGAATTTGCCATGTAACCACTCCGCTGCACTAATGCATCGCATAATTTTATGCGCGCGCCCGCGGCCGCCGATAACATTGCTAATGAGGCGACTCTACCTGCTATCCCCGTACACTGCCTGCTCATCTGCATACTCTACCTACCCTGTACGTGTGTTACCTACTTGGTAGCGTACTGGGTATCTGGCGTATTTTTAAAACCTGATGCCTATTTCGTTTGACACAATCTACAAACCAACTGCCTGACAAGTTCTCATATTTAGATTCGTATAACTATCACACGTCACACTAATATTATAAATCAGAGAAGTGTAGCCAATTTCGTAAACAGGCCAATCAGAGCTTAGAGTTTTAAAAATGAATACTCTCATATCGAGCGGAAAACTTTGTATGCGCGATGCAGAACTCCATACATTTGAACTGACTGTCCATACAAAACGTCATAAAATTCATAAAACCCGATTAGCGTCATCTATCATCATCATCATCATCCATCATTACAATTCACGCGGGTGAAACCGCGGGGCACAGCTAGTTGTTTATATTTTTTAGTGTTCCGTAGTCAAACAAGTAACCCATATAGTTTCGTCATGTTTGTCTGTCTGTATGTCACAGCCATTTCATTCAGAATCTATTAATTAACACTAGAAAGTTGAAATTTTGCACATGAATAAGATATCAAAGTTATAATCGCCAAAGGGGTATTATTAATTGTTTGTGCGCCTTCGAGTTGTTGAATAGGTATTTTAAAATTATAATGAGGTTTGTTTTACAGTTTTTTTTTTCAATTTGGTTCTGTTTATGATGTATTCGGATCTTAAAATTACCTTTTTGCTTATGTTGCATGTCCTCCTTTCTCTCTAACTCAAAAAGTACAGAAAATAAACAGAATGGAAACATCTAGGGTACTAACTTTTTTCTTTTACGGACTAGGCAATCGTTTGACCACGATCTCACCTGATGGAAAGCGATGATGTGGTCGAAGGTGTAACTAGCGCATATTACGAATTTACTAACCAAATTATCTTGGCTAGGTGTCGCACTAGTTTACGAGCTAGCCACCAAAGGTAACGCATCACATGTCCACGTCAACTCTGAAAAAAAAAAACATATTGAGATACAATCCAACCGTAAAACAGCGTTTGTTGGCGTATCACATACAAACTACTGGACCGATTGCAATGTGGTTTTCGTAGTTGGGTAGCTTAGGATCCTAGCTACGGAAACCTAAGTCACGCAAGCACTTGAAAGGGTTTTTTTAATTAAGACAACAACAACTAATACAAGGAGTGTCAAAGTCGCCAGAAAGTCGACTTTAAAACTCAAATGGTGTTGGGCAGGACACGAGGCTAGGCAGAGTGAAACAGGTGGGAGTAAAGCGTTGACCGAGTGGTGGCCGAGAACAGGCAGCAGAAGAGACGGTTGTCCAGTGGCGAGATGTGTTGACGACATAATTAAAGATCGTGGGTCGGACAGCATAGGATCGAGATGAGAGAGGCCTATGCTCAGCAGTGGGCGAGCACGGGCTGAAAATTATGATGATGATTAATGTTGAGAAGGAGTGTCCAATCGCATGGCACATAATATCGAGCAAAAATCGCTAGTTGTGCAGTAAGCAGAAAGTAAATGGTGGTCAAGATATGCAGTTTGTATTCGCTTAACACAGTACGAGTAGGTAACTTCGTCTTAAGAACGCCAGTATATGAATATTTAAAATATGATAGTGAATATGTATCAATAAGTAGGTAGGTATAACACTATATCGGTGAACTCCTTGACGAAACAGAATTTACAACGTAAAATCATTTTGCTTCAACAGAAATAAATTAAATACTTAATTCGCAAACATCTTAATTACCAACCAATTGTGTAGGTGTTAGATATGTAATACTAGTAATAATTTAGTACAAGTCTGTAAATACTTGGATGAAATTGCCTAATTATACAAAATTGCAGTTTACATTTACGCCTTTATCACAAATCAAATGAGGTTTACTTCATTATGCGAATACCTCTATTTAACTAAATACATAAACCTTGTGTATAATTTAACCTTACAACGTTGCTGATTTATATGAAATTGCTATACTTTTGAAGCATGTACATGTTTTATTTTCCATATTTGGTTGCAGAAAGTGATATTTATGCTTCACTTGTTGTTATTAAACCAGGCAAACATAATTCGTAAGCCAGTTAATATTTTTCGTCACAGAAAATGCAATCACTCTAAGTGGCCGGTAGCGTCGTTCCTTGATGCGTTTTTAACCGCTCGGTTTTTATAATCGCCTGGTACTTTAGTGTGATTGAATTTAATAGCACCAATTTAAATCTGAAAGAAATAATGGTGTTTCTTGGGTTTTAGATGGTGTTTAGCAATCCAAAAAGTAAAAAAAAGTATACAAAATAAAGGTGTATTGAATATGACTATGTTTGCAAGTTACAATAAGTATTTACAAATATCAGTAGAACGAACTTTTATAAATTAATTCAATGTACCTACTAACTAGCTGCTACACTACCTTGTAATACCAAAAGTATGTTACTCCGATTACATTAGTTAACCTTTAGAACGGAAACATAAGTGCACACTGCATACTTCCGATTAGCGTTCTTAAAACACCATTACGTTAGAATCTATTAACCCTCTTGCCTCAGTAATACGCATGTCAATATTGCAACTAAGTCTTTTAAAAAGTGCCCAATTACCATATTTATGCCCCATTTTGCACCGCCTCGGCATATTCGACCATATCTAAACTACATTATCTCTCGAAGTTGTTGCATTATAGCTTGCAGTTACTTAGTACCTTACTTAGTTTTCCTGCCTATTAATGAACTTGAAAGCTGGTATGTATACGCAATAAATGGAAATAAGCAAGTAACATGTTGCTTAGTCTAGTCTTTAAACACAAAATATCTAATAGTACATAATTTGAAATGTGCCCTTGAGTTGCATTTTGTCCGACAATGTTGAAATAATGTTTAGAAGATTCAACGTTAAGCCCACCTTGTTAATTTTAATTTTGTTAGGGATGTCATTCTTCAATGTTATCTGAAATCTTTGTGCCTGCGAATGGAAGGGTTAAACTCATTATAATAGTTTTGAAAACCCCACAATTGTTTTACGAATGAAATGTGTGACGCTTGTTTGTTTATGTGAATTTGCCTATGTGTGTTTACTGAATGATGTAGGGCCATTAAATTTATGTAATTTATTTGGAAATTAACAAAAAACTGATTGCCCACATAAATTAGGCAAGCGTGCTACACCTTCGACCACATCATCGATTTCCATCAGGTGAGATCGTGGTCAAACGATATCCAAATAAGAAATATAATTAAAAAAAAAAAGGTGATTTTAAATACTTCGCCCGCAGCTTTGCCTGCGTGAAAAATTTTGCCACTCCCCTTCACCTTAGGAATTCCTCTTTATTTCCTTATTAATTAGGGATTGATTTTCAAAAATCCCTTCATTAGTGCTCTTCAGGGCATATTTCCTCCAACTTTCAAATCTCTAGGTCCACCGGTTTAGGCTGTGCGTTTGCTGTCTGTCAGTCAGTCTGTCAATATGTATGTTATACTGTTTTATAAGTATAGATAAGGGATGGAAGAAGGAGATTAGGGCATACAAATTTTAATGAGGACCTAAGTAATGTTAAAACCGTAAAATTAATTTTTACTCATCTAAAGTTTATTCATTTAACAGCTTGTAATATGGCTGATATGAATCTTTGAATGTATTCGCATAATGAAAGGGAAAATACCAAAACAGCAGCCCGACGACTACATAAAATATAACAAAGATTTATAGGCTGATTTAAATATATTTAAATATAAACAAAGATTTAAATATAAAGCTTCAGGGATTTTAGTAATGTCTGTTATTAATGTTCAGAGTACCTACATAAAAAAAAACTTATTATTTATTATTATTATTACGAGCCTGTAGTGTCCCACTGCAGGGCAAAGGCCTCCCTACCCTTTTCCATTCTTCTCTATCTGTTGCAATGGTACACCAGTTCTTTGTGTGGGAGTCAAGCTCATCCCGCCATCTCTTTCTTGGTCTGCCGCGATGACGTTTGCAATCTTGGGGTATCCATTGCGTGGTAATTTTTGCCCAGAGATCATCCGAAAAAAAACTTAACAAAACATAATTTTCTGTTAAAATTAATTAAAGTTCCATGTAGAATAACGCATTTTAATTTGTAGTTTAAGATATTTTTAACCCACGCTTGTTTAATGGCCCACTAACTGACATCCATCGCCGCACATTGTGTGTCTAGTGAATCAAAATGATCGACCGCTTCCTGCTCAAAAACGGTCGCATTCTGATTTATGCCCCTCAGACCCTTTTGTTTTATGCTCGCCTGGTACCTCTGGCGTTGTTTTTAAATTTAATATATGTTAATGTTATAGGGAAATTATTTAAAATAATAAAAACTTGTGGATTCTTTTAATGTCATGTTAATAAATGTCAGTGGGGTTTGTTTATAATTAATTAGTTGGAATTTGTTGGTTTCTCATTTAATTGTGCTATTTAATGTGTTTATTTATTGATCAAAAAGGATAACTTAGTTAAAAAATAAGTTACAAAGAACAAAATCATAATTATTTTTTACGCCATCATCGTGTGCGATCAGAAAACACAATTAATTTTAATAATGACCATTCAATCTATCAATACCAATATAATGATTTGGGTTTTTGCCTCCTACTGCTTGCTATTATAAAGATGATTTGCTGGGCCCCGATTCTACTAAAATAATTGTAATGACAATTATCTACAATTTTAGCAAAATATTCGCTTTTACCTCTTAAACGTGGTAGAAGATAAAAATTTCGTGAAATAAAAAAAAACTGTAAAAGCAAAAAAAAACTCTAAATTTTCGCTTCTACCACATTAAAAGCGAAAATTATTGATAATTGTCATTACAATTGTTTTAGTAGAATTGGGGCCCTGTAATGATGTTTCTATCAGCTTGTTTAACCAGCAAGGGTCTTTCGTGGTGAAGTTATCAATATACTCTAAACAAAATAGACGCTATTCTGCTCATTCTCTGAAATATAACACTTGAGTAGCTCTAAAGCTGCCAGATAAGAGATTAATGCCCGTTTTCACCGACAACCCCTAAGTTTAAGGGATCCCCTAAGTCTGGTAAGAGGGCCGGTAGGGGATCGTTTCTGTTTCACCAACAGTTAGGGGTCACCTAAATGCTAAAAGGTCCCCTAAATTTAGGTAGTCGAAGTCTGGGCTCTTAAATCGGCACTTACGTAAGTGATCTCTCAAGCAACGAAGATGGATAGTGATTTATATGAGCTTTTGGATAATTTAGAAACTGTTTCTACTATATTCGACGTAAAGAACACCAGTAACCGAAGACCAAAAATATATATAAAACGAACTGATTATTTCGAAAGTTTTGATGAAACTGTTTTTTTTTTTTTTTTTTATGTAAATCTTCAGTGTTATATTTATTGGAAAAGATTGAACACACCTTAGAATTTTCTGATAGTAGGTGATTACTAACCTACTTAACAATACATTAAATTTTCATAAGTTTGTACAATAAGTTAAACCTATGTTTTGACCTAAGTTTCAAATAATTTTCAACTTTCTTTTTTCTTGTACTTACCTACCTAACAAAATTACAATACACTGGTGAAGTAGTGTTGGTGTGTAAATATGCAAGGAATATATGAAATTACAATACACTGGTGAAGTAGTGTTGGTGTGTAAATATGCAAGGAATATATGAAATTAATTTAAAATATGTATGAAATAATGTTTAATCTCGCTATCAAAACATGATTTATATAACTTCATCCTTATTATGTGTATACTGAAGAGAATTTGATAAAAACCCATCTTGTTTCAAATTATCGATAACTTTGAAGTCGTACCAGGCACTATTATTGAAAACAAAACGTCATAGATATGTGTCCCATAGTTAGGAGTTAGAAATGATGGTGAAACGAAATTTAATGTAGGAGCTAGTTTGGGGGAGCTTTTAAGCTACGGCACAGAATAAATAATAGTACAAGCTACGGGTCCCCTAAGTAGGTGGCAGTATAGGGGTTATTGGTGAAAATGGGCAATAGTGTGCAAGTAATGAGTGACGTCAACAGTACGAACAATCCCTCAGTGACGTGTTTTGATAAAGGCTAATTCTAGGGCATCCTAGGGGGCTGACCTTACTATAAGGCTATTAACGACCACATCATTAGTTCGTTTAGAAAAAGATGCTAAAGTCGAACTAATATAGCAAAGACAATTCTCCACTCTTACTTCTAACTCTATTATTTATTGTATGCTTCTAACCAGGGTTTCGTATATCATGAGGACCAACACCCTGCCTGCTATGTGTAGGCCTTCTTTACTAATACTAACACGAAGGCTTTGCTCTTGGAAAATATTCTATCGCGGAAAGTATTACATAAATGAATGTACCAAGTAAATACTCGGACCGTTTATATAGCAGCGGCCGAGGCCGACAACCTGGCGTGTTCCCTAAAAGGTAATATGAGTCGCGATGGCCAGCTTCTGCGAAAACGCGCCGTTATCGCGCGAACAATCGCCTGCGAAGCGAAACTGAACCGAAAGGCGGGAATAATCGCCACTTTGAATGTAAAATAAAAAGTGAAAATACTGTGGGGATGCCTACGTGAAGGTTTATTTCGCGCATACGCTGCAGTTCCCAGCGGTTTATGTTGCGGGTAGGTTGCTGTTTAACCGCAACCTCGTTTTCATGACGATTGTGATGGCATTCTAGTACAGTTCCTAGGAAGCCTGGATTCTGCTGGTTACTAGTGAAATAGTCCTAAAATATCGCGGATAGTTTTATAGACGCCGTTCTCTGTCAGATTAGTACTCGTACAGAACTATCATCCCTTTTATACTCTTATTCTAGGGCCCTATAGCCAGATCTGAACCATAAACAGTGGCTGCCTGGCATCATACAGCCACCAAGGCAGGCTTATCGCTTATTATCATTTAAAAATGATGAGTTATCCAAAATGTTTTAAAAATCGATGGTAAGCCGAGCGGTATGTAGCGGTGCATTAGAATACCGAGTTATTTCCTCGGCTCCGCTAAATAAATTTAATATGAATAATTATGTTAATATTATTAATCTCAATACTAATTATATTAATTTCAAATGGCCAATGACTTTTCTAAGTTGCGGTGCAGATTTCCATCGCTCCGTGCTTCGCAGAGCGCATTAATGAGTCGGTCCCGACTGTTATCAATAACAGTCGTTATTCGTTAAGCCACGTCAGCGGCCCTTAGCGGCCTGACAAGCTGACACCAGAGGTCACTACTACTTCATTCAGTACACCATCATATGTTCTCCTTTCCCAGAGACTATGGGCCATATTCCAGCACGCAGGCCGAGTGCGGGTTGGAACTTTGTCGAGTGTCATTCGACATTTGTATGAGCTATTCGATTTAATTTGAAATAAATAAAGTGTCCATTCTCACGCCAAGTGACAGCAAACTTACGAGACTGTTATCTTTAAATTCTCCATTGCTTTTATTCCTTAGTTCTAAGTATTTCTGTGCTCCTAATTGCTCATGTGGGACTAGCTGAATGTTAAGCGCAGTTTCTTGTGAAACCTGACGCGCGCAAGCGCACAAATTTTATTCCATCTAGGAATGCCTTTTTATGGAATACTTATTTGCACAATTTAACATATTACCATGTGGTCTCGCACTTGGAAGACGTGATGTACATACAGTAGCCGTTTTTATGTTTGCGATGATAATTTTAATCATAACTTCAGAATGTTCTGTAAGTAGATATGTCCATGTTTAAAGTGAAGTTAAGAGATAGGTAGTAGGGAAAATGCAAGATTCTAGTTCGCTTAGCTTCTAACTGGCACTACCTCGATCGTTGCATCTCTTATTTCATACTAGTTGTTCCCGCGGCTTTGCCCGCGCTATCATTTCTCTGGGTTAAACCACCTTATGTGTTATTCCAGGACCTAAAATAGCAACATACCAAAGTAGATCAAAATTCTTTCACCTGTCAAAATCATTTTTAGCGATTGCTCGGTTTCTACTCATTGGAATGAGATATGAAGTAACCCAGTTATTAAGCCAAAACTTAAGCTATCCAACAGTGAATCACACTCCAATCGGTCCAGTAGCTTTTACGTCACGCGCACACAGACAGACAGACAACATTTAAAAAAACTTGTTCAGTAGCTTATTTTAAGTCCTCTAGACTGTTTATATTAATTATCTTCATTGTATAGACTTTTTGTACTAACTGCTTAATTATAACTATAGATTATAATTATTTAAGACTTTCCTATTTTACAAATTAGGATTAGTCAAACACTTCGTGCTTTCTTCTCAAATGGAATGTCGATTAAGAACACTACCTACCTTCTAAGAAGCTTGCTTTTACTGCATATTCTCCGTGAGGGATCATAGGTGAACATTTAAATTCAATAGCAGAGATCAGAAGTTGAGCGATGGGCAGCTCCCGGTATTGCAGCGATATATCGATTATGTATGGGAGCGGATAACATTCCACTTATGAACTGGTTTAACATGAGAGTAGCTAGATCAAAGCACTGTCAAGGTATGGTTGGAATCTGGTAATATCCCTTTTGTGTTTGACCATTTCGTTTAATGACAAGTATCCCTAGAACAATATGGAAAGTCTAACTGTTCTGCTTCATGCTTGCACTGTTATAAATGATAGCTTAGTTTATTTGTAACTTTTAAACTTTCGCGATTCGAGCACATAGTTGTATATTCAAATGGGACTTAATCGCGCTGAAAACTTTTATTTTCATTTCCGTCGGCGTTTCGATAAAGTTGCATTGATCGTGGTCACGAGAAGACAAGATTAACCGTTAAGACCGTTTGAATATATAACTAGTTTATTTGTGTTTTAAACCCTCGACGCGAAAAGCGAGGGGTGTTATAAGTTTAGGATGTGTATCTGTGTGTGTTTCTGTCTGTGGCATCGAAGCTCCAAAATGAATAGACCGATTTCGATGCGTTTTTTTTGTTTGAAATCTGATGTGATCGCGATGGTTGTTAGCTATTATTGCGGGGGAGGTTATATTTTTTTTATTTGTGCTTGTTCTTTTGATTCCCTAAAAAAGATTTTAAAGTTTTCAATTTAGGTGTAAAGGTTTGATGATAGGATTATAGAATATGCTGGCTTGTCTTTATTATTATTTAAATAAAGATTAACAGTATGTCCGTATTTTATGGTATCGAACAAAGCGATTATTGATTGTAATTACCACGGCTCCTAAGCTAAACATCGCCAAGTCACGCAATTCTGCAAATAAAATATGTAATAGAGGCTTTTTATAGCTAACTGGTAAGCGAATTGTAAATTAGCTGTTCAAGAAATAAGTGTGAAAGACGTTTTTTTAATAGTTTTTAAGCAGTCTTAAAGATTCTTGAAAAGGTTAAGCTTTCCCAATTAAATACTAAGCTTCGTTGACGATGCTTGGTGAGCCGAGACCATGTGTCCCTGGCTTTGCCTTCGTGCAAAATGTTCTGGTAAAAAGTATCCTATGCATTATTCCAGGACTAAATATCCTACAACGTACAAAATGCCAAATTACGATCAGTCGTCAAATAGTTTTTTTTCGATTACTCGGTTTCTACTCATCGTATTAAGATACAAAGTACACTAGATTTTAAGTCAAAACCTAAGTTTACCAACAGTGAAACTTCATAGAATAGAATATATTTGATTTGCTCCAAAAGTGAGTTAATATAAATTTATGTTTTACAATGAAAAGACCTGACACATTTCGCCAATTAAATGGCATGCAAAAATATAATTATAAAAATATAACTTAAATTATAATTTGATAGGTACATGCATCATGCGATAACAATATCAATTATATTTACAATGACAATAATAATAAGCCTAATGAGAATCTAAGTAGTCATTAAGACAGTAAACATTGTGATCCAGCAACCACGCTCTTAATTCATATTTAAATTTAGCAAACGGCAGGACCTTTATGTGCTGCGGTAATCTATTATACATTTTTACAGACATCGAGTAACTGCTTTTATTGTATAGTGCGGGTTCTATGGGCATAATTATCAACCAATCTATCTCTGTTCCTTGTGTTTCGTGGAAAAACGTCACTCGCCTTCGTATAAATATAGCTGTGTTGTCTAACAAAACATGATACGTCGTAAATATATTGACATGGCAGTGGTAGTATTTTCAGTTGTTTGAAAAGTGGCCGACATGAGTCCAATGGTGCTGCTCCACAAAGAGCTCGAATACTTATTTTTTGGCCGACGAAAGCTCGTGCAAAATCAGTACTACGTCCCCAAATAATCAATCCATATCTTAGGAGTGAACCAATATAACCATGGTATGCTAATAGAGCAGTCTCTTTATTTGAAGTTTTAATACATAAACGTAGTTTTTATTTTTTTACATATTTTATCTATCTGTAGTTTCCAAATTAATTCTTTATCCACGAATAAACACAAAAGTGATACCTTATTTGGTCCTTCAATATTATGTCCATTATAATTTACCTCAATATTAATATTATTAAAATTTATATGATGAGTTTTTGAAAGATTAATTTTTAAATTATTTATAGCAAGCAATCGAACTACGGAATTAATTGTATTGTAAATGTCAAGTCTGTGATTATTAATAAAGTAATCAGTTTGTTTGATGTTACTATAATTGAAATGTCATCAGGAAACAATACGGAATTATATGAAATTATGCTAGCTATGTCATTTATATATAATAAAAACAACAACGGGCCCAACACACTGCCCTGCGGCACGCCATACAAATTTATTCTATAATCTGATTTCCTATTCTCAGTCATATTTCTACTATCCATTGATATTATTTCCGCACACTGTTTTCTATTCTGAAGATAAGATTCAATTCATTTAATTGCCATTTTGAATGGAAAGGTTTATTAGATGGGCTAGTATATCACTAAGTTCTTTACAATATTTAACAAATTTCGTTTCAATACCATCATCTCCTTCTGCATTTGTATTTTTGAGGGTTGTTATAGTGTTCTTAACTTCCATGGGTGACACTGGATTTAGGAAGATGGAACCTCAGACACAACTTGCGTTGACACTATAATTAGAACTTAGTGGATTTTTCGTCTTATTAGTGTGATCTATAAATTGATTATGAAACTCTTTTGCTATCATTGTAGGCTCTGTTAAAATTTGTTAATTTATTTTAACGTTTCAATGCACTTAGGGGGACAAACAGATTTTTAACGTTTCAATGCACTTAGGGGGACAAATAGATTTTTCTTTAATTAAACTCCATGAAGCTCTACATTTTTTTTTACATTTTTTATTATTTCCAATCAATCGATCTAGTAGTTTTTACCCGATAAAACGTTATAAATGTTATTGTTCAGTAGCTTGTAATTATTGTAACCCTTGATTTTTCATTAGTTTACTTTTTATATTTGGCCAAAAGACGTGAATCCAATTTCATATGAGGCAAAATACTCTTTACCACTATAAAAAGCTAAGATTGTAAATATCATTGTCAGCGGTCATTCTGACGTGACTTTGACAGGATATATTTTTCTATATCGCGGTTGCCAGCTTTGTCTAGGGCCGAAATAAATCGGGAACTAGCAAATGCTTGGGGACATTTGGTAAAACAATTCAATGGTTTTGCTAAAATCAATTAGTTTTTTTTTTATTATCTTCTTTGTACTTTTCTTCATTACTTGCTGCTTTATTATGGACAGATAATAATACAAATTTGTTTGAAAAATAACGTTCCAACTTTGGCTTTAATACCGTTAATTTAATAAACGTATTCCTTTGAGAAATAAACATTTTAAACCACAAAGTATCTCTGCTTCAGTGTCCTAGCCAGATATCGGCATCCTAACATCAAACTTTAATTGTCCAAATTAACTTTTAATTAGCAGCATCAAAGGAATTAATTAGAGCATTATTAAGCACCACAGCATACGTAATAATTAGCCGCAGACAAATAGTCACATTACATACAATAGTGCCCGGCGTCGGCTGCGCATGAGTTATGTGCTATTGTCCGTCTCTTTAGTATTTATTTATTCGTCCTCTGCGCTCGCGCACGATGGCGTGATGCTTGGCGCTCGATGGAATCCTGGGGCGTAAAAAGTTGTGGATTTAGGACTGCTTTGGACTTGAAATGGTTTAGTTTGACTTTAATTTTATTCAACAATGATTTGTTATCTGTCAACAACAGTTCTACGAGCATTGTAGAGCCTGCGTTAAATTTCACATTTTGAAATCCTGATCCTTATATCGCCAGTTCCATTGGAAGCGTCGATTGTTTTGATTATACAGGATGGATTTTTGAGACGGGCCAGTAAGGGCAGGTACCTTAACCGTTATATAGTTACAGGAAAACGTTCAAGAAACCACCCATAATTTTTTAAGATATTCTGAATTCCATTCACAGATTTTGGAAAAAGTGTACAGTCAGTTTTATTTTTTCCAAAATCTGTGTATGCAATATATCTCCAAAAGTTAAGGAGAGTCTCCTAAAAATGTTTTCCTGTAGCTACAATGATTAAGATAATTTCGTACAAAATGTTTGGAAAAAAGTTTTTCGCAATTTCTGACATATCTAAATTTTCTAGTACTCAAACCTTAATCGGTCCAGTAGAGACTTGATCCTTATACATCCATACCAATATATAAAAGTGATACGTTGTCTGTTTGTTTTTTTGGGAAGATTTCACGCGATAACGGCTGGACGGATTTTGATGAAAATTGGAATGGAGATAGCTCATACCCTGGAATAAATCATAGAATACTTTTATCCCGGAAAATTGTAAGTTTCCGCGAGAAAACTGGAAAATGTTGAGTACTCGCTGTAAGGTACGGTTGCCATGGGAACGAAATAACAAGTCTGTCAAAAAACATCAAGAGCGTTGGTGGTATACCTACTTTTGCATTGGTTTTTAATATCTTAGAAGAACATAGGATGCTTTATGTCGCGATAAACTGTAGTAGTCTGCACGGACGAAGTCGCGGGAGGAGGGGGGGAGGGGGGGGGGGTAATATAGTAAATTATAAGAAACCCACGATTCGCATCAATGAAAGTTATTGTATAAAGTGACAATTTTCTTGCTGACTGTTCATTTTTTCCAAAATCTGTGAATGCAGTTCAGAATACTTCAAAAAGTTATGGAAAGTCTCCTAGGACCGTTTTCCTGTAACCATAACAGTTAAGGTACCTGCCCCTACTGTCCCGCCTAAATAATCCATCCTGTATATATACGCTAGCTGTCTCCGCGGCTATGCCCGCGTGGTCATTTATCTGGGTTATATGTGCTATGTGCTATTCCAGGACCTAAAATACCAATACTCAAAATTCCTTCAGCTGTCAAATAGTTGTTTATTGATTACTCGTCAGATTGAAATATCAAGTACACCAGTTTTTAATTTCTACTCGTCAGATTGAGATATCAAGTACACCAGTTTTTAATTCTAAATCTAAGCTAATCAACAGTGAAACCGTATCACAAATGGTCCAGTAGTTTTTACGTGATGCGCGAACAACAGATAAAAGACAGACGCGTTAGAAAGAAAAACTTGTTCATTATTAGCTTATTTTAAGTAAACCATATTTTTATTCTCTTCCTTGGACAGATTTTTTTTACCTACTGTTTTGTTATAAGTATAGATTGTCTAAGCCCGAGCATTTATTTTAGAAGGTTATTTAAAAACACGTTGCATAAGCTGAAATTACAGATTAAAAATACTCAGTCTCCAGGTAATATCTATGTAGAATAACAGACACATCGAATATTATGACTCTTGTGTAATGAATAAAATCTCGATGAAGTCACCTTTCCACTTTAAAATCAGCTCCCGTCTCCACAAAAACCGTCCAACACGCATTTAGGAATTTGTTAACAACCAATAACATAAAATATTAAAAAAACTAGTTGTCTGTCGTCGCGGATGTATGTACAATCATCCGAACAGATGTAGCCAATGTTTTAAACATGCGACGCGAGCGGGGCGAGGCGCAAGAACTATATTGCAGGTGATTTTTAATTTCTGTATTGATTCTTTGTGGTTTGATAAGAGATTGTTGGAGGGTTCCGGTGTCTCTGGCTGTAGAACATTTTTACAGTAAACATATTTGAAGAAGAGCTTTCGTTGGAATTTTTGACATGACGGATTATAAAATGATTCGCAGATAATTAAAAGCTAAGTACCTATTAAATTCGATACGTTCTGTTTAGGAAGGTCAGGGAAATGTTTAATATTTTAAGAGGTAGAGTAGAGCTAGGAAAGCATACTTCACCCTTTTAGTGGTTGAACATGAACATGCATAGTTCGCACTTTCCACTGTGTAGTGGCAGTTCAATTTGTACAGGTTCAATTACTGATGTGACTCAAATATATGTGTGATCATGTTGCTATGGTATCCCAATATTCTAGATGAAATACTGATCATCATGCTAATTGTCATGATCAAATGTCAAGAAGTCTACAGCAGATACTTTGGCGCTTGCTAAGTAGGTATTGTATAAGCGCAAAAGCCTTATATGTGGATTATATACAAGACATATTTTCAAAAACTAAAACCCGAATACGGTTAGTTAAAAAAATAGCCTATGACACTCATGCGATGAAGACGAATCGATTGATACCTCGCTTGTCAAAATCGGATCAAGTTTTTTTGTTTGGGCACATAGCCCTACCTTTGTTTCGCCGTAGTCGGGTAAAAAATAGCCCTTGACACTCTTACGACACTCTTCCAAATAGGCATCAAATTTCAAGTTATGATAATTACTATGTTGTCTACATAAACCTCCGAGATATTTTACACACCATCGTGTTCAGAGTTCGTGTTCCGCTATCTTATCTCCTATTGGTTTCACGACACTCTTAAACTTTAATTAAAGTTTATTATTTTCCAATGAGATATTCCACCGAGATCCAATGGAAGATCTCACGAGCCGAGCACAGTGGCTTCATCTTAACGTTTGAATACTTCGAATAGCCAATGAAATTTTAGTGCTTTCGTGGCGCATAACTCGATCGAAAAAAGGTGGTAAAAAAGGGGAATATTCTCGAGCGTTTATCTGCCGTCCGCATCGGCTGGATCCGTGGGCAGTTGGAATTAAAACATTGCATTTTAGTGGAGAAACGGATGGTGGAGATGGTATCTCGAGCAGTGAGCTCTTTGGATTTATTGTATGGGACGTGGGCTTGTTTGGTTACCATTTGTGGGACAAAGTGTCACGTTGTCCTGAGAACTGTTCTGGTAGAAACAACGTGATGACAGGAATTTATTTATTAGGTGCATGTTACAAATTACGGAAATTATGTGATAAAGATTACAATATGGTATTCAGAAATTTTCGGACAATGCCATAATCCAACAATACATGCACACAGCATGATATAAAACAGTAGAATTTGATGCATCATGAAATAAACTAATTACAGTATTATTATTAACATATTGAAATTATAAAACATTTAGAATAGATACGTACATACCTACATACATTTACCAGCCAAATTATATCATCGCAGGATGCGCCAGATATTACCAATGGGTTGTTTTTAGTATTATTAAGGAATCGATTTATTAAAACATCTCTCGAGGATCTCACACGGCCGTACTCGATGCTGTATCAACCTTGGCTTTGACTGTAACAGTGATGATTAGCCTCCGTCCACTTGGCTCCCCTAACATTGATCCCCTGGGGGATTCATTTGGATTATTTGTCCACACGGATCCCCTGGACAAGAAAAACCATTGTAAGATACCCTGGGGGATTCATTTGGACTGGGACATATATAAAAGACATAATAAAATCAAAAAAACAGAGGGCTCCCTCTCATGGTCCTAGTTTTTATAAAAATTGTCATTTGCTATCTAAACTTACCAGATTCTTCACGTAGGTATTTACAGCAATTCGTGTCTATTCTAATGTATTTATAATGCATAATGCATGTTTTGTATTATATTAAAAATAAATAAATCTAGTATTAGGCGCATATATAGAGTGGCATCCCGGTCATCTGAACAGTGTTTTACTAGAGTATTTTCTAGAGATCCTTTCCAAGCAATTTCAATACAAAAACAAAGTGGTGTTCCTAATCGCTTTATCCTCGCGTTCCCAGACGTGTGCGCCAGCAGAACTTGCGGGAGCGCGAGGAATGCCTGCGAGGAACCATTTGGGAACAGGTCACATTTGGCGTATGAATCTGATGTGAAACTTGAGCTTTTAGGCAGTAGGGTTTAATACAGTGATTATCACATATCAATTATGAATTCCTTTGAATCTCTCACAAGTTCTTCATTTTGATAAATAAAAGGCCTATTTAGTTATCATAATATCCTTGGTCCCGTATGAAATAAATAATGAACAATAAAATAATAATGCTCAGGATGAATTAAAGTTCAAATATTTGTTAGCTGGGCATAATCCGAAATGATAAGATGTTCCTGCGGGTGGATCAAACAAATCTGAAATACCTACTTATTAAGTAGGTAATACTTGACACTACGTTACGGTACTCATCAAACAATTTTATTGTCCATCTGCAACCACATCAAGATCAATCAAACAAAGAAACACCATCCGTTTGTTCCCATCCGCGCTCGCGGCGCGCACAAAGGCTATGCGCGAGCGCACACTCCTGACTCCCGATGCTGATTTATCAATCAATTGCGCGAGTCGTTAGCGCGCCGCGGGCTGCGCCGGCGCCGGCCCTTTGTGGCACTGCCCGATGTTGGACAAACAAACCATATACAAACGTGTGCCGACGTCGAAAGGTGTACTTGCAGACGCAACTCCAGAAAATCGTGAGAAAAGAAACAACCGCACAGGATTATAAACGGTTTTTGAAGTCTTCTTGATTTTCGGTACTGAAACCAAAAATTTAAGAACAGAAAATTGAATTCTAATCTATAAACTAGACAGGCTATCAAACCAAATTTTACTTGAAAGAAAACTGTAATCTCGTGTGCAGCAGTGGTATTCAGGCAAAACAAGCCTCCTGACAAACCTTTTTCTCCCTGATAAAAGGTCTGAGTTTCACGAGAGAAAAAATAGTAGGCTGATAAAAAGACAGACAGCCTGAATACAACGATACAGGTGTATTATTAACTAACTGATGCCCGCTGCTTCGCACGCGTGGTCATTTTAATATATAGCCTATGACACTCGCAAATTACGTTCCTTTCTATTGGTAAAAGAATTTTCAAAATCGGTTCAGTAGATCCAAAGATTACTTCCTACAACCTCACAAATACTGTGAACAACAGGCTGATGAAGTTTAGGATGAATATGAAATCCGGCTTAACGCTAGTAAACTAATACTCATCCAATTACCATAGAGCAGGGACAATTACCATAGAGCAGGGACAATTACCATAGAGCAGGGACAATTACCATAGAGCAGGGACAATTACCATAGAGCAGGGACAATATTCTATCATGAACCTGTCCGTTGCATACGTACGTACTCGCTTTATTAATCCGAATCGTCGATATTTATTCGTTATACCGATACAGAAATAAATCACAAACATTGATCATTACCGATCATAATTTATAGTAGTCGGGCAGTGCTCGGGCGGAGGTAGGCAGAGATGATAAATCAAATTCGGACTGCGCATACGCAGCGGCGTCTAATGGAGCCCGTGTTTGTTTTAGATGATTGACCATTAGGGGCTTTTTTTGTTTATGACACGGTGGGAAAGATGGCACAAACTTCACCAGACCAGAGTCACCGGATAAAAATAACTGTTTAAGTGAAGATATAATCAGCGATCAAGATTGGTGATTCTTCGCTTTGATAGTAGGGGGCTTGAAATTGGAAGAACGTGGGATTGCCAGAATTGTTTCCTACTGATCTCTAAGTTTCAATATGAAGATGAAACCCGAGTTACTTATTCCGTTGAATGACGAGTCGAGCTTGTTGCTTGCCTGAGGATAAGCGTTACGCCTGCACATAGCAGTTGCAGTACCACTCAGAACTTTGGTTGCAAAATCATTCGCGTCACTGCTTTGCTCTTGTCACCCTGTAACATTGAAGTCTAATTTTTCAGTAATTTCGCTGGAAACATTGCCCTTCAAACCGAAACACACCAATATTTACACATTACTGCTTGGCGGTTGAATATCTGACAAAGGTGTAGTACTCCCTAAGGGGGACTTTTGCGTAAAAAGCCTACAAAAAGTATGATAACAATGTCCTATCCTGAAGAAAATGCGAATATGTATATGACAGTGCAAACATGCGGGACCGTTCCGCAGAAACTCATCTTGAAAACAAAATGAATCTCAAGTCGCTCAACCACTCCAGAGCCAATAGACATTGCAAACAAAACACACCTAGGGTTGCCAGTTGCCAGTAATGAAATCTGAATTAGATTACCAAAGGCTAATGACACGAGGGGGCTAACCAGATTACTGACTCCTCGACCCCTCTGCAGACTGCTTGGTAAAGTGATTAGGAGCAACCCTACGATGATTTGTGATGTATTCGACGCTAAAGTAATGAATTTGTAATGGGGTTGTATTTGTTCTGTTTACCTGGTATGAAAGGGTTGTTTTGAATTGGTCGAGGAGTTATTTTACTTCAGAAGAAACATTTCATAACGAAAACGGAAAGTTTGTCAGAAGCCGAAGAAGACCAAAATATAACTTTATGTGCTCTAAGCAGGGTGTTTAAATTGCATTGTTTGTTTTTTTTTATCTACTCTATATTTTTGACATTAGAATGCGGGTCAATAACTTAATAAAAAAATGCAGAAATCCATTAACATTTAATGTCAAGTCTGTCACATTTCCTTTCTTACTTCGAATTGTCATTTTCCCATTCTTTTCCAATATTCTCCCTGTTGCTTTACAACACATCTCCAAAATAGGGTGGCACAAATTAGATTGTATTCTGCCCAGTTTCCGGACCAATGCCTTCCCTTCCGTACAGTGACATTAGTTTTCATTTGCCGACATTGCATTACTTATTTATTGAGTTAACTTGACTTGAGTGCATTGTGCTTTTGTGTAGCCAGTTTTATTATTCGCGGTACATTTTAATTTAAGTCGAATTAGTTTCAAATTAAAGGGTATAATAGTGCAAAATATTTACTTGTTTTTAGATGTATCGTAAGTCTGCTTCTGTCATCACACTTTATTAGATGTATCGTAAGTCTGCTTCTGTCATCACACTTTATGCTTCTATTGCTAGATCATCATCTATTAGTTATTACATGCACTCCTGTATTGAGAATCTGCTCGAATCACTTTGTTCGCCATTAGCTTTACGCACATTATGACAACTATTTAATTGCTAATCTCCATGTATGAAAAATCACTTATTTTTAATTGTACTATTCACTGGTTTTGTACTATTCCGTCATCCTCTTCAAACTTTTTGCACGAAACCAAATTTAATCCTGATCATAGATCGTAACAAGTTTACGATCCGTCAAAATTTACCCCAGTGCTATTTGTCGCAGAGTCGCAACGACACGCGGCATCCACTAGCCGCATCCGATACGCCCGCTAAACACTTCTTGCGGACTACTGCTCTCCTAGTGCGTGAAATGAGATTTTAGTTGACTTATCGTGGGATCGCTATATCCCCAGGATTTGTCAATGTTATTTCGTTAGAAGCTCTTGACTTTATGGACCTTAATTTTGGATAGGTATTATATATGCTTTGATCTTTTGTAAATTTGAACTATTAACGCACACAGTATTATCTGTAGGTATATTTACTCCGCTAATTATTTGTTTCGACTTCACTATATTTCGGTACCGTTGCAAACGCTGTGATCAGTAATGTGGTTCACTACATTTTCTTTTAGTATAGTGGCGCTAATTAAATTATCCAAATGTCTATCTTGATTCTAACAGCTGCATTTGACATAATAATCGTCAAGATCACGTCATTAAAAATTATCATCACCAATTTGATCCTTCTCGCTTCCTCACGCCATAACTTATTCGTCGCTGTTTCTCATGCGCAACCTTCCACACTTTAATCACAAATTGTCATCAATGCTTCATGTCGACGGGATTTTGTTAAGACTCCGCTAATCCTTGGATTACTCCACTCAATGATTTAACACAGCCAGCTGTCATCGCCACAAACGCTGAAAAAACGAATACAGCTGCATTCGAACTTTAAACGTTCATTTATTGCCAGTCGAAAAAATATAATAATTCAATAACGTTGATTTTGTGGACATCAAATTAATATTCATTAATAACACGACCACGTAATTAATTTAGTTTAATTGCGCCGATAATGCGAGTGCTAGAAAGGGACGCACGTACGCCACTTGGTTGTGTACGCAAGTGGGCGGGGCCTCGCCGCCCTGTAGGCCTAGGGATGTCATATAAAAATTTGTCGATGTATTTTACCGCACCCATAAGTTTGGCGTTTTATCGACTCGCATCGGATGGATGATAAAAGACGAGCCGGTTCCAAGCTGGAATCACAACGGGGAGTATCTTCTATAGCAGAAATTACTTTAATAGAACAAGGTTTAATTACAAGTAGAGTTGAGATTATTTATTTAATAGTAAAGTGAATTTATTAGCGACGGTAAAACCTGATGCGGTCGAGTTGTGAGGCGCCGGCCGACGAATACTGCCGGCTGTTTAACTGATTCTTGTTAATTAAATGCGGATTGAATTATTATTTGTTTATTGCTGCAATTTGCTTAGTCATGATAACATGTACATTTGAACAAATAACATGATCTTTTGACTACTTTAAAGTATTAAGTTAATTATCTTATGAAGATTGTTTATCTCTAGAAATAACGAAACATATTTTGTAAATTATACTTGGAGCCTGTGCTACATTTTAATAAAAATTGTTATAATATTTATTTATAATATTTATTAATACTCAGTCCGTTTAACACTTGGTAAGAAGTCAAACTTATCGATTGACCATCGAAATCTTAAACCAGCACGTTGACAGTTTATAGATACGGTAGAAACATTAATAACGTTTGGTTGAATACCGTTCCAATGTGTATGTAACTTAATACTTACCGATAAATGTCTGGAATGAATTAAAATAAAAACATCGGAACTATGATCAAACTACACAAAAAAAACGGAGTTTGATCACCAACATCTTTTTTTGTTAATCAACAGTTATCTTCACCATTGCATAGCATAACATTTATCAGGTTAACCAGTGTTTAACAACGGTTCAAATATGGCCAAATACTTACAACATAACCTCCTTCTTTTTCTAGTGTTATCATTCCTTGAGTATTATTTAAACTATTAGAACAAAACAACAAGATATTAATAGTACAACTTTAATTACTGCATGTGCATCAGTTGAGAATGGAACAAGATAGTTGTAAATGTTTAATTACTGCATGTGCATCAGTTGAGAATGGAACAAGATAGTTGTAAATGTTTAATTACTGCATGTGCATCAGTTGAGAATGGAACAAGATAGTTGTAAATGTTTAATTACTGCATGTGCATCAGTTGAGAATGGAACAAGATAGTTGTAAATGTTTAATTACTGCATGTGCATCAGTTGAGAATGGAACAAGATAGTTGTAAATGTTTAAGTGCACTATCTCGGGGTTTAAGTTACATTTAAATGTTTTTAAGCAATGTTCATTGTATGTTTGTCATGTAAATAAAATGTAAATGTTTTGTTGCGCTACTTATGCATGGTATGGACGCTGTCTGACGGTTAACGAACCATGAAGTAATTTAACCATAAATATCACTTGGAGGTCTTCAATACAGCATATAATTTAGCTACTTTTCTTCTGAGCTAGATCTTATATAGGCCAGTAAGTAGAGAAATTTGCCTTGCAAAAGGTGTAGTCATGATTTTCACATATGTTGTTAAGGTCTAGACTCTAATGAAAAATCCAAGTTTTCGACCTTGGGGGGTGGGAGCGTTCGCCGCCTTGGGGGGTGGGAGCGTTCGCCGCCTTGGGGGGTGGGAGCGTTCGCCGCCTTGCCGAATTGAAGGGGCAAAAATATTTGTTTTTATTTCTAAATAGTTCTTTAACAGATAAAGAGCTTTATGGCAAAAGTGTCTATGAAATGTATAATGAAGACAATATTTGCAAGACTTTTTGCATTCACAGTTGTTCTGTAAGTCTCATAGGTAAAAAGTTACAAGAAGCGAAAAAACATATTTACTAAAATGGTCCAATGCCGGAACAACGTATCCTCTTAACCGCTGAATGTAGAGACTTTATATTTGGAGACTGTGTTTATAAAGAGCTAATAAAGTACACAAAAAGATGAATAAAAAAACGCGTTTCAAAGTGTTTAAAAGGGGGTCAAAGGGTTAACAAAATACCTCTATTTTGAAGACACTATAGACATTTACACAGTCGAAAATTTGAATCCAAAAAAATGAATGAATGTGAATGCAAAAAATATTGAAAATATTGTCTTCTTTATACTTTTCATAGACTTTTTTGCCATAAAGCTAACTGTCAAAGAACTATTTAGAAAAAAGGTTATTTTAAGATGGCGGCTAACGCTTCCCACCCCTCGAGGTAGTTATTTTTTTCGTAAATACTTCATTACTAAGCAATACAAATCAAAACATCTTCTACACAACCATTTGTAAGGCAAAGCTTCATATTTTCCCCCAATGGCTGGCCTAATAGCCCAAAATAGGTTTTAATAAATATGATTGGATTGATTTTAGCTATTGATGCTAGAACCAGATATTATAATTCAGTGGACAAAAAAAACAGTCTCAAATTTGAATGTCAGATTAGAAATTGTAGAATAAGATAAATAAAACTTACTTTATTTATTTTACATTTTAATAATAATAATAATTATAAATAATGTTATGTAATTAATTAATTATTAGAAAATTATATGATTAATTAATTAGAAATTGTGAGATTTTTAGGTGAGTTATTTCCCTTTACATACCTTTTTATACCTAAATAAGTCTTTGAAGACGCGGCGACCTGTATTAAGTACCTTTTTATATCTAAAGAAGTCTTTGAAGACGCGGCGACCTGTATTAAGTACCTTTTTATATCTAAAGAAGTCTTTGAAGACGCGGCGACCTGTATTAAATACCTTTTTATATCTAAAGAAGTCTTTGAAGACGCGGCGACCTGTATTAAGTACCTTTTTATATCTAAAGAAGTCTTTGAAGACGCGGCGGAATTTAGTTATTTTCTTCTACAACACGTCTTGACTTTGGCAATGGTTTTCAATAATGCAAACTAAGGCGTTTGTTCATCATCGCACTGGTCGGAAGGACGCCGGCGTCCGGCCGCATTACGTCGCCGACGCGTGCGCTCCGCCGCGCTGAGCCGAAGCGCCCGCGCATGTCGCGTCGGTGCGAGTGACGAGCGACCTAAATGAAGCTGCTGTTGCTTTGTTTCACCTCGTGAGTCGTGACATTTCTCTAATAGTTTTTACTGACTATAGTCAGTATAGCCTATAGTCTATAGCCTGTAGTCGGCTATAGCCGCCCTTACAAAACTCCATTAAAAAAGCTTGATATCTGAAATTGAACAAGACAAAAATAAATAATAATAAATTTTTGATAAGTTGAAAAACTAAAATCCCACTACGGTCTGGTAAAAAAATAGCCTAAATTAATACCTCGCTTGTCAACCCTTCCTTTGCTTCGCCGTAGTCAGGTAAAAAATGTTGCCTATGATACTCTGTACCTGAAGACGAATTGATTGATACCTCGCTTGTCATAACCGGGCCAATAAGGGCGACGCTTTGGTGGAAAATCCACATACCCACATACATATATACCTACATATACATAAGTACATACATACATACATACATACATACATACATACATTTCTCGTTACTTGTGGTGTCCAATAAAGAGTTAATCTATCTATCTACATAGACTTTAAGTTTGCTTTGCTGTACTCAGGTAAAAAGTAAAAGAAAATAATAAGAGACACCTCTGCGCGAGAGCTCGGAACCGGCCAGACTAGGGGAAAGTCGCAGTTACTGTCTTCGAATTCCAAACACATACTCTGCGCGAGAGCTAGGAACCGGCCAGACTAGGGGAAAGTCGCAGTTACTGTCTTCGAATTCCAAACACATACTCTGCGCGAGAGCTCGGAACCGGCCAGACTAGGGGAAAGTCGCAGTTACTGTCTTCGAATTCCAAACACATACTCTGCGCGAGAGCTAGGAACCGGCCAGACTAGGGGAAAGTCGCAGTTACTGTCTTCGAATTCCAAACACATACTCTGCGCGAGAGCTCGGAACCGGCCAGACTAGGGGAAAGTCGCAGTTACTGTCTTCGAATTCCAAACACATACTCTGCGCGAGAGCTAGGAACCGGCCAGACTAGGGGAAAGTCGCAGTTACTGTCTTCGAATTCCAAACACATACTCTGCACGAGAGCTCGGAACCGGCCAGACTAGGGGAAAGTCGCAGTTACTGTCTTCGAATTCCAAACACATACTCTGCGCGAGAGCTCGGAACCGGCCAGACTAGGGGAAAGTCGCAGTTACTGTCTTCGAATTCCAAACACATACTCTGCGCGAGAGCTCGGAACCGGCCAGACTAGGGCAAAGTCGCAGTTACTGTCTTCGAATTCCAAACACATACTCTGCGTGAGAGCTCGGAACCGGCCAGACTAGGGGAAAGTCGCAGTTACTGTCTTCGAATTCCAAACACATACTCTGCGCGAGAGCTCGGAACCGGCCAGACTAGGGGAAAGTCGCAGTTACTGTCTTCGAATTCCAAACACATACTTTTGGTCGCTGAATAATCGATAGTTTAGTGTAAGATTCCTTACTTACCCGCTAGATCTTGTATCTTCCGCCACCACCATCTGATATCTTGATCAGTCCGCTTTGTCCTCGCCGACCTTTGTCTCCGTCTCCAGCATCGACTTCCATCGGTTCGCTTCACGCAACACCGAACATCCCTATTACGAGTTTCATGATTGGATGCATTCTACAGCTTGTCTGATGGATCGAGTTACCTGGGTAAGAACATCAGGCGCCTACTTTTTTGGGTTAAATAACTGAGAACAGTTCTTTACCTCCAAAAGTTGACTGAATGAGATTTCTAATAATGAACGTCCTTTATACTAAATACATTATTTTTTGTCGTTTTAACCAATGAAAACATTGACTGTAAATGAATTATACCTACAATACCTATGCACTTCTTATCATCCCTCTGCTTTTTTTGTATTGTTTATGAACTTTTCATTATAAGACAGTAGTGTAGTATAATTTCAACAGATGCGCCCACGCATGCCGCCCAAGCCGAAACCAAAATTGTCACTCTCAATGAGTTACACTATTGAGCTATCTGGATGAACACTGTAACATGAGGTTTATGATTGAGTGAACTTTTGAGTAGGTCTGATATCGTATTACATTAGACTGGTTTCTGAGCATCAAAGCTAAAGACAGCTCTTTCAGAAACTACAGCAAGTTTGCTGAGTTCATGTAAAACCCATCTGCTATTGTATAGAAATGGACAGAATTCTAATAGGCACAATCTGTAGGGTAGGTACAATTTAGTTTTAATCCGGGGCAATGGCTTATTCTTACTAAAGCAGCTGGCAGAAACTGGATGCAGAGAGCTGAAGACCGAGCTCAGTGGCGTGCATTAGGAGAGGCCTACGTCCAGCAGTAGACAAGTATAGGCTGATGATAAATGTCTTACTGCTGAGCAAGAACCTGCCTGTATTTCGTCAACGCATTGTAGATATACCTTATTAGTTTCTAGATAATTAAGCAGGACTCTTTCTTTATTAACCCCCGAGCGCGAAAAGAGAGGGGTGTGATTTTAGGGTGTGTATCTGTGGCATCCTAGCTCTCAAACGAATGAACCGATTATGATGCAGTTTTTTCTGTTTGAATGCTGATGTGATCGATATGTTTCTTAGCTATAATAGGGAGGGGGAGGAGACGGAGTTTTGTTTTTGTTCATATTCACGTCTACTTTTGCATGTCACTTTTCAGTTTTCACAAGTAAATGCCAATGTGGTGGACCGTGTGAATTTAGCCTTAGAAGCCGTGTCCGATTGGGGCTTGGGTTTAGTTTAATGCTACTAAAACGCAGGCGTGTTAGTTCTCTGCTAAAAAGAGTTCTCTTAACCGATGTCCGTCTTTTCGTAGTGTAACAATAACTTTAGGCGACCATCTGGAGCTTTCGGGTGTTAAACTCACATCGAATCTGAATTTTGGGTCTTACATTATGCACAAGAACTGCACAATCTGATTCCCCCATCACCTTTCCATTACCGTACGACTAGACTATCGGCAAAGCGCCACCCTTTTATGGTTGAAATACCTCGCACAAGAACGAAGCGTTACGCTTCTTCATTTATTGTAAGAACTTCTAAGGAGAGGAATGCCCTGCCCTCATCAGTGTTTCCGGTACAATATAACCCCGGTGTGTTCAAGTCAAGAGTGAATAGGTATCTACTAGGCAAGCGTGCTACACCTTCGACCACATCATCGCTTTCCATCAGGTGAGATCGTGGTCAAACGATTGACAAGAACGTGATAAAAAAAAATAAAAAAAAAGCATCTAATCATTTGCCACAACACAACACTTACCTACGTACACCATCATCCCTCATCCACAAGTTCCACAACTCAATTGTACAACATCCAAAGATACCGAAACTGTACTCTTTGATCCACAGCTAATCCTCAAAGCCTCTCCACCCACTCTAATAAGCAGCTGGACAAAAAAAGAACATCATTATTTTCACACAATAAACTATTATTCAACACATCGAGCCCGCTGGAGCGGTTGCGCCCGCGCGCCGCACCGCCTTTTTAGCGCGGCAAAAAGCACATCACTACCCGTTTAGGGAGGGGACAAAGCGCGCCGACTGTTGGAGGAATTGCATTCAATTTTGACTGTTGGGTTGGGATGCAGTGTGAGCGGAAAGCGGTAGCGCTCATAACCATTTCAATTTCTAAATCAAGTAAATACTGTCTACACTAATATACACCGGCTCGGCATCAAAAACCTCAATAACTTCCAAAATATTGGAACTATATAGCTTTATGAAATAAATAGCGAACCGCCCCGGCTTCGCACAGGTGTAATTTAGAAGAAAAAAAAAAAGTTCTCGCACACTCAACCTTCACTCCGCTTGAGGGGACAGCGGCTTACTTCGCTAGCTGCCTTCCCCCTCGCTATGTTCAGGTCTCGTATGCTCGTATTATTATATAAATATTCCGTGAAAAATTATCTAAATGATGGTGAAAACCGCATCAAAATCCGTTGCCTGGTTTAGGATGAGTTAGCGGCCAAACAAACAGAGAGACAGATATATACAGACGTGGAAAGCGACTTTGTTTTATACTATGTATTGAAGAATGTATATATTATAGTCAATTTTATAGTGCTTAAATAAAATTCGTTAAAGTTCAATAATATGAATTTGTTTTCATCTAGCTGATGCCCGCGCCTTTACACGCGTTTGTCATTTCTGTAGGTTAAAAGTACTCTTTGTGCTATTCCAGGATCTAAAATTTTGATTAAAAGGATTGCTCAAATATCTCAAAAGTTATCGCATTTTTTATAACCGACCCACTTTTTTTGCGGCCCAGTTTATTTTGCCAGTTCCTATGAAGTTCTATTTGGAAATATAATCCTTAAATTGCACAATGATTTTGGCAACTGCAAACCGGCCATACCGTATTATTGTTTATGTTCAGGTGTACCACATTAGATAAGGACATATAGTCCTTATCTAATATCTAATGTGACACAAGTAATCGTCAAACGTCCTCGAGCTACATTAATAAAACTGTGTCTACAGAAGAAAATTATCAAATAATGAATGCTTAGTTATAGTGCATAGTTCATACTCTTTACTTAGCACACAGCATGGCTCAGCATCCCAAAGTGTATCTTGGGCTCGGAAAAGAGAACATATTTTCCTCTTCTCAAAAAAATGGCATATTAGCGATTTCACATCCCCGCTTCCACTCGCACCACAAACCCACGGCCCAGTTACCCCAAGACGTGAAATGTAAAAGGCCCGCAGAAACAAAGGGGATCTCAAATCCTTTTGAATCCAAATCCCTTCTTAAATCTCTATTGAGTATTGTTTGCCCTTCGCGATTCATTTTTGGAACCTATTCTTTTCTTCAAATAGGGACGCGTTTACCTACATATAATTTGCCGTTAACCAACGGTTAACTCAAAATGGAAGCAATATTCAACCAAGCAGTATACAACCAAGAAGTGTAGGCATTGCAGCCTGACTGCCTGACAAAACATTGGCAAAGTCTGACGGCAGGTACTACTGCGAATTGCCCCATTGGTCTCGGTAGTTCAAAATTCTGGATGGTACTGCAAATGAATAGAGGGGAACTCTCGTTATTTAAAAGAAATTAAAGAAAGAGCTGGTAAACAACAAATTAAAAGTTGGTGAATTCGGGCCTTAAAATATTTTTACTTGAAATAAAAGGTAATGCAATATAGCATTGTTGCACTATCCCCAGCTCGTATTTCGACGACAGCGATGTAGATAGTCAATGTTAGATGGATGTTTGTTTGTTCGCAGCTGTTTGGAACTTATGATTGTTGTTATTGATATTTTGTTTGTTCTGCTGTTGAATTCTCCCTTGTCGTAAATACTCCAAATTTTCCGAAATCTTGGGTTAGATAACTGTTGATACATTTCATGTTTGCAAGATATTTGTGATATTCTTTAATCTCTGTTCATTTGAAACAATGACGGAACACCTAGCTTAATAAATAGGAATAATGAAAATGTATATGGAATTATTATTTCTGCATTAGTTTAAAATTTAATATAATGCTTAAATTTAAATATAAAAGATACATGTTTCTATGTGTAAAATTACAAATATATGTAATTAAAATTACTTTCCATCGTGCTATATATATATATATATATATAGCACGATGGAAAGTAATTTTACACATAGAAACATGTATCTTTTAATACTCCTCTTTATTAACGACAAAAAACATAAAATAAAACATTTCATGCGAACGCGATCTATCCGCCCCCAGACCACTAATCGCTGTTGTTCTTTTGTCTGTCTGTCTTATTTGTTACACTGACATTGTGTTGACAACTATTGTTAGATCGAGATCGCATCGCCTTTTTGTTGCAAAAGTTTTAAAATTATTTCTAAAAAGGCATATCTTTCAAATATATCGCCACAAAGAGTTTCGTAAAAAGAAATTTTCATAAAATATATTTCAAATCCTTATTACAATTTGCAAATGCCTCCCATCTGACCAACATCCGACGCGACGATGAATTAAAAAGAAGACACCCATTAAAATCACGCTCATACACTAAAATCACGCTCATACACAAAAACGTCGATAAAAATGACGATTCACATTTTAAAATACACCTGATAATGATGGGATACCCTTTATACCGATATCACTAATTTAATAACCTATCCCTAACAGCCGACGACATCTCAGAAATGGACATAAAAATGTCGGGTGTTGTCCGATCAATCTTGCTGCTTACCTGCCCGAGATCGGACGCCGAGATAACCCTTCTTCGATGCGTAATGCCATTAAAACAACGGTGACAATCCGACCAAAAAATAATTTTCAACAGGTCTTTGTACCATGGACTACATAACCGATAGACCTTAAATATAACACGCAGGTAGTCAACTGGGTACTTTAAAAATCGAATTGAGGACCTCTTTCTTTTGGAAGTCGCTTAAACATATTATGACGATGTCTGTAGTATAGCACTACAGCCGTTATTCCGAGCGTAGCGAGTACAGCATTCGCAGCGGATCTTTGTGGTTGTAAAGTTAGGCTCTGTTAACGATTGTGCAGGTACTGCTGTGCGGATAAAACAGCATTAAGTAAGAGCGAGATAAAAGATGTGAAAAACGTAAGCGAGTGAGCGAGGCAGTTATACTGTCTTCACCTTAAACATTGGAACTGCGCCTGAAAAATAGCATTTTGTGCAGCGACTTGCAGACAACTTCCGAGCCACAAAGATCCACTGCGTATTTACTGTACATATCACTCGAATTTCCAACTGGTTACATAATTTTCGTTTACTTCTCGCTTTGCAAATACTTGCTTGGTTATTTATTACTATTGTCGAGTGAAGATGGGTCAAAACAAAAAGAAAAAAGAACAATAATTTATATTGTTCTTTACCAACAGTTGAGCCTTGCTAAATCAACGGATAACTTGACATACATAAAGTTAACAGTGGATTAACAACAATTTAATTTTTAGTTGCCTAACTTACCTTGAAGCAGTGCAGCACGGAAAGTTTGACAGATATTATATCATAGTTTTAATATTCACATTATCTGGCGTCTATTGGCTCTGTCATTCGTGCTTTTCTCCGATAAACTCAGTATTTACGATTGCCGCACTCGCGTCCTAATTTTTCAAAGCTTAAGGTCAGTTTTCGATCGGCGCCGATAGCCGCGATGATCAAACCCCTAAGATGATGATCAGGGATCCCACTGCGTCCGTTTGTTTAACCTCTTTGTTTTTCTGGATTCCTGGCCGTGGGTCCGTTTTAATTAATGCCCGTCACGTATTTTTTTCGATGTAGGTTTTTCGACATAGTTTTTTAAGCTTCGTTTTTGAAATATGTCCGAGGGTCGTTGGCGTGTGATGCGATATCTCGATGCCCTATTGTTTTGTCTTTGATATATTTATGCGTTGTATTCTCGGGAGTGGTGTATTTTTTTCGTTTTTTATTTTTTTTCTTAGCGGTGAGTGCTCAGTGACATCGCGTCATGGATCATCGATTGTACGGAGCGCCGACTGTTGGCAATATTTATACGAGTATGGGTGACTTGGAAAGTAGAAGTGACAGCTGCCTTCGCAATGTTGGATGTTGAATGGCTGTTTTGAATAGTAGGCTGGATGATGCCCTGGTGATGTCACAGGAACTGCTCCTGTGATGCCTCCATAGTAAGGCAGATCTTTTTGTAGAAAAAGCAGAGATAATGTATCGCCATTTTAATCTTAACTTTGTTTCTTATATATTTATCATAGTTAAAACATTTCAGCTTGTGGCTAGTGACATCTAAATGATTTAAGCGTGTACTTGTATAAATCATACAAAAACATTAATCATTAGTTATCCTGTCTTAAATATAAAATATTTTCCATGTAGTCACACAGTAACATAATCAAACCTAAGTATAATTATTCATGTTGTTTTACAAGACTTTAATTCAAATCACCAAGCACATACTTAAACTTAAAATGATTTTTAATATTCAACTTAGCGGAATTTTTATTCGTCAATAATGTAGGTAACAAAACACGTTATTAATACTCTACGAACTCTAGGGTAATCTCAACATTCTTTGCAACTAGGTTTTATATCATTTTTCAGATAAAGATTCTCGTAAAAGTTGATGTAGAGCCGTTTATAGTGGGCCCAGTAGAGATAAACAAGCACCAATTAAATTAACATGTTCATTGCGACATTCCTGAGGCAGGGTAGCCACAGATACCGGGTGGGTAGAGAACTTGTAGTAATCGGTAGTTTAGATAGTGGCTGGTTTATGGGAGTTTGGCCAGATTTTGACCACGGAGCTTCCGGAACTCTTGGTGCTTCACCTGATAGATTATCTCTCGATTTGGAATTGCTACTGTGGTGGTCAGAAATGTCATCTAGATGTTACTTAAATGTAAATCTCTATCTGTGAAGTTCGTAGTATGAGTTGCTTATTATTTACCTGAATATATTTTTAAATACACTTAAATTCTAGAATAACTAGTAACCCAATTTTGATGAAATTTGTACTGGACCACACTGGTGTACCTTTTTAAATATAATTAAATAATAATAAATCTAAATTGGTTCAGAAATCCCGCAGACATAAATGAACATCATCAGCTATCATCTCGGTATTCACTCCCTTCTTACACGCGCACACACACACACACACACACACACACACACACACTTACACACACACTCACACACACACACGCACACACACACATTCACACACACACCCTCCCACGCACACACCAATAATATAATTGATAACCACATTATTTTAGAAGTTAATTCAAAATAAGTGGCTGTAGTAGCTCTGGAATGGCGTAGCGTTTCTACTTGAATTTTCCTCGAAAAGGTTCACGTCATGATTCACTAGCAACTTAACTTAGCCACTATTTCTTGGTCTGGCCACATTTACAACTACGTAACAAATTACAAACAGCTGAAGATAAACTGACACTACTTTCAAGCATATACGAGATAAATAGGAGGTCAATGGAAGTAATAATAAAGAAGATTGAATACGGTTCTGTAACTTCTAAAGCTAAAAAAGTAAGTAATTATTGCGAACTAGCTGTACCTGCTTTGCCTGCCTGGTCATTTCATTTTTTTAATAATAATAATAAAAAAAAAATTTAAAAGTAGCCCATACGTGTTATTCCAGGACCAAAAGTACCTATAAAGTACAATATACTACATTTCTTCAAAATTCGTTCAGCCGTCAAATAGTTTTTAATCGATTGCATCGATCATCGGATTAAGATACCAAGTACCTCAGTTTTTAAGTCAACCCTTAAGCTATCCAACAGTGAAAACTGCATCGCAATAGGTCCAGTTGTTTTTACGTGATGCGTCAACAATTATACAGACAAACAAACAGACAGACACGATTAAAATAAAACTGGATCAGTAGTTTATTTTAAGTAACATAAAGCATTTTTTCTTTAATTGTCTTCTCTGTACAGACTTTTTCGTTCTTATTGATAATTACAGAACCGCATTTATTATCTATACTTATAAGGTCTAACCTTAAAAGTATAGATATTAAATGCGGTTCTGTAATTTCCATTTATTTATATAACTAAGTGTACATAGTTTATAGACTCAGGCGTTACTTTACGGAAATTCGTATTTAAAATGAAAGAAGACAAAATGTGTAACTAATGATAAAAGGAAAAACAAAATGAAATATATAAACAACCCACGCTTTTTTTACAATGACATTAACTTTCTCGTTAATCACTATATTCTTATATTGAAATTTATTTTTACAATGACATTAACTTTCTCGTTAATCACTATATTCTTATATTGAAATTTATTTTTACAATGACATTAAATTTCTCGTTAATCACTATATTCTTATATTGAAATTTATTTTTACAATGACATTAACTTTCTCGTTAATCACTATATTCTTATATTGAAATTTATTTTTACAATGACATTAACTTTCTCGTTAATCACTATATTCTTATATTGAAATTTATTTTTACAATGACATTAACTTTCTCGTTAATCACTATATTCTTATATTGAAATTTATTTTTACAATGACATTAACTTTCTCGTTAATCATTATATTCTTATATTAAAATTTATTTTTACAATGACATTAACTTTCTCGTTAATCACTTTATTTTTATATTGAAATTTATTTTTACAATGACATTAACTTTCTCGTTAATCACTATATTCTTATATTGAAATTTATTTTTACAATGACATTAACTTTCTCGTTAATCACTATATTCTTATATTGAAATTTATTTTTACAATGACATTAACTTTCTCGTAAATCACTATATTCTTATATTGAAATTTATTTTTACAATGACATTAACTTTCTCGTTAATCACTATATTCTTATATTGAAATTTATTTTTACAATGACAGGTTTTTTAGTTTCTTATAAATTGAATCTTTTTTTTTTGTTTGATTTTAGAAATAGAAAGATATCTTGGAAATATATTTGTTTTTTTTATTATTTTTTATTCTGATGATCCTGATCAGGATAATGAGTTTTTTTTTGTATTAATCTGACCATTTAAAGTTGGTAAAAATCGAATTCAAAGATTTCGTTACATACATACAGGTGAAGCTAATAAAACCGTGTTAAAAAACACCCAAAATAGGTTCTACAGCTAATTGTGTGATTGCTTGACTTGTAAGCATCAATTTCACTAAACTATTAATTAAAACACCAAATTTACTACAAACGTAATTAAATCATTCTATCTTTATAGCTACCTCCATAATTCAGATGACAAGAAAGATAACGCTCTTGTCTTCCACATATCAAGTTTCGCAAAATTTATTTCATTTTCTTGTTAAACCAAATGTCATACAAAATTCGCAAGTGTCTCTCACACAAATCACTTTTTTTGTTAATTTCTTAACCTTTTTGTTTTATCTTTGCAGGTAAGTGTGGAAACGTGAGATTTTTTCGCTCCTCTCTGGAGGTAAGATTTTGGTGATGTGAGATAAGGAGAGAGGAGAGTTATGGTTGTATGGAGTTGCTGAAGATGCCTGATAACGAGGTAAGTGATATGTGACATAAAAAATAAGTTATTTTATTGCTGAGGGCGTCTCGTTTGTGTAAGGATGGTACAAGGTGAAGTCAACTGAAAGTTGGTTGAGGGAAAATGTTAATGGATTATTCGTAACTAGCTGCGCCACCGGGTTTGCCCGCACGGTATTTTTTCTGGGATATAAGGATATGGGATATTTGTTATTCCAAAACCAAAAGTACCAATGTACCAAATTTGTACAGGCGAAAATTATTTTTTGGTTGATTGCTCGACTTCTACTCTCCAGTTTAAAATACCAAGTTAACCAGTATTTAGACCCGAATAAAAAAAATGAAAGTTTCTTGTTCAGCGCTTGTTTGAAGTCCTCTAGATGTTCTTGTTCAGTCGCTTGTTTGAAGTCCTCTAGATGTTCTTGTTCAGTCGCTTGTTTGAAGTCTTCTAGATGTTGTTTTAATTGTCTTTGATCTAGAGTTTTTTTTTGCTTACTGCTTTAAATGAAATTCTGTTTTAAACAAACTAAATAGTTCTTAACCTACTTCCAAACGGAGGAGGTTCTGAATTCGATTTTTCTAACCCCACACCTCAGGGATTTCGAAACCGATAGGATGGTTCCATTTAAAAATCAATGAAAATTCCTTGATTCTGATCATGTGTAGAAAATTGGTTTGGAAATGAATCAATGTCGTATTTCCCAATTTACCTGTCTTGGGATGCCTGCTCTACTGCAATTTTATTAATTTTCCTTGCGCCATCCTTGCTTGTTGGACGTCCGGTCGTACGCTGTTACATTTCATATTTCATTACAGCTGAATAGGAGCTATGTCTCGACCGCTCTTCCGAGCGTTCACGAATTGCTTTGAGCAGACGTATGTAGTATTTTAATAGTAATAAAAACTTTCTTATGCCTCTGTGGAATAGAATTTATTTTATTTTAAGTTATTTTGTTTGTTGAAAAATGTGCACTCGAAGAAATGTCATATTTGCGAACATTTTTTTTATATTAGCCGAAAAAAGGTTTGAAGAGAAAAAAAATAGCTCACTTCCGCCAAACTGATTTTATTTATGTAGCTTACATTCTAGCATTTAAACACAATGTCACCTACTGCTATCTGTAGAATGAGACTGGTTCTAAAGGTCTGTTGCCGGAACACTCGAAGAAGGCTTGGCGACTTACATACGATCCATAAAATTTCGTATCTACACATAGATCTAACTAAAAGTGAGAAGATTAGGTACGGGAGTGGACAGCATAAAATAGGTACAAGTCGCAACGCAACGTACACAATTGGGCTTATTGAGTGGCGTTGTGTTGCACGTTGTGCTTATTTCTCATATTATACACTTTATACACGACTGCTCAAAAAAAGGAGTGTAATGTTTTTAGGATTCATGTATGTTTGTATGCGAGTTTATTTATTCCACCATAACTTTAAATTCCTGAACTCATTTAGACGTATGTAGTATCGTTAGAATCCCTACATCCTTCATGCGAGAGACTGAAAGCAGGTTACAAACACGCACATAACACAGGTGCATATAATTTCGATGGTTAGATATCGTAACTAACTACGTGTAGTAAAATCCAAGATTAAAATTTCGTACACACATTAGTCTCTTCTCCAAGAATATGCTTAATTCCCATAACAGCACACCTCCCAAGGGTGTAGGGTTGTAATCCTCCCCCCGGGGGCTCGTAACCCGAGACGTACAGACAGACAATTTGTACACACATTACACTATGTTACTGTTTGATGGGGAAGGGTGTAGAGATGAGATGTTATGAATTTTGGGTACTGGTCGGGGTCAGAATTTGGGATAAACATCACAAAGTTAGTATTAAATATAAAAAATAACGAATAAATACGCTAATATTATAAAGAGAAAAGCTTGCTTTTTGTATGTTTGTTTGTGATAGATAAACTCAAAAAAGACAAAAAAGATTATAAAAATATTTCAACTAGAAAGCTGCATTATCTATTAGCGAGTAACATGAGATGTACTTATTTAAAAAAAAATAGAGTTGTGTACGTAAATTGCAATAATGTAACCCAAAGTATTAAAACACATTTATTAAAACGTAGGTAAAAACATAAATAACATGTGCTTGTGCGTGTGTTACTACATGTGTATAGTACTCATCATTACCCACACAAAAGTCCACGAGGCTGTACTCGTAAGTATATATCTAACTATTATAGTTAAGTCCCAATAACCATTTTTTGTTCAAATTAGTCAATCAAAACACGGGTAGAATCGAAATTTACAAAATATTTTTTATTAAGGAAATATTTAGAGAAACTGCTTCGCACGGGTAGCTAATAATACCCGTGCGAAGCCGGGGCGAGTCGCTAATTGTATAAAATATATATAAAACAAAACAGGGATGCAGACCATATACGGGTTAAAAATTACTGGACCGATTGTGATACGGTTTTCACTGTTGGATAGCTTAGGGTTTGACTTAAAAACTGAGGTACTTGGTATCTCAATCCGATCAGTAGAAGCCGAGCAAACGATAAAAATATTTTTGACGACTGAAGATATTTTGATATTTTTTTGGTATATCGGTATTTTAGGTCCTGGTACTTTTAACTTGGAGAAATGACCCCGCGTGTGAAGCCGTGGGCATCAGCTAGATAACTAGCTGATGCCCACGGCTTCACGGATTCACTTCCTCTTATCCTACGGAGTTGAATTTTTAAGTGTTGGCTCAGTTCCGATGACAATACAATTTTATGGTAAGCATGACCTGAATCGTCATCCTGGATGAGCTCAAAAAGGAACTCTTTAACGGTCAATAGCACAGATACGAAATGTTGTATACGCATTTAATTGTGATAGCCCGTTCTAAGTTTCACCATGACATGGCTAATGCATAAAACTTTTTTAAAATGTTTTTTGATTAACTTAGTAGGCAACATATTGATAACGCAGTTAGCTTATTTTTTACACCACTGCCCAAAAAAGGGAGTGTAATGTTTTAGGATACATGTATGTTTCTTTGTATGTACGTATGTGAGTTTCTTTATTTAAAATGCCTGAACAGATTTAGACGTAGGGGGTATCGTAAGAATCCTTACATCCCCGAGTCACAAAGGCATTCTTTTTTGTTGATAAAATTCAATATGCCGGCAGTAAGTATGGCTCCAAAATTAAACACGTTTTTTTTTCACTAATTTTACTATATGGATATAAAATTGAAGGCCTTGATGAGCACATTCCAACAACATAATAATGTATTAGTATTAATTAGTTTTTGGTAGGGCAAGCGAGTTTTTTTTATCTTTTAAAGCTAAGTTATTTGAATTTGTTGTGCTTTTATTATTAGTATCGGGTCACAGTGATCCATCCGCCTTTAGTTAGCATGGAGTCTGTATTAAAGTCATTACGTGTTATATAATAAGAAAAAGCACAATTTTGCCGACATCTGTGTTTATCCTCGCACAAAATCTCGAACTACCCGACAGGGCCCACTGATCTGGAAAATTGAAACAACCACACAAGTTGGACCATTTTGAACCTTAGGCACTAAGTAATAAAGTTCTTATTTGAATGAAAAGTTATTATAATAGGGTTGGTAGTAACTATTGGCGTCCCAAGCGATTTAAGGATTTGAGGGAATTATTAGGAAACAATTCCGTTGCTTTTGAATTGTGTTCTGTATAGTAAGTAGCTGTCGTGAGTAATTAAGAGAAAATAGTGATTATTATTTATTAAATCAATTCTAACACTAAATAACAAACGAAAATAGGTACATTTTGAAGACTAGTAATTGATAAGTATCTGTTTAGGACGGTATGAACCGTATTCCGTCAAAATTAATTAATTCTGAGGTGCTCTTGAAATAATAATTACTCAATTTTCAAAAATATACGAGTTGCCGCTATCCGCCATCTACAAAACAAAACACACTTACACAGATTGCGTCCAAACAATAAATCAGCACTGAATTATAAAAAACCGTACTTTTTTTGCCACCCTCATCCCTCGAGGGCAGACAAAATCGCAACACGATCGTCATTTGAAAAATAATGATGTCATCAAACACTAATCCAAAAGCTTTCATGTGGATTACAGATCGACAACCCTACATTGATCACCTCTTTTACAAAAAACAATCCAAATTTCAAACTTATCATCTTAGCAATAAGAACCAAAGTACATAAGTTACCGGCAAAAAATAATTGTTTGCAACGTGTTGTACTCTCTATCTACGAAGCCGCAATTGTCTTCTATTAACTCAAACAAAAACGTACCTTAACGTCTAGAGTTAAGTCATATCTGGACTTATCTCATATTCTTGTGTCCTTAGCTGCAAGACACGTTTCATATCAATTTCGACTTTATTTACTACATAATAGACTTCAATATTACTCTCAGTTATCGCGTTTTTCATATTTTTAGATTGTATAAAACATTTTTGGTCAAATTCAACCTTGCTGCGGACTGAATAGGGTCGAAATTTGTGTGTCGTTAACGCTAGGGTTGCGACACACTCGCTCAAAGTACTCGGATGCGCTCTGGTGCGTCATCTCGATACATTAGGCGTGTGATTTATGTAAGGGAATCGGCGGAGTCACAACATGCAGGGTGCGGGCGGTGTGTAACCGGCCTACTGGTGCTCCGTAGGGCTGTACCTGGAAGATTAATTTTTTTTTTTTTTTGCGAGCATATTAATAGTAAATTGCTTATTTTACTGAATATTTATTTATATTATTTATTAAATATGTTTTTTTTTTTAAATTAAATATTATCTAATTTAGAAAACTGAAATAAAATGCATAGTAGCCTTTATGTACACCTAGCCAAAAAGCTTCTGCTAAAAATAGCAACAATATTGGTAGTTCACTCTACGTAACCTAATTGCACTGGCGACAATTTTATTGCAATTATACAATTGCGGCAACATTTGCCAAATAGCTAGCCCGTTTCTGAGAACCTTTCGGTTAGGTACGTTTATAACAGTTAGCTACTGGCCATACTAGTAATTAAAACGTTGTATTACAAATACCTAATCGTTTGAAATCTTTGTGGAAGTAGAGAGGAAATTAATTGCAAACCAAATACTACTGTCCAGCTAATTATAAATACGTAAGTTTTTGTGTGTGTGTGTGTGTGTGTTGATGAAACTTTTCATCATCATCATCCACTCGGATGAAACCGCGGGCGCTCCTTGTTTCATATATGTTTTATCGACTTCCACGAGAATGAGATTCTGAATTCGACTGTATTTTTTGACATTTTATTCAGTGTGATCCCATATTTCAACAAAATAAGAACATTCGTTTTTAAGAACTATTAATAGACATCCCTGTATTCATTTAGCGAAATGGCAAGTCCCGAGGGAATGGGATTATGATCCCATCTCCCGACCAAATTATTAAAGGCGGATGTAGCCTCCGTCACATCCACTTCCTTGTAGATTGTATCTGTGGTCACAGGTGTAGGGACGCTGGACTAATGCGTCTCTTGGGGTCACAGGTGCAGAAAAAGTCGCTCAAATCTAGCTGAATCTATCTATACCTACTTATAATAAAGCAGTAGGTATGTAACAAAAAATCTGTACAAAGAAGATAATTTAAAAAAGTCTAGGGTACTTACAATCTGTCTATTTGATTGTTCACGCTTCTTGTAAAGACTACTGGACCGATAGCGAAGCGGTTGCGGTCACTGTTGAATAGCTTCGGGTCTGGTGTAGGTACTTGGTGTAGGTACTTGGTGTAGGTACTTGGTGTAGGTACTTGGTGTAGGTACTTGGTGTAGGTACTTGGTGTAGGTACTTGGTGTAGGTACTTGGTGTAGGTACTTGGTGTAGGTACTTGGTGTAGGTACTTGGTGTAGGTACTTGGTGTAGGTACTTGGTGTAGGTACTTGGTGTAGGTACTTGGTGTAGGTACTTGGTGTAGGTACTTGGTGTAGGTACTTGGTGTAGGTACTTGGTGTAGGTACTTGGTTTCTCAATCCATTGGACTTCTTGACCAAGTTTGATGATATTGGTACCTACACAATTTTGGTTCTGGAATAACACATAAGACCCCCTTATATCCCCGAAAAATAACCACGCGGGCAAAGCCGCGGCCACAGCTAGTTTATATAATATAACAGTAAGCAACAAAATGTCTGTACAATGAAGATAATTTAAAAAACTAGTTAACCTAATTTCTACAGTACAATTTTTTTTTTCTGTCTTTTTGTACATTTTTTTCTGTCTTTTTGTACATTTTTGCATCACGCACTTACGCTATGTTATCTCGATCTAAGTTTTTTTGAAATTTTGCTCTTATTCAGTAAAGCGAAATATCTTAGAAACTCTTATGAGTATCCGACCCGGAATTTGCTTTGTAAGTTTTTAAGTTGATCTAGATTCTTACCTAGCGATTTTTCAATACACCTAGTACGTCGTTTAAAATCAAAGAAAATAACTAAATTCTGCTCCCGAGCTGCATCACCTCTCCCGCTACAGACCTGATATATATATATATGATTTGGGTATATACAATTACAGGCTAAGATAAGATGGACTTATTTTACACCTACACCTTGGACCAAATTGTGATATTTCCTCGTTTTACTGAGTCACTTTCTTGTAGGTCTTCGTTCCGGGTGGAAATTTGAAGCACTTCCAACTCGATGACAATGCAATCAAAAAAAATGTTGTTTTTTAGGTTATTTTATCTACATTTGCTGTTTTTCTGTTGAATTCACAATTTCAATAACTCTACACAAAACTATTCATTGTATTATATCACAGGAGTCATATTTTTAGCAGAGCCTAACCTTCATTGATTCATGTGTATTGAAGACTGATGTTTATCAACGAGTGCACTGTATATTACAACTCGTAAGTACTCCTTTGTTCTACTCATTATTGTAATGTCTACCAATCCATTAAACATTCCACTTACAGTTACATCCCAGCTATTGATTACACCTGTAACTAATAGTACAATAGCCTGAGCCATCAACCGACAATGTTCATTACCATCGTCAAGCCATCTGTTGGGTCTCATTGTCAATTCACTTCCAACTTGAAACACTAACGACCGATCGTCTAAAAGCTTTGGTCGTTTTAGACCCCGGCAGGGACATAGGGTTAATTCACGGGAGTAATTGCATTGTACGCGGAAAAGGGTTAACTGGAGGGAATCGTGTTTTATGCTTTCTAATTTGTTTTTCGAAGGGTTGTAGATTGGACAGGGAGTTTGATCAGTTTTCGAAAATTAGATGTGCATGAAATTTGCATCATAATTGCTTGAGCCGTCACAGTCAGCCTGTAGTATCCTAATGTTGGTCAAAGGACTTCCAGGCTACACGAGCTTGGGCTCTGGATGATCAGTAATCACTGAAGGTCTAGCTCGTCCCGACATATCCTAAGCCACCTCGCTGTATCAGGACGCCACATGGTGGTTATCTTGTCCCACAGCTCTTGCAGCATACAGCAGACATGACCATGACCACCCCAGGCGCTCATTTCATTCAGGCCCACTTTCATCTTGTGGATGAAAAAGATCGCGAGGCAAAATGTATGGCGAAGTTGGTCGACATCACATCTAGCGACACATGAGTTTGTCCCCTAGTAAATACAAGGTTTTAAGCTACTTTGGCAATTTAAGTATTGGAGAGTAGCTCGATATTTCGGACCTACCTATACCTCAGTGCATCATGTTCAAAATAAAATTATCATTATCATAATTATTGAGATAAGTGTGCCTATTACTTACTATATTTTACATACCTATAAAGAAAAGCTCCGCACTTACATAAATATACAAAATTAGAATTATATCAACTCTTTAGTTTATGAACGAGTATTACTGCATTCATTGCTTACTTAACTTCAATTACTGCAATAAATTCCTATAATAAAATAGTCCCTGTAAGTGGCATTCTCTCGTCTTCTTACTTAGACCATTTTAATAACTTAATAGGCATTTTTTTCTAAAATACCCTCACTTAACGACTGGGAGGGCTGTTAGGCTATTACCTCCTAAGTAACACCTGGTTCGCTGGTCTATTAATACGTAAACACTTTAGATGCGCGCTTAATGCGCTCTTTCCATTAGGAGATGTCATAAATTATAAGCTCCTTTGTAGATATAGACTACTGGTACTTCGGCTACTATAATGGTGACGGTTTAGTGCAATTTTTGTTTTTAATTATGTGTGTGTGTGTCAATTTCAAAGCTTTTTGGTACTACTTTATATCTCCTCGATTCAGGTCTTCATAATGCTCTCCATCATCAGACCCTCACATATGCGGGTAAGAAGAACACCTTCAAAACTGAACATCTGAAGACAAACTAAACATCTGAACATAAACTCAAAGTTTTTAGTTGCAATAGTGCCTGAAATTGCTTCACAAAAAATAATCAGAACTAATCAGGAAAGCTTGGGAAAACGGATGCACCGGTTTTTTTCCTAACAAAGATGAGGAACATATCACCAATTCCAGCTTTCAAATAAAAAGTCGTATAGTGAAATCACAGACAGTCGAATACTTCAAATTTTTACGTGGTTTTGGGAGTTATAAACACCATTAACACTCACTTATAATAAGTTGTAAATATCCGTCCAAAAACTTAGTCGAATTATGAAGACGAAAGCGGCACCACCTAAAATTAGATCAATTGAGGCATCTTCGTCACTAAACCCAGCTGATACTGAAATATTCAAATTCAATTCAAAACAATCGTAACTCACCTCCTAAATAACGCTATGAAACGGCTAAAAAACCCCTAAAATGCTCGCACGATATTAAATTCAAAACGCGGGTGCTATTTTCGTTCCTCCATGAATTTATTTTTTTATGGCAAGCGCGTGGGCAAGTGTCATTTGTTTTCATTATCCTCCATCCACCCCTCAAGAAAAACTTTGTATATCACTGAAGTATGACAATAATTTTGCCGTGTTTCACTCGGAACTATATCTTACACTGATGTACAAGATATTATCATGCGGTCGGAACGGAACTCGAGACGTTAATGTCTGGCCCGATTTGAGATATTGAACTATAATCTTAATCTTTATTTTCAAAAAAGAATTCCGGTATGCGCTGAAGTTAATAGTTTACAATATTTTATTCTACTACATAGAATGTACATGACTTGTTTTCATATGTTAATAGTCGAATAATTTGTAAAATTCGGCGAAATTTTACTTTGTAACGTAAAGAAAAACAGTGGTGTATTTTCTCGAAATAAAAAACACCTGTTATGAAAAGAGCTTCTGGTGCTTCTGTAGAGCACTTAAAGCGTTTAGTCAAGGGTACTCAGGGCCTTTTGTACCCGGACTCGAGTATTAGGGGGTCGGTCCACTTGAGTTTGATTCACTACAAGTAGAGCCCTTTGAAAAAGTATCTTCCTATTTATCGCTCTTCATAGGTACGAGTATGCGCTTTCATTTTAAAATAATATATTTCATCAAGTTTATGTCAGGAAGAAATTAGATCTTATTTTGAACCCCCGAACGAGAAAGGAGGGGTTTTATTTAAAGGTATTGTTTACATATTCTAGAGTCTAGAGACTGAGTGAGTAATGGATATTTACCAATTCTTAATCCTTGCATTATCAAATGTTAGAGCTGGAAATAGGATATTTGTCAGGTTAATCGTTGTTTCGACCACCGTTCAAGTATTTATGAATTCTCATACTCAGACATAACTACGTAGTAGTACCTTTTGATAGAGAAGAGATATTTAAACTTTTTTTTTTAAGAGACTTTTTTGTCTTTACCGACCAGAAGCAACTATTTTTGCAAATATTGCAGAAAAGTGAAAAATAAATAACTACGAACCTTTTTTTTCATATTTTTTTTTGTCATTTACCTTCCTCAAATGTAGATTATTTGTGTGTGGCAAACATGTTAATTATTCTCTATTCCAAACAAGGCATATATTCAAAAACTAAAACCCGACTAAGGTCGGTTAAAAAAACAGCCTATGACACTCTTACGATGAAGGCAAATCGATTAATACCTCGCTTGTCGAACCAAGTTTTTAGTTTCAACACATAACCTTTCCTTTGCATTGCAGTAGTCTGGTAAAAAATTTTTGCTTATGACACTCTAAACCAGAACTTCTGTTATAGAGTGCCATATGCAGAAGACTAATCGATTGACACCTCGCTTGTCAAAATCGAACAGATAGGGGCGAGCGATGCTATGATGGAACATCCATCCAAAGGTTGTGTGGATGAGATAGATTTTAGCGATAAGATCGCCCATTGTACGTATAATATAAGTTTTTTCCTATGTCTGTATCGTTTTATTTTCTTGGTGTCAATAAAGAGTTAATCTATGTATCTACACATCCGTCCACAGGTTGTGAAACGTATTGATTCCTGAAGAGCTCCTTCAGTAGTACGCATCACTAATGACTCGGGTTTGTAAGCTCCTGTTATCTGAACCACAAATGAAAAAACCTCCAGAAGGACCTCAAAATATGGTGACACCGATATCAATTTGCGAAAACGAGTCCCTTTATCGATATCTTTATTGCCTTGACGATTAAAAAAAATCGGATCGGAATCCTAAAGATTTATGACACGAGATTAGATAGGAGAAAATATGGTATGTCTGTTTGTTTGTGGTGTTCTCTGGCTCGGGAGTCGAACCCGCGCCGGCGCCTGCCCCCCGCGGCGCTCTGCCGTGGGGTACTGGGGAAACGATAACATTATAAAGGTGAACACTATCTGATTCACTTACTTATGCAGTAATGGAGGCTTTTTCGGTTGTCAACGGGAGATGTTTTTTGTGGAATATGATTTGTATGTGGAATTTAGAATAGTAACATTTTGAATTATTACTCTACTCGAGACTGGCTCTACTCGAGAGAGAGAGAGAAAGAAAGTCGAATCGCTTGCCTATAGGGCGTTTTTAGTGTCATACGGATTTGCTCACGCACGCGGGTTTGGCCGCACGCATGGAACTTCACGCTGCGGGCTGCGGGGCACACGCAAGTACGGGCTTCAGTTATTTGCGGGTTGCTGGGCGGTACAGTTGTGTTCTTTGATATTATTTGCGGGTTGCTGGGCGGTACAGTTGTGTTCTTTGATATTATTTGCGGGTTGCTGGGCGGTACAGTTGTGTTCTTTGATATTATTTCAATAAACAGCAACTCATTCCAAAATTAGTCAAATGTATTGCTTACATCTACTCTAGTATTATAAAGAGGAAAGATTTGATATTTTGTATGTTTGTTTGTAATCATCATCATTATCAGCCCACATCAGTCCACTGCTGGACAGAGGCCTCTCCCAAAGCATGCCACTGAGCCCAATCTTCGGCGCTTCTTTTCCAACCACCGCCAGCCATCTTGCGTATGTCGAAGCTCCACCTAGCTGGAGGGCGCCCTACACTATGTTTACCGAGTCACGGTCTCCACTCAAGAACACGTCTACCCCAACGGTTATCGGTCCTTCGGCAAATATGACCAGCCCACTGCCACTTCAGCCTGATAATCCTAGAGGCTATGTCGATAACTTTGGTTCTCTGTCGGATCACCTCGTTCTGGATTCGATCTCTCGAAGAAACTCCAAGCATAGCCCTGCTCGCTGCGATTTTGAATTGGTGAACTAGTCGTACCATGAGAGTCCACGTCTCAGCCCCGTAAGTCATAACAGGTAGGACACATTGGTTGAAGACTTTAATTTTCAGGCTTTGGGGAATTGGTGACGAAGAGACTCTACGAAGTTTACGAAATGCTGCCCAGCCCAGCTGTATTCTTCTACAGGCGTCTCTCTCTAAATTTGTTTTTACCCAGATTAAACGTTTGCCCCAAGGTAAACATACTCTTGAACAACTTCAAGAGGAGATCCGTGGACAACAATCGGTTCCGGAAGGACATGTTCATTCAACATAATCTTTGTTTTATCCTTATTCATCCGGAGACCGATACGTTAGGATGAATCAGCCGTTCAGCATCTGATGTAATTCCTGCATCGATTCTGCGATAATGCGATGTCATCCGCAAATCTCAAGGTGAGATGTACCGCCGTGTTCGTAATGGATAAACTCATAAAAATATGAAATGATTTTAAAATTCTGTCACCTAAAGAAAGCTACATTATCAGCAACTAACATGGACTGAATTTTATTTTACAACATATTAGAGATCACTACTATAATAATGTAAACCCTAGGTATCAACAATTTGCCTACAAAAAATGTCGATTTGTTTTTTTTACCGAACTGTTCGGTATTTCAGACCCGTGTTCGATGATTTGTTCGGTTTTTTACCCGAATATGGCGAAGCAATAATGAGTGAAGCAATAGTGAGCAGTTAATGAATTTAATAGTAGATGTATGTATGTATGTATGTATGTATGTATGTATGTATGTATGTATGTATGTATGTATGTATGTATGTATGTATGTATGTATGTATGTATGTATGTATGTATGTATGTGGATGTTCCACCTTAGCTTCGCCCGATTTTGACAAGCGAGGTACCATTCGATTCGTCTTCAGGTACAGAGTGTCATAGGCAATATTTGTTTACCCGACTACTGCTAATCAAGGGAATGGTTATATGTTCAAACTAAAAACTTGGTCCGATTTTGACAAGCGAGATATCAATCGAGTCGTCTTCATCGCAAGAGTGTCATAGGTTATATTTTTCGCAGACCGTTGTTGTTTTTGAACGTTTGTCTTGTTAAATACCTACATTTTAATAAAGTGTTCATTTCCCGAAGAATTTGTATAATTTTAAATGCATCTCATTTCGCTAATATGAATTTCTCAAGCCATTAACTACAATGTTACAAAAAGTATAATTACGCCTACAAGTTTAGTCGGTGAGCTGACATGACAGATGGCACGTCGCGGGTACACGCTAATTCACTTTTAGCAGCCCACGGTTCATCTGTAAGATACTCTTTGAATTGTTTTAATGTCATACAAAGAATATATTGACCGTTAAAACTGTTGGGTTTACGCTCAGTAGGTAGTCCAGTTATTTCGTTAGACGGCCTGACAATATCAAATTCGTTTCAATAAAAAAAGGGACATTTAAAAAAAATACTTGGAACGAAACTAAAAACAAGCAAACAAGCTTTAGTTTTTTTATTTTTAAATAGAAGATGCAAAAAAAAAAAATGAATGCATGATGCGTTTCATTTCTCCTTGAACGGGAAGGCCTCTATTTAGTTTTGTTCGCAGTCGGGTTCTATGTTTTTATTGACCGAGCGAGCGCGAAGCGCTAGCGAGGCTTTTTTCACAGACGTTTTTAGGGCAATTTTTTTTTTTTTTTTTTAATTTGGTAGATAGTAACTTTACGTTTGTCTCATAAATATTTGGTGAAGATCTGATGAGGATATTCGGTGTGATGAGCAGAATACCTCCCCAAAATGCAGTAAATTACTCACTTTTAGGTTACCACCAGTGGAATCAGCCCTTTACCTACTAGTTAGGGATGGTTATTAATGTTAGTTTTACAATAATATTAATAACTAAGAGATAGATAGTTTGCAAAAAGAAGTGCTCCGAGGTCTGCAGCTCTCACAGCCGCTAGTTTTAACTTTTTAGTTCATATTTATAAGAACTAGTAAGAATATTTGCTAACCAACTTTAATTAGTAATAGATCCTAAATGGTAATTCGAAATAAAAAATTATAAGAAAACCTAAAAATGATTTTCAAATATCTATTCAATGATACCCCACTTGACATAGTCCGTCGACTTATTTTCAAATATCTATTCAATGATACCCCACTTGACATAGTCCGTCGACTAATTTTCAAATATCTATTCAATGATACCCCGCTTGACATAGTCCGTCGACTTATTTTCAAATATCTATTCAATGATACCCCGCTTGACATAGTCCGTCGACTTATTTTCAAATATCTATTCAATGATACCCCACTTGACATAGTCCGTCGACTTATTTTCAAATATCTATTCAATGATACCCCGCTTGACATAGTCCGTCAACTTATTTTCAAATATCTATTCAATGATACCCCACTTGACATAGTCCGTCGACTTATTTTCAAATATCTATTCAATGATACCCCGCTTGACATAGTCCGTCGACTTATTTTCAAATATCTATTCAATGATACCCCGCTTGACATAGTCCGTCGACTTATTTTCAAATATCTATTCAATGATACCCCGCTTGACATAGTCCGTCGACTTATTTTCAAATATCTATTCAATGATACCCCACTTGACATAGTCCGTCGACTTATTTTCAAATATCTATTCAATGATACCCCACTTGACATAGTCCGTCCACTTATTTTCAAATATCTATTCTATGATACCCCACTTGACATAGTCCATCGACTTATTTTATTCTTTTTTACAATATTGCGTCTGGCTGGTTGTCGTCATATTGATTTTTGATTAATGTCATGTCTTTAGTAGCACTCGCAAGATTAAGACAAAACGATTGACGTAAGAATCATCAAAATCGGACCACGCTTTTGGTCTATATAGTGCCACAAAGGAACAGACATACATACGATTACATATATATATATATGCTGATAAACACATTATCTGGCCTTTGCGTTGCGCAGTCTGGTAACAAAAGCTTTCACGCATTAGCCATGTCATGGTGAAACTTAGAACGGGCTATCACAATTAAATACATTTACAACATTTCGTGTGCTTTCAACTGTTGAGGAGTTCCCTAGTCAAGACCCAAGCTTGAGTGCAGCAACCATGGCATGTTAAAACTTCAAACCGGCTATCATAATAAAATGCGTATACAAAATGTCGTGTCTGTGCTGTTGACCGTTGAACAGTTCCTTTATCTGGAGCTAATCCTGGATGTCGATTCAGGTCATGCTTACATAAAAATGCCATCGGAACTGAACTAACATGTAAAAATTCAACTCCGTAGGATAAGAGGAAGTGGTTCTAATTCAGTTCTCTAGATTCCACCATAACAAACACACATAAATAGCAAGTTAATTAAGCTTTTAATAAGTCACGTGAATTTGAATGAGGTAGGTAACTATTAAAATGGACTGTTTATATTAATTAAATAATTTTGCATTCAAATTAATCGTTTCTCATAAAATAAAAAATAAATCTTACACAAAATTCGTTATAACATGACAGTAATAATATTTAAACAATGTTATTGTTAAAATATACAAATAGCCTGTTGAAATTCAAGAACAATGATTATGGCCACATTTTATTGAAATTAAATAGTATTTGCATAAATTGATAGTTTTAAATATTATGATTCTTTGGGATTTTATTTTTGATTAAGCTATTGCTGGTTTTTACCGGAATGAAAAAACTTGAGAAACAGTTTTGGGTATTCAATACATAATGAATAAATGATTTGATGACGGGGTTACAACCATACTAACTGCTAGAATTCTCACTTAGTTACGTTAGTACTATTATTCAATACATAATGAATAAATGATTTGATGACGGGGTTACAACCATACTAACTGCTAGAATTCTCACTTAGTTACGTTAGTACTATTATTTCTTCTGTGACTTATGGCTGGTGCCTATATCTTAAAACGAACCGTTTTCGCTTACTGTCCGTCAGCTTTTGTTATAAACGCCATACAAAAAACGTCAAAAAGTAACGAGACGTTGGAAAAACAACTTGTTTCATTTTTATAGAAATGGGGGTAAGTGGGTTTAAAATACTTGTGGTACCAAAATGCTTCCTAAGATTTGCTGCTCATGTTCTATAACTGTAATAACCAATGGAATATGATACAACTCACATAATACATTATTTTGATACAGTGATAGATATTTAAGAGTAACAATTAAACTTGTTTTTCAACTCGCATGACCGGCTCTGTAATATGTGGTAGGCATTCATTACATGTTGCTAACTTTTTTTTCACTAAGTTTATTGTTACACGTGCTGTGATCTGGCGCTTATATAAACTCATCATACTTACTTTTTTTTTTACATGACTGCCCAAAAAAAGGAGTGTTATGTTTTTAGCATTCATGTATGTATGTTTATATGCATGTGAATTTCTTTATTTCACCATAACTTTTAAATGCCTGAACAGATTTAGACGTATGGGCACAGAATAAAGAATAGTACAAGTATATGGGGTATCGTTAGAATCCTTACATCCCCACGAGTATGGCGGCAGTATAGCACCATATTCAAAATAGAAACAAAAAACAATATGGCTGTCAAATTGATAAGCACATTGCAACAGTTTATAATTTATTGGCAAAGTTATTTTTTGGCAGGACAGTCGTGTTTTTTTTTGCTTTTAAGCTAGTTTATTATTTGTATGAAACGATCAGGGACCGCGGAAGTACGTGGGGGTGGTTATAAGTTTGCCATACGTACAAGCGCATTTTTAATATAAAAAAAAAACATGAAAAAAAAAACATGAAAAAAAAAACAATATTTTTACCAAGATTCCATGTTTAGGTTTCCTTTTAAACATTCATAGTAAAGTTTTCTTCGGTTCATACTTTCAAATCTCTAATATTGACTTAATAATGATTACATACGTGTTTAATTAATGTAGAGGCTGTATTATTTAAAGATTAATCTGTGTATAATTACTTCAGTGGGAAGCAGCTACTAACAATAATGTTTATCTAAACATGCGAATCGCTCATTAGTATACGTGTTTATACATTATTCATATTAAAATAATCGTATCTAAATTTAATACTGGCGTTAATTTAGCATATTTGATAATAATGATGACAACAATAACGTCTAAAGTAGTCGCTGTTGGCGATGAATGCGGTAAGGAAGTGTTTAAAATGATAGATAACCGGTGATTTTGACCTGATGAAGTATTTTTAAACCCCGCCTTCGAAAACAAATGGTTTGGCGTGAAATTTGTGTGTTTGTGGGTGTTTGTTTCTCCTTTGCCACCATACTCTGATGCGGTTTTATTTATCTATAGCTTTCAAATCAAATCAAATCAAATTGTTTATGTGCAACGTAGGTATACAAAGATGTTTCACTAATTATAAGCAGAACGCCACATTTTTACCGTAAGGTGTGCAAATATATTTAAATGTACGCATAAAACAAAAACCTCATAATAATAATTTCTAAAATTCTAAATTAGTTACAATGTCATTAATACAATAGAATAAGTAAATAAAAAAAATAGAACAGAAATAAAGTCAAGACGTAGCAATAGCAATATCAAAATGCACATGTTACATGATTTAATATTACAAGTTTTATTTATTACAATGTCTTGTCGTTAATAAATGCATTTATTTAATAATTATTAAGAATGCCTCATCGAATAACAGCTTTTTAATTATTTTTGAAAATCGAATACATTTTGTTTCTTTTAAATTTTCTGGAATTTTATTATAAACTTTGGCTCCCAGGAAAAATGAACTCTTTTTTAACATAGCTGTTTTGCAACTTGTCAAGTTCAGACTATTTTTGTGTCGTTTGCTGTTGACAGTATCATAATTATTAATATTATTTTTAACGAGTAAAGCTGATTCGTAAATATATAAAGAAGGGAGAGTTAAAATTTTAAGCTTTTGGAAATATGGCTTGCAAAAATCCATCTGTTGTAAATTGCACATTGACCTGATGCATTTTTTAGCTTTAAATGCAATCTCTTTATTAGTGGAGTTTGCCCAAAATGTAACTCCGTATCTAAGTGTGGATCCTACATAGGCGTGATAGGCACTTAAAAGTGCAGTTTCATTAGCGACTTTCCTTAACATATAAGTACTCGTATAGTGCGTACGAAAACTGGCTAAGTTTTGTGCATACATGCTCGATATGCTGTTTCTATGAGAGACTTGCATCGATGAGTATACCTAAAAATGTTGTACATTGGATCTCATTAATTTGTTTGCCTAGATAATTAATATTCAGAATGTCCAAATTGGATTTTTTATTTTGAAATATCATAATGATGACATTTCTTGAGGTTGTTATTGTGCAACCAGTCAATTATACATACTAAAGAATCATTAATGTCATTCTCGAATGTACTAGTATTACTGTCCGTAAATATTGCAGTACTATCATCAGCATATAAGACCATAGGATGTTTGATAGCGTTGGGAAGATCGTTTATATAAATCAGAAACAATAAGGGCCCTAATATGCTGCCCTGAGGAACTCCGTAGTTTACTATCCTGCAATCCGATGAATATCTGTTCTGTTTTCGCACGCGACTTCGTCCGTACGGACTTACAGTTTATCGCGAAAAAAACCATCCCATGTTCTTCTGAATATTAAAAACCAATGCAAAAGTATAGCAACAACGCTCTTGATGTTTTTTGACAGACTTGTTATTATTTCGTTTCCATGGCAATCGATCCTTAAAGCGAGTAATCAACATTTTACAGGTTTCCCGTGGAAACTTACCATTTTCCGGGATAAAAGTACCCTATGTTCTATTCCAGGGTATAAGCTATCTCCATTCCAAATTTCATCAAAATCCGTGCATCCGTTAAGCTCCCTAAACAAACAAAGAGACAAAGTTTTACTTTTATATATTGGTGTGGATTTAAATCTTCTGATGTAGCTATAGGCTATAGAGATTCTGATGTAGCTATATGCTATAGGGATTCTGATGTAGCTATAGGCTATAGGGATTCTGATGATGATTAGCTTTAGGCTATAGGGATTCTGATGATGATTAGCTTTAGGCTATAGGGATTCTGATGATGATTAGCTATAAAATGTACGAAAAGTACTAAAAACAAACTTTCGGATACGAGAGCACTAGAAAACTAAAACTTCTTTGTCATACAAAACTTGACAAACTATACAATTAACCTACAAGATTCGTGCTTATGTATCTATAGAAAATTATTCAAATGCAAAGATTCGCAGCCTTCGGCAAACTAGATGATGTCTTCAAGTCAAAAATTCCCCAATGCCTTAAGACCAAGGCTTTCAATTAATGCATCTTGCCTATCCTCACTTACGGTGCAGAGACATGGTCGCTCACAAAAGAGTGCATGCACAAGATAAAAGTAGCTCAAAGGGCGATGGAGCTTGCCATGCTCGGCATTTCGCTTGTGGACCGGATCCCAAATGTCGAGATCAGACGTAGAACAAAAGTCGTGGACGTAGGGAAACGGATCACAAAGCTGAAATGGGAATGGGCAGGGTATTTGGCGAGACGAGAAGATGGCAGATGGACAAGGGCAGTGGCGGAATGGTGGCCCAGAGAAGGACGTAGATTAAGAGGCAGACCACCTACGCGATGGTCAGACGACGTCATCACGGTGGCAGGAAGGCAGTGGATCCGCTTTGCGGAAAGAATGGCGTGCACGTGGGGAGGCCTATACCCAACAGTGGGTTGATGTGGGCTGATATAGATAGATAGATAGAAAGATTCGCATATATCATAGTTACGCATATAATAAAAAAGATACGGTATTTTCAGAAGTCATAGGAAGCTAAAATTTGCCGACAGAACTGCACTTGACAGAAGGCATAATAGGAACACTAACGTAATTCAACTTAATAAATTAAATAAAGAAAATAAACGTCTACAACCACACATTAAATCTAAAGTAACACGGTTTCTAATTGCAAACATCACTAATTCTCTTTCGCTGCAGTTGGCAACACTGGCAAAAAACTTACAGTCGTCCGACTCGGAATATTTATGAACAAGAGTGAAAGCTAGGCTTTTGTTTTATGTTCACTTGCGATTTTTACTAAAGTAAAATTAATTTCTATTGTAATAAAAAGTTGGCAGCAATGTTTGTTCGTTTACATATTTTAGGGTTTCGGACCCAAAAAGTCAAAACAGACAGAACCCTATTGCTGTGGTAACGCTGTCTGCCAGTCAGTCCATCCATCTCAGTTCTGTCACTGGCTTGTTTTAAACGAAGTAATATAGAGACGAAAGGAAAAAGATAGTAATAAAAATCAATATTTCAAGGAGGCTACCAAACCGTCTTATTAATAAAAATAACAATGTAATGTTCGAATAAAAACAGCAATTTGCAGTGATAGTCGTAGGCAATAGTAAACTATATTATGCACCGAGCGAGCGCGAAGCGCGAGCGAAGTGTCTCCGTTTCAGCATTTGCAAAAAAGCTTTCGTATGTCCGGCCGGATGTTAGTCCGGATCTCTGTTCTCCTCTACAGGTCGCATTTCTCAACCGAACTTTACGAAACTTGGTATACAGGTTAAACGAATTTTTAGAATTTGTTAGAATAGCTCTCACTTTTAGGTTTCTACCAGTGGAATCAGCCCACTAGGTAGGGATTGATGGAGCACCTTGATTATTAATGTTAGTTTTACATTACGGTAACTAGATGGCGCTACTGTTTGCAAAAAAGTTTGTGCGCGTGAGGTGTACAGCTCACAGAGCCACTAGTTTGTATTTGATAGTTCACAAACTTTACTACAATAAACTAAAGTGTCTCAAGAATCAAACGTCACACAGCAACTGCCCAAAAGGGGTCACCTACATACAAGTAACATATTTCGATGATGACTGACGTTGATGAAAAGCTTTTATTTAACTTGCAATGTTTGTGTGTTGGTATGTATATGTATGTGTGTTTAGGTCAAATCTTGCAAGCTAAATTTGAACCACTTCCTCTTATCCTACGGAGTTGAATTTTTACATGTTGGTTCAATTCCGATTAAAATCCATTTTTTATGGTAAGCATGACCTGAATCGACATCCAGGATTAGCTCCAGATAAAGGAACTCTTCATCGGTCAACAGCACATACACGAAATGATGTATGCGCATTTAATTGTGATAGCCCGTTCTTAATTTCACCACGACATGGCTACTGCATATTTCTAGTGTTTTTTACAAGTCTTCCATGATATATCATGAAAAAGGTGCACTCCTGTACAACCAAATCTATAGATTTCTCCATTTATTTTTTTATAATAAATAGTCAGGCAAAGCCGGGGGACAGCAGCTATCTCGTTGGACTATAAAATAGAGCTGGCGTGAGAACCGCCAACCGTAACATGTTGTTAAACAATAACGTTGTCGCTAATTAAATAACGAATAATTATTAAAACGCAAATCCGTTAGAGTAGCTGCTATGATCTTTTCGACTTTGTGATACTTGTCTTGACTTTAAACGGTTATTCAGAATATTATTCATTTATTCAGTAGGTACACAATAGAAATAATATTAGTATTATGTTCGGAGGCAATATACAAATACAAAGAGAAAAAAATATAGTATAATATAGTTAAAAATATAGTAAAATTTCTAAAAAGTTTGAATATTCTTGTTTGTGACTTTTACTCCACTAAGACCGTACTCGGATTTTAGTTTTTGAAGTTATATTTTTATTTTAATTATTTTGGGATTATAATACATATATGTGTTTTCGAAATGTGCTAATTAAGCCTTTTCATTTGATACCTAAAGCGGAATCAATTTTTTTTTTGTTATCTTCTTTATGTCCGTCCCCTAGACGGTGCCACATTCAATGTTATGTGACGTCACATAGCCTATAATCAGCGGAAGATGAAGACGCTTCCAACGATACCTCATTTGTCAAATTATGATGAGTAGTTTAGAAGTTATGAGGGAACAGCTGAACATACATACATACCCACCCACATACATACATACATTCATACATATATATATCATTAACCTCCTTTTTGCTTCGCCGTAGTCGATTAAAAACATACAAAAATCTTCAAAAATGTTGCATAAATTAATTCTGGGATTAATATCACTGCCTTTTAATTTTTGACATTGATTTTTCATTTTCATCTCTTATAGTCAGATTGAATCAGCCACTAGAAAGGATTAGTTTTCCAAAATCTACTAGTGCTTCGGGAATATGCCTCTTAGGCATAGACAACTGCATGTTACTCCGTACTCTAAACAGGCTGTTGACGAACGCAGTGAAAGCATTTGATTATCGCCATTTTGGCGCTGATAGCAGTAGTGAGGGTCCACTGAACTAACTACTTGTTGTACTGTACTTGTGTGACTAACGTCACCTAACGTCAGGAGATGTAACAATGTCAATGTTTGGTCCATGGACCCTCGGTGGGGGCATTTTGAATCAGCCCAAACAAAAGTACGACAGAGCAAGTCCATACAGATCAGTGCTCATAAGTAATAAAATATCCAGCACGATGAAAGATACTAAGTACCTAATTAATACCTTCAAACTGGAGTCTTCCATTGCTGGGCTGTCTTCAACACTTTGTCTTGCGGAATAGACAACAACCCACATCACTGAATTCGTGAATTTCATCCCATTATTTTTTGTCGTTAAAAGATATAAAACGTTGAATCAAGTAACCATACTCGATTTAAAACGGGGCTGATTGTTTGCTTGACGTATAAAGTAAGTTTTGTTTCTACCATTAATAAGTAAAGTAAATGATAGAAAATAACTTGTGAAACCAAGCTAAGCGCTTCAAATTATGAAGCTATCCTTCGCAAAGGCGTCACGAAATATTCTTAAAATTTTATATTTTCACGTCACGTGTGACGCGGTCAATAGCTTTATCACATAATATATGAGTTAAAAACGTTATTTAATTTTATTCCAACCGCTGCACGCTTAGCTCTCTCCTCGCATATATTGTCTTTGGACACGCCGACAAAAAATACAAAAAAATAACGCATTCAATGCATTATTCCACGTGTCCCCCCCATTATGGAGGTCACTCGTTTCAAAACGCATCAACTATAAACTTTTAGTTGAATTATACTGCCGGAAGCCCATAACAGGCTGTAGTTAAATATAAATCATCCACTTAACACTTTTTTCATGCGACAATATTATCTAAATATACCAGGAACGCATAAAAAGCTTAGAGGTTTATTTTTGAGTACGGCGATGAGAAAGTACGCGCCGGCTCTTGAGCTATAGTCCTTGTCGCAGCACTGGACGTCGCCAGTCCATCATAATACAGCTGTCTCGCTCGGACGTAGGCAGTGAACGTAGCGCTCTCTTTCTACTAAACCATGCGTGAATAGCTCGGAATAATAACGTTTATTTTTGTAATTCTAACCTTTTTCGAATAGTGACGGGAAACGGTTCCAATATATTTTTTGTGTAGGTCATCATCAACCTCTTTTTACGCTCCCACTGCTGTGACCTCCAGAGAGAGAGAGAGAGAGAGAGAGAGTGTGTGGGCCATCACCAACCATGCTGGCCTAATGCGGGACGGTCCTATGTCCTTAACATTTGAAGTTATAGGGCATGTAGGTTTCCTTTACCGTTTTGGTAGGTTTATTTAGTAAAACATTTACTAAATATAATTACACTTATGTTTTCGCTTTCTGTGAGTGACAAATCACACTAATATACATCAGCTTAGTAGTAACCACTGTCGTAAACAGACAATCAGAGCTTAGTAGTAACCACTGTCGTAAACAGTCAATCAGAGCTTAGTAGTAACCACTGTCGTAAACAGTCAATCAGAGCTTAGTAGTAACCACTGTCGTAAACAGTCAATCAGAGCTTAGTAGTAACCACTGTCGTAAACAGACAATCAGAGCTTAGTAGTAACCACTGTCGTAAACAGTCAATCAGAGCTTAGTAGTAACCACTGTCGTAAACAGTCAATCAGAGCTTAGTAGTAACCACTGTCGTAAACAGTCAATCAGAGCTTAGTAGTAACCACTGTCGTAAACAGACAATCAGAGCTTAGTAGTAACCACTGTCGTAAACAGACAATCAGAGCTTAGTAGTAACCACTGTCGTAAACAGTCAATCAGAGCTTAGTAGTAACCACTGTCGTAAACAGTCAATCAGAGCTTAGTAGTAACCACTGTCGTAAACAGTCAATCAGAGCTTAGTAGTAACCACTGTCGTAAACAGACAATCAGAGCTTAGTAGTAACCACTGTCGTAAACAGACAATCAGAGCTTAGTAGTAACCACTGTCGTAAACAGTCAATCAGAGCTTAGTAGTAACCACTGTCGTAAACAGTCAATCAGAGCTTAGAGTTTTAGCAAGCAGCAAATGTACATTAAAAAACTAATCTAAAAACCACGGTTTTTTATATTATGCACGTTTTGTTTTATTTTTATAATGCATTTTCATCGAGTTGTGAGCTAACCTGAAAGTTTCAGCCGGATAGCTAACCTGAAAGTTTCAGCCGGATAGCTAACCGGAAGTCCTCGAAATTTGAGTAGCAAGATTCCACCCGGAACGACAGACAGACAAACAAGAATGTGACTTAATAAAAACGTGGTAAAAATGAATACTCTCTTATCGAGCGGAAAATTTCGTATGTGCGATATAGAACGCCATACCTATGTTTGTTACTCCTTCACGCTGAAACGGCTGAACGGATTTGGCTGAAATTCGGTAACAGGATAATCCTGGATTAATCCATAGGCTACTTTTTATCATCATCCATCGTCATAATGAACGCGAGGGAAACCGCGGGGCGCAGCTAGTAAAACATAAAACAGTTAAAGTTCACCAACTAGCATAGCGTGACAGGTGAAAGGCGGGTAACGAACAACAAAATAACGTTTATTTTTTCCCACTTAATTTCTGCTTATATTTTTTGTTTCGATAAATGAAAAATGTCATCGGATGCGTCCCGTTTTTTTCTGTTTTTGCCTCCATTGGAATGACACAGAAAAGCTTTTTGGCTGACGCGCGTTATCGCATAAGTTATAGTGAAAAAAAAAAGATTTCGCAAACATTTCGAGTTGACTTTTGTATTCAAATTCTTGTAGCGAACTGCCTCTAAAATATATATATTTTTTTGGTAGCGGTTGTTTTACATTTCAGTGAGTTTCTGTATATTTGTAAAGGAAGCGTGAGACAGATGTCGTCTAAAGACAAAATTAAACTAGACAGATATTGTCTAAGACAAAATAAAACTAAATAGATTATTATTAAGACAATTAAACCAGATAGATGTGTCTAGTACAAAACTAAGCTAGATAGATGTTTTATAAGACAAAATTAAACTATATAATTGCCTAAGACTAACTTCAACTCCACCACTGAGAAGCGATCTTGCCTGTCTGTTAGGTAACATGAGAGACTGCACGATATCCTACCAAGATCAACTATTAAATTTTCTTGTCATCTCTATAGTGTACAAGGAAGGTACATTACAAAAAATATTTAAGATAATAAACACGCTAATTTTCCGTTTTTTTTTTATCCGCCATTTTGAATTTCAAAACATCCACTCAAGTGTGCCTGCCCCCATTATTTAGCATAATGCGCATGAAAAATGGTACGTTATTCTTTATCTACAATGCCGTAATAACGATACAACGCCGCCCTGTATTCAGTAAATATTCAATGCTTCACGGACCAATGCACATTGCACACGAAGGTATGGCTTCGTGGTGTGGCCATAGTGTGAACTTTGAGCGGGACAATAGTATAAGCGGGCGCGGACTTAAATTTGGACCGTAGCTCCCAAACGAGTGGAATGATTTTGATGCGGTTTTTTATGTTTGAAAGCTGATGTGATATTTATGGTGCTTACCTATAATGGGGGGAAGGAGGGGTGTCTGTTAAATGGATGTGTTTGTTAAATTAGTATAAATGTTCTAATCTGCTCTAAAATGTATAGGTACCATGTTTTTTGTCTACAACGAATATTTTTGGCATTATTTTTGAACGGAACACAAACTGATCATCCCGCTTCGTCGTCCGCTTCCGCTAATCGCTCCCGCTTACTCTCCGACCACACGCCACCTATCAAAACGTATTAAACGCACGGACAGACACACTGTTCGGATGAATTATCAAATATTATATTATACCCGAGATAAGCCGGTGTTTCGTTACCTCTATTTAAGAGACGCTCAGTGTATTGTGTATTTTTTTTTTTATACATTGATAGTACAATATTTGTATAACGTTTTTCCTTGGTCGATGCAGACGAACGATGTAAACTACCCAATAAATAATAATATTATAAATGCGAAATAAACTCTGTATCTCGGTCTGCTCAATACTAAACGGCTCAGACGATCTTGATGTTTGACAAGGAAATAATGTGAATCATGAAATAGAACTTATGTAGATCATAATAATTTAAATAGAACTAGCCGTTTGATTTGTAAAAGTGCTGTATTATTTTGCCTATTCGAAATAAAATACTTGGAATTTTAAACTATGCAATAACAAGTACCGAAACTTGTAACGAAAACATCTTGTAAACGTTAAGCTAGTTTTGATAAAAGTTAATCTTTACATATATTGAAGCACTTAACAACAAAGTATCTACAAAGAAGATATATAAAAAAAAATATAACCGTCAAAACAAGAAAATAACATTTTTTTAAATAGTGTCTGGCTGTTTGATTGTTTGTTCGCGCATCATATAAAAACTACTGGACTGATTGCGTTGCGGTTTTCACTGTTAGATATAATAGGTTTTGACCTTAAAAACTGGGGTACTTTGTATCTCAAGCCAAACATTAGAAGCCGAACAATCAATAAAAATATTTTTTAAGACTGGTACTGGTACTTGGACTGTTTTTTAACACTGGTACTGGTACTTGGACTGTTTTTTAACACTGGTACTGGTACTTGGACTGTTTTTTAACACTGGTACTGGTACTTGGACTGTTTTTTAACACTGGTACTGGTACTTGGACTGTTTTTTAACACTGGTACTGGTACTTGGACTGTTTTTTAACACTGGTACTGGTACTTGGACTGTTTTTAAGACTGGTACTGGTACTTGGACTGTTTTTTAACACTGGTACTGGTACTTGGACTGTTTTTTAACACTGGTACTGGTACTTGGACTGTTTTTTAACACTGGTACTGGTACTTGGACTGTTTTTTAACACTGGTACTGGTACTTGGACTGTTTTTTAACACTGGTACTGGTACTTGGACTGTTTTTAAGACTGGTACTGGTACTTGGACTGTTTTTTTTGGCAGACTGGTTTTGAAGAATAATTTTGATCACAAGTGATATATTGGTATTTTATGTCCTGGAATAGCACTTAGTACGTTTAACCTAGAGAAATTACCACTCGTAAGAAGCCGCGGGCACAGCTAGTACAATAGCACTTAGTACGTTTAACCTAGAGAAATTACCACTCGTAAGAAGCCGCGGGCACAGCTAGTACAATAAAATAATGGAAATGGAGAAGTATTGAAAGTTTCTTTACGACTAGCTAGATGATAGGTAGACTGGTTTTAGTAGGGTAAAACGTTTTTTGGAGCACTTACACACACAGCTGCCATACATACATTTCGTGACAATACCTTGCACTCGCCAAAAAAATAACATTTATTTTGATTTATTCAAAATAGTTGATGTGGCCTCTACACAAGTATTAGACTTTACAAATAATATAAAGCCAGCATAGAGACAGCGCCACTGCATCTTCCTAGATCCAGATTTCAATAATCTCAATGTCTAGACAGCCTAATGTATTCCAGTATTTGTAATACAATGACTGAACACTAAATCAGCTCCGCACTTAATCTGGAGGCCTAGGTGTTGAGCTGTTAGATATTATATTTATTTAGGAATATAATCCAGCTTCAGGACCATTTCTTGTGGAGTAAAATGGAATTGTGGGGTCTTGTTGTTGTCTTGTTCATTCATTGTAGACCCGCTTCATGAATGTCTTGTTCATTCATTGTAGACCCGCTTCATGAATGTCTTGTTCATTCATTGTAGACCCGCTTCATGAATGTCTTGTTCATTCATTGTAGACCCGCTTCATGTATGTCTTGTTCATTCATTGTAGACCCGTTTCATGAATTTCAGAAACAGGAAAGTTTTTTTTTATAAATATATATATTATAATGCTATCTGCACCAGATGGCTGGCACCTTAGACACTATGAATGACTATTGTTCAGAAAGTTATCATGGGCAAAAAAAATGTATTTGGCATTTGAAGACAAATTCTTGATAAGATTCAAAACGAAAAAACAGGCTTAGGAAATTCACAAGACTACAATCGTCAGTACAGACGTCACCAGACCTTGTCATTATGTGTAACGAATATGACCCATCAAAACAAATCTAAAGAGCCCAAAATCGATGGGCTGGCACGAGTAGTATCCATTCAAGGTTTCTGTTACCCACCACCTTCTTGTTCCATCAACAGAACTGCTCGATCATCGCCACCATCAACATCCTGCATTAGTCCACTGCAGGACATAAACATTACGTCTCTTATTGCGCGGCACTGAGCCCGATGTTCGGCTTCTGAACAGATCGGTGGTACCACATTATTGTCATTAGAATTTCATAAGTTACAAATTCGATACGGCATTTAGAATGAAAGTAAGTTGTTATATTTACTGACAAAGTCGAGTAGTGTCGAGTGTTCTGGTGGTACGTTCTGGTCAAGCTAATAAAAACGTGTAACGTACCACCAGACGATCGTCAAAGCGACACCCTTTTATGATAGAAATTCGCACAAAAACGAAGTGTTACGCTCCTTCAGTTATTATAAGAGCTGCAAAAGGAATGCTTTGCCCTAGGCTCGTCAGTGTTTCCGGTAAAATATAACCCCGGTGTGTTCAAGTCAAGAGTGAATAGGTATCTACTAGGCAAGCGTGCTACACCTTCGACCGCATCATAGCTTTCTATCAGGTGAGATCGTGGTAAAGAGATTGCCTAATTCGTAGTACAAAAAGTGATAAAAATTACACACAGAAGTCTACCAGCTGATTGGGTTTTATTCTGTTATTAGTTTTGTAGTCGTTTCGGTGAAATTAATGTTAAATTCGAGATAAACAATGCTCGTTCAAAACTAAACATGAAGTCTGAAACCTTGATCTATCTTTTAAACATGTCATGATCATTAACTCCCGAATGAACATCAGTAAACAGATATTACCAGTTTTTATGTTGAACTGTCCATAATGTAATGACACAGTTGACGCGTTCGATTATAACCTACAAGAACTGCTATTTATGACTGTAAATACTGTAACTGTACTCAATTCCGAAGCTCGTCGTTCCAGTATAGAGTAATCTAATCAGGTTCTACCCAGAGCCTCAATTGGAATAACTTCCATTCTGCAAAACATCAAATTACCTCTAACACCTGCTCACCATATTTCCTAGATTATTGAGCACCATAGGATTCACATCAGTAGCCGCCAATATGAATATCACAACAGGTTACAATATGACCAGTATAAATATGTATGTAGATCTGGTGTAATCGAATATACAAGCCGCGCTCTCATTGCATTATTCATTCCGCAAATTGTAATATTATTCGGATTGCATTGAAATTTGTCGCCGCGGGCGCGGCCCGGGATGCGGCGCGGCGGTGTCATGATGTTTAAACTAATCCTCAGTTTTCGGCATTACCACAAGTTTTCTATAGCTATTCAAAGTCAAAGTATTTATTATAAATATTCAAAATAATATCACTTTTACAAGTCAAAACTAAATGAACTCAACATCTCATGAACTAAGAAAGAAAAAATAGGTACATTGTTAAAAATAGATCAATTCAATAAAATTAAGTCAACTAAGTATGCTTTAAGTTTGAAAAGGAAATTTCCCTTTCATGTGCCGACTCAGAGATGAATCTCGCACAGCAAAAATAAATACCCTTCTGACTGTACCGGTGCTTAGGAAATATGTCCGTTATAGAAGAGAGCACAAGAAACTCTACGGGGATGTCATTTTCTCCATTTTTGACAGTTCTTTATATATTTTTTATGGCTTATGTGTCAGAAATTATAATTAATACATATAAATGGCAAATACTAAAAATAAAAGCCCCAATGAGACGTCCCATAATAATCACACCGATAATCCATACCAATATATAAAAGTGAAATGTTGTCTGGTTGTTTGTTTGTTTTTTGTTTGGGGAGCTTCCACTCGATAACGGCTGGAAGGATTTTGATGAAACTTGGACTGGAGATAGCTTATACCCTGGAATAAAACATAGGATACTCTTTATCCCGGAAAATTGAAAGTTTCCACGGGAAAACTGGAAAAACTAGAAAAATGTTAATAACTCACTGTAAGAAACGGTTGCCATGAAAACGAAATAATGCTATACCTACTTTTGTATTGGTTTTTAATATCCTAGAAGAACATAGGATGCTTTTTTCGCGATTAACAGAAGTCCGCGCGGACGGAGTCGCGGGCGGGAAAACTAGGAAATAATAAAAATACAAATAACTAATAAGAAACAAGCCTCGATCAGTCCCCACAAGCACCTCGACCAGTCCCCACAAGCACCACGCGTTCGCGTTATGACTTGGGCTCCATCCGTCAACCCGCCTCAAACATTTAGAGGGAAGGGAGTGACCCGGTTTTAAATTGTTGTGAGCAAGACCATAAAAACTAGTTTCTCTGAACCCATACTTCATCCACTGAGATCCACACAGAGTTGATTGCTAGATATGCTAGGCGCGACTTTCCTCGCTTGTAAGGTAAGTTCCTTCAATCACAACTGAGATCCACACAGAGTTGATTGCTAGATATGCTAGGCGCGACTTTCCTCGCTTGTAAGGTAAGTTCCTTCAATCACAACTGAGATCCACACAGAGTTGATTGCTAGATATGCTAGGCGCGACTTTCCTCGCTTGTAAGGTAAGTTCCTTCAATCACAACTGAGATCCACACAGAGTTGATTGCTAGATATGCTAGGCGCGACTTTCCTCGCTTGTAAGGTAAGTTCCTTCAATCACAACTGAGATCCACACAGAGTTGATTGCTAGATATGCTAGGCGTGACTTTCCTCGCTTGTAAGGTAAGTTCCTTCAATCACAACTGGTATAAAACAAAGTATTAGCACATTCATCACGTATCATTTCAATACGGTACTTTGAGATATTATAATTTGTCAGCAGGCGGCGCCAGGCGCGGCGCATTGTCTTGGACAGCCAGTGCATACTAATTGCATTAATTTGTTTTTTATTGATAATAAACAATGTGAAAGGTTGTCACGCTCGCTTGTATTCGCTTGTATTCGCTTGTATTCGCTTGTATTCGCTTGTATTCGCTTGTATTCGCTTGTATTCGAATTGAATGAACAATTTTTAGTTTATAATAATAATTATTAGAAAATCTATCTTCACTAACGGAATTCTAATAATATTATTTATTATTAACAAAACTCGATTTGATATATCAAATCGAGTTTTGTTTTAAAGCGGCTGTACCATTTGTTATCTATCACTACTTTTCCACTAGGCATAATAGGTATAATATGCCAATTTTAATGGTATCTCGTTCATCAAAATCGGTTTATTACTTTGGTGGCTACGAACTCAATATATCACCTCTATATCTCTATATATATCACCTCTCTCTACTGTCGAACACTCTGAAATCCAATAAATCACTCTGAAATCCAGAGTAGAACGTATAAATTCAGAGTGAACATAAAAAAATAGTATTAGAAAAATTGATGCTATTAAAGACACCAAAATCACTCTGAAATCCAGAGTAGAACGTATAAAAATAGTATTAGAAAAATTGATGCTATTAAAGACACCAAAATCACTCTGAAATCCAGAGTAGAACGTATAAAAATAGTATTAGAAAAATTGATGCTATTAAAGACACCAAAATCACTCTGAAATCCAGAGTAGAACGTATAAAAATAGTATTAGAAAAATTGATGCTATTAAAGACACCAAAATCACTCTGAAATCCAGAGTAGAACGTATAAAAATAGTATTAGAAAAATTGATGCTATTAAAGACACCAAAATTAGTTACGCACACAGTAATACAAGACATAGTAAAACTGGGAGTAGGTACATTCGGTCACCTTTCATAAATTAACTAATCTAATCAATGACTCCACGAACTCTTCCGAGCTATCTTCAATTAGATAAGTACCTACATACGTACCCATTAAAAGTCATCAAGTGGTTGTTACAGCGAGGTGACGTTTATAGCACTCATTAGTAATTAGTCAATTATCTAGAATAGGCCATAATACTTAACGTCAATAAGTAATTTTTATTTTTTAAAGCATTGTTTCTTTTCCATGATTAAGATAAGATTCCTATTTCCTTCTACTGAAGAGTTTACTTTTCGCCCTAGGCCTAGAAGAGATTCCTTTTAAACTTGAAACTATCAAAAAGATGGTCATGTAACACTTAACAAAGATGGTCATGTAACACTGAACAAAGATGGTCATGTAACACTGAACAAAATACAAAACTTTTGTTTTATTTGATTCTCATCACAAAATGTCCTGCGAGTGCAGAATGGATACGTCAATAACTGAAGAGAACCTACATACAAACTCAAAACTCAATTTTATTGTAAACTAGCTGTACCCGCGGCTTCGCACGCGTGGTCATTTCTCTAGGTTAAAAGTACTAGTATGTGCTATTCCAGGACCTAATATAACAATATACCAACAGTTGATCAGAATTCCTTCAGCTGTCAAAACGTTTTTATCGTTTGGTCGGCTTCTACTCTTCAGATTAAGATACCAAGTACACCAGTTTTTTATTCAAACCCTAAGCTAACAAACAATTTTTTACGTGATGCGAGCTTGCTTGTTTGTTTAGGGAGCTTTCACGCGATAACGGCTGGACAGATTTTGATGAAATTTGGAACCGAGATAGCTTATACCCTGGAATAAAACATAAGATACTTTTTATCCCGCAAAGTTATAAGATTCTACGGGAAAACTGAAAAATGTTGATTACTCGCTGTAAGGTATGGTTACCATGGAAACGAAATAACAAGTAGGTATGTCAAAAAACATCAAGAGCATTTGTGCTATACGTACTATTGCATTGGTTTTTTATATTCTACAAGAACATAGGATGCTATTTTTCGCGATAAACAGGAGTCTGCGCGGGCGAAGTCGCGGGCGGGAAAGCTAGTCATTATATTAATTTTCTAAAGGAAAAATTTTGATCACGGACGGGGTTTGAACCCGCATCATTCCGTGCCTTTGCGCGGCTCATGCCTTTACCCAATTCGGCCACCGTGACCGGTTCTCGCCTATAATATGTTAAACAATAATATAATTATAATTTATTATAGTATAATTGTAATGTTTAATGATTTTAGTTATTTGATAAGCGTAATTCTTTCAGCCTAAAAAAAATGGTTTTCCGAGACTGTGATTAAACTATAATATAGCATCACGACAAATCGTATGTAGAAATCCCACAAAACCTCGAAACCGGTACAACGATAACCATTAATTTATTAGAGTAATCATTATGAACGGTGCATTATTATTGAAGACCCTGGGCGGGACAACACGGGATCGAATTGAGTACAACACGCGTTGTGGGCTAATGAGGAGCTGAAAGGGGGCGGGCGCGGGGCGGTAGGGCGAAGTCAAAACAAATAATAAACTGCATTTCGATCTACATAGTTTTAAATATTGTTTTGAGTCTGTCGGTTTTAGGCCTAAATACTATTTTCATTTTGACCATTGATTTATTAACTTAAGTACATAATATTACATGTTTACTTATTGATGATAATTATAATGCCAAACTGAATGAATGATGTGCCTCTATCAATTATTTTACACTGGCTTCCCCGCCCGCGACTTCGTCCGCGCGGACTACGGGCTATCGCGAAAAAAAGCATCCTATGTTCTTCTAGGATATAAAAAAACCAATGCAAAAGTAGGTATAGCACCAATGCTCTTGATGTTTTTTGACAGACTTGTTATTTCGTTTCCATGGCAACCGTTCCTTACAGCGAGTAATGAACTTTATTCCGTTTTCCCGTGGAAGCTTATAATTATTCGGGATAAAAAGTATACTTTGTAGTATATTTTATATAAGTATATTTTATATTCCAGGGTATAAGCTATCTCCATTCCAAATTTCATCAACATCCGTCCAGTCGTTATCGCGTGAAAGCTCCCCAAACAAACAAACAAACAAACAGACAACATTTCACTTTTATATATTGGTATGGATATTTTTTTCTTGTGCTGGGCTCCATTCAAAAGTTTTCTGGAAGTAACTAATCTTTTGCCGAGATTGATTTTTACTGCCTTAATTTCAATTTTTCGAATATGGTAGATAGAATTTTCCGAATATGGTAGATAGAATTTTACGAATATGGTAGATAGAATTTTACGAATATGGTAGATAGAATTTTCGAGTGATATTTTCTTATTTCTCGTACATAATTTTGTTACTTCGTAAATATTCTTGACACGTTCTTTGCATTTGTCAGTAACATTATATAATCCGACTTCTATATGTTATCTGTGTTATTAGGTATTTACTTTACCTACTTACCTATATTTTTGACAACAATTTAGCATATTAATTATTTATTTGTCATTTAAAATAGGTACGTAAAAAGTAGCAATAGCTTCTAAGTGATTAAAAAATATCAATACAAACATTGAATGTTATTGAGTTTTTCAAACTTACCAATTTGAACCTTTTCCTCATACTGTTGTCCTTTATTTAAGGCGACCACATCACTCCAATCTGCACTTACCGAGGAACAAACTAAAACAAACGAACCGTAGGCGGGCGGGCGCGCCGTTGCACCAACTACACGTACTTTATGCGACATTTATTGCAAGGATTAATTTAATTCCTGTACCGATTTGGCCTTAAGTACGTTGGCCTTAAGTGCTCTGACGATTGTCTAGAGATGTTTAAGGAATTCGCGACGATAAAAGTTTAAGGCGAACTGAATGCCACGCGGAAACCGCGTTGGCCCGAGTGTTGTGAGCGAAAAAGACAGATATTTCGTCTTTTAGTATAAACAATAAACATATTAATGTTTTGTACATTTTGGAACATTGACTTCCTTTTTCTTGATCTATTTGGAGTATTCTCTAAGCTACTATTAGTGGCTCCTGATACACAGCTTTTATTATTTTTTGTGCCTATGGATTCATAATAACAGTACTGTGTCATGTTATTATGTCAGTAAATATTTTGTACATTATTTCGGTATAATCTTTTGAATGTAGTGACTAAAAGTTTATTAAAATATAAAAGACAAAAAGAAAATAATATTTATAAAACGTTATTCATAGTCTCGTACATTTTTTTTTTTGGTGTAGGATGTTCTATCTTTGCCACATTAACCCTACGTGTCCCAAGTCCGGAATCCACGGACAAACGGCACTTTCAGACCTCACGTGATTCTTGGTATTAAAATAAGTTAGATATATATTGTGTCCCAATATTTCTGTCGAATTTTTATGTCCCAAAGATTTACGAATGTTTGCTACGCATTTGAAAACAAATTACATAGGTAACTCGCAAGATTTCAATGGATCTTTCAACATTCTGATCTTCAAATGATTACGTTCACGATTCTCAACAGCCCACTATTATACCGATAATCCAAGTCGAGAACACCAAAGAAACGATCACTGGCATCCCACGGATAAACTATTAGGCAGTAAAATAAAGGTTCAAGTAAAATATCTGAAGCTACAAGTTAAATATCGAGTTGAAACCGAACACCTCGTAGGCAGGACGCCCGCTATCTTGGACAATGGACGTTTACGAGCGAGGACCAAATATATGAGGACACAAATATATCGAGCTGCACTTATCGATTGATTGTAAAGTGATATTGTTTCGTATATTACAAGTATAATTTCTTTTAGAATAAAATTGATTGTTATGTTATTCTCTGAGTTAAAAGTAATTTTAGATCTTAAGGGCCTAATAAATATGAAAGGCCTAAGGAAATGCTATTTAGATTTTGTGTTATGGGTCATTGCCTCGTAATGGTTAAGAATAATATTTTAAAGCCAAAAAAAATAATATATGAAGATATCACTTTTTATACAAAACGGCAGAACAAAAAGAATAAAAAAATACATATGGTGAGAAGTCTTGTAATTTGTAGGTATATACTCAATTAAATATTGTTTACGATGGAAGAAATAAATAAATATACCTTCCCATAATCGATAATTTCTTAGAAATTAAAATTAAATTAGTTCATTAGTTTCTTTCATGGTCTACCATTACATATTCAGAAGTAATACATTATCTATAACTAGTTTGATCTGAGTGGCAAATAATAATTTTAAGTAGGTATAAGTATTATTTTTTTGTTTAGTTTGCCATTAAACGGTTCCATCCTATAAAAATATTATAACGTAAAGCTACATATTTTTTATTTTGTTCATTTTAAATATGGATTTCCGCAAAGTAATGCCTGATGCTATCAACTATTATAACGTAAGTAACCCTCAGATTATTCAGTGAATGGTTTTGTGACATTGGTTAGGAAAGATTAAGAATAAATCAAAACTTTCCCTGTTTTTTTTTCTAACTTATGCAAGAGTGTACTTAGGCCTACCGAAACCGTTTTTACCGACATTCCCGTATGCATAGGCCTATTTTTTTCAAGATTAATATGATTTTATTAATTAATTTCCGTCGATACCAATGTAATGTGTTGCTTTTGAGTTTTGGCAGGCTTCTAAATATACAAATCAAAGCAGTAAATATCAGATTTCAAATTATTTATTAACTACAGAATATACGACTACTTTATAAGATTTCAGTCAAATAAATACACGGTGATTTTTTAAATTAAATATATCACTAAATTGTACAACGATTAAGCTATTTACAGTTTATATCACAAAAAATATAATATATATCGAAGTGTCCCTATATATTAGTAGTATCACTTCTACTTACAGTCTGTCTGATCCGAATGGAAATCGAAGAGTCACTAGACTACGTTCATCTGACACAGTTCCTATTGGATTCAAACACCGTGAAATGCGTCGCCTAAAACTACCGAAAACGACTCGAGGATTACATTTAACGAAACCACTTGAAGCAGCTCATTCACTTGTCACGTCACGCATTGTTCAACATTCACAGCTTCTCAAAGGCGCGGGAGTTGGTGAGCATCTCCCTGGTGAGCCGCCACACCTGCTTGGCGGCGTTCTCGAGCGCCGTTGGCGACTTGCCCTTGAACAGGTCCACGTGTGGCAGGAAGTAGTGCGGGCAGCGCCGGCACTGCAGCGACGATATCAGCTGCAGGAAGATGCCGTTGATGCGGTCCCCGATGGCGCCCTCGTCCCACTCGTGCTCCCGCGGATGCTTCTCGCATTCGTAAAGCAGAAGCGTTTTCATGTGGTAGCATGTGACCGGGTTCCCCGGCAAGTCCAAATGTCGGTCTCTGATCGTCTTCAGTATGCTCAAGCATTTCCGTCGGCAACCTCCTTGTAGGAGACGGTTTTCGGCCTCGAAGAAGCTCAGCACCCACGCGTCGCCCTCCATAGCGGAGTTCTTGCCTTGCAACGCGAGGCATTCCTTCGACAGCAGGTCGAACCCTTCAGTTTTAACCTCCGCCACTATGTTGGGGTGCGGCCACGGAATGGCCGGGAGCGGCCAGTGCGCGGCCGACCGCGGCCACAGACCGGCACACTTGAAAGCGGGAGTTATCTGGACGATGTATCTCTCGCGAATCCGCAGCTTCACCTCCGTCGTTTCGGCGATCATCTTTACGCAATCTCTGTAGGAACACTTGTCGCAGGCTTGCGCCACTAGGGTCTGGAATCTGGAGCGGATCTTCCTCGCGGAGAGGTAGCCCGAGGCCGTGATGAACTCCACCCACAGGGACATGGAGCGCTTCCTGCCGTCGCTCAGCTTGAGCACGGCACATCCCGGCAACGATCCGTCGTCCACAAAATTGAGGACCCCCATCTGATTCAAATAGATCACAATCTCGAACTCGTGAGGCGACACTACCTCCAGCCCGTCGAAGCGTCCGTTGTAATCCGTGAGCGAGGATATGAACCTCGGCTCCTGCAGCTCCACCTCCTTGAGCACATCCTGCACGATCCGGCAGACCTCGTGGATGGTCTTGGCGATCTGCGCCTTGCGGTTGGCGACCCGCTCGTTGTAGTACTTATTCATCTGGTAGACGAGCTTGGATTGCGCCGCCATCATCTCCGGAGGCACGAGCATGGTCACTCGGGCATGATTCGGAGCGCGGAGTACGCACGCGCCCGGCACGCGTCTGAGCCCGACTGAGCGATGTCCGCGCGGTACAAGCCACGGGTGGGGCACGCCCATGGGGGGATGCGCTTCGCTGAATAAGCTCTACATTTTCTCTCTCCTTCTGGCCTCAATAACCCGCACACACCCTAAAACGAGACGGGTATACTTAACATCCGCTTGCTCCGTCCTATTGATTTTGTGTAAGCTCCTCCTCGATCCCGTAGGTATCCGCGCGAGGTGTCCGTAATTACATGATTGCGTCGGCTCGCTGCTCGTTAATTCGGTAGCCCGTAACAAGTTAAGCTCCATTAATGATTTTTAGGCAGTCTAGTTATCTCGTCTTTAATTGGGTGATAGTGATAGATTTTTTATATATATGTAATATTGTCATGCGTGTTAATAGGTATGAGTTATAATTAGTTCGTTTAATTGTTGTTGGCACGTAATTGCTTTTGCAATGTTGGTAAGAGGAGTATTGATTGACTTAATTTTGTACTACCTGTGCCCTCAGCTTTGCCCGCGGCCTCATTTCTCTGAGTTAAAAGTACCCTATGTGTTATTCCAGGAACTAAAATACTAATATACTAAATAAGTTTGTTTGTTTGTCGCATAACGTATGAGGTAGTGCTGGCCTCTCTGATGTCAGAGGTTGTCAGGCCGCCCGGGGGTCTCTGACATGACTTAACGACTGCTATTAATCAATAAAGCCGGATGCGGCAGCTTAACGTGCTCTCCGAAGCACGAAGCGATGGAAAACCGCACAGAACTTAGAAAAGTCAGTGGTGCGGGGACTAGGACCGAACCCAGTATCGTTGGATTCTAAGTTGCACTATTGAACCGTTAGGCTACCAATTAAGGATAAAATACCTGTAGCCGTTAAAAATACTTTTAACGATTTATCGGCTTCATCTCATCTGATTGAGATATGAATGATGCACTCACTACACCAGTAAAGACCTAAGCTATCCAACAGTGAAAACCGCATTTTTATCGGGTTAGTAGTTTTTACGTGATGCGCGAAAAAGCATCCAGACAGACAAACACGATTTTTATAAACGAATTCTTGTTCAGTAGATCATTTTAAGTTCTCGAGACCATATTTTTTAATTAGATTTTTCGTACCTATTATAAATAGGTAGGTAAAAAATAACCTATACTTATCCATCTATTTATCTATGGGTATATAAAGCAGTAGGTAAGTTACAAAAAGTCTGCACAATGAAGATGATTTAAAAAAACATCTACGGACTTAAAAAAAACCTCCTGATCAAAAATACCTATACCATTTTTGAAATTGTGTTGTCTGTTGGTTTGTTTGCGCATCACGAAAAAAACTACTGGACCGATTGCGATGCGGTTTTCACTGTTGGATAATTTAGGTTTTGATTTAAAAACTGGTGTACTGGTGTAGTGTCTAAATCCGATGAGTATAAGCCGAGAAAACGATAAAAAACTATTTGACGGCTGAACGAAATTTGGTATATTGTACTTTCTACTTTTTTACTTTTGGTCCTGAACTAACATAGAATACTTTTAAACCAGAGAAATAAACATGCGGGCAAAGCCGCGGGCACACCTAGTTATCATTATAATAAAGCAGTAAATTACAAAAAGTCTGTACAAAGAAGATAATTCATATCTCAATCCGAAGAGTAAAAGCCAAGCATATAACGTAGCTCGAAGTTATGATGCTACCCCAAGTTAACGTAGATCATCTAATGGTATACGGAATTCATGTGAATCAACAATTGTATAATAGCCGCCTTTCGTAGATTTTAGCCATGCACTTCAAATTGTGTTCTCTTTTCTCTTTCCATACTCTTGTACCACCCTTCTCATCTCGTGCCGTGAGAACCAGAAGAGGCAATACAAGAAGTTGCCAGTATTTTCCTGTGTATCAATAATTACTGTGATCACTAAGACGCCTGCAAAGCGCTGTGGTGATAAAGGAAAATCTCCCTTTATGTGGCGAGCAACCGCTAGTTGTCGTTCTGTGTACCGTGGAGGCTTACCGGCTGATATTGACGCGGATTCTGTTCTAGTTAGTTCATGGTTTAAGCGGACTTCGAGTCGTTCAGAAAAATCTACATCCAAGTATCTACAGGAGCGTTCTAGTATTACGTAACGCAATTTTTGGAGATTTTTGACGTTGGGTTATCTTACGCTGACTGATTGCAGAAACAAGTGAAAACTACTTAAGTCCTTTTTGCGGGAACATTTTGAGCGCGTTTAAGGAGTATCTACCTCTTTCTTATATTGCCTCAGTCACACCAACTATCAACTTTGCGGTACTAGGTGTGAATATTCCAAGTTTGGGCATCCAAGACCGTTCTATTTCAGTCCTCGCTCGATTGATGGCACGACAGCACGTGATGGATGGCGCGCCGCGTCTTGATTTACGTCCCGCTAACTCCTCGGGATTCAGGGAGTCCTGGCACTCCCGGGGAAATGAACTAAATATAGGCGAATTTATTGGATAGGTGTGTGTAACCAAAATAAAGCCGGAGTTCGGAGAAAAGGTAGGTTATAAGTAAGTATTGAATAGTCGTAGTTGTAGGAAAGAAGCTTTAAACCCAATGAAGTATTTTGATAAATACCTCCTATAACTTACTTCTTTAAAAAACTGTTTATTTAGAAACAGCAAGAATTTTATTTTGTAGAGTCAACCCTACTACATAGATATCTAAGATTCGACTAAACTGTACATAATTGAAGATAAATTTGATAATATTATTCTTTACTTAATATTTAGCTTCACAATAAATCTACCAAAACTCCCGAAAGCTTCGAAACTCCAGCCATTTTTCTCGTTGTTTATTATTTAAACCGTCGGCTGCGCGCGCACGCGATCTCGCTAAGATCCAAGATGGCGGTCGGTGGGACCGCCCACTTCCGCCGGAAATCCGGTCCACGCCTGCACAATGAGGTTTTATTACCCCAACTTACATACCCCTTGAGACTATTCTTTATGATTTCTATGGTTTTGCCAACATACCTTAAGTGTTAGAAGGAAACACTTGTTGTAGTTATTTAAGTGTAGTCCAAGAAAAACACTTATTTTTGTGCTTGTTTGTTTGTTTGTTGTGTTAGTGTTGTACTGTTAGTTAATAAGTGGTTTGAGATGTTTAGTAAATCTAAAAATAATTTCGTATCTATTCATTATTTGCATTTCACAATGTAGATTAATTAAGATTAATCTACATTGCGAAATGCAAATAATACATGAATGGTGCTGGTTATTAATGTACCTAATCATTCTTTCGAGTGTTTTATTCAGAATCTATTGAGAGGTCATTAAACTTAATGACATGTGACAATACAACAATATAATACAACAACACTTTATTGCACACCAAGAAGAAGGTAATATACCTATACAGGATAAACTCATGAAATGAAAGGTACAATGAGTAGCCTTATTGCTATATAGAAATCTCTTCCAGGCAACCTTTGGACGGAAAGGATTACTTAGATATTAAAGTCATCGGTCGGTGGTGTGTAGTAAATAAAATAAAATACAAAACATTAATAAACTAGAAATTATACCTACTAAAAAATACATACCTACACACAAGAAATATACTACTTACACATAAATAAACATACATATATATACAAGTTCAATAATAATAAACATATACCTAATATAATACCAGCTACACTACACACACAATAAGTTCTAATCAACAAGGCACGTCTTCAGTTAAGTACAAGTTTTTAACCAACAGCTTGAAAGTTGTCAGAGACTGTGCTCGTCTTATTGGAAGTGGAAGGGCATTCCAAAGACGTACAGCTTGCACTGTGAAATAACCATCGTAAAAAATACTACGGTGCACAGGTGCGGTACGGTGACATTAGCGGTGCACAGGTGCGGTGCGGTGACATTAGCGGTGCACAGGTGCGGTGCGGTGACATTAGCGCCCAAGACAAAAAATATTTTAATTACGGTCTGTGTAGAACTTCCTCATCGTAATTTGTAACTTTTGTAATAACACAGGCAAAACCACAAGCTGAGCCTGAATATTTATTTTATTTCGTGCCAGTTTCAATACTTATGCCCTGACATCATAGACAACTGCATTATTACTCTCGTACTCCAGTCAGGATTTTGACGAACGTCGCAATGAGAGCATTTGATTTTCGCCATTTTGGCGCTGATAACAGTAGTTTGGCAGTAGTGAGCGTCCACGGAACGTATTTGTGCTATTATATACCGAATAAAAAGTTTATTCTGTGACTAGTCAGAAGATGAAACAATGTCAATTTTAGTTCCATGGACTCTCAAAGGACGGCAAAGCTAATCCATAGATATAGAGATCAGTGCCTGGCATGGACTATTTTGCCCGCAAGGAGCGCCAGACGTTTTCATAGGGATATATTTATTAAAACTCAATTAGGGAATGCACCTGTCTTGCAATTGCACACCTAGAACTCGTGCTACTATTATGTTGAGTGACACCTCTACAAACCCTGACCTACAAACCGCTATTCAAACGATATACATTTAACACCTCACCTCTCTCCTCTCCTCGCCTTTTAATCTTTCTTACAAATATTTTTCAAGGTATTAGCTTTAACTTCTTTCTGATCGATCGCTTCATAACCAAAATGTATTTTAAACATTTATAAAGCACAACGCAACCTGTACCCTAAAGGTTGAGGAGCTTAAGTTGATCTGTTATTAGTTTTAAATGAAATCAGGAGTATAGGATAAAAAGTTTAAGTGATATCCTCGTAAATCTTTTTAACGATTAAAATTTTCTTAAAAACAACCGCAGTTAAAATTTTCATGTCAAAAGTTATTTTTGTATTTTGCTAAGTGCTGAAAATTCTTCCTTTCCAAATTACCTACCTACTAAATGTTTCATCATCATCATCATCAGCCAATATCTGTCCATTTCTGGATGTAGACGTGCCTAATGCACGCCACTGAGCTCGAACTAAATGTTTGGATTCCATTAAATGATAATCATGAACTGTTTTTTCTGCACAGCGTAAGCATAAACTGCCAACATATTTTAAACACGATACATATCTTCAGAATACCAACGCTTAAGTTATTTATAATCATTCCGATCGGTATTCGACTGTTTTTAGCAAAAAATATCTGAAGTCGCGCCGATCAGTTTACTGTCAAATTGCTGACGCGCAATGAAATATTAACAGTATTCGCGTAGGCATCAACAAATCTGTAAACTAAACGACCGTTGAAAAATCCACAATATTCAGCAATTTATATCCACACAACAATATCTGAATATCATTTAGTTTTGTTATTATTGCGAGCACGTCCGGATTCACAAGCGCCGGTCATTTCGACCGCAATTTATATCTATTCGAATGACTTACGAGGAGCAATCGCAGGGTTATTAACACGGCTTAATGTAATGTTTGGATATGTTTAGTCATTTGCGCTTTGTCGAGTTCCGTGTAGTTGTTTTATTGAACAAACTCGGTGACAGAAAGTCTGTCAGACGGCGATGTGTCATAATATTTATGTAGTATTGAATTCGCTATCGTGTTGAGGTATGAGCGATGCGCGAGATCGCACATCTGTCAATCCCCACCTCTGGCGCTCGACTGACGTTGCCACCCTCTCTTCGATCGCGGGGAGGGGTGACGCTCCGCCCAATCAGGGTTAACTCTCTTACAAGGCTTCCCCTATCTCCACGCGAATTTAGATTCTAACTACATGGAATCGGGTTGTTTTTTGTACAGCATTGCGTATGTTAGGGTTGCACGTACCTTTTTTCGAAAGCTTATTCTTCGTATAGATATTTTCGCATCGTAATTGGAGTCGGGATGCGTGGCGATCTCGGTACGATTGAGACGTACGCAGTCACTTGTAATTATTATAAGATGCGAGATAAAGCGCGCATCTCTTTGTTTTGCGCGGATGTCGGCTCGTTTTTGTCATTAGCTGGTTCCGTTCGCGGAATGCTGCAAGTTGTTGCATTTTTAGCTGGTTAGGTTTTTGTAATGGTTATTTTATGCATGGAATACTAACCAACCAGTTTGTATGATGGTGCAATATCCTTTAATTATTTTGTCGGGTAATGACCAGGTAGAGTCTATCTCTACAATCTGCTACTACAAGAACATTCGGTAAACAGAGCTTGTTTTAGTAATTAAAAACCAACTGTTTGGTACCCAATTTAGAAAATATACTATTTAGTAAGATCCCAAAATATTATCAGATAATGAAGTCTTTTATCTCTTGGCCAGTCTACGAAACTCATAAATAAGTAAACCAACGGTGCGTCGCTCACAATCAGTGTACACATAGTTACAGATAAGGCCACACTACCACGAGGCGGTTTATCTCGCCACCGTCGGTTTACGCGCGGTTACAAATTTAACGCGTAGTTAACCGGCGTGACTGATAGCGGGCTTGTTAAGGCCGATGTATGGGCGGCGGGTTTGCCGATAGACATTCGTTAGAGGTGTTAAGCAATGGATTGAGATAGCGCTAATCATGTTTGGGAGCTCTTTGTGTTTGGAATCAACGAAAGAATGTTACGATCATATAGATAGGAAAAGTGCAAAGGGCAGTGGAGAAGGACAGTAAACGTACTGTACTGATCTTTCAATCCTCAACTCCTCGCGGCTCTAAAGATCGCAAGGCATCACCAGAAGTAATTAATGTTTTTAGATGAAGTCTTTCTATCTGTTATGATTTTCCGTGGTCTATAAAATAATACTAAGCCTTGTAATATGTTTTTATTATTATTTTATTTATTTAATTATAATAATATTAATATTCTTTTAATTATTAATTACTTACTGTGAAATCAAGAATACCTACTGTGCAGCTTCGTGCTTAGTCATTCAGTTTTTAACGTAATTTCAAAATATGATTTACCGTACTAACCTCTGTTGAAACTCCATTACGGTGAAATCCGGAAGTACCGCCGCGGCGGCGCCACTAACGCGGCGCACATGGTGGCTTCCTGCGCATGCGCACGTGCGCCGCGTTACGCGCGCCGTTGCCGTCGATAATCGGACGCGACGCGTGGTGGAACGGGCCCCTTAATTGAGGAGCTTTGCTTTTTGGAAAATAAATGTTTGAGTATAGTACCAACATACTAAAATTATTTCAAAAAATTTACAATTACCTTGTTTCCTAACCAGGAACTCTGAGTCTAATCAACACACCAATAAAAAAAAAATTGACTGTTTGTTTATTTGTTTGTAAAATTGAAAAGTTATCAGTTTGTTTGTTTGGGGAGCTTTCACGCGATAACGGTGGATGGATTTTGATGAAATTTGGAATGGAGTTAGGTTAGACCCTGGAATAAAACAAAGAACACTTTTTATCCCGAAAAATGGGGGGGGGGGGAAACGGGAAAATTTGAAAATGTTGATGACTCGCTGTAAGGAAAGGTTGCCATGGAAACGAAATAATAACAAGCCTGTCAAAAAGCATCAAGAGCGTTGGTGCTATACTTTTCCATTGGTTTTTAATATCCTAGACCTAGATGAAGATAGGACAGGTAGTTTTTTTGCGAAATGGGGGCGAAAGCTAGTAATGTATATTACTCGTAGCTAGCGAATCATAATATAACTGGTATAGTAGTGCCCGGAGCTAGGCTGAAACCCGGATAATTGCCCCACTTTTTGAAAGGGCCTCCTATACTTAAAACAATTGATTTACCTTGATTAATTCATATGAATGTAGCTAGTTTTCTTACCTTAAATTACTACATGTTTTTGTTGACATATCAATTACAGATTCGGCTAAAATTGAGTTTTTGCAGACCAATTTTTTTTTAGGTTTCTATATGGATAGATGCCCCACCATGAAAATGCTAAGAAGGATAGATGCCTGTGGCGTAGGATAGATGCCCTATAGAATAAAATAAGTAAAATACAAAATTTGTAGTCTTTAAAAGATAATTTTAATAGACAGCATAAGCATAATTAAACTCTATCATTTGCTCGACAAAAAACTAACAGCATTTAAGTTTTAACGTGCACAATCATAACTAATTTAACATGAGGTAGTAATTATATGACCTTTTCAAAAAATCAACACACTATACAAAACCTATCCTACTTCATTTGAGCTGGAAATTTCTTTCTATTTGTCTTCATTTGCATTCGATTCGAACTGTAAATAATTTGTATTTTTCGTGTTCCTTGACCTTGTATTAGAAGTTCAAGGATTTTTGTTATATTATTTTTTTAATAATAATTTTATCTTTGGTTCCTTTGTTTGTTTTCTCAAGTCCAAGAAAGTATTCGAGTTCGTACTCCTTCCTTTCTTTGGAATTTTCTTTGTCTGGTTCACCTAAAAACAGTATGCATTAATAAAAAATACACATATAGCACATACAGCTAGCGCTATCGGGGTATAGACGCCCCAACTTTTTTTTAAAATATTTCTTCGATTCAATTGAAATAGTAATAAAAACTATATCAACAATTAACAAACATTTCAAAAATACGCTGACAAGGGGTATAGGGATAGATGCCCCTAATGGCACCTATACCCCGAAAAACTGGGGCGACTATCCTATTTGATATGGATAGATGCCCTTTCATTTATATAACTAATCTTTATAAAAAAGAGCGATTATTGACACTTAGATGTGATAGTGTATTGAAATAATAAAAATAGAACGGAATTTATTCCTACTTGTAAAGTTATGCAACAGTAAATACTTACGTCTGAAACTTTGAAAAGTTCGTTGCGTTCGTCGCGGAGATAGTCACACGCACAAGTGAAAAGCTTCTTTTTCGCACGACGGCTTGCGGGGATTTAGATGTGTGGCTCCCGCGCTCCCTAATTAAACAATTAATTATTTGCTGCGATTATGGAAAGTTAGATTTAAAAAAACGAGGCACCTATCCCACTGCGGCATCTATCCGGGTTTTACCCTACATGATCTTGACGAGACTGCCGGCAAACGTGCTACGCCTTCGACCACATCATCACTTTCCATCAGGTGAGATCGCGGACAAACGGTTGCCTAGGCCTGTCAAAAAACGTAGTCCAGAACGGTACGGTTTTTTGCTCGACGCCCAAATGTTGACTGAGCTTGATTCCCAGTTATCCTATTATAAGGAAGTGAGTACACGCACGTGCTATGAACGCCACTCAGATTGCGACTGAGTCCAATTGTAGGCGTTGCACCTAATATACGCGGTCCATGCCGAGATACCCTCTCGTACTGCAGCTTTTTAATGTCATGTAAATAAATTCCATGTCAAGAAACATTATTAATCACCACTTCCTCAAAACCATCACCACTCATCACCTTCATAATCCAGGACATAACAAAACCACTAATCCACGCATTAGTGTATTTCTGACATTTACCACATATCGGTCGGTAACACCCGACTTTACCCAACTAATCCTGATAATCCCGATATGACAGTCGTCGTAACTCTCCGCTTCATCCGGTAGAGATATTCCACGACAACATGGCACGCGTCTTCAAATAAGAAATGCAAAAAACGTATTTGTAACTTATACTATGCTTTTTTTTCTTTATTACTGACTAGGCAATCGTTTGGCCACGATCTCACCTGATGGAAAGCGATGATGTGGTCGAAGGTGTAGCACGCTTGCCTAGTAGATACCTATTCACTCTTAACTTGAACACACCGGGTTTATAATTTACCGGAAACACTGACGAGGGCAGATGCTACATGACTTATGCTACTATATTATATATTTTATAAAGGAAAAATTGCTTGTAACTATGTACATAGTACCTATGTTTGTTGGAGGTAATATCTTGACCTAATATATACTGATCTGATTCTGTAAATTATTTCGCTTATATAAAGCTACACTATTCCAGATGGACATGGGATACTATTTCCCCGGGAAAAAGCGAATTTCCGTTGCATAATCCACACCAATATATAAAAGTCAAACGTTGTCTGTTTGTTTGTTTGTTTGAGGAGCTTTCACGCAATAACAGCTGGACGGATTTTGATGAAATTTAGAATGGAGATAGCTTATTTCCCTATTAGGATACTTTTAACCCGGATAATTTTAAGTTTCCACGGGAAAACTAGAAAATGTTGATTAATCACTGTGAGGAAAGGATGCCATCACAGAATGGTATGTGGTTGCCATGGAAACGAAATAACAAATCTGTCAAAAAACATCAAGAGCATTGGTGCTTTGCCTACTTTTGCATTGGTTTTTAATATCCTGGAAGAGGATGCTTTTTTTCGCAATAAACTGTAGTCCGCGCGACGAGTTGCGGATGGGAAATCTTGCAATAATAATATTCGGAACAATTCACACCAATTAGCTAGCCCCAAACTAGAATATCCTGTACTATGGTCACTAGACAACGGATAAACATACATAGATACGAAAAACAACGAAAAAAAACCTGAAAATAAGGGCGAAGCCAGAGCCGAGTAGCTACCAAGCTGCAGATGTACTCCTACAACATGCGAGTGCAGAGTGAAAAATAAACATAAAACCAATAATAAAAAATAAAAAAACATAAAAAAACGGATTGTCATCCTGAAAAAAAACTGACTAAACCAGATAGTGTTTCATACTTTCAGTACAAATATTTATAACTAGCTGTGCCCGCGGCTTTGCCCGCATGAATTTTTCCCCAGAAAAAGAATCCTGGGCTGATATTCCAGCACCTATAAAGTCCAATACGAGTATACGAAATATCGTTCAGCCGTCAAATAGTTATCGACTTCTCGGCTTCTACATATCGGATTAAGATAAAAAGTACACCAGATTTTAGGTCAAAACCTAAGCTATAGGTATAACAGTAAAACAGCATCGCAATTGGTCCAGTTGTTTTTACGTGATGCATGAACAAACATACAAACAGCAAGAAACGATTTAAAAAAGTGTTATATTCTTGTTCAGTAGCCTATTTTAAGTTCCCTAGACCATTTTTACACGACTGCCCAAAAAAGGAGTGTAATATTTTTAGGATTCATGTATGTTTGTGTGTATGTGAGTTGCTTTACTTATTGCTTTATTATATGTATAGATAGGTTGTTTTTTATTCCTTCGACTGGTTGTATCGAGCCATGTTATTGTAGCAGATCTGTACATATATTTTGTCTGCAGATAGAATAGGTATTAGTAATAGATATAAGAGTAGGTATTTTGGTATTATTTATTATGGGTTTGTGCAGCGCGAGTTAATGAAGATGGAATATCTAGAAATAGAATAGTTAATAGTTGTTGTGGATTTGGACATTTTCAGGTTTAGTGCAAGCTCTTCTTACTTAGTACCTACCTACGGTTTTATTTTTCGTGAATGGTAGATACTAAAGTAAATTATATTAAAGAATTATAAGGTGACCCTTATTATCTGGAAAGTATTTGATTTAAATAAGTACAGAAAATTACAATATATTAATTTATGATGAACGATATAGGAACCTTCAAACGCTTTGAAAAGTAATAACCTAAAAACGTATATCATTCTCAAAGGAACATTCCACTCAGCTGAAATACTAAACAACCAAAACAAATTCAATATCTTAACCATTACCAGCTACAGAGAGTTATACAAAAAATCTGAGAGAGAGTCTTCTATAGAAAAAATAAAACACCAGAAAAAGACTTGAAATAAAAAAAGTACTAAATCCCAGAAATAGTCCGGGAACCGCCGAGGAGCGATGACAGGGAATTTATTAGCCATTTGGGATGACAAACTGCGAATAGGGAATACGACGGGCCTACCAACGGTTGTGGAACGAGTCGGGAGTGAAGCGAGAATGTGGCGAGGTCGGTGTGAAGATGGCAGCGAAATTAAAATTAACATTTTGACGAAATAGAAACATATTTCTACAATTTTTGAAACAATTAGCGTAAGTTTACTGCAAGTGTAGTAGTGCAAGTTTTTTTCATTAAATTCTTTTTTACGTTAATTTTTTAAAAAAATACCCCTGTATAAAATAAAACGTAAAAAATGATGAATACTTTCAGAAAATACCAATTTCTATACTATCACTGACACTGATCGTCCATACCAATATATAAAAGTGAAACGTTGTCTGTTTGTTTATTTGTTTAGGGAGCTTTCACGCGATAACTGCTGGACGGATTTTGATGAAATTTGGAATGAAGATAGCTTATACCCTGGAACAAAACATAGGATACTTCTTATCCCGGAAAATTTTAAGTTTCCACGGGAAAATTGTAAAAGTGTTGATTACTCGCTGTAAGAAACGGTTGCTATGGAAATGAAATAACAAGTATGTCAAAAAACATTGATAGCATTGGTGCTATGGTATATCTACTTTTACATTGGTGTTTTATATCCTAGAAGAACATAGGGTGCTTTTTTTCGCGATAAACGAAGTCGCGGGCAGGAAATCCTAGTATTTAATAAATACAACAAAAAACTACGTTAATTTAATCACGATCTGGGTACAACTGGCAGCCACTGGCCGATGTTCTGCAATGGACCTTTATCTGCTGACAGTGATGATGATTACAACTGGCGATCTTATCACAATAGTTTGTAGAAATTTAATGCATCTAGAAACAGTTGTTGTAGTAGCACAATGTGAGATTTAAAGTGAGATTGCATGGTAGAACCCCCGTTAATATAGGTAGCGGGATCACTTCCCAGCAGACGCTGATGTATGGTGTTTTAATTAGGACTTCCCGCCGCCGAGCAGCGTCTTAAACGCTCGTTTGATTCTCCAGACATGTGACGGAACTCGACGGTTCCTGGGAAGGTGCAACCTGATAATAATTACGCGTGTATTAGACCGCCAGAGGGAAATCTAGTTACACAGAAAGGTATCTAATTGATGTAACGAGCCGGGGCAATCCTCGCTAGTAAGTACCTAGTACGACATAATCTCACAAAATTAGAAAAAATACTCGGATTGTTGTCATTCTACAAAGTTACTTCCTTAACTAAACCAGTTACTTCCTAAACTAAACCAGTTTTTTTTATTCATTCAGTAAATATATTTATAATTAGCTATGCCCTTGGCTTTGCCCGCGTGGTAATTTTTCTGTTATATAAGAATTCTATGTGTTATTCCAGATCCAAAAGCAACAATATCTTCAAACTTCGTTCAGACGTTGAATGGTTTTTTGTCGATTGCTTGACTTCTACTAATCTGATTGAGATACCAAGTACCTACACACATTTTAAGCCGAACTCTAAGCTATCCAACAGTGAAAACAGCATCGCAATCGGTCCAGTAGTTTTTACGTGATGCGCGTGCATATATACAGACAGACAAACAAACACACATACAGACAACATTTACAAAAATGTTATATTCTTGTTCAGTAGCCTACTTTAAGTCCACACTCCACAAGTCTTTTATTTTTTAAAGACAGTAATCTATTTTTAACTATCTATAGGTACTACTCATATTAAAGTAATAAGTACGAAAAAGTCTGTACATAGATAATAATAAAACAGTGTTGTAGGGTACTTAAAATAAGCTACTGAACAAAAATATATATTTTTTTAAATCGTGTATGTCTGTTTGTCTGTTAATCTGTTCATATGTTTGTTCGTGCATATCGTAAAAACTACTGGACCGATTGCGATGCGGTTTTCACTGTTGGATAGCTTAAGGTATGTCTTAAAAACTGGCGTATCTCAATCTGATGCGTAGAATTCGAGCAATCGATAAAAAACCATTTGACGTCTGAACTGAAATGATTTTGGTACTTTTAGTTCTGGAGTGTCACAATATCTTTATAACCAAGAAAAATGACCATGCGGGCAAAGCGGCGGGTACAGCTAGTCTTAAGTATAAGAGCCGTCGAATAGCCATGGCTTAAATCACAAGATTCACAGGAACACGAAGAGCCAAGAATATCCCAATGGAATTCCCATAGCATGTGTTGAGATTTCCCACGACCAGAGCCAAGGCTCCAGCTGTCAAGAACACGTCTTTGTACAAATTTAGTGGCTTTGGAATTTGCTAGTGATTGGGTCTTAGAAGTTATACATATATATAATGCTCAACGTATACAAACTAACAAAGCCTTTGAGGAATATCTGCAATTAACTAGCTTAAAAGCTAAAAAAACACGCCTGCTCTGCCAAAAAACTGTTGGAATGTGCTTATCAAAGCCTTCGATTTGATAGGTCCCGTATAGTAAAATACGAGGAAAAAATATTTTTTTCGCATTTGAAAATGAACCAGTATTGTTTTTTTTTTCAAAAAAATAATAGTCTGTGTTACTCGGAGGGATGTAAGGATTCTAGCGATACCCCATACGTCTAATCTATTCAGGCATATAAAGTTATGGTGGAATAAAGGAACTCACATACAAACAGACATAAATACATACATATATACATGAATACTAAAACACATTGCACTCCTTTTTTGGGCAGTCGTGTAAAAAGTCAAGAACTACGAGGATATGGCCTTAGAGAACAAATACTTTTTGTAGGATTAAACCAGCAATACTAAGTACATAAATCGGGATTATCTCTTCTATGACAATCCTAATAGTGTATAAATAGCACCTAGGTTATTAACTTAATAACTACCAAGAAACTTTGTATTTAGTACATCACGGGTGTTTCCTAGTTTCTTGGAGAAGAGTTACAGTACCAGTAAGGTCATTAATCGACTCTATAAAATTAAGTTTCATAATTACACCAAGACTTTAAATATACCTTGTTTCATTTAAATTACCTGCTTAACATATTCTATATAAAGTACACCTTCTTATCTAAATTATTACAACTTCAAGAGTTCAAGCATCATTAACTTTTTAAAAACTTATTCAATATATGCCACGACTGCACACAGTAAAGTACATAAAAACATCGCCCAGCTAACTAGCTAACTACATCAAATTAAAATTCTTTATTGAATTAAAACAAGAATAAAATGGTATAAAAAGGTTAGAACCGTTAATTGGTACTATAAAGGGAGGACATACAAAGTAGGCTGTTTCTTTTAACCACTTTCGTAATATAACGGCGCGGCGCTCGTGGGGCGGACAGGGCAGACAGGGTCGCGACGACAACTCGCCGTTATTTACATTTCCTATCTTGTGACTTGTGACGCACCTTGTTATGGTAGAGATGAAAGAAAAAATAAGATGACAAAAGCCTTATCACTACAAAATTAATATGAGGGTATTCGTGGATCTTACCTGTACAGAATTTTGTTAAAATAACTTTTCTAGCCAGGTCATCATTTTGTCATTGAAAAGACCACGTAAGTTTACTTTCGTCAATATAATAGAGTATCTTTATAATAGGTATGTCATCATCATTATCAGCCTGCATCAGTCCACTGCCGGACATAGGCCTCTCCCAAAGCACACGCCACTGAGCCCGATCTGCGGCTCTTCTTTTCCAACCGCCGCCAGCCATCTTGCGTATGTCGTCGCTCCACCTAGCCGAAGGGCGTCCTACATTACGTTTGCCGAGTCGCGGTCTCCACTCTAGAACACGTCTACTTAGGGTAGACGGTTATCGGTCCTTCGGCAAATATGACCAGCCCACTGCCACTTCAGCCTGCTAATCCTTTGGGCTATGACGATAACTTTGGTTCTCTGGCGGATCACTTCGTTCTGGATTCGATCTCTCAAAGTAACTCCGAGCATAGCCCACATAGCGACTTTGTATTGTTGAACTAGTCGTACAGTGAGAGGCCACGTCTCAGCTCCGTAAGTCATAACAGGTAGGCCGCACTCGTTGGAGACTTTCGTTTTCAGGCATTAGGGAATTGGTGACGAAAAGACTCGACAAAGTTTACCAAATACTGCTCAGCCCAGCTGTGTTCTTCTACAGGCGTCTCTCTCAAAGTTGTTTTTACCCAACTTGCCGTGAGACCGATAGTAAGTCCTGCAACGTTTCTGCCATAACTACTACTTATATGTATATCTGAACAATATCAGCTGTTTGGAAGTTCATGGGTAAATCCATATTCCATACTAATATTATATTGAACCGATCTTGATGAAATTTGGTATGGAGATAGTTTGAACCCTGTGCTTTTCACAGGACACTTTTTATCGCGTAAACTATAGTCCGCCCAGACGAAGTACCGATCAAAAGATAATAGTAGGTATCTAATATAAACAAGATATCTCTTCTAGAGACCTTGATCAATGCAACTTGATCAAAATGTGTTGCGAGATGTTTTCAGCGCGATTAGGTGTGCGTGCGGGTTGGCGGTATCAATTCTCTACGGTTTATGTGTGCGTGCGGGTTGGCGGTATCAATTCTCTACGGTTTATGTGTGCGTGCGGGTTGGCGGTATCAATTCTCTACGGTTTATGTGTGCGTGCGGGTTGGCGGTATCAATTCTCTACGGTTTATGGAGCTTTGTTTTGTCATTGCTCTGAGGTTTCTCAATATCATTAACGATTAGAACCTTCGAGTAAACAACCAATTAAACGGAGTTGGTCGCTAATTCTTGAAGTGTAAAACCAACGAAACTACATTTCATCATGGATTATAATTTGTTAACCCGAAGTTAAATATATTATGTTCACTTTAACATAAAGCTGGTCTTATATAAAACTAGCTGTACCCGCGGCTTTGCTCGCGTGGTCATTTCATTTAAAAGTAGCCGATACGTGTTTTTCCCGGACCAAAATTACCTATAAAGTACAATATACTACACGTTTAGCCGTCAAATAGTTTTTTATCGATTGCACGACATGTAATCATTGGATTAAGATACCAAGTACTATTTTTAAGTCAAACCCTAAGAAATCCAAGAGTGAAAACCGCATCGCAATCGGTCCAGTAGATTTTACGTGATGCGCGAACAAACATACAGACAAACTAACAATCAAACTGACACGATATTTAATAACGTTCTATTTTTGTTCAGTAGCTTATATAAGTACCCTAGATATATATTTTTATTTATCTTCTTTCTTACAGACTTTTTCGTTCTTATTGCTTTATTATAAGTATAGATAGATAGATTTAGTTGTTTTCCTTGCTATCCTTACTGGAGGCCAGGAGGCCCGTTTTTTCGCCCGTCACCAGCCTGTCTAATGGGCGCACTTGTCCCAGACCACGGGCCTTATTTACGGGCACGATAACCATCTCGGAGCCCACGCTCTTGTAGCCACGGAAAAACTGAACGACTACGTTAACTCTTGGAGATTGAAGAACGGCAGCTACTTTGACGGAGTTTACGAAGGTGAGACATTTTTTTATAATATATTTTCATATCGGAAGCGGCAATGGGCTGGTCACAATCGGCTATGGATGTACAACTGGTGAGGTAGACGTGTCTTGGAATGGAGACCACGACTTGGCAAACGTAGTGTAGGGCGCCCTACGGCCAGGTGGAGTGACGACCTGAGGAAGATGGCCAGCAGAAACTGGAGAGCTGGTGCTCATTCGGAGAGGCTTATGTCCAGCGGTGGACGAGGTCAGTCTGATGATGATGATGAATATATTGAGAAACGTGGACAGGACAAAGCATTAGGATTTTAATTGGACCTCATGACAAAATGATTAAAAAAAGTTTAAAAAAAAAAATGTCGCGTCAAGAATTAATTTCGCATGAAATGCACCACATTAGTTGACCGACTCTACCATTGCGTTTTTTAAGCAACCAAATATCACGAGCGCTTAGTATAAGTATTACCACGTTTTTATTAAGTCACTCTCTTGTTGCGTCTGTCGTTCCGGGTTGAATCTTGCAACTCAAATTTCTAGCACTACCCGATAAGCTATCCGGCTGAAACTTTCAGGATAGCTCACAACACAAAGACAATGCACTCTAAAAAACAGATCATTAGATTAGTTTTTTAATCTACATTTGCTGCTTATTTTAATTTAGTTAATTGCTGCTCTTATCAGATGTTGGCAGCCACTCTGAATTCCTTCTTTGAAGATCGCGCTGGTACTACAGTCAAACTATTCCCAGGATTTTTAAACCAGAAAAGCCTGGTTTCCTTTTTTCCGAAAGATATTTTTTTATTTAAATTGTTTTTAATTGATTATATTTCCGAAAGTAATCATAACGCCCTCAATTCATATAAATCACATGTATCACACGTGTTCCATTCGCACAATCTTCATCCCTCGCTTAAAATGTCGTGACTAAAGAACATTACTCTGTAATGATGACGCATCCATCGACTAATAAGATGAATGGCGTACAAAATGCTCCATTGCAAATTGTGGCAAATTAATGTTTTTGCATCCATTGTTTGTATCTATTAAGTGTTTTTATTTTAATTAATGCAAGTCTCGTTGTTATAGATATAATTAATCGTTATTAAATGTCCGGGAGCCGGGACACTCTCAGTAAATCGACTTTCTTAGGCATCTGGTATGATTCTTGGTCTGGTAGTTTTCGAGGTTATTAATTTTAAACTTGGGTTATGTTATGTCTGTCTGGGATACATTATATTCCAGCATCAGTAAGAATGTCATAAGTGCTGTCTTATGCTATAAGTGCTGTCTTATGCTATAAGTGCTGTCTTATGCTATAAGTGCTGTCTTATGCTATAAGTGCTGTATTATGCTATAAGTGCTGTCTTATGCTATAAGTGCTGTCTTATGCTATAAGTGCTCTCTTATGCTATAAGTGCTGTCTCAATAACTTTTAAAGATAGACCAAAAAAACTGTATTCGGCTTTATCTATAATGCATGCTAGGTTAGGTACCTCATAATATATCATGGACTTGAATGATGCTTTTTTATTTGAAAATATAATTCTCCAGGGTGGTCGCATAATATAAATTTCATGAAAATTTGTTCAGTAGTTTTGAAGTCAGTTTTATGGTTCAATTTTTTTTTATCCAAGTTTGTCATTTCCAATACGACATAAAACTTTCCAATACAGGTAAGAAACTTAAATCTCGTCCTACGACCGCCTGCTGACTGTCCTACGAAAGTCCCTGCAACATTAAGCTACTTTGTTTAGCACCTCATTTCATTACACTAGATATCGTCACACTTCCTCAGTCACTCGCTAAGCAATAGCTTTGTGGTTACGTGTTGTGTTGATTTGAACAAAGAATGTAAATTCTGCGTAAACGCCCGCCCGCCCTTCTCCTTGTGTGTGGAGCATGATATTTTGTTTGATGTTCGACTCTACTACATAGTAGCCCAGTCAATGAGCCCATTAATCTCAATCTTGTATATACGAGCCCGTGGCCTATCTCCATCTAGCGGCCGCGCTCGATAGTGGCCTGTTTGTCGAACAACAACGCAGCCTGAGCTTGCATAGTTTGCACAGATTAGGGGTGACTGGTGTGAACAAACAGTGGGTGATATGATGTGTTTAGATGGTGAACGTGAAATGTCATATAATGAGCAGATGCTTTTTCGGGTTTGTTTTGCTGATTTTACATGATCCATTATTATGCTGATATCTTATACGGAGGACTCGAACCACTGTTGCAGTTTAAATTCTTCCTTTAGTTTCTGATCATCCGCCTTATGGGGATGGTAACCATCTGATGCAAATCCCACCGTCGTTGCTCACCATCATTATTTACCATGAGGTTAGACCACAGAACATTAGTAAAGGGTTAGACAGTAATCAAATGCTTGAAAATACGTCATAAAAAACTAATTAAATACTGAACTGATTCATTCGTGATGTCGGTTATAAATGAAGAAGAGTTTTCATAGATGCAATGATTTTGTGAAACTTATTAGTTTCTATTGATCTGTTGAGTCTGGCGCTGACTCGATATCGCGTAATTTAATAGTATTACAATGAAACTCGTAAACAACGGCGCAGAAAGATGCAAATGGTCCAATGTTTTAATAACGTGCACCTCGGCGCAAGAATTAAGATCTGGGAGGCATTGCAGTTGCTTCCTGGGTAGTGGCGCTAACTATCAGGCGAACGACCTCATCTCATTACAGTTGTATACAAATAGTTGTAATCCAGTTTATCAACAACAAAAGAAAGACACGCAGACGATAACAAGAGCAGAGTGCGTGTCCGTGCATCCCCCGTAGGCCGTAGGGTGCGCGCTTGACAAATTGCAGTACAATTGGAGCGGACGTGCGCCCCAACTCCACACACCCCTGTGCGGGATTTAAGATACAATAGAATGAGGTTGCTATAGAAAACTTAGCTTGGAAGGTAGAGTACGTATGGCAGTGCTACAATGTAAAGATGAATGGTGCGAAAGATGTATTCATCTATATTAAACAGGACTTCAAGAGATATACCTGTTTATCGTAGAAATCTTGATAATACCAAATATTTTAGAAACCTAAAAATGTACAGTTTTCATCATCAGCAACGTTCCCACAGTTGGAACAGGCCGAGAGAGTGAGAGACAGATCTTTAACCATACTGGTCTGAAAGTTGTTGGACATGCCGGATACCTCATGATGTTGTCCGTCGCGGTTTTTTAACTTACTATTACTACACAGTACAGGGTATCCTAGTTTGGGGCTAGATAATTGGTGTGGAAATGTCCCGAATATTGATATATATAGACATAGACATAGCTTTATTTATGGCAAAAAACAAGTACACAAAATAAAAACATTGAAGAAATAATTTAGTACCTAGTAGTTAAGTTTTTTGCCATAAGCCGGCCCCAACAATATATAGTACGAGTATAAAACAAAGTCGTTTCCCGCCGTCTGTAATGCTTAATCTTTTTAACTATGCACCGGATTTTAATGCGGTTTTCATTAATAGGTAGAGTGATTCAAGAGAAAAATTTATACGTATTAGTTTGATATTGTTTCGTGTTAATTTGTTAAAATATAACGAGAAATGTTCAACATGTCGGAAGAAATCAATACATATTGATAAAACAAAGTCGATTCCCGCCTCTGTCTGTCTGTAACGCTTAATCTTTTATACTAAGCAACGGATTTTAATATGGTTTTCATCAAAAGATAGAGTGATTCAAGAGGAAGGTTTATACGAATAGATTGATATTGTTTTATTAAAATATGAGCACATAATACCTAATAATACTATGTATAGAACGGACACTGTGTCCCCTCCAACCAAGCGGGGCTTCCTCACCCCGCCACCGATTCTGTCTGAGCTGTCGAGGAACTGACTTGAGACTGGACGCACACGGCGTCGCGACGACGACGCTGCAAGAAGGATGTTTTTTTTTTTATCTTTTATTTAACTTGCAATGTTTGTATGTATGTTTGGTTAGGTCAAATCTTGCAAGCTGATTTAGAACCACTTCCTCTTATCCTACGGAGTTGAATTCTTGCATGTTGGTTTATTTCAGATCATTCCTGATCAGATCCAGATAAAGGAAATCTTCAACGGTCAACAGCACAGTCACAAAATTTTGTGTACGTAGTTTATTATGCTAGCCAGTTTGAAGATTTTAGCTGCTGCATTCCAGGTTGGCTCCTGACTAGGGAACTCCTCAACGGTTAACAGCATAGACACGATTTTTTATACGCATTTAATTGTGATAGCCGGTTCTAAGTTTCATCATAACAACGGCTACTACTGCTTAAAAGTTATTTTTAAAATGTTTATAAATTAAATAAGCTATTCTTAGTAACCTACAATAAATAATTGTAATTTTTCAGATAAGTAGGTACATTATCTTTGTATTTATAGTATAGTTTTATAAACACTATTCAAAAAACATTGATTTTAAATAATTAAACATCAGATCAGAATATTTTGGTTTGCAAAAACTTTCTGCAACTTCCCCACTCGCACACGTAAGTTATTCTCGGGTACGTCAACATTGGGAAGTTTTCCGTAAGGAAATTAAAATAAAAATAGTTCTTAAAAATATGATAGATGGCGCTGACGAGACGTGGCTCTGGAGAGTTTGTAAAACCACACGAAGCAAGGCCGATAAAAATAACTTTCTTACTAACATAGACAAGCGTATATCTATAATAATTGTTTATTTTTGTTTATTTTGTAACAACAAGAAATTATGCCACATACATAATCAATCGATCAGTTACATCATTAATTATCGATATCTGTCTATCCTGCTTGTTTTTGTTATTATTTTATTTCGTATCATATTCTATTTAGTTTTTGTGGCTATTGTTTGATATCAAACAAAGTACTTTTGTTTTTCCACAACACAACACAAATAAGAAGGTATATAAGAGTAAACTTTGCATTTTCATTGCCTAAATGCGAAAAAAATGAGAACCATGTCCCGTCAGCGCCACCTATCGATGATTTCAGAACTAGGTTCCTCCAACTGTCAGAAAACCTCTCATTGCGCGTGTACAAAACGACATGTGAGTAGTGTCTGTGTCTACTCTGTCTATGTGGTAGTTAGAACGCGGATTTTGTATAGAAATATTGGCAAGTGTCCGGGGTGTGATATGAGGATAATTGTTTAAGATGTCAGACGAAATCAAGCCGACTGAGAGCTTTTTGAATTTGGAACGATAAAGTTTCCTATGAAAACTCACATGTATAAGAGTTTATTCGAAAACCGAACTGGCCACCATAGGCAGAAGACAAAAAATAAGGCGCGATATCCCCGTATACTAATGTACCTACCTATGTATGTATGCTTCTATACCTATAATAAAGCAATAAGAACGAAAAAGTCTGTATAAAGAAGATAATTTAAAAAAATGTTCTAGGGAACTTAAAATAAGCTAAATATAACTTTTTTAAATCGTGTCTGTTTTTCTGAATGTTTGTTCGCGCATCACGTAAAAAACTACTAGACCGATGCGGTTTTCACTGTAAGATAGGTTAGGGTTTGACTCAAAAACTGGGGTACTTGGTATCTTAATCCGATGATTAGATGCCGAGAAATCAATAAAAACTATTTGACGGCTGAACAAATTTTGAAGATATCTAGTATATTGTAATTTAAGGGCGGGTGGCAGTTAATTATAATATGTCCCTCTCATCCGTGATAAAGTAGAGCGGGAAAGATGATACGTCTCGGGAGTAAAATTTAAGGTTTTTATTTATTTGTAGGAAAACTAAAGCTTTGAATTAAAAAGTGTCTAGCCATTTTCTCAATCATAATAAGCTCTTTCTCGTGGTATATCTTTGATATCATTTAGTGACGGGGTCTCTTTCCAATCAATGTTCTAAGCATAAAGTAGTGTTACCTTTGATTTTATTTTCTATCGAGTGAATTCATACTAATCATGTTTCTGTGTTCACAAAGTACGAGATAATATGTCAAATTTTGTTGTGGTACCAATTTCATAGTTCTGGGTTAATTATAAAACAAGATACAGACGTTCAAAAATGATCGAAAAATGCTAAAAGTACTAGAACCGGGCCTTAAAGGTCAGTACCTAAAATAACACGTATGGTCTACTTTTAAATAAAATGACCTCGCGGGCAAAGCTAGCTTGCGGGTACAGCTAGTCTCCTATAATGATGGTGTGGGCCCGATTGAAAAGACGGTATTTGGTGTTATTTTAACAGTTCCGTATTTTATCATTTTCAACACAACACAAAAATGTCGTCAAACTATTATTCCCCGAAGCGGAGTGAAGGTCGCGTGTGCGAGAACTACATTTTTTACCTCATATTTTTTTCTAAATTACACTTGTGCGAAGCCAGGGCGGCTCGCTAGTTATGCATAAAAAAAGTACAGGACTACAGTTTGTTGCGATAAAAAATATTATAAGTTCTTCCTCAGGGTTCAAACGATCTACATATCAAATTTCATTAGGAACGGTTCAGCCGTTTTAGTCGTGAAAATGTAACAAACAGACTCACAGAGCTCTGAACCGAGGTTTTGAACCGGGCGTCGTTGGATTATAAAGCGCACGCGCGACCGCTGTGTCACCACACCGGCATACAAATGTACAGTAAAGATAATCTATTTACTTATATTAAAGCAATAGGAACGAAAAAGTCTGTACAAAGAAGATAATAAAAAAAAATGGTCAAAATAAGCTACTGGACCAGAATATAAATCATGTCTGTATGTTTGTCTGTTTGTTTGTTAGTTAGTTTGTATGTATGTTTGTTCGCACTTCACGTAAAAACTACTGAACCAATTGCGATGTAGTTTGGTTTTAGACTTAAAAACTGGTGTACTTAGTATCTCAATCCGATGAGTGGAAGCCGAGCAATCCATAAAAAACTACAGCTGAACGAAATTTGGTATTTAATACTGTAAAAGTAGTTTTTTGGTCCTGGAATAACAAATAGGTTACTTGTAACCCACCGAACTGACAACGCGGGCAAAGCCACGGGCACAGTAGTGAAAACTAAAACTACATAATGCAGAATTACCGCTCAATAACTTCCACGCAATAAATCGAACTGACCAGAAGGATCACAAATCAAATATCTCAAGATTTGAGTCACAATATAACACAGATGCAGTTCTGCATTTCATCAAAATCGTCTTGAATCAATATGAGCATCCCTTATCGCAGGGTGCTCATCTAGGGGCGGTGGAGTGTTGTTGATACGAATGTAATGACATTAATGGGGATGACTAGCGGGGGTGCGTTGTTGAAGTTATTAGCGCAAATACGACTGGTGTTGTGTTACGTTTGATTGTAACCTCGATCTTTCTATCCGACTACAATATAGTTGAAACGTAGATAATGTATGCGAGTTTTGGCTCCGTTTATGCTTTTGTGAGATTATGGTTCTAATAGTTCCTTGGTTTCTTTGACATAGAGACAGACACAACAACCTGTCTAGGATTCTACGTTGACCCCTAGGTCGTCTTTAATAACTGGATTTTGAAATACATTATTTTTTTAGATGTGATTTTGCCCGCGTGGCAATTTTTCTGGCATTTAAGGTATCTTGGTATTCCAGGACATAAAGTATCTTCTTAGTTCTTACCAAGTTTCATGTAAATCCATTAAGCTGCTGCTAAAGGTGCTCCTAGGAAATGCGCCCTTTGATTCTCCATGCCGCTGCACTCTGAGAGCACATGCGTAACCGTTTCCTCGGCCTCCAGGCATCTTCTGCACTCCAAGCATCTTTCTGGGGGCTGTCAGTAATACCAACAATAATAATGGTGTTTAGTAAGGGCACAATGATGGTTCCGACGAACTGCCGGAGCTTGTCCTGTTTAAGATTGAACAGGACAAGCTCCCTTGACAGCCTGCAATCTTTTATACTTGCCCAGTAGTTTTGCAATGTTCTGCTGAGTGGTAACAAAATTACTTTCGCATTTATAATACCTAAATTCAAGCTGTACTATATATTTTATCAACTTAATTCGCGATGCCCGTGCGGCGTAAGTTAGTCATTCGTACAGTTAGTATTAGTATGAATCCGACCAAATGGAGCGACAACCTGCGTATAGTAGCCGGCAGCAATAACATGAGAAAAGCATTACGTCCAGCAATATGATGATGTCTGTGATTAACGACCAAAGTTAACCTCCTTCCTGCACCGCGCAAACGAATTTGACGATTAAAAGCTTTAGTTTTTCAATTTGTTTCTCTATTAATTCGCCGCTCATTACGTAAATCACTCACACAATACCTGTAACCAGAGGGCATTATCTTAAACAATTTCCTCCCTCCCTTTCATGGCAGAACAATAGAGCAGACCCCTGGATCCACACAGCACAATAGCACACAAATCTCAACGTGTGCAATCCATCACGGCGTGCCAATTAGGGTAGCCTCGGGGTATGGGAATGAGACATGTGGTAGGTCTGCCTGGTGAAAACTTACGAAAAAATAATAATAAAATAGTTAGTATAAACCAGATATGAGTCTGGACACTGTCGATGTTGATAAACATTCCAAAAAACATTGCAAATCCTAAACAAGCAAGTGTCCAAAGAATCCTGTCGCAGCATAGGATTGTTTTCATGGACACTTGTTAAAGTCTCTTCACAGATATGTTGATGTAGGGCTGACCTCTGGTGTCAGTTTTACAGGCCGCCTAAAGGCCTCGGACTGGCCAATCTGATGTGGCGTAACGATTGCTTTTAAATTGTTAGCAACTGGAACTTATGGCCCTAAGAAGCACGGAATGATGGCAAATCCTTGGTAAAATAACTAAGACAATGGCCGAGGATCGAAACCAGTATCGATAGCAAAAACCAAACCAAATATAACCGCGACGCCACCACCGCTCTAAATATTATGATAGACTTGATGGTTATTCTAGGTTTTTAATTTATGAATTCCTATTTTTTCTAGTCCAAGCCATTTCATCGATGTGTATTCGTGCAAACCGTACCCTTTATTCTAATTACTTGAGACCGTAAGGTTGAAAGTTTTAAATCCTTAGAGGGCTCCTCCTAGCTTTGTTTTCTATCGCACTCTAAAGTCAATTTCTTCGTTCCACTCCGGACAGTCCCAAAACTCTCCTACACCTATAACTCAGCCGAGTCGTTAACAAAACGCGACAAATGTACATCTGAGGCGCCATTTAGAATAAGTCATTAAAACAATATGGCTGGTTGATTTACACGATAATTGTCGGTGTAAATTACTTATAACGAAGAGTTTACGATCGTCGGTTTACGAGAGGAGCTGTGTTCTGGAGCAGACCCGTGGTTATTCTCTCGTGGTTTATTGTAGGTTTAATTGTCGTACCTTTATGGCCGGCTTGTCCTGTGGAGGCCCGGACTGGTGACTTTGCGAATATTACAAGCAAGTTTATGTTGTGTGATTGCTGATCGTTTTCTATAAGACTTTATCCGCACTATTGGATGAGACTCGTCCAGTAGTTTCTCGTGGACGTTGATGGGGCAACACCGTATCTTTACTTTGTGTTTTAACCCCCGAACTCGAAAAGAGAGGGGTGTTATAAGTTTAGGGTGTGTATGTATGTATCCGTGTGTCTGTCCGTGGCATCGTAACTCCCAAAGGAATGGACCGATTTTGATGCGGTTTTTGTGTTTGAAAACTGATGTGATCGTGATGCTACTTAGCTATAATAGGTTTTTTGTGCTTGTTGCTCGAGTAATTACAACAACTAAGGTACATTAGGGTAATATGGTCAACCGGTTAATATGGTCAATCCCTCATATCTCAAAAAGTACAAAAAAGAAAACATAGATGGTGCCGTTTTCGTTTAGCCTCTATGTTGTCTACCAAATGTTAGAAGTCGCATCGCTTCACCGAGATCATTTAGCCTATATGTTGTCTACCAAATGTTAGAAGTCGCATCGCTTCACCGAGATCATTTAGCCTATATGTTGTCTACCAAATGTTAGAAGTCGCATCGCTTCACCGAGATCATTTAGCCTATATGTTGTCTACCAAATGTTAGAAGTCGCATCGCTTCACCGATATCATTTAGCCTATATGTTGTCTACCAAATGTTAGAAGTCGCATCGCTTCACCGAGATCATTTAGCCTATATGTTGTCTACCAAATGTTAGAAGTCGCATCGCTTCACCGAGATCATTTAGCCTATATGTTGTCTACCAAATGTTAGAAGTCGCATCGCTTCACCGAGATCATTTTGACACATCAAAAACATCGTTTGGACTGAGTTTGACGATTGGCTTCTAAAATTGTTTAAAATACAACGTTCCGGCAAAATTTTAAGTTGAAAGTGTTGTGATTGCTATTGTAGGTAAATAGACAGATAATTACAATGATCATGTGCAAGAAACAGAGTTCTCAAGAAAGTTTTTGGTAATTGATTAGAAAAGTAAACAAGTCTCAACTTGAAAATATGCACAACATGATGGAAACCCCGTGAAAAAGGGTAAATATATAGAAACGAGGGGCAGGAGTTGAGAGGGGGGGGGAGAGGGCTGCCCCCTGGTGCGAGTGTACGTCAAATACGAAGATGAAGGTATGAACTAGCCTATAGTGTCCCAATGCTAATCAAAAGCTTCTCCCAAGTCCTAAAGTGTCTCTTTCCTGCGCACCTCCTCTTTCTGCGCCGGCCTTGGCGGCGTCGTCTGTCTTCATGCAGCCAACATGACCCGCCCAACCCCTCTACATCCTTGCAGCCTTGTTAACTACCTGTCATTGAGCGCTCCATTGTGTTGCGCACTCTGTCCAATCTCTTCACGCCCAGTATACTGCGCTCCATTGCTCTTTGGCACACCCCAGTTTGGTTTTACCACGTTTTTATTAAGTCACTTTCTTGTTTATCTGTCGTTGCGATGAAATCATGAAACTCAAAATTCGAATACTTCCGGATTAGTTATCCGGCTGAAACTTTTAGGGTAGCTCACAACTCGAGGACAATGCATTCTAAAAAAACGGGCTTTTTAGATTAGTAATATACATTTATGTTTGTTCTTGTCTGTCGAGTGTAACCAAAACATAGAAACTAACTGCGCCCTGCAATGTCGCCCAAGTGAAACCTTTGCCACCCACGTTCACCTCCAATGGATGGTGAAGGATACTCATGGAATATTCCCTCTATGTCCACCTGTTTAGGCTTTGCGTTGACTGTCAGTCAATAGGTATCACGGTACTGTGTTATAGGCATATATTAACACATATTTCCGTTTATTTCCAGGTGTTGAAGTACTGCGAGCACCTGCACGGCAAGTGGTACTTCAGCGAGATCCGCGCCATCTTCTCTCGCCGCTACCTGTTGCAGAATGTTGCCATCGAGATGTTCTTGGCTAGCAGGAGTAAGTACAGCATCTATTTCTACATCATTAGTAGCTCATCCCACTCCAATATTTAAAAAAAAAAACAAAAATAACAGTCTAATAACAAGTTAATCATGAAAGTAAGAGAAATAACTCAATTTAAAAACATAAAAAGAAGCTTGTACGCAGAACCCATGTCATGGTGATATTTAGGACGGTCTATCACAATTAAAGGCATATACAATATTTCGTGTCTGTGCTGTTGACCGTTGAAGAGTTCCTTTATCTATAGCTAATCCTGGATGTCGGTTCAGGCCATGCTTACATAAATATGCATTGTCATCGGAACTGAACCAACATGCAAAAATTCAACTCCGTAGGATAAGAGGAAGTGGTTCTAATTCAGCTTGCAAGATTTGACCTCACCAAACACACATACACACATACACGCATTGCAAGTTAAATAAAAGCTTTTAAAAACAAGACTGCCATGCCAAAAAACGAAAATTGCCTGTTACTCAAGATGATGTAAGGATTTCAACGATACCTACCCCACACACTATTATTTATTCTGTGCCCATACATCCAAATCTGTACATGACATTTAAAAGTTATGGTTGAACAAAGAAACTCACATACATACATGAATCCTGAAAACATTACATTCCTTTTTTTGGGCAGTCGTGCAATAACATAGATTGTTAATATTATTGAGGGGAAACATAAGGGCCGTTATTCCATAAAAATGTAGTCCCCTGTTTCCTCCCTGTACAATGCCACTAGAGCTTTTTTTCCAAAATATATATGGCCTCTGATGCCATGTCCCTATGTTTTCCTTTTTTTCATAAATTAATTATTGAAAGAGATATGATGCTTAAAAAACCTAAAAAAATAACCATTTTTTTTTTCAGATATCCAGCAAATAATTTTTAAGAGATTATATAAAAAAAAGCAAAACATAGGAACACGGCCAAAGCTTTTCATTAGTTTTATTGAAAAAATAAAAAATCGGTGCAGTAATAAAATAAATAACTATATTCAGGACAGTTCACACCAATTACCTAGCCCCAAACTAGGATATGGAATGACGACCTGCGAAAAGCGGCTGGAAGAAAGTGGATGAGGAGAGCTGAAGACCGAGCTCAATGCCGTGCATTAGGAGAGGCCTACGTCCAGCTGTGGACAGATATAGGCTGATGATGATGATGATGATGATGAAACTAGGATACCCTGTACTATGGGCACTAGATAACGGATAAAATACATAGATACAAATATTACATTCATGACTCGAAACAAACATTTCTGCTGATCACACAAATGATTGCACCTTGCAAGATTTGAACCCGCGAACGTTTGATTTCGTAGTTAGGGTCACTAGCCACTAGACAAACCGGTCGGTCACTTTCGAGTTAGTTTCCTGTCCCTTGCGCCTTGCTTCTCAATTCTATGCTGATATATTTCAGTTATTAGTTTTAACCATAACCACTGATAGATGGTCTATCAGCACCTCGTTTGATATTAACCATTGATTAAGAGCTTATACCAGATCGCCGTCAGTGCCGTCAGTGCCGTCACCACAAGTTATTCCCAAATAAACTCACACTCGTAAACTCACTAATACTCGTAAATTGACTTCTAAATCTTGAAAGAAGCCATAATCTATCCGCACCCTTATCTTGATTTTCCTTATACACGATCATTCAAATTAATCCGTCTTCATACGATTCGTGTTCATCTTTACTAGTGCGCACTAGAAACCAACGATACCGGGTTCGGTCCTTGGCTGCGCACCAATATTTTTCTATTTTATGTGCGGATTTCCATCGCTCCGTGCTTTGGAGAGCACGTTAAACTGTCGGTACCGTCTGTTATTGATAGATAACACTCGTTAAGCCATGTCAGAAGTCCTCGGGCGGTCTGATGAACTCTGACACCAGAGACCAGTACGCTTATACAAGTTGTAGTACAAGTTTGCACAATAACAAAACGGAAAAAAGTTTTGTGAGCTCGCTCATTTTTTTCGTGAGCTCGCTAAACTAACAGTTTTGAGTGTAATCGGTAGGACGAGTTCATGTTTTCAAATGAAGTTCACACGATAAAATTTATCGAAGAGCTCGTTTGAACGAACTTCAATTCCCCACAAGCAAAAAAAAGAGACAAAATATAGTCAGTCCACCGTATTGGTGTTTGACGTTTTGTTTTTCGTATGTCGTTTTTGTCTGTGGTTTTACTGGGAATAAATGATAATCGATTTACGTTTAATTGATGTGATAAATGAAAAGAACGTATTTTTCTGATTCTTCCGGTACCTGTGGTCTTTAATTTCGTTCAGTATTAACGAAGTTACGGACCAAAGTAATCCAAAACGACCTAGTTATTTTATATTGAGTTTATGCCTCAACTACGACATCTAGCTTCGATGTAATACTTGATTTTTGATAATTACTAGTTGGGAATCCTGGACTAAGTGTAGAAATCGTTTTGACGTCATCACGACATTAAAATTGTAAAGTATGTAGATTGGTAGTGTTTCGCACTACAATTCATGTAAATTTTTTGAAAATATTGTTGTAGGTACATAGGTACGTGCTACAAAAATATAAATATTGTTGTAGTACTTAGGTACCTAACTATTACTTAGGTACCTAACTAAGAAAAAAGGCCTAAGGCTATTAACTTACCTTGGTCTCTAGAGAGATTCTTGGAGAGTTCCTGAGATTCGTATATTCCCGCAGAGTATTACAAATATAGACAAAACCTTCTCTAGTGAGCCCGTGAGCCGATACCATTGCACAAAGTTAGTGTAAGAGATGCGGCTGTTTGTAATTAATCTCCGCCTACGTCAAGCTCATGCCGCTCTCCTTCACGAAGGTCAGGCATGAGCTTGAGGCTCCTACAGCCTCCGAGGCTAACCTCCAGGCAAGATACCGTCTCGTTATAATAATAAAATAAAAAACGAAAGATCTCATGAAGCTCTCACGAAAATTTATCTAACGAGTAATAATACTTTGAAAATTATCGAATTCGTCAAAGTTTAGTACCGCTAACTTGTCAAAGTCGCAACTCGTACTGCTAATATGCAAAGAATACTCGAAAATTTTATTTCGAATTCGAATACTACCATTTGCTAAAACCCGTCCTTTCGATTTTAGTTCCTACAATTTTCCGATAGAGGCGCTGCCAGTAAATGTATGGAACTAAACGAAACTACATTTCGTTTACAAAAACTAGAAAAACTTGTACTAGGGGTACTGCACTACCTCATACGAAAAGCAAGCAAGCAAGGAACTTAAGTGTATGTCTCGTTATTCCAGCGTCGATATTCTTCGCTCTCCCGGACCAGAGCACCGTGAAGAAGGTGATCAAGGCGCTGCCCAGAGTGGGCGTGGGCATCAAGTACGGCATCCCGCAGACCAGGTCAGTCAACTATCTCCTTTTTAACGCTAAGTATGATTTACGGTCATCGCTTTATGAATTTACTTGGTAAGGAAGATAGCATTCTTACAGGCTGTAAGAATGCTATCCAAATCTTCTAATAGAATGTATTGAACGATTCAAATACTTGGGACATTTCACATGCATTTGACAATCATGTTTCGCAGTTGAAATGACGAACCGAACGTCAGAGCGTTTACTATTATGGTTCTAGAATCTAGTCTATAAAACGAAACGGCTCCAGTATGATCTAGTATAATACTTATTTAGATTTAGGCTATACAATACATGTAAAGACTAACTGCATATTGCAAATTAGGTTTATAGCTATTACTAGGGTATTACTATATTTTCTTACATTATGCTGCCATCTATGAATTCACACACGAACTAAGAGGCTTCGACGCACACAACCTTACAAAAAGATCAATACGGCTTCGCATTTAAAACTCGAATCTACATACATTGTTATTTCGGATGAAATTGGATAGATGGCGCTACAGGTTTTCAAATTACTTGAGTATTCTTATTTGTTAAATACTTCAACTAATGGAAAATAGAACAAAGAGATGTGTACAGTGTTGAACGTTCCTATACGCCCTACTTAACTACCATACTACCCGCAGACCCCACCACGTACGAGTTACGAGATCAGACCCCACCACGTACGAGTTTGATATCGTAAAGCAGCTGGATTGATTAGTTTATTTTTATTTTTAGTAAGTCACATCATTTCAGATGGATGGATATTGAACATCTTTAACCCTCTACAATTAAGATTTCTGTACCAAATCACGACCGAATACTACCCAGTATGTTAGAAATAACATGGAGGTTTGGACCAATCTTTTACAGATATTCGGCTATAATTTTTAAATAATTCATCGCAAATAATATTATTTTTAAGTGTTTGATCCCACTTTTTGCAAAATTCTGGTTAAGTAACTATTGTTGTATTCCTAAAATGTTCTTATATATTGCTCTTTTCAATATAAATACTTAGGCAACCTAATCTCCTTAACAAATCTCATTAAAATACCAAACAAATAAAACTACTTTTTGAAAACAACACATTTTTAATTCGAACTTAAATCACAGCATAAAATTTTATACATTTATTTCATTAGTAAGTAAGTTATGTACAAATATCCACCCTGTAATAAATAACATTGTTTAGTCCACGTCAAAATTATCAAAAAATAATTACATTTTATTAACAACACTAACTATTAAAGTTATAAAAAAGTTATATTATTACATCTGGGTCCTTACAAGTTTAATAAGTTCATTTATTTATTTTATATTTAAATTATGTCGTCACCATTTATTTAAAAACACTTAATTCTATGGAATGTTACAAAACGTAAATAACTATAATACTGATCACAAAAACACGAATAATATTAAAAATACCTAAAAAGTTCTTATTTATTTATAACCACCTTCCGGACGGCGAAGTACCAGGCGAGCAGTAAATGCTAAGAGTTTCTTTACTCTGAAATCTTTTCATGCTTTTGCATCCAGGGGAATTCGTTCTTTTCTAACGAAACCGCAGCACCTGCGCTGTGCCTCCTTTGTACTGGTTTTCCTTCCAAGCTATATCTCTTCTCCTTCGTATATCCTACTTCTGGATCTATCTCTTTCTTTCCATCATCGAACTGCTTCATAATTTCGGCCAAGGATTTTCCTTTCGTCTCCGGAAGAAAGAGATAGCAATATGCTGCTCCTATTAAGGCGCAAATTGCAAAGAGATATAGAGTTCCATTGCTCGTCAATAAGTTCTCCATTTGGGGGTAAGTCTTTATGTTGAAGAAGATCAGCACATAAGCGCAACAGGATGTGGCTCCAGACATGACTCCTCTGATGTCTTGAGGGTATAGTTCCCCCGACATTATCCAAGGCAGCTGTAGGAACCCCACCATACTGAAAGACACGTGAAGTAAGACACAGGCTAGTTTCACTAAAGGAGGTCCATTTAAACTGTCGCAAACGGCAGCTCCAAGCATTGCAATGCCGAGTAAAAGACCCGACACGGCAGCCAAAGTTTTTCTTCGGAAGCTGTTGATTAGACAAGCTCCAACGGCGCCCATGAAGACTCTGACCCCACCCACTATGATGGAAGCTGTGAACTCGTTCACGCTAGTTCCTACGGACTTGAAGAAGTCTACAGCATAGTATAGAATAACGTAGATTCCAGACATTTCTTGGAAAATGAAGAAGATAATCAGCAGAGCAAAAGGTTTGAGGACGTTTCTTCTCTTGAACAGCCCCAGTTTTTGCTTGAAGGTCATGGACTCTCCAGTCTTCCTGTCTTTAGTAAACTCCATGAGTTCTTGCTGAGCAGTGCTGTTGTTTTGCCGTAGCCAGAACATGGCGTTGTATGCTTCTTTCATTTGTCCCTTTGAAGCTAGCCACAATGGTGATTCTGGGGCGAAGTACATGAGGAAAGGCGTGAGGAGTGAGAAACCAGCGCAAATTGCGGCGACCTTCCTCCAGTGGACGAATGCTCCCAAAGCGTAGACAACGAAGATGCCCGTCGAGACCAGGCCAGGTCCTAGCGCGCTCAGGACTCCTCGTTTTTCAGGAGTTGTAATTTCAGCCACGTAGATGTACGAGACTGTTGACATACCTGAAAAGAACAAAACACTGTCTAAGTACAGTTTCATAACAAACAATAAACTTTATCAAGATCGTCTATTTTCATACAGGGTTTCAAGTACTTACGAAGGTTACAAATACATGTAAGAGATAACTCTCTACTCTCAAGGCTGACTGTCTAAAATATATAGCTTCTACATGTTTTCCCTTTCATAATACTTCATATAATATGAGTGCGTCCTACCAGTGATGACATGCGGAACCGAGACGTGACCCTCACAGTGGGACTAGTACACAAATAAGTCTCTCAGCGAGCTACGGAGAGAGCTGCTCTGCTCGGGGTTTCTCTGAAGGATAAAATCAGAAACGAGGTGATCCGATAGACAACCAAAGTCACCGAAAGCTCAAAGGATTAGCAGGCTGAAGTGTCACATATGTCCTCGAGAGGAGATCGTGTCTTGGCAAACGTAGTGTAGGCCGGCCATGTGAAGTGAAGATAGTGAGAGAAGAGCCAAAAATTGGGCTCTGTGGCGTTCATTAGGAGAGGCCTATGTCCAGCAGTGGACCAACACAGGCTGATGATTTTGAGTTAACTTACCGATAGTAAATCCAGTAATAAACCTGCCTACACAGAGGAAAACGTAAGTCTCGGAGAAGGCGATGACGAGCCAGCCGATGAGGTTGGGCAGGAGGATGGACTGCAACAGCAGCCGTCTTCCGACCGCGTCCACCATCATGCCGCCCAGCAGGGCCCCGATGGGGTTGGATATCACGCCCAAACTGGCTGGAAAGAGATAGGATTAAGTTAGGTTGGATAACTGCGAAACTATTTTAAAGTTGAGAAGACTGTTCAATTAAATAATTACTAAAAAAACGAGAAATTTAGAAATATTCATATACAGTTGTTTGTAATTAGTATTTTCGTAGAAGATAATCTAGAACTTTTTTATTATGATTGAGTGACGAGATGAGTTGGTCGCTCGCGTTCGTCGTTCGGTCGTCTCATTGTCCAGTAATTTCGCTGTAAACATTGCCTTTCAAACCGAAACACAGAAATGTTGATTCATACTGTTTGCCGGTTGAACATCTGCCAAAGAAGTGGTACTTCTACAGGCGGACTCGTGCGGTAAAGGCCTACCGCTACAAAACTGATCTGAACTTGACATTTTTTTCTGATAGAAAGCTACTCTACGGGGACTGCTAGCTAGCTACTGGGAGTTGGACAATTAGACGTAGGCAATTATTTTTTCCGCGAAAATGTAAATATACTTTTGGATAACTGGGAAACTACTATATAAAGCCATATTACAAAGCAGTTAGTGTAAACAATAATAATTATAATAAAGCACTAATTACCAAAAAGTCTTAAAAGAAAATAATTAATAATTGACTAGGTTACTTAAAATAAGCTACTGTACAAGAACATAGCATTTTTCTCAAGCGTGTCTGTCTGGTTGTGATGCGATTTTTCCTGTTGGATAATCTGTTAGATAACTTAGGTTTTGACTTAAAAACTGGTGTACTTGGTATTTGAATCCTATAAGTAGAAGCCGAGCAATCGATAAAAACTATTTGCGGGCTATAGGTAACATTTAAACCCAGAGAAATGAACACGCGGGTAAAGTTTTGGCATAGTTAGTATTATAATAAAGGCAAATAAAGGCCGAACAGGAGGACAAAGAATATAGCATTCTTTGTCCTCCTGTTCGGCCTTTATTTGTCCTACTTTTCGGCAAAAGATTTTTTAAATCGTAATTGTACTACGTGACTTACTCTCTTTGAAACGGCCTACATCTCAGCTGCGAGAATATAAGCTGATAATGTTATTTTAGCTATTAAGGAACGTGAGCATTCCTTTCCCATTGGCAAGTGTTATCGGTCTGCCCAACTGCAGCAGTATTTGCAGACGTGACTACCGCCCGCCCACGTGGCTCACACTCTCCATACACTCTCCCTTATCTTACAGAACGGTGATATGATGACAAGCGTTGCTTTTTATGGTCTGCACACGGCGCTATCTTGTTTGCGACAACTATTGTTTGTCGCCAAACACTAACATTTCCACCGTTTTGCGAAGCGTGATGAAATGTTTTTTTATTGGAGTAAATATGGAAAAGTTGACAATGGTACTGTAAACAATGCTGAGTTGTAAGTTTTAAGTGTTAGCTATGGATTTTTGTTGTAACTTTAAGTCATACCGGAAGTGAAAAAATATCACATAATTTTTTCAAATTTTTAATTTTAAATTTGTAATTTTTTGTATGTATAAGTAATAAAAACCAGTATTTTATAAAATAGGTATATAAGCGGGCATACCTTTCATAAATTGGGAGCAAGTAACACTTCTTGTATCTATTTTGGCCATACATGCTTGACATTGAATCTATGACGGTTAGTAACATATTGCCACAAAACATACATATATCTCTATATCAATATTTCCCCCCAAGTTTGTATATTGATAACGCGCTGACGAAGAAATCTAAACAAATATTAGCCCTCATATAGCAGACATTGCGGTTTATATATAGGTCTATTCAATGACCTGAAAAAGTTTGTGTTCGGCGCAGTTCTGGCACGGTTTCAGAGAAGTAAAAATAAAAGGTAAACAGAGATCTTGTTTACAGATACCGTTAGGTATAATTTATGTATGACGCCATTCATGTCCATTACTTTCTTTGTAAGCAGCTCTGATGATGATTAGATTCGAAGAGTATAGTTATTTGGCAGTCATGATGCTCTTAGGCTCTCAATAATTCTTTGGAATTCATATTATACTCGTAAATACGAAAGTTTGTTGTCCGGTCTTCACGCTAAAACGGCTGAACGGATTTTGATAAAATGTGGAATGTAGACAGGTATAATAAAATAACACATAAGATACTTTTAATCATCATCGTCATCATCACCCACGCGGGTGAAACTGCGGGCGCAGCTAGTCTTTCAATAATTATCATAATCATTAATCACTATCATATATGTGAAAATATAAACATGATTCAAAGGTTAAAATCACTATTGGCATCATAGTTTAAACTAGTCGTAGTAGTAGTTTAGTAGTAGTATGTCTGATCTATTTTAACAATACAATAAAAAGCACAAATTAAAAATTTATGTAACCCTCAACCCCCCCATTATATGTAACCCTCGACCCCCCATTATAGCTAAGAACCATCTCGATCACATCAGCTTTCAAATAAAAAAAAACGCACAAAATAGGTCCATTCCACTCTAAATTTATAACATCGAGGAATATCGAGGGAGGAGGATCGAGGGATATCAAAATAGTTTTTTTATCTTTTTTTATTGCCGAAGCAAAGATTCGATCGCAGTGTAATTTAATGGTAAGTGAAAACACGCTCGACGGTGGAGCATGCTTGCTTAGAACATATATATTCACTTCCGACTTGAAGATTATAGTGTAAAATGTATAATTATAAAGTGTACTGTATAGTTACTCACCGATCCAAGACGCCTGTTCGTCAGATATCATGGGATATTCATGTGTATACTGCGGCAGTAGCACCGCCGAGAATCCCTGGCAGAACCCCACGGATATGTTGATCGACTGCGCGGCCAGTGCCGCCAGCACCTGGAAGTATACAAACAAAACGGCTAATATACAGCGAAACTTATGTTCATCGAATTGTAACTGAAACTTGATCGAATATAGTATCCATCTTCGTTTTAAATGTGAGAGAAGCTCTAGCGACGATATGTTAGGATAGATTACAAAACTTTGGCAACTAACGTATGTATAAATATGAGTAGGTAGGGCACTATACATACATAACTGCATGTATTGAAAAGCGAAAGGTATATTTACTGTAGGCCAATTCATTGAGATCCACGCTGAGCTACACAAGATGTCTTGATGCCGGCATTTGTTACTAGTACTAGAAGAGTGAACCTATTGACCGATGGATTTGGCACCGCGCCTAAATCCGTCGATATACCGCCAAAATAGCTTTCCTTGATGCGAAAACTATTCACAGACATTGTTTGCAAATTATGTAGACGTCACTTCCTTCGCAAACGTATTATATTATGTAGACGTCACTTCCTTCGCAAACGTATTATATTATGTAGACGTCACTTCCTTCGCAAACGTATTATATTATGTAGACGTCACTTCCTTCGCAAACGTATTATATTAAACGGTTCTGGGAAAAATCTACGAAATCTCAAGTGAAGAATTTATTGAACCTCTGCAAACGTCCAGTCAACAAACCTTGCTAGATGATGTGTAGCTACTAAGTTCTCAGGCAAGTTATACTCGACAATATTGCAAGCGTAATCTTGTTTGCCAAAAATAAACGTCACTAAGTATATACATTACTAGCTTACCCGCCCGCGACTTCGTCCGCGCGGACTACAGTTTATCGCGAAAAAAGCATCCTACTCCGTTTTTCTAGGATATTAAAAACCAATGCAAAAGTAGACTTAGACTTCTTGGTTATGGTCTCCGTGGCTTGTTGACTTAATATAATGTGGCACCAAAGTTCTTGATGATTTTTGACGGACCTTTTACTTCGTTTCCATGGCAACCGTTCCTTACAGCGAGTATTCAACATGTTTTAGTTTTCCTGCGGAAATTTCCACGGATTTCGTGGAATTTTCCGGGATAAAAAGTATTCTATGTTTTATTCTAGGGTATAAGCTATCTCCATTCCAAATTTCATCGACAACACAACAACAACAACAACGTTTTCAGACAACGTTTCACTTTTATATATTGGTGTGGATCTATATTTAATCATAATAAAATAGTAAGTAACAAAAAGTGTGTAAGGACAATGAATTTAATAAAAATATTGGTCTAGGAGACTTACAATAACCTACTGGACAAGAATAGGTATAATATACATATATTGTCTGTCTGTATGTTTGTTTGCGCATCACCTAAAAACTACTAGACCTATTGTGAGTGCTATTGGATACCTTAGGCATATGTGTAATAAAGCTTAGGCCTTGACTTAAAATCTGGTGTACTTTGTATCTTCATCCGATGAGTAGAAGCCGAGCAATCAATAAAAATATATTTGACGGCTGAATAAAATTGGGTTTATGGCACTATATAAGCTTACTTGTACTATTATTTATTCTGTGGTAATTATAAATACTCAAGTACTTTCCTCCAGAAATAGGCATTAAATAGAAATTGGCCGACAGGGATTGGTTGGTTGGAATTGGTTTGTTGGTGGTCGGTATTGGACTACTTAGTTGAGGAGGTTTCTGTTGTTGACCCGAACATACAATGTATTTTTTCTGGTCGTTCCTTGTATGTAATCTTTAACCACAAAATAATGCTGAAAGATAAACGTATGTAGAGTCCCATCCCATCACAATGATTACTGTAATGATAACGTATTACCGTCTGTGTCACACCGTGTAGTTACATACCTACTTCCGCAGATTTACCTCCAATCACCATTGTGGACTCCATTACGAGCAAATTTACGCTTTTTTCTGCGATGTGGCCAGATTTTGACATAATAAAACTTTTGGTTGGCGGGTTCAGTGACTTTTACTGTTACGGTTGACTTCAATAGGTACCTACTTATTTATACTAACTTAGTTACCGTTAGGTATTCTTATTAGTTCCTACGTGAAAGGTCAAGACAGATGTTGAAGATTCAGTCGAAAACAATGGCAGGTTTGAATTGTGTCGGGTCGAGGTCGAGGGGCGTATAATTAACAAGCATCCACGGGGGTGTGGTTTACCACAAATATTTATTGCAGTTGAACTTAACTGCAAAAAAGCGTTATTTTTACAACTAACTTAACCTAGATAATCTTAGAATGAGGTTAGTAGGATAGCCGAGTTCTTTTTACATTGTTTGTATGTTTTTGTGCGATGCACCAAAAACCGATTTCTTAATTTCTTGTTTGTCTGTCTGTCGTTCTTCCCGATTAGCAATCCGGCTGAAACTTTCAGGGTAGCTCACAAAACGATAACAATGCATTCTAAAACAAAAGGTTTTTATATCGGTTTTTAAATCTACATTTGCTCCTTTTTAAGAAAATAATATGAGACACTGAAGAATCATCCAAATTTATTCAGAAATCTTGAATATAACAAAAAAATGGATTTTTGTTTATTTCAGTTATAATCCATAAATTTGTTAGTAACAATAATTATACTTAAAACCTATGTTAGTAATACAGAATTAATCTATGAGGTTCTGCCCGTGACTACGTCTATCCAGTATTTCTGGATGGGACAGTCGTAGCGTGATGCAATCATTTTATGAGTGAACATACACACAAAAGAAACACAATTAAATTGAAAGTTCAACGAGTAAAATCTAAGCTATCCATCAGTAAAAACCGTGTTAAGTCCCCTTGACGATTTATTTATTAATTACTACATCCTATGTTCTTCTAGGATATTAAAAACCAATGCAAAAGTAGGTATAGCACCAATGCTCTTGATGTTTTTTGACAGACTTCTTATTTCGTTTCCATGGCAACCGTTCCTTGTGAGTAATCAACATCAAGAATCCGTCCGTGAAAGCTCTCCAAACAAACAAACAGACAACGTTTCACTTTTATGTATTGGTATGGATCTTATCTGTACAGACTTTTTGTTACCTACTGCTTCAGTAAAAGTATAGATTATCAAAACTGCCCTAACAAAAGGAAACAAACACTAAAGTAAGTGGCATGTGTGATAGCAACACGTGGCGACAAACAGCGGCACGTGAGGCGCTGCAATCAGCGCTGATGATGGAGAATTAATTGAGGGTTTGCGTCGCATGCCGTCACGGCACGATGACTTTTCTTGGGGGCTTCTGAAGTAATTGAAGTATGGCAGTCATGACGGGCAAGGCCTTTTGAAAACGCTCAATATTTTTCATGACGATCAGACTCTGACGAGCATAAATCACGAATATATTGTCTTCTGGTGATTGGAACAGCCTTCGTGGATTGTTGAGGCAACAAACAACGTATACAACAACTTATACGTTACGTTTGGAACCTATAAGTTGTCCACATGAGGGACAGCTGACAACGAAACTCAACATACAAACAAATCAATGCAAAATCAACGATTACTAAATTCGTGATATATTATTTGATATATCGTTTATTAGTTAAATGATTGTGTGCTATTATGGATAAGACGCACGTGTCATTTATAAAGGCTTTGATGTTATAGAAGATAGATAGATAATACTTTATTGCACCTAAAAAGATATTATTACACATAAAATATTTCTTTAAAATAAGTACAATGGGCGGTCTTATCGCTAAGAGCGATCTCTTCCAGACAACCTTATAGGTACTTATTTTAGTTTACGTTTTTGGAAGTGAGGTTGTGATGTCAGTCATCACTTATTATTACTTATTCTGTGGCTATCCCAAGCTTATACTAGTGTCGGGGTTGGCATAGAGTTTGACAGAATATTGATGTGGAGGTTATACCGCATTTGGCTTATTCCATGTTTATTAGTATTGATTTGTACTATTCCATCTTTATGTCAAGCATAAAAGTTTATACCGAGTTTATTAGTAGCGCAGTTGGAGTTTAATAAGATTCTAAAATAAAATTGATTGTTAATAGGTCATAAAACATATAAAACTGCATACTTGTGAAGTTACTTGAATATTTCAATTTGTTCATACATTAAAACATAGTCCTATGTTTTAATGACTGGTGTTTAAATTAACCTCTAATAATAATGTTAGAGCAATATAACAGGTAAATTAAATTAACAGGTTACTACGAAATGTCCGACCTGTACCAATAAAAAACTCACTTTGATTAATTGTATGTATTTAAATTTATCGAGCACTGATTTTTCAGTTGGTTGTGTTATCACACATCAGGAACTTGCAGAGAAGGAAAATATCATCACGTAGTACTATTATTTATTCTGTGCCATCACAGTTACTTACAAATTAAGCGTATTAACTCTGTCTCTGTCTGTTAGTTGCCTCTTCACGACTAACCGGCTGGACCTATCTTGATGAAATTTGACAAGGAAATAGTGTTCAGCAATAGGAAGGACATAGGCTATTTTATCTTTTATTTATGTCTCGGAATAATGTCCACGCGGCGCGGGCATATCCAAGAGGCGCAACTGTTACCTAGAAAATGTAATTGATATAGGAAAGAATAACTTGAATAACTATTAGACTTCTATATGTCTGGCTAAATACGAAACACTATGGTCCGTATTCTAGAACAACACTCGCATGAATCTAGATTTTATCCTTCGGCACATTACGTTAAAGTGCGATATCGAGTGAGCGGTGCTCGAAGGATTCAAACTAGATTTAAGTGGAGATTTTATTCCAGAACTGAATTTGAGTTAAGATTCGTTGATCGTAGTTTACCTGAGTCTCGTCTCATCATGAAACGTCACTCGGATATAAAGCGGCACTCGTGTTGAGATTTGCTCTGCGAACACGCAAGTGACATCTAGACCACGCTTGAGCAGAGATTCCATTGCGATTTCCTCATTTAGAAGATATCGATATAAAGATCATAATTATTATCCCAGAAAACGGCTATCTGCAACTGCAATTCAAATCACTTACTTAATACAAAGCTTTGCTTTTGTATTTAATATACTCGTTACCTTACCTACTAATTGAGAAATGCGGAAGGTACGCATTCGACGACTGTGATTAATTTAAAAAAGTAGCCAAAAAATAAATAAAGTAGGTACTAATAATTTATTCTGTGCCAACGAGGATTCCCAAAATCAAAATTTACGGAAAAAAGGAAGTACCATCCTATCAAGGTCGTTTCATAGTTATTTTTAATCACAAAAGGAGGACGAATGTATGAAAGTGAAACGACCAAGAAGAGTTATTAACTAATCTGTGATTCTATTTACTTGTGTTATTATTGTTTTTACAATACCTAAATAAAGATTCTAGTATTGATCAGGTGATCTGAGATCAAACGATACTTGAGTCACAGAATAAATAATAGTACAACTTGAGTGTAGTTCTAGAAGGAATTTATATCATTCAGGTACATTATTATTAGGAAGTGTAAGTGAACTGAATAACTAGTTCAATAGATAGGTACATATTCCTCCAGTAAATGTTTCAATAGTATCACTTCCATAGACTACGGCGTCATGTCATGATGACGGTATGTGTGTTGAGAACGTAAGGCCGCGTGTGTTCCTCTACCTTATCTATATACATTTCTATCAATCGATGGCATTGGATACTGCACGAGAATTCTAGAAAATTATGTTTTTCTGGATCACATTGAATCATACGCATATGTACTCATATAAGCTGTTTGACCTTAAGCTTACACGGGCAAAAATAAAGTGCACTTGCACAAAAATATGCATACTTGAAGACTTTAAATATTTAACATTACGTAGGTATGTTTATCTGGTTATATATTGAATCATAAACCGCTAAAGACCGGAAGCGTTCTAGGTAGCGGAAAGAGGTAACTGTGAATCTGACCACGTGTACCAAGTGAATTGTACCAGGCAAATATAAAACGAAAGGATTTGCATTGAATATAATAATATATTGCCATTTTAAACCGTATATCAATGAGATAAAGGTTAATTAGTTTAGCGAACAGACGACCGCGCGATGTAGCCTTGACCGTGCATGCAATATCGTATCGCCTTCACTCGGCTCTGTTTACTTCTTGCGAATTTATGCGGGCCTAGTACATGTGGACTAAATACCTGAGCTTTTAACGCATTTAGTACTAAGGTTTGGGAGCTTTGAAACCTAAGTAAAAATAATGATTGAAAAAAAAGAACTACTTGGCAGGTTTGAATCCACAATTAAAAATTGACGTAGATTTTGAAAAGTGCTAATAAATAAAGCGCGCTTTCACTTGAATATTGTATCATGTGCCACACAAATAGATATCTTACATGATATTTTAATAGATCTAGAATATTCTAGAATGAAATGATTAGGTGCATAATAATGGTCAGGTCTAATTTAAAGCTTGCCGTGCGTCGTCGTAAGCTCAATTCAGGTTTGCGAATTAAAACTTTATGCAACAAGTTTTTATTTGAATAACTAATCAACTTCTTTTTATGTTTAGACTAGTTGTCCGGGTTAAAAGTAACCTGTTTGTTAATCAAGTCCAGGATCAAAAGTACCTATAAAGTGATGTATTACATTTCATCAAAATTCACTCAGCCGTGATGCCGTGAAATAGTTTTTTATCGATTGCTCGGCTTCTACCTATTGGGTTGATATACAAAGTACACCAGATTCAAAACCTCTCTCTAACAGTATGTGTCCGGTAGTTTTCACGTGATGCGCGTTCATACAGACAGACAGACACCATATTTTAAGTCCCATACCAATTCTTTGTACAGACTTTTAATTTAAGTATATATCAGTAAACTATATACAAAAAAATGTGTAATGGTAGTTAAGTATACTATATTTTAGTGTGGAATGGACTCAATAAAATCATTAAAATAATTACTTCAAAACGTGATCATTAATTAAATTATTCGCTCTAAAGCAATATATTCATTCTATAACAATTAATGATAATTCTAGAACATTTTAGTCACGTATTTTAAGTATTTCGTAATGCGAATGCCATAGTTGAATGTGTTTCTGTATTATCGCATATTTCATTCAAGTGTACGGATGCTTTTTGAGGTCTTTGACTCCTTTAATATGATCAAATTAATTTACTTAAAATAGAAGTAAACGATTTAATGAAAAAAAAAACTTTTTTTTTTATATACTATGGTACCCTGCTGAGCCTTAAAGCAGGGATATACAACTTTACATGGTGTAAAATGACACGCTTTCCGCCCTTGAATAATTAAACCACAAGTTTTAACAAAAAGCACTATAAGATATTGTGTTTTGAAACATCGGATTAATAATTGTCGGATGTTGCGATCGTTTTGTTTTCAAATAACTAAGTGACAAGGCCGGAGGTCGATCTGCTGATTGTAAGGGGTAAATGTTTGTTACGCGATCACCAGTACTAAAACAAATGCGTTATAGTACACAAGATGCTGTGACTTGTGTTGATGTTATATTATACGTCTGCTCACTGCAGTGCCATTCAGAACTGCGAATTGTATAATTTTGGCGATAGTGCTCGTTTCACAATGGCGCTTGCTTAAAATGTAGATTTCTACATGGTTTTCATCACGAAGCATCTCAAATATCTGTCTACTTGAACATCAGAAATACCGACGCCAACAAATAATTGCACTCCTCGTTCGTATATTAATTAATTCAAAAACTATAGCTTTTATACCTTTAAATACTAGTTACGAAAATAGGATTATGTAATAACACATCAATTAATGCTGTCTTGGAACATAAACTCCGATATTAGATCTTAATCGCGTTAATTGTGCAGCTTTAAATGCTCACTATTCTTTATAAATTGATTAAGGTCTTTGGAAAAACCACGACTGTAACTATATTCAAAATGTATGTATCTATAGCCGAGATCAATGAAACCTAGTTTTACTCTGTGACCGAGTCAGTCACTGAGCGCAGTTTCAGAGACTTTTGTGTTTTACCTATTATTTATTCTGTGGTTTTACTGTGTTATTATTTTAATTAAAATGATATCAATTATTTGTAAGTTTCTGTCATTAGGTCACCATTCTTCAGTGAAATATAATCATAAAAATTTGAAGACTTAATAAAAATAGTTTTTTTTTTAATGAGTTTTCCAACGTTCAAGCGAAATATCTTTAGAGATATTATGAGTATTAAAACGAAATTGCTTTTTACACGACTGCCAAAACAGAAGTGTTACGTTTTTAGCATTCATGTATGTACGTCTGTGAGTTTATTTATTCCACCATAATTTTTAAATGCCTGAACAGATTTAGATATGTGGGATATAGAAGATTGGAAATATTCAATATGGCGGCAGTGTGGCACCATTTTCAAACTCGAAAAAAATATGTTTTCTTCTAAATCTACAATATGGGTATCAAATTGAAGGTCAACCCATAAGCCCATTCCAACAATATGTTTTTTTTGGCAAAGCTCTTTTTTGGCAGGGCAGGCGTATTTTTTTTTTAGCTTTTAAGGTAGTTAAGATAGTTTTTATATTAATGTAGTGTTTAATTTATCAACATATTTTCGATTTCTAAGTCGATCAAAATCAGTGAATTCGAAATAAAAACCTGGGAACTTACGCTGCCTTACATTAATGTTATTTATATTATAAACAACTTTTCGGCGACAATAACATCAACGGTTCATATTCATAATACACATACAACAACCGGTATTGTATATTCGAGCCATATTTATAAATGTTTTCCTTCCGCTTAAATAAACAGTGTTGTATATTGTATATGTCACCTTGATTGTGGACATACATGAACGCACGGTTAAGCTTTCGTTAATGACGCACGGTTTCTTGCACCTCACCGGCCGTTAACCGATTACTGCTGATTAGGAAGCGATTTAGCAACCGGTTACGGCATTAGAGAAAATTGGCCTTAGTAAAGAGGTCGGTCCTCCTGCTTTATCATAATTAAACGTTTCCAATAATGTTTGTTTATTTATTTGTCGTATGAGGTAGTGCTAGCCTCTGTTGTCAGACTTTGTCAAGCCGCCCTGAGGGCCTCTGACATGGCTGAAACCATGTCACAGTTATATTGTTTCAATCTATAATCATAAGTTTCATAACATTAAATAACTTTAACCCTATGAGCATGTACTTAATTAGTCTTCACAACTAGCATTGTACTATTTTATTTTTCTTGTAGAATGTCCGAGATAACCGAACACGAAAATCCAATACACAACTCCAGTTTCCAATTAATACAAAAATTGATTGATTGAACAAATGAAAAGTTTTCACTCACTCAAATGGAAGGAGGTTCTAAATTCGACTGTATTTTTATGTCTCCGGAATTTCTAAACCGATTTAAATAATTCTTATTTTTATTTGAAAGGGTAAGTAGACAATTTTATGAAGTTTACAAATTTTAAATAAATTTATTTTAGTATTTTAAGAAAATATTTATTTCACTACTGTTTCACAATCGATCCATATATACTCAGGTTTTAAGGTCTAAATAACGTCTTGTGTAGAATTTTAAGACATTACTCAAGCACATAACTATTTATTTGAAATTGCTTTAATATCGTACCAATCTTACCAAAGTACGAGTACATACATTGATGTTGACTGCCGAAAAAACGTTTTTTTCGCGAACATGTATATTTTCAGCTTCCGCACAATTCCCACTAATCGGTCGCTAATTTAACCGTCGGTTAGGTATTGCGTCACGTGTGTACTGTGTGCTATTCTGTGGCTCCACGTAAGAACGTCAACTTGAACTGGAAAATAACCGAGCTCTAAGATTACATACTCATCACGCTAATAGGTAAGGAACTTCTTCCGGCATTGCAATTAACTTCAGAACGTCGTTTTATAGACAATTACCTAATTACCTATCTTCGATTCTAGTAGCCAAGAATCTTATACATACCTACTAAATTTCTCAATAGATTTTGCGCAAGTTTATAAATGGTCATTTTTATATTAATCAGACCAATAGGGGCGACGCTATCACCGGGCGGGCGGTGGAACATTCACAAACCCTCATAATATATAGGGGCGACGCTATGGTGGAACATTCACAAACCCTCATAATATATAGGGGCGACGCTATGGTGGAACATTCACAAACCCTCATAATATATAGGGGCGACGCTATGGTGGAACATTCACAAACCCTCATAATATATAGGGGCGACGCTATGGTGGAACATTCACAAACCCTCATAATATATAGGGGCGACGCTATGGTGGAACATTCACAAACCCTCATAATATATAGGGGCGACGCTATGGTGGAACATTCACAAACCCTCATAATATATAGGGGCGACGCTATGGTGGAACATTCACAAACCCTCATAATATATAGGGGCGACGCTATGGTGGAACATTCACAAACCCTCATAATATATAGGGGCGACGCTATGGTGGAACATTCACAAACCCTCATAATATATAGACTGTTAACCTCATTACCCTTCCTTTGCTTCGCCTTTCGCTTGCTTTAAAAAGAAGAAATGAGGAGCAATGACAATAGCGTATCTTTTTCTCGATTATTTAGATCTCCCTGTTTTCAACACAAACGCGCGCGTGTTTGTGTATGTGCGTGTGGGGGTGTGTGTGTGTGAGTGTGTGTGTGTGTGTGTGTGTGTGTGTGTGTGTGTGTGTGTGTGCGTGTGTGTGTCGTGTGTTTGTGTGTATGTATCTTTGGCTTTTTTAGGTACCTTTTATTAAAAAATAGACCTTCCCAACAACTCACTGTATATGCTTGTTAAATTTGACAGAACTATTCGATTAATATCCTTTTTAGGACTTCGTACTCAAACAAGGAACCCTTATAGTTTTATCATGTCCGTCTGTCTGTCCGTCTGTCCTACTTTCTGTCCGTCTGTATGTCACAGGCATTTTATTGAAAATCTATTAACACTGCAGTGTGGAAATTTAGCACATGTATTTGATAAAACTCCTAACTCAAATTCACAGTTAAATATATTTTTCTCCGGGCCCTTTCAGTTTCTCAAATTGACCATACTCGTAAGTTAGTAATTTAACCAAACTTTAACCTCCGGTTAGATTATCTTGTGCAGTAACTTCCTCGTTCACCGGCGCGGCGCGTGTGAACGGCTCTCATTGAACTTGACCGCGCGCCGCCCGATTCCTCAATGCCAATCGTTATGTAACTGTTTTTGTCTGTTAGTCTTATTATTTATGCAGCACTTTTTTGACGAGTAACGGAGCGCATATCGCACTTTTTGTTGGAAACAATTAGACGAATGCTCGTAAATAAAATTACATATTTTGAACACTTTATTAAACTAGATACGGTATCTGAGTCTGCTGCAAATCTTCACTGCATATTTAATGCAGTATTTTTTCATTTAATTATCTTTTGTGGCAATTATATTGCTCTAATTTAAAGAAATCATATTCTTCAGCGTGCAGTCATGCAAGACTGTTGCCACTTTTTGATAGCTATTCAAGAGAAATTCGCCTGAACTCTATATAGCAGAAAGATAAGATGCCTTATCGTCCCTTGGCTTCTTGTAGGTACGAGTATATATAAACTATATATACTAGTTACTGCGCATTTGATTATAATGTATTTAAATTCTATTAATTTTTAATCTATACTGTCTTTGTTTATCCAAATATTTTCAAACCTGGTTTAAAAGTGGATACCAATTTTTGATACTTAAATGTTTACTTTTAACGGCGAGGTACTTTTTGTAAGATGTCTCGCACCTATCACAAATCGATCAAACTTTTTATCGAAATCTTCATTGCAGCCTACTTATCATGATATGTTAATTTGACCGGCTTTTTTTGGTATATTAATGTAATACTTGACAAAAACCTCGTGCCTTGTATAAAGGTATGTAATTTCAGTAGGTATAAGTGGATAATAGCACCTCTATACTTAGACCATCCTTGGCCGTGACATTGTCTTCGAGAATTTTCCAAGATTTTTGGTGTAGTTAGTTTATTGCTATACCTAATTTTTGATAGCAGTTGTTCTATTATATTGCATTCTCTGTTCCCACGCCATGTTTAGTTTTCTTATATTTGCCTTTTGTTTATCTTAGTTTTACATTATAAACATTATATTATTATGTTAAATTCCTCCTCATATTTCTATTCAACTAGCTGTCCCGCCCGCGATTTCGTCCGCGCGGACTACAGTTTATCGCGAATAAAAGCATCCTATTTTCTTCTAGGATATTAAGAACCAATGCAAAAGTATAGCACCAACGCTTTTGATGTTTATTGACAGTCTTGTTATTTCGTTTCCATGGAAACCGTTCCTTACAAGGTGTAATCAACATTTCCCAGTTTTCTCGTGGAAACTTACAATTATCCGGGATAAAAAGTATCCTATGTGTTATTTCAGGGTATAAGCTATCTCCGTTCAAAATTTCATCAGAATCTGTCCATCCGTTATCGCGGGAAAGCTCCCCCAAACAAACAAACAAACAGACAACGGTTCACTTTTATATATTGGTACGGATGTGTGTATCGTACCATGTATTTATTAACTAACGGACCAAAATTTAAAGAAATAGGTAACTGCTGAGACTGACTTTTGTCTTCTATTGAATACCTAAGTTGTTTACTTTAAAAACGTTCAACGGTAACTTGTTGCTGGTTTGTCTGTTGTTTAGAACTAATGATTTCAATTGACTGCTAGCAAAACCTGGCGCTGTAATATAATCTTATAATCGATTGTAAACAAGTAATCGAATAGGGGTAATATGTACTGATGTCCGACCGAATCGACCCCACGGTTCGAATTAATTACACAGCGGTCGCCTAAAAACCACCCATAAGGTCAAATATGTTACACAATGTTTAGTACAAATGCGAAATATGTTTTAGATTAAAAAATAAATATATACCATAATATGTTTTAATATTTTTCTATTTAATGAGACAGAATGCAGTTTATAGTGGATATTATTTAGCAGAGATTTTAAATATTAAATCATTATGATAAGTCAGACTTAGTTGGTAAGCTGTGAGCAATGTCCAAAACCGGTAAATCTTGACATAAAACCAAAACGATATCTATTATTAGACTTATCACTATATAGCAAAAGGTTGAATAATTTTACCAGTGTACTTTTTGTTGGCAAAATATGCGTCAGTCGCAAACTAATTGTAATTAAAAATTTACATGTTCTAGGCACCCAGAAAAAAAACATTTTCATTTTCTCTTTGCCCATATTATCATTTATTTTTATCATTTATCATTTCTTTTTTTTTTACATAATGTAAGAAAATCAACATTTTGATTTTCATAACATTGTAGCAGCTTATAATATAAAACACAACTTGTTGTTTTCTCGAAGCAGCTGAATCCAATTTCTCGAAAAACAAAACTGAGTGCTGTTTTAATATGTTGGAAACCCTCCATGTACGTCAATAAAAGTAAAAAAAAGTAGTTAGTCTCAGTGTACGTCAAAACGAGATTACCAAATCTAAACGTTGCCTATTATATTTTTCAACTGCTATTATTAAATGTGACGCATATTGCATAATATCAATCGATTCTATTATTGCAAAACTGTATATTAGCACTAGATACTATTGATACGTCTTATACGGCCGGAACCTTGACCTGTACAGCTGTTGATTTTAATAGATTTTTAGACAAATAGTTTCTTAAAATATATAAGTGCACTGATTTATTAATATATTATGTAGTTATGTATTATAAATCCGACCGTGGAATAGCTCATAATAAAATGGACGACGTTGATATGACTCATTCTCATAGGTGTAGTCACAGAATAAATAATAGTACAATTGTGCAGTTATGAAAGTTAAGTAGGTATTTTATTTATCGTTATAAATATACCAGTAGGTATATTAAGTATAGTATGTTGTTATTTTGTAATCGAGAATTGCAAGACATCTCGTGTGTTTAATCATTTTTGCTACGGGCAATGATATTATAATATGCATCTGTAACTATATCTAAGCTTGATCTGGAATCATCGAAGTTGCGAGGCTATACGAACTGATGTTTCGAGAGGACGAGAGCATTGCTAACTTCAAGCTTCTGAATGACATTGTAACAGTTGTGAGGTTTTTAAATAAACGTGACGAATGACTTGCTCGTCTCGTCATTAAATAAGCTCACCTGTTATATAATATCCCTGGGATCGTGAATCCTTCCCTAATAAAACTACTATCCTTCTTTGTATATGCTGGTAGTACCGCCAGAGGTCAGCACTACCTCATATGACGAGCAAGTAGGCTAGGTATTTACCATGTAGAGGTCGCCATAGCGGCACACCTTCCAGAAACCCTTGATGCTGGCCAGCATGTTGCGCGTGCGCCGGTCGCTCCACGACCCGCCCGCGCCGCACGCCCCCCGCGCTCCTCGGACGCTCCTGAAACAACAGAATAAAATTTAAAATAATAAAAATATATTAAAAATATATATAATATAATATGTAGCATTTTAAAATATACTTCTGTAATCACATTTTAGTTTAGTCCTGTCTAACGATGTGTTGTTATTAAAAATGATTATGAAAACGAAAGGGATAGCAATAACTTTAGAGATGTCTTTTTTAGTTTTGTTTTCGTCGACAGAATTAGTAAGTACTAAACCAGATAGTAACACTAAATAAAATCTCTAAAAAAAAAGTTGGCTGTCGTAGCTGCAGATTGGTCATTTTCCTGCTGAATATAAATGTTCATTTTCCTGCTGAATATAAATGTTCATTTTCCTGCTGAATATAAATGTTCATTTTCCTGCTGAATATAAATGTTCATTTTCCTGCTGAATATAAATGTTCATTTCTCCGGGGTAGTCGTATGTGTATGTTGCTTAATTAGGGACATTGAAAATATAAACAATCTCATAGCTTCATTCCTCATTAATTTACTTGAACTTCACACATAACAGTTTATAGCCGACATCAATGAAGAGGCTCTGAAGTCGTGTGTATTCAGTTTATATATATATATATATATATATATATATATATAGCGTTAACAAATAATTTATTTAATGTTCTCATAATATCTGACACACGGCCTATCTGCTAATCAGTAGCGAGATATCTCGGATGCCGGCACGAGTGAATGTCACGTTGCAACCTGATCTTCCAGCCAGATTGTGTTACTGCCTCATATCATGGGATAATATAATAATAATATTATGTATGTATGTGTTGACTTATGTTTTTAATTGTAAACTTAGGTAGTTTTAAAACTTAGGTCAAATTAATCAAGTGCAATTAAATTTACATACTTACCTAAATATTAATTAATTTATCAAATTAAGCTGATTACCAGACAGTAACAGAATCTCGTCTAGATTCGTATCATACCAAGGACGTTATAACGTGACCGCCGACGTCTTTCATCATTGATTATCATAATAATCGAAAACAATCGAAATTGCATTATGTTTTGTCTGTGTGTCAAAAATTAAAAAAACGTCAATAGGCTAATTATTAATGTTTTGTTTACTAATTTTACGCTACCACTTTCTACACTCCAGGTTGACTGGTAGAAAATGCTATTTATCATTAAGCCCTCCTTGTACCATCCTGTCTGTGCTAAAGAATAAATAAACGAGTACATAGTCGTGATTTCCGAAGGCTTAAAAATAACAAAGGCGAGCCATAATATATTTAAAAAAATATGTTCCTTATATTACATTTTTTTTTTAATTCCTCTTAAAATTCCAATATTGATTGCCATTACACATATTAAATATGAAGAACATTCCCTATAGTTTTCAAATTCAAATATTGTTTGGCATTTATTGTATTTACAAAACTGATTATAAACTCACATTGTCAGCGCCTCGTCATGTTATGTTACTCAACTGATCTAAACACTCGCACCGTTTAAATATTTAAATTAAACTCCTCTGCGCGTTTAATCCGATTGAATTTATCAAACAACGTACCAAATCAATCACCACATTGAGGAAATGTTTCATATCGGAACTCAATACACAATTGTACAGTTCTTGTATCGTCCGCGACGTCTGAAACTACTGGACTGACTTCATTGTTTCGTACGAAAATGAACCCTAGCACGAGAAAGCGGAAAAGTTACATAACTTTCTTGGTTTATTTATATCGAGGAAATGTAAAATATTCACGATACAATTAGAGTAGCCGCAGTGCCTCAGAGATGTAGGTACTTCTTTCAAATAAAAATACTGTAGGTAAATTTAATAGAAAACTGCGGGTAGCTCCGAAAAATACAGGCTAGTGTCTCGTTTATCGGTCACTCTGAGATTCGCGATAAAACTGACACTTTTATATGTAACGCCCAGATATAAGAGAAAAGTCGGCTGCTTTATGGTAATTTTATCGGCGGTATCATTGACATAGATAAGGTGTTTTTGTTACAGGGTAAAAGTCTAGACTAGTATGTACTATGTATTTCTAATTGTGACTTCTTGGTAAACTGACATATAATTTTGAATCGCCTTCGAAATTATGGACGTTCAGTACTGTACTGTGCAATTGTACTTACAATTGTTTTTTGTAACATTTCACGAAAATTGGTTCAGTCGTATTTTAGTAATTATTATTAGAATTCGGCGTTTTGCGTTAACAATGAATTCTATTTGATAATAATTTAGAAAGTAAGTTTACTTGCTTTACGGATCATTAAAAAAACTGTCGTACATAATGAGACACGATTAGTTTAATTAACTAATCATAATTTACCATGTCAGTGTGTTTTATCATTGTTATTAGCTAATTACCGCAATTCATAATTTTTAAAACACTACAATCATTATTAATTATAGTCTAACGTATTAGTAGTTCTTTCGGTGCTTATCTTAAGTATGACTATAATATTATTCATTTTTGTAATGTGTTATTAACGAGCCTTAATGTAAACAATGAAGTTACTTAACAACATCAACATTTATTACTCATTCTGGGTCGGAACATGTTCTATCGCACATGTTGTGTTGAAATGTATCTCCTATGCGTTGGTGTCGCGTACGTCACGTCATATTTATTTACAATGGGAATGGATTCGTAAAAATGCGTTGGCTTATCTAATTATCAATAAATATTATTATTTTCTAGGCTAAATAAACTCATAATAAGAATTACACACTACATAAATGTATCTTGTTTATGATATACCTACTTTTGTGTATTAAGCAGACATGGTTCACTTTTTTCACGGACACAAACGTTCAGTATGATACTAACACATGATATCTTTCTCAGTATGTTGTCACATGCTGTATTCGTACGAATCCCTATTGTTATATTATCTTATTGTATCTCACTGTGCTGCGCTTGCGCTTGCAAGACCAACCTTTCGTCATTGCACTTAGCGATTTTCAGGGCATAGCTAATGCTCTCTGTAAGGCTCGTTAAGGTAAATTGGTCCACGATTTTGATAAGAATTAGATGCCGAAAGGAAGTTGATGTCATCATTAATTTATTTTACCATACATGTAATTATTACTTATTCCATCTCGATGCAATGAGTAGTATTTATGAGCATTGGTTAAAAATTATTTGATAGCTGAGCGAATTTTAATGAAATTTGTTTTATTGTATTTTAAAGGTACTTTTGATCCTAGAATATCACAAAGAATAGGTACTTTTATTTCAGAAGAAGACCACGCGGGCAAAGCCTCAGCGTGCAGCTAGTGACAAATAAAATCATTCGCAGTAAATTCTAGAATGTGACAGGTATTTGATCTACTTTGATCTTATCATTGACGCCTGCTTTGTGATATTATAAGTATTTATTTGTTTTTATTTTATTTTATTAATAACGTATCAAGTTATTTAATAACATTATAATTGAGGCGACCCAAAACTACCAATAGAAGTTTAAATTTAGGTATAGCTGGAGCTAGAGGTATCTAGAAACGTCTGTTATAAAAACTGATTATGCAAATTAATTAAATCTTGCCTAGATTGTATTTTTTGTTTGTTATTAGAATTCAGAATGATTCATACGAGATGTAATTTTTGTGTTCTGAATTATTTGTTCATGCTGTGTATCAGTTGACACCTGTTTTATATGTTGTAAAGGTTCAAAGTCAATGCCATATTACATAAGGTGAGATATTTTTAATAGCGCGTCTCTTGTTTCTTTTATGTACTTTTTTGTGCAGGTTTTTAGATCTTCCTGATTTTAGTTAATGTCTGGTTCCAGTTTAATGTGAATATGTTAAGTGTTGGTAGATTATACAAATGTCAGCTGTTTAAAGTTGTTCATCCAAATATTACTTATTCTAAAAGTATTTTATCAAAATTATGATGTAGACAACCTCTCAAGTAATTTTAAGGAAATTTAGTGTGTGAAAATTCGTCATTATATTATGACCAATAAATTATAATAGCTTTTATTAAATTCATAACAAAGACATTTTCATAGAAAATATTCAGAACTTTTTTGGGCACCGCGTCATTTTATGAGAAATTGTTTTTAAATTCACGTCTAATTGACGAATATAACAGTTATTATTTATATTTTTGCTATACAATTTGGGTATTGTTGAATAAAAAATAAAAATAAAAACAATATAAAATTTATAAACATAGTATAACATTTTTAAATCAAAGCACATATAACATAGCAACAAGTATACCTATTTTTACAGTCTCTACAGGATACCAGCACGGAAGATATAATAGTACCTACTACCAGTTTTTTTTGTGTGTTTTGTATACATTACCAGGGCTTAATCTTCAGTCAGGTTAAAACCTACAAACATATGTTTTTTGTGTTTTGTATACATTACCACGGCTTAATCTTCAGTCAGGTTAAAACCTACAAACATATGTTTTTTTGGGTTTTGTATACATCACCAGGGCTTAATCTTCAGTCAGGTTAAAACCTACAAACATATGTTTTTTGGGTTTTGTATACATTACCAGGGCTTAATCTTCAGTCAGGTTAAAACCTACAAACATGTTTATTGTGTTTTGTATACATTACCAGGGCTTAATCTTCAGTCAGGTTAAAACCTACAAACATGTTTTTTGTGTTTTGTATACATCACCAGGGCTTAATCTTCAGTCAGGTTAAAACCTACAAACATATGTTTATTGTGTTTTGTATACATTACCAGGGCTTAATCTTCAGTCAGGTTAAAACCTACAAACATGTTTTTTGTGTTTTGTATACATCACCAGGGCTTAATCTTCAGTCAGGTTAAAACCTACAAACATATTTTTTTTTGTGTTTTGTATACATTACCAGGGCTTAATCTTCAGTCAGGTTAAAACCTACAAACATATGTTTATTGTGTTTTGTATACATTACCAGGGCTTAATCTTCAGTCAGGTTAAAACCTACAAACATGTTTTTTGTGTTTTGTATACATCACCAGGGCTTAATCTTCAGTCAGGTTAAAACCTACAAACATATGTTTATTGTGTTTTGTATACATTACCAGGGCTTAATCTTCAGTCAGGTTAAAACCTACAAACATGTTTTTTGTGTTTTGTATACATCACCAGGGCTTAATCTTCAGTCAGGTTAAAACCTACAAACATATGTTTTTTGTGTTTTGTATACATTACCAGGGCTTAATCTTCAGTCAGGTTAAAACCTACAAACATGTTTTTTGTGTTTTGTATACATTACCAGGGCTTAATCTTCAGTCAGGTTAAAACCTACAAACATATGTTTATTGTGTTTTGTATACATCACCAGAGCTTAATCTTCAGTCAGGTTAAAACCTACAAACATATGTTTATTGTGTTTTGTATACATTACCAGGGCTTAATCTTCAGTCAGGTTAAAACCTACAAACATGTTTTTTGTGTTTTGTATACATCATCAGGGCTTAATCTTCAGTCAGGTTAAAACCTACAAACATATGTTTTTTGTGTTTTGTATACATTACCAGGGCTTAATCTTCAGTCAGGTTAAAACCTACAAACATGTTTTTTGTGTTTTGTATACATCACCAGGGCTTAATCTTCAGTCAGGTTAAAACCTACAAACATATGTTTATTGTGTTTTGTATACATCACCAGGGCTTAATCTTCAGTCAGGTTAAAACCTACAAACATATGTTTATTGTGTTTTGTATACATTGCCAGGGCTTAATCTTCAGTCAGGTTAAAACCTACAAACATGTTTTTTGTGTTTTGTATACATCACCAGGGCTTAATCTTCAGTCAGGTTAAAACCTACAAACATATGTTTTTTGTGTTTTGTATACATTACCAGGGCTTAATCTTCAGTCAGGTTAAAACCTACAAACATGTTTTTTGTGTTTTGTATACATCACCAGGGCTTAATCTTCAGTCAGGTTAAAACCTACAAACATATGTTTTTTGTGTTTTGTATACATTACCAGGGCTTAATCTTCAGTCAGGTTAAAACCTACAAACATATGTTTATTGTGTTTTGTATACATTACCAGGGCTTATTCTTCAGTCAGGTTAAAACCTACAAACATGTTTTTTGTGTTTTGTATACATCACCAGGGCTTAATCTTCAGTCAGGTTAAAACCTACAAACATATGTTTATTGTGTTTTGTATACATTACCAGGGCTTAATCTTCAGTCAGGTTAAAACCTACAAACATGTTTTTTGTGTTTTGTATACATTACCAGGGCTTAATCTTCAGTCAGGTTAAAACCTACAAACATATGTTTTTTGTGTTTTATATACATTACCAGGGCTTTATCTTCAGTCAGGTTAAAACCTACAAACATATGTTTTCTTTTATTTTTCTGTCTGTAAAGCCCGCTCTAGTTAAACGATCAATTGTTGTTTCACTCACAAAACGATCGCTTAACGCGCATGAATAACATTATGTTTATTTTATTTTAATTTAATTGGCTTTACATCACCGTTTAATATTTTTTAATTCTGTCCAATTCATCCAAAGAGATTGCTTTAATTGATAAGTGATAAGAACCCCCACTGTATATATAACCTTAGACAATATTTATTAGTTAAAACATGTGTTTTAAATTAAGTGGTTGATACAATCTCCACTTCTATAATTAAACACATTTAATTAAAAAAATATCTTATGTCGTTTTCAAGGTGTGGTCTGTGGTTGACCTAGGTTTTATTATAATGTTACTAAGCGCCTCAAAAAGTTTTAAGTTTTGAAATTAGACTACATTCAATGTGATACTACTTTTCTAGTTTTTATATCAAAGGCATGTCGCGTGGCGTATGTTTGCGGCTGTTTGTGCCGTGTCGAAGGCGGACAGAATCGGCGGAATTAAAACATTTGCACCCTGTGAGTGATTTATTCTCTTAACTTTGACCGTTGTTAACACGACTATGGAAGTGATAAAAAACGTATTATAACGTAGGTTTTTCTCGGCAGGAAGCTTGGTCATTTTGCCGCGATTAAAATATGTATGAGTATCTGGAGTTATTCCAGGACCAATGGTGTCGTTTCATCAATACCATTTAGGTGTTACTGTGCTGAGCTGAGTGGTATCAACTGGTAAAAAACTTAGTTACATACAGACTTTCCCATTTATGTAATTAGTAAGATTTGTTGTTACCGGACATTAATTATTATCTGCTATAGTCTGCAATAGCTCATCCAAGTTATATGAAAGTAGATTTTAATTTTAATTTAGCAGTCATCATCATCATCATCACCCTATATCTGTCCACTGCTGGACGTAGGCCTCTTAATGCACGCCACTGAGCTTGGTCTTCAGCTCTCCGCATCCACTTTCTTCCAGCCGCTTTTCGCAAGTCGTCACTGCACCTGGCCACAGGGCGTCCTACACTACGTTTGCTTAAACGTGGCCTTCACTCGAGAACTCGTCTACCCCAACGGTTATCGTCGTCGGGAAATATGACCAGCCTACTGCCAGCATTTAGAAGAGAAATGGTTTTATTTATAATTATTTTATACGAGAACCACACTAGCAAAAGCTAATATTTAAAAAAGAGCTGGCCATTTCCGGAGTAAAAAGTTTAAAAAATGCCCTATGCCCTTTCTTATGACTCACACTATTTTATTGTCAAAATTCAAAGTAGTAGTTGTTTATTCGTAAAATGTTAGCAACAGCAGAGAGACAGTGACACTTTCATATTTTTTTAATGAGATAGTAACTATCTCTCTGTTATCAAACAAAACTAGTAACATATCAGACGGAGCTGTTTGATCCAAAATAAATTAGTATCTAACTGCGCAAATTGAAAAGTTATGTGTGCTTGGTTCTCCTCGAGTGATTATATTCAGAATCCAATGACAGTTAGATTTAGTTAAATTTCAAGAGTGCCCACTTAGGGCCCGCTGCATAAACATATTTAATTTGATTGAAAAAATACTGTATTGATAAATAACAAATCAGATACTATCACATGGCAACACAAAAGTTAAACAAAATAATATGTTTGTTGTATGCACTCTCAGCTTCGCACTCTTAAATACACCGGAAATAGTCACTATTATTGCATTCACCGGAAGTAGAAAAAACAGCACTAAGCTATTTTAATATCGAAATTTAATGGTACCAATACTTACTTAATTTTTAAATTAGAATTTGAATATATAATACAATGATAAAATAACCTATTCAGAAAAACAATTTCCTTAAAATCATTAGTAAATAAAAGAACTAGGTAAGTAACTACATACTCATCGTATTTTTCAAGTTATTACAAAAAAGACTTTATTTAATTTTCAATGTATTTTCATGTTTTGTTACCGGCCATGTGCTTTTCAACGAATTTTCATCCAATGTTCCTATCTTATTTTACATTCTATTCAAATTAAAGATTAACGGTACTCACTCTGAACTAATATCTCCGTATTCCCCCAACGTGGCGGTAAAATCAGTTATCCGCACACTTTTCTATCGATTTAATATAGAAATAAAACGAAATCTAAATTTTCCGACACTGAAACTGTATATTTTGGCACTCCCGAGCGCGGGAAAACTCACGTTCGAAGCTCTCGGCGTTCAAAATTAGAACGACACGTGCTGTCTCCAAACACAATATTTGTTTTTAAATCGAGAACTGTTCATACTCTATTGTTGGATTATTTTTTTATTTAATGCAGGCAATGTCACTGCTGTTCAGGCTGGCGATCGACTGTTTTCGAAAGAGCTCATATGGTCTTGACCTTGCGGTGCTCTGGCGCGAACTGAATCGACTTTTGGTCGTAACGCCTTGTTTTATAATGCATTATTGTTGTCATAACTTTTACCGTGTGAGCGCGAGATAACGATGAGACGGTAACAGTGGGCGCTAATTTATGGTTAGAATATGGTTGAAGCGTCGATGGTAGTACGATTTAAGGGTTTTTTTCATGTTTGTTATTTTATTAAATAGGTTTGCACGATTCTTGTCAGCCAGGCTCTTGTCAGCCAGGCTCAAACTAAGTTGTGATCTCTAGGCTGGCCTACTTACTGTTCGTAAGTAAATTGGAAAAGGTGGTAGGCGTTGCATTAGGTACATGAGATAAGACTATAAAAAGCCTACCGAGAAAATGCTGATAAAAGTATACACGCTCCTATAATTTATTAGTTTTTTTTGGAATTCTATTAGTTACAACTTTTCGTAATTAAATAAATCTTTTCTTATTCATTTCCACTTCAAGTTCCAATGTATTTCGTAATATTTAGGTATTCTAAACTATTTTTGGAACTTTGACCATTCAGGATGCGAAGCAGCGTATCCCACCAAGGAGATTTAATAAGCTTTCCCTAGAGATAAGGCGCTAAAAACTAAAAATATCAATTCCAGGCAACATTGTGAGCTAGGCAAGATTTGTAACTCCTCAGATTTAACCTTAAAAGGGCATCCCACTTTTCCCATAGGCTTTCTTGTACGTCATCACTACCGGTAAATACGAGCAATGCTTACTTAAATCTGTACAGTACAACAGTGATAAGTGAGTTTCCCCAATGTGACGTTCATTAATCGCTATAGGAATTCCACGTAGAAATTATTGACAACCCATATCCTTAACAGTGTGCCGTCATGAAATTACTAAAAACACTTTTTACTCTTTGTGAAGGACTTTTTGGTATCTATCTAAGTAAATGGTATTTAAATTTGAAAGTACATACATACTGATAATTTTAATTGATGAAGAAAACCAGGCCTGCGATGCGGTTTGGCACGTTCTTACCAATATTGAAATTTTACTTCTCATTATCAGTAACAGAATATAATTGATTATACATACTCGTACATATATTTATATGCGTTGTTTAACCCAATTTGTATTGAGGTATATCTGTATTTAGTACTAGCTTTCGCCCGCGACTTCATCCGCGTGGACTACAGTTTATCGTGAAGAAAAAGCATCCTATGTTCTTCTAGGATATTAAAAACCAATGCAAAAGTAGGTATAGCACCAACGCTGTTGATGTTTTTTAACAGACTTGTTATTTCGTTTCCATGGCAACCGTTCCTTACAGTGAGTAATCAACATTATCCATTTTCCTGTGAAAACTTATAATTTTTCCGAAATAAAAAGTATCATATGTTTTATTCCAGGGTATAAGCTATCTCCATTTGAAATTTCATTAAAATCCGTCCAGCCGTTATCGCGTTAAAACTCCCCAAACAAACAAAGTAATTTATAAAATGTCTTTGGTACTTAAAATAAGCTATAGAACTAGAATATAACATGTAAAATAATGGTGTCTGTCTCTCTGTTAGCGCTTCAATTAAAACTAATATTGGTCCAATTGCGATGTGGTTTTCACTGTCTGATAGCTTAAGTTCTAATTTAAAACTGGTTTACTTAGTATCTCAATCGTGTGAGCAGAAGCCGAGCAATCGATAAAAAACGTCTGAACGTTTTTTTTATTTGTTACTTAAATAGGTACTTTTGGTTTTGGAATAACACAGGATCCTTATATCCAAAAAATACCATGCGAGTAAAGCCGCGGGCACACCTAGTATAGCCATAAGACAAGTTAGTAGTTTCAATAGGTATATCATGGTATACGAGTATGTATGTATGGTTTCAAAGGAGCTCAGCGAAACATTTCATGATTTAAATAAATGATACCTATATGAAAGTCAAACTCTGCAGTTTCGAAGGATTGTAGAATTAAGGTCATCTCTAACTCAGAGCCCAAGTATAGGATAATAACATTAGTACGTTTTCATGTACCTACACATTTTTGGCCCGTATTAGGGAAGACTCGCGCGTACTTCAAAAAGTATAGTTGTAATTTTTGGTCGCGACTTCATCCGCGTAGACTTGAAACAAGCAGAATGGAAATATTTTATTTTAATTTTCTTTTAGCACTAGCCAAAGTGGTTTGCTTCAAATTGGTGATAATTATCTCAAACAACAATATATATTAGCTCATTTCAAATATGGCGTCTCCATAAATCTTTGGAACATTTACCAGACACGTGTAAAAAAACAGAGCTCTAGACTAGAAAAAATACTCCTTTGTCATGATATTTAAATTTTGGAGTAGGCAGAGGGGAAAGGGTACCTACTATTTCACTGTCATCCAACTCAACACCACCACCCATATTAGCTGCTTCAAAATATGCACTCCTTAGTAAAAAAACTACACCACAGATTAAATACTAGCTAATATCTAGCTACACGGCTTAAAACATACTGCAGTTTTTTTGAAGGGATACATGCTCAGCCTGCTACGTCGTGGCGTAGAGGCCATCTCTCCTTGTGCTCGCCGTAGCACTCCCGTAGCCATCCCGTAGACTTGTAGTTTAAAATTAATAATTTTTAATATTTTATAGACATTAGACACACTTATCTACATACAAAGAAGATAATTTTGAAAAATTGGTGGAGGACTTCAAATAAGCTACTGGACAAGAATATAACATATTAAAAGTGGTGTCTGTCTGTCCGGATGTTTGTTCGCGCATCACGTAAAACCTACTGGACCGATTGAAATGCAGTTTTCACTGTTGGATAGCTTAAGAGCAATTTATGAAGAACTATTTGACAACTAAACGAATTTTGATCTAATTATGGTAAATTGGTATTTTAAGTTCTGGAATTACAGGATACTTTTACACCAGAGAAATGACTACGCGAGCAAAGCCGCGGGCACAACTACATAAAGCTAAGTGTCGCCTCGGGGAGGGTAAAGGGGTACCAAGGAGTAGCATCTACCTCCCCCCCACCCCCACCCCCCTCTTGCTCCTGCCCCTCGATTGTATAGCTAACCCCAAATTAAACCAAAAATGCTAAGGTTTGAGCTTTTGAAGCTTTTGAATAAAATTTGACCAAAAATACTAAGGTATTTGAGCTTTAGAAGCTTGTGTCAAAATAACAGTCCAAGAGGTATAGGGACTTCTGAAGACGCCCACGAGGGCTTATGGCTAAAAAAATGTATACAAATTAAAAAAACAAAAGATCTATATTGTCATATTTGAAAATTTCATTATTTAATGCATTGAATATATAGAATGTAAGAATGATTTCGCACAGAAACAGGAACTGCGCAATAATCGCGGGCTGCTTTTATTCGCTCCTATTAGTAATACTATGCAACTAATTCAAATTTGACTATTAACATTAGCATGTATATTGCTCTTAGAATTATCATTAAAAATGAGATGTTTATTGTGTAATTTATTAGTTTTGAGTTCTCGATATTGCGGCTCCGTTGCAGGCGCCATGATCACGAGTAAACAGATGTTCGTGAGGGCGGGTAGTTTTAAGGACAGACGTATCGATCTACTCCCTTTTCACGCTTATTTTTAAAGCTTATAGTTAACTTTACTTGTATGTATGTTTGTATCTATGTATTTTGTCCTGGAATCTTGCAATTCAAATTTCGAACACTTCCCGATTAGCTATCCGGATGATACTTTCAGGGTAGCTCAGAAACCGATGACAAAGCTTTTTCTTTTTAGTGAAAACGCAACTGAATGAAAGAAAAAAAGTGACATTCATTAAAAAAAAGGTCGTAAAAGCTTAAAATTTAATTTTTGGAATTATACTTATTTACGGTCGATTGACACAACTGTTATAACAGCCACTTGAAACTCTAAATTGTTCCGGACACACAACACTAACAGATACTTCTAATGTACTCCATGACTGTTTAAAATCTTCTTGTTAATTAGCTAGCTTTAATAAATATTTTTGAACGACTGATCATCCTAAATTGTGACCATATTGCTTATCTATTAGTTTCTGTTTTTTAATTAAAAGCTTTTATTTAACTTCACTTGTATGTATATATGTATGTATATATGTATGTCCTACAATATTGCAATCAATATTTCACCCCCTTCCACTGAAGCTATCAGGCTGAAATTCGGCACACACGTGTGGTTCTCGTGACATTGCATGATTACGTAAATGCCGCCATTTTTTATCTAATATGGCGGACGTCACAAAATGGCGATTTATCATTTCCACAGCAAGCCCTATGATATGGGTATCAAATGAAAGTTCTTGTTGAGCGAAACCTTTGAGAATATAGAATATAATTCTGAAACACAATAATAAATAGCATGGCTACTGCATAAAAGTTTTTTTTTTATTTTGAATTATACTTATTTCTACCTTCGTTGCTAAGCCGATTTTATAAGAAGCTTTGAAATTGTGAAATTATCCCAGCATAAATACAAACACAATATGTTGAGTACGACCAACGATAGTCCTGATTATAAACTAGAACATGTAGACATATAAAAGCCTAGGCTATTCTGCTGTTAAACTAAAACACTCGCATCGACCCGCTCCTCCAGTAACCGCTACGCCATGGCAGTCACTGTTGTTCCTTTATCGCTTTGTTCTTTAGTGAGTTAGTTACTGTTGTCAGAAATCGAAACCAAATTCTCCATATTACTCGTCATCAGCTCTTTCTTTGTTAGGTATCTCTTTGTCACTGAATTCCTTTAAATAACAAGTAAACTGTGATATAGCACTGACGAGTACAATTGTATGCTAAAGCGAACGACTCAGGAGAACTCACCCCCCCCCCCCCCTTTCCACCACGTCCTCCATTGTCTCGCAGATTCACATTCCGACAATTATGAATCTTAAACGATAATGGTGATAGGATATTCAGTAATCGGGAAGTATTATGACGACCGGTTGGTCTAGCGGCTAGAGATCCTAGTACGAAATCTAACGGTCGCGGGTTCGAATCCTGCAAGGTACAATCATTTGTGTGATGAGCAGAAATGTTTGTTTCCGAGTCATGGGTGTAATATTGTATGTTTATCCGTTATCTAGTGCCCATAGCACAGGGTTTCCTAGTTTGGGGCTTGGTAATTGATGTGGAAATGTCCCGAATATGTAATTATAAATTGAATTACAATCAATTAATTGAACACTTTTAAAGTCGCTAAGGTACGAGAAAAACTTAGTGAAAACCGTGTGCGCTGGTACGGACATGTGATGAGACGAGATGATGACCATATGACTAAAAGAGTCATGAATTTAATATTATTATGATATTATTATTTATATTATGAATAGAAGACGGAATTATAGATTTAAAAAACAAAAAAACACGCCTTAATACCGAACGAAAAACTAAAAAATAAATTTATAAAAGTGAAACGTTGTCTGTTTGTTTGGGGAGCTTTCACGCAATAACGGCTGGACGGATTTTGATGAAATTTGGAATGGAGATAGCTTATACCCTGGAATAAAACATAGGATACTATTTATCCTGGAAAATTGCAGGTTGGTTGATTACTTCAACAAACCTGATTGATCGTTGATTACCCGCTGTAGGAAACGGTTGCCATGGAAACGACATAACAAGTATGTCAAAAACATCAAAAGCTTTGATGCTATATCTACTTTTGGCATTGGTTTTTAATATCAATTCATTTTATTTAAAAGTAGCCCAAACGTGTTAGTCCAGGACCATAACTACCTGTAAAGTAGAATATACTACATATCTTCAGAATTTGTTCAGTCGTCAAACAATTTTTATCATTTTCTGGGCATCTAATCACCGCTTAAGATCAAGTACCCCAGTTTTTAAGTCAAACCCTAAGCTATCCAACAGAGAAAACCGCATAGCAATCGGTCCAGTACTTTTTACGTGATACGTGAACAAACATACAGACAAACAAACAAACGTACAGAAAAAACACGATTTAAAAAACCATAACTAGACCTTTTTTTTATTATGTTCTTAGTGCAGACTTTTTTGTTCTTATTGCTTTATTATAAGTATAGATGAACAATCAAATTGTTTATCTGTACATGTTATAACTATTGGCTCTGTGAGCTGTAGACCTCGCGACCAATTTTCTCATCTGATCTTCACCAAATTTTTATGAGACTATCTTAAAGTTACTTCCTTTCAAATAAAAAAAGAACCATCGAAATCGGATATAATAAGGCGGAGATATTCAGTAGCCCCCTTTTAACCTTTTTTTTGAGGGAAGTCCACGTCCCCCAATCAAAAATCTCCAACGACGAAAAAAAATCTAAAATTAAGGATAAATTTTTATTAAAAATAGAAAAAAGTCATGAAAACATTAGTCATAGACAATGGATTAGTTTCTTACTAACTAGGCATTGGGCTTTTTGCGAATTCTAAGAAATGGACTTTTCGCGAATTAGACTTCTCGCGAATCGCGCGAATCTATCATTTTGCGACAGCCGGACATTTTGCGGATTGGGAATTCTACCACTAAACGACGCTAAGTCTTTTGTGTGACATCACCAGTTGACTTCTTCCGACGATGTCGTGACATGAAATGTTGACTTTGCCAAAGCCAACGTTTCCTGGTTTCAGTAGACATACCTCTTCCGACAACAGGCCACTGAAGCCTTAACCAAAAAGGCAAAATAAGGTTTGATTTAAATTCAAATATTAATTGCATTTCATAATGTAAAAAATTAGATGGTAAAAACATGTATTAAAATAATAGATCAGTATGGACCTATCGGGCACAGCAACTAGCTAGTTAGGTGACATTTTAATATTGTTTGTTGTGTTTGAAGAAATAATACAAAGAAAGTTAGATCAAAAAGTTATGGATGTTCTACTAGGAACGTTTTCCTGTAACTATAACGGTTAAGGTACCTGCCCTTACTGTCCCACCTCAAAAATCCAACCTGTATATTTTAATCGACATAACGGATGTCCTTATGCTGCGCGTTTTTATTTTGGAATTTGGAAGTGCTAATGTTTCCTTGTGCATTAAATGGGCAAGTAGATATGTCATTAAATTTTGTAAAAAAAGTGTGGATACTTTTGTACAAATTTACAAACTTCTAAGATTTATCACGAAGTAAGTTAAAATGTTGTGCCCGTAACAATATTCACCGAAATCCAGACGCATTTTTTTGCAGTATAAAAAGATTGTCAATTTGGATGCTATATCCCAACAGTATAATGCCGTACTACAGCCAAATTAATTAAATTTGTATAGTTTACAAACATAGTGGAAAGCACCTCCACAAAAACTAAATGCAAGTAACCGACAAAGATAGTACCTATCAAAATAACTATTATGTTGATGAAACGTAATTATTCTGAACCGATGATTGCTGGTTAAGTCTCCGCGCTGCAGGTTGTGGGTTCAAAAGCAACTAACCGGGCAAGATAATAGGTTCTCGACGACACTGAGGCACACTCAGTAGTGCGCGTGCGTGTTGAGCTTAGTGTCCCAGGTTCGAAACCATCGCAGGGCAAACTTATGTGTGTTGAGCATAAATTTTTGTTCTCGGGTCTTGGATGTATGTGGCTTCAGAAGACATCATCACTTATCGCCAGGAGAGGTTGTGATCAAACCTATAAGCAATAAAAATATATTTGAGCTCATACAATCATAATTGTTATAAATATGTACAGTTGTTATACAAATCAATTCGCAGAATTCCACTGCTTGAAAATACTTTCTTCTGCATTTGGCACAGGAAGTGTAGTAATGATGCAAAATTTGTACCTACAGTTCTTACGTCGCACATCTGCCTATTTGTTTTATTAGAAAGCTTCATACTGCCTTGGATTCTGAGAGCAACTATTTCTTTGTGCAGACTAAGATTGAACTTACAATGCTTTTGTTATAGTGACGAGAATACATGAAGTCTATACACATAGACAAAAACTATAATTAATATTGTGCATCTGGTTAATGCGCGAAGGGCATGCACGAGACATAGTGCAGTCTTGGGAAATTACAAACAAGTTGTATGACATAACGCAGTGTTAGAGAGTTTAAATATGATATGTATGTACGAGTATAGGTTATTTTATATCATGATTGTCTTCCACAAAAACTGAGCCAGACGCGCGTCGTGTTTACAACGTATAATTCATGTTTCATTCATAAAAATGACGCTTAACCAGTGATGAAAAATTAAGCGATGGTATTGGCTGTTTTTCTTTCGACTGTTTCAAGGCCTCATTTGATTAATTTAGCGACTAGCTGCGCCATGGGGCTTTGCCCGCGTGAGCATTTTTTCACACGAACTTTACCACCCCTTTTCAAAAAACCCTCAGTCACCCCTTATATTCCTTCTTTATAGGGAATATTTCCTCCTTAAATCTCTAGGTTCACCGGTTTAGGCTGTGCGTTGTCTGTCAGTCAGTCAGTATGTCACGGATCACATAAATGTTTTATAGGTATACTGAAAAATTAATATTAAGATGAGTGAATCTATTGTCTGCTTCATCATCTTACATGAGCATGACGGAACCTTTTTCAGTTTTGGTCTTTAGTTAAATGCTATACTTACAAGCACTTTTTGTGAATGACGTCATCCAATGTAAAATGCTATTCAGACGAACCCTACATCTATCTATACTTATAATAAAACAATAAGAATGAAAAAGTCTGTATATTGAAGATAATTAGGAAAAAAATAGTCTAGGGAACTTAAAATAAGCTACTGAACAAAAACAACATTTTTAAAATTCGTGTCTGTTTGTTAGTTTGTGAGTTTGTTTGCATGTTTGTTCGCGCATCTCGTAAAAACTACTGGACCTATTGCGATGCGATTTTCACTGTTGGATAGCTTAGGTAGACTTAAAAACTGGTGTGCCTGGTTTATCAGTCTGATGAGCAGAAGTCGAGCAAACGATAAAAACTTTTTGACGGCTGAAAGAGTTTTGATCAAATGTTGGTATATTGGTGTTTTAGGTCTTGGTACTTTTAATAGTAGGTTCGTTTAACCTCGAAAAATGACCACGTGTGCAAAGCCGCGGGTGCAGCTAGTACTTATAATAAAGCAATATAAACGAAAAAGTCTGTACAAAGAAGATAATTAAAAAAAATGGTCTAGGGAACTTAAAATAAGCTACTGAACAAGAATATAACATTTTTAAAATTCGTGTCTTGTCTGTTTATTTGTTAGTTTGTTTGTCTGTATGTTTGTTCGTACATCACGTTACAATTACAGGACCGATTGCGATACGGTTTTCACTGTTGGATAGTGTAGGGTTTGATTAAAAACTGGGGTACTTGGTATCTCAATCCGATGAGCAGCAAACGATAAAATTATTTTTTGATGGCTGAAGGAATTTTGATCAAATCTTGGTATATTGGTATCTTAGGTCCTGGAATAACACATAGAGTACTTTTAACCAAGAGAAATGAACACGCGTGTGGATCCGCGGGCACAGCTAGTGTTTCACTATAATTGTAAAAACATGCAGTTTGATACAATAGCGCGGTCGGGATTTACGTTTAATAACAAACAAAAATGGCGGTCATTCCGGTGTTTGGTGATGTTATTTAGCGGGTATGTACGTTCTGTCATTTGTAGACAAAAGTAATGGCAACATTTGTGTGGCTAGCAAAGGATATTCAAAGTATGCTTTTCCAATTGTGTGTTTTTTCCAGAAATGCCTACCAAGTCTCTATAGACCGCTCAACCAACACGGTTGAGCAAGTCTCTATAGACCGCTCAACCAACACGGTTGAGCAAGTCTCTATAGACCGCTCAACTAACACGGTTGAGCAAGTCTCTATAGACCGCTCAACCAACACGGTTGAGCAAGTCTCTATAGACCGCTCAACCAACACGGTTGAGCAAGTCTCTATAGACCGCTCAACCAACACGGTTGAGCAAGTCTCTATAGACCGCTCAACCAACACGGTTGAGCAAGTCTCTATAGACCGCTCAACCAACACGGTTGAGCAAGTCTCTATAGACCGCTCAACCAACACGGTTGAGCAAGTCTCTATAGACCGCTCAACCAACACGGTTGAGCAAGTCTCTATAGACCGCTCAACCAACACGGTTGAGCAAGTCTCTATAGACCGCTCCCAACACGGTTGAGCAAGTCTGCATGAGACTTGTTTGTTGTTGGTGTGTTTTTTGTCTTTAAACATGTTTTCATGTTTTCAAAGAGTCATTGTGAACACGCACCGTCCGTGTGTCAAGTGCATAACCTTTTTGCTTAACTATTTATTCAGACCTGCCAGATGGCTCTGATGTTAAATGATCAAATGATATCTAATAATTTTCTAAATGAAAAATTTGTATCAAGGACGGGACTCGAACCGTATCATCTATGCCTCTGCACTCTCGCTAAGCAGGTGTTAATGCTTAAATCATAGAAAGATCAAAAGATGCTTTACTCATAGCATGGAGATTCTAATGAGCCATCAATAATGATGTTCATCATTGTTGATGTTCATCAATAATGTTAAGTTAAATCCTAATCTATTTTATAGCTTAGGATTTAATTTCACGGTTTTCACAACAGTGGAACGCTTTTCACTGTTGTGAAAAGCGTTTCACTGTTGTGAAAAGCGTTTCACTGTTGTGAAAAGTAGTTTTTACGTGAAGCACGAACATACAGACAGATACCATTACCCGTCGAATGTTTTGTTTACGCAAATCATTTGTATTTTGTTATAAAGTGCGTTTGAGCGGACATGCGCCCTTGCATGTCTACAACGTGTTATAATCATGTACAATAGCTTAATTATGGTCCCTTTAGACATATTTCTAAAATTATCTTCATTGTACATTGTACAGACTCATTGCTGAGTAGTTTACAAGTTTTTTTAAATATCTACGAAAACTCCACACAGCTATTCAGTTTTTCCTCATGACAAATATTTGCGATTTTCCCTTAATTCCCGATAGCACCGTTTATTCGAAATCACTTAATCACTGGTTCGTCAAGTTGGGACAATTGGGTGACCGCCAGGTTGCGGTCGGACGACGTCTCCGGTGGTTAGTGAATATGTTAGTCAATGCGTGCGTGTCATTCCTTGATTGATGAGGATATAAACTCGTGCATGCTTTGTTTCGGCAAAGCTTAAGGAAGATTATGAATTTAACATTAGGTACCTAAGGATAACTGGCGTGACACAAACAGGTAATTTTTATGTTCATCTTTTTCTACGTAGCTCCTAGATTTCTCACCAATTGTTGATGTTAAATTCACGTTAAATCTAATAAGGCGCGACCAAACGACAAGCATCTTCTTTATTCTTAGACTTTCTGGTCACCCTTTTAGGGGTTTCTCTTTTTACAAACCGTTTGTTTTTTCTATTGGCGACTACAAAACTTAATTAAATACTTATAATAAAACTGTATCAAGTCCAATTCTGTACATTGTTTTTTTTATGTTTCTCTATATTCTATACTGAAGACAAAACAGTTCTTATTTTTCATTTAAAATGATGTATATCGCGCATCACGACGAAACTACTGAATTAATTCAACTGAAACTTGGTATGATTTGAGTTCATAGTACGAGGTAGGACATTGGATACTTTTCATCCCGAAAAATTTAAGGGTTCCCGCAGGATATTGGTTGAAAGTTATTTAAAAGAACAGGATTTTGATGAAACTTGACGCAGTCATAGTTTATATAATGGGTTAAAATTGAGGATACTTTTTAAGTACGAATAAGTCTGTACAAATAAAATAATTTAAAAAAAATGGTCTATGTTACTTAAGCTGCAGTTTTTTTTTTTTTTAAATCATTTTTGTCTGTTTGTGTGTTTGTTTGTTTGCGCATCACGTAAAAACTACTGGACCGCTTAGCAATACCTTAGGGCTTAAGTTAAAAACTGGTGTAATTGGTATGTCAATCAGATGAGTAGAAGCCGAGTAATTGATCAAAATATTTTTGATGGCTGAATAAATTTTGATCAAATGTTGGTATATTGGTATTTTAGGTCCTGGTATAGCACATAGAGTACTTTAACCTCGAGAAATGACCACGCGTGTGAAGCCGCGGGCATAGCTAGTCACAAACACCCCTACCCCTATCTCCGAAAATTTACAATATCGTGGTCGATTAACAGAATTTACTGGTTGTTTTCCTCATGATGAGTGTAAGCTATTGTTGTTGGTTGTAGATAAGAACTAGGCATGGTCGTCACTAGGTGTAAACTTGGCCCCCATAGAGCTACCACAACGAATGTAGGTATGTATGAAATAGTCATCACAATTTTACTGTAAAAAAGTTGCTGTAGGCTGTGCCTAAATAATATGTAGGTTGAGTCCTGTCAAAGAGGAGGATTTTACTAAATAATATGTAGGTTGAGTCCTGTCAAAGAGGAGGATTTTACTAAATAATATGTAGGTTGAGTCCTGTCAAAGAGGAGGATTTTACTAAATAATATGTAGGTTGAGTCCTGACAAAGAGGAGGATTTTACTAAATAATATGTAGGTTGAGTCCTGACAAAGAGGAGGATTTTACTAAATAATATGTAGGTTGAGTCCTGTCAAAGAGGAGGATTTTACTAAATAATATGTAGGTTGAGTCCTGTCAAAGAGGAGGATTTTACTAAATAATATGTAAGTTGAGTCCTGTCAAAGAGGAGGATTTTACTAAATAATATGTAAGTTGAGTCCTGTCAAAGAGGAGGATTTTACTAAATAATATGTAGGTTGAGTCCTGTCAAAGAGGAGGATTTTACTAAATAATATGTAGGTTGAGTCCTGTCAAAGAGGAGGATTTTACTAAATAATATGTAAGTTGAGTCCTGTCAAAGAGGAGGATTTTACTAAATAATATGTAGGTTGAGTCCTGTCAAAGAGGAGGATTTTACTAAATAATATGTAGGTTGAGTCCTGTCAAAGAGGAGGATTTTACTAAATAATATGTAGGTTGAGTCCTGTCAAAGAGGAGGATTTTACTAATACCTACGTATCGCATTGTCTAATTAACATACGGTGAAACATGTTCAAAACTAATTCGCAATTTTATTATAAGGGAAAGAAAATGTTTCGAAAAAATAATACGGTTCATACCTTGATGTGGCATAGTTCGAATCAACAAATTCTGACTATATTAGTGTTAATATAGAGAGTTAAATTAGTGTTTTACCCAATAAAAAATCCCTGACGTCTAAAAAATTCTAAAGATTCGCTTAACTTATATACCAAGTTTCGTGTAGATCGGCTGAGAAATGCTACCTGTACAGGAGAACAGCCAGACAGACATCCGGACATACGAAAGATTTTTTGCCCAAGCTGAAACAGAGACGCTTCATTCTCGCTTCGCGCTCGCTCTGTCAATAACATCCGTTATGCTCATCTTCTGGATTTCTTCGCTGATACATGCACGATATCCTAAATTTGTTTTGATTATACGTCACGTCTCTGGTCAATGCCCCTCCAGATTTCCTCAGGGATCAGTACTCAGACCCTTGCTCTTCCTAATCGTGCTGCCGCCTTGGTTAGCGAAGTAATAGACATTTATAGAGATATTTAAATTTCAATAAAGTATACAAAGGACTATGCCAGATCTCTTAGTGACTTAGGCTCGATGTAAAATTATCGCGGACATAACTGAATAGTTTATTTTTATTTTTAAAGCATTATGTTTAAAGCTTTTATGTGTTATTAGTTTTTTCGGGGATTTAAAAAAAAAAAAGGATAAATAGTTATGAGGAAATAAAGTTAAAGTTAACAAGTTGTGGTTATGTGACTTTCGTTAGATTATGACACGGTTTATGGTCAAGGGAATAATATAGCCAAGATAATTATTGAAATCTAATATTAACCTGATATATTATGTAGGTACATACACTTTACCATCATGTTTAATATCAGTTATAAAGTATTATTACCTACCTATACCTGCTATAGTAGTAGGCACTTAGGTACTCAATCTGAGAATCGAACCCTGGGCCTTCTCGGCTCTTGTCATGACCTTGGTACCTAAACCACTGAAACGTTTATACAACAAATAATGAATTAACGTATAAGCAGAATAAAAAAATACGAATGCGTTTATTGTTGTTTATCATAAAATAATAAACTGAAATGATTTCTCTTAGAATAAACTAAGATGGCCTGTAGTTTTTTTTTAAATTGGTTTTGTTTATAGATTTATTAATACTCGTAATTAGTGCAAATAGCACTAATTCCGAGTTACAGTGTCAACCCTATAATTTGTAATTAGTATCAATTCACAGCAACTTCTGGTCATTTTTATTCATTTTAATTCTTAGATTTTAATAACTGTTTCTGAAAGTTATTATTTTACTAAGAATTAATTACATTATTTTATATGGTCAATAATGTAGATAGATTTCGTTTCCGCGGCATTTAACATTTAAAAAGTCTTGGAAGCCGAAAGCTGGCATCCTCCTTTGAGTTTTACCCGAGTATGGCGAAGCAAGGGAAGGGTAATGAGATTAACAGTTTATGTCTATATGTGGATGTTCCACCAAAGCGTCGTCCCTATTGGTCTGATTTTGACAAACGAGTATCAATCGATTAGTCTTCATTTATAAAATATAGGCTATTTTTTTTACCTGCCTGTTGTCGGGTTTTAGTGTTTGAACTTGTCTTGTTTCTTGATCTGAAAAAAAGTACTTATTTAATTTTTTTGGAGTGCCATATGGTTAAGTTTTTACTAAAACCAGTAAATAAACGTGCAATAAAAGCATTTTTTTATTAAAGGTCCACCAAACTGGACGATGCACTTTAGTTTCACAACAACATACAAACTTAGATTATACATACAATAAGTGCACGACCTTCTCGAAGTGAACACAACATGCATAAAATAATACTTAACACTTTTTTTAAATAATCAGAGTAAAATATAATATTTATAATCTAAACACATAACAAAAATACTCATTTAGTTACAATTTTGAAAACTCTTTTTTTATGAAATCTATGGAATCGCCAAAAATATCCAGATCATGAAAAATCTCATTGTAAGATGAGCACATTCGATATAGCGGAGAGTGATGGGCATAAGTAGTGCGACACAATGGAAGGCTGAATGTTCTTCTGTTATGGACACGGCTGCATGAACGTGGCACAGCGAGTTTGACTTTCCTCAGCAAATCAGGACAGTCAATTTTCCCACTGACAATTTTGTGCAAAAACACAATATCAGCAACATTTCGTCGGCATTCAAGTGTAGTCAAGTTAAAATGAGCAAGCCTAGAGTTATACGACGTCAAGCTGCGACATAGGTTATTTGCGTAGGATAGGTGATAAAAACTGTTTTTGCAGTCTTTCCAATCGGTGAACATGCATATGAAGGACTCCAGATTGAGCTTCAATATCCCAAATGAGAACGAACATAGCAGTTGAAAAGAATTAAAGTAACATCAGGGTCTTGAAAAAATTTTGTTTCCCTTATCACGAAACCTGCCAAACGAGCACCTTTCTTAATGATAGTATCAATATGTTCTCTGAAGTCAATCTTAGAGTCAAATGTAACACGCATACTAACTTCGGATATCGGAGAACTATTGATATGATAAACAGCCTGTATAGGATTTCGCTTTCTTGTAAATTTAATATGGTAACATTTGGCTGCGTTCAGGACCATTTTATTTTGAGAACACCAATTAGTAATAGCATTTATATCATTTTGCAAGGATACCGTGTCTGCATGCTCACGAATTACCCTATAAAGTTTAAGATCATCAGCAAACATTTGATACACGGATGTAACTGAGGCACAAAGACAATTAATAAATGCCAAAAAGAACATGGGACCAAGATGGGAACCCGGGGGCACACCAGATGGTACCATTTGCACGGCAGATTTAAAACCTCGAACCATGACAAGCTGAGACCTATTGCGAAGATATGAATCGCACCATCTCAATAAGGAGCCACAGATTCCTGCATGACCGAGCCTTTGGATGAGCAGGCTATGATCAACCACATCGAATGCCTTGGAGACATCGGTGTAAATGGCATGAACTTCAAATTTGTCTTCTAACGCTTCACAAATGTCACTGACATAATTCAAGAGATTCTATGTCGTTGACCTTCCAGGCAAAAAACCGTGTTGGCGCGGGTCAAATAATGGTGTCAAATGGTAATGAATAATGTTTTGAACCATTGATTCGAATAATTTGCCCAATGAAGATAGGATAGATATGGGTCTATAGTTCGCGATATCACTTTGGTCACCCTTTTTGTGAATCGGTGTTATATGAGCAAGCTTCCATCTAGTGGGGAAGATTCCGCACAACAGGGACTTATTAAATATGTGGTGAAGAGGCTTAACTAATTGAAATGAACATGTCTTTATAAAAATAGGAGGGATCGAGTCTGGGCCAGGGCCTTTATTACTATTTATTAGTTGAAGTGACTTTAAGATATCTGATTCTGAAAGACTGCAAGAACTGAATGATCTATGATTATTAATTGTATCCACGTGATCACTAGGTTTTGATGATGGTTGAGCAAGATAAGTGGGGTGAAAATATTTGGAAGAAAGGTCGCTAATTCCTTGTCCTCCTTGCACATACTGATTGTTGAGGAACATTTCGTCGGGGATTTCACTGCTATTTGATCTTAATGACTTAATAAATGTCCAAAAATACTTAGGATCCTTCTTTATTTGATTTTTAGATTGTGTTTTCATTTGGGTTAAGCATTCTTGCATCATCTCATCGCAACGATCACGCAACATTTGGTAGGTTAATAAATCCCTTGGGTTCGAGTATTTCTTATATCTACAATGAAATTTTGCTTTTTCTTTAAGAGTTTTAAGGAGGGGACGAATAAACCAGAAAGGATACTTTTTGTTGCCTTTACGACACTTAGGTGTATTATTAGTGATGATAGGAGTGATCAAGTCGTAGAAAATATCAACGGTTTCGTCGACTATTTGACTTGCGTCAAAGTAGTCATCCCAGTTAATACCTTCTAATTCTATTTTTATTTTTGAGTAGTCAGCTTTGGAAAAATTCAGAGCAGTTGAACTATTTATTTTAGGAGGTATGTTTGCTTTGAGTATATATGTTTAAAGCCGGATGATGACCATCCAAGTTTACTAGAGGGGTGGGACAATTGGTTACAGTAAAACCGTTGGTTGAATTGGTTATTGTTAAGTCTAAATTGCGACCGTTTTCATTCGCGACTTTTGGTAGAGGCCATTAAAAGAGAGAGTGTCTATAAGCAGACTATCAGTTGGACTCGAGGCACAACCGAGAAGCAAACAATTGGAGTCAATATCAAAACTCCACTGCAAATGAGGAAGGTTAAAGTCACATGCCAGTAAGATTGATTTTTGCGGCATTTTGGGCTGAACAACATATGTAATACTCAATATCAGGTTTTCAAAACGACTATAAGTGACAGGGGGAGGAAGGTATAGGGTGCAAATGCATTGAGAGATCATTGAGTTGCCTTGCTTTAATCTGATTACAACCCAAAGGTCCTGCAGATTCCATTTTATAAGTATGATAACAAATTACTGTCAGTCCACAACATAATTTAATGAGTCGTGGTGGTAAAAGTAGGAACGAAACATTGGCCGGTCAATAGTTCGCCTTGATTATACGAATAAATTAACGGTTAACATTTGGTTAACAAGTGGAAAACTGTGAACATGACATCAGTTTCCATTTCCGGAGTGACAAAGACAAGATAGTGTCGAGTAAGAGCGATGGTGGCCGAGAGGTACATCAGTGCGCCTTAGTGTCGAATGATGGCCTAACGGTTCTATAGTGCAATTTAGTATCCAACGATACCGGGTTCAAAACCTAGGCTCCGCACCAATGACTTTTCTGAGTTATGCGCGGTTTTCCATCGCTCTCGGAGTGCACGATAAGCTGTCGGTCCCGGCTGTTATTGATTAATAGCAGTCGTTAAGCCAAGCAGAGAACCTCGGGCGACTTGACAAACTCTGACATCAGAGTGGCCTCTGATGTCAGAGTTTGTCAAGCCGCACTATCTCATACGACAAACAAACAAACAAGTGTCGAACGATACCGGGTTCGATCCTCGGTCAGCTCAAGCAATGACTTTTCTAAGTGCGGATTTCCATTGCTCCGTGCTTCGGAGAGCTTGTTAAGCTATCGGTCCCGGTTGTTATAGATGACTAGTAGAGTTAAGACATGTCAAAGGCCCTCGACCGTCCTCCACCTGAAACGACAGCAAGCATCGAGTTTCCGAAGCTGTCAATGTGATATGGACAAAGACAAAATGGTGCACGATTACGTAGAAACTGTAACCTATTCAATCGTGACTTGAAGACTACCAGTTATCCATAACTAACCAGCAAGCAGTTCTCTATTTCGGTACGCATGACGAATGATGAGCGAAGCAAAACACTTCGTATTTCGTATTATATGTTTGACACACGTAATTCAAAATATTTGCACGGTTAGAACGAATATGGTATACTATTAAATTGTATGTTGTACTAGCGATCCGACCCGGCTTCGCTCGGGTTGTTTGTTTGTCGTATGAGGTAGTGCTGGCATCTGATGTCGAGAGTTTATCAAGCCGGTCGAGGGCCTCTGACATGGCTTAACGACTGACCGACGAACTGAACGACTTTATTAATCAATAACAGCCGGGACCGACAGCTTAACGTGCCTATCTTTCGCTTGGGTAGCTATTGGTATTGTTACGAGCTGGGGTTCGGATAAAATTAATGTACGCTAATTACACCAAAAATTAACACCTTTATTCGAAAAACCACAAAAATAAATTAATCCAACAAACAACGCTTAAACACTCGTTAACTTGACTGTACACTCTTATCAATTATCATTGAATACTCGCTTCGAATCACTTTGATCGTTTCGTTTCGTCAGCCAAGTCAGTACTGTCCCAGGCAGTCGATGTGCGCCCTATTTATACCGCGACGTAAGTTTCCAGAATGTACTCATAACTACTCGTATGTACTAGTGGTAGTCGGTAGGTCTTTGAACTTTCAAGGTCAGCGGCGCCTTTGAGTTACCGCGCCGCGCCGCGGCTTTAGGTACTTAAAGCCGGCGGCACCTTTGATGACGCCGCGCCCGTAGGTTTATATACCTACCGCGCGCTCTGGAAACTTCTGTATGTACCTACGCTCTACTAGTGTGTTCCAGAATGTTCCTTTAAATGTAGGTATTGCGTCATTTTAGTACCTACTGTTTTACTAAGAATCGACCGGCGTAACAGTATCTCTAATATTTCTTTAAATAATACATAATATTATATTGACCATAGAGAAGAAATGTTTTTTTATTTGACCTCACCCACCTCTTTGCGTAACACCTCAGAATATGAGAGTTCGGCAGAATTGAAAATATAAACGTATTTTATCAGTATTTAACTTAGCCTATGGCACTCAGAGATAATATAGCTGGCTATTTGTAAAGTAATTTTCAGAATCGGACCAGCAGATTCAGAGATTAGCGGTAACAAACTATCTCTTTATAATAATAAAGTGTAGATTGATTCACCAATTAAATTGTAAACGTATTTTATCAGTATTTAACTTAGCCTATGGCACTCAAAAATAATAATGTATCCTATTTGTAAAGTAATTTTCAGAATCGGACCAGCAGATTCAGAGATTAGCGGTAACAAACTATCTCTTTATAATAATAAAGTGTAGATCGATTCACCAATTAAATTGTAAACGTATTTTATCAGTATTTAACTTAGCCTATGGCACTCAAAAATAATAATGTATCCTATTTGTAAAGTAATTTTCAGAATCGGACCAGCAGATTCAGAGATTAGCGGTAACAAACTATGTCTTTATAATAATAAAGTGTAGATTGATTCACCAATTAAATTGTAAACGTATTTTATCAGTATTTAACTTAGCCTATGGCACTCAGAGATAATGTTGCTTCCTATTTGTAAAGTAATTTTCAGAATCGGACCAGCAGATTCAGAGATTAGCGGTAACAAACTATCTCTTTATAATAATAAAGTGTAGATTGATTCACCAATTAAATTGTAAACGTATTTTATCAGTATTTAACTTAGCCTATGGCACTCAGAGATAATGTTGCTTCCTATTTGTAAAGTAATTTTCAGAATCGGACCAGCAGATTCAGAGATTAGCGGTAACAAACTATCTCTTTATAATAATAAAGTGTAGATTGATTCACCAATTAAATTGTAAATGTATTTTATCAGTATTTAACTTAGCCTATGGCACTCAGAGATAATGTTGCTTCCTATTTGTAAAGTAATTTTCAGAATCGGACCAGCAGATTCAGAGATTAGCGGTAACAAACTATCTCTTTATAATAATAAAGTGTAGATTGATTCACCAATTAAATTGTAAATGTATTTTATCAGTATTTAACTTAGCCTATGGCACTCAGAGATAATGTTGCTTCCTATTTGTAAAGTAATTTTCAGAATCGGACCAGCAGATTCAGAGATTAGCGGTAACAAACTATCTCTTTATAATAATAAAGTGTAGATTGATTCACCAATTAAATTGTAAATGTATTTTATCAGTATTTAACTTAGCCTATGGCACTCAGAGATAATGTTGCTTCCTATTTGTAAAGTAATTTTCAGAATCGGACCAGCAGATTCAGAGATTAGCGGTAACAAACTATCTCTTTATAATAATAAAGTGTAGATTGATTCACCAATTAAATTGTAAATGTATTTTATCAGTATTTAACTTAGCCTATGGCACTCAGAGATAATGTTGCTTCCTATTTGTAAAGTAATTTTCAGAATCGGACCAGCAGATTCAGAGATTAGCGGTAACAAACTATCTCTTTATAATAATAAAGTGTAGATTGATTCACCAATTAAATTGTAAATGTATTTTATCAGTATTTAACTTAGCCTATGGCACTCAGAGATAATGTTGCTTCCTATTTGTAAAGTAATTTTCAGAATCGGACCAGCAGATTCAGAGATTAGCGGTAACAAACTATCTCTTTATAATAATAAAGTGTAGATTGATTCACCAATTAAATTGATATAAAAATACATAGTATGTGTATTCAATTTTAACTTTATCTACACTATTAAGATGCAACAGGTCTTGAAGTTTGACTCTCTTGACCTATTAAGCTGAAATTTTCTACACATGTAGAAAGCCAGATTATTACATTATTACATAAATTACACCTGATGATGTAGCCAGGACTGTTGTAAACATGAACGTCACATCATGAAAGTGATTGTATTAATAACATAATACCGTGTTTGGGCACATTTTGCTTCAGTGACTACTTTTTACACGACTGCCCTAAAAAGGAATGTAATGTTTTTAGGATTTGTGTATTTTTGTATGTATGTTTGTATGTATGCATGTTGGTATGTATGTGTGTTTGTATGTATGTATGTATGTTTGTATGTATGACTGTATGTATGTATGTAGGTATGTGAGTTTATTTATTCCACCATAACTTTTAAATGCCTGAACAGATTTAGACCTATCGTTGGAGTCCCTACATCACCCGAGTAACACAGTTATTTTTGTTTTGAAAAAAAAAATCAATGCTACGGCATTATCAAATGCAAAAAATAATATGTTATTTGGTTTTTACAATATGGGTATTAAATTGAAGGCCTTGTTATGCACATTCTAACAGTATATAATGTATGTGCATAAGTCCTTTTTTGGCAGCGCACGCGTGTTTTTTTAGCTTTTAAGCTAGTTAAGCGACATTTTTCAAACTTAAAAAAAAGGTGTTTTATTTAATAGGTTATACTTATTATCTACTTGTTTATTGCTTGCGATAGTAATTAACAGTGGTGTCATACAATGCTCGACAATCGTGTGCTAAAGTGACAGACTGTAGATCTGATCTAGATCTATTTGAATGTTAATGTGCGAGTACAGCCGAGCGTACAAACGCTTTATTTGAATGTCACTTGTAATGTGTTTGTTCTTACAATACAAAGGCAGGTCTCCTATTTAATTGGTTCGCTTGTTTCGGATATTACATGGAGCATTAAGATGTGTACAGAAACTGAGCATTGTTATTTAGAGAGCCAAAACTAAATGCCTGTAGCATACAGACGAGCGACTGACAAAACTATAAGGTTTATTTAACTAGAGAACCCTAAATTAAATGAAACCGTAATAATTGCGAGTGTACCTAATTCAATGTCAGTATTTGCCGGACATATATACTCATATGTGCCGGTCGTGCGCTTTGTGTGAGTCTGCGTGTACGCTCCGATATAGTTTACTAATGTTACAAATAAGGCACAGCGCGTGTTTGCGACGAACTAGAAGAATACCTACAATACATTTTGACCAGACTGCGCAATACAAAGTCCAGGTAATGTGTTTATCAACCTATGTATGTATGTATGTATGTATGTATGTATGTATGTATGTATGTATGTATGTATGTATGTATGTATGTATGTATGTATGTATGTATGTATGAATGTATGTATGTATGTATGTATGTCTGCTCCTTTGTGGCACTATATAGACCAAACGCGTGGACAGATAGTGTATAAGTGGGGTATCATTGAATAGGTATTTGAAAATCATCTTTAGGTTTCCCTTATCATTTTTCATTCCGAATGAACGTTTTGGACCTATAACGATGTATGTATGTATGTGTCCTTTGTGGCACTTTATTGACCAAACGCGTGGAACGATTTTGATAATTCTTACGTCGATCGATTTGTCTTAATCTTACGAGATTACTAAAGACATGATAGCAACCAAAATTCAATATGGCGACAACTAGACGCCATATTGTGATAAATAAAAAAATGAAAGTCGACGAACTATGCTAAATAGGGTATCCTTGAATAGGTATTTAAAAATAGGTTTCTCTCATAATTATTCATTCTGTATGACCATTTAGGATTTCTAACAATTTAAAGTTGGTTAACAACCATTCTCACATCAATTTTTGACTCTTTTTATCGCAGTCGGGTTTTTTAAGGTGCTTGTTAAGGAACTGAAAGTAATGCCTACAGTCTATTTGGATTATTGTTTCTGTATATGTTGTTATATACGGTATAAAGACAGCGTCAAACGTGACTTGACTACGTTTGACATAGACTGGTCCAGCTGGGAGTGTCTTGCAGAGGACCGAGACCTCTGGAGAAAGGTCCTTGCCGACAGCATGACAATGCCTGGTTTGAAGTGTTTGCCAATAAACGCGCGAAAAGAAACGAACTTACCTTCCTCTGCACACTGTGTGGCCGAATCTGGTTTTCCCGTGTTGGTCTCTTTAGCCATCAGCGGAAGTGCAGTAAAACCTCTCCGAAAACTGTCGCTGCTTAAATCATCTGTTATAGATGAAAAAGGCCCATGATGATATGTTATTAGAAAACAATATGAATTTATTTGTCGCTTAAATAGACTAGTTGACTGCTGTGAAAATATGTATAACCCGGACTGTTGACAGGAGGTGCGGGGTTACTCACTCAGAGTTTATTTTTAATACGTTTTCAAAATCTTATCTATTGATGACATGGTCACGTAATGGCAAACGCTCTGTTTGAATGTGACGTCAGTTTTTATTGTCGTTTGGTATGCGTCACTTTCTCAAAACACAATTAGATTAGAAGATTGCAATCCCTTGTTGTTTACTAGCGTTGTGACGTCATGTCTCCCACCATGACAGAAAGCGTTTTGGCGGCAGCAATTATGAATTAAATTTTTAGGCGAGAATTCGATAAATACTTTATTTACTAATTGTGCCTTTTTTGGCATACACAAGTGCGACTATGTCGCAAGTTTGTGCCCGCGCATACCTCGTAAGCTTCCGCTCGGAAGACATACGAGTGCTTTTCAATAGGAAGTGAACCGTTTCCTACTTGACATATATGTGGATTATTATTAAATCTTAACATTTTTATCACATATGTAATATGTACAAAGATTATTTATACACCCACTATTTCTGGACTAGGTTATGATGAAGTGGCTATTTATACAAATGATTAACTGGTTTGTTTAAATAGTTAATGGTTGATTTATAATCTCCACAAACTTTAACAATATAAACAAATGATAAGAAAGCTTATGTAATATTACATACCTACTTATTATTTATGTTCTAATATGTATAAATCAATGTCAAATTTTGAGTGATAAGTCTTATGAATATTTTTATTGCAAAGCAGGTTAAGTATATATTTTGCGTCTTAAGTATTTATAAAAGTTAATTAAACCATAAAGCTGTCCAAAGATCTTTCAGATAACAAAGAAAATATAAAAAAATTCAACATTTAAAACAAAGAAAATAAGGCTTTATTGTATTAACTTTACATAAGTATGGAGTCATACATTTTTGCGCAATAACTACCTAACTTTTAAATTAGTAAGCTCGTTATACATAATGCTAAACCCAGGCATTATGGCTAGATTTCACCAACGCTTGAACCATAGTTAACAACATTATGGCTAGATTTCACCAACGCTTGAACCGTAGTTAACAACACTGGAAAATTAATGACGATGTCAATTTAACTGTCGTTTACAATTGATTTGTGAATTAAAGTAAACCCCGCACTGTAAGAACCTAGTTATAAGAGCGCTCATCGACAGCAGCATATATAAGCACACTCCATTAGATGGTTTATGATTTTATTTCATTACTTAATTTTTAAAGCTCGCATATTCAATGGTTTCCTAAGAGGACTCTAATTTTAGTTAAATAACTTTACCGAAGGACAAAGAGTACCAAACATTTGCAGAAGTATAAGACGCAGATACACCAAGAATGGTTAAATTGAATCAACTGCAATTTCAGAGGTTTAAAAGGGTGACATAAAGACACAAAGTTCAGCCTCTTTAAAGTGTATATATCGCCAATACGCAAAAGTTTAACGATCGTCCTTCCCTCATTGATACAAGATGCAAAAATGGCGACAAAAATATGTTGAACATTCATATTAATTAAATTAATCACTGTGTGGGCACAAGGCAGACAAACCACCTTGATACCAATCATATCTGGTCTGGACAAATAACCACAAAATTGATAGTTTTTGTTTTGTCCAGGCTATTTTATATAAAAATAGATATGTAATACTAGTTCCTCATTTTTTTTTTCGGTTAAAGGTAACGCGGCCTCAGCTGCTTCCGGTTTTGATACGTTTTAAGTCCGTTACAATTATCCACCTACTTTGTTTTAAAAACATCTGAAATATGATTAATGAGTTCGAGCTTCCGGGCGATTGTTCTCACAAAGATATACAAAAAGAGTTGTTTGTGTATAGTGGGAATGTTGCTGGTTAGTTTTTGTGTATAGTGGGAATGTTGCTGGTTAGTTTTTTCCAATTTTCGTCTTAAGAATTTCACTTGACGGCTAATTATTTTTTAATTAATTAAAAGCAATTCTTCTCCTCCTCCTATCCTATATTCGGTACATCTTCATCATTATTACCTTTCCTATATAACTCAAAGCTAGCGGTATTCTTAGTTACCGGTATTCTTAGTTCTTAGCGATGTCACAAGGGGCGGTCTTGTCGCTCATAGCGATCTCTTCCAGACGACCGTGCTCGGACAGGAATTACGAGTAAAATAATAATAATAATAATAATACAGCGATAAGTAACAAAAAGTCTGAACAATGAAGATAATAAAAAAAATGGTCAAGGGGAATTTTAATAAGCTACTGAACAAGAATATAACAATTTTAATAAGCTACTGAACAAGAATATAACAATTTTTAAATGGTGTTTGTATGTTTGTTTGTTCGCGCATCACGTAAAAACTACCGGACCGATTACGATGCGGTTTTCATTGTTGGATATCTTAGGGTTCGACTTAAAAACTGGTATATTTGGTATCTCAATTCGATGAGTAGAAAACGAGCAATCGATAAAAAAAATGACTTCTGAACGAAGTTTGAAGATATTCGTACTTTGGGTTCTTCTGGAATAACACATAGGATCTTTATATCCCAGAAAAGAAAGCACGTGGGCAAGGTCACGGGAACAGCTAGTATAATACGCTTGTATTTTTTTAGGAAATAAATTTCGTTCTTCTAATTATTTATTGTGTCAATAAAAAAGCACTCAATCAATCAATCACTTATATTTCATGAAAAATGAGGAAAAATATTATTTACTGTAACAAATTAATACATAAACTATAATAACTACTAACAGGAACATGGAAAATGAAAGAAAAACACGCTTAGGAAGATCACTTGAACACCTATCATCAGACCCATTTCACCAAATGTAATGAATAAGACCCATCAAAACAAATCAAATGGGCATAAACTCGATGGGTTCAACGTGGACCTGAACTACACCTTCTTGCTGCGTCATCAAAACAGCTCCATGGTACCGAATATAGTCTTGTCATTAGAATTATATTGCATAGTTTAAAATCAATGCGGCAATTAGAAGTGGGTTAAAGTAATTTGTAAGATTTTCTTCACTCTAACAAAATAAAAATATACAAAGCGTGTTAAAATGCATTTGTATCTATCTGTTGATTACGTTCTCGCAGGATTAGAGGTAGCCTATGAAGTGTAATTGTTAGTGTCCCTTTATTGATAAACAAAACAGTAAACAACACCAACTCTTCAAAACTTTCATAACATCAATATCCGTCTCGTAGCCCGTTCCCTACTATTCCAGCAACGCAAGCTATGTTGACATGCGCTGGCGCATGCTTCGCGCAAACTTGGCTTCGCGGGTTAACGCTCGCGCTGGCCTTGACATACATGTCGCTGCATTAGTGCGTGTATGTGGGTTTGCTCACATTTTGTAAATTTTTCTTCTTTTTGATAAAATTTGGTATAGAGATGCGAGTAGTTTGAACCCGGGGAAAGCGATTAACTGTAGTCCAACCGGACGAAGTAGCGGGCAAAAGCTTGTGATGTATATTTTAATTACAACTATTTTTGAAATTTATTAAAATCTATACTAAAATAAAGCAGTAAGTGTAAAAATATGTACAATGAAAATAATTTTAAAAAAGGCCAAGGAACTTAAAGTAAGCTACAGAAGAAAATGTTGTTTTTATATGTGGTGTCTGTCTGTTTGTTTGTTCGCGCATCACGTAAAAAATACTGAACCAATTGCGATGCGGTTTTCACTGATGGATACCTTAGGGTTTGACTTATTAACTGAAGTACATACTTGGTATCTCAATCTGATGAGTAGAAACCGAGCAATCGATAAATAAATATTTGATGGCTGATCTAAATTTTGTATGACTATTGTACCTTATAGTTACTTTTAGGCCTGGAATAACACATTAGGTAACTTTTAGGCCTGGAATAACACATAGGTAACTTTTAGGCCTGGATAACACATAGGTAACTTTTAGGCCTGGAATAACACATAGGTAACTTTTAGGCCTGGAATAACACATAAGTAACTTTTAGGTCTGGAATAACACATAGGTAACTTTTAGGCCTGGAATAACACATAAGTAACTTTTAGGCCTGGATAACACATAGGTAACTTTTAACCAAGAGAGATGATCACGCGGATAACGCGAAGGGCACAGCTAGCGTAAAAAAAAAAGTTATAAATGTATATTTTTATGATTTTTATAGCAGTTAACGCCTGCTTAGAGTAAATATATATATAATAATTTTCTAATTATATATATTTACGCTAAGTCACGGACGAGATTCGAACTCGCACACTGTGCCTAAGCGCAGCACATGCCTTTACCAATTAAAAAATTAAAAAAAAATCCTTATAATTGTACATTGAAATATCATATATTATTATTATTAACGCAAAGGATTTGGTCGTGCTTTGGTTTCCTCGTCAAGTTATTTAATATCTATTCGTTAGTAGACTAGGCAGAGACCTCTTAGCATTACAAACATTACTATAAATTACAATTATTTAGGTTCCTATGTCAAGAAAATTGTGTGTACAGTTTTTTTTTAATGCATAAGGATGAATTTATCAACAGGTGATTACAGATCATACATAATATGTAGATACTGACTCAGATGCTTTTCAAGTATATTTTTTCTTTTTATAGATTTAAGTAAGTTTATTGCTTGTTCAGCGTTAATTGACATCTCTGAGTGAGTCCGTCAGATATTAAAGTTACAATTTGACATAGGATTTGGTATAGGTACAGTTTGACATACATAGGTACAGATATTTTTACCAGCGAGCGAGTTCATTTGTACTCTCACGCCCACTATCTTGACCCTGCGAGCCACTCGTTTGCGGAAACAACATTATTTATATAATTTATTGTTATTTATAAACGGATATCATGTTTTATTATTATCTTATTACATTAATGAGGTTCATCGACATTACGAAGGGAATGAGGCGTAGGACCATGGCCCTTGTTTTCCTGATTTCGTAGGTACGGGATCTTAGGGTTTATAGGATCGATGTATCAATCCATATCACCATCGTCATGAGAATATTACTTCCCTAGTGCTTGGACACTATCAGAAAGATATTACCGGCATGTAAGGGTTAGCATTATTAGTTACTAGTTAACCCGCCCGCGACTTCGACCGCGCGCACTACTGTTTATCGCGAAAAAAAGCATCCTATTTTCTTCTAGGATATTAATAACCAATGCAAAATTATTGTGATATATGTACAAGTACGCTAAAGTAGCTATAGCACCAACGCACTTGATGCTTTATGAAAGACTTGTTATTTCGTTTCCATGGCAACCGTTCCATACAGCGAGTAATCAACATTTTCCAGCTTTCCCGTGGAAACTTACAATTTTCCGTGATAACAAGTATCCTATGTTTTATAATGTTTCCAGGGTATAAACTTATCTCCATTCCAAATTTCATCAAAATCCGTCCAGCCGTTATCGCGTTAAAACTCCCCAAACAAACAAACAGACAACGTTTCACTTTTTTATATTGGTATCTACGAACACAAAAGTGGAAATAGTGCGCCTTCTGTCGGTTACGGTAATGATTTGATAATCATTTATAATTATACAACAAAGATTCTAGGGTAGAGAGCATTCTCTTCAGTGAGCGGCCAAATCTTGCACCTGCTCTTTGTACCCGGTTACTCCCTTCCCTCTACAATGGTTGAGAGGATTGCTGGTACACAAATTCTACTCTTGAACTGGTTCTGCTTGTGGGGACTGATCCAGCCTAGTTCCTTGTGACATTTTATAGTAGTAGATGATTGTGATACATCTCATTGGCACATATCATTTTGACAATTTTAATTATATACAAAAAGTTTATTTATTTTTTAAAAGCTTATATTTAACTTCACTTGTATGTATGTCTGTATGTATGTTTGTATCGATGTATCTATGTATTTTGTCCTGGAATCTCGCAATTCAAATTTCGAATTTTTAACTATCCAGCTGAAACTTTCAGGGTAGCTCACAAACCGATGACAAAGCAACAACAAAACCCGTAAATATGTAAGAAAAGAAAATGAAACAAAAAAAAATAAAAAAAACATTAATTAAAAAAAAGTCGTTTTTTTTTTTTTTTTTTTTTAAATATATTTACTTATTTTATTTTGACCCGAGGAGATCAAAGGACGAAGTTAGTATAGTCACGGAGGATTTCATCAAATCAGACATTGATTCGAGCCGGCTCTATAGAATGTGTCATTTCATGGGTAAGGTTTTGGGGCAGCTAGTACCAGTAGGTAATAGACCAATGTATATGGTAGCAGAGCAAGGTCGCTGCTTACGGTTGCTTTGAGGCCGTATGACTTCGAGTAGTGGGTCGGCTACCCTGTTTGTTTACTCGGAATTTTCCATATTGGATATGAAAAAAATTAGAGTATACCTACCTCAATACTAAAAAAGTTAAAGCAGTTTGGCCTAAAATAATGGTGAATAAAGACAATAGTTATTATTATATTTAAAAAATGACCTCTGCAAGCTGAATAATGACAACCTTACTCATTGAGTCATTACCTAACGTATTGTAAAACAATTGTGTTAATATATTTTCTTTGCAAATATGAATCATATGTCGAGCACAAACAACATCCATTCTTCCTTTCAATGTGCAGAACTCCGTTGACACCAAGGTTGTAGCTAAGGGGAAACCCTGAAACCTGAAGACATCATGAAAAAAATAAAAAAAAACATAAAAAAAAAACAAAAAAAATATACAAATATCGCCCCAAAATGAAATTGCCCTAAATTATTTGCAAATTAAGACTTCTTTGTTTTTTTTTAACTGACCGTGACTCCCGCCCTCCTTTCAGACCTGATTCCGCCCTGTTGGATACATTCGTTAAACTTACGCGTCAAAGCGTCGTTATATGCGTCGTCACATTCATGTACTATTCAATGGTACCAGCGGAGGGCGTTGCCTTTTATATCGGTCTTGTTCTTGTGCCTGTTTTGTTGCAAGTACCTAACGTATTATCTATACTTATAATACATCAGTAAGGAACAAAAAGTCTGTACAAAAGCTTTTTATAAGAAGATCATTTAAAAAAGGATGTCGAGTGGATTTATAATAAACTACTGAACCAGCATATAACATTTTTTTAAATCGTGTATATCTGTCAGTCTGTTTGTCTGTTAGCGCATCACGTAAAATCTACTGGACCGTTTGCTATGTGGTTTTCACTCTTGGATACCTTAGGGTTCGACTTAAAAAAGGATGTACTTGGTATCTTAATAATAACAAGCCGAGCAATCGGTAAAAACTATCGGACGGCTGAACGAATGGTATTTTGAACGTTATAGGTACTTTTTAGGTTACTTTTAAAGACCCACGTGGGCAAAACCGCGCTAGTGTTAAATAATATTGCCAGCTGTGCGTGGTAATCCGATACTCGTTCTAATTATACGTGCAATAACTCAGGTACTCGTATCTACCTATAACTGCACTTCATTGAATAGTTTAGGTCCTTTACAAGGATTTTCTTAACTCTGAAGTGAGGCTTGAGTCGGAAGCAGGTGGACAAACAATGACTCTACGGCATGAAACTGCCCAGTCTGATTGGTGTGAAGTTATCAATTCTACAATGAATAGGAAAGCTAATTTAATTTGTTATAATTATCACAAAGCACAATTTTCTTCGATATATGATTTTCTAGACTAGAGTTTCACCTAGAAAGTTGTAATCGCAATGGACCTCCAGTGGTGTTGCTGTGTTTCAGGCACCACTCCAAAAAGTAGCACCCACTTTTAATTTGGAGTTTATGGCGTTACTAGAGAAAACCGAAACTCCTAAGCTTGCACATGGCTTATAAATGTTATACAATGAATGGGATATCAGTATTTTTTTCATTCAACAAATATGCCAACTTTATTTTTGGATATTTTAGTCACGTCTGTTTCATCATCAGCATATACTTTTCCACTGTTGAATGTCGGCCTGTCCTAACGCACGCCACTAAGCTCGATCTTCAGCTCTTCTCATCCATTTTCTTCCAGCCGCTTTTCGCAGGTCGTTACTCCACCTAGCCACAAGGCATCCTACTCTACATTTGCCTAAGTGCGCTCTCTACTAGACATCTGTTTAGTATGACCAAATTATACCCCAGAATGTATGTAAATAAAAAGTTCAAGAATATTTTGAATTAACTAAGCTCTACGTTTCGTTGTTGCAGACGGGCGTCGATGATGTCGCCGCGGCAGCTGATGCGCAACTCCAACATGACGCAGAAGTGGCAGCGGCGGGAGATCTCCAACTTCGAGTACCTCATGTTCCTGAACACTATTGCAGGTTAGTCTGGAATCATGCTCGACTCGAGCGTTATTTTAACTATGTCGCTGCGGGAGATAATGCGCAACTCCAACATGTCGCAGACGTGGCAACGGCGGGAGATCTCCAACTTCGAGTACCTCATGTTCCTGAACACTATTGCTGGTTAGTCTGGAATCATGTTGGACTCGAGCCTTATGTTTAATTATGTCGCCGCGGCAGCTGATGCGTAACTCCAACATGACGCAGAAGTGGCAGCGGCGAGAGATCTACAACTTCGAGTACCTCATGTTCCTGAACACTATTGTGGAAACTGTCTGGAAACCTGGAGCCTTTATTTAAAATCGTAGCTCCTGAAATGCTTCGGTTCGCTTTACATTGATGTGCCACTTTTTTTTTTAGTTTCTTTTAATTTACAAAGTCTTAATACATATATATTCTGAAAGTAGAATTTATTGTAAGGTGTACCTACATTATGTTGTGACATAAGAAGTGATGTACTGACACCTATATACTTGACCTCCCTTCTGTTCAGTGATATAACTCTGGCCTATTGGCCTATTACATCACTTCCAATGCTCTTCGTACAGCTTCATTGTTATGGACACGTTAACTTGTTTACATAATAATACGTAAAGGAACCTTTACAACTTGCAAAACATACTTGCAGGCTGAAATATCATTATTCATCTTTATGAAAGGAAAGACGGAATGAAACGCCGGCAATGATCCAGCGTCGCGGCGGGCGGCAGCCGCCTAGCCGCCCGGGGATGTAACGTATGAAAACAAATGACACGATTTTTCACGGGCCGGATTCAATGAAATTTCATTATCTATCTTTACCTATAATAAACCAGTAAGTTACAAAAAGTCTGTACAAAGGAGATATTAAAAAAAATGGTCTAGGGAACTTAAAATAAGCTACTGAACAAAATTTTTTTTTTTTAAGTTATCTGTTTGTCTGTTCGCGCATCACGTAAAAACTATTAGGCCGATTACAATGCGGTTTTCACTGTTGGATAGCTTCGGGTTTGACTTAAAAACTAGTGTACATGGCATGCTATAAGTAGGAACCGAGCAATCAATAAACAAACAATATGGCGTCTGAACTAAGTTTGTTGAAATTTGGTATATTGGTACTTTTGGTTTTGGGATAACAGTATCCTCATATCCCAGAAAAATGAGCACGTTAGCAGAAGTATATATATAATATCATTGGGCCGGCTGGCTTAGTATTTGTAAAAATCGGCCGGCCATCACAAAGAGAATTCTTTGTTTCTTTTAAGTGGGGTATCATTGAATAGGTATAAGTTTCTCTTATAATTTTTCATTTCGAATGACCATTTAGGATCTATGACGATTTAAAGTTGGTTAGCAACCATTCTTACTAAAAAAATTGCCTGTCTTTAGTTTTGTTTGCAGTCGGGTTTTTGTGAAGTTGTTTCCGTGCTTGTTATACAAATGGGCCGAAGCCGATGCGGCCCGGCCAGTGGATAAACGCCCGATAGGTAGTCATGAATTCCGATAAATCCAAAATGTCAGGAAACAGTCATTCAATTTCGTATAATTATGTGGAACCAGTCGACGCGTCTTACAAATAGGAAATACCGTATTTAGTCTTAATTGAATGAGTATGACATAATTATTAATCAAGTCTTGTTGTACGAGGATTATTTAAAAACTTACTCACAGATAAGAATTTCCGACCACCTGGATTACTCTCGAACACCATTCGGATTCAATCACGATCCCAACAGTGTGATTCAGCTAGAAAACCTAACGTGCACTGCAACGGGAGGATGTGGGGGAAGGTTTGGGGAACTGAGGGAATGTGGGGGAAAGTGAGGGGAGGGTACAGGGAAGTGGACGAATCATTTGATTGTAGGCTGTCTCGTGTCCCGGGACTTTGAAATTGTCGGGAATTCCCAAAGTCGCCACGTGATGACAAGATATGCGGCAGATCCAAGAAGTTACTTAGCTAGGGGCCTTTCCTTCAATTAAAGATTGCCTAAAATAATTCGATAAATAAATTGAAATTTTTAATAAATAAGAAAAAATTACTAGCTAAAAATCCCTACATCCCCCGAGTAGATGTAGGGATTCTAACGATATCCCATACGTCTAAATCTGTTGAGGCATTTAGAATTTATGGTGGAAAGAAACTCACATACATACAAACATACATGAATCCTAAAAAAACATAACACTCCTTTTTTGGGCAGTCGTGTAAAAAAAACTCAATTTGCTACAAATAAAAAGTTGCAGCAAATTGAGAACGGCAATTTCGCAAACACACGCTTGTTAGGTATTATAGTTATTAAGAAAGCGAATGGATACTTTGGCTGGCCAACCGGAAATTAATTAATAGAACAATTCCGGCCATTTTTACTATTCTCATCAATTGACTATTGGTTATTTCGATTTATGAGTATTATTCGTATTACATGTAATGAACAATCTCAGTGAGACAACTCAGTTAAACATTATCTTATTGTCATTAATTATTGATATTTCCTTTGCAGAAATTAAATTTGATATATTGATATAAAATTAGCCTTATTGATACTTATTTCAATGATATTGGCAGCAATTCGGTCATTTTACTCCTTAAACTAAACTAGACTAAATTTCTTCATCATCAGCCTATTTTTTTTACTTCATCATCAGTCTATATTTTACTGCTGGACGTAGGCCTCTCCTAATGCACCCCACTGAGCTGGGTCTTCAGCTCCTCTCATCTATTTTAAAGAGGTTTATTGCAAATCAAATTGGATAAATTAAATAGTTTATCAGTATTTAAAATTCTACACGTTACAATAGGAAGATTTAATAAAAAAAAACCTTTATAAGAAAGATTAAAATGGCTGGTTAATCAAACCTGATCTCACATTACCTACTACAATTATTTCACTCGTCGTCTAATAGCATAGTAGATTATAGTTATAATAGAATACGTAGTACTATTATTTATTCTGTGATAGAAACAGATTCAGGCATAACGTTGCGGAAATCAATCAAATGTTGTGTTCATAATAAGAGAAAATATAGAAGTAGCCCAATCCAAATGTAATAATGACTAAGTCATAATCCATACCAATATATATAAGTGAAACGTTGTCTGTTTGTTTGGGGAGCTTTCACGCGATAACGGCTGGACAGATTTTGATGAAATTTGGAATAGAGATAGCTTATACCCAGGAATAAAACATAAGATACTTTTTATCCCGGATAATTGAAAATTTCCACGGGAAAACTGGAAAAATGTTGATTACTCGCTGTAAGAAACGGTTGCCATGGAAACGAAATAACAAGTATGTCAAAAAACATCAAGAGCATTGGTGCTATACCTACTTTTAGATTGGTTTTTAAGCGACTTCACAAAAGGAGACGGTTATATGTTCAATTGTATGTATGTTTTTTTTTAAATGTTTTTCGGTCGATTTCTCCATCAATTACGGACCGTTTTTTTTTTTTTTTTTAATATCCTGGAGGAACATGGGGTGTTTTTTTTTTGCGATAAACAGTAGTCCGCGCGGATGAAGTCGCGGGTGGGAAAGCTAGTATATATATATATATATATATATTTTCACTAAGATTATATTCTTGTGTGTCATCAATAAAATTGTGATCTTTTGGCCAAGTAAGCTACATATTTTATCTTTTTGTTAAAATTAAATGATTTACGGTGCAAACTGACAAAGAGTTTATAAAGAAGTTTATAAATAAGCATATTCGCTCGTGCATGCTAATCTGATGGGCTTGACTTGTCTTCTGCCATGCATAAATTAAAAATAAAATAACGTTATCTATCATTTTCTTAATTTTTACCAAATCTATTGTTTTATGGCTACTGACATGCAACGTCTGACCTACCAAGTGTACCTACACTAAGAGTATGTTTTAACTTTTACAGTTATGTATACTGATAGACTATACAAATCGTACATGACATTAGCATAATGTAAAAAGTAAGTGCACAATTAACTACATTCAATAAGAAATACTAATCGTACAAAAACTACTGCTAATTAAAAGTAACATTAAATAAGGGTTTAGTCATTGAGGTTAAGGCGAATTGGGCTCCAAATTTGACTATTCGTCCTCACGAATATTTAAAACTAGACCTTTGAAAACGGTTAATTGACTTTATTTTATATAAATGTTTATTTTTTTATGTGTACTTTATCCGGATGTAGTCACCGAAACACGATTATTAAAATAAATTTGGCTCTATAGAAAAACAACGTAAAGTTTCGTAAAATAAACATCCGTTTTGACGTTCCCGTCGAAGGAATGAATCGACTTCATTCAGTTTCTATCGAAGATATTTTTCAAAAAAAAGAAGTGTGTTATCCAAATAAACACTCAAATACTTCTGTGAAATAAGCTTTTTGATAAATCGTATGCTTTTAAAAAAAAGTCAATATAATTTGAATATATTAACTAAAATCGGCTCTCCTGCTCAACCTTCACCTTGAAGAGCAGGACAAAAGTTTTGGAGCCCATAGCGCCTCAAGATTAGGAATGGAACACTATTTCTATATCAAAACAACTAATGCGAGTGAAACTGACGCGCTCAGGAGGTCTCAAAAGAAAATGAAACTGAACAAGGAACGAACGAAGATGGGATACCTGCTTGTCACATCTCAAAAGTATAAAAAATGTACTTGCCATAATAATTGGTCCACGTGTCCCATCGAAAGCATAAAAACCGAGACAATGGTAGTCTAATAATCTGTATTTCTTGCATACTTAGTACCTAATAGGTTAACGTTTTGTTGATAACGCCTTTGTTTTATAAATCCATTAGTTAACATGACGAACATAATCGATTTGTTGTTTTCCATTTTTACCGACTTCTAAAAAGACCTCCTTTTTAGAAGTCGTGTGCTTTAATAACATTATTACTTGAACCAAAAAGCTACTTCAAATCGTAGATTTAGACTACACTACTACTAGTTGACTTTCATATAAACTACCGAACCAATTTTCATTAAATCTATTTTGGTTCACATTTTCAAATAAAAAAAATACCATCAAAACCGGTTCTGGAATCCCGGAGATATGAGGCAAAAAACTTTGGCCTTTTCATGATGGATGGAAGAAATGTACTTTAGCTCTACCTAAGTCAAAATGTAATGATTATACTCAAAAGTCAACTATTTGAAAGTTAAATAGCTAACTATTTGATTTGAATGAAGGAAAATTTAAATATGTAGTCAAAAGTGTTTGATTTAAATAAGCGTGTTATTATGACGTATATATACATATTGTGAAGTTTGTACAAAGATCCGTGAAGTCAAACAGTTCAAGCTATTTCAGGCGACTTCCACACCAATATATAAAAGTGAAAACGTTTGTTTGTTTGGGAAGTTTTAACGCGATAACAGCCGGACGGATTTTGATGAAATTTGAAATGGAGATAGCTTATATCCTGGAATAAAACATAGGATACTATTTATCCCGGAAAATGGTAAGTTTTCAAGGCAAAACTGGAAAATGTTGATTACTCGATTTAAGGAACGGTTGCCATGGAAATGAAGTAACAAGTCTGTCAAAAAACATCAAGAGCATTGGTGCTATACCTAATTTTGCATTGTTTTTTTAATATCCTAGAAGAACATAGGACGCTTTTTTCGCGATAAACTGTAGTCCGCGCGGACGAAGTCGCGGACGAAAGCTGGTGTTTGATAAAATAAAAGTCGTTTAGGTTCTTGCCAGTTTTTTTTAATAGTTGTACATACTCTGAATTTCTGTATCCGGTGGTAAATGACTTTCATAAATGTCATCTTGGGGCCAAGGCAGGGCGGTCGCACTCCGCAACAAGTACAAACAAATACGAGGGCGCAATATTCGGGTCCGTTCAGTCCAGTGTCAAGCGTGCGCTCGATGAGTCGCACGCCGTGTACTTAGCGATAAAGTACCTGCTTACGTAAAGTTATTGACAAATTTTATTCGTGTTTTAATTATGAGTACCAAGAAGTAACCTAGAAGGTATTGCATAGCATTCGGCTGTTTGAATAGTGATAGAAATGTCGACTTTCACTCATTATAAAGCAAGGAATTCAGACACCTTTATTCATCAAAGTGCAATACAAATATATATATAATAAGTGGATATAATCATAATCAACCAACGACACTTATACGTAGGTAGGTATCTCACTAAACTTATCGGCATTCTGGAAACGGGATAAATAGGTAGTAAAAATGAGGTAGTAGGTCTATTCTGATAAGAATGTAATTGTATGTAATAGAACTATTTTAATTTATATTAATAAGTAATAACATAATACTTACATTATTACTTATTTATTCTGTTACAATATCTAAGTCATAACATATCACAGAATAATTAGTAGTACAAGTACCTAGTCATTCATATCTTAATACAACCCTACCGAGCGAAAAAGGGACAGAGCGATTCTGAAACGGTTAGAGCAATGGAAGTTCTCGCGCGTTGTGATACGGTGCATTCTAGCCTGCACGCGATGGGCGAGCGCCTTCTAGGTAAATATAATTGAAAGCTCGCAGAGCTGTGCGAGTTAATATATTATACTTTACTTACTACTTTATAGCGTTGTAGCGAGAGTCGATATTTATTTAAATGACTTTACTCAGTTACCTTTCTGTATATGTACTATTATTTATTCTGTGGCCAAGGGTGAAACATTTTGAGATTTGACTTTGATTATAACCAACATGACACAATCGAGAGAGTTCCGAACTAAAATTTAAGTCAGAATGGTTGCTAATCAACTTTAAATCGTTATAAATCCTAAATGGTAATTCAAAACGAAAAATCATAAGAGAAACCGAAAGATGATTTTCAAATACCTATTTAAAGATACCCACATAATAAAGTTCGTCGACTTTATTTTTTTTCTCTTCCATAATAATATTATGGCGTCTGGTTATCGCCATATTGAATTTTAATTACTGTCTTTTATTTAGTAGCAGTCTCAAGATTAAGACAAAGGAACATACATCATAGAGGCTGATAACGACATTATCCGGCCCTTGCGTTGCGCAGTCTAATTGATAACCTCTTGCTTTTAGAAGTCTATACATGGTGCAATTATACCGCGGACGTAGTCTCGTAGTTCTGTTTAGTAATTGTGTTGAAACCCTGTCACGTTTGTAGGTAGCTACAATTATACCGCGGACGTAGTCTCGTAGTTCTGTTTAGTAATTGTGTTGAAACCCTGTCACGTTTGTAGGTAGCTACAATTATACCACGGACGTAGTCTCGTAATTCTGTTTAGTAATTGTGTTGAAACCCTGTCACGTTTGTAGGTAGCTACAATTATACCGCGGACGTAGTCTCGTAGTTCTGTTTAGTAATTGTGTTGAAACCCTGTCACGTTTGTAGGTAGCTACAATTATACCGCGGACGTAGTCTCGTAATTCTGTTTAGTAATTGTGTTGAAACCCTGTCACGTTTGTAGGTAGCTACAATTATACCGCGGACGTAGTCTCGTAATTCTGTTTAGTAATTGTGTTGAAACCCTGTCACGTTTGTAGGTAGCTACAATTATACCGCGGACGTAGTCTCGTAGTTCTGTTTAGTAATTGTGTTGAAACCCTGTCACGTTTGTAGGTAGCTACAATTATACCGCGGACGTAGTCTCGTAGTTCTGTTTAGTAATTGTGTTGAAACCCTGTCACGTTTGTAGGTAGCTACAATTATACCGCGGACGTAGTCTCGTAATTCTGTTTAGTAATTGTGTTGAAACCCTGTCACGTTTGTAGGTAGCTACAATTATACCGCGGACGTAGTCTCGTAGTTCTGTTTAGTAATTGTGTTGAAACCCTGTCACGTTTGTAGGTAGCTACAATTATACCGCGGACGTAGTCTCGTAGTTCTGTTTAGTAATTGTGTTGAAACCCTGTCACGTTTGTAGGTAGCTACAATTATACCGCAGACGTAGTCTCGTAATTCTGTTTAGTAATTGTGTTGAAACCCTGTCACGTTTGTAGGTAGCTACAATTATACCGCGGACGTAGTCTCGTAGTTCTGTTTAGTAATTGTGTTGAAACCCTGTCACGTTTGTAGGTAGCTACAATTATACCGCGGACGTAGTCTCGTAGTTCTGTTTAGTAATTGTGTTGAAACCCTGTCACGTTTGTAGGTAGCTACAATTATACCGCGGACGTAGTCTCGTAATTCTGTTTAGTAATTGTGTTGAAACCCTGTCACGTTTGTAGGTAGCTACAATTATACCGCGGACGTAGTCTCGTAGTTCTGTTTAGTAATTGTGTTGAAACCCTGTCACGTTTGTAGGTAGCTACAATTATACCGCGGACGTAGTCTCGTAGTTCTGTTTAGTAATTGTGTTGAAACCCTGTCACGTTTGTAGGTAGCTACAATTATACCGCGGACGTAGTCTCGTAGTTCTGTTTAGTAATTGTGTTGAAACCCTGTCACGTTTGTAGGTAGCTACAATTATACCGCGGACGTAGTCTCGTAGTTCTGTTTAGTAATTGTGTTGAAACCCTGTCACGTTTGTAGGTAGCTACAAATAGAAAGTAAACTAGCTTTTTCGCAATAGTTGTGCAAGATTATAATAGAAAGTTAAACAACATCAATTCATGTTACGTGCATGCGAAAATTGCACTTGATATTTTAACAATCAGCAGTAATAAGAAATGAATGATCCATAGAATATTTATATCAAACTTGCAAATAAATCAGCCATTTGAACGCAGCAATCTACTGTATCAGTTTTGCATCAAAGAATTTTCGCACAAGTAGTACATTATTTTATACTGTTTTTAATAAACACAGTATAAAATAATAAACTTTTTATGACAAACCTCAACCAGGTAAACAAATATTTAGAAAAGCAAGGGCGTATTATAGGTAATCGCTACCTTCTTCAATTTGTATTTTCGTAACATTCAACAGCTTGTGACATTTCTTCTGTTTCTGTTTTCCTAATAATATCATATCTATTCGTCTAATCTAAGTATTTAACATCTCTTACCTCTTCAATATTTCCATCGCCTTGTTCCGAATCATCTCACAGCCCTCCCCGACTCGTTCTTTTCTCCACACTCACTCAATGTCATTTATCCACACAATAGTGCGCTTTGTGAGTCAGTTTACTATCGCACTTCTTTCACTTTTGCTGCACTGTCGCTTTCGATCTCTTTTGTAAAGTTACGGAAGTTACATCACATTTAGCAGTTTTTGTTCTATTACGATCTATTTCACTTGGAACATAGATATTATACACATAGTTCTAAAAGAGGAACTAGATCATAGTTCGTTCACAAAATGTGTCACATCACTAAAGTATTTTTATAACGTTACTGATCCCTCGAAAAAGAGCGCAGGTGCAATTACTGTTTATTGAAATTTTACGCTTACTTTTTTACGTGATTCACAATAGATGCGACTGCAGAAACTGGGCTCCGGTTGGCGAGTGGTCCGAGGCCGGGAAAGCTGGCACTAAGGCCGATAGTTAGCGACGTTATCGGCGTTGTCACGCGCCGCGGTTCTTGCAAGATGTTTTGATAACGACAGGTTAAAGTTAGAGGTCTCTAGGAGTGCAATTACTTGGAGTATCAATTGCATTAGCTTGTTATCTTAGTAGCCTTAGTATCGTAATAATATAAATGACATAAAATAAGTCCATACATTATTATGTGATGTACCTACCTTTTGATAAGCAGTACAATTATTATGCAAACCGATAACCGTTATGAAAGAAAGGTTCTTGAACCACAATTGACCGCGAGATGAACTGTAGGACGAGGTGTACCTACGACGTGGTGAGAGGGGGGGCCGCTGGTTAGCGAGCAACTTCTTGTTTAGGCGTTAGGGAGGCATGTGATCAGCTGTGTATCAGCACGATGACATTTACCTGGTTTGATTAGGAATAACTAGCTTAAAAGCTAAATAAAACACACCTGCCAAAAAATAACTTATGGCAATAAATTATATACCTACTATTAAAATGTGCTTATCCAAGGCCTTCAATTTGATACCCATATTATAAAACACGAAGAAATAATATTTTACTGCCGCAATATTGAACGTTTTAAAAAAAAATGGCTATGTTACTCGGGGGGATGTAAGGATTCTACGATACTTATAAGTCTAAATCTATTCAGGCATTGAAAAGTTATGGTGGAATAAAGAAACTCACATACATACATACATACATACATACATACATACATACATACAGACATACGTGAATCCTAAAAACATTACAGTCCTCTTTTTGGGCAGTTGTGTAAAAAACAGGACTAATTACACATACGTAGAGACATACCAAATGTTTGACCAGAAATTCTAAAGATTAATGTTTTATTAATTTTTGCATTAACGTCTGCTTAGCGAGAACATCTATACTTATAATAAAGCAATAAGAACGAAAAAGTCTGTAGAAAGAAGATAATTAAAAACAAATGGTCTAGGGTACTTGAAATAAGCTACTGAATAAGAATATAACATTTTTTTAAATCGTGTATATGTGTTTGTTTGTTCGCGCATCACGTGAAAAATACTGGACCGACTGCGATTAGGTTTTCACTGTTGGATAGCTTAGGGTTTGACTTAAAAACTGGGCTACTTGGTATCTTAATTCGAGGAGTAGAAGCTGAGCTAAGGATAACAAACTTTTTGACTGCTGAAGGAGTAGGTATATTGGTATTTTAGGTATTGGAATAGCACATAGAATACTTTTAACCCCTAGAGAAATGACCACGCGTGAGAAGCCGCGGGAACAGCTAGATTCTAATATATTTTTAAAGGAATAAAACCCGCCCGAATGACGCGGGTTCGAGTTCCGTCTGTGTTATTTTTTTCTTTATAAAATTATTTCTATTGATTAATTTCAATGACAATTGTTTTTATGCACATAAAATCTATAGTATAGTATTGACTGACCTATTGACAATGCCCTGGATTCATTTCGTATTGCAGTGCAAACTATTATGTCTGTGACTCACTAAAAACAATTAACATCTGTACTTATTGTAATAAATAGTACTTACTCATACAAAATAGGATAATACAATAACACTTAATATGGGTACCTAATATTTTAACATGCATTTACGGACCAGAGGTAGTCTGGTCACGTGTATGTGACCAAAGAGAAGGACGAGACAAGTTCCGATGACCACATACCTATATGTGATTACCGAACCGTTTCCTCTATTTTGTTATCGTTTATTGCCACAGAGACCTTTGTCTCGCTGGCAATAACTAAATATTAGCGTATGATAAGGTGTCCGCACTAACTTTATACATTCCTCTATTTAATTCCATTAACTACGAGTTTAATCAAAACGTTCGGTCAAACTAGTCCACAAATTTAAGGTCGCTCAGCGAGCTATGGAGAGAGCTATGCTTGCAGTTTCTCTGAAGGACAAGATTCGTAATGAAGATATCCGACGGAGAACCAAGGTAACCGACGTAGCTCAAAGGATAAGCAAGCTGAAGTGGCAGTGGGCTGGTCACATATCCCGAAGAACCGATAACCGTTGTAGTATCTAAGTGCAGAAAGCATTGTATTATTTTATGATTGATTAAATATTATAACCTTAATTGATGAAAATAATTAATAATTTTAATTTTATAAATATTAATTTCTTTGTCATAATTTGCGTGAATAAATCTATTTTTTTTATCGTATTATATAATTGCTAATTATGTTATGTGTATTGTTTTATGTTTTATGATAACAAAGCTACAAAATAAAATTTAAAAAAAAACGTAAAAAGTGCAAATACAACAAAAAAAAGTGAAAAGGCGATAAAAAAAGTAAAAAAAGAAACATAAAAAGTGACATTAATTAAAAAAACTCGTAATAGTCAATATTTTTTTTATTATTATTATTATTATTTGTTTTGTTGTTTGTGGAATATCTCAATACCACTAATAATTTGGAATTACATTATTCTATTCATTGTATTCTATTTAAATCTCCGCAGATTTACTTGCTGGTCTCTAAAGGTGCAAATAAACAAAGTGAGCCGAGCCGAGCCGAAGCGGGCTCGCACAGCGCGTTTAACATGCCTGGCTCGCGCTAGCATGCGTCGTTTTACTGAGCAAATTCTTTCGCGAGCCTACATCGACCGCGACGGTGAGGCTCGGCTCGGCTCGGCTCGCGTTATGACGCTTAGTTTATTTGCACCTTTACGGACGTTCCTATACCCAAACCAACGGTAGAGTCAAAAATCTGTTTCCGTTTCCTGTCCCGGGTTCGGTTGTGAATCGTTTATGAAAAGACAATTTCCATTCACACTCAAGTACATATTAGTTTTACATAACGATTTGGTATATTTTATTTTTAGATTTTATTTTTTCTCCTATTTCATGAGATATTAAAACTTTCGTTTAGCTTGTAATAATCGATGTATGATGATGTCATGATGTCTAGTTAGCTTGTCTGTATCGGTTCCATAGTCCGAAAAAACTGAAAATCTGAAAATTAAACAACGGACAAATAATGTACTATGGATTGCCTTGACAACACACCGCGATGTTTTCACTATAATTACAGTAAGTTCTTGAACCAATTTTTTTGCAACTTTCTACTATTTAGAAACTTGTACCGAAATGTGCCAATTTTCTAATCTCTCTGATCTGATCACTCACGCAAGGTTTTATTAAGTTGAACGCTGAACACATAAAATTTATATTCGTTTCCTCCTGTCCTTATTATGTTGTTTAAATACAATATATTAATGCTTTGCTTTTCGTAGTGCTGGCCCTCTGGAGTTTGTCAGGCCACATTAACAGCCGAGACCGCTGAGTCGCCAGGTTTCCTCTGTTCTTCTGAACAAAGGCGACCTGGCGACTACGAGTACATGGCAATATATACCAACTTGCAAAATCGACGACGATTATCGTAGCACTCGTAGATCGTCGAAGTCGTAGCGTAGCACACGTGTAGCGTGCTTCTGCGCGCGCTTTATTACGACTTCGATGCTGTGACAATCGTCGTCGAGTTTACTAGTTGGCCTTTACATAGTTATTGAGTAGTATATTTTTGTATATCCTTTCACTATTTTACCAGACTGCGCAACGCAATGGCCGAGTAATGTGTTTGTCAGCCTATGTATGTATTTCTGTATGTTCCTTTGTGGCACTATATAGACCAAACGATGAACTGATTTTGAAGATTCTTACGTCTATCGATTTGTGTTTGTTTTGATCTTGCGAATGCTACTAAAGACATAAAAGTAATCAATCCACACCAATATATAAAAGTGAAACGTTCGTCTGTTTGTTTGTTTGTCTGGAGAGCTTTCACGCGATAACGGCGGGACGGATTTTGATAAAAATTAGAATGAAGATACCTTAAACCCTGGAATAAAACTTAGGATACTTTTTATCCCGGAAAATTGAAAGTTTCCACGGGAAAACTGGAAAATGTTTATTACTTTCTGTATGGAACGGTTGCCATCACAGGATGGTCTGTGGTTGCCATGGACAAGAAATAACAAGTCTGTCGAAAAACATCAACAACATTGGTGCTATACCTACTTTTGTATTGGTTTTTAATATCCTAGAAGAAAATAGGATGTTTTTTTCGCGATAAACAGTAGCGCGGACGAAGTCGCGGGCGGGAAAACTAGTATTAAATATAGCGACAACCAGACGCCATATTGTGAAAAACAAAAATAGAAAAGTCGACGTATTATGCTAACTATGGTATCTTTAGGTTTCTCTTATCATTTTTCATTTCGAATGACCATTTAGGATCCATAGCGATTTAAAGTTGATGGGTTTTAGGCAAGATAATACCAGGATTAAGTTGGAAATCAATAATATATATATTGTGACACGAGAAATGAGTTGTGTTTTTGTACACCGCAGATCAAAGAGAGAAGAGATCAGACCAGATACAATAATTAATAATAATTAATCAATAATTCTAGTTCATTAGAGTCTTATTTACCATTCTAACTAAAGTTGGGTAGCAACCATTCTCACTTAAATTTTTGTCTCTTATTATATTAGTTCGCACTCTGTTTTTCAGCACTTTCGATTATGTCATGTTTAAGAAGATGTACCCTAGTTACCAGTTGAACTTTTAGGCCCCATCACACTTCGGCCGAAGTCCTTCTTAGCGCTAACTACATATCACGCAAAATAATCTTGATACAGAAGTATATTTAGCTAAGCATTTAACTTTGTAAGTAATGTTTTTTTTGGCATATTATATACATTCGTTACGCTATGGGATTATCGAACTAAATGAAATATGTTTACTGATGATGATTCAGTTTGCCAATGCACTTAAATTATGTTTGTGCAATAAATAATGTTATATTCTATCCAATGTAATTGATAATCAAACCTCGAAACTTAGTTTAGGGAGATACCCTGAGTCCATAGTATATATATATATATATATATATATATATATATATATAGTAGTATAGTAGTGTATGTATAGTATCTGTGCTATAGTCCAAGATCTCAGTGCTGGTATAATTGTATTATTGGTATATTGTATTATAATTGTACAAATAGCAAAGTTCCATGTATTCTTACAGAATATTTTATGAAAAAAAAGGTATATTCGCAAGATTGGCGCGTGTTGGTTCAAGTGCTGAAGTTATAAACAAGTAAAGAACTAGCGGCAGTGTGTCATGTGATCATTTTTATTTACCCAATTGCACCTATGAAAATAATAACATAATTATTTTAAATGAACTTAAAAACTATTTTAATATAACGTAAACATTTGTTTTTGATCTGCCTTCACTTTATTTTTTTTACCCGACTGAAGAGGGTTATGTGTTTGGGTTGTATGTATTTTTGTTTGTACGTTTCTTAGACGCACCCTACATCCTTAACGGCTTGATGGATTTTGATAAATGAGGTATCATTGGATTCGTCTTAATCACGTGCTATAAGATATATGAAGTGTCATGAAAACTAATATCGAGGTTTACAGCTGCAATATTGTATTTCCGACGGAACAAAGAGTGACTAAACCCTATCGAGTGAGGTATCAAAATGAAGGGCTTTAACAGAGCATTCCAAAACTATATAATTCTTTTACCTAAACAATAGCAAATGTCTTTCAAGTTTTTTACATTTTTTTTATTTTATATTTGCAAGTATAGTAAAGTAAAATATGTAAGTAAATAGGAAACATTACATTTATTTACTACTAGCTTTCGCCCGCGACTTCGTCCGCGCGAACTACAATTTGTCGCGAAAAAAGCACCAATTCTAGGATATTAAAAACCAATGCAAAATTATAGCACCAATGCTCTTGATGTTTTTGACAGACTTTTTATTATTTGGTTTCCATGGCAAGCGAGTAAGAGTACTAAAAAATGTTGTTTTTTAGTTTTCCCGTGGAAACTTATCTTTTTCCAGGATAAAAAGTATCCTATGTTTTCTTCCAGGGTATAAGCTATCTCTATTCAAAATTTCATCAAAATTCGTGCAGCCGCTATCGCGTGTAAGCTCTCCAAACAAACAAACAGACAACGATTCGCTTATATATATTGGTATGGATTACTTTTGCAGGTGATCAGCTCGCATCGCATTGCGTTCGTCCGCTATCGTGGCTGAAAAACAAAAACCCGACATATTATGAGAATAGTTAAAAGTTTTATTCAATAGACACACAAAGTACAGACAAACAATCGAGTTATAGTATTTTTATAACAATTTTTACTTGGCTGTTTAGTCCTAAAAACTTACTTAATTAATGTGATCGAAAGGTATGCATAGGGAATGTGGAGATTGAATATGTCCAGGAGTACGTATATCTTGGCCAAATAGTCCATAAATAATCCATAGTTCCAGGCAAGACAAAGAAGCTGATAGATGCACCGAAAACGCCTGGAGAAGCTACTGGGCCATGAAGAACTTAATGAAGGGTAACTTAGCCATGTGCCTATAACGTAAGCTCATGGACATGTGCTTTCTCTCCATCCTCACATACGGTGCTCAGACTTGGTCTTTGACTGTTCAACCTCGGCAGGTCTACGCTCGAGGTTTGCCAGCGAGCTATGGAGCGCAGTATCTTGGGAGTAAAACTGACAGACCATAGCAGAATTAATACAATACTGCGCTCCAAAACCCAGACCGCTGAGGTAACTCAAAATGCAGCCATACTTAAATGGGACTGGGCTGGCCGTCTGTCATATGTCAGACGAGCTGTGGGCTAAATCCATCACGAAATGGATCCCGCAAGGCTTCAAGAGACAGCGTGGCCGGCCTAGACGAAGGTGGCGAGACGAACTTAACGCAATAGACCGGAAAAATTGGAAGAGATGCCTTTGCCCAGCAGTGGGACGATAATAATAATAAATAATAATGTAATATCAGTTTCTAAATATTCAACCGCCAAGCAGTAGTTTTAAACATTTCTGTGTTTTGGTTTGAAGGGCAATGTTTCCAGTGAATTTACTGGGCAATGAGACTTAAAAAGTAATGTATCAGGGTGACGAGCGCAGTGCAGTGGCAATGCAACTGTTTGGGCAGGCGTGAAGCTCCAGGCAGGTGAGCGATCTGCTCGACTCGTCAGTCAACAGAATGAAACATATTTCTGTTTATTTCTGGAGTACTACCAAGCTTATTCTTAAATATATTGATTGAAATACATATTTCTCATTTACTTTCTAAATCATAATATATATCTATATATATATCTAATGTCTGAGCGTAGGTTCGAGAAGTACCAAGTAATTGTGCTATTCACTACGAAGTTACAAACACGCTCAGCATCCATTTCTTTGCTGATAAGAAAGATGAACTTTATACAAACACTCGATAGATATTGTTTATTGCTTTCTGATTAAACTGATGTGAAAAACAACATGTGCTCCTTATACGTTGGAACATGTTAATTTTAATATGTATGTAATACTAGTGCAAACTAATACATTTTGTCGCTAGGCTAATTCCTTAAAACTGTTTATAAATTCAATTCAGCATCGCCCCCCATCCCTCGTCCGTTGCATCTTCCTTTCTTGTTCAATAAGACCAAATAAAATTAGGCGTCGATGACTTCTCCACTGGCGCTAGCAACCATCCTAATTGTACCACTTTAGCTGCAGCAGAGCCTATTGTATTCTGCGAACGCAACAAGACAATTACAGCCGTCAAACAATGTCAGTGTCGATTCGAAGGATGCATTGCAAGATTAGCCAACCTGTCGCAACGGCCATATCGGGGTCGCCACCGACCACCATGGCTACTATGGCTTGTTCTGCATTGTCGCTACTGGTCACTGAAGGGAGACACGCTCTGTAAAACTGTAGAAAGTGTGATTACGTGAGCAACTGTGATTTGGTATTTAGTTACAGTCAAACATGGCCTCATTCAAATCGCGCGATATCGCGAGTTTGCTATATTACTATAGCGGTTCACACACGCATAAGTTGAGTCTATGACGATTATTTGTATGTATGACGATTGTTGTGCCATAAGGGAAACCTCGCGTCATCGAAACAACAAAGCCTGCAGGAAAATGTTTGAACGTAACTGAGGTTTGCTTAGGTGCTTCGGCGCTGCTACAGTCATAAACAACTGATTGTTATTGTGTATCCACTCACAATCAATTAATTTCACGTGAACAAATACCGTCATGCAAAACAATGTTGGATTTCCATTTCTGGAACCACAATTTCGCCATTTTTGGGCCCTTGTTCGGTATTACCATCCAGACACGTAACGCGTCGCGTTACGATATCTTCGTGGAATTGTTCGTGAATTACCGTAATTAAGTCACACGTTTTCTGCAAGAAATTTCGTGTGGCATAGAGAATAAGCTCCATCATTTTACGGACATTTTTGAACGCAAATTAAAACGCCCGTGTTGTCCACAGGAAGAACATACAATGACCTGAATCAATACCCCGTGTTTCCGTGGGTGCTGACCAACTACGAGAGCGAAGAGCTGGACCTCAGCCAACCTTCCAACTACAGGGACCTGTCCAAGGTATGTATGTCGTGATTAAGAAGACTATTGATGAAGCCATTGCTAAGTTCTTTCAGAGACCTTTAATAGAGTCGTGTTTGACCGTTATTTCGTTTTATGGTAAGTTGTGATGCAGTCTGTGCTTGCCTAAAAAAATACCTCTTCACTCTCGATTTGAAAACTCTCAGATTGTGGTTAACGGTAAAACAAAATGAGGGCGGAGCGTTCCACCCATCGATTTTGCTTCTATATGACCATTTACCATTATGTCACGGATTTATTTTTGACAGAATGGTAACATTGGACATTGCACTGCAGCATCTGCAATATCAGATGGTTGAAAGAAGCCATCACCAGTTTAGCAACGACGTAAACTGAAGCCTATGAATAACTAGCTTTAAAGCTAAAAAAACACGCCTGCTCTGCCAAAAATGAATTTATGCCAATAAATTATACACTGTTCGAATGTGCTTGTCAAGGCCTTCAATTTGATACCCATACTGTAAAATTAAAAGAAAAAAAAAATGCATTTCAAATGCATCCATAATTAAAAAAAAAACTTACTCAGAGCCTATGTTACTCGGGGGAATGTAAAGATTCTAACGATACCCCAAACATCTAAAACTGTTTAGGCATTTAAAAGTTATGGTGGAAAAAATAAACTCGCATACATACATACATACATACATACATACATACATACATACATATATACATACATACATACAAACACATGAATCCTAAAAACATTACACTCCTTTTTTTGGGCTGTCGTGTACAAAAATACTACTTTCTATCCCACTAACAAGACATATGTAAGTTCAAAAACTAAAACCCGGCTACGTTCGGGTAAAAAAATGCCTGACACTCTTGCGTTGAACACGAACCGATTGATAAATACCTCACTTGTCAAAATTGGACCAAGTTTTTAGTTTGAATACATAACCCTTTCTTTGCCTCCATAGTAAAAATGCATGTGACACTATATATGAAGACGAATCGACTGATACCTCGCTTGTCAAAATCGGACCAATAGGGGTGACGCTATGGGGGAATATCCACATACCCACATACATAACGTTAAACTCATTACCCTTCCTTTGCTTCGCCGTAGTCGGGTAAAAAGGAAAATCTAGAGCAAAACGGACAAAGGATGGACAACGGGCCATTCTTTTCTCTTAATTTATTTTTCCTGGGGTGCCTCTTCAACTATTGAAGGATGACATAATTCCCGATATCTTCAACGAGAGGAAGTAACACCTGTTACTTCCGTTGAAGGGTGAGTAAAGTAGTTCTACAGGTGACCCACGCAATCCCTGTCTACTCTCGGGTATTACGCACCACAACATTTCCTACCACCAGCTCTCCTTTTCCGAGTTCAACTTTCCCCTCACAATTCTCATACGATGCTGTGTATTATTCCAGCCCATCGGCGCCCTGAACCCGAGCAGGCGCGCGTACTTCGAGGAGCGCTACAACACGTGGGAGCACGAGTCCACGCCGCCCTTCCACTACGGCACGCACTACTCCACCGCCGCGTTCGTGCTCAACTGGCTCGTGCGCATCGTGAGTATGATGATGATAATGATGATATCCTTGACGTATCCGTCAACTGCGAACCCGGTTGGCTACGGAGTTGAAAGCGTAAATGGCTTGAAAATCCTGTTGCAGGGCGCACAGCACAACTGACTAGTAAACTTGTAAATATAGCTGTAGGAAGGCAGAACAGTACTTTTTATGAAGGCGCTTAACTTCGAGATCTTGTAATCGATTTTGTTCGAAATAAGTCACGGCCTTGTGAGTATACATCGTTAATAAACATACAACTTGTTACACTTAACTTGTATTCAACTTGTTACGACATTATCAAAAGGTCGATCAAAACAGCGCGCGGTTTTTGGTATTTTTTCAAAAAACTAAAAGGAATTGTTGCCTCAAAAACAAATGCCAATTTGATTTATAAATTATAATTGACAAATGATGGCCGGAGACCGTAATAAAGATATAAAACCATTAACGAAATACTTTTATAGAATATGTAAATATATATACGAGTATATATATATTATGGGAGCGTACTAATTAATGTGCTACTAATCCACCTCCGTCAGACCACATCAAGTTAATTTGCAATCCAAAATTATTTATAATAAATAAAACATGCTGAGTAATGACCCAGAGCCGTAATATCATTTACTCTTCACACTTCGTCACCGAACATTTGGTGTCTAAATTGGATGTCTAAATCTAACGCGAGCGGTTGACTCATTTGAAAGTGTCCGAGTTCATTACAAATCTACTTTTTATACGTTTTAACCGTGACTTGTCAGAAGTTGATCCTCTTTTATGGAAGATGATTTTATCGTGCTTGGCACTACCAGTATGATTTATTTACTTACTGAAACTGAATGTTTAGCGTGTTCCACATATGAAATAAGAATGACAGAAGAACATATGGGGTATACTTGTACACACTCTTAAAGATCGTCCGTCAAAATGAAGTTTTTCCTGAACGAGTAATCATCATTATCATCAAAAGCCTGCATAAGTCCACTGCTGGACATAGGCCTCTCCTTATGATCCACTAATCCCGATCTCTCATGTAATTCCTGCTAGATGTACTTTGCATAGGTCGTCAGTCCATCCGGCCGGAGGACATCCTACATTACGTTGTCCTAAACGTGGTCTACACTCAGGAACTGGCCTAACTTATTAGTTATTGGTTCTTCGACTTATGTATGTGATCGTCCTATTGCTGCTTCAGTTTGCTAATTCTTTGAGCTATGACTTTGCTTCTCTGCCGGATCACATCGTTTCAGATAAGATCATTTAGAGGATAGCCCGTTCCATAGGTCGCTGAGCGACTTAAGTGACCGAATGGAATCAGTAATATCATTGTGCAAAGGCAGATTTCTACGAGCTCTAGATTGCAGACTAGATTGCAGGTAGGCAAACTGTGTGGGTCGCACGGCGTGCCGGCACAGAATAAATAAGTGCCGGCCACACGGAATGGCTACTGACAGCGACTGGATGAAAAGAGTCGAAGATCGGTCCACGCCTTTCAGCAGTGGACGAATATAGGGTGATTGTTTGTTTTTTTGTCGTGTGAGGTAGTGCTGGCCTCTGGTGTCAGAGTTAGTCAGGCCGCTCGAGGGCCTCTAACATAGCTTAACGACTGTTGTTAATCAATAACAGCCGGGACCGACAGCTTAACGTGCTCTCCGAAGCACGGAGCGATTGGGTGATGATGATGACAGACACATTACCAAGGGTCGCTTCAGTATCATCTAGCCATTAAAATAACAAAAACTTGAAATTTATATTTAATTAATAATCAAAGTACTTATTTCTTTAATATGGAAATCGACACCGAATAGAATCAAGTACTATGAGTACTATACACCTATATTTCATTGAAATACGCTATTTGTAGGTACATTAAAAAATACGATGAATCAAGGCTGTTGAAATGAAATGCGATTATTGCGATGAAAACAAGTTGTAAATCAATGACTGACAAGAATAAACTACTCACTTTGTTCTGATTCTGACTATAAAAGTGTTAAAAAGTAAAACCAATAAAAGAAGAATAATAAAAGCAGCTAAAACCAATCATAATTTAATAAATTAAGTTCTTTATTAATCCCTGAACGTGGAAAGACCCCTCTCTTTTATAAGCTGTCTATGGCATCATAGCTCCCAAACGAATGGAGACCGATTTTGAAACGGTTTTTTCTTCCGTTGGAAAGCTGTTGGTGATCGAGATGGTTCTTAGCTATCTCTCATCGTTATTTATAACTGTTATTAATAATTACAATTACTTTACAGTTATTTAGGTATATCTCAAACGATAACAACACGCGGAAACCAGTCTGACAACGCTGCAACGTCTAAAAACTTCCGGCCCACACTATAGACTGCATAATAGCTGGCCACGTGTGGGACGGCTTAATAATAGGTTCAGCCCTTCTCACCAAGGGTCGCTTCAGTATCATCTAGCCATTAAAATAACAAAAACTTGAAATTTATATTTAATTAATAATCAAAGTACTTATTTCTTTAATATGGAAATCGACACCGAATAGAATCAAGTACTATGAGTACTATACACCTATATTTCATTGAAATACGCTATTTGTAGGTACATTAAAAAATACGATGAATCAAGGCTGTTGAAATGAAATGCGATTATTGCGATGAAAACAAGTTGTAAATCAATGACTGACAAGAATAAACTACTCACTTTGTTCTGATTCTGACTATAAAAGTGTTAAAAAGTAAAACCAATAAAAGAAGAATAATAAAAGCAGCTAAAACCAATCATAATTTAATAAATTAAGTTCTTTATTAATCCCTGAACGTGGAAAGACCCCTCTCTTTTATAAGCTGTCTATGGCATCATAGCTCCCAAACGAATGGAGACCGATTTTGAAACGGTTTTTTCTTCCGTTGGAAAGCTGTTGGTGATCGAGATGGTTCTTAGCTATCTCTCATCGTTATTTATAACTGTTATTAATAATTACAATTACTTTACAGTTATTTAGGTATATCTCAAACGATAACAACACGCGGAAACCAGTCTGACAACGCTGCAACGTCTAAAAACTTCCGGCCCACACTATAGACTGCATAATAGCTGGCCACGTGTGGGACGGCTTAATAATAGGTTCAGCCCTTCTCACCAAGCGGGTGTTGCGAGAACCAGCAGGGAATTTAGAAAATGGGAGCTGAATTTTAAAAGCTTTTGAAACTTGCAATGTCTGTATGTAAGGTTGCGTATTGTAAAATCTTGCAAGCTGAATTAGAACTACTTTCTCTTATCCTACGGAGTTGAATTTTTACATGTTAGTTCAGTTCCGATGGCATTTTTATGTAAGCATGACTGAATCGACATCCAGGATTAGCTCCAGATAAAGGAACTCTTCAACGGTCAACAGCACAGACACGACATTTTGTGTACGCATTTTAATATGATAGAACGTTCAAAGTTTTTTTTTATGTAACTTATTTCTATAAGATGTATCATCATCACCTATTGCGATCACAATCACCAAGCCGCCTGCTATAAGATGTATCATCATCACCTACTGCGATCACAATCACCAAGCCGTCTGCCATTAAGGCCTTGCACATTAATGCAAGTAGCACTTGGTGGCACTTTGTAGGTGTTGTCACAAATACCTACTGCGTTCATAGTTTCATATATTTGTAGGGTTCCGTACAAAAAGGGTCCAAAGGGACCCTATGATTATTATTAAGCTTACGCCCGTGCCGTGTGAGCTTATGCCCGTGCCGTCCGTCTGTATTACTGTCCTACCTTTAAAGCTCTGTATCTTTTGCACCGTAACAGGTAGCCGTTTAAATTTTTCACAGAATAGGTAGGTTATTAATGGTTCAGCAGCCCGCCGCTACTATAGTAGCACGCCGAACGCTAACCCGGTTTAAACCGTTACAAAGCTAATGTGTGCTGACGGATATCTAACAAATAAAAGTAATAAGGGGGTCCCCATAAAAAAAAATACTCATTTAATATCAGGAAGTCAGGAGTGGAAAATCCTGCAGGTACTTGTGGAGGGGAGCAAGGACAAACAGAAAAAAGAAATAAAAAAAAGTAGTGGACCTATGTATTTATTTGTAAACTTGGGAAAATTCGTACCCTGGTTCACAGTTTTGGGTTTTTTCTTTTTGAATGTTAAGTTTGAGCATCTGTGGTGTAAAAAAAAATGTATGAGACTCTGGTTGGCCAACTATTTTGAAAACATGTCTACTTCAAGAGGATTCTAAACTGGTACGACTTTTACAACACAAAACTGTTCGGCCTTGCCCCCCTATACAAGTCCCTGCAGGATTACACTCATTACTCGACACCCCGTATAAGCGTCAAACTTGGTACAATTGTAGTGCAAACCTTAAAGTAAAACAACATAAGAACTGCAAAGGAGTGGAATGCCCTGCCCTCGTCAGTGTTTCCGGTAAAATATAACCCAGGTGTGTTCAAGTCACGAGTGAATAGGTATCTACTAGGCAAGCGTGCTACACCTTCGAGCACATCATCGCTTTCCATCAGATGAGATCGTGGTCAAACGAATGCATAGACAGTAAAAAAAAAAAAAAAGGAAAAGATAACGGCCAAGTGTGACTCGGATTGTGTACGGAACTCTCGGTGCGCATGTCCGGCTGGTACTTGGCTGGTTTATTGAAGCAGCGTGTCCGTCTATCGCGGAATCTACACACTATTGTGTTCGCCGGTACATCACCATTAAGGTATAATTATTATTATTCGTTATTAAGTTATGTAAGTCATGTTAACGGACGCCATTTTACTGTGACATGATAACTTACGTCGTGATAATGGTGTTTAATGAATCTTTAATATTAATGTCAATTTAAATAGATAACTAATTGGTCATTTAATTAATTATGTCGTTTATATAAACGCACTAATTTTCAATTTTTCTAAATCATTTTAAACCCCTTTTCCGAAAATAGTCAAGCAGCCTATTGGCGTCTATACAAATGAGAATATTTTGACACGTAGGTACCTCCTAACAAATACATAGTTAGCTACATAATTTTGATTCCGTAAATTTCCTCTTTAATAACATCTCAAATTTGTCATTCTAGGAAATTCTGATTCCAGGCAGCATTTAACATAAATCCATCCATACCAATATATAAAAGTGAAACTTCTGTTTGTTTGTTTGGTGAGCTTTCACGCGATAACGGCTGAACGGATTTTGATGAAATTTAGAATGGAGACAGCTTATACCCTAGAATAAAACATAGGATACTTTTTATCCCGGAAATTGTAAGTTTTCGCTGGAAAACTGGAAAATGTTGATTACTCACTGTAAGGAACGGTTGCCATTACACAATGGCCTGTGGTTGCCATGGAAATGAAATAACAAGTCTGTCAAAAAACGTCAAGAGCATTGGTGCTATACGTACTTTTGCATTGGTTTTTAATATCCTAGAAGAAAATAGGATGCTTTTCGCGATAAACAGTAGTGCGCGCGGACGAAGTCGCGGGCGGGAACACTAGTAGGTACTATATAAGTAAGATTAAGTACCTACTCTTCGTTGGTAAGCGCATCGCTTGGGAACGGCTTCATCTATTTGGATATATACACTCGTAATAGCCTGAATAAAGTTTTTATAGGAGGGTTAAGGGGGTAGAGGGGTTAGAGGGTTATCACTGTCTACGCAGGCAAAGTTGTGAAGCGCAGCTAGTACCAAAATAAAGCTCTATTTTAAAACATTACAAAATTGTACCAGGCCTTGGAGCTCTTAATTCGTAGCGTCTTGATATTCCTCCATTTCTCTAAGATTTAACAACATCTGAAAATTAACAGGCCAGGCACTATCTGACTCACTTTGATGAGCTCTATTCTAAAACATCTTAAACAATGCTTCACTAATGCGTCTATAAAGGGCCAGCTCATCAAAGCGGGCAGTTAACAGATATCGTAGTAAATCAGAGCGAGCGTCGGCGCGCGCGCACGAGAGGGCGCGTCACAACAATCGGTGGGGGAGAGAGGATGGGACGCGACAGATGCGCAAGCGGTGGTGGGGTGTTGTGATCCAGTGAAAGATGTGCTATCTCGTGACGAACTGCTTAAAGCACATCATCAACAGCCTTTACTTGTCCAGTGCTGGACATAGGCCTTTCTCAATGTACGCCACTGAGCTCGGTCTTCAGCTCTCCTCATCCATTTTCTGCCAGTCGCTTTCCGCATGTCGTCACTCCACCTGGCTATAGGGCGTCCTACACTACGTTTGCCTACACGTGGTTTCCACTCGAGAACTCGTCTACCCCAATGGTTATCTGTTCTTCGGGAATTGTGACCTGCCCACTGCTACTTTAGCGTGCTTATCCTTAGAGCTATGTCGGTTACCGTGGTTCTCCGTCGGATATCTTCATTACGAATCTTGTCCTTCAGAGAAACTTCAAGCATAGCTCTCTCTATAGCTCGCTGAGTGACCTTTTTGTAGACAAGTTTGACCGTGAGTGTCCACTTAAAGCACAAGAACAAATTGAGTATAGCTAAGAACCATCTCGATCACATCAACTTTTAAACAGAAAAAACCGCATCTAAATCGGTCCATTCGTTTGGAAGCTACGATGCTACACACCCTAAACTAAACACCCCTCTCCTTTCACGTCGGGGGCTTAAAAATGTTCGCAATAACCATATTTACCTGTATTTAGGTGTACTTATAATGAAGCAGTATTCCACAAAAATCTCACAATTTGCAAGTTGAAGTGGCAATGGGCAGGCCATATAGTTCGCAGATCCGACAACCGCTGGGGAATAATGGCGACCACGAACAAGCAAGCGAAGTGTGGGAAGACCCCCCACACGATGGACGGACGACATTGTAGCCATCGCAGGGAGTCGGTGGATGGAGGTGGCACAAGACCGTTCGTCGTGGCGCTCTTTGGGGGAGGCCTATGTTCAGCAGTGGACTGCTAAAGGCTGACATGATGATGATGGTGATGATGATGATTTCACAAAAATACTCCACAAAGAAGATAATACTACTGAACAAGAAAGAATTTTTTTTTTCCTTTTTTTTTTCTTCCTGTTTTTTCTGCATCACTTATAAAACTATTGGACCAACTTTAATGCAGTTTTCACTTTTGGATAATTTGACTTCTAATCTAACGTGCTTTGAATCTCGAGCAATCGATAAAAAACTATTCAACGGCTGAAGTGACGAGTATTTCAGGTCTTACAATAACACTGGATATACTATTATCTCCGAAAAATTACACCACGCGGACAAATAAGCATGCGCAGTGTAGCAATAAAATAAATGTATCGAAAACCTCTTTTAAAATTAATCTATCACGGAAATTATTAGTGAAATGTTTAGCAAAATAAAGGATTGGATTTGTCGCAAAAACAGTACCTAGGTTAGGATAGCATCGTACTGAAGACTAGTAAAAACAGTACCTAGGTCAGGATAGCATCGTACTGAAGACTAGTAAAAACAGTACCTAGGTCAGGATAGCATCGTACTGAAGACTAGTAAAAACAGTACCTAGGTCAGGATAGCATCGTACTGAAGACTAGTAAAAACAGTACCTAGGTTAGGATAGCATCGTACTGAAGACTAGTAAAAACAGTACCTAGGTTAGGATAGCATCGTACTGAAGACTAGTAAAAACAGTACCTAGGTTAGGATAGCATCGTACTGAAGACTAGTAAAAACAGTACCTAGGTTAGGATAGCATCGTACTGAAGACTAGTAAATTATTGTGGTAGTGATTTAGATTTAATTCTTTTTATTTTATCGGCTTTAAAAACCGATTCTTTGGTTGATGATTCGTCCAAGATTTTCAGCAGACTGCATGTCCTTCCACTTCATATAGTTTTTATACCTATAACCATACTCGTAAATCTTATTAAAAGTGTGATGATTAGGCACTAGCCCGTCGAGTGTGGACCGCATAAATTAGGTGCAGTGCATGTAATTGGGTTTCTTTGGCCTTAGTCACAATCGGAGGGGCGTTTGTGTAGCACGTGTTAGCAGAGACTCATTCGCGCTACAGTCGCGTATGTCTGTGTTGTTGATGCACACGAAGCACGACGATCTGTATGTAGATGCGTGTGTTTGCCTGTAGTTATATCTAGTCCAGTTTTGATTACGTGATATTTAAGCGTGGCGTATCTACCCCCCCCCCCCCTTTGACTAGATCTAAGCCAAATGGGGGGGGGGGGGTTATAACCGGATAAGCTCCGACAGGATTCGAACTATAGGAGGTACATACCACGCTATAGGACGGTGCTAAGTTTCATATAGATATGCTACGCTACGACTTGCACTGGAAGATGACCTAAAATTGATGCAATTCAATGTGACATCAGGGAAAAGGTAAAAAAGTCGAAAAGCGACGGAAAAGCAATACGGAGTGTTTTACCTTTTTAAGAGAACATTACTCCATGTTGCTCTTTCTTGTCTGCTACCTCATACTATTTTTGTAACTTGACGCAATGATTTAATTATTAAAGGGAAGGGGATACATGTTAGAGGGAACATTTTGTTCTAATTTATAACTAAAAAGATTCTATTTAATTCCTTCTAGTCCCCAGTCCAATATATTGGAATAACTGATGGACTTTAAGATCTGTGTTAAACTAAGCAATATTAAATCAAAATTTTAAAAACTAATAACGTTTACGAAAGTTTAAGGAAGCATTTTTTTTTAGTTACACTGTTTTGTAGAAATTAAATCGAACCTAATCAATAGTACTAGCTAATTGGTAAGGTACCTAATTGTATTGTGTAGTACTAGTTGCACCCCGCGCTTTGCCCTCGGGGACACTTTACCGGGATAAAACATATATTTTGTGTTATTCCGAGGCATAAAGTATCTTTATAAAGATAAGGGTCTTTATAAATTACAAGATTAATAAAAATCCATTGAGCCGTTACGGAGAACAAACAGTATACTTACAACTTTTCAACTTTCGCGATTGGAACACATAGTTATATATTTAAACGGGACTTAATCGCGCTGAAAACTTAATATTTATTAACTCGACGTTTCGATCAAGTTGCATTGATCGTGGTCATGAGATGACTGAAGTAGCAAATATCAGCGTCGAGAAGGGCGAGCGTTGTCTCCAACTACCCGCATTTGGTTTTGTAAAAAATCAGAATTGTCACGACACACGACACTAACGGCATCTGCAGATATCTTCTGACATAAACCGCGACGCGAACACTTGCTTATCACGGGATTCCAGGACGCAGCCAACTTGAACCATCCTCTCGGTTGAAATTGGGATACTTTTTAATTTCAACCGCTTCACGTACAATCCTGGAGTAGTAGTGACGTTCCGTGGAGAGGATCTTCGGGTCATGGAGTTCTATCTACTGATTAGGGCCCGATTCGAGCAAATGCTCAGCGATTGCAGATTTATTTATCTGGCGGTTCTTTACAGCTGCATTATGTTCTTTGACCCTTTCCGCTATAGTACGCTTGGTTTGTCCAATGTAGGAACTACCGCAGCTGCAATCTATCTTATATACGCCAGGAGTTTGAAAAGGAATGACATCTTTCGGTGTTCTAACATGCCTTGCTAATTTGGATAAAGCAGTATGAACGGAGTTTTCAGCGCGATTAAGCCCCGTTTAAATATATAACTAAGTATACTTACACACAGTCTTTCACATTTGCTATACTGTTAGGATAAGATATAGATTTAAGTGTTTTAAATTTTAATCTTGTGCTTATTAAAATGAAATATAAGTAATTAATACGAAACACAATATGACTATAGGATTGAAGACAAATATATTCTAGATACGAGTAACTCTTTATTTAGGAGTAAAAAGCATTTCAATTCAAAATAAACCAAATCAATAAATTAGGTCAACCATACTTTGATTTTAAAAGGTCCCATGTCCCAGGTTATGTGTCGACTCTTTGGTCAACAATACTTTGATTACTTAAAGTCCCATGTCCCCCAGGTCATGTGTCGACTTTTATGTCAACCATACTTTGATTTGAAAAGGTCCCATGTCCCAGGTCATGTGTTGACTCTTAGGTCAACCATACTTTGATTTGAAAAGGTCCCATGTCCCAGGTCATGTGTCGACTCTTAGGTCAACCATACATTGATTACTTAAAGTCCCATGTCCCCCAGGTCATGTGTCGACTATTAGGTCAACCATACTTTGATTTGAGAAGGTACCATCTCCCAGGTCATATGTCGACTTTTATGTCAACCATACTTTGATTTGAAAAGGTCCCATGTCCCAGATCATGTGTTGACTCTTAGGTCAACCATACTTTGATTTGAAAAGGTCCCATGTCCCAGGTCACGTGTCGACTCTTAGGTCAACCATACTTGGATTTGAAAAGGTCCCATTTAACAAGAAATAAGTATGTTTTCGCCAATACTTATTTCTTGTTAAATGTCTGTTTACAGACATTACACATTTAGTTCACATTTACATGTGAAATCTGTACGTGCCGATGAGACGTCCCACAATCATAAAAACTTGGTAAAAAGAATAAAACTACAGTGACTAGGCTGCACCAGTCGCCACAAGCAGAACCAAATCTTATGTTGATTCTTCTTTGCAGGAACCGATGACGACGATGTTCTTAGCTCTGCAAGGAGGCAAGTTCGATCACCCCAACCGGCTGTTCTCGTCCATCGCCATGTCGTGGAAGAACTGCCAAAGGGACACCTCTGATGTCAAGGTCAGCTACTTTCACTTATATTTCACTTTGACTACCGGCCTGCTGCCCTCTGGTATCAAAGTTTGTCAGGCCGCCCGAAGGCCTTTGATATGGCTTAACGACTGCTATTAATCAATAACAGTCGGGACCGAAAGCTTAACGTGCCCTCTGAAGCACTGAGCGATGGAAAACCACACATAACTTAGAAAAGTCATTGGTCCGGAGCCTATGATCAAACCCGGTATCGTTGGATTCTAGGTTGCACTAGTAGAACCATTAGGCCATCACTTATATTGTTAAAATAAGTACAATCCGAGACATGATTACAAATGGTTTGACTCAAATTGTTCTAAAGATTGTTAGAAATCATCGCATCGGTGACATGTTGGGTTAGGTTAGATTTGACTTAAGTTAAATAGTACAAATAACGGTATAAGAAATATATACTCTCATCTGTTATTTTATGATAACACAGATTATATGTTAGATAATAATGGTACATTGTTAAATCGTTAGCCAAATCATGGGCCGATAATACAATACAATACAATATTATTGTTATATATTGTTATTGTTAAAAATCGAGCGTTAGTCGAGAGAATATTAAATTCTAATTATTTTTATAGCATCCCAAACGTAATAATTAAATGGTTAAATAATACAAAGACACAGATCGATTTGTCTCAGCAATTAAAAGAGAGAGGAGGACTTTAGTAACAGTTTAATAATTATTATTATAATTAACTCTTTTTATAACTAGCAAAAAATATACATATTTATAATGGCTCTTAATTTAACGTTAAATTATCATTATTAGAATATTTAGTTTATATATTTCATGTAATTTATGAATTTATTATAATTAATACTAGTATCATCGATTACCTTCATTTTATCATTTAAATATTTACGAGGAATTGGAAGAATATAGGTTGCCTACTTTACCGTTAGCCCAACAGCTATGAATTATTGGAAGAATATAGGTTGCCTACTTTACCGTTAGCCCAACAGCTATGAATTATTATGTATATTATTTATATTAATATGCCCTCATAAGTTATTTAATTGTATTTTTTTTAATGAAATGAAAGGTTATTTTATTCCATAAGAGTATATTATGCTGCCTTGTCAAAAATGAGTCACATTGGGGTGGGGTACTGGTACTTATACATCGAATTTGCAAAAAAAATAAGAATTCCTATTTTTGACATCGAATTGTCAAAAAAAAGCAATATAGATCTTTTTTTTTCATTATTATATTGGCCATGATTTTTGGCCTTTGGCCTATTCGGAAGACCCTACCATAGTTGCATCACAATCTGATCAATGGTTTAGGAGCGCATAGGAACAGACATACAAACTTTTTTTTTATATATATATATATATATATATATAAATATATGTAAATGTATATAATTATAGTAGGAACACATCATCGTAAAATACACATTGAACAGTGAGTCTCTATCATTCTAGTCGCTCCTATGATTAATTTGAAATTAATCTGGGCCGTGATTATGCTGAGGCATCCCGCTCCACACTTAGTTTATATGATTAATCTGTATTTTATGTAAGTAGTTTAATTTGATATATATATATATATATATAACGGACTTATACTTACGGACTATATATTATAAGTATACATTATTGTAACATATATATATATTTATTGTATTTAAGCAGTTTATGTTCATGTGTTATTTTTAATGTGTTGAATAAATAACATTTTTTCTTTCTTTCTTTCAAATGTAAGCTATGGCGTAGGTAGTAAAATTTATTCTGTAGCTATGAGTATGGTTAAGCGATACGTAAGATTTTGATTTAGACGTGGAAAGATGAGAGTTTGTTCAGCATGTTGTGCAATTGTGCTGAAACACCGTTGTTTTATAGTTTGGGAACCAGAAGCTTCATACCTTGTATATTTATTGTGTCATTCTTTTAATGAATTATGTAAAAAAACAAAATTATTATGAAACCGCGCGGACTACTGTTAATTGCGAAAAAAGCATCCTATGTTCTTCTAGGATATTAAAAATCAATGCAAAAGTATAGCACCAACGCTCTTGATGCTTTTTTAGTTGGGAAAGAGTCGAAATACAGCATGAAACGAGTAAAGGAAACTGACTAGATGCACAAAGTGACGTATCAAATCAAATTATTTATTTGTGGAATGCACGTGTACAATAATAATGTATTATGGTTTAATACAAGTAATGTCCCTACGCATTCTACCATTTACAAATGGTGTACCAATATTAAAGTTTGTTACACACATAACACATAATACATAATAGGTACATACACATAACTCGACCCAATTTTTGACATTAATTGGATTGAGTTAAGCAAATAAGTTATGTCAAATTAAATAATAATATGTAATGAAGTCAAAAGAGTGAAGAAATTATTCTTATAGTCAAATTTTAAGATAAATCGATTTCATATCTAATGATTATTCAGTCTTATCGTTGGTAACGAATGGTCATCGCATCCATTATTTCGTTTCCACGGCGTCATGTCATTCTGTTCCTTACAGCGAGTAATCAACATTTTCCATTTTTCCCGTGGCAACTTACCATTTCCCGTTATAAAAAGTATCCTATGTTGTTGTATCCTAAGTAGGCTAAGTTTCATCAAAATCGGATCAGCCGTTTTGGCGTGAAAGCTCCCCATAAAATCAAACAGACAACGTTTACTTATGTATATTGGTGTGGATTATGAATGTTTAATTATGAATTCACTTTTAGGTACGTAGGTACAAACAGATATACAATACCAAGTTTTTCACTTTACGAGTTGTTTAGTTTAGATTTCCGACTTGTAAAAGTGCTATATTTGGCCTATATATGACGTATCATGACTGTGACCTATCAGGGATAGCGACGAAATAGCGAATGTGACGAATCAAATCATTCACTATATATGTATATGTATGTAGTATTTTTATGCATGATCAGGCGTTTTAATTGCTACGAAGGCATTATGAATTTTAGACGTGAAGGTGCCTAGACCTGTTCACTCAACACTTGAAGACACCCAGGTTTGATTTGTCGGGAAATAAAGTCGCTGGAGGTGTTCAACTACTTTGGTTGTTCGCTGAATGAATGTAGAAACAAACAAGTGCTGTATAAAATGCCATGGTACAAAAAATCGATTTCAAATGGATTAACTAATAACTAAAAAAAACTACTGGTCTGATTTTGATACAATTTATATGAGACCAGAGGTCTACTCTTTTAACAAAAAAATAATATTAAAATCTGTCCTCAACTGACGGAAAAATCGGTGATCAGACATAAAAATACAGTCGATTGTCGAACATAGAACCTCCTTCTTTTGAGAAGTCGATTAAATAGTACGAATTACAAAACATCAAAGATTACGAAAACCATTAAAGTTTAGTTTTTCCAGCAACAAACCCTTTGTTTCCCCAGGAATTGATCCCCGAGCTGTTCTTCCTCCCCGAAATGCTGGTGAACAGCTCCGGGTACCGGCTCGGCATCCCCGAGTCCCCCTCGGGGGACGTGCTGCTGCCGCCGTGGGCCTCCTCCCCCGAGGAGTTCGTAAGGATCAACAGGATGGCGCTGGAGTCAGAGTTCGTCAGCTGCCAGCTGCATCAGTGGATTGATCTCATATTTGGGTATAAACAGAGAGGTAAGGGTCGTTCTTCGTCTTGTCGAGTCTCTATGGATCTCGTGATATATTTTGTTTTTGAATACAAACTTTGATGTGTTATGTTTGGGTACGAGCTAAACTATTTGACAGCTAATGGAGAGCTCAAGAGTACGAGTATAAATTAGTCCTGTTCGTTCCGACCCGTAGTTATTATTTCGTAGATTTAAATTGTTTCATGTATTCTTTTGTCTAATTTTACTTGTACCGAATTGTATGTCCAGTTAATTGAACCCAATAAACCCCAAAAAAGAACATAGGTTGCAAGAGTTTTTATTTATGAATTTCTGTGCTAAAAATGAGTTCTAACCCCAGGACCTGAAGCCGTCCGCGCGACGAACGTGTTCTACTACCTGACGTATGAGGGCGGAGTCCGACTCGAGCAGGTGTCGGAGCCCGTCACACGCGCCGCAGTGGAGGACCAGATCAGGAGCTTCGGACAGACGCCGGCCCAGCTGCTCAGTGAGCCACATCCCCCCAGGTACTGTCTCATCTCTCAGGTAGCATCTAATCCGTCCAGCTACCGCCTCATACAGTCAGGTACCGCCTCATCAGTCCAGGTTTATCATTTACCAATTCTCAGGACCAAGCTAGAGACAGGAAGCGGAGATAGAAGACTTTTCATCTCTTAAAGTAGAAATATCATTATCATCAGCCTGCAGCCACTGCTGCTGTCTGCTAATGTACGCCACTGAGCTCGGTCTTCAGCTCTCCTCGCATATATATTCTTCCAGCCGCTTTTACACTCCGTTTCAACTCCGTCATGACTGGTAGGACGCACTGATTGAAGACTTTTGTCTTCAGGCAAAGCGGTATAGACGACGAGAAGACTTGACGAAGCTTGCCGAATGCTACCCAACCCAGCTGAATTCTTCTGTTGGCTTCCTTCTCAAAGTTGTTCTTACATAATTGCAATATTTGTCCAATGTAAACATATGACAACTTCAAGAGGTGCACCATTGACTGCAATCGGTTCCGGGACAATAAGATCGTTAAACATGATCTTGATTCTTTTCTATGTTCATTCCGAGACAGATGCGTCGAGAAGCATCGACTAGGTTGGTCAGCATACTTTGCAAATCTTGCAGTGATTCCGCCATTAGGACTATGTCATTGGCAAATCGTAAGTGTTAGATTTTCTCGCTATTAACATCCCCCTGCCTCACTCCCCAGCGCAATTGGATATGTATAGACTGGGTTTTGTACTTGGACACACATAGTCGCGGCGTCATACAGAAATCTCAGCACTTCGATGTATCGCCAGTCCACTTGACAACGCTGCAAAGACTCCAGAACCGCCCAGGTTTTAACGGAGTCGAAGGCCTTCTTATAGTCCACAAAAGTAAGATACAGGGGCTGGTTATATTACTCTTCAGACTTCTGTATAATCTGCCTAACTGTGTGTATGTGGTCTATGGTGTTAAATCCTCCGCGAAACCCGGCCTGTTCAGGAGGCTGGAATTCGTCAAGTCTTCTTGCGAGACGATTTGAGATGACCCTCGAAAACAACTTATAGTCGTGACTCAAGAGTGAAATAGGTCGATAGTTCTTTAAGTTCTTTATCCCCTTTTTTAAAGAAGAGTACTACCAAACTCTTGCTCCACGCCTCTGGAGATGTCCCACTGTTAAGGACGGTGCTAAATAACCCCTGAAGCTCACGAAGTACGGGTTAACCCCTGCCTTCAATAGCACCGAAGTTATACCATCCTCACCGGGGGCCTTTCCATTCTTAAGTTGTTTGAGCGCCAACTCAATCTCGTCTGGGCTGACGTCGGGCAGTTCGTCAGTGTAGTGGCGGGTCAGTATTGCGCGGGAATCCTCTGTGCTGGGTTCGGGTCTACAAGCATGCGAGTTGTACAATCGGCCATAGAAGTCTTCGATCTCAGAAAGGATCTCCGGCTGAGAGACGATGGTTGTGTAGAAATATCAGACGTAAGCAAATAAAAAAAATGCGCGACCGGAGTGAGCGCCTAAAATCAGAAAAAACAGAGTGGACAAATAGAAAAGGCGCGAGCAAAATAATGACGGGCTCACATAAATGAAGGAGAAGCTACCGAAACGAGCTTGATAATTTTAATAAACGTGGTATAGTGGTTATAGACTGAAATGCGGGCGCTTTTCATTTCACTACAATTGTCAGATTTGTCAGCAACTCAATGTAATCACAATCAAACCCTTGCGTATGTGTGACAGCTTAGGATACCCCCATATCTACAGTGTTTCGTAACGTTATCTCCGCTTGCAGAGCGTCGACGATGCACCTCGCGCCGCTGATGTTCGCGGCAGCGCCGGACGACGTGTGCCTGCGACTGAAGCTGCCGTCCAACGCCGCCGTCGTGCACGTCTCCGCCAACACCTACCCGCAGCTGGCGATGCCGGCCGCTGTCACCGTAAGTAATGTGCCGTCACTCACCAGCTACTGACGACGTGAGTCTGCGACTGAATCTGCCGTCCACTGACCTGCAATTAAGAGTTGTCTGAACTCTCGCTAGCTTTAGTTCCCTAGGTACCACTTTCAGCGCCAAATTGCGGAAATCAAAAAGGGGTCAAAACGTTAAAACTGGGCGCCCGACCTCCTCACCCCTCTCAGCCCGTAAGTGTCTTGGCGACAGTTTCCCTGCTGACATGTGGTAGCTAGGTAGACCCGGCGACACTGTAGAGTGCTAACGTGACGTTCCAGGTGAGCGCGGCGCGCGCATTCGCGGCGCACCGCTGGGCGGGCGGCGGGTGCGCGCACCTGCAGCGGCACGCGCCGGACCACACGCCGCCGCCGCAGCACCCCATCCTCATGGACCCCGTCTGGGGTGAGTACTTTGGTCTTCCCATGTTCGATTTTTTTGTTTTTTTAAAGAAAATTAGAGTAGGTAATCTTTAAGTTAAATATTTTTTGGAATATAATTGTAATAATTAACTAAATATGGCCCCATATTTAGTTAATTATTACAATTATATTGCATTAAACAAAAGGTTCCTTTTACTTTTGTGCTAATGATGTCACACTTCTTTAGAGAAATATTAAAAAAATATAAATTCTAAGTATTTTATTGTAAATGGGCAACATAAAGCACTTTCGCAAGTAAAAAACTTACTTTCTCATGAAAAAGGAGAAAAAGTTATTTTTTAAGTGTCCGTCTCACCATATTAAAATTGGCACTATACCGCATTACAAACACCACAATACACCGCGGTTAATTGGAAGATAATGCTTGCTATCATTAAGTTCGCATATGTACCCATCTTGTGTGAGCAATAAAGAATTTTCTATCTATGTATCTATCTCTTTACAGACATTATTAAAACACTCATTTACATATTAGTCCCACAATCATCAAAAATATTAATCAGCTGTGCCTGCGCCAAAAGTACCAAATTTCCGCTTCGGACCATTTATACCATACCACCACACCACCAGTATTAATTGTATTTACCAGTTCTTAATTGTACAAATGGTACTAAGTTGTCCCATTTATACCTGTAATGATACAGGTGGTACTAGTTAATACCAGTTATACCATTGGACAATGGACAAAGGTCATGGTATACATGATATTTACATGTACCACCTATACTCTTAATGGTAACTATATATATAGTTATATATACTATACTATATATATAGTTATATATACTATACTATATATATAGTTATATATACTATACTATATATATATATAGTTATATATACTATATATATTATCTAAATTTTTTTTTTTTTTTTTTTTTAGTTTTAGTTTTTTTTTTATATAACTAAGGTGGCAAACAAGCATACGGCCCACCTGATGGTAAGTGGCTACCGTAGCCACTTATCATCATCATCATTATTACTGGGTTTATCAAGGAGAAGTGGAACAGGAAGGAAAAGGAAGACCAAGGAAGAAGACTGGGAGGGGGAATTGAGCCTCCAGACTCTCACTCACAGAGCGCAACACAACATAGTAAAACTGCAATCTGACGTCGATTTTCTATGAGATGATAGTACTAGCCGACCCATTAATGCTGAAACCAGCAGTTTGCTAGTTCCAGCGAGGATCTTACTACCTGTAGTTTGCTAGTTCCAGCGAGGATCTTACTACCTGTAGTTTGCTAGTTCCAGCGAGGATCTTACTACCTGTAGTTTGCTAGTTCCAGCGAGGATCTTACTACCTGTAGTTTGCTAGTTCCAGCGAGGATCTTACTACCTGTAGTTTTTTATCACTAATTAATTGACAACTTGATCTTTAGTTTTTGTAGCCTCAACCCTTTCAATTTTTTGTTTATCTTAGTTATTTACCAATTGACGTATATTACTTACTTTTACTTTTATTAGAGAAAATAAAACGTAAAAAAATAAGTATGCACGAGAATAAAATCCATAAAGTAGTTTATTGCAATAATGGTATAATCCAATGGTATAAATGGTCTCGACCTTATCCCCTTATACCATTAAGAGTTTAGGTGGGGTAAGGACAGACCATTTATACCATGATGTAATTGTCGAATGGTATATCTGGTATTAACTAGTACCACCTGTAACATTACAATTATAAATGGGACAACTTAGTAGCATTTGTACCATTAATGGTATAATTCAATGGTATAACTGGTCCGAAGCGCAAATTTTATCAAACTTCGTTCAGACGTCTAATCGTTTTTTATCGATTGCTCGGCTTCTACTCATCGGATTGATTAAGTCGAACCCAAAACTATTCAACATTGAAAACCGTATCACAATCGGTCCAGTATTTTTACCTGATGTGCAAACAAATTGACAGACAAAGAGAAAGAAAAGACAAAAAACATAATATTGTTGTTTTTTTTTATTAGGTCCTTTGGTAATTAATTACTGCTTTATTATAAGTATAGATACAATGACTACTACACAAAAACTACTATAAAGGAAAAGCACTAATGTAGCTCCGTTTGAACTATGTTATCATTTCCAATCCCGTCTCCAGCAACCGGCGGCGCGGCGGCGCTGGCGCGGCGGCAGCTCGGCGACAACTTCTCCCAGCGCGTGCGCGCGCGCAGCAACTGCTTCGTCACCACGGTTGACTCGCGCTTCCTCATCGCCGCCGGCTTCTGGGACAACAGCTTCCGAGTCTTCTCCACTGAAACTGGTATGCTAACAAAAGGTTATATAATGTATGGAGCTAGAAGCACGCCGCGGATTCACTTGGATGTTGATGATGATGATGATGAAAGTATCCTAAGTGTTATAAAAAACCTAGGACTTAAAAAAAACTTTCTTTTCGCCAAACTGTAAGTCAGACCAATGATCACTGGAAAAAAGAAAAACGCTATCCATTATCCCTTATCGAAATGGAACTAAAGTCAAATAAAAAGATGTGGCCAACAGGCATGACCTACTTATTTTACTTCCTATCCAGTATAAAAAACCCTACTCAGAATATAACAAATTAGTGAAAAAAATATGTACCAAGTTTCCTTAAACCACAAAGTCAACCATATGCAACTAATTACATAAGATAAGTTTAGTATTTTACGTTGACACGTGTTTTTGAATAGGGGAAGGATAACTACATAATTATCACATACAGGTAATTATGTTGTGAAATTAAAAGTACTTCATGTTTGCCAAGGAAACTTCAAAATTTATTTGACAAGAATTGGGATCCATTGTCTATGATAATCGTTTGAGGGATACCATGCATCAGAAACAGCTTTCTTCAAGAGCTGTTTAATATTATAAGGTGCAGTTGCACGTAAAAGTTGAAAGATCACACAGTATTTTGAAATATACATGTGACAACTAGAATTTATTGATTATGTAGTGTTTTTTTTATTATCTGACGAGACGAGCAGCTTTGGTCGCTCGCCTGACGGTAAAAGCAAACCGCCTGTCCATAACAATTGCAGTTCCACCTAGAACATGCAAAACGGTTGTAAATGCGCTCGAACACCCTAATACAATAGTTTTCAAGTCAAATTTTCCTGTTATTTTGCTAGAAATAATTATTATATATATAGTTTTGCCCACACATTAATTTTGCTTGTATAATAATATAAATGTTGTATTTTTTTCAGCTAAAATAGTTCAGATAATATTCGGTCACTACGGCGTGGTGACGTGCGTGTGTCGCTCCGAGTGCAACATCACGTCGGACTGCTACATCGCGTCGGGCTCCGAGGACTGCACCGTGCTGCTCTGGCACTGGTGAGTTATCCTATGGCCCACTGTCGGAACACTGCAAACTTGTGTCTTACGAAAATGAAGCCGATCGTTGATGAACCTTGTCGGTTGGTTAGTGGCAACCATGGCGTTACGTCCCCATAAAACAATAAAATAAAAAATATGGAAGAATTTAGACTGCGATGTAGCGGTTGCGGTGGCTGAATTGGCGAAAGACAAAAAAAAACATGTGCCGTGCACGGATGATGCGGGTTCGTGTGCCGTCCGTATTACAAATTTTGCATTTACAAAGTTATCAATGAAACACTTTTATTGGGAGAAATAAGACGAGACACTGACGCTAGTGTTGACTTGCATAACCATTAAAGCCCACCTTTCTTTTAGAGCCGCACCCAAAAAGCAGTAAGAAATAAGAAGTGTGTCCAATGAAGATAAATCCAATGTGTCTGTATGTATGTCAGTTTTTTAGAGCGATGGTAGCCTAGAGGTTCGGTTCGGCTCTGCACCAGTGATTTTTTTAAGTTATGTGCGGTTTTCCATCGCTCCGTGCTTCGGAGGGCACGTTAAGCTGTCGGTCCCGGCTGTTATTGATTAATACAATCGTTAAGCCATGTCAGAGGTCCTTAGTCGGCCTCACAAACTCTGACACCAGAGGCCAGCACTACCTACGACAAGCAAGCAAGATCTTGCATCACTTAAAAGCTACTGGACTGATTGAAACGCGGTTTTCACTATTGGATAATCTAGAATTTGATTTAAAACTAGAATCTGAGCAGTCAATAAAAATACAATTGGACGGCTGAACGAAGTTTGATGATCTGGTAGGTATAATATTGTACTATAACGGTACTTTTGATCCTGGAATAACACAGGATCAAAAATACGCTTTAAAAGAGCGCTTTTGATCTTTGAAAAATTACCACGCGGGTAAAGCCAAGAGCATAAAATAGTTCTTTCGTGTTGTTTAAAGATATCGAACTTCATAAACTTTTGCGAATTTATTTCATGTTAAAATGAGTTTAATATCAAAATATACATACATGTTGATAGTATTGCTTAGTTAGCGTTAATTGGCGACTCTGCGTGCGGCAGTAAGACTATTAACAAGTCATGACGTGTTCTTAATATCCGTGCCCCAGGTCTGCGCGTCACGGTGGCATCGTGGGCGAGGGCGATACGCCAGCGCCGCGGGTCACGCTCACGGGGCACGACGCGGCTATCAACGGAGTGCTGGTTTCTGCAGAACTTGGGCTCGTTATATCTTCCTCTGTCAGTAAGTACCAGTTTTAAACAAATGTCTTATTCAGAGTAACCTAACCTTACGTATTGTATTAAAGTGTCTCATTGTAAATTTCTTTAAACTCAATCAGCTCTGTTTTACTCTAGTTTTATACGTTAACTAGTATGTACTTTTATAGTTTTTGGTTCTGTTTATTTGTAGAATGTTTTAGCAAATAAGGCTCGAGATGTTGTAATACTGAGCATTAGGTACTTACCTACCAATTTATTGTAAAGAGCACAAGCTTCCATGAACTTTATAAATTAAAAAAAAGAAGCGATTGCTTCTGTCTATCTATCCACAAACATCTCACATGATTTTGTTCTGGTTTTCTCCTAGGAGTAGGCTGATTCAAGAATCATCATCATGATGATGATGATTCTTGGATCGTCTCCCTACACTTCGGTTGCTTGTTCGTGGTCGCCATTCCAGAACCTTTCTTCCCCAGCGGTTCTCGGTTCTGCGAACTATATGGCCTGCCCATTGCCACTTCAACTTCCAAACTCTGAGAGCTATGTCGGTAACCTTAGTTCTTCTACGGATTTCCTCGGTTCGGATTCTATCACGTAGTGATAACACACCGAGCATAGCTCTCTGCATTGCATGCTGCGCGATTTTGAGCTCGTGTATGAGACCAATAGTTAGCGACCACGTCTCAGTGCCGTCATCACTGGCAACACGCACTGATTATAAACTTTCGTCTTGAGGCTCTGCGGTATCTGTGATGAGAAGATATGGCGTAATTTTCCGAACGCTGCCTCCTCGACCTCGTTGGATCGTCTGACCTAAGTAGACATAGTGATCAACAGCTTCGATAATATCGTTCCCAACATAAACCGGCATGGGTGCGACATGGGTATTTGACATCATGTTCGTCTTACTCATGGTCATTTTAAGACCCACCTGTTGGGAAACAATATTGAGATCACTGAGCATTGTGCTTAAGTCTTCAGGGTTTCTGCCATGATGACTATATCATCAGCAAATCGAAGGTGAGTGCAAAGATACATTCGCCATTGTTGACACCATATCCGTTCTAGTTCAGAAGCTTGAATATATCTTCCAGTGCAGAGGTGAACAGATTCGGGAGAAATAACGTCTCCCTGTCTCACCCCATTTTGCAACTCGATAGAATTTGTATTCCGATCTTGGAGACGGACAGTCATGATGGCCTTGCTGTACAAACACACTTCGATGTACCCGTAGTCAATCTGGCACCGCTGTATTGACTGTAGCACTGCCCACTGCCCAGGTCTCTACCAAATCAAAGGCTTTCTCGTTGTCCACAAACGCTAGACATAGTGGCCGATTATACTCTTCGGTCTTCTGTATAATCTGCCGGAGCGTATGGATGTGGTTTACGGTGCTAACGCCTTTCCGGAATCCAGCTTGTTCGGGAGGCTGAAAGTCGTCAAACCTACGAGCGAGACGGTTTGTAACTACTCTCGAAAACAGCTTATAGACGTGGCTCAGCAGCGAAATGGGCCTATAATTCTTCAAGAGGGTACATATCTGGCTAATATTTCACTTTGATGGCGACTAAATAGACGAACCTGGAAATTGCTGTTTATTTACAACATTATTTTCTTTATATCATAACTAGCTGTACCCGCGGCTTCGCACGCGTGTTTGTTTCTTTAGGTTCAAAGTACCATAATGTGCTATTCCAGGACCAATATACCAACATTTGAACAAAATTTCTTCAGCCCTCAAAAATACTTTATCAATTGCTCGGCTTCTAACTCACCGGATTGAGATAACAATTACACCAGATTTAAATCAAACCCTAAGCTATCTAACAATGTAAACCGCATTACAATCGGTCCAGTAGTTTTTATGTGATGCGTGAACAAACAGAGAGAAAGAAACGACTAACAAAAAAATATTGTTCAATACCTTTTTTAAGCACCCAAGAGCATTTTTTTCATTTGAATTTTGTGTAGTAGTTTGGGTGCGATGCGCGGTCAAGATACGGACAAACAGACAGACAAAATTAAAAAGTAAAACAGTTTGGCTTCAGTATCGAATATAGAGAACCATCCAAAAAATATTTTTTATTACTTAAATATTAACATAACTTTGGACCCATATCCCGCAGAAACCCATTACTTTTTCGGGATAAAACGTGTCCTCAATTTTAACCCATCATATAACTTAAGACAGTGCCAAGTTGCATCAAAACCCGTCTATTACTTTCAGCGTGGTACGTGTTCTTTTAAATAAGTTTCAACCCCTAAATAATAACCCATAAATTTTTCGATATGTAAAGTATCTTATGTCCTACCTCGTAGTACGAACTCAAATCATACCAAGTTTCTTTTGAATTCATCCAGTAGTTCCGGCGGCGTGATGCGCGGCTAAGATACAGACTGACAGACATATAGACAAAAATGAAAAAACATACAGTTTAGGCATCATAATAGAACAAAGAGTAACTTCAAAAAAAAAACACTATCTTTAATATACAGAATTTGGACCCATATCCCACAGGAACCCTTTATTTTTTCGGAACAAATTGTATCCATAATTTTCACCTATCTTATAAACTATGTCTGTGCCATGTTGCATCAATATCCGTCCAATAGTTTCAGCGTGCTAAGTGTTCTTTTAAATAATTTTCCACTTCTATCCTGCAGGAACACTTATTTTTTTCGGGATGAAAAGTATCCAATGTCCTATCTCGAAGTGTGAACTCAAATCATACCAAATTTCATTTGAATTCATTAAGTATTTTCGGCGTGGTGCGCTGCCAAGGTACAGACAGACAGACAGACAAAAATTAAAAAAATACAGTGTTGGGTTAAGTATTGAATATAGAACGGCCTCCAAAAAAATTACATAATATTTTCAATTTACAGAATTTTGGACATTATCCCGAAGGAACACTTTATTTTTTGGGATAAAAAGTATCCTCAATTTTAACCCATTATATAAACTATGACTGTGCCAAGTTTCAACAAAGTCCGTCAAGTAGTTTCAGCGTGATACGTGTTCTTTTAAATAACTTTCAACGCCTATCCTGCAGGAACCCTATAATTTTTCGGGATGAAAAGTATCCAATGTCCTACCTCGAAGTATGAACTCAAATCATACCAATTTTCATTTGAATTCATTGAGTATTTTCGGCGTGATGCAATTCCAAGGTACAGACAGACAGACAGACGGACAGACAGAAAGAAAGAAAAAATTTAAAAAATACAGTTTTGTCTTTAGTATGGAATACAGAACGGCCCCCAAAAAAAGTACAAAATATCTTTAATTTACAGAATTTGGGACATTATCCTGCAGGAACTCTTTATTTTTTCGGGATAAAAAGTATCCTCATTTTTAACCCATCATATAAGCTATGACTGTGCCAAATTGCATCAAAATCCGTCCGGTAGTTACAGTGTGGTAAGTGTTTTTTGAAATAACTTTCAATCCCAATCCTGCGGGAACCCTTTCATTTTTCGGGATGAAAAGTAGCCTATGTCCTACCTCGTAGTATGAACTCAAATCATACCAAGTTTCATTTAAATTCATTCAGTAGTTTCGGCGTGATGCCTAGCCACGATACAGACAGACAGACAGACAGACAGACAGACAAAAATTAAAAAAAATACAGTTTTGGCTTCAGTCGAATCGAATCAAGAGTAGAGTCCAAAAAAAATTTTCTAAATATCTTCAATGTACAGAATTGGACCCGTTACAGTTTTATTATAAGTATATAGATAGATAATAAATACCAAAACATACAAAGAAATATTTTGGAGCATGTCTGAGATTTTTTTTTCTTCTTATTATGTTCAGACGGTCCGGTGCTGATCCATACGACTTTCGGCGAGCTGCTGCGCGCGCTGCCGGCGGCGGAGGGAGTGGCGAGCCCGCGGCAGCTCGCGCTCTCCCGCGAGGGCGTCGTAGTGGTCGCGTACGCGCGGGGGCACCTCGCGGCATTCACGCTCAACGGGCGACGGCTGAGGCACGAGACGCATAACGACAACTTCCAGGTATGAGGGATGTTCCCAGTGACAACTTCTAGGTTTGTGGGGTGGTTCTAGCGACTACTTCAAGGTTGGTGGGGTATTTCTAGCGACTAATTCTAAGTTTGTGGGGTGTTTCTAGCGACAACTTCTAGGTATGTGAAGTGTTTCTAGCGACTACTTCTAGGTTCGTGGGGAGTTTTTGAGACTAGCCTATAATAAATTCCCAAATGTAACATGCAGTATTTATTGCAGTGCCTGGTGCTGTCCCGGTGCGGCGAGTACCTGGTGTGCGGTGGTGACGCAGGCGTGGTGGAAGTGTGGCGCGCCTTCACGCTGGCACCACTGTACGCCTTCCCGCCCGCCGGCGCGCCCGTCGCCTCGCTCGCGCTCTCGCACGACCAGAAGTGAGTGTCCACACCGCATAATATATATTTTCAATTTTAAAGCATGCCTTTGCTGAGATTGTAGCACGGTTTGTCCGTTGAAAATATGTATTGTTTGAATAGTAAACACGGAACCGGCTCGGTGACCGTGCTACGGCCGAGTATCGGGTCAGTGAGAGCTCGGTGTAGCGTGCAGCGTGTCGTCCCTAATGTTACATGTGACATTATAGCCGTCGCTTTGGAAACCGCACTATTGCGCACTATTGCGTGCGCACTTTTGCGCACGCAACTGCATAATTAGCTACAGATTGTCAGTGGGCTGTCCATTGTTATAGACTGACAGTGCGTTGTCCTTCGTAAAGATAAACAGTGTAATGTCCATCGTTATAGATTGTCAATGGCTGAGTTTTTTGAAAGTATGTATTCACGCTGTAATGTGCCTCATACTTGTGTTTGTACGAGTGTTAATGGGTAATTTTGACGGAATATTAACCACTAGGTGTTCGTTGTCGTGCTCGAGTGTAGGCAAAGGATAAACAATTCAAAAACTTGACACTTCTTGATGTCTTCAAAACTCTCCAGGAAGTTTCAGTAAAACTTCTACCATTTTTACTGATTCGGGACTTTCTTGACAATATTAACTGTGACGTGACGATGCTTGTAATTAACTAAACTTGATATTGGCGAAATTGCTAGTAGGCCAGTGCCTCCGCAGAAGCCATCTTACTAAAGAAGAAGATTGACAATGTTTCGTTTGACTATAATTTACACAAGAATTTTAAGTAGTAATATTGTGGCTTGAAATAAAAAAATACCTTATCTGTATCTTATCATTGTTATAGATTGATTAACAGTGTGTGTGATCACAACGTATGTCAGTTGTATACAACGTGTCACTAAATAGCCTTATAAGTACGCATCAGGTTTGTTTCGATCAAGCTTGTAAATTCGTTTACGTGTGCAATGGTTGAATACATAGTAAGTATTTAAAATTCCAATACACCTGTACTACCTGTACCTGTTCCTGTACTACCTGTACCTGTTCCTGTACTAAAGGTTTTTTTAAACCTATCTCAGACACCAGCTCCTCACCTATCCTTTATCCTTTATTTTGTTACTCCTATCTGATCGCAATTAATATGTAATTAACCTTTTGTGCGGAATATAAATAAATATTTGATTTGATTAATTACGTCGCAATGATGTACATACTGCTAGTTCAGTGTTTGCTAGGTCTCACCTCGCTTGGAAAGACTCGGAGGAAAGACCCCGTTGAATGGAGACCTTAAAAGTAATCACAAATAACATTATAATCAACACAATCACAAATAACATGTGTCTCAGAAATAGAAATGCAGAAGGAGAAGATGGCATTGCTACTAAAGTACTCAAATATTGTAAAGAAGAACTAAGTGAAATCCTGGCATTCATAATAAATCTCTCATTTGAGCATGGCTTATTTCCAGAAAACTTAAAAAGAGCTATAATAAAGCCAATTTACAAAAAATGTGAAAAAGACAACTTGGGTAACTACCGACCCATTGCTTTGATACCAGTTTTCTCTAAGATCTATGAAAAGGCAATGCATAAAAGATTGTACGATTACTTCCTTAAACACAGAATAATAACCCAAAAACAAAATGGCTTTCAAAAAAATAAATCTACGACATTAGCAGCTTTCAATCTAGTAAATGACATGGTAAAAAATGTTGATAGCAAATATTTGACAACAGCATTATTCTTTGACATAGACAAAGGCTTTTGACTGTGTGTCACATGGACTACTTTTACATAAACTTCATCATTATGGTATCAGAGGGAAAACCAATGAATGGATTAAATCTTATCTTCACAACAGACAGCAATGTGTTGAAGTTATGTCGATAAACAGTACAAAAATGGTTAATAATTCAAGATCAAGTTTCAAAGTAAATGGATATGGCGTACCCCAAGGTAGTGTTTTGGGTCCGCTATTATTTTTATTATATATTAACGACATTGTTAGCATATCTGTGTATAAATCTGTATTATTCGCTGATGACATTTCGATAATAGTGACTTCAAAAAAAAATGATAATTATATTAATAATCACGTTCTTGACATTCATAATACAATTAATTCTGTAGTAAATTGGCTGGACATAAATAATTTAAAAATCAACTTATCTAAAACTCATTACGTGAATTTCAATAAACATAATATTAACGTAAACCATTACGGTCAATTTATTGAAGGTAAGGAGTTGTTTTTAGGATTAGTATTAGACAACGAATTAAACTGGAAGCAGCAAATAGATAAAATTTGTAAAAAAATAAATAGTTATGTCTGTGTATTAAATCGTTTACGAAAAACCTCTAACAAAGAGACATCTTTAGTAGCATACATGGATACATAGGTTCACTCTTAAAGTCTGGACTAATAATTTGGGGACGTAGTACTGATTTCTCAAGAGCATTTGTCGCTCAAAAAAAAAGCATAAGAGCTGTTTGTGGAGCAGCTCCTCTAGTTGTTGACACTTGTCGTCTTCATTTCACAAAAAATGGACGAAGGCACCCAAGTCGACGTTGTATACCTGGACTTCCAGAAGGCGTTTGACCAAGTAGATAATGACGTTCTTCTCGAATAGCTGGACCTGGTTGGTTTTGCGCCTAAGCTACTCTACTTTTTCGCTGACTATCTCCGCGACAGAGCTTAATTCGTTCGACTCGGGTGCTTTGACTCGTCATCTTACCCCACACGGTCTGGGGTAAGCCAAGGATCATCGCCCGGGCCTCTACTTTTCTCCATTATGATGAATGACCTTGAAGCATGTCTCTTATCCGGAAGGTGTCTGATTTATGCCGATGATGTAAAGATCTTTAGAGATATCCGATCCGAAGATGAAGGTCATGCCTTGCAGCAAGATCTTGATGCTAAACAGCTCTGGAGTAAAAATAACCGGTTAAATTTAAATATAAATAAGTGTCACGTTATGACATTCACAAGATCAGCCAAATTATTAATGTTGACTACAGGCTCAATCAAAATTTGATCTCGAAAACCCAGTCAGTGAATGATCTCGGTGTATTGTTTACCTAAACTCAACTTTTATGATCATATGACCGCTCTCGCGGCCGATGGTTTTAAAAGGTTGGGTTTTGTGACTAGAACCTGTGGCGAATTCACGAACCTCACAGCAATTAAACTTTTTTACAATGCGCTGATTAGGTCAAAGATGGAAGCGAGTTCAATGGTGTGGAACCCTCATGAGAAAACGTATGCTTTCATGTTGGAAAAGGTCCATAAACGTTTTCTAAGGTTTTCTATACAAGAAAATGAACATGTACTATCCGTACTTATATCCTACGAGGTTTCTGCAGGGCACATTAGGGTTCCACTCCCTTGAAGCTCGCAGGTAGCATGATCAGTTGCTTACAATGTACAGAGTCCTTCGCGGAATTTTAGACTGTCCCACAATATTGAGCGAGGTCAGTCGTCTATACGTGCCGGAACAGCGTGCTAGATTCCAAAGTGGGCGCGTACCTTTATTTGCACCAATGCCGGCGCGCACGGTCGCTCGGCAACATTCCCCCTGTCTGCCGCGCGCAACGTCACCTCAACACACTTTTCACCTCACAGGCACAATGCGATATATTTAATGACAGGTGGCCTATATTTCTTAGGAGCTCTCTTTTGTACTGTGAGCAAGTTAATACGTAATAGAACATTTTAAAACAATGACATTATCTTAATTGAAAAAAGAGCTAAAGGTCTGGTTGCTGGATCACTGTTTTTATTCTATTAATGATTATTTAACATACAAATAACATAACAAATAAATAACCTATTAATTGTTGCATGATGCATGGAAAAATGAAATAATTAAATTTAAATAAATGTCAAATTGTTATTACCTAAATAAGTAAGTAATAAGTTTTTGCATGCTATTTTATTGGCAAAATGTGTAAGATCGAATTTAATAATTACTTAACATCTGATATGTACTCCATTTTATGCAAATAAGTTATTCTTATTTTTATTCTTATACTTAATCACTTTTTACAAAATTTTATGCGTAAATACTATTAGTAGTCTCTAACGTGCAAATTTTCACTTCTGATGTTCGATTGACTACTGCGCAGTACTCCCGATGCGCGAGGTTTGCCAACCAAACTTGACAACACACAAATTCAAGGTCATGGTTCGGTGCCATTAACTTATCTGTACTTATATGTTCTTATCTGTCAAAAAAAGGAACTAATGAGGCCACATACTTCTCTGTCAATATCGTAAGGATAGTGGCGTCCCACTCGGCTGAACAGATAAGTTGGTGGCACTTTATTGATTTCTCCCAGCTGACCTACTATGTAGTACTATTATTTATTCTATGCTACTGGGGTTTGAAGAACACTGTAACTGAAATGATCGTTATAAGTAAATTTATTAATGAAAAACAACGAAATTTCAAATGTCGTAAAACTTACGTTATTCGCCATAACGTGTGGAATGCCCCACCCCGGTACATAATAGGTAATTATGTTACTGATTGTATATTGACAGGGTGTTGTCCATCGTCATATATATATATAGACAAATATATATTGTCCGCCATTATCTAAACTGAATCTTTCCCATTCCAGATTCCTGCTAGCGGGTCTAGAGAACGGCTCCCTAGTAGTGTTCCACATAGACTTCAACAGATGGCACCACGAGTACCAACAGCGGTACTGAGCCGCGCCATACTCTAGGCTACTTTAATAAATATTCAATTAGCTCGTTAGATGCGACCGCGGCTGACGCGCCGCTAACTAGATATAGGCGTAAATGGCAAAGCGTTTAGTAAATACAACTTGCACTGTTCTTCTGGTCCAAAATACTTGTATTCGGGCCAGATGTTGACTAATAATTGAATCGGGGAAATATAAATCAATCATGGCAACATAAATTAGCGCGATGCTGCCATAAAGATAAGTAAAAGTGTTGCAATTTAACAGCCTAATAAAGAACAGTGCCAGAATTTATTAAAATATAAAATTATTATTCTCAGTGAATAGTTTTGTCGATGTGACAAAATTAATTGATGTATCTTTGAAAAATTCACACTGAATAGATAATTAAAAAAAAAAGGGTTGTAATTATCGTTACATTATGCTGTTCAATGAAGTCGGCGAGTAGTACTTAATAATCATTTAGTTACTAATTACATTCCAATGAGTTGTGTTAATTATTAATTTATTTGGCTGCTTAAAACTATGTTTTATTAGAATTTATTATAAATGAATTTTATTAATTTACAATGAATTATTTGTAGTGCCATAGGTAAACAACAATTCGCTATAAGATGATATGTTTTTTTTTGTAAAGTATCCTATTTAAGATCTCTATATAACGTCCATATATACATATATATAATCGAGAATCTGTATATATTATTTTTAGTCATCTTATTTATTTTATGCGAGACTTATTATATTTTGTAGTATTAACACATATTTCATAAATTTATATAGTTGATAGATTCAGGCGTTACTTTGCTGAAATCCATATTTAAAATGAACAAAATAAAAAATATGTAGCTTATTTCCGCCAAAACTGTTAGTCAGACAAATGATAAATGGTAAAATTAACGACACGTGTTTAAAGAAAAGAGAAGTCCAGCACTCGACGAGTCAACATCACCCGAAGATGCCTCGTGCAGACGCGAAACACGTGTCGTATTGATGTCAGACGTTTGGTATTTGGATCGAGGTTTGGTTTTTTATTGTGTTTTTATAATATATGTATATAAATATATCAGTGTTACGTTACTTTTATTTGAGTAGGGTTTGTTTAGCGTGGGGTTTTATATTGTGTATTATATTGTAGTTGTTTTTTTTTTTTTTTTTTTTTTTTTTCTTGCTTCCAGGCCTGAGCTTTCATTTCATTTATATTTTACAACAGTTCAATTTGGATAGGGTTTGTTTTAGCTTGGGGTTTTACTTGTGTTAATTTTACCATTTATCATTTGTCTGACTTACAATTTTGGCGGAAGTAAGCTACATTTTTTTTTTTTTATTCATTTTTCATAAATTTATTGAAATATTTATATTACCTACTGTTTAATAATTCAACTTGTACATGCATACAATAAAATGCGTAAGTAGGTACGGAATATATTGCTTTCCGTGACGTTATCGTAAAGCCTACATTATTTTATTTTGATACGATTTATTTAAATATTTTTCCGTATCTTGTATTTTTCTTCATGAGTATTATTCTAAACATTCCATTTTTATTTTTATCTTCTTCAACGGTGGTGGGTGATTATGTACTTAATTTTTATTTTTGACGAATGACGTTGTTGTAATTGATTACCTTTATGTTTTTTATTAAATGGTTACTAAATAATTATTTTTAGTTTTTTTTTAGATTAACCTCATTCATTTTCCTTTGCTTGATTTCACATTAAATGTAATTAATTGCATTAAATGCATTTAATGGTATTTAGTTGATCAGTCTAGGAAGCAAATATTGCGAAAGCGTAGAAAGACATAAAAATGATGTTATATTGAATGAAGCATTGTTGTTTCCGAAAGGGAAGTTCGCGCGAAAGTGCCAATACTGTAGGTACTTAGTCATTTTCGCTAATTAAAACTATGTCAATAAACTTAGTTAACTAGACTATGTTATGCTAAATTAACGTTACGTAAGTTAAGTGACATCACAGAAATGTTACACAAACATAGTTTTGTACGCAACATCTCGTAACTATTTTAAAGCTATATTTTTGCATCACGCCCGCACCTCTCCTTTCTTCCTGTGATTTAGGCTACATGCACCTACTCTTGGTATAAAATAGAAGAAGAAAAATATTCGTCTTTTCCTATTCCTGTGCCAAAATGAAGAAAGACAAATCTACTCACCTCACCTACCTACTTATACTTACTAATGAAAGTACCTACTAATCGTATAATAATAAACCTTTTATTAATGAAACCGGCGGCGTCATCACAAAACTAGACCTACTGCACTTGATTCAACGTCTATTTTAGAAAAAGGCGAATCTTATAAAAATACCTTTAGATAGTTTTTGTTCTAGGAAAATCTTTAGTCAAATTTAATTGGATGTAGTCATTTAGGTAAAGTGTACAAATAACTCGAACCCTTATTCTCACGTCCCACTGTAGTGTCTATCTTAGAACCCTAACCGGTTTGTCTATCTTGTAGTTAGATCTATCCTATCCTATTTATTATATACCTACTTATACCGTTAGCTGTGCTTGTAGTAACATTATTTGCTTCATTTTAGACTATCATCAATCATATGGTAAGCATAACAAACGTATTTAATTTTACCATACAGCCTTTTCAAATGGCCAAAACCGAAAAAAAAAATGTGTTAGAGAATGTTACCATTACGAAAAAAATACCCTGGTCCTTGCTTAACCTGTATTAAAATGTTCTAATACACGCAAATACACACAATCACTTGAAATTTTGATTAATACACGCGCTACACGCAATTCTGTCCATTAATTATTAAGGCTTAGTTATAGTAGGTTGGCGGTGAATGTTGGACTAGAATTTAAAGATAACATGTTTAATTAATAGCTATAAGACACCTTGTATAAAATAATCACTGTCCATTTATTGTAAGCTATCCAATTTAAGCATTTAATTAGGAAATAATCAGAAAATTCACGCTTCCAACGCGTCTAAACACTAAAATAGTTAAGTGATGCTTAGTACTTAATTCAATACCTACTTGTGCATTATAAATAAAATGATATTCTGTAGCTACTGTTGGCACATATTGCTTTTCTACATTGGCAATGTTGAAAGTAGATAAATAATTTAAATTTTGTAGCGTACTAGGTACCTAGGTACCACCTAGGTACGTAGTTACAAAGCAGTAGTGGGAAGTATTATAATTTTCTAAAGCACTTTCAGTGTTGCTAATAGGTACTAATTAATTTCATAGCCGCATCGCTTACTCTAACTGTCCACATTTTTATAGTGGCATTAGTGCATTACATTAGGTCACTAATTTCAGTGTTAGTGTCTTAGTGTCTAGTCTGACAGTGTTACTTACTGACTATTTAGCACATCACTATTATTATAAAACAAAGTCCAACTTACCGCGCAAAGCGAACCAAGTTCGGATTTATCTCATATTCTGTAGGCACCGGCTTTGTTCTTATTTTCAAATGTCTTGTCTTGTCTAACTGACTCGTGCGAAGCCAGGCGGTGAGTGTGTCGCTCCTACACTTTAATATTAATTCCAGTTGATTCAGCTTAGGAGTATCGTGCTGGTACTTATAAAATTACTATTCAAGTATTTACAGTTTTTAATACCTATTTAAATTTACAGCACCTAGACTTTACCTAGATGCGATTGTTGTAACATAATATGCTTAATGTGGTTATTTACATAAATAGGTTCATATCAAGGCCGCACAACAGAGAAGCACACAGCTGATAGCTAATATTATCAGGATCAAATAATTGGAAAAAACCCGTAGTCTCCGGATAACCTACACTTAAAATAATAATTGAATATTACGGATTACTATAACCCTTAATATTCACGGAAGCTAACTTTCGTCCACTTGGCTCCCCTGACATGGGATCCCCTGGAGGATTCATTTGGATTTTTTATGCACACGGATCTCCTGGCCAAGAAAAAATACTGTGGGATTTATTTGGACTGGGACATAAATAAAATAAAAAAATTGAATCAAAATATAGAGGGCTTCCTCATGGTCAGAATATAACCTGCCTGGTGCACATTTATATATGCACCAGGCATTCATGAACTATCTTCTTTAATTTCGTTAATAGATTTAGTTTATTGTGTGTTGTTGTGTATGTGCACTTATTATTTAAACTCACAACACATTCACTTATTCCTTCTAAATGTAACTGTGCAAAAATAAACTGAAGGACAACAGGAATAAACTTTTTTTTTCTGATGCTGGCGTTGATCATAGAACTGACTCCCTTTTCGAAGTCGTTAAATTAAATACTTTTGTCCAAAGTTCAATTTTTCAAACTTGTCCAAAGTTAACTTGAACTTATAGTTGAACTTAGTGGAAAATGTCCTAGGGATGTGTGGAGAAAAATCAAAATGATTCCACCAGGGGATCCGTGTTGAGAAAAAAACAAATAAATCTCGCAGGGAATCGGTGTGGACAAAAAATCCAAATGAATCCCCCAGGGGATCTATGTTAGGGGTGCCAAGTGGACGGAAGGGGTTATTATAGTTGTTTCGTCCGATCCGAATGCCTACTTTTGTGCTCTTATTAATATTATTTTTGAATGGTTGTTTCGTCATAGACATACCTACCTAACATTTTACATTTTGGACAGTCAGCGGCATAAGTGAATTGAATAAAAGTTGCGTTTTAACTACGAGGTACGAAACATACAAGTTTATTGTATTTACCAGATAGCTGAAACCAATAAGAGGTTGGAGATTAACATTTATCATTATTATTAATATTATTATAACTTTTATTTAGATATCGAGTTGTTAAATATGTAGATGATCATCGGGTGGCGCTATTTCTAACATTGCGCAGTACTGAGCGCATATACATGCGCGTGCGCGCGTGGCAAGCAACTGTCTGCTTTACAACTACCAGGCTAGCAGAATCCAGAGGTTTGACATGGTTTCAAGTAAAATAAAATATTACGACGATATCACATACCAACTCTCTAACAAAATGTTACATATCTAACTTCTGGGTTTCTGCTCGCCTAGTAAGTACTTGGAAAGACCTTTATGAACTCAATTACTCAATATACCTCTTATGTTTCTGCTAACCTGGCATCAATTTTATTAAATTGAAAATAGACATTTCGACGAAACAGCTATAACCCTAATTTGTTTATAATATTTTTCTCGTTTCTACTGCTGAAAATCTCTGGAGTGCGACCCGAGTTACTGTACTGTTATTGGTTGCATAATTGCACTTGTGGGTTGCTTATCTGTATATAGGTACTTTAGATCTGCTATTATTTTCCTCTAGTATTGTATCTGAGACAGAATTCGGAATTAATTAAATACATTCGGCAGTTTTTTAGTAAGCCATTCTATTAATTTTCACACACCCTTTCGAAAATTGTTTACCTACACTTGAAGCAATAAGTGTCCGTAAAATAAGCTGGTATGCTAAGTATATGGTGCGTTCGTATGTAACGAAAACTTGAGTAATAAATACATTGCATTGAGTAACTAACCCGAGTTTTATTTACCGAGTATATATTTACTTTAGTAATATTTAGTCTGAGGGTTGGATAGATTCCTATAATTCCTATTTTTTTTTTTTGTGACACTCTTTGTTATACTTTATTTTTAGATATAATTTCTCGTTGTACTTGTGGTGTCCAATTAATAGTTAATCTATCTATCTATCTAGTGAGGGAATTTATTTACATGATAAAGCGTACAAAAAACAAAAGTTCATTTTAAAATATTAAAAAAAAAAACGTAACTATTTACACATAACTATCTAAAAGTCCTTCGGAGGAAGGGAAAGTGCCCAGAATGCTGGCTGCATTGCCACGCTGTATTGCAATACTAATTTTTTGGCCTAATTATTTTATTTTATTACAACTAGGTATTTCAAGTTATAGGTTCTTTTCGTGGTTTACCCTATCTAGATCATGAAGTAGGTACCTATTCTGCTACCTTATAACACTGGTTACCCCCTTCGACTTCATATGGATTTACTAAGCACTACTGAACCAGTTTTGATGAAATTCATGTGGTTAGTTCATTGAATAAAGAATAATGATCACTTAGAAATTAGTCCATAAATTCCGAAGCCATCAGTTGTAGGTACTTATTTGTGGTGAATACACAAATAAAAAAAGCAACGATTGAAGACATCCTCCTTTTGGAAATAAAGTAACTACAGTTTGTAAAACAGCTTGATCCACAAGACAGCTGTCATCGAGATTACGCGCATGAAGTTTCGTATTTTTTATATTCAAGATGTACCCAAAACATTGTCGTACTTTATTGGTGTGACGGAAAGGGGTATTCAATTTTCATAGCGACATCTTAATCACAGACTATAAAACAATAATAATCGATTATGAAAATCGAATATAGGCTGATGATGATGATGATGATGATGAAAATCGAAATAATTTCATTTGCGTATTCGTAATAAATTCATAAAATATAGGTTCCACAAGATAATTGGTAAAATAGAAACAGATTCTGCGCTAATATAATTTTGTTCTAGCAAAATGTGGCGTTTTATTTGGTCTAGATGGTCTTTATCTTGATGGCCGTGACTTACCCGTGACACAACACAACTGCTTGGCACTACCAGTTGTGCCATGGGGAATTGCTATTCCCTTAGGCACTACCAGACGTACCAGTTGCACACCCTTAGGCACTGCCAAAGCGAAATATATTATACCAATGACACAACCAAACGATGCCAGTAGTGCCAAAGGGAAGTTTAAAAAACGAGACAAAAAAGGGATCAAACTCACAAAACCCTCTGTTAGGTTGGAAATTCAGGCGACGGACTCGTGGTCACACCGTTTTGTCACACTATGTCGTGTCTGTCGTGGTCATACTGCTTGGTGTGACAACGAGTAAGCTACATAATATAAGACTCGTAGTCACACCAGTGTGGGAAACCAAAAGACCAATTACTTATCGGCATAATAATATATATAATAATAATAATAATATATAATACCTGGAATATAATACCTGACGGCCAAACAAAAAATGAGATAGATTTTGTGCTATGCTCCCAGAATCATATAATTAAAGACATAAGCGTAATAAATAAAATAAAATACAGTTCAGACCACAGACCATTGCGAACCAAAATTAAATTCGACTTCAAAATAAATAGAGCATACTTATTTAAAAACAAAATTACCAAACATGTTAAAGAAACGCTCATAAACAACTCTGATAAATTCCAATTAGAGCTTAAAAATAGTTTCAGTAACCTAGAAATTGATAAAACTGAAGATGATGAAGATGTAGAGTTACAATATGAAAGAATTGTTAAAGCCATACACACTAGCAGTGCAAAAATAAAAGGAGACAAGAAAAAGAAAAACAAGCTGTCACAACATACAATAAAACTTATAGATTTAAGAACAGAAAACGAAATGGGAACGCAAGAATACAGAACAATAGATAAGCAAGTTAAAAAAAGCATAAGACAGGACATAAGACGACAAAATACATTCATGGTGAAAAAAGCTTTGGAAAGGCATGCTTCTTTAACAGTTGCAAAACAAGGAATGTCTACTGGCAAGTCATGGATAAACAGCTTAAAAGACGATAATGGGGTAAAGCATAGCAACCGTACAAATATATTGGAAATTTGCACAAAATTTTACACAAACTTATACTCAGATCCTACCAAAATAGATTCACAAATTGAATACGTCCACTCTGATACCATACCTTTTGTAACAGGCGGTATGACAGAAGTCCCGGAGAGGATGGAATTACGACAGAAACTTTAAAAATAGGTTCCCCCATTCTAGTTCCCCATTTAGCAAACCTTTTCAATTCCATTCTTCATAAAGGTCAACTTCCAGTAAAAATGTGTCACTCAAACATAATACTGCTCCATAAGAAAGGCGACAAGAGTAATATCAGTAACTACAGGCCCATAAGTTTAGTGTCACATATTTATAAAGCTTTCATTAAAATAATTAAAAAACGTATAGTCGGCAAGCTAGATCAACATCAACCACCAGAACAAGCCGGGTTTCGTCCCAGCTTCTCCACAACAGACCATCTACACACATTAAATCAGATTTTAGAAAAATACAATGAATTTAATAAACCATTGTATCTGGCCTTCGTGGATTACACGAAGGCTTTTGACAGCATCAAACACCATGCAATATTTTCAGCTTTATAGAACCAAAACATAGATAAAACCTACATAGACCTCATCCGACTAATTTACAACAACAGTTCTGCACATATAAAATTACATTCTTCTGGTCCACAGTTTAAAATTGAAAAAGGCGTTAAACAGGGTGACCCACTATCTCCCAAACTATTTACTAGCACCCTCGAAGAGGTATTTAAAACTCTAGTAATCTCCTGGGCAACATTGGGCATTGAAATTGGTAACAAGAGACTCACTAATCTCCGATTTGCCGACGACATTGTCCTTTTTGCCCCCACAGCAGCCGAATTGCAACACATGCTACAAGATCTGAGCACAGCAAGCCTAGAGGTTGTACTAATGATGAACCGGTCAAAGACACAAGTGATGTCTAACAGCACGAAACGTAGGATTGAAGTCGACGGGCAACAGATACACTATGTCGATGAGTATATTTATCTGGGCCAGATAGTCTCTTTCAGCAACCGGCAGGATATTGAAACAACAGTGGGACAACATAGGTTAAAAAAAAAAAAAAAAAAACTATGGAAAACAAAATTATAGCACTTTTACAAGTCAAAATTAACATCTCATGAACAAGGAGAAATACATAAAATATTATAAAAAGATCATTTCAATAAAAATTTAAGTAAACTAAGTATTCTTTGAGTTTGAAAAGGAAATTTCCCTATCATTTGCCAACAGAGTTAAATCTCACATAGGAAAAGGAAATACCCTTCTGACTCTACCGGTGCTTCGGAAATACGCCCGTTAGAGAAAAGAGCACCAAGAAACTCTACGGGGATATTTTATTCCATAGTTGTTAATTCTTTATTTTTTTTCAAATGTCACAATTATAACAAAACATGTAAACTAGGTACATTGTAACTACAAGTGACAATGAGATATCCCACAATCATCAAACAATCAAACTGGGAAAAATAAATTTAAAAAAACTATGTTTATGATATGTTGAATTATGTTGTATAAAACAACGTGACATCATGTCATGATCTCATGGTATGTTGTGTTGTGAGGCACCTCACAAAGTAATTTGAACATTTTATTCATCTAACGTTAACATCGAAGTTATCACTTCTTAGCTTTTTTTCATGGAGCTTGGAGACATCAGGCCATGCATTTCTGTCATTAATATAATCATTCACATTGTAATACGCTTTCTTTATGAGATTTACTTTAACAAAAGTTTTAAACCTATGCATTGGTAATTGATCAATGCCGTCAGGTAACTTATTAAAAAAGCGTATACAGTTCCCCATATATGAACCAGACACTTTCAGTTTATTTTTATTTCTAGTATTAAAATTATGAACACCATTTTTAACACAGGCATTAATAATTATTCTTCTGAACATACATTACATTTTCATATATATAAGTACATACAATTTCCACCAGCCCGTTATATATATAACGGTCCACGCGGTCGGGTCGGAATTCTATATGAACCCCCGCAAACAAAGAACACAGAAACTCTCTGAGCATACATACACTCAAACTTATGGCAGAACGAGGCGAGATGAGGCTGCAGTCTTCAGTGGATATATCGAGTTACAGCTTGCTTAATAACATCTCCAAGTCAATGCGACATAATTTGCGTTCCTATAATACTACTTGTATTAAGAACGCAATAGAGCGGAACAAGGGCTCCAAAGTGTTCGCAAGAGATATGTCTATTAGGCAAAGCCTGTTAACGAAGCTGAAAACCGACAGTTTGTTTGTTTGTTTGTCGTATGAGGTAGTGCTGGCCTCTGGTGTCAGAGTTTCTCAGGCCGCCCGAGGGCCTCTGACATGGCTTAACGACTGCTATTAATCAATAACAGCCGGGACCGACAGCTTAACATGCCCTCCGAAGCACGGAGCGATGGAAAACCGCACATAACTTAGAAAAGTCATTGGTACGCACCAATGACTAGCCAACCAATGACTAGCCTAGGTTTTGAACCCGGTATTGTTGGATTGGACCGACAGTGGTAGCATCGTTTCGTCGAAGCCAGAGATTTTGAGTGAGCTCGAGAAGTTCTATGGACATTTATACACCTCATCGCGTAGTCCTCCTAGCAGGACTAGCGATGCAAGAGCCCGTTTGACCCGACATTATACCGAAGATATCCCGGACGTCAGTCTATACAAGATCAGAATGGCTCTCAAACAGCTTAAGAGCAACAAGGCACCAGGGGAGGACGGAATAACGACAGAGCTACTGAAATTGGGTGGAACACCGGTACTTAAAGTCCTTCTGAAGCTGTTTAACTCCGTCATCCTCGAACCCTCGAGGATGACGCCACGCCACTACGCCACTACTACGCCAGAGGCGTGGCACAGGAGCGTATTGATTTTGTTCTTTAAGAAAGGTGATAAAACCCTCTTGAAGAATTATAGGCCCATTTCGCTTCTGAGCCACATCTATAAGCTGTTTTCGAGAGTAGTTACAAACCGTCTCGCTCGTAGGTTTGACGACTTTCAGCCTCCCGAACAAGCTGGATTTTAGCACCGTAGACCACATCCATACGCTCCGGCAGATTATACAGAAGACCGTAGAGTATAATCGGCCACTCTGTCTAGCGTTTGTGGACTATGAGAAAGCCTTTGATTCAGTCGAGACCTGGGCAGTGCTACAGTCATTACAGCGGTGCCAGATTGATTACCGGTACATCGAAGTGTTGAAGTATCTGTAAGCAAGGCCACCATGACAGTTCGTCTTCAGGATCAGAGCACGAATTCTATCCAGCTGCAAAAAGGGGTGAGACAGGGAGACGTTATTTCTCCGAAACTGTTCACCTCTGCACTGGAAGATATATTCAAGCTTCTGAACTGGAACGGATTTGGTGTTAACATCAATGGCGAATACATCACTCACCTTCGATTTGCTGGTGATATTAGTCATCATGGCTAAACCCTGGAAGACCTAAGCACAATGCTCAGTGACCTCAGTATTGTTTCCCAACGGGTGGGTCTTAAAATGAACATGGGCAAGACGAACATCATGTCAAATGCCCATGTCGTACCCATGCCGGTTTATGTTCTCGTCGCAGATACCGTAGAGCCTCAAGACGAAAGTTTATAATCAGTGCGTGTTGCCAGTGATGACATACGGCATTGAGACGTGGTCGCTAACTATTGGTCTCATACAAAAGCTCAGAGTTGCGCAGCGTGCAATGGAGATTCATTGCTGCGCAACTCTGAGCTATGCTCGGTGTTTCACTACGTGATAGAATCAGAAATGAGGAAATCCGTAGAAGAACTAAGGTTACCGACATAGCTCTCAGAGTTTGCGAGTTGAAGTGGCAATGGGCAGGTCATATAGTTCGCAGAACTGACAACCGCTGGGGAATAAAGGTTCTCGAATGGCGACCACGAACAAGCAAGCGAAGTGTGGGGAGACCCCCCACACGATGGACCGACGACATTGTAGCCATCGCAGGAAGTCGGTGGATGGAGGTGGCACAAGATCGCTCGTCATGGCGCTCTTTGGGGGAGGCCTATGTTCAGCAGTGGACTTCTAAAGGCTGACATGATGATGATTATATATTGACAAGCCACTGTAAGAATATTGATCTCTTTAAAACAACCCTTAAGAGAATCGCGGGATTTCATATTGTAAATGGAACGAATTGCTCTCTTCTGCAGCACAAATATTGATTGAATTTCCGCGGCCTTACCCCACAGCAAAATGCCATATGACATAATACTGTGAAATTAACTAAAATATACTAATCTTGCAGTAGCTATATCGGTAAACTGTCTAATTTTACTTACTGCATAGGCTGCAGAGCTCATTCTACCAGCTCTCATCTGGACCCCACTGTAATTTTGAATCTACAGTAATACCCAATTATGTGGTTGACTGCACAATGTCTACAGGCTCACTATTTATTAAAATAATAGAATTCGTAGAAACCCCTCTGACATTGGGTAGTAAGAATGATACATTTAGTTTTAAACGCAGTCAAATTTGGAATAGTGATCCCAGGGGATCCATGTTAGGCGAGCCAAGTGGACGGAGGCGATAGATTATACCCTCTCATCATCATCATACTTCACAGTCTTTCAAAAGGCTGAACGTATTTTGATGAAATTTGGAATGGAGATAGCTTATACCATCTTATCATGATCATCATCATCATAATTCACTCTCAAGCGGCTTAACGGATTTTGATGAAATTTGGAATGAAGATAGCTTATATCCTGGAATAACACATAGGACATTTTTCATCGTCATATCATCATACTTCACTCTCAAACGGCTGTTTGGAATGGAGATTGCTTAAACCCTGGAATAAAACATAGGATTCTTTTTATCCAGGAAAATATAGTTTCCGCGGGAAAACTGGAAAATGTTAATTACTCACTGTAAGGAACGTTTGCCATCACAGAATGGTCTATGGTTGCCATGGAAACGAAATAATAAGTCTGTCAAAAAACATCAAGAGCATTGGTGCTATACCTACTTTTGCATTGCTTTTTAATATCCTAGAAGAAAATAGGATGCTTTTTTCGCGATAAACAGTAGTCCGCGCGGACGAAGTCGCGGGCGGGAAAACTAGTATTATAATACGGTTTTTATTATAATAAAAACCGTTGACTCACATTTTATATTCTATTTGTTTTATTTCATTTATGGCTGTGCCCGCGGCTTTGACCGCGTGGTCTTTTCATTTTAAAGTAGTCCTTACAGTACAATATACATTTCTTCAAAATTTGTTCAGCCTCAAAGTTTTTTATCGATTGCTCGGTATCTAATCATCGGATACGAAGTACCCCAAGTTTTAAGGTCAAACCCTAAGCTATCCAACAGTGAAAACCGCATCGCAATCGGTCCAGTAGTTTTTACATGACTGTTTTTATACTTCTGCACTGCAGCGAACTTAGTTTAAACTTTTAACAAAATGGAGCATGACTTTTGCATTATGTAGCTCTCTTGTCTCTATATGTAGTAATAATAGCTCAATGTCTGGCAGCTGTCTTGCGGATCAAGATATGTTTAACCAACTATAAAAATGATTTTAAGAAGATTGGGTTACCTGAGGTGTCAGACGACAGAGCAAAGACAAATGAAACCATTCAAATGTTTTCCAATATTTTTATTAGCTTAAAAACTAAGCGGTTGCAGGCACGGGCTGCGGCAGAGGCGCGGGCGCCAGTGAGCGCACGTCGCTCGTGGGCTCCAGAGGCACGGGCTCGTCCTTGGGCTCCGTTACAAGGATGTGGTCGGGCTGTGGCTTCTTTGGACCGTTCTTGCCTTGTTGGTCCCACGGAAGCATGATTTTAACCTGCAATTAATATTATTGACACACTTTTGTAGTTCTGTGGGGCAATGAGATAGATAATGATAAGATAATGACGAAAGTGTGACTTTTATCTTTTACATTTTTAATTTAAATGTTTTCTTATAATTTCTGCATTTGAAAAAATTACAAAGAATTAACAAATATGGAAAAATTACATCCCCGCAGTGCTCGCTCTCTTCTCTAACAGGTGTATTTTCGAAGCACTGGTAGAGTCAGAATGGTATTTCCTTTTCCTGTGCGTGATTTAACTCTTGTGGCACATGAAAGGGAAATTTCTTTTTCAAAAAGCATACATGCTAATTTTATTGATTTGATCTATTTATAATATTTTATGTTTTTCTCCTTATTCATGAGATAATAAGACTATAAAAGTGATATTATTTTGCCTATTTACAATAAAATACTTTGAATCACTAACATGGGCATCGAGATTTACATCGTAAATATATATATTATCTATGAGATATTTTTTCTCAATGCGTAGGTCATAGCTCGATGATAGCTTTCTCAATTAAGATGCTTGGTATAATGTGACTAAACTTGTGGTTTGATCAATCAATCCAACTCGATAAGTTTCATTCATATTGTTGTTCTTATAGCCCTACCTTCCTAAAGAAAGGGATACTAGGGTGTTGAATTCCAACAACAATTGTACTCATAATGAAAAACCACAAGGGAGGACTTGCAGAATGGAAATTATTTGTTCAGCTTGCACCGTACCAGAGCCTATATGAGACAGACCCTCCAATAAAACAAGCTGTTTACTCTCCCACACATAATTAGATCACAAGCCATTGAGAGGCTTGCCATCCCTGAAAGGTGGGTAACATTTATATTATATTATAAACACATTAGGGTAGTTGGAGTTAGGTGTGAACATCCACTCGGGATGACAACTTCTAATCTCCACTTTCAGAGGAATAACATCAAAAGTGTCCTAAATGTCATCACATAGATCATCAGCTCTAAAGTTCACTACTGATCATGGGCCCCCATAACAGGGGGGCAGGCGGCGCGGTGATGTTGATACTTACAAAGGAAAATCCAAAATATGATCAGAGTATATCTGTATATATTTCCTGTGAGTTTTTCCATTTTACATATATGATTACATAGCAGTTAACAAGTGATATTAATTGAAAAGCTTGAATAATTTTAATCTCACCTTAATACCAAGCACTCCTTGTCTAAGCAGTACGTGTCTTGTGGCTGTGTTGACGTAATCATTGCACGGGTCACCCGAGTGGATCATCAGACCGTCAACGAACTTCATGGACTTGGCACGCTGTCCTCGCAGCTTGCCGGAGACCACCACTTCACAGCCGCGGGCTCCGGACTCCATGATGAAGCGCAGCACACCGTAGCATGCACGACGGACAGCCAGACCTGAAATATGTTAAAGCTCACTGAGACAATGTTTACGAAGTTTGAAGGGAAAATTAATGGGACATTTAAAAACCATCAGTGATCAGAAATCACAGTACAAATACCACACAAGATATTGCAATTAACTACATGTTGTAAAGATAACGCCTCCAAATCAAATGTTTATATGATTTTAGCATTAGCGCATGCTTAGTGAGAACATATCTAATAATTTTCTTAACTTTTTTTAATATGCATTCATACATTAATGCTAAAATCATATAAACATGGATGTAATGTTCTGATCTATGTATGTTTATCTGTTGTCTAGTACCCATAGTACAGTACATAGTAGTAGTAGTTGTATAGTAGTTTGGAGCTAAGGTGTGTATTGTTCTGAATATACTTGCAAAAAAAAACAATTTAAAGAAATTTAAACTGTCATGGTCATGTTTCTAATGATAATAACCTACCTACTAACATTAAATAAAACCAATCAAAGGACAACAAAATACTGCATAGACAGACCACTGCTGGACATAGGCCCACTGAGCCCCGTCTTCAACTCTCTTCTCTTCCAACTGCTGCCAGCCACTTCACATATATTGTCGCTCCACCTAGCTTGAGGGCTTTGCCGAGCAGCAATATCCTCTCAAGAACACATCCAAAAAAGATCGCATTGTAAATTCAAAATTTTAGGTTGCATTGTGGAGCAAGATGCGGCTAGAGAATAAAACTGAAAAAAATGAGCGATGGGTAGCCTAACAGTTCCAACAGTGCAACTTAGAATCCAACAATATTGGGTTCAGACCAATGAGTTTTCTAAGTTAGGTGCAGTTTTTCATCTCTCTGTGCCTCAGAGGGTGCATTGAGCTGTTGGCCCAGACTATTATTGATTAATAGCAGTTGTTAAGCAATCTCCCCTTGATATTGTTAAGCAATGCCCCCAGGCAGCCTGACAAACTCTTACACCAGAGGCAGCACTACCTCATAAGACAAAAAAAAATAATTGTAATGTTACCTTTACTAAAGAGAAAACTCAAACTATCAAGCCCCAGTCAGAGTATAAGGTGTTTAATTTTGCCCCATTGAAAAACATTGCAGCTACTTCTCAGATGACAATGTCAGGTATAGGGCTAGTAAAGCATATAATAACCTAAATTGACATAATTACAACACTAAAAATTATGTTACTGTAATTCATAAAAAAATATACAATTACATGGCATTCAAACAAAACATGCAACAAGTTTGTATTGATCACAAAATAAAAATTTGAAGCCACAAAACACTACATATTGAGTTCATGACAGATTGTCTTTTGGTTAACTAGCACTGCATGCACTATAAACAAGGAACTAACCTCCAATGAGTTTGTATCGGAGAGACTCAGCCTGTGCGATGGCACAGAGACCGCGGGTGGCGACCTTCTCAGCATACAGCTCCACGGACTGCTCAGGGATGTTGAACCTCTTCTGAACTACAGACGTAAGTTCACGAATTCTGCGACCCTTCTCTCCGAGCACGCTCTGTGTCCTGGTCGCCATGATGATGATCTCGGACTTGGTAGGCGTAACGCGCACCTCCACGCCGGAGTAGCCATCCTCGGCCAGCTCCCGAGTGAGGAACTCATTCAGTTCCGCCTTGAATACTCCGTCTCCGACGAACTGCAATGTTACGTAGAGGTTATGTTTTGACCATTTAGTCTACCACACTTTTCAACTATTTCTACACTTCAACATTGGCTCAAAGGACTATGAACAGGGAACATAACAGTAGCGACGAGCATTGTAATGATTTGAGAACAGAAACAGCCAAAAACATCACGGTAGTACCGAAACTTCGAAACATCCACTGACATCACAATTTTCACAATCAAAACTCAACCAAACCCCATTAGGGTACGTGCAGTAGGAATCAAAATACCGTGTTGTGGCAGTATTTTTACATTATTTTCACAGAATCAGACGTACTTTTCGCTTTTTGGAAATGTTGTTCGCCGCCATGATTGCAAAGAGAACGGAAAAGACCGGAAAGAGAAAGATGACCAAAAACACAAAATGTCACTGTCAAGTCAGAGTCAGCTGTCAATTCGATAAATATGGATGTTGCCATAGCATAACGTTTTAAACGTCAAATTATAGAATTGATCGTGTAAATGCTCCATAACTAAAACCGGTAAAAAAAGGTACTAAAGCCGGCTCCAGACCAACATCGTGTTGGAACTATTTAAAATGAATCAATCAGTTTTACTTCTCCATAGATACTTTTGAACTCTTTGATAGGCCGTACTACTCTTTTGTTTTTTACTTCTAGTTGTCACTTTGTATTTTATTCATCCAAATAAATTCACACAATTATAATCTTATTTATTTTGGAGTTATTGGTGTATTCCATACGTTAAACGTACTGCGTAACTTTTGGTTACGGGCCCAGTGCCCAAAACCTCCAAAATTTTACCTATAATTGGGTTTTGTCTGTGTACAATCGAAGTCAAAAATGGAAGGAGATTCTTCTACAATTCCTCCTGCTCTTTCAAGTTCAAGTAACAGTGCACCTTTTACTATTACTACTAAAGTTTTTCTAGAAAAATCATTCGTAAAGGTTACGAAATATAAAGCACCCCCAAATGAGCGGGTACTCATAGGTCCGCAAACGTCACTGTGAATTAATTCTAAAATATCTGTTGCCCTTGAATCTGATGATTTATAAGGTTGCTTCGACAGTTTGCCTTCAACGCAAGCAATACAATTATCTTTAATTGAACAGACAGGTTTTGAATAATTCACACCAAGAGCTAAGTGTAGGCGTAATTATTTTGGAATAATTAATTAGGCGGAGTAATTCCATAGATCTGCAGTTAAGATGACCTAGGCGTTTATGCCATAAATTCGCGGTGTTATCTGTTGCTTCTATTAAATTCACATTGGCAATAGGTAAATCAAGTTTGTACATACCGTTGACATTTGAGGCTGTACTTAAAACTTTTCCAAAAACCTTACAAGTTTGAGCATCTAAAATTATTCCTCCAGACGGTGAGAATAATACAATGTTTCCTTCCTTTACCAACGAGTTCACTGAGAGCAGGTTCGTTGACAGGTCTGGAACATGTAGAACATTGGTAATTTTAGAACTATTTGAGGAAGTATTTAGATTTATTATAGCACTTATTATTTAAGAAATTAGTTAGCTTTGCGTTCTGATAATGGCGGGGAATATATAAATACTAAATTAAAAGAGATTTTAAAACAAGCGGGGATACTACATCAGACAACTGTACCGTATAACCCCGAACAAAATGGTATAGCTGAAAGAGTTAATAGAACTCTTGTAGAAAAGGCAAGATCTATGCTTTCTGAATCCGGTCTACCTCAGATTTACTGGGGTGAAGCTGTTAATACGGCATCATATTTAAAAAATCGCTCACCGACTAAAGCCTTAAGAGGCAAGACACCGGAGGAAGCGTGGACAAAAAGAAAAGTAAATCTGTCTCATCTGCGTGTTTTTGGATGCAGAGCCTATGCACACATACCAAAAATTCTTCGAAAGAAATTGGATTTTAAGGCTAAACTATGCATATTTGTCGGTTACTGTACCGAAACGAAAGGCTACAGAGTAATAGATCCAGAAAATCCAAAATACATCATTAAGACTAGAGATGTAATTTTTTTTGAAAATGATTTCCTTAACAAACCAATGTCAATTAAATGTGGTATTATGGAGAATGGGGTTGGAACTCAAAAGTCTGAACCTATTACAATTCAAGAACATTTTGAAGATGTATCATCAGAAGGGGAAGTTAACGTACTCCATCAGAACCTGTCAGTCAGGATAATGAAATCATTATACCACATGAACCAGATATTCAGGAAAGTGAAATAAGTATACCAGAACCTGTTATACAGGAAAATGAAATCACTTTACCTCAAACTGAAATTTAGGAAAATGAAGAAGAGTTTCAGGACTCTATTGAAGAGATTATAGAATATCCTTCTGGCATTCAACTACAGTCTCAAGATCAAATTGAGAGGAAATACCCTTTAAGGAATAGAACTCCTAGAAAATGGCCAGATGATATAATTCTATACAAAGCCATAGAAGATGATACTCCTGCAACTTATAAGGAAGCTGTTTCTTCTAAAGATAAAGGGCTTGAAGCTCTACAAAATGAATACGATTCACTTGTTAATCATGAAACTTGGACACTTGTGGATAAACCCAATGATAGAAAAATAATTCGTAGCAAGTGGGTATTCAAGATAAAAAAAGATTCAAACGGAGAAATCTTATGCTACAAGGCAAGTTAGTAGCGAAAGGATTCACACAAACTTACGGCATAGATTATGATGAAACTTTTGCTCCTGTTACACGTCTGTCAACTGTCAGAATACCGTCACTGGAATATTACCATGGATCAAATGGATGTGGAAACAGCCTTCCTTAATGGCGATATTAATGAAGAAATATTCATGGAACAACCTGGAGGTTTTACCAAAGAATGCAATAAGGGGAAGGTATGCCAGTTAAAGAAAGCACTTTATGGTCTTAAACAAGCGCCGAGACAGTGGAATCTGAAACTTAACAGTGCAATGATGCAACAAAATATAAAGAGATCGGAACATGACCACTGCCTATGTTATAAAGTAGACGGAACTTGCATTTTAATTGTAGCAATATGCATTCTCAGCAATAATGCTGGAATAAAGGAAAAGTTTAAAATAAACTTCAGCCAATTCTTCAAAGTCAAGGATTTGGGAACTTTAAAACACTTCCTAGGCATGAGGATAGCAAAAGAAGATAATGGCATAACCGTTGATCAAGAAGAGTATATTGGAAAAATTCTCATTAATTTTTCTATGTATGACGCAAAGCCTGCTAGTACTCCTGGTGATCCAAGTCTAAAATTAGTAAATCTTACTATTGAAGAGAAAGAAGAAGCCGAACATTTGCCATACCAAAGGTTAATTGGTTCCTCCTTTCAGTTGGAACTAGACCAGACATTTCACATGCTTTTAGTGTACTGAGTCAGTTTAATAATAACTTTGGAACAGTGCACTGGAATGCAGCAAAAAGAGTTCTAAGATATTTAAAAGGAACAATACACTACAAACTCAGTTTTCAGAAAACAAGTACACTTAAACTGAGTGGATATGCTGACGCTGACTACGGTGCCTGTCTAAACGATCGGAGATCCTATACAGGCTATGTGTTCTACCTAAATGGACCCGTTTCCTGGGAGTCTCAAAAGCAGCAGACAGTGGCTTTATCAACAACCGAAGCTGAATATATAGCTCTCAGCGATGCTTCAAAAGAGTCTATATATTTAAAAAACTTATTAATAGAAGTATTTAGTTTAACCAATGGTGTTTGTATCTACAGTGATAATCAGGGAGCTCAAATGCTTACTAAAAACAACGTTCACCATTCACGTACAAAACACATTGATATGAGACATCACTTTTTAAGAGAGTTTGTGGATAGTGGTACAATTTGTATTAATTATGTTCCCACAAATGAAATGAAGGCAGATATCTTTACCAAGTTTTTACCAAAGCAAAGACATCTGTGTTTAATAAAAGATATATGTTTAGTTTAATATTATATTGGCCTATTGTCTATCTAGAAGTAGGGGAAGTGTTGGAACTATTTAAAATGAACCAAACAGTTTTACTTCTCCATAGATACTTTTGAACTCTTTGATAGGCCGTACTACTCTTTTGTTTTTTAATTCTAGTTGTCACTTTGTATTTTATTCATCCAAATAAATTCACACAATTATAGTTCAAAAGTTCAGAACTATATCACTTGATGCAGTAGATTCAATTGATGAACATTGGCGCTCTCTAGCGCAATCACTTCACGATGTAGCACAACAAGTAGTCGGAAAACCGGAGAAGAAAAACCAAGATTGGTTTGACGACTCCGATGCTGAGATCATGAAGCTTGTTGGTGAGTCTAGACGCCTGCTGAAAAATTCTACAAGTGTCACAAATATGATGATGAATGATGATGAGTTACAAATTCTTGCCTATATAAAGCAAAGTGGTATGTTTTTTGAAAGCCTTAGAACAATCTTTGGTCCTCGACATAAAAAATCTTCCCCCATATACTCACACGATAAATCAACACGACTAACTGATCACGGTGAGGTGCTGGGTCGATGGGCTGAACATTTTAGTGACGTCCTAAACCCAGCCAGTTACGGTGCGGACCTCACCTATATTAACGACTTTCAAGCTCTACCAACATCTCCAGAGCTTGATGAACCTCCTACATTTCATGAGTTCCTTCGTGCTGTAAATAGGCTTAAAAACGGTAAGACTGCGGGCTCAGATAATCTACCAGCTGAACTATACAAATATGGTGGACCTCATGTTCAAAAGAGACTATATGAGCTCTTGATTCGCATCTGGGAGTCTGAGGTGATACCTCAAGATTGGAAAGATGCCACAATCTGCAAGTTATATAAAGGAAAGGGAGATCTGAGACTTCTGACTGTGGGTCATACAGAGGTATAGCTCGACTCAGTGCAGCGGGCAAGGTATTTTAAACCGTTGGTTAGGAGTATTAGCTGGACAGATTCTGCCTGAAAGCCAGTGTGGCTTTCGTCCAAACAGGGGTAAGATTGATGCGGTCTTCTTCGTCAAACAGCTACAGGAAAAGTGCTTAGAACAACATCGCCCACTAAATATGTGTTTTGTACACTTGGAGAAAGCTTTCGATCGTGTGCCTAGCCTAGGTCTGCTCTTTGAATCGTTCTCGCAAAAGCTAGATGTCCTGAGAAGTTCGTTACTCTAGTGCGCCAATTTCATGATGGTATGATGGCCAGAGTACAACACGAAAACGACTACACAGACCAATTTTCTGTCACCAGCGGCGTCAAGCATGTGTGCGTTATGGCCTCTACTCTCTTTGCCGTTTACTTCGCCTACGTACTGCGGAACTCTTATAGACAAATATGCCTAAGCATCAGAAGTAACAGGAGAGTTTTCAAATTATCTCGATTTAGAGCTAAGCGATGCGTATTCTCTTTATGATGATGATGATGTCTGTTTGATGGCTTATGATGTCAGTAGCTTGCAATCTTACTTAAACCAACTAGATGAATCGTGCCGAAGGTTTGGTCTTATTAAAGTGTATCTAAGACCCAGTTGTTGAAACAATCTGCACGCACAACTACACCAGATCCAACGCCGATATCTCAAGGTGGTAAAACTCTTGAGAAAGTTTCATCCTTTCGGTATCTTGGCAGCATTATCCGTTATGATAATCATCTAGAAACCGAAATCTCTTCACGGATTGCAAAAGCGGCGGCATCCTTTGGTAAGCTTCGTAGAAGAGTTTGGGAATCGCATGATCTTAAGTTACACACAAAGATTGCTGTCTATAAAGCTGTCGTACTACCTATTCTGCTATATGCAAACGAGACATGGTGTCTCTACAGAGGGGATATTAAGCGCCTAGACACTTTCCACATGAAGTGTTTACGCTCTATTATTCGTGTTAAGTGGCAGGATCGAATACCAAACAATGATGTACTACGAAGAACGAAGCTTAATAGAGTCCATGCTCATAAAAGGTCAGATGAGATGGTGCGGGCACCTCGTGCGTATGAATGACACCAGGTTGCCTAGAGCTGTTTTCTACTCACAGCTTAAGGAGGGAAAGCGCAAATCTGGTGGTCAATTCCTGCGTTACAGAGATGTCCTTAAGCGCTATCCCTGTGACGGTTGGGAAGTGCTTGCGCAACAGAGAGAACAATGGCGCAACTGTGTTAATAAGGCTGTTACAACTTTCGAAAAGCATCTCGAAACGAAACGTCTTCACAAAAAAAGAAAGAACCATCCCAAGCCTTTCTACACCTACACCTACAATTCTTCAGCGGCCCGACCACATAACTTGACTTCAATCGAATTCTCAATATCGCAACCACTAATGCCTTGCGATAGAGTCGAAATTGCTATGAAAAAAGTGATAATCCGATTGTAACCAAGTTCTGTAATTGGACCACAGGTCAGTTGCACTGTGCGCCTTGGAATAAGACCTCTAAGACTAAAGGACATGGCCAGTTTTTGCCTAGAACGTACTTTGACTGCAGGTAATTATTAATATTCACAAAAAAAAATTAGAAATTACGGCATGTGTTATGTATGTCTAAAACTCCAGGCATTAAAGGGCTGCTATTAAAAGTAATTAAATTGTTCTATCTGAAAATCAACGACATTTTGAATGTCTTACTTTCCGTTCAACGAAATGTATGTACGATGATAAATAAACTTATAAATGAAAAATGAATCAATAATTAAAGTGAATGCACATAATGTTTATTAAAAATAATATAGTAGATTGCAACATTTTTTGAATTGATTATTTGTTTGTTATTTTATTCTTACAAATAATTGGCTGTGTTCACCTACACGCTCGAATCATCCGTGCGATTATCGCTCGATCATCCGGAGATCGTGAACGACTTTGGACGTCCACATACAACTGACAACTGTCAAGTGTCAGTTTCATACTATTCCTCCCCTCCACTACTATTTTTCGGATGACCCAGGCTAACGCCCGGACGACGCCGTGAACGATTTCGGGTGTACGCGCGGGTGATCCGTGCGTCCTCGAACGTTTATGTGAACTGTATTAGGCACATAAACGTTCCAACAGGCCCATTCAATACGATTTTGCTTTTCACTTAGCAAAATCGGACTACGAGAAATATCAGACATATGTCACATCACACTACGTCATGTAACTTGTAAATACTTTTTTGCATTTTGTAGTTATCAAAGAGAATATAATCACTACGTTTTAGTAGTTATCACAAGTAGTTATTCATTCACTCCGTTGCGCTTGCATTCTTGTGTATGTCAAAGTCAAAGTATTTTATTGTAAATAGGCAAAAATAATAGCACTTTTACAAGTCAAAATTAACATCTCTTGAACAAAGAGATATACATAAAATATTATAAAAAGATCAAATCAATCCAAATTTAGATAAACTAAGTATTCTTTGAGTTTGAAAAGAAAATTTCCCTTTCATGTGCCAACAGAGTTAAATCTCACACTGGAAAAGGAAATACCCTTCTGACTCTACCGGTGCTTCGGAAATACGCCCGTTAGAGAAGAGAGCACCAAGAAACTCTACGGGGATGTATTTTTTCCATATTTGTTCATTCTTTATATTTTTTTCAAATGTCACAATTATAACAAAACATGTAAACTACAAATATAAAAGTCAGACACTTGACAGTTGTCAGTTTCATACTATTCCTCCCCTCCACTACTATTTTTCGGATGACCCAGGCTAACGCCCGGACGACGCCTTGAACGATTTCGAGTGTACGCGCGGGTGATCCGTGCGTCCTCGAACGTTTATGTGAACTGTATTAGGCACATAAACTTTTTTTTGGGCTTTAAATGGCATCTCTTTATTAGTGGAGTTTGCCCAAAATATAACTCCGTATCTGAGTGTGGATCCTACATAGGCGTGATATGCACTTAAAAGTGCAGTTTCATTAGCGACTTTTCTTAACATATATAGTGCGTATGAAAACTGGCTAAGTTTTGTGCATACATGCTCGATATGCTGTTTCCATGAGAGGCTTGCATCGATGTGTATACCTAAAAATTTTGTATATTGGATCTCATCAATTTGTTTGCCTAGTTAATTAATATTCAGAATGTCAAAATTGGAATTTTTATTTTGAAATATGTCATAATGTGAGTTTTATCAAGATTAATTTTGAGGTTGTTATTGTGCAACCAGACAATTATACATACAAAAGAATCATTAATGTCATTCTCGAATGTACTAGTATTACTGTCCGTAAATATTGCAGTACTATCATCAGCATATAAGATCATAGGATAGTTGATAGCGTTGGGAAGATCGTTTATATAAATCAGAAACAATAAAGGCCCTAATATGCTGCCCTGAGGAACTCCGTAGTTTACTATCTTGAAATCCGATGAATATCTGTTCTCAGTTTTTTTGTCAATGTTTATCCTGATAATTTCTGTACGCTGGTTTCTATTTGAAAGGTAAGATTTTATGAGGTTGAGAGCCATGCCTCGAACACCATATGATTCTAATTTTCTAAGTAATATCCCGTGATCTACATGGTCAAACGCTTTGGTCATGTCCATAAAGAGAGCGGTGAGTCGCTTTTTCGCATTCAGGCCGTTTAAAATTTTGTCGAGAAAACTCAAAATAGCCATTTCTATTGATTTTCCTTTACGAAAGCCAGCTTGCTCTGTTGCAAATAAATGTTTTTTTTTCAAAATAATTATAGAGACAATTGTATATTACTTTTTCAAATATTTTGGAAAATACCGGTACTAAGGCAATTGGTCTGTAGTTACGCATATCCTCTTTGTTTAGTTTTTTAAACACAGGGATAACGACGGAAGTTTTTAATTTGTCAGGAAAAATCCCACCCTCGATACTTTTATTAATTATGTGACTAAGAACCGGAGCTATGATTCTTGCAGAACACTTTACTATTTTGGTACAAATATCATCGTAGCCGGTACTATTGGTATTTTTTAGTTGCTTTATTATTGTCACAATTTCCAAATGATTTGTAGGTGCCATGAAGCATGAATGTAACTGAGAGTGTTTCATTGTTTTCATCATATCAAAGTTATTTAGAATATTTCCTTTTATTTCATCAATGAAGAAATCATTAAAACATTGTGCAATTTCTATCGGATCAGAGACAATTTTTCCATTTATATGTATTTGCGTAATATCTTCTTTTATGTTATTTTGCTTGTATTTATTTATGATATCCCATACAGCTTTTGATTTATTTGTTGCTTTTGCAATGTTATAATTGTTTTGTGTTTTTTGTTTCTGTTTTATGATCGCCTTTAGAATTTTAGAATAAAGTCTAAATTTCTTCTTATTATTTTCATTAGCTGAATGTCTATACTTCCATAATAGACATCGTTTACGTCGTGCGCAGAGTTTTATACCTTTACTAAGCCACTGAGGTCCTTTACGTAGAGGTATTTTAACTCTTAGAACTGGGAAACATAGGTCGTAAAATAGTTTAAATGTGTCAAAGAAAGTGTTGAATGCCTGTTCAGGATTTTCTGTATTATAAACGTCATAAAAAGAGAGGCTTTGTAAGCAATCAGTGAACTTTTCAATGTTGCCTTTGCCATAGTCTCATTTCCATTTAAAGAAATAAGAAATAAAATAACTTTTATTTACAGGACACTTCATAATTTGGGCTGTGTGATCTGATAATGCGAGTTCAATAACTGATGTTTTACATTTCCTAATGTTGTGCGCAAAGTTATCCAGGCAAGTTTTGCTTCTGAGTCTTGTTGGTTGGTTTATGCTTAATTTGAGATTATATCCAATCAATATCAAAAATCATGTCAGTCATGTTCAAATTGTTTGCAAACAGGAGATCTCTTAAGTCTATCAATGTTGAAGTCGCCACAGATAACAACTTTTTTATTTTTATAACATATTTTATTCAACAAATCATTAAGTTTAGCGAAAAAATAATCATATTCTGATAATTTTGTTTTTGGGGATCTATATATACAAATCAAAATTATTTTATGTTCAACTAATTCAATTCCACAACATTCAAAAATATTATTAACACTTAACAAATTTATTTCAGTCAGTAATTTAAATTTATGTTGATTGTAGACTAGTATGCAAGAACCACCGTATCTATTTGGTCTGCAAAAAATTGTGGCTAAAATGTAATCCGGTACATTCAGCAATATTAAGTCGTTTTTTGTCATGTTATGTTCTGTTACATATAGTATGTCAATAAAATTATTGTTATTTCTTAAACTGTCTAAATAAAGAGTCAATTCGTCAGTTTTATTTAAAATTCCATTGATATTTTGGTGCATTATGTTTATATAGTTATATACGAAAAAACTTATTTAATGGCATTACATTATCATTTTTATTAACTAATATGTTATTAGCTAAAATATGACTCTCTTCTCCAATTACAATTTTCGTTTGTGTACTCTTGTCAGCCTTGTATTTTACTTCTCTCGTTTGCATATTTGATTTTAATTTATTGTAAATATTTAGCTTACAACAGTAGTCTGCACGTATTAGCTCTCGTAATATATTTCTTGCTAAGAACAAAGCAAAACTTCCCTTCGGCATGTATCTACCATAACCATAATTATTGATATCCACAAAGCATGCGTCATTATGACTATCACATATGGATTTCAAATCATCGTTCAGTTTCTTTACATGAAGTGATTGATTGTACGATATTGAACATATAATAATATTTGTATTTCTAATATCTTTTAAAAAACTATTGAGATGCTTTTGAAATCCAGATGGACTGATGTCGTTCGTTCCACCTAATATAATATAATCATTTACATTGTAATACGCTTTCTTTATGAGATTTACTTTAACAAAAGTTTTAAACCTATGCATTGGTAATTGATCAATGCCGTCAGGTAACTTATTAAAAAATCGTATACAGTTCCCCATATATGAACCACTAACTTTCTTTAACCGAAATCCAGACACTTTTAGTTTATTTTTATTTCTAGTATTAAAATTATGAACATCCCTATTTTTAACAAAGGTATTGATATTCTTCCGAACATACATTATATTTTCATATATATATTGACAAGCCACTGTAAGAATATTGATCTCTTTAAAACGTTCCCTAAGAGAATCTCGGGATTTCATATTGTAAATGGAACGAATTGCTCTCTTCTGTAGCACAAATATTGATTGAATTTCCGCGGCCTTACCCCACAGCAAAATGCCATATGACATAATACTGTGAAAGTAACTAAAATATACTAATCTTGCAGTAGCTATATCGGTAAACTGTCTAATTTTACGTACTGCATAGGCTGCAGAGCTCAATCTACCAGCTGACAACGATATGTGAGGACCCCACTGTAATTTTGAATCTACAGTAATACCCAAAAATGTGGTTGACTGCACAAGGTCTACAGGCTCACTATTTATTAAAATACTTGAATTCGTAGGAACCCCTCTGACATTGGGTAGTGAAAATTTGATACATTTCGTTTTCTTAGGATTTAACATTAAATTGTTAGTTGTAAACCAACTAAGAACTAGCGCGATTGCCTTGTTAACGTCGTCAAAATTATTCAAGGTTCTGTCAATCTTAAAAATTAGAGAAGTATCATCTGCAAGCAAAACAATATCAGATAAGTTCTTTATGAAAAAGGGAAGATCGTTAATGTAAACCAAGAACAAGAATGGCCCAAGTATTGAACCCTGTGGGACTCCCATTGTAATGAGAGATCCTGATGACCTCGCACCATTTACATCTCCTTTTTGGATTCTATTGCTAAGATACGAGGATAAAACATCGAGAGCTTTCCCATTAACTCCGTAATGATTCAATTTAAAAATTAATGTTTCGTGGCAAACGCAGTCAAACAGTCAAGCTTTGGATAAATCACAGAAAACGCCAATTGCGTCCTGTGACTCCTCCCAAGCACTGAATATAAGCTTTAAGAGTCCTGTGCCTGCGTCTGTCGTTGAACGGCCTTTAGTGAAGCCATATTGTTCATTATGAAACAGACCATTGAGATTGAAATGTGTTAATAACTGATTTAATATTACTTTCTCAAAAAATTTACTTAGAGCGGGAAGTATAGAATATAGTCGGATCATTTTTACTGCCAGACTTGAATAAGGGAATAAGTTTACTATTTTTCATTATGTCGGGAAAAACTCCTTCTTCAACACAATTATTAAAAATAATTACTAAGTATGGAGCAATTATACCAATAATGGAACTTAAAATTTTAGTAGATATTCCCCAGAGATCCTCTGTATTTTTTATGTTAAGCGATTTAAATGTCTTAACAATCGAATTAACATTAATATGTTTAAATTTAAATGTAACATCACACTTTTCAACGTTGCTTGAGAGCATACAAGAAGCCTCAACTGAGGATGATTTTAAAGACTGGGTAGTAACTATTGGTATTTTTGTAAAGAAATCTTCAAATTCTTCGTGATCTTTGGAAATTAATTTATTGCCGATGTTTAGGATAAAATTTCGGTCTCGAGGTTTAATTTTGCCGGTTTCGGTATTTATTATTTTCCATGTTGTTTTGATTTTATCTTCCGATTGTTTAAGTTTCCTACTCAAATGAAGAGATTTCGCGGTATTACACACGGATTTAAATGTCTTAGAATATTGTTTTAAGTATTCAACAAATTTCGTGTCATTAGCATTCATTTTTTTTTGTGAATATAAATCGTATAATTTGTTTCTACTTTTATAAATACCTGTTGTAGCCCAGTCATCAAATCCCACCCTTATGCCCCCCTTACATTTTTTTTAATTTAAATATATCCATTATATTAAACAAGGAATTGCAAAGGTCATCAGAATTCCCATCAAACGGCAAGTGACTAAGTTGATTATCAATGTTATCTGCAAACCGTTCCAAACGCTTGCAAGTAATAGGCCTGTAAGTGAACTCCTGAGAGTTTTTACCTGATTTACATTGAAACACAACACTTTGCCCACTATGATCAGAGCTAAGCTTATCACTTATAGCCCTGCTACGAGGCTATAAGTGATAAAAACATTGTTTAAACAGGTCGCAGAAGTGCTAGTGATTCTGGTTGGCTGATTAAAAAGATTTTTTAAGTTGAAGCACAAAAACAAATTTAGAAATTTATCTTAATGGACATTTAACAAGTATATCTACATTGAAACACCACATACAACAAGGAATTTTGAATTGTTAGAACATTTCCTCAGAACATCCTCCATAACAGACTCAAACACATTGAAATCAGCCAGTGGGGGTCTGTATACACATACAATTATATGATGCTCCAGCTCAACACATGATAACTCAATAGTCCGTTCAACAGACAAGGCCACAATGTCTTTCCTCTCCTTAAATTTACATGTATCCACTAAATAAATTAAAGAACCACCATGAGACTTCGCTTTTCTTCTATTGAACGAACTACCAATCACATAGTTTCTAATGGATGGTATCAAAGTACCTATCGTGAACCAATGCTCAGTTACACACATAACATCGACCTTAGAAAAATCTAAAAAAAGTTCTAACTCTAATGCTTTGCTGGAAAGACCCTGTATATTGTTATGAAAAATATGTAAGTTACCAGGCCTTTCCATTGTATTTTGGCCTTAACAGTCAGTTTAAATTAACAGATAAATTTGGCTCCGCTGTACCACGTCTAATACTGCTATTAACCGTGGCACCGTCAGAGTGATCCATTATACCATTATATATTTAGCGATGGTCACCTTATCATTTTTTTTGAAATACAATGTATTCTTTGTCAAAATATTTTTTTTAACAATATTGTTAGTTTCAAAATACAAAACGTCACTTTGACGACAAGTCAAATTATATAATGTCAAATTCAGATCGCATGATCTTTTTGCGTTTGCGTCATTTTATTATACTAAGGAAATGAGCAGGCAATAATCCTGCCCATAGCTATGTTTTCTATATCTATCAACAAGATTAATAATATCAGTTTTTTTTACAGCTAGACTGTTACCTAATTGTAATACAATTGTGGTATTTTTGTCAAATGTACAGTTTTTTATTTTTGACTGAAAACCTTTTAGTGGCAAACCGGAGAAGCTATTATTACAATATATGGTACACCATATAATTCTGATCTTGTTAGTACATTATAAAACTGACAACCTTCGCTTTTCTCCCGGACTGATTTCTTCTACAAATATATCTTTACCATCGTTCGTTACTACGGACTCATTTTGGCTCACGTTTTGGATAAATATTTATGCGACTGATTTGATTGAGGTGTATCTACTGCAGCATAGTTACATGTTAGCCACGCAACGTTTGCGAAGGTATAATGTATCCTCACTATCAACGCATTTACTTACGAAGCTCACACAATGGCTATCAATTGAGGTAAGTATGTAAAAATGAATTTTGAGTGGGCTATGTAAAGATTATATCTCAAAATAGTAATTATTCAATGAAACACTATAATTCAAAAGATTTTCTCAATACAAATTCAAATGGAGCCTGAGAGCCTCTATAGCTATTTCTAAGTGTTTCAACTTGTAAAAAAGTATCTTGTCATTATCTTTAAAACTAGAAGTTCTTGAGAGATTATGCTTATTTGCAATTAGTAATAGGGTAATCTTCAATACAAATAACATTAAATTATTGATGAACATGAACTTTTAATAACTAGGCAGAAAGCGCTAGCAAAACGGGCCGTGTCCTTTGGCGCTGTCAGTCATATTCACTCACACAAGAGATAACAGGGTTTGCCGTTGACGGATACGTCAAGGAGGACATCATGTAGTATTTGTATACTCTTTGGACATCATCATCATCATATATGTACTGTGGTAATAGCATAGACATATATATTTACTTTGTAGGTGATCTGTGGTTTATAGCTTTTCCTTTTTCTTATTTTATTATTATTTTTCGTAAAAACAGTACACGAACTTGAGACATGTTATGAGAAAATAAAAGAGAATACAATATGGAGTAAATAAAACACTCATTAAATTAATTTTTTTTATACTGTGATAAAAGAAGAAGACCGTAACTATTGGTATAATAAGGTAGAAACTTTTTCTCCAGAAATGCAAATTGCAAAACCTGTAGAAGCAGCGTTGGTTCCCTATCCTAATTAGGACTGACTGCATACCTCTACCTACCATACCATACAGCTACATAAATATTGTGTACTGTGTAAATACTATCCGAATAATATTGTGATATTTTATATGCTTAATTATTTTCGAATTACGTTTGTATGGGCAATTCATTGTTCGCCGGCCACCAATGATATTCTATCCGTCGCAATATTCACAGCACAAGTGAAGCTCAGTATGTCATAATAAAACAAGCTATATTACACCAACATTTTATTCAAAAACCGGTCTACATTCACCCAAACCAAGTGCTGTAATATAATATATATATAGGTGTAAACATATTTCTGTAGGCAATTCAACACAAACGTATACAAAGTACTTGTTGCAAGTCAATACTATTCACCAAAATCCATTTAACAAGAAACTAATTTTGATCACAGCAATCATTTTTAAATATTTTTCAATTCAATTCAATTTCATTTATTTGCATGTATTAATTATTTATCTTATACTTAGCTAAATTATGAATTGATAAAGTGGAATGGTAAAATTAAAATAGTTTGTCCTAGTAATTGAGCTAAAGATCAATAAAAGTCTGAAATTACTACCAAAAATTGCTTAAAAACAACAGTGATTATTGTGTGACGAGAGGTTAAACCATGATTATTTATAAATCATGATTATATTATAAATCATGATTATTTATAAATCATGATTATATTATAACACTTAACGTAAAGTATAGTGTAAATACTTATCAGTCTAACTTATTTATTTTAATCCTTAACAATATTGGACCTTTATATAAGAAAAATTAAATACCATCTTTATTCCCGTATAAAATACAAAATACACTGATTTAAATACAAACTAAAATTTGATTATGCGACTCACTAATGCATTGTTGTTTATTACAGAAAATGTTGATTTGGAAAAAAATACTTACAATTTACATTGGCTTAGTAAATGAGCAGATTGTACAATAATATTAGTGGTAATTCTTAAAAATCACATGCTTACATAGTAACATTGATTTATTATTTAATTCTGGCAACTGGAAAGTTTTATAGCAAGGGTTTGAAGTGAATTTTTTTTTTTCAATGTGCTGAGATATGTCTTGTGAGTCATATATGAAAATAGAAAGTTTGAATAACTATGTGTAGAAGTCGCTTAAATTATGTCAAATAATTCTTACACCACTTTTTAAGCATTATACGTAGAAAATCCTTTTTCTTATTACCAAAACAGATGTTTTTTGTATTTACCTGTGAAATAAAGAAAATTTTAATTAGTGCACGTTTATATCAAACACAAACAAAAACAACTTATTTGGATTTTTACAAGTCAATATCTCCTAACAACAGAAAATATTTTTGTTCTAAATAGAACATATCAATAAATTAGGTCAACCATACTTTGAGTTTGAAAAGGAAATTTCATGTGCCGACTCAGAGTTGAATCTCGCAAAGGAAAAGGAAATAACATTCGGACTCTACCGGTGCTTTGGAATTACGCCTTTTCGAGAAGAGAGCACCAATAAACTTCACGTTACGATGTAATTATTTTTTCTTATTAATGTCGTAATAATATAATATGTCTTTATAAGTGTCAAAGACATGACTCACTATCACAATAAAACAGCTTGGATAAAATAACAAAAATATAATGACTAAAAGGAAACCAGGCTGGGTCTGCATGTGGGGACTGGCCCACAAGCAGCACATGACACATGACATGTGTACCAGCCATCAACCATTTTTATATTTAGTCATTTTAGTGCATGACCATAAAAAAATGTTTCTCCGAACCCTTAACTTCTAATTATGTTGTATCACTGTATAGTACTCGCAACGAGTATTTGTGTATGTAAAGTTAGGCTCTGTGAACGATTGTGCAGGTATTGCTGTGAGAATAAAACAGCATAAAGTAAGAGAGAAATAGAATATGCGAAAGTCGCAAGCGTGAGAGCGAGGCAGTTATACAATGCTGTCATCACCTTCGACATTGGCATTGCGCCTGAAAAAGAGCAGTTTGCACAGCGACTAGCAGACAACTTCCGAGACACAAACTTACGCTGCGACTACTGTAATAAACTGCCTAAAAGCGAACCGGGGTTAAGGCACAGAATAAATAATAGTACAAGTTAAAGTGGAGGATGGTCCATGACATAAGTTTATATACGGTTAAAATATTAGTATGACAATGAAAACTACAGATCAACTATTAACATCGTATAGTATTTTAACCACAAATAAGTTTTAAATCTAACCTGCCTGCAGTTTAAGGCCCAAGGAAATAAATTAATCTAATATTGACATTAGCGCCATCTAGTGAAACTCATGTCATGGACCATCCACTTAAGTCAGAAGCGTCTCGGTCATTTTGCGATCCTAATTGTTTATGATTGTGGTCATATTTACAAGTGTGTTAGGCAATCTTCCTACACTAAAATTGCCTAGAATGCACATTCCACGTAAACGGTCGCTGTGACCTCAATAGAGCGATGGCGTACGTGACTTGCGTGGATTGCTGATGCAGCACCCTTGCCTCGTGGAAGCCTTTGGCGTACGTGACTGCGCAGATTGCTGATGCAGCAGCACTTCGCCCCGCGGAAGCCTTCAAGCCTAAGCTACCCATTCAGCGGCTTCACTTCGGTACCCACTTCGTCCGAACATAGACTAGTATTATATTATAAACTAATTGTAACTTTTATATTAATTAAATTTATTAGAAATCTATTCGGTTTTTTTTAAATCCTCCGGCAGCGACCTCCATAATTGGCGCAGTCGGTAGGATCTTAGAAGCAGTGCACGCGCGAGAAAAAGGACAAACCAGAATCGTTATCCAGAGATCCCGTATGGTGGCTGCTCGTACTATCAAGTACCTCATCTAAGATCCGAACTTTGGAAGGCGCGCGGCCGGGGACCACACTTGAACTTCAGTGGAACCGAACAGGATAATGTTGTAAGTACATTGAAATTATTGTACCTATTGTGTTGCTTCCTTGGAAATCCTTCCCTTCAAGATTTTTTATCCCGGGAGAAACACGGACAAATCTGTCTCCTTAAGACAGATTAGTAGGAATAAGGAACTAGATTTAAATAGAAGTGTAAGCTCTCTAGAATCAGAGGACGATTTAAATTTAGATAGATTATTTTGTGATAAATCTAGCTATACGAAAATGGATCCAGACACGATTTATAAGGCTTTACGCCCTGTGCCGGACTTTGACGGCAATCCGAATGTCCTTACAAGATTTATTCGGATATGTGACCAGATAGTGACTAAATATATGAGTAGGGAAGCGGGCGCAGAATTAACCAACTTATGCTTAATAAATGGTATTTTGAACAAAATTACTGGTAATGCTGCGCGAACTATTAACTCAAACGGAATACCCGAAAGTTGGTTGGGTATTCGTAATGCTCTAGTTAACAACTTTTCCGACCAACGAGATGAGACCGCACTATATAATGACCTGTCCTTACTTAATCAAGGAAATAGCACACCTGTAGAGTTTTATGACAAGTGCCAGAACCTTTTCAGCACCCTTATGACGTATGTCACTTTACACGAAAACGTTGGCACTACTATCGAGGCCAAACGTGAACTATATAGAAAATTAACGTTACAATCTTTCGTGAGGAGTCTGAAAGAACCTCTAGGGTCTCGTATTCGATGTATGAGACCCGCAACAATTGAAAAGGCACTGGAATTTGTCCAGGAAGAACTTAACGTGATGTACCTACAACAAAGGACCGAATCATTTGATAGAAGGGCCCCATCAGTACAGCAGCAGCAAGCTGCCGGCACACAAAAGACTTCTCCTTTGGTTTCGTTTGCAGCCCCTAAACCGTTTAATTTTGGGCATCCCCAACCTAGTTGGCAAAGACCAATGATGATGCAGCAGCAGCAGCAGCAGCAGCCTGCTTTCCATCAGCCTGCTTTTTATCAACCACGTATGCCCACTAGAACCCAACAGATGTTCCGCGCAACCCCGCCTAACTACAACCCTCAGAACGCGTTCAGATTTCCCCCGCGTAATGTTCCTCAAAATACAGGCCCAAAACCAATGAGTGGTGTAAGTCATTTCGTGACTAAAACACTTCCTCCTGCATTAACAGGACATGATTGGCGTAGATTTGGAAACCCGCCGCCAAATAACTACTTTAAATCCCGCGAAATGAACTTCAACGAGACAGCGGATGGTGATGAGACGTTTTATTATCCAAATTATTACAGTGAGATGACTGACAATCCTTACAATGACCCTTCCTATGGCGCTTACTATGACTACGATCAGACCAGCCCCGAATGTTACTACGACAATGCCCAGTATACTGACATGACGAATGACGTTGGTTAGTCGAAGGCCCCACCTTCGACTAACCAACATCAAAATGAATCGGATTTTCTCAAGGGTCGCACCAACCCCGAACCAGAATAGAACTTAATTTACAGTCAAAAAGGGAGTTACGTTATATACAGATATCTGAACCTCCCCTTAAACTCCTCGTAGATACCGGCGCAAACCAATCTTTCATTAGCCCCGAAGCCGTGGAAAAGTTTTTTCCACATGTGTCCTTGAATTTTGACCCTTTTGAGGTCACTAATTCTCGCGTAACGAGCACACATCACTATTCAATTACAGTACCTAACTTTTCTGAATTTAACGATCATAAAGAAATTAAACTCTTTGTCTACAAATTCCACAATCACTTTGACGGGTTACTAGGATTAGATTTGTTAAACGGAGTTCAAATCGATCTGAAACGCGACTTTTTAGTGACAGATCACGCGAATATACCCCTTTCCTGCTACACTTGTAGAAAGGCTAATTACCAGGAAACAATCCCTGCTAATTCGACTAGGTTAATTAACGTGCCTATCTGCAACCCCGATGGTGATGTCTACGTTTGCGAGCAAATGATGTGTAATTGCATCATTCACGAATGCGTCACGGCAGTAACAGACCAAACAGGCATCATAGAGATTGAAAATCCAACGAATTCTGACATGACTGTGACGTTTGACCGGACTTTAAAAGTTGATATGTTCAATATTGAGTGCGCAAGTACCGAACAAGACCCTAGTCGGACTAGTTCAGTACTATCTCGACTACGTACTGATCATTTGAACGCCGAGGAAAAAGCGAACTTAGAGACTTTGTGCGGACGATACGCTGACGTCTTTTACATTGACGGCGAGAACTTGACTTTTACCAACAAAATCAAGCATCAAATTAAAACTACAGACGAATTACCAGTTTATACGAAAAGCTACCGCTATCCGTTTATACATCGTCAAGAAGTTAGAGATCAAATCACAAAGATGCTGGAGCAGGGTATAATCAGGCCTTCTGATTCTGCCTGGAGCTCACCTATTTGGGTAGTTCCTAAAAAGATAGACGCATCCGGAAAGCAAAAGTGGAGGCTAGTCGTAGACTTTCGTAAACTGAACGACAAGACTATCGATGATAAATATCCTATCCCAAATATTTCAGATGTCCTTGACAAACTCGGTAGATGCCGAGAAATATAATGACGCGATAAGGATATTAGAAAGTAACGAAAATAAGATGGTGTCCGAAGTAAATGATCATATCAGTCTTAACAAAGATTGGATGACTCAACATACAATTCTACTTACTAAAATAGCAGAAAACCAGGAGAGAATTAACGGTAGTTTGCAACTAATTTTAGATAACAATGCTTATGCTGACACCAGCCTTCTTAAATATGCGAAGTTTGCTCAGCTATTAGCAATAATCAGTGAAAACGCTGAAGATTTATTCATAGAATTAAACAGAATAGAAAATATCTTAGTTTTTATACGTGCATCGAGCACACACCATAGCATGTTAAGTATAGACAATTTAAGGAATATGATAAGTAAACTAAAGTTAGTATATAGCCAAGATCAGGTACTAGAGGCGGATCTAAGAGAATATTATAACATCATAGAATCAGGCTATTATTATGCAGGTAATAAGATAGTCATCATTTTCAAAATTCCTATTGTTTCACCAAGTCAGTTTGATTTTTATAAACTATCCCTAGTTCCTAACAAAAACTCACAAACCTTTGTTCCTCCTTACCCATTCCTTGCAACCAATGGCAAGACTTTCATGTACATAGAGGCTGAATGCCCGAAGTTCAACCACCAGCACCTGTGTGAAGAAAAGGTCAACCATCTGCCGAGAGGATATCCAGACTGTATCCAGAACATCATCATCCACCAAACCCTGGATAAGACATGCCGCCCTACCAAAGTCACTCTCGAAAAGGAAGCTATGGAGCAGCTAGACGACCAACACTACTCTCTTATCTTCCCGAAACCAACGAAGACCGAACTGCAATGCGAACGACAGGAATTTATCACCCTACATGGAAGCTATCTCGCCACCATACCCCTGAAATGTCTTCTACGCACTGAAGAATTCACCATCATCAATATCAACGATCGAGTCAAAGGTCAACCCCTGCTGATAACCGAAATACCGAACAATAATTATGAGAGCAATCAACACATCGAAATTCCACATATAAAACTGAACTCAATAAATCTAAAAGGACTACACTCTATTGAAGAAAAAATTATTATGCAGCAACCAATTCAAATGGACCACGTGGACACCACACTGTACCACACGACGATACCATTTTATGGAACACTTTTCTGTGCAGCTATACTTATTTCCTTAATCATTATACGGAAATATAGCCTGTGCACGAAACGAGATGGGACTAACCCCCAATCTGATGATAAGATTTCACCTGAAAACCACCCCTACGAGGATCCTGAAAAACTTAAAGGCCATTCTTCAAAGCCAGCAACATTTTCGCTCAGAGTGCTCAAATAGTTGCTGATTTGAGGGTGGAGGTGTTAGGCAATCTTCCTACACTAAAATTGCCTAGAATGCACATTCCACGTAAACGGTCGCTGTGACCTCAATAGAGCGATGGCGTACGTGACTTGCGTGGATTGCTGATGCAGCACCCTTGCCTCGTGGAAGCCTTTGGCGTACGTGACTGCGCAGATTGCTGATGCAGCAGCACTTCGCCCCGCGGAAGCCTTCAAGCCTAAGCTACCCATTCAGCGGCTTCACTTCGGTACCCACTTCGTCCGAACATAGACTAGTATTATATTATAAACTAATTGTAACTTTTATATTAATTAAATTTATTAGAAATCTTTTCGGTTTTTTTTAAATCCTCCGGCAGCGACCTCCATAATTAGTGTTATTTTTCGCACAGCAACAGTTTAACAGCATTGCAGATAGAAAAAAAAAATAAAAAAAAATACTCCAGTCGATGCCTCTCGTCACAACGCCATCTATCGTCTTGTAGACCACCATTAATCACCTTGCCATCTACCGGTGGGTGGCATAACTTCTACATGGGAACTTGTAGCTAGATGGCGCTAGGATGGATGGGACACTAGTATAAGATTACGCCGGTCGATCAGGAATGTTCGCGCACTGGCTACATGACGCTATGTACCTACTACTACTACTTTACAGAAAGCACGGGACGTGCGCGTCAGGGTATAAATATCGGAACCCTAAGTCAGTTTAATTTGGGCTAAGCTACGAGAACGATCGAAGTGATTCGAAGGAAATATCCAGTGCTGTAGTTGAATTCAGTGATAAGTGATTAGAGAGTAGTCTAATCACTTATCAGCTGCACGACGGAGTGTATGGCGGAGGCGAGGGGCGCGGGCAGGCCGGGGCGCGCCGCGTGCTGCTCGCGGAACGTGTTGTATAGTACTCACTGCGGCTGTGGTTCTAGCGGCGGCGCCATGCGGCACACCAGCTGCACGACGGAGTGTATGGCGGAGGCGAGCGGCGCGGGCAGGCCGGGGCGCGCCGCGTGCTGCTCGCGGAACGTGTTGTATAGTACTCACTGCGGCTGTGGTTCTAGCGGCGGCGCCATGCGGCACACCAGCTGCACGACGGAGTGTATGGCGGAGGCGAGCGGCGCGGGCAGGCCGGGGCGCGCCGCGTGCTGCTCGCGGAACGTGTTGTATAGTACTCACTGCGGCTGTGGTTCTAGCGGCGGCGCCATGCGGCACACCAGCTGCACGACGGAGTGTATGGCGGAGGCGAGGGGCGCGGGCAGGCCGGGGCGCGCCGCGTGCTGCTCGCGGAACGTGTTGTATAGTACTCACTGCGGCTGTGGTTCTAGCGGCGGCGCCATGCGGCACACCAGCTGCACGACGGAGTGTATGGCGGAGGCGAGCGGCGCGGGCAGGCCGGGGCGCGCCGCGTGCTGCTCGCGGAACGTGTTGTATAGTACTCACTGCGGCTGTGGTTCTAGCGGCGGCGCCATGCGGCACACCAGCTGCACGGCGGAGTGTATGGCGGAAGCGAGCGGCGCGGGCAAACCGGGGCGCGCCGCGGCGCGCTCGGCCGCCGCGCGCAATTCGCGGAACGTGTTGCGCGTGTACGGGTTGCGGCGCGACGCGTAGCGCCACGTCACGAAGTAGTAGTACACGAACGGGGACATCAGCCCGCAGTACCCGCTGTAAAGTACACATCGACTAGTAAGAAGGGAACAACTCAACTTAAACTCATAAATGTTTATTATAAATAGGCAACATAATATAGTAATTTAAGAGGGAAAGAGGACCGACTCCGATTGGAGAAAGAAGTTATTCGGGTTCGCGCGAGAATGTGGAACCGCCTTTACTTCACTCTATGTCAGTTGCTAATATAGACCTTTTCATTTCCGATTTGGGCCCCCGAGACCCTCGTTCGGAATTCAAAAGTTTCGAACAAGTGTGGGAGTTTTCATAGAAACTAAAACATCTAAGAAACGGACAGCTGTCTATGTAGGTATTCAATGGTGTCAATTCTTTAAACTAAAATCAAATTAAGTTTAGAGATTCTTAAAAGCTATTTGATAATTTCAGCTAAATGTAAACATCATTGCGAACTAAGGGACTTCGAGGAGAAGTGGTGTTGTGCACGTGCGAGGGGAAAGTGAAGGAGGTGCGGGGGCTATAGGTGCAGAGGGAAGGGGTTTGGGGGAGGTGTGGGGACTATAGTTGTGGAGGGAAGGGGTTGGGGGGGGGGAGGTGCGGGAAGGTAAGTAGTTGGGGGAGGCGCAGGGGAGGGGGCTATGACAAGCTGAAATCCCGCATCCCCCCCTGCCCCACCCCCAGCAACTTCTCCTCCCCCGCAACACACCATCCCCCCGCGTTTTGCACTTACTCCCCAGACCCTGGCATCCCCTTCCCCTCACCCTCAGCCGTGCAAAATACTACAGCTCCACCTGTCCCTTAGTTCCGTCTCACTTATAATATGGTTACATTTAGAACTTAAATTTAGTCGGAAAGCTAAATATGTAGTCTGGTTTGTAAGAAGAGAACCTGTTTGACGGGAGTAAACTTAAATTTAGCGTAGTTAGTCTAGTTGGGAACAAGAGAATCGACACCATAATTTGCCATATTTATTGTAGTAATTATATTGATATATTTCCGCTGCGCGAATGTTTACTAAGTACGTGTGTGATCGGCCAATCGGTGTTGGGCAAAAACTTTAATTTTATTTCAAAATAAAAATTAGGCAGTTGGCTTAAAATTTTAGTCAACAATTTACAGAAGAATTCTTCAGGATTAAATAATTAAAAAAAATTAAATGATTTGTTGTAACGGGAGTTACAACACTAGGTATCACAGGGTGTAGATTTACTCGTTTTTTTTAATGCCTATATTTTTAAAAGTACATAACTTAGTTTTTATTTATTTTTCTAATGACTATTATGACTTGTCCTATCACCCGCTTCCGGCTTGACGACAACTTCCGGGACACCTGTATATCTAATTACTACAAAATTACAGGTCCCGCCACGGTTTAATAGCGCTCAGCAAAAGTGGAAAGGCGCTTTGCCAAGTGTACAGTCGCGCATAGAATTATTAAGTGTTGTTCTAGCGGAGAGGTGATAGAGTAAACGGACGGGTGAAATTAGACAACCAAATATCCCACATAAAAAAATGCTAGTTTTAAGTAACTACCTAATTTGTTTGTAGTTTAAAAGTATGAAAAAAAGGTTCAACAAGCGGTTGGTTCGGGTTAGCGCAAATGAAATAAATGGAACTTTTATTTTAAAATGATTTGTGTAATGATATAGATTACATAAAGAAATAGATCTTATTTTGTTATTATTTTTGACGACCGGTTGGTCTAGTGGTCTGAGACCCTAGGTGCGAAATCAAACGGTCGCGGGTTCGAATCCTGCAAGGTGCAATCATTTGTGTGATGAGCAGAAATGTTTGTTTCCGAGTCATGGATGTGATATTCGTATTTATGTATGTTTATCCGTTATTAGTGCCCATATTACAGGGTATCCTAGTTTGGGGCTAGGTAATTGGTGGTAATTGGTCCCGAATATATTTATTTTATTTATATTTATTTTTAAATAATTAAAATAATAATAAACATCTTCATTACATTCTAATCATATTTATGGCAGTGGTGTTATTCCAAAGTCAAAGTATTTTATTGTAAATAGGCAAAAATAATAGCGCTTTTACAAGTCAAAATTAACATCTCCTGAACAAAGAGATATACATAAAATATTATAAAAAGATCAAATCAATCCAAATTTAGATAAACTAAGTATTCTTTGAGTTTGAAAAGGAAATTACCCTTTCATGTACCAACAGAGTTAAATCTCACACTGGAAAAGGAAATACCCTTCTGACTCTACCGTTGCTTCGGAAATACGCCTGTTAGAGAAGAGAGCACCAAGAAACTCTACGGGGATGTATTTTTTCCATATCTGTTAATTCTTTATATTTTTTCAAATGTCACAATTATAACAAAACATGTAAAGTACAAATATAAAAGGTAAAAGTGACAATGAGATATCCCACAAACATCAAACAATCATACTGGAAAAAAATAAGGTAAAAACTTCTAACTCGATAATTATGTTGTATAAAACAACTTGATCTCATGGTATGTCTGAGACATCTCACAAAGTACTATGAACATTTCATTCACTTAACGTTAACATCGAAGCTATCACTTATTATTATCATGGAGCTTGGAGACATCAGGCCATGCATTTCTGTCATTAATACGAGTATAATCATTTACATTGTAATACGCTTTCTTTATGAGATTTACTTTAACAAAAGTTTTAAACCTATGCATTGGTAATGGATCAATGCCGTCAGGTAACTTATTAAAAAATCGGACACAGTTCCCCATATATGAACCACTAACTTTCTTTAACCGAAATCCAGACACTTTTAGTTTATTTTTATTTCTAGTATTAAAATTATGAACATCCCTATTTTTAACAAAGGTATAGGTATTGTATTATATTCTCCGAACATACATTATATTTTCATATATATATTGACAAGCCACTGTAAGAATATTGATCTCTTTAAAACGTTCCCTAAGAGAACCTCGGGATTTCATATTGTAAATGGAACGAATTGCTCTCTTCTGTAGCACAAATATTGATTGAATTTCCGCGGCCTTACCCCACAGCAAAATGCCATATGACATAATACTGTGAAAGTAACTAAAATATACTAATCTTGCAGTAGCTATATCGGTAAACTGTCTAATTTTACGTACTGCATAGGCTGCAGAGGTCAATCTACCAGCTAACAACGATATGTGAGGACCCCACTGTAATTTTAAATCTACAGTAATACCCAAAAATGTGGTTGACTGCACAAGGTCTACAAGCTCACTATTTATTAAAATACTTGAATTCGTAGGAACCCCTCTGACATTGGGTAGTGAAAATTTGATACATTTAGTTTTCTTAGGATTTAACATTAAATTGTTAGTTGTAAACCAACTAAGAACTAACGCGATTGCCTTGTTAACGTCTTCAAAATTATTCAAGGTTCTGTCAATCTTAAAAATTAGAGAAGTATCATCTGCAAACAAAACAATATCACATAAGTTCTTTAAGAAAAAGGGAAGATCGTTAATGTAAACCAAGAACAAGAATGGCCCAAGTATTGAACCCTGTGGGACTCCCATTGTAATGAGAGATCCTGATGACCTCGCACCATTTACATCTACTTTTTGTATTCTATTGCTAAGATACGAGGATAAAAGATCGAGAGCTTTTCCATTAACTCCGTAATGATTCAATTTAAAAAATAATGTTTCATGGCAAACGCAGTCAAATGCTTTGGATAAATCACAGAAAACGCCAACACCAGGAAACGCGTCCTGTGACTCCTCCCAAGCATTGAATATATGCTTTAAGAGCCCTGTGCCTGCGTCTGTCGTTGAACGGCCTTTAGTGAAGCCATATTGTTCATTATGAAACAGACCATTGAGATTGAAATGTGTTAATAACTGATTTAATATTACTTTCTCAAAAAATTTACTTAGAGCGGGAAGTATAGAAATGGGTCTGTAGTTAGTCGGATCATTTTTACTGCCAGACTTGAATAAGGGAATAAGTTTACTATTTTTCATTATGTGCTATAAGCTATGATTCTAGTATAGTATACAGAATATAGTATATAGAACCCGTTAGCTTCTAAGACCTAAAGTTATGATAGCATCTACTTCTTGGTTTATAACCAAAAACAGTCAAAGTGTATGTAGTCACAAATTTTAGTGAAATTCTAACCTAGTTGGACTCAGTTTGATGCTTTAATTTAGGGTTTTCGTTTTAAACTTTGTGTTTAAAAGTATTAGATAGTATTAAAACAAATACTTCCCTGGTTTATTGTAGAAAAACAGGTGCAGGGTGCAATCACTTTTGAATTCCGAGCGTTGACAGTTGGTGGGACGCCGCGCGCCGGCCGACAAGTCACAAATTCAATGGTCAACAATTATCTGATCAGGATTATAGCCCTAATCGCGGAAAACACTAATGCACTATTGCTAGTCAATTAATACACAAATTACGCACATAAATACGCGATCTAAATATTATTTTGGATTTAATACAGCACCATGCCATGGCCGGAGCCCAGGCGTTCCTTCCATCAAATCCTTGTCCGATGGAGTCATGTAAGAAAATGGTTGACGATGGACGATGGAAGCACTCGTATAAGACTAGACTTGACTAAAATCACTAACTGAGCTGTCATCACTCACACGTATAATTATCTGTTCTGTTACATGTCGATCATGTGGTCATTTTTTGCATTATCCGACTTCTATACTTTTCACTTTGTTGCATAGCACCTCCCATTCTCGCGCTCCCATTAAGTTAACTTTTTCTTTTACAAATTCATTGGCATGATTTATATTCCATTTTTCATTTTTAATTGCGACGTTCTGTTTGATAGTAGCCTATGCCGTCTCGATGGGGTTGAGGTCTGGGTGGTATGGAGGCAGTCTTAAAATATTGTGATTTTGATCGGCCGTATCTATTGAAAATGTTTTGAATTGTTCCTTATTTGCTTTGATTAGATTGTATAGCTCATTTTTCAGTGAGCCAAGTTTGCATATCTGATTTCTTTGAGTTTGATGTGGGCGCGAGATCAATATGTTTTGTTGTGGTATGAAGCGTTGTCGATAACCACGAAAGAATTTGATGGAATACAAGGCATTAATTGAGTCTGGATCCATGTTTCATAATTTTTATAGTTCATGTTGTCATGGTAGTCGCCAGATTTACAGCCTGCTTTAAAAGTAAGCAAAGCGTTTGGGACAAAGTATGCTTCGGAGCCAGCATGTACCACACATTGGCCTTTTGATATTGGTTGTTTCGGTTCTTGTGTAGAACCATCTGTCCAGGCTTTGGGATTCGAATGAGACGAATCAACGTCTCATTCGATTCGTCATCAACGATTCGTCTGTGAAAATTATAGGTCTCTTGACGTTCTTTCTTAAAAAAAATTATGTACTCGATACGCTGTAGACGTATATTGGACGTCTCAATAAGAATTTATCGGTTGTTTTCAAACTTTTTCCACCAAAATCTAAAATCCTTAACTATTCTCCTGAGGCTTGCTTCTGATCCTTAAAAAATAATATCTTCATGTAATTTCCTTCTTATTTTCTCAACAGTAGAAATCTTTTTATTCGTCTGGTGAAAGTTGTGGATGCACCCTTTTACCACACCTTGGTCAAAATTATCAATTTCAGTTACTGGATTTACTCTGGGCCTTTTCTTACCAGATGTTCTGAACACTGCAATTAATAGGAAGGAATATTTCAACACTAGCAGAATTATCTGCTAGAGTTGAAATATTCCTAACAGTGCACAGCCGTTTTTGTAACATGTGCTGTCCGTTTCTGACATTGTTTTCATTGGTTTTTTTAGTTTCATCTTGGATCCGCTCTAATTTATAGAATTTCAGTCTATATTGATCTATCAGCAGCGCTAGTTGTCCGGTTGTCAATCTGGTATAAGCTTTTAATGGTTGTTTCCAAGTTTTTGTGCAATGTTATTGTCGCTACTGCTGTTGCAATTTTTACCAGTTTTAAATAAGCAACGATTTCATTGGTCTCTTTTTTAATGAAACCATTCACGTCGTAGACAATTTTTCTAGCTTGCTTAATTAACACATTTTTTTCGGCATCTTTCCCACTACGAAACGAATAAGTGATTATCGAACGTATATAAACAACGATATGCGCGACTGTGTCAAGAGGACTTAAGACGCGTGAACTCCCGTAAGAAGGGGGGAAGGCGACTGAGTGACCAATACAGAAGCACGCCGGGCGCCTCACCCGTCGCACCTCACTCCTCTTGCCAAACAGACCTAACAATCGACTTCTGCGCATTCAAGGTCAGCGCTATTAAACCGTAACGGCACCTGTATAAACAGATTTCCGGTTCGTAAATGTTCTGAAAACTCCCACACTTGTTCGAAACAATTGAATTCAGAGCAGCAGTCACAGTCATGCGGTTACGCATTGCGCATGCATAACCGCATGACTGCCGCTCTGAATACGGCTGATAAAAGGGTCTAAAAAAGCAATTGTTATGGACAAGTTTGGCACTTACCATCAGGCGTGCAACTGAGTGACTCGTGACATCACTCAATTGACTAAAAATGTTTTTTTTATTTTTATGAATAAAAAACTAGAATAAAAACATTATGTGAGGAGAGTACTAACAAGAGCGCCATGAAGGCGATAAGCGGGAACAGCATGATCTCCGCGAGCGCGGCGGCGCGCAGGATGTTGCGCGACTGGAACTCCACCAGCGAAATGAGCAGCCGCGCCACCCACAGAGAGTTCTGCCCCAGGGTCTGCAAAGTAACACACACAATGTTATTCGATGGCTGTCGGCACTTTTTAACCTTTAATTAGGGCGCGCGGAGTCTCCGCAACCCCAAGTGATCTTTAATTCTAGTTAATTGTAGTTAAGTGTCCTAGCTTCGTCCCTTTACCCTCACTGAGGGGGGGGGGGGTGTCAGGGGGGTGTGTCACTCGAGCATCGGAAGTGATCGGACATTGCCGTAAGGCAGTGATTGGCAGTGCTGGGGTCGCTGCCACCCCACGCGACTAATAATGTAGTTCAAACTTAGGTAAGCATTTATTTTTACAATATACTTTATTTTTAATTTATTCAATTTTTAAATAATACACTTATGTTAATTTTTATTTTTTTATTATTACCTTTAAGCGTTAAATGTAATAGTTATGAGCAAAAAAATACTACACTATTTTTATAAGTTTTTTTAGTATTTCATAAAAAATAAGTAAACAAAGAGTAAATAAAGTTTTTGAACCTATTCTTTTGAATTTAATTCCTATTAATATTAGTTTTTTGGAGTACCTATCTAAAGGTAACGATTCTAGCACTAAGTAAATACAAACGCACAGAAGGTACGCGACTAGTCGCGACAAACGGTCACTCGGGCCCTCGTAGCCCGCGTCACGGCAACCTCACATTCAAAAGAGTTCAGACGCGAGTGCTGCGAAGCTATAGCCCTTCCGACCGAAAAAAGGAAAACTATACAAGTCAAGTCAAAAATACTTATTGTAAGGTACATTTTACTCTTCGCCTGGGCATACCAACATGAAAAAAAGAAAAGTCGCGGCCACTTATCAAACCTTAATAAATCGATAAAAGACTACAATACTAACAAAAAAATGTGTTACACTAGTATCTGAAACTGTCGCGTTTTTTGAGATGTTGGACCTCATAGTTAGCACAATAACTACTATACTAGTGGCTCTGTGAGCTGTACACCTCGCGCATACAAACATTTTCGCAAACAACCTAGCGGTGCACAGTAGCGCCATCTAACCTTATTGTACAACTAACATTAATAACTAAGTGCTCCATCAATCCCTAGTGGGTAAAGAGATGATTCCACTGGTAGAAACCTAAAAGTGAGAAATTTACTGCATTTTGAGGAGTTATTCTGCTCATCACGCCGAAGATCATCATCAGATCTTTACCAAATTTTTATGAGACCAATTTAAAGTTACTACCTTTAAAATAAAAAAAACAGTAGCCCCTTTTTTGGGCGAAATATGGGGGGTGAGGACCCCTCAAATAAAAAATTAAAAAATTATAAAAATTCGTTTAACCTGTATATGTAAGTTTAGTCTAGATCGGTTGAGAAAGGCCTGTAGAGGAGAACAGAGATCCAACCGGACAGACGGACATACGAAAGCATATTTTCCCAAGCTGAAACGGAGACGCTTCGATCGCGCTTCGCGCTCACTCAGTCAAAAACACTGTTTGAGGTCCCTTACTCAGAAACGCGAAATTTTAGGATACCACTGTTCAAACATTATTCATTTACATTGAATTCCGCTACCGATTTTTTTAGTTGATCAGTGGCCGCGACTTTTCGGTTTTTTCACTTGTAGTTATGCCACAAAGGTTTTAGTACGACTCCATGTTGGCTGAATACAGCGTACTACTTTTTCCATAACAAAGAAAGACTGCGGGGGATCAGTCACTGCGTGGCTAAATACCCACATAAATAATAATAAGAAAGAAAAAAAAGACCACTATAATGTTAGGAATTCTTTTGTTTTTGTACAAAGTGTTGCATCATTCGGTTTGCCTAAAGTGATGCACGTGATGCGAAATTTTTCAATTTTTGTAGTACGGTTGGCAAAAATAAAACTTTTGTGCGGCACGGATACGACATACAATAAAACTTGTTGTGCGGCACGGATACGACATAAAATAAACCTTGTTGTGCGGCACGGATACGACATAAAATAAAAACTTGTTGTGCGGCACGGATACGACATAAAATAAAACTTGTTGTGCGGCACGGATACGACATAAAATAAACCTTGTTGTGCGGCACGGATACGACATAAAATAAAACTTGTAGTGCGGCACGGATACGACATAAAATTCATCCAAAAACTGTACTTTTAATGAAAATAATAATTAATTTCTGCATTAAGCATATTTCTGTTGTTTTTTTTACGACAAAACAATTCATTTCACAATTGGGATTATTCTTCCAAAAGCTCAGTCTTCTTTTACTTACTTTAATCTATAGTATAACCACAGTAATAACATTACCGTGGTATAACTTTTAAATACAAATTCATAGTCGGCTTCTTATTATTGTAAATATTTGTAAACTTATAGGTAACAAGAACAAGCATAGCAGCCAGAAATTAATTGACTAAGTTTATTTTGTAGGTAACGATGGTAAATGATGTTTATCATAATAGCTTTGACAGTTCTAGGCTACGGTGCAAAGGTTAACTATTTAACTAATGACAATGTTGTACCTACAGTAGTCAAGGTTGTGGGAAGGGGGGAGGGGAACTTATTTTGTTACCACCTTCCTTCAATCTCCAACCCCAGCTTCCTCTTTATTCTTATAATAAAATTATTTTTTACTTTGCAGTTCGGGTTTTTAAGTTTTTTTTAAATGTTACTTTTATCAGAATGCCTTGATTTGTTTTTTTCGGTTTTCGAGATAATTGTTTTATATTTACTTTTTATAAATGTAAAGAAAAGAAAGAAAAAAAAGGAAGAAAGAAAATACATTTATTTCTGACAACACACAACATTAAACATTATCAAGAAGAAAAAAAATTTGGAATTTAGACAAACAAACAAAAATTAATGCTGTGTATGAGACGGGGAGTCGGTAATAAATTATTATATTGTCATCGGTCCTTGATAAGTGTGCAAAGTTTCAATTCAATTTGAAGTTTTGAAGTGGGCGAAAACCTCGTTTAATAATTTCTGTTACAAACAAACATACATACAAGTGAAACTAATGAAAGCGTGATAAAGAATATTCTTATTCTCTGCACTCTCCGGCAACTTTTCTTACGCACGAGTACTTTTTCATTTAAGGAAAAACAAAGCTTTGTGAAGGATAGCACAGAGAAACCTTCTTTACCAGGTAGTAAAATTGGAGGGGGCGCGGCACCTCCCCATTGATTTTAGGGGAACATTTGGCCCCCTCTGCCCCCCTTTTCCACGGTCCCTGAGCTAATTGCTTATTTATTTGTTTTAATTTGTATTTATACACTTTACTCATTATTTTTCTGATATTATCAGTCTATTCTATATATTGTCCAGAAGACATTGCTCTGAACGACAATACAGCTCATTTGCAAAATCGCGAATGTCTTCTACGCGCTACTGGTAATCTACGAGTTGAGCTAACTATACAATACAAACCTCTATGGCAACTTACCGTGTGGGTACAGACTGCAAAACCAAAAAATAAACTCCCCAAAAGTGACATTCAAAAATGATATTCAAAATTAGTTAATTTACGTTTGTATGATATTTTTTTAGCAGTTAACGCTTGCTTAGCGTAAATATATATAATAATTTTCTAATGGAAAAATTTGGGTCACGGACGAGATTCGAACTCGCACACTGTGCCTCAGCGCAGCACATGCCTTTACCAATTCGGCCACCGAGACCTATGCGTCGTCATCCAAATCTTTCCACTAGCTTCTTTTTCTTTAAAATAAATTTACGTTTGGGTCACAGAAATTCATATTATGTGTACCAAATTTCAACATAATTGGTGCAGTGGATTCAGAGCACACACTTCCTATAAAAAGGTTATTTTTTTTCATTCGGACGTACATAACCCTAAAATGAGACAGCTCACGCACGAGTTACAAACTTGACTGCACTATACAGTCATATTAGGGTTTAACCTCGGAATGTGAGATAATAAGCTGGAAACTTGTATAAACCTTTATTTTGGAATTCTAAAAGCTTTCTCAAAAGTCTCATAAAATCTCGTGTCTGCCGTCTTCATTTATTCAAAGGTCCCAAAAATCGTTTGTTCTTAAATATTTCGTTTTCTATGGCTCCAATGATGTTGAATTTTTATACAATACTGTAGAACATAAAATTTGCAACAACTTTTGTTTTAATCATTATTTCATGCGCTTAACCGTTTTTGAAATAGAGCGCGGAGAACACGCAGCACTCAGCCATTAACACTATTAGATGCATTACAGTACATAATGGTGGGTGAGCGTTGCGTGTTCTCCGAGGTGGACTCTTGTTTTTAGCCTATTTGACTGGAGTACTGGTGCAGTTACTTTACTTGTGAGATAAGTAGTACTCTCTATCTTATCTTGCAAACATTAATGATTAAAATAATTGAATGTTTTATTTTTAACTTATAAATATAATTGATAAACTCAATTTTATTTAACAAACAGTTTTTAGTAATATCTTCTTTTTTTGATGTGTAATATCTTTCCGCCCGCTTTCCTGCAATCTACGGGAGTGATTTCGTGAAAAGAGTGAACAATGTGTTAAACAGTGTAAAACATTGATAAGATTTCAGATGTTACAAATAATATGCGACTACTGTAAGGCTCGCTTGTATATATTTTTTCTTCTATATCTCGTTATGCAAGTGTGGACAGAGGTCAACAATAATTACTTGAATTTAGAGAGCAAATTAAGGTCCATGTGATAAGGTTTCAAGCATGTACTCATAATAAAAATTCTACACGTAATAACGCTTTGCTAAAATCATCACGAAACGGTGCGTCAAAGTTTAACATTTGAAATGTATATTAAATATTATGAAAATAATGTTTGAGGTACTTCGTGGGACATCATGCCTCTCGCTCTTTTGGACGAAAAAGTTCACGACGCAAGATGACCGCGACGTCACTCGACATCGCCCAACGTCACCCAGCTTGTCGTGCGACACCTGCCGCTTAGTGAATACGGCACTTAAGCTACTAATTAAAGCTACTATGACAAAAGAAACATTGCCGAGATGATTGATGTTTGTATTGTTTCTGTCTCCCTGTGTTTTAAGCAAAATAAATCTAGGCCTCTTTCAAGAGGTAAACCTTTTAAAAATATCGCGTCAACACATTAGACTTGAGAATGACGTATTTTCGAGTGCTGTCTCTCTCATAATCCATAAATCTGAGGGAGACAGCATGCTAAAAAGGTCATGTCGCTAAATGCTTATGTTATAAAGTATGAGTGAATAAGTTGAGGTACTTACGTCAAGGATGGTCAGCGAGTAGGAGGCGGCGTGGAGGAGCGCGAACAGGAATATCGGCGTCAAGATCACTGAGTGGCAGTCAAGGAAACGTTGGGTCAACTTGTTAGGTTAGTTTGTTGAATGCATAGACTTAGTTACAGGCGGGTAGATACGGGACGCTTTAATATCATGTGAACAAAAACTGGACTAGATACAACTACAGGCAAACACACACACACAGCTACAGTCAATCAGTTTATAAATGCAAAGGAGTGGAATGCCCTGCCCTCGTCAGAGTTCCCGGTACAATATAACCCAGGTGTGTTTAAGTCAAGAGCGAATAGGTATGTACTAGGCAAGCGTGCTACCACCTTCGACCGCATCATCGCTTTCCATCAGATGAGATCGTGGTCAAACGATTGCCAACACAAAAAAATATATATATATATATATATATGTCCCGCTGTCGTGTTCCATGTGCAACAAAGATAGAGACATACGCAGACTGCAGCACGAATGAGAGTCACTGCTAACAAGTGCTACACAAACTCCACTCCAATTGTGACTTAGGTTAAAGAAGGCCAATTGTGTGCGGTACACCTAATTTATGCTCCACGCCCGATGAACTTGTACTTAATCTTAACACTTTTTAATTAGATCTATGTTTGTACATAGTTGAGAGGTAGTTCCGACTTCTAGCGTCAGAGTTTGTCAGGCCGCCCTAGGGTTTCTGATGTGGCTTAACGGCTGTTATCAATTGTGAACTGTCGGGACCGACGACTTAAGTCTATTTACATTCTTGACAGAGATGTTCAAGGCGTCCACTGGATATGTACTAGGCTGGATATGTACTGGCTATGGCACTGGATATGTACTGGCAAAGCAAATTCCAAAAATTATTTCAAAAATAGAAATCTTCTTGTCCTGGTCCAGGTGGAGTGGGAGAGGGGATGCAGCTTGGGAGCAGATTTAGATAAATCCATTCATTTTGAACTTAAAATCTCAAACTCTTAAAATTTTACAAAGCAAATTCCGGGTCGATGTTCATTATATTTTATAAGATATTTCGTTTACGACCGAACAATGCTTTGCCGAAGAGAGCAAAATTTGAACAAATATTTTGATCGTGAAAATGTTCTGTTTTCCTCAGGTGAACATTTTATTAAAAGACTTTAGAAACACATATACAAATATTAGCGATGTGATTTGATTAGAAGCATTAGATATTTCATTCCAAATATAGGGCTTTTGCTGCTTACAGCACCTTAACGTGCCTTCCAGAGCAAGTAGCGATTGTATATCCGCACGTTAAGTCATTGTTGCGGACCGAGGATCGAATCCAGTGTCGATGGATTGCAAGGTACACATATTACCGTTCGAATACCATCTCTCTTATCTTATCTAGTTTAACATCTAGTAAATGCTAAGTTCGTCTCATATCTATATTTATAATAAAGTATTAGGTAACTAAAACTCTGTACAATGAAGATAATTAAAAAAAATGGGCTATGGAACTTAAAATAAGCTACTTATCAAGGATACAACATTTTTTAAATAGTGTCTGTCTGTTTGTTCGCGCATCACGTAAAAATTACTGGACTAATTGCGGTGCGGTTATTTTTTGAATAGCTTTGGGTTTGACTTTTGGTGTACTTGGTATCTCAATCCGATGAGTACAAGTCGAGCAAACGATAAAAAACCATTTGACGTCTGAACGAAGTTTAATGAAATTGGTTTTGGAATAACACATAGTTATGCAAGCCAATGTACTACACATTTTATCTTGAATTTTTGTTAAATCCTTATCATATTTCACACGAGATAAACAAGTCTTCCTCATGATTTTTCGTACGACTCCACGTTAGACCGGCTACACAACACAATAGTCGATTGGATTGGTTTTGACAACTCGCTTATCTGATTAGCATGTAGATAGTGGTTACGTAGGCGGCGACCTTCAAACTCGTATACGATTTATGTATTAATTAGCGAAAATTTACCAATTAAATTACACTTGCTGACGAGATCTGCAAGTCAACTTGGACGGGTCAGGATTTGTACGTAATGTATGTTTTTTCGAAACGTTTTGATCTGATCCAAACGGATGGAATCTTGCAGTTTAAATTTCGAGCACTTCCCGTTTAGCTATCCGGCTGAAACTTTCAGGGCAGCTCACAAACCGAAGACAATGAATAACGCAAAAAAAAGAAAAAACCTATTTAAAAAAACTGATTAGTTTTTTAGTGTACGTTTGCTGTTTGTCAGTATTAGATATACTTTGCCCGTGTCTTCGCCCGCGTGGTCTACAATTTATTACGATAAAAAAGTAAAATGACAGTATCCTATGTCCTTCCCCAGGGTTCAAACTATCTCCATAGCAAATTTCATCAAGATCGGTACAGCCGTTTAGACGTGAAAACTGAAAATGTAGCAGACTTAGTTACTTTCGCTTTTATAATATATATTTTTATGTATTTTAAGTTCGTCTAAGAGTTTTATTCGGGTATAAAAATCCCGACAAACTATGTACTATGTTCTAATTTTAAACACTAATTAAACATCATAATAATTAGATCAGAAACTATATTTACGACTTTAGTAGCAACGACGTGAATTATATCTATTTTCGTGTTATCCGCTGTAGGTATGCTTCGATGATTTCATCTCTAGAGCATTCAACATTTCGCAAGTCACAATCAACGCCTCAAACAAATATGTACTTACATAATTGGTTAATTATTACACGAAAAAGGAGTTATGATTTTAGCAGCGTACGTTTCTATAAATATTATATGTACTAGCTGTGCCCCCGGCTTTGCTCGCGTGGTGGATTCTCTGGGTTAAAAGTAACCTATGTATCATTCCGAGAAAAGACCAAAAGTACCTACTAACTAAATATACTACATTTATTCAAAATTCGTTCAGGTGTCAATTAGTTTTTTATCGATTGCTCAGCTTCTACTTATCGGATTGAGATACAAAGTGCATCTGATTTCAAGTCAATACCTAAGCTATCCAACAGTGAAAATCGCATTTTAATCAGTCCAGTAGTTTTACATGATACGCGAACGTACAGAGAAACTATTAAAAAAAAGAGATAAACTTGTTTTTATTTGTTATCTATAGATGTCTTTGTTATAAGTATAGATATTGTTTGTTTGTCGTATAAGGTAGTGCTGGCCTCTGATGTCAGAGTTTGTCAGCCCGTCCAAGGGCCTCTGACATGGCTTAACGACTGCTATTTTTCAATAACAGCCGGGACCTACAGCTTAAATTAAAGTGCCCTCCGAAGCACGGAGCGATGGAAAACCGTACATAACTTAGAAAAGTATAAGATGCGGACCCAAGGACCGAACCCGGTATCGTTGGATTCTAAGTTGCACTATTGAACCGTTAGGCTGCCATCGCTCTTAAATAAATATGCATATGTATATTTAATATATACGTCTGTTCTCTTCACAGCGCCTAAATTATCTAAAAAACTACTGAAAAACCCGATTTCACTTGTATTGTAAGGTATCATTGAATTAGTCTTTGTTCGCGTGATACAAGCTAGTTTAAAATATGTATAATTAAATTAAATTTAATAAATACCTAATTAATAAGTGTCACTTTTTATACATATACTTTTTGTTATAAAAATTGCATATATTGCATTTTCACTTGTTACGTTTTTAAGTGTTTTATTTTTTCCTTTTTTTTTATTGCATCTACACTTTATAAGAGCAATTAAATTGAAAAAAAAAAAATTGCTTTGTTATCGGTTTGTGAGCTACCATAGCTAATCGGGAAGTTCTCGAAATTTGAATTGCAAGATGCCAGGATAGACAAAACACATACATAAAAGTGAAGTTAAATTTAAAAAAAAACTTATTTTCATGGTAATCAACAAAAAAAGTAAAAATCATCAGATTCAATCACGATGATTTTTATTCAACAAGACATAAGTCCAAAAATTAAAACTCTACAATTTTCGGTTAAAAAAATAGCCTATGTTACTCTTGCGATGAAGACGAAGCGATTGATACCTCACTTGTCAAAAACGGACAGTCTTTAGTTTGACCACATAACCCTTCCTTTGTTTCGCCATAAAAAATATAGCCTGTGACATTCTATACCTGAAAACGAATTGAAAATCGGACCAATAGGAGCGACGCTACAGTGGAACATCCACATAACCACATCCATAGACATACATACATTGACTGTTACACTCATTACTCAACTATTTGTCTCTGCGGTCATAAAACCTCAAAGTAAAATAAAAAGATTGGTGTAACATATCTTGTACCTGTGTGACCTTGCGGTACAACTTGGTTTTTAAGTTATTTTTCCTCGTGAGAATCAACAATGTCAATGGCATTGCTCATTAGCATCCAAACAAACTTAACAAAGTTGGGTACTTACCTACTGGCCGGTTGCCATGGAAACGAAGTAATAACAAGTCTGTCGAAAAACATTAAGAGCGTTGGTGCTACTATTGCATTCGTTTTTAATATCCTAGAAGAACATGGGATGCTATTTTTTTCGCCATAAACTGTAGTCCGCGCAGACGAAGTCTCAGGCGGAAGCTAGTGCATGAGATACTTAATTTTTAGAAAGTTGGTCACGTTGAATGCCCCATACAAACGTAATTATGAAAATCTAATTTAGTACATGGGTCTGCAACACATATCATTAAATATACATTACATTATAATAGATATAAAGGATGTTTTTTTTTAAAGGTACGGTTTTTTTAGAACTTTAAGTTGGCAACACTTTTTTAACTGGCGGCCATTTTGTCAGCTGTCAAGTGATTCATGTTTAGTTTGGTTTGGTATTTCAACATGAATAGACTGACGCCTGAACAACGCTTCCAAATTGTGCAAATTTATTTTGAAAGTCTTGGCTCTGTTCGAAATACGTATCGCGCACTACGTCCATTTTCATACGCGAATTTTAGTGATGAAGCTCACTTTTGGTTAAATGGATATGTCAATAAACAAAACTGCCGTATTTGGAGTGATGCTAATCCTCAAGCTTATGTTGAGACACCGTTACATCCTGAAAAACTGACTGTTTGGTGTGCTTTATGGGCTGGTGGAATAATTGGTCCGTACTTCTTTAAAAACGATGCTGGCCTGAACGTCACAGTCAATGGTGATCGCTATAGAGCCATGATTACTGACTTTTTCGTTCATCAATTGAACAATCATGATGTGCAGGAGCTGTGGTTTCAACAAGACGGGGCAACATGTAATACAGCTCGTGCCACAATTGATTTATTGAAGGTACGTTTGGTAACCGCATAGTTACACGTTTCGGACCCGTGAACTGGCCTCCAAGATCCTGCGATTTAACGCCGCTTGACTATTATCTATGGGGATATGTGAAGTCGCTAGTCTACGCCGATAAGCCCGAAACGATTGACCACTTGGAGGAGAACATCCGCCGCGTTATTGCCGATATGCGGCCACAAATGTTGGAAAAGGTCATCAAATATTGGACCTCCAGATTGGACTACGTCCGAGCCAGCCGTGGCGGTCATATACCAGAAGTCATATTTAAATTATAATGCCAGAAGATTATCTTTCGAATGCAGTACATTTCATGTCAATTTAAAAAATCATCTTTGTTTTATTCCATTTCAAAAAACACCCGTTACTTACTAAATTAGAGCAATTTTTACTTTTATGTACTAAACCTAAAGCAGCTGTAACTATTATTGGTATATTAAAAAAAAAAACAGTTTATGATATAGGATAGTGCAAAATCCATACCAATATCATCAGGTCAGTAGGCAAAACTTGTTGCACACAGAAGGCGCACGCCAAAGTTTTGGCCACTTGCTCAAGGGCACCCAGGGGGTACAAACCTCGGCTTGGACAGTTGCCATTGATTACTTGGGGAGTATCGAACTAAGTCCCGGACGTCCCGGACTTGTATTTCAATATATAAAAGTGAAACGTTCATTACAGTGTTTGTTTATTTGGGGAGCTTTCACGCGATAACGGCTGGACGGATTTTGATGAAACTTGGAATGGAGATAGCTTATACCCTAAAATAAAACATAGGATACATTTTATCCCGGAAAATTGAAAATGTTAATTACTCGCTGTAAGGAACGGTTGCCATGGAAACAAAATAAGTCTGTCAAAAAACTTCAAGGGCATTGGTGCTATATCTACATTTGCATTGGTTTTTAATATCCTAGAAGAACATAAGATGCTTTTTTTCGTGATAAACTGTAGTCCGCGCGGACGAAGTCACGGGCGGGAAAGCTAGTATAAATATATAGGTGTGTCATCGTCTAGTTTCTAGTGAACAAATTATTTACAACATTTGTATGTAAAGGTGTCATCCACAACAGCCTCAAGAAGCCGCTGGCATGATTTTGTCGATTTTAAAAGGATACACAAGTTAGGCGAGACGTTCATGAATATCAGCGAGTAGAACAGGTAATGCGCGCTGTCTTCCAGGAAGAACCTGGCCAGGAACTCCCTGGACAGCGCGATCTCGCGCGCCGGGATCCGCTGGTGCAGCCGCAGCGCTGACGTGGCGGCGTTTGCGAGCAGCGCCTTGTAGAACGCCGAAGTGGGGCTGCGGACAGAATGTTGTTAGAGTTTTTGTTGTCCTGGGCACAACGGAGCGAATCTGTTAAGCATAACTCAAACATTTTTCCGAAGCACGGTGCGATTCTACATAACTTCACTGCTGACTTTAAAAAGTACTTCTCCCTCGGACTGCTAATAATTACTCCCTGCGCTAAAATTACGTCTAAGAACACATTGTGTGTATTGGCCGCATTGGCAGTTGTATGAAAAATAATTGCTGTATAATATACTAGTATTTGCCCGCGCCTTCGTCTGCGCGGACTACAGTAGCGATAAAAAGTATCGTATGACCTTCCCTAGGGTTCAAACAATCTCAATTTTCAGCCGTTAAGTCGTAACAAGGCAACCTACAGACAGAGAGACAGTGGTACTTTCGCTTTTCTGTGGAGGGTTATCTTTTTGGGTTGTATGTATGTATGTATGTATGTATGTATGTATGTATGTATGTATGTATGTTCCTTTAGCGCGTCCTACAGCCTTAACGGCTTAATAATTGGATTCGTCTTAACCACGAGAGTGACAATATTAAATAAGATACATATAAGAAGTAAAACTAACGCGAAAACTAAAATGGCGGCTTACAGCTGCCATATATTACCGACGGAACAAAACAAACACCCAAACCTATCGAGTGAGGTATCAAAATGAAGGTCTATAAAAAACCATTGCAAAAATATATAATTATTTTACCTAAACAACAGCAATTGTCTTTTGAGCTTCTTACAATTGTCTTTTGAGCTTCTAACAATTGTCTTTTGAGCTTCTTACAATTGTCGTTTGAGCTTCTTACAATTGTCTTTTGAGCTTCTTACAATTGTCTTTTGAGCTTCTTACAATTGTCTTTTGAGCTTCTTACAATTGTCTTTTGAGCTTCTTACAATTGTCTTTTGAGCTTCTTACAATTGTATTTTGAGCATCATGATACCAGGTTCTAGCTGATCCCGTTAAAGAAATAAAATACATGATGCCTCCGACTACATCAAAATTGCTTGCCTCTTTTTAATTATTAAAAAGTCCCGACTGCGCAGTCGGGACTTTTTTAATAATTATTTTTTATTATTGAAGTATATGGATCTCATCGAGAATTAAATTAGCATGTGTTAAAGGCAGAGCAGTTACTTGTATGACAAAGGTGAAGTACCTAGCAAGGTCGGGCTCTAGCATGGATTGAGTGCAGATGATTTCAAAACAGACTGTTCAAACAACTGGCAGTGCTCAAACACTCTGCTCATGGAAACTGGCGTGGGCTTAAACATTAACTTACATTAAACAATCATTATTTAAAACTTCTGAACTAGCTGATGCCCGCGGCTTCGCACGCGTGGTCATTTCTATAGATTAAAAGTACTCTTTGTGCTATTCCAGGTCCTAAAATACTAATGTACCAACATTTGATCAAAATTCCTTCAGCCATCAAAAATATGTTTATCGATTGTTTGGCTTCTACTCGTATTCATTGGATTGAGAAATAAAGTACCCCACTTTTTAAGTCAAAACATAAGCTATCCATCAGTGAAATCGTCCAGTAGTTTTTACGTGATGCGCGAACAAACAGACAGACACGATTTTTTTAAATGTTATATTCTTGTTCAGTAGCATAATTTAAGTACCCTAGACCATTTTTTTTTAATTATCTTTTTTGTACAGACTTTTTCGTTCTTATTGCTTTATTATCAGTATAGATTAAAAAACCGCTACTAAGGTGGTTGTACTTTTTCGATTTCGTCGTGAAAACTCGCAGATGGACTAAATTTAAACATAACACACTTATAATAAAACCTTACTTTTGAATTAGCCTAAGCTAAGGTAAAAACCGGAAAAAAACGGTTAAGTATTTTCTGAGATATTTGTGCACAGACTGATTCAATTGGTGACTTTCTTTTCTTTCTTTATTTTTTTTTCATGCCCTCTGAAGCATAGAGCAATGGAAAATCTGCACATAACTTATTTAGTCATTTGGCGGGGCCGAGGATTGAACCCAATTTCGGCTATGGGCTAATAGCCAGAAGTTAGAAAATTTACGCACTTAGAAAAAAAACCCGGCTGAGAACTGTTGCTAACCCACTTTAAATCGTTATAGATCCTAAATGATCATTCGAAATGAAAAATGATAACAGAAACTTAAAGATGATTTTCAAATACCAATTCAATGATACCACATTTAAAATTGTTCAATGAGTTTAATTATTTCTTTTTCATAATATGGCGTCTGGTTGTCGCCATATTGAATTTTGATTAGTGTCATGTCTATAATAGCACTCGCAAGATTAAGACAAATCTATTGAGGTAAGAATCATCAAAATCGGTCCATGCATTTGGTCTATATATTGCTAGAAAATAACAAACATAGGCTGATAAACACAATACCTCCGCTCAGTCGGGTAATATCTAGAAATGTCAGAATAATTTTACATGTAGCCGTAGCAGTATTAAACATTGGAAAGGAAGTGGCCCACCACAAGCCATCTGTTGAAGTGCATATCAGTGGAAAAACACATTTCCTGGACACACGGGCTGACTTTTACATGCATAACACCGAGAAGCCATAGTAGCTTCAGGAAGTTAGAAATGAGTGCAATAATTTTGGTTGAAAAATTAATATCAATAATGACAATAGCATTTTTTCTCCATCCTAGCTTATAGATATATTTATCTTCTATATTATAACAAAACTGTTAGTAACTAAAAGACTGTACAATTATGTGAAAAATAAGTGATTGAATAAGTTTTTTTTAATAATGTTTTGTTTTTATAATGGCGTCAGCCGAACAACCTTATCATTCTAGCTGAGAACGTTGCAGATCTCCAATGTATGCTCGCATAATTGCATGAAGCATCCCTGGGAGTCGGTCTCCGGATGAACATGTCCAAAACCAAGATCATGACAAACCTACCACCACAGACACCTGCCGTTGTTGTAGGTGACTGTCCCTTAGAGGTGGTGGATGAGTATGTCTATCATGGATACTGTTTATCCTATGGACAAGGCTCTCAGGTTAAAGAGAGCTAGACGAATCTAGCTAGGATGGGCTGCTTTCGGCAAACTAGATGATGTCTAAAATTCGAAAATTCCACCTACCAATCAATAATAATCAATGGGGTGTTTAAGACCCAGGCATTCAATCAATGCATCTTACCTATCCTCGCTTACGATGCAGAGACATGGCCGCTCACAAAAGAGTACATGCACAAGATAAAAGTAGCTCAAAGGGTGATGGAGCATGCTATGCTCGGCATTTAGCTTGTGGACCGGATCCCAAATGTCGAGATCAGACATAGGACAAAAGTCATGGACATAGGGAAATGGATCACAAAGCTGAAGTGGGGATGGGCAGGGCATTTGGCGAGACGAGAAGATGGCAGATGGACAACGGCAGTGGCGGAATGGTGGCCAAGAGAAGGACGTAGATTAAGAGACAGACCACCTGCTCGATGGTCAGACGACGTCGTGAAGGTGGCAGGAAGGCAGTGGATTCGCTTTGCGCAGGAAGAATGAATTGAGAGAATGGCGTGCACATGAGGAGGCCTATACCCAACAGCGGGTTGATGTGGGCTGATATAGATAGATAGTGTCTGTCTGTTTGTATGTTAGCACGTCACGTAAAACTACTGGACCAATTGCGATGTGGTTTTCACTGAAGGATAGCTTAGGGTTTGACTTAAAAACTGATGTACTTGGTATCTCAATCCGATGAGCAGAAGCTGATTAATCAATAAAAAACTATTTGAAGTTGAAACTTTATTTTTTTCTTTAATCTTTCTTGAAATTTGGTGTATTGATACATTTGGTTCTTCAATAACACATAGGATCTTTACATTCCAGAAAAATGACCATGCAGACAAAGCCGTGTGCTTAGCTAGTTTTAAATAAGCATGATAAGGCCTGCATTGATGTCCTGCTTGGGGTGTATTGCCCACTTCCCACTGGCAGCCAACCAACTCCTACCAACTCAATCCCAAGCCATACCAACTCCTTTATGTTGTGGAGTGTGGCCATCCCCGTCACAATGGGGATGGTCGTGAGATGGTTATAAGGAGATAGACTCTCAAATGATAACAATAACAAAATTCTCTTATGAATTTTGACAGTATGGCGGATTATAGAAAACCATCAATTTAATATTTTTGTAGAACTTTTTTTATTATTTTGTGTGACGATACGGGCCGGTCGCTCACCTGATGGTAAGTGTCTCGCCTGCCCATAACAGTTGCAGTGCCACCCAGAACTTTGGTTGCACAATCTTGGGTGTCACTGCACTGCGCTCATCACTTTGAGACATTGGTTGTTAAGTCTCATTGCCCAGTAATTTCGCTGGAAAAATTGCCCTTCAAACCGAAACACAGAAATGTTTATACACTATTGATTGGCAGCTGAATATCTAAGGTGTGGTATTTCCTCAGGCGGACTCTTGTGTAAGAGGCCTACCACTACAAAAAATTATTACCGATTATAGTCTGGATTGAAATCCCATCCATTCCTCTGTGCATAGCATATTTAATCTTCATTGTTGGTGTATAACAAAGGTGTTTTAACGGTTGGATTACCTCTCACTATGGAATTTGTTCCGAATTGATGCGGGTATAAAATGCTTCATCTTGGTCGGCTATATCTCGTGAACCCTAGATAGCCGTAATAATTTCGTTAATAAATTCGTATTATGCGCTAGCAACCTAGATTTTTTTATTTTGTTCTTTAAGTGATATAGGGCGAATATTTCGTAAACGAAACTGCTAATGGAACCTAATTATTATCTTAAAAGACATATCCAATGAGACCCCGCATCACAGGGAACAAAAGAATATGTTTTCTTCTGTTTTCAAGTAAGGGAACGGCTACATACACCTATGTAGCAGTTATAAATATCTATATATGTGCTAAATTTCAACATTGTTGTGTCTGAATAAAATGGCTATGACATACAGATGGAGGATGGACATGATGAAACTATAAGGGTTCCTTTTTTGACTACAGAACAGACTTACTTATTAAACAGAGGCAGGACATATCCAAAGGTGAACAGAACTGTGAGAACTCGGATGGCCCACAGAGCAACATCGACTTTGTTGGCCACTACATGGGCCTTCAGTGCTGGTATGCCCTTGGGAGGACCCATGTCACCGGCTTGAGGTTCTGCTTGCTGATCTGCCATTTTACTGTCAAATACAATTTATTTTTATTTACATTTTTGTGTGTCAAAATCTCAACTCATGTATATACAACAAAAAAGGGTTTATTCACACATATCCAATTGAAATAAATATCTAGAATTGAATAATAAATTCTGGTTTTTTTTTAATTATGTTTAACCTTACTCTACTGACCAGTCTATATTTGGAATTGAATTAAAAAAACAGATATGAGTTTGATATTGACTTTGACTTTTCATAACCACGGTCAATGCACCTTGATTGTAAGGTCAAGGTAAGTCAAAACAATATTTTGATATGAATCTGGTTCAGATATACACAAACAAATAACAGAACAAATATGAATGCAGTAAGCAAACATTTAAAAAATTCTTTAGATACACTTTAGATATATGCAGCATATATAAAAGACTATTTTTATGTTTCATTACACTATATATAGAATTCCTACAATGACCAATTTACATAATTATCATGTTAATTGCTACCTGCTGAAAAGATTCTAGAATAAGATAACTAAAAATTTATTTAAATTTTATTTCCTGACAGAAAACTAAAATCTACATAATCTATCTAATTTTCAAGGTATCTAAATCACAATTTAAAAAGGCTTACAAGTAAAGTACATTCTAGAATAAGATAACTAAAAATTTATTTAAATTTTATTTCCTGACAGAAAACTAAAATCTACATAATCTATCTAATTTTCAAGGTATCTAAATCACAATTTAAAAAGGCTTACAAGTAAAGTACTGTATTAGCAGATATGTACTTGATAAAAGACTGTAGCCATGCACTTACTCGAATTTATTATTACCAACTAGTTACTTTCATTTACGATATGGAAGTAAAAGTAAATGTTTCACAGCGCTGAGAGAAAGTACTATTATGACTTTTTTAGGAAAAGTAGTTTAGTGGGCCATGGACAGAGCCAGAAGGTACTCCATACTTTACTCAAATATTTATATGACATTGTAACCTTATTCAACACGAAATTACAAATGAATATTAATCGTAATGTGAGGATCAAGGACGTAATAGCTAGTAAAACTAGTTTCTAGCATCATTTTATTAGTTCACACAATTGAGTGAGACATAAAATATTTAAGGTTTTAATGACACAAATTAAATTAGGCAGTTGTTGCTAGGTTGCTACGATACTTACATCTTAAATTATTTAATAAACGTACACAATAACACTATTTTACTATAATAATTACACAATTTATATTTTATAACGCAGCGAACGGAACATGCATGATTTGCCGAATGAAATGAAATGAAAGGAATGAAATGACATGACATTGACTTGACATGACATTTCTCATTTTATTTGACAGATAATAACTAAAAATTGCCAGCTATCAAGCACAAGGGGGTTTTTTGCAAAAATTCAAAATGTTGTGTTGTAAAGTTTGATTTTATTCTCAATCTTGTGTTTCTTCGAGTATTGATGTGTAATATTGGTGGAATATTAACCATTAGATGTTCGTTAACGTGCACGAGTGTAGGCAAAAGAATCAAACGCAGATATAAATGGCATTTTGTGATTTTTCCAAATCTCCTACGGAAGTTTTAGTAAATGTCCACCATTTTACTGATTCGTGACTTTGACTTGACAATTAATGACTGTGACGTGACATTAATATAAACTATTAAACTTGACATTGGCGAAATTGCTAGTAGGCTAGTGCCTCCGCAGAATCCATTAAATAAAAAATAAAATCAAGCACAGAAGGATTGGAAAAACCAGTAAATTTCCATGGGATTACTCTTCGAGCATATATCCAATGGAGATGTGAATGCAAGGCGTACCCCTCTGCTGGGCATATGGCACGACTTGACCATTCACGTTATATAAAACTATTTCACTCACGACCGCGGCCAAATAATAACCTTTCACGTCAAATAATAACCTTCACGTCAAATAATAACCTTTCTAATGGCTAACGAAACGTATTTAAAACCCCGTAGCATCACGCTAGCATGGTTTAATGCTAGCGGCCTCTCAGACCAACGCGATCAAGTCCACGAATTCTGTAAGACCTACCAGACAGACCTTATGCTAGTGCAAGAGACCTTTCTTAAACCGAGTAAGCGCAATCCCGGGATTGCGAACTACCGGGTCATTCGAAACGACAGAGTCACCGCCAATCTCGGAGGTACTCTTATTTACTATAAGAGGTCTCTTCACTGCGTCCCGTTAATAACCCCTCCGCTGATCAACTTAGAAGCCTCAGTTTGCCGACTAGCAATGACCGATCATCAATCGGTCGTTATAGGTTCGTGTTACCTCTCCCCCTCTAAAGAATTACTCAGGAGCGACCTCGAGGCGCTCCTCTCCCTAGGTAGCTCGGTCATCCTGGCGGGTGACTTCAATTCCAAGCACGTCATGTGGGGGTGTGTAACCACCAACCCCAAGGGTACGACACTCTACGACCTAGTCGACCCGCTTGGAATCGAAGTCATCCCACCGCTGGAACCGACTCATTATCCGTTTAATGTCAACTGCAGACCCGACATACTAGACATACCACTACTAAAGAACGTTTCCCTCAAGTTCCGCTCGATTCAAGTTTATCAGGAATTAGATTCAGACCACCGTCCCGTAGTCATGCGCCTCGGCCCAGAGCCAGTCAATCGACTCTCCCCTACTCCGACTAAGACGATAGTGGACTGGAAGCGTTTGGGGGAAGCCCTCAAACCTATCAGTTCACCCGACCTCGACCTCATCCCCGACGACATTGTCACGACCGACGACGTAACCCGCTCGATCGATGCCCTCACCAGCCACCTCACCACCGTCGTAGGTGAGTGCTCCAGGCAGGTCCCAGCGGTGGATGACCGCCTCTGGAACCTGCCTGCGAGCGTGAGGCGGCTGATGACGGCAAGGAACGCAGCAATCAGACACCACGACGCGGAACCCACCCCGACGACCAAATCCATTATGCAAGGCCTTCATCGCGCGGTAAAGAAGCTCATAAAGGATTTGCGTAACAATCGATGGGACGAACAGTTGACTGACATTTCGCCATCTCACCTAGCGTATTGGAAGCTGGCGAAAATGTTCAAGTCAGACACCCAAACAGCTTTTCCCCCCCTCGAAAGGGTCGACCTCCCTCCGGCATTCGAAGACGACGAAAAGGCCGAGTGCTTGGCCGAGAGCCTCGAAGCCCAATGCTCCCTCACCGACGATCACGTCGATCATGTCCACATCGCCGCGGTGGACCGCGAAATCGAACTTAGAAACGCCCAACCTCCGACTGACCCACCCCTCGAGCCCGTGAAAGCGGCCGAGGTCGAGTCGATAATCAAGGGTCTCAAGGTACGGAAGGCCCCTGGTGCTGACGGTATCAGCAACAGGGTGCTCAAACACCTCTCTGTCCCATTAGTTTACCTCTTAGTCAGCATCTTCAATGCCGCTATGAGCAATCACTCGTTCCCCGACGCCTGGAAGAGTGCCGACGTCATCGGCATTCACAAACCAGGCAAGAAATCTACCTTGCCCACTAGCTACCGTCCAATCAGTCTCCTCAGCTCTCTGGGGAAGATCTACGAGCGACTCATTCTGAGACGACTCTGGTTCACTGTAAACTCAAAGAAACTCCTCCCCGACGAGCAGTTTGGCTTTAGAGCCAAACACTCTTACCCCCAACAGGTGCACCGCATCACGGAGCACATTCTCGCTAGCTTCAACAGATATCCGAAACCCCAAACCACGATAGCCGTCTTCCTAGACGTGGCTAAGGCTTTTGACAAAGTCTGGCACGCCGGGCTGATATACAAGTTATACCAGCTCGGGTTGCCAGACCGTCTTGTGCTCATAGTACAAGACTACCTCAAAGGCCGCAGCTTTCGCTATCGTGTCGAGGGAGTCAAATCAAATCCTCACCCCATCAGAGCCGGAGTCCCTCAGGGCTCCGCGCTCTCCCCGCTTCTGTTCTCACTGTTCACAAGCGATTTTCCGCGCCCCCCTAACGTAGAGATCTCCCTCTTCGCCGACGATACCGCGATTTACGCGACCGGATGGAAGCCAACCCATCTTCGGAAACGCATCCAAAAGGCGCTCGTCGCCCTCGGAGAGTGGTTCCGAAGATGGCGCATCTTGGTGAACCCTGAGAAGAGCGCAGCAATGCGCTTTACTGAGGACACCAAGCGGAACCTTCCATCCGGTCGTCTTACGATGTTCGATCAACCCATCCCGTGGACCAAACAAACCAAATACCTAGGAGTTACCCTTGATTATCGACTGAAATTCGACAAACACGTCAAAGTAGTCCGTAACAGGGCGTCCTTCTTCCAAGGCCGCCTCTACCATCTCTTAGGCAAGCGGAGTAAAATGTCCCTTAGGAATAAGGTGACGCTTTACAAAGCCTGCATCCGCCCCGTCATGACTTACGCGTCTATAGCATTCGCGCACGCCGATCCGGAAATCCTGGAGCCGCTCCAGGTAGTCCAAAATAAATTCCTTCGAAATGCAGTCGGCGCTCCCTGGTATCAGAGGAACGCCGACCTGCACCGCGATGTCGAGCTTCCCTCGATCAGTCAATTCATGAAAGATGCCTCTCGCCGCTACTTTGATGCGGCGCCCCACCACCCCAACCCGCTCGTAGTAAAAGCCTCCGACTATACGACAGACAGTATCGCCCTCCGTAGACGTCCCCGCAATGTCCTGGACGATCCGGACGACGCCATCGCAGTCAAAGTACTGGCAGCGATGGCCTCGTCCAATTCGACCACCTCTGGCAACCCGCCAGGGGGTATCAACACACTTAGACACAGACACCGACCTCGCCGGCGAGGTCGAAGGTCCCATAACACATAGTCAGATATTATTCGCTTTCGAGTTTCTTGCCGATTCTTCTCGAAGGTGTATTACGAATCGGCGGTCAGTTATAATAATCAATGAAAGGGCACCTAGCCATTGTTCAGGGCCCCCTCGATCACTACTTAACGGTAGCGATCCAGGGGTGTTTAGTTCGTTACCCCCGTAATCAGACGGCCGTCCAAGCCGAGGGCCGTACCCCCTGGGTACCCTCGTGCGGGTCGTCTAAATTTTAACTTTGGCGTGCGCCTTCTGCGTCACGCATTGCGGCGGAGTGCTTGTAAGCGCCCGCCCCACCGTCCGGTTCAAGCTGTAGAGGCCAATAAGGCCAACAGCATTAGTCATTCCTAAAAAAAAAAAAAAAAAAAAAAAAAAAAAAAAAGACCGCGGCCATTCGATATCGTTCCATGTCGCAAAGCAGAGCTCCGTGAAAATGGTGAATTGTGCGGTATTTTTGTGTAGAAGGCGATCAGCAACATCAAACTTACGGGATCACGGTATTTCGTATCACAACTATCATAAGTAAGTATTATTTATGTTAATGTATGAGCAAATCAACTCAAAACCAAAACTGTAAGCCACAGAGTTACTCATACTAGGCAGCCAACAATTTTCTGGGCTCTCTTGTACGCTATTGGATATACGTAAATTGGTATCATGTTACGGAAATTCCGATATCACATCCTTAATTAAGCCGTTTGCAAAAACAGAGAAAATAGTAAAAGGATGTAACTTGCTTAATTTGACTGAGAAAGACCAACTTATATTGTTTGTAGGGGAAAATGATACGAATGTGACTAAATTAATTCAAGATCTATCCAGCGTAATAAACTCGCTCAAATGCAATATAATGATATTTAGTGTTAACAATAACAGAAACGTTAATGTAAAAATGATGAATAGTTGTATAAGAGATTTTTGCATGCAATATAAAAACTGTATGTTCATGTCAGTATACTCACGTCAGTTGGTTTCACATATGAAATATATAAATTATATATGTAGAAAAATTAATTTTATACTCGACTCGCGCTACTATGATGATATGTACATAAATTCAATTGGATCGCATCTGAACAGAACTGTAACTAACGACCGGCAAAAAAAAGCTCTGATATAAAGCAGCAAAAAAAGGGAACAATACCGTACTATTTTCAAAAAATGAAAAATGAAAGCTTATCTTTGGACAGTGGATTTGCGTCATTAACCAATGGACCAAAAATAGGCACAATACCGTATTATTTCAAAATAACTAAGAAATCCACGACAGGAGGTGACCAAAACGGAAATATCAATCAGTTATTTCGGGAATAAATTTTCATCACCGAGCCCTACCTCACCTAACTTAAATCTATTTCATCAAAATATTGCTGGCCTATTAAATAAACTTGATACGCTTGAAGTATGCATTGATGAGTTATCACAAAAAAAACAGGAAATAGATGTAATATGTCTAACGGAAACGTTCGTTAAATCTGGTAGTGAATTAAATATTATCTTTAAAGGATTTCAGTTAGCTACTTTCTTTTCAAGAACTAGTGAAAAGCGAGGGGGAGTTTGCATACTCTAGGTTATAAAAACTTGATATAAGCAAAGAAATTCCGTTAGAAAAGTACTTCAAAGTTTGTGGCATAACTATCCCTATAGTCAATTATATAATATTATGCATTTACAGGACTCCATCTAGCGATATAAATATATTTTTTAACAGACTAGAGGTATTATTAAACAAATATGTGGTAAAACTCTCCAGAAAGGTAGTGATTGCTGGAGACCTTAACATTGACACTCTAAAGCAGAGCACAGCAGCGTCACGTCTTCAGGATCTTGCCCTAAACTATAACCTATCTCTTCACATCACAAAACCAACCCGACAAAAGAGTTGTATCGACCACATTATCAGCAATATTGACGGTGCCGTAGCTGATATTCACCCAATGTTTCTCTCAGATCATGACACTAGTCAAACTCTGACCGTTCCTGTTGCACATAAATATAAGCGTATTGACCATTGGTATGTTGAGTCACGAAATTACAGTCCAGAAAACATTAGTAAATTTTTGAATCATTTGTCAACCCTTACATGGGCAGATATGTACAACGAACATGACTTAAATAAAGCTTTTAATGTTTTTCATGACTTTCTTTGTTTGTTATATAACTTATGCTTTCCAATGGAAAGACAGAAAGTTCAAAGTAATTCATCAACAGCAAGATGGATAACCAAAGGTATTAAAATATCCACATAGCATAAAAGAGTACTGCGATATCGCTGCTATAAGTTCAAGACATCGGATAATAAATTAAATTACAAAAAATACAGTAAAGTGTTAAGGTAATGCATAGAGAAATCTAGGAAATATATGAATTTGTCATTTTTATCAAAATCTAAAAATAAATGTAAAGCTACATGGCATATAATTAAAGATAAAGTGGACTGTGAAAAATCATTAGAAAAAGTAAATCCTATAATTGTCAAAAACGGACAGACAGTAGCGGAACCACTAGAAATAGCAGAGGCTTTCAATAATTTTTTCATTAGTATTACCAATGAAACCCATCCAAAGGAAGCTAAAATAAATGAAAAATCTCTAAAGGCTCTAAAAGTGTCCTCTAGTATATTTTTAACCAACCTTAACCAACCTGGAGGTGATAAAGATCGTGTTATCTCTAAACAACACCAAATCTGTAGGCTTTGACGGTATCTCGACTCACATACTAAAACAATGTGTAAACATTATATGTCCTATCATAAAACATCTATTGAACCTCTCTCTTTCAGGGGGTATTTTTCCAGAAAGACTCAAAATGTCCATGGTAAAGCCTCTTCATAAAAAAAAAAGTAAAAAAGATCTAAACAACTATAGACCTATTACTTTAATTCCAGTCTTGGCCAAAATTTTTGAAAAGGCCATGCATCATCGCTTGACGGTTTTCTTAGAAAAATTTAAAGTAATAAAGGATGAACAAAACGGGTTCCAGAAAAATAAATCTACTGGTCTGGCGACTTTTACTTTAGTACGTAGCTTGAGCGATTTTATAAACAAGCGAGTACCTGTCTCGGTCGTATTTTTTTATATGAGCAAGGCATTCGATTTTGTAGACCACAATATTCTTCTAAAAATAAGTGAATTCTATGGCGTTAGAGGTCCCGCTTTAGATTGGCTAAAAAGCTATCTATCTGATCGAAGGCAGTACGTAGAGGTAAAAAGTTATGACATTAATCTAATGCCTGCTATTTCCAGATCGAGTGCAAGGTGTAATAAGGTGGGAGTGCCCCAAGGTTGTGCTGTTTGCGGATGATGTCTCAGTCGTGATACGTAATAATAACAAAAATGAAAACTTTGAAAGGCTGATCAATTTTGAAATAGAAAACGTTGTAAATTGGCTAGATCGAAATAACCTTCGTGCGAACATAGAAAAAACTAAATTCATAAATTTTCTAAATTATAATAATATTGATAATTCTAATTTTAATTTGACATGTAGAAATAAAATAATTGAAAAAGTTGACGAAATTAAATTCCTTGGTATTACATTTGACAAACATTTGAACTGGAATTGATTTGCTATAAAAAGATTGAGACGCATAGCTGTACAAAGCACTGCACTAACAGCATACCATGGATATGTCGCCTCAGTTTTAAGATATGGTCTAATAGTCTGGGGTAACTCCACAGATGTCAAGAGGGCTTTCATAGTACAAAAAAAACGTGTGAGAGCCGTATGTGGAGTCGGCCAACTTGAATCTTGTAAACCACTTGGCAGGAGATTAAGTCTATTAAACTTAACAGGATTGTATGTTTTTCAAGTAGGATGTTTTGTTAGAGAGCACTCATCGCTTTTCAATCAATGCAAGGACAATACGAAATCAAAGATAAAAAATAGAGATCCGACTCGATTGTTGTTGCCTGCTTGCAGAACTGCTTTATTTAGAAAGAACTGTTTTGTTATGTCAGTGTAAATATTCAATAAAATACCTCGAGATCTGAGAGAATTACCAACAAAGCAATTTAAGACAAAGCTGTATAAGTGGCTAGCTGAAAAATGTTTCTATGACTTAAAAGATTTGCTCAATTGATAATTAAATTAAATTAACAAGTATTAAAAAAAATATTTTTTTCTTTGACATTTATAAAATCAAATAAAAATTGTAATTAAATTAATTTTAAAATTGTATGTAAATTAATGTGCATGTTATTATTATAAATATTGTACGTCCTTAGTTGGACAAACTGTTGAAACAAACAATATTGCATAACAACGCTTTATAACACAGTTTCTGCAATAAATACATTTCATTTCATTCATTTCATTACATTTCATAAACAATAAAAATACTGAGGATCTCTGGGGAATATCTACTTAAATTTTAAGTTCCATTATTGGTATAAGTGCTTCATACTTAGTAATTATTTTTAATAATTGTGTTGATGAAGGAGTTTTTCCCGACATAATGAATAATAGTAAACTTATTCCCTTATTCAAGTCTGGCAGTAAAAATGATCCGACTAACTAAAGACCCATTTCTATGCTTCCCACTCTAAGTAAATTTTTGAGAAAGTAATATTAAATCAGTTATTAACACACTTCAATCTCAACTGTCTGTTTTATAATGAACAATATGGCTTCACTAAAGGCCGTTCAACTACAGACGCAGGCACAGGGCTCTTAAAGCATATATTCGATGCTTGGAAGGAGTCACAGGACGCAATTGGCGTTTTCTGTGATTTACCCAAAGCATTTGACTGCGTTTGCCACGAAACATTAATTTTTAAATTGAATCATTACGCAGTTAATGGGAAAGCTCTCGATCTTTTATCCTCGTATCTTAGCAATAAAATCCAAAAAGTAGATGTAAATGGTGCGAGGTCATCAGGATCTCTCATTACAATGGAAGTCCAACAGGGTTCAATACTTGGGCCATTCTTGTTCTTGGTTTACATTAACGATCTTCCCTTTTTCTTAAAGAACTTATGTGATATTGTTTTGTTTGCAGATGATACTTCTCTAATTTTTAAGATTGTCAAAACCTTGAATAATTTTGACGATGTTAACAAGGCAATCGCGCTAGTCCTTAGTTGGTTTACAACTAACATTTTAATGTTAAATACTAAGAAAACTAAATGTATCAAACCAATGTCAGAGGGGTTCCTACGAATTCAAGTATTTTAATAAATAGTGAGCCTGTAGATCTTGTGCAGTCAACCACATTTTTTTATTTTTTTTCAAATTACAGAGGGGTAACATATCGTTACCCCTCTGTAATTTTATTTTTTATTGTTTAAGCGTTTCCAACTCATCATGATGGGTAAAGTAGAGGGCAAGCGACGTGTTGGAAGGAGAAAAAAGTCCTGGTTGCGCAACATCCGTGAATGGACTAATATCGCCAGCGTAGAACAGCTGTTTCGCTTGGCGCAGGACAGGAAGAAGTTCGCTGAGCTGACGGCCAACCTCCAGTAGTGGAGAGGCACTACAAGAAGAAGAACATATCGTTGATAGCTGGTAGATTGAGCTCTGCAGCCTATGCAGTACGTAAAATTAGACAGTTTACTGATATAGCTACTGCAAGATTAGTATATTTTAGTTACTTTCACAGTATTATGTCATATGGCATTTTGCTGTGGGGTAAGGCCGCGGAAATCCAATCAATATTTGTGCTACAGAAGAGAGCAATTCGTTCCATTTACAATATGAAATCCTGAGATTCTGTTAGGGAACGTTTTAAAGAGATCAATATTCTTACAGTGGCTTGTCAATATATATATGAAAATATAATGTATATTCGGAAAAATATCAATACCTTTGTTAAAAATAGGGATGTTCATAATTTTAATACTAGAAATAAAAATAAACTAAAGGTGTCTGGTTTTCGGTTAAAGAATGTTAGTGGTTCATATATGGGGAACTGTATATGTTTTTTTAATAAGTTACCTGACGGTGTTGATCAATTACTAATGCATAGATTTAAAACTTTTTTTAAAGTAAATCTCATAAAGAAAGCGTATTACAATGTAAATGATTATATTAATGACAGAAATGCATGGCCTGATGTCTCCAAGCTCCATGATAATAATAAGTGATAGCTTCGATGTTAACGTTAAGTAAATGAAATGTTCAAAGTACTTTGTGAGATGTATATTTTAGTTACTTTCACAGTATTATGTCATATGGCATTTTGCTGTGGGGTAAGGCCGCGGAAATCCAATCAATATTTGTGCTACAGAAGAGAGTAATTCGTTCCATTTACAATATGAAATCCTGAGATTCTGTTAGGGAACGTTTTAAAGAGATCAATATTTTTACAGTGGCTTGTCAATATATATATGAAAATATAATGTATATTCGGAAAAACAGCAATACCTTTGTTAAAAATAGGGATGTTCATAATTTTAATACTAGAAATAAAAATAAACTAAAAGTGTCTGGATTTCGGTTAAAGAAAGTTAGTGGTTCATATATGGGGAACTGTGTACGATTTTTTAATAAGTTACCTGACGGCATTGATCAATTACCAATGCATAGGTTTAAAACTTTTGTTAAAGTAAATCTCATAAAGAAAGCGTATTACAATGTAAATGATTATACTCGTATTAATGACAGAAATGCATGGCCTGATGTCTCCAAGCTCCATGATAATAATAAGTGATAACTTCGATGTTAACGCTAAGTGAATGAAATGTTCAAAGTACTTTGTGAGATGTCTCAAATATACCATGGGATCACGTTGTTTTATACAACATAATTATCGAGTTAGAGTTTTTTACCTTATTTTTTCCAGTATGATTTCCAGTTTTATGTTTGTGGGACATGTCATTGTCACTTTTACCTCTTATATTTGTAGTTTACATGTTTTGTTATAATTGTGACATTTGAAAAAAATATAAAGAATTAACAAATATGGAAAAAATACATCCCCGTAGAGTTTCTTGGTGCTCTCTTCTCTAACGGGGAATCTAATCTCTCAGAAGGGTATTTCCTTTTCCAGTGTGAGATTAAACTCTGTTGGCACATGAAAGAGAAATTTCCTTTTCAAACTCAAAGAATACTTAGTTTATCTAAATTTGGATTGATTTGATCTTTTTATAATATTTTATGTATTACTTTTTGTTCAAGAGATGTTAATTTTGACTTGTAAAAGTGCTATTATTTTTGCCTATTTACAATAAAATACTTTGACTTTGTAATTTTGTATAATTTTGATTCAAATGAACTACCAGTTGCGACAGATTAGCGACAGTTTACGACGCCATCGTCTTGGTAGAAGGCGGGGACAAATTGAGTGAAATTGATTGAACAAATGATTGAATGAATGTTAAATTATCTCAAAGTGAGGAGTGTTAGTATAGGTACTAACAGATTATTTTTGAGTGAGTATTAAAAGTGTTTTAATCTACATTTAAAAAGCGATATGCCATACACCCTCTAAACACTTACGACGCTGAAATTTTGCCTGTTAGTATCATATAGGCTGTAGGCGACAATTACGAACGGATGTTACGAATGGGCCGGATTAAGAGGGTGAATAATGAGTTCTGGGTTTCTATTAAAGTTCATATTATTTAAGTTTGGGACGCAACACAACGTTTGGTATTAAGTTAATAGTTGAAATAATTCTTAACTATTAACCTGTGGACAAGTGCGTTTTTGGAGTACTTGAGCAATTTTTTAAATATAGAATGATTAAAAGGTTTGCTATATACAAAATCTGTATTTGAGGAAGGTATATGAACCAAAAAAATGGAAACAGTTTTTTTTTTCTTTGTTTATTTTTGCAAAATTTGCAAAAAATAAACTCATATATCTCGTACGGGATACCAATAGCTGACAAATTTACTGAAAATACAAATATATTTTCTTGTAATATAATTAAGTACTGCTATTAAATGATAACAACTAAATGATAACAATATATTCAATTCTTTTATTTTATTTTATTACTGAAGAGATAAATATTTCTGATCTGGATAAAAATGATTGTCCAATTAATTATGTATGAAATGAGTAATAAATAAAGTAATGTAAGTTTATTTACTTACAGCGTGTTTTTAAGTGAACGAAAAACCTTTCGTGGGTTAACCTTAGATTGTACTTAACAACATTTGATCCATAAATTTTTAAAAAGGTATTTAAACGTCTTAAAAAAACAATTTAAAGCTTAAGATTATTTTCCAAGTATTTTAAAATGATAAAATCATAGCTTTCGCCCGTGACTTCATCCGCGCGGACTACAGTATAATATCGCGTAAAAAACATCCCATGTTCTTCTAGGATAATGAAAACCAATGCAAAAGTATAGCACCAACGTATTGTATTCTCTTTGGCACCAACGCTCTCGATGCTTTTTGACAGACTTGTTTTATTTCGTTTCCATGGTACCCGTTCCTTACAGCGACTAATCAATATATTCCAGTTTTCCCGTGGAAACTTACTATTTTCCGTGGAAACTTATGTTTTATTCCAAGGTATCTCCAGGAGTGGGTTTTAGCTATATCCATACCAAATTTTATCAAAATCCGTCTACTCGTTATCGCGTTAAAACTCCCCAAACAAACAGACAACGTTTCACTTTTATATAGTGGTGTGGATTGCTAGAGCTTCCTCTAGGTATTTTGTCCTATACTTGACTTCAAAGATCTGTAATTATATCCATACCGTGTCATTTTTTTTATCATTCATTTCAAGTAAAAAAGCGCCGAAGTATATAATGTCAAAGAATAAAAGTTCTTGAGTATCAGATAGGGAAGCTGCCCACGTGAAGGTTTGCATTAATTCAAAAACACGCTGTATAAATAAATAAATTCACTAAGTAGCGAAAATTTGCTCACAAAGTAGTACAAGTTCAGTACAAATATATGATATACATAAATATTTTAAAATAAACTCAAATTATAAATAGCTTTAATATCTTTTCATCTCGATAAAATAAAAGCTTCATTTTACATCTTTAACGGAACGTTAGACATAAGTATTTAGTAAAACCACGTTTATTTCATTAATTCATTCATTTATCATTCAGGTTACCGGTCTTTGTGAATGCCCATCACTAGAGATTATCATAGTGTGCGTCTAAACACTGCGTAACTATGCTGTATTTAATAACTGTGTGCGTATTTTATGATAGTTGCGAGGTTGTTTTAGTGTGCGTTTACATGAATAAGATTTTTATTTGCGCGTGTGCAATGCGTGTTTACCTCGTCCCCCGTCAAAATTGGCAGAAAATAATGTTTGCGGATTAAAACGTTAGAATCTCCATTTGATATATGCTCGAAAGGATTACTTGACGAAATTGAACGAGTGATATATACCTTAATTTTAAATTTATATCTTACCTGTGGACACAAAAGAGGATTGTGGTGACATTTGTGACAAACAAAAAAACAGCTGTTTCTCCACTCACCGAACCAGGGGTGCCAGATTAGGCGAATTATCGCCATTTAGGCTACCTCAGGGGGTCAAATGGCGACCAAAAAATCCGATCGGCTACCAGTAGCCATTTAGGCTACATAGGAAAAAATAACGGGCGATTTAGGCTACCTATCTCAGGATCACCCCAAATTTATTGAATTATTCCTTGTTAATTCCTTAAAATGCGTGTAACGAAATGTAATATGCATGGCTGCCGTTATTTCATGCTGCTTTAGTTACATTGCGTCCACTATTTGTAGGGGTGATATAGACAAACGCGTATGGCAACGAGAAAACAATATTTCTAATTCATACTAACTCGCTGATATGACAGTGTTCAAAATCAAAACAAGAACGCGATGCGCAAATTTACAACTTTTCTATTGTTTGTTGTTTGTTTCTTTCGTAAGTTGTTGTTATCACCAAAAAAAAAGTTTGTAATTGTAAATTGTGTACCAAAGAAGACGAATTGAGTCGGTTGGGTCATCTATTTCCGCCACCACTTGTAGTGGAAATAAGGATTCTCCCTCTGAAAATAACGATGGTGAACTTCTGCAGGAAGTTATTCTCTTATTAGAACAGGATTTGTAAAGAAAAGAAAAAAGAATACATTAAATAATTAAAAACGTTTTATTTTTGTTCTACTGTTTTTTATGTTTATTCTTTATTTTGGTTAAATTTAGGCTACTTAGCTCAAAATGTTAGGCAAATTAGGCTACCTACTTGACAAGAAAATATTAGGCGATTTAGGCTACTCGGTCGTCAAAATTAGGCGAATTGAGTTAGCTGATATCTGGCAACCCTGCCCCGAACTCCCCGTGGTCTGTCTGTGGCTGTTTCAAAGCAAAATATAATCCGCGCAGTGATAATTGATAAATTTTTCAAAGAAAATTAAAACTTGTGTACAATGTGGAGTAAAACTGCACTATTCGTGAAATTCAGAAATCTAATTTACAACAGAGAATTATGTAAAAAGTATAGTGTAATAGCAGCAGTTATAGAAAAAGCGAATGTTGGTGAAGTTACTGAAGTTAAGGTAGCAAAAATTCTATATATACCAGTAATTATTGAATGAAAACGTGATTAACAAAGTAAATTTAAATTCCAGGGCTGGGTTAGGAACTTACGTGTGCAAAAAGAACTCATATTCGCCGATGTTAACGACGGATCTTGCTCAAAGAAACTGCAGATAGTCATACCGAAAAACTTGAAAACTGATTCTCTAACCTACGGTTCTTCAGTACACATCACAGGAAAACTATCCAAAAGCCCTAGAGGACAGCTAGAACTGGTTGCCGATGATGTTAAAATCATAGGTAACTGTGTTGTCTTAGATGGCTATCCATTCAACCCTAGAACCACCCACCCGCCTGAATACACCCGTCAGTACCTTCATTTGCGATCCAGAACTAACTACATATCGGCCATATTACGAATACGAAGTGCAGTGACAAAACACATACATGACTATTTCATGTCGAAACATTTCATAAACATTAACACTCCCATACTCACTTCAAATGACTGCGAAGGTGCAGGAGAATGTTTCAAAGTGCAGCCGGACAGTGAAGCTACTATCAAAGCCATGATGCAAGAAGGAAAAGATAAAGACTCTGTTTACTTCAGCTCAAGAACATTCTTAACTGTCTCAGGGCAGTTACATTTAGAGGCTATATGCAGGGGTATGGGCAACGTTTACACTTTAGGACCAACATTTCGCGCTGAAAACTCACGATCGAGGCTTCACTTATCTGAATTTTACATGCTAGAAGCTGAATTGGCATTCTGTGATACGTTAAAAAAATTACAAGCTGTTATAGAGGATCTACTGAAGTATATATTCATTCAAATTAGGAATAGCAACGAAGCCGACTTGCATTTATTAGATAAGGATAATAAACTGCCCTCGTGGGTTAATAAACCGTTTGTAACACTGACTTATGAAGAAGCGAAGAGGATTGTAGAGAAGAACGGTTTAAGAGATACAGAAGAGGGTATTAATAAGGAACAAGAACTGGCCCTGGTGCAGCACTGTGATGGGACTCCAGTGTTTGTAGTGAGATGGCCTAAGTATATGAAATCATTTTATATGAAGGAATGTCAAGATGATAGTACAAAGGTAAATTTTATCTTTTTAATTATGTAATACTAATTGCATTTTTTACTGCATTTTTTGTCTTCTCAAAGGTCAAGAAAGAGAAGAGAAAAATCATGCTGGAGTCTAACAAGAAGTTGTTTATGAAAAGGTCAAACAGAATAACATTTTAAGTTCCACATATAAGTCAAACATTTCTTATTCTTCTTTGGATTCATATCAATGTTTCAACCTTTATGCCCTGAGATGGTTTGTTTTGGTTGTAACAAGATTGGCTGCCCAGAGGCCCAGACTGAGCTGGACATTTTTGAATCATAGAGAATGATTTTTTTAGAACAACACTAAAGAAGGTCCGGTCCTATCTCTTGTTTTGCTGATACTTTTCCATGATTCATGTCATTCTTACTAAATACCTGTTTTGTTTTAAAACTGTCTGTCTCAAACTCAATTTAACAAAAGTTAGGCCTTATTTACGACAACAATGTTGAATTGGTTCAACTGTATTTTTTCTTGTTTCTCATTTTTCACTCATATTTACAGGATTTCCGAACAATGATTTGGACTTTATTTTTTCTGTGTGTTCCAATACAGTCATTGGCTCAACCAAATCCATTCAGTAGTTGTTTAATAAATCAATTTTAAGTCGATTATTAAGTTCCACTAATTAGAATTACGGAGATCATTATTGCAAACAATTATTTTCGTTTTTCAGGTAGATGCCCTAGACCTCCTCACGGCTATAACGGGCGAAGTCGTCGGCGGGAGTCTGAGAGAAGACAACTACCACAAACTGAAGTCCAAGCTTCCCTCAGAACACCTCAACTGGTACCTAGAACTGAGGAAGTTTGGTAACATCCCCACTGGAGGCTTCGGGCTGGGCTTGGAAAGGTTGCTGCAAGTGTTGTGCGGTGTCGGCAACATCAAGGATACTCTGCCATTCCCTCGGTGGCCACATAATTGCGATATGTAATTCTTATAGCCTAGTATCCAATATGCAACAAATTGCTGTGATTCTTATATCCTTGTGTAGAAGTTGTAACAAAGATATTTACAACATTTACACGTAACATTTTTGTATAGAGTTTGGAATACATAAACTATGGCTTTTTTTTTTATTTCTTTGCCATAAATGAAACTGGTGTCCACCGACAGGGAAAAATAATAGCAAAAAAAAATGATTAAGAAAATCACCCAAAGATCACCTGGGAAAAATAAGGAATGTCAAATTAGGACAAATAAGAATAAACCAGAGTAATTTTTTTAAAAGTCTGCCTTTTTTTAATTCCTATTGTCACAGAATAAACAATAGTACAATTACAGAAGGATAACTGAGTAAAGTCATTTAAATACATAGCAACTCTCGCTACAACACAACAGAGAGCAATTTAACTCGCACAGTGCTGCAATCTTTTAATTATATTTACCTAGAAGGCGCTCACCCATTGCGTGCAGGCTAGAATGTACCGTATCACAATGCGCGAGAGCATCCATTGCTCTAATCGTTTCAGAATCGCTCTGTCACTTACGCTCGGTAGGGTTGTATCAAGATATGACTAGGTTCTTGTACTAGTAATTATTCTGTGATATGACTTAGATGTTGTAACCTAATAAACAATTATGTAAAAATGTATTATTTTATTACTTATTGTTATAAATGTTGATAGTTCTATTAACTACATATAATGACATTCTTATCAGAATAGACCTAGTACCTCATTATTTGATTATATCATAATAGGTTACACTTTGATGAATAAAAGGTGCCTGTCTGACTTTGATGTTTAATAATGAATGAAAAAGAAATGGCTACCTACGTAATAAAATGTCGGTATGTAGGTATTTTACGAGATTTGTCAGACCGAATGCTATGCAGTACCTTCTAGGTTTCTCCTTGGTATTCATAATTAAGAAAAGAATAAAATTTGTCAAAAAGTTTACGTAAGTTTATGTAAGTAGGTACTTTATCGTTGAGCACACGGCGCGCGACTCATCGTGCGCACGCTGAATCTACTGAATGAACCCCATTATTACGGCCCCGAAGTTTAGGTATAATATTCGTACTTGTTGCGGAGTGCGACCGCCCTGCTATTGTTAACTTTATTCTTGTCTCAGTCTCAGTCTCAGTAGAATTGTTTTGTATCATTGTTGCCAACCTCAAAAAACTACAAAAACTGTCATAGCAGACCGCAGGTTGCTGTTAAAACAAAGCAGGGTAAAAGCTGTGGTAAAAGGTACACTTAAATGCCACTAGATGGCATTCGTAACTAAATTTTAGATTTTAACTGACCTTCCTTGTTTCCCCCCTGTAGTCTTTCCCCCCATTCTGTCTTCTTCTGAGATATTTGTGTTCGAGTTTACAATTTTTTTTTAAACTTCACGATATATTAATCTGCGGCCCGATTACATAACTTGGTTCCAATCGGATTATCACTTTTTTCATATCAATTTCGACTCTATCGCAGGGCATTAGTGATATCGATACTGAGAATCCGATTGAAGCTAAGTTATGTGGTCGGGCTCCTGTAGTGCAACTATATAATGGCAGATTAGAAAAGTTCTGTACGACATTAATTTCATTGGACACTAACAGATATTTAAGGTGTTACCTGACCAAGACAAGATATGTGCATAAACAACGAAAAAATAAGTTTGAACTTAATGGCTGTGTTCACTTACACGCTCGAATCATCCGCGCGATTATCGCTCGATCATCCGGAGATTGTGAACGACTTCGGACGTCCACATACAACTGACAACTGTCAAGTGTCAGTTTCATACTATTCCTCCCCTCCACTACTATTTTTCGGATGACCCAGGCGAACGCCCGGACGACGCCGTGAACGATTTCGAGTGTACGCGCGGGTGATCCGTGCGTCCTCGAACGTTTATGTGAACGGGCCCTATTGGCCAAAAAAAAAGTATACAAATCACTCAGACAACATTTTCTTTAGAACTATTTTGTTTCAAATATATTTTTTCTATCGGTTGAGGTAAGTAGGATAATATTGGGAATTCTACTCCAGGCCTTTGCCAAAATTACCGCTGTACATTCAATCGTTTAAACCGTTGGCTAACGTAACGTGAGAGACGATGCGTTTGCGAAGTTAATGAGTGTGAGGTTTGTTTCGATCGATAATAATAATAATAACACTTTATTACACCAGAAATAAGGAACAAATATAGAAGAATTTGTTTTAAAAATAGGCACAATGGGCGGTCTTATCGCTAAAAGCGATCTCTAAACGATCGATCTCGATATGTCTAAGCAAAATAATTATTATATTTAATTTAGGTACTTACATTTGAGACTTGTAGATTTAGACTCGCATGCGATGAAATGATCTTTGGAGAACACAAAATCATTTCAAATAAGTGCAGAATATTTACTCGCTATGAGTTTATAATAATAATAATAACTCACATCAACGTCTACGATCTTTATTCTTTTGATTCAGATTTACTAACATAAAGTAAAGAATCTAGTTTGATACTAATAATCGCTAGATTGGCTCGTATTTTTCGCGATTTAAAGATCTATTTTTTATGCTGATTCAGATTTAACATATAATGAGTTGATACTAATAATCATGACCAGTTTGGTTCAAAAATTTATTTTCTATACCAGTTTGGTTCTAATTTTTCATGGATTACTTAAAATAAAAAATATCTTTTAATCTCAATTAATATTCATGACCAGATAGGCTCAAAGACTTAGAGTTTATTTTGATATTAGTTTCGTTTAAGTCTTTCATGAATAACTTAAAATAAAAAAAAAACTTTTAAATTAATTTAAGATTCGTGACCAGTTTGGCTCAAAGACAGAATTTTATATTTGATATTAGTTTCGTTCAAGTCTTTCACGAATAACTTTAAATAAAAAAAAATATTTTATATTAATTATCCGCGACCAGAGTGGCTCAAAGACTGAGTATTTTATATTTGATATTAGTTTCGATGAAGTCTTTCACGAATTACTTAAAATAAAAAATATATTTTCAAATTCAATTAATAACCATGACCAAGTACGGTTCAAAAATTCATAGATTTATATTCAAGTTTTCCATGATTATTGTATCTAATGATATCTAAATAAAATTATTTAATTTAAACCAGATTGATTCATATCCTTGACGAGACATAATTAATATTTTTTCCGTCTATAATTTTCATATGTAAACATTAATTTATATCTAAAATTTTATGTTAGCTATAATCGTTTGGCTCAAAAGAATTTTAAAATTAGACCATGATTAATTGATATAAAAAAAAAACTTTTCTGCAATTACTTTTATTGAATTTAAGTGTTCCTGAAATAGATGAATAAAAAGTCATTTTTTGGGTATAATTTAACTAGTATAACGCTTTAACTATTTTGATTTATAATTTAAAATTAAATATATCTCAAAGTTTTTGTGTGAATATTTATAAAATTACATTGAAACAATTTCTAACAATTTCCTTGAAAGCTTTAGTTGTTATCTAAACCAAATACACGATAGGTACAATTATAACTTACCATAAATATTCACATAAAATTAATTTTTTCACACACATAGGTACACTCACTTCTTGAACTAGAAATACATTAAATTTTCTCACAGTCAATTGAGACGCAATACGAATACAGTTCGCGAAATTTGATGTAAGCAAATTTAGCGCTAAGTACAGTTGACAACAAAAGTATGCATACTAAAGTCTTTGTAATGTGCCCTCCGGCTAGGTGGAACGAAGATATATGCAAAGTGGTTGGCAGCAGTTGGAAGAGAAGAGCCGAACATCGGGCATAGTGGTGTGCTTTGGGAGAGGCCTATGTCCAGCAGTGGAATATAAAAAAACTTGAACCAAAATTGTTGTTACGTTTGAAGTCGCTATAGCCAAATTATTTTCCCTATAAAGTTTTAAATATTTCCCTTTAAGTATACTTTAAATTCACAGGACTTAAGTATTACATCGCTATAACCAAAAACTCGTTCAACCGAGGTTGTTATAAATGAAATCCATTGTATATTGTAAACAAAAAACTTATTGCGTCGGTAAAACTATTTTGTTTTAAACTTATTTGAATCCATGATGTAAACATGGATTATAATTTAATAGAACATGTTAGGTATACAAAACTCATGATATCAATGGTATGTATTGATACTTTGATAAAATGTAAAATAAAAAAATAAGTTTTTTTTTTTTTACCTTATATTATTATAATCATTATAGAAACATGTTTTTTTGTTTGACTGTACCAACCAGTGTAGATAGAGGTTCGTAACATTTTTTATCAGTATTGTAATGTTTATTTTTTTGTAGTTTTGATGATTTCGAGACATTTAATTTGTACTTATAAAGGTGGTATTACATAAATGTATGTATATAATCATGTAAGTAATAAAGTGACACACAAAAAAATGAATGTGTAAAAAAAGTATTGTAAAGAGCGTATTTTCAAAATAATAATAAAAACAGAAATGTGTATTGGTATAATAGTAAGTAGTAGTAGTAAGTAGTTGTTTATGAGGCGTTATAATCAATATGTCACAATACACATAGTTTTTCAAAAATCTTAGAGAACTTACTATTATGAAGATTTTATCCACAGGTTTAATACATCTGGATTTTACCATAAATGTTGAGTAATCAGTTGATATGCAGGTCGACACTGAAATATATGCAATTCAGCCATACATGTTAAACACTAATAGTAGATGCGATGTTGTAGTCAATTAGAAAAAAATGTTATTTTCAGTATTTACTATAATTACCTATATAAATTAAACAAGTGTTAATAAAATATAACTAACGCGTAGGTACAAGACATAAGTTCAAAAAAACTAAAACCCGACTACGGTCGGGTAAGAAATAGCTTATATCACTCTTGCGATGAAGACAAATCGATTGATACTTCGCTTGTCAAAATCGAACCAAGTTTTTAGTTTTAACACAACCCTTCCTTTGTCTTGTTATAGTCGGGTAAAAAAATTATAATAAAAATTGCCTATGACACTTGGTGGTTAGTGACTCTGAATACGACGCCAATCGAACGGTCGCCGGGTTGAATCCTTTAAATTGTAATCATTTGTGTGATGAAATGTTTTCCGAGTCATGAATGTAATATTAATATTTATGTATTTGTATACATTATCTAGTACCCATAGCAAAGGGTATCCTCGTTTGGGGTTAGGTAATTGATGTGAATTGTTTCTCTATATAAATAATACGCGGGCATAGCTACTTATTCAGGTCTAAACCTGTATGATCATGTTTTACTGCAACATTTATGTTTTAGTCATATAGTCCTAAGTCGGTATTTTTTCAAAGGCACCGCCTCGACCGTTTATAAACGTAAGATGTACATAAGAAATCAAAGCTATTTTGTGTCATAATTCCTTTAATATAGAGTAAATTATATTAATTAAGTATTATTGCTGACGATACAGCTTATTTGCTTTAAAAGCCTCGTTTTTTTCGATAACCTCATAATTAGTGATTATTCTCTGCAGTGAAGTGACGTAGTTCAATCGAAAAAAATATGTAAGTAAGTATTTATGTTTTGTATAACTCTTTATATTTTTTTCTCATAGTAGCTTCGTTTGTTTGTTTGTCGTATGAGGTAGTGCTGGCCTCTGATGTCAGAGTTTGTCAGGCTGCCTGAGGCCTCTGACATGGCTTAACGACTGCTATTAATCAATAACAGCCGAGACCGACTGCTTAACATGCCCTCCAATGCAGGGAGTGATGGAAAGCCGCACATAACTTATAAAAGTCATTTGGTGTGGAGCCTAGGATCGAACCCAGTATCGTCGGATTCTAAGTTGCACTATTGAACCGTTAGGATACCATCGCTTGGTGGTACCAGTAGCCTTGGTAATTTTCATATATATTCATGTTTTGTTTTTTTTCTCAGGTCTGACTACGAATATGAGAGTGGTGGTTATCCTATACAACTAGAAACAATACAGAAAAAAAAACTTGGAAAGATCAGCAAGCGGAAGTCTACGACGCCAATTTCTCCTGATGAACCAACTCGAATTTCGCTAGACTCATATAAGTAAGTGATAATTTATTTTCAATTATATTACACTCTAGCTGCTCCCGCGGTTTCACCTGCATTTCACAACAATTTTTTTTTTTTTTTTAAATGACAAATTTGATGGATATATTTTGCATTTTTCTCGATGTCATGTCACTCTATGATAATTTATAAAATCTATTTTATATCTTTTTTGAGTTTATCTATTACTAACAAACATACAAACAAATCTTTTTGCATTATAATACTACTGTAGATTTATCGTAATTACTATTTCGTTCTTATGTTAGACACTTATACTTCTTACTTACTTATATTATGTTATACTTATATTATGTTTGTTTGTCGTATGAGGTAGTGCTGGCCTCTAGTGTCAGAGTTTATCAAGCCGCCCGAGGGTCTCTGATATGGCTTAACGACTGCTATGAATCAATAACAGCCGGGACCGACAGCTTAACGTGCCCTCCGAAGCACGGAGCGATGGAAAAGCGCACATAACTCAGAAAAGTCATTGGTGCGGAGCCTAGGTTTTGAACCCGGTATCGTTGGATTCTAAATTGCACTATAGAACCGTTAGGCCACCATCGCTCTTAAGGTATACTGTATTGTGATATAAAGACTTTCTTACAAAAAAAAAACTTTTGTGCATTCACTGTACATGCGTACAGTCGCCAATGTTCATATTACTAAGGCTTACCTATATTTATATTGTCTGTGTTTATTGTTACAGAAAGAAGCGCAAACTTAAAGACGTGGACTTGTTTAGTATTCTCAAACCCGAAGAACAGAATATTTCAACAGGGCAAGCAACAGCAACGACATCCAGCTTCACATCCCGCGTTTCAACGGGACAAGTCAGACGTACCACTTCGCTAGGTGGTAATTTCTTTATCGATTGCAAAGTATACAACACGTCGGACTGGTTGGCTTCTAAACCTCAAGAACGATATAAAAAAGCATTATCATATGTAAAACTCCAGACGGACGTATTAAGCCCTGAATGGTTAACTATACAAAACTTTTTAAACCAAGCTTACGAACGCTTTGAAGATAGTGAACCTGTATTTTACAGGAACGAGCAAGATAAATAAATTTTGCTATCATTTTAAGATGTAGCTTTCGTCAGACCTGTGTGTAAAGTTTAAAAGTAGTTAGGTACTTTTTTTGATAATTTTAACGGAGGAAAATTAATTGTTCTTAACACATTTAATTTTTACTTAATTTTTTTTTAATTGTGCTTAAGATTTATGTTGTACTTTATTATTTTTCCTTAATAATAGAGAGGTTTTTTTTTCTTATTCGTAATCAGACTTATAAATAAAAAAATGTTAACTGTTGAAATGACATTTTATTTTTAATAAGGTATTATTATTATTATTTCATTATACTTAAGTTGTATGCTCTACTTTATTAAATTGCTCAACAGTATCAATTTTATTTTTTTAATTGTGTTTTACATTGCTTTATGAGATTTTAAATTTTGATTTGATCTAGGGTGTATTCATAGGTACATTCACATTAGGTTGGTATAAAGAAAGGTAAGCAGAAATGTCTATAAGCAGTGCCAACTAAAAAGTGTAATATTTAGTTATATTACAGCTGCTTCAAGGAATCTGAGTAGGTAGTTATAAAAATGAGATTTTGTAAGACTTGTGATATATCTGTTAGAAGTACGTCGTGGGTAGGTCACTTGCGTAGTAATGCGCACAAACAAAAAGATACTAGTGTGCTATATAAAGATGGTGTACATATCGTATCATCAGCATTTATATATGTTACAATGCGTCCCATTGTAACATATAGATTAAAAGCAAATGATAAGTTTGAACATGGTTGTGTGGAAGCATTTCTAAACTCTATTAGTAAACAAATAAAGTCGCTTTTAGACGATTCACTTGGAAAGCACACATGCTTAAAAGTAAATTTTGAACTCTTTTCTTCGTTCATGATGATGAAAAATAATAATCAAGAAATGAAATCATTTGGTACCAAAAACATTGTATTGTACAGTAATTACGATTTTGTAACACTTTTGTCTGACACAAAAAGCAAATAAAAAAAAAATTGAAGAATTTATGGAACGTGACAGTGGTTGGACATTCCTCAACAACTCACATTTAGAAATAAATATAAATAAATACCAACCTTTGTGTGGTTCAAAATATGTGTCACTACCAAAAAAACATAAGAAATAAAAAGGCATGTGTAAATATACAAAACCACGACGACTACTGCTTTATGTGGTGTATCACTGCGGCTTTATTTCCATTGTCAAGCCATGCTGAGAGGGTGTCATCTTACCCGGACTTTCATACTGTGCTAAACACCGACGGGATGCAATTTCCTGTTACTTTTGCTGATATAGAAATGTTTGAGAAAAAAAATCTAAACATAAAATTTATTATCTATGGTTTGGGAAATAAAAGCAGTATAGTAGGTCCTTTGTACAAATCAAGTAATGTGACTAACAACAAAAAAACTATACATTTGTTATTTCTTGAAAATGGTGCTTCTTCACACTATTGTCTAATAAAGGATTTATCACGACTTGTCAGGAGTCAAATAACAAGTCATCACGGCAAACTATATTTTTGTGATACTTGTTCAGTGTTTTTTAACACAACTAATCAACTAGATAAACATTCTTGTGGAGGTGTTGTTACTATTTTACCTGAGGACGGTTCAGTAATAAAATTTAAGAACTATGAACCTTTTGTTATATATGTTGATTTCGAGTCATTGTTAGTAAAACATGAAGATGAAACGAAAGTATCTAATTCAACAACTACGTTACAAAAACACGTACCCGCGGCGTTTGGTTATCATATAGTTTGTTCTGTTGATGAAACTTATAATCGATATGTTTCGTATCGAGATCCTGTTTTTTTATTTTTGTTAGTAAATTTATAGAATCAATTTATCACGATTCATTACAGATACATAAAGTACTAAATAAAAAGACGCCGATCATATTAACAGAAGAAAACGAAAGAGACTTTAGTAATGCAACTAACTGTCATATATGTTTTCCTTTATGGTAACAGAGTCCGGGACCACTGTGGAATTACCGGGTTGTATCGTTCCGCGGCACATTTGCAATATAAACTACCAAAGTTCATACCAATTTTCTTTCATAATTTGTCTGGATATGACAGTCATTTGTTTATAAAACAATTAGGAGAAGCACCAGGGCCTATTAAAATTGTACCGAAAACAAAAGAAAACTATATTTGTTTTACAAAATTCGTTCCAGTTGGATACGATGAATTCGTTCAACTTCGTTTTGTGGATTCTTTCAAATTTTTGGGAACTAGCTTGCATAAACTAGCATGCACTATGAATAGTGATGAATTTACGCACATGCACAATCATTTTCCAAACGAAACTGAGTTCAAGTTGGTTACGAGGAAAGGAGTTTATCCATACGAGTATATGGATAAATGGGAACGTTTCAAAGAACCAACCCTTCCAGCTAGGGAACAATTTTATAGTGCGCTTAATAATGAAAATGTATCTAAAAAGGATTATAAGCATGCTCAGTTAGTGTGGTCATCATTTAACATACAAAATTTAGGACATTTCACCGATATTTACTTAATGACCGACGTGTTATTGACTGATGACTTAATGATTATTGACAGATATATTTGAGAAATTTAGAAAAACATGCAAATTTCACTATAAGTTGGATCCTGCATTTTACGTTACCGCACCGAGTCTCTCTTTTGATGCAATGCTTTTGAAAACAGGTGTAGAGTTAAGAGTTAATAAATAATTTAGAAATCCTTAGGATGATTCAAAGTGGAATTAGAGGAGGCATTTGCATGTGTTCACATAGGCACGCTAAAAGTAACAACAAGTATTTAGAAGATTATGATCCATCGCAATCAGATTCGTATATTGCATATATTGATTGTAATAATTTATATGGATTTAGTATGTGCCAATCACTACCCATGTCTGATTTCAAATTCTTAATGTCAACTGAAATAGACAGTCTTAATATAACAAACATCCCTGATGATGCTGATTATGGATTTATACTTGAAGTCGACTTATGCTACCCTGAAGGAGTGCATCATAAACATAATGATTTACCATTTTGTCCTGAAAAATGCATTCCTCCTGGAGGAAAGCATACAAAACTCGTACCCAACTTACATGATAAATACTTTTACGTTATACATTACGTTCATTTAAAAACTTGTATGAAACATGGTTTGGTTTTAAAAAAATACACCGTGTGATTGCTTTCAAACAAATACCATTTCTCAAAAAATATATCGATCTTAACACGACTTTGCGTCAAAAAGCAACGTCTAGTTTTGAGCAAGATTTTTTTAAATTACTCAACAACAGTATTTTCGGTAAAACGTTGAAAACAACGAAAAAAGAGAAAATGTGAAGTTAGCCAAAGAGTGGGATGATGAACAAAATGTAACAAAAAATAAACTGAGTGCTTGCAAGCTAATTGCTAATCCTAATTTTCACAGTTTATCAGTTTTTACTGAAAATTTAGTTGCTATTCTGTTGAAACCTGATTGTGTGGTTTTAGATAAACCTATTTACATAGGGTTTACAGTTTTGGAATTATCTAAAAGTCACATGTATGACTTTCACTATTCAGTTATGCAACCTCATTACGATAACCGCTTACAGTTGTGTTATACTGATACTGATAGTTTTATATATCATATAGAAACCAAAGATTTTTATAAAGACATTAAAGAAATATTTTTAGATTACTTTGATACGAGCAATTTTGATAGTGAAAATATGTTCAACTTACCACTAAAAAATAAAAAAGTACCTGGTCTTTTTAAAGACGAAATGAATGGTAATTTAATAACAGAATTTGTAGGCCTGCGAGCAAAACTGTATTGTGTTAAAACTATGCAGAAAACTTTAAAAAAAGCTAAAGGAGGAAAGAGTTGTGTTGTTCGTGATTTCAAAATGTCTGACTATGAGAATACCTTATACACTGGTAACGTTGTACGAAAAGTCAATGTTTTATTTAAGTCAATAAAACATGAAATATATACAAGAAGTACTAATAAAATTGCTTTATCTAGCGATGATGATAAACGTTTGATTGCTAAAAATAAAGTAGCTACAAAAACTTGGGGGCATGTATCAATACTAGGTTTTAAAACTGGATAAGTTATGTTTAATATAATTTTAAGAATGTGAATGTACCTACATTATGAATACTAAAAGAAAAATCAAATTAATATATCTCGTAGATTATAAGATGAATACCTTTAAAATAAACTGGATAAGTTATGTTTAATATTATTTTAAGAATGTGAATGTATCTAAATTATGAATAATAAAAGAAATGTAAAATAAATATATCTTGAGGATTATAAGATGAACGAAACCTTTAAAATAAAATACTTTATAATTATGATTATTGTTTTTTATTTATAATACCAAATAAAAGTTTAATTTAGGTAAATAACTTTCCAAAATAGTAATAATGTATATGTCAATATACAATATATATCTAACATGCATATCAATATCTTTTAATTAAATTTTCAATTAGTAAATAGGTTCAGGTACCAATCAGTCCTTACAAGTTTTAAATTTCAATGAATTTACGAAATAAGAACTGTCTGCTTCATAAGAAATCTTGAAACATTATACTTCATTATCAATTAGGTATATCTTCTACCAACCAGTCCTTACAAGTTTGAAATTTCGTTGAATTTACGAAATAAGAACTGTCTGCTTCCTAAGAAATCTTGAAACATACTTCAATAGTTTATTTTAATTTACATGCCTATACTGAAAAATCATTCAATCTCTGCGACTGGCAGGCGACGCTTTTTTTTTTTTTTTTTACATGGGGAAATGCGTTTATGCATACCACTGAGCCCGAGGAAGGCCCAGTGGTTATGTGGGACTCACTGGCGACTGCCCGTACTACCCACTAAAACCCCATGGTGTACCTCCACTGCCGCTCACGACGGGAACACGGGAACGCTTACGCACACGACCGCGAACCCGCCACGGCTGTCCGTTTCCGGACCCGCCTCTGGGGAAAACCCCCCTGCGACGCACCAGTACACATGGTGCGCCGCAACCACCCGGGGACCAACCCGCAAATGAGCGCCAAACGAAATCCCCGCGTCTGGACGCTTGAGGTCCCCCTGCGATGGGTCGGTTCAGTGGCCCCACCGCCAGCCACTTCGGCCGCAGAGGATAGGGAGAGCGGCGCACCCCAATACCGACACTCCTCTTCCCCTGCGGCCCCACCGCGTCCGCCATCAAACGGTGGCGGCCCCGCCGAGGCCGCGGAAGGTAGGAAGAGCGGCGCACCTTATCACCGACACTTCTCTCCCGCCGCGGTCTCTCTTCCCTCAGCCGCGGTGCTGCCCATACAACACCGCGGCCCACCTCAGTTGCGATGCCGCCCATACAGCACCGCAACCTACTGTGGCCACTTCAGCGTGGGCTTGAGGAGCAAAGCCCAGTGAAGCGGCCCCTCCATGGGGCCAGCCGGCGACACCCTGCCAGCGCGGCCCCGGGTTCCTCTTAGCTTCACCGTGGTGGGCGAAGCCACGGTTACTAGAGCCCCCCCGCCACGACAAGGCGGGAACCCACGGGGGGGAGGCGACGCTTGTCACAACTTAAACTATTTAGTTTTAACTGCATATTATCTGTAAGTATTTTATATCTGATCAAGTAGTATTTTAAATATTATTATTTTATATTTTTTATGTTCTTATTTCTTTATTTCTTCCTCTACAGAACATGGGATCAGAAACTGATCCAATGTGGTTTCCTCACGCACAAGACCCACTTACTGGTTGGGTTGACCTCGAAAGAAAGATAAGAAACGAGCAGCGGATTGCTGCAGCTAATGCTGTCAAAGAACAAAAGCAAGAAGAAAACGCAGAAAGCGCAAAATCAAAGGTGCTGTGTCATATGTTGTCAACAAGAGCCCAAGAAGAGGACATCGTGTAATTAAAATACAAGTTTACGAATATAATGAACAACTTAATGCAAATTGTGAAACTACTCGTGTGCAATATACAGTGTCGGAATGTATAGATGAAGTTTTAACTATGACTGAAAATGTGATTAGTAAAATAACAAAAAAATTGTCTGAAAATGTAAGTGATTATTAACTAAGTGTGAGATCCTAATAGGTATTATGGTACTGTAAAAAATATTTATAACAGTGCGTTTTACTTTTAAATAAATTATGGGAACTTAATTATTATGTTGTTTTATTTTAGTAAAAACCATTTATTTGCAATTAAAAATTTAATAAAAATCAATAAAATATCCTAACACATAAAAAACTTAAAATTAGAAATGTATACAATATTAAAGTTCTTAATTGATACATACACAGGTTTTTATAAAGCACAACAATTTTCAATCCAATCATAGCTTTCTGGTCTTTTGTATTCTCTTTCACAATGAGAATTGCGTGAACTAGTCTCATCAATACCATCCTCTACATACCCATAATTGCGATTGTCAAACATATTAAATACTTGCATGTTATTCTCAATGAACCATTTCTTTACTAAAATAACATTTCCTAATGCACAGTGCTTTTTATGATAAAAACAATTTAGAGCACTTCTGTCATTACAATAAAGTTTATATAATTGCAATAAATTAGGAAAACCCTGTTCACCAACGTCTATTACACTACACTCATTACAAATACTTTTTAACCATTTGATTTTTTCCATTCCTTTGACTAAAATGTTTTTATTTGTTAAAATTGGAATAACAATTCTTTTAAATTCACGATAGTCAATATAACCTTCACTCCAAAATATACCACGTCGTCTTTCTATCCAAGAAACGGTTTTCTTTTCTGTATCACTCAAATTGTAGTATGGGTATGGTGGTTTTATTAAGAACACTTGAGTATAATCATTAGTAGCTAGTGCAAAAACCTTTATAATAAAAAAAATATAAGAATCTTTAAATCCTTGTAAATCTACTATCATGTGCCCTGGATTCATGATATCTTCTTAAGTATACTACTCAAAGGTTTGTATTCAACAATGCAGTCGTTTAGAATCAAACAGAAAGCTGATGTGTCTTGTGGAAACTCTGTGACAGCTTCAAGGTCGATGCGTACGTCTATTGGTCCTGTCTTAAGAAATTCGTTCTGTCGTGAACAATCAATCACAAAAAGTGGTGCCTTAGATTTAAAATCAGCATAACTTAATAAAGGTTCTGGACGACGTCCGTAATACGACTGTTGAAATCTAGTATAGCGCTCGTATATTAAAGAGTAGTTATCATCGGCGAATTTAATATTTAGGTTTTCATAAGGGAAGTAGCAAGAGTTCAGGAACACTCGCAGATTTTGTATGTTACAGTGGTCAAACTGAGACGTGTCTTTATCAGCATGACGCATACGATTTGTTTGTAAGCCTACGATTACATATCGCGGTTTTTCTACTTGAGAAGATGTTTTGATAGCCCAAGTATGTTTTCTAGTTTTTGGTAGGGCTGGATATTCATAAAGATCCCAATTTCTAAATATCATATTAATGGGTCGATCTTTTTCTAGATATTTAAGCAAATTAATTCGTTCGCGATCAGACACTTTTTTGTGAGGAACGCGCCAACTAATATTTTTAATATCAACACTTTCGACATATTCACCAGCATCTAATTTTACTACATTGAGATTTGTGCTACTTCTAAGTAATATTAATTCATGTTTGCAGTTCATAATAATCTTGTTATAGTCTTCAGCGAAACCAAGTATTTTATTAAGAGGTATGGATAGTGAAAAACTACCTGCCCAATTATTTGTTGTTCCATTGATATCCCACCCCCACGACTTTGACATCTTTGATTCGTTGTCATTCATTGAAATTAGAGATTTCATTGTGGTTGTAATGCCCGAATTTTTTATTTTATCTATTTCTACACCATTTAGCTCATACCGGATATCTTGAAAGAAAAATAGTGCAGGGTTGTTGGTGAAGTGCACTTTGGTTACTGCTGTTTTTGTGTTACGCTTAATAACATTCAGAACACCTTCTATGTACAGAGTACTTGCTGAAGGTAAAACGTATAGATCTTGTTGATTAATAGGTATTCGTATTTCATAATTTTCACGAAAGCTATTGACATATGGTTTATACGTATGATATTCTATACTTTCAATGGTATTATCAACACGAGGAGAATCTGCTATATTAAGGATACTCATTTTAATAGTCCAATTAATTTAAGAAACTTCTTGTTTTCTTTTGTTAGTTTTACTTTAGGTCTTCTTTTGTTGATGGTGTGGTTAGAAATGCGACAATTCGATGTTTGTGGTGAGTTTTTATGATATTCAATCATTTTCTCCTTATATGTAAATACAATTGGATATCTTCACCTCGTAAATTTACTAAATTATTATTTGCATCCAATATTCTAATAGTTATTGAGCTGATGTTGTTCTGATTGATAGGGAAATAAATGATATTCTTTGGTATTTCAATAATCCTATAACCAGGCGGCACGTTTGGAGGAAATTCGTGAATTATATGACTGGGTGTACCGTTAGTGTATGAGCCGCTAATGATATCACATTCTATCCTTAGCACGGTAGTCGAAAGAATGTTGACAGGATGAGAAGATTCGTTGAATATATTCGCTTTTAGTGTCTCTTTATTGAAACCAAATACTTTTGCAAGTATCGGGCTCTTTTTAAAATGTATATCTTTAGTACAAGTGATGGAAGTTTTTAACGTATTATTATTACATATTAACTTTAAAGAACACCCATTCATGTGTTGTTCTAAATAATCACTTAAGTCACTAAGTTCATAGGATCCTTCTAGGATTTGTATGACTTCATTTTTACCAATATATAACTTGTTATTGGTACTATCTATATTAGGTATAGAATTAAATGTTGAAAAGTACAGCAGACCACATTCATATTCTCCATTGAGTTCAAAAGCTGGTGAATAGTTCTGTTTCAGACTCTCGCATAGGTGCGGGGTCCCAGTAGCAGAGAAACGAGGCTTTGGTCGAGCTCAGGATGTGGGGACGAAACGGAAACGCAGCGGTTGACACAATTGAATTGAATTTAATACTTGTTACTTTTTACAAATCAATAACACACTTATTTAAATCCGTTTTACAAATGTTGGCTACGGAGCCCTCAATAACTGGGTGGTGCTTTTCACTGGTATAGAAGATTTTCTCGCTTGCTTGGACGTCAATCGTATAATGCACACAGAATTTTAGCAAGTATTGGTATTTATACTTTTACCATTATCAACTTAAAGCTCTTCTATTGGAAACTTTCCATTACGTCATACGGCCCATTGTTCTCGACGAGAACTTTCCCACGCTCAAGGAATAGGCACAAAAAATACAGCCGGGCTACAGGTGCGAGGCATCCTCCGATCTCTTTATCCCCCTCGCACTCATATAGTAACGGCACCTATTCTTGAGACAGCTAATCTCTATCTAACTCAACTGTAGACGTACATTCCAATGTATGACTCATTGTTTTTCAACACCCTTGACCGTGTTGGAGGAGCTTACTTAGCTCGGTCCTGCTCTCGCCGCTGATATAGTCAGTTTCCGCTAAATTTATAGATTCAGTTCAGATCCTCCCCGCGTTGCAAATTAATACCCTTACAAAGCGGGGTGGCTTGTGAACAGAATCTGTACCTTGATCACAGACCTATTTACCATGCAGCTTGTCATAACTACGTTTGCCTATATGTAGCCTTCCACCAAATATTATATTGCCGGCTAACAGTTTGACCTACCGTCATATGGTTTAGAACATAATGTACACTGTATGTGTAACACTGTATCCTATTTTTATGTGTTGCCTTTTATTGCCCACCCATGTTCCTCTATTAAGCAAGTTCAATGGCGCAACATGAAATGTTAATGAATTCTATACAGTTTCGATTTTCTTATTCTATGTCTATCCCTATGTCTTAATAGCTAGGTCATAATCGTTGTGCTCGTTAACAAGTTCGTTGTTGATAATGGAGTGGAGGTTGATATAGATAGCGTAAGAGACATAGTGATACTGATAGTAAATCAACATTTCATTATCTTAAATGAGTTTTCCAATAGTTTTTTAAATATTTAATACATAAATGACTACAATTTATTGCATCATAACTTTGATACTTTACATAATTATAAAATACTTTCTGATTATTTAGGTACTTGACTAACTCTAATGGTGGTGTTAAATCACCGAAGCTATCAAAATATTCGCAATAATCATTATTTTTCACGTAGGCTACCCAATGTGTTCCAAGATTTTGGTGATCATCCAAATTAATAATACCACATTCAATACGTTTGTTTTTTTTTTGGTAATTTATCTCGCATATAAACACCTCTAAAATAAGGTATATTACTAGCATGCTCTATAATATCTAAATCGGTTAGAGCACGGTTGGGTAACCTCTTATTTAGTTTTTTGGAGATCTCAAAAACAAACCACTACCCTTTTTGTATGGTTTTAAATAACATCCTTTTCCTAGTGCTATAGCTTCCATTGCTTGGTTATGGCGTTCAGATTCATGAAGATTTTGTTTTGCTGATTCATAATCATTGATAGCTTTCGTAACACCCGCAGCACCACCCGCCAAAGCACCCAATGTTGATAGCCCAGCAAATATTGGTATCAAAGGTAATATTCCTCCAGTTTTAGGTATAGGTATTACACGCGGCATGCGAACTTTATTTTTAGAGTTTTACTTTCATCTTCACCCTCAGATTCATCTTCAGTTAATTTATCAATAACACTTGCATCAGACATACTATCTTTGGCAGTGAATATAAAATCATTATTTAATTCATCATCTACCTCATTGTATTTAACTTTTTTTAATTGAATAAGTAGGCATTTCTTGATCATCATTTAATGAAATTCTTTTTGTAAGCATTTTATTAAGAGGATCTGTTATTGGTTTTAATGCAGATTCGATTGCCATCTCAGCATCTGATTTTAAACTTCGCATTAACTTTACCTTTCTTTTAACAATATCTGCAGATTTCACAATTTGTTGTTTTAACGTCTTTTCTAAATTTTCCATAATGACTGTAATAAGACCTATATCTTCCAATGTCGGACTGTTGAATGAAGTTTATATTAATATATAACGCATTTATATATACACTACCAGCTAATCGATAATAACAAAAGTGTCAAAGTTTTTTCTGTAACCTCCTTTGTTTTTTTCACAATCTTTATTAATTACTAAATAATTATATGAGACACTTCAAATTTCTTTACACATCTCACGAAACTGATTCCATGACATATCTGTATTAACATGTTCATCATAAGCATGTCTAAGGTTAATTTCATCTTAAAAAGAACAATAACATTTGCGTTGTCTCTAATAAGTTGTTTCGGTATTTTACTATACGTTTGATTTAAGTAAAAACAATTTGTTTGTGTCGCCCTGTAGCAAAATAATCACGTATATTATTCTGTTTTTCACAAGCCACGTCATCAAATATTATCACTGTCTGTCTTTGCGTCTATTGGACTCAACACTTCATCATTTTCTTTAAATTTATAGTAATTAATCGCAGGTACTAATTTGAGAACATTGTCTAAGAATATATAAATCGGTTGAAATAAAGTTTTTGAGAATATGTACACGTTTAAGAATTTTAATCCGTTTTCATGTAAAAGAAGACCAATCAATAAATTGGTTTTGCCGCAGTTTGAGGGGCCACATACAATGCAGCGAATAGAATTAGGAAGAAGCTTACTATGTTTGCGAGTCTTTCCAGTAGTAATTGATGTACAGATTTGGTTTAAATTAAATTCAAAGTACAAAGTTGTTTAACGAACAACATATTAGAGTTATTTGACTAAATTCAAGTTCAACGAGATATTTTATATCCAAAACATTATCATAGGTCGATTGAACGCACAGCGGTAATTTTGGGAATTCTACTCCCAGGAGTGAGCGTAAGCGAACGTCCTGCAGTGAGCGAAGCGAACGTAAGGCCTGGAGTAGAATTCCCAATATTATCCTACTCTTGATAGTTGTCAGTTATAGGTGGACGTCCAAAGTCGTTCACTAACTCCGGGGCTGTATTCACTTACACGCTCGAATCATCCGTGCGATTATCGCTCGATCATCCGGAGATAGTGAACGACTTTGGACGTCCACATACAACTGACAACTGTCAAGTGTCAGTTTCATACTGTTCCTCCCCTCCACTACTATTTTTCGGATGACCCAGGCGAACGCCCGGACGACGCCGTGAACGATTTCGAGTGTACGCGCGGGTGATCCGTGCGTCCTCGAACGTTTATGTGAACGGGCCCCGGATGATCGAGCGATAATCGCACAGATGATTCGAGCGTAGTAAGTGAACGTAGCCCTGACGTTAGTCACAGAATCTAAATAATAGGAGAAAACCTTAGTAACGTCACAGAATAAATAATAGTACAAGTAGTAGTATATAATATAATTTGGTTACGTGGCCGCTCACTACTGCTATCAGCGCCAAAATAGCGATAATCAAATGATCTCATTGCGATGTTCGTCAAGAGCCTGTCTAGAGTACTGCAGTAGTCGCAGCGGAAGTTGTCTGCTAATCGCTGCGCAAACTGCTATTTTTCAGGCGTATAATCTCAATGTTGAAGGTGAAGACAGCGTTATATACTTACTGTCTGTCTGTACTTGCCTCGCTCACTCGCTTACGTTTTTCGAATATTCTATCTCGCTTTTTATGCTGTTTTATTCTTACAGCAGTACCTGCGCAATCGTTCACAGAGCCTAACTTCACAAACAAAGATTCGCTGCGAGTACTGTACTGAATTATATGTACCTACGCCCGGGGCCCGGCCGCGTGAAGATTGGAAACGCAGCCACATGTTGACATGTGTCACTTTTCGTGAAATCCATTTTTGCTTGATTGTAGGTACATCTAATATTAGCCGACTAAATGTAATATCCGTGCCTAATGCGCTTTCATTCATGCTTATGACAAATACTTTATGTTAGAAAGGGACAGCTGTAGCTTCGAGAACCTTCTAATCGAGGTACTTACGATAAGGTGTGCAAAAAGTAATGATAGCTTTTTTCTCGTAAAGTTCGTTAGGTAGATGTCCAATTCTCGGGCACAAAGACCATCTTACCGGGAACTATTTGTAGGTTTACATCTCAAAGCTGTAGGCACAGCCGTTGTCGAGTTTCAGGGTAGCGCACCAGAGCCAGCGTCACCCCAGCAGGCCACCTTTCGATCCTCGAACGAGCAAAAACTACTGAACTTACACGACTGATTTTTGGGCACCAAGGGCACAAATATAAGAACTGCAGCTCCACTTAATTTGAAGAATATTCACTCGTTTTGTTGTTATAGAGTTAGCGCGCTGAAGCAAGCATCATCCTGGCTGACCACCCTTATAAGATGGTTTTCTCATAACTTCTTCGATTGTAATTTTGTCTGACAGTTTCGCTTATTATTTCGAGAACTAAAAGCTGAGCTGTTTCATTTAAATCTGTTCGCTGGATTCGGCTCGTCGACATAGACGCGCTGATTGCAGCGTCACCCTGGCAGGCCACCCTTTGAATTGAAATATCTCGTAAAGTAATTGAGAACTAATGGCCATATTTGAGCATTAAAGAGCACTTCAGTTTGGGAAGTTTTGGGCTCATTACAAACAAATGGCCGGCTGTAGTGACGGACACCATCATATTTATGAACTTGAGCAATAATATGATTAATTGGGCAACTGAATTATAAAATTCATCAGCAACAAAATTCATTTTTCAAATTGTATTATTATCAGGATTACCATTGGGTATGTTCTGCTGTTGCTGTAAATATAAATTATGCACTTGCCAATACCAGTTATAATAAATCTAACTCACGATAGCTGCCCAATATATTATTTCATGACCAAATTTGTTTTTCTTTTTGCTGATCTCTTCCATTAATTTCCGGGCATATTATATTTTAGAGCTGACCAAAACAGCAACTTTCTGCTGACCGATTAAATGAGAGCCCTTCGCCTCTCAACCTGATTAGGGTTACCTATGGGGTACTGTACTGTTAATTAAATTAACGAGTAAGGTTTTAAACATAGTATTTATTCACAGTAATCAAACAAACAAACCATTGTGATAGGACTCAACTAGATTGAAAAAAACGTCATAGAAGAACAAAAAATAAAATAAAGAATAAAAAGAAAAATTGTGGATTTTCAAGACTAACATAAAAGCTTTTATTAAATTAAAATTACCAAACACCTGTATGCCTTGAGACAATTACACTTTTAATAACACTTCGATTATTATTACGTTTTTTAATGATTTTTACATTATTTTTGGGTAATCCAATTGAGATATGCTCTAAAACAATAAGAGATTTCCTACGATAAATATCGTTAAAACTAATTATCATAAGTAACATAAGAATAAGTTGTATGTAGCATACTAAAAAGTAACTAGTGAATTTAAAATTACATTTTGTATCATTATACAAAGAAATCGTAGAAACCTCTAATTAATACAAATTACCTAATTATTTACAAGCTGTAGAAAATTATGTACAACAATCTTAATATACAAAATTTTATGTTGTGTCAAATATAACAAAATGGTATTCACCGTTATCCCAGCGTAACTTAACATTAATATCACATTTTGTTTATAATTCAAGTTTAAGTTATATAATTCACTAATACTTAACTCTTAAGTTTAATATAATTCGAACGATGCCTCTCTTTTACACTCTTTAATCATAATTTCATAAGAAAAAATTTATCAAATATTTTTTCGATGTGATTAAGCTAATGTTGCATACATGTAATTTAATTTTAAACGGAATAAACTTTTTTATATTTCGTTTATAAGCGCTTCGGTTTTTAATTAAACCTGTTTTTTTATTAGTATAAAAACTAAATCGAACAGTGAAAAACGTATGTCAGCACAAAGTTGTGAATGTTTAAAAAATACACAATATTTTTGAGTTACAACATTGTTTCAAGTAACTACATATTACAGCGAGGTAGAAGTTACGAATATGCAATTTTTATATTACATTTAAGCTGTATACATGAAAAAATATTGAAGAGACAAACTAATTTATACCAAAAACAGTTCCTCAATTATTACTTTACTATCAGCACTAAACACTAACTAAAAAAATGCAGACTTGTCTTTACACAAACTATTCCGGAAATTGCTACCAGCAACACTACCCTACTGTTTTTTTTTTTAGGATATCTTCAGAAACTTATTCACAAAAACCCCACCACACTATCAATATATGGATTTAAGGAACAGTCCATCCAGAAATCCTTATTAGCCTTGCCCTAGTGGGGATTTTAAGAATAATGCAGATATGCATAACACAAAATCCCTACCATGCTTGCAATCAATATAGAGGCAGTGACAATTTCAGATATAACCCAATTTGGTTATAATCACTTGACGTAAAATTAACATCATTTTCACTGATACAAATGTGGCCTAAAGAATAACTTCACAAAAATGACATCACACATATTCACATAATAGAACACAACCCGGACAGTTCATTTCCTTTAGCCAGAGGCGGCTGCCGGCTAAACTGAACGTCTTTCAACGCTGGCTTCAGTTTATACTCCAACTCCGGTTCTTCACCAGGGGGCAGCGGTTCATCGTCAGCACTGATATCGTCCAGCATCAAGTCGCTGTTGCTCGAAGTGGAGATGAACGTAGGGATGGTGGTCTTGGAGATGTTGATGCGGATGCCTCCAAGAGGTATGGAGGAGACAGGTGCCGGCGCTGCGTCCAGCTGAAGGTTGCCGTCGATGGAGGAGGTGACGCTGATATGGTTGGTTTCCACAGCGGCTGGAATATTTTCTTCCTCGGCCGTTATTACTGGTTCGTCATCTGTAGACAAGTTTACAATATGAATCAATTGCTACTTGATAGTAAACGTCATGCTTGCTCGTAAAAATAGCAGCGCCGCCAGAACTTAGGTTACAAAATCTTGCATCACTGCACTGATGTGTCACCTTGAGGCATTGCTTTTTAAGTCTCCATTACACTGATTTCAAAGGGAAATATTAATAATAATAATCTAATAATATTCGGGACAATTCACACCAATTACCTAGCCTCATAGTAGGATACCCTATACTATGGGCACTAGATATCGGATAAACATACATAGATACGAATATTACATCCATGACTCGGAAACAAACATTTCTGCTCATCACACAAATGACTGCACCTAGCGGAATTCGAACCCGCGACCATTGATTGACTAGTCAGGGTCACTAACCATTCGGCCGTCAAATATTGCTTCAAACAGAGCCACAGAAACGTTTGCCCACTAAACTAAGACGATTGAAAGACATTGCTGGTTTCATCCTAGAAAAGATATTGTATTATATTAAACTGTCACAAAAACGGACTAGTTTTTTGGATATTATTACTGCTGCAATAGGTTATGCAGAGTTATTGTTGCCCAACATTGTTGCTCTATATTGCATTAGATTTTTGGATAATTATGCAGCCCGTTTCCGAGGATGTTTAATTGTATTCACCATTGCAACTTTTTCCTTTTTACACAACTGCCCAAAACAGGAGTGTTATGTTTTTAGCATTCATGTATGTTTGTATGTGAGTTTCTTTATTCCACCATAACTTTGAAATGCCTGAACAGATTTGTGTGGAGTGCGTGTGTGTGTGTGCGTGTGTGGACACAAAAGTGTGGAGCAAACAGTATAAAATCTTATTTTCTATCTTATTCCAGGTGACCCCTCGATTTCACTGACCAAATTGAGCTTCCCTGACTTTCCCTGATTTTTCAGAAAGAGGACACCCTGCTTTAATCTGCCGTTTGGCTGCCAGTTACAGTTTCATAATAGTGTGTACATTTTAGCTCCTATTGATTATAAAAACAATTCTTAATGCTTTTATTACATTAATATAAAAGTGTGTCAACTGAATGTTCACAACGATCCACTCACCAGGATCAACCGGCTCCTGCTTGACCTTGACCCTGCTGAAGTCGACCTCGGCCTGTCGGTCGAGCTCGGCGCGCTTTTCCTGCGTCTCGTCGTCGGTGTCGGCCTCGTCCTCTACTACAACCTCTTCCACCGGCTCCGCCTTGTAGATCACATCGTCTTCCTCGCCCTCGTCGATCTGTGGAGGAAATGGGTCGTTATTATAGTTGTCTCCTATTACCGGACAAACTTCTACATTGGCACTTGGTATTTGATGCATATGTTACTGTAAAAGCCCAAATTACCGTAAATCCTAAGATTTTCCAGATATACCTAAGATTTACCAAATCATAATGGTAAAAGTACGAACAGTTCTTTGACCATCGTTCATTTCGAACTTTTACCACAATTCGCTAGGTAAATCTTAAATGTTAAAAAAGACTAACCTAACCTTTACATAACCGCTTTCCCGCGGTATTTCCCACTCACTGGCAAAAAATAACCAAACCTAACCAAAAGCAACTTTTACCACAGGTAAAACCTAGCATGTACGAAATTCTAATGGTAAAAACCATGTAGAAGCGCGGTCGCCGCGCCTAGAGTCAGCGTTACCCCCGTACAGCGCCATTAGATGTTTACACATCAAAATAATTGTCTATTTTTTTTTAATTCTGTGGCTGTCTGTTTGTCCGCACATCACGTAAAAACTACTGAACTGATTGAGACACTCTCGGATAATAACTGGTTTACTTGGTATCTCAGTCCTATGCCTATGAGTAAGAAGCCGAGCAATCGACATAAAACGATTTGACGTCTGAAAGAACATTGAATAAATGTAGTACTAATGTACTTAGGTCCTGGAATAGCACAAGGTTACTTTTAACCTAGAGAAATGACCAAGTGGGCAAAGCCGCGAGCACAGCTAGATTATAAAAAATATATGTCGAAGTGAATTTAGGTATTTCGTTTTAAACTTACCTCTAACGGTTCAGGCTTCTCCGGCTCGTCGATCACCTCCACCACAGACTCTGTGTCGGAGCCGTCCTGGGTACTCTCGTCCACGTCTCTGATCTCTATGGCTTCGTCTTTGTCAATGGTGACGACGTCGTCTTGAGCCTCGGCCGGAGGCTCTTCCTTAGCCAGTGACGCCTGGCGGAAACAAAAAGAAAATTAGGAATTACTGCTGAAAATTCTGGCCCATAATCTTCTATTTTACATTTATACTTAAAACTGCAAACAAAAATTAAACAGCTTTAGATTTTTTATGAAATATATAATATATAATGCAGTCGGGTTTTTGTTTTTTTAATATGTTATTTTTATTTTAAACTTTTTCGTTTTGGAATGGTCTTTTCATTTTGATACCTCACTCGATAGGTTTTGGTATTTTTGTTCCGTCGGAAATACAATATGGCAGGTTTAAGCCGCCATATTAGTTTTCTTGACACTTCATATACCCTGTCACTCTCGCCTATAAGACGAATCCAATGCAAATCCAAAAAGTAATTTATGCTGTAGGACGCGCCAAGGAAACATACAAACATACAGCCCAAACACGTAAACCCCCCCGCAGTTGGCTAATAAAGTAACAAAAAAAGCCAGAGGGAAAAGTCTGTGGGGGTGGCAAAGATAGCACGCGGGCAAAGATAGCACGCGGGCAAAGATAGCACGCGGGCAAAGATAGCACGCGGGCAAAGATAGCACGCGGGCAAAGCTGCTGGGCACAGATATTTTATGAAATTGTAAGTTGTTTGCGGATGTTAATTAAAATATTCGCACAGAAAGATTGTTATCACTAGCTGCGCCGCGCATGTTCACCTGTGAATTATGATGATGATGAAAAGTAGCCTATGTGTTAATCCAGATATTAGCTATCCTGGTACCAAATTTCATCCAAATTCGTTTAGCCGTTTGAGCGTGAAGGAGTAACAAACATACACGCACACACTTCTGAAAATAAAAGATAGATGGCGCTAATAGGTTTTTATCCATTTTATGTTGTTTTGTATGGACTTTCAGTTCTATTGTACGGAGTTTTGCTTCACATAACTCCAATATGATATGATATGATGCATACTCTCATATCGCTCGATGAGAGTATTCATTTTTAAAACTCTACGCTCTGATTGGCCTGTTTACTATAGTGGCTACACTTCTCTGATTTATAATATTAGTGTGATAGTAATTGGATAGTATTGTATTTTACCGGTAAATCGACTGAACTATTTGGTGCTGCGTTCAGGATATATTTTTAATAATTAGTCCAAATGTATAGCACATTTTTTGTTCTAACATAAATTAAAAATTACTTTCCTCCGAACATTACACATTAAAATTAACTGAATAGCTTACTTCTAAGTTTGTTTTGTATGTCGTATGAGGTAGTGCTGGTCTCTGGTGTCAGTATGTCGTATGAGGTAGTGCTGGTTTCTGGTGTCTGTATGTCGTATGAGGTAGTGCTGGTCTCTGGTGTCTGTATGTCGTATGAGGTAGTGCTGGTCTCTGGTGTCTGTATGTCGTATGAGATAGTGGTGGTCTCTGGTGTCTGTATGTCGTATGAGGTAGTGCTGGTCTCTGGTGTCTGTATGTCGTATGAGGTAGTGCTGGTCTCTGGTGTCTGTATGTCGTATGAGGTAGTGCTGGTCTCTAATGTCTGTATGTCGTATGAGGTAGTGCTGGTCTCTGGTGTCTGTATGTCGTATGAGGTAGTGCTGGTCTCTGTTGTCTGTATGTCGTATGAGGTAGTGCTGGTCTCTGGTGTCTGTCCGGCCGCCCGAGGGCCTCTTACATAGCTTAACGACTGCTAATAATCGATAACAGCCAGCTTAAATTGCCCTTTGAAGCACATACCGATGGAAATCCGTACATAACTTATCATTAGTGCGAAGCCGAGTATTGTTGGATTCTAACCAGCACTAGTATGCCGTTCAGTTACCAGCGCTCTTCAATTCCAAGTAAGTATGTACCCGTAGACCATCTGTTGATGGGTTTTAAATACTAGTTTAGAGAGTGTAAGGAAGTTCCAACCTTATAGTCCTCGAAGCACATGGGGTGGTAGTTCAGGTCCTCGTGCCTGATCGAGTTCCGGAGGTGCCACTCCTCCTTATCTTCATTGTAGAACTGGTCGAACTTGTCCCCGCACGTGGCGCAGTGGCAGTCCGCGGGCGCTCCGGCCGCCACGCTCGGTGTCTCCACTGGAACCTCCACCGGGACTTCACCCTCTTCAGCGCCGCCCGTCTCGAACCAGTTCTTTTCTGTAACGGAGTTTTTTTATGAATTTTGTTGGTTTAAGACATTGCAAATACTATAAGAATTAATGTTCACGATCACAATTTAGGCAACAGAGTTTGAATTTCAGTCACCAGGCGGTTGAAGATTACTTTCACAGTGGCTTATATTCGCTAGTTCAGTTACAGGAGCTCACCTCAGTTCGCCAGTTCTGTTACAGCGGCTCACTTCAGTTCGCCAGTTCTGTTACAGCGGCTCACTTCAGTTCGCCAGTTCTCTTACAGCAGCTCACCTCAGTTCGCCAGTTCTGTTACAGCGGCTCACCTCAGTTCGCCAGTTCTATTAAAGCAGCTCACCTCTGTCCTCGAGTTCGTCGACCTCCTCGTACTGCAGCCAGTCGGCGAGGTCGTAGTGCCAGTGGCGCGAGTGCGCGCGGCGCGCGGAGTCGCGCTCGCGCCTGTTCTGCCGGAAGTGCCAGTCAAGATGCTGCGAGTAGCGCACGGTCTGCTCCGGCGGGAAGCGCGAGCCGCAGCCCGAGCACTGCATGCCGCCGTACAGGGCGCTCACGATGCCTGGCTGCTTGCTGAGGATGGGAGATAGGTCATATAGCTGGTTGTTGATACAGTCAGTCGCATAGTTGGGGCAACGTCTACATTATTTCTACTAAAATAAAGTTTATTTTTATATCAATACATTATTGCCATTTATTAGATTTAAAATTGAAAACATAGGTCGAGGCCTCAGAGCCATGAGCTTGTGAAAAAAATATTGTAAAGTGCCAAGAGGCAAATCATACTCTAAAAATATTGTAAAGTGCCAAGAGGCAAGTCATACTCTAAAAATATTGTAAAGTGCCAAGAGGCAAGTCATACTCTAAAAATATTGTAAAGTGCCAAGAGGCAAGTCATACTCTAAAAATATTGTTAAGTGCCAAGAGGCAAATCATACTCTAAAAATATTGTAAAGTGCCAAGAGGCAAGTCATACTCTAAAAATATTGTAAAGTGCCAAGAGGCAAGTCATACTCTAAAAATATTGTTAAGTGCCAAGAGGCAAATCATACTCTAAAAATATTGTAAAGTGCCAAGAGGCAAATCATACTCTAAAAAACACGCTAAAGGTATTTATTGAATGCATGAAAAAGAGAATGAATTCAGAGTTGAATCTCGCTCACGAATAGGCAACACTTTTCTGACTTTACCAATGCTACGAAAATACGCCAAGAAATTCTAGTGAGCTATTTTTTCATACGTGTAATTTTTTAGTACCTATAAATAATATTATGGAATAATAAATACAACTAAGATTTATAAGTACACAATTATCAAACCTGATATAACAATTACAATAATTCAACAACTTGTAATTATAACAAACTAGGCTGGACACTGGTCTGGTGGTAACTTGTGGGGACTGCCGCAAAAGTATAATATATCGTTCACTAAACTAGTATTATAATTACACCAACCCTCTCAAAGTCTCCGACCGCAAGATGTCCACCCTGTGCACCACCGACTTGTCTTCCTGCTGCTTTGTCTTTATTTCATCCACTTTACCCACTTTTGTCTCCGTCTTTGCTGGCACCTAAAAACAAAATGTACTCGTCAAATGAGATCCGCCAATTTAATGACATTAATTGACATTAATGAGTCAATTAATGGCGTGTTTTTAAAACAGATACTGAACAATGATTATGCCCGTGTATGTTTGCACATCACCAAAAATCAATCACAACACAAAAATACGAGTTTTGAGAACATTTTCAATTTATTTTTTACTTTTATGATTCTGCGGCAAAATGATTTAAGAACGGTTTTTTATTATATCTATTGCGACAGTTGCAAAAATTCCTAAGATAGATGGATAGATAACACTTTATTGCACCAGAACAAACACTTATAAATTTTAAAAACCTTAAAAATAGTACCTAGCCTTATCGCTAAGCTGCAATCTCTTCCAGGCCACCGTTGGCTAGATTGACACACATGACCATACAATAGAAGATCGTTGTTAGTAGGCAACGGTTTATTTATTTGGGAAACAAACAGCTGCTAATTGGTAACATTGTATGATGAAAATTGGCATTGGAGAAATACTAATTAATTTAGTAAAATACTAGAAAAAGATAACAAAGAAATAAAACAAAAAAAAATTGGCTAGATAATACTAATAAATATGTAAATAACAAATACTACGAAATATATAAACATTATAAATAAACTAATGAGCAGAATATGACATTTTACAGGAGCACCAAAGCACTTTGGAGTGCCACAGTGTTCTTTCTGCCTAAAAAACTGACACGTGTGCCTTCTAGCAACTTTTTTTCTAATTACAATTTGGCTTTTTTTAGAACGACGGTAAATCAAAAACCGAACGTTTGGCGTACCTATCTTAAAACTTACTTTTTTTTGTGTTATGACAGTTTTTTGGAGGCTGTGCGATAATTAATTAAAAATGTAAATACAACATACCTGGACTATTCCAGTAGCTACCAGCTTCGCGAACAGGTCTGTCACGTTGAGATTCTTCAGCACAGACAGGAGGGGGGCCGGTTTTTCCTCCAGGGGTGTTTCTAGGCCGGGAATCTTATCTGGTGTCCCGCTGTACAGGGGCTCCCCGAGGCTGTAGTCCGATCCTGATGCGAACTCCATGGTGGTCGGCATCACGCTCGCCAGCATGTCGAGACCTGGACACGGAAATGCGATTTGCTTATTTAGAGTAAGTTACCGTTTTTTTCTGTGTTATCAAAACAAAATTTAGATTCAAACATTGATATAAGGTCTCGACGCATCAGCCTCACTAAGGCTATCTGCAATGATGCGTTTTAAGTATGATTTTTGTCTACACTAATATTATAAAGAGGAAAGATTTGATTTTTTGTATGTTTGTTTGTAATGGATGAACTCAAAAAAATACTGAACCGATTTTAAACACTCAACTATAGAAAGCTACATTATCATCGAGTAAGGCGCTCAGAACACGTAGCAATTTGAGTTTAGGCAACTATCAACTTTTTACAAGTTCTCATTATCGGTTGCCAATTGCAGTAACAAAAGGCACATTGTACGGTTACCGCGATTATAAATAAACTTTCGCATGAGAGTCAAACGTGTGGACACAGCGTACATAGAACAAGAATGACGCTGCGATGCGGGGGGTGGTGAGGGGGTGAAGTCGCTCTACGCGTGCGGTAGCCGCTTGCGGAAACCAGCAACTTGACAAAACTGGTACAGTCAGTTTTGCTGGTTGCGGCAATTTAGAATTGATATTATCACCGATTGCAGCAACCGAAAACTGTTGCGATCAGCGAAACTATTAACTAGAGTTGCTAAGTCTGCGCAGTTTCTCTAAATTATATGAAAATCGTAAAAACATCTAGTTGCCGGTTGCCGCCACTAGGAGCTCAAAGTTGCTACGTGTGCGAGCGCCTTACATAGGCAATATTTCTCAAAAAATTGGAGATTCGTACGAAAATTGGAATAAAGTAATGCAAGGTATAAAAAAATTGCAAAAATATCGATTTTTATTCGCTCTAAGGGAACCGTGTTGCCATGGAAATGAAATAATAACAAGTCTGTCAATTACGTGAGTAATAATGCAGTTAATAAAAGCACCAAGGTCGTTGATGCCAAAGCTTTTGAATTACGCTTACAAGCGTTTTTTTTAGAAGGTACGACGTGTATAAACATGCTAAAAGTAAGAAAAATGCCGCGATGTAAGCGCCAGTCAGTGAGCGAGTCAGTTATTGATAAAATGCCGCGATGTGAGCGCCAGTCAGTGAGCGATTCAGTTATTGATAAAATGCCGCGATGTGAGCGCCAGTCAGTGAGCGAGTCAGTTATTGATAAAATGCCGCGATGTGAGCGCCAGTCAGTGAACGAGTCAGTTATTGATAAAATGCCGCGATGTGAGCGCCAGTCAGTGAGTGAGTCAGTTATTGGGCCCGTTCACATAAACGTTCGAGGACGCACGGATCACCCGCGCGTACACTCGAAATCGTTCACGGCGTCGTCCGGGCGTTCGCCTGGGTCATCCGAAAAATAGTAGTGGAGGGGAGGAATAGTATGAAACTGACACTTGACCGTTGTCAGGTGTATGTGGACGTCCAAAGTCGTTCACGATCTCCGGATGATCGAGCAATAATCGCACGGATGATTCGAGCGTGTAAGTGAACACAGCCAATGATAAAATGCCGCGATGTGAGCGCCAGTCAGTGAGTGAGTCAGTTATTGATAAAATGCCGCGATGTGAGCGCCAGTCAGTGAGTGAGTCAGTTATTGATAAAATGCCGCGATGTGAGCGCCAGTCAGTGAGTGAGTCAGTTATTGATAAAATGCCGCAATGTGAGCGCCAGTCAGTGAGCGAGTCAGTTATTGATAAAATGCCGCGATGTGAGCGCCAGTCAGTGAGCGAGTCAGTTATTGATAAAATGCCGCGATGTGAGCGCCAGTCAGTGAGCGAGTCAGTTATTGATAAAATTAGATGCCTACGTACTCAAACGTTTTAATGTGTTTAGGTTCAATATTTAAGCGCAAAATGCACTAGTTTGTTTGTCGTATGAGGTAGTGCTCGCCTCTCAGAGTTTGTCAGGCCGCCCGAGTGGCTTATAACATGACTTAACGACTGCTATTAATTAATAGCAGCCGGGGCCGGCAGCTTAAAGTTCCCTGCGAAGTACGGAGAGATGGAAAACCGCCGAAAAAATAAAACCTTTGTAAAGTCATTGGTGCAGAGCCTACGACTGAACCCGGTATCGTTGGATTATGTCAGTATGCGAGTGAAAATACATAAACAATAATAATAAATGTGTAGGTTTCCAAAAATAACAAGAAACAATGTGAGCGTTGAGATAGCTTACCTTGATTTTCCTGTATGGCATCTGGACTTGGCGTCTTAATAGGTCTCAAAGGAGCTTCATCCGTTTCCATCTCCTCATCCTTCAGACTCTCCGCCCTGGTGACCGGTAGCATCGGCACGGTTGGGATTCCAACACCTTCCATTTGAGCTATCTGCACGAAACCAGGCTTGATATTCCTCGGCAACGCTGAAAATCTGATGAAATGCTTCTCTTTCCCGATAAATATTGGCTTGGGCAAGTCACCAAACTCCACCTTGAAAGGCTGCTCATTTATCAACACGGTCCTCAGCGCGTCCACGAATCTGATCGTGAACACTTGGTGGTTTATAACGAACTTCTGCACTTTGGCGTCCAAGTACACAGGACATATTTGTGTGGCGTTCAAAATAAGGTTGATTTTCCCAGCGACTAAATCGAACCGCTTCTCCTTCCCGATGTCCACTTGAGGCAGCGGACCTTCCAGATGCACCAATCTCGGTTTTCCGTCGATGATGACTCCCAAAGGACTCCCGCCGAAGAAACACTCGTGCCACCTGCCGTTTATGAACAGCTCCCTCGTGGGCGCGCCGAATTTAATATCGAATACTTGGTCTTCTATCTCTATCTGTTTGTAGCCTTCGTTGAAGGACAGCACGACCGAGTCCTTGTTGTCGAACGTGACTCGTCGACATCCGGGCAAGAACTTGATCTCTCTGGGATCGTCCCAATCCAACATAATAACCGCCGTGTTACCATAAAATCTAATTTCTCTGGGAACGCCGTCGATTTGTATAGTCTTCACGGGGTCTTGTTCTATGAACTCTATGAGCTTGAAGTCGGTCGGCGGGATTATAAACCCTGGTGCTCCTAATGGCGGCGGGGATTCGCTTCTTTCGTAAGGCTGCAGCGGACATTCGCCTTGACAGATGCCCATTTGAGGCGTAGGTAGAGGAGGCAAGGGCATCCGTGGGATGTCGAACGGTCCTCTAGATCCTCGCTTGTCGAATTTGGGTCGGAAGAAAGGCGGCGGGGCCGGTCCTCTGAACCTTCTCGGGCCGAACTCTTCCGTCCTAGATCTCGGTTGTCCTCCCCACATCTGGGCATACGGGGGCAAGTTTGGCGGGACGTTGGGCATGGCAGACCCGAACATCGGCATGGCTGGTGGAAGCGGTAGAGCTTTACTTTCCAGGTCGATGTTCCTCATGTCGGAGTCTTGCATGAACTCTAAATTAGGCGGGGTGTCCACAAACACGGTGGGCAAGGTCCTTTCGTCGATGTCCCCGAATCGGTTGCGCTCGGTCGGCGAGGACTTGGGGCTCGAAACTTCGGTCTTATCCTTCGTATGCGCCTTGAGTTTCCTCTTCGAGATCTCCAGCGACTCCCTTTGCTTGGCTTCCTTGAGCTTCAGCTTCTCGTTGAGCTGCAAGACCTGGTACATGAGTGCATTGTACTGGTTCTTGTCGAGCTGTCCATCGCTGAACTGCTCCTTGGCCTGCGACATGATGATGGAGATGGTCTTCTTGTGGTCTTCCGCGTCGAACTCTTCACCGTTCTCGCCGCGCATGTCAGTGTCTTCCGAGCTGAGCGTGCGCCGCCTTTCTTTCTCTATGCCTAAAAGATGGAGGGGATAAATTTATGTAAGAAAAGATTGTAAAATAACGAGCATAAAAGCTAAAAAACACTGCCCTGCCAAAAAATAACTTATGTCAATAAATGATATACTGTTGGAATGTGCTTATTATCAGCCCTTCAATTTGATACCCATATTGTAAAATTCGAAATTATTTCTTCGTTTTTGAAAATAGAAAAAATAGCATAGGTTACTCAGGGGGATGTAATGGTGGAATAAAGAAACTCACATACATACATACATACATACATACAAACATACATGAATGCTAAAAACAGCTCCTTTTTTTGGGCAGTTGTAATTAGATTGTTTTGTAAAAATTACTGATGTTTTTGAAACAAACCCTAACTAAATAAAGTTTTTATTGTCATTGTATTAGTATTATCATATAATTCAAAACAGTTTTTTTTTTATCGTGGCATTAGTATTATCGTGTAATTCTAAATAGTTTTATTTGTCATGGCATTAGTATTATCATGTAATTCTAAATAGTTTTATTTGTCATGGCATTAGTATTATCATGTAATTCTAAATAGTTTTTATTTTTATGGCATTAGTATTATCATATAATTCAAAATAGTTTTTTTTATCACGGCGTTAGTATTATCATGTAATTCGAGATATTTACCACGTATTTTGATGGTTTTGAGTCCTCGTTATTTCGGTACCGTCACGAGCAAACTGATGTTCTTACGGGTGGGTAATTATTACGGGCAGACCGTTACTCACAAATTTTCTGACGTCGACAATAGTACCACTGTGAGTACAGGTACTCAATAGTACCACTGTGAGTACAGGTACTCAATAGTACCACTGTGAGTACAGGTACTCAATAGTACCACTGTGAGTACAGGTACTCAAAACTTTGAATTGTCCCCGACAAAAAAACGCTAACAGAGTCAGCCCCCGCTAAGAGGCGTACCGTTGTATTCAAGGCACCCATGAGAACCCAAACCAAAATAAAATTCATTGTAAACATCCCATTTCCAACGTAAATCCATATGCTAATATTATAAAAGCGAAAGTAACGTTACTGTCTGTTACATTTTCAACCGATCTTCATGAAATTTGGTAGGAGATAGTTTGAACCCTGGGGACACAGAGTACTTTTATCGCGGTAAGCTGTATCGGATGAAGTTAGTATGAAAAAAGCACAAATAAAAAAATATAACCCCTGACTCCCCCCCCCCCCCACTATAGCTAAGAAGCATCATCACAGCTTTCAAAAAGAAACACACATACAATGATACACACCCTAAACTTGTAAAACCCCTCTCTTCTCGAGTTAATAAATAGCTGCCTATCTCAGATTCAAACACATCTAAAGTAACAACAAGTTGTACTCACTGGGCGATTTACTGAACAGCAGTGGCCTGCCCAGCCTGTCCTTCCCTTTCGTAGCCTCGGCCAGTTTCGCCCGCACGAGGTCCAGCTTCGAAGGAGTCTTCTTAACTTCCTCTTTATCCTTCTTTTCCTTGACTTCGTTCCAGTCCTTCTTTGGAGAGCCTTTAGGAGACAGAGGCATGTCTTCGTCTTCCATCGGTGTAGGCGTCGGGACCTTTCTGGGAGATTTCTTCGGCGAGTCGGAGATCGTGGGCGGTGGGGGAGCGACCACTTCCTCGACTTGCGGCAGCTGCCGAAGGTCTACATCTTCGTTGCCGAATAGACTAGAAATATAGATTGATCACTAAAAAGCACGTCAAAATATATATATTGTAAAACGTAATGGGAGTTGTATACCCAACACCGATATTTATATATGGTAAAACGTAATGGGTGTTGTATAACCAAACACCGATATTTATATATTGTAAAACGTAATGGGTGTTGTATACCCAACACCGATATTTATATATTGTAAAACGTAATGGGTGTTGTATACCCAACACCGATATTTATACATTGTAAAACGTAATGGGTTTTGTATACCCAACACCGATATTTATATATTGTAAAACGTAATGGGTGTTGTATACCCAACACCGATATTTAAATATTGTAAAACGTAATGGGTGTTGTATACCCAACACCGATATTTATATATTGTAAAACGTAATGGGTGTTGTATACCCAACACCGATATTTAAATATTGTAAAACGTAATGGGTGTTGTATACCCAACACCGATATTTTTCAGTCATTTTTTTTACATACATTTTAATTAGGTTGGGAATAACTAGGCTACATTCTATTTAAGGCTATGCCCATGTGCTAATTTTTCTGGGATATAAAGATCCTAATAAAACCAAAACCAAAAATATGTACCAAATTTCATAAAAATCCGTTCAGACGTCAAATAGATTTTATCGATTACTCGGCTTATACTCATCAGATTGAGATACCAATTACACCAATTTTTAAGTTAAAAACCAATATATTCAACAGTGAGAACCGCATCGCAATCGATCCAGTAGTTTTTTTACGTAATGCGCGAATACAAACTAACACCGGTTTTTTGTTGTATTTAGTTACCCTAGACCATTTTTTTAAAATTATCTTCACTGTACAGACTTTTTGTTAAAACTTTATTATAAGTATAGATAATTTTGTAGTCTTTACAAGACTTTAAAAGTTTTTTTCCGAGCTTTTCCTTACAATCTGCTTATTTAATATCTAGGTTAAAAAGTTTACCTCACGTAAGTAAACATTATTTAAGCTTCGAAATTAAGACAAAAAAAAGAGGAAAATATCAAAGTGCAGCCGACTTTTCTGAACAGAAGAATTGAAAGCCTCATGTTATTTATGATTGAAGCTCATGACGGACTAATTTATATTTAATATCAACTACGAAAAAACATTTTAGATATTTTTTATATTGTAAGTTTATAATCAGTGCGTGTTGCCAGTGATGACATACGGCACCGATACGTGGTCGCTAACTATTGGTCTCATACACAAGCTCAAAGTCGCGCAGCGTGCAATAGAGAGAGCTACCCAAGCAACACACAAATGGATATTGCAGTCTATTTTGTAACTTTAAGATGTATAATGGCAGCATTAGAGTACAGGAAGCAGTATTAAGTTGCATAACTGCTTTCGAAAACGTCTGTAGGTAAAAAATATACCAAAAGTGGCAGTATCGAAACCAAATACCACCCTTGTCTTTATAATAGTTTATTCTAAAACCAATTTACCTTTTATAGAGAGTTATGAAGAGCATTTGTCACTGAAAGTTTTATGAGGGTTTCTCTTGTTACTGTTATACGCCGCTCAACTGCATAAGAGAGTTATTTGTAGGCCATATAAAGCAGTTGTATGAGAGTTCGAATAACAACTCTTGTTCTCCTAGAAGTTCCATAATAGGAGTAATAATACTCTCTAATACAGAATCAAGTTCCAATAAGACAATCAATGTAACTAAAGATCTACTTGTGGTCTTTAAAATGAACAAGAGCTACGTTGAGTAATACAATAGAGATTATTTGCACCGTTGTACAAACTTAGTCAATCCGCCATTTCTTGCGCCAAAGCGTTTTCATGCCAAATACATATAAATTATTTGCTTAACAATAATATTTTAATGATGGCCGATTACAATATTAATTACATTTGACATACAATACATTCATTCATATTCGTTCACTCGTTCAAAAAAGTAGCATCATAAAACCGTTAGTGTGGCGTTAATCTGTTGCAGCTCTTGAGGCACCATTTTACTACCCTTGTGCAGTTGTAATGTAACTAAAGGCTACATAAAATTGTGTCCAAAATGGTTCTAGAGCTGATGAATTAGGCCTCCAGAGCACGCTCTAGCACCTTTGGGCATAATCAGATTGTCTCTAAAGCCGTTATGCAACTAGTTTGTTTTGGTTGGGTATGCTCGGTGTTTCACTACGTTATAGAATCTGAAACGAGGATTTCCTTAGAAGAACCAAGGTTACCGACATAGCTCTCAGAGTTTGCAAGTTGAAGTGGCAATGGGCAGGCCATATAGTTCGCACAACCGACAACCGCTGGGGAATAAAGGTTCTCGAATGGCGACCACGAACAAGCAAGTGTAGGGAGACCCCCACACGATGGACCGACGACATTGTAGCCATTGCAGGGAGTCGGTGGATGGAGGTGGCACAAGATCTCTCGTCATGGTGCTCTTTGGGGGAGGCCTATGTTCAGCAGTGGACTTTTAAAGGCTGACATGATGATTATATTGTAAAAAATCCATAAAAATCTACATACATGTAGTATGGAATCTTCATACATAACATAAATAGCAGATGATTCTACTGCCTTATTTAATACTCGTACCGTTTGCAATGATAGTCCAAACCTAGTGTAGCTAGTCTAGCTGGGCTATGAATGAACGTGACCCTGCCTGAGTGACCAGGCAGACGACTTGACCAAACACGATGGTTTACCTAAGTTCGACTAACCTCTATAACACCAACACATATATATGAGCCACGGTAGCCTAACGGTTGATAGTGCAACTTAGAATTTAACGATACCGGGTTCGATCTTAGGCTCCGTACCAATGACTTTTCAAAGTTAAGTGCGGTTTTCCATCGCTCCGTACTTCGGAGGGCACGTTAAGCTGTCGGTCCCGGTTGTTACAACCGGCCAGCACAACCACATACGACAAACAAACACCACTACGATACGGTTTCGCTTCAGGGTTCACTCCTAACACTTACGCGCTCTACACTATACTTATAACAAAGCAATAAGTACGAAAAAGTCTGTACAAAGAAAATACATAAAAAAATGGTCTAGGGTACTTAAAATAAGCTACTGAACAAGAATATAACTTTAAAAAAAAACATGTTAGCTCATCACGAAAAAACTACGGGACAGATTGCGATGCGGTTTTTACTGTTGGATAGCTTAGGGTTAGACTTAAAAACTGGGGTACTTGGTATCTCAATCCGATGAGTAGAAACCGAGCAATCGACAAAAATCTTTTTGACGGCTGAAGGCTTTGATCAAATATTGGTATTTTAGGTCTTGGAATAGCACATAGAGTAGTTTTAACCAAGACAAATAACCACGCGTGCGAAGCCGCGGGCACATCTGGTAGGTATATAAGAATCTCAAACCCAAAGTATACTTACATATCAAACTTGTCCATCTTATTTTTCTTCGGCTTTCCCTCGAAGGTCTCAGTGGAGGACCTCTTCGGGGCGACCACCGCTGCCTTGGTTTCCACCACCGGCAGCACCCTGAGGTCAACGTCCTTATTCTCCAAGACAACTTCTGGGACATCTGAAAACACGGCTTAATTTTTATGCAATCTTACGGTCTACTTTCGCTTGAATCCACCAGGTCCTGTTACCTGCACACCGTTTGCTGACCACGCACTCGACGACGTCAGTTCTCCTCTTGTCACAATGGTATACTTGTTAACCCTAAGACGTCTCTGAAGTCGCGTCGCCTTCCGTTGATCGTCACAACCGGTGTCGCGGTGGTTTGGTCATTTTTGTACAAGTCAGCATTGAAAACCCTATTTAATATCTATTTGGCATAGACCTGTAGACCTGTCCGGCTACACCTTATGGCTATTGAGAAGTCTATCTAATATTTGGCATAGACGTGTCCGGCTACACCTTATGGCTATTGAGAAGTCTATCTAATACTTGTCATAGACGTGTCCGGCTACACCTTATGGCTATTGAGAAGACTATCAAATATTTGGCATAGACGTGTCCGGCTACACCTTATGGCTATTGAGAAGTCTATCTAATGTCCTCGTCTTAAGCAGTTATTCACGCACGACGGTAGTGAAGGATACAATATTATCAAGAGTATGAGATGTGTCTATCTGTTTTCAAGAAGACTACAGGCAAGTAAGATGAAACATCATCAATTCACACATACCCATGACCAGTTTAAGATATTTGGGAATTAGTCTAGGTATGAGAACGGCCCAAGCTACGATCCAGAAGCATGTAGTCAGTAGATGGCTGTGTATTTGAAAGAAGGCTGACTATGCGATCTCATTTGATCAAAGAATCGAGAAAGCGTGCGAGAAAAATTAGAGAAACTGACAATGTAGATAAGTAAGTTGTAAAGCGTTATACTATATAGGTTATTTTTATTTCTATGGAAGTTGTAATAAGATCTCTTGAAGTAGATAGACACAAATAAATGAAGGCAATAAACATTTCTGGTAGTGTATAATAAGATCTCTTGAATTAGATAGACACAAATGAATGAAGGCAAGAACCATTTCTGGTAGTGTATAATAAGATCTCTTGAAGTAGATAGACACAAATAAATGAAGGCAATAAACATTTCTGGTAGTGTATAATAAGATCTCTTGAATTAGATAGACACAAATGAATGCAGGCAAGAACCATTTCTGGTAGTGTATAATAAGATCTCTTGAAGTAGATAGACACAAATAAATGAAGGCAATAACCATTTCTGGTAGTGTATAATAAGATCTCTTGAAGTAGATAGACACAAATAAATGAAGGCAATAACCATTTCTGGTAGTGTATAATAAGATCTCTTGAATTAGATAGACACAAATGAATGAAGGCAAGAACCATTTCTGGTAGTGTATAATAAGATCTCTTGAAGTAGATAGACACAAATAAATGAAGGCAATAACCATTTCTGGTAGTGTATAATAAGATCTCTTGAAGTAGATAGACACAAATAAATGAAGGCAATAACCATTTCTGGTAGTGTATAATAAGATCTCTTGAATTAGATAGACACAAATGAATGAAGGCAAGAACCATTTCTGGTAGTGTATAATAAGATCTCTTGAAGTAGATAGACACAAATAAATGAAGGCAATAAACATTTCTGGTAGTGTATAATAAGATCTCTTGAATTAGATAGACACAAATAAATGAAGGCAAGAACCATTTCTGGTAGTGTATAATAAGATCTCTTGAAGTAGATAGACACAAATAAATGAAGGCAATAACCATTTCTGGTAGTGTATAATAAGATCTCTTGAATTAGATAGACACAAATGAATGAAGGCAAGAACCATTTCTGGTAGTGTATAATAAGATCTCTTGAAGTAGATAGACACAAATAAATGAAGGCAATAACCATTTCTGGTAGTGTATAATAAGATCTCTTGAAGTAGATAGACACAAATAAATGAAGGCAATAACCATTTCTGGTAGTGTATAATAAGATCTCTTGAAGTAGATAGACACAAATAAATGAAGGCAATAACCATTTCTGGTAGTGTATAATAAGATCTCTTGAAGTAGATAGACACAAATAAATGAAGGCAATAACCATTTTTGGTAGTGTATAATAAGATCTCTTGAAGTAGATAGACACAAATAAATGAAGGCAATAACCATTTTTGGTAGTGTATAATAAGATCTCTTGAAGTAGATAGACACAAATAAATGAAGGCAATAAACATTTCTGGTAGTGTACAATAAGATCTCTTGAATTAGATAGACACAAATGAATGAAGGCAAGAACCATTTCTGGTAGTGTATAATAAGATCTCTTGAATTAGGTAGACACAAATGAATGAAGGCAAGAACCATTTCTGGTAGTGTACAATAAGATCTCTTGAATTAGATAGACACAAATGAATAAAGGCAAGAACCATTTCTGGTAGTGTATAATAGAATAAAGTAGACCCCAAATTGCTTATATTTTTTGTGAATAACTGATATAATTTCAAAATCGCAAGTTAGTGAGCAGTTGAGCACGATACCTTTTCACCCGAGTACGGCGATGCAAGGGAAGGGTAATGAGTGTAACAGTCCATGTATGTATGAATATATTTGGTCCGATTTTGACAAGCGAGGTATCAATTGATTTGTCTTCATCGCAGGTGTGTCATAGGCTATTTTTTACCCGACCGTAGTCGGGTTTTAGTTTTGTAACTTATTCAGTGCCATGTTTCTACACTGCGTGCCTATTAAACCTAATATAATAAATGCGAAAGTTTGTGTGTATGTATGTAAGTACTTAAGTTTGTTACCACAGCTGAACGGATTTTTATGAAATTTGGTGTATAGATACATGGGGCCTAGAATAACACATAAGATACTTTTCATCATCCTCTTCTATCATCACTGTCCACGCGGGGCGCATCTAGTAAGTATCTCTTCTATCATCACTGTCCACGCGGGGCGCATCTAGTAAGTATCTCTTCTATCATCACTGTCCACGCGGGGCGCATCTAGTAAGTATCTTATAAACAAACAAGCACAAATTAAAAAAAAAACCCCCGAATGGAGGGGGCCATTATGTAGCTAAGAACCATCTCGACGACCACGTCAGCAGACACACACCCATACACACCCCCAACTTATAACATATCTATCTTTTCGCGTTCGGAAGTTAAAAAAGAAGCGTATAAAATACGCGCCACAAAAGATGAGACTTGAGATGCCACGTGGTTTGACTTGCGCAGTAGACGATTTATAGGTCGGAAAGGGCGCGGGAGGACGGCGGGGGGCCGTAGTATGGCACTGCGCATGCGCGTTAGTTGCCTCTTGTTCTCCTCACACCGTGCACGCACCGCTTGACTTCGAAGTACAGACGAGTGCAACGCGCGTTTATAAATTTGTACGTAGTTTATAGTTGTGTTATATACGAGTGTAAATTTGTGAAATATTGACTATGCCTCGAGGTAAAACATTAAGAAGACAAAGTAGGAAGATGGTTTACGATGTTTATACCTATATGTTAAAAGAAGCAAAGGAAGGCGTACAAAATTTGAAGCAAGTACAAATGCGTACTGCGGCTGCAACTAAAACATCATTAATTACAGTAAAAAGAATTGTGAAGGAAGCAAATAGTTCCGAGTTACTAACAATTTTCCGCACTCCTGGAAAAATAAGGTCAAGGCCCAAATTTTTAACCGATATAGACGAATTTGACAAAGGAGTGATAAAAAGATGTATTCACAACTTCCATGTTACGAACAAGGAACTGCGGACCCTTAATAAAATTTTAACGAAGTTGCGCGATGATATTGCCTTTCCAGGTTCTAATACAAGTCTACGCCGCATTTTGAAAGACCTTGGTTTTCGATGGAAGAGGACAGAAAATAATCGAAAAATTCTTATTGAAAAATCCAATATCAGACTGAAAAGAATTGAATATCTGAAAAACTCAGAAAATATCGCCAAGAAGGCCGCTCTATTGTATACACTGACGAGTCTTACGTCCATTCCACGCACACCACCTCCAAATCTTGGTCTGATGATTCGGATAAAGGTCTCAAAAACCCAATATCTAAAGGCCAGCGCGTGGTTATTGTACACGCTGGTTCTGAGAGTGGCTTCATACCAAACGCTTTACTGACTTTTAAATCTGGGTCAAAAACGGGTGACTACCACGACGACATGAATTACGAAAATTATCAGAAATGGCTTCGAGCCCAGCTAATACCCAATCTTCCACCAAATGCCGTCGTGGTAGTTGATAATGCCTCGTATCACAATAAGGAGTATGAATCTGCACCAAGCTCAAACACCAAGAAAGCTGATATGCAATCATGGCTAACCCAAAAAGGAATTCCCTACACTCCAGATATGCTTAAACCACAATTGTACAAATTGATAAAAATACATAAAGAACAATATAAGACATTCAGCATTGATAAAATACTATCTGAACACGGACATGACGTACTGCGATTAACCCCATACCACCCTGATTTAAATCCTATCAAAATGGCTTGGGCTGCAATAAAAGGTTATGTGAGCAGTAAGAATGTGTAATGGAACCTCAAACGAGTGATAGAGTTAATAACAGAAAAGGTAAACCAAATGGGACCAAATGAATGGAAAGCACTATGTAATAAAACAAAAAAAATTGAAGACTTTTACATAGAAAGTGATCACATAATTGACAATTTGACGGATACGGAGATAATTATCAGAATAGGAGATTTGTCAGACAGTGACTCAGGGGACTCCGGTAGTTCCTCATCGTCATCTGACGAAAACGACGATCTGTCAACTCCTGGAACAAGTGCTATATTTTCTAGAGTAAATGTACCTTCTAGTAGCCGCGTCCCAGTCAATGATCTTCCCGCTGGTGTATAATTTATTAACAGTGACAGTGACTAAGACAATCTTCCATTTTTTATCTTAAAATTTATTATTTCGAAATAAATATTGTAAAGAATTTTAATATAATATGGCTATACACCTAATTCCGAATGTCATCGAAAAATCCCAGAATAGATATACAAATAATGGATAACTATTTCGTACGCGACTATACCTGCGCAGGCTCCCCACTACTGACGCTCGTCAAGTCTCATCTTTTGCGACGCATATTATAACTAATACCGTTCATTTCGTTCATACGCACTCTTCCAGACTGCAGACATTTCGTTCATCCGCACTCTTCCAGACTGCAGACATTTTCTGTTTAATTTTTTAGACATATTAAACTTCTAATTCAAAGCATGCCTTACAAGTTTAAAGTGAACTCGTAAACATGATTTACTTAGAGTTAACTTCACCAAAACAAGAAAACCATTTCACTCATTCATTCTGTTACAGATTAAAGCCCGGTCAAGATTCAGAAGGAATTTCGTACAATTATCCCTCTTTATTTATCTTTCGCTCGCGCACAAATGTATTGCCGTTACTGTCGCACATTAATGTGCGAGCGCGACGATGTGCGAGCGAAACAACAATACATTTGTGCGCGAGTGACAGAGATAAGGAATTAGGGGTCAATGTACGAAATTATTCCTAGCCGGCGTCCGTACTTTACCTCTAAACTCAATAATTCAATACCTACTATGTTGGTTAATTCCTGAGAACTAGCTAACAATCATATGATGAGGCCTTTTATGATTCCGTAAATTACGTATTTTTTAAGTAAATAGTAATATTATCAACTGAACACTTAGTTATAATGGTTAGTAACTTATGGTATAGAGCAAGAATGTTTAAAAAAGACTGAGTCCACACCGCCAAACTATCAAGTGAAGCATAGCAAATGGCGACTTCGTATGTTTTCAAGAGTTGATAATTTGTGGTTGATACGCAATCATAAAAGACTGCGTTTTTGATTTTCGCAAGAACTTGACAGAGTTAGCACGACTAAGTACTAACAAGGTCGAGATCTGGCTGCGATGTGGCGGCCGATCGGTATAATATGATGTGCGTGAGGCTTGGCATATCTTGGATGCTTCACTTTCGATTTGGCGGTGTGGAATCCTTATTTTTTTAAACAGTGGTATTGTAAATAAGCTAGGATAGGTACTTAATAAGATCGCTGCATGACGCTGTATAGTAAGTTCTAGATATCTATGAGTAACAATAGTATTTAACTATGAGATTATCCAAAGTAACACGTCATGGTTATGTTCCATTTAATACATTTTCATGAATTCATTTCTACCGCTCCTTAGAAGTCCTCCAGGTGGCGCATAATCATAACTAAGGTTATCTCCAATAAATGGTATTGTGAGATTGAACTATTGTATCTTTAGAATAATATATCTGATTTTTTTTCATACACACGTAATAATTGTAAGAAGAAGAAATCATATTGAAAAATAATCATAAACAGCAGTCTGAAAACTTTTCAAGAATATAGTATTGAAGTGATGATTGCTCAGTGGTAGTTTAGTTGATCTCCACGCCACCGCTGCGCCGCATGGCGTGGGTTCGAATCCAAGTAATCGTCTAACCAACTAAAAGAAAGTGTGTCACCAAGCCCTTCTCGTGGTGTTTCGGCAATAATAAAAAAGTTAATTTAATTATTGTATGCTTATTGTTTTATTTACGACCTTTGACCACATTGTCACTATACATCAGGTGAGATCATGGTCAACAGCAACGTTTCATGGTCAAACTCTAGTATACAAGGTGGAATTTAGAGGCGGTCGGTGGGCGGAAAGTAACATAAATATTGATGATAGCGAATTTTAGTGAAATAACTCTTCTATAAGTAACAAAATGACAGAAGAAAAAAAAAAGTATAGTGGACTTAATGTGCTACTGATAAATAAAAAAACTAAAAAAAAAAAAACTGTATGTTGGTTGTTCGCGCACCACGTAAAATCTACTGGACCGTTTGCGATGTGGAAACGCTGTTGGATAGCTTAGGATTTGACTTAAAAACTCGGATACTTGGTATCATAATGATTAGAAGCCGAGCAATCGATAAAAACCTATTTGATAGCTGAACGAATTTTGAAGACATGTAGTACTGTATTTTTGGTCCTGGAATAACACGTATAAGTACGCTACTTGTACATGAAATGATCACGCGGGCACTTTCTTTACTTTAGACATTCCTTATCATAGACCCTGTCGGTTGATGGCATAAAGTAACGATAACGTTTTTGGTCCTGGAATAACACGTATAAGTACGCTACTTGTACATGAAATGATCACGCGGGCACTTTCTTTACTTTAGACATTCCTTATCATAGACCCTGTCGGTTGATGGCATAAAGTAACGATAACGTTTTTGTCACTTTTGTTGATTATATTTCTGGCCGAGGCAAGTTTTCAAAAATCTTTGAATGCTGTTATAATACATTGTAAAAATAAAGGAGTATTTAAAAGTTTTTTTTTAAAGTTAGATTAACTATCATCAATATTTAAAGTACTTTTCGTCCACGCCCTCCACCTTTAAATTACACCTTGTATAAGAAATTTAAAATGTGATTACACTCTAGAAAGATAACGGAAATAATATGATAAAAAACTGGATACTACTTATCCTTTATAATCACTGAAATGTGGCCTCCAACTGTGGTACCAAGGTACGTTTATCCCCGTGACACCGTGACACTACTGCTTGGTACTACCATACTACTATAGGAATTTTGACGACAATTCTTCAGTAAAAAGTTCCAGTAAGTTCTGTAGTAAGTTTTAATTTAGTCCATACATTAAAATTACCCGTAGATTAAAACTGTCTTTAAATTAATAAAGTGGTAGAGGTGTGTTTTATGAAAGCTATAACCTTTGTGATAACAATTATTATATTATTATATCAGCCTAAATCGTACCACTGCTGGTCAAAGGCCTCCCTTCCCTCTTTCCATGATTTTATTTTTAATGGTTTTGTGGTTACAATACAAAAAAAATATTGAAGGTTCTTTAGTCTCACTCGGCCGTGATCGAAATGCCGGGCTTCTCCCTAACTGAGGTAATACAGTTAGGGCGAAATTTTCGTAATTTACCTAAATTTAATAATGACTTTATAAGATTATTTATCAATGATTTCAAAATACTTACAGGAATATCGAAACCACAGTATGCAAAACATTTAAAAACTATCCTTACATAGCATGTTCCGTCACAGAATATGTAAGTAAAGTACGTTCCGTGACAATATTCATTAAGTTTTTAAGATATTACGCCCAAAGCGTTAGAGAGCAATCTTTAAAAACAAGTGGAGAAAAATACAGGGATTTTACGATTTAATTTAGTAACATGTTTAAAAAAATGAAGTTAAAAAATACAAAAAAATGTGTGACTCGTTTCTTTTTCATTATTATCATCAGCCCGTGTCAGTCCACTGCCGGATATAGGCATCTCCCAAAGCGTTACTACAGCCCTTCACTACGTTTACCAGGTCGCGGTCTCCACTCAAGAACACGTCTTGCTTAACGGTGATCAGTCCTTCGACAGATGACCAGCCCACTGCCACTTCAGCTTACTAATCCTAAGGGCTATGTCGATACCTTTGGTTCTCTGCCGGATCACCTCATTCCGGACACGATCTTTTTGAGAAACTCCGAGCATAGCCCTTTCCATAGCCCGCTGAGCGACTTTAAATTGGTGGACTAGTCGTACCGTGAGTGTCCACGACTCCAAGGAGCCGTCCTTAAGTCATAACAGGTATGACGCACTTGTTGAAGACTTTTGTCTTCAAACTTTGCGGTATTGACGACGAGAAGACTCGAAGAAGTTTCGCAAATGCTGCTCTGCTTGAAACGAATCAGCTAGGCTGTCCAACATCTGTTGCAAGTCCTGCAACGTTTCTGCCACAATGACGTTTTCATTTTCTTTTATTTATATTACAATAACCACAGCTCTTGATGCTACTATATGCATCCGCGAATCTGTGTGAGATGTGACTAAAAGTCACATCTAATGTCATGTTAATGTCTCATCATTTCCAAGCCAGAGTCTTAAACATATCCTCCAATGCATTTGAGATCAATTTCGGATAAATAATGTCCCCTTGTCTCACACCTCGATGCAGGGAGATATGCTTAGTCTGCTGGTTCTGTACTTGGACGATCCTTGTTGCGGTGTCATACAGACATCTCAACACTTGAATATACCCGCCAGTCGACTTGGCATCATTGCAGGGACTCCAAAACAGACGAAGTCTCGATAGAGTCACAGGCTTATTCATTATCCACAAACGCTAGGCACAGGGGCTGAGTATACTCTTGTCTTCTGTATCAGATGTGGTCTGTGGTGTCGTTACCCTCCCCGAAACCCGGCCTGCTGTTGGCTGGAATTCGTCAAATCTCCGCGCAAGACGATTCGTGTTTTTTTTCTTTTCCTATCATTTAAGTCTTCTAACTATGTCAGTGTGATCGAGGAGCTGGATTGCCTCTATGTTCACATGATGATGAAGTCTATGGTCGTGAGCTTCTGCATACTTTTTAAATACTTTGTCAACATTCTCTATTTTGAGGTCCCGTGGAGATCATTGTTTCTTATGTACCAAAGTGCATTCACTATTTCCCTTAGTACCTTGTTCTGGAAGCGTTGAATAATAGATGCATTGCTCTGTTTGGTGCAGCCCCACAGCTGTATACCATAAGTCCAGAATGGTTTTAGGACTTGCTTGTATAATAATAATTTATTGTATGTTGACGGCGTGGAGTGTCCTCCAAGCAGCCAATTCATTTTTTTTGTATCGCAGTTCTAACTCTTCTTTTTTCTGCTTGACGTGCGCTTTCCAGCGGATCTTCGCATCAAGCGTCACATCGAGATACTTGGCTGTATTCTCGTATGGAATTTGTTTATTATTTATATAAACTGAAGAATATTCCTGAATTGATTTGGATTTGTTTAATTTAATCCTCCATTGTTTAGTCCAGTCATAGACTCAATTGACCGCTTTTTGGACCTTTTCTGCTGCTTCTCGATGGGTACTTCCTACTGCCATTATAGCAATGTCGGCACCAAAGGTCCCGATAGTGTTATTTTCTAGCTCAGGAATATCACAAGTGTAATGCAGGTACAGGACCGGTCCTAAAACACTTCCTTGCGCTACTTCGGCTTTTATTTCCTTAAGTTCTGAGAAGGCATATTCTTGTCTTATTCTAAATACCCTATTTGATATATAAGATTCTAGGGTATCAGCAAAAATATTTGGTAGCATATTTCTCAGTTTATGTATAAGGCCACACACTATCAAAAGCTTGCGACACATCTATCTTTTTTACGTTCAAGAGTTTTTTCTATGATTTTTGTTATTCTGTTCACTTGATCTATAGTCGAGTGCTTTTCTCGAAAACCAAACTGATGCTCTGGTATTAGATTTATTATTTTTATTAGAGTAAGCTTTGACATTATGGGGAGCTTGGAGATTGGCCTGTATGATGTGGTTTCATGAGGCGGTTTAATGTTTAGGAAAACGATTCGTGATGACTCGAAAACAGTTTGTTTACATGGCTAAGGAGGAATGGGACTGGGCCGATAAGTTTTTCAAAAGGGTTTTTCACCCTTTTTGGATAACAGGACGACCGCACTCTTGTTCGATGTCTTTGCAGTTCTCCCAGAGAAGACGTCAGAATTAAACATATGCTGAAGTTATTTAAGCGTGGGATTACCTCCTGCCAGGATATATCATCACAAATCAATCATTCTAAAAGTTTATTCCTCTTTTTTTTAAATCTGCCTTTAATTTTTTGAATGAACACGGACCCACCTTTGTAAGAAAAGCAGAAACCCCACATAAATTCTCTAACACTTTCTGGTTCTTTAGAAAGTGTGTTTTTATAATAGCTACAGGTTTATTAGAAATCTTTAGGTGAACAGAAAAAAAAAGAATGAGATTGTTTTTTTTTTAAATGTCTTTCCGATAGATTCTTGATGCTTTCTTCTCTATCAGGGGAATATTTCCGAAGCACTGGTGGTCAGAAAATTATTTCCAGATTAAGTTTTAAATTAACACTTGAAAGGAAAGTTTCCTTTTCAAACTCAAAGTATGGTAATTAATAATGTGCATTTTTTTTTCTTTGTTCATAATATATGACTTTTATATATATATTTTATGTCGCCTAGTGACAATAAAATATTTCGTAGGTTGATTTTGTTTTGTGTACGATACAACGTGGTAGCGCCTCTAGCGGCAAAAACTAACTACATACTTTCAATATAGTTTTTTTTACCTTCGAACATGTCTCTTGATTTATTTAGCATGAAATGATGAGTAAAAATATTTGGCCACTAGCAAATACCTAATTAGTCATACCTCCTCTCCGATTGATACCACAGTTGGAGCCTTCACCTGGCCAATGACGACCTGGCAACAACAAGTAACGATCTGCAAGCAACAATGCTCTATCGAAGTCTAAAATATCAAGTTGTACCAAGCAAACAATTTCAAGCTATAAAATCGTATACTTACGGTTGATTTTAGTTTATTATTAAACTTCTACACAAAACTGGTAAGTGCTAAATATGTACTTTATAAAATTTTAATGATGGTTACTTCATAAGCACCTCTATTAAACACGCCAAAAGTGCATTAAGGTTAAAATTATGTAATAAATCAAAGATATATTGCCTAAAGATACAATAGATCTGTTTGTGATAATCCAGATCTCTCTCTGAGAGAATTAGGGATATTACGGAGCTGCGACTCCGATTCCGAAGGGTCGGAGCTTCCGATGGATTTTACACCTCCAACTCGACAGTTTTATCGGAATTTATATCGGAGCTCGAAGCTTGTCGGCTTGTCGCCCGGGGAATCTCCTCACGTTGTTTCTTTGATTATTCATTGATTTGTCTTGTTTCACGGTCGGGATAGAGACCATTATTTTGTTCAGTGTGATGCGATTAGTTTGAACTTGTGAATATAGCTAAAAAAACTCGAGTTTTTGATCAGTGAGTGTGTTTGATTTACGGTTTATTTTAAATTTATTTAAAATAATAAAGTTCTCCAGTTCCGATAAAACCACCTCCGTAACATCTCTAAAGAGAATGCCTAGTTCCCACCAGAGGGAATTATGTGGCTTATGATAATCCAGACGAAGCTAGGCTTCTGATAATATGTGGCCGTTTCAGTGTTGCCGTCTATTCCATCATTTACTTTAAATGCTACATTGTAACTCTGACTGGATAAGAATGTCGAATATATAAATATTAAACATTGAGTGAAAATATGAAGATTATCACAATGAGCAGAGTAACCGGAAGTGCGATATGTGACTCAGAACTCAAACGTGAGCTGTGCAATGATTGAAGCAAGATTACTTCACTCAAGTGAATGAACCAATAACTTATATGTAAGGGTACGAACACCGGCATAAAACACGTCAGAAACACTCCAACAGGTAAAAAACATTTTATTTTCACACAATAGTGTACTGGCGCTCCGGCTTAACTTCTAATATCACAGATAACGACTAGACCGTTTCATTCGCTAACCTAACCCCTCAATCTCGTAACATAGATAGGTATCTTACTTGATAATTCAATTTCAGCAGCAGGGGGTATTTCCACTTCCTTTTCTGGGGCTTTGTCCGGGCTCTCAGATTTCTCCTTGTTTCTCCGCATGTACCGCTCCTTGTGATAGTTTTTGAGCTCCTTGAAGGCGACGACTTCACCATCGGGCGGGTTCTCGGGCTCCACTTCAGCTTGGGGCTCCGCTTCGGCTCGGGGCTCCTTCAGCTTCTTTTTGAGCTCCTTGGAGCGGTTGCGCTTCTCGGGCGAGCTTCCCGAGCTGTCTTTGCCGCTGGTACTAGCGCTGTCGTCTTTCTTTTTCTTCTTGTCACGCGCAAGCTCCTTTTTACGCTTCGGAGAGGGCGCTTCGGGAACCTCGGGCTGCTCCTCTCGGTTAATTTTGGGTATCGGAGGCAGCCTGTTTATTCTCTTGGGATCGACGATTTGAAGTTTGTCCATGAAGCTGTTAACGTTTCTCTCGTCGACTTTGTTCTCCTCAAGTTTGGCTCGGGCGAGTTCTTTCCTCATCTCGTCGCGCGATGCGTCCGTTCGTCGCGGACGGTCGTCGCGCCTCTTGTCGCGGCGAGGGGGGTCGCGCTTCTCGAGCCTCGGGTCGCGGCGGCGCACGTCGCGCGCTCCGTCGGGCCGCACGTCTATGGTGATGACGTTTTTGCGCTTGGTTACTCGCTCGAGCGGTTTGATGTCGAAGACGTTGGGCGCGATGGATGGGGGTGCGGGCGCGGGGGGTACGGCGAGCGCCGCGGGCGGGGCGGGCGGCGCGGGGTGCCGCGAGAGGCGCGGGTCGCGGCGCGTGGCGGCGGCGAGCGCGGCCGACACGGGCGCGATGCGGCCGGCGGACTTGGCGACGGGCTGGAAACAAACAAACGTTGCATTCGCGCCCGCAGTCACCTCGCCAGTTCCCGGAGGCAGGAACTGTTCAGTGACGTTACGAGCGTGACAGGCACATACATTTTAACAGAAGAGAACTTTCACTTTTGTAGTTACAATTTAGAATTTGACAACCAGTTGGCCGAGTGGTTAGTGACTGACTACGATGTCAAACAACGGTCGCGGGTTCGAATCCCGCAAGTTGCAATCATTTGTGTGATGAGCAGAAATGTTCGTTTCCGAGTCATGGATGTAATATTATCATCTATGTATGTTTATCCGTTATCTAGTGCCCATAGTACAGGGTATCCTAGTTTGAGGTTAAATAATAACACCAATTATTGGTGTTAATTGTCCCGAATTTACGAAAAATAAATGTCCCAAACAGGCATCAACTTTTTTTAATTTAAAAAAGTTATAAACTTTAGACAACTTTTAGACTCGCATTTGGCATAATATCTCCTTTTGACATTTGTATTGAATCCAAAGCCAAGGTAGCTGCAAAGAAACTTGGTATTTTGTCTAAGGTTAGGCGGTACTTCACACCGGGACAGCTTTTAAATCTTTATCAAGCACAGGTCCAAACTTGTATGGAGTACTGCTGCCACTTCTGGGACGGTTCTGCCAAGTATCAGCTCGAGGCTTTGGATTCAATTGAGAGACGTGCTATCAGGCTCATTGGGGATGACACTCTGGTAAAGAGTAAGCTTCAAAGTCTGGCGCATCGACGTGAGGTAGCAAGCCTGTCGGTATTCTACAGATTGCACTATGGAGAGTGTGCACATGAACTGCACAACCTGATTCTCCTATCACCTTTCTATTACCGACTAGACGATCGGCAAAGCGCCACCCTTTTATGGTTGAAATACCTGGCACAAGAACGAAAAGCGTTACGCTTCTTCATTTATTATAAGAACTTCTAAGGAGAGGAATGCCCTGCCCTCGTCAGTGTTTCCGGTACAATATAACCCAGGTGTGTTCAAGTCAAGAGTGAATAGGTATCTACTAGGCAAGTGTGCTACACCATCGACCACATCATCGCTTTCCATCAGGTGAAATCGTGGTCAAACGATTGCCTAGATTGCGATAAAAAAAAACACCCGTATTTCCCCACTCAACTACCCCCTACTAAAATATCTATTTCAAACTAGCACAATGGTCCCTAACTATGTGAAGCGTCGAGCGATAAAATCGAAGCAAGCTTATCATCTATACAAGACCTTTAATCCAATTAAACATTTTAAAAACAAAAATGAAACCGCTTGTAACACAGAGAATCATAAAACACTGTATGATTTTCCTTTTCCTGCGCATCGAGCAATGGCTCGTAATGGCGTTCATGGGGAAGCCTATAATTCAGCAGTGGCGTCAGTGGTCGTCTACCAGGTAATAATGATAAAATGATATGTTTTTCCTAGTTCAAGAGACATTTCATTATTCAACTTTGCTTTATCATATGAGGTAGTGCTGGCTTCTAGTGTCACAGTTTATCAGGCCACACGAGGTCCTATGACATGGCTTCTAGTGTCAGAGTTTATTAGGCTACCCGAGCAACTCTGACATGTTCTAGTGTAAAAGTTTACCAGGTAACTCGAGGCCTCTGACATGGCTTAACGACTGCTTTTAATCTATATCAGCCTAGAACCCGCCAGTTAAACATGTCCTACTTGCCCTCCGAAGCTTGGAGCGATGGAAAACCCCACTAACTTATATAAGAAGTATTTTATGCCACCTAGTTACCTACTTTCAATAAATGCTTTTGAAGTTTAAGCTGAAACGTAAAAGGTAAAGTGTGACTTACCGGCCCAAGTCTCTGTTTGATGGGTAAGGGCACGACCTCGGGCGCCACGACTAGCGGCGCCACAACGGGCGCCACCAAGGGCGCCACCACGGGATTCACCAGCGCCACCGGCGTGGCGGGGGAGGACACCCGCGTGTGCGGGCTCACAGACGTGTGGCTCTGTGTGACAAATGACATCATTAGTTTATGCTCTATATTTCAATTAGAGATGTTAAGAAAATAGTAGTCACTTGACGAGATCTTCGCAAAATAGTTATTTGTAAATGTATTTGCTATCTGCTTCCTTCTCCTGGTCCCCTATATGAGCGATAGAGAGAGTTGCTGGTCAGTTTTAGTAGTTGTTTATGACAGAATTGGTGTTTTGGGGGAAACCACTATTCACCCCCTAAATTGTGGTGAAATCTTTTGTTATTAGTGTCAATCGCATGAATAGAATATAATCTTTTATTAGTGTCAATCGCATGAATAGAATATAATCTACGCTTATAGGTTTCATTTTTTTAAAGATACCTTCTGAAGATACCTATATATGTGTTTTTGATAAAGAGCATTGTAAATTTATCATAATTTCAGTGAAAAAAAAAAACGCCAGTTAAGGTTCTTATAACTTCGAAGTTACTAAAAAATTTAGAAAAACGAAGACGTATGTATAAGCGTTGTTTCATTAATTATCTACGATTTCAAATAATTGATTAATATATTATGCATTAAAATGCAAAATATATACCTATTTGAATTCGGATAATATTTAGGGGTAAATAAGTGGGGGTTTTTTTGTATTGGCGCTATAGAATCTTCATAGGGATATGTTATGCGACTACCAACAATCGATATCAGAAGTACATTAAATTCGACTATGTAGTGAACATTAAAATGCAATATTTAATCGTATGTATCTAACCGCCAACTTAGATAGCTTCACTTCAGGACCAGAAACTATCGAGTTACACAGCATGATGCGCGTCGGTAAAATAAAATGAACGAATTCCTATTAAAATAGTGTTCATAACAGCGCGCGCTGCAAAGTGGCTGTTACGATAATAAGAGAGAATAATCTATACTTACAACAAAGCATTAAGTAACAAAAAGTCTGTACAAAGATGATAAAATAAATATGTCCTGGAGAATTTACAATATACTTACAGACAAGAGTATAAGGTTTTTAAAAATGGTGTCTGTCTGTCTGGATTTCTGTTCACGCATCACTTAAAAACTACTGGACCAATTGACATTTAGTTTTCACTGTTGGATAGTTTAAGTTTCGACTTTAAATCGAGTGTACTTAATATTTCAAACCGACGAGTAGAAGCCGAGCAATCGCTAATAATCTCATTGACGGCTGAAGGAATTTAGATCTAACGGATATTGGTATTTTAGGCCATGGAATATCACATAGGTTACAAGTTCTATATAAAATCATTCATGTTCATCTTTTTGTGGCCCCAACTATCAAAGAGCAATGCAATACCTTTGTTAGGTTAGACGTGAAAGATTTTAGATTAAAATAACCATGAAATACACAACTAACCTACCGCTTTAAGGGCGCAAAGAGCGTACTCAAGGTGGATGGTCAATGACATGAGTTTCACTAGATGGCGCTATTGACAATATTAGCTTATTTCTTTGAGCCTTAAATTGGCAGGCTAGATTTAAAACTTTATTCGCGGTTAAACCACTATACGATATTAATGTTTGATCTATAGTTTTGATTGTCAAACTAATATTTTAACCGTACTTGTTCCCTAAAAATTTTGTTTCAATACTTGACTCAAGATCTGAACACAAATTTATAAGGAACGAATACGGTTAAAATATTAGATTTACAATTGAAACTTAAGATTACATACAAATCATTACACGATAATATAGCCGCCAATAAAGTTTTAAATTGGATCTGATTGCAATTAAAAGTCAAAAAATAATAATTATGCACATATTGTCATTTAGCGCCATCTAGTGAAATTCATGTCGTGGACCATCCACCTTAACTCGTCACCAAACAGATCTAATGAAGGAGCTCTAGTGATTTTGGCCCATTAATGATAATTGTTTTATTTTGAAACTATTAGCCGTCAAATGAATCATATTTCTTAGATCTATTTTGAGGTACCAATTAAATGGATGGATAGTGATGTCTCCGAAAACAGAGCTGAGAGTACATTGGTAACATGTTATATTATTTTCATTAATTTCATTGATTCATAAGCCCACTAGTCAAGTCTTAAGCCCAATAGTCTTCACAAAGAACTTAATACTTGCCATGTTAGCCATATCAGAAAGAATGTTGCACGTATTGTAGTTACACATACATAATAATCGTAAGCACAATTTAGTGTGCCTACGGCCGGATAACGTGTCCTGATGCTTTCGGTAGCAATGAGATAATAATTATATATTTACACTAGCTGTGCCCGCGGCTTTGCCCGCGTGGTAATTTCTCTCGGTTAAAAGTAACCTACAGGACCTATATGTACCTATAAAGTACATTACACTACATTTTTTCAAATTTCGTTCAGACTTACAATCATTTTTTATGCCATTGCCACAGAATAAATAATAGTACAAGTACAGAAGGATAACTGAGTAAAGTCATTTAAATAAATAGCGACTCTCGCTACAACGCTATAAAGTGCAATTTAACTCGCACAGCGCTGCGATCTTTCAATTATATTTACCTAGAAGGCGCTCGCCCATCGCGTGCAGGCTAGAATGCACCGTATCACAACGCGCGAGAACTTCCATTGCTCTAACCGTTTCAAAATCGCTCTGTCCCTTTTTCGCTCGGTAGGGTTGTATTACGATATGACTAGGTACTTGTACTACTAATTATTCTGTGATATGTTATGACTTAGATATTGTAACAGAATAAAAAAGTAATAATGTATTATGTTATTACTTATTACTATAAATTAAAATAGTTCTATTACATTCTTATCAGAATAGACCTACTTACTACCTCATTTTTAAGTTTAGTGAGATACCTACCTACGTATAAGTATCGTTGGTTGATTATGATTATATCCTATAGGTATTGAACTTTGATGAATAAAAGTGTCTGAATTCCTTGCTTTACAATGAGTGAAAGTCGTCATTTCTATCACTATTCAAACAGCCGAATGCTATGCAATACCTTCTAGGTTACTTCTTGGTACTCATAATTAAAACACGAATAAAATTTGTCAATAACTTTACGTAAGTAGGTGCTCTATCGCTAAGTACAAGGCGCGCGACTCATCGAGCGCACGCTTGACACTCGACTGAACGGACCCGAATATTGCGCCCTCGTATTTATTTGTACTTGTTGCGGAGTGCGACCGCCCTGCCATTGCTCAGCTTCTTATCGGACTAAGATACCAAGTACACCAGCTTTTAAGTCGAAACCTAAGCTATTCAATTGTGAAAACCGCATTGCAATCGATCCAGTAGTATTCCGTTATGCACAAATAAACAAACACACAGACATTAAAAAAATTATATATTCTTGCTCAGTATCATATTTTAAGTCCCTATACATTTTTTATTAGTATATTCATTGTACAGAATATTTGATACTTATTGCTTTATTATAAGTGTAGATTGATAATCGGCGAGTGACAACTTTAATAATTGACTATCGATTGAAAAGGCATGAAAGTGGAGCAAGACAAGTTGCGTGATCCCAATATAAACAAAAGTAATCCCAATAAACTAATTAATTTGGATTGCAATTGTAGATTAAAAGTTACGAAAATACGGGTACAGAGTTAATTTATCTTTCTTGGGCAGAGTTGTACTCTAATAACAATGACGATAAGATATATCTTTGTGTTGGCATAAATGCGATTTTTCTCTACTTTTATTTCTTTTTAAACATTTTTTCCGATAAATATCTGCACACTTGTGTCGGCTGATACATATTTAAAGATTTTACAAATAAAATGCGGCGTATCTTTCTATTAACTGACGTGATATTGAGATTGTTTATTTATAAATAACTAGCGACCCGGCTTCGCACGGGTAGATATATAGAGTGATAAAATTAGTAGATACTTTAATTGGACAAATAGAACAACAATAATTTCTTACACAAAATGTTTATTTGCGCAAATATAACGTAAGAACAATTCCTTAAATTAAATACTTAATTTTCACAAATATTTTGCAACAATTCCTTACACTAAATACTTTATTTACACAAACTTAAATATAACAACAATTCATTATACAACAATTATTTATTCTGTGATATTACTTCCTACCCCGTATCTCCTCTAATTATTTCGTGCTATTACTTCCTATCCCGTATCTCCTCTAATTATTCCGTGCTATTACTTCCTATGCCGTATCTCCACTAATTATTCCGTGATATTACTTCCTATCTCGTATCTCTTCTAATTATTCCTTGCTATTACTTCCTATCCTGTATCTCCTTTAATTATTTTGTGCTTCCTCCATAAACTTTATTGCATTTGCTAGGTATTTATTTATTTATTTATTTACACACAAGTAACATTACAGAGATCCAATTGCTATACCTATATGAAAAAAAAAAACAAATAAACTTTAGGGCAGTCTCTGATAAAATAAACATTAAAGGCTTAAAGACTAAACAAATAACAACGGTAAAATTAAACAAAACAAAACAAGTATAATGTTTTGTTTTTAAGTTTTATACTGACGTACCATTTTGTCTGCAGTATTGTTCTGTTTAACGCAAGGATTTTGAATTACGATTACTTTTAAAAGGTTTAACGCCAGTAAATTTAATTCAATCTCCTTTGGTTTAAAAAAAACGAGTAGGAAGTAAGCGTAATTCAACCTCCTTGGGTTTAAAAAACTGGATGGGGCGGGGCTAAGTCGAGGTGCACGGCCGTTTGTCGTGAAACGTCTACGCCACGTACAAATCGCGAGTTATAACGAATTAAAGATCACAAAGACATCAATTTGACTGATTTTGCTCTGTGCTTCCTGTGCTGTGCTCTGTTACCAGAGAACACCTAATAATACTTCACTGTTACTATAAACAAACAAACATACAATAATCAAATCTTTTCTTATTAAAAGGTTTAACGTCAGCAAGCGTATTCAACCTCCTTTGGTTTAATCAACCGATTGGGTCTGTGTCAGGGCGCACGGCCGTTTGTTTGTCGTGAAAGTCTACGCAACGTCTAGAATTTTTTAAATCGGTTAGTATTTTTTGAGTTTATCGGTAGCGCTCAACCCACGCTCAGAACAGTTCTATATGACCCCCCGCAAAAATAGAACACAAAAACTCTGAGCATACACTCAAACTTATGGCAGAACGGGGCGAGATGAGGATGCAGTCTTCAGTGGATATGTCGAGTTGCAGCTTGCTTAATAAACAGATCTCCAAGTCAATGCGACACGATTTGCGTTCGTATTAAGAACGCAATAGAGCGCAACAAGGGCTCCAAAGAGTTCGCAAGAGATCTGTCTATTGGGCAAAGTCTGTTGACGAAGCTGAAAACCGACAGTGGCAGCATCGTTTCGTCGAAGCCAGAGATTTTGAGTGAGCTCGAGAAGTTCTATGGACAATTATACACCTCATCGCGTAGTCCTCCTAGCAGGACTAGCGATGCAAGAGCCCGTTCGACCCGACATTATACCGAAGATATCCCGGACGTCAGCCTATACGAGATCAGAATGGCTCTCAGCTTAAGAGCAACAAGGCACCAGGGGAGGACGGAATAACGACAGAGCTACTGAAAGCGGGTGGAACACCGTTACAAAGTCCTTCAGAAGCTGTTTAACTCCGTCATCCTCGAGGGTACTACGCTAGAGGCGTGGCACAGGAGCACTACGGTTTTGTTCTTTAAGAAAGGTAATAAAACCCTCTTGAAAAATTATAGGCCAATTTCGCTGCTGAGCCACGTCTATAAAAAGCTGTTTTTGAGAGTATTTACAAACAGTCTCGCTCGTAGGTTTGACGACTTTCAGCCTCCCGAACAAGCTGGATTCTGGAAAGGCTTTAGCACCATAGACCACATCCATACGCTCCGGCAGATTATACAGAAGACCGAAGAGTATAATCGGCCACTATGTCTAGCGTTTGTGGATTACGAGAAAGCCTTCGATTCAGTCGAGACCTGGGCATTGCTACAGTCATTACAGCGGTGCCAGATTGATTACCAGTTCATCGAAGTGCTGAAGTGTTTGTAAGCAAGGCCACCATGACAGTTCGTCTTCAGGATCAGAGCACGAATTCTATCCAGTTGCAAAAAGGGGTGAGACATGGAGACGTTATTTCTCCGAAACTGTTCACCTCTGCACTGGAAGATATATTCAAGCTTCTGAACTGGAATGGATTTGGTGTTAACATCAATGGCGAATACATCACTCACCTTCGATTTGCTGATGATATAGTCATCATGGCAGAAAGCCTGGAAGACCTAAGCACAATGCTCAGTGACCTCAATATTGTTTCCCAACAGGTGGGTCTTAAAATGAACATGGGCAAGACGAACATCATGTTAAATGCCCATGTCGTACCCATGCCGGTTTATGTTGGGAACGATGTAATCGAAGCTGTTGATTCTACTTGTCGACTTGGGTCAGACGATCCAACTGGGTAGATCCAACTTCGATAAAGAGGTCAACCGACGAATCCAACTCGGATGGGCAGCGTTCGGGATATTACGCCATATCTTCTCGTCGCAGATACCGCAGAGCCTCAAGACGAAAGTGCGTGTTGCCAGTGATGACATACGGCACTGAGACGTGGTCGCTAACTATTGGTCTCATACACAAGCTCAGAGTTGCGCAGCGCGCAATGGAGAGAGCTATGCTCGGTGTTTCACTACGTAATAGAATCCGAAATGAGGAAATCCGTAGAAGAACGAAAGTTACCGACATAGCTCTCAGTTTGCAAGTTGAAGTGGCAATGGGCAGGCCATATAAGTCGCAGAACCGATAACCGTTGGGGAATAAAGGTTCTCGAATGGCGACCACGAACAAGCAAGCGAAGTGTGGGGAGACCCCACCCCGACGACATTGTAGCCATCGCAGGAAGTCGGTGGATGAAGGTGGCACAAAATCGCTCGTCATGGCGCTCTTTGGGGGAGGCCTATGTTCAGCAGTGGACTTCTAAAGGCTGACATGATGCTCAACCCACGGCAATTTTCTTACTTTTAGCACTTTTATACCCGTCGTAAAATCTAAAAAAAACGCCAGTAAGAGTAATTCAATATCATTGGCAGCAGTACTTTTGACCATAGACAACTGTATGTGACTGTGTACTCACGTATTTGACAGACTTGTTACTATTTCGTGTATTATTAGCATAGACCATTTCCTACGTCAATAATAGATGTTCTGTGATTTCGTTTCCATGGCAACGTTCCGTAAACAAAGTATATCGATTTTTTGCAAAATTTGATACCTCGGGTTATATTATTACAATTTTAGAAGGGAACTATTTTTTTGAAAAATAAAATACTGCTAGTGTTACTCCCTGATAATTTAGCTTTATTATGTGAAAGAATTTTTAAAATCGTGTCAGTATTTTTTCGAGTTTATCCATTACAAACAATCAAATCTTTCCTCTTTATAATATTAGTGTAGAAGTGTAGACAGGTATGCATTAGAATTTAGACCACTATCACATCTGATGTTAAGTGGTTCAGCGGTCGACGGTGGTTCACACTTGTCTAGAAGCAACCTATTCACTCGTGACTTATGATCTACCTATAAAACAGATGAAAAAAAAACGCATGATAAATGTGCAAGCGTAACGCTTCGTGCATGGGATATCCACCATATACAATACTAACGACCCGCCCGGCTTCGCACGGATAGCTAAGGGTTTATTTTTGTACAAAACGTTACATAGACCACACAAGCCCACGGGCCGCCCGCACTCACGCCTCACTGCACTTTACACCACAGAACTAATACTAGGTAAGAAGAACGGGTCGCGCAGAATTAAATGAAATCCGCTCATTAACTCTAAAAACTACTCAAAAACTACGTCAAAAAGTATGGGGTAAGAGGCAAAATTGATCTACATGAAATGAGGAAGATTATTGTGTTATTGAATTTGATGGATTAATACAGTTTTAGCACAAAGAGCTTGTAGAATGTGGAGTCAATAAACTATGTTTTTTACCCTACTGAGGAAGACTATTCCAAAAATATATAATTCTTTTACCTAATCTGTAGCAATATTCTTTTAAGCTTCTTACAACTTTTTCAATGTTAGATTAATCAAGTTAATGTAAATACTATAGTCTAATGTTGCAATTGCAACTATTAAAGTAAAATATGTAAGTAAAAAAGAAACATTAAATTTATATAAATACTAGCTGCGCCCCGCGGTTTCACCCGCGTCCCTCAGGAACCATGCATTTATCCGGGATAAAAAGTAGCCTATGTGTTAATCCAAGGCTATAAAGCTACCCTTTACCAAATTTCATCCAAATCAGTTAAACGGTTTAAGCGTGAAGAAGGTAACAAACATAAAAATCCACTACCGGGGCGGCTGTTTCTTCCACTACCGGGGCGGCTGTTTCTTCCACTACCGGGGCGGTTTTTTTTCCGACTTTGTTGAGAAAATTCGCCCTACATCGACGGAAGGCAAAAGTTGTCTGGAAGAGAACGCTTTTTAGCGATAAAACCGCCCATTGTACAATAATATTTCTTATGTTTTAGTTATAAATACAAATGAACTAATCATGTGTATTTGTAAATTTTTGGTGTACAATAAAGAGTTATCTATCTATCTTAATTTGTACAAAATACTTATGAATTATACTTTAAAAACCTTTCTCTTGAATCAACTTACGCCTAGGTGAAAAACTGAACAAAATCGGTTAAGTATTTTCTGCGATATTTTTGGACGGACAGACAGACAAATGCGGTCTTTCTTTTATAATACGTAGTGGTAGTGATGTCTGGACAGGAGACTTTAACAGCTATAATACTTAGTGGTAGTGATGTCTGGACAGGAGACTTTAACAGCTATAATAATTAGTGGTAGTGATGTCTGGACAGGAGACTTTAACAGCTATAATACTTAGTGGTAGTGATGTCTGGACAGGAGACTTTAACAGCTATAATAATTAGTGGTAGTGATGTCTGGACAGGAGACTTTAACAGCTATAATACGTAGTGGTAGTGATGTCTGGACAGGAGACTTTAACAGCTATAATAATTAGTGGTAGTGATGTCTGGACAGGAGACTTTAACAGCTATAATACTTAGTGGTAGTGGTATTTTTTATTTATTTATTTATTTAAGAAACACCAACAGTATACATATTAAATATTATAAAGAGTAACACTTTCATAAGACTATAACAGGTGCCATAGCGTAATCAAATTCCGATATGCATACCTTTTAAAGGTGTTTACAACATTCACCATTAACGGAGTGAAACGGAAAAAATAAAAGAAATTATAAAAATGCTAGCAAATGAAAACTAAGCTAGGTAGGTGCAATACTTAACTGTGAATATAAAAAGTATAACATGAACACTTACATATGTACCTACATAATACTAGAATAATAAAAATAATACTATAAAAACTTACATTATTAAAATACTAGTTAGGTATAATACTTAGTTAGTGGTATAATACTTAGTGGTGTCTGGACAGGAGACTTTAACAGCTATAATACTTAGTGGTAGTGATGTCTGGACAGGAGACTTTAACAGCTATAATTTAAGCACAAAATAATTTAGTGTTCAGTTTAGTTTGAGTAAAAAACCTGAGAAAACTTATTTTTGACACTACTTTTCACATTTAAATTTTTGTAAATACTTTGAATATAAAGTTTTTATATCTCGAAAGGTATTATTTTCACTCTTATTAGAGGTTTTTAATTTTATGTCTGAAAGGTCTCTACTTCTGTAGATATTATATAATAAAGAAGTAATGCATGGAACACTTTAATCCATATTATATGAAAATATTTTTATTTTCCCTAATATTAAATCAGGGTTGAGTACAAATAGAGAACTGATTGAAACAATAAGCTTAGCTGACGTCAGATTATTTTAATAGGATAAGTACAAAAACTAAACCCAAACTACAGTTGTGTAAAAAGGAGCGAAACTCTTGCGATGAAGACAAATCGATTGATACCTCCTTGACTCAATCGGACCAAGTTTTTTGTTTGAACACATAACCCTTCCCTTGGTTTACCACAGTCGGGGAAAAAAATGCATATGACACTCTATACCTGAAGACGAATCGATTTATACCTTGCTTGTCAAAATCAAACCAATAGGGGTGACGCTATGGTGGAACATTCACATACTTACATACATACATACATTGACTGTTAAACATATTACTCTTCCCTTGCTTCACTGTAGTCAGGTTTTGTTTGTTTGTTTGTTGTGTGAGGTAGTACTGGCCTCTGATGTCAGAGTTTGTCAAGCCGCCCAAGGGCCTCTGACATGGCTTAACGACTACTATTAATCAATAACAACAGGGACCAACAGCTTTACATGCCCTCCGAAGCACGGAGCGATGGAAAACCGCACATAACTCAGAAAAGTCATTGGTGCGGAGCCTAGGTTTTGAACCTTGTATTGTTGGATTCTAAATTGCACTATAGAACCGTTAGGCCACCAAAACTCTGCTCTTTACCATAGTCGGGTAAAAATTGTCCTAATCCTAACAAAGCCCAAGTCCAATAAGGGTATATTTCCCTTCCCTTGCTTCACAGTAGTCGGGTAAAAATTGTTCTAATCCTAACAAAGCCCAAGTCCAATATAGGTATATTTCCCTTCCCTTGCTTCACAGTAGTCGGGTAAAAATTGTCCTAATCCTAACAAAGCCCAAGTCCAATAAGGGTATATTTCCCTTCCCTTGCTTCACAGTAGTCGGGTAAAAATTGTTCTAATCCTAACAAAGCCCAAGTCCAATAAAGGTATATTTCCCTTCCCTTGCTTCACAGTAGTCGGGTAAAAATTGTCCTAATCCTAACAAAGCCCAAGTCCAATAAGGGTATATTTCCCTTCCCTTGCTTCACAGTAGTCGGGTAAAAATTGTTCTAATCCTAACAAAGCCCAAGTCCAATAAAGGTATATTTCCCTTCCCTTGCTTCACAGTAGTCGGGTAAAAATTGTCCTAATCCTAACAAAGCCCAAGTCCAATAAGGGTATATTTCCCTTCCCTTGCTTCACAGTAGTCGGGTAAAAATTGTTCTAATCCTAACAAAGCCCAAGTCCAATAAAGGTATATTTCCCTTCCCTTGCTTCACAGTAGTCGGGTAAAAATTGTCTTAATCCTAACAAAGCCCAAGAAAATAAAGGTCATGTAAAGTAAAATAAACACATTTAGTTTATTTTGTAACTATGAGAACTGTTCACAATGGCATTTTATCGCTTCTATAATCTGGGTAGGCACTGACATTGAAAACTATTCTATTGTGTTTATACACATATTCAGTAAATGATTGCTGTTGTTTGAATAACTCATTTCAGAAAATATTAAAAAGTTGTGGTTTGATTTAGTCCATCCTATAACTTATTCCTTAGCTGTGCCAGCGGCTTTGCCCAGCGGTCATTTGTCTGGGTATCCTAAAATATCAATACCTATCTATACTTATGATAAAGCAATAAGAACAAAAAACTATGAAAAAGAAGATAATATTAAAAAATGGTCAAGTGTACTAATAAGCTACTGAACAACTTTTTTTTTTTTTTAAATCGTGTCTGTCTGTTTGTTTGCAAATCACGTAAAAACTACTGGACGGATTGCGATGCGGTTTTCACTGTTGGATAGCTTTTGGTTTGACTTAGAAACTGGTGTACTTGGTATTTCAATATGATGAGCAGAGTTTAAAAACCATTTGACGTCTGAACGAAGTTCGATGATTTTGCTACTTTTGGTTCTGGAATATCACAGGATCCTTATATTATACCACAAAAAAGAATACGCGGGCCAAACCGCGGGTACAGATATTACTTATAATAAATCAATAAGAACGAAAAAGTCTGTACAAAGAAATATGTAATAGGGTAATTAAAATATGCTACTGAACAAGAATATATCATTTTCTTAAATCGTGTCTGTCTGTATGTTTGTTCAAGCATCACGTAAAAACTACTGGACGGATTGCGATGCGGTTTTAACTTTTGATTAGGGTTTGACTTAAAAACTGGGTAGATTGGTATCTTAATCCGATGAGTAGAAGCCAAACAATCAATAATACTTTTTGACAGCTGAACAAATTTTGATCAAAATGTTGATATAGTTTTTTTAGGTCTTGGAATAGCACATAGCGTAATTTGAACCTATACGCGTGCTAAGCTGCGGGTAAAGCAAGAACCAAATTTGAACCTATACACGTGCTAAGCTGCGGATAAAGCAAGAACCAAATTTGAACCTATATGCGTGCTAAGCTGCGGGTAAAGCAAGAACCAAATTTGAACCTATACACATGCTAAGCTGCGGGTAAAGCAAGAACCAAATAAGATTTAAAAAAAAAGTCTAATAGTTTTTTTTATAAAAGACTGCCCGCATGTTCATTTAATTTAAAAGTAACCCATACCACAGCATAAATAATAGGACAAGCCCATACGTGCTAAAGTACCTATAAAGTACAATATACAACATTTCTTCAAAATTCTTTCAGCCTTCAAATAGTTTTTATTGATTGCTCGGTATCTAATCATCGGATTAAGATACCAAGTACCCCAGTGTTTAAGTCAAACCCTAAGCTATCCAACAGTGAACAAAACCGCATTGCAATCGGTCCAGTAGTTTTTACGTGATGCGCGAACACACAGACTGACAAACACATTTATAAAAAAGTGATGTGCTTGTTCAGTTGCTTATTTTGTTCCTATTGTTTTATTATAAATATAGATTGTACAGTCAGATTTCCAGAGGAAATTGCATGCAATAGGGCCAGAAGTTGTTACACGATGCGCAAACACACAGACTGACAGACACAATTTCAAAAAAAAGTTATGTTCTTGTTCAGTTGCTTATTTGATGCACCTAGTTTTTTTTTAAAATATATTTGTGGTATACTTTTCATTACTTACTGCTTTATTAAGTTGTATAGATATTTATTTTCTTTTCTATTATCTTAAGATAGCTAGATTCATTGTTTTCTTTTCTATTATCTTAAGATAGCTAGATTCATTGTTTTCTTTTCTATTATCTTAAGATAGCTAGATTCATTGTTTTCCCGTTGTTTATTAGACTTCCAAAAGGAGGAGGAATCCTATTCAATTTTATTTTTTTTGTGTATTTTTACTATACGAAATTTCTGAACAGCTTTGGATGATTCTTTTAATGGTTTCGTAAGTCCGAATGAAATAAACGATTCCCTTATAGTATCACTAGTGGGTCTGTCTGTATGACTGTCTCACAGCTAATTCGCTCCGAATCTACTGGACCAATTAAATTGAAATTTGGTATATATATGAATTCCTGTGACCCAACCACAGACTGTAAAGTAAACATGACAAAAAATACTTGCAAGATTAGTATTCTTATATTAATGTATTGTAGTAACTAGTTGTGCCCGCGGCTTTGCCCGTGTGGTCATTTCTCTGGGATAAAAGAATCCTATGTGTTATTACAAGACCACAAGTACCTATAAAGTCAAAATTCTAATTATCTATTTTCTATTGTGATCGCTCTGAGCGATAAGACCACCCATTGTGACACTTTATTATTAATTTGTTTTTTAGTTGTAAGATTTTTATTTGTGTAGTTGAACCACAGAGTTATCTATCTATCTATTCATTCAGCCGTCAAACAGATTTTTATCAATTGCTCAACATCTACTCATTGGATTGAGATACCAAGTACACCAGTTTTTAAGCCAAACCCTAGGCTATCCAACAGAAAACTGCATCGCAATCGGTCCAGTAGTTATTACGTGATGCACGAACAGACTATATAAAAAAAAACTTTTCTATAGACCTTATTTTGTACCCTAGAACATAAATTTTACCATACTTTTTAAATAACTTCATTGTACAGACTTTTTGGTACTTACTGCTTTATTATAAGTATAGATGGTATAAAAGTTATTAGTAATATCATTATTGTCATAGTTGATTAGGAAATATCTCTTTGCTCAGTCATTAAAATAGATTTGAAATCTATGCCATATACTTTAATATGGTTAATCCACAATTCCACACCAATATATAAAATTGAAACATTATCTGTTTGTTTGGGGAACTTTCACGCGATATGGCACAACGGATTAAAATGAAATTTGGAATGAAGATAGCTTATACCCTGGAATAACACCTAGGATACTTTTCATCATCATCCCTCACGCAGGTGAAACCGCGGGGCGTAGCTAGTCTAAAATAAAATCATAAACTTACCTTTTTGCCAGTGGTCTTCTCTAGTTCGAGCTGCTTCCTCATCTGCTCCAGTTCCATCTCCACTTTCTTCTTCTGGAGCATTAGCAGTTCCTGCTCCTTCTTGACGAGGATGCTGCGCATCTTCTCGTCTTCCTCGGGCACCACAGCAGTAGCAGTGGAGGTTGTAGTACTCTGTCAAATGTGTTTTAGATAAGTCTATTGTTTCTTCATATTGATAAACTAGCTGTGCCCGTGTGGTCAAAATGTATGTTTTTTTTTGCACGGATCTTATTACTTTTCGAAAATATAAGTATCTATCTTCCAGTGAAAGTCTTGTCAAAATCTGTCCAGCCATTTCGGAGATTAGCGGGAACAAACAGACACACAGAAAGACAGACGAAAAAAGAAAGTTTTTGTTATGAGTACCGTGTATGCATTTAGTAAAAGCTGTTATTTTGACTTACAAACAGACACTCCTATTTTATTTGTTTGTATAGATTTGCCTTGTAAATCTATTACTAGCTAAACAACCTGGTTTGCCTTGTATTTTTCAGATCAGTAGTTTCTGAGATCAGGGTGAACAGACAAACAGAGGCGACTAAGGAATTGTTTCATAATAAGCAGTAATGGATTTAAGCATCATGTAATGTAATCACATGAGTCTGCATTTTCTTGGTTTAATAATGAGGCCAATTTGGTAAAAGCTCTCTCCTACATTTTGTGTGTATAATTGGCATTCAGCCAGTACAGCATCCAGAAAATGATGCAATTTTTTAAGCAGTTCCACTATTTCTAGCCTGAGAGTTAAGATTAGTTCAAGTGATAGTACACTTGTTCAAGAGTATTTTCTGAAAATAGGATTGAAGGGGTAAACTGTACGCTTTTATGAAATCAGTTCACATTTAGATCAAAATTAATAACAGTATTATTGTTGCTCAGAGCAGTTAAAATGGAAATAAATTTCAGTAATTTACAGCATACCAGCATACGCATAATATATATTTTTAGTATCAGCATACGTTTTTATATGGAAATGTGGGTGTTTTAAGTAGTGCTGTGTTATCCTTAAAAGTGGAATGCTCTAGAAGTAGGTTACTTGATGTCATTAAGCATATATATGCCAACCATGTTTATCTTGTACATTTACTAGTAGCAGATAAGGAAAGCATGAAACTGCACGGGAGTAGCGATGGTACTTCTAACTACTCGTCATATATGAAATAAAACTTAAGCTAGCACTAAACTAAAACATCAACTAAAAAAAACACCTTTTTCAGAAAATTTGGATTTACATGGATGTTTGACTGATGCGGCTGGGCTTGTATGGGCCACGCGGGGTCAATCAAGTTCACTTTTACATCCAGTTGGTACAACTTGGTCGCCGGGAACACATCATGCCACGTCTCTCGCAGCTTGAACATTTGAGACCGGACTTTCTCATCCACCTGTGAAAGTTACACAGATTAGTACATGACAATACCTTCTAGTAAAATTTTAAGCATCATGTTAAATAACATAAAGGAATATTTACCTGCTTGAAAGTCCGTGTGAACATATTGACGATGCTCTGTGAAAACTTCGTTGTGTATGCCCCGCCAACATTCTTGATAATAGAATCAACTAAATACAGTACAGGCAGCTTGATGTCAGGGTTGACCTGTATAGAAAAACAATGTCTAGTCCGAGCCCTCGCCAGACCGCACCAAGTCCAATATTGGCTTGTCTCAAAATGTACTTTTCCTCGTAAAGTTTTATGGTACGGGAAAAAATAACAAGACTCTTTTTACGGAACATTTTTAATCTTCATCATAACAAAAATAAATAAGAATTCGGTTTCAAAATTCTTTATTGAAAATAATCTGATACACAACTGAAATGGAAATGTTACATACCCTTGAAGGTACATCATGTTTAAGATAAGCTATGTTCAGGTATCTCCTACATAGTTACATAGAAATGCTGAATTTCATCAAATTTTAATAATGTTGCATAAAACATGTTGTTTCAAAAGATATTGCAAATCAAAATTGAAGCTGTTGCAAGATAAGGTTGACAGTCAAGTGAAAGTAGAGCTTGTTATAGAACCAGTTAAAATGTTGCAATCATTACATTGTAGAATGCAATTGAGCAGATTCAACTAAAATTGTATAAAAAAAAAAATATACTCATAGCCTAAAAAACCCAATCGGAGATGTACCCTGAATGGGGATTTCTTGCTAATCAGTTTAACCAAGACTGTTCCAAAACAATGGGATGTTGTGTCATTCAATATTAATGGTTTATGTTTATCATTATCAATATCCAGAGTACTTTTAGTTATTTTACAAATAACAATTGGTGGAATCTAGAACGCTTCTAGGAGATACCTGCGGTTGCACCGAGGGCTACAAACCAGGTCGAATTAGTCACAGTGACATCGTAAACAAGTAAAATACGCAGCAGTGTGCGTCATCACTTTCCCTCCCGTGACCGTGAAACAGGCTCTGCCTGTTAACATTAAAAATGTAAATTCACCTTCTCCAAATGCTTCTCGACGGTTTCAACGATAACCCCGGCGTGGTCGATGTTTTCTTCCGCGAGGATCGTGAGCATGTTGATTAGGGGCTTGCTGTTGACGGTCAAATCCGCCAAACTTGAAGCGTACTCCTCCGCGATTTCCTTCGACATCTTGAACGGTGACTGCGGTTCTCTCGCTCAGCATAACAAGCACTATCTTGCACCGCACATCACTGTAACCAACGAAATACTGAGCTTATTTCTGTTGCGTGCCCGTGGTCCCAAAATGGCGAGGGTGCTACGAGGCAACACGTATCGAAACTTACGATATCGCGGTTATCACAGCACCTCTGGCGATAATTACACGTAGTAACGGCAATCACCTCACGTACGATAAATGTACATTATAAAAACTGAATTATAACACGTTTAAGAGTGGTGTAATAATTTTTGTAAACCCTGACCAGTCTGCATACGTTTTGACGTAACAGCGATTTGATGAAAACAAAATGGCGGCGCGCAGCGAGCAGCGAGCTATACGAACGATGAAGCGAACGGCAAACGGAAATTGGAAATTGGAACAGGATTGCCAGGTGGCGAATTCTTATTCTCGTACCAGGGCTGCCAAATATCTCGTACTTTCAATACATAATCTCGTACATAAAACTATATAGTTTAAAAATGATGTATCGTCCTTAGATCACACTAACGTGAGAGATATGTGAGATTTTTAGGATCGGGCTGCAGTAAGCCTCGAAAAACCTGATGCTTTAACCACTCATCGGGAAAATTTTGCGAACGATGTTCATAAATCGTGTTACTTGCTTTTTTGCAGTTCATCCTCGCTTTTTTGTTATTTTTCTAGATGAAGTCGATGAAGATTCGCTGTCACTAGGTACTCATAGTGTAAAATTAACGACTGAATAATTAGAGAATTCTAAAATGCACTCGAACTTCAAATACTTTGGCGTAAAAATACTGAGTGGTTAGACGAGTAAATAGTCTAAACCTTTGATGTACTTGCGTACTGATTATACCAGAAAAAACTATTTGAAATTCATATGGAAAACAAGTTGTAACTCAAAATGCAGTAAATTAATTATGCCCACTCACCACGTCAATCATCCAGGCCCACCTGCAACTCTTCAAGAGGAATCACTGCAAAACAGAAGCGTCTCGGAGTCAAGCGGCGTCGTGGGTAGGGTGCTCCAGCCTCCAGGGATGGTAAAAAACACGCAGCACTTCCAGAAAATTCAAAGTTCGAAACAAACACCCACCGCATATATATTTATGAGACAAAGTTTTTAGGAAAATCAAGCTTTTTCTATATTTGTATGTCCGAGGACAGTATTAGTAACCCATACCCATACCGGAGTTTACGACGGCAACGACGTATATGCTTTTGAAAGAAGCCTCTCGAGAAAGAAGGCCTTTGCTGGGTCAATCATAGGCGAGCGCGACGTTTGAAATTATCTCTGTGTCGCGACAGCTAGCGCCATCTCTTAAGTCTAGGATGGAACCCGGAAAATATAAATGAGAGCGGGCGCCTACTTATAGGTACAAAGGTTTTCCATAGCTTAATTATACATCGTAATATTATGCGATTTAATATTAGGTATGGTATTGACGCTTCACCACTTAGCCCCACATGTTTCAGCTAGTGCAAAAGAGATAAGAAATCAAATACTGATAAGTGCAATAAGGACAGTAATAATTTATATACCTATATCTAAGTTGGGATTCCCCAGTAAGTCGATCGTTTGTGGCATGGACCGTTACATTTTTATTTTTATACATGACGCAGGCATGCAGTCAACATTGTTAAAATCTCGTAAAAAGTGTACGAGATTTTCCTTTTCCTCGTATCTCGTACTGAGACTGATAAATCTCGTAAGGGTACGAGATTTCTCGTACGTCTGGCAACGCTGAATTGGAAAAGCAAATGGACGAGTCACAGATAGGAAGTTCGTTTTGAAGGGAATGCCAATTGCCAAAAATAACAGGTAACAACGCTAAATATCGTCAATTTTGAATTTAATGGACGAATTATGCGTTCTGTGCCCGTATTACAATTGCAATCAAAATTAAGTTAATTTATTTGGGATAACTTTTGTTTGTATTACGCAACTTGTCTTGCCCCATTTACATGCACTTTCAATCGATAGTCGGCAATAAACTAATTAATTTGGATTGAAATTCTAAGTGTAGATGTTTCTAACTAAATAAAACAAGTATTTCTTTTGATATATTATATTTAATTGACCGAGCGAGCGCGAAGAGCAAGCGAAGCATCTCCGTTTCAGCTTGGGAAAAATGCTTTCGTATGTCCGGATGTCTGTCCAGATTTCTGTTGTCCTCTGCAGGTAGCATTTCTCAACTGAACTAGACGAAACTTGGTATACAGGTTAAGCGAATTATAGTTATTTTGTCGTCGGGGATTTTTGATTAGGGGCTTAGCTCCTCAAAATGCAGTAAATTATTCACTTTTAGGTTTCTACCAGTGGAATCAGCCCTTTACCTACTAGTTAGGTAATTCATAGAGCACCTTGGTTATTACTGTTACTATTACAATAAGGTAACTAGATGGCGCTACTGTGCATAACTAGATTGTTTGCAAAAAGTTTGTGCTCGCGAGGTCTACACCTCGCAGAGCCTATAGTATTGGTTTACGTCACGCATGAAATTGGACAAGAAAGCCAAAAAAGATATGTTTATTGGTTACAATGATGATGAAAGCTATCGAGTTTGAGTAAAAATACTCTAAAAAACTAATTAACCAAGAGATTTTGCCGAGTCTGATGTCGAGGACATTTCATCAAGCGAATATATTTTTCATGCTATCTATGCGAAAAACACTTTTTACTTGGTTTCTGGAAAAGTGGGAGCAAAGTAGGTCTTTTCTGTTCAAGACTTTCAGAGAGGGCAGTAATGAATTTCCGTGGCTCTTCAGCTCTTTTCGCCTTAGCTTGGCCATATCCAAGTTATAAGCCATGACATTTTATTTTTAATGTGCAAAATGTAACTGTACTCCAGTTGGGATTTGAACTCTGGTATTAAAGATCCGAAGTCAAAGTATGTCCGTGGTAGCTATCCAGACATATACTATTAGGTCGAAAAGTTAGTATATACGAATCACGAAATAAATGAAGGCTTGACCAATACCGCGCGGTGCATATTGGGTCACGTAGCGTGGGCGCGGTGAGATTTGTAGCTTTCAAACGAATGGACCGATTTAGATGCGGTTTTTTATGTTTCAAAGCTGAGGTAATCGAGATGGTTCTTAGCTATAATGAAGGAAGGGGGGGGGGGGTGCGAATCGTGGCTTCCAAACGAATGGATCGATTTAGCTGCGGTTTTTTATGTTTGACAGCTGAGGTAAACGAGATGGTTCTTAGCTATAATAGAGGGTTGGGGTAGGGAGGGGTGGGGGGTGTGGGGGTTATGAACATTTTTAATTTGTGCTTGTAAATAAATATGTAAGCTGAAAAGTATCTACAAGCGCCTTTTATTTATTTTTCCTCATAGAGGAGGATGAAAAGTAGAGTGTATCACTCGGGCGCATAATTATTTTCCCTCGGGCGACGTATATTGAATCCCTCACTATGTTCAGGATTCTACTTAAGAACCCCTCCATTCGCTTGGGATTCCATTCTAGCATCCTTCACTCCGCTCTGGATTCTAATAGCGCCCTGGCTGGCAAAATATTATTTCGCTCCGTAGTAATACAATCTACTATTACGGCATATGAGACATACAAGAGGAATTAACAGATCTTAAAATTGAACAACCTCAAGGAGTACTTCCATATTCTTTATTCTTTGGCGCAAGTATATATAAAAATTTCTGTAACATCTTTTTGGATGAACCTATTTTGATAAAACAAAAATAAAAACCTCTTCAGGACTCCAAGAAATACAGTTCAGTGAACTTCATCAAAATCCAACCAGTGGTTTTTGCGTGATGAAGTCACAGACAGACAGACAGATAGACATACAAAAATTCTAAACGATATTTTTGGATTATCCTACTTTCATATACTGAAACAAAAATGTTTTTTTCCTCTAAATTATCTTCCATGTACAGGTTTCACTTTGTGTAAGTTTTATTATAAACTTGCTGTGCCCGCGGCTTTGCCCGCGTGGTCATTTCATTTAAATGTAGCCCACAAGTGTTATTTGTGGACCAAAAGTACCTACAAATCCTACAAAGTACAATAATATACTACATTTCTTTAAAATTCGTTTAGGTCAAATAGTTTTTTATAGATTGCTCGGCATCTAATCATCGGAATAAGGATAGCGCGCACTGCCTTGCGTTTTTATAACGCATATTCTGTGAAGTGCGGTGTGTCATAGTAGTGCACGTATTGCGATGAATAAACGCATATAATACAATATGGTGTGGCTGGTAACTTATTATAAACCTTTGGCCCCATCACGTGAATTGTCTTAGAAGTTTTCATTAAACGACGTGGCACGCCAGCAAGCTTGTTTTTATTACGAGTATTATATTTATGATTTTCTCTTGCAATGCATACAATCACTCTCACGGCCCGTTTTTGCATGCAGAAGACGCGCTCCCAATAAGCAGCGCCTACACAGCTGTAGCATTCCCACAGCTCGAGCCCGTACTGGAGCAGTGCTTGCACGCTTGCAAAGTAGCAAGAGCGGACCTTTTCCCTCGGCAGAGTCGAAGCAACTCTACTCAGCGCAAAACAAGTACTGCCCAACTTTCCACAAAGATAGTTTATGTGAGATTCCCACGTCTTTGCGGTGTCTAGGTTGAAACCAAGGAAGGGAGCGGACTGTTAGTTGAACCTCCTTGTTTTTTAGTAACATCAAAGAAGCACTTTGATGATGGATGACATTATATTGTTCCGCAGACATGTCAACACATGTTTTAGTAAATAAAAAGGGATTTATCTTTCTGGCATATCATTATGGAATTCCCACACGATCAATCTCAGAGAAATAATTTCTTTGAGCGATCAATTAATTAATCCAATCTGCTGGACCCATTGACGGGTGAAATTATCTGTCTTGACCACACTATTTGCCATTTGCCCATAGACAACTGCATTATTACTCACGTCATTTTCCACACACCCTGCGTTCGAGATGATGATTTGGCGTTGTGGGCAGTTTCGAAATGTTCATTTTTAACAAGCCGTTTTCTTTGAACATTTTCAACACTTTTGTCATTTTTGCAACTTTTGATAATAAAGTTCGTGGATTTGAGGCATAAAAACTTCAAAATATAAGTTGTAATTTATATTACGACGTTCACACAGGAAAAATATTATGCAGGAATACTTTGACAAGTTTTTTTCATAAAAACACAACGTTGCCTAGCGACTCTTACGTAGTATTTATATACTCTTCGCTAGCAACGATATAGATATGAATTTGATCTATAAATACTCATTTTAACATCCACACTTCTCTAGAAACAAAACCTTGTTTATGGCTTGCTTATGGTAAGCCACACATAAGCCACTAATGGGTACTGAAGGTTTGATGTATGTTCAAGAACGATAACAAACCAATCATCTTGCATATTTGGATTAGCCTGGGCTTAAATATGGGTTTTGTCAGACCATCTGCAACTTGTTCATCTGAACTGACTTGAACTACTTGCAGGTCTCCTCCAGTTACACATTCACGTATGAAAAAGTGTCGGAGTAGAATATGTTTCGTTCTTCATGACTTGCTTCCATTTGTCACTATTAGCATCGGCCATGGCTTGCTTATATGAAGTAGGTTATTTCAGCTCTTTCAACTCCATGACATAATCTCTGAAATTACTGTGCCTTCTCAATTGAGAACGATCTCGAAGTTCTCTAATTGCTAGAGCTCCATCTTCATCTTCTTATTCTTCTTCAGATACTAAAAGGTACTCGTATGTCCCAGTATCATTATGGGGATCAATCTCGACATCTCCCATAGATACATTTGCATCTTCTTGTTCTATCTGAGAATCAATCCGAGTGTCTGGCTCTGGTATGGGCAGTATCTCTGGTTCACTAGAGGGTACAGGAGGGCTATTACGCAATGTTGATCATATCGGTTTCAAGACGTCAAATTCATTAATGCTATGTGATAGAGTCGATATTGCTATGAAAAAAGTGACAATCTGATTGAAGCCAAGTTCTGTGGTCAGGGCCCAGAGGCCCAATTACAGAACTTGGCTACAATCGGATTATCACTTTTTTCATAGCAATTTCGACTCTATCGTAAGGCATTAGTGGTTGCGATACTGAGAATTCGATTGAAGCCAAGTTATGTAATCGGGCTGCAGGTATCTCATAAATGTTACTGTCTACCTCTGGTGTCTCCTCTACTTTTTCCTCCTTGGGTCTTTCCATGAGAGGGCGTTCATCAAAGATCACATCTCTTGATCTGATTAATCTATGTTTTTCTTTAGACCAGATTCGATAGCCTTCATCTCCATCATACCCAATAAGTATGCCTTTTTCGGCTTTCTTGCAGAGCTTATTACGTCTTTGTTTCGGTATATGTGCATAACACGTCGATCCAATAATCCTGAGGTGCTTGATTCTTGGCTGCTTTCGAACTGTTTCATGGAAAGCAGCTAAGAATCAAGCACCTCAGGATTATTGGATCGACGTGTTATGCACATAAATGGGCCGCAAATATCAGAGTGTAGAGGCTCTCCAGGGTTTGTCGCTCATTCTCGTGTCCCAAACTTCAACCTGTATGCCTTGGCGTTGACACAGCCTTCACATAGTTCTGTATTTAGGTCCAACTTTATGATAAAATCTTTTTCTATTATCTTTTTTACGTGTCTTTTGTTTTGATGTCCTAATCGTTCATGATAAAGTTGCAATGAATTTGAATTTGTGACCACATTCACTTCTTGCTTTGGTACGACAATTTTGACATTTAGTTTAAATTGTCCACCAATCTTTCTGCGCTTTCCATTCACTATTTCTTTACCATTTACCTTTCATTTACATGACTCTGTACGGGACTCACATTATTCTGCAGTCGATCGTGTGCAAAAGAAGCGGTTCGAATCGTCCATTTACATCAGCATTGAGGCGGATAGTTCCTTTGCCTATGGCATTGATTGTTTGACCAGCAGCTGTTGTAACTGTGTGATCATTTCGGAAATATTCAAAGCTTTCGAATAAGTCAGCTCTGTTCGTAACATGACTGAATCTCATCACTTTATGCAAGGTTTCTTCGGTCATGTTGGACGAGAGTACCAATTGTGTAGTATAGTCAATAGTTTCAAAATTTTCTGCTCCTATTTTATATTGTTCCATTTTACAGGGTTCGGTAAATGCCCCTGGATGGGTAGGCATTTATATGACGCCTTTTATAACATCCATTTCAGTGAACGCAAATCAAACATTCCATTGTGCCACGATAACTTATAAGCAAGCGTGTAATCATAAATTTCCATGTTTGCCAATTTTGCCCATATAATTTGCCAATCTTGATCCTTGTCCCAGCTGCAGATAGCATGATGACGATCGTAAAAAACTGCTTAGATCTTACGTAGACTTTCAGAAAAATGAAGATTCTTACAGAAGTTCAGTTCAGAAAGCTAATTTCGCCCACAAATGACCAAAGGGAACGCCAATTGTCATCATATTTAGCGTTTTTAACCATAGGCTTAGGATTTTTTCGCTACGCTCAAAAGACCTACGAAGCGTGGGAGCGAAAGATCCTTATCAAGTACACACTGCCGTGAGAGAAAAAGAGATAGCGAAACAAGATAGGTCATTGTTTACGCGAGTAAGAGACCATAGCGTCCGGGCCTGTAACAAGTCGAGGTGTTTTTTTTTCATTTGGATAATCATCTTACGATTAAAACAGAAAATCTTTATTCTAACATCATGGTGTCTTGTTCAGTGTGTGAATGTGACGTAACAAGACGTAATAACTCGAATAAATACACGTTTCACAGGTAATTTATGACTATTTTCACTGCATTGTTGATTATCATTATTTTGTCACTTTTTGGTTGAAACTGAGGTAAAAGAACTATTGAAATCTTAGATAATAGGTTTTTCTTCAGATTTATGATCAACTTACATTGCTAAATGAAGAACTGGTGGATATTTGGTGGAAAACTATAAAACGTTTGGTTACGATAGGGCTTGACGAAGTGCTGACGTCATAAGTATCGATAAATTGAGAAACGTCGAGGTAAATAAATATTAAGTTTTCAGCGCGATTAAGTCCCGTTTAAATATTTAACTAAGTATCGATAAAGTCGATACTTCGTGTCTGATGTGTAGGTTCGGTGTAGGTTCGACGTGTTTGATATCGTTACTTCTGGGTCCAAGGGACGTAAAGAACAAAACATGTATTCTTAGTAGAAGCTTCTTTTTTCCTTTGTTTCCTTTTTTCCCTTTTTTGTATTTGTTTTCCTTTTTCTAGAATACATTTTAAGTATATACCCTATTCATATTACAATCTAGCCATTAATTAGGTTAATAAGTAATTTTAAATTTAACTTAAACTGTTAGATTGAATATAACTAAGAATGTGTCCAATAACACTTTTCTTACAGTCTATTAAGGCGAAGACTTGAAAGAAGAAACTTTATTTTTTTGAAGATTTGTTTATGTGTTTTTTATACGTAGCCTTGAACCACATTTCACTAATAGATTAACTCTATACTAACTTGAATGGTTTTGTTCTTTTGAGTCTACTCACTATGTCCGTATGGTCGAGAAGCTGGATTTTCTCGACATTCACATGATGATTAAGTCTATTTTCATGAGCTTCTGCATATTTCTTGACTACTTTATCAACGAACTCTACCTTAAGGTCCCGATGGAGATCGTCTTTTCTTATGTACCAAGGTGCATTCACTATTTCCCTCAGTACTTTATTCTGGAAGAGTTGTATTGATAATATGTTGCTTTTTTTGGTGCAGCCCCACAGCTGTATACCATAGATTCGTACTGGCATTAGCACTAGTTTATATAATAAAAATTTATTGCGTGTTGACAGTGTCTCTAAAGCAGCCAATATATTATTTAAAACCGTAGTTCTAATTCTTCTTTTTTCTTCTTGACTTGAGCTTTCCAGCGGAGCTTAGCGTAAATCGTCATACCGAGGTACTTTACTTTAAAAATATTTCGCGTATCTTTTTATTGAACTTGGCATTACTTAAATTGAATATAGTGACAAACTGTTTTGAAGTTTACGGTTTTATTCATAAATGTTCAGTAACCCTACTAAAAAGAGTTTTTTTCACGTTTTCACGCGTAACACTTCCTATCAGCGAGAAGTTGACAGTTTATATCATAGATTAGCTTATTGAGCATTTATGTAAATTATTTCACAAAATATATTATTCAAAAGTTATCCTAGCTTGATGGTATCTATGAAAAGTTACCATTACACCTAAAAAAAACTGGAAAATATCTCTTACCTTTCTCAAAAAATATTGTTATCATTACACTAATACTCTGCCTGCTGGCTATTTTACTGCGTGGAATTTAATAATAACCTTAATTATCTAATAATATTTGTGCTCTTACAGATTTCCAACTAATTCATTATTACGTGATAAATGGTTACGGATTATAGATAGGGGCAGCTGGACTCCAAATAAAAACTCTACTGTTTGTAGTAAACATTTTGAATCAAAATGCTTCAAACAAAGGAAACATCGACGTGTCCTAATGAAAGACTCGATACCAACCTTATCTGTACCTGTAAGAATGATACTTCGGAAATGGTAGTTAGTAGCATTAGATAGCATTAGAAACTGATAATACCAAGTAAATTTTATGTTTCTTTCCAGATTAAGTTGAAAAAAAGAAGGCCCTGTTCTTACGTAAATAGAGATATATCACTACCTTTAGCAGAACCATTATTGCCTGGTTCTTCAAATCAAGTGCTGTCTCCAAGAAGAAAAAAAACTCATCCACAAATGTTCTAAGCTACGACAAAAAATATCAGAAAAGAATAAAATCATAAGAAATTTAAAAGCTAAAACAAAACGAACGAGTAAACGGTTGTTAGACTTATAAGCAGTCGTTAAGGAATTAAACAGTAGGCCAAGTCTTAAAGATCATCGAAATGATGTAGAAATTGCATGTAGAAATAACTTGCTTCAAAAATTAATTGATCGTGTAAATGGAAAAGTTACGGGTAAAATTAGCCACACGGTGCAGTATGATGAAGAGCTCAAAAAGTTCGCTCTAACAATACATTTCTACAGCCCAAGGAGCTATATATAAGGAGGAGGTATATATAAGGGACAAATTCGACCTGTGCTTACCACATGTGAATACATTACGCAAATGGTATTCACGGTTGGATTGCGAGCCAGGATTTACTTCGGAATCTTTCCATACCATAGCATCAATTTCAAAGAGACAGCCTGTATATGTAAGCCTAATGTTTGATGAAATAAAAATAAGGGAAGAGCCAGAAATAGTAGGCAAAAAACATTATGGGTATGTAAATATAGGCAATGATTTGCATAGTGATGAGGTTGAAATTGCCAAAGAAATCCTCGTGTTTATGGTGGTAGCCGTCAATGGATTTTGGAAATTGCCTGTTGGGTTTTTCCCTGCTAAAAGCTTTACAGCATCTGAAAAATCTAGGTTATTAAAAATATGTTTAGATCTCTTAAAAGACGCAAAATGTGACGTTGTTTCAATTACTTTTGACGGGATAGCATCTAATTTAAATATGGCACAATTACTAGGAGCATCTTTAACTTCAGAGCCATATAAGCCATACATTGTATACAATGGTAGAAGATTCAATATTTTGTTTGACCCGTGTCATCTAATCAAACTAAATAGAAATTGTTTTGCAGATCACAAATTATTTTATGATAATCTCGGGCGTAAAATTGAGTTTAAATTCATTGAACAGCTACAAACCTTACAGCAATGTGAAGGTCTCTATCTTGCGAATAAATTGTCTGCGCGGCATATTGATTTTAAAACCCAGAAAATGTAAGTTAGGCTGGCCGCACAGTTACTAAGCCGGTCAGTGGGTGTTGCTATTGATGTTTGTAACAAAGATCTTAAAATCTTTGAGTTTGAGAATTCTGAAGCAACAGTAGAGTTCCTTTTATATGTAAATGTCATTTTTGACATATTTAACTCAAGGAATTTAAATAACTTTGGATTTAAAAAGCCGTTGTGTCCTAGCAATAAATCATGTATAATTGACAATATCGATGAAATCTACCAATATTTTCATTCATTGAAATGTGAAAATGGAAAACTTGTCGTAAAAACTCAAAGGCGTTTAGGATTTTTGGGATTTTTAAACAATGTAATTACATTAAAATCGATGTATGTTATTTACATAGAAAAAGACTATTTAAAATTCTTACCTACATATAAATTGTCGCAAGACCACCTGGAGACGTTTTTCAGCGCTATTAGATCAAAAGGGGGTTTCAGTAATAACCCAACTGTCAGAAACTTTATAGCTGCGTACAAAAAACTGCTTTGCCATTCAGAAATTAAAATAAGCGATAGCAGTAACTGCTTAGATATTGAAAAAAAAACAATATTGTCTACAAGCAATACATCTACCACAACCATTGACAAAATCAATACATCTTCTAATTATAATAAGATTTTTAATGAATTACTGCAAAACAGTAATGAAAATCTCCAAAATGAAGAAGAAAGTGATTTTGGCAATGAACTGGTATTAGATCATACTGCTAGTTTATCACAAATATCCATGATGATTGTCACGTATGTATCTGGGTATGTAGTAAAAAGGATTATTAAAAAAGTTAAGTGTGAAGACTGTGTATTATTATCAGACCCAACAGCTGTATGTAATAATTCGTTAATTATAAAGAGGGATTATTCGAAAACTGACAATAAGTACTTGATGTATCCGGCTAATGATGTTGTTGCATTGTGTTGTAGTGCTGAGAAACTTTTCAGAGAAAACATGAAAAGAAAAAGGATGGACGACCGTATTTTTGCCCATAATGTGCTAGAAGTTATACATAACAATCAATTTCTGTTTGAAAGTTTAAAGTATCACGTATTAAATCAAAACCCATTAAGCGATCATAGGTATCTGATCATGAAATGCATTATTGAAATTTATTTTCTTCTCCGATTGAAGCATGAAAATAAATTATTGAAATTTAATCGAAATACTTTAAGAACCCACTTAAATAAAACTATATTATTTAGAGGGCAATAAATAAGAAAATTTAGTTTTTAACGTAACGATAATATAATATCTCTATTTATTGTATACTAGCTGACCCAGCGAACTTCATACCGCCTTAGAGTCAATAAAAGTTTATTACTTATTGGCTGTCTGTTTCTCATACATTTTGTATGGAACGGCTTTTTGATGATATGTCGAGATTAGATCGACTGATTTCGATGAATTTTGTTGTTCATCTCCTGGTGACGACGACTATGCCCGCGTACATATTTTAGTCCCATCCTCCTCCCCCTGTCCACGTCTCCTTTAAAACCGCTACCAACAACCCCCACCCCCGCCATGTCACTTTGACAAAGAATTTGCAAAAATATATTAATGTTGATAAAACTTCTTAAGTGTTTCTGCTCTCCTGGTACTTTGAAATAGTTTTTTCTTAATAAAATCAAACCATTTAATGTTCATGGGGGGGTATATTCACGTATAAAAACTTTAGTTGTCAATGTTGTATCTCCAACTTCTTAAGTGTTTCTGTTCTCCTGGTACTTAGATTTACTTTTTTAAATATAATCAAACTATTTAATGTTCATAAACTCACTTTTAACAACTTTGACACCTGTCACGTTGACACCAGCTGTCACTTTGACACCTGTCACTTTGATACTCCTGCTGTTATCCCTGTTACCAAATTTCATCCAAATCCTTTCAGCCGATTAAAAAGCTTCAAAACCCAAAATCCTTGGAGATTTTTGGTCAAATTTGATTTACAGGCTTCAAATGCTTCAAAAATATATTTTTTTATATTATTTTTTCAATTCTTATAGAAAATGATAAATAAAAAAACCCTATTTCGGAATCAACAGTAGCCTATATATTATGTTAATCCAGGATATAAGCTTTCCTTGTACCAATTTTCATTCTAATCGGTCGAGCGGTTCTTGAGTTATAAGTGTTCGAACAAACACCAAACCCGACTTTATTTTATAAATATAGATAATTTATTATTGTAGTAGTAGGCCTCTTACGCAAGAGTCCACCTGGAGAAGTACCACACCTTTGTTAAATGTTCAACCGCAAAGCAGTAGTGTGTAAACATTTCTGTGTTTCCGTTTAAAGGGCAATGTTTCCAGTGAAATTACTGGGCAATGTGATTTAACAACCAATGTCTCAGGGTGACGGGTGCAGTGTAGTGACGCGCAGGATTGCAACCAAAATTCTGGGTAGCACTGCAACTGTTATGGGCCGACGTGATGTTTACCATCAGGCGAGCTACCTGCCCGTCTCGTCATACAAAGATATCAAAAAATATACAATTTTTTTCAGACCTACTGGCCCTGAATAAGGGAGTTTATGATTTTGTAATTAAAATACTTATTTATGATAAGTTTAATTTTCATGATGTGATTATGAGATGTTGTTTGGACTATTAAAAGTGCCTACATAAAATAAATGTATTGGGCTTTAACTTTAAATACGTTTTATTTTTCATCCCATACACTTTTGTAATAGAAAAAAGTTAGATTCAAAAAGTAGATTATCAAATTCATGCGTATTCGTATGCACCTGTAAAATAATTGACAATGTGTTATATTCATATACGTATCAATTGCTTAATATTCTGATTATATAAATCTGTTTGGGTATCTGAACGAAGTCATTTCATTAATAAACTATTTGTTACCTATAAGTATTTGAAATTGGTTCAATATGTTTTTAAACTATGTTCTCTTTATTCAATTCAATTCAATTCATTTATTCATCTTTTCACATATTAAATGTATTTAGACAAGTCACTTACAGAACATTGTATCACAAAATATAAATTGTTTAAAAAATATTCAAATTTATTCTAAGATTCAAATAAAGTTTTCTGCAAAAGCAACGTCAACACAAAATATTGTAAGCAATTAAGATAAGTACACAACACAATAAAGTCACTATATATCAAAGATATTTCTATCAGCAACAGCTTCGTCAAGTTTGTAATAGCTCTTGGCTATTAAATGATTCTTAATACAAGTTAAAAATTCAATTTCATTTTTATTTCTTATTTCTAATGGAATTTTATTATATAATTTAACTGATATACATAAATAGCTTTTAGATATTTTTACAAGTCTAGTTTTTGGCAATACTAAATTATTTTTATGTCTTGTATTGTGATGATGTATATCCATAAGAAGGGTCATATTAGATACAGTTTCTCTTACATATAAAAGGTTCTGGTATATAAATTCCCCTACCATCGTCATAACTTTTTTCTTTTTAAATTGGTTACATTAACTACTTATGTGTCTTATGATTTCGCCAATAAAACTATCGATAATATTATGCCAGACCAGAGTCATGACAACACTATTTCACGCAAACATTTACTTTTGTTTTATTGTAATATCGTTCATCTGTCACTGTTGGTCTTGTACATTCTAAGCCTATGTTTTTAACAGTTATTTTCGCCAATTGTTACAAAACGAACGGCCCCACAGTAAAAAAATTTACCTAAGTTTCAGTGTTGCCATTGCTACGGCAATTGCCGTGTTCTACTGCAATTATTACTAAAAATCTACGGTCTACTTCAGCATCTCCATTGCCGTAGTAGAATCTACGGCAATTTTCATATGGGATTAAATTACCAATTTAAAATTGCTCGGGTCGAAAAGTGGTTATACTATTTTGCTATTTTATCTATTTACTTGTATTTTGTCTCAGTTATGGTTTCATGCATCAAAAGGAAAAAAAAGGGATCACTTTGTTATCCGTCTGTCTGTCCGTCCGTTTTTCAGGATCGGGTAAGTTAAAGGTAACAAGTTTAAATTAATATCTATACCTACTAAGGTTTATGGTCACTACTTATGTCATCGCTAAGAACTTGGGTTCATTCTGGTTTGTACAGAATTCTAGGGCAGGAGTTCTACAAGCACTTGATCAATTTATTTTTATGCTACGGCAGGCCGGTTGCACTCCGCAATAAGTACAAATATTATACCTACACTTCGAGGCCGCAACATTGGGGCTAATTCAGTAGGGTGTCAAGCGTGCGCTCGATGAGTCACGCGCCGTGTGCTTAGCAATAAAGAACCTAATTGCGTAAAGTTTTAATCAAATTTTATTCATTTCTTAATTATGAGTACCAAGAAGACACTTATAAGGTACTGCATAGCATTCGGTCTGACAAGTCTCGTAAAATACCAACATACCGATATTTTATTAGGTAGGTAGCCATTTCTTTTTCACTCGTTATTAAGCATGGAATTCAGACAGGCACCTATTATTCATCAAAGTGCAATACCTATTATGATATAATCAAATAATGAGGTACTAGGTCTATTCTGATAAGAAAAGACCTAGTACCTAGTTTATATGTAGTTAATAGAACTATCAAAATTTATAGTTATAAATAATAAAATAATACATTATTACATACTTGTTTATTCTGTTACAATATCTAAGTCATATCATATCACAGAATAATTACTAGTGCAAGTACCTAGTCATATCTTGATACAACCCTACCGAGTTAAAAAGTGACAGAGCGATTCTGTGGCCTAATTACAGAACTTGGTTACAATCGGATTATCACTTTTTTCATAGCAATTTCGACTCTATCGCAAGGTATTAGTGGTTGCGATATTGAGAATTCGATTGAAGCCAAGTTATGTGGTCGGGCCCCTGAAGTGTTTAGAGCAATAGAAGCTCTCACGCGTAGTAATACGATAAATTCTAGCCTGCAAGCGATGAACGAGCGCCTTGTATTGTATGTAAATATAATTGAGAGCTCGCAGCACTATGCGAGTTAAATTGCACTTTATTATGTTGAAGCGAGAGTCACTATGTATTTAAATGACTCAGATATCTTTCTGTAGTTGTGCTATTATTTATTCTGTGGCTACGGCAAGCGAGAAGTCTATATCCCATACAAACACGGCAATTTCAGTCACAGAACACGGCAATTCGAGATTTGGCTCTGGCAGCATACACAAAGATAATATAATCACTACGTTTTAACCGCTCGGTTGTCCACGCGCTGAAGACCGCAGGACCAAACTGATAACCCAAATAAAAAATGGCCGACGCGACACATCTAACCTCAAACTGGTAATTGATTGTATATGCGTTGAGACTACAGCAGCCCGATTCCATAACTTGGCTTCAATCGAATTCTCTGTATCGCAACCTTAAGAGGTGGGACCTCCCTACTAGCCAATGAAAGCAATTTGGCAGAAATTTATTGGCATCAATGCATCCAACATTACTAACATTAAAGGTCTCAGACGTTAGCCTATCTTGACAATGCTACCAACCTAACGGATAAAGTAGTGCTTTCTTGCACATATTCTTGGGTTTATCAATATCGATAAAACATGCATGGCCTCGTCAAGGTTTCATATTAATAAAAGACGGTTCCAATAAGCACAACGTTGTTTTCTCACAATGCAACAACGTTGGGCTTATTGGATATTCATTGCAACAGGTAACTGTGGAGCTATGTAATAAAAAACTTAGATATAAAACACTGTTGAACAACGGAACATTTTATTTATAATACTTTTTTACGAAGTAAATACGAAAATGAATTTTGCAAGCATAGGTAAGCTTACCTACTAGTGCTTCACTCTGAATTGAGATCTTGCGATGTACCTACTCTACCTTTATCTCACGCACTCACACTCATAAGTGTATGTTACGACTGTTCTCTATAGGAATGTATGCTAGATCCTCATTTTCTGCATCTGGAAATAAACATGTTGATTAATGTTATGGAAATAAGTTATAGGCAGCCTGACCTAGCCTACGATAGCTTTATCGATAGTTAATAGTTATTTGACCTTGCGCATCCCTATTGTTAAAACAATATGAAAATACAAAATGAAAATCATGTAAATTATCATTTATGGTCACGTTGATGGGAGGTGGCACTAAGCAATATCATATTAATGCTTACCGGGGCTGATCAATAGTCAATAGGAAATCATGTCATAAATTTCCTTTTTGTTCTGGTTTTCGCGATTGGCGCGAACTCCACATAAAACATATCAGCAGTGCGATTACGTAATGTTGATCATGACGGTTTCAAGACGTCAAATTCAATAATGCTTTGCGATAGAGTCGATTTTAAAAAGTGTCAATCTGATTGAAGCCAAGTCCTGTGGTCGGGCCCCTGCTGTAGCTTTCTAAAGTTGGTGGCATTTTAAAATGATCATTTAAACTGGTTTAACACTATAAAATGATGATTCTTCAAAGAAAACACAAAACAGTACGTTATTAACAATAATATGAATAAAATTAAAAATTCGCAGAACGCTACTTCACTTCACTTCTTGTTTTATGGCATTTGTGGAGTTGCCATTCCACCAGAGCTCCAAGTACATTATTGATTGATTTATTGAAATATGTTATGACTGTATATTTATATCATTATGTATTTGAATATAATATCGTATAAAGTAGGTATGGTATGGTATATATTTAATATTTATAACTTAATTTTATTAGAACTTATATATATGAAGAGAATATTTACAAGTGGAGTATTTACAAAAGTTAAAAGGGTTTTAAAGGAAATAGGACGTGGGATTTTTGGGGGGAGGATATCGTACAGAGATGGCCGATCCTTCGGACAGTTAAAAAATATGTGGTCTATGTTACCCTCATCTAAGCCACATTCACACAATGAGTGATCCCTGATCCATATTTTAGCCAGATGGACAGGCGTGCACGAGTGTCCCAGTCGAAGTCTACATAAAGTGGATGTTGTGCTTTTATTGGCACCACGAAACTTAAAAAACCAAGGTTTAGGAGATATTTCTGGTTGAATATCGCCATAGAACTTACCCTTGATATTTTTAGTGATTTGCCATTCCTTAGACCAAGCCTTCGACATTTATGGATTAACTGTAGTACAAAGATCGTGACACAGGATTTTGATATGATCAGTGGACCCAATATGAATAGCTTGCCGTGCGCAAGAATCCACAGTCTCATTACCAGAGATACCAGAGAGACCTGGGATCCAGGCTAGTTCAATGTTGATTCCTAGTCAATGGCATAGAAACAAAGCTTCTCTTATTTTTAAAATATAAGGGAATCTGGTTTTGGAGTGAAATGGGTTTGAATTGATGGACTGGAGACAGCTTTTTGAATCAGAAAAGATAATAGACTTGTTTAAGTTATGAGATTTAACGTACAATATTGCTTCTAGAATAGCTAAAGCGTCCCCAGAAAATACAGAGGTTACTGAAGGGCACTTATAACTAAGGATAATCCTGGAAGAAGGAATCCATACTGCTGCACCTACCAAACTATCCTCTGATAATTTAGAAGCATCTGTAAATACAGTGGTCCAACCTTCATATTCAATATCTATTTTGGAGGAGAATAGTCTATTAGCTTCAATACAACCTTTTTGCAAACCAAAATCAAGAGTAACAGGAGGCTGAAAAATCAATGCGTCGTAGTGTAATAGAAAAAGTGGATTCGAAGGTAACTGAAAGATTGGGTTTGGTAAAGAAGAGAATTTGATACAGCTACGGAGTAAACAAGGCAGTTTATGTAAGGATTGAACTCCTTGCAAGTTGACTATGGATGATAGGTGATTGAGTCTAGGGATAAGTAAATGGCAGGAATTTTGAACTAACTTATAGAAAAATCGGTCTAAAATCAACTGACGTCTCAGATGAGGAGGAGGATCTACACATTCCACCTGCATCGCGTTAATGGGAGACGACTTCATTGCACCTAGGATTATTCATAAACACTTGGATTGAATTTTATTGAATTTTTCAAGAGCAGATTTATTACAGGGATCTAACAGGAATGAATCATAGTCCATATGACTACGGACAATTGCATTATAGAGAAGTTTTTGGGTGGGATCCCCACCAAACTCCTGAGAGTGAACGGAGAATATTGATATTCTTTTAACATTTTTTTAAAATGTAGTCAGAATGAATGACGCCATTTATTCGGGAATCAAACCAGATGCCTAGGAATTTAACACTATTTTTTTGGGGATTATCTCATCATCTACTAACAGCTCAATGTGTGGGATTATCCTTTTCTTTGTGAACACTATAACGCAACACTTTGAAGCTGATAATGAAAGACCATGAAAATTTAGCCAACAAATTAGATGAAAAAGTGCAGAATTTAGACGAGAAGAAGCTTCCGCTACAGTTTTAGGAGATGTATAGAGAGCGATATCATCAGCGTATTGTAATATATTATGTGAGAAGGACAGAACCGTACAATCAAGGTCATAAGTGTACAAACTATAAAGTAGTGGACTGAGTATTGAGCCTTGGGGCAGACCTTTCCAGACAACTCTAGGGGGCAAAAAAGAATCTTCATTTTGAATTTTGATTAAAACGTGTCTTTCCATAAAAATGTTACAGATAAACCGAACAATCTTCTCAGGGATGGTCAGCTTGATTAATTTATCTCTGAGCACCGGAAGATTGACATTGTCATAGGCCGAAACTATATCCAAAAAAGCTCCCGCAAGAATTTCTTTATTTCTTATGGAAATATTAACATCAGTGGATACAATTCCTAAGCTGTCGAAAGTACTCATGCCTTTCCTAAAACCATACTGTGTTTGAGAGAGAATATTTTTGCTCTCTACCATCCACTCAAGTCTATGCTTAATCATATGTTCCGTTAACTTTACCAATACAGATGATAAAGCTATTGGGATCTGATGGATTTTTGCCTGGTTTTAAAATAGGGATAATAATTTGTGTTTTCCATTGTTCTGGAATAATTCCGTAATTATAAAATGAATTAACAAGGCTTAGGTAAAACTTTTTAGTATCATCAGAAGAGTTTTTAATGAAAGATTAGGGTTCACCATCAACGCCTGGGGATGAATCAGTTAGGCCATCTAAAGCAAGTGTAATTCATTGAAAGAAAACTCAGAATCTAATAAGGAGTAAGATGGGAGAAGTTGAGGAAGCGAGGGGAAATATTCTGCAGTGGGAGCTGAAGGTGGCGCCAGTTTATCACTAAAAGAGTCAAGCCAAGACGTAGGGTCGTTAGAAGTTATGTTTTGTATATTGTATAACCTCTAAATCTGCTGATCTGCTTTTCTTTTTTACTGATAGAAGCTTTTGGCTTTAGCTGCTTTTAACTGGTAATTAAGAAAGTTAGCCATAGTCATATCTGAGTTATAAGTCTGCTCAGCCATCCTTCTAGTCTTGATAGAGTCTGAACATTCTGAATCCCACCAAGGAGTGGATACTTTGAACTTAGGAGATTTTTTCAATGGGATGTATTCATTATCAATCATAGACTCTAAAAATTTTGAGTAAGCCTCTAAAGGATTACTAAGAGCGTGGTCATGAGTCAAGTGTAATTTTCTGTCAAGAGTTGAAGAATATGACCACCAGAAAGTCTATATTTTAAAGAAGGGGACGGATTGTATGAAGGTAATGTTCTATTTGAAATAGATATTAATAAAGGATAGTGATCACTACCATGAGTAGAACTTAAAGTTTTCCAAAAAATAAGAGAAGACAGAGCAGGAGAGCATATAGTTAAATCAACAGCACTTTTAGGATCGTGGTTAGGTCTAACTCTACGAGTAGGAGAGCCATCATTTACAACACAGAGGTTAGCCTCATCAAAGATCTCTAATAATAAAAATGAAAATGAATCACAGTGGCTAGAGCCCCATGAAGTATTGCGGGCGGTAAAATCACCTAGAATAATTACTGGGGAGGGAACTGAGGAAATAACTAACATGATGTCAGATATTAAAGACAGATATCCCCAAATAAAGATGGATTGGGATGAGGAACATAAATGGATAAAAAGGAAATGTCAAAAACTCTTACGGCAACAATGTTGATATCAGGATTAAAAGGAGGGAGAGGAAGTTGAGAAAACGGGAGGGTACGCCTTATGAGTAGGGCACTACCTGCATACCCGTCAGCCCTGTCGTCCCGGAGGCATGAGTAACCAGAGACTCGAAAACGAGACCCCGGTACCAACCATGTCTCAGACACGCCAATGACTGACGGGGAAAATTTAGAAATTAGAAATAATATTTCATGATTTTTAGGACGAACACTTTGACTGTTCCTCCGTAGAGCAGTGACTTGATCCATATTGACCGAGTAAAGAAGTGATTGATGAAAGTTTAGAGGCAACGTCGGGCGGTAAAGAGGAATTATTTTGGGATATAATACTAATAATGAGAGAGATAAGAATCTCTAGAAGATTGTTATTGATAGAGGGTGGAGGATTTTGTAAAGCGCAGCCGTTAGGCATTGTCGAAGGCTCAGGGGCAATAATTGCCTGATGAGCTGTTTTGTCGTAAGATTTTCCTAAAGAAGCTTTAGGACGGGGAGAGGAATATACTGTTTTGGCATAGGAATGAGTGGCTGAAGAGTTTCCTAGGGAGCTAGAATGCTGAGTAATGGGGGGTTGGGAAGGCTCTTGAGTGACCTCAGTGTAACGTTTATGAACTTGTGGGAATCTATACGAGGCTTCTTCATATGAAATACCATCCTGAGGCATAACCATTTTGACTGACTTCTGTCTGTCCTGCGCCGGGCAGCACTTATCTATGGAAAAATGTTTGCCTGAGCAATACAGGCAGCAGATAGGTTCAGTTCCTTCACAAACATCACCTGAGTGAGGGTGAGTACATTTAAAGCACCAGGGCTTCGATCTATACTGAGCTTTTATATGTCCGAATCTACAACAGTTTAGACATTGTATCGTGGGGTACTGATATGTTTCAACACGCATAGATGTATGGAAAGAAAATATCCTCTCAGACAAAAATTGTCAGTGGAAAGTTAAAACTACGGTCTGAGTGGGTAACCAAGTAATTTCCCCATCGTCATTTATAGATTTTCGGTTCAGTCATCGAGCTTTTAAAACTTCCCCACATCCGCGAGGAAGATCCAAACTCTCAACGAATTCATCCATTGAGAAGTTGACTGGGACATCTCGAACCAATCCCATTCGAGAAATGTTATATGTCGGTATCACAGCATCATATTTGTGTTGTTCTAGAAGAGGGTTATCCAAAAATTTATTGGCGTCAAGAGCTGTTTTAAATTCAATTGAAATTTTATTTCGACCTACCCGCTTAACTCCGTCTACACATATGTTACATATTTTATTTTGGTGTAAGAATTGACCATTCGGTCGGATTGAATTACCCGCTGCCGGGTCAGGTTCAGATCGAGATACTTGGACCACGAACGGCCCTTTATCAGTGGCATTGTAGGCATGAATACCAACAACCAACAAAGGGTGGGTATATAGAGTTTGGATGGAAGCTACGACCATCTCAGTATTAGTTATGTTTTTTTTCGGGTTTGTATCATTAGAGGAGTCATCTAATCGCCGTTTAGTGGCAGATTGTTGTAAATTGTTAGGTGGATCCGGTGGAACTGGAGGAATTACCTCCATCTCCATTCTCCCAATAAATCGAAGAGTTAATTAAATCAATCAATAAATAAGTGTCGTAAAATACTAAAAATCTACTTGGAGAGTCAATCAACCCACAACCATAAAAAATAAAAGGTTTTCTCACTGACAGATCAGCGGCCCGATTACAGAACTTGGCTTCAATCAGATTGTGACTTTTTTCATAGCAAAATCGACTCTATCGCAAAGCATTATTGAATTTCACGGCTTGAAACCGTCATGATCAACATTACGTAATCGCAGTGCCGTAGATAGTGAACGACTTTGGACGTCCACATACAACTGACAACTGTCAAGTGTCAGTTTCATACTATACCTCCCCTCCACTACTATTTTTCGGATGACCCAGGCGAACACCCGGACGACGCCTTAGCGATTTCGAGTGTAGGCGCGGGTGATCCGTGCGTCCTCGAACGTTTATGTGAACGGGCCCCCGGACTGAGCACACCATAGATTAAGTATCAGAACTTAATCTGTGGAGCACACACTGCTATGCTTTGACTTTTGACACACCTTTTTGACAGCAGGCAAAAATAAAAATACTTAAATCGCGACGTCTCATTTTGATTTGTCCGAAATTCTGAGAATAAATCTAAAACTTTGTGTTCTAAAGAATATTACTATTTCATGCGTTTTTTTCCAACTAATCATGTCGAACGTGAACACAGGCGAGCTGCTCAACTTCCAAGACTATTCTCCTGAGCACAACGATCGTCATGCTCGGATCGACGTGGAGGCAGTTCATACCAATCAATACAACAACACTATGTCCAATCCTATTAATTACACTTACGAAGAGCCTAAAGTGGTCGAGGAACCTGAAGCTGTGCCTCAAAGTAAGTTATGACGAGGCAAATAGATGAATAAGCTGCTGTATCTGGTGAAGGAACTTCTCCCAATCGCAGATTTCTTTTTCGACTCATTCTTAGGTTGTAATTCAATAAGATTTCCTAGAATGCCCCGTGTCTATTAGTTTGCCAATTTGATAATTATACTAATTATATCAATTTTGTTATTATTTCAAATCAAATTATGCCTTGAATTTATGGCTGCCATCCGTCCGGAACTGCCTAGTTTGGAAGGGCGTACAGGGGCATCCTGGGGTTTTTTCATCAAGTGTCTGGGTGGAACCCGGACGTCCCATCTGACATTGTGTCCCAACTGACACAATTGTGCATAGCATTTTCCGGGGACAACAGCAACACAAGCTTCGTGGAGTAGAGCAGGGACAATAAAATGTCTCCAACGCAAGCTAAAAGGAAAAATGCCCACACGTGTCCTGCAATCACTTATCATTCATATTTCAAGTCAAAACTTGCTTACCAATGTGTGAGTCATTTAAAATTATTGTGAACTAGTAACCTGAATGGTTTTATTTTATAATTTGATGCCAACAAGAAGAGAGTTACCTCCTAAGTTCTCACCTAATTTTCTTACTAGAGTAAGATTTATATAAATTAATTATGTTGTTGGAGTTATTTAAGATATAAAATTTTAATTTTTATATAACGTTTATGCTAAGCAATCCGAAGTAGGCGAGAAATATTATAAAATATATTCACATTTTTAAATACTCTCAAGGGAGTCCTGGGAAAAAAACCCAATTTCAACCAAATGTCTGGGGTTTTCAACATCTTTGTCTGGTATCAGCAATATAAATTATGGCAGCCCTACTTGAATTGAAAGTAATAGGATAATGATAACATAAATAGCATTTCTTTGCCTGTCCAAAATAGAAAAAAATGAAGGAACAAATTCGGAAGAAATGTGGTATTATGTACTTTATATGTAATTTTGGTCCTGGAATTACACATATGGGTTACTTTTAAATGAAATGACCATGCGGGCAAAGCCGCTCGCTTAGCTAGTATTTATTAAAGATAATCAATAGTCAACTGTGATTTATATGGTGTTAAGGAAGATGGAATTTCAGATTTCCGTTATCGTGTTGAGGGCGACCGATCATCCCCCCTCCCATCAGAGCCGGAGTCCCTCAGGGCTCCGTGCTGTCTCCACTCCTGTTCACGCTTTACACAAGCTATTTCCCCCGCACAAATGTAGGAAATGTAATATAGAATAAATGTAGGAACAAATTTGGAAGAAATGTAGTATTACTTTATATGTACTTTTGGTCCTGGAAATTCACGTATGGGTTTCTTTTAAATGAAATGACCATGCGGGCAAAGCCGCTCGCTTAGCTAGTATTTATTAAAGATAATCAATAGTCAACTGTGATTTATATAGTGTTAAGGAAGATGGAATTTCAGATTTCCATTATCGTGTCGAGGGCGACCGATCATCCCCACCTCCCATCAGAGCCGGAGTCCCTCAGGGTTCCGTGCTGTCTCCACTCCTGTTCACGCTTTACACAAGCGATTTCCCCCGCACTCCCAAAGTAGAGATCACTCTCTTTGTGGATGACACCCCGATTTATTCCACCAGATGGAAACCAACCATTCTACCAAGAGCCATCAAACAAACGCTCCGAGCGCTCGATGGATGGTTCCGCAAGTGGCGAATAACGGTTAATCCCGAGAAGAGTGTACCAATGCGTTTCACTCACGGGATTAAACACCTTTTTCCAATTGGGTATTTTTAGTATTACTATTTTCCAAAGTCACGATTATTGACCAACCCATACCGTGTGATAAGGTCAACTAAATATTTAGGAGTCACCCTTGACTATCGACTCGACTTCAATCAGCACATCAACACCGTCCACAAAAAGGCGGCATTCTACTAATACCGCCGCGCGTTACTCCTAGGCAGGCACAGTAAAATGTCTCTTAGAAATAAGATGACACACTACAAAACCTGCGTTCGACCGACAACGACATACTCGTCCGTAGTATTTGCGCACGCCTCCCGCATTTCCCTAGAGAAACTTTAGACTATAAAATAAATTCGTCCGATGTGCAGTAGATGCGCCCTGGTATCAGAGGAACATCGACCTGCACAGCGATCTAGAGCGTCCCTCGATAGTTCAATACATGAAAAATGCCTCTCGCCGCTATTTTGACGCGGCACCCCATCACCCCAACCCTCTAGTAGTTCAGGCCTCTGACTACACGACAGACGCACGACCCTTCCGTAGACGCCCTAGAGACATCTTGAGCGATCCGGACGATGAAATCGCTGCCACAGTGCAGGCAGCGATAGATTCGTCCAATCCGTCTTCTTCACCATCTTTCAACACAATTAGACACAGAGACTTCGACCTCGCCGGCGAGGTCGAAGGTCCCGTAAATAATGTCGATTTTATTCGCCTTCGAGTTTCTTGCTGATTCTTCTTGAAGGTGTATTCCGAATCGGTTGTCAGTTATGCAATTCATTCAAATTGCAATTGCTGGAACCCAGCCATTTCATAAGGGCCCCATCGATCACTACCTAACAGTAGAGATCCAGGGTTGTTTAGTTCAATACTCCCCGTAATCAATGGCAACTGTCCAAGCAGAGGTTCGTACCCCCTGGGTGGCCTTGAACATGTGGCCAAAAACTTTGGCGTGCGCCTTCTGCGTCACGCATTGCGGTGGAGCGCTTTTGCGCCTGCCCCACCCTCCGGTGACGCTGTAGAGTTCAGTTATAGACCAACAGCACATACCCTTTCTAAAAAAAAACCGAAAGGAATTTCTGATGGAATGTGTCTGGTCTGGAAAGCACCTATGAGAGATGAATTATTTAAGGTGATAAATGTAAACCAACTTTAAATAAATAAATATATTGGGGACATTTCCACACAAATTACCTAGCCCCAAACTAGGATACCCTGTACTATATGGGTACTAGATAACGGATAAACATACATACATACGCGAATATTATAACATCCATGACTCAGAAACAAACTTTTCTGTTTCTGCTCATCGCACAAATGATTGCACCTTGCAGGATTCGAACCTGCGACCGTTTGGTTACGTACCTAGGATCACTAGCCACGAGACCAACCGGTCGTCAAAACAGACAGACAGTTAGACTTAATGTGGGTCTGTTCCAGAGCATCTTAACTGCGCAAACATCTAGCGCAGCTAGAATGCTCTACACATATAAGTTGTTCAAAAGCAATTAAAAACAATGCCAGTTATTATGAGACTGACATAGGCATTGAATGATTAAACGTCCCTAAATGAAAACAAAAAAAAAAAAAAATATTACCCTTCCCATTTTCAGCAAACCACAATTTCTGGACCATAGAGTATTATCAGAAGTACTTCGATGTGCATACAAATGAAGTTGTGGAAAGGGTCATATCCTCGGTGCTGCCTTTGAAAGTGTCACGCAACTACTTTGATGAAAGGATCAAAGGGAAGCCGGATCTGTATGGGCCGGTGTGGATCTCTATCACCTTGGTAAGAACTTAGTATGCTACTGCACTCTTGTTGGAGAGGATCATATCCTCGGTGCTTCCCCTGAAAGTGTCCCCCTACTACTTTGATGAAAGGATCAGAGGGAAGCCGGATATGTACGGGCCCGTGTGGATCTCTATCACCTTGGTAAATAGTCTTATTTTTAAACTAGCAGTGCCCACAGTTTTATCTGTGTTGATGTTGATGATGAAAGATATGAAATGTACCAAATTGCATCAAAATCCAGGAGCAGGCTTAATATGCCCTTTGAAGCATGGAGCGATATCGCGAAAAAAAAACATCCTATATTCTTCTTGCCACGCGCGCACAGTTAAGGAACCCCAATACGCCCAAATCAGCTTCGTCAACAATACCACACCACGAGATCAGCACTAATTAAGTAGGACATGTGGCACTGGTGGGGAAATGCTGAATTTACATTAAACTAGTATATAAGATCCAAATTTTGTAAAATAGAATTAATTATTATTTGCTAAGGCTATGTTGCCACTCTGTTCGTTTAAATAAAGTTATCTTTTTAACTAAACCAGTAGTACATTACTTAATTGGCGCTGAGGACAGGATCCTTGCAGCAATTCGTTGCGGTTTCAACATTAACTGAAGCAATTGACGTCCGTTTCTACGGTTTGGCAAGGATCAACAAACAAACAAATTTATTAAGGACCCACACTGGACAATAACGGAGGACCAACAAAGGCTAAATAGTAATTCAAAGGACATGAGAAGCACAATGGAATTGTGAGTAAATCTTTTCACCTTCCTCTGAACTCTCTTTTCATATCCACCTTGTATTGATTTTATGTTGTGTGTATTAGTTAGGATTGGAAAACGCCTAATAGTACAGTGATAAGATCATAGATATAGTTGTTATTACATATAACGTCTTTTAGTTAATAATTTGTAGTATTTTTTTTTCTCTTTATCGTTAATTACGTATAGTTACAATGGAAGGCATTAAACGGGTACCACAGGAAATAGCTTAATCCCGATATTTAACGGCGATGCTAGGGTGCTACCATTATTTATAAAAAAGAGTAAATATGTGTTATCAAAGTATAAAGGGGACGCAGCGCAAAACGAATATTTGTTCCACGTAATAACAAGTAGACTAGCCGGGGAAGCAGCTAGCTTAATAGGTGAAAGGGATACGATAGGATCATGGGACGATTTAGAAACATTATTGAACCAGTACTTTGGTGACCCGCGCACCGAAGACTGTTTGGCAATGGAACTGGAATCCGCGAAAATGAACAGGGGCGAAAGTTATTTAGAATTTTGTCATAAATTACAGCCTATGAGAAGTGTATTATTTTCCAAGATATCAGGGAATATTTCTGATGAATCCTTACGCCTGGCAAAACAACACATTTACAACAACAGCGCTTTTAAAGTCTTTCTTTATAATCTACCGCAATATTTAGTAAGATTAGTGCGTTTACGTAACGTGTCCACCCTAGAAGACGCTCTAAAGGTAGTGTTAGAAGAACAGAACTTCCAGTTAGTGTATGATTCGAAAAGTAGTTTCGAACGCCGTAATTTTAATAAGTTCCCAACTAGACCCAACTTCTCAGGTAATTTCGTTAACCAAAGACAACATTATCAAAGTACTACGAATACACCTGTACCTAATAACACGACAAATCATACATTTACGCCAAACAGTTCGTTTCAATCTAGAAATTCGAGGCAATTTAATAACTATAGTAATCAAAACAATAGTCCGCGGCAGTAAGTAACTAGGTCACAGTTTCCGTCACAACGCAGTCAGCATTACGCGGCTAATGAACCGCACGTGGCACATTCTGCTGCGCCAGCAACTTCAGGTTCTAATACTGATGTCACAATGCGCACGGCCAGCTCACGACGTATTAATTATACCGATAAATTTAATGATGATTTAAATAAGGTGGATAATAACGTACAATTTTGTGATAATGATCAGAGGGTGGCAAATTTTTTCATGATGGCCTCTATCCTAGAGAAAAAATAAAAATTAATCTGAGTAAGCGTTTGAATCTGCCTCACATTATTATACCAGAGTTAAATGCAGTTTTCATGATAGATACAGGTAGTGTCAGATCGTTTATCAGTCCGCATATTGCAAATAAGTATTTTAAAAGTTATATACGGCATGAACCATTTGAAGTTGTTAGCACTCACGCATCAAGTGTTCATAACGAAACGGCATTAATTCCTTTACCGATATCTTTTAAGAGTAACCATTTTCATAGAACCATTTTTAGAATACCCGCCGCAATATTTTCATGTATAAATGGTTATGCTTGCACAGTTATTCAAAATTATACGAACGAGCATAGACATTTAGTAGTAACAGCACCTTTTAGAGTAGAACCGTACTCTCAGAACCAATCTGTTAATGTCAATTTTACGGAAAGCGATAGAGAATTAGTAGTTACTCACACAAAATTTATCAAAATTAAGATTTGATCACATAAACCAGGAAGAGCGTAAAGCTATCGAAGAGATTTGTAAGGAGTATAAGGATATATTTTACTGTGAAAATATTCCATTGTCATTTACTAATCAGGTAAAACACGTTATCAGAACAAAAAATGAGGATCCTATAAATATTAAACCGTATAGATTACCTCCCGTACAAGCGAAAAAAAACAGGAATCAAGTAGAAAATATGCTAAAAGATAACATCATCCAAGAGTCACATTCTCCATGGAGTGCCCCCGTGCATTTAGTTCCAAAAAAAAATGGACGCATCAGGACAACAAAAATGGAGAATGGTCGTAGATTATAGACGATTAAAGGACATCACCACCGACGATAAGTACCCGTTACCTAATAAACGATTTATTTGATATGCTAGGGAAAAGTAGCTACTTTACAACCCTTGATTTAGCTAGTCGGTACCATCAAATCGAAGTACAGGAAGCAGACAGAGCTAAAACAGCCTTCTGTACTCCAGCAGGACATTATCAATTCAATAGGATGCCATTTGGATTGAAAACGGCACCTGCCACCTTTCAAAGAGCAATGGATAACGTCCTGAGAGGTCTACAAGGCTTGCATCGCCTTATTTACCTTGATGACGTCATCATCTTCTCAAAAAGCTTGCCTGAACACATAAAAAAACTCAAATCAGTTTTTGACCGGTTTCGACAAACTAACTTAAAAGTGCAATTAGATAAATCACATTTTCTCAGAAAAGAGGTACTTTACTTAGGTCACACAATTACCAGCGAGGGTTTGAAGCCAAACGATGATAAAATAGATGCAGTTTTAAGATACCCCATTCCATAAAACGGCAACACAAATCAAAAGCTTTTTAGGTCTCATAGGCTACTATAGGAAGTTCATTAAGGACTTTGACAAAATTACTAAACCCTTAACAATGTGTTTAAAAAAGGGCCGAAAAATTGTTATTAATGAAGAATTTAAGCAGAGCTTCGAAACATGTAAAAAACTCTTAACAAATGCACCCTAGTTGCAATTTCCTGATTTCAGTAAAAGTTTCATATTAACTACTGATGCATCTAACTTTGCAGTCGGGGCCGTGCTGTCACAGGTTAGTATAGGTTCAGATAATCCAGTTGCATACGCTAGTAGAACTTTAAGCGATACCGAAGCTAAATACAGCACAATTGAAAAATAACTGTTGGCAGTTATATGGGCTGTAAAACATTTTAGGCCATATCTCTACGGTAATAAATTCATTATTTATACAGACCACAGACCATTAGCTTATTGCGTAGTAAAACCACATATTCAATTAACACAAAATCAAGACGCTCCATTTCAGGAAGCTTATATGGACTTGTTATTTATTGAAGGGAAGTATTACTTAACTGTTGTAGATACCTTGTGTAAGTTAGGACAAGCTATTGAGATACCTAATAGAAGTACACCAGAGATAGTTAGAGCATTGATTAAATATTTTAGGATGTATGGTTTACCTAGGAGAATTAATTGCGATTCAGGTTCGGAATTCAACAACGCATTGATCAAGGAAATGTTAAGCTTATATAAAATTGACTTAGACATAGCGACCCCTAATAATCCTAGTTCAATGGCGATAGTTGAAAGGTTTCATTCCACCATTATCGAGATATATCGCTTAGCCAAGTATGATAAAAATAATTTGGACGCAGCTTCCGTTATGATATACTCCATTATGGCATATAATAATACAATACATTCTGCAACTGAATTCACCCCGTTTGAAATAGTTTTTGGTCAAACCGATTCGGGTAGCGTCTTTGATTTAGATAGAGAGAAAAATTTGATGCAAAAGCTGTTAATAGATCATAGGAAACGTTTAAAAGTCCTCTACGAATATATAACAGAAAAGCTAGAATCAGATAAGATTAAAGTTAGAGAGAAGAGAGGCGGGGAAGAACCACCAATGATTAAAACGGGCGATGATTTTTTTATGAAAACAACTAGAACTAGGAAAGCTAAGGAAAAGCCTAGGTTCGAAAATGCCAAGGTAATTGGTGAAGTCCAACGCAACATAGTGCCCGTAGAACTAAACAAAAGGGCAACTAAAGTAGCAATAAAAAACGTAAAACGTCCTTCACAGATCATGCCTAGTACTCCTGGTACTAGTGAACCAAGCGACCATGCTGGGCCTTCAAAACCTCGGTCGGAACCCGGGCATAGCCTCACTGAAGATGGGAGTAGCAGCGAAGAAGAATAGCTATTGGACTATATTTAAAACGTTAGATTTAGGATCAATAGAATTACAGATAAATAATAACATAGTAGACTTTAATAAATTAAGAAAAATAATAAACTAAATAAATAATTAGGTATAGAAAATTAAATAGAATACTTAATTAAAATAACTTCTGAAAGGTTATTTCATATTCTACCCATAAATTCTCGTAGTAAGAGAGCAATTTTTAGTCCCCTAGGATCATTAGTGAAAGCTATATCAGGTAATTTAGATGAACAAGTTGCAATTAGGTATAATAATCAGATTATGATGCTACAAAATAAACAATACCTTGCCGAACGTAAGATTTCATCGATGCAAAAAGCTTTTGATAAACTAGTAAATACCTCTGAAATAATAAATTCAAATATGAAAGACTTAGGTTTAAAGACTAGCGAAATGGAAGCGGTAATACAAAACGAATCCAAATTTAACCAAATAATACACTTCATGAATTCCTTATATTCCTAAGTAACTTTCGAACTTGTTACGAAAATATTCAAGAGATAGAGACAGCAATAGCATTTAGTAAGCTACATATACTACACCAATCGATTATAAATAGCACTGAGTTATTTAATGCCTTATTAGTCATAAGTAAACATGCAAGAACAATATACCCAGTAAGCAAAGAAAATTTATTGAAACTAGAACGTAATATAATATTAAAATCATGTATAGATAACACTATTTTAGTTTTGTGTTAGAAATTCCTCTAATAGACACCGAGACATATAATTATTACAAGGTTATTCCCATTCCTATTTACAATTCCTTTAATACCCATGTAATTATTCCCAAATACCCTTATTTACTGGTGAATAGATTGAAATACAGGCCCATAGCGAGACCCTGCGAAGAAATGGAAAACAACAGATTCCTGTGCGAGGAAAACAACTTGATCCAATACCCCATGGAAACCTGTATGGAGCAGATAATGCTTTTGAAAAATAATTATAGTCAATGCCTGCAAAACCATATAAAAATAGAGAAAACGAAAATACAGAAGGTGAACGACAACAATTGGTTAATATATTCCGAAGAAAACCTAGTACTAACGGAAAATTGCAACAACGAACTTCACAAACATAACATTCAAGGAATGTACATTTTAACACCGAGTCTACAGTGTGAAACACAAATAGAAGATATAATTATAAATGCCAGTACAAACACGACGGACTCCGGTCTTCAACTTCCAGTTATTCAGATACCAGAGCTACAGTTCCACATCGAAACCAGGACCAAGAAAATGGACTTACGAAACGTGGACTTTACTGATATAAAAGAAGTATAACAAAGTGCAAAACTAAGTTATAGTGATAGTGAAAATTTAGAACAAAACATAGTAACTTTTAAAATTAGCGTATGGACTGTCTGCCTTTATATTTTTGTGTCAATTGTAGGAACTGTTATAATAATGCACAAATTTCACCATAAGTTAATTTGTCGAAATTCTCCGAAGTCGACTCTGTCACCTTCGGATAATTTCTCTCTTGGGGAGGGAGGAGTTAAGGAACCCCAATACGCCCAAATCAGCTTTGTCAACAATACCACACCACAAGATCAGCACTAATTAAGTAGGACATGTGGCACTGGTGGGGAAATGCTGAATTTACATTAAACTAGTATATAAGATCCAAATTTTGTAAAATGGAATTAATTATTATTTGCTAAGGCTATGTTGCCACTCTGTTCGTTTAAATAAAGTTTTTTTTTAACTAAACTAGTAGTACGTTACTTAATTCACGCGCATGTATGCGCTCAGTACTGCGCAATGTTAGAAATAGCGCCTTCCGATAATCATGTACATATTAAAAACCAATGCAAAAGTAGGTACAGCACCAACACTCTTGATGTTTTTGACAGACTTGTTATTTTGTTTCCATGGCAACCATTCCTTACAGTGATTAATCAACATTTTCCCGTGGAAAATTACAATTATCCGGGATTAAAAGTATCCTATGTTTTTTCTAGGGTATAAGCTATCTCCGTTCCAAATTTCATCAAAATAAGTCCAGCCATTATCGCGTGAAAGCTCCCCCAAACAAACAGACAATGTTTCACTTTTATATATTGGTATGGATTATAAGTATAGATACTTAAAATAATATCTATATATGGAGATACTAGTACGCAAAGCTTTGCCAAGATTGATCCTTTAGAAATGCATTTAAAAAAAAAACCACCCCTAGGGTGGGTACTCAAGGAATATTTTCTACAAATTTCAAATGGTTAACATAGATAGACACCACAATACAAACAAAAAACAAACATAATAAATAAGTAGCACAATGGGCTTATTGCTCAGAGCGATTTCTTCCAGACAACTGTTTAGGCTTTGCACTGTATGTGATTCAGTCGGTATGTCAAGGTACTATTTTATAGATATAGAATAGATAATCTCAGTAGCAAGCACTGAATAAAAAAATAATTTAAAAACATTTAAGTATAAAAACAACACTTTTTTGCTGTAGCCATGTTTAATTTAGAATGACGTCACTTTACTTATTGTTTTTCGCTCATCAAGAACCTTCATTTGATACCCATATCATAGGGGTTATTGTGGAAATGATAAATCGCCGTTTTGTAACGTCCGCCATATTAGATTAAAAATGGCGGCAGTTAAGTAATCAAGTGAGCCTCCTCGTATACCATGGTGTGTATGTGAAATTTAGTAGAAAACTAATTGTGATTGCTCATAGCTTGCGCCCTGGACATATTCCTTTAAACAAATTTAAATATTTGATGGAGAAAGTCAATAGTCCCAACTGTGATATGTGGTATTACGGAAGATGTTTACCATTTTCTTATGGAGTGTGTCAGGAGTGCATCTATGAGAGATGAATTATTCAAGGTGATAAATGTAAACCGGCTTGATGTGGGTCTGTTCCAGAGCATCTTAGCTGCGCAAACATCTGGCGCAGCTAGGATGCTCTATCAATCCATATATAAACTGGTCAAAATCTGTTAAAAAAAAACTGGTGCGTATACTATGGGACTGACATAGTCTTTGTACGACTCAAACCCACTAAAACAAATGAGAAAAAAAGAAAAGAAAAAAAGTGCGTTGAGAACCAAATGTGTGCCAAAGTTCAGAGCTTCAATGGAAGGGGGTGAAATATTGATTGCAAAATACATGTAAAGCTTTTAAAAATGAGCATTTCAAAAAGGTGAGTTGAACTTCGCAGATCTTCACAATAGCAGTGAGCGGCAACATAGCGTCGTACCTCCAGAACTGGAGCTCCAGCACGGCCGCGCACTGGCGGTACGACTTCCACCTGGTGTCCTACGCGGCCACGGGCATCCTGTGCTACGTGTGGCTCGTGCCGCTCGCTCTGTGGGCGGCGCTCAAGTGGACCACGCAGGCAGACGGGCCGGACGAGATTGAGACTCAGGTGAGAACCTACACAGATAATTGTGCTACCGTCTGCTTTGTTTATTTTTTGTCGAATGAGGTAGTGCTGGCTTCTGGTGTCAGAGAGTTCGTCTGGCCGCCCGAGCGCCTCTGACATGGCTTAACGACTGCTATTAATAAATAATAGACGAGATCGACAGCTTAACGTGCCCTCTGAAGCACGGAGCGATGGAAAACCAAACATAACTTAGAAAAGTCATTAGTACGGAGCCTAGGATTGAACCCAGTATCGTTGGATTATATGTTGCACTATTGAACCGTTAGGCTACCATCGCTCTGGTACAAATGAGAAGATGGACAGATCCATTTTAACATATTTTGAAGTTGTAGACAATCTTGAATATGTATCAACCATTACTAATCTGACAATGAACAAGCAAAATGTATATAACCCCGATCGATAACCATATATATCATATTTCGACTTTATAGCTAAGTAGCATCTCGATCACATCAGCTTTGAAACATAAAAAGCCCCATCAAAATTGGTCCATTCGTTTGGGAACTACAATGCCACAAACAGACACCCTATACTTAAAATACCCCTCTCTTTTCGAGTTCGGGGTCTTAAAACAATGTCTAACAAAACTTTATTTCTCAGTTTAGTTGTTGTTAAACATAACTTAAATACCGTTGGATCCTCAGTGTGTAATATAAGGTGAAGTTCTTTATTTCTTTCTACCATTTATTTACTACGTATGGTGAAAGTATCTAAAGGTATTTATTAATTGCCTGAAATTCACCAGCCATATTATTATCTCTCGTCATTCCTCTCCGTGCGTTGTTGTCTGAAAGTGTTCCCAAGAGATTTGTCCATAGGGCAGAGCCAAATGACGAAACTGAAGGCTACAGTAAAACAGTGGTGTTGTATTGTCCAAACCGAAAACTTTGAGAGAAGTTGACAAATTCTGAACACCTGATCACACCAAATCTGTCTTTGTGGTTTTGTTTAGCCCTGAAAATCTATCTGTTTTAACACTTTTAGGGCACCCCCCGTAAGTTATGGTACGTTGAATATGTCAAAATAAGCGTTTTTTTAAATTAAATTGGCTTTTTTGTCGGGACCACTGTACAAGCTTTACCGACGATTTTAGTTGTGAGAGAAGGGGGAGTAAAAGCCCCTGAGAGTTGGAGGGGGGGGGGGGGTCTAGACCCCCCCCCTGAGATATGTAACTTTTTAACTGGTCGACTTACCCTGCGTTCGAGATGAAGAGATGGTATTTTGGGCAGTTTGTATATTTTTTCAAGCCGTTCGCTTTGTTTTTTTTAACACGTTTGCCATTTTTGCAATTATTGCGACTAAAGGTCCTTCCCAAACCGAATGAAAAAAAACATTTTTTCTTACGGAATAAAGTCGTTCCTATGTCTTTAACTGTCATGTCTAAACATGCAAAACGAACGGTTACTTATCGAAAAGATTTCAGAACGCTCATTTAGCTCACTAATGGCCAAAAAGAACTTCACACTTGACCATTTTTGGCGTTGTGAACTGTTATTTTTACACAACTGCCCAAAAAGAGGAGTGTAATGTTTTTAGGATTAATTTATGTATGTATTTATGTAAGTTTATTTATTACACCATAACTTTTCCAAAGGCTCCATTTTCAAATGCGAAAAAATAAACTTCGAATTTTACAATGTTGGTATCAAATTGAAGGTCTTGATAGGCACATTCCAAAAATATATATATATAACGCGACTTCGTCCGCGCGGAATACTGTTTATCGCAAAAAAAAAGCATCCTATGTTCTTCTAGGATATTAAAAACCAATGCAAAAGTAGGTATAGCACTAACGCTCTTAATTTTTTGACAGACTTGTTATTTTGTTTCCATGGCAACCGTTCCATACAGCGAATAATCAACATTTTCCAGTTTTCCCGTGGAATCTTACAATTTTCCGGGATAAAGAGTATCCTATGTTTTATTCCAGGGTTTAAGCTATCTCCATTCCAAATTACATCAAAATGGTGGTGATAGCGGCCTAACGGTTCTATAGTGCAATTTAGAATCCAACGATACCGGGTTAAAAACCTAGGCTCTGTACCAATGACTTTTCTAAGTTATGTGCGGTTTTCCATCGCTCCGTGCTTCGGAGGGCACGTTAAGCCGTCGGTCCCGGCTGTTATTGATTAGTAGCAGTCGTTAAGAGGCAGAAATGGGCAAATGACACAAAGTATTCCCGATCCTGTTCAAAAACTACTCACTGTATCCTACTGAAATTAAAATATATGATACTCGAGGATATAAGTAACAATATCATTGTCCCAAAAACATGAACGCACTTATTTGGCTCGATGAAAAAAAATGCCAAACACACATCTGAAAATAAACAATTCCGTAAATATATCCTACATTTAATGGTATTTCGATATGATATTGTACCTAAATATTACTTGTATATTAAGAAATCGTGTCTTTGTACTATTTTTTTGGAAAGACTATTTATTTATGTGTAATTGGGATTTTTCTAGAATGTCGCTTACGCTCTTTATTTCGGAGCGATATCAATTTCGTGCCGCACTACTCTTTCACGGCAATCTACGTATTTTCTTCGCGGGCTCTGCCAATTCTGCCATTCCGCGGCGAGCCGCGTTGCTGGGTGGACCTGCGCTACTATTGTCCGTTTTGACTTGGAGCTTGTAAATGAATGAAAAACACCCCAGATCTAGAAAGAAGCTTTACAAATATCGCCACAAGCGTATGATTGCTAAAATAAGTACGTAACACAATAGTTGCTGTTATTGACGATTATGTATTTTTTTAATGAGTGTAACCCAATTTCATAAGGTACAAATTCATGTGTTAATTTCTGAAAAAGTACAATTTAAATTATGTTACTTTTGTAAACATGGACTCAGTTCACAGGACTGTGGTATTTTTTAGAGTCACAGTACAGAGTAGAAACAGTAGGCAAACACGCTTCTCAAATCACATGCTTTACTTAGGCTAACATTGGTAACACAACCACACATACTCCACTAGTCGAGAATAAAATACTATTATTTATCGTTTCTTTCAGATCTAATAATTTCAATATCTTTTACAATGCATTGCCAAGTACTAAGCCTAATCATGGAGTTGTCTGTAGGTAGAAATAAACATTTAAAAAAAATATGTATTCGCATTAGATACTTACTAACTGCATATACCATTTAAGGTACCTAGATACTATAAAAAAAAACACGTATACATGTGTATGTGTGTTTTAATTTACATGTTCAAATACACGAAGTCTATCAATTTTTAGATCTGACCTTATATTGCTTGACAATATCGTGCCATGTACAAGTATTGTAGAAGAAGACTGTGACACTTTGCTGTGTCACATTCCAACTTTCGAAAGGTTAACAAATATCAATCAAATGCCTAAAAACCGTATTTTTTTTATTAGCTGTTTTATTGAGATTTGTAATATGAATTTACTCACGTAAGTTTTTAAAATCAAATAGGTTAGTTAGTGTTTGGTGTTATTGTTATAGATTGGGTGTGAATTGAATGTGTATCTAGATGTTTTGACAAGTTTTGTCTGTTTGTCTGTATCTTGGCCGCGCGTCACGCGGATACTACTGAATTAATACACATGAAATTTGGTGTGATTCTAGTTCATACTACGAGGTAGGACATAGAATACTTTTCATCCAGAAATATTAAAAGGTTTCCACAGGATAGGTGTTGAAAGTTATTTAAAAGAACACGTACCACGCACCAAAAGAACACGTAACACGTACCACGCTGTTCAGAATGCGGTATGGTTGAAGACGTCCAACATGTTCTGATAGAATGTGTTCGAAACCAGGCGTTGCGTCAGAGCTCATTGGTATTAAGTAATGGGATGGGATTTTGTAACAGTCTCTTGGCTTCTCCTACATCGGAGGGGGCCGGGATACTGCTCAAATTGTACTTGTTTCTTTTTGGTGGTAGATAAATACCTATTTATGGGTTATAGTATACAATATTAGATGATCTGCCATATCAGAAGGTGACATTATCAGAATGCTGATAAAACTCCCATGCAAAAAAAATAAAAAAAAAATAAAAAAAGGTACCACGCTGAAACTACTGGACGGATTTTGATGTAACTTGGCACAGTCATAGTTTATATGATGGATTAAAATTGAGGATACTCTTTATCCCGAAATACTAAAGGGTTCCTGCAGGATAGGGGTCCAAAATTATGTTATTGTCTGTCCATCTGTCTTACTGTCTGTCTGTATATTGACTGCAAATCACGCCAACACTATTGAATGAATTCAAATGAAACTTTGTATGGTTTGAGTTCATAATACGAGGTAGAACATTGGATATTTTCATCCTAAAAATTAAAGGGTTCCCACAGGATAGGGCTTGAAAGTTATTAAAAAGAACACGTATCACGTTAAAAATACTAAACGGATTTTGATGCAACTTGGCACAGTCATAGATTATATAATTCGTTAAAATTGAGGGTACCATTTATCCCGAAAAAATAAAGGGTTCCTGCGGGATCGGGGGCCAAAGCTATGTTAATTTTGAAGTAATATTTTTTTTTGAGGGTACTCTATATTCCATACGGAAGCTAAAACTGTTTTTGTCTGTCTGTCTGTGTCTTTATTTAGACCGCGCATCACGCCGAAACTACTATTTTAATTCAAAATTTGGGTTGAAATTGAATTCACAATTAATCCCGAAAATATAATGGGTTCCTTTTTTTAACCCTAGCTCCAAAGATATGTTAATTTTGAAGTAATCAATATCTGTACTTATAATAAAGCAATAAGTATAAGTCTGTACAAAGATTATTAAAAAAATGGTCTAAAATACTTTGGACCGTGGCGGTCTCGGCTTAGAATAAGACCCCTCCCAATCCTCCCAAGGATGTCGTAAGAGGCGACTAAGGGAATACACACTGGAAGGTGGGCAACAGCGTCCTACGAGTACATATTTGTAATACTGCGGTCACCAATCCACCTGCCGAGCGTGGTGACGGACTTCAACGCACGGCTAGGCATGAAGAAGGCGATAAACTGAGAGTGGGACAGTTTGGATTTTGACAGCGGAACCAAAGGGGTCAACGATTGGCTGACTTCATGAAAAAGGAGGGACTCTTTATGATGAACTCCTTTTTTCAATAAGCGCCGTCCAGGAAATGGTAGTGGCTGCACCCCGGTGGTCATGAGCGCGAGATAAATTTCATTTTGACGACCAATAGGCATATATTCAATGAAGTCTCTGTGATCAACAGGGTTAAGACCGGCAGTGATCACCGCATGGTAAGAGGCTCATTGAATATCAATGTAAAGCTTAAGAGGTCTCGTTTGGTGAGATCTACTTTTCGCCTAAGTCCTGCCCAAATCCAAAACCCCGAGAGCTTTCAGTTGGTATTCCAAAATTGCTTCCAAATCCTTACCGAAAGCAAAACAGTGGACGAAATACTTAACGGGCTAGTGGAAATTATTAACGCGGTCGGGTCTGAGTTCTTTAAGACCCACCGCAAAATTAGAAGACAGAAACTCTCTGACCATACACTCAAACTTTTGGCAGAACGAGGCGACATGAAGCTGCAGTCTTCAGTGGATATGTCAAGTTACAGCTTGCTTAATAAACAGCTATCCAAGTCGATGTGACACGATTTGCGTTCTTATAATGCGTTCGTATTAAGAACGTAATAGAGCGGAACAAGGGCTACAAAGTCTTCGCAAGATATCTGTCTAATGGTCAAAGCCTGTTGACGCAGCTGAAGACCGAAAGCAACGAATGCCAGACGACAACGACAAGAACGACTTGGGCGAAGAGTAGATCTCACCAAACGAGACCTCTTAAGCTTTACGTTGCAAGGTGAAATTTTGAGTGAGCTCGAGAAGTTCTATGAGCAGTTATACACCTCAGCACGTAGGCCTACGTGCTAGCGATGCAAGAGCCTGTTTGATCCGACATTATACCGAAAATATCCCGGACGTCAGCCTATACGAGATCAGAATGGCTCTCAAACAGCTTAAGAGCAACTAGGCACCAGGGGAGGACAGAATAACGACAGAGCTACTGAAAGCGGGTGGAACACCGGTACTTAAAGTCCTTCAGAAGCTGTTTACCTCCGTCATCCTCGAGGGTACTACGCAACAGGCATTGCACAGGAGCATACTGGTGTTGTTATAATTTAAGAAAGACGATAACACCCTCTTGAAGATTTATAGGCCCATTTCGCTGCTGAACCACGTCTATAAACTGTTTTCGAGAGTAGTACAAACCAGCTAGCTCGTAGGTTTGACGACTTTCAGCCTCCCGAACAAGCTGGATTCCGGAAGTACTTAAGCACCGTAGACCACATCCATACGCTCCGGCAGATTATACAGAAGACCAAAGAGTATAATCAAGTAGTAGAGTAGTAGTGAGTATAATCGGCCACTATGTCTAGCGTTTGTGGACTACAAGAAAGCCTTTGTTTAAACGACACCTGGCTAGTTCTACAGTCATTACAGATTGACTACCGGTACATCGAAGTGTTGAAGTGGGAGACGTTATTTCTCCGAAACTGTTCACCTCTGCACTGGAAGATATATTCAAGCTTCTGAACTGGAACGGATATGGTGTTATCATCAATAGCGAATGCATCACTCACCTTCGATTTACCGATGATATAGTTATCATGGCAGAAACCCTGGATAACCTAACCATGCTCAGTGACCTCAATATTGCTTCCCAACAGGTGGGTCTTATAATGAACATGGGTAAGACGAACATTATGTCAAATGCCCATGTCGTAACCATGCTGGTTTAAGTTGTGAAAGATAGTATCGAAGCTGTTGATCACTATGTCTACTTAGGTCACACGATCCAACTGGGTTGATCCAACTTCAACAAAGAGGTCAACCAGCGAATCCAACTTGGATGGGCAGTGTTCGGGAAATTACGCCATATCTTCTCGTCGCAGATACCGCAGAGCCTCAAGACGAAAGTTTATAATCAGTGCGTGTTGCCAGTAATGACATACGGCACTGAGACGTGTCGCTATCTATTTGTCTCATACACCATCTCAGAGTTGCGCAGCGTGCAATGGAGAGAGCTATGCTCGGTGTTTCACTACGTTATAGAATCTGAAATTAGGAAATCCGTAGATGTGATGCTTTCGTCATTGATATTAATACCATTTACGTTCCAGTTCAGAAGCGTGTATATATCTTCTAGTGCAGAGTTGAACAGTTTCTCGTAGTCCACAAACGTAAGACATAGTGGTCGATTATAGTCTTCGGTCTTCTGTAGTATAATCTTCCGGAGTCCAGCTTGTTTGAGAGGCTGAAAGTCATTGAACCTACGAGCCGACGGTTTGTAAATATTATCGAAAGCTTATAAACGTGGTTCAGCAGCGAAATGGGCCTATAATTCTTCAAGAGGGTGTTATCACCTTTTTTTTATAGAATAACACCACTACGCTCCTGTGCCACGCCTCTGGCATAGTACCCTCGAGGATGACCAATGCTCCCCACGATTTGTTTGAAATAAATTTTTTTTTTCTTATTTACACTATTAAAATTTATTTTCTATTATTTAGTTTGGTTTTCTATATAAAGCGTGTTTTTTAGTTTTTTTTTTAACTATTATTTAGTAGGTACTGGTTGTACATTGGCAAGCTTCCAGCTCTTCGGAACTTTGAAGAGAGAGGCTGTACAAACGCGTTAAGATGGGAGACAATTCGGTCGCACAGTTTTTCAACACAATAGCTGGAATGCCTTCAGGACCACTAGCCTTGTTCACATCTAGGCCTCGAAAAGTTCTGAGAAGCTCGTGGCGAGTGCGTATTTCGGGCATAAAAGTCCCGCAAGAAGGCTGGAAGGTATCTTGCCAGCAGCATCTAGATGCAAAGCTTCTGCGAAAAGAAAAGCAAATTAATTTCCTTTGTCACCAGCAGTGTGAGCCAGTGATCCATCTGGTTTCAGTAATGGTGGCAGTGAAGGGCGGCAGAAGTTAACTTCGACCGACTTAGCCAGGGACCAAAAAGCTTTGCTACCCGCGGGGTATGAAGCCAGTTTGGCCCCTATTTACTCCTTCTACAAATAAAACCTCGCACGATCTAGCTAGCTGAATTCTATAATAATCTATACTTATAATAAAGCAATGAAACACCATATGACCATGTACGTGAAATCTCCCGCAAATTTTATGCCTCTCTTCACTCTATACTAAGACTAAAACATTTTCTTCCAGTTAAAACTAAAATCTCCCTTGTGAATACTCTCCTCCTACCTATTATTTTCTTCGCAGACATCAGCTTTGTTGATCTCTCAGAAGAACTCTTAAATAAATTAGACCGGTTCTTAAACTCTTGTATCCGTAACATTTTTAACCTTCGAAAATACGACCACGTCTCCGAATACCAAGTTAAAATGGCTACCTATCCGTGAGCGTAGGCATGAACGTATTCTCTGTCTCCTTTTTCAGTGTTAAATGACCCGAATTCTCCGAAATATCTAAAGCAAAATTTTCAATTTCTTGCCGACACACATAACCGGGAACTTAGATCATCTAATACTGTAGCTTTGGCCACTCCCAAACACAAAACATCTTTCCTATCCAAATCATTTTCTTCGATGGCAGTTCGTCTCTGGAATTAACTACATTTAAATATAAAAAGCATCAGCACCAAAGATAACTTTAAGCAACTCAAAAATATTTTGTCAAAAATCTTAATCCTGATCATCCTCTTAAATCATCCACCTAGGGTAGTAAGTGTGCTATTTTCATTAACTGATTTAATTCATATTATGGTAGGTATGTATATTATATTTAGGTAGTAAAGTTTTTAGTTATTTATGTAAAAGTATTTAGTTATTTATGTATGCACTGGTTAATGTATAATTTATTTTATTTAATATTACTTATTATTATTTTGTTTTTTATTTACTTTGTTTCTTTTGTATTTATTACTAGCTGTGTCCGCGGCATTGCTCGCGTGGTAGTTTTTTCTGGGATATAAGGATCCTATGAGTTATTCCAGTACCAAAAGTACTAAATAGGTACCTACCTGTGTTAAAAACCTTCAGTAGCCACCCGACATGGTCGTGATAGGTTAGAAGCTGAACGTCTTCTAACCTGTCACGACTATGTCGGATCGGCACTGAAGGTTGTTGACAGAAATCTGTGTTACGATAGGGTTGTGTGGAGGTATATTTCAAAATAAAAAACTACGCGAAGTACTAAATGACAACACGGTCTCTGTGTTATAATAGATTATCAATATCCCAAGATATAATAAACGCGCAGTCGTCTGTATATGTTTATCTGGTTGTTTTTCAAATAAAACTAAACAAAAAATTACAGCAGCCTTAAAAATATCAAGGATATCAAGGAAATCCGCCATTATAGCTAGAAAGCATCTCGATCACATCAGTTTTCAAACATAAAAACCGCATCAAAAGTGGTCCATTCGTTTGGGAGCTACGATCCTCACCCCATCCCCCCCTCGCCATTATAGCTAAGAAACATCTAGTTTACTTCAGCTTTGAAACATTAAAAACCGCAGCTAAATCGGTCCATTCTTTTGGAAGCTACGATTCTCACCCCTCCCCCCATCCTTCCCCCATTATAGCTAAGAACCATCTCGTTTACCCCAGCATTCAAACATAAAAACCGCAGCTAAATCGGCCCCCTTTTCTCACCTCCCCCCCCATAGCCCTATGTATCTAAGAATCATCTCGAGCACATCAGCTTTCAAACAGAAAAAAACGCATCAAAATCGGTCCATTCGTTTGGGAGCTACGATTTTCACCCACTTTGGACCCTTGCCCCTTAAAAATCCTTTATTTTTTCGGGATTAAAAGTATTCTAAATTTTAACAGATAATATAAACTTTGACTATGCCCAGTTACATCAAAATCCGTCCAGTAGTTTCTGCGGGATGCGTGTTCTTTTAAATAACTTTCAACCCTTATCCTGCGGGGAACCCTTTCGTTTTTCGGGATAAAAAGTATTCTAAATGTTAATCCATAACATCAGCTGTGATTGTGCCAAGATGCATCAAAATCCGTCTGGTAGTTTCAGCGTGATGCGTGTTCAAAGAGAGTCGTTCCTTGTACACTATTTTTGTGCAAAACAATTAAATGAATAATAACAATGAAAAACTCTGCACAAATAAGATAATTACCTACCCCCTACCCCCCACCCCCCATTATAGCTAAGAAGCATTTCGAACACATCCGTTTTCAAACATAAAAACCGCATCAAAATCGGTCCATCCATTTGGGAGCTACGATCCTCACCTCCATTCCCCCCCCTCTCCTCCATTATAGCTAAATACGAGTCTCACCCCCCACATATACCTAAGAACATCTCGTGTACCTCAGCTTTCAAACATAAAAACTGCAGATAAATCGGTTCATTCATTCGGAAGGTACGATTCTCACCCCCCTTTTCTCACCTCCACGTATAGCTAAGAACCATCTCGATCACATCAACTTTCAAACAGAAAAATCCGCATCAAAATCGGTTCATTCGTTTGGGAGCTAGACAGACCCACACACACAGTGATACACACCTAAACCCTAAACTTATAACACCCGCCTCTTTGTTCGGGGGTTAATAAAATGGTCTAGGGTACTTAAAATAAGCTAAAAAGCTTTTTAAAATTCGTGTCTGTCTGTTTGTTCGCGCATCACGTAAAAACTACTGAAACGATTGCGATGCAGTTTTCACTGTTAGATAGCTTAGGGTGTGACTTAAAAGCTGGTGTACTTGGTATCTAATTCCGATGATTAGATGAGAGCAATCGATAAAACTAAACGAATTTTGAAGAAATGTACCTAGTATATTGTACTTTATAGGTACTTTTGTTCCTGGAATAACACTATGGGCTACTTTTAAATGAAATGACCAAGCGGGCACAGCTAGTTAATCATATACTAAACATTATATCATATACTAACAATATAGTCAACATTGCCGGGGTTTCGGGCAACCCCGGCAATGTTTACGTACGATCAGTGTTAAATTATTTTAAAATAAGAGTAAACAAACTCATAAGCTTTCTAAGCAAATTTGATGTGTTCATCAACATCACGGGAAGCGTTACAGATGTTATCTAAAAGAAACAGATCCGCTCTCAACAGCAATTTCAGTTGCAAGTACCATATTTAACTACGCACTACTTTTGAGAAATGACGAGTTACTACCAAAACCAACTGACAATTGCTTTTGACACAAGTGACATTGTCAGATGACATATTTGAGGTAAAAAGGTTACCAGATTAAACAGAATTTACCAAGTATAAGGGATGGCTCCCTTATTTTATTATTTGTTCTTCGAATATTCATTTAAAGCTAATATGGATATTAATATAACGCACCGAAGAAATCGATTCATGGGAGCAAGACGTAAGCCACGATCACTTTCAAATGAATCAGTTGATTCATTGTCTTCGGATTTGAGCAGCAAAAGCATGATGGATCTTTCAACTTATTTAAAAAATGATGAAGTCATACAACTTAAAAATGAAATTGATAATTTAAGGCAACATTTATTAAGTTCACATGCAGAAATTGATACTCTCAACATGGAAAACAGTTGAAGAGAATGTATATAACAAGTGTGAGCAACAAGAGAAGTGATATAGCTGGAACCTCAAAATCATATAAAAAAACATTGAATAAACTAATAAGTTGGACGTAACTGCGCGAAAGTTAAACTTAGATACTGAATTCTTTACGCCAAAATCTCGTGACACCAGAGTTTCAATAATCAACACTTCAATTAACCAAGAAAGTGAACCGGACTCAAATAATATACAAGAATGCCCTCAGCAGACACTGATGGTAGAAGGAAGAAAAAAATAGTAACAGAAGCAAATGATGCAGTAACAGAAAAAAAGGATAAATCGCATGACCTCACTACGGAGACATCACGAAAGAAATTTGTAAAAGAGTCAGGAACAAAAAAAACAAGTGGTAACAATAGTATTAGCTGACAATCAAGAAGAGGGAGTCGTGGAAACTATGTTGCAAAATAAGAAGAATCTGATCATAAAAGACTACAGCATTGTAGGGTATAGGAAAACAGACGCAACAAGTGTAGATCACAAAAGATGATCATGTAGTTATAGTGACGGGCTGTGTTCACATTGTAATGTTTATATAGTTAACGTCATCCGCAATGCATTTATTAAAGTATCATGTAGTTATAGTGACGGGCTGTGTTCACATTGTAATGTTTATATAGTTAACGTCATCCGCAATGCATTTATTAAAGTATCATGTAGTTATAGTGACGGGCTGTGTTCACATTGTAATGTTTATATAGTTAACGTCATCCGCAATGCATTTATTAAAGTATCATGTAGTTATAGTGACGGGCTGTGTTCACATTGTAATGTTTATATAGTTAACGTCATCCGCAATGCATTTATTAAAGTATCATGTAGTTATAGTGACGGGCTGTGTTCACATTGTAATGTTTATATAGTTAACGTCATCCGCAATGCATTTATTAAAGTATCATGTAGTTATAGTGACGGGCTGTGTTCACATTGTAATGTTTATATAGTTAACGTCATCCGCAATACATTTATTAAAGTATCATGTAGTTATAGTGACGGGCTGTGTTCACATTGTAATGTTTATATAGTTAACGTCATCTGCAATGCATTTATTAAAGAAAACAAACTAAATAATCGTATCAGGCTTCTCACTAACAATTATGACAATTGCGTTTTTGTTAATTGTAGCTCCAAGTTGCGCGACATTGTACATAAAATAATACACAATGTTAATACTGTTACAGTATTACAGTATAGCAATACGTACCTAAAATTAACTAGAAAAAGGGCAATTCAACCATTAACTCTGACTACATTCAATGAGAACTCAGATAAATCGAGACAGAACAAAAACTTGGTTGTTAACCATTCAATAAAAGTTATAATACCCTATTATTTTCAGAAGCAGGCAATCAAAAATTGTAACAAGGACGAGACTTCGTTTAATGCTCATCCAAGTAAACGTTACTTTTCAGATTATTTTTCAATAACAAAAAAGACAAAGCAAGGTATCATCATCACATCTAATTCCCTAAACACAAATGAAACATCATCATTTTTTCGAGCTTAAACAAAAATCCTTAAGATTAATTATTATAGTATATCACCAAAACATTGCTGGTGTGTTAAATAAAAAAATTCAAGAACTTGGACTAGCTCTGACCGAACTTAATGAGCTTAATTTATCAGCGTCTTTTATTTGTTTATGTGTAAGGGAGATGTTAATGTTAAAAAAATATCGCTTAAAGTCATTCTACTCTCGAATAAACGAAAGGAGTGGAGGTACGAGTACGTGTATTTTGTGTAGGAATGATTTGGACTGTAAGGAGTTAGCTGAAATCAAAGACTTAGGAATAGATAGTCATTTCGAAATAAGCAGTGTTGGAATGAAGGATCTGAAACTTTGTGTGCTATGTATCTATAGAACGCCCAAAGCAACAGTGGCCTTATTTTTCGAAAAATTAGAAATAGTCAAACTTGAACGCAAATATGTTAAAATAATAATATGTGGTGACTTTAATATAAATATATTGATAAAAGATAAGAACTGCATCCAATTTTCGGATTTGTTGTCCAACTATGGCATGACATTTTATATCCTTGAACCAACTCGTCATTTAGCATGCATTGATAATATCGTGAGCAACATTTGTAATGTAATTGGTAAAACATTCAAATGTTATCTGTCGGATCATGAAACAGCACAAGTGGCTGTATTCGAAAATGTGTCTTACTATAAAAAGTCTGACCATTTTTTCAACACGTTGCTGATTTGTGTAAAGGGAACTTACAAAAGTTTTTAAGTTGCATTAGCAGTCTTAGTTTCTCTGAAGTTTACGAAAGTGATCTTACAAATGATGCTTTTACTTTTCATGAACTTTTGACGCTATTCCATAAACTCTGTTTTCCAATTTTGAAAATTAAGAAAACTATTAAAACAAAAGTCACGGAAAATATCTAAAGGTCTTAAAATAAGCTGTAAAACAAAAAGATTTTTAAGGTACAAATATTACAAGAACATAAGTATTGAAAACAATAAAAATGTCTTTCTATATATTTATGAAATTGCCAAGTTTGTTAGAAGCAATATCTCTGACCTCAATGAGAATGTTAATAAAAGAAAAATCACACATATCGGTCTTAAATTACCTGTACCTCACCTACAACTGTTCCGAAAGAACTGTGTATATATTGCTCCCCTTATATACAATTCTTTACCTGGTCGTATGGTGGACTTCTCCTTCTATAAATTTTGCGTGGAGCTGAAAAAATGGTTATTTGAGGAGACCTTCTATACGGTTGAAGATTTTCTAAACAAGTGTTCGTGTCGTTTTCATTTGTACGGCAGTGCAGTGTGATAGATTAGACAATAGATAACTAAAATGATATTGTCATTAGTAGACATCAGCTGTTGCTGCGATAATTTTGACATAAGTACTTATTATTCGTAAAATGCATGCAATCTAATAGTTTATTGATAATGTTATATAACTTCTTTTTTTTTATATTTATACGCTTTCTAGAGGCAAGTTTTGGTAGGTCTTAACCATATTTTAATAACTCTGTGTACCTGAAACTTTCATGAATAAATATTATTTGATTTGATATAATCCTATATCACTTCCCTGAGAGTTAGCTTGATATAAACTCCTCGCCTTTCAATGTGCAGTCCACACCGCCACACATCATTACATCGCTCGTTCTTCGGAGGGCACGTTAAGTTGTCGGTTCCGGCTGTTGTTGATTGATACCAGTCGTTAAGCCATGTCAGGTGCTGCTTGAAAAACTGCACACCTCATACGACAAGCAAACAATAAACACAAAGCGACACGTGGAAACATGGGTTTAAATTCTGAAAATGTTGTGGATACAACCTGCAAAATATGCTTTATCTAACCAAAACTATGAAATTACATATCAGGAGATTTCTGAGTCTACTTGGAGCACTCCAGACTTCATTCCCGACACTTGGGAGTGGAACTAACCCTCAATAACCATGAAATTTGTACAAGCGTTTGAAATGATTATAAGTATCGATAACTTCAACTAACTGACAATTGCCGATATGATGATAGAGACCTGATACAACTAACTGACAATTGCCGATATGATGATAGAGACCTGATACAACTAACTGACAATTGCCGATATGATGATAGAGACCTGATACCAATAACTGGGTAATAAGTGATGGATGATTATAAGTGTCTATGACGCGCTGTGCGTATTTCTGAATCACCGGTAGATACAGAAGGGTATTTCCTTTACCTGTGCGAGATTCAACTTCTATTATTTTGCCTAACTACAATAAATATTGTCTTTGACTTCATAATCGATCTGTCCAAACTGCTTTCCTTTGAAACGGCCTTTAAAAGTGAATTGACAAGTTTTCATATTTCATAAGGCAATGAAATTCGAAAACCATTTCGAGATATTGTGACGCTGATAATTATTCTTATTTTAGATATCAATGTTTCGTTTTCGAATGTGGCTTCGGTAATCTTGTTCATAACACCGAACTCATGCAGTTACGTCCTTTTAGAATAAGCCAATTTAAATAATTAATTTCTCTGAAAATATAGCTTAGATTGGAAAATAAATAAATACATATAACTTATTTTACAATATTCATCCAGAGAAAAAATTAAAATAGCAATGCTAAAAATTTAAATGTTGTCAATATCAATTTATATACCAATTATGTTTGTTCCAGACATCAAACGCACCGACCATGATGTCCCTATTCTGCCTCTACGGTTACTCCCTCTCAATCTACATCCCCGTAGCTGTGCTGTGGACCATCCAGGTGACGTGGCTTCAGTGGCTCTTTGTCCTCGTGGCCGCGTCAGTCTCTGGAGCAGTTCTTATATTCTGGCTCCTGCCCGCTCTAAGGAAATCTAAGTATTTCTTGATACTAGTCGGTTCAATATTAGCGTTTCACTTTCTGCTGGCGGCCGGGTTTATGTTGTACTTTTTCCATGCACCAAGTGTGGTCCCCGTGGCAACTGTGTTGTCACCAACAGTTAAGCCATAATTTTGTGTCTGTATTATTATTTTAGCATTAACCTGCATAGCGAGAACATATCTAATATTTTTTCTAAAGGAACAATTTGAATCACTAACGGGACTCAACCAATAGATGTCCCATATTTATACCGTCCCATACCGTCCCATATTTAAGGGCTTTTCCATAAATGAATTTCATTCGATACATATTCTTATCAAAAAATACTTTATTTTCAGTAATATTTTCATTTTTCTACTCAACGGCTTAAGTTTTATCTCTAAAATAAATCTCACATAAAGAAAATATAGTTTATTATCCACTGTCAAGACAAAATTAACTAAATGATTAGCCTGCCAATAAAATAAATAACTTTTGAGGCTTGTCATTTAGTTCTGAGCTAATTTGTATGCTCAAACAGCGCTCGCGATATTCAACCTTGTTACGCGCACTTCAGTGCTTGTTGCGGGTGGCAGAGTGAAGAGGCGAAGCTAGCGTGGGAAAATGTTTTAATGGAGCCTGACCTTAAAGTATTTATTAAAACCTAGAGGAACAATTTAGATTGTTCTTGTTGTCACGGTGGTTGAACTGGTAATAGCATAAGCCGATCAGAGGCACGGATGATGCGGGGGTTTCGAATCCAGTCCTTGATTAAACATTTTTCCTTTAGAAAAAATATTAGATTAGCAGTTGGATGTTTTTATAGATAAATGTTGATTTCCATAATCGATGCTTTCTTGCAATTAGAGCATAGTAAGGGTTAATTTTGTATTTTTATGATAGTAACTTAAATTAGGTTATTTGTATTATATTCACTGATATACAGGAGTGTTTTAACAGGGTTCTCTATGGTATTGGTAGCTACGGCACAGAAAAAATAATAGTATGTACTAACGTACAGAAGGCTCACTCCGCTAAGACAATTAATTAAAAAGCGACTCTTGCCGCCACTCAATAAAGTGCCTGAATTGCACGACTTTGATGCGTATCATTTTAGATGCGTCTCTCTTTCTAACGCGTAAGTCTATCTCAGTCTATCTCGCGGCAAGCCACGGATAGAGTAACGCGCGCGTTACAGAAATTAGCGTGCGCAAGTACATCAAGTACTTTGTACGGTCATTGATAAGGATAGGGGAATTTATTCTAGGTGGTTTCTTAAGATTATAATTCTTTGAATTGAATACTTTATGAAGGCTTTTCTCACATTTTGAGCGCTTAAAAAACCTCCCTCCTGTTTCGAACGGGTAGCGTAGCTGCTATAGATTCCTGTTAAAAACCCTAAATCACAATAAAAAATATATTTTCAAAAGTGTTATATAAACATTTGTTTGTACTTTGTGTAATCAAATATTTTTTGTCAGTAAATGTACATATAGTTATAAAATTCTTCACATTCCTTATAAAATATCAAACTACTGTCATAACCAAGAATATTTCAACCATACTGGCAAGTGTTTTTGGTTTTGACAGTCTACTTTTTTATCTATTGAATAGGTAATTCTTTAAAAAAATACGATTTTGACTGGATTTTCTAAATGAAAGTGCTAAACCAATTTTGATGTTTTTTTATGAAACCACACTTGAGGTCTACCCTTTCAAATAAAAATAAAAACATCAAAATCGGTTTAGAAATGAGATATGAATGAAGATACGATAAGAAAACTATTATAAATAATAACATTATTGAAATAACTGTTTTTTTTTTTTTAACCTATTATAATTATATTTCAACAATCAATATCAAAAATATTTCAGTGACTATTTACATTAGAAGTAGCTTTTAACGGTAAAATATCACTCAATTACAGAAAATAAATACATTTTCTTCCATTCAACAATAACATAAATAGTTCAATCAGCCATAGAGAATGAGTCGAAACTCTTGAGCCACGGTTGTCTATGGAAAGATGGCGGCATGTCTTCCGGAGATGATTGTAGGTTACCCGCCAATTCTGCTAACATTTTTGCTGGAACAAACAAAACATAAATTAATTGCTATGAAGTATGTACAATGAATATAATTTATAAAAAATGGGGCTTAAATTAAGCTACTGAGCACGATATTTTTTTATATGGTGTCTGTCTGTCTGTGAGTTCTCGCATCGATATGCGGTTTTCACTATTTGATAGCTTTAGGTTTTGACTTAAAATCTGGTGTATTTTTTAAGCTAATTGACGGCTGAACGAATTTTGAAATGTGGTATTACACAGTTACCCTTGGTCCTGGAATATCACTTTGGTTACTTTTAACCCAGAGCAATTATCACGCGGGCACAGCTAGTCTACTATATCAAAATGAATGTTTTTTTGTCTTCTATGAGTGCGCGCATCATTCATCCTATTCAGCTGAAACTTTGTAGTTGTTGTGATGTATGAAAAGATAAATTTAGGCGCCTCTTCTCTACACAGCCTTAAGGCCCGTTTCTAGCATTTTCAGCAATTTTCGATCACATTGAACGTCTGCATCTTCTTTTATAATTAATCCAGAATTAGGAAATTAGTATCACATCAAAATTTGACATATTATCTCGTACTTTGTGAACACGGAACTATGATTAGTTTCAATTCGCTCGATAGAAAATAAAATCAAAGGTAACTCTACTTTATGCTTAGAACATTGATTGGAAAGAGATCCCGTCACTAAATGATATCAAAGATATACCAAGAGAAAGAGCTTATTATTATTGAGAAAATAGTAAGACACTTTTTTGTTCTAGGCCTTAGTTTTCCTACAAATAAATAAAAACCTACAAACACAGATGATACATCTCGGGAGTAGAAATTTAAGGTTACCTTAAAAAAAAAAAAAACTTAACTCTTTTAAAAATTAAATTTTACTCCGGAGATGTATCATCTGTCTCGCTCTACTTGATCACGGATGAGAGCGACAAAAAGTTCACTGCAACCCAGCCATAAGATAATATTGTTATTTACCGTGAATCTCGCTATGCTGGTACGCCCGCATAATCTCGCAGAACTCTATAAGATGCCCTTCGTTGTGAGAGAGCTGCGAGCTGAACTCTACATCCCTCAGTGCGCACTGGTACAGCAGCTGTATCCCGCAGCGACACGTCGAGAGGAGGGCTTGAGATTCTGGGAATTTAAGAAAGTAGTGGGTGACAAACAGTTAAGAGAATAAGATGACAAATTGTATTTAAGAGGGTTAGGTAATTAATAGCATTTGAGAGGGTAGCAAACAAATATTGGCAGCGATTCGGACATAACAATGCTTAAACTAGACTCAATTTCTTCAAATGTGATTTAAACCTTGTCGACTTCGTAACAAGGTCTTTTGCCCCTGGCATCTATTCTAAACTTACGTCAATTTAAGCTGCATCGCTTAAAATAACGTAATTAAAATAGGTTTTTAGCAGTGTTTGGACAAAATGGGCCCAGCGTGGATTCAAAGTTGATTTTACTCGGACAGGCTATAGTGACGGTTAGTGGGTGTCGAAGAATAGATGCCAGGGCTAAAAAGACCTTGTTACGAATTCGACAAGGTTTAAATTGTGTAAGTGTAGTTTAGTTTACGAAGTTCTATGTCTTAATCGCTGCCATTAGCTAATTACACTCACCATTTAGTTCAGTTTTACTATTTTGCAACATGACAGCACATATCCTTAGAGCATAAACTGTAACTTGTACTAGTATACACTTGCAATCGCATCTGAAAACGATATAAAAGAATATATAACAGTCAAGTGTGAGTCGTCACTGGGACATTCTGGGACTTTTTTTTCTGTCGTAAAAAATAATGGACCGCATGAAATGCGGTTTTCTCTATTGGATAGCTTCGATCATGGACTCAAAATCTGAATGTGATAAATAACTAGCTTAAAAACTAAAACAACACGCCTGCCAAAAAATAACTTTTTCCAATAAATTATACACTGTTGCAATGTGCTTAACAAGGCCTTCAATTTGATAGGCAGTCATGTAAAAATAAACAAGCCGAGCAATCATTAATACACCATTTGACAGCTTGAACAAATTTTCATGAAATTTTGTTCATGAGATATTTAGGTCACCGGTACTATTATTTATTCTGTGGTCCTAGAGTTTCAATGTGCTTAACAAGGCCTTCAATTTGATAGGCAGTCATGTAAAAATAAACAAGCCGAGCAATCATTAATACACTTTTTGACAGCTTGAACAAATTTTCATGAAATTTTGTTCATGAGATATTTAGGTCACCGGTACTATTATTTATTCTGTGGTCCTAGAGTTTCAATGTGCTTAACAAGGCCTTCAATTTGATAGGCAGTCATGTAAAAATAAACAAGCCGAGCAATCATTAATACACTTTTTGACAGCTTGAACAAATTTTCATGAAATTTTGTTCATGAGATATTTAGGTCACCGGTACTATTATTTATTCTGTGGTCCTAGAGTTTCAATGTGCTTAACAAGGCCTTCAATTTGATAGGCAGTCATGTAAAAATAAACAAGCCGAGCAATCATTAATACACTTTTTGACAGCTTGAACAAATTTTCATGAAATTTTGTTCATGAGATATTTAGGTCACCGGTACTATTATTTATTCTGTGGTCCTAGAGTTTCAATGTGCTTAACAAGGCCTTCAATTTGATAGGCAGTCATGTAAAAATAAACAAGCCGAGCAATCATTAATACACTTTTTGACAGCTTGAACAAATTTTCATGAAATTTTGTTCATGAGATATTTAGGTCACCGGTACTATTATTTATTCTGTGGTCCTAGAGTTTCAATGTGCTTAACAAGGCCTTCAATTTGATAGGCAGTCATGTAAAAATAAACAAGCCGAGCAATCATTAATACACTTTTTGACAGCTTGAACAAATTTTCATGAAATTTTGTTCATGAGATATTTAGGTCACCGGTACTATTATTTATTCTGTGGTCCTAGAGTTTCAATGTGCTTAACAAGGCCTTCAATTTGATAGGCAGTCATGTAAAAATAAACAAGCCGAGCAATCATTAATACACTTTTTGACAGCTTGAACAAATTTTCATGAAATTTTGTTCATGAGATATTTAGGTCACCGGTACTATTATTTATTCTGTGGTCCTAGAGTTTGAATGTGCTTAACAAGGCATTCAATTTGATAGGCAGTCATGTAAAAATAAACAATCCGAGCAATCATTAATACACTTTTTGACAGCTTGAACAAATTTTCATGAAATTTTGTTCATGAGATATTTAGGTCACCGGTACTATTATTTATTCTGTGGTCCTAGAATAACACAAGATACTTTTATACCAGAAAAAATAACACGTATAACTAGAACGAGGTAATTTCCAGGAAAATTTCGTTCACTTTATTTAATACTAGCTGCGCTCCGCGACATTGCAAACGTAGACATACCTGCAAGGTAAAAAAAAAAAACTTATGTTCTTCCTTATAATGCACAATATTTCATCAAAATCAGTTCAGCCGTTTAGTCGTGAACAAGCTATAAGTTCAGAAAACTAAAACCCGACTATGGTGCCATTGACACTCTTCCAATGAAGACGAATCGATTGATACCTCACTTGTCAAAATCGGACCAATAGGCGCGACGCTATGGTGGAACATCCACATACATACATACCCACACACATAGACTGTTAAGTTACGTTTGTATTTTTTGATCAGTAAGGCTTTAACTATGGAATTAACTGTGTTTAATGTGAAACTAGTAGACCTAAGATAGTAGTGTTTTTTTTGTCTAACATGTGCTAATAGTAACTTTTTGTCTAGCATGTGCTAATAGTAACTTTTTTGTCTAGCATGTGCTAATAGTAACTTTTTGTCTAGCATGTGCTAATAGTAACTTTTTTGTCTAGCATGTGCTAATAGTAACTTTTAAGTCTAGCATGTGCTAATAGTGACTTTTTTGTCTAGCATGTGCTAATAGTAACTTTTTTGTCTAGCATGTGCTAATAGTAAATTTTTTGTCTAGCATGTGCTAATAGTGACTTTTTTGTCTAGCATGTGCTAATAGTCACTTTTTTGTCTAGCATGTGCTAATAGTAACTTTTTTCAGCTCCGTTGTCTTAACATTATTTTTAAATATCTGTGACATTAGATAGACAGATGGACATGATGGCGAAATTATAAGGGTTTTAGAGATCCTTAATGATGGTGGAAAGAGATGTAATAATCTATAAAATATGTACAGATTGGATTTAATTCTGTAAAGCAGTCAGTTCTGATAGGCAGTCATGTAAAAATAAACAAGCCGAGCAATCATTAATACACTTTTTGACAGCTTGAACAAATTTCATGAAATTTTGTTCATGAGATATTTAGGTCACCGGTACTATTATTTATTCTGTGGTCCTAGAGTTTCAATGTGCTTAACAAGGCCTTCAATTTGATAGGCAGTCATGTAAAAATAAACAAGCCGAGCAATCATTAATACACTTTTTGACAGCTTGAACAAATTTTCATGAAATTTTGTTCATGAGATATTTAGGTCACCGGTACTATTATTTATTCTGTGGTCCTAGAGTTTCAATGTGCTTAACAAGGCCTTCAATTTGATAGGCAGTCATGTAAAAATAAACAAGCCGAGCAATCATTAATACACTTTTTGACAGCTTGAACAAATTTTCATGAAATTTTGTTCATGAGATATTTAGGTCACCGGTACTATTATTTATTCTGTGGTCCTAGAGTTTGAATGTGCTTAACAAGGCATTCAATTTGATAGGCAGTCATGTAAAAATAAACAATCCGAGCAATCATTAATACACTTTTTGACAGCTTGAACAAATTTTCATGAAATTTTGTTCATGAGATATTTAGGTCACCGGTACTATTATTTATTCTGTGGTCCTAGAGTTTGAATGTGCTTAACAAGGCATTCAATTTGATAGGCAGTCATGTAAAAATAAACAATCCGAGCAATCATTAATACACTTTTTGACAGCTTGAACAAATTTTCATGAAATTTTGTTCATGAGATATTTAGGTCACCGGTACTATTATTTATTCTGTGGTCCTAGAATAACACAAGATACTTTTATACCAGAAAAAATAACACGTATAACTAGAACGAGGTAATTTCCAGGAAAATTTCGTTCACTTTATTTAATACTAGCTGCGCTCCGCGACATTGCAAACGTAGACATACCTGCAAGGTAAAAAAAAAAAACTTATGTTCTTCCTTATAATGCACAATATTTCATCAAAATCAGTTCAGCCGTTTAGTCGTGAACAAGCTATAAGTTCAGAAAACTAAAACCCGACTATGGTGCCATTGACACTCTTCCAATGAAGACGAATCGATTGATACCTCACTTGTCAAAATCGGACCAATAGGCGCGACGCTATGGTGGAACATCCACATACATACATACCCACACACATAGACTGTTAAGTTACGTTTGTATTTTTTGATCAGTAAGGCTTTAACTATGGAATTAACTGTGTTTAATGTGAAACTAGTAGACCTAAGATAGTAGTGTTTTTTTTGTCTAACATGTGCTAATAGTAACTTTTTGTCTAGCATGTGCTAATAGTAACTTTTTTGTCTAGCATGTGCTAATAGTAACTTTTTGTCTAGCATGTGCTAATAGTAACTTTTTTGTCTAGCATGTGCTAATAGTAACTTTTAAGTCTAGCATGTGCTAATAGTGACTTTTTTGTCTAGCATGTGCTAATAGTAACTTTTTTGTCTAGCATGTGCTAATAGTAAATTTTTTGTCTAGCATGTGCTAATAGTGACTTTTTTGTCTAGCATGTGCTAATAGTCACTTTTTTGTCTAGCATGTGCTAATAGTAACTTTTTTCAGCTCCGTTGTCTTAACATTATTTTTAAATATCTGTGACATTAGATAGACAGATGGACATGATGGCGAAATTATAAGGGTTTTAGAGATCCTTAATGATGGTGGAAAGAGATGTAATAATCTATAAAATATGTACAGATTGGATTTAATTCTGTAAACATCGAGACATTACTCGTTTTGCGCTAGTTCATTAGTACGTCCCTACAAGTACTGTCATCAGTGCTGTCACTGTCATTAATGACATTATCAAAATCAAAGTCACTTTATTTACTGTTCTTACCACAAAGTAAGCGAAAGGTAGCCTGACGGTTCAATAGTGCAACTTAGAATTCAACGATAGCGGGTTCGGTCCTAGGCTCCGCACCAATGACTTTTCTAAGTTATGTGCGGTTTTCCATCGCCCCATGCTTCGAATGGCACGTTAAGCTGTTGGTCCCGGCTGTTATTGATTAATAGCAGTCGTTAAGCCATGTCAGAGGACCTCGGGCGGCCTGAAACTCTGACACCAGAGGCCAGCACTACCTCACACGACAAACAAACAAACCACGAAGCAAAAGTCATTATGCCACAACATGTTTTGGAGTTATTCAAAAATAATAAGAAACAAGTACACTTTTTTAAAATTATTGTTCGTTCCAAAACCTCGGAATGGTGTTCAAACTTTAGTACCTTGTAAAAATTATTGTTCGTTCCAAAACCTCGGAATGGTGTTCAAACTTTAGTACCTAGTAAAAATTATTGTTCGTTCCAAAACCTCGGAATGGTGTTCAAACTTTATTACCTTGTAAAAATTATTGTTCGTTCCAAAACCTCGGAATGGTGTTCAAACTTTAGTACCTTGTAAAAATTATTGTTCGTTCCAAAACCTCGGAATAGTGTTCAAACTTTAGTACCTTGTAAAAATTATTGTTCGTTCCAAAACCTCGGAATGGTGTTCAAACTTTAGTACCTTGTAAAAATTATTGTTCGTTCCAAAACCTCGGAATGGTGTTCGAGATTTAGTACCTTGTAAAAATTATTGTTCGTTCCAAAACCTCTGAATGGTATTCGAGCTTTAGTACCTTGTAAAAATTATTGTTCGTTCCAAAACCTCGGAATGGTGTTCAAACTTTAGTACCTTGTAAAAATTATTGTTCGTTCCAAAACCTCGGAATGGTGTTCAAACTTTAGTACCTTGTAAAAATTATTGTTCGTTCCAAAACCTCGGAATGGTGTTCGAGCTTTAGTACCTTGTAAAAATTATTGTTCGTTCCAAAACCTCGGAATGGTGTTCAAACTTTAGTACCTTGTAAAAATTATTTTTCGTTCCAAAACCTCGGAAAGGGTTTTCGAGCTTTAGTACCTTGTAAAAATTATTGTTCGTTCCAAAACCTCGGAATGGTGTTCGAGCTTTAGTACCTTGTAAAAAAATATTCAAGATAATAATTGTTATTATACCTGTATTTGTCATTTTCATGCACCAAATTCCAGCCGTAGTTCAGATTTCCGTACAGGACAATCAGCTGGCTCGTCGTATCCACAGCTCTCTGCTCGAGTTCCTGACTCTCTATACATTTGAGACATGCTTCTATTTGTTTGAACAGGATTTGAAGGCAGCACGAATCTGAAATAATTAATCAATTATTTCAGTTAAAAATATATTTAAAAAAACTACTGATGTAATTATGATGTTTATAAGCCCCGCAGATTCGCCCGCTTGCAATCTTTGCCACCCCCGTTTTCCCCCTTAGGGATATTATATTTTATACTAGTTTTCCCGCCCGCGACTTCGTCCGCGCGGATTACTGTTTATCGCGAAAAAAAGTATCCTATTTTCTTCTAGGATATTAAAAACCAATGCTAAAGTAGTTATAGCACCAATGCTCTTGATGTTTTTTGACAGACTTATTTCGTTTCCATGGCAACCGTTCCTTACAGTGAGTAATCAACATTTTCCAGTTTTCCCGTGGATACTTACAATTTTCCGGGATAAAAAGTATCCTATGTTTTATGACAGGGTATAAGCTATCTCCATTCTAAATTTCATCAAAATCCGTCCAGCCGTTATCGCGTGAAAGCTCCCCAAACAAATAAACAGACAACGTTTCACTTTTATATATTGGTATGGATATATATTGTTATTTGAAAGTGTAGACCTTTAGTGTAATCTATGTATACCTACATAACCGGTTTAGCCTGTGCATTATATGTTAGTCAAGTATGTCACGGTACTTTACCGGACTACGGCGAAGCAAAGAAAGGGTAATGTGTACAAACTAAAAACTTGGTCCGATTTTGACAAGCGAGGTATCAATCGATTCGTCTTCATCGTAAGAGTGTCATAGGTTATTTTTTACCCGACCGAAGTCGGGTTTTAGTTTTTGAACTTATATCTTGTATAGATACAGATAGATACATACATACATATAATTAAAAAAATACCTTTCTTATAAAGCAGGACCCCCTGATCATAATCCGTCTTCAGATTCCCAGCAATGCTTCCAGAACAGAACTTTGTAAACCCTTCCGCAAGTGACAGCCTTCTCACGATGGCCAGCGTTAGACACGACACGACTGCCGCCGGACGAGACGTGATGATGGAGCGGACGATATCGGGGGGCTGGAGGGGGAGGGACTGGAGAGTGTGGCAGAGTGAGAGCAGTAAGCCACTGTGGAGGGTAGCGGTGGACTGAAATAAAAAATAAAGTATATTTAAATGATATGCTATATGTTTATAGATTTCCAATAAGAGATTCTTAAATGGTATTTCTTTGTGTCTCCGGGATTTCTTCGATCTGGATGATTATTTTTCAAAATGGTAGACCTTTGCCCAGCTCCGGCTGTTTCGTATATTTAATAACTAGCTTAAAAGCTAAAAAAACGCCTGTCCTGGCAAAAAAGAGCTTTTGCCAATAAATTATATAATGTTGGAATGTACGTATCAAGGCCTTCAATTTGATACCCATATTGAACTTCGAAGAAAAAAATATTTTTCGTATTTGAAAATGGAGCCATATTAAATATTTTCAAAAATAATCCTATGTTACTCGGGGGATGTAAGGATTCTAACGATACGTCATACGTCTAAATCTGTTCAGGCATTTAAAAGTTACGGTGGAATAAAGAAACTCACATACATACATGAATGCTAAAACAATACACTCCTTTTTTTGGGCAGTCGTGTAAAAATCATTTAGGGACCTTCATTTTAATATCTCACTCGTTAGGTTTTGGGCATTTTTTATTCCGTCGGAAATACAATATGGCCGCCATATTAGTTTTCTTGACACTTCATAAATCACTCTCGACAGTCTCGACGAATCCAATTACCAAAATCCATTAAGCTGTTTAGGCTGTAGGACGCGAAACTTATAAACAAACATACATACCTTATTCGTAGCATACAACCCAAACAACCCTCCGCAGTCAGGTAAAAACTTGTTTTATTACGAAGAGTGTTGTCCAATAAACATGTCATAAAACTTTTTCAGTAGTTTATTACGAACAGTGTTGTCCAATAAACAGGTAATAAAATTTGTTCAGTAGTTTATTAAGAACAGTGTTGTCCAATAAACATGTCATAAAACTCGTTCAGTAGTTTATTACGAACAGTGTTGTCCAATAAACATGTCATAAAAGTTGTTCTGCAGTTTATTGGTAAATCAATTGATTTTGAAATCTTTTTTTTTAACATATATACTTACAGTGCTATCAAGAAGAGCACAAATCTTCCCAATACATTCACTAAAGTAACCTTTACATTTAGTAGATTGTTCAAAATACTTCAATATATCGACGCCGCTAGAAGTTTCTAGTAAGTACGACAAAATGGCGATCAGTCTCCGAGACAATATTTCTTGTTCATCTTTGTAAAGTGCTCTGGAAACATATGAAACTGTGTGTCAATTTTCATCTATTTTCTTAAATAATTATGAAAATATTTATTTTAATTTTTTTAATAAAATATATTTGAGACTCACAACAAGCCCTTTCATTTGATATCTTAGACGGCATGCAAAACTTTTCTTTTCAATCTAACTTTTCAATTTTCCAATTTGCCCCTCAAAAATGATATTCAATTTCAAAATTCATTTATTTACGTTACACATACCGCGGGCATTGTTTTAAACAAAATAAGGTAAATCCAGAGGATGTATCTTGCTTCTGCTTTTTGGCAACATCATAGGGACATGTTTGGATCACACAAATTCATTTTTGTACCAAATTTTAATGTAATCCGTCCAGTAGATTTGGAGCAAATTGGCTTTGACAAACGGACATACATACATACGGGTTTCCTTTTTCCATTCGGACGTAAGGAACCCACAAAATAAATTTATGAATAGACTAGTTGTACCCGCGGCTTCGCACGCATGGTCATTTCTCTAGGTTAAAAGTACTCTATTTACTATTCTGACTTAAAATACCAATAGTACCAATACCAACATTTGATCAAAATTCCTTCAGCCGTCAAAAAGTTTTTATCGATTGCTCAGGTTGTACTCATCGGATTGAGATACCAAGCACACCAGTTTTTAAGTCTGAGCTATCCAACACTGAAAACCGCATCGCAATCGGTCCTTTAGTTTTTACGTGATGCGCGAACGAACAAACAAACAAACATACAGACACGTTTTTTTAAATGTTATATTCTTGTTCAGTAACTTATTTTAAGTACAATAGATCTTCTTTGTTTTTTTCGTTCTTATTGCTTTATTATAAATATAGATAAGAATGTTGTTATAATTGGTTTCTTACCGTCCTTTCAACAAATCTTCTTTGCATACATCTAGAAAAGTAGATGTGGTTTCTATGTACTTCTCGTCCATTTCCTTCTGGAATGCTGAGGTCATCCTCTGGGATACAGTTTCTAGTCGGCTGAGGACGTCGTTAAGAACATTTTTGGCTGCATTGAACACCTGTTGAAAATAGAGGAGTTAGATAAATTTGTTGCCAGTGCAATAACTTTGTCTGTTTGTCTGTTCGCGCATCACGTAAAACTAATGAACCGAATGCGATGCGTTTTTCACTTCTGGTGTACTCAATTCGATGATTAGAAGCCGAGCAATCGATTAAAAACCATTTGAGGAATGAACAAATTTTGATGAAATGAAGTATATTGTACTTTATAAGTACTTTTGGTCCTGGAATAACAGATAGGTTACTTTTAACCCAGGGAAATGATCACGCGGGCAAAGCCGCAGACCCAGCTAGTATGTCATCATCATCATCATCATCATCATCATGTCAGCCTTTCGAAGTCCAATGCTGAACATAGGCATCCCCCAAAGAGCGCCATGACGAGCGATCTGCCACCTCCATCCACCGACTCCCTGCGATGGCTACAATGTCGTCGGTCCATCGTGTCCAGAACCTTTACTCCGCAGCGGTTGTCGCTTCTGCGAACTATATGTATGTAATTATGTATATAAAAATACAAGTTTATTTCAATAATGAGGTAATGATGTCAATCCCGGACGGTAACATCCTGTCGTCATCACTGTTCAAGATCGGGAAAAACAATGCGTTCGTTTAGTGTCGACGAACGCTACTTTTTATCGTCTCGGCGTACAATGTCACGTTTTCAAAATGTCACACTAGCACAACGTCATTTGGTGGCTTGTAAACTAGTGACATGTCGTAAAATAGTTACATTATCCACCGCTAGAGGCGCTAGGCGGAGCCCGACTTGGCCGTGATAGGTTAGAAGGTAGGTCTTTGTCTTTGTTTTTTTGCCCTAAAACCCTATGAAATTAAAAGAAACTATTGTAAATTAATTATAAATTAATAATTTATTTTACTTTTTAATAAACATTTTTCCCGATTGTCAACAGTGCTGATGACAGGGTGTTAGAATACGCGCCACGAAAGATGAGACTTGACACACCACGTGGTTTGACTTGCGGAGTAGACTATTTATAGGTCGGAAAGAGCGCAGGAGGTGCGGTACGGCGCTGCGCGCATGCGCGTTACTTGCCCCCTGTTCTCCTCTCCCCGCGCGGAGAACAGGAGGGAAGGAGAAAGTTGTATAAAAAAATTGCCTATAAAAAAATTGATTACATGTTGCCATGGAAACGAAATAATAATAAGTCTATCAAAAAGCACCGCGGCTGCCAAAGATTTTGAATTACCTTCGCTTACTCCGTTTTTTGTTCAAATTAGTTTAAATACGGGTAGAATCGTGTACAACTAATGAGAAACCCTTAGCTACCCGTGCGATGCCGAGGCGAGTCACTAGTTCACAATAATTCTGATTGTGCGTGTAAGAGGAACTTACCTACCTACCTACCTACTAAGTAAAATAGTCTGTGAACTGAAAATAATGTCATTAATAAATTGTTTAAAGTAATAAAAAATAAGTATTACTGTTGTCACGAGGCGGTCCTAGGCTTTGGGTTTGTTCCACTAGCCCAGGGACCAAACCTCAGTGGACACAAAAGTAACAATAGGAGCATTATTATCACAGACTTTTCGTGCTTCAACAATATGGATCAAAACAATCACTAACGAAGGTATTATCATATATATTTAAAAGACTCCAGAAGTTATCAACTTATTTAAGTATTTTATAAAATATTATCTCGTAAAATTCGGTTTTGCTAATCCAATCAATATGGGAATGACAGGTTATTTGAATTTAGAATTAATAATAACAAACTATCAAATGGAATGAAATGGATTATGAAAGAATTAAGAATTTATGAAAGAGGTTTCACATCGTCACAATTGAACAGGATATAGCTGAAATTCAAAAATGTCTATCCATTATTTCTGCACGTTTATTAGCTTACCCGGTACGAAAGGAGAAGAATGCGTTTGAATGCTATTCTGCATGTAAGAAATAGATTAAATAACATGGATATTATTACCACCGAACTTACGACAGTACAACTAGAAACATTTCAAAATGTTTCAGAAAGTTTATTCGATTTACAAAAACGTTTCGAAACATTAGAAAATCCAAGCTGCTCTTCTACAGAAAATACGCAAGATCATTTTCCAGAACTACAAACTCAATTACCATATTTTGACCAAAATTACAAAATATTTCGATCAACACATCAAGCAACGAAATTAAACGGTTTATTTACAAGGGAGATAGTTGTGCAAAAGATTTTATTGAAAAAGTTGAGGAATTCGCAATTGCTCGAAATATTTCACTTACTGAACTATACAACCACATATACGACATTCTTAAAGGAACTCCTGTAGATTGGTTTCGGGCTCACAAACAAACTATCCCAGATTGGGAATCTTTTAAAATTACATTACTATAAATGCATTTAAAATTACAGACTACGACTATAAACTACGGAAAATCATAGATGCACGCAAACAAAAAACAAATGAGCGTGTGATTTGTTATTTTACTGATTTAGAATCATTCTTTGCAAAATTACGTGAGCCTATTTCAGAAAAAGCCAAGATTGACATTCTTAGACGTAACTTACGACCCGAATTCGGTCAAATGTTATCACCAAACGATCTTGACTCGGTCCCAACATTATTTAAACTTAGCGAAGCCTTCGACTTCTAATTCCCAACACAAAGTCGCTGCTACACCTAATATACCACATTACCCGTACAATAACCCTGCAACAACCACTTGTGCAAACACACCCTTACCCTCAACCTTACCCTGTACATTCAACTGCTGCAGATTCTAAGAAACCTGCACTACCTATATTTTGCCCTCGCTGTCGAAACGACAGTCATGCTTTATATCAATGTCCCTACAGACATAAAGTTTGTTTTCGTTGCGGTAAAAAAGACGTAATTTTTACCAATTGCCCTGTATGTACACAAACTTCAAAAAACTAATTAGAGAGGAACTAGAAGCACAAAATTGTAATACTAACAATAACTTTAATCAAACTGATTGGAACAATTGGCTTAAAAATATTTCAATATTTTTCAAAACATACAACGTTTCTACGCTCCTCTTTAATAATACATCGGACACTGAACGTCCATACCTTAAAGTAAATGTTGGGAATTTAACCCTAAACGGTTTACTGGATAGTGGCAGTGCCATTTCAATTTTAGGTAATAACTCACATAAATTATTACTTGAACATGGTTTGGAACTACAACGTGACCAAATTATCAAAGGTTCTGTTGCTAATGGTCAAACAATCAATTCAATTGGTACTATTAAGCTTCCAACTTTATTTAAAAATAAGTTTGCTATAGTTACTGCCCATGTAATACCCCCTATTGAAAGGGCCGTTGCCCGGCTAAGGAAACGGACCTCCTTCTCAGGTAAAGGCGAGGAATTAAAACAAGATGGTAAATTCAATAACAAAGGGCTTTATTACAAAAAATAGAAAAAGCACACATGAGTTATCGAATATTGGTACTCTCCCCTTTACTGAGGAATTCAAAAAGAAATATTTTACACTTAATTTAGTTTGTTCTGCATCAAAATAATTCTATACAGCAAGATCTTATAATAGGAAATATTACTAACTTAATACTCAAAACTCAAATTTCTCAAATATGATACAATTTCCTCAAACATATAAATTCTAGTACTTAACTTCGGCCTGTATGATATGAATTTACTATAGTACTGGAGAATCCTAGGCCAATAAAACTTAGAGAGTCTGTGCTCAGCAGATTAACATGTATTGGTCACAACGCAACGGAATAATCTTGTCTTTGCCATAGAATGTTCTAAATTAAAAGAGAACTTGTGCAAACAGAGTGTGTGTGTGTATGATTGTGTTTCCCAGAGGGAAATCAAACTCTAAAAACTGAAAGTAAAACAGAATCTAAGACAGAAGGTATATAGAAAATAAACAGAAAGTATATAGGAAATAAACAGAAAGTATCTTTCAACAATATATTAACACGTTAGAAGGCGAAGACTTCCCTCGCTACCGTAGCTCGCTGACTCAAAATGATTTGGAGTGGACCAACCTGGAGGCTTCCTGGGACGCCGTACCGTCGTCTCGCGTACCGCCGCGGAACGCCTCCTTACTCCACTTGATCAGCTCCTACTGCTTGAGCACGAACGGTGGTGATATCTTCTATTGGACAGGTGGTGCGTTGGAGTCCTTCTGGAGTCCCTCGTAGACCGGCTTCTTCCACGAACGGTGGTGAGCCCCGGGTGATCGCGCACAGCAGCTCGCAGTGGTGACGACAATAGCCGACCGTAGATGCACGATATAACCTGAAACCCACGTTCCTTCGTGTTCAAATGTGTCTCGAGATGCCCGCCTTAGATAGACGCGGTGCAAAATCAAAACAGATATTTCGTTGGATCAAAACTGAAGTCACGGGAAATCACACTAACCTGGCTTTTGCACTCGTATACTTATTTCGCCTGTAACAGGGCAGCTTCGTTCTGGACAGCGTGCCTCGGTCGTTTTGTTCACACAAGAGAAACTGCGTATTTTTCTGCCGCCTGCGCCGAATTTATCACGTGCCAACTATGTATGCAAAATTCAGTTTTACGTCCTAAATCAAAATCCCCATCCACAGGCTTCTCTCTTGTATATATATACGATCTTTAGTTTGCAACTTCGAGTAGCATTCTACTGAGGTCTTGAACTTCCGGTTATCTCGAAAAGTCCAGAACTAACTCTGCCATGTGCTTCGTAAAGTAGACCTTGTCGGCCTAGTAATACTGGTCACTGTCCTCCAGCCAGTTCTGCTACATACCAGTCAGCTTCCTTGTTTACATCAAAAAACTCCATATAAAAAAAAGAATCTCTCTGGAACTTTGATGCGATTTAGACATTATGTCAAAACCTTCCATGGTGTGACCATCGCAAGCGATTTCTAGATTTAAATTATTTTCGACATATCAAACGCTGCATTCTGTAATTATTATTTGTTAGCCAACTTAAAGATGCGACCTATTCTGGATTTTTAAACAACCTGTTCCTCGTCCAAAGTTATCCAGAGCCCGACATATTCCTGGAACGTCAATTATTAATAGCAACACTAAGAAGCTCGCTACTTGCCAATAGAGATCACCACTTAGTTTCCACCTTTCTTCTAGTTCACGCCATTTGTAGCTAGCTGTGGCTGCGTGGATTAACCATTTTATCTATTTTGAGACAGTAGATGAAAACTTTTCCCTTTCACTCGCAGAGGCAAATTCAACCATTATTTCTTGATAGGCGAAATTATCAATCTGTCTTCAACAAGAAAAGCTTTCATTATTCCTTTAACGAAGAAAGTGGCGCACGCGTGGTGGAGTTCGGCGTTTTTTACAAACTCGGCGTCTGGTTTTCAGATACGGAGAAAACACAACTTGATCTAATAGAAAAGACGCTGCTCCTCGCCAGATGGCGTTGTACAATATATTCTATTATCGAGATCTATAACAAAATCTAACTTGGAGTCATGATTTAACATGTCACACCTTTCATATTAGGTATCGACTTCTGGAAAACTTTTAAGCTGGCTCCAGACATACTTAATACGGTCAGTATGCTCAAAAGTTCAGATACTCCCATGTTTATCATCAATACTTACGATACTTACTAACAGTCTTATGACAGACTTACAGACACGCTATTGATTCTTTCTAATGCAATCGTGGAACAATTTCGTAATATTTCTACCGACGTACTTCCATTAGGGAGAACGAAACTTATTGAACACTGTATTGATACAGGTGACCACCCACCAATTCGTCAACGATGCTATCGATTATCACCTGAAAAACAGAAAGCTCTTCGAACAGAAGTTGATAAAATGCTAGAACTTGATGTTATAGAGCCTTGTGAAAGCCCATGGCTAACTCCTGTAATTATGACCCCTAAGAAAGATGGTACTTGGAGATTCTGCGTCGACAGTCGTAAGCGATATAACTAGAAAAGATGCTTATAAATTACCATTCATATCAGACATTATAGATAATCTTAAAGATTCTAAATATCTGAGTTCAATTGATATTGCTAAAACTTTTTGGGAAGTGCCTTTACGTTTAGAAGACAGATCTAAGACTGCTTTTCACGTTCCAGGTCGTGGATCTTTTCAATTTAAGGTTATGCCTTTTGGTCTTACTAACGCACCAGCTACGCAACAAAGATTTATTGGTAATCTTCTTTCTGATGAGTCTAATAACGATTCTCTCTTTTATTATTTGGATGATATAATAATAGCTACAAAAACGTACGAGGAACACGTACGTTTACTTAACAAATTACATGCAAAACTTTCAAAAGCAGGTATAACAGTAAATTTTCCAAAATGCGCCTTTTTCCAAAATTAACTTAAATACCTAGGCACCGTAATTGATGATCAAGGTCTCCACACAAACCCTAGGACCGCCTCGTGACACTGTTAGGAGCAGGCGCAGCGCTTACCATCAGGCGGGCGACCTGCTTGTCTTGTTACTCAGTTGTGTAAAAAAAAAAGTATATATATATATAAAGTATATATATGTGAATTTTTCAAGTGGGCGTGGATGGCTAAATCAGAAACTATGAGGAATAGCGAAAAGTACTCAAAGGAGTCTCGGGCCCGATTTTGATGAAAACTAAAACTGCAATTTTGGATTTAAAAAAAAACAATATTCCTAGGCAGAACATGTTGATTTTGGAATCGAACACGTTGATTTTGGAATCGAACACGTTGATTTTGGAATCGAACACGTTGATTTTGGAAAAAAGCACACATTGTATTATTACACCATTCGATAGTGTCGCTAATAAGGATTGAATTCTGGGAAGAAATGACATACGGCAAACTTAAGGAAAATGTTGTATTTTAATAAACTGATTCATATTTTAAAGTACTGTTTTAATTCATACCTGCATTACCTGTACCTTGCCCGAAATGATGCTCAATATTTTTCTCAACACAGACCCGCAGCGCGGTCATCTTCACAACATTATGTTCTAATTTTTATTATGGCGAAGACATTAAAGTAAGTTAAGTTAAAGGCCACAGTAAAAGAAAAAAAAAATAAACAATTGAAATTAGAACGTGGAGTAAATTGGTGCCAATAATTTAGATTTTGTTCCACGTTTCGTTGATTATTACTAACTGTTTGCGTACTGTTTCGTATTAATAGTCGTATAGTAAAAGAGATGTTGATTCAGCAGTTTGGTGAACATTTTATCGCAATTTATGGTCCTGTGCCGTGGCCAGCGAGGTCACCGGATCTTACCCCCTTAGATTATTTTCTCTGGTGGTGTGTAAAAAACGAAATCTACAAAGACACGTATAATGCAATTGATGACTTGAAACGAATTTTGGAAAATATTCTAAGCGGAATAAATTATATTTTAATACTGAATGCAGTACAATCCTTGATTCGTCGAATCCTAGCTGGGTTCGATGTATTGAAAACAACGGTCATCATTTTGAACAATTAATCAGTTATGGTTTAACTATTTTCGTTAAAAATGAGCTCTTTCCTTAAGTTTGCCATATGTCATTTCTTCCCAGAATTCAATCCTTATTAGCGACACTATCGAATGGTGTAATAATACAGTATGTGTTATATTTTCTAATAAATAATTTTCCATTTATTTATTAGAAAATATACAAATTAAACAATACAAGTTGTTGAAAATGTCATAACATACGTTGTGTAAAAAAATTACATGTCTCTGACGAGCGGATCTATGGGAAAGTTTTAATGTATTTTAAAAATAGCACACGCTTTAGGATTTTTTCTACAATGTTCATAAATATTTATACGAATTTTAAACAATACATATTGTTTATGGTGAACTTAAGTTTACTATATATTTTTCATATAGGAAATGAACAAAGGGATTCATCTAAAAGGTCCTCTGAACATCGCGCATTTTTCGTGATTCACCATTGTTGCGGCCTTAACTTTATTATTTCGTAATAAATATTATGATGAATTTTAATAATTTAATATAGTATTATACACCTAATTCTGAATGTCGTCGAAAAATCCCCGAATAGATTTTCAAATTATGCATAACTATTTCGTACACGACTATACATGCGCAAGCTCCCCACTATGATGCTTGTCAAGTCTCATCTTTCGTGGCACGTATTATACCGATCGGAAATGACTCCGGTAATTTGTGTATATACATTTTTAATTTGGGCTTGTTAACTTACATTGAAATAACTCTCCTTCTCCGCGCTACCACTGGCAATCTTCACAACATCCTCATAAACGGTTTCCAGTTGCAAGCTGCCTTTTCCTTCGTGCCTCACCGTGACAGCTGCGGGCACTCTGTGGAACTTGCTGTACACCCGGCACTTGTACGGGATGTCTGTGTGAGTGAGCTTCTCGTTGTAGTCGAGGAGGGAGTGCGGGGAGGCAGTGGTCTCGAAGATTAATGGCAGTACGGCTTGGAGATTACTGGTTTCTGAAAAAAGGTGGTATATATTTTGTTGTTAGTTATGTTGTAAGAAAAACCACTGTTCGTAATTTGGTTTATGTTAATCCTCTCCATGCACAGTTGTCTGGAAGAGATCGCTTTAAGCGATGAGACCGCCAATTGTAACATGTTTTTGTTAGATTAAGTTTATTAACTGTATATTTCTGTATTGTGGTGTTTCAAAAAGGAGTTCATCTATCTATCTATTTATCTATATGTTATAACTATGTGTTCCTATTTCTCTAGATATTGAGCGATGGCAGCCTAGTGGTATACTCCTACAATACCGGGTTCGGTCCTAGGCTCTGCAAGTCCGCACCACTGCCTTTTTTTGTTACGTGCGGTTTTTCATCGCTCCATGCTTTTGAGGGTACGTTAAACTGTCGGTCGACCTGAGAGGCCGATCTCATACCACAAACAAGTAAAAATTATTATAAAAATACAAAAAAACCCGAAACAAAACTATTAAACAAAATTTTAAACGTTGTGAGAAGTTTGAATGACAATTGCTACAGTTTAGGTAAAAAATATATATTTTTGGGATGGTCTTTTAAAGCCCTTCATTTTGATACCTCACTCGATAGGTTTTGGTATTTTTTGTTCCGTCGGAAATACAATATGGCAGCTATAAGCCGCCATATTAGTTTTCTTGACACTTCATATATCCTATAACACTCTCGAGATTAATACGAATTCAATGACACCTCATTTATTAAAATCCATCAAGCCGTTTAGGCTGTAAGATGCCTAAGAAAAGTATAAACAAACAAACATACATATAACCAAAACACATAATCCTCGTCGGTGGGGTAAAAAATTATATCTACGAGTATCATCAAAGTAAAATTTTCGGGGCAGATAGATTTGAATTGTTGACATTAAACAGATAGATTTGAATTGTTGACATTAAACAGATAGATTTGAATTGTTGACATTAAACAGATAGATTTGAATTGTTGACATTAAACAGATAGATTTGAATTGTTGACATTAAACAGATAGATTTGAATTGTTGACATTAAACAGATAGATTTGAATTGTTGACATTAAACAGATAGATTTGAATTGTTGACATTAAACAGATAGATTTGAATTGTTGACATTAAACAGATAGATTTGAATTGTTGACATTAAACAGATAGATTTGAATTGTTGACATTAAACAGATAGATTTGAATTGTTGACATTAAACAGATAGATTTGAATTGTTGACATTAAACAGATAGATTTGAATTGTTGACATTAAACAGATAGATTTGAATTGTTGACATTAAACAGCGACGTCTATTCAAATGACTGCATTAACTAAGCATTAGAATGAAGGATATGAAGCTTCAAACGAGTTTGGTGTTAATAATTTTCCACCATTTTTTAACGAATCCAATGATGATACCTCATTAATCAAAATCCATCAAGCCGTTTGGGATGCGCATATGAAACGTACAAACAAACATACAATCCAAACACACAACTCTCCTCAGTCGGGTAAAAAAACAAACATTGTACAATTTTTTTGCAAAATATAGGAAATTAGGAATGACTTTCATTATGTTTAATTCCTTGTGATTACACGATGAAGTGAATGCTAGAACAATGAAATCGCGGCGCAAACTAAAAAGACATGTTTGCGGGCATTTGCGGAGTGAATCTGGAGCATACTTCATAATTAGACGACCGATTGGCCGAGTGGTTAGTGACCCCACTGCGAAGTCAACCAATGATCGCAGGTTCGAATCCCGCAAGGTGTCATCATGTATATAATGAGCATAAATGTTTCTTTCTGATTCATGGATGACATACCTACATAAAAATTTACCCTAATTGATTTATTTAGTTCATGGTGGTAATTAATTACATTTATTGCTAAACTAGCTGATGCCCGCGGCTTCGCACGCTTGGTCATTTCTGTAGGTTAAAAGTACTCTTTGTGCTATTCCAGGACATAAAATACCAATATACTAACATTTGATCAAAATTCCTTCAGCCGTTATTTTTTTTTATCAATTGCTCGGTTTCTACTCCTCGGTTTGAGATATAAAGTACCCCAATTTTTAAGTCAAAACATATCTATCCAACAGTGAAAACCGCATCGCAATCGGTTCAGTAGTTTTTACGTGATGCGCGAACAAACATATAGACACGAATTTTTCATTTGTTATATTCTTGTTCAGTAGCTTATTTTATGTAATCTAGACCATTTATTTTTTAATTATTATCTTTGTACAGACTTTTTCGTTCCTAATGCTTTATTGTAAGTATAGATAAACAAGTAATTACCTGGTTTACAAGTTTTATTGAGAGCTAGAAAGTGAGCCTTGTCTTCGGTTTGCACTGCATTGGATAATGTTTTGACTCTTCTGCTTTGCGTCACTGACTCATTCTGAGCAAAGGTACTGCTTGCTCTATGACTAGAATTGAAAAATAAAGAATAAATTAAAAAAAATAGCTCCCGACCGTCCCACCTCCCATAATAGTTACGAAGGATCAGTTTTCATACATAAAAAACCTCATCAAAATCGGTCCATTTGTTTAGGATCTACAATCCTCAAACCCGCTCCCCCTAACTGCCCATTATAGCTAAGAACCATCTCAATCACATCAGCTTTTAAATGTAAAAAACGCATCAAAATCAATCTATTTGTTTGGGAGCTACAATCGACACCCCCCTTCCCTCCTTCTATTATAGCTAAGAACCATCTGGATCCCATCAGCTTTAAACAGAAAAAATGCATCAAAATTGGTAGATTCCTTTGCGGGCTACTGTGCCAGACATACAGATACAGTGATACTACAATGATACACACCCTAAATTTATAAAATTCCTCTCTTTAGAAGTTTGGGCCTTAAAAACACCTTTTAGATTTAAGATGTATCTATATTTATAATAAAGCAGTAAATAACAAAAATTCTGAATTTACAATGAACATAATAAACAAGACATAAATTCAATAACTAAAACCCGACTATTGTCAGTTAAAAAATAGCCTGACACTCTTGCGTTGAAGACAAATCAATTGATACCTCGCTTGTCAAAATCGGACTACATTTATAGTTTGAACACATAACCCTTACCTTGCAATAGTCAGGTATAGAAATAGCTTATGTACTCTATACTTGAAGATGAATCAATTGACACCTTACTTGTCAAAATCCAATAGGGACATCTTTGTGACGCTACGGTGGAACATCCATATACATACATGCATAGACTGTCAACTACATTACCCTTCCCTTGCTTCGCTGTAATTGGGTAAAAACAATTGGTCTATTGGGCACTTAAAATACTTAGAATAAAAACCTATTTGAAGTCTAAACAAAGTTTTATGAGCTTTTGTATATTGGTACTTTTGGTTTTGGAACAACACACAGACAGGATCCTTATATCCCAGAAAAGAAACCATGCAGGCAAAGCTGCAGGCACAGCCAGTACTTACATAACTTAGATAATTAGCTCTGTATTGAAAAACTCAACTTAATTGTAAACAAAAGTAGGTACAGATTTCTTTTTGGTTTAGTTTATTTTATAGTTTGTCACATTACATCACAGTAATACTATAAATGCGAAAGTTTGTAAGGGTGTGTGTGTGTTTATGTTACTTCTTCATTCTGAAATGGCTGAATAGATTTTGATGAAATTACATATTTAGATTCTTTATGTTCTGGAATAACACAGGATACTTTTCATCATCATCCATTGTGAAAGTAAGTAAAACTGCAGGAAGCAGCTTGTATATCTATAAATTCATTACCTGGATGATATGTCATTGTTGGCTACAGTAACTTGAGTCAATCTCACTTTAGTGGATTCCAACTTTTTACATTTCTCCTTAACGCTTATTATTTCTAAATTCTGAAACAACAAGCCATAATTATTTCATTCCTTTTGTTATTTTCAGGACTTTTCAAAACCTTATTAAATAAATAAATTTTTAACACCTGTAAAGATTTCTGTTTTATTTTTGTAATAGCTGAGCCCTGCAGCTTCACCATCATATACCCCCTTAGCAGTTTTTTTTTTTAAGGAATCCTCCTTAGTACACCTCTACTCAAGGAATATTCCCTCCAAATTTCAAATCTCTAGCTCCATCGGTTTAGGCTGTGCATAGTCTGTCAGTCAGTATGTCACAGTACTGCTATATATGTATAGATAAAAGCTATAATTAGTAAGATGGTTCTTAGTTTTGTTTGGCAGAAATTGGTGCAGCAGTTTCCAAGATGTCAGTTCATCTTTGTGAAGGTTTTTCAGCACTATTGCAGCTTGTTTTACAATATTTACTTTACCTTAAAATCCAGTTCTGTCCTCAAATTATGCATCAGATTATTAGCCGTTGTCAATTTATCTGTCCACTCCATCTGCACTTTCTCCTCAGCCTTAATCTTCTCCAATCTTGCATTATCTACCGCTCCCTGACATGACTTCAACTGTGTTCTCAATATCGAAGCTTCACCTTCCTTTGTTACACATTTTTCCAATAACTTCCCATTTTCAGACTTCAATTTAGCATTTTCCTCTTGTAATTGCAGCAATTGTCTATATACATAGTCAGAGTCCTGACCTTTGTATATTTTATCATTGAAAATTAAGTCATCAGAGAGGTTGACTTTTTCATTCGCTTTTGGCATCACTTTTGCAGAAATGCCAGGTAGCGGTGAAGATATTCTGTTACATTTCTCTCTCAGATGTGTTGAAATGACACTGGGAGGGTTAGCCGAAGGTTTCTTGAATGTGAATTCTGTTTTGGATGTGCTAGAAGAGAGTTGAGTGCTGGATGAGCCTGGCTGCATAAACATACTGTAGTCTGGTAAAAGGCTAACATCATTGGAGTAAGCCTCTTCGCAGGCTTGGCTTGCCAGAAGGAGAATCTCGTCATCATTGTCATCGCCCCATTTGTCCGTTTGATCTGGTTCTGTAACCAATTTTCGAATAATTTGCGTAAATTATAACCTAACTTTTTATGGTAGAATTAGATTCATTGTTGATTGTTTTTTGTACCGATTGAGATTTGCAATTTTATGATGTGGAATTTAGAAAAGGAAAAAATTGTTTACCTTTGTTTTGACTCAAAGGAAAGTTATGGTCAGATATGCTAACGTCGAGTCTAGCTCTCTTTCTATCTCCCTGCTGTTGAGGGAAAAATCTTTTCGACATTCTCTGGTGAATCAATTGTGCATATAGACAGAATTGATTTAGAAATTTATGTAAAAGTATTTACAAAATTTAATTTTAGCGGTTTATGCAGAAGCACCAAAGAAGTACACAACACTGAATGACAAATTGACAACAACTGACAGTGACAATGACAATAACCCGACGACGCTCGATGACATAAACGCGTTCCAAAACCCACGGGGCGCTCGCTCGGCTATCACTCGTAGGCGTTTTTAAATGGCGCTCGACGACGCTCAGTGGCCCAATTCCATAACTTGGCTACAATCGGATTATCACTTTTTCATAGCAAATTCGACTCTATCTCATGGCATTAGTGGCCGCGATACTGAGAATTCGATTGAAGCCAAGTTATGGAATCGGGCTGCTGGTCGCCTCACGAAATAAGTGGGTGAAAGTCGCCCTGACGTTTTAATGACACTATTTGAGTGTCAACACAAAGTATGTTTTGATTATTTTGGATTATACTAATCATCGCGAGCAAATTTTTCATCGAGAGGTATGGGAACTGCCATGGAAGATATGGAAAGGAGGATTTTTACTGATAATGGCCAGTTAATAGTCGTTGAACGATGAATTTTTGTAGTAAAATCTATTTTGTCAGTGACAACTCCGCGTGTCGTTCGAAAACGTCCGATGACGAACGTCGCACGCCGTGGGGCGAACGCTAGTCGTCGGACGAGATTTAAAAACGCAGCCCAGTGTTCGAGATGATGAGATGGCGTTGTGGGCAGTTTCGAAATGTACATTTTTAACAAGCCGTTTTCTTTCAACAGTTCAATACTTTTGTCATTTTTGCATCTTTTGACACTACCGAACCTTTCCAAACCGAATGAAAAACGACCCAATACCTGACGGAATAAAGTCGATTTTCATACCACGTCATCAAAACGAACGGTGATATAAAACGTTCACAACGCTATTTTCACCCACAAATGTCCAAAGCGAACGCCAAATGTGATCATATTTAGCGTTTTTAACAGTTATTTTCGCCATTTGCTACAAAACGAACGGTCCCCTGTAGGCATAATGTGGAGGTGTTGCTACTTCTAAAAACATTTCTGGAAGTTTTAAGGTTTATCAACAACATCAAGCCACTCTTTTACAACGGATATTTCCGATTTTTTGACAGCATCGAGAGACAAGCTAAACTTTTGAAATGTTATTACAATGTTTTTCATCACTTTTGTTTTGTCTCTGATTTAGTTCGTCGTGGAAATTCATTGTGAGTGGACGTGCATCATGTCTGACCCTTTTAAACTTGGTGATTTAGTTTGGTATGTATTCAAAACTAGTGTTAAAAGGTTCCTCTAACTCCTCTAAGGTCATGTTTACAATTCCAGTGATGATAACTTGTGTAATGTGTTTGTTTCAGGGCTAAAATGAAGGGTTTCAGCCCATGGCCCGGCCGGGTAAGACGCTTCTCTTTAGTTTTTGTTGTTAAAATCTTGAAGATATCTATTAATATCAGCTCTATTATATATTTCGAATTATATACTCCTAACTGGAATGTTTATTTGTGATATTTGACAGTGTAGATGTAAACAATGTATGGGCGGGAAATTTCTCCAAAACTGCGCGTCTGGAAGGCGATGACGCCAAGTAGAAATTGTTAAAACATCACGTAAACTATTTGAAATTTAAGTGGAAAGGTCCACCGGCTAATAAAACCATGTTTTTGTCAAAGTTAGTATCTTTGTATCTCAATGATGTTAAGTAGTTATGTACCAAAGTGTCAAAATGAAAAATAGTAAAACAGGTTCAAAATAATAACCTAATTAGTTTCAATTACTATTTCCAGGTAGCCATCCCCACGCCGGAGCTGAGGACTCCGAAGAAGGCGCAGAATGTACAATGCATTTACTTTTTTGGGACTAACAACTAGTAAGTATGCTAAGTTTAATTTAGATCAGGTGGGTAGGTACCTACAACTAAAATAAAATCAAAAGGTTTATTATACTCGGTTATTTTGATACATAAAAGACATTGGTTACTTCTAGTGTAATATATCTTTTAACTCTGATCAATGAAGACATACATTGCAAGACTGCTATAAGATCTACTACAAGACCATGTTCAGCCATAATTTTCAAACTAGTTTTCTAACACCAGTGAGAAAACACATTTATTTATTTATTCATTAACAGTTGAATACTTACAGCTACAAGCCAAAATGTTCACAATGTTATACTATATGCGTAAATGAAATAACACATACATAGAAATACGAGCAATGTGGTCAGTATGTATGTCAGCATCATGGATCTCGTTAAGGAAATGGTTGATGACTGTTACAGCCCTCGCCGTTGTTGCATTATGTGCATGCTGTGTGCTTAACCCGGAAGGGGACGCTAACAGTTGATACTGGTGTTGTTGGCCGGCGCGGTTGTAATTCTGTGACACAAAATAGCTTAATCTGCCTAGCATAGAGAGATTTTCTACTTCTTTTCGCATCAACAGGCAGTAGTGCGTAATTAGTAAGAGCTTTATTAGTAAGCTCTAAGGTGAAGAGCCCTACCATTCCTGAAACAAATAATGAAGGGTAAAGAAAGGGATAGTAACTGTATGCTCTTTTATAGAGGTACCTTGCAAACTTGCACTGTACTCTTTCCACCATAATTGTATACTTTTGGATTTAGGATCCCACACTATAGCGCCAAATGTATCCATATAAATAAATGAAATTGAAGTGTCTGTATGTAATGTCAAAATAACAGCTTTTTACTAAACGCATATGAAAGTGTATACAGTACTTATAATAAAAAAGCAATTTTTTAGTTTTGGTCTGTCTGTTTGTGCCAGCTAATCTCCGAAACGGCTGGACAGATTTTCATGAGACTTGAGATAGCGGATGTTATGGAGTAACATAGTATACTTTTATTTTATGAAAAATAATTAAGACCAGTGCAGAAAAAAAACATGAATTTTGACCATGTGGGCAAAGCCGAGAGCACAGCTAGACACAAGGTAAAAATTAGAAATGAGTATAGTATAGTATAGGGTCATTTGTATTGTACCTATGGTCGCTATTACCTTTGTATTTTGTTTATAATAAAAAACTTGCCGTACTAACAACATTATATGGTACCATTTGGGTTGCATTTTTATCACTTAGTAATATCTGTGAGTGACGGTACCATACCGGTGTTGTGTGCAGTCTAAGGTAATTATGAAGATTTTTGTATTCAAAAGTAATAATTTTGATGATATCTCTGTTATTTTACTTAAATAATTCATGCATATATTTTTCAAATTGATTTTGTTATTAGCTTGCTTGACGCTGGACGCTGTAGCGCCAAGCCAAGTCCTGCTAAACCGGTTATAATAGGTACAACTAGCATGCGAGCGCTATCTATCTGTTGTTAACTAAAGCTAGTTTTATTAACAAGTACAGAAAATAATTTATTAACCAAAAAGCAAGTTTTTTTTTAGGATGACTGTATCTGTGGACTTGTTTACTAACACAAAAAGTATAGCCACAAATAGAAAAATGTTCCATATATTTGAGATGAAGATAATTCTGAACTGTTTACATGTTCAGACTGATGCAAAATACACCCCAAGCCGGACACTGCGGGAACTTACCACCCCCACTTTGAATAATATGTTCGGACTGTTTTTCATTAGATGATTTTGATGATGACCTTTCAATGGTTCATGTGCTCAAATAAAACTCGCAATAATCATCAGATTAATTTAATGTTTAAATGTTCTGTTTTATTTCATCCAATGGTACACACATGTAACATACCATTGGACAAAACTACCCACTTTAGTATAATTTTCATGAAAAAAACTGGCAACATTAGAGCATTCACAAAAAATACTGTAATTTTAGACCTTATGGCATACAAATTTAATATCCTTGCCATATAGATTCCTTGATTAGTCAGAGAGAGGTTGCTTGAATGTTCACATAGTCTCAAACGTCCAAATGTATAATATGTGACCCTAACTATTACCTTTTTTCATCAGGTTTGAATAAATAAAGCTTTTTCCAAACACTTTCCAAGCCGTAACTAAGTAGGGCATGTGGTTGACTGGATAGCTTGGCTATCTCTTGGGCACAGGTTGCAGAGTACATAAGCTTTATGTGGTGTGGTAGATATTCCACATACCGGAATGAAACATTTTTCTGCTATGGTCCTCCATATATTACATGGTGACCTTTTAGCATGAATACCTCAGCTCCATTGTGTCTTAGATCAAAATAAGTTTACTATACAGTTTTTAAATATGAAAGACTACAAATTGGTTGTAATTCCATCAGCTCCCACATCAACATTAAAGTTCCCACGTCAACATTAAAGTTCCCATATCAACATTAAAGTTCCCACGTCAACATTAAAGTTCCCACATCAACATTAAAGTTCCCACATCAACATTAAAGTTCCCACGTCAACATTAAAGTTCCCACATCAACATTAAAGTTCCCACATCAACATTAAAGTTCCCACATCAACATTAAAGTTCCCACATCAACATTAAAGACAGCAAACTTTACCCTGATTCCGAATCCAATTTATACTGTTTATTAAAGTATGGGAAGTCTACATGCTTATTTGCTCCTACGGTTTTTTATAGGTGTTTAGTTTTAAGTTTACAAATTATACTTTAGTATTTGTAACTTTTAAACTTTCGCGATTCGAACACATAGTTAAATATTTAAACGGGACTTAATCGCGTTTATGTCAGAAGATATCTGCAGATGTCGTTAGTGTAGTGTGTCGTGACAATTCTGAATTTTTACAAAACCAAATGCGGGTAGTTGGAGACAACGCTCGCCCTTCTCGACGCTGACACCCGCTACTTCAGTCTTCTCGTGACCACTATCAATGCAACTTGATCGAAACGTCGAGGTAAATAAATATTAAGTTTTCAGCGCCGTTTAAGATTAAGTCCCGTTTAAATATTTAACTATATACTTTAGTATTACAAGGCCTTTTCCTTGAGAGCTTAGTAAGAGCTATCTAGCTCAGCAAATCTATCTAAACTCAAAGGGGTTTCATTTTGTCATTGTTCGTTTCCTGTGGCTACCTTCTGGCTCCATCATCAGACCCTGGATACCACTTAAAACCTTATGTATATCTCCTTGTTCATGAGATGTTAATTTTGTCTTGTAAATGTGTTATTATTTTGCCTATTTACAATAAAATACTTTGTCTTTGAACCAGAAACCTCATCTAGACAAATCAAATAAGCCCATACTCAAATGGTTTCATCATTTCATTTGATTGTTGACTTCCTGCTACTACCTTCTGGCCCCATCATAAGACCCAGAATTTCCCCTAAGACCATAGACTTCCTCCAGAAAAGAGCCTTAATTAGAAAGGGTTTCATTATTTGATTGTTGAGTTCCTGTGACTACTTTCAGACTCCATCATTAGACGGTCGCCCTACAGCTCAATGGTACCAATAGTATTGGTATGGTAATATATTGTGTTGCAGAACTATGCAGCATTGCTGTGGATGTCGTTATGTGGTTCTTAGATTTACAAAACCTAAACATTCATTCATCAACATCCATACTAACAAGTGAGTTAAATAAAAGGCGAGCTTTAAAACGTTATTTATAATACCTATACACAATCATTATAAATATCGTTACGAATTTGTGAACCAGACTAGAGCGCGAGCGATCCTCAGGTGATGTATGAGGGAGCGGGATGCAGATATAAAAACCGAAAGAGCACGCGTTACTCCGCGTACATCGGGGAGGCATTCGACCGCGATATCGGAAAATACCGTTATTTTCAAACAGATAATAGCGCTATTAGGATATATCGCTATGCCTTTGGAAATAAACGTTAATTATATAGGTACATATGAATATTTTTGGGGCAACCGTTATTGCCATAGTTTTTTTTTTAGATATTAGTTCAGTTCCTATGACATTACATTTTTATGGTAAGCATGACCTGAATCGACATCCAGGATTAGCTCCAGATAAAGGAACTCTTCCACGGTCGACAGCAGAGACACGAAATGTTGTGTACTCATTTTATAATGATAGCCGGTTTTAAGTTTTACCATGATATGGTTGCTGCACTCAGGGTTGTCCTTACTAGAGGGAACTCCTCAACGGTTAACAGTACAGACACGAAGTGTTGTATACGCATTTAATTGTGATAGCTTTTTCATGTGTAAACATCTAATGGCGCGGTACGGGGTTAACGCCGACTGTTGGCGTGGTAATCGAGCGGGCGTGGCGATCGAGTGGCGTGGTGATTGAGCGGTTCGGCGACGCGAGCGCTCGTGGCTCGTCGGCTCTTTCCGCCTCAGCTCGGCCATATTCAATTTATAAGCCTCACGTTATTTTTTAATGTGTAAAATGTAAACACTCCGAATAGGAATTGAACTCCAGTACTAATGATCGCCAGTCGATGTCCCGTTGCACGATCCAAACTTATGGTATTAGGTCGAAAGATCGCCAGTCGATGTCCCGTTGCACGATCCAAACTTATGGTATTAGGTCGAAAGATCGCCAGTCGATGTCCCGTTGCACGATCCAAACTTATGGTATTAGGTCGAAAGATCGCCAGTCGATGTCCCGTTGCACGATCCAAACTTATGGTATTAGGTCGAAAGATCGCCAGTCGATGTCCCGTTGCACGATCCAAACTTATGGTATTAGGTCGAAAGATCGCCAGTCGATGTCCCGTTGCACGATCCAAACTTATGGTATTAGGTCGAAAGATCAGATGAAGAGTTGCTGATTCACAGTTGACCAATGAGAGCGCGCGGTGCAAAACCGTTGTTCGTTTTTTTGTTGTTTTCACCTCTGCTAAGCGACGGCTCATTTTTTTAAAATGATTTTGTCGTATTTCTTCCAAACATCGCCATCCCATATTCAAAAAAGTCTCTTACACAAGTAAATGACCGAGCCCATTCCCAACAGCGCCTGGATTGAAGACAACAACATCAAGCCGTACCACGAGTTCAAAGAACAGCTGATCAAGTCGTGCAAGACGGCGCCCTTCAAGGAGGCAGTCAGCCAGATAGAGGACTACATCATTAATCCTGAGGTGAGCCCTACAACGATATATTGACGACCTGTTGGCCGAATGGTTAGTGAACCTGACTGCGAACTCAACCAAAGGTCGCGGGTTCGAATCCCGCAAGTTGCGATCATTTGTGTGATGAGCGGAAATGTTGGTTTCCGAGTCATGGATGTAATATTCGTATCTATGTATGTTTATCCGTTGTCTATTGCCCATAGTACAGCGTATCCTAGTTTAGGGCTGGGTAATTGGTGTGAGTTGTCCCGAATATATTGTACTATATGAAGCAGTCAGTGTTTTTTTTTGTAATTTAGCTGTGCCCGCGGCATTGCCCGCGTGCTCATTTCTCTGGATTAAAAGTAACCTGTTATTTCAAGGCCAGAAGTGCCTATAAAGTACAAATACCAAATGTAGCTCAGCCGTCACATAATTTTTTGTCGGATCGTATTAATATACCAAATATAAACCGCATCGCAGTCGGTCCAGTAGTTTTTACGTGATGCACGAAAGACTGAAAGACAAACACCATTTTTTAAAATGTTTTATTCTTGTTCAATAGCTTATTTTAAGAGTACGGCGGACGGTGAATTTATATATTTCTACATTGTTATGATATTGGTATTACGTTTGTATGGAAAATTCACCCTCCTACGACCCTTAAGTCCCTAGATCAATTTTAATTTAGCTATCTTCCTACTTTGTACAAACTTTTTGTTTTATTATAAGTATGTATAGATATATACAGTTTTTTTAACAGAACCTTAATTATAGTACAGATATAAAATATAAGAGCTTGTTAATTCAAGTTGATTCAAGTAAATACAGTTTCGTTGTTGATCAAATGCAGAAATATGGTGGGAGTGAGATATCATCAGAGATGACGCCATTTGCAAATCGTTTCTTTATTGGCGCGGTTTATAGATACCTGAGATGTTAAGGAGGGGTGCGCTCTTTAATGTTTGTCCTGCTCGTCCAGGTGCAGTGTGAGCGAGAGAGGTGATGCAGCTCGGGAGACGATTCTATATAAATTTTGTGCATTTCTATCAATATCTCAATATAAAAAACTTAATAAAAAAGTGTTCGGTTATCTGTTTAGTTTAATAGAGTAACTACATAAATATTTTTATAAAAAGTTGCTGTCGCTGAAAATAATGAGAACAGCGTTGCATCAAGTTATTTTCATGTGGTAATTCGTGTTTTTATCCAAGGGTTTGGCCGCACCCTTGGAAAAGAATAACGAAAGATCACGCCATTTCTGAAAGTTCAGTTCGTTTTTTTAAGGTAGTATACTTTTCTACTTTTTTTAAGGTATTTTTTGGTTTGCATAAAGTTGTTTCAATACGTCGTTCTCGACTTTTTGCTATACGTCTTTTTTTGATTTCGGGACTGAGCCCGCCTTAAGACGGTCTCATGAGAACACAGGACTGTGGTACACATATATCCTTACGGAAGATATCGTGTGTATTATCACATATCACACATTGTGCCACAGAATAAATAATAGTACGTACTACTAATAATAGCGCTTTACATTAGTAGGTAGAGTTCAGAAGGGAAACCCTATAGCTACACTGGCTGGCGTTCAAAACTAAGTACAACAGAATTTTATTACATTGCTTGGCTCCTACTCATCGGATTGAGATGCCAAGTACACCAGTTTTTAAGTCAAAATTTAAGCTATCCAACAGTGAAAATCGCATCACAATCGGTTCAGTAGTTTTACTAAAAACTTAGTACCACACTTTTAAAATTAATAGTTGTTTTATTAAATTGCTTGGCTGTTACTCATCGGATTGAGATACCAAGTATCGGTCCAGTAGTTTTAATATGATGCGCGAACAGACAGACATTAAAAGTAGTTAGTACCACAAGGTTTGAAAGCCAGTGTATATATGATTCAAAGCTTTTTGATGTCCGGTTCCTTTATTGTATCAAGCGCGACTGCTTCATCCCCTTTAATTAGATAAAAACAGAATTAAGGTATTTTTTTGTATATTCAATTGAGTGACGAGCAGATAATGGTGAGAAAGAAAGAAAATACATTTATTTGTGTCGTTTTGTAAGTAAGCGTAACAACTGCCAATAACCATTTGAGTGCCACCACAGTATACGAGTAGAGTAATGGTAGCGTAACGGTTTACAAGTGCGACTTAGAATCCGACGATACCGGGTTCGGTAATAGGCTCCGCACCAATTACTTTTTTAAGTTATGTACAGTATTCCACGGCTCCGTGTTTCGGAGGGCACGTTAACTTGTTTGTCCTGGCTGTTATTGATTAATAGCAGTCGTTAAGCCATGTTAGAGGTCCTCGGGCGACCGGACAAACTGACACCAGAGGCCAGCACTACCTCATACGATAAACAAGCGAGGAACTACCACCCAGAACTTTGGATGAAAAATCTTGAACGTCAATGCACCGAGCTCCTCACCCTGAGACATTAGTCTTTAATAAGAGAGTCTATAGTGCCCTTGTTCATACAAATAGTAAAAACACTTCATCATCATCATCATATCAGCCTTTAAAATACCACTGCTGAACATAGGCCTCCCCCAAAGAGCGCCATGACGAGCGATCTTGTGCCACCTCTATCCACCGACTCCCTGTGATGGCTAAAATCTCGTCAGTCCATCGTTGGGGGGTCTCTCTAGTCTTCGCTTGCTTGTTCGTTGTCACGTGATCGCAAACGCTCTATGATTGCCAGTACATAGGCCTCTTGACGTAATTTTTGCGTCATTTTGCGTCACTTCCTGAAACATAATCTATTTTATTCATAGACAACTGCACATATTTTACTAGAGCAACCCCTTGTTGTTAACTTGCATGTGACGTCATGACCGCCGCCATCACAGAAAGAGTGTTTTGGCGGAAGTATTTTTTATTCAATCATTGATTTATTTTTACTAAAAATATGGCAGTTTAAGAGAAAAATGAAAATGTGTGTTATGTACTTGTAATAACTAAAAGGATAGGAGACTCTCCTTTTAGTTATTACAAGTACATAACACACATTTTCATTTTTCTCTTAAACTGCCATATTTTTAGTAAATGTTTTCTTGTAGCTACAACGGGTAAGGTAATTTCTTACAAATACACTCGAGAGCAATGAATCCGGGTCACTTAAAGAAACCTATAAATCTCGGAAACTAAGAATGCTAGCTTAATGAAATAAATTATGTTTAATAGACAAACTAAGAATGCTAGCTTAATGAAATAAATTATGTTTAATAGACAAACTAAGAATGCTAGCTTAATGAAATAAATTGTGTGTTTTTTTTTAATCTCTTTATTTTATACAGGGTTTATTCTGCAAGAATATGTCACCCTTATATCTTAAACAAAGACCAAAAAGAAGCAAGTGGTCCTTATCATCTAAGACAATAATAATTTAATAGACAATTAAATACTCCTTAAATTAAGGTATTAAAACTTCTTAGTTATTGTAAAGTTATGTCATAAAAAAACAAATTTGAAAAAGGGAGACTTTAGAAGATGGAACTACGAAATTACTGTATTTGATTTTGCTTTTGTTTTAATCTCATTATTTGGGTATATAAACCATATTGATAGTGTTCGATAATTATTATTCAAGCTGTAATCATGTCGCTTTCACCTGAAGAATGCACCAGAATTCTCACAATGCTCGAAACCGGCCGGAGTAAGCGCGATACAGCCAGGCTGTCGTGTGTCGCTGTCAACAGTACAAAGAGTTCCCCGACGTTACGAGGAAACTGGCTCTAACTTACGCAGACCAGGAACAGGTAGAATCAGGTTTCCAATCCAGGTCCAGTTATTTCATTAATCTAGCATTCTTAGTTTCCGAGATTTATAGGTTTCTTTAACTGACCCGTATTCATTGCTCTCGAGTGTATATGTGAAAAGTTTTTCGCAATTTCTGACATTTCTAGTACTCCGATAGATACTTTTGATCGTTATAAGAAACAGGATCGATTGGCATTTTTTTTTGTAAAATGCCCATTTTTCTTGATGACTGTACATTTTTTCCAAAATCTAGGAATGCAGGTCAAAATATCTCCAAAAGTTAAGGAGAGAGACTACTAAGAACGTTTTCCTGTAGCTATTACGGTTAAGGTAATTTCGTACAAAATGTATGGGAAAACATTTTCGTAATTTCTGACATTTCTAGTACTCAAACCTCAGTCGGTCCTATAGAGAGAAAAATGCCAATCGATCCTGTTTCTTATAAGGATCAACCTTATAAGAAACAGGATCGATTGGCATTTTTTTTTTGGTAATATTACCATTTTCTTGCTGACTGTACATTTTTTGCAAAATCCGTGAATGCAGTTCAGAATACCTCAAAAAGTTATGAAAGCATTTTAAATAAATTTGCATATTTTTTAACATTATCCGTGTAGGGTCTTTCTGAAAACCGGTGTCCAGTCTCTGTCTAACTCTGGTCATTGTTGCTGAGCACTGGGCCCTTCGGTACATTCGTATCGCATGTGATGCACATGCTATTTTTTATTACTGTTTTTTTTTGTATATTTTATTTGTTGTTGCCAATAAACACTTTTTTTATTTATACTTAGAATAAATAAAATGACGTTCGTGCCAAAATGAAGAGAAAATCAATAAGAGTTTCTGTCGTAGAATTTCGGTGACCTAGACGACCACACTCGCAACACTGACGAAGACTTTGACAAACTCAAGGACGTCCTTGGAGATGAAGCAGAGGAGGCCGAAGGTTCAGAGGTGAAGGCCGAGGCGGTCGCGGAGGCGTCTCCTGAAGTCGCTAAGAAGAAGGGAACACCTAAGGTTGGTTACAGTAGTTTGTACTGCTTGTGTTGCGTAGAAAGTTGCTCTGTAGCTTTAGTTACGTTGCGTTCTCAGTGCAAAAAATCCGACTGCGAACAAAAAATATGCAAATTTTAAGTGAGAATGGTTGCTAACCAACTTTAAATCGTTATAGACCCTAAATGGTCATTCAAAATTAAAAATGATAAGAGAAACCCAAAGATGATTTTCAAATACCAATTCAATGATACCCCACTTCGTGGACTTTTTTTTCTTATTTTCAATATGGCGTCTGGTTGTCGCCATACTGAATTTTGATTACTTTCATGTGTTTAGTGACGCTCGCAAGATTATGACAAATCGATTGACGTAAGTATCGTCAAAATTGGTCTCTACGTTTGGTCTCTAAAGCGCCACAAAGGAACTAACATACATACATACATACATACGCTGAAAAAACACAATACCCTCTGCGCTCAGTCGGGTAAAAACAGAACAAACATCAAAACAAAATGTGTTTATTAACCAGAAAATTATAAAATACCAGGTCTGCCGGCGGCTTTGCTGGCGTGGTCATTTATCTGGGTTATAAATAACCTATGTGTTATTCCAGGCACAGAATAAATAATAGTACAATTACAGAAGGATAACTGAGTAAAGTCATTTAAATACATAGCAACTCTCGCTACAACGCAATAAAGTGCAATTTAACTCGCACAGCGCTGCGAGCTTTCAATTATATTTACCTAGAAGGCGCTCGCCCATCGCGTGCAGGCTAGAATGTACCGTATCACAACGCGCAAGACCTTCCATTGCTCTAACCGTTTCAGAATCGCTCTGTCCCTTTTTCGCTCGGTAGGGTTGTATTAAGATATGACTAGGTACTTGTACTACTAATTATTCTGTGATATGTATTTATTCTGTTACAATATCTATTATGTTATTACTTATTATTATAAATTAAAATAGTTCTATTACACACAATGACATTCTTATCAGAATAGACCGACTTCCTCATTTTTACTACCTACCTATCCCGTTTCCAGAACGCCGATAAGATTAGTGAGATATCTACCTACGTATACGTGTCGTTGGTTGATTATGATTATATCCTATAGGTATTGCACTTTGATGAATAAAGGTGCCTGTCTGAATTCCATGCTTTTTAATGAGTGAAAAATAAATTGCTACCTACGTAATAAAAGGTATTAAAAGTAGGTAGGTATTATACGAGACATATATTATATAAATTCCTAATTAGTTGTAGGCTACTTACTAAGTCAGCACAGTAATTCATTTTCCAATCAACAATACCTACTATAATCAATTATAAAATGACGTTGATCGATTTAATAAACGACTTTTTTTTTCTTTTTTTTTTAAACTCTTAAATAGGCGTAGCTTCGGTATGGAACACAAATTATATAACATAAAACTATAGGAACCTACGTAATAAAAAAATATCAATATCTAACTACATAACTAGGACCTATTATAGGTATTACAATTTATTACCTTTCAATATCCTTTGGAAGCGTAAAGAATGACAATTTGTCATTTCTATCACTATTCAAACAGCCGAATGCTATGCAGTACTTTCTAGCTTTCTTCTTGGTACTCATAATTAAAACACGAATAAAGTTTGTCAATAACTTTACGTAAGTAGGTGCTCTATCGCTAAGTACAAGGCGCGCGACTCATCGAGCGCACGCTTGACACTCGACTGAACGGACCCGAATATTGGGTCCTTGAATTTATTTGTACTTGTTGCGGAGTGCGACAGCCCTGGTATAGCACCAATGCTGTTGAAGTTTTATGACAGACTTATCGCATGAAAGCGCCCCAAAAAACCTGAGTAAAATGAGAGTAGTGTGTACTGTTCCTGATAGTTTAATGAGAGTAGTGTGTACTGTTCCTGATAGTTCTTTTTGTAAGTTTACTTGTTTTGTTTATGAAATAAAATTTTAAGTTACAATTATATCTTATTACCATCAACATCATCTCTAGGAAAAGGGAAATGAGGATTTTTAAGGTTGATCATTATGACGTACTCTAGGAAAAAGCAAAAATAGAGCTTATTTTTCAAGTTTGTGGCGCTCAGTGTAACCTGTCTAAATGAATAGAGGACACATACAGACCTTACAGAGATAATTAGAGGTAATGATAGATACGAACTCAGCGACAATCATTTTAAATGTTTATATTTTTACGCCTTTAATTGCTCAAATGAAAGATTTCACATAAATTCAACTATTAACTACAAAGAAATATGAACCTTGCTGCGATAAAACTAAGTAAAGTTTTATTGTGGTGCTGTAATGGTGGTTAATATGAACCTTGCTGCAATAAAACTAAGTAAAGTTTTATTGTGGTGCTGTAATGGTGGTTAATATGAACCTTGCTGCAATAAAACTAAGTAAAGTTTTATTGTGGTGCTGTAATGGTGGTTAATATGAACCTTGCTGCAATAAAACTAAGTAAAGTTTTATTGTGGTGCTGTAATGGTGGTTAATATGAACCTTGCTGCAATAAAACTAAGTAAAGTTTTATTGTGGTGCTGTAATGGTGGTTAATATGAACCTTGCTGCAATAAAACTAAGTAAAGTTTTATTGTGGTGCTGTAATGGTGGTTAATATGAACCTTGCTGCAATAAAACTAAGTAAAGTTTTATTGTGGTGCTGTAATGGTGGTTAATATGAACCTTGCTGCAATAAAACTAAGTAAAGTTTTATTGTGGTGCTGTAATGGTGGTTAATTTAAGTTAAGGTAATTAAAAAAACATGAACAAGGTTTACTTTCTTTTAGACAACATTATATACCGAGAGCGATGGCGGCCTAACGGTTCTATAGTGCAATTTAGAATCCAACGATACCGGGTTCAAAACCTAAGCTCCGTACCAATGTCTTTTCTGAGTTATGTGCGCTTTACCATCGCTCCGTGCTTCGGAAGGCACGTTAAGCTGTCGGTTCCGGCTGTTATTGATTAATAGCAGTCGTTAAGCCATGTCAGAGGCCCTCGGGCGGCTTGATAAACTCTGACACCAGAGGCCAGCACTACCTCATACGACAAACAAACAAACATTATATACCAGAATATTTTTTTGTTCGTATATTTGTCCTTCATCCACATAAAATATACAGGATTCATTGTGCGCCACAAACTTAATTAGTACAATAAAAAAAAAGACGCTCGTTTCTTTTTTTTATATTCATTGTCATCGAGTTTTGAAGTAGCCTGAAAGTTTCAGACGGATAGCTAACCGGGAGTTGCTCGAAATTTCAGTTCTAGGACAAACAGAAATACATAGATAGATCCACACACACAAGTGAAGTTAAATAAAAGCTTTTAAAAAGAAAACATGTTGCGGATGGACCACTATGCCAGTTTCCAAAAAAAAAAAAAAAACATCTAAGCGCTTTGCTTTATACAACAAAATTAAACAAATTAACTTACATTTATTTGGGACCACACTAAAGGAAGACTTTATTAATAAATAAAAGAATCATTCAAATTGGTCCCCCAATCATCAAACTGGGACATAAATAATAAAAATAAAATGACTAACCAGGCCCCTATACTCGTGAACGGGTGCAAGTAGCACCTGTTCACGAGCATGAGTGTGTACCAGCCTTCACCTCATCCAATTCAATTCTACTCACCAAATTCCTGTAATTTAACTACATAACGGCATAGATCAAGAATAATAAGGAAGAGGCTTAAGGCGTAGTATTTATTAGTAGTATTTAAAATATTTGTAGTATTAAAAGCTTTATATAGTATTTAGTAATCGCTTTTACGTAGCGCGTCTTCCCTGAACAGATTCGTTTGGGTTCAAAGGTGAAGCCCGTGAAGCGAGCCGCGCCTGCCAGTGCCAAGAGCACCCCGCGCAAGAAGAGCAAGGTCGCTCTGTCTCGCTCGCTCACGGAACCGGACGTCACCAACGACAAACCCTCTATGCTGAACCACTCCTTCTCCAAGAAGTCCAGCTTGCTGAATCGCCCCTCCAATATATTGAGACCTGTAAGTATTGGAAAGCTGTGTAGAAACAAGTAACATCATCAAAGTGAAAAACACGACTGTTTTGACAAAAAAAGGAAGTTATCCAAAAAAAAAACACTCGGGATGATGTATGGATTCTAACGATATCCCATACATCCAAATGTGATCAGGCATTTAAATGTTATGGTGGAACAAAGAAACTCGCATGCATACATACATACATACATAAATGTAACCTGAAAACATTACACTCCCTTTTTTGGGCAGTCGTGTAATAAACGTAACTTGTTGCGCAACATTGTTGCTGAACGAATGCAACATTTATTATGTTTCTTGAATCGAAGTATTTATTGTAGTTTGTAGTTAAATAAGTTGTATTCTGTAGTTAGTAACAACAGTAACAAGTAAATAACTATACTTGCCACATTGTTGTAACGCACCATGTTACGTGTCTGCGTTACGCCATAAATGAAACAAAACGCCATGTTGCTTTTCCGTGTAAAGTCTTACGAATTGTACGGGTATAGACATGGAAATGACCACCTGTAGCTGTTTTTTCTTCTAAAAATAAAGTATTTTCATATTTTAAGACAAATTTAGATAATTTCTTTTGAAGTAAAAAAGTATAACAACCTGGCTGATAATTAAAAAATTCTGCAGATTTAATATAGTTTCAACTATTAATTGACGACCGGTTGGCCGCATGGTTAGTGACCCTGACTGCGAAGTCAACCAACGGTCGCGGGTTCTAATCCCGCAAGACTCATTCATTTGTGTGATGAGCAGTTATTTTTGTTTCCGTCATGAATGTCACGTATGTCATATTTGTATGTTTGTAAATTTATCCGTTGTCTAGTACCCATAGAACAGGGTATCCTAGATTTGGGCTAGATAATTGGTGTGAAATGTCCCTTTTTTTTACGTACGTGGCCTTAAAATCCATTACCAGTACAACTTAAGATCAGATAACTCATAGAGTCATCAAAATAAGCGATAAGCGATGGTAGCCTAACGGTTCAATAGTGCAACTTGGAATCCAACAATACTGGATTCGGTTCTAGGCTCCACACTATCACTTATCTAAGTTATGCACGGTTTTCCATCGCTCCGTGCTTCGGAGGGCACTTTAAGCTGTCGGTCTTGGCTGGTATTGATTAATAGCAGTCGTTAAGCCATGTCAGAGGCCCTCGGCGACCTGACAAACTCTGATCAGAGACCAGCACTACCTCACACTACAAACAAACATTAAAATACGAGCCCAAACTCGAAGGAGTATTATTATTTGATTGTTGCTTCCTGTGACTACCTTCCGGCTTCATCATCAGACCAGCTCAATGCACAACTACACAAGTGTGCAAAATTTCAGCTTCATTGGACGTCACTAAGTGGTTCAAAATTGATTTACAAGATTTGTCCCAAACGTACATCCATCCATACCAACACCGTGAGTTGTTTATGATACGACACAGTTGGAAGTGCCTGACTGCTGTGCTTAGTGTCCCAGGTTCGAATCCTAGCCGGGGCAAACATTTATATGAAGAGAAAATGCTGGTTGTTTTCGTGTCTTGGATGCTTGTATTTGTCCTTTGCCATTCATGACACAGGTCAAAGTTAAATTATTTATTGTATATTCGCAAAATAATAGCACTTTTACAAAATATAATAAAACACATGTAAATGTCAAATATAAAAGTGCAAACGAGACGTCCCACAATCATCAAACTGGGATAACAATAATAAAAATGACTGATAAGAAACTAGGCTGGACCAGTCCCCACAAGCAGCACTCGTTCACGAGTATGACTAGTGCATCAGCCATCACCCCTCAACCATTTTAAAGGGGGGAGTGACATGGTACACAGGGAATCCTATCATAGTGCATGAGAGGGTACGAGAGTGAAATAAAAAAAAAAGTTTAGTACCTATTTTATTTAGTACGCATCACCAACCGATCGATAACTTTAGCTATGGTACAATTGTTTTGTAATAATGCGTTATTGATGTTTCCTCTCGCTTTCCTGCAATATGTGGAAGTGAGATCGTGAAAAGGGACGAAAGTGTGTAACATATTTCCTCCTGCAATCTGTGGGAGTGATTTCGTGAAAAGGGACGAAAGTGTGTAACATGTTTCCTCCTGCAATCTGTGGGAGTAATTTCGTGAAAAGGGACGAAAGTGTAAAACATCTTTCCTCCTGCAATCTGTTGGAGTGATTTCGTGAAAAGGGACAAAGGTGTGTAACTATGTAATTGTCCTTTAGATGTTACACATAATGTGCAACTACTGTAAGACTCGCTCGTTTTTGTACTGTATTGCAATAGTAACACGTGCCCCCTTCCCCCTTCCGCAGGACACGCCCCCCCTCGACCTGGAGAACGTGTCGGAGACGCTCCTCGAGAAGAACATCAAGGCGAGCGGCATGAAGTTCGGGTTCCTGGGGCTGGGCATCATGGGCGGCGGCATCGTCAAGAACCTGCTCAACTCCGGACACAAGGTCATCGTGTGGAACCGCACCGCGGCCAAGGTACGTCGCTTAAGAGAATGTCGTGTGCATTTTGAGCCACTTGATTTTGCGCCAAGTGAAGTTGAACATTATGAAGTAGGGCTTTCGTATAAAATGGTGCGCAAGAGTACGACCGTGTGATCAAAATGTATTATATAGGTAGTTTATTTTTTGGTTTTCTTTGTCGATTGAGCTAGTACTGGTCTCTAGTGTCAGAGTTTGTCAGGCCACCCGATGGCCTCTGACATGGCTTAACGACTGCTATTAGTCAATAACAACCGGGACCGACAGCTTAACGTTCCTTCCGAAGCACGGAGCGATGGAAAACCGCACATAACTTAGAAAAGTCATTGGCGGACACATGAACTCAAAATGTAAGCATGACAAATTGTACGAATAGTTAACCTTCGACCAAAGATGGGGTGTTATAAGGTTAGGGTGTGTATATATCTGTCTGTGAAATCGTAGCATCCGAACGAATGGACCGATTTTGATGCGGTTTTATGTTTTTGTAAGCTGATATGATCGAGGTGGTTCATAGCTATAATGAGGGGGGATTGTAGCTTCCAAACGAATGGACCTAATTTGATTTTTCTGTTTGAAAGCTGATGTGATCGAGATGGCTCTTAGCTATAATGGGGGAGAGGGAGGGGTCGGAGGTTTTTTTAAATTTGTTTTTGTTATACATTTGAATTTATACAATGGAAGTTTGATATAAAATTTTAGAGTTAAGTATCAAAATTTGCTTGAACGCCGGCAACCATTTTTTAATTTTATCCATTTTTACGTGGTTTTGTTTATTTAAACCATAAATAAGTTATAAATTTTGGAGTAAGATGTTTGTTAACACATTTATAATGTTGGAGCAAGATGTTTGTTAACACATTTACTGTGATTGAATATGTATATTAAATGTTTATTGATGACATCGTTTTTACACGACTGCCCATAAAAGGAGTGTAATGTTTTAACCGTGTCTATTGATTTTGGCATCTACACACGACGTCCACTTTATTGTGAGAACAACATCGCCAAGAATCCTCTGTGTGTGCCGCCCAAGACCTTCGGACGTTCACAAAACACCATCGACAACCTATATACTCATGAGCGCCATTGAGCCCGATCAATGACCGCCAGCCACCTTGCGCATATCGTCGCTCCATCTAGCCGAGGGCGTCCTACACTACGTTTGCAAATTCGTGTTCTTGACTTGTCTACCCCATTAGATATCGGTCCTACGACAAATGTGACCAGCCAACTGCCATTTCAACTGGTTTACTCTTTTCTATTTTGGGTTACCTTAGTTCTCTGCAGGATCACTTCGTTTCGGATTTGTCAAAAAAATGTATTTTTTGTTATAAGCACCGTGTATACATTCACATGCGTTTAGTAAAAAGCTGTTATTTTAACTTTACAAATATACACTTCAATTTTATTTATTTGTATAGATTCACATGAACTTTGCACACAAATTCAGTCCCCGTGATATTTTGGTATCTGCTGATTTTGAATTAAGTTTTGTGGGTATCAAGCCGAGACTTTTCCATTGAACTCTGGTCTTTAATCCCTCAGTCCGGCCTGATGTTGCAGTGGTACTGGAACTGCTAATCTAGCTTTTAGTATATCATCTAATCTATACTTATAATAAAGCAGGAAGTAACAAAAAGTATGTACATTTAATCCATACCAATATGTAAAAGTGAAACGTTGTTTGTTTGTTTGTGGAGTTTTATCGCGATAACGGCTGGACGGATTTTGATAAAATTTGGAATGGACACACACACAGACACAGCTTATACACTGGAATAAAACATAGAATACTTTTGTTCCGGATTATTGTATGCTTTTACGGAAAACTGGAAAATGTTGATTATTCGCTGTAAGGAACGGTTGCCATGGAAAATAAATAATAACAAGTCTGTCAAAAAACATAAGAGCGTCAGTGCTCTACATTTGCATTGGTTTATAATATCCTAGAAGAACATAATGATGCTTTTTTTCGAGTAAACTGTAGTACGCGCGGATGAAGTCGCGGGCGGGAAAGCTAGTATCATATTTAAAAAATAGACAAGGGTACTTAAAATAAGCTACTGAACAAAAACATAACATTTTTTAATGGCACGCGGCACGCCTTTAAGTTTTGTCGTTTGAAGAAAAAACACAACTATAACTTTATAGTACTTTTTATTGTTTTTCAAAGTATTCACCGCTTCAGTAGCTTCATACACTTCCATTCGCACAAACCAGTTATTATAACATTTATTCCACTCTAAAGTGGGGGTGTTCAAAATGGCTAACTTGAAAGCGTTGACTGCTTCTTCACCGGACTGGAACCTTTGACCACGAAGACTTTTCTTAATTTTAGGAAATGTAAAGAAATCGTTAGGGCTTAGGTCAGGACTGTATGGAGGATGGTCAAGAATTTCTACTTTTTCCTGCTTCAAATACTCAATCGTTTGACGAGCGCTGTGTGAGCTTGCGTTGTCGTGGTGCAGGATGATGTGTCGCTTTGAGTTAGATTTTCGAAGTTCGGCGATGACTTGTGGTAAACAAACTGTGGTATACCACTCTGCGTTAACCGTTCTACGATCTTCAAGTGCAATAGTCGCAACATGGCCGGTTTTTCCAACGAACATGGCCACCATCTTCTTTGAAGTGCTTCGAGAACGAACAACTTTAGTCGGCTTTGGCTCGTCTTGAAAGACCCAGATTGTAGATTGTTGTTTGGAATCAGGATCGTAGGCATAGATCCAAGATACGTCACCACTGATGATGTCGTAGAAGTGATTTGACTCTCCTCGGTTGAACCTTTGCAGTTTTCTTACACCATCTGACGCGGGCCGCCTTGTGATCGTCGGAAATCAGATGCGATATCCAACGGCAAACTAGCTTTCTCACACCAAGCGCTTCATGCAAGATCTTCTGAATGGTTGTTCCTGAGATGCCTAATAGAGCCTCTATCTCTCGATATGTCACATGACGATCTTCGAGAATTAGTTGTCTCACAGCAATGATGTTATCTTCAGTGAAGGCGGATTTTGGGCGTCCTTCTCGAGATTTGTCACTAACACTAGTATGTCCACGCTGGAATTCTAAATACCAGCGTTCGACAGTCCGCAGACATGGGGCTTCATCACTGAACACATATGTTAGCTCTTCAAAACACTGAAGCCGTGTCAGGCCTCTTCTAAAGTTGTAGAAAATTATTGTACGAACATTTTCCTTAGAAAGATTCATTTTCGTACGTAACCTGACAGATTCCAATCGACGCTGTGACTTAACAATAGCATTAATCCTAATACGTTGAACTGTTTTGAGATTCAAAATTTAAACACATTTGAATATAGAACAGTTCCAAATTCAAAATTTCTTGACTACTTTATCAACGAACTCTACTTTAAGGTCTCGATGGAGATCCTCATTTCTTATGTACGAAGGAGTATTCACTATATACCTCAATACTTTATTCTGGAAGCGTTGTATTGCTAATATGTTGCTATTTTTGGTGCAGCCCCACAGCTGTATACCATAGGTCCACACTGGCATTAGGACTAGTTTATATAATAAAAGTGTTTTGTTTGTTGACTGCGTAGAGTATCTCCCAAGCAGCCAATACATTATTTTAAACCATAGTTCTAATTAATATTTTTTCTCCTTGACATTAGCTTTCCAGTGGAGCTTTGCGTCAAGCGTCATACCTATACCACGGTATGACGCTTGACGCAAAGCTTTGCTGTATTCTCATAAGGGATTTGCTTATCATTAATAAAAAATGGTGAATAATGATGTTTTTTGTAGCTGAAGTCTATATGGATTGATTTAGTCTCATTCAGTTGAGTTTTCCATTTTTTGGTCGTCATAGACTTGATTTGGACCTTTTCTGCTGCTTCTTCGTGGGTACTTCCAAGAGCCACAATAGCAGTGTCATCAAAGATCCCAATGATGATATTTTTTATTTCAGGTATATCACAAGTGTACAGCAGAGGTACAGGCTGGACTTAAAACACTTCCTTTTGCTTTTATTTCCTGTAGTTCAGAATAGGAATCTTCTTGTCTAATTTAACTAGCTCTTTTGACGAAACGGAAGATAGCAGCATTCTGGGGTCAAACGAGAAGTCGCCATTCTGTGCACAGCCAAAGTTGACTCCTTTGTTTGAAAAGGAAGGTGATGCTTGGAAGCTCCGCCGCCTTAAAGACGTAGTCGTTGGTGAAAAGATTGTTTAACCAGGTTATGCCCAAAATGCCGCATCTGGGATGTGTTGAGACTTCTTCCTTGTTCGGTTTACGTAGTGTTGTCCAGGTTTCAGCTCCTTGACATACTTGGGTCTTGATTTACATATTCTTGTTGTCCCAAACTCTTGCACTAACATCGTAGCGGACTTAACGATGCGACCTGATAGTCGACCCGCAGGTAACGGAAGTTTTCAACACATTCAAATGGTGCACCATCTCATATAACAAGATGGCGGCTGTTCTGTGCATTCTTGTGACATAACTACCGTCTTCTTCGCATTATAGGGACATTGAGTGAAGTGCGCATGCTTCCGCTTTGTCTATCTGGAGCTATTCGTGCGTAGTGGCGGCAAACGCTGCGTCATCGACAAACAAGAGGTTGCCAGCAAATATATCTTCACGATGGCGATGTTATAAAACTTGCCGCCAGCCCTCGCATACAGTCTGCATCTTGGCATTGTCTTCTTCTTCTTCGTATCAATCGCTGATATAAATATATGGTTTTGGACCAAAATATAGCAACTTCCACCGCTTGATCAATGGCCAAGTTAAGGTCTTGTTCAGAACAATGAGCCGGACATACGAGTAAGGGGCAACAGAGTAGATGCGACATTGACTGGACGGCAGCACCACAATCGCACTCCACCTGATCTGCATGTATTCTCGACAGCGGCCAACCCCGGCGCGAAGCTGATTAAGGGATTTCCAGATTGGCCACTGTAGATTAAGAACTGGTGGAAGGGCTTCTGCTGGGGTTATAAATTCACTCGGGACCGCGTGTTGTGGTTACCACAATTCGCATCTCCTCTTAGTAGGATGGATCAGATTTCAAGGCAAATGAATTTCTTAAAAAGCTTTTTCTGTTTTCTGGCACTGCCGAAAGCAACATAAAGCAGAAACGAAAAGAAAATGCCAAGACGGAGCCCTGACGCACACTTCTTCGCTTGTCATGAATAGATCGGACACATTGCACCATTGACAGGATCAATAATGAAGATGATTGAAGACAACCGAGTCCTTCATGTCTTAGTTTGTTTTGTTTGTCGAATGAGGTAGTGCTGCCCTCTGATGTCAAGAGTTTGTCAGGCCGCAGTGAAAAGACTTCAATAAGAATAGCAGCTGATATCTTATCTGCTGCAGTGTTTACTGTACAGCCTTCTCTGATAGCGGTGTCAAAAGCTTTTTTCAAATGAACGAAAGCCGAGGTGTTCGTTGCTCTTTACACTTCTAAAACTGATGAAGTGTAAAGTTGCGTACTCAACAATTACTTCTATGCTCTCATCATCATCGTCATTATCATCATTATCAGCCCGTGTCAGTCCACTGCTGGACATAGGCCTCTCCCAAAGCACGCCACTGAGCCCGATCTTCGGCTCCTCTCTTCCAACCACTGCCAGCTACTTTGCGTATACGTCGCTTCACCTACGTTTACCGAGTCGCGGTCTCCACTCACAAACACGTCTACCCAACGGTTATCAGTATTTCGACAGATATGAGCAGCTCACTGCCACTTCAGCTTATTAATCCTAAGGGCTACGTGACAACTTTGGTTATCTGCCGGATCACCTCACTCCAGATACGATCTTTCAGAGAAACTCCAAGCATAGCCCTTTCCATAGCCCGCTGAGCGACCTTAAATTGGTGGACTACTCGTACCGTGAGTGTCCACGACTCGGCTCCGTATGTCATAACAGGTAGGGCACACTGGTTGAAGACTTGTCTTCAAACTTTGCGGTATTGACGACGAGAAGACTCGACTCGAAGACTGTCATCATCATCCCTTATTAGTCCACTGCTGGACGTAGGCCTCTCCGATCTTTGGTTCTCCTCATCCAGTTTTCGCAAGTCTTCACTCCACCTGGCTGGCGGGCGTCCTTCACTACTTTTGCCTAAACACAATCTCCACTCTAGAACTCGTTTACCCCAAAGTTAACTTTCTAGGCTTTAGGGAAAATTTTACCTCACAAATTTCGAAAAACAGAAGCAGCAAAATCGCCATCACAGTAAATATATACAATACAATAACACTTTATTGACACACAGTTAAACAAATTACAAAATAGAAATTACCTAAACAATGGTAGGTACAATGGGCGGTGTTATCGCTCATAGCGATCTCTTCCAGACAACCTTAGGCTGGAAATAATATATCTGCCGTTCAGACAAGTTTTTAAAGACAAAACTGAAAACTATTTATGTGTGTTTGAGTTATGTTTCTTGAGCTGTGGCTGCGCCGTTCTTTGTTAAAAAAAAAACAAAGATTTGATAACCTATACAATTGAATAATCCAATGAGAGATGAGCATAAGTATGACCGCAGGATTTATACATGCAATCTTATATTTAGCTATTTCAATAAAAAACAAGAATTTGAGATTTTTGTCTCAAGGGAACTACCAGAAATGCTAGGTCTATTATTAGTTTAAATTCTACATTGCGATCAGTCGAACCCTTAAATATCTTCTCCAGAAACGAGTTAGAAAAAAGCATAGACTTAACGAAAATCACCGTTCCCCGGACATTGTAAACACGCTACTCGAAAGCGCGCGCGGCTGCGACGCGTGTGGTATTTTACGTATCAACTTACATACTGAAACTGGATCCATTGCGCTTATATCTACTTATACCATCGGTAGTCAACTCTGTCGGTCAAATAGATATCGAGTAACAGTAATGCCTAATTCGCACGATGGCAGGGCGGGGCAGTGGACACAACACTATTGCAAAATTAAGGCGCTTTTCGAGACCGAACAGTTACATTGTTTGTCGTATGAGGTAGTCATATGGAATCAGACTTAGTCAGGTCGCCCGACGGCTTCTGACGTGGCTTAACGACTGCTATCAATCAATAATAGCTGGGACCGACAGCTTAACGCGCCCTCCGAAGCATTGAGCGATGAAAATCCGTACAAAACTAAGAAAATTCACTGGTGCGGAGCCGAGGACTGAACCCGATATCGTTGGATTCTAACGCGCACTTGTAAACTCCTTTCCATATCGGGGCAGAGCTTTTAATAGCCGACCGCTCTATTTTTAGGGTTCCGTACCTCAAAAGGAAAAAAGGAACCCTTATAGGATCACTTTGCTGTCCGTCCGTCCTTCCGTCTGTCGAGTCTGTCTTTTCTCAGGAACGCGTATCCATTTGAAATTTATATCAAATACTCAGGTCTGCAATCCATAGGAACTGTGAGAATAATCAAATTTCTAAGTCAACGCAATCAAAAGATACGGCCGTTTATTCCGCATATTTCAACATTTTCGACACTCGCAATGGAAGCAAAACCTACAGGGTACTTCCCGTTGACCTAGAATCATGAAATTTGGCAAGAAGCAATGTCTTACAGCACAAGTAAAGGGGAAAATACGAAAACCGTAAATTTGTAGTTACATTAGTGATGGATAGTAACTATTTACAATAAAAAATACAATACAAATTAGTACGCATTCGTTTGCTTCTGCCTCGAAGCACACAATAAAATCTACAAACTAGAAACGTGTTAACGCTGAGCAATTTAGTATGGCAGCACAGAGTCCTGTCACTGTCGTTGACGCTCCGCGGATCAACTGTCCGAAAACGGCTACCTTATATCCACTGCTGTGCCCATAAGCATATTATTTTATTACCCAACTACGGCGAAGCAAGAGAAGGGTAATGTGAGTTTAACAGTCTATGTATATATGTATGTGGGTATGTGGATGTTCCACCATTGCCTATTGGTCCCATTTACACAAGCCAGGTGTCAATCGATTCGTCTGGTATACAGTGTCATAGGCTATTTTTTTAACCGACTACGGCGATGCAAGGGACCCTTCCCTTGCTTCGCCGTAGTCAGTTAATGAGTTTAAATTAAAAAAAAAAACAAATTTATGTCTTGTTCTGTGCCATAAGCTCTGCCTCACTGCCCTGCTCTTGTGTGATTGTGTGAAATAGGCATAAGCTTTTAATGTGTGTAGCAATCTCACGACGCTCTTTTCTGCCGCACTGGTGTGTCTTGGTCTACTTGAGGATATCTGCAATCTCACGACGCTCTTTTCTGCCGCACTGGTGTGTCTTGGTCTACTTGAGGATATCTGCAACCTCACGACGCTCTTTTCTGCCGCACTGGTGTGTCTTGGTCTACTTGAGGATATCTGCAATATCACGAGGCTCTTTTCTGCCGCACTGGTGTGTCTTGGGCTACTTCAGGATATCTGCAATCTCACGACGCTCTTTTCTGCCGCACTGGTGTGTCTTGGTCTACTTGAGGATATCTGCAATCTCACGACGCTCTTTTCTGCCGCACTGGTGTGTCTTGGTCTACTTGAGGATATCTGCAATCTCACGACGCTCTTTTCTGCCGCACTGGTGTGTCTTGGTCTACTTGATGATATGTGCAATCTCACGACGCTCTTTTCTGCCGCACTGGTGTGTCTTGGTCTACTTGAGGATATCTGCAATCTCACGACGCTCTTTTCTGCCGCACTGGTGTGTCTTGGTCTACTTGAGGATATCTGCAATCTCACGACGCTCTTTTCTGCCGCACTGGTGTGTCTTGGTCTACTTGTGGATATCTGCAAACTTTCTGGATATCACTATAGTTCCATCAATATATTCTATCGTACTCGGCTTCTTCGTGTCGATCGTATATTTATTTTATATCCACTTGGACCAGTAAGTGGCGAAGTCTATGACATTACCAGTGCACTGACAAAGTTCTTCCAATGTGCAGCGGTAGGGACATGAAGGACAGTCCAGCAAGTGTGGTTTGCACGGGCGCGCCGCAGTCACACTACATTCTTGACTGGTCAATCATGCCCCATCTGCTCCTGTAGTGTCCAACATGGGTACGGAGCACTGACCAAGGTTCATGACCAGGTGGGTAGCCCCTCCGTTGGGCTAATAACAGCCTCTAAATAATTTGGGCAAAGGTCAAGTACAGACATACAAAAATCCACGTACAGAACGGAAAAACTCGGGTTCTTCCTCGTAGTCAAACTGGATACTCTAACTGATTTGTCTATCAGGAAAAAAAATCCTTGTGGTGATCCTTGGAAAATTGTCATCTGCGGCAAATAGTACAACCACTAAAAAAATAATTTAAAATTACAAATGTAATTCATTACTACAGTATCAGGTTAGGCTAACTTCGTTAACCCAAATTCTAAACGATATTAGTTATATATCTAACTAGCTTTCCCGCCCGCGACTTCGTCCGCGCGGACTACTGTTAATCGCGAAAAAAAGCATCCTATGTTCTTCTAGGACATTAAAAACCAATGCAAAAGTAGGTATAGCACCACTCTGTTTTTTGACATACTTAGTATTTCGTTTCCATGGCAACCGTTTCTTACAGCGAGTAATCAACATTTTTCCAGTTTTCCCGTGGAAACTTACAATTTTTCAGGATAAAAAGTATCCTATGTTTTATTTCAGGGTATAATAAGCTCCTAATAAGCTAAAATCCGTCTAGCCGTTCTAGCCGTTAAAGCTCCCCACACAAAAAAACAGACGTTTCACTTTTATATATTGGTATGGATGTATACAAAAATAAACTCCAAATGAACATAACTTAAAATATTAGACGTAACGTAACAGTATTATGAGAAACAGAATTTAACGTAATATATCAAGAAAATTACCAATATGTACTAATTTAATTGAGTAACTACTCTGGGCCACACAGAAAGCGTGTCGGTAACAAAATCCCCAATAACATCCAAAATATTTGATGTAGCTTTATAAAAGAATTTCTGTATTATAGTAACAATTTTATAGTGCTTAAATAAAAGTTCAAGATTATGAAGTCTATTTTGAATAAAAGTAGGTTAAGTAAAAATTACATTTTTTTACTAGATTTCGGATATTTAGCACATCTTTACTTTGCCCAAAGACTAAGCATTGCCATACAACGTGGCAATGCTGCCAGAATTTTGGGAACGTTGCCCACTGGCAGCGGATTGTTAGACTAGTTTTAGTATTACTTTGTTTTAGGTTAGTATAGTAATTGCTTTTTAAAGTCCTTTTATTTTTTTGAATAAAACATAAAATTTTCACACTTTTAAGTATTTTGTATTGCCACCACGACATGTTAATACAGCTGTTATACGGTTTGGCATGTTTTAAAGTCCTTTTGTTTTTTTGAATAAAACATAAAATTTTCACACTTTTAAGTATTTTGTATTGCCACCACGACATGTTTATACAGCTGTTATACGGTTTGGCATGTTTTAAAGTCCTTTTGTTTTTTTGAATAAAACATAAAACTTTCACACTTTTAAGTATTTTGTATTGCCACCACGACATGTTAATACAGCTGTTATACGGTTTGGCATGTTTTAAAGTCCTTTTGTTTTTTTGAATAAAACATAAAACTTTCACACTTTTAAGTATTTTGTATTGCCACCACGACATGTTAATACAGCTGTTATACGGTTTGGCATGTTTTAAAGTCCTTTTGTTTTTTTGAATAAAACATAAAATTTTCACACTTTTAAGTATTTTGTATTGCCACCACGACATGTTTATACAGCTGTTATACGGTTTGGCATGTTTTAAAGTCCTTTTGTTTTTTTGAATAAAACATAAAACTTTCACACTTTTAAGTATTTTGTATTGCCACCACGACATGTTAATACAGCTGTTATACGGTTTGGCATGTTTTAAAGTCCTTTTGTTTTTTTGAATAAAACATAAAATTATCACACTTTTAAGTATTTTGTATTGCCACCACGACATGTTAATACAGCTGTTATACGGTTTGGCATGTTTTAAAGTCCTTTTGTTTTTTTGAATAAAACATAAAACTTTCACACTTTTAAGTATTTTGTATTGCCACCACGACATGTTAATACAGCTGTTATACGGTTTGGCATGTTTTAAAGTCCTTTTGTTTTTTTGAATAAAACATAAAATTTTCACACTTTTAAGTATTTTGTATTGCCACCACGACATGTTTATACAGCTGTTATACGGTTTGGCATGTTTTAAAGTCCTTTTGTTTTTTTGAATAAAACATAAAACTTTCACACTTTTAAGTATTTTGTATTGCCACCACGACATGTTAATACAGCTGTTATACGGTTTGGCATGTTTTAAAGTCCTTTTGTTTTTTTGAATAAAACATAAAATTATCACACTTTTAAGTATTTTGTATTGCCACCACGACATGTTAATACAGCTGTTATACGGTTTGGCATTTTTTCCACCAGATTTCTGAGCCAATGCTTAATTATAATATAGTGCCACTATTTATTTATGGTTTTTAATACAATCACCAAAAAGAAATAAAAAGATTTACTTCTTCCTATATTTGTAATGAAATAAACTTTAATTTAGTTTTTATTTTAAAAGGACTGATCAAATATTTTAATAGTTATCTCATTTTTTATAACCAACCCTCTTTATTTGCGGCCTCTTTATTAATCTATAGTTGCGTTCTTGGATTACTTTTTATAACCAACCCTCTTTATTTGCGGCCTCTTTATTAATCTATAGTTGCGTTCTTGGATTACTTTTTATAACCAACCCTCTTTATTTGCGGCCTCTTTATTAATCTATAGTTGCGTTCTTGGATTACTTTTTATAACCAACCCTCTTTATTTGCGGCCTCTTTATTAATCTATAGTTGCGTTCTTGGATTACTTCTAAAGCCAATGGATGAAGGATGATAAGATACACATTTGGTGTGAATGGGAAGAGCGTCACCGCACCGCACATTTGGTGTGAGTGGGAAGAGCGTCACCGCACCGCACATTTGGTGTGAGTGGGAAGAGCGTCACCGCACCACACATTTACTAGAAGGATGGCATTTCAAAATAAATAATGCCATACGTCGCAAATAATAACCTCGTGCGTTTACTTAATACACTGCAAAAAGATGTTGTCTTGTATTCCAGCTAACTTAACTTCCAGATAAGTTAAATATAAATTATTACAAGTGTTTATTTTCTTATAATATAATTTTACTAATCTATAAAAAAATGCTTAGAAAGTAATAAACCTTTACAGGTGATTTAAGTATACTGAATTGATAATTTGATTTGAGTCGACTATCTACCTAGGTGATCACCTAGGTGATTACATTCACGGGTGATCAAAGGACACTAAAGAGTAGCCTATGATTACCCAGGTGATCATAGTGGAATATACCTACACTAAATGCCTAAAATGCACGCTTTCTGTGCAACTCGCATTCTATACATTCTCCATATTGAGCGTTCATATCACACACATATAAAAAAATGCGAATGTTTGTGAGTGAGCATGTGTGGGTAGATGTAGGTTCGTTTGTTACATTTTCACGCTGAAACGGCTGAACGGACTTGAAATTTGGTATAAAGATACTCTAGGTCCTGGAATAACACATAAAAATATGATATTTATTATCATCATTAACGTCTAAGCGGGTAAAACCGCGAGGCGCAGCTAGTAATATATAACTATCATTTCGTATATAAAGTTTATATACAAATACTATTGTTAGGTATACATGAGCGGTCCAAAAGTCTATCTATATTATATGTGTAAGTTAGTCACTACTATTCCAACAATTATCAAGTGATATTTTTCATTTTGTGTCGTGTATTCAACTGTGATAATATATCTATACTTATAATAAAGCAATAAGAACGAAAAAGTCTGCACAAAGAAGATAATTAACAAATGTATGGTCTAGGGTAATTAACATAAGCTACTGAACAAGAATATAACATTTTTTAAATTCGTGTCTGTCTGTTTATCTGTATGTTTGTTTGTGCATCACGGAAAACTACTGGACCGATTGCGATGCGGTTTTGGATAGCTTAGGGTTTGACTTAAAAACTGGTGTACTTGATATCTCAATTCGATGAGTAGAAGCCGAGCAATCGGCAAAAACTTTAAACAGCTGTAGGAATTTTGATCAAATGTTGATGTGTTGTTATTTTAGGTCTTGGAATAGCGCATAGAGTACTTTTAACCTGGAGAAATGACCACGCGTGCGAAGCCGCGGGCACAGCTAGTTCCTTATATAAATTTAAATTCAGTGCTTCAGTGTACCTAATTGCGAGCTCAGTGAAAGCAATAGACGAATATGACACCTTTACACATAACTTGTATTATTTTTTCCACGGACAATCGTTTGACTAGGATGTCACGTGATGTATTATAAATTACTGAACAGATTGTAGTGCGGTCTTTCAAGTTTGCATGTTCATACAAACGCAGACATTCGATCACGAGAGTGCTATAGGATATATGAAGGAAGTATCAAGAAAAATAATACAGCTGCCATAATGTATTACCGACGGAACAAAAGAATAAATAAAAAGAATAGTCTCTAGAAGACCATTACAATAAAAAAAGTATAAAAAAACAAAAACCCGACCGCGGACAAAACTAAAAAGAGGCAAAGAAGGTTTAGATTCTTGATTTTGAAATATAATAAATATAAACACGCTTTATATAGAAAACCAAACTGAAAAATAGAAAATAAATTTTAATAGTGTAAATAAGAAAAAATGTTTTATTTCAAAAAAATCATGGGGTGCATGGGTCAATAGTTATAAATATTTCATTGACAGATATGAGAAGCACACCACGCTTTTTTTTAAATAAATCATTTTTTTCTTATTTACACTATTTAAATTTATTTTCTATTTTTTAGTTTGGTTTTCTATATAAAGCATGTTTCTTAGTTTTTTCAAACTAATATTTATTTTCTACTTTTTAGTTTGGTTTATTTATAAGAGCGTTTTTTTTTCTTCGAATTATTACATTGGCATCGGTCTTTGACAGGTGTGCAAAAAAACATACAGAACATACTGGAGTACAGTAAAAGGCATAATTCATTTCATTTTAATTTCTGTTCTCCTTTGACGGGATCAGCTATAGAACCAGGCGAGCTACTCGTCATGCCTCCGACTGCATTATTATTTAAAAATCTAAAATCTAAAGCTTGTTTGCCTCTATTTTTTCTCAGATTTTTTCTTTAATTTCTAAACAAGAAATCCTGATTTAATTAGACGTAATTTAAATGTTGTTCTAAAAATTAAAATTAAATATGTATTACTGCTGCTAATTATTATTGAAAACTTAATTTGTTCGCCGAAATTCTGCATCATTCCTTGGCAAACTTAATACATGGAAACCACATCAAAATCTATTTAGTTATAATAAATAGAGATATTGAAAAAGTTTAATTTCTCATGTTACGTGTTACGTAGTTTTTGTTTGCCTAAAATTTTAGATCGTAGTTTAAATTACCTTTCGTTTTTAATTTTCTCGTGTAATAAAGTTATTATTGAATACATTAAGTGTTTCATTTGTATTGTTAGAGCACTGTTATAGTAAGTAGGTTTATTTCAACACTAATTGTTGCGCTAGGTACCTACAGCAAAACAAATTAAGTATTTGTAACTATGACTATATTCAGAAATTTTTATCAAAATTCGACATTGTTAAATTAGCCACTGATAATAATGTCATAATAAACTAGGACAGCACAGTGACCTAAATGATTCTTGGTCTCCGACAATAAGATTATTCAAAATAATACAAATGGAATAAATTGAAAAATAATTTATTCTCCATGATTAGCGGTTACTCTTGTTTATATATTTAGAAAACTTTCAACAATATTGTATATTTTATAATTTTAAGAAACGTTACAATAACATCTTTGCTGGATTGTATTTATTTGGCATATCACTGCAAGACTCATTTCTTATACATTACATTCCATACGACAGTGTCAAAAAAATATATATTTTATCTATTTACGAGTTTACGACAGACTAAGTATTCGTTAGATTAATATAATACATAGGAAGTAGTGGTGGATTATAGTAATTTATAGACAAGTTAGAGCTGAGATCTGGACAGATACGTAAGGAGAGGTCTGGCCACCAGAACACACCGCAATAATTACAACAACAGAGTAACAACTTCCTTATCCACTTTAGTCTACGATTTAAGTCGAACAAATAAAAAACGCCTAAGAGTTTACCCTAAAAATACATCAAAATGGAAAGAATGATTTGAAACAAACAGACATTATTTACAAGTCTACAGTTCCCACAATATAACTTAACTAAACGTTCGATTCACTACGCGATGAACGGATCGTCTCAGTATATACTCCTTATCGCCTACCACTAGAGACAAATAAAAAAATCAATATACACGTAAAGTTCAAATGTAGTCTTATCACAGCTCACTCGGCCCGATTCACGAGCGCACTACGCTAACCACGTCACTGTCGGCAAGAAACGTTCCGAGTACCAAGGTCCGCACTGCACTAGTTAGCGTCACTCGCGCCCTACACGAAGGAAGGTGTCGGCGCGCCGAGGTCGGCCAGTGGCAGGGCGGGCGCGCGGAGACGCGCGAGGCTCCGGCCTGACATGTCGTAGATCCTGAACACGCGCGTCAGGAGCCTGTACTACAAGGGCGTGTTTTCGCATAGCGCCACGCACTCGCCGCACACGAGCTGTCCGGCGCGGTGCCGCGCGTGGCACCGCGGCGCCGCCAGCTCCACCGCCAGCAGCACGCGCGCGCGCGAATGCAGTGCCGCGCGTGCGTCCTCGTCCTCCTCGGCCGCCGACGACAGCTCGGGCGAGCTCGCGCTCGCGGGCAGCCGATACTTCCGCCGCGAGCGGTCCGCGCCCGGCTCGCGGCCCAGCAGCGGCTCGCTCGACGGCTTGCCTTCCGCCTTCTCCACCTCGTAGGTAACGCGGCCCACCGGTGCCTTGGACGGGCCCGGCGTCGGCGGGCAGTCTATCGCAGACTCCTCGCCGGGCGGCGGTGAGCCAGGCCGGAGCGGCCGGATCATGGCGAGCAGGCGCGGCGTCGGCGGCCCGCGCTCGATCATGTTGATGTGAATGCCTTCCAGCATCGGGCCGTGCTCGATCATGTTGATGTGAATGCCTTCCGGAAGCGGCTCGGGCGAGTTCCGGCGCGAGCTGACCGAGCGCTCGGTCGGCGTGTAGTACACGGACATCTTGCTCTCGTCGTCGCCGATGCTGGGCAGGTTCGCGAGCGCCTCAATCTTCGTCTTGAGGTACATGTCGATGATCTCGACGTCGGGATCGAACGCGGTGGAGTCGCTGTGGCCGCACGAGCCGCTGCGGCAGTTCTCGAAGTACAGACTGGGCAGGTTCTCAAGCACCTTGTTCAGCGTCTGCTGCTGGTACTTGTACGACTCGCGCAGCCGCAGTATCTGGTGCGCGCTGAACTTCCTTATCTTGTTCCTTTGGAACACATAGTTCTCGCGCACCCAGTTCAGTTGGCTCGTGGAATATTCCCTCACGCGCTTCACCTGCATCCGAAAAACGAGCTGTTAGGAACGGTACTAACGATTAGTTCGCGGGTCGGAAGTGGCGGATCTTAGCCTATGGAGTGAGACGCGTACCTGATCGTAATATTGGTCCTTCATAGCCGTCAGGTGGTTAGTTCCGATGTCTCGAATGTTGCGCAGGTGGCTGGCCTGCGACGAGTAGCTGTTCTGTATCCAATCCATTTGCTGCGTGCAGTTCTCTTTGATCCGGTGCACCTGTTGAAGAGATACACGATATTAGGATTGTATTAAATCACATAATTGAAAGCGTTTCAAAAAGGACTGGGTTGTTCACCTGAACGGCGTAGTTTTCGCGCAGCTTCTCCAACTGTTGTCGCTTGTAAGTCTCGATGTTGTCCAGCATGCTGAATATCTGCCGCGAGCGCGGCGCCTCGCGGTTCACGCACGTGCAGCAGCTGCAGCACGTCTCCATCAGCCGGAACCTGGAAATTAACAATTCGACAATTAGTAATACATCTAACTGCAACATCGCTCGGTCGCTAACGAGAGAAAGTCAAATACCAACCTAAAGAATATGTATCTGAGAGCTTGCACCAACAGAGTCAGGCCGAGGAAAGCCGCGGCGCAGAGCGCTCCGCACAGCAAACTATAAATTTTAATCTGGTACATCGTCATCGGGTCGATGTTGAGAACCACTTCGGCAGTCACGTTGGCCGACGGATTCGACGCGAAGCACAAGTAGGTGCCACAGTCTTGTCTGTGGATGTCTCCCACGAACAACGAGCCGTCCTCTTGCACTCTCAGCCTCGATTTGGACATATCGATGTTGTGATAGAACTGGTCGTGCCCGAGACCGTGCTTGTGGAAAATGTCTGGCGTCTGCGGATCTGGGTTCCAGTGGTACACTTCTCTGGTCGGCGTAATCCAAGTGAGCGACGGCGGAGGGTTCCCGGCGAACTTGCATTTCAATAGCGCATCCGACTTCAGGCTGTACAGAGTTAACGGGCTGGTTGTGACCAGCTCCGGCGGCTTGCAGTTCGTGTGGTTAAGAATCGTTATCATGTCATTCGGATACGTGAGACGGCAGCTCAAGTCGGACTTGATTATGTCTTTCCTCTTCTCGGCCCAGCTCGCGAACCACGCCATGCGACAGTCGCAAGCCCACGGGTTGCTGCCGATCCGCAACTCTTGCAATTGGTCCAACATGTAGAGAGATAGCGGCAGGAACGTCATCGCGTTTGCGCTTATGTCCAGATGCGTTATCGAAGGCGTGTCTTGGAAAACAAACGTTTCTATTTCGCGTAAAGACGTGTTATTTCTTATGTAAAGTCGCTGTAAGTTATGCAAGCCTTTAAAATTAGTGTTCTGTATAACTGCTATTTCTGTTTGATCGAGGTATATAGTTGTCAACAGTTCGTTATACTTAAAGAGCGTCGGCGGCAGCGCTCGCAGCCGGTTGCCGCTTATGTCCAACCACTCCAAGTATTTCAGATTCTTAAAAGCTTCGTTTGATATGTTTTGGTAGCGATTGTGACTCAGATTCAACGCCCTGAGCTGATCGAAGTAATCGAAGATAAATTTGGGTATGTAATCTAATTTGTTGCTGGACAAATCGATGATCTCCAACTCTCTCAGGTTGACTAGAGCGTTTGGTGTGATTTTGACTAGGTTATTATTATTTAGAAACAGCAGTTTTAAATGTTTATTGGGATGGAAGAAGTAGTCTAGGAAGGTCGCTATCTGATTATGCGAGATGTCCAGGTGCTGCAGTTTCACCATCGGCCCGAAGACCTGGAAGGGTATGGCGCGCAGTCTGTTGTGGGATAGATCGAGGCCTTCTAAGTTTTCGAGATCGGCGAAAGTGAACCTCGGTATATCTTCGATTCGGTTGTTGGAGATATTGAGGTGTATGAGGTGCGTCAGGCGGGCGAAAAGGCCGTGCTCAGTGCGTTCGATTAAGTTTCTGCTCAAGTTGATATCTTCCAGGTCGTGGAGGCCGGTGAAGAGGTCAATCTCTAGAGCGGTGAAGTTGGAGTCAGTCCAGGAGATATATTTCAGAAGGAGGCCCGCGGCGGTGAGGTCGGCGCGGCGCAGCCTGCCGGCCGGTAGCGGAGCCCCCGCGCACGCCAGCCGCGTCTCGTTACAGGTGCATCGCGGCCGGCACGCCGCCTCCGCCCCAACAGCTGCGCAAATTATTGCCAGCGACAATATTTGTTGCAGCCGCTGCATTATATAATAACCCTCATAGTCTTATTTGCTGTAACAATACAGAATTTCTCTTTAGTCGCGCACTCTTATTTTGTATATATTAGGTACTATAACTGTGCCCGCGGCTTTGCTTGCGTGCCCATTTAATTTAAAAATAGCACACACGTTTTATTCCAGGTACAAATGTACCGATAAAGTACAATATTAAACTACATTTCTTCAAAATACGTTCAGCCGGCTAAGTTTTTTATCGATTGCTCAGCATCGGATTAAGATACCAAGTAACCCAGTTTTTAAGTCCCCTAAGCATCGCAATCAGTCCAATGTTTTTTACGTGATACGCGAACCAACATACAGATAAACAGACACAACATTTAAGGAACCTAAACCTTATTGAAATTTTCTTCTTTGTACAGTTTTTTGGTACTTATTGCTTTATTATAAGTATAGATGTTCTGCTTTGTTTATTTCTAGCGTAGTATTGTTTATTCAGAGTTCTGAATCGTATCTAACATGCCTACGATTATCGTTAAAAGTATGTCAGCTGCTTGGGTGTTTGATTGTTATTAAAACCTATTATTTTATTACCTAGTAACATGCGATGTATGAATTTTGTAGATGATATTGCAAATTCTACTTTTTGCTCTATCGAAAAAAGCACGGTTATTGATCTCGATTGATTGCACTGACTATACTATTGCGAGTACCCGATGCGCGTTGCATTCGTGTGGAACTGGTTGCCTGCCTAGACCTAGTTTACAAGGTTTTTTAATCGACTTCCAAAAGAAATGGATCGTCAAATTACCGGTACCTACTCAGGTATTTTTATTATTCATTCAAATCTCTGACTAATGAACCTATTTGTCTTTATGATTTGAAAGGGCAGACATCCAGTGTGAGCCCATATAAATTTCATCAAAAATGTTACAATAGATTTTTTAGAAAATGCATCGCAAAACTCAGTTCGAATTCTGTTTAAATCTGTTTTTAATATTAACAAAGAAAAAATATGTAGCTTACTTCCGCCAAATTGTACCGCCCGAGTCTATCGCTTATTTGTTTTTAGTCTTTAATTTTTATGTTACCCACTACTATTTTTATAAATCTAATACAGGTATTTAACTACCTACTTATAATTATAAAAAAACAGCTTGTACTTAATTACTTATATGGTAACTGACTTGGTAATTTTCCGTCAATTATCAGAAATTGCGAATTGTTCTCGTTTATAAGTCGGCAGCTATCAACAGCTGGACAATGGTCTCTCAATTGGAGATAATGGAATAGCACCCAATGTGTGGTGCTTGCCGTTCAGTTAGCATTAGCAGCTTGCGAGTCGCGCTCCGTGACACGGCTGACGGGCTGGCGCACTCACGGCGACTTCACAACACAACTGACTCGTCAGACATTCTCAACAAGAAACTAAAACACAAAACACATCGACGCATCATATGTTATAAAGAGACACGTAATTTACCTAACAGTCGTCCACATTTTTACTCCAACTTGCATAATCCATGTTATTTTATGTTGAAAACGGTCGCGACGGAGGCACTCATGCCTCGCCGCTTTTATATCACACGTTCACCTTAATAACATCGCACATTCACACAATATAACACATCAGAAAACACGAGCGCACGATTTTGTATAAGAATTTCAGAATTAAAAACGTTAAGACTCCGCGGCGTGCAATAAAAGGAACGCTGTCACGACTACAGAGGCCGAGCGACTAGAAAGAAATAAATGGCGGCCATTCGAGTTGCGCGGAACGCTATCTCTGTCCGGCGCGTTGAATCGCGCATCTCCGTCGCTGTCTGGCATTGGCCTAGTCAGCTGTCGGGCTCGGAGAGAGCCGAGCGCGGCCGAGAGTAGGCGAAAGTGGTTTCGGAAGCGCGCGGTGTGTTCGAAACACCCGTCGCATTCTTGTATTTGTTGGATCGCGCGGCGAAACGAAAGGAGGGGATTCCTTCTATTCGTCTATTCATTAGGGCTCCGTCCATTGCCATTCTAATGAAAAACGATAGCACGCGGATCTCTCAAAGGCTCCGAAGACGACGCCTTGCTTCCGTTTTGACCTTTGCGAGTTAACCTTGTATAAGCAAGCATGTTTATTGAGGGACGGGATGTGTTAGGCACTTTGTATACTTAGTTGCGAATCTCATTGGAACAGGAAACTATATTACCGAAGCCAAATATCGGTCAAATGAAATATATAAGGGAACGTTCATGTTTGGTTTATTTTAGGATCATATTTTTACGCGAGTCATTGAGTAGCGTAAATCACGTAGCGACAGACGAAACCGACCACGACTTTTTGGTATAAAAACTAAGTTTTGTAAAATCACCGTGATTTTCATTTGTAAATAACTTGGCCAACCTCACAGAACCGTCCGCGCGGTTTGTAATTCAGATAAGATAAACGTTATGAAAGATGAAACGAGATAGTTCGTATATTATCATGATATATCTATTATGTTTTATTAATACTGAAAGCTTATCGATGTTATGGTGTGGGTAAAATGTTCTGAGATAGGTGTTTTTCGCAATTTCCTTTTCAAACTCAAATCATACTTAGTTTACCTAATTTTATTGGTTTGATCTATTTATAATATTTTATGTTTTTCTTCTTGTTCTGAAGATGTTGAGGTTTGAGTTGAAAAAAAAACTATTATTTTGCATATATACAATCAAAAACTTGACCAACTTGACTTTGACGCTGCAGTCGGCGAGGCGGTAGGATTTATTAATGCCGAGGCTGTGACGCGAATATTAATTTAATTGGAAAGGTTATTGATAGGATCCAGTTTTAGAAATAAACAGGCCAAGGGGAGGCGGGCCGGTAGTCTATATTATGCCTAAACTAGACGTAGGAAACAAGAGCTAGATATTTATAAGAAGATCTCTCAAAAGATTTAAAAAATAGGCAATTCTGGGATAAAAATGATCTTTAAAGTAAGAAATACTAAATTTTAACAAAATTTGTTCAGCTGTCATATCGTTTTTAATCCATTGATCTGGAATGAGATACAACAAGGACACAAAGTTTTAAGTCAAAACCTAAGTAGGTAGGTATAATAAACATGTTTGTAAAACTTTAAAACTGGAAAAGGTTAGTTTTTTATGACAAACTAGGCAATCGTTTCGTTTTTTTATCGAATCGTGGAGGTTTACTAGTAACCAGTTTGTTCAGTTATGTACCCATGCAACACAAGTTTCAGCTTTCTAGTTCTTCCTATATGAAATTAAATGAAATGGAATTTATTATTTATTTAATTACTAGCTTACCCGCCCGCGACTTAGTCCACTACAGTTTAACGCGAAAAAAGCATCCTACTTACGTTCTTCTAGGATATTAAAAACCAATGCTAAAGTAGACTTCTTGGTTATGGCCTCCGTGGCTTGTTGACTTCATCTGTGGCACCAACACTTGATGATTTTTGACGGACTTGTTATTTCGTTTCCATGGCAACCGTTCCTTACAGCGAGTATTCAACATGTTCTAGTTTAAAAAAATAAATAGGTAAAATAAACCGGGATAAAAAGTATCCTATGTTTTATATTTAAGCTATTAATCCAAATTTCATCGAAATCCGTCCAGCGGTTATCGCTTCAAAACTCCCCAAACAAACTGACAACGTTTCACTTTTATATATTGGTATGGATAATATCTCAATGAAACAAAAATAGTCTTCTAACCATCAGTAATACAAAAAAAATACACAATCACTCACCCTCATACAACTCCATGTCAGACGATAACATTCCTTCCTTTTTTTAGTCCCCCGACAAGGGGGTTTAAAATTATAAACCCAACTGTTCAGTTACGCTTTCCCCACCTCCCGGCAAAATGGCATGCCCCTTAGGGAAAAAATACTTTTATTCTGGAATTTTTACATATTTGTTCATATTTTTGCTTTCCCCATTTCTCTACGTACCGGAAACATTCGTATTCTATATTGTACCATAGGGACCACATGGAACGATTGGTCGCACCAGGTACCATATAACTCGGGGAAAGTTAAACAAATTAATATTGATCAACGTGTAAAAAACTCCGACCCTACATGTTTATAAGCAAGGGCGGATCCAGGCTTCGGGGGGGGGGGGAGGGGGGGGGGGCTGGATGGGTTCCAAGTTGTTCCCCGCGGTTTCACTCGCGTAGCCTATTACCAAGGGCAGTTCCAGAACTTATTAATGGGAGGGGTAAATTACCTATGTATGTTTATGTATTTTCGACATCTGTCTGTGCTTCGGAGGGCATATTAAGAAGTGTCGGTCCCAATTACCTACTATAACAATAATTTATAGCAGTCGTCATGCGGCGCCAGGGCGAAAAAAACCGTCCAGCAAGTGCACGAGGCCCACCAGAAAACGAAAAACATCAAAGAACAGACGCGCAAAAATATGGAGCTATTTATATCATAACATTTCAGAACATTTTATGCGCGAGCGCAGCGAGCGCGAAAAGTTCGAGTTATTTCTATCAGAGTGGGTATTAAAATGAAATTCCAAATCGTATCAAATAAGCATTTGGTGTATTACCAAAAGCGCGAGCGTAGCGAGCTTGAAATTTTTGAACTAACTGAGTTAATACACTATTAAATTAATGATTTTATCTTATCATTCCATAACATGTAAAAATATGCATTGAAATGATTAAAAGTTACCAAAGTAGAGATTGTGGAAATATTGAGCAATAATATATCAATAAAAAAGGAAAAAAAAAACAAATCATCCAAAATATGAAAATAACAAAAATAAGTGCGAACGGAGCAAATGCAAAAATTTAAAGCTATTTCGATTGGTGTAGAAGTTAAATAATATATTCCAAATCATATAAAAAGAAACATTGCAAGAACTAAACAGCGCGAGCGGGGCGAGCGCAAAATTTTTGACTCGTTTCTTTAACACAATCCTAACAACAGGATTGAAACATAATTCTTAATCATATTAACTTATGCATTGAAATGATCAAAATACAACGAGGGTAAACTCGAAAGTTCTGAGCTGTTTAATTTTATGTTATACAGAATTTCCGAAAAAAAACATATGAAAATATTTTAAAGTTTTTTCCAAATCATTATAACTAACTAGTGGATTGAATAAATGTTTTTAGAAATGGCTGCAACATGTTCTTTTTTATGTAGGGCCCGTCACTTCAAAGTGTTACTATTAGAAAATGTTATCGGACTTTTTGCATACAATTTATCAAAATTGATTGTGTAACCTCCTTTGACATGGATAGTGGCATCGAATCTTCCGACAACGGCATTGCACGCTGCACGAAGATATTCGGTCCCGTTCCCGACGAAGCGCTACTTTCAGCGTGTCCACACATACATATTGTTCACCTGCAAGCGCTGAAGCTCTCAAACAATGATTACATTTCCCAGACAAATGCGAGGCAGTCACACTATGGCGTTTAACCAACGTTAACATCATTATTGTTGTTAAACGTTGTTTCAATTATATGTCAGGTTGCAAACAAGAAAGCAGTGTTGCGTTTTGCCAAATTTTGCCGCGCCTGGCCATCACAACATATAACCACACTTTTAAAATTGCGAAGTCACGGTTTTTAAATAAAAAACGTTCAAACAAATTTCATCAACTTAGAAATTATAGTTTATTATACAGTAACGTTTTTAACTTAAGAAAAGATAAAACCAAAAAGTAGGTGTCTATCTGTTCGCGCATCACGTAAACTACTGGACCGGTTTGCAATGCGGTTTTCACTGCTATGGATAGCTTATGTTTTGAATTAAAAACTGTCTAATTTCAAAGAGTTGCCGATATTTACCGAAAGTTCCGTTTCAATTCGTGTCGTGTCGTTTGCCTTGTCTGTAGTCTCAATAGTTGGTCTACCTACGTAGGGATGTTTATGGGTAAACATGTCCGTAACCGAAACTGTCGGATATCCGAAATTAAAAAAAAGATCCAAACTTTCTTGAAGATGTGTACAGAACAGAATAGATATTAAATACATACACATTATTTTGAATGCATTGCTAGTTTTGCTCCAGCCGTATTTGCAACTATGTTGTGAATATGTCCATATGTATCATATCATATGTATCATCATCATCAGCAGCCCGTGTCAGTCCACCGCTGGACATAGGCCTCTCCCAAAGCACGCCACTTTGCCTAAACTAAGTTTACCGAGTCGAGGTCCCCACTCAAGAACACGTCTACCCCAACGGTGATCAGTCCTTCGACAGATATGGCCAGCCTACTGCCACTTCAGCTTACTAATCCTAAGGGCTATATCGACAATTTTGGTTCTCTGCCGGATTACCTCATTCCGGATACGATTTTTCAGAGAAACTCCGAGCCCTGTCCATAGCCCGCTGAGCGACATTAAATTGGTGGACTAGTCGTACCGTGAGTGTCCACGACTCGGTTCCGTATGTCATAACAGGTAGGACACACTGGTTGAAGACTTATGTCTACAAACATTGTGGTATTGGCACAGAATAAAGTATTGGCGACGAGAAGACCCGGAAGAAGTTTCGCAAATGCTGCCCAGCCCAGCTGAAATAATTATGCAGTAAAAGTTTTTTGTATAAATGCAGGTACTATCGGTTTAATTATATTTCCATTTATTTGTTTAATTTGTGCTTTTTAAACAGGCGAGCGACCTGCTTGCTCGTTATGTCCTTACACAATTAAATTAAAAAAAAGGGTAACCGTACGTTTCAAACGTTTACCAAATCAACAAAATTCATATCCAGAAGTATACAATAGACATCCGATTGAAAAATATATCGGTATCCGATGTTTTCCGATACTCCATATCGATACATCCCTAGTATTCAGTGACGTTTTACGAGTTAGTTTACTATGCCTGTTGAAATGCGCTACAGGCAAGTAATGAAGCAGGGCTAGAGGCGTGGCGATTACGCCATTCTCCTTTATAGGCAATCGAGCCATTCCAGCCTGTCGTCGTTCGACGCCTTTAAACCAGCATCAGCTCTCTTTTGTTGTTATGATGTCTTGTTGTTGTTTATATACCTACGAATAGATTTCCTTTTCAGGCAAGATTTTTATGTCACGAAGCTTGCTTGCTTATTGTAAGAGGTAGTTCTGGCCTCTCTGGTGTCAGTTTGTCAGGCCGCCCGAGGCGAAGTACAGATATTGTCCTTACAATATGTGTACTGTGCCGGAGGGCTTCTGACATGGCTTAACGACTGCTTTTATCCAATAACGGCCGGGGCCGACGGCTTAACGTCCCCTCCGATGCACCGATGATGGAAAACCGCACATAACTTAGAAAAATAATTGGTGCAGAACCGAGGACCGAAGCCGAGTTGTACTTCGCACGCACTAGTATGTCCCCAATGAAGACTGAAAAGATGCGGAGTTTTGCTCGCTTTTTGTTTTGAAATTATGGCCTAGGAACCTTCTTCCAAATATAGTTTTAGAAACAGAAACAAACAAATAAATAAAAATAAAACTTGCTGCTGTTCATTGTTTCTGATATAATTAAACTCTGATTAGTTGCTAATTCTTTTTTAAATAAAACTTGCTGCTGTTCATTGTTTCTGATATAATTGAACTCTGATTAGTTGCTAATTCTTTTTTAAATAAAACTTGCTGCTGTTCATTGTGTCTGATATAATTGAACTCTGATTAGTTGCTAATTCTTTTTTAAATAAAACTTGCTGCTGTTCATTGTTTCTGATATAATTGAACTCTGATTAGTTGCTAATTCTTTTTTAAATAAAACTTGCTGCTGTTCATTGTTTCTGATATAATTGAACTCTGATTAGTTGCTAATTCTTTTTTAAATAAAACTTGCTGCTGTTCATTGTTTCTGATATAATTGAACTCTGATTAGTTGCTAATTCCTTTTTAAATAAAACTTGCTGCTGTTCATTGTTTCTGATATAATTGAACTCTGATTAGTTGCTAATTCTTTTTTAAATAAAACTTGCTGCTGTTCATTGTTTCTGATATAATTGAACTCTGATTAGTTGCTAATTCTTTTTTAAATAAAACTTGCTGCTGTTCATTGTTTCTGATATAATTGAACTCTGATTAGTTGCTAATTCTTTTTTATTTAGTTACTACTATTACTATTTTTATTCTAGAACATTGTTTCTTATTGGTTGCTAATTTATTTTATACTTGCTGCGCCCCGCAGTTTTGGCCGCGTCCAAACTTTGCCACCCCTGTACACCTTAGACAAGTAATTTAAAAAAATATGCTTTGGCCTCTAAGATACTCAAGGAATATCTTCTCCAAATTTCAAAATCGGTTAAGGCTGTAGTACGTTGTCTGTCGGTCAATAGGTTTGTCACGGTATTGTTTTAGAGGTATAGATCACAGACAGACCACAGTGATTGCTTTTATAATAGACTTCCAAAATAAAAGGAACATGTTCAATTCTATAGTTTTTGTGTGTTTTGTACGCTCATATCTCCCAAGATTACTGAACCGATTTAGATTATTCTTTCTTGTGGCCCCATATAAAATACCGTTTTCGTATACGTAATTATTATAGTAAATTAGTTTTTGCCCGCAAATTCGTCCGCGAAGATTAAAATTTATCGCAATAAAAAGTATCCTATGGTTTAAAACTATCTCCATACCAAAATTTCATCAATATCGGTTGAGCCGCTTATGCGTGAAAAGGTGACTTTCGCTTTATAATTTTAATAAGTCTGCCTGTTAGCCTCGCTTGCCTGGGTATAACAAATGCAGTGCCCGTAATTTTGGGTTGCAAGATCTTGCGCGGAGCGGCAGAACTGCACTGCGCTCCTGACCCTGAGGCATTGATTTTTAAGTCTTTCGCAGTGTCCTTCAAACCGAAATACTCCGTGTTCTGTATTGTTTATGTTTGCACACTAGCTGTAGCTACTCCTACACGATTGCATATCTGCCGAAGGTGTGGTACGTTAGATGTATATCTACATAAATGCTGTGGTACTTCCGCAGGCGGTCTCATTCAGATGAGGCCTAATCTACTATAAACATTAAATGCTATAAAATAATTTTAAAATTATAAACACAACTGTCTTCTGGTCGGGGGCTTTACTATTAGTTATTCTATGTCGGGAGAGCTCTCATTTTAGTTCGTCTTGGGCAGGGTTCTGTTTTCAAATTATTAAATTATATTTTATGACAAGCTTTGAGTTATGGCAATTAATTATACCTATATGTATTGTTGGAATATGCTCATCAAGGCCTTCAATTTGATACCCATATTGTAAAATTCGCCATACTGCCATACTGATGCAATAAAGTTTTTTTCAAAAAAAGACATACTCGAGATGATGTAAGGATTCCAACGATACACCATACATTAAAATCGGTTCAGACATTTAAAAGTAATGGTGGAACAAAAATCTCACATACATACACATATAAATATATGAACCCTAAAAACATTACTCTATTTTTGGGCAGTCGTATAATAAAAGTCTTCGATAAAATTTCCTTAGCCCTTTTCTTACGTGTTTGTAAGTTAGACACTGTTGGCATTTGAATCGTACTTGCAAAACATATGGCAACTTTATTTATCAAGAAATAGTTACTCACATAGCGTGAAGGGCATCAGTACGGACGCTACGAACATACGTGCAGTTGGTTAATTGAACACAGACATTACGAGAGACGGCTGGCGTCCCGACACAAATCCAGTTACATAAAGATCCAAATTTGATGATATGTAACTATGTTTTGAAGCCCATATACTAATGGGTTAAAGCTCTATAGATTTTCGTGCAATGCTTAGTTATCTATCTATCTACAGCAGTAAGTAACAAAAAGTATGTACAAAGAAGATACATTGGTCTAGGGGACTTACAATAAGCTGCTGAACAAGAATAATATAACATTTTTTAAAGGTATGTTCTGTATGTATACCTATTCATCAAGTAAAAAACTACTGAACCGATTGAAATGCGGTTTTCTCCTTAGCCTTAGACTTTGACTTAAAAATTGGTGAACCTTATATCTCAATTCTCAATCCGATGAGAAGTAGAAGCCGGGCCGGACAAACGATAAAAAAAAAGAGTTATTTGACGCCTGATCAAAATTACCAATAAGGTACAATGTATCAAATATCATCAAATAGTCATTTATCGATTGCTCGGAATCAGATAAGTCACTTGACTATCCGACAGTAAAACCGCATCGCTCGTTCCAGTAGTTTTTACGTGATGCACGAACAGACAACACGATTAAAAAAATGATATTCTTGTTCAGTAGCTTATTTCAAGTAACTTAGACCAATATTTTAGAATTACTGTTTTATTACAAGCAGGGTTGATTGATTTAAATCAAGTTTTTTATTTATTAAATCAGTGATTTAAATCAAATTTGTTTTTATTCCATAAAAAAGTATTAAAATTCTTATTATAATATGTAAGTATGTATTTTTGTTTTTTTTTTGTCCTAACGATGGGAAAAAGCTCCTAATCTGGGGACCCTTCTGGCGAGCAAAAATGAGCACATTTGCCGTTCGTTTTGGACATTTGTGGGCGAAATTAGCGTTCTCAAAGCTCAAAGTATTCGATCACCGTTCGTTTGCATGTTTAGTTGACATACTATTATTTATTTTGTGTTGATAGTTAAATTTTACATAGGAAAAATGACTTCATTCCATAGGGAATAGAGCAGATAAGTCAAAACTGCTGTTTACGGTTAAAGTAATAAAGAATAAACTTATAAATCATTTTTTTTTAATAAATCAAATAAATCTGTCATAAACAAAAAAAACATGTTTTTTATCAACCCTGATTACAAGTATAGACAGATTCTTGTGCTATATATAGGTCCAGCATTGACTCGCTGAGGGTTGTTTGTCAGTTCTATTGATTTTTATCAACCCTGATTACAAGTATAGACAGATTCTTGTGCTATATATAGGTCCAGCATTGACTCGCTGAGGGTTGTTTGTCAGTTCTATTGATTTTTATCAACCCTGATTACAAGTATAGACAAATTCTTGTGCTATATATAGACCCAGCATTGACTCGCTGAGGGTTGTTTGTCAGTTCTATTGATTTTTATCAACCCTGATAACAAGTATAGACAGATTCTTGTGCTATATATAGATCCAGCATTGACTCGCTGAGGGTTGTTTGTCAGTTCTATTGTTTTTTATCAACCCTGATAACAAGTATAGACAGATTCTTGTGCTATATATAGGTCCAGCATTGACTCGCTGAGGGTTGTTTGTCAGTTCTATTGATTTTTATCAACCCTGATTACGAGTATAGACAGATTCTTGTGCTATATATAGACCCAGCATTGACTCGCTGAGGGTTGTTTGTCAGTTCTATTGATTTTTATCAACCCTGATAACAAGTATAGACAGATTCTTGTGCTATATATAGATCCAGCATTGACTCGCTGAGGGTTGTTTGTCAGTTCTATTGATTTTTATCAACCCTGATAACAAGTATAGACAGATTCTTGTGCTATATATAGGTCCAGCATTGACTCGCTGAGGGTTGTTTGTCAGTTCTATTGATTTTTATCAACCCTGATTACGAGTATAGACAGATTCTTGTGCTATATATAGACCCAGCATTGACTCGCTGAGGGTTGTTTGTCAGTTCTATTGATTTTTATCAACCCTGATTACAAGTATAGACAGATTCTTGTGCTATATATAGGTCCAGCATTGACTCGCTGAGGGTTGTTTGTCAGTTCTATTGATTTTTATCAACCCTGATTACAAGTATAGACAGATTTTTGTGCTATATATAGGTCCAGCATTGACTCGCTGAGGGTTGTTTGTCAGTTCTATTGATTTTTATCAACCCTGATTACAAGTATAGACAGATTCTTGTGCTATATATAGGTCCAGCATTGACTCGCTGAGGGTTGTTTGTCAGTTCTATTGATTTTTATCAACCCTGATTACAAGTATAGACAGATTCTTGTGCTATATATAGACCCAGCATTGACTCGCTGAGGGTTGTTTGTCAGTTCTATTGATTTTTATCAACCCTGATTACAAGTATAGACAGATTTTTGTGCTATATATAGGTCCAGCATTGACTCGCTGAGGGTTGTTTGTCAGTTCTATTGATTTTTATCAATCCTGATTACAAGTATAGACAGATTCTTGTGCTATATATAGGTCCAGCATTGACTCGCTGAGGGTTGTTTGTCAGTTCTATTGATTTTTATCAACCCTGATTACAAGTATAGACAGATTCTTGTGCTATATATATAGGTCCAGCATTGACTCGCTGAGGGTTGTTTGTCAGTTCTATTGATTTTTATCAACCCTGATTACAAGTATAGACAGATTTTTGTGCTATATATAGGTCCAGCATTGACTCGCTGAGGGTTGTTTGTCAGTTCTATTGATTTTTATCAACCCTGATTACACGTATAGACAGATTCTTGTGCTATATATAGGTCCAGCATTGACTCGCTGAGGGTTGTTTGTCAGTTCTATTGAACTTTGCTAAAGTTATCGGCACGAATTTTGAGCCCGAAGTAAACGAGCGCTCAAGATCTTCGTGTCGACAATTCTACCTACTGCATTTGTACAAATCTACCTGTATATCTGTGCGTACATTCGTTGTATAACCGATGCCTGGGCCTTGAGCTAATGCATACTTTCAATATACCACCTACGCGTCGGTTACTGTACTGCCCAAAGTTCTAACATTACACCTGTATGTATACTTACGGCAGTAACGGGATGCGAATAGCCTATTGTAACCTTTTTGACGTAGGAAGCACAGTACATATTCACATGTGGATATATGTTCATGTACTGTGTCGGAAGTGACCCATTAGGAGAGGTCTGATATGTAGCTGTGTTCGTAATTGGACGGAAAGTCTTAAGAAGGTTCTCAAATCGACATACACCTTTTATATCTATAGACTAGACTTGTAGACCAATTTATTCAACATTCGAATCGCGCTCTTCATGTTTGTTGTTTGAAAGACGATGCTTTTAAAAGCAACACTGTTTTGCCGATTTCAGCCCTCGAAAATATAAAAGTTGATTGTTTTTAACCCCCGACCCCAAAACAAGGGTGTTATAAGTTTAACATGTGTATCTTTGTGTCTGTCTATGGCATCGTAGCTCCCAAACGAATAAACCGTTATTGATATGTTTTTTTCTGTTTGAAAGCTAATGTGATCGAGATGGTTCTTCGCTATAAATTATGAAGATTTCGGGTCGGGGGTTAAATAAATGTTTAATTAAATTAACTTGTAATGAGGATTCAAGAAATATTATCGTTAAAAATACCCTCGTATCAAGGGAAGGGAATAAATAAATCCCTATTCCTTTTAATCTATCGAATGCGCTTGTGCTAGAATCTAACGTCGATAGTTTCCGTGATAGACTGCCAAGGACAGAAAGTACGGAAACGCTTTCGTGTCTTCCTTATTCTAAACAATTTATTACTTTGATTTTCACTAAATACTTGAACACGCGTTTATCCGAAAGATTTACTCTGGTCATGTTCTAATCCCAGATAGTCTCTTTGTTACGTCAAAGTTAACATATTTTATAATCCCTTCCTTCAGCCATGGAATATCCGATTTAAGTCAAGCTTATTATAGAGAAACAGTTCTAATGTTTTAGCGGATCCATCAACCGCACTCTTTGAAATTCTAATTGTTCTGTTTGTTCCAAGTTTTGCTTGGCGGCGTGATAAGGTTATGGGATTGTCTTAAGCCCCCGCAATTAATAATGACCACCGGTATCCATGCCAATATATAACAGTAAAACGTTGTCTGTTTGTTTGGAGAGCTTTCACTCGATAACGGCTGAACGGATTTTGATGAAATTTAGAATGGAGATAGCTTATACCCTGGAATAAAACATAGTATACTTTTTATCCCGGAAAATTGTAACTTTCCACGGGAAAACTAGAAAATGTTGATTACTCACTGTAAGGAACTGTTGCCATCACAGAATGGTCTATGGTAGCCATGGAAACTAAATAACAAGTCTGTCAAAAAACATCAAGTGCATTGTACATACTTTTGCATTGGTTTTAATATCCTAGAAGAAATAAGGATGCGTTTTTTCGCGATAAACTGTAGTCCGCGCGGACGAAGTCGCGGGCGGGAAAACTAGTAATGTTATAAGCGTTATACAATAAGCAATAAAATAATGACTCATAGTACAATGTATAAGTTTTCTGAATTATACGAAACTAGTGTAGTACGCGTCTTACGAAGAGTCCGAGTGAGGAAGTACCACACCTTTGCCAGATATTCAACCGCCAAGCAGTAATGTGTAAACATTTCTGTGTTTCGGTTTGAAGGGCAATGTTTCCAGCGAAATTACTGGGCAGTGAGACCTAACAACCAATGTCTCAGGGTGACGCGCAACATATTGCAACCAAGGTTCTGGGTGGCACTGCAATTGTTATGCGCAGGCGTGACGCTTACCATCAGGCGAGCGACATGCCCGTCTCGGGAAACAAAGTAAAAAATAAACTGTCTGTCATAAAACACAGACACACTTGTAACTTTAGGTCCCTTTGAAGTTTGTGTGACACAGACTTGTAACTTTAGGGCTTTAATTGAAAGTCACAAACTATTTTGTAACAATTTTCTACTCTATATCAAACTCAAATAACGATGCGTCTGCTGCTCGAATGTCGAAACAATACCCAATTGGAACAATAGCTTCAATGATATTGTCCTCACGCTTTGTCCTACCGAAAACGTATCGCCAATTACGAAAACTATAGACGTCGTGGCTTCGACTTCTCAGTACAATCGATTGTGTAATTGCTCAATTACATAAATAATGTTAGCTTCGATCATTTGAAATACTCGGATTATTAGATAAACTAGCTGTGCCCGCGTGGTCTGTTTTCTTGGATATAAGCGACTTGTGTAATTCCAGAACCAAAAGTAAAAATATTATCAAACTTCGTTCAGACGTCAAATGGTTTGCATCGCTCGACTTCTACTCATCGGATTGATATACCTAGTAAACCAGTTTATAAGCCAAACCCTAAGCTATCCAACAGTAAAAACCAGATTTCAATCGGTCCGGAACTCTGATGATAGTGCCCTCCTGATTGATAAGAAGAGAGTGATCAACAAACTCTCCTTCTTGAATTTCTCCACTGCGCTCTATCCTCTACATCTTGTAACAGGAACAGAACAAGATGTACAGATTCACTGATTCACTCATGTCCTTTTGCACTACATGTTTCCACTTGTATTTTATCAATCACCGGTCGATGGCTGTAACGCCAGGTTCCCTACGTACGTAGTATGTATGTGTATGAGATCGTGAAGAGCTTATCAATTTTCATAAGCACCTAATGTTACACAATACTTAATAGTACAGCCTAGTCACACTTCCCTAGATCCATCTTTCGCCTAAATAAAATAATGTATGCTTTAAAGTAAATGTCATATAAAAATACTTCCACTTTCTACGACATTGAATGGAGTTTGCGATGATGAAATCTGACTAATAGCACTATTACGGCACGTAACGTGTTAAAATCTGACTAATAGCACTATTACGGCACGTAACGTGATTTTGTATGAATAAATAAATAAATAAATAAATAAACTCTGCGAGGTTTCGTGACAAACGGAATTAGCGAAACTAATCCAAAGTAAAGACTTCTAACATTCTGGAAAAGTTTCTGCGGACTCATTTCCATTTGTTCCTTAGCATATTTCTATATCTGAACATTGTATAGCCACCAGCTGTTCAAGCTAATCTGACTTATACCTGTTCTGTGTAAAGTTGGAAATAGCGTGCCCCAGTTGGCTGGTCCGTTTGCAAATCCGCAGGCTTTTTCATTAATCAAAACGAACGCCATCAGCATAATTTAGGGCTAGCGTGTAGGCGAGTCTCAATTCAAATTGTGCGTACGAATCGTTCGAAGCCACAAAAAGGCGCGGTCCCGTCTCGTTCTTAATTTAGAAGACAAATAGAGACAGCGGGCGTGCCGATTCTAAAAATGAAACGCACGTGGATGTTAACTTGATAACCCGTGACTTGCACGAGATGCAAGCAATTCGACTAATAGTAGATTACTGCATCGAGCTGAAAGTGACTTCTTGCTGCACCGAGTGTTAGCTTTAACGAGGGCTCTAAAAACTCGAGTGTCAGTAATCTGCAAGTCTTTCCACTACAAAGTAAAATCATAATTTTATTGTCCACCTAAAACGTGAGCAGTACAATTGTCAGTTACATTGACGTATAAATTCGCGCCAAATACGTCGCGCTCATATTTAAAAAAAAAACTCCTTTTAAATCTCTATTGGACGATTGCATTCTTTCAATATGAAACTATGTAATAATCCTGTAGTCTCTTTAGGTGAACAATGTGATATTACGCCTCCGTCCACTTGGCTCCCCTAACATGGATCCCCTGTACTGAGTAGTGGGAAGAAACATTTGTCACAACCTTGTGCCTGACTAATGGCCGGTTCCTATATCTTAAAACGAACCGTTTCCGTTTACTGTCCGTCAGTCAGCTTTTGACATAAACGTCATATAAAAAAGTCTAAAAGTAACGAGACGTTGGAAAAACGACTCGTTTCATTTTTATAGGAATGGGGTAAGTGCACCTTTGCACGTACCCGTTCGTTTCGTTGTCACAGGGATAGAAAGAGATGGCGAACTGGCTGTGTAGTATTAGCATGTGAATAAGCGGCGCAAATGCTCTTGGCCTTGCCCCTGAAGGGTTTCACCCTCCCTCGCAGTCTCGCGCGCCTTAACAAGAGCTAATGTTCGTAATGGAATAACTACGAGGCCTGGTTTACGAGTTGTCATAGAAACTATTTTTAGTTTTATGTTCCGTCTTGTCGTTGGTAGGCGTCTTATGTTCTCCCGTATTCAAAGGGTTATTCATTCGGTCCTTCCTATACAGTGTAAGGCAAAATAATAGGGCATCAAAAATATTATATCTTTTCCTTTTTAGTTAGAAGCTTTTGTTCTTAGGAAATATCAAGTCTATTTTGTAAAAAAAAAGATACCTTTTTGGTTTAAAAAATAGTAATAAAAACAAGTTGGTCTCAATCAACTCCTATTGAACACCAATGTAGGTTACTAAATATAATAATAATATTAAATTATTATTTTTGACATCCAAATATGCAGTTATTTTTGCATAAATTTAGACCCTACGTTTTCTACAAAGGATAAGGTACCTCTACCCTTAATGCCCCGCTATTTTTCCACCCCTTTATCTATCTACATTTATATCTATCTATCTATACTTATAATATAGCAAAAATAACGAAAAAGCTTAAAATAAGCTACTGAACAAGAATATAACATTTTTTTAAATCGTATCTGTCTGTTTGTCTGTATGTTTGCTCGCGCATCACGTAAAAACAACTGGCCCGATTGCGATGCGGCTATCACTGTTGGATAGCTTCGGATTTGGCTTAAAAACTGTGATGTACGTGGTATCTTAATCTGATAATTAGATGCCGAGCAATCGATAAAAAACTATTTAACGACTGAACGAGTTTGAAGAAATTAAGTATATGTAGGAACTTTTGCTCCTGGAATAACACGTATGGGCTACTTTGAAATAAACACGCGGGAAAGCCGCGGGCACAGCTAGTATCATTATAATTTAATTAGTTTGGCTGTATCAGTATGAGTAGTAGTAGATAGGTAATTATTATTTGTAATTAACTACCATTACTCGGATTAAATGGATTCTGAAAAGGTAAATGTTGAAATTAGGAAAATAAATTAAATTGGCGGGGCCGCAAAGCGAAAGAAAACATAGTACGAGTAATTCCAAACAACAGTACCTATTAATTATAATAATAAACTTGACGATCGCAAACGTGAAGGGTTGCTTCAAATGGCTTGTTATTATTAATAATTGTGATACTATAGAACTTCGACAGGATTCTATCTATCCACACCAATATATAAAAGTGAAACGTTGTCTGTTTGTTTGTTTTGGGAGCTTTCACGCAATAACGGCAGGACGGATTTACATGAAATTTGGAATGGAGATTATAATATAACCTGGAGTAAAACAGGATACTTTTCATCCCGGAAAATGGTAAGTCTCCATGGGAAAACTGGAAAATGTTGATTACTCCCTGTAAGGTACGGTTGCCATGGAAACGATATAATAACAAGTCTGGTGCTATACTTGTGCATTAGTTTTTCATATCCTAGAATCCTAGATGACCATAGATGCGTTTTTGTAGGATATATTTTTAATTTATTGATATACAAATAAATAATATTGTATCTTAGATACAAATATTTTGTATCATGTATAGTGCGCTAGATAGACAGGGGACAGTAAAGAGCGAAATATGTAGTTCTCACCTTTCTAACTGCAACTCTCGATTTCTAAACTCATTCATTAGAGAAATATAAAAGGCGTCATGTTCACACGAACTAATAATGCCACAGTCTGGGCTATTGCTTTACAACAATACAACTTGCTCTGTAAAACCCTTACCGACTTAGGGCCGGTTCCTATATCTTAAAACGAACCGTTTTCGCTTACTGTCCGTCAGCTTTTGACATAAACTCCATACAAAAAACGTCAAAAAGTAACGAGACGTTGGAAAAACGACTCGTTTATTTTTTATAGGAATGGGGGGTTAGTAGCTAATAGCATAAGTAACATCAATTACCATCAGACCCCAATTCTGACAAACCTGACGTAACCGCGCCAGCGTTTCGTTTGACACCTGTCTGAATAACATTTCTGACCCCTTAGTTCAACCATACTCAACTTCATTTTAATAATAGTAGCAAAATTCAAATACCATTAATCTATACTTATAATAAAGCAATACGAACGAAAAAGTCTGTACAATGAAGATAATTAAGAAAAAAATGGTCTAGGGTACTTAAAATAGCTGCTGAACAAGAATAGAACATTTTTTTAAATTCGTGACTGTCTGTTTGTTAGTTTGTCTGTATGTTTGTTTGCGCTTCACGTAAAATCTACTGGACCGATTGCGATGCGGTTTTCACTGTTGGATAGCTTAGGGTTTGACCACACAATAAAAAATAGTACAAGGTTTGACTTAAGTCCGATGAGTAGAATACGAGCAATCGATAAAAACTTTTAGACGGCTGAATGAATTTTGATCAAATGTTGTTATATTGGTATCTTAGGTTTTGGAATAAGTACATAAAGTACTTTTGACTTAGAGGAAGGGCCACACGTGCGAAGCCGCGGGTACAGGTAGAAATTTAATAAAAGACAAAAGATTTTCATAAACAAGACACTCGACGGGAACCGCTTAGTAATAACAAAATAACTAATGATATGGTAAATCTGAGACCATATGTTTCGTTATTTCCACATTTTAGCTTGTGACTAAATAACTACGAAGTTTGACTTAACAAAAATAGTTTTGAAATGAACAAATAATGCCCTTTCATACGACACCCCACCTGACCCCGATAGTCTCACTTTAGGATGCGTCCCCTTTTGTAAATAGGCCCCGATACCTCAACAACTGGCGCACTTATATCACATACAAATTTAAGAAAATATGTTATTACTACCAAATGTCATGCAGATCGGCACAACAACTGTTCGAACAGAACGAAACTTACTTGTTTTTATACAATAGCCGATTCCTCCTATTTGATTTGGAGATCGCTTCGCTCGGTCAACAATCTCATTTAGATCAGACTAACTTATAAACTTAAACTCAATATATTAAAAGCCTCAGTCCAATATTCTTGATGCAAGAAACAAGATATAATCCAAAGTGCTAAAAACCGACTGCGAATAAGATTCATAGCTTTCGAACGAATGGACCGATCTAGTTGCGGTTTTTTAAGTTTCAAAGCTGAGGTAAACGAGATGGTTCTTAGATATAACGAGGGGGGTGGGGATGGGGGGTGAGGATCGTAGCTCCGAAAAGAGTAGACCGATTTTGATGAGGTTTTATATGTTTGTAAATTGATGTGATCGCGATGGATCTTAGCTATAATGGGGGGTGAGAAGTCGGGGTTATATTTAAATTGTGCTTGTTGTATAGAAGTACGAGTATTATAGAAGTTTATGAAATGGTTGCACAATAAGGGGTATTAAAACATGACATTAATAGTATCACTTGAGTGTTTTAATAACTAGTTATGTGCCGTTTCATACACTACTTTATCTACACTCATGCAATAGGAACTTAAATTTAATGAAAAAAAAATGACGTCATATTTTCTTGATTTTTCTGGTAAAAGCTAGTTCGTCATGCTCTTTGCTGTTTCCGTGATGTCAGGTGGAGTCAAATTCTCCTTACTAGCACTGCTGTCGGATATTTGTAATCAGGATACAACTTTTGATCAACAAAAACACATTAAATTGGTTAGGTACTAATGTAACGCCATAGTTTATTTTACTAATGTTAAGTAAATTATGGCGTCAAAATCCAGTCCACGGCGAATTCGCTCGCCTACGTAGACCGTAGGCGCGCCTACAGTCTAGCACGCGCCGCCATAGATAATAAATGACGAAAACCATCGTATGTGCGGAGCCAACCGGTGCTTTTATGGGAAATATATAATATTATAACATCGTTTAGTTCAAAAAACAGTCATAATATGTATTTTTTTTCTTATTAGAGACATGCCGTGCGTAATATATATCATATATCATTTTTGAGTTCATAATCCGGATTTTACGATATGAGTGTAGATAAAATAAATAATCATTGTATGCTGACGCCCGCCATCAGTCGCAACAAAGGATTCCTAGAGTTCCTTATTCACATCATTTGATTTGCATCTCATTTTCATAAATATTCCAGCCACGTTGAATTATCTCGATGTCTGTATTTTTGTTGATCTCTACTCAGTACTCGATCACAGTTTCCTGGCCTCACGCCAGATCTAGTCAAATAGTTTCCTTCTTAGATGACATCTGACAGTTCTTTGAAATTCTTTCATTTAAGGTGATCGCCCTTTCGTTGATCTTTACACAAGTGGGAGTATCTAGAATAGACGTAGATCTGAAAAAAGTAAGGTCACATAGAGTCAAATATTTCGTAAACCAAATAAAAAATACTGTCAAAGTGATTCTAATTTAATAATACCTATTCAACGAGACCTAATTCGATGGGAAACAAAAAAGTGATATTTACTTGGCTATTCATTAGATTGGGACTCAAAAATTGTTTATTATTTATTACACACTGATTGCATGTGCCAAATTTCAACTTTGTACTGTGAATAGTTTCTGAATAAAGCGGCTGTGACATACAGACAGACGGACATGTCGAAACTAGAAGGTTTCCTTGTTTGATTAAGGAACCCTACAAAAATGTGAAACTTGTGGCCAATTTTCCTTGAATCAGTAATGCCACACCGAACCCAAGTAAATGCTCGCAGTGACGCACTATATGCCTATTATAATAGACACAAAACAACTATTGTAATGGTTTGAATGAATAAACACTTTCACACAATTGTATTGACTTTATAAACCGATGGATACGTTATCGGTCGGCTCGTGCCCCCCCACCCCACACACACACACACACATTCATGATAAGTAGTGTGTAGGCGTGAATCCATACAAACTAGTGAAACTGAACAAGGCCGTTCAGGTTTTCGCGCAAACTGATTATAATATCTATTCACACTATATGTATATATTTAACTAAATAAATTGATTGTGATGTGCGGTTTAATTAAAGCTTTTGCGATAGTTTAGGATTTTTTTCCACTGTATATACAAGTACAATAATCTATACTTATAATAAAGTAGTAAGACGACATATAATTTAAAAAAATGATGGCCTACCTGGATGTACCTACTTCAAATAAGCTATAGAACAAGAGTGGTTTTAAAAATCGTTCCTGGATGTTTATTCGAGCATCACGTAAAAACCACGACCGATTGAAATGCGGTTTTCAATGATGGATAGCTTAGGTTTTCACTTTGATAAAAACAATGATTGATGTCTGAACAAATTTTGATGAAATGTAGTATTGTAGGTACTTTTGGTCCTGGAATAACACATGGTTACTTTTAACCCAGATAAATGATCACCTGGGCACAGCTAGTTATGAATAATTAAGACATAACTAGCTACTTAGGTTACTAGGTACTTTATATTTTCTAACTAGCTGTGCCCGCGGCTTCGCACGCGTGCTCATTTCTCTAGTTTAAAAGTACTCTATGTACTACGAAGACCTAAAATACCAATATACCAAAATTTGATCAAAATTCCTTCAGCCGTCAAAAATATTTTTATCGATTGTGCGGCTTCTACTCATCGGATTGAGATACCAAGTACACCAGTTTTTAAGTCAAACTAAGCTATCCAACAGTGAAAACTGCATCTCAATCAGTCCAGTAGTTTTTATGACCACGGAATTTTATTTTACGTGATGCGCGAACAAACAAACATACAGACAAACAGACAGACACGAATTTCAAAAATGATATATTCTTGTACAGTAGCTTATTTAAGTAACCTAGACCATTTTTTTTTTATTTTTGTTTTTTTTTTCTCATTTTATTTCGTTCCTATTGCTTTATTATAAGTATAGATGAAGCTTTGTCATCCACACTAATATATAAAAGTGAATCATTGTCTGTTTCTTTGTTTGTTTGGAGAGCTCTCACGCAATAACCGCTGAACGGATTTTGATGAAATTAGGATTGGAGATACCTTATACCCTGGCATAACACATAGGATACTTTTCATCATCCATAACGCGGGTGAAACCGCGGGGCGCAGCATGTACCTATACATTTTGTACAGGCACAGAAAATAAAAGACGCAGGTAACAACACACGCCAAGTATTTATGTAGGTATACGTGCAACTCCAGGATGAAATTCAAAATATCCTTCAGTATATTCTTGAAGGTATTTCACAAAATGCTCTAAAATAGTGATTCCGTCGGTCAATTTAATTGGGTGTTTAGGATGTTTGACTCGTATCTTGTGTATAGGATATTTGTTCCGTTCGTTAATGGTTCTGACACGATGGTTACGTTGCTTTATACGAGGTCTGCCTGATTGGCATTTACAACTCTGCAGATGTTGATAACTATGTTGATGACTGGTGGTGGTGGGATTTGTTTGTTTTGTTTAGACTAAAGGGAATCGTAGTAACCGTAACACAGGGAATACTAGTAAGGCTACTACCGAAACTCTAACATCAGTAATGTCTAATTTAGATTTTCAAAAACTAACCATGTATTATTATGTAAGCAAATAAAAATTAATTATTAAAAAAAAAATGACTGCGTACAAAACTAAAAAGAGGCTAACAAGCTTTAGATTCTTGATTTAGAAATATAAGATGCAGTCGGAGGCATGAGGAGTAGCTCGCCACTTGCCAGGTTCTAGCTGATCCCGTCAAAGGAGAAATGAAATGCATCATGCTTCCGAACGCATCTTATATTTCTAAATCAAGAATCTAAAGCGGCCTCTTTTTAGTTTTGTTCGCAGTCGTTTTTTTTATAATACTTTAATGTAATTTTATACTTTTTAGTTCTCCTTATACATTTTTCGAATGGTCTTTTAAACACCTTCATTTTGATACCTCACTCGATAGGTTTTGAAAAAAAAAAATGTTCTGTCGGAAATACAATAAGGCCTGTAAGGCGCCATATTACTTTTCTTGACACTTCATTTATCCTAAAGCACTCGTGATAAAGACGCATCCAATGTTACCGCATTTATCAAAATCCATCAAACCGCTTAGGACGCGCCAAAAGATACATATATACAGCCCAAAAACATAACCCTGTGGCAGTCTTTCTTTCTTAATTTGTAGAGGTGTAATAGTTAAAAATGAAGAAGAGTAATAGGACTTAAGAAAGTAGTTTCAAGCCAACGGTATTAATAATAAATGCAAATAAGAGTGATAAAGTAAGAAAATATAAAAAAAAAACAAATTAAGTAAAAAAAAAAAACTAGAGCTTCAAATATGCCTTAATTTTATTTGATCATAAATTATGACTATAAATATAAATTATGAATTTATTATGGGGACATGCACCACAAACAGAACATTTAATTCACCAAAAAAAAAAACTAAAAAGTTACTGAATCATTTTCCAAGTACGTCAATCAGCTAGATAATACTTTAAATTAAACAAGATAATGGCGTCGATTTCTTTATTCATCTACAATTATATTCTAGAGCAGTTGCCCATGAGGATGGATAAATACAATACCTATTAGAAATAAGGAAAACCTACAAGTTCCTGCAACTAGGTTAAAAAGCATAGGCAAGGACTGAGTTAAAAAATGATATGTATGCTAAATTTCCTTTAACCGTTTATTTACGTAAATAAATAACCTATGCAAGGATTTAAAAGCATAAATTAAAATCTTGGAAATTCATGCGTTACATTAAAAAAAAAAACGGATCGGCAACGCAATTTTTTTATTTTATCTATTTTCATAAATTACTCTAAAAGTAATCCAAATTATATAAAACAAAATTGAGGCCCTCACAACAAGCCCTGTTCATTTAAAATATCACACGGTACAGAAGACAAAACTTTTTATTTCAATTTTCTTTTTTCTCCCCTCACCCTTTCTTTCGCCTAATCTTCAATTTTCATTTATTTACGTAACAAGTCCGTGTTTGTGTCACAGTAATTCATCTGTACAAAATTTCAACTTACTCGGTCCAGTAGATAGAAAATTGGCTGTGACAGACGGACACATGAGTTCTATAAGGGTTCCTTTTTTTTATTCGGAACCCTAACAATAAAAAACACAAAAGCATATTGTAGCTACATGTTATTAGTTAATTGAATTAAATAAATGAATGTATATCAGAAGGAGTCATATAAACATGTATGACATACGAAGTTTTCGAAGACACGAATTTTAAGGAAATTCCAAATATAATGCGAACTACGACTTTTTCGAGACGTATGTATTTTGCTTTGGAAAAGATTTCAAAAGCGAAGTTACTTTGAACGATAAAATCTATTGTTTTACATTTGAGGGCCAATTTGCTGAAATGAAAAGAATAACGAATGACTTTGTCCGCCCTCGAATGGTACGGGGATATCACCATCACCATATCACACGTAGTACTTATTATTTATTCTGTGATATAACAATTCCAGAGGCATGGCAAACAGAATAATTCCCTTTACGTCAGAAGTACCATCATCAGTACCATTGATGGTACTACTGACACACCTTTACGTCACTAGTACCATTAAAAAAATACAATTTATTCCATCAGTGTTTACTCGCTGAAGTAACCATTGATGGTACTACTGACACACCTTTAAGTCACTAGCAATTATACAAAAAATAAAATTTATTCCATCAGTGTTTACTAGCTGAAGTAACATGATGGTACTACTGACACACCTTTACGTCACTAAAGAAAATACCGTTTCGGACCCAAGGCTCTACTGTGAGGCTCAGCTAGTTGAGCCGTTTGGTCTTTTTTTTTCGTAGTCGCAACGGATTATACGTAGAACGTCAAATACGCATAAAGTCAAACACGGAGAAAGTCAATAACTATACCATTAGGTACCATCACCAAGCTATAATGTTTGTACTGTGAACATCAGATATTCATTTCTTGCAGCTTGGCTTGTCACTGGTCACAAATGCATAAAACATTTATTTTTACTTTTACCACTAAGTGTTTTTAACGGAACCAATTTTGGGTTCTTGTCAATAACTCGTTTGACTTGTGATTAACAAAGCGTCTGCTGTCCCAAAGCCCACTTTGAATATTTGACTCCTAGTCGGTAAAAGTCGTTAAAACACTTACTGCGGTGTGTCATTGTATGGCTCGATGACACCACCTACACCTCACTAATTGACGTGTAACCTGTGGTATTTGTAACTGTTTCGTATTTTCCTAATTGCTTGGTAAATGTTGTACTTTGCGTTAGTTCGAAGGGCTTGATAAAAGTAGTGTTTAGCGCGACTGCTCTAAAATCTGGTTGAATTCTTGTCATCACGTATCTAACATCCCAGTTTCATTCATATTATAATCACTCCTAGTTTTTCTCGGAGCTGTCCTTACTTAGTTTCTTATTGTTCTCAGCGTGTTGATCGTAACCTAAATCTCTCCAATTTATGTTCATAACTTTGAAACTCCGGAAATCCGAAAAGTGTTTCTATAGACGATGATTTCGTGACGAGCGAACTTTAACTAGTCTACTTCAGTCATCTAGTTAGCATTAATTTAGTCGATCCTTACCCAACCTGGAGCCTCGCCGACCCCTGTGTGTCCGCGTGGATTTTCTACGGGGTCCACGAAGACATCTCAATTTCAAAGCTACATTAACATATTGACCATTGTACGTCTTCTGTTGCTAGACGACAGGCAATAACTATTATAACTTTCCAGATAAATTACTGGGCTTGAGATTTAAAACCAATGTCTCAGGGTGACGAGCGCAGTGCAGTCACGCGCAACATTTCGCAACCAAAGTTTTAGGTGACACTGCAGTTGTTATGGGCAGGCGTGATACTTACTATCAATATAATAAAAAAAAAATACAGAAACAGATACAAGAAGATACAGCCAGATTTGAAAATATATTTATTTAAATTCTAGGTTGAACTACAATGGCCTACAAAACTTAGTACCTCACTTTTAAAATTAATAGTTTATTATTCAATTGCTTGGCTCCTGCTCATTGGATTAAGGTACCAAGTACACCAGTTTTTAAGGCCCGGTTCTAGCACTTTTAGCAATTTTCGATCATTTTTGAACGTCTGTATCTTGTTTTATAATTAACCCAGAACTATGAAATTGGTTTCACATCAAAATTTTACGTATTATCTCGTACTTTGTAAACTCAGAAACATGATTAGTATGAATTCACTCGATAGAAAATAAAATCAAAGGTAACAACTAACTACTTTATGCTTAGAACATAGATTGAAAAAAAAAAGAAGAAAGATATACCCAGAGAAAAAGCTTATTATGACTGAGAAAATGGCTAGACACTTTTTAATTCAAAGTTTTATTTTCTTATAAATAAATAACAATCTTAAATTTTACTCCCGCCCAAAATTTATCATCTTTCCCGCTCTACTTGATCACGGATTAGAGAGACAAAAAAATCACTGACAAAACTAAGCTATCGAAAGTGAAAATCGCATCGCAATCGGTACAGTAGTTTTAACGTAATGCGCGAACAGGCAGACATTAAAAGTGTGGTACTAAGTTTTGAAGGACAGTGTATATTAATATGGTAAGATTTTTGTTAAATGTTCCCGTATTTACATACGAGTATACCTCCTTGTCGATCTCCGATGATCACATAGTTTGAAAAAAGTTTAATCAAAACTTAACAGTTACTCTGTGCCATACAATGACGCTTCAGATTATGTAACCGCTACATCGCCCTAATGAACTTTAGATAAACTATGTTTGCGCCGCTCTGCCAACTGCCGCCGAACGAGGTCGCGAATTCGGCCGCTTTTAGTGCCCGTGTCGCAACTTTCAGTTGACACTTACCTGAATATACCTGCTTATTCGCTGTTAGGTTATTGGTTCGGGAAAATTGCATAACTAGAGGTAGCGTTGGGGACTAAAGTGGGTGGGTTTCGAGCCTTAGATGAGTAAACGGAAAATTCCTCTCGACATCTAGCCGGTAAACCTAATTTATTTTATTTAATAGGCAATATAAATATTACTTTTACAAGCCAAAAACTTAATGAAGCTCTATGTATAATAGACCAAATTAATCAATGAATTAGATAAACTAAGTATACTCTTGGGAGCTGTCGGCTGCAGGCCTAAATCCCTGTCAATTTAACTTGTTCCACAATAAATATGTCTCAACCATGCTTTACTTTGGAATATTGATATGACTCTAGGAAGAGATAAAACTTGCCCATAAACAGGATTAATGAAGTCTACGTAACACAATTAACAAAATGAGGTTGATGTTCCGGATGTTATGAAATAAGGACTACATGCTGATTGTCTTTGTTGAAGCATTCGCGCCTCTTTTATAAATACACGTTTCCTGTGTCATTGTCCAAACTATCTTCTTCCATACATATAATAAAGCAGTTAGTAACAAAAAGTCTGTACAATGTTGGTCTAGGGGACTTAAAGAAGCTACTGATAAAACAAAAACATTTTAATTGTTTTTTTTGTTCACGCATCACGTCAAAAAAACTGCACTGAATGCGATGAGGTTTTCACTATTGTATGGTTTAGGATTTGACTTAAAAAGTTTCAATTGGATGAGTAGAAGTTGAGCAATCGACAAAAAGCCTTTTGATGTCTGAACGAAGTTTGATGATGTTTTAGTTTTGGTTCTTGAATAACACATAGGATCCTTATATCTCAGAAAAATGACCACGCGGGCAAAGCCACGGGCACAGCTAGTTAGTGACATATCTTGTCTGTGGTCCAAACGTCTAAATATTCAAGTAAATACCATTATTCACATCATGAGTGGGAAGAGGTCCACTGCTTTCTCTCTTAGAACACCACAGAGAGCGTTGCTCTCTGCTTGACTATCATAAGGAGGTTTTACTATAATTTGACGCTTGACAAGTGTCTCGAGATCGTAGTAGTAGGTATACACAAGAAAATACTACTGCCACTTATTACGGGTCTCTGTAACTTAAATTATCATCTGCACAAGTCTGGAGACACAGAAAGTTCTTGGTGTCGCGGCTGCATGGAAGGGAACGAGACTGCGGAGCACATGCTACTGCACTGTCCGGCATCAGAATCATCAAAAAAACAGAATCTTAACTGAGATCTATAATTTGTCTTAACGACCTAGTCCAATTTCACTATTGCCATCTTCGTTTTCATTGACATCATCACCTTTGTCACTGGAGCAGTTATGCCAGCGACACAAAGCCACACTCCGCTATTTTAAGGAGTTGCGATTGCTTGGGCAGATGCTGGCAGGGGAAATGCACAATACACCCCATGCGGGATTTCAGTGCAGGCCTTACCGCCCCCATCTCGATAAGGATGAGAACTACTGCTCATTTTCTGAATTCCCGTCGCTGGTTCTCACATCACCCGAGGGATGAGACGGGGTATTTCTATTATTACGCTGGTTAACACACGGCAGCAAATGGCAACACCATTAATCATTGTGATATTAATTAATGTCAACAACGCAGAATCGCGTCGGATCGCAATGCGCTGACGCAAACTCATCACGAGCTATGTTTGCCGTTGCATGTATCAAATCCGCCGAGATGATAACGTTCATCACCGTGTTGTTTTCGTATTATCTTAGGGTAGATAAAACCGGGGCTACGCACTTTTAGTCACGCACACACTTAAGCAGAAGCAAAATCACTACCACTATCGTGTTTAGGAACATTTTTTACGCGACTACGGTGAAGCAAAGGAATGGTAATGAGTTTAACAGTCTACGTATGTATGTTGATATGTGGATTTTCCTTCATAGCGTCGCCCCTATTAGTCTGATTTTGACAAGTGAGGTGTCCATCGATTTGCTATAGTGTCATAGGCTGTTTTTTTACCAGACTACTGCGAAGCAAAGGAAGGGTTATGTGTTCAAACTAGAAACTTGGTCCGATTTTGACAAGCGAGGTATCAATCGATTTGTCTTCATCGCAAGAGTGTCATAGGCAGTTTTTTACCCGACCGTAGACCGTCGTACACGGCTGGTAAATATTGGTTTTGGGAATAAAACAAGAAGTACTTTGTAATCATTTATTTCATTTATACCAAGATCATTTACATCGACATGACCAGGAACTCCTTACGAGCTTCTGGCTCCGTGTTTTGGAATTACACCCGGGGAAGAGCAAGGTCGGACCAACAAGACATGACCAGGAACTCCTTACGAGCTTCTGGCTCCGTGTTTTGGAATTACACCCGGGGAAGAGCAAGGTTCCATTTCGTGAGCTTCTATCTAATTTTTAGTTCTATGCTATGGTGACAACCTTAGACCGACCAAACAGGAAAAGGTTTACAACATAACAGGCCTTTTCAACATTTATCGTGTGTTTGAGATTTACCAAATGAATGGTGGCAAAAGTTCAAAATGTACGATGAACACAGAACTTATCGGGCTTTTGCCATTCAGAGTTGGTAAATCTTATGTTTATAGGTAAATCTTAAGATTCGCACCTAGGGCTTTAGCTAAATCCTAAAATGTTGAAATAGGCTTTAGTATCCCAAACTATTCTCATTCTCACTCTCAAAGCTAACTGTAGTACTACAAAGTATCTTTCTTGATGTTTTCGTCATCTCATTAGCACATATCTCAACTACGGAATATCATAGTAGTATTTCTAGCATTACTAATGATACAAAGCGTTAGGTAAGACAAACCTTATGTAATTCCGTGACCTAGAACAATCTATGTTGGTCTGTTATAAACACGACTGCAGTGTTCTGTGTTGTACCAATATCTGCATCAGATGCATTTAGATCAACCCAGTGCAACATGTTGCAGTCCAGTAAACATACAGGTCTGCTACCTGCCAAGGGAATCTGTTAAAGAAAATGACCTAAGAATGGCTCAGCCAAGCCCTAATTCTGGTAATGTCAAAGGTAAATGTCATCCACATAAATCCAATTTAGTCTAGGGGGCGAGCGTGGGAAGCAAAATGACTGTGATGTGAGCTTATGTAGGTAGACAGTTCAAGTGAAAGCAAACTTAATATGAAGTTTGTATTGTACTGGATCAACTCCAAATGAATTCCACGTTCTATTATAAAAACAATGAGAATTGTTGAGACAAATGTGGACATTCCGCATTCAAAGTCCACTGGATCCTGCGATAACGCATCAAACTCTGTTCACGAAAACCGGATCGGACGAGATTCCAGTGGTTAAATATTACTTACAATAGCTACTGGATCATTGTGATTCAACCGTTTCCAGTACGCTCGTACTTTCGGGACACGGGGGCGTGTTTTATTGTTACTTTTCTTAGATGAATGAATAGTGACTCTAAATCTGGTGAGGTATGTGCTAAATCTGGTGAGGTATGTGCTAAATCTGGTGAGGTATGTGCTAAATCTGGTGAGGTATGTGCTAAATCTGGTGAGGTATATGCTAAATTTCGTGGTTTTTAATCATATTTAATTAACTTCTCTTGTATGTATTTATGTACCTATGTATTATGTCTGTCCTGGAATCTTGCAATTAAAATTTCGAGCACTTCCCGAAGACAAAGCAAAAAAAAAAACAACAAAAGATAAGAAACATATTTTATATACTTTAACAAAAAAAGTAAAAAGGCAAAATATAATGAAAAAACGTCAAAAGTTACAAAGCAACAAAAAAAAACTGACGCTCATTAAAAAACCCGTAAAAGTTTTTTTTTTAATTTTAATTTTTTAGTTATAATTATACCCCAGAACACCAGAATGTTCTATTCTATACTTACAGTGACTTTCATAATAAATGTTTCTTAGAATCTATTCTTAACTCGTCGCAAAGTTTCTTCTAAATGTAAGAATTGCATTGCATAGAGTACTTTTATTTTTTACCATACTGTACAACGCAAAGGACGGGTATTGTGTTTATCAGCCTATATATGTATGTATGATCCTTTGTGGCACTGTATAGATAGACCAAACGCGTGGACCGATTTTGATAATTTTTACGTCAATCGATTTGCCTTAATCTTCAGAGTGCTACTAAAGTCATGACATAATGAAAATTCAATATGGCGACAACGAGAATCCATATCGTGAAATTGAAAAAAAAAGTCGACGAACTGTGTTATGTGGGGTATCATTGAATAGGTATTTGAAAATCATGTGTATGTTTCTCTTATTATTTTTCATTTCGAATTACCATGTAGGATCTATAACGATTTTAAGTTGGTTAGAAACTATTCGCACTTATTCTTATAAATTTTTCATTTCGAATTACCATGTAGGATCTATAACGATTTTAAGTTGGTTAGAAACTATTCGCACTTATTCTTATAAATTTTTCATTTCGAATTACCATGTAGGATCTATAACGATTTTAAGTTGGTTAGAAACTATTCGCACTTATTCTTATAAATTTTTCATTTCGAATTACCATGTAGGATCTATAACGATTTTAAGTTGGTTAGAAACTATTCGCACTTATTCTTATAAATTTTTCATTTCGAATTACCATGTAGGATCTATAACGATTTTAAGTTGGTTAGAAACTATTCGCACTTATTCTTATAAATTTTTCATTTCGAATTACCATGTAGGATCTATAACGATTTTAAGTTGGTTAGAAACTATTCGCACTTATTCTTATAAATTTTTCATTTCGAATTACCATGTATAACGATTTTAAGTTGGTTAGAAACTATTCGCACTTATTCTTATAAATTTTTCATTTCGAATTACCATGTAGGATCTATCACGATTTTAAGTTGGTAAGAAACTATTCGCACTTATTCTTATATATTTTTCATTTCGAATTACCATGTAGGATCTATAACGATTTTAAGTTGGTTAGAAACTATTCGCACTTATTCTTATAAATTTTTCATTTCGAATTACCATGTATAACGATTTTAAGTTGGTTAGAAACTATTCGCACTTATTCTTATAAATTTTTCATTTCGAATTACCATGTAGGATCTATCACGATTTTAAGTTGGTAAGAAACTATTCGCACTTATTCTTATATATTTTTCATTTCGAATTACCATGTAGGATCTATAACGATTTTAAGTTGGTTAGAAACTATTCGCACTTATTCTTATTAATTTTTCATTTCGAATTACCATGTATAACGATTTTAAGTTGGTTAGAAACTATTCGCACTTATTCTTATAAATTTTTCATTTCGAATTACCATGTATAACGATTTTAAGTTGGTTAGAAACTATTCGCACTTATTCTTATAAATATAAACTAAAAAGTTTAAAATGAAAATAAATTATCATAAAAAAACCGACTCCGAACAAAACAAAAAAGGCAAACAAGATTTTTGATTTTGAAATATATGATGCAGTTGGAGGCATGAAGAGTTAGGTAGCTCGCCACTCTCGCCAGGTTCTAGCTGATCCCGTCAAAGGAGAAATGAAATGCATGATGCCTCCGACTGCATCTTATAATTCAAAATATATGATGCAGTTGGAGGCATGAAGAGTTAGGTAGCTCGCCACTCTCGCCAGGTTCTAGCTGATCCCGTCAAAGGAGAAATGAAATGCATGATGCCTCCGACTGCATCTTATAATTCAGAATATATGATGCCTCCGACTGCATCTTATAATTCAGAATATATGATGCAGTTGGAGGCATGAAGAGTTAGGTAGCTCGGCACTCTCGCCAAGTTCTAGGTGATCCCGTCAAAGGAGAAATTAAATGCATGATGCCGCCGACTGCATCTTATAATTCAAAATATATGATGCAGTTAGAGACATGAAGAGTTAGGTAGGTCGCCACTCTCCCCAGGTTCTAGCTGATCCCCTCAAAGGAGAAATGAAATGCATGATGCCTCCGACTGCATCTTATAATTCAAAATATATGATGCAGTTAAGAGGCATGAAGAGTTAGGTAGCTTGCCACTCTCGCCAGGTTCTAGCTGATCCCGTCAAAGGAGTAATGAAATGCATGATGCCTCCGACTGCATCTTATAATTCAAAATATATGATGCAGTTGGAGGCATGAAGAGTTAGGTAGCTCGCCACTCTCCCCAGGTTCTAGCTGATCCCCTCAAAGGAGAAATGAAATGCATGATGCCTCCGACTGCATCTTATAATTCAAAATATATGATGCAGTTAGAGGCATGAAGAGTTAGGTAGCTCGCCACTCTCCCCAGGTTCTAGCTGATCCCCTCAAAGGAGAAATGAAATGCATGATGCCTCCGACTGCATCTTATAATTCAAAATATATGATGCAGTTAGAGGCATGAAGAGTTAGGTAGCTCGCCACTCTCCCCAGGTTCTAGCTGATCCCCTCAAAGGAGAAATGAAATGCATGATGCCTCCGACTGCATCTTATAATTCAAAATATATGAGGCATGAAGAGTTAGGTAGCTCGCCACTCTCCCCAGGTTCTAGCTGATCCCCTCAAAGGAGAAATGAAATGCATGATGCCTCCGACTGCATCTTATAATTCAAAATATATGATGCAGTTGGAGGCATGAAGAGTTAGGTAGCTCGCCACTCTCCCCAGGTTCTAGCTGATCCCCTCAAAGGAGAAATGAAATGCATGATGCCTCCGACTGCATCTTATAATTCAAAATATATGATGCAGTTAGAGGCATGAAGAGTTAGGTAGCTCGCCACTCTCCCCAGGTTCTAGCTGATCCCCTCAAAGGAGAAATGAAATGCATGATGCCTCCGACTGCATCTTATAATTCAAAATATATGATGCAGTTAGAGGCATGAAGAGTTAGGTAGCTCGCCACTCTCGCCAGGTTCTAGCTGATCCCGTCAAAGGAGAAATGAAATGCATGATGCCTCCGATCGCATCTTATAATTCAAAATCAAACATCTAAAGCTTGTTCGCCTCATTTTAGTTTTGTTCGCTGTCGGGTTTTTGTTTTATATGATAATTTCTTATTATTTGTAAACGTGTCCATACCAGTATATATAAAGTGCACATAGAACAAATAAAATCTCACCTCTTGGATCCGCTGCAGTCGATTGGTTACAGAGATTAAAATCGTTTATCGAAAAAGTGAGAAAGAACTTTATTAATTAAAGTAATTTGTACGATTTTCCTCGTATTTGCCTAAGTTTGGCTTTTGGTATTTGGCCTAGGGATAACACCTTGCTTGGCATAGGTAATATTAGTTTTAATGGCTTCAGGCCCCTTTTAGCAATTATTTTTGTTTGGCCAGTTTTTACACGTATTTCTTGATTTTACGTTTTTATGTTAAAAAAATAGCATTACAAATGTTCTGGATTTTTACACCTATTCAAATATCCAACATCTGAACTAGAAAAGCACAAAGTTAAGTTCAGTGTACTGGACATCATCATCATCATCATCATTTCACCTTTTAGAAGTCCACTGCTGAACATATAGGTCTCCACCAAAGTGCGCCATGACGAGCGATCTGTGCCACCTCCATCCATCGACTTCCTGCGATGGCTACAATTTCGTCGGTCCAACTTGTGGGGGGGGGGGGGGGGGGTCTTCCTACACTTCGCTTGCTTGTTCGTGGTCGCCATTCGAGAACGTTTATTCCCCTAGTTTTAAAACTGGGGAATGTTTTTTCAGAGCTACCATAAATTAGAAGTTGTTTGGAAGCTTGACACAATACTAAAATATGACATGTAAGCAGTTTCTCGGTAGTACAGATTCACTGTAGTGACCCGGTTTGTGCAGATTGTGTAGGTTCAGGTGTGCACTATTTATACCGACTACAAACCAACCAGCCCCGTCTTGGCTGCGGTTATATATTATGCAGTTCCACTATTCACGCCCACTCAGTTTGTTAGTCTGCCTTTCTGAAATGAAACTTTTCGATTGCGGACTTTTCCAGTTTGAAGATGTTGTTTTTGTTGAACCACGTTCATCATAGTTTCGGATCTCTTGAAGCTTTGACTGCGAACACTTTTATCTTTTTTGAGATGCTTTTCATTTGCTGATTTTTGTTAGTATGTTCAAATTAGTTTTTGGCTCTTTATGAACTGTCACATACAATGTCTTGATCTTTTAAATTCGATTACTTATCTATTTGTTCTAAAATGACCATATCAAACTGGATAGACATTTATTTATCTGTTTCCATCTGGCCCAACACCCAATGGAAGTCGACCTTATTTAACTCTAAACACATCGACGACATGTGGATGAGGAGAGTTGAAGACCGATCTTAGTGGCGTGTATTAGGGGAGGCCTATGTCCAGCAGTGGACAAGCATAGGCTGATGATGATGACATCGACAACTGTCAAAAGTTGAGAAACATGGAACATTATATTTCTTCGACATTAAAGACTTCGGAGATTGACCTCTCAGCAGAACTAACTTTATATATTTGCGACCGTTACTAGGACACTGCTGAAAGCTAAGCTCAATTCCAAATAAAACTATAGAGACAACTCGGATGCTGCAGTTGTTATTATTCAGCTAAGAGCAAAGCCGCTGCCAGTATTCACTTATAAAAAAAATTAGCTCAACAGTTCGACGCTGAAAATAACTTTGAAACCCAATTATTTAAATAGGTCGGAGAATTTATACGGATTGCTTCTTTTGAGCCTGATTTATCAAACATTCTAAAAGCCGATAAGGTAGGTATTAACTAGGTTTTTAATAGTTGCGATAAGACGTCGTCACTTCTAAAATAATTGGTACTCTATGTTACAAAAATGAGGATAATGATTAAAAAAATATATTAATAAAATCTTATTAATTATTCTTCACAACAACATCCTCATTAAAGCCCTGGGAATTGTCTCGTTAAATAGCTCGCTTCCTTTTGTTTACATATTTCAACAAAAACTTATCATGAATGCTTCATTTGAAGCGCTATCCGCGTTTCCCGAGAGCACTGTAGAATACTCCCACGTGCACTAAACTGCTGCTCAATCTGTGGCTGCTGTCAGTTTGATGAGCTTCTCAATCTTCTGAGTAACTGTATTTTCTTCCTAGAAGTTTCTTCTAATCATAGACGTGCACTATTGTTTATTCTGTGGCTGCGGTTAACTCGGCGGTCACTCCCAAATGGTCCTTGTTTAGTTTCCCCGGTACATTTTATTAACTGTGTCTAGACGGGGAATGCTTCATCGTGTTGTTAATTTGTCCTTGTATTTGCTATTCTGAAACATAGATTATTATAACTAACAGCGTGCATAAAACTCGCAAGCAAAGTTTATTTTTTTGCACGAGTGTTTCGAGTCGTGAAGGACATTGCGCATGAGTAACATTCGAATGGAGTCGTCAATGTCTCGTCATTAACCGAATGGATTAACCCGTTGGATTGCGCAGGCGCCGGAAATCCGCGACTTGCCCGTGGTATTACCAGTAGTACCTGTGGTAGTACAAATGTTTTTCTCTTGATAAATATTACTATTAAATCATTTTATGATCAGCATGAAAGCAACTTTCATCTCAATACCAACATATTTATAAAACCTACCATCAACATCATCAGCACGTATCATACTGTAGGCCACTCCCAATGAACGCCACAGAGCCTAGTCTTCGCCTCTTTCATCCAATAAAACCTATATTAAAACCTTGTTTACTAGCTTTAGCGTGACTTTGTTCGCGCGGACTACAGTTTATTGCGACAAAAAAGTATGTCCTTCGCCAGGGTTCAAACTATCTCCACACCAAATTTAATCAAGATTAGTTCGGCCGTTTAATCGTGAAAAGGTAATAAACAGAATTACCGGAAATCTGCCAACATCGGAGAACTTCGATTGATTTTCGGACGTAACCAACGCTAAACACCTCAATTATCTCCAAGGCTGAGAGCAACGTGATGTGGCCCATTTCGCTCTGAACTAATAAAAGATCTAATAGCTCTATTTTTTTGCCCTCGGTACATTGAGATCAATCAATTTTCTATTTACGTATTCAAGCCGGTAGGTGGCGATAAGACGACGACCGAGTCGTTGATGATTGATCACCCGGTGTCCCAGTTTACTAAATTAATAGCGGAAATTATGGATTCGATTACTGCCATTTTTTCCTCTGTTTTTTGTAGGTATTAGAATACATACCTACAAAATCGTGTAATGTTATGCAGTCTCTAATCTTTGGTCTCATAACAATAATAATATTTATTTATGTACCTTTATTTATTAGAATTCGCTTCTAAAATAAAATAAAACGCACTCGGACATTAGCTATTTTTCTTGTTTTTCTGTCTGTCTGTCTGTCGTGAAATCTTGCAACTCAAATTTCGAGCACTTTAGCCACAGAATAAATAAGTATGTAGCTATCTTGCTGAAACTTTCAGGGTAGCTCACGACTGGATGACAATGCATTCTAAAAAAAGAAAGTGGTTTTTAGATTAGACATTTTTGTGCTCGTTTAAATAATGTTATCTCTCCTGCTATCATTTTTGTATATATTTAGTAGGTACCTACAGTCTTAGACAGTTATAATATATTCTCTGTGCATTCACGTATGTAGTAACTTCATTATATTGTATGTGCATATAATAAGCATTACTTAAGTATTCGTAAGATAGTTTTTTATATGTTTCTTTGCTACAAAACAAATACATTTTTGAAAATTTTAATTGTCCTTTTCACTGCAGAGGTTATCTGTTTATCTTTATACAGTACTAGCTGTACCCGCGGCTTAAAAGTACTATAATGTAATATTAAAAGACCTAAAATATCAATATCCACAGTTGATCAAAATTCCTTGACCGTCAAAAAGTTTTTATCGATTGCTCGGCTTCTATTCATCGGATTGAGATACCAAGTACCCCAGTTTTTAAGACAAACCATAAGCTATCCAACTATGAAAACCGCATCGCAATCGGTTCAGTAGTTTTTACGTGATACCGTCTTATATTATATTCTTATGCTTATTTGAGTACCATAAACCATTTAAAAATTTTTTTTAAACCATTTAAGAAAAACTTGGCACACACCTTTTCGTTCATATTGCTTTATTAAAAGTATAGATTTAAGAAAACACATTTCACTGACATCAACTGTGAAAACCGCATCGCAATCGGTCCAGTAGTTTTTACGTGATGCGCGAACAAACAAACAGACGACACGATTTAAAAAACGTTTTATTCTTGTCCAGTAACTTAATGTAAGTCCCCTGGATCAATTTTTAAATTACTTTCTTTGCACAGACTTTTTGGCTTAACGTAATGCACGATATTAGACAATAGTCAATACATCGGCGTCTAGCGACATTTGCCCCATATTTGTTTAAAACGACCTTTCTCCTGACATTGTGCAAGTGCATTGAATGGTTGCACAAGTGTTCCACGCAAGTGGTCCCGGATTGTTTACGAGCTCCGTCTTTAAATCGGAGGCTCGCTGTTTATGTATCTAATTATGTTTATGTGTTTAAGTATTTATAGTTAGCGGAGTTACTAAGGTCAGCCGCAAGTACTATTAATTATGAAGTAGAAAAAAATAACTGTGATAAAGTATTTGTTGATAGTATCAAAGGTCGAGTAACTTTTCATATTTCATAGCTCGTCGTAACGTCTCCAGAGAGCGCGCACCTGTCTCCAATGAATAAATTATCTCTTCCTATGGACGCACGCCAAATATCTTGTGCGGTTCCGTCCTCAGACAGTATCATTTCAGTGCGTCACGTCAATATTGCTTTAATATTCTGATCATCCTCAGCGTCACGTGACGCACGTTAATGTTTTTTCGGCCACCAAACGCTGTATTCATTGCTGCTACAATACTAACGACTTTCGTTCGCCCCACTTTCGACCGCTCAACTAAATCACCTTGTATATAAAATGCTCCGCGGTTGCGGTTATTCTGGAATTTCTGAATGAATCAATGGTACACACAGATTGCATTATTGAGTGTGCATTAGAACGGCACAATTTGATTCCCCCATCATCGTACTACTACACGATCAGCAAAGCGCCACCCTTTTATGGTTGAAATACCTCGCACAAGAACGAAGCGTTACGCTTCTTCATTTATTATAAGAACTGCAAAGGAGTGGAATGCCCTGCCCTCGACAGTGTTTCCGGTAAATTATAACCCAGGTGTGTTCAAGTCAAGAGTGAATAGGTATCTACTAGGCAAGCGTGCTACACCTTCGACCACATCATCGCTTTCCATCAGGTGAGATCGGGGTCAAACGATTGCCTAGACCGAATTAAAAATAAAACATATTGCTACATGAAACTTCAAATTGTTCGTAACACTGTCTGCGTCGCTGGCCGAAATCGGTCGTTGAGCTAGATTGATTGGTTTAACCTGATAAGTACAAGCACGTGAGGGCTAGGTCACGCCTTCGGCGTTTTTTTCGCTATTCGTATTCAAAGGTCGTAACATTAACAATATTAACGTTATGTAACGATTGAAACTTGTTCTAAGGCAGCCATGTCAAACTCAAAGTCACTGGTAGGGGCCAAAAGCATGAAGACCGTAGACTAGATGGGCCGCAAAACCTAACTGAAAATCTGAACGAATAAAATTTCTACTAGAGGACAAGTATATTTATTAACTCTACACTAATATTATAAAGAGGAAAGATTTGATTGTTTGTTTGTTCGTCTGTTTGTAATGGATAAACTCAAAAAATACTGAACCGATTTAAAATTCTTTCGCCTATAGATAGCTACATTATCAGTGAGTAACATGAGCAGTACTTTATTTTTCAAAAAAAAATAAGGTTTTCCTATGAAAATTGTAATAAATAATGTATCCCAAGGTGTAGTCATCAAGGCAGAAAAACTGGAAGACCTAAGCATAATGCTCAGTGACCTCAATATTGTTTCTCAACAGGTGGGTCTTAATACGAACATCATGTCAAATGCCCATGTCGCACCCATGCGGGTCTATGTTGGAAACGATATTATCGAAGCTGTTGATCACTATGTCTACTTGGGTCAGACGATCCAACTGGGTAGATCCAACTTCGACAAAGAGGTCAACCGACGAATCCAACCCGGATGGGCAGCGTTCGGGACACTACGCCACATCTTCTCGTCACAGATACGGCAGTGCAACAAGACGAAAGTTTATAATCAGTGCGTGTTGCCAGTGATGACATACGGCACTGAGACGTGGTCGCTAACTATTGGTCTCATACAAAAAAAAAGTTAGGTAAAAAGTTTTGTTTTGCTCAAAGTCGTGCAGCGTGCAATGGAGAGAGCTATGCTTGGAGTTTCACTACGTGATAAGATCAATTGCAAAGTTGAAGTGGTTGCAAGTTGAAGTGGTTATGGATTTTGATGAAATTTAGAATAGAGATAGCTTATACCCTGGAATACTTTTCATCATTATCATCATCATCCCTCTTGCGGATGAAGCCGCGGGGCGCAGCTAGTTTCCAATAAAAAGGACATTACAAAAAAGTGCAAACATTAACTTCATTTGCCAGATGACATCTTTTGTCATTAATTCGTTTGTACAGCGTGAATTTATCAGCAGAAATAACTTTTAATGATTCCAAGTGTGCGTCCTTCAATCGCGATCTTGCGGGACACTTGTTACTTATCATTTAAAAAAAATGTTCAAATATCGACAGGATTTCACACACAAATTTTCTCATTTCTTGGTTTTGAACAGGCAAGTACTTATGAAATTCGAACGTACCAACACCATATTTTTTTTTTTGGATCCGGGCCGCATGAATATGCTCAGTGGGCCGCATGTTTGACATGGTTGTTCTAAGGTCTAAATGTAGTCCGGTTCGGCGAGCGTCGCAGCGGCATTGTCTGACAATTGGCCTCGCAACGGTGAAAGAGCACGTATGACCTAAATGTTGAAATAATAGTTTTGTTTCCTGGTTCGTTGATGCTTATCTAAGTTATGATTAGATTCCTGGCAAGTTCTTATTACCAGTAAATTAATTCATTGCCATTCTCGCTCATAAATCTCTGCTTCTAAGGATTTTGGACAAAACTTAAATCCGTAAGCTTTATCTTAACAACATTTCCTGTTATCTTTATCATTACTGTTATCTTTATTATTTTCATGATTGTTATTTGGGTCGTCCGCCCGATTCTAATGTAAATTAGATATATACTGTGCCTAAGACACAATTTAGTTGTATTTACGTAAGGTCATGATTTATTTATACGCTTCAACAAAGAAGAATTGGTTCGGTCGATGTTTATAACAGTTTAATGGATATTATACAAATCAATGGAATATATTTCCTCTGCTCCGTTACTGCAGATGCAAAAGTAACCAGAACAAATAAAAAAAAAATAACCCCGACCCCCACACCCGCCATTATAGCTAAGAAGCATCTCGATCGCATCCGCTAGTATCGATAGTAAAATAAATTTTGTAACGCACATAGATAAAATAGTTACAAAAGGAGCTCAAATGTTAGGATTTATTAAAAGCAATACTGTTTAAAGCACATACTAAATTAATATTGTATAACGCACTTGTGCGCAGCCATCTAGAATATGCATCTGTCGTCTGCAGGGGTCCTTATTACACTCTCAACGCGTTGAGAGCTTCCAACGTTATTTTACTAGACATCTTGCATTTCTCATACCCGATTTCTCCCATAGACAGCGCCTTGTAAAGTTCAATATGATATCACTTCGTGATCGCCGCAAACTAACAGATTTAACCTTTTTACACAAAAACATAAACGGCAAAATACAATGTAGTCAATTACTTGAACTTTTCCCCCTGTCAGTTCCCTACAACTATCCACGACATCCAATTAACAAAATATTTCATACCCCAGCCGCAAGCACAAATCTTGGACTACATAACCTCTCTTCACGTATCTCAAACGAATACAATGATTTCTCGACAAAAATAGAAGAATTAGATATATTTTTTAACTCATTATCAGTTTTCAAACGCAAAATATTTAAATTCATTTTTTCCCAAACACACAGTTCCTCTATCTAACATCTTATTTTTATTTTCTGTTTTAACCTTTCTATATTTCTTTTCAATAATTTTCTTTTCTATTATGTTTACGAGTACAATGTGGTCGATGTTATGCACGCCGAACTTGTCACGCATATCAGCAAAGCATATTGTGTATTATTAGATTTAAGTGTATTAATATGTGTGATGTGGCTGTGCTTATAAAATAAATAAATAAACATAAAAACCGCATCAAAATCAGTCCATTCGTTTGGGGGCTACAATCATCCCCCCTTCCCCCTATTATAGCTAAGAACCATCACGATCACATCAGCTTTAAAACATAAAAATCCGCATCAAAATCAGTCCATTCGTTTGGGATCTACGATCCTCACCCCCTTTCCCCCATTACGAGTATAGCTAAGAACCATCTCGATCACATCAGCTTTCAAATATAAAAAAACTGCATAAAAATCGGTCCATTCGTTTGGAAATTACGATGTTACAGACAGATACACGGATACAGTGATACATACAAACCCTAATCTTATAACACCCCTTTTATTTGGAGTTTAGGGGGTTAACAGTTACCAGGAAGCACTAAGCTGCGAGACACTACCAGGGTCACGTCTCACGTGCAGTAACTGTACCTAATCCGGTGACTGTATTGATCGTCGACCGTCCACTGTTATACTGATGCTATATATATCACACAGTTGGTCGTAACGTCGTTAGTGATTATATGAGTTACCGTTTTTGGATTGAATTTACGACCGTTTAGGAGTGGATTGATGATCTGACTGGATATGGTCTGGTAAATCATTTACTTCGAAAAAGACACATATCGGCAGAGAAGAAAAGACGCATTATTTACATGCGTCTTTTCTTCTCTGCCGATTACAAGTAGGTAGTAAAGTACCCAAACCTTGGCACCACCACCCAAATATTGACATGTCACATCAATATTAAGACTGAAACCGAATGTTGAAAAAAAATACGGATTCCACACCGCCAAATCGAAACTGAAGCACCCAAGTTATGCCGATCCGCTCCTACGCACAATCTTCACTCACTAACACCATGTTATGCCGATCGGCTGCCACATTGCAGCAAGATCTCGACCTTGTTAGTCGTGTTAATTCTGTCACGTTCTCACTAAAATAAAAAAAACATTGCAGTATTTTGCGAGGTGATGATTAAATTGTGTATCAAACACAAATTATCCACTCACGCACACATACGCAGCCGCTAATTGCAATGCTTCACTGGTTTAGTAGGCGGTGTAGACTCCGTCATTTTTAAACCTTCTTGACTGAAACCTTATTTACTAGATTTAATAAAATAAAGTGGTGTATTAAGATTATTTACTTTCATAGTCATCATCACTTATCTACTAAATATGGCTCCAAAGTCTTAATATTCGACAAAGCCTGTAGGGAAGACTGCAAAAGTTAGGGCATCTTCGCCTACCTACCCCTGTATGAAAATAAATTGATGCCACATTATCCTAACTGCAAATGCATCAACACTTATCTACTAAATATGGCTCCAAAGTCTTATTATTCGACAAAGCCAGTAGGGAAGTCTGCAAAAGTTAGGGCATCTTCGCCTACCTACCCCTGTATGAAACAAAATTGATGCCACATTATACTAACTGCAAATGCATCAACACTTATCTACTAAATATGGCTCCAAAGTCTTAATATTCGACAAAGCCAGTAGGGAAGACTGCAAAAGTTAGGGCATCTTCGCCTACCTACCCCTGTATGAAAATAAATTGATGCCACATTATCCTAACTGCAAATGCATCAACACTTATCTACTAAATATGGCTCCAAAGTCTTAATATTCGTCAAAGCCAGTAGGGAAGACTGCAAAAGTTAGGGCATCTTCGCCTACCTATACCTGTATGAAAATAAATTGATGCCACATTATCCTAACTGCAAATGCATCAACACTTATCTACTAAATATGGCTCCAAAGTCTTAATATTCGACAAAGCCAGTAGGGAAGTCTGCAAAAGTTAGGGCATCTTCGCCTACCTACCCCTGTATGAAACAAAATTGATGCCACATTATACTAACTGCAAATGCATCAACACTTATCTACTAAATATGGCTCCAAAGTCTTAATATTCGACAAAGCCAGTAGGGAAGACTGCAAAAGTTAGGGCATCTTCGCCTACCTACCCCTGTATGAAAATAAATTGATGCCACATTATCCTAACTGCAAATGCATCAACACTTATCTACTAAATATGGCTCCAAAGTCTTAATATTCGACAAAGCCAGTAGGGAAGACTGCAAAAGTTATCATCTTCGCCTACCTACCCCTGTATGAAAATAAATTGATGCCACATTATCCTAACTGCAAATGCATCAACACTTATCTACTAAATATGGCTCCAAAGTCTTAATATTCGTCAAAGCCAGTAGGGAAGACTGCAAAAGTTATCATCTTCGCCTACCTACCCCTGTATGAAAATAAATTGATGCCACATTATCCTAACTGCAAATGCATCAACACTTATCTACTAAATATGGCTCCAAAGTCTTAATATTCGACAAAGCCAGTAGGGAAGACTGCAAAAGTTATCATCTTCGCCTACCTACCCCTGTATGAAAATAAATTGATGCCACATTATCCTAACTGCAAATGCATCAACACTTATCTACTAAATATGGCTCCAAAGTCTTAATATTCGACAAAGCCAGTAGGGAAGACTGCAAAAGTTATCATCTTCGCCTACCTACCCCTGTATGAAAATAAATTGATGCCACATTATCCTAACTGCAAATGCATCAACACTTATCTACTAAATATGGCTCCAAAGTCTTAATATTCGACAAAGCCAGTAGGGAAGACTGCAAAAGTTATCATCTTCGCCTACCTACCCCTGTATGAAAATAAATTGATGCCACATTATGCTAACTGCAAATGCATCAACACTTATCTACTAAATATGGCTCCAAAGTCCTTAATATTCGTCAAAGACAATATTTGGGGGGACTGCCAAAGTTAGAACATCTTCGCCTATCTACCTCTATATAACCAAGCCTAATAGCAAATTACAAATGAATCTCATTACATTCGCAAAATTGGTAAAAACACGAAATAAAACTATAAAAAAACAGCACCAATTATTCATACACTCATTGAACAAGGTCTGCGGGAACTTGTGATTTTTTAACACGCGCCGGCGCCGTTACAATTTGTTTCCCGTATATTGTACCGAGCAAATTAAGAAGAGAGTCTGTAGTGACCTTGTCCATACAAAAAGAAAAAAAAACACTTGTCTACCCATAAATACGTAAAAAAACAACGTATTTTTTTCTTTTTTATCTAAGCTTATTCGTATTCATATAAAAAAAAAAAACAATATCTTCTGAGTTATAGGCACCTAAACTGGCGGTTTTTTGCGCTGTAACCATAATCATCATCCATCAGCCTATATCTGCCCTCTGTTAGACGTAGGCCTCTCCTAATACACGCCACTGAGCTCGGTCTTCAGCTCCCCTCATCCATTCTCTTCCAGTCCACCCCTTATCGGTTCGTCGAGAAATGTGACCAGCCCACTGCCACTTTAGCTTGCTTATCTTAAGAGCTATGTTGGTCATCTAGGTTCTCCGATCTTGGTTCTTGGTTTTCTTGGCTGTAACCGTGACAAATTGAAAATGCTCTTTTTCAAAAACAAAAAGCTTTCTATAAAAAAAAAAAAACAACGTATAAGCGTAGATTCTATTCTATTCAAGCGATTGATAATAACAAAAGATTTCAACACACTTTAGGAAAAAAAAAGTGCTTTTCGCCAAAACACCAATTCTATCAATAACTGTACTACTAAAACTCATGACCAGCAACTCTATCGCTCGTATAGGGGATAGCAATACATTTACTAATACCTTCTCTGCGAAGTTTACGTCAAGCGACTATCCTCTTAAACCGCTTTCGAAGTAATATGGTGCGAAGAAAGAAGATATCAGCGCCCTTGGCCCGGAAACAATTGTTACCAAATTGAACCAATTCTGTGAATATTGATTTGAACGAGCAGTTTGTCGAGTCAAGGCTCCCAGCGTGAAAGTCATTATCATATGAAATATTTGCCTCTTATCTGGTTATCGAACCGGAAATTGTTGCATTTATTACGCGGATAACAAGACAAGTTCAAAAACTAAAACCGACTATGGTCGGATAAAAAATCGCATCATGACCTCTATACTTGAAGACGAATCGATTGATACCTGGCATGTCAAAATCGGACCAATAGAGGCGACGTATGGTTGAACATCCACATATATACATAGAAACACATTACTGTTACTTAAACTGCTTACATAAACTGTTAAACTCATTACTCTTTCCTTGTTTCGCCGTACTCGGGTAAAAATACCACAAACACATAGGACTCTGTGTGATTTTTGCGAATGGATATACATAGCGAGTTGATATTGCTCAACCAGCGCCTCAATATCAAGTCGCTTGCTTAACCACACAAATGGCATCTTTGTATCGTGGAACGGGGAGCCCACTGTAAGGGCTTCCTGTAGAACGTTGACTTTATGAATGACTCGTTGAACGCACTACAAGAAGGCTTATAAAATACGGAGTCAACACCGCCAAACGAGTGAAGCATAGCAAATCGTGAACCTGAGTGCTTTATTGTTCTATTCTATATATCATTTTTTTCAAAAAATAACTTTAAATGCAGTATTGTTAAGGCTTAAATTTCAACCCTGTTGGTAAACTTTTTGCTTTATGTCTACATTGTCTACGCAATCAACCCATCACAGCCCGCGACGTCATCTCGTCTGGAACATAACAGTCACTTTGTCCTATCTCTAATAAGGTAATGTTTTAAGTCCACATTCGTAATTTTATTAATGCATCTTTATTCTATCTTCACATAAAAACTTGTGAAATAAGGTATAATTAATTACCATCTCATGAAAATTATAACTGTCAATTCATAAGTAAATCGTGAGATTAAGAAATACCTTCATATATATAAACAAAAGGTTTTTTTTATTAAATAGAGCAAAAATCTCTTCTACTGTAAAATTTAACCAATAGTAGATAGAACAAATAAGCAATGGGGCGACGAAATGGAGGCTGCGTATGTGTGCGTGGAATGCACACACAGAACACTAATGCTATTTAGCGAGATGTATTGCAGCATCAGCAATCCAAATCAAACCCTAGAAACGTCACGTAAAGTCCTATCGTTCCAATTATTATAGTATCAAAAGAATCCGGTGGTAATTTTCAAGGAGAGTACGGAACGCTCGCGGATACGTCTCGCCTCTTATTTACCTACACAATATTACTATGTGAGTAACGCTCGCTTTTGAACAACATTCGAAATGCGATAAAACATTGAAGCTTCGGTTCGTGAATGCTTCAGAACTGATTAAAGTCAACTTTTTTTACTTATTGATTGAATCGAAGCAATTTATTGTAAAAAGAAACGAAGTACAAAAGAATTTGAGGTAAAAAAATCAAATGTATTTGTTGCCCTTGTTCGTTTCCAACAACCTCGTAGATTTTCCAATGACATGGGTTCAAACGTTCATTGTTTGATAATTAATTACTAAGAAACATGACGGTTTGAGGCAATAGGTACATTATCATCCCTAGTATCGACATGGATGCTACAGTGACTACCTACACTAATATTATATAGAGAAAAGATTTGACTTTTTGTATGTTTGTTTGTAATGGATGAACTCAAAAAACACATAGCGAACTTAAAAAAACTATCACCCTATAGACAGCTACATTATCAGCTAGTAACATGAGCAGTATTTCATTTTTCAAAAAATTCCTTACGAAAATTGCAATAATGTAACCTAATGTATCAAAAATTTGCCTGTAAAAGTAATTCATTGGCGCGCGCTGCGAAAGCTATTCATGATACATAAAATAATGTAATACACGTTTATAGTACTCATCATTACTCACAAAAACCACGCGAGGCTAAAGTCAACGTTTTCTGTAAATAAATATTTAGAGAAACCCTTAGGCGAGTCACTAAAATTTTATAAAATACTAAGGTGATGATTTTGTATTCGAAGTCTCTGTTCACGTGAGAATAATAATCTACTGTTGGATTACTCAATGGTTAGCACCAGGTGGGTGGCGTGAGGTTTTTTAACAACAGATGATGGGATAAAGTGGATGGTTTACTTAATTATTATTATGGTGTTTTACCTGAGAATTGAGTGCTTTGGCAAACAATTAGTCTGCCTGCTCCGTGTTGAATTGAGTGCTTTGGCAAACAACGAGTCTGCCTGCTCCGTGTTGAATTGAGTGCTTTGGCAAACAACGAGTCTGCCTGCTCCGTGTTGAATTGAGTGCTTTGGTAAACAACGAGTCTGCCTGCTCCGTGTTGAATTGACTGCTTTGGCAAACAACGAGTCTGCCTGCTCCGTGTTGAATTGAGTGCTTTGGCAAACAACGAGTCTGCCTGCTCCGTGTTGAATTGAGTGCTTTGGCAAACAACGAGTCTGCCTGCTCCTTGTTGAATTGACTGCTTTGGCAAACAACGAGTCTGCCTGCTCCGTGTTGAATTGAGTGCTTTGGCAAACAACGAGTCTGCCTGCTCCGTGTTGAATTGAGTGCTTTGGCAAACAACGAGTCTGCCTGCTCCGTGTTGAATTGAGTGCTTTGGCAAACAACGAGTCTGCCTGCTCCGTGTTGAATTTGATCCATAGGATTTTTACATGTGCTACTGGTGTTTTTTACTTTACCAGCAACACATATTAAACGACAATTTAAGCAATTAGGTATATTTACTTGACTGAATTAGTGAGCGTCACTTTACTAGTGTAAAGAGTAATGAAATGTCCTTGGTATAGTTGTCGCTAGCTCATTCAGTTTAAGAAAACACAAGGTCGCCGGCTTGACCTCATGCTCCCCAAACCCATTTCAAGAAATAGCTGCATATTAGCGAGATGTCCATTCTCTACGTTGTTGTTATAACATGGTTATGTAAACTATTCTGCGCAGGCCGGCGCTCGATAATATTTGGACGATAAATTTTCGCTTGCAGCGCTTACTTGCTATAATTGGGTACATGTTTGTGTATATGTAGATATATTATAGCCCGCGTGGGCGGCCGTTTCCGATAGAACGTACCTCCGGACTCCCGGAGACATGCGAGCTGGGACAGGATGCTACTAAGAACTCTTGTATCTCATTTGTATTGTTTCAGTAAAGTCCGGTAAAAAACCTTTCCATTTGGGATCAATCAATGTGATGTGCACTGCCTTATTATTGATTTACTTGAATGTCCCCCGTGTCCATAGATAAATGATTTATCTATGCCCGTGACCAAAAGCTATTATGAAGGCCACTAGCAACGCAGTTGGAAGTTGTAATTCTTTGGTAAAAATTTTGAAGTTTAAAAATTATGTTGCACCATTGAATCGCTAGAACTTTCGCTATTTATCTGCCGTTAGAATCGTTACAGTTATCTAGAATATTATCGTCAATGACGCGTCGTATTCCTCTATCACTATCGACCTTGACAATTTCGACTAAAATCGATACGACCAAGTAAACAATGTTTGAAAATGATATCTAACTCGTTTAAAGTCAGTATTATCCGAATAGCAGACTCGAACCATGACGGCATCTGTGCAAACACTGCTATTGACCTTCGCCGGATCCGAGGATGTTTGTCGCGAATTTCTCAATACTGCTTTATTATCAACAGCGCGATTGATGGCGTCGTAAACTGGTATCGGAAGGTTGCCGCGCTTCGTCGCGTTTGATGATCAAAGTATCGGCTGGTGATGGAAAGGGAAGAAGTCTATATAATTGTATAACACAGACAATCGAATGTTAAGTCGTAATGGCTTTGGTATTCTGTATCTACACAGTGCACTTCCTTTGTGCGAACAATGCATCCATGCGTCATTGGATTCAATCAATCAATCGATGTCAGAGTTCAATTATTGACAAACTTGTAATTACTAAAGTTATTGTTACAGACATTGATTTGTAAAAAAACAATTCTCTGTTTTCATTGAATCAGTGACATCAAACAGCGAGTGATGCCAACTTGTTGCCTCACTTCTGATGACTGTGCGCTAGAAAATAAACAATTTTGAACTGTAGACTTGTAGTTTAGGATGCATTTTGCATTGCTGGAATTCATGTTATGTATCTGACTTTGACTTGAGCTTTGACTTGTCTGATAACGAAAATAGATTACCTAATTCCGTTTATAATCATCATTTTAGTCAAAGCAATATTCGAGTGCATTTATTTGTCATTATTCTAAAAAAGTGCCGAGGCAGGTGTGCCCCTATTTAAATCGAGAGCATTGAACTGCGGGAGTCAGTTTAGAACGAAAATAGGAAACCACACAGTCGAGCGGTACATGCAAAAAGTTAACACATCAGCAACATGCTATTGTTGTTTTTATAAACATCTTATATATAATGTGTACACTCGGCCCGAGACTTCTTTTAATTATAATTATATTGATTGTGGATACAAGCCAATGCCCTCAATATTGTCACTTCTCAGTCGATCTCTAGAAATAATATCCATCATATTGTAGTGCAAAAACGCGGACTGCAATCGGATCAAAGCATGTTAAAGCAGCCGGCCAGGTGCATTCTGTGTTCCTTCTACGACACAGTGTCGCCGCGTCCTATATAAGCGAGCGGATTACGAGTCGTGTGCCGGTCACGCAGGCCGCGGCTAGCGGAGCGTATTCGCTTCCAAGATAGGGGCCGTTATCAAAATGGCGGCGCGTGGTTGCAGGCGGTCGTTGACGCTTCGCATCGGAGCGCTGCCGCCGTGGCGAGGGTATTGATCACGCACGAGTTTGCTGTTCGCGCAAGGGGGACGTGTGGCGCCATCTCTCGAGTTACAATCGAAAGTAACAACTCCCGTCCAGAACATAGGGGACGTTGTTTTAAAAGAATTAGAAAATAAAATTCTTCAAGTTTTCAAAATAATTATCGTTTCGCTAATCTCTTGCTCCTTGGTAGGTGTAGTTTTTGTTCAAATGAATAGAAAGGTCAAGGCGGGTTGGTTGGAATAATTGTAATTTCTGTAACTGCATTTAGTGGTCGAATCGGACTCTCGAACTCAAGAGCCGGTAAACTTTACCCCAAAGTTAATGAAATAAAAATTAAATTTTTAGTAACTTTAAAATCATTTCAGTATTTTCCATGGCAGCTTGTATATGCGAACTTTGATTTTGTGTTCAAATGTTCAGTCATGATTGCATTCCTTGTCGATCTATAGCATCAAATATATTTGAAATGGGGTTAAACTGATAATAATTTGGTCGGGGGTTTTTAAATTTAGATTAGAAATCATCATCATTACAGGCCTCCCGATGACGGGGGGTTTGGCCATAACCACGCGCTTGGCAGGCGTCCTGGTGACCTCGGCTGGTGGTCCTTATCTGGTTGTCACAGCACTCGCGGGATGTGAAGAGGTGATGCTACTATACCGTGGACCACTATCCATAATTAATTAATAGTAATCGGAAAAGTCGCTGGAGAGTTGACCTGACCAATTTTTCCTTTTGTCCACAGTGCAAAGACTTCGAGAAGGTCGGCGCCAGCATAGCGGTGACTCCGTGCGATGTGGTCGAAGAGGCCGACATCACCTTCTCGTGCGTCGCGGATCCGCAGGCGGCGAAAGAGGTAAACTGTTACTACTTTTGGTTTCGTACGAAGTAACTACTACTTAATCAGTGGTTTCGTGGTAATATTTTAAACAAAATGTTGCCTTGGCGTAAGATCATTGTGAAGAAAAAGTGGAAGTGGCTTTTTGATCGACTAACAAGAACTAACAAGAACTAACAAGAACTAACAAGAACTAACAAGAACTAAGTTCAAAAACTAAAACTATGAAAAAATAGCCTTTGACACTCTTGCGATGAAAACAAATCTATTGATACCTCGCTTTTCAAAATTGTACCAAGTTTTTAGTTTTAACATATAACCCTTCCTTTGTCTTGCCGTAGACGGATAAAAAATAGCCTATCACACTCTATACCCGAAGACGACTCGATTGATTCCTCGCTTTGTCAAAATCGAGTGACGCTTTGGAACATCCACATACATACATAGACTGTAAACTTCATTACCCTTCCCATGCTTCGCCGTAGTCGGGTAAAAAGACACATTGCCGAGGCTTCAAAACGTCTCTTTTTTTTAAATCTAATGGGTGGTCCACCAGATTGGCTTGTTAAGATCAAATTTGGTTCAGTTATTTTTGCAAGGCCATTTGTCGATTTTCTATATCAAAGAATTATTGCGTACTTGAATGTGTGAAGAGAGTAATGTCCTAGGGCACAATATGTACCACAACAGATGATAATTTTAGAACACAGGCTAAAAAGCGGAGTAAGTAAACTGCGCCTTCTCTAGATTCTACAGAGTCAGAGGAGCAGACGTGACATCTAAATCACAGAATATATAATAGTACTCAGCGCCTAAAGTACATAAAACGGCGTTGTCCAAATAACATTTTATGATGGTTTTTTTTTAGGATGTAGCCTAATTGTGTAGTGAAAAACAAGTGGTACTTAAATTACTTACAGTAGTCGCAGCGGAAGTTTGTGGCTCGGAAGTTGAATGCTAGTCGCTGCGCAAACTGCTATTTTTCAAGCGCAATCCCAATGATGAAGCTGAAGACAGCATTGTATAGCTGCCTCGCTCACTCGCTTTCGTTTATCGCATACTCTATCTCGCTCTTACTTTATGTTGTTTTATCCTCACAGCATTACCTGCGCAATCGTTCACAGAGCCTAACTTCACAACCACAAACATCCGCTGCGACTACTGTACAGAGGATTATTCTCAGAAAATCAGGTCACTTTTATCTCAGCTGGAAATTCACACTAATATATATAAATCAAAAAAGTGTAGCCACTGTCGTAAACAGGCCAATCAGAGCTTAGAGTTTTAAACATAAATACTCTCTTATGGGGCGGAAAACTTCGTATGCGCGATGCAGAACTCCATACATTAGAACTGACAGTCCATACAAATGTACGTCACACGTCATAAAATGTATTAAAAAGCGATTAGCGCAATCTATCTCTTATCATTATAGGTGTGTGTATGTTTGTTACTCCTTCACGCTCAAAGGGCTGAACGGATTTTGATGAATACCAGGATAGCTTATATCCTGGATTAACACATAGGCTACTTTCCATCATCCACGGGTCGCAGCTAGCAATAAAATAATCCTTACCACTCGGATAAGTTTTATGTTGTTTATCACCATAACGTAACCATAAACGTGGACCATGAATAAACCCCACTTAGGGCTCCATAAACATTTTATGTACAGACGTGAAAAGGTCGCGATTGTAAGCGTTTAAGCTAAATACAAACTTTTACGCTTGTATGGAGTACGTACATAGTACATAGTGATAATTTGCTTTCCTTAGGAAAGTAAATTATTATTATGGGCTCCAAATTTTTTGTCCTGCTCGTCAAGGTACAGGTGATGCAACTCGGGAGCCGATTTTAGTTAATATTTTCAATGTTATTTTACTTTTTTTCAAGAAACAGATTCTGATTTCACTGAAGTATTTGAACGTTTGTCGGGATTACACACATTTGTTTTTTGTAAAAATATCTTTGAAAGATACTGAATGAAGTTGATTCATTCTATCGGCAGGAACGTCAAAACGGGTGTTTTTTGGGAAACTACATATTTTCTATAGAGGCATATTTATTAATCGTGTTTCGGTGACCACATCCGGATAAAGTATTTTGTGAACATTTATTAAGCAAAAAAAAATGTCAACCGTTGTCAAATGTCTAGTTTTAAATATTCGTGAGAACGAATCGTCAAATTTGGAGCCCATTTCGCCTTAACGGCTCTGCGCTCACTGATAGAGTTCGATGCAGAGTTAAAAATCTATAAGATTACTTACAAGGGAAGGGCCCATAGACTTAGAATAATGTAGTGTGTTGGTTAACGTATCAATAGTTTGTACTGTGATTATTATTGTTGTTTTAAGCTAAAAATGTGAAAAGAAAATCGGTATATCGTGAGGTCTTCGTTCGGGGCGACCAAATTATATACTTATTTATATATCGGATCAGCTTAAACAGTCTGCCCGGTAATATGGCTGACCTTTTGTGTGGCGACCTTTGCCGCAACGGAAATAGGTTCTGTTTATAGTGAGGGAAGACTGATTAATCTAGCTCCAGAGCGACTAGAATACCTGGGAGACAGGTGTGCTCGGGGCGGGTAGTTGCTAATTAGTTCACTCTTACGTGAACGTACGTACATGAAGGCTAAGGCCATATTACTCTTAAGGCGAAATGGGCTCCAAATTTGACCATTCGTCCTCACGAATGTTTAAAACTAGACATTTGAAAACGGTTAGTTGACTTTATTTTATATGTGTAATAAATGTTCACAAAATACTTTATCCGGCTGTGGTCACCGAAACACGATTAAATAAATTTGGCTCTATAGAATAAAAACGTAATGTTTCCTAAAAGACACCCGTTTTGACGTTCCAGTCGATGGAATGAATCAACTTCATTCAGTATCTATCGAAGATAATTTTACAAAAAATAATGTGTGTAATTCCAATAAACATTCAAATACCTCTGTGATTTTTCTTTTTTAAAAACAGCATGGTTACTAAAAAAAAAACTTTGAAAATATTATCTAATATCGGCTCCTGAGATGCATCACCTGTCCAGCTTAACCTACACCTTGAAGAGCAGGACAAAAATGTTGGCTCCCTTAGCGCTTTAAGTACTAACGTGTATCTATACCTACAATAAAGCAGTAAGTAACTAAAAGTCTGTACAACGAAGATAATAAAAAAAATGGTAGTGGATTAAAAATATACTAAATACAAGAATATAACATTTTAAAAATGCTGTCTGTCTGTTTGTTTGTATCTTTGCGCATCACGTAATAACTACTAGACTGATTAAAATACGGCTTTCACTGTTGGCTAGCTCAGGTTTTGACTTAAAATCTGGTGTACTCTGTATCTCAATCCCATAGGAAGCCGAACTATCGATAAAATCTATATTTTGACGGCTAAACGTATATTGATGAAATATATTTATAGGTACTTTTGATCCTGGAATAATACATTAACCCAGAGAAATTTCCAAGTGGGCAAAGCCGGGGGTCGGAGGGGACGACGACAGCTACTTAAGAATATAAATATATTTTTTATTGACATTTTATTAATTTAAATATAATGTTAAATATAAGTTTTTAAACTGGAATGGTCTCTACCACCACAGTTCAGATCTGTGCTAACACTAAAGTCAACATTAGAAACGGGTTAGTTCTTCTTCTTGTTCGTTTCGCTCTTGGCAGAGCGGTCGTGGGCGTCATGTAGTACTATTGTGTGAGGCTGATGTTGCTCGCATCACGATGTCTCGTCACCTTTCCCGATTTGTAGTAATGATGGTACATTCACGCAAGGGGCCACCTAAAGCTTATTTAATCGGGTCGGTTCATCGCATGGGTGACCTTCCACGTGTTCTAATACCTCCAATTTGCCCTGAACGACAAGACGCTCTATGGAGTCATTGTTCACGTCACAGTAGCCGAACTTGGTAAAGGAATGTGCCGCGCAGAGGCACGGAATGATGCGGGTTCGAACCCCGCCCCTGATTAAAATTTTTCGTTTAGAAAATGATTACATATGTAAATATACTGTTTCTAACGTTGAATTTAGGTATAATCTTCAGCCATCTTGATTGAGTTGTGTGAGTATGAACGATATTTAAAAGAGGCCTGAGGACTACTGATGTGCTAGGGTAGTGCACGGCTGGTGATCATGAAATATCACAATGATGGCCATGAAATAACTCAATGGGTCCATGAAATATCGTAATAGTGGCCATGAAATATCACAATGGTGGCCATGAAAAACCTTCGCGATGTGGTCAGATGATGGAGGGAGGGCTTTTATTGTTACAGTAGCGGAGAAAACGTGCCCATTATTATTTTAATTAATTTTCTGTACCTTATGCATGTGTGAGATTTATAAACATATGTATAATAATTATACGTACTGTAAGATTATCAAAACCTAAGTTTTGTAATGTTAGCCTTCAGTTGGTCAGGTTTGTCGAGTAGGAGATAAAACTTATCTGCACCTAGTAATAAAAGCAAGTTGCTTTATCCTATAGTTGGTACCTATAGTACCTAGTAGCTACAGCTACAGAATAAATAACCTAAGGAATATTTAATACACCGGATTCGGAATACACCACTATAGAAAGAAACTGGCAAGACACTACGTGGCGAATATGTTTTGTAATATTATTAAACCAATAACTATTTAGATACACAGTTATTAACAATTTAAATGTGATAATTGGTCACAAACAAACATTTATATGTTGTTGTTGTTAGTTATTATGTCTTAGTTACACTAGGCATAATAACTTCGAAAACAGCATTATTTAAACACAATCAAATAGATAATAATCCCGTTAACTATAATCGTATAGATTATTTCATCATTCCACAATGAAGTGATACTCAGTAACAAATACACAGTAATAATTACACGGTTACAAATAAGCAGCATAACAGAGTAATATAAAAAATACTTAACTTGCCAAGGTCCTCGGTGCGGCGGTCACAAGAACAATCAACATTGCTAAATCGAGAGAGCCTTTATGTAGCATTTTCGAACATCCGACGCTGTCAGAAGTCATCCGAGTCGAAGACTACCGACATCGTCCGAGCTATTTGAGTCGTTTGAAAACAGATCAACGAATATCTACCATTTACTTTATTAATTACATTAGTCATGTCTGATAGTTGTATTTAATTATTGGAATACATTCTAATAATTATGGCATAATAATACAGATGTTTCATAGTGATGGATGACATACATCGTAAGTTTACACGTGGTACTTTACTTTTCTTTAAAGTAGTCAATACTTCGTTTCAGAACGAATACTTCGTTCTTAAAGCTGGATACATAACATTTACATGTACCAAGAATTATTTTTATATATTTCTATATTTACAATAAGTAGTACAAATATGTTAGTTTTTTGTTGTTATCATTAGAATCGAGATATTTACCACGTAATTTATATGTTTTGAGTTCTCGATATTTCAGCTCTGATGCAGGCGCCATGATCACGAATGTTGGCTTGTGATCATGGCACCTGCTACGGAGCCGAAACATCGAGAACCCAAAACAAATAAATGACATGGTTAGTATCTCGCTCCTAATGATAATTCTAATGTCCATGACGGTTCAAATTTTACGCATGCGTTCACTTTAAACATTGATGGAAAAATCAAGTTGTCATAACATAACATCAGCAAAAATATAACCGTGTTAATTTAAATATATCTTTCATATGGTACTGATTTATGCTTATTTATTTTCACAGACTATGCTTTAGCATTTGCATCGATTTTAGCGAAACCCAGTCATAGTATAGCTAATAATGCTAACGACCCAGTGCTATGGTAACATCTGTTATTATACAAATGTTGGTCTATTATCATAATGTATTTGGACACAGTCCCACAGCTGATTATGCAGATGTGAACCTCGCCCGTCACGGTATTTGCGATTTTTAAACGCGGCTACCTTGAGCTTGCACTGTTGTTTTCTGTGATGCTAAATTTGCTTTTGTCGAAATACTCCTTATTTTTTTGACGTAGGTAATTAACAAGTAAAAATTGTTATAAAAATACAAAAAACCCGACTGGCGTGCAGGCATGGGGCGCGGAACACACGACGCAAACATATGCTCGTGTTTTTGCTTTTCAGCCGCGCTAGCGGACGGACCTGCAAAAATGATAGTAATATAATTTGAACGTGTCATGTTTACTTACATATTTTACTGTAATAGTTGCATTTGCAATATTGGACTATGGTACTAACATGAATAATCTAAAATTGAAAATTTCGTAAGAAGCTTAAAAGACATTTGCTACTGTTTAGGAAAAAGAATTGTATACTTTTGGAATAGTCCTTTAAACACCTTAATTTTAATACCTCTCGATAGATTTGGATCATTGTATGTTCCGTGGGAAATACAATATAGCAGCTGTATACAGTCATATTAGTTTTCTTGACACTTAATATATTCTATGTTTTACATTTATATATGAGAGTGTTCTCATGATTAATACGAATCCAATGATACCTCATTTATCAAAATCTATCAAGCCGTTTAGGCAAAGTTTAATCTAAGGCACGCCACTGAGTTCGGTCTTCAGCTCTCCTCATCCATTTTCTTCCAGCCGCTTTTCACAGGTTGTTACTCCACTTGGCCACAGGGCTTCCTACACTACGTTTGCCTAAACGTTGTCTGCACTCGAGAACTCATCTACCCCAACGGTTATCGGTTCGTCGGGAAATATGACCAGCCCACTGCCACTTCAGACTTGCTTATCCTCAGAGCTATGTCGATTACCTTGGTTAACTGTCGGTTATCTTCATTGCGAATCTAGTCTTTCAGAACTCCAAGCATAGCTCTCTCTATAGTCCTCCGAGTGACATTAATTTGTGGAATAGTTTGACCATGAGTGTCCACATTTCGGCTCCGTAGGTCATGACTAGTGGTAGGACACACTGATTGAATACTTTTGCCTTCGGGCAATGTGGTATGGACGACGAGAAGACCTGACAATACTTGCCGAATGCTGCCTACCCAGCTGAATTCTACTGTTGGCTTCCTTCTCAATCAAAGTTTTTCTTACCTAATTGCAATATTTGCCAAAGATAAACGTATTTTCGGACAACTGCAAAAATAAACACCATTCACTGCAATAGTTTTCGGCTCAAAAAGATCATTCAACATGATATTGGTATCATCTATGTTCATTTTGAGACCGATGCGTCGAGAAGCTTCATCTAGGTTGGTCAGAAAACTTTATAAGTCTCTCAGCGACTCCGTTATTAGGACTATGTCATCGGCAAATCGTTAGTGTGAAATGTTCTTGCCATTGATATTAATTCAAATTCCTTGCCAATCCAGCGCTTTAAACATCTTTCAAAGCATTAGTGAACAGTTTCGGGGATATAACATCCCCCTGTCTCACTCCCCTGCCCAGTTGGATATGTTTAGACGGCTGGTTTTGTACTTGGACACTCATAGTTGCGGCGTAATACAGAAATCTCATCACTTCGGTGTATCGTCAGTCCACTTGGTACCGCTGCAAAGACTCCAGGACCGCCCAGGTTTCAACGTTGTCAAAGGCCTTCTCATAGTCTACAAAAGCAAGATTACTCTTCAGACTTCTATATTACCTGCCTCACCGTGTGTATGCCGTCTATGGTGCTAAATCCTCCGCGAAACCCAGCCTGTTCAGGACGCTGGAATTCGTCAAGTCTTCTTGCGAGACGATTTGAGACCCTCAAAAACAACTTATAGACGTGGCTCAAGAATGCAAAAGGTCGGTTGTTCTTTAAAAGGGTTTTATCCCCTTTTTTAAAGAAGCGTACTTTCAAAGTCCTGCTCCATGCCTCTGGAGTTCTTCCACTGTTAAGAACGGTGCTTAATAACCCCTGAAGCCCCCGAAGTACGGGTTTCCCCCTGCTTGCATTGCTAGTATTGCGTGGGAATCCACTTTGCTGGGTTCAGGTCTAGAAGCATGCGAGTCATACAATCTGCCATAGAATCTCCGGCTTAGAGATGATGGTTGTACCATTATTGGTATTGAACTTCGTCAGATGGGACCTACTCAATTGCCTTTTCTATCAGGTGTGTATTTGACCATCGGAGGTCACGTCACACCAGCTTACTAATCTTCTGATTGAGCTCCCTTTTTTCTGACGGTGTGGCTTGTTGTTGCTCCCGCCGTTTGTCCATAAGTCAAAGAGCCTCATCCGAGATTTTAGACTTCTTGTCCGTACGCTGCAGCTGACAAAATTTAGTGCCTTCTTCCCTAAGGATTCCCACAACTTTTTCGAGTTCCTCATCCAAGTCATTTGTGGTTTACAAGGCAGCATTTTTTTTAAACTAGCTTTTGCCCGCTACTTCGTCCGCGAGGACTACAGTTTATCTCGAAAAAAGCATCCTATGTTTTTTAAAATCCATTCAACGGTTATCTCGTTAAAACTCCCCAAACAAACAAACAAACAAACAGCGTTGTCTGGACTACTGTTTTACGATGCACCTATTATCGGTACTATAAAAATGCCGAGCTTTCCACCTTTGATGTCACTTTCTCCTGTAGATTGAAGAAGATTTTTAGACAGAAACTAAAAAAAAACTATTTATTTATGATATTTTAATTTTGTATTGTTTGTCAATTATTTCAATTATTTTAGTGACATATAAAAAAGTCACTACTGGACTACTAAAATACGAAAAAAACAATACAATAATAGTGTTACTTTGAATAAAATTACTAGTTTTTGTAGTGAAACCTGGTGTTTCGTGGAAAATATATATGGAATAACTCCGAAATTATCAAAAATCATGGAACACAAGGGGGGGGGGGGGGGGGGATTTGGTCCCGGAATCCAACGATACCGGGTTTTGTCCTCGGCTCCGACCAATGACCTTTTTGAGTTATGTGCTGTTTTCCAACGCTCTGTGCTTCGTAGCTGTTGGTCCCGGCTATTAGTGATTAATTAATAGCGGTCGTTAAGCCATGTCAGAGGCCCTAGGGTGACCGGAAAAACTGAGGCCAGCACTACCACATACCAAGCAAGCAATAGTTGGTGTCCACGTTTTAGTGCCGTAAGTCAACACTGGCAACACACACTGTTTTTCCATTTTTATCTATAGGCTCTGCTTCTTACCTATTTATTCTTTCGTTTTACTGACATAAATGTAATAACTTCCAGATGGTGTTCGGCAACTGTGGCGTGTTGCACTGTCCATCGCTAGAGTCCAAGGGCTACGTGGAGATGACGTCGATAGACGCCGACACGTCGCACGACATCGTCGAGGCCATCGGCGGCAAGGGTGGCAGATACCTCGAGGCGCAGGTGAGGATTGTTGACAGACTTGTTCAGCAACTGAGCTGGGCATTATTGAAAGACTTGTTCGGCATTAATAGTATGGGTAATATTATAAATAACTAATGATGTTTTCAATGTTTACATAATTATATTCAATTTATGAATTGACTAGTTATGATAATAATAATAATAATTTGAACCTATCACAGCCATGTCGGGTCGGCTTACACACGTAGGTTCTCAAGGCATCACGCATAAAGGGCTACTTTGTAGGTACTTTTGGTCCTGGAATAACACGTAAGAGTTACTTTTAAATGAACAAAACATGCAAGCAAAGCCGCGGGTACAGCTAGTCAATTACAAATATGTTAAGGTCACTTCAGGGAGGTTCATGTCTTGCAACCTCTCACTAGAGAGCATCCTGTCTTGCAACCTCCTCTTTCCTTAACCAGTGTGAGATTTAACTCTGTTGTCACATGAAATGGAAATTTCCTTTTCAAACTCAAAGAGTACTTAGTTTTTCTAAATTTTGATTGTTTTGATCTTTTTATATTTTATGTATTTCTCCTTGTTCAGGAGATGTTAATTTTGACTTGTAAAAGTGCTATTATATTTGCGTATTTACAATAAAATACTTTGACTGTAACCTTCTACTTGGGCTTGCTTGTCGTATGAGGTAGTGCTGGGCTCCAGTTTCAGAGTTTATCAGGCCCCCGAAGGCTTCTTACATGGCCTAATGATTGCTATTAATCAATAACAGCCGTGACCTATAGCTTAACGTGACCTCCGAAGCACGGAGCGATGGAAAACAGCACATAACTTAAAAAAGTCATTTAGACCGAACCCAGTATTGTTGGATTCTAAGTCACATAACTACCATCGCTCTCCTACACGGGGATTCTTCTATAAACTATAATAATTCGGGGTGTCTCCAAAACCACCCACCCGAGGAGCCTCGCATGTTTAAACGAAACTATACATTAAAACGTCCATCTCTTACTTTCCAGATCCAGGGCTCCAAGACCCAGGCCGAAGAAGGCACCCTCATCATCCTGGCGGCCGGCGACCGGTCTCTGTTCGACGACTGCCAGTCCTGCTTCAAGGCGATGAGCAAGAACTCCTTTTACCTTGGTAGTAGTCATCTGCTCCGGTTGGCGGCGCGCGGAACTAAGGACGTTGACGTTTGTGTAGTGAGGGTGCCGATTGAACCGAGTGGAGTTACACTGATGTTTGTTGGGGGTGTTGTTGTGATAGGCGGAGTCTATTAGCTCATGAGATAGGAATTTGAAAACAAACATTTTGTTTATTTGATCGTAACAAATGTAATTCACTGCAAATTGAATGAAGTGCGTATTGGACACGCATAGACTTAGTAACCTGGCTACTAAGTCTATGCGTCTTAGCACATTGCAATCGGTTCAATAGTTTTAACGTGATATGCCAACAAAGTTGACCTAACTTGGTTAGCTACGAGTATACCTTGTGAACTAGTAATATTATCCGAATCCTAATAGTTCGAGTGTCGACTCGATAACGGCTGGACGGATTTTGATGAAATTTGGAATGGAGATAGCTTATACCCTGGAATAAAACATAGGATACATTTTATCCCGGAAAATGGTAAGTTTCCACGGGAAACCTGGATAATGTTGATTACTCGCTCTAAGGAACGGTTGACATGGAAACGAAATAACAAGTCTGTCAAAAAACATCAAGAGCGTTGGTGCTATACCTACTTTTGCATTGCTTTTAAATATCCTAAAAGAACATAGGATGCTTTTTTCGTGATAAACTGTAGACCGTGCGGAATAAGTCGCGGGTGAAAGCTAGTATCACACTATGGTGGAAATATGTTTTAATTACAAATAAGTTTTTATTACTTTTGTATGGGCAATTAATTGTCGCCTCGTCCGCTAAAATGTATACTTAAGTCATATGAAGGCACCTCTGTAATAAGCAGAATAAATGATAGCCATGGCCGAATACGGCTGGAAGAATGATGATGATTCTCACCACGAAGTCAATCGGCACCCCCACCCTTGCATGGTGTGTACAGCTTCTTCGACCCCCAATATTTTATTAATTTACTTTTTTTGCACTGCTTGTTTTATTTTAAAAAACGTCAACGACCAAATCTGAGCGCCGGTAGAATAAGGCATGACGTGTGTTCATTGTTTCAATTTATGTTGTTTTTGTCGCCTTTTTGCATATCTTCATCTTTTTTCACCTATTTACATGGCTACAATTCTTTTTTCACCTATGTACATGGCTACAATTCTTTTTTCACCTATTTACATGGATACAATTCTTTTTTCACCTATTTACATGGCTACAATTCTTTTATTTCTTATAGTGACTGCGTAGGGTCGCGGAAGTTCATGTTTTCATACAAACATAGTGTCGTTTTTATTCATAAAGTACAAATCTGATAGAAAACAAACTTCCAAGATTGATCTTTGCTATATCGATGTGTAAATAGTAGATTGTATAAAATATTCATCCGAGACATTTATCCACCCGAGCCGAAGGCGTGGGTAGATACTGAAGTTGTGGATACAATGCCTTGTTTTATAAACGAGTTACACTCTGATTTTCACTTCCATTGCGAATATATTTCACACTAGTTGCGCCCCGCGGTTTCACTTGTATGCAATAGAGCATAAAATGCGGTTTTGTCGCCCACACCAGAATAAACAGGAACTTTAAGCATGAGAAGTAACAAGATAAGATCAAAAACTAAAAAAACAGCCTATGCCACTCTTGCGATGAAGACGAATCGATTGATTGTAATATCGGACCAACTTTTAGTTTGAGCACATAGCACTGTTTGAGCATATAACACTTCATTTGCTTCGCTGAAGTCGGGTAAAAAAATAGCGTATGACACTATAAATGAAGACGACTCGATTAACACCTCGCTTGTTAAAATTGGACCAAGTTTTTAGTTTGAACATATAACCCTCGCTTAGCTTCGCCGTAGTCGAGTGAAAAAAATAGCCTATGACACTATGCCTGAAGACGAATCGATTGACACCTCGCTTGTCAAAATTGGACCTAAAGGGGCGACGCTACGGTGGAACATCCACATACACACATACATATATACATACATAGACTGTTAAAGACATATCCTCTCCCTTGCTTCGCCGTAGTCGGGTAAAAACACATTTTTGTTTTGAAACAGTCAGCCCGAAACATTTATAACTAATTAACTGACAATTCTCTTGCTTATATACGGACAGCATGTTACTATATTAAATTCGGTTTTGCGTATTGTAAGACTCAAACCCATTCCGCTCCAATACTCCATTTTGACAATCAGTAAATCTCATTGCAATGGTATATACATACATTTACATAAAATACAATGTATAGCAGTTGAATTATTCCAACTACAATTTTAACCACATCTGGCTGGTGGTCTTTCTCAATGGTCTATTAAGTCTCATAGCCAGTAAATTCTCTGTAATATCAATCGATTTTGAGGCAGTATAATTTGAGGAATTACCAGATTTGATATATAATTAAATGCCTCAGTACATTTCACATAAAACAACATCAACTTCACAGTGGACATTTTGTCCAAGACACTTCGACTATTTGGACCAAATTAATCACGAAAACAACAATCCGCGTCGCATTGTAAGTTCCCATAAAGTAGCACCTGTCCCATGCTGCGGTGGTCGGCGGAGCGTTATTGAACCGTGCGTGTGTCGCAGGCGACATCGGCAACGCGTCCAAGATGAACTCTGTGCTGCAAGTGGTGGGCGGCGTGTCGCTGGCGGCGCTCGCCGAGGGGCTGGCGCTGGCGGACCGCGCGGGGCTGAGCCAGGCCGACCTGCTTGACGTGCTAGCACTGACGCCGCTCGCTTCGCCGCATCTCATACTCAAAGGACGAGGTGAGCTTTTTTACTTGTATACGTCCATAAAATTGCTTCCATAGGGACGCAATCCAAAAATCTGATGATAAAAATCGGGGGATACAGTTTGGTGTTGCAGCTTCATATCTATTATAGACATCCAAAATTTAATTACACCACTCGATAGCTAAAGGATCAAAGAATTCATTACGTTGAGTGAGGACTGTGACGCATCGCGAGCGGTGGAGGGGTGAGCGCCGCCGTTTTGTGGTCATATTTTTCCTTCTTTGTCGTATGAGGTAGTGCTGACCTTTAGTGTTTTTTGGTCAGGCCTCTGACTTGTGTTAACGACTGCTATTTATCAATAACATTCGGGACCGACAGCTTCGCATACCCTCCGAAGCACGGAGCTGTGTAAAACCACAGGTAACTTAGTAAAGTCATTGGTCAGCCAAGGAACGAACCCGGTATCATTGGAATTTAACTCGCACTAGTATACCGCTAGGCTACCATCGCTCGCTAAGCTCCATCGCTATGACTTTTTGGAGGTATTGAATGCATGTCTTTCAATTTTTACATGACTGCTCAAAAGAGTGTAATGTATTCAGGATTTGTGTATGTATGTATGTTTTTATTCTACCATACTGTTACGCCGGTCGATTCTTAGAAAAACAGTAGGTACTAAAATGACGCAATACCTACATTTAAAGGAACATTCTGGAACACACTAGTAGAGCGTAGGTACCTACAAAAGTTTCCAGAGCGCGCGGTAGGTATATACCTACGGGCGCGGCGACATCAAAGGTGCCGCCGGCCTTAAGTACCTACAGGCGCGGCGCGGCGCGGCAACTCAAAGGCGCCGCCGACCTTGAAAGTTCAAATACCTACCGACTACTGTTAGTACATACGAGTAGTAACGAGTACCTTCTCGAAACACCCGTCGCGGTATAAATAGAGCGCGCATCGACTGCCTGGGACATTACTGATTTGGCTGACGAAACGAAACGATCATAGCGATTCGAAGCAAGTATTCAGTGATAATTGATAAGAGTGTACAGTCAAGTTAAAGAGTGTTTGAGCGTTATTTGTTGGATTAATTTCTTTTTGTGGTTTTTCGAATAAAGGTGTTAATTTTTGGTGTTATTAGCGTACATTAATTTTATCCGAACCCCAGCTCGTAACAATTTGGTGTCAGAAGCGAGGATAAAATAATGCCGGCTACACCAAAGCAGGAGACAGACCGCATGAGAACGAGAAGCCAACGAGAGAGGGAGGTGGACGAAAGACGGTTTGGGTCGCCATTACGAGCGCCTGATGGTGGTGAGAGTCAACCAACCACGGAATTGGACGCCGCCGCGGCCGCCGGACCATCCACCGGTCCATCTGCAGATTTTCCGTCTCCTGTAGCCCCGTCTTCATTTGACCTTTCGGGCTTAATGGCATTACTCCAGGAGCAGGCTCGCAAACAAGACGAGCAGGCTCGCAAACAGGAGGAGCAGGCTCGCAAACAGGAGGAGCAGGCTCGACGCCTGGAGGAGCAGTTGCTACGTGACAAAGAGGAGCAGGCACGACGACTTGAAGAGCAGTTGCAGCGAGACAGAAAGGAGCAGGCTCGCCGACAAGAGGAACAGGCTCGCCGACAGGAAGAACAGACTCTCCTCATAAAAGACCTCCATGCAACTTTTGGTCAGGAACTCAAAGATGTAAAAGAGCAGGTACATCTTCATGAAAAACGCTTCTCCGAAGCTGAAAACCGTATCTCTGAAACTGAAGCCCAGATTGTAGACGTGAAGAAAGCTTTGGGTGTCCTGAAATCTGGAAGCGAAATGTCAGGCCCTGTTGCTACTGCGTCTTCGGCGCGAGGTTTCAAAGTGCCGCCGTTTGATGGAAGCTCTTCGTGGTCGGCCTATAAGATCCAGTTAGAGGCCGTTGTCAAGGCGAACGGATGGAGTAAAGCGCAGGCCATGACTGCACTCACACTGGGCCTTCGTGACCAGGCCCTTACTGTACTCGAGGCCCTTGGAAAGGATGTCACCTACGAACAGCTGCTTGAAGCATTGGAATCTCGCTACGGTGACGCACACCTGGAGCACGTGTTTCGTGCTCAGTTAAAGGACAGGGCTCAGCGGAATAGTGAGAACCTACAACAGTGGGCTCTCGAAATTGAAAAGCTGGTTCGAAAAGCGTACCAATCCTCTCCTGCACTCATCGACGGGGTTTTGATCCAAGCCTTTATCCATGGGATACGCGACATGGAAGTGAGGTCTGCTGTAAGGCTTGGGCATCACGAATCCCTTAAGGATGCCGTGGCCCATGCTTTGGAGGTGGAGGCCGTCCGACAAGATCCTCGAGCTTACCGCATCAGGGAAGTTATGGCATCTCCTTCCCGTGACACTCGCCCTAAGTTTAGTCCCAGATGCTACAAGTGTGGAGAGAAGGGCCACCTGAGATTCAACTGCCCGAGACGAGTTGTTGGCAGGGAAGATCGGCCTCAGCAAGTGCGGGTGGTCAGCAACGCCACTGAACAGACCCAGGGAAACGAGTAAACGCCAGGACCGTGGGGCGGGTGCTGGCTGGTATTGAGAAAGCCCCCAGAATTTCAATCTCGCAAGCTCACGACGGGAACAGCCTGATCATCAAGGGTGAAGTCAACGGGATACCATGTAAACTGACTTTAGACACGGGTGCTTCTCGAACCGTGATCAGTTCCAAGCTTAGAAATAGTGTTCTTGGGGACTTCTACGGGAACTGCAAGCCAATTAGACTACTAACAGCAACTGGTCAGCACATACCCGTCCAAGGCGAAAAGCAGGTAGAGATGAAACTCGGTGAAAGGACTTTTCGACATAAAGTCATCGTGGCCGACATAGTCGATGATTGCATTCTTGGCTTGGATTTCATGAGAGGACATCATTGTGAGATCGACGTGAAGCAAGGAATTTTGAAATGCGGCAGCGAGGAAATCTTCATGGAAGGAGGAACATCGGGAAAAATCTACTACCTTAAGAAAATACTTCTTGCTCCCAGGTCTGAAACCATTGTGCCAGTGAGTCTGCCACGTGATCCTACGCAAAAACATCGATGCGTACTACTAGAAAAATCGGAAAATGATCAACCTTGGGTGGTGGCACGGACTTTGGTGAGGACCACCAACATTTCAGCAGTGCGCGTATTGAACCCAACTAATGAAGTACGTGTCATTAGCAAAGGGACGTGGATGGGTACCTGCGAGGAAGTAGATTGGATGCGACAGTGCCAAGAATCATCCAGTTGCGTAAAAGATAATGGCGGATTTAATGTGTCGGAACTTTTGGAAGATTGCCAAAAGGATCTTTCCAAAGAGGAAGTTGCGAAGGCTTTGAAGATGTTACTTCGGTACACGGACATCTTTTCTTCAAACGATGCTGACATTGGGAAGACGGGATTAGTTCGGCACAAGATAAACACAGGGAACGAGTTACCGATCCGTCAAAGACCAAGGAGGCTGCCAGTTGCAAGAGAAAAGGAGGTGGAAACCATGATTGACGGGATGGTGAAGGACGGCATAATAGAACCTTCATCCAGTCCGTGGTGCGCTCCTGTGGTGCTGGTCAAAAAGAAGGATGGCAGTTTACGTTTCTGTGTAGATTATCGTCGGCTCAACGATGTCACCAAGAAGGACAGTTATCCCCTACCAAGGATCGATGACACCCTGGATACGCTGACGGGGATGAAATGGTTTACAACGCTGGACCTGAAGAGTGGCTCCTGGCAAGTGGAGATAGACCCAAAGGACAAAGAGAAAACAGCGTTTTCTACGGGGAAGGGTCTATGGCAATTTAATGTAATGCCATTTGGATTGTGCAATGCTCCTGCAACTTTTGAAAGGTTGATGGAGCTGGTACTCACAGGGTTGATTGGAGACGCATGTCTCGTTTATTTGGATGACATCATCATCGTGGGGCGCACGTTTGAAGACCACCTTCGAAACCTGGAACGTGTGATGGCAAAAATTCGGGCTGCTAATCTGAAGTTGAGTCCGAAAAAGTGCTCCTTTTTCAGAAGGCAAGTGAACTTTTTGGGGCACGTGGTTTCACAAGAAGGGGTGCAAACTGACCCAGAAAAGATCATCGCGGTCAAGGAGTGGCCAGTTCCGAAAGACAAAACAGAAGTCAGAGCATTTTTGGGCTTATGTTCTTATTACCGACGGTTTGTGAAGAACTTCGCTGATGTTGCTAAGCCTTTGCACAAACTCACTGAGGAGAAGCGGTCCGTCTGTTGGGATGAGAGCTGTGACACCGCTTTCCAAGAATTAAAGAAACGTCTGTGCGATACACCAATTCTTGGCTATCCTGACACCGAGAATGGATTCATCGTAGATACAGATGCGAGTAATACTGGTATTGGCGGTGTGTTATCTCAACGAAAAGGAGACCAGGAAGTTGTAATTGCTTACTTCAGCAAATCCTTGTCTAAGCCGGAACGTAACTACTGCGTCACAAGAAGGGAGTTACTCGCTGTGGTAAAAACACTGCAGCATTTTAGTAAATATCTGCTGGGACGCAAATTTCATCTGCGTACCGATCATGCTGCATTGAAATGGCTGCTCCAGTTCAAGAACCCTGAAGGACAAGTGGCAAGATGGATTGAACAGCTGCAAGAGTTTGACTTCGAAACTGAACATCGCAGTGGCAGATCTCACGGTAACGCGGACGCCTTGTCAAGGAGACCTTGCTCAGAGAGTTGCAAGCATTGTGTGAGGCAAGAGGCCAAAGAAGCGGTACCTGTCAGAGTGCTGAGAACGGACCTTAGCGATGAGTGGAAGAAAGCCTTGCAGCTTGCACAACAAGAGGATGCAGACATCAGGCCAATTCTTGAGTGGGTTAAAACCAGTGCACCTAAACCTAAATGGAGTGATGTTGCGAGAATGAGCACAGCAACAAAAAGTTACTGGGCACAGTGGGACAGTTTGGCTATCCACGATGGGGTATTGTGCCGCAAATGGGAAAATGCTAGAGGAGATCACTGTCATTTACAAATGGTTGTCCCTAAAGCCAAGGTACCTGATGTTCTGCAACTCTACCATGATGGATGTTCAGGAGGTCACATGGGCATCAAAAGAACCCTGTTAAAGATACGTGAGCGATTCTACTGGATCCATTGTGGAGATGATGTGGAAAATTGGTGCCGCAAATGCACTAGTTGTGCAGCTGTAAAAGGACCCTACACACGCAGCAGAGGGGCATTAAAGCTGTATAACGTCGGGGCTCCATGGGAACGAATAGCGCTTGACATTGCGGGACCGTTCCCTGTGAGTGACAGTGGGAACAAATATTTCATGGTCGTCATGGATTACTTCACTAAGTGGCCGGAGGTATTCGCCATTCCAAACCAAGAAGCTACTACAGTGGCAGATAAATTGGTTCACGAAGTCTTCTGTCGTTTTGGAGTACCCCTTGAAATTCACAGCGATCAAGGGCGGAATTTTGAGTCACAAGTGTTCCAGGAGACCTGCCGAGTAATGGGTGCACTTAAAACCAGAACAACTTCCTATCACCCACAATCTGATGGAATGGTAGAACGATTCAACCAGACCTTGGAGAGATATCTAGCAAAAGTGGTGGAAACCAAGCAAAGGGATTGGGACAAGCACATCCAGCCATTTCTTTTGTCATACCGAAGTGCAGTTCATGAGAGTACAACAGTCACTCCTGCCTTCGCGAATTTCGGAAGAGAATTGCGGTTGCCTGCAGACCTGATAACTGGCATTCCACCGGATTCTCCACGCAGCGTTACAGATTACGCAAATGACTTGCGCTGTAAGATGGATGAAGTTTATCAACAAGTCAGAGAATCGGGACAACAAATGTCTGAAAAGATGAAGACCCGATACGACCGAAAATTGAATAATCTGGGATTTGGCGAAGATTCACTTGTTTGGTTACATAATCCAGTGCGCAGCAAAGGGAAGTCCCCAAAGTTGCAGGCGAAATGGGACGGACCATACCGCGTTGTGACCAAGATAAACGACGTCACTTACCGGATTCAAAAGGGGCAGAGAAGTGCTCCTAAAATTGTTCATGTTGATCGACTGGCCCAATATTACGGGACTAACACTGCTCGGGACGAGCATGTCTTAGGAGGGGGTAGTGTTACGCCGGTCGATTCTTAGAAAAACAGTAGGTACTAAAATGACGCAATACCTACATTTAAAGGAACATTCTGGAACACACTAGTAGAGCGTAGGTACCTACAAAAGTTTCCAGAGCGCGCGGTAGGTATATACCTACGGGCGCGGCGACATCAAAGGTGCCGCCGGCCTTAAGTACCTACAGGCGCGGCGCGGCGCGGCAACTCAAAGGCGCCGCCGACCTTGAAAGTTCAAATACCTACCGACTACTGTTAGTACATACGAGTAGTAACGAGTACCTTCTCGAAACACCCGTCGCGGTATAAATAGAGCGCGCATCGACTGCCTGGGACATTACTGATTTGGCTGACGAAACGAAACGATCATAGCGATTCGAAGCAAGTATTCAGTGATAATTGATAAGAGTGTACAGTCAAGTTAAAGAGTGTTTGAGCGTTATTTGTTGGATTAATTTCTTTTTGTGGTTTTTCGAATAAAGGTGTTAATTTTTGGTGTTATTAGCGTACATTAATTTTATCCGAACCCCAGCTCGTAACAATACCTTTAAAATGTCTAAACAGATTTGGATGTATCATTTAAATCCTAACATCATCCCGAGTGACATAAACATATTTTTAAATCCTAACATCATCCCGAGTGACATAAACATATTTTTAAATCCTAACATCATCCCGAGTGACATAAACATATTTTTAAATCCTAACATTATCCCGAGTGACATAAACATATTTTTAAATCCTAACATTATCCCGAGTGACATAAACATATTTTGAAATCCTAACATTATCCCGAGTGACATAAACATATTTTTAAATCCTAACATCATCCCGAGTGACATAAACATATTTTTTTTGGCATATTAGTTATTTTTCTCTTACCTTGATGATTTAAGTACTTGTTATATTTGTTAAATTTTTCTAGTGACCTATCATCCTAGTAAAAAACAAGAAAAATCGCATCAATCATCTAGTCCCACTAGATGATTGGTGCGATTTTTCAATATTTTTTATTTATCTGCGACGGTTCACTCTGTGGCTGTGTGGGTTTAGAAAACGCGGACGTATGAGAACCTCCTCTAAAGACATTAACCTGACTCCCGTTTGGTTTCCAGCGATGATAGAGTCGTCGTACTCCACGCACCAGCCCCTGACCCACATGCAGAAGGACCTGAAGCTCGCGCTGGGGCTCGGCGACGCCCTGGAGCAGTCACTCCCGCTGACAGCCACCACCAACGAGATCTTCAAGCACGCCAAGCGCCTCGGGTACGCCAACCACGACGTCGCCGCTGTGTACATCCGCGCGCGGTTCTGATGTTCACCTACGAGGCTGGCTGCCAACGTTGACAATGTTGCCAATGCTGGCGTCAGTGACCAACCTGACGTTGTCAATGCTGGTAACAATGACAAAACTGACGTTGTCAATGCTGGCAACAACGCCAAAACTGGTGACGGCAATGCTGGCAACAATGACGAAATTGACGTTGTTATTGCTGGCAACAATGACAAAACTGACGTTGTCAATGCTGGCAACAATGACAATATTGGCGAAGTTGACACTAGCACCGTGATCAAACTTGTCATTGCTGGTAACGTTGACAAAACTAGCGAAGTTGGCGACGCTTCCAACTTTGGCAACGTTACAATAGTTGATAAAGTGGACAATACTAGCAATGTTGGCGACGTTATAAATGCTGTCAACGTTGACAATACTGGCAACATTGAAAAGGGTGACATGTGAACTATGTGGTGCGAGCTCGAGTATAGATTGATCTAGAATTCTGTGCGCTTCATTTTATGGTTAGTGTTTTGTATTGTCACAAAATCTCAAGTATTTCTCATCTGACGCTACTAGAAACAAGGATAATGGTTGCGGACTGTTAAAAAGTATACCATGCATTGCATACATTTAAATATTCCGAATATTATGTTTAATTTTTCGCCGTTTACTCTAAGCACTGCGCGTGACGTCACGGCTTGCTAAATATTTTGACTCGCGTTTGTTTTATTCTACCTTTGTGCAACAGTGACGTCATACGATCGCCATGACCGCTACGGTTGTTTTGGCGCGATTACATTATCAACTCTCAAAAGTGCAAAAATATAATGGTTTTCATACATTTCCTCATAAATTATGTTTATTTTGCTAAAATAGACCTTATCGACTAGCTTAAGAAAATTTGACAAAATGTGTTAAAAATAATCACTAGAAATAATTGTTGTCAGTCTGCAAGTAACATCCTGGTTCTTCTAGCGTCCCGTAAGCAAAGCGCGTTTAGTCACTGTGTTGTTCAAGTTAGAGCTGGGGCCCGTTCACTTATACGTTCGAGGACGCACGGATCACCCGCGCGTACACTCGAAATCGTTCACGGCATCGTCGGGCGTTCGCCTGGGTCATCCGAAAAATAATAGGGGAGGGGAGGAATAGTATGAAACTGACACTTGACAGTTGTCAGTTGTATGTGGACGTCCAAAGTCGTTCACTAACTCCGGATGATTGAGCGATAATCGCACGGATGATTCGAGCGTGTAAGTGAATACAGCCCAGAACTTAACAGTCAGTGGTGCCAACTGCTGTCATAGTTTGTGTCTAGCCTAACTTAATTATTGTCACATTAGCTAAAATCTCGATCACTAAACGCGTCTACGTTGTAGGTGACTTTTATATTAAAATTTGCTTACGGACTATACAAAACTAAATGGTAAATTCTATTCAAAAAATGAATGGATCTGACTATGTGTACCTATCTTAATTATTTTTGCAAAGGAACTAAATTAGGAGTTTAGTTTCCTGGATTGATCTAAACTTGCCGTCATACTAATATAATGCTTCCAAACTGAAATATATTTAGCAACACAATTCACTAAATAGTAATTAATTTTGAAAAATATCGTAACCGTACCTTTGTAAAACCATTCTGTAGTAATTGTAATAGTTCAAGTTATTTAGAATTTTGATAATTGTTTACAATATTATAGATACAATTAAAAAAAAAAACAGTGTCAGTAAAGCGCTTTTGTAGAAACAATGAGATCCCAATATATATTTTATAGCTTTTATAGCGGATCGAAATGAAACTTTGTAGATAGATTGAGCTTTTGTTAAAAAAACAATCAACCATATTATTAAAGTTACAGCTGATTTAAGTTAAGTACAGAAAACATAAAGTAGAAAATAAAAAATAAGAAAGAAGTTGCTCTAATTTTATATTAAGTTTAATTTTTTAGACGTTGAAAAATACTTTTAAACTTTCGCGATTCGAACACATAGTTAAATATTTAAACGGGACTTAATCGCGCTTAAAACTTAATATTTATTTACCTCGACGTTTCGATCAAGTTGCATTGATCGTGGTCACGAGAAGACACACGACCACCACGACCACGCAACAACGTTTCGATCAATGCAACTTGATCGAAACGTCGAGGTAAATAAATATTAAGTTTTAAGCGCGATTAAGTCCCGTTTAAATATTTAACTATGTGTTGAAAAATACATTTTAATATGAGCATAACTCATGCTTTAGAAAGTTAGCTTGCATCAGCTTGTGCTTTTTTAATGAAAAATAAAATATAACTAACCTCAAAATGGCTAAATTAAAAATAACTTCTACTTCTACATACAACCAGTCTATGTATTACGATGCCATTGTTAAGCCTTATAAAGCCGAAGTGTTCTAGCGCACTGCCGGTTGGCAGCGTACCCAACATGCAGGCAGCGTATCCAACATGTGGGCAGCGTACCCAACATGTGGGCAGCGTACCTAACATGTAGGCTGCGTACCCGACATGTTGCAGCATTGCCCTGTTGCATTGCTGAGTCGATGAGCCAGCTAAGTACAACCATTTTGGTTGTGTCGTATTTAAAAAAACTTGTTAGACCGTCTGATCGATGCGACGCCCGACCGAACTGCTGGTATTTATAAAAGCTGCACATAAAAGTACACAGAAGTAACGTAGCTACTACTGGGTTACCCGTTAATCACGCTTCTTTTTATGTTCAACTGAATAATGAATATACTATAATATATTGAGAGGATAAAATATATATAAATGAATATATTTATAGAAGCAAAAAAGGGACAAAAATAGTTAATTTACAAACGGTTTCGCTCTGTTGTGAACCTTATTATTGCAAGGATATACAGTGATCAAAATATATACGATTTGAAAATTAAAATGAGCCTTCTTATGGCGTAGCAACTTTAGAGAAGTGTGATCGTATCAAGTTTTATGCAGCAGATTCATATAAGCGATATTTTTTTGACGTTCTCTCGGTTTAATGCAGAGCACGTAGATTTTTCTAAAATCCTAATTGCAGCTTACGTTTAGAAAACTCTAAATGGATGTTTATGAACAAATGTTCCTTGCAATAATGGTGATTCTAGCTGCCACATATCCCTGTTAAAACACTCACGCTGTATAGTAAATATATATCAAAACAGATTATTAGGTTTGATTTTGATTTTAAAATTGTTTAAGTGTCCATTATTTTTATGTCGCCTGTACCTCACTATTACTTCTATACTTTGACGTAATTTAATTTTAATGTGACTTGTGAAATGCTAACTGAGCATTTTATACCTTTAGTAATTAAGTAGCGTGTGTTCAAGAATGTTTAAAAGAGACTGATACCACACCGCCAAACAAACGACTGAAGCAAGCAAATGGCGGCTGTGTGCGTGTGTGGATAATTTGTGGTTGTAACACAAAACGATCACAAAAGACTGCATTATGTTTGATTTTCCGTGAGAACATAACAGAATTAATACGACTAACAAGGTCGAGATCTTGCTGTAATGTGGCGGCCGATCGGCATAACACGGTGTTAGTGTGTGCGTTCGATTTGGCGATGTGGAATCCGTCTTTTTTAAACATTATTGCGTGTGTTGAGCACTTTTCCTTTTTGAAATCGGTTAAGGAGCACTTGTATTAATGTTTACTTGTTACGTTTGAACGTGATTCCACGTTTGTTGCGTTTTCTTATTGGATTGTTTTCAAAACTATTGTTCGTATAAATTGCAAAATTGAGTTGACTAATACTTTGTTCCATGAGCAGAGAGAAAAACTAAATTTTTCGAATAGCAATCTTAACTTACTGTACAAAAAACGCATTTTCTATTACAACTAGTTAAAAGTTACAACATTTTAACAAATAATTTTTATACTAAAATGAATCTTATTCAAAGGGTTCAGTAGACATTTATTTTGTAATACACAATGCGGTGCAATTTACTCTGCATTTAGATCGAGATTTTTAGGTGTTTATGTTGAAGTAGCTTTGTCGATAAGCTTAAATTTTGGATATATTTATAATAAGCGTAGTCTGCATCCATCAATACTGACTCTGCTGCACACATTTTCATTCACAGGGCCGAAATTACAATGGGAACTTGTCTAACTTTAAGTTAAGATTGATGATTAAGTCCAATTTAAATCAGTTCATGCTCTGAACAAAAATGAACCGCACCATCTAATTTCGTCCGTTTTGGATTTTGAATTGACATTTAGATGTATTGTCATAACCACCTGTGGATAGTTGATGAACCGACATGTAAAACAGAAGTAATTAATTAACAATAAACTCAATAAAAAAGTGTACAATATTTAGAACTCTATATCGATTTAAGGTGTAATATTAATTTAATAGTATAACATATTTTTATGTACAATGTAGGTATGTACCGTGGAATGATCCTTGTTCTTGTACTGTTGGTAACAGCGCTTGTAAATTCCGCAACAAATGACATCGTGTAAATGAATGAAGTGATCAGTGTAAGAATACATGGATATTGTAATTTATTACCATCGTGTTTTATTTTTATACTCCTCACGAACCCTTCGTATGTCGACTAACCTTACATGCAGGTGATGCAGCCGAACAGGTGTTACATGCAGGTGATGCAGGCGAACAGCTGTTACATGCAGGTGATGCAGCCGAACAGGTGTTACATGCAGGTGATGCAGGCGAACAGGTGTTACATGCAGGTGATGCAGCCGAACAGGTGTTACATGCAGGTGATGCAGCCGAACAGCTGTTACATGCAGGTGATGCAGGCGAACAGGTGTTACATGCAGGTGATGCAGCCGAACAGGTGTTACATGCAGGTGATGCAGGCGAACAGCTGTTACAAAATGTCTTAAATGCAGCTCGTACATGTGCCCTGTCAGGGCGCTGAAATCTTGTGGATTCATCATTTATATTTTGAAACATTATTATCATAATTACATTTCTGTTAATAGTCCCTACTTTATGTCAGTCTTAGTACTATGTCAATTCTTAACATATTTTAACCCGACTGAGCGAAGGGTATTGTGTTTATAAGCCTATGTATGAGTGAATGTATGTCTGTTCCTTTGTGGCACTATATAGATCAAACGCGTGGACCGATTTTGATGATCCGTCCATCGATTTGACTTAATCTTGCGAGTGCTACTAAAGACATGACAGTAATCAAAATTCAATATATTTATATTGTGAAAACGAAAAAAATGAATTTGAAATTCATCTGTAGGTTTCTCTTAGAATTTTTCATGTCGAATAATCATTTAGGATCTTTATCGATTTTAAGGTGGTTAACAACCATTCTCACTGAAATATTTGCAACTTTTTAGTCATGTTTGATGTCGAATTTTTATCACCTTAGATTATGTCTTGTTAGCATAGACATATAATGATTATGTCTTGTTAGCATAGACATATAATGATTATGTCTTGTTAGCATAGACATATAATGCTTTTTAATTTCATGTTATGTCATAAAAGTTCAATTTTCCAAAGTAAACATTTTTCACCATTCATTATCGTCTAAACTTTTTACCCAACTGTTGTTTGCCAGGGAGAGCAATGTGTTTCACGCGGGTGTAAGGTATGTAGGTAGGATTGTTATATTTTATCTCCTACGAGTCTGAACCTACTGTGACCACCGCTAGAGAGTATGTTCTGTGCGATTGAACATGGAAATGAGGGTACAGTGCCACCAACTGATCTGTGGACTGAATGGTGGCTTGTGTTGTGTTCTAGTCAATCGATAAATACACTAATCAAAAACAAAAAAAAAAACAGAAAATGTGATGAACTTCATTCGTGGCGACTGTAGTTCCTTTTTTTGCCACTTCACAGGTAAGTTGGTTGCACTGTAGAATAAAACGAAAATAACAATATTAGAGTAGCTTTTGTATTGGACACTACAATTCTATTTGTCAAGTGGGGTCATTCCGGAAATTCATAGCAGCTTCGCCACCCTTCCTATTACATTAACTAGTATTTACATTCTCTTTGACTCTTCCAGGGAAATCAGAAAAAAACGAATAATGCCCACAACCCACAACGCTACCAATAAAGAGACGTTGGCGGTTTCCGAAATAATCCATTTGGGTCATTCTGGAAATTCCTGTCATAGGGTGGCACTACGGCGGGGATTTTAGGAAGAATTTTGAAATGGTACTGAAATCCATTGGGGAATTAATTAAAACAACTTGTCTAAATATAACATCACTTTCATGCTGGACAAAGGTGTTTTGACTACGTTCAATGACAAGTATAGGTATGGCTAGGCTACGTCTGTAGGCAAAATAATAAATACTGTCATGAAGCATTTCATAAGTTTTGCATGCTTTTCCCAGTCTCAATATTGAAAGAGTCGTAGGGATTTTGTTTTTTATTTATTTTTCTTCAATTCCAACCACAATAAATAATCGTGCAAGCCCCACTAGGGTGGCGAGGGGATTTCAAGAACCGTCCCGTCAGGCCACCTAAGGGCATCACACGTCATAACGTCGGTGCCGTTGGATTACCAATTATAATCCAACGGCACCGACGCGAAGCAACGGCTTTAGCGTGGGACAAACCGGATGCGTATCTATGCGTGGCAGCGCAGCGCTGCGTAGGATGGAATACCGGCCAGTTTGTCGTGATGTGCGTGAATTTTTCTTTAACTTCCGCATCCATTTCGTTTTTGAATACAAATCGCAGTTTTCGTGCAGCAAGGTGTCGCACAGCGCTGAACGTCTACACGCGTAGTCATCCGCGGTGTGACATTAACTAGAGAAAGTCATATAGTTCTTTCTGTACAAATACTATTTTTTGGATGACCCAGGCGAACGTCCGACGACGCCGTGAACGATTTTGAGTGATCGCGCGGATAATCCGTGCGTCCTCGAACGTTGTAAGTGAACGCGCACAAGGGCACGAAGCGAGCGCGACGTTGTCAGTGGCCCAATTACATAACTTGGCTACAATCGGATTATCACTTTTTTCATAGCAATTTCGACTCTATCGCAAGGCATTAGTGGTTGCGATACTGAGAATTCGATTGAAGCCAAGTTATGGAATCGGGCTGCTGACCGTGCCTGAGCGCCTGCTGCGTTCACGCAGCGCTGTACAGCAATGTGTCATTTCACTACATTACAACGTTATAAGCTGCGCTGCGTTGTGCAGCTCTGTGCTGCGCTGCATGCGGTTTGACCCGGCCTAACGTGCCCGCCGAAGCATACAGAAATCAGCCACTCACAACTCACTAACTACTAAACTACTAAACTTATACAATGGCCTTCAAAACTTAGTAAGTACCTCACTTTTAAATAATAGTTTTTATTAAATTGCGGTTCCTCATCGGATTGAAATACCAAGTGCACCAGTTTTTAAGTCAAAACCTAGGCTATACAACAGTCAATATCGAATCACAATTGGTTCAGAAGTTTTAACGTAACGCGCGAACAGACACACCTATAAAAAGTGTGGTACTAAGTTTTGATAGCCAGTGTATAACAAACGGAAAAGAGATCTATTCTACTAGCTACTACTAATTGAAAAGATTTGTCATGAGGTCTACAATATAACTATAGATTTTTCATGAGGTCTACAATATAACTATAGATTTGTCATGAGGTCTACAATATAACTATAGATTTGTCATGAGGTCTACAATATAACTAAAGATTTGTCATGAGGTCTACAATATAACTATAGATTTGTCATGAGGTTTACAATATAACTAAAGATTTGTCATGAGGTCTACAATATAACTAAAGATTTGTCATGAGGTCTACAATGTAACTAAAGATTTGTCATGAGGTCTACAATATAACTAAAGATGTACTTTATCCACCCAGTTTAGTCTGCATCAGCGAATGCATTGTGACATTATCTAGAGCACAGGAGTCAGGACTGTGGCATAGTTTACTGCGCTGTACCTACATACGGAACCTGTACGGAATCTTGATTTATACAGCGCGGTCACGCACCACCGTCATAAAAATTGGATAGAAAATTGTAGGTACAAATCGAAGGGATTGTCAACATTTTATTTTAAAAGCTATTTTATAAAAAGCTTTTCTTTTACTTCTCTTGTATGTATGTATCGATGTACTCGTATCTATGTATTTTGTCCTGGAAACTTGCAATTCAAATTTCGAGCACTTCCCGATTTTTTTAAGGCAACATTTAAAAAAAACGTATGAAGTGAAAATGCAATAAAAAACTACGAATAAATAATAAGTCAGGAACTCTAATTCAGAACAAATGTCACAATAAAAGTGTCCCTACTTCAAACCAAAACGACGTAAGATTCTAAGTACGAATCACTTCCGAGACAAATAGACATGCTTGGTGATTGGTTTAAATTCAGAACGAAAGCAGGGATTGGTTCACGCAAGTAATGCAATGTCTGCTATGACAGCTGAGTCATAGCGGCGTGGACGATGTTATGCAATAAGTGGAACGGACCAAGTCAGTAATAAAACAATATTACTGTACAATGTTTTTTTTTGGCTCACTTTTTACAATTCATTAAATTGTTGGTGTTGTCTTCAACACCGTCATTACATTCAGTGTTGATATTATTCTCCTGAAAATAACCTTATTAAAGATCAGTTTCAAATCTATGAAAGACTGTCTCTAATTGAAATAGATACACATATACAGCTAAAATAAAAATTCCTATCAAACCTAAATATGAAGTGCAAAAAATAATAGTGAAATCTTACAAGTTTTTGTGCCTTATTCCTTGAGGGTTTGCATTATTTGTTTTTTTGAGCAACTCAGGTAAATCAAACACTTCAAAATTTCCAGAAGGTGAATTTTCAGTAGCCTGAAAAATTAAACGTGCTTTAATTCGATCAAACTATGAACTGTTTTTTTAATGCTATTGTTATTCCCATGAGTCGAAAAAGCCGAACCTATATTACATACCAACTGTAATCGTTCATTATTGTTTATTTGCTCATTTTGTTTAGTATTCTCCTAAATATGTTGACGTTTCTTAGGTATGAATCATCTGCGTGAAAAAAATAACAGCTTAATTTCAAAATTTCATCGAGTAGAAATTAAACTTTAGTGCAAAAATTGACTGACTTCATTTTGCATAGTATTGATGATCATCTCGGTTTGATAATGTATTTGAACGTCTTTGAATATAATTATAATTTTGCAACTACTACTAGTGAAAAGTGATCCCTGGACATTTTAATCTTGTATGGCTCCTGCACCACTTCACAACACATGCGGGCATGATGATTCACAGCTTATTTCACAATGATAAAATTAAAACGTACGCGAAGATATGACGTGTGCTCGCTTGCATGAAAAATGTACGACTGATGACGCGCTGGACACGACTTTTAAGCCCCACCTACTTGGGCACGACTTTTGTTGGGTCATTTTATTAACGCTGTTACGTTTCCTGACTTATTACTTATTCGTAGATAAAAAAAACATATATTTTTTGGTAAAAATGTTGCAACAAAGAAAGTACCTAAAAAGTGACATTCATTAAAAAAAAAGGTCGTAAACCAATTTTACCGGAAACACTGACGACGGCAGAGCATGTCACTCCTTTGCAGTTTTATTAATAAATGAAGAAGCGTAACGCTTCGTTCTTGTGCGAGGTCCTATTTCAACCATAAAAGGGTGGCGCTTTGCCGATCGTCTAGTCGTGCGGTGATGGAAAGGTAATGGGGAAATCAGATTGCGCAGTTCTTGTGCACACTCTCCATAGTACAATCTGTAGAATACTGACAGGCTTGCTACCTCATGTCGATGCGCCAGACTTTGAAGCTTACTCTTTACCTGAGTGTCATCCATCTCCAATGAGCCTCATAGCACGTCTCTCAACTGAATTCAAAACCTCGAGCTGATTCTTGGCAGAACCATCCCAGAGGTGGCAGCAGTATCCACTCCATTCAAGATCGGACCTGTCTATGATAAATATTCAAAAGCTTGCCCGGGCGTATTTTAATATTTGGTGCCCCGGGCTATAAATTATAGAAAAATAGTTTACAAGTGCGAGTTGAATTTGCGTGGAGAGATGTGACACGTGTTTGGATCACAGAATTCGGTCCAGATATTCGGAGTAGATTCAGAGCAAATTGGCTGTGACAGACAGGTAGACATACACACTAGTGATCCTTTAAGTTAAGGGATTAAGTGTTTTTTCATTCGGACGTAAGAAACTCTAAAATGAGAAATTATTTTTAATGGTAATAGCCCATACGAAAGAATAGCTTATAGACAAAAAAAAACGCGTTTTTTTTTAGACAGTTCTATCAGTAGGTACGTAATGAAAACATCGTTCCAAATCATGTCAATAGTATAGATCATAGTAAAGTTTTTTAGCTATTTCTAAAAGTGTTCATAATTCAAAATAATGTAAAATTTATGGATTAATAATTATCATAAAGCGAGAGCGTAGCGATGGCGAAAATGTTAGGGTATTTGTACTAGTGTAAACATTTAACATGATTTCGAATCATATTATGAATATAATGCCTCCAAGTAAACAGGAGCGAGCAAAGCGAGAACTTTTTAGACATTTGTTTTAGCAACTTTCAGAGAGAGAAAACAGAGGTAATCTAAATGGTTAATAAGTCTCGCCAACGAAAGCTGCCCAAGAAAAAAGGCGGGAATTTAAAAAAAAAAACAAGAGCCGTTAACCCTGGCTATACACTGCTTAAACGGAGTTGATACTTTTGTAACTTTTAAACTTTCGCAATTCGAACACATAGTAAACGGGACTTAATCGCGCTGAAAACATAATACTGAATATGAAATTTTATGTTTCAAAGTTGAGGTAATTGAGATGGTTCTTAGCTATTTGGGGGATTAATTTTTAATTTGTGCTTGTTTACTGCTTGTGTGCATGTTGAAGCTTCAGAAAAATTACGTCATTTAGACGTGTCATATTGGTCTGTAACGTCTGTTACGTCAAAAGGACCTGTCTATGTGACGTCTTTTTAGGGTCTTTTGAGACGTCTTTCTTACGTCAGAAACATTACGTCATTAAGACGTGTCATATTGGTCTGTAACGTCTGTTACGTCAAAAAGACATGCCCATGTGAAGTTTTTTAAGGGTCTTTTGAGACGTCTTTCTTACGTCAGAAACATTACGTCATTTAGACGTGTCATATTGGTCTGTAATGTCTGTTACGTCAAAAGGACATCACCACGTGACGTCTTTTTAGGGTATTTTGAGACCTCTTTCTTACGTCAGAAACATTACGTCATTTAGACGTGTTATATTGGTCTGTAACGTCTCTTACGTCAAAAGAACATGACCATGTGGCGTCTTTTTAGGGTATTTTGAGACGTCTTTCTTACGTCAGATACATTACGTCATTCAGTCGTGTCCTAATGGTCTGTAACGTCTGTTCCGTCAAAAGGACATGACCATGTGACGTCTTTTTAGAGTCTTTTGAGACGTCTTTCTTACGTCAGAAACATTACGTCATTACAAGTGTCATATTGGTCTGTAACGTCTGTTATGTCAAAAGGACATATCCATGTGACGTCTTTTTAAGGTCTTTTGAGACGTCTTTCTTACTTCAGAAACATGACGTCATTTAGACGTGTCAGATTGGTTTATTACGTCTGTTACGTCATATTGACGTAAACAAGAAAGTTCTCATTAAGGTCACTGACGTCACCTTCCAACCTGGGTACATGCAAAAAATAAACTTAATGTACTAGTGTTACAACCTGTATACTTTTAAGTAACTACTAATACCTAAGTTAGCGAAGGGCAAAGTCGCAGTGCACAGCTGTAGACATATACTAGATGTATAGAGTTAATGGGGACAGTCACACAAACAAACTGACAACGTTAAACTTTTGTAAGTAGGTATATACCTATTTATATATAAGTTAGGTACCTATTTCTTCTTCAAATCCACAGAATAAATTAATAGGAGACTCACAAATTTATTGTTTTTCACACATAATATTAAAATAAATGTTTTGTGAAATTGTAAAGAAAGCACTTAAAACTCATAACATTTGATCCAAATATATGCCGTATTTCATGTGCTGATATATTTACGATACAGGTTTATAGCGGAAAATGTTGACGACACCGTTAAAAAGTATCGCATGTCATGAAAAACCGCAATAACTCCAGTGATATTACGGAACCAACTTAGAAAGTTGAATTATATGCCTGCAGTCGATTAGGCAAACGTGGCGGGGCTTCGACAGACTGGGAAAGAACCTGCGCTTGAATAAACAAACATTTTGCTATGTTCCATAAGAAAAGAGATTAGATAAAACCTTCTTCTGAAATCTTTATCATAGAATCTTGTAAAGTGTTGTGAAAAATTTGACGTTTCTATGTCTTTTTGACGTCAAAGCGAAAACGAGCTTCCAGGAGGAAGCTCGTTTGGAAAATAAATTCTGAGTTTATATACAAATACATTTTTATTCGTGTTGTTTTAAATCATGTCGTTCTTAACTGAATATTTTGATGAGTTCCGACAACATCCCATCCGGAAGACTCAAATGTAAGATGCATAGATTTTAATTATACATGTAATGATAGAATTACATTAACTTAAAATTTGTTAGATAAATCGCCGATTGCTTGAGTCTCTCGTGAAAACAGTAAGTACTGTACCAATACCAACCAATTACCTTCCTTACTATATGATTAGGTACGTTACGATGCGTAGCCACCGCTTCATCCCCACTGCTCAACTAAATTGCTCCACTGCCACAACTATTTCTTGCACAGGGGAGTTTTGTTACTGGTAGGTTGTTGGACCATAGAATAACTAATACCTAATTGTTCAAGTTTGACTTGCACTTCACCTGATAAAAAATTGCTAAACCATCTCTCACATGATTTCAGGTTATTCTTGTTGTCTCAACATACATACAGCAATGATCCTTCTAATTTCTAGTGATAGACCCTCTGTTTAAACAGAGTACTCTGTTTAAACGGGAATAGAGACCTATCTCCTCACTACTAGGGGTAAAGTCAGTGGCTCGATATTGGAACTTCTGCCTTGTATACCTAGCTGTAATTCTATAACATATGTATGATGAACCTCTTATGCAAGAGGCCTAAGGAAGTACCACACCTCTGGCAGATATTCAACTGCCCCAAGCAGTGTACAAACAAAACTGGTTTAGGTTTAAACGGCACTTTTTTCAGCGTATTTATTCGGCATTATGAATTTTAGGAACTACTGTCTTGGGGTGAAGACCACAGTGCAGTGCCGTGCAATATTTTATTACACAATTAAATTGATTGAATCACTTGATGGTAAGTATAAGGTGGCACTGCACCTATTACTTACCATCAAGTGAACAATCTTTTCGTCTCGTCATACGTCAGTAGTATTTAAAAAATACTTAACACAATCAATAAACACACAGTGCGACTGAATGAGCCTCGGTCCGCAATTCGTGTTGGGATCTCGTAACCTCCTGACGAAGGATCGTATGGACAAGAAACCTAGATACACACTTCACCACTAAGACGTGATTCCTAGCCGGTTATTATCATTCATCATCATCGTCAGTAGCCTATATTCGTCCACTGCTGGACGTAGGCCTCTCCTAGTGAAAGCTCCTGAGCCCGATCTTTGGCTCTCCTCATCTAGTTACTGTCAGAAGCTTCCCGTAAGTCGTCTCTCCACCTGGACGGCGGGCGTATCACACTAAGTTTGCCTAAACGTGGTCTCCACTCTAGAATTCGTTTTCCCCTACGGATGTCGGTTCCACGAGAGATGTGACCAGCCCATTCCCACTTGAGTTTGCTTATTTTTTTAGATATGTTGGTTATTTTGGTTCTCTGATGGATTAGCTTGTTCGGGATTATGTCCTCGGCTCTCTTCATAGCACGCTGATTGATCCACGTTGTCATAATGAATACAATCAAAATAATACTTAGTATATCTTCAGATTTCGGCCAGAAAGCAGATGGGCGAAATTGGAAGGGAAATGGCTGGATCCCAGTAAAAAGGGGAAAGAGGAAGTAAGTGTCATGCGCTAGCTGTTTATGTATCTAAAGTAGGTACCAGTAGTTATATTTCTTAACATTAAGAAAAAAACTTTTATGCTGTAATCATATTAGAGCGATACTTAGAACAGGATATCACAATTAAATGCGTTTACAACATTTTGTGTCTGTGCTGTAAACCGTTGAGGAGCTCCTTAGTCAGGACCCAACCCTGAGTGCAGGAACCATTTCATGATAAAACTTAAAAACCGGCTATCACAATAAAATGCGTAGGTACATAAAATGTTGTGTCTGTGCTGTTGACCGTTGAAGAGTTCCTTTACCTGGAGCTAATCCTGGATGTAGACTCAGGTCACGCTTATCATAAAAATACATTGTCATCGGAACTGAGGAGGTAGTGGTTCTAATTCAGCTCGCAAGATTTGACCTGAGCAAACATAAATACATAAAAACATTGTAAGTTTAAAAAAGCATGTAGAAATATCTGAAATAAATTTCCAGAAAGTGTGGACGCAAGAAGAAATAGACAATTTCATTAAGTCGACAATGAAAAGCTTACGAGGACAATCGACTTACTACAATGAATACTGTGCACATTTATCAGAAGGTAAGTAGAACTGCTATACTTACTATACTTAATTTTATAGATAAACCAGCTATAGCACAGTATCCTATTATGAGTATTATGAGTTCCAACAAACACTTAAAACTGTACTCGCTATCGAGTATCTTACATTTTTGTATGAAATGCAGCGCAGCGCAACTAGCGGAACTATTTGTCACTATAAATCTTTAGCTCTATTATGAGTTTGGCTAAACTACAATAGAAATCGACAATAAGTGAGAAACTGTAGATATTACGCCATCTTGCTGGTACATTCTTAGCATTTGTCTATTTCAAAATATTTGAAAAAGACAGAGAACAAACAGCGACTAGCGAACGCATTGTCATTTTGGTTCATCCAGCTAGATGGTGTTTTGTAAAACTCTTCATCGAGCAAGCGATTGTGTTTTCCAATTTAAATTAAACAGATTAGGTTTTTTTGTCTGACTGTCAAATCTGTTTAAATAAAGTAAAATACAATTATAGCGACAAAAAATATAATGGGTAAACTCAAAAAATACTGAACCGATTTTTAAACACTCTTTTACCCATATAAAGCAACATTATCAGCGGGTAACATGGATGTCTGTATTTTATTTTTCAATAAATTATCAATCCTTACGAGAATTGTAATAATGTAACCCCGCCCGGCACTCACGATGATAAATGGCTGTGTAGCTATACATAGCTACTGTAGTAGCGTTAACTGTCTATAGCAATTGTCGAAATAATGACCCGTAATACCAAAAACATGCAAACTGAGAAGCCGTCTCACGAAAGAAGTAGCGGTGATAAGAGAAACTAACGTTAGTAAAGTTAAATGCTTATACAGTTTTCGCATTTACAAGGAAACTAGCGCCGCGTCTGTGAGACTTCTTTCGTTAGTCGGACTGCTCACTGTATTGTCTTACCGGTCCAGTCGCGTAGATACTTTACTTTATCTTGAGTTGTAACGTCAAGAGCGTTTACTACAGCAACTCGTAATAGGGGTACATACAGTACATAGAATAGAATAGTGCTTACAATTAAGACGGTTAAAGAAAAAAAATTCTATGTAATTGTTGTATCTAAAATAAGCTGTTGAACAAGAATATATCATTTTTAAATGATGTCTGTCTGATGTCTGATGTGTTCACGTAAAATGTACTGGACCGATTGCGATGCCATTTTCACTTTCGGATAGCTTGATTTTTGACTTTAAAACTGGTGTACTTGGTATCTCAATGCGACGAGAAGAAGCCGAGCAATAGATAAATAACACTCCTTTTTTTGGACAGTCGTGTAACTATTTGACATCTGAACGAAGTTTTATGAAATTTGGTATATTGGTAGTTTTGGTTTTGGAATAACGCATAGGTCGGACCCTGATAATAACGCATAGGTCGGACCCTGATAATAACGCATAGGTCGGACCCTAATAATAACGCATAGGTCGGACCCTAATAGTAAAAAAATGAGCACGTGAGCAAAGCCCATCGGGCACAGCTAGTTTCTGAATAATGATATATTTTTGTTCAATACCTGGCTTTTTTACCCGACTACGGCGTAGCAAGGGAAGGGTAATGATGTTAACAGTCTATGTATGTGTGTTGGTATGCATGTGGGTATGTGGATGTTCCACCATAGCGTCGCCCCTATTGGTCCGATTTTGATAAGCACGGTGTTAATCGGTGCGTCTTCAGATATAAAATGTCATAGGCAATTTTTGTAACCGGCTACGACGAAACTAAGGAAGGGATATGTGTTCAACCTAAAAACTTGGTCCTATTTTGACAAGCGAGGTATCAATCGATTCGTCTTCATCGCATGAGTGTCACGGGCTATTTTTTACCCGACCGTAGTGTGGTGTTAGTTTTTGAACTTATGTCTTGTTAAGTCCCATAAAGCAATTCTTTTTTATCTTTTATGTACAGTTTTATTTGTTACGTCTTTATTATATGTATAGAAATACTAACAGGAGGCAACTGAACATAGGTTAACATACGGTGGCAGCCATACCCATCGATTGGACAAATTTACTCTAGATTTTGCTATAACGACAAAACTCGCTGAACATAAAACATTGTCTCAAAGCTCTCACTGACTGAGCGAGCGCGAAACGCGAGCAAAGCGTTCCTGTTTCAGCTTCGGCAGAAAATCTTTTGTATGTCTGGATTTCCGGCTGTTCTCCTCTACCGGTTGCATTTCTCAACCGATCTAGACGAAACTTTGTATACAGGTTAAGAAAATTTTCAAATTTTTTTAGTTGTCGGGAATTTTTTAATTGGGAGGGTGCTTCCCCCAAAAAAGGGTAAAAAAGGGCTACTGAATATAGCGGAGATATTAAATACGATTTCAATGGGTTTTTTTTATTTGAAAGGTAGTTAGTTAGTCTCATAAAAAAATGGTGAAGATCTGATGAGGATCTTCGGCGTGATGAGCAGAATAGCTCCTAAAAATGCAGTATATTTCTCACTTTTAGGTTTGTACCAGTAGAATATCGACCAGATAGGGATTGATGGAGCATCTTGGTTTTTAATGTTACTTGTACAATAAGGTAACTAGATCGTGACAAACACCATTTACCAACCGCACAAGATGTCGGGGTCTGTCAAGTCAGTCAACCAGTCTTGAAGTCTATCTCGACGGCAAAGCTTTAACGAGGAATATAAGTGATTGGAATTACATTGCATAATTCTTTTAACATCGTCACCAGAATTCAAAACCCGCCCTTTCGAGCCACGTAAGAAGAAGAAGCCTTGCGCGAGTGCGAAGAAAGAAGAAGTCGTCGAGGAAGAGTCAGAAGACAAGCCTCCACCAGCGCGCAGACTGGCCCTGAAAGACACGGAGCTCATGAAGATAGCCCATGAGCTGTACGAGAGGGACATGCACAAGCCAACCCTGGAACCACTGAAGACGCACTTTAGGAGTTAGTGTCATAAACAGGGCTGGCTTACCGGCGCAGTCACAATATACAACAGTAGTTTTAGTTTAAAAAATAGAGATAGTTGCCATACCGAAGTTTAAAATTATTATTATTATAGATAAGGAACTCTTATAGTTTTCCGTTTATCCGTCGTCCGTCCGTCTGTCAGTCTACCGTCTGTCTGTATGTCACAGTATTTTTAACTTGTTGCCATAAGCGAATAGGATCACGATTTTTCGTTTGTTTACAATCTTTCGAATTATGATCCGTTGTCTGTTTGTTTGTATATTTGTTTGTTTGTTTGGGGAGCTTTAACGCGATAACGGCTGGACGGATTTTGATGAAATTTGGAATGTAGATAGTTTATACCCTGCATTAAAACATAGGAAATTGGAAAAACTGGAAAAATGTTGATTACTGGCTGTAAGAAACAGTTGCCATGGAAACGAAATAACAAGTAAACCAAAAAAAAACAAGAGCATTGGTGCTATACCCATTATTATTTTGCATTGCTTTTTAATATCCTAGATGAACATTGGATGCTTTTTTTCGCAATAAACTGTAGTCCGCGCGGACGAAGTCGCGGGCGGAAAAGCCAGTACATAATAAGACTTACATTATAGCTCCGTAGTTGTAACTAGGGAGAGTCAGACTTGATTCCTAGCTCTTTACTCTTTTCACTTGTACCTATACATTAAAGTAGGATTGTTGTCCGACATTCATTTCATTAGTCAAGACCGATATTTGCAAAATCGGTAATTCGTCAAATACCTGCTTACTAATTTCGTCAAATCATAAAATAGTAAGTTCATGTACAGCCGTTAATCTATACGATCCATTATTTAAAGTAGTGTATAATAGTCTATTGAATTCGTGTTTAACATGAATAAAACGGGACTTTCCACGCACATACATGTTATTCATTATCAAAACCCAATTTTGACTTACCTCATTGAGGTACTCTCTAATCTCATATTATTTACGTAGTACTATACCTCAATGACTTACCTCGACGTTTCGATCAAGTTGCATTGAACGTGGTCACGAGAAGACTCTCAGAGTCTTCCCCATGGCTCAACGACCCAGTTGAGCGGCTTAGATGGTGCCTCGTAGTGGTGACTCTGAACAAAAACAAGTAGATACTTAAATCAAAAAACACGATTAAAAACGAACTACTCAAAAAAAAAAAAACTTATGGTGTTTTTCACTCGGGATGATATAAGGATTCTAACGATACTTCCAAATGTGATCAGGCATTTAATAGTTATGGTGGAAATGAGAAGCTCACTTACATATATAATGAACCCTAAAAACATGACACTCCTTTTTTGGACAGTCATTTTTTTATTCCGTTTAGTAACGAGTAGAGCACGTCGCTCGCCTGATGGTAAGGGTCCATAACAGTAGCAGTGCCATCCAGAACTTTGGTTACGAAATCATGGCGTCACTGCACAGCGCTCTCCTCTCACCCACCACAAGTATCGCTGGAAAGCTTGCCTTTCAAAGCGAAACACAAAAATGTTTACAAACTACTGCTTGACAAAGGTGAGGTACTACTTCCCCAGGCGGTCTCTTGCGTAAGAGGCCTACCACTACAAAACTTTAACTTTCTAATGGCACAACTAATCCAGTTGCGCCACTCAGCTGGTTGAGCCATGGGCAAGATTTAAATCCCTACAGCACAACACAAATACCTACGTTGAACCAACTGATCAACCCCTTTATCGGTATTTATATTTTTAATAATCCGTTCAGTTTTTTGGATTTTATTTTATGTTTTCTATGTGTATTAATTTTTATGTGTTGTCACTCTGCGTTCGTGATGTCTGTCACAAATAGGTTCCGGCAGAAAATCAGTGCCAAGGCTTTATGGCCTTAGCGTTTGCTGAGTTGGGACCTGTTTGTGACAACACACAGCATTCATTTCGTACCTTTTATTTTGTTTGTAATTATTGTTCTTTGTGTTTCTGTGTAATGTTGTGTGTTGTCATAAATAAATGTATTTTCTTCTTTTTCTTCTTGTATAGGATATAAGCATACGAATAAGTACTGAATAGTCATAAAGCCCAGTCATTGGTGTAAAAAATAAGCTTTTTCCATGAAAAAGGTGGAGTAAAAGATGTTTTCATTTGTATTGCTTAGTTATAAGGTATTTACGAAAAACAAATTTTCAACCTCGGGTAGCGTTAGCCGCCATCTTGAATTGAAGAGGACAAAAGTTGTTATTTTTTTCTAAATAGTTTTTAAACAGTTGGCGTTATGGCAATAGTGTCTATGAAACGTATAAAGAAGACAATTTTATCAACATTTTTTACATTCACAGTTGTTCTGTAAGTCTCATACTTAGGTAAAAAGTTACAAGAAGCGAATAACACATCATAATGAATGCAAAAAAATGTTGCAAATATTATCTTCATTATACTTTTCATATACACTATTGCCATAAAACCAACTGCTTAAAAACTATTTAGAAAAAAAAAACAAACTTCGGCCTATTTAATTCAAGATGGCGCCTAATGCTCCCACTCGAGGTCAAAAAATTGTATATTTTTTGTAAAGACCTCATGCAATACAAAACAAAATATTTTCAACTCCACCTTTTGTACGGCAAAACAACCTGCTGACTGGGCTATTATGGTATAAGGCAGATTCTGGGTAAGTATGCACTCCATTTTATAACCTAGGTACTTTAAAATACCCACCGTACCACCAGGGGAGTATGGCCGGTGGATCTGAAGCGGTACTTGTAAGTTATTTAGGTACTTAATTTAATTTGTAACAATCATCAGCTCTCTAAAATCTGTTAATTATTATTATTATATCCTTGTAATCACAACATCAATGTATCTTATAATATTCGTACTTATTTTGTTTAACACCGCGGCCGGTTATGATGCCCGTCCGTCCGTGACGACCAGTAAGTATTGTTAGATTTACGCAAACTGATCGCTGCTGCACCAACCATAACATATTGCCCTGAACACGTTTTGATTTTGAATCTCATCACGTTAGATAAATGTAGTATAATATTATGTCACTGCAATGTTTGAACCAATACACATGTCACATAGTAAGTCTGACAATGGTGCGGCATTCATTAGCGATGTTATTGGACTTTCGGTTGCATAAAAGCTAATGAATTTTGGGCTAAATTAAATAACCCACAATCAAACATATTTTCCATCCGATTCCAATTACTGTCAATATGGTGTACCTCTTGAAGTTTTCCAAAAATATGTTTACCTTGGGAAAATATTGCAGTTAGGTAAGGTAAGAACAACTTTGAGAAGGAAGCCAACAGAAGAATTCAGCTGCTTGGGTAGTATTCGGCAAGCTGCGTCAAGTCTTCTCGTCGTCCATACCTCAGTCACAGAATAAATATTAGTACTACGTACCACAGTGCCTGAAAAGCAATGTGCGTCCTACAAGTCATGACCTACGGAGCCGAAACGTGGACCTGTGGCCCAATTACAGAACTTGGCTTCAATCAGATTGTCATTTTTTTCATAGCAAAATCGACTCTATCGCAAAGCATTATTGAATTTCACGGCTTGAAACCGTCATGATCAACATTACGTAATCGCAGTGCTGGACACTCACGGTCAGACTAGTTCACAAATATAGAGTCGCGAGCTATGGAGAGAGCTATGTTTGGAATTTCTCTAAAGGCCAAGATTCGAAATAAATTGATCCACCAGAGAACCAAAGTAACCGACATAGCTCTTAGGATAAGCAAGCTGTCTCGAGTAGATACCACGCTTAGGCAAACGTATTGTGGGACCCCTGTGGCCAGCTGAAGCGACGACCTGCGAAAAGCGGCTGGCAGAAACTGGATGGAACTGGAGCTCAGTGGCGTATATTAAGAGCAGAAGTGGACATGTATAGGCTGATTATTATGATGAAACATATTTTGCCGTTTTGTATTGTTCAAAACACCATTTCAAAGTTAAGGTCTTCTATTATGGGCTACTTATCATTATTACCTCATTATGTGGATAAGACGAACGCCAACGAAAGTGAACATCTGAACACCAACAGCTGCTACAAAGCCTGAGATCTATTTAAAAAGGGATGATGAAACAATTCAGTTCCAATCAGTGACGATCGGTTCGTCTAGTGACTAGAGACCATAGGTACGAAATCAAACGGTCGCGGGTTTGAATCCTGCAAGGTGCAATCATTTGTGTGATGAGCAAGAAATGTTTGTTTCCGAGTCATGGATGTAATTTGGTATTTATGTATGTTTATCCGTGGGGAATTGTCCCGAATATATTTATTTATTTATCAGATGAACTTTTTTTTACCTAATATGACCACAATCAACTTTTTTGTGCCTTGATCAATAAAGCTGCAATTTTCTATGAAAATGCCTTAAAAATTAACAAATGTGGCTCCCTCTTTGGAACTGACCGTAGATTGATGCCAGTGGCATTGGCCCTTAGAGAAAAATCATTGGCCACATTTTACGGCACCTACTAAAAGATTGAAGGATATAACTAGTTTAAATAAACAGAAATAAAGTTAAAGTCATTTTAAAAGACAACAACGAGTTACGTATAGCATTTGAATTATGCCAACTATATCGCATGCGAAGAGAGACACGTTCGCTAGCGATCCGCTCGCCCCTTGAGAACGACCACCGGATGTAGTGAAATTATAGTTAGAAATTATTTAACTGCCATACTACGTAACCTCCGTTTTTGTCTTTTATAATGTATTCGTTAGTTTTCATAATAATATAGATAAACTAACTTCTTTTGACATCGACTGTTCTATTTCAATATATTATTAATATTTTTTAGGTATAGGCAGGCCTGTCTCACTCGATGTACTTGCGCGCGCTAGTTTCTGTAACGCGCGTGTTACCCTATGCGTGGCTTGCCGCGAGATAGACTGAGATAGACTTACGCGTTAGAAAGAGAGGCGCATATAAAATGATACGCATCAAGGTAGTACGAGCTGAATTGCACTTTATTGAGTGGCGGTAAGAGTCTCTTTTTATTTAATTGTCTTAGCAGAGTGTGCCTTCTGTACGTCAATACTATTATTTTTTCTGCGGTATAGGTACTAACCAAAATATTGACACGTCCATAATCGACGTGATGCCATTTTACTTATTGGATTATAGTTTGCAAGTGCTTGGCACAATGCAAGATAAAAGGACAAGTTATGGAAATAACCGATTAGAAATAGGGGAAATGTAGGCAATGGGAGTCAGTTGGCAATGGTGATCACCTCAAAATAACAAAAACCGAACGCAACCAAACGATGCTAACATAACTACACGCTAGCATTACGTCATTCCCGTGCGCGGCCGTTGATTGGCTCAGTTCGCGCGACGCGTCGGAGAGTAACAGGTGTGTGAAGGTTTCGCGCCATTTTCATCTAATTTTTCGAGTTGATAAATCCGAAGGTAAATCACAAAATACCAAATATTTATTACTGTACTTGTAATGTGTAATAGTCGTAGCATTTTAGTGTGCAATTCAACAGCTTTATTGTTATTATAACCTATAATTTCTCCTCAGGATTTTTTTTCCCGTCAGTTTGCCCATGTAGGTAATCGGAGTCAGGTGATCCCAATTACCTACATACTGATCCCCATTGCCCACACAACCTAATCTCGGTAAAACAGTATTATTTTTTGTTTGTAGATGCCGAAAGTTCGTTCTAGAAAGACTAATAAAGCTAATTGGACTATAGACCACCTGGAAAAGGCTGTAAAGCTCATAGATGAACAGAATTATTCAATACGAAAAGCGGCCAAGACCATGAATATTCCATTTGCCAGTCTTCACAAGAGGTACAAAAAAAATATAGTTAAGGCACCTCGTCTCGGCCGTAATACTGTCTTCACTTCTGAGATGGAAAAAGAATTAGCGGACATAATAAAAAAAATGGCTAACATATTCTACGGGTGCACCCCAAACCAAATAAAAAGAGCAGCATTTGAATACGCTGAAGCCTTAAATCTGAAACACAATTTTAATACGAGTTCAAGATTGGCTGGTCGAGTTTGGTTTGAGGGATTTGTTACCAGGAATAATATTTCTGTGCGGAAGCCCGAAGCTACTAGCATAAATAGGGTTACAGCCTTCAACAAGACTGAAGTTCAACGATTCTATAAGCTGCTAGAAGAATTAATGGGAAAATACAAATTTTTACCGAAAAACATATACAATTGTGACGAAACTGGCATCACTACCGTCCAAGATCCTGAAAAAGTATTAGCTGCAACGGGACAAAAGAGAGTAGGGTCCATAACAAGTTGGGAAAGGGGTAAGAATATCACTATGCTCTGCGCTATGAGTGCTGCAGGTGGATATGTCCCGCCAATGTTTATTTTTCCCCGAAAGAGGATGACCCCGACTCTTGAAAAGGATGGGCCAATAGGAGCAATATATAAATGTTCCGACAACGGATGGATAAATGAAGAACTTTTCCTTCAATGGCTCAAGCACTTTACCCTGTATGCCAAACCTTCTGCAGAAGAACCGATTCTATTAGTATTGGATAATCATGCGAGTCACATTTCTCTGGCCATCTTTGAGTATTGTAAGGAAAACTTTGTCCATATGTTATCTCTTCCACCCCATACCTCTCATCGCATGCAGCCATTGGATGTCTCCTTTTTTGGTCCATTCAAAGCTGCATATAGAAGAGAATGCGATTTATTCATGAAGAGCCAACTTTTACAAAGAATAACACCCTATGATATTGCTTCATTGGTCAAAAAAGCATTCTCTAATGTTGCCTCCATGAGTAAGGCCGAAGCAGGATTCAAAGCAACGGGCATATTTCCTATAAATCCCAATATTTTTCCAGATGAAGACTTTATAGCAGCTGAAGTCCTTCAATCAGATCCAATTGTTGTTCAAGATCTTGCTGACTCTATTTCAGAATCGACTTCTGCTGGTGCTGTTGTCTCCGTATCATCCCCAACAGCTACTATTGAGCTAGAACGAAATATTCCTATTCCAAGTACATCCACATTTTGTCCCACAACTTCTGAACCAGCGACTGCATCGTTGTCTCAATTAAATATACCATCAACATCTAAGGATCTGCCAAGTATTCAAAATTTCATTCAGATGCCTACGAAAGTAACTGTTGTCAAGACAAGACAAGGAAGAAAAAAACAGCACGCAACGATTTTAACGTCTACACCAATCAAAGACGCCCTAGTTGAAAAAGAAAATAAAAGGAAGAACAAAGCTGTGAAAAACAAAGGAAAAGGAACAGGAAAGAAAAGCAAGCCAGAGAAGGTCAGTCGTGAGAAGGTTAAGAGGAAAATTCTGCAGGAGTCAAATGATACTTCGACGTCAGACGTGAACACGGATGAGTTATGCCAGGATGACGAAAATGACGACGCAGAAGGTGCAGGCAACTTGTGTCTTGTATGTGGTGAATTCGGACGAAATAACGAAATATGGTACCGGTGCACTTCTTGTGGGCTATGGGCTCATGCCGACTGTACTGGATGGGACTCTGCGTACAATTATGTGTGCGATATGTGTTGATCACCATTGTCCACATGCTGATCACCATTGCCAACCGATGTTGACAATCGTGATCAAACTTTTTTTTTTTTTTTTTTTTTATTGAACCAAAGTTTATAAACCAAAGTGATTAAAGTTGATCTCAATTGATAGTTAAGAAAGTAAAGTTTATAATAAGAACACAGCAATAAATAGTTGATACATAGATTTGCTTTTTTTTTCATTCTCGCTTAAGTGATCCCCATTACCTACATTTCCCCTAATTGAAGTGCGTGTGAACCACACCCATAGTCTGTCGCTGCCTAATTCAACGTAGAGAATAATAGTTTAAGAATCAATCGCTAAATAAACCCCTATACAATAACGTGCCTGATAATATAAACAATGGTAGGTAACAGTAGGTTGCCCCTCACTCAGAGGCGTAAACAATCCAGTATCAATGTATGGCCCTTGATTTGAATATAACATAAAGCACTGCAATGCACGTAAGCACTCTACATTTAGTCCAGTAAATAAAGGAGCTGTAGAGTGCGTGAGCAGGTATCTAAGCGATTCCTTCAAAAACTTGTTCAGGGTGCTTAGGGAGCGAACATACTAAAAGTCCTGACGTCTAGGAGGTGAGCCGGAGTGGGGAGGGGTGTACAAAGTTCCCACGTTTGGGTTTTTCACTTATATCTCAAAAACAGTGTGATTTAGGGAAAAGGTTTTTTCACTAATTGAAAGTTTATAATTTATTTTACAACTTTTATTACATACGCTTTTCCGCATTCTCAACTATTTTTGAGCTACACGCTTGTGAAAAGTGTAAATAAAAGTAATTTGGCGTGATGAGCGTTACCCGATGTGAAAATTAGCTTAACTTAGCTTCTCTTTGGAGTGATACATACATACCCTAAACTTATAACACCCCTGTGTTATAAGTTTAGGGTATGTATGTATCACTCACTGTATCACTCGAAAATGGTTGAGAATTCGGAAAAAGTGTATAGAATAAAAGTTGTAAAAAATTTTATGAGCTTTCAATTTATTTCAAAAACCTTTTTACTACAATTAACAGTTTTTGAGATATAAGTGAAAAACACAAAAGTAGGAACTTTGTGCCCCCCTCCCCACTCCGGCTCACCTCCTACTTTTAGTATGATCACTCCCTTCATATCCCTGAACAAGTTTCTGAAGGACTCGCTCACGCACTCTACACTCCATTTTGGGCCATTCGTTGATCGAACTAATTATTGTCACACGCAAAATGCGTTCTCTAAAAGTTCCATGTACATTTTCTGAAGTATAAGTGAGAAGTAGGATTGGGACAATTTTTCACTTTTCGTTCGCACGAACTACATCGTAAAGCTTGAACCTTCATCATCATCATCATCATCATCATCAGCCTATATCTGTCTGCTGCTGGACGTAGGCCTCTCCTAATGCCAATGAGCTCGGTCTTCAGCTCTCCTCAACCATTTTCTTCCAGCCGCTTCTCGCAAGTCGTCACTCCACCTGGCCACAGGGCGTCCTACACTACGTTTGCCTAAACGTGGTCGCCACTCGAAAACTCGTCTACGCCAACGGTTAGTTCTTCGGGAAATGTGACCAGCCAACTGCCACTTTAGCTTGCTTATCCTTAGAGCTATGTCAGTTACCTTCGTTTTCTGTCGGATCACTTCATTACGAATCATGTCCTTCCAAGCATAGCTCTCTCCATAGCTCGCTGATCGACCTTAAATTTGTGGACTAATCTGACCGTGAGTGTCCACGTTTCGGCTCCGTTGGACGCCGGTAGGACGCACTGATTGAATACTTTGAGCTTGAGCCTTGCTATCTTCTTTCTCCACAGTTCTGGGCTACGTCCGTCCCTCTCTGTACAAGACCGGCTTAAGCGAGTATCAGCAAAGCATCGCGCGGCTGGCTTACGAGATGATCCGCGACGACCGCCTGCCTCGGTACCATCCACACAACGGCTGCCGGCCGCGCTGGGGCCTGCCGCCCGAAGGCGAGCGGCAGCCCGAACTGGACACCGTGCCGTTCGAAGGAGAGAGGCTAATATTATAGACGCATGGCTCTGGAGAGACTTTGACCGCCGTCTCATGTCCACGAACACAGCGGCTACCGGCCGCGCTGGTAGATGCTACTCTGGTTCTGCATGACTGCTGAAGATCTTAAAAGTGATCCAACCCTAGCTTGATCGTAAGCCGTTTGACAGAGGAGACATCCAACTCTTGTGTAGCATTAGTGATGATTCAAAAAATATAGCACGAAGAAGATATTAGGTACCTACACTACACAGAAGTAGTTATGTTAATTGACAGAAAGCAGATGACACCGCTTCGTCCTCGCTATCTGTGATCTAATTAGCCGGCTCACCACTTACTGTTTCATCTCCGCCAACTTCTTTCCTATTGATCCTTCATATTATTGTGATGTTTTTTTTATTGAGAATTATTTAACAGAATAGTTTTCGTGTAGAAGTCGTTTTTTCATTTTGACAGTGACAGTTTGTAACAATCAAAAATACATTGGAAAATAAACGTTCTAAACAAGTAATACTTATAAACAAGTATGTACTGATCATAATTTATAACAATTATAACTCACCCAATTTATAATAAAAGCTGTCCGAATCCGAAAACATCGTTTCTTTGATTGCGGTCACAGAATAGTTATGTACTAGCTCCCGATTTACAAACTCGACTTATTTTTACATTGCCGATATTAACTCTGTGTATTTTGATAAAGAATTCGCGTGCGAATTGTTTTAAACTCTGTGAGAAGTCTTGAGGCAAATGAAGTCGAATGTTCTGTTGGAACGGGCGGCGTTGAGAGAGCCTTTGTTATAGTGACGACGGATACCGACAACTGTTTACAGATCGCATTGGAATTACTCGGTTCTGTAGGAACATATCTGGGCTTGTAGTCGGTGGTGCGTGTGCTAATTGTGTGCAGTAATGCAGATGTTCCCATGTTTTGCGTCATTGAACATTAAGTTGGCTATTTCAGTTCAATTACAACCGAAATTGTAAATAAAACGATTCAGTATTTGATTTTATACGAGCTCTGGCATTAACGATTCAAACGTGGAGTTATGTTTTGATACAGTTGATATTCTCAAGTTGCTATTTCTGTAATTTCACTGGATTAAGATGTTTTCAAGAAATTGACGGCCGTCATGTCTGAACAGGCACTTTCGCCCTTAAAAGAAAATAAATCTATATATTTGTATGTACTTATAGTAAAGCAGTAATTAACAAAAAGTCTGTACAATGAACATAATTTCGAAACATGTCCTGCGACTTAAAATAGGACTACAGTTTTTTTTTAAATGGTGTCTGCTTTTGTTTTCACATCACATTAAAACTTACTGGGCTACTGGTCCGATATTTAAGGACATTTTTGCCTTGACAGGCAGGAGAGCTTGGAGCTTAGCCGCTCGATTGATTCTATGCGCTACAGTCACTTTTTTGTTTTCATTGATCATCGGAACTAACGCTACAGTCACATTTTTTGTTTTCATCGATCATCGGACCACTCGATAGCGACGTAAATTTTGCCACTCGATTTTGAACATTATTGACCTCAATAATCATTCAAATCTAAGCGTGTTTATATAATTATTTTGCTTCGAAACCCACAACATAAACACTTGAAATATGTGCCGTACCTATTTAGCTCCATAAATCACCAATTTGTTTATCTAAGCGCTCAATGAAGTAATCATAAAAACTGTTTGTTTACGCAAAGTCGGCGCGGCCAGATGTGTCGCGTAGACCTTCTTTTTTTTGTGGGTTGACAATCAGATACCTGTGATCTCGGCACGTACCCAATTAATGCCCAGTTTGCGGCCAGATGTGTCGCGTCGACCTTATTTTTTTTGTGGGTTGACCATCAAGTACCTGTAGTCTCAACGCATATACAATCAATTACTAGTTTGAGGTTAGATGTGTCGCGTCGGCCATTTTTTTTGGGTTATCAGTTTGGTCCTGCGGTCTTCAGCGCGTGGACAACCGAGCGGCTATAGGGCTTGGCAGGCTTGGAAGGGGAATCACATATAGAATTAAATTGTTCCAAAAAAAAAAAAGAACAAAGCGAGCAAAGCCACGGGGTGCAAGTAATGATTAGATACATAATTCCACCGAGCTTCGCTACATGCAGCTCCGAGAACAAGCTTGTCAGTCATCGAGCTGAGAAAAGTTTAAGGAAACGCCTCATTGCGCCCGACACGAGAAAGCTGTTAGAGCCATAGATCTGGTTATAGGGGGAAGATACGGCACGCTTTAATATTACATAAACAATAACTGGAGTACATACAACTATAGACAAAAACAATAACACTAACTTTTTTTACTTTTAAAAGTCTCATGAATAAGTAGAAAAAGTATCCATACCAATATAAAATATTACTACTATAAATATTATTATTAAATAGTTTAAATACTATAAATATTGCCGTGGCGGTCTCGGCTTAGAATAAGACCCCTCCCAATCCTCCCGTGGATGTCGTAAGAGGCGACTAAGGGATTACATACCGGAAGATGGGCAGCAGCGTCCACCGAGCACATTTCATTTGGACGGTCGTCCAAATGAAATATGCTATATTCAATGATGTCTCTGTGATCAGCAGGGTAAAGACCGGCAGCGATTACCGCATGGTATTAGGCTCATTGAATATCAACGTAAAGCTGGAGAGGTCTCGTTTGATGAGATCTACTCTTCGCCAAAGTCCTGTCCATATCCAAAATCCCGAGAGCTTTCAGTTGGAGCTCCAAAATAGCTTCCAAATCCTTACCAAATGCGATACGGTGGACGAACTTAACAACGGGCTAGTGGAAATTGTTCACACGGTCGGGTCGGAGTTCTTTAAGACCCCCCGCAAAAAAAGAGCACAGAAACTCTCTCAGCATACACTCAAACTTATGTCAGAACGAGGCGATATGAGGCTGCAGTCTTCAGTGGATATTTCAAGTTACAGCTTGCTTAATAAACAGATCTCCAAGTCAATGCGACACGATTTGCGTTCCTATAATACTACTTGTATTAAGAACGCAATAGAGCAGAACAGTGGCTTCAAAGTGTTCGCAAGAGATCTGTCTATTGGGCTAAGCCTATTGACGAAGCTGAAAACCGACAATGGCAGCATCGTTTCGTTGAAGCTAGAGATTTTGAGTGAGCTCGAGAAGTTCTATGGAGAATTATACACCTCATCGCGTGATGAAAGAGCCCGTTAAACCCGACATTATACCGAAGATATCCCGGAAGTCAGCTTATACGAGATCAGAATGGCTCTCAAACAGCTTAAGAGCAACAAGGCACCAGGGGAGGACGGAATAACGACTGAGCTACTGAAAGCGGGTGGAACCGGTACTTTTGACACCTCGCTTGTCAAAATCGGGTAAAAAGACTCAAGACTTGGCATAAACGGCAATCTTTTTACTCCTGCAAAGAATTCTGTGAAATTTAGAATGTCGACATTGTTCTAACATCTAAATGAGTAGAGCATACAATTTTATTTTAATATATTTGTTTGAGAATGTGCTCATTCACCTGTATATTTATATAAAGAATAAATAATTAATTTTATTGTGTCCTTTTGATCTGATAAGTCCTTCAGAAGCTGTTTAACTCCGTCATCCTCGAGGGTACTACGCCAGAGGCGTGGCACAGGAGCGTAGTGCTTTTGTTCTTTAAGAAAGGTGATAAAACCCTCTTGAAGAATTATAGGCCCATTTCGCTGCTGAACCACGTCTATAAGCTGTTTTCGAGAGTAGTTACAAACCCTCTCGCTCGTAGGTTTGACGAATTTCAGCCTCCCGAACAAGCTGGATTCCGGAAAGGCTTTAGCACCGTAGACTACATGCATACGCTCCCGGCAGATTATACAGAAGACCGAAGAGTATAATCGGCCACTATGTCTTGCGTTTGTGGATTACCAAAAAGCCTTTGATTCAGTCGAGACCTGGGCAGTGCTACAGTCATTATAGCGGTGCCAGATTGATTACCGGTACATCGAAGTATTGAAGAGTTTGTACAGCAAGGCCACCATGACAGTCCGTCTTCAGGATCAGAGCACGAATTCTATCCATATGCAAAAAGGGGTGAGACAGGGAGACGTTATTTCTCCGAAACTGTTCACCTCTGCACTGGAAGATATATTCAAGCTTCTGAACTGGAACGGATATGGTGTTAACATCAATGGCGAATACATCACTCACCTTCGATTTGCTGATGATATAGTCATCATGGCAGAAACCCTGGAAGACCTAAGCACAATGCTCAGTGACCTCAATATTGTTTCCCAACAGGTGGGTCTTAAAATAAACATGGGCAAGACGAACATCATGTCAAATGCCCCTGTCGTACACATGCCGGTTTATGTTGGGAACGATATTATCGAAGCTGTTGATCACTACGATTATGTCTACTTAGGTCAGACGATCCAACTGGGTAGATCCAACTTCGACAAAGAGGTCAACCGACGAATCCAACTCGGATGGGCAGCGTTCGGGAAATTACGCCATATCTTCTCGTCGCACATACCACAGAGCCTCAAGACAAAAGTTTATAATCAGTGCGTGTTGCCAGTGATGACATACCGCACTGAAACGTGGTCGGTAACTAACTCTTACAGAAGCTCAGAGTTGCGCAGCGTGCAATGGAGAGAGTTATGCTCGGTGATTCACTACGTGATAGAATCCGAAATGAGAAAATCTGTAGAAGAATGAAGGTTATCGACATAGCTCTCAGAGTTTGCAAGTTGAAGTGGCAATGGGCAGGCCGTATAGTTCGCACAACCGTCAACCGCTGGGGAATAAAGGTTCTCGAATGGCGACCACGAACAAGCAAGCGAAGTGTAGGAAGACCCCCCACACGATGGACCGACGAAATTGTAGCCATCGCAGCAGGAAGTCGGTGGATGGGAGGTAGCACAAGATCGCTCGTCATCGCGCTCTTTGGGGGAGGCCTATGTTCAGCAGTGGACTTCTAAAGGCTGACATGATCAGGCTGATGCTGATGATTATGTCGAAATAATTGAATTTGAGTTTGAAATCAATAAAGTTAGGTAAAAACTACACAGACTTTTAATATACAGTAGCAGACCAAAAATTAATCGCTACTTGTATATCCATACCAATATATAACGTTGTCTGTTTGTTTGTTTGTTTGGGGTGCTTTCACGCGATAACGGCTGGACGGATTTTGATGAAATTTGGAATGGAGATAGCTTATACCCTAGAATAAAACATAGGATATCATCGGTGTTTTTATCACGGAAAATTTTAATTTTTCACGGGAAACCTGGAAAATATTGATGAGTTGCTGTAAGGAATGGTTGCCATGGAAACGAAATAACAAGTCAGTAAAAAAACTTCAAGAGTATTGGTGATATACCTACTTATGCATTTGTTTTTAATATTCTTGAAGAACATGGGTATTTTTTTCGCGATAAACAGTAGTCCGCACGGACAAAATCACGGGCGGGAAAGCTAGTTTACTTATAAACATGATCATTAATCCTTTTTTTCGCTCAGCGACGCATCATTATTGATGTCTCTTTCATTTACCTGTTGCAACACTGTCTCACACATAAACAAAAAGACGATGCGTAGCCACACCGCCATGTTGATCTCATCAATATGGCTGCACGTCTACGTTTGTCAGATTCATGTCTTAATAAATATATAGATTTCCGAAGCACCGGTAGAGTCAGAAGGGTATTTCTTTTTCCAGTGTGAGATGCCCCCTGGTACCCCTCCCCTCGCAAGCGACGCTTAGTTTATGAGATATTTCAGTTTCTAGTTTATTAAAAAAATGATGTTTGGTTGCTGGAGGTGACCAAACAGCCGTAACAGTTTATTAAAATTCGGCTCTTTGGGCCAGGGGATACACTACTACCCCTGGTACCCTTATAGCCAACTCCATCCCCTGTTACCCCCACTATTTTTGTGCAAAACAATTAAATAAATTAACATACCCTATTATAACAACAATTCCTTACACTTCCTCCATAAACTTTAGTGCATTATATTCCCTTTGCTACGAGTATAATGTTTTGTATAGAGGTTTTATATTTACGTACCATTTTGTCTATATCACAGTCTATATTATTATTCTGTTTATCGCAAGGAGGTTGAATTACGCTTACTGTTAAAAGATTTAACACCAGTAAGCTTAATTCAACCTCCTTTGGTTTAAAAAACCGGGTGGGAAGAAAGCGTAATTCAACCTCCTTTGGTTTAAATAACTGGGTGAGAAGTATACTGTGTTGACAATTTTGACGTCCAAACCGGAAACGTCATTGTGTTATATATTTTTTTTCACCCGTTGGGCAGGCAACATAGCCGGTTAAACATTGTAGGAAGGAAATTAAGTTACAATTACATGATTTTTTTCAATTGATTTGTTAACCTGGGTTTTTCTAGCTTACAGGCTATGTTGAAAAAACGTAGAAAAATAATTACTTAAGTTCTGTAGAAATGATATGTCAAGACACTGCAAGATTTATCGCATAAAAGTCCGTCTCTGTTCTTTGCATCACTGGAACAACTATGTCAGCGAGAGCTGTCAGGGGGAAATGCACAGAACATTGCATAATTTAGGATCTTATTCAGTATGTAGTCTTCACATATTTTATATAATAAATTAAGAACGTACCTCACATTTCTTATTTGTACTTTTGATTTGGTAGGTAGGTAATTTATTTACATACCTACTTAAATTAAATAAATTTTGAATGAAAGTACTAGGAAAGCCTAGATAGAATATATGAAATGCCAGGATTGGCAACCCAGTTCGGCTAGTATGCTATGCTTAAAGCATTTTAAGGATCACCTGCTTGATTCCAGTACTTAATGTACAAAACTTTGTCCTGGAGCAATTCCTATTTTGTTTAATGAATTGCTTTTCGCTGCACACTGTAATCGTCCTACAACCAGGTTCTTTATGTTGTTAGGTTTATTCTTAAATAATATTTTCTTATCGAATTAAATTTTCCATCGTCACAAATATTTGTATACATTAGAGTAAGACCTATAAATTTTTGGTGACGCAGAAAATCTGATCAATATATCAATTAATCAATCTACTTATTTATTTACAGGATAAAAACTATCGGGAAACACTCATGATAAATTTGGAAGCGAAATGCTTCGTGCGTGTTGGTGGAATGTTCACCATTTAGCGGTGACGCATCGCTATTCGTCTGATTGTCCGATGAACTAGTTATTCTGGTGGAAATAAAATTTAACAGACCACCAGTTCTCTAAACTCGGTTATCTACAAGAAACAAACAATCATCCTTAATGCTGCCCAGGCTCAACTAGGCATATAAGTGTGTGTACTTGCTACGCTGTTTGATACCTATACCCAATGTTTGGTCTGCTAGTGTGTATTAAAAGTCTGTGGGTTAACTAAAGATTATTTGAGTTTGAAAAGAAAATTTCCCGTCTATGTACCTCAGAGTTGAATCTCACACAGGAAAAAGAAAAATATCCTTCTGACTAAACCTTAGCTTCGGGGATACGCCCGCTAGAGAATAGAGCACCAATAAATTCTATGGGGATGTCATTTCCTCCATTGTTGTCAATTCTTTATATGTATAATTCTTTATATGTATATGTTTCTTTATATGTTTATGTGTTTTAAATGTCATAAATTATAATAAATACATGTAAATGTCAAAAACAAGAGATAAAAGTGCCAATGAGACGTGCCTCACTACACAATCATCACCCTGATATAAATAATAAAAATACAAATGACTAATAAGAAACGAGGCTGGACCATTCCCCACAAGCAGCACCCGTTCACGAGTATGACTTGTGTACCAGCAGTCACCCCTCAACCATTTTAGAGGGATGGCAGTGACCCAAGAGTCGCCGATTGTTGCCAAGGTCAAAGAAGGCTAATTGTGTGCATTGCACATAATTTATGCGGGTCACCCCTGAGGAACTGGTACCAAATCTACCTACTTTTAATTAGATCCTTGGTTAGAGCTAAAAGGATTAATTTCAGCGAGGATCGGGAAGTTACGAGTCACAAAGGGCCACACACGACCCGTTTAGTTGCGCAGACGTAGCTGAAGGCGCACTGGCAAGCTGCCAGCTCTGCTGCCAGATTGCCATTGTCGCTTTGTAGTGCTGATACTTTAATTCTTGTCTGTCGCTGCCCGTCCAGCGACAATGTAACAATCGGAGTAAATCATTCAAATCATGAAGTGTTAAGGTGACGACACAACCAATTAGGGGTGTTCTGTTTTGGAACGTATGTTGAAATATCTCCATTGTTTGGATTCGCTGGAGTGAAGTGCCTATTGATGTTTATTCTTGTACTGGAGACTTAGGTACTCATAGAGAAGTTCTTTTTGTTGACTTACTAAATGATTAAGATATTTAAAAAAATACAAATACACAATGATTTATGGACATAAAATATGGTTAATTACAGTTATGAAGTTTTGCTCCTGAACTAGTAAAAAACTGTTTCAAGGGCCAGTGAGTGGCTTCTCGCTATAAAAGGGTATTAAAGTATATATACCTATGTCTTAGCTTAAGGCCGGGTGTCAGTGAATGTTATGTCCCTCTCATCCGTTGTAGGAAAACTAAAGTTTTGAATTAAAAAGTGTCTAGCCATTTTCTCAATCATAATAAGCTCTTTCTCATGGTATATCTTTGATATCATTTAGTGACGGGATCTCTTTCCAATCAATGTTCTAAGCATAAAGTAGTGTTACCTTTGATTTTATTTTCTATCGAGTGAATTCATACTAATCATGTTTCTGTGTTCACAAAGTAGGAGATAATATGTCAAATTTTGTTGTGATACCAATTTCATAATTCTGGGTTAATTATAAAACAAGATACAGACGTTCAAAAATGATCGAAAATTGCTAAAAGTGCTAGAACCGGGCTTTAATGAAAAATTACAAAGAATATGTATTGTTAATTTGTTGCATACAAAAGGAAAGAAGACATAAGTTCAAAAATTTAATCCCGACTATAGTCGGGTAAAAAATAGCACTCTATACTCTATACGAATCGGTTGACACATTGCTTGTCAAAATTGGACCAATAGGGACGACGCAATGCTTATACATACATACATAGACTGTTAACTTCATTACCCTTCCCTTGCCACACCGTAGTCGGGTAAAAAGGAACTCTAATAGGATCACTTTGTTATCCGTTCGTCTGTCTGTCAAGACCCTTTTTCTCAGCAGCGCGTGGAGGCGTGGAGGTATTAAATTGAAATTAATATCAAATACTCAGATCTGCAATCCCTAGATATGAAAAAACGAACTTTTAAGTCAACGCAATCAAAAGATACGGCCATTTACGTTGCATATTTTGACATTCGCAAGGGAACCAAAACCTACAGGGTACTTCCCGTTGACCTAGAATCATGAAATTTGGCAAGAAGCAATGTATTACACAAATAAAGGAAAAAAACCGAAAACCGTAAAATTGAAGTTACATAAAAAAAAACGAGACTCAAGTCCCGTGATGGACGAACTATTTACATACCTACAAGTTTGTAAGGGAACCCTCTCTGCACGAGTCCAACTCGCACTTGGCTGTTTTTTTCCCAATAATGTTTATACAACTAAGTAACGTAAAGGGCAAAATTAAGCGGCATAATAAATTATCAAGTTTTTTTTTCCCTTGTAGTTAAAATCTTTTCTTCCGTAGAAAAGTTGGGCATATTTTTAAGAAAAAAAACTGTATGTTTGTATTTTCATATAATAAATAATAGTTTAAAAAAACTAAAAAACACGCTTTATATAGAAAACCAAACTAAAAAATAGAAAATAAATTTTAATAATTTTGTATTAAGAATAGTGTAAAAAATTATAATAAATATGAATGAATAATAGTGTAAATAAGAAAAAAAAGTTTTATTTGATACACTATTATTCATTTATATTTATTAGAGTTTTTTACACTATTCTTAATTCAAAATTATTAAAATTTACTTTCTATTTTTTAGTTTGGTTTTCTATATAAAGCGTGTTTTTTAGTTTTTTTTAAACTATTATTTATTTTCTACTTTTTAGTTTGGTTTATTTATAAGAGCGTTTTTTTTTAATTTTTGATGAATCCTGGCGAATCTAATCCTGGATATTTTAATCGAATGATTGCATTGTCATCGGTCTTTGACAGGTGTGCAAAATTTGAATGAAATCTGACCGTTTAAAGTGGGTCAAAATAGCGTCCAAAGGAGTCGGTTACAAACATACAAACATACAAACATACAAGTGAAGCTAATATATAAAGCGTGTAAAAAGGACAGCCAGCTATAAAAAAGTTCGTCTCAATCATCTCTATTTCCTGAAAACTTTTTCCAAAGCAACTTACATCAAATATTTCGAATACGTTACTGACGGCTGTCACGGGCTTCTAAAGCCAAAACTAAATGAAATCTAAATCGAAATTTACATGTAATATGTAGTTCCATGACCCGAAAATTTACATGCAATATGTAGTTCCGTGACCCGAAAATTGATCCCATATTACATTATATATTAATCGTATAAGAATAAAACTAAAGTGACGTCTGGCAGACCATATAGTTCGACCATATAACTCATTACCGTTGGGTACTAATGGCAACCACGGACCGGAAGCCGGAGCGTATTTGTACGGTCCCACACGAGATGGACCGAAGACCCCTTCCCTTTTAGGTGCCGAGTCAGAGTTGAATCTCGCACAGGAAAACGAAACCCTTCTGACTCTAACGGTGCTTCGGAAATACGCCCGTTAGAGAACAGAGCACCAAGAAATTCTACGGGGATGTCATTTAATTTTTCATTTTTGAACGATGGGTTATGAACAAAATAAATGACATATATTATAAAAATACACATGTACAGTGCCACCAACTTATCTGTGAACTGAAGGGTAGCGTGAGTGTTGCTCTGGTGTTTCCAAACAGTCAATAAATAAACAAATTAAGGGAATGACAAAAAATACATAAATAATAATAAACCACAGAGTTCAGTTTTATATACAGAGAATGAGAACCTCATTCGTAGCGGCTTTAGTTCCTTTTATTGCTATTTCACAGATAAGTTGGTGGCACTGTAGGTAAAAACCTAAATGTAAAAATATACAAAAGTGCCAAGGAGATGTCCCACAACCATAATCAAACTGGTATAAAAATAATAAACATTAAAATGACTCATAAGAATAATAACAAACCAGGCTGGACCAGTCCCCACAAGCAGCTCCCGTTCGCGAGTATGACTTGTGTATCAGCCATCACCGAACATCAACTGAACGATGAACTTGCTGGTGAAGATGATGATGTTCTAATTAAAACACTACTTAGTCATGTTTTAAGCACCTGTTAAGTCATTAACATTCTAAAATTCTGAGTCATACTGAGACTTGTCTAAGCCGTCACCCCTCCAGTTTAGTCAAACATCGCGGGGCGGGGGTTGCAGTCAACATTCCAGCATGATTCACAAGAAAAATATTTATGAAGTGTAGTTTATTATATGAGTAACACTTTATTACTTTATTCCTATGATACTGAAAATGTATTTCGTCGACTTCCGACTGAAGTGACTGACGAAACGGGAAATGTATTTATTACATCATAGAAAGATGCGAATTAGCCCTGGCGTTCAAATTCAAATTCAAATTAATTTATTGCTTTACAGGGTGATGGTATGCAGGTCTTAATGCTAAAGATGTTGAACTTATATCTGTAAATACCAATGTGGCATGCAATATTCTTTTCAATGACTAGTCGTAATATATTATGATTACAAAATAAAATTAAACTAGTATTGTGCATAAACATATACGTTTTTTTAAAAAATATAATTTGAAATAATCGTAAAAATAAACAATGACAAAAATTTAATTAAAAAAATTGTATTAAGTTCACCTAGCATGAAAATTAAAATTCATGTATTCATTTATGGTGTGTTAACAATTCGCAGTCAATAATTTATATAGCAGTTTCTTAAAATAATCAAATGGTACGTTCTTGATAGTATCGGGTTGCTATTTTTAATCCTCCAAGTCATTTCTGGAAAATATTTAAGAAACTTAAATGGGTTTGAAATCTGATTCTGGTGTTGTTCATTATAATTTTTATTTAATATAGCGAAAGACAAGGCGCAGAAGAAAAAGAAGTTTCACGATAAAATCTTTGCACACGATAGCGCCTTCTGAATCTGGGTTCTGTAAATCCGTTAGTAACCCGATGTGACTCCATTTCTACGAAAATGTTCTGTTCCTTCTCACCTCATTCTCGGAACTCTCACTCTCCATCACGCTCCTAACTTATTTTTGCAAGGATTTGTTACATTGTTCCGCTGAAATTCGAACGAGAAAGAATAAATCATTATAAATTAGAGTTGAAGCCCAATTTGGCGCGGTCAACGATGTCTCAAGTTCATTGGAAGCTTCAAAAAGTTTGTTGAACGGTCTTCAAGGAAAAGGGGTTGGAAAAGCTAATTTAGAATTTGAGAATTAGCTGTTTTTTCGTAATAGACAAGGAAATCTTGTTTGTGGCGCTTTCATAGTACCCAAAGGATTTCTTCTGGAGTGGTAATTCAAAAGTTAGATAAAAAGGTGTTGCGATCATTTTAACGACAAGTCCGGGAAATATATGAATTATCCGAAGAGCCACGGAAAGATTATGAATTATCCCGGTCATCTGAGGTTTCTCGGTAATCCTATTCTAGGATTAGGTAGAAATCTTCTCATTCGTACCTGTCCGCTTTGATGTATAGATACATCGCATGTTAAAGTAGTTCAAACTTCCACGCAATACCGAAAAATACAGTAAAGCGTTCCGTTTCGAAAACCAGGGTGCTCTGACTCATAGGAAGTAGTGCGGCCACGAATCTGAATACATAAAATTATGTCACTGTCTTTCATAGAAGACAAAACGCAGACAACAGGAGTGTCAACGAAAATATGCGGCCATCGCGAGTCTAGGGAGCCCTCGCATTGTCCTCACGCGGCGCGGACCTTGCAGGCTTTGTTTAGCCGTACTACAAGAACGATATCAAAATAACACAGTTTTATGTGCCGTCAATTCGCTCCCAAACGACTTTGGCCGAGCGTCGTCACAATACAGCGACAAAATGCGATACGCTGTCTTATGGCTGCAATGTAAACAAATGAGCGTGTATCGAAATCGTCCGGGGGAAGTTGGCGGGTTTGGCTAACGTTGGCGTGACGTCAGCGGTGGCATCGTTGGCACGTACCCGCCAGTTTCAGTGGCAAGAGCGCGTGCGCCGGCCGGTCCGCCCTCCGCATTTCCCGCCCAACTGAACGCGAGTGACACTTGAAAATTTGAATTTGAAATCGGCGCGTTCGATTTGAGTTCTTATAAAACGTGTTCTATTAAAGCAGTTAACATTTAATTAATACTGTTAACAGCCAGTGAGTGTTAGTGATTATACTTTGGAATTGATTGATGCTATTTGATTGTGTGACTTGGGAACTGGCAGATTGTTTTGATTAGTGTTCAAATACCTGGTGACATCCGCTGAAGAATTTCAACGAAGCCTGTGGTAATTTTTATTCATCTTTCTATTGGCTATTATTTTTTTGTAGATTACGTGAAAAAGAACGTTACTATGACATAATCGCCGTAATATTTGTTATAAATATTTTTATTGCTTTTCCTGTTAATCGTCTAACGTTGCGAGCTTATTTCATTACGTCATGGAATCATTGCAGTGTCATGTTTTTGGATCAGTAGGTATATTTATTATCTTTGGGAACGGAATAGGAAATATGTCTCTATTTTGCGACTTCTTAGCATCAAGTTCATTATATGTTTTCTGCTTTATACGGTATGTATACGGTATTTATACGGTATGTATAACAATAATAATTTGGAAAAAGAAATCGACTTCAAATTAATTTACTAAAATAAATACTAAACTAATTTTGATGAAATGTAGGGACAACACTGGAAGTTAAATCCTTTCAAATAAAATGAATGTATTTTAAATATATTCAGAAATACCTATGAAATGAGATTTAACATAAAACGCATAAAATTAAAAACCATCTTTTCGTTAAATAATAAAACAATTATTATTTAACGAAAAGATGAAATTCATTCATTTATTTACACGCGCAGTGTACAATTAAACAGAGAATAACTGTGCCCGCGGCTTTGCCCGCGTGGGCATTTTTCTGGGATATAAGAATTCTGTGTTAGCAAAAGTACCAAAATCTTCAAAATTCGTTCACACGTCTAATGTTTTTTTATGGATTGCTCGAATGCTACTCATCACATTGAGATATCAAGTACACCAGTTTTAGGTCAAACCCTAAGCAATCCAACAATGGAAACCACATCGCAAACGGTCCAGTAGTTTTTACGTGATGCGCGAACAAACATACAGACAGAGATACATACATGATTTAAAAAATGTTATATTCTTGTTCAAGAGCTTATTTTAAGTGCCCTAGAGCATTTTCTTTTGAGTTATCTTTGTACAGACTTGTTCGTACTTATTGCTTTATTATGTTTAGTTGCTTATAGATGGTAAGATATAATATAATATTTCGAGAGATTGAAGAGGTAGCCCTGCAGCCCTACAATACATTGTAGAAACCGGAGTTATCGGACGTCGATGCATAAAGACATCACGCGAATATTTGGAGACACCTCACGGAATGCCGATTCAAGGACAGCAACTGGGAAATGACAATTACGAAAATAGCTATTTACGCGGTTCACTGAATAATATACCTAATGATGGATAGGTATAAAACTACTATTCATTTACTGCTGGTTTGTAGAAACATAATGCTTGGTTGATTGTTATTTCACGTGCCCAATACACATAGTTTGTGAATTGTAGTGGTGCTTCCAGCCGGTCAGAATCTGCAGTCACCGGTTTGGAAATCCTTAAATCGGCTCAGGACCAACATCGGCCGTTGCAGGCATAATATGGCCAAATGGGGTATAATAGACGAGTCCCAACTGCATGCAATTTCTGTGGAGACTCGAGACAGACTATGGACCATCTGCTGTCTTGCTCCATCTGTTGTTGTGCCCCACTGCATGCACTGTGGAAGACCTAAATGAGGCAAACCCAAACAGCTGAAGACCTGGCAACTTATCTAGCAGCTTTTATATAATTATAGTCTAACCAATGACACGATTGGAACAAGTGGTATATTTGCAAGATCCCGCCGAGGAACACCACACTTTTGCCTGATATTTATCGACGAAGCAGTAGTGTGCAAACATTACTGTTTGAAGAGCAATTACTAAGCATGAGACTTAGAAACTAATGTCTCAGGGTGACGAGCTGTTGTGTGGGCCTATTAGTTTGTCTTAAAAAAAATAACTGTTCGGGCACACACTAACATTTATTTTAATTTTTGTTCAACAAGTCTTAACAGCTAACACGACTATTACTATACTTTAATTGTTGCTGCACTTCTGTCTATTTGGGCAGAGACTGTGCTTAGTCCAAGCTGACCGGCAGGCCTAAGACCGGGTTCGTAGTCAGGTGGCTTCAGAGAGCGATTAATGAAAAAGCCTCGTATACTACAAATCGCAGATTAAATATCTTTGCATATTGCTGCAGTGTATTGGTTATCAGAGGTTCTCCCAAGTCAGTAATATGCGTAGTGTAACAGAGCGCAGTACAGTGCCTTGCAAGATTTTGTAATTCAGAGTTCTGGGGGGATTTGTAGGTAATTGTTACTCTCTTCACTTAGATGTCAAAAATCAACTCAGGGGAGTAAATAATTTTATTCACCTTGTAGAGTTTTAGAGCACTTAACCTGTTAAGTGTTTGTTGCTAGAAGAATGCATACTTTTGTGAAATTTCAACCATGCATTTAACCTGTTAAGTGTTTGTTGCTAGAAGAATGCATACTTTTGTGAAATTTCAACCATGCATTTAAACAGCAAATATTTCAAAAATTTAACACTTAATAGATACACCCCCCAACCCCTTCATAACCCTTCGACGGTATTGGGACCAATAAACAACTAACACTTAAAATAATAATAGAATTGTCAGGAGGTTCCTCACTCTCCAGTGCGAACCAGCGACCGGTAGTTTGGGCCCTTTCCCCGCTGGAATATTATTACTAGTTTTAGTAGAGATATTGTAAAAAAAGGCTTAGGTCAAGAAGGTTTAAAAAAAAGACTACACCAGAGAGATCGCCACCGCCAAATCGAACGTGAATCACCCAAAATATGCCGATTAGCTCGTAAGAACAAGCACACACTTAGGTACACCATGTCATGCCGATCAACTGCCACATCAAAGCAACATCCCGACCTTGATTCTGTCAAGTTCTCACGGAAAAATTAAAAACAATGCAGTCTTAAGTGATGAAATTGTGTATAAGCACAATTAAAATATCACATGTTATCTACTCACGCACACATATGCTATATGCTTCACTCGATTGTTTGGCGATGTAGAGCTTTAGCTTGAGTTTTTTTTTCTGAGCTTTTATATGTATGTTTGTTTGTATGTATGTCTGGCTGTATGTATGTTTGTTTAGGACAATTCTTGCAAGCAGAATTAGTACAACTTTCTCTTATCCTACGGAGGTGAATTTTTGCAAGTTGGTTCAGTTCCGATGACAATGCATTTTTATCGTAAGCATGACCTGAATCGACATCCAGGAACAGCTGCAGATAAAGGAACTCTTCAACGGTCATTTTATTATGATAGCCGGCCATGACATGTCTGCTGCACTCAGGGTTGGCTCCTGACTAGGGCACTCTTCAACAGTTAACAGCACAGACACGAAATGTTGTGTACGCATTTAATTGTGATAGCCCGTTCTAAGTTTCATAATAACATGGCTACTGCATAAAATCTTTTTTTGACTTTTAAATTAACCTATTAAACCTTATTGCCTCAGATCAATTTATTCTTATAGGTATTAAAATAAATAAAGGAAAATAATACTTTTGTAAGTAGTTAGTGAGGGAATACATTGGTTCGTGTCATAACAGACCGCGTCAGTTTAAAATTAACGTAATAAACTAAAGAAAAAATAAAGCAATTCCGATTTTATGAGTAGTGGCAACCGCTTTATCCAGCTCTGCAAAATGCCATTTGGTTTTACAAAAAGAACACTTCTCCATAGAATAAACACGCGCTGGGATCAAAGAAGACCAGTTATACAGTTGGTTGTTTTAGATTTAATGGCCGTTATCTGAAGACGCGCAGAGTGATTTACACTCCGCGAGCGCTGTCTTCTCGTGGAAACTAATCCTTTCTGCGTATAAACTCTTTTAAGAATGATCCAGGACTATTTCTATTGCGGTAGCGGTGTTAGGGGCTTATCAAACACCCACTAGTGGCCTAATCAGTGCGTGCGCACCCAAACAAAAACGAATAAATAAAGATGATCTCAACGTCACCTTATATTTGTCCACTGCTGGACTTGGCCTCTCCTAATGCACGCCACAGGGCTCGGTCTTCAGCTCTCCTCATTCATTTTCTTCCAGCTGCTTTTCGCAGGTCGTCACTCCACCTGGCTTCAGGGCGTCCTCCACTACATTTGCCATAAATAAAATGAGTTAAAGATAGAGAGATTTAATAGCTACTTACCTAATTGTAGTGCATCATTAGGTAATCCAGTATTTTTGTGGTGAACTTGAAACAATTGCTTAGCTTGGATTGCTTTAATCCAAAAAGAAACCGACAGTCTGTCAGTTCATCAGAGCGAGAACATTTGTTAATGGTTCATAATTTAAAGTGAAAAAAACATCGATCACACACAACCCTGTTTAGCGCAGCATTCAAAACCAAAGTATTTTTTTGTAACTAGCAATAATAGCAGTTTTACAAGTTAAAACTTATAAATAGATCAAATCCATTAAATAAGGTAAATTAAGTATGCTTTGAGTTTGAAAAGGAAATTTCCTTTTCGTAGCGACTCAGAGTTGAACCTAAATACCCTTCTGGCTCTACCGGTGCTTTGGAAATACGCCCGTTAGAGAAGAGAGCACCAAGAAACTCAACCCGAAGTACTCTCTTATTCCTTCCAGAATTATTTTTTCCTAGTGTGTTTCTACTAGTTAACTTCCTCATTTTGTCATAGGTAATTTAAGGACAGTATTCTCAAACATGATACACAAGAGAACTGAAAATTTTTGAGAATGAGAAGCTTATTTCCTTCTGTTAAAATCTTCTGACTCAAATCAATTATTGTCCTCTCATAAGATTAATCTCAAAGTTTCAGTCAATTTAGACGCCAGTGCTAAAAGTATAGGTACAAGTTTTAAACAAGAGACAAAATTTCCATCTTCCAGCAGTTCCACTCGTGACTTAAGAACCTCTTCACCATACGTCGACGAGCAGAGGAAACTGCCAAAATGCCATATCGTCCAATACGCATAACGCTCTATTTCCAAGTTCAATGCAGCCTGCGCCAATAAATTCCAACTAAACAGCTAATGACACACTCGTATATAATAACTGTAAGTTCACGAGTGTGGGCGCTGCGTCGTTCTCGTCATCTGTCATTGATTGGATAAATATAGCGCGCTGGAGTGTGTCGCCTAGACTTTCTAGAAGTCTTGTTCTGTATCTGTGGCTTTTCTGCATCTGGGAGATAATCTCAAGCGTCCTCTGGAGTTTGCAGTATCGGGTTGTCTGATGTACTCGTACTTGAACTTTAATACCACGATAAATGTGTGAACTAAATGCAACTACTACTTGTACAGTTTCTACATTTCGAATATTTGTACGCCGGGAACGGTTGAGTGTTGAACTAATTTAAGAATATTAAACATTATAAAGGAATGATTATTATATGGTTTAAAACTAACATGGCCACAAACACTAGAAGTATAAACATTAGAAACATGATAATTAAACAAATAGTATGCAATTATTATTCCATTCATTTCACACAGCTACATATCTACTGTAGTGCTTCATGTGCATCAACAACAAACATAGAGAGATATACACAGACTGCAGCGCGAATGAGTTGCTAACTCGTGCTACACAAACACCACTCCGATTGTGACTAAGGCCAATTGTATTGCATCTAATTTATTCGGTCCACGCCTGAGGAGCTGAGGTACCTCATCTTCCCACTTTTAGATGTGAACCCAAAAATTTAAGTAATTATAATTGTAATTAATAATTGTAATTAAAAACAGTAACTTTAAAGCCATTGTTTAGACCTCTGCGCATTATTACGGTTTTGACTTAGAGATAGAAGATCCAAATGCCATTGAAATTGTTCGACAAAATTAGTTTCAGTGGATAGCTATAAAGTTCTGATTCTTTCCCAAATGTACAAAACACATAATATTTTTTCAGTTTTATGTTGCAACAGTGGGTGAAGTGAAGCAACAATCCCAACTGAAATCAGCACCAGATGTCGTCGTTTGATGTGTCTTTGATCTCGAAACTGGATTAACGATCAAACACGCATTTGTATGAGGACTACGTGGGTACTACGCAGTACCGGGTTAAGTCACTTGGATGCCCCAAAAGCAGGCCAGAAACAGTGCTGCACTCTCAGCTTCTGATCTCCTTTGCTGTGCCAATTCACAAGCCTTAATTTTCTACTCGAACCCACCAACCTACTTAACTGGTCCAAGGCATCGATCATATTAAAAAAAAGGAAAGATTAGGTACAAGCTCTTCGGGCTTGGATTGAATCAATTAGGTGCAACGAACATAATTGGCCTTAGTCACAATTGGAGTGGCGTTTGTGTAAAACGTGTTAGCGGTGACAATTATTGTTATCACATTCGAGATACAGTCGGTGTATGTCTCTCTATCTTTGTTGTTGATGCACATGAAGCACGACAGTAGAAAAGCAGTTTTGTATGTGTGTCTGTAGTTAATCTAGTCCAGTTTGTCTTGACGTGATATTAAAGCGTGCCGTATCCTCTCTCTTTAACTAGATATTTGGTCTGAGGTTTTCTTATGGACTGTAGAGCTCTATACTATTTGAGACCGTGCAAGATTGAAGAGTAGTCGAAAGGATCCCTCCTTTCGACTTCCCAGCCAGACGTTTACGTGATTAGAGTTAGAGTAAGGGCGAGGTACTAGTTTGCCTTGAATTGCTTTCAATATGATTTTGAATAAAGTGTTCATTCAACGGACACAGTACAGAGTTATCTTGAGTAACTCAGAGTCAGCCAGAACAGCCAGTCACAAAATTTGCCTGATGCGTCTGCACCCTCAGAATAATTTATTGAGTAACTTGTGTTACAGTACTATGCTAGGTCTTCTTGCAGTATGCTTATTTGAGATTAGTTGAATCTCATCGAGTCATCATTAACATCATCATTAGCTCTATTCGGCCACTGCTGGACTTAGGCCTCTTACAATGAACGCAAAAGAGCCCGGTTCTCGGTTCTACTCATAACTCAGTTTCTACTGGCCGCATTTTGCAGCTCATCACTCCACCAGGCCGGTGGGAGTTCCACACTCCGTTTGCAAAATTTGGTTGTGATGTTCGTCCTCATCGTGTATTTGGTTCTCCATTTGAGGACACGTCTACCCCAGCGGATGTTCGTCCTCATCGTGTATTTGGTTCTCCATTTGAGGACACGTCTACCCCAGCGGATGTTCGTCCTCATCGTGTATTTGGTTCTCCATTTGAGGACACGTCTACCCCAGCGGATGTTCGTCCTCATCGTGTATTTGGTTCTCCATTTGAGGACACGTCTACCCCAGCGGATGTTCGTCCTCATCGTGTATTTGGTTCTCCATTTGTGGACACGTCTACCCCAGCGGATGTTCGTCCTCATCGTGTATTTGGTTTTCCATTTGAGGACACGTCTACCCCAGCGGATGTTCGTCCTCATCGTGTATTTAGTTCTCCATTTGAGGACACGTCTACCCCAGCGGATGTTTGTCCTCATCGTGTATTTGGTTCTCCATTTGAGGACACGTCTACCCCAGCGGATGTTCGTCCTCATCGTGTATTTGGTTCTCCATTTGAGGACACGTCTACCCCAGCGGATGCTCGTCCTCATCGTGTATTTGGTTCTCCATTTCAGGACACGTCTACCCCAGCGGATGTTCGTCCTCATCGTGTATTTGGTTCTCCATTTGAGGACACGTCTACCCCAGCGGATGTTCGTCCTCATCGTGTATTTGGTTCTCCATTTGAGGACACGTCTACCCCAGCGGATGTTTGTCCTCATCGTGTATTTGGTTCTCCATTTGAGGACACGTCTACGCCAGCGGATGTTCGTCCTCATCGTGTATTCAATAATAAAATTTAAACTCGTAGATGAATTATTTCCAATTTTTGTGAAACACAAGATTTTCTTTGTTGTGTATTTATCGCAGTTGCCAATCAATGCTATAGCAGTCAAGGTAGTTGCCAATCAATGCTATAGCAGTCAAGGTAGTTGCCAATCAATGCTATAGCAGTCAAGGTACATTTCCTGGTTAAAAGGTTGAAAGACGAGGGTTCCCTAGGGCCTATAGTCAATATGAAATTTGTGCGTATGAGTATGAAGGTTTTAATTATTCTATAATTAGATCATCCGTTCAACAGCTAACAAAGTAAAATATATCTGCGCTTGATCTCTGTTTACTTAATTTTATAGCAATAATGTTCTCATGTTGTTTCTAAAATGCGTGTATACTAAAGCGTAATGGGTTCAATGGCTTCAGGCTTACGAAACTGGGTTTGTTTGGCTCTTGACTTCTTTCTGGTGCAAGTTTATGAATGAAACGGAGTAATGTCTTATTTTAACTCGGTCTTTGTTTATTTAAAGGCTCTCCAGCTTCTTTAGGTTTGACTTGACCCAGATGGATAATTGATGGATTGTGAGTTAATTTGTGTGATGATCGATTACATGAAGTCTATTAGTCTTGCTTATAAAAGGCGTTTGTGTTTGGAAATGGCGTATGTTCCGTTGCTCGGAGCAGTGACTGATGCAAAAACAAACGTTCGTCTTCGTTTCAGAGACTGCGTTGACGAGATCTGATCTCATTCAGCATCCCAAGCACTGGAAATGCTTTTCGGAATGGGGTGCCGGAGTTAAAGAAAATCATAAGCTACACGACGAAGCCTAGTTTGATTTTCTCGCGCACAAATAAGCCAAACGGCTAAACAGCGGCGCTGGTGCATCTACTGCAATTTTGAGTCCTTGAACTAGTACTGCCTTGTGCGTCTGCGCAAGGTGTGGTCGAGCTTTTCGCTCTCTGTTAGTCTGTAGTGCTAGCGTTTATCAAAAGTGTCTTTCGCAGAACACGGACGCTGTATTTTTCTGGGATAACAGTGACCAATGTGTTATTGCGGGATCAAAAGTATCTATAAAGTAAAATATACTACATTTCATCAAAATTCGTTTAGTTAAATAGATTTTTATCGATTGCTCGGCTTCTACCTATCGGATTGAGACAAAAAGTTCATGGATTCAAAGTCAAAACTTAAGCTATCCAACCGTGAAAACAGAATTTTAATAAATTTAGTAGTTTATACGTGACGCATGAACATACAGAGACAGAGACAGACAGAGAGACAGACAATGTGTGTCTGTCTCTCAATACAATTTTTTTAAATGTTCTTTTCTTGTTATGTGTTTTTTAAGTCCCCTAGACCATTGTATTAAACAATTTAGACTTTTTATAACTTATTGTTTTATTATTTGTATACAGAAGATTTAGACTTTGCAATCCAACGACAACGGGTTCGAACCTCAGGCCTTTACTTTTAATAAATTATTCAGTGTGCACGCTAACCCTTCAGTTCCGATACCCTTGGGCAGCCTGACAAACAGGCATCGAAAAACACACAGCAAAATATTAATGGTTGGTTTTATTTAATAGCAATTATTATTTATTATGTGTTATGAATAATTAGACAGGATAAATCGCAGGTCCACTGCGCGGGTCGAACATGATAGGTCTGCAACCCCTAAACTTATCTTTTGCCTCTCTCTTTTGAGTATTAACTAGATACGCAGTTACGCTACTATACTATACTATACTACTGTAGACACAGTACTGTACTGTACTGTACTGTACTGTACTGTACTGTACTGTACTGTACTGTACTATACTATATTATACTATACACACCAATATTGTAAAGGCGAAAGTTTGTATGTACGTTTGTTACTCCTTCACGCTCAAACGGCTGACCTGATTTTGATGAAAAAGGGGTGGAGATGCTTATATCCTGGAGTTACACATAGGATACTTTGCATCATCATCATCGTCCTTCACGTTCAAACGTCAGAACGGATTTAGATGAAATTTGGATTGGAGTCAGCTTATACCCTGGAATAACACATGCGGGTGAAACCACGGGTGCAGCTAGTAGGTTATATTTTGTTGAAACACATTCATACAGGGTTCATGTAGGGTTCAAACACCAGCGGCTGAGAATCATCGCCCTCCCGCCCGCCAAGTACCCTTATTTTCGGCGATCGCGATTCTAATGGCACTTCATAAAATCATGATGGATCCCACGTTCAACATGAAACAAACGACTCAGATACATAGAAGTTTTGGCGTTTGATTGCTACTATAACGTTTTATTGAGCATTGAGTGCAGCTTTGCTCAAATGCTACTAATATTATAAATGAGAAAGTGACTTTGTTTGTTTGTTACGCTTGCACTCCTTAACTACTCAACTGATCATTATGTTTGTTACGCTTGCACTCCTTAACTACTCAACTGATCATTATGAAACTTTGCACGAATTTTCATCACGAATTAGGAAAATATAATAAATTTTATTGTTTATCGCGAAAAAAAGCATCCTATTTTCTTCTAGGATATTAAAAACCAATGCAAAAGTAGATATATCACCCAATGCTCTTGATGGTTTTTGACAGACTTGTTATTTCGTTTCCATGGCAACCACAGACCATTCTGTGATGGCAACCGTTCCTTATAGTGAGTAATCAACATTTTCCAGTTTTCCCGTGGAAACTTACAGTTTTCCGGGATAAAGAATGTTCTATGTTTTATTCCAGGGTATAAGCTGTCTCCATTCTAAATTTCATCAAAATCCGTCCAGTCGTTATCGTGTGAAAGCTCCAAACAAACAAACAAACAAACAAACAAACAAACAAACAAACAAACAAACAAACAAACAAACAAACAAACAAACAAACAGACAGACAACGTTTCACTTTTATATATTGGTATGGATGGATAATCTAAGTTATTATTTTGTTTGGGAATTGCCACGTCGATATCAAGGTGACAGGTGCCAAAGTGACAGATAGCAAAGTGACAGGTGGTAAAGTGACAAGTGTAAAAGTCACAGGTGTCAAAGTGACAGGTGTCAGCTCTAGGAGTGCAACACTGGGCGATTTTTTGAAATTTATTTCCTAATGTAGTGACGGGAGTGGCAAAGTTTGCACGCGGGCCAAGATGCGGCGCGCTGCTAGTAAACAATAAGTAGGTATCATAATAGAATATCATTGTAGGCATAATTTCGTAAATGCAATGATATGAATATTTACCTAGACATAAACATGCAATGACGCGCGACGTTGCAGTAATGTTCGTGACGTTACAATTTTATAGTTAACAATAAGTTGTGCAACTTTACATACTTACTTAATACTTTTTGGGTAGTTTTTGGCCTGTATGTATATTTTTATGTTTGTATGTTTCTTTGGTGCGTCCTACAACCTAAACAGCTTGATGGATTTTGATATCATTGGATTCGTCTTAATCACGAGAGTGACATAGGATATGGAGTATCAAGAAAACTAATATGGCGGCTTACAGCTGCCATATTGTACTTCCGACAGAACAAAATATTACAAAAACCCCAGAATAAATAATAGTAGAGCGATGGTGTCCTAACGGTTCTACAGTGCAATTTAGAATCCAACGATACCGGGTTCAATACCTAGGCTCCGCACCAATGACTTTTCTAAGTAATGTGCGGTTTTCCATCGCTCCGTGCTTCGGAGGGCACGTTAAGCTGTCGGTCCCGGCTGTTATTGATTAATAGCAGTCGTTAAGCCATGTCAGCGGTCCTTAATCTGCCTCACAAACTCTGCCTCACAATCACGTAAAAAATACTGGACCGGTTGCGATGCGGTTTTCACTGCTTAGGGTTTGACTTAAAAACTGGTGTACTTGGTATCTGAATCCGATGAATAGAAGCCGAGGAATAGATAAAAACATTTTTACGGTTGAAGGAATTTTGATCAACTGTTTTGATTGGTATTTTAGGTATTAGAATAGTACACAGAGTACTTTTTAACCTAAAGAAATGACCACGCATGCGAAGCCGCGGGTACAGCTAGTGTATGTATATATGTATGTGGATATGTGGATGTTCCACCATAGCGTCGCCCCTATTGGTCTGATTTGGACAAACAAGGTATCAATCGATTCGTCTTCATCGCAAGTGTCACAGGCTATTTCTTACCCGACCGTCGTCGGGTTTTAGTTTTTGAACTTAAATTTGTTATAGTTGAATATTTTTGAAGGATGCTCTATTTGCCAATATATAAGATTAAAACATTCACAGAACGTCCAGTTGGACAGCCACTGATACGGGCGCGTATTTACAAAATACGTGTGTCCGATCGGGCTGCAGTAGTGCATACATGACCAATTCTGCAGCTATACAACACCTTGTTATGGCAACAAAACGACCAATTTTACCACGAGCGACTTACAGCGCGCTGTGTAGTAACACAGAACAAAAGGCAGGAAGAAACCAAGTAATTGTATTTATATGACTAGCCTGCCCCCGGCTTTCCCCTCTTGGTCTTTTCCCTGGGTTAAAAGTAACCTATGTGTCCAGGACCAAAATAACCTTTATAGTACATAAAAATAAATGTTATTTAGCAGGGCAGCCGTCTTTTTACTTATTTTTCATTATTTAATTTTTATTTCTTACTTTTTAGTGACAGGTTATGGGTTATGCCAATAAATTATTCATTGTTGGAATATGCTCATCAAGGCCTTTAATTTTAAACCCATATTGTAAAACAGGAAGTTTTTTCGCATTTCTAAATGGAGCCATACTGCCAACATATAGAATTGTACCCGATGTTTTCGGGATGATGTAAAGATTCTAACGATACCCCATATATCCAAATCTGTTCAGACATTTTAAAGTTATGGTGGAATAAATAAAGTTACATACATACATGAATCCTAAAAACTTTTTTATGGGAACACTGCTTTTATGGTTTTTTTTTGTGCAGTCGTGTGGAAAAACCAAATTTCGTTCAGCCGTCAGGTAGTTTTTTTATCGATTGCACGGCTTCTAATTATTGGACTAAGATACCAAGTACCCCAGTTTTTAAGTCAAAACCTAATATATCCAACAGTGATAACCGCATCGCAGTCGGTCTAGTAGTTTTTACATGATGTAAGAACAGACAGACACCATATTTTAAAATGTTATAATCTTGTTGTTTACGAGTATTATCTTTATTGTACAGACTTTTTGTTACTTCCTGCATTATTATATGTGTAGATAGATGTAGATAGAAGATATTCTTTCAGCCGTAAATTTTCTTTCGCTAGCACTTCTAAATGACAACGAGCTCATGTAACTGGGACATACTCGTATTTACCACAGAACAGTAAAAATAACAACTATCTGTGAAAGGTATCGTGACTTACTCATTTTCACATCGCGTTTATTTTCAGCACGAATAGTTTGGTAACTGTATTTATTAAAATACTAGCTACGCCCCGCGGCTTTGCACGCGTACTAATTTTGCTCTCCTCTCCTCTCCCTCCATTCATTTTTATACGACTGCCTAAAAAAAAGGAGTGTAATGTTGTTTTTAGGATTCATGTATGTTTGTATGTATGTATGTATGTATGTTTTTAGAATTCATGTATCTAAGTGAGTTTCTTTATTCCACCATAACTTTTAAAAGCCTGAACAGATTTAGACGTATGAGGTATCGTTAGAATCCTTACATCCCCCTAAATAACAAAGGCATTTAATAAAAACAATATGGCTACAGTATGGCTCCATTTTCAAACGAGTAAAAAACTTCTAGTTTTACAATATGGGTATCAATTTGAAGGCCCTTGCTAAACACATTCCAACATTATATATTATATAAGTTATTTTTTGGCAGGCGTGTTTTTTTAGCTTTTGAGATATTTCATTACGATTATAATATACAGATGTCACTCTTACAACTGTCACTTCTCCCGACATTCAATTGTTTTCTGATATTCATTTGTTTTCAGACATCGAATTGGCAAAACAACTACAATATCGTATTTTTTTCTAAATTTTGTGTTTTTTAGACATAAACCCTCGCGGGCGTGATCAAAAGACTCTACCAAAGTTTCATAACAATCTGAACAATGGGTTTGAAACCCATAAAGGACAAACATACACAGTTTTTTTTTTATATTCATAGATCCTTCGTTCTTTCAGAACTTGATGCATAGTAACTGTCGAATCGACGTCATTTTCTGTCTAGTTTGGAAAGCTGTCTATGCGCCATGATTCTGTAATGGACCGTTCATCGTTGTGGCGTGGAGTCTGGTGGCGCCACATCGTTTCGGCAGTCTGTTTTATTGATTGGTATTGTTGATGGCTTGTTGACATTACCATTTGCTAACTGCTTATGCTACGGGATTGAACAAATAATTTAGATCGTAGACAAAGAACAGCTTCTCTAATTCGTATCTTTTAGATGCTATTTTGGATATTGTTCTAATCTAAGCCTGGTATGTACAAGATCGGTACCGACCTGGAATCGTCATAAATACAATCCCAGAGCTTGCCCAGGACATTGTCTGCGCTGTAGTGTAAAGCGCTGGCTACAAAAACATTATCCGATATCTATTATTTTTTATATCCGCCTTTTAGTCTTTGTTTACTGTAAAGCCGCATATCACATCATCACATAATCGCAAACGTTTACTGTGGAGCCGCATATCACATCATCACATTATCGCAAACGTTTACTGTGGAGCAGCATATCACATCATCACATAATCGCAAACGTTTACTGTGGAGCAGCATATCACATCATCACATAATCGCAAACGTTTACTGTGGAGCAGCATATCACATCATCACATAATCGCAAACGTTTACTGTGGAGCCGCATATCACATCATCACATAATCGCAAACGTTTACTGTGGAGCAGCATATCACATCATCACATAATCGCAAACGTTTACTGTGGAGCCGCATATCACATCATCACATAATCGCAAACGATTGCCTAGACTGAAAAATAAAATTAAATAAAAACTACAAGTTTTACATACAACCGCCATTTTGTAAATAGAAAACATCAAACAAACAAAAAAAAATAGTACACTAGTACTCTAAAGTGTCGCGTTTCTGAGATATTGTAGCTCAAAGAAAGCATATTTGTAAGGAAGTAGGTATGCCAGGCTCCGAGTCCTTTTTACAGAACCTTCTAAGATTGGCTATATACTGTGATTGTCACCGCGTCACAACACCTTTGCAAAAACTGCTAAGATTGGCCATATACTGCGATTGTCTCCGCGTCATATCACCTTAGCAGAACCTGCTAAGATTGGCCATATACTGCGATTGTCTCCGCGTCACAAGACCTTTGCAGAACCTGCTTAGATTGGCCATATACTGCCTCCGCGTCACAACACCTTTGTACAACCTGCTTAGATTGTCCATAAACTGCGATTATCTCCGCGTCACAGCACCTTTGCAGAACCTGCTTAGATAGTCCATAAACTGCGATTTTCTCCGCGTCACAGCATCTCGTTAGTTTGCAAGCCATTGTTTACAGAGCGGGCTCTCGCTAAATGAGTCCGTGTTTATAGTCCAGGGTTGCCCGGACAATTCCGGGACTGTAGATTAGGCAACCGTCCAGGAATCAATCAAAGGGCGCTTGCAAATTTTTACTGACTGATATTTCCTGTGCAGTGGGTACTTCCTGTGTGAGAATTCGATGTTTTCAGTGTTATTTTACTCGGTACCTAGTTTGAGTTCAATGCTTTAAGTAATGAAATTAAATAGATACAGAACTTAGGTTCTTTCTTCTACTTTCTTAAATTAGTGCTATCAAGTTAGTACTTCTTAATCTTCGGATTTCGCCCGGTTTCCTTAAAATTCCGGTTTTTTCATGCATGTGATATCCACCACCTTGCAATGACCAGGGTGGTGAACAATGGCTCCACCTTAACATCTCAGAGCAGTGGGAACGTATTAATAGACTGTTTTTTATTCGACTGAGCGGAGGGTATTGTGTTTATGTATATAGCGATAAACGATGGTAGCCTAATGTTTCAATAGTGCAACTTAGAATCCAACAATACCAGGTTTAATCTTAGGCTCCCGCATCGATGACTTTTCTAAGTGCGGTTTTTCATCGCTCCATGCTTCGGAGGGCACGTCAAGCTGCCGGACCCGGCTGTTATTGATAAATAGCAGTCGTTAAGCCATGTCAGAGGCCCTCGGGCGGCCTGACACCGAGGGCAGCACTACCTCAAATGACAAACAAAACAAACAGCCTATGTAAGTTTCTTTCTTTGTGGTACTATACAGACCAAACGCGCGGACCGCTTTTGATGATACTTACTTCAATCGATTAGTCGATTTTGGATGTTCTACTAATCAAAAAACAATACGGCGACAACCAGACGCAATACTGTGAAAAAAATAAAGATGACGAACTATATTAAGTGGGGTATCATTAAATAGGTATTTAAAAAAATTGTAGGTTTCTCCTATAACTTTTCATTTCGAATGACCATTTAGGATCTATAACGATGTTTGCAGTCGGGTTTTTTTATTGTTCGTAAATTTTCTTGTTTTATTGGGTTGACTGACGAGACGAGCAGGTCGCTCGCCAAACCTAGTGCCATAGCAATTGCACAATACAGTTGCAGTGCGACCTAGAACTTTGGTTGCACTATCTAGCGCGTCACTGCACTGCGCTCGTCAACCTGAGACGTTAGTTGTTAGCCCAGTAATTTTGCTGGAAACATTGACCTTCAAACCGAAACACAGAAACGTATGCACACTATTGCTTGGCAGTTGAATATCTGATAATGGTGATAATGGTAATGACTGACGATGCGTGTTTTTATCAGATATTAAAAAATATATATTAATAGGCACATAATTTAATTGCTAAGATCGTTGGCAGCCCTGCAGCATCCCATCTAACTAACCACACAGTAAATCAGCGGGATGTGAACGAGTACGTTTGTTTAGTGTTAACGCTCATTGGGTTTGACGTGCGGCTGAACAACTGTAGGGTTCATGTGGTAGTTAGTGATGGAAGCCGAGAGATGAACCCGAGACTAGATTTCCTTCAATTGATAAACAGTTTCAATAAAAAGAAATGAAAAATCAAAGCAGCTCAAGCTGCAAAATTATGCATACATTGTTTCGAAATACAGAAATTTCAGATGAATTAATTGCGAAGATCTATCCTCGAAGTCTACTCATCGAATGCTTACATTAGCCTCGAAGTATCGTTGATCCTGCGGGTTGTCAAAATTGAGAAAGGCACGTTCGATCGGCTGGTCAAATCTGCGAAGGCATAGTGATGCGACGGGTTGAATGCTCGAATATTCTAAAGTAACGAGTTAAACGTTCAATATCGGTGTTTACGATACTGTTTCGTTATTTTAGCCGTTTGGTAGTTCCTGGCACACAGCTGAAAATTAAAAGGGGCGCTACGTTATAATAGATGAGATCTCCATTTATATACTTGGCAGAGACAATCTCGCGCATTATTGCCATCTGCATCGATTGCACATTGATGACATAATATTGTTGTGTAATTTACATAGATCTAATGGGTGAGATGCGGAGGATTCGATCCCGGGATCCCAAAAACCGGGATACTGGGATCCCGACCGATTTATTTTTCCTGTTCCCGAGATTTTCGGGACAGACATAATAAAAAAATATGCAAATTAGACTGCGTGAAGTGAAACGCTCAGTGCGTTAACATCAATATATCAGCCATCTCATTTTATCTGACAATTTGTCTCTGACATTAGCCATCTTGTTTTGCCTGATGATTTTATGCATATATGTATATGAGAGCAACAAATTGAGAAGCAGGCTTGATTATGCGTTTTTAATTCTAAGATCTAATATCCCAATAAAAATAAAAATATTCCTTTTAGATTAGTAGCCCACTCCTTGTGAACGCCGTTGAGAACGATTTTCGGTTCTTCTCTCTTTTCTTTATATTTAGGAGAAATCTAACGAATAAATATTTGTTTTTAAATCCTTTTTGATATGAAACTTACTGTCTACTTACTAAGTTGTTACATGGAAGTCATTTATTTAGTCTTATGTTAGGAGATAAAAAAAAACATTTTTGCATAGTTTGTTACATAAAGGTTTTCACAGCTTTAACATAACTTTAAAGAAATCTCACTGATTTTTAAATAGAATAACTTTAAAATAGAGACCGTGATATTAAATCTAGTTAGTCTGACTCTAAGTCTGATTAGATAAGCTAGATGTAGGTATCTGTATACCGTAAAATACTTAGATTATTAAACTTTGATTTGTTGAGAGCTGATTTCTGAAAGATTTCTCTTATTTTTTATTTAAAACTTCAATCCCGGGATTATCCCGAGATCGCGGGATTGACTAAGTGTAATCTCCAAATCCAGGGATCAGAAATAAGGGCCGGGATCGGATTCTCAAGTACGGTCCGCTTTAATATCAAGCAAATAAAAACTGGTCCAGATATATCCATAGGATCACCCACACAGCTACATCCCACGGTCGTGTTTCATGTGCATCAAAAACAAAGATAGAGAGACTTATGCAGACTAGCGTGAATTAGAGTCACTGCTAACGCGTGTACTTACTAGACAAACGCACTCCGTTTGTGATGTGGGCCAAAGAAGGCTAATTGTGTGCGTTGCACCTAATTAATGTGGTCCTTGCCCGAGGTTCTGGTACTTAATCTGCCCATTTTTAGTAGATCTGTGTATTTTATGTTACATAACTACCATTTATTTTTCTAATATTACAATGTCGATGGTTAGTAAGTACCTGTTATCAGATAACTTGCAAACTACATTTTTGTAATCAACACCAATATATAAAAGTAAAAACGTTTGTTTGTTCAATAACGGTTTGACGGATTTTGATGAAATTTGGAATGGCGATAGCTTATAACCAGGAATAAAGCATAGGTTACTTTTTATCCCGGAAAATGGTAAGTTTCCACGGGAAAACTGGAAAACGTTGATAAGTCGCAGTAAGGAATGGTTGCCATGGAAACGAAATAACAAATCTGTCAAAAAACATCAAAAGCATTGGAGTTATTATATGCATTGGTTTTTAATATCTAGAAGAACATAGGATGCTTTTTTCGCGATAAACTGTAGTCCGCGTGGATAAAGTCGCGGGCGAAAGCTAGTAAAGAATAATAAATATCAAGTATAATATCAAAATGTTATAATTATTTAATTTATTATGAAGAGTTATTCTATAAAAGACTATTGAAAAATATGAAAACAAATAATTCAAACATACCACAACCTACTACGTCTAAACTAAACCCAAAACACAGGGTGCTAGATGGTAGCGATTCGGGCACCCCTGAACTAAACTTAATTTCTTCAAATGTAATTAAAACCTTGTTGGCTTCGTAACAAGGTATTTTTCCCCCTGGCATCTAATCCTCACTCACTAAACTATGACTAAAACCTGTCAGCGTAAAATCAACTTTGTTTCTACTCGGCGAGAGTCCCGATTTGTCCAAACGCTGTCTCAGAACGTGTCCGAATTTATCCAAACGCTGTTAGACATTGTGTTAAAAACCTGTTTTAATTACGTTATTTTAAGTGATGCAGATTAAATTGGCGTAAGTTTAGAATAGATGCCAGGGGCAAAAATACCTTGTTACAAGGTCGACAAGGTTTAAATTACATTTGAAGAAATTTAGTCTCGTTTAGTTTAAAGAGTAAAATGACCAAATTGCTGTCAATGTTTTCCAACTAGGACTAATTTAATACCTATATTGTAATTCTACTTTGATTGTATGTGTTTACCGAAGTTTGTTAAAACGAATAAATCAAATCATTTTCAATGTAACAAACCTCCTGTATCTAATTACGACAATTCACAAACATTCACGAGCAATTCCACGAAGACATCGTAACGCGACGCGTTACTTGCCTGTATGGTCATCTATCTATATCTTCTATACGTATAATAAAGCAATAAGAACGAAAAAGTCTGTACAAAAAAGATACTTAAAAGAAAGTCTAGGGTACTTAAAATGAGATGCTGAATAAGAATATAACATTTAAAAATCGTGTCTGTCTGTTTATTTGTCTGTATGTTTGTTCACGCATCACGTAAAAACTACTAGACCGATTGCAACGCGGTTTCGACTGTTTTTAAAAACTGGGATACTTGGTATCCCAGTATCCCAGGTAATCCGATGACTAAATGCCGAGCAATCGATAAAAAACTATATGATGAATGAACGAATTTTAAAGAAATTACGTTTTTGGTCCTGGAATAACACGTATGGGCTACTTTTAAATAAAATGACCACGCCACCATTAAACACAATGCATTCTAAGAAAAAAAATGGCTTATACACGACTGCCCAAAACAAGGAGTGCAATGTTTTTATTAGTATTCAAGTATGCTTGTATGTATGTGTGTAAGTCATGGGGTATCGTCAGAATCCTTACATCCCCTCAAGTAACATACGCTATTTTATTTTTGAAAAAATTCAAAAGGTCGCCATTATGGCTCCATTAATAAATGCGAAAAATCTTCTAATTTTACAATATGAGTATCAAATTGAAGGCCTTGATAAGCACATTCCAACGGTATATAATTTATTGGCATAAGTTCATTTTTGGCAGGGCAGGCGTGTTTTTTAGCTTTTAAGCTAGTTATTAGATTCGTTTTTTTAATGTAAATTTGCTGCTTGTTAAATATTGTATGTGCTCCCGGTCCCTACGCTCCCAGTGTCAGTCCCAGTTACATGGTACACCGCACATGCCCATTTTGAACACAGACTCATGACCATTTACTCGCCAGTGCGTCGCCGCGCGCTCGTGTGATGCGTGCACTATTTCGATCCGCACACTTGACTCGGTTCGTGGAAGTCTGTCGTACGCGTATTTATATCACCCAGGGCGATTGCTGTTGTATTTATTCTATGCCAATGTTGTGATGTGATGTGATGATCGATTGATTCAGGTTTTGCAGAAGATGAATGCTTTCTCAAGAATGTTACATGTTGAGTAACGACATTCACTTACCAACTTAACCAGGTAAACTAGTGAGATGACTAGTGTTAATTATGTTAGTTACCGGTTAAACCCAAAACGTTTTTGGGTCGAAATGTCGACCTAGGATTTCGAGCGTATCCGGCGCTCTTCGTCGGGAGATCAAGCTGCGAGACCACGACGCGCTTTTATATTTCGTCCCTTAAACGTGTGTTCTAACCAGTAACTATCATACCGGCAGACGGTCGGTTGGTCTTGGCTAGAGACCCTAGGTACGAAATCGAACGGTCGCGGGTTCGAATCCTGCAAGGAGCAATCATTTGTGTGATTTGCAGAAATGTTTGTTTCCAAGTCATGGATGTTATATTCTTATCTATGTATGTTTATCCGTTATCTAGTGCCCATAGTACAGAGTATCCTAGTTTGGGGCTAGGTAATTGGTGTGGAATTGTCACGAATATATTTATATTTATTCAAAATTTCATCAAATTCAGACGGGGTAGGGAGGTAGTAGTAACACTAAATAAGCCTGTGGCACCATTTGTTCTGGCAACATATTAACATCTAAATAATAACAACTTTTACTCTGGCATCGTATAACGGCTCCAAGAACATCTGACGCAACTGGAAGAGGAGCTGAGGCACATGAGATGGCACATTCTAGGGTTATGTGAAGTCGGAAAAGAGGGAGAGGATATCGTAACCTTAGAGTCAGGCCATCTTATGTATTTTAGGGATGGAGATCAGCAAATTCAGCAATTTCATTCAAATCCGTTCAGCCGTTTGAGCTTGAAGGAGTAACAAACATAGACACACACACGCACACACACCAAAACATTCATAACACAAACACATACAAACTTTCGCCCTTAAAATTTTTGTGTGATGTGTCAAACTCAAAAATCTTTAATGTAGTAGTATTGAGCCAATATAGAACTGATCGTTCGTAAGAATTTGCAAAAATTATTGTCTTTGTCCGATCAGTCATTTTGTTTCCTAAAAAAATCTAATATTCATCTCCCCAATCATTATACTGGTCTTCCACGATTCTACCATACGTTACGAAGCCACCGATATCTCTGGGGCCTACTTCACCTGCCAGCACCACATCTTATACGTACGAAGGATTATCAAGTATAGTTAGCACCTTTTGTTGTCTTTCAGAAGCTTTTAACCGACCGGTCGAAGTGAACGATACAGCGACCGAAACCGGCGAAGAAGCTTATTAACTTCTTATTTATACTGCAGAAGAAAATAAAATAATTAAGAACTCGCAATTTAATCATTTATACACAGCCGACAACCGCTGGGGAGAACGAGTTCTAGAGTGGCGACCACGTTATTAGAGAAAAGATTTGTGAAAGGCGGCTGCCAGCGACTGGATGAGGAGAGCACAAGAGTTGGAGTCATAAAGCGTTCACTAGCAGAGGCCTACTTCCAGCAGGGTTTGTTCCCTGTAGTACCACTGTTCAATACCGGCCTAGTATAGGCTGGATGATAAATCATTCATAATAGTTATTTTTACTCACAGTTACTTTCATATTTTGTAATTAGTTCTTAAGATTCCACTCTCTTTAAGAGAAGAGTGTACCAGCAGTGGAAGGGCAGCGTAAAGGCTGTTTATGATCATAAGATTCAATATATACATTCTCTCCTTCAATAAAACCACTTCAGATCCATCCGGATGATTCAAATAGAAGACCAAAAGGACAATCGCGGATACAAAACATATATTATAAACTCGCCTCCTGGTGTCGCTAAAAATAACCACCACTGCTACGTACTACTATTATTTGTTCTGTGCCACTGCATCTAATGGTACAGTCGAGGGAAAACATGCTTGACGAGATAATCGAGACCTTACGAAGCTCAGAACAGTTGAGAAAATTATAGATCGTATTTATTGTAGTGATCTTTGTCATTGATTGAAGAGGATATTTCCAAAATGAAGTTTCCAATTGATTGTCTGTGCGTTCAATAACAACAACTTATAAACGGCCTTGTAAATTTGCTTCGAAACGGGACATATACCAGTTAAATTATTTGTATACAATATAAAAAAACGCCTGACACGTCTGTTGTATGCTTAACCAGTTGTGGGCAAAAATCTCAACTGATTGGATCCCATCTGGAGCAAAATCCCACCCAAGACCCATCGTCAACGTGGCCGTCCCTGACAAAGGTGGCGAGCCGGACTAGAATTTATTGAACGAGAAAAGGAAAGGGAGGCTTTTGCCTTCGGATACATATTTTTTTTGTATCTTTGCGGATACAAAAAAAAACAAAAATAATACACGTGCTGTTTGGACCCGGCTTAGTAATAGATCCAAGCCTTGTCGACCCGCGGGTGAAGGAAGAACCTGCATAGTGATAGATCCAAGCCTTGTCGAACCGCGGGTGAAGGGAGAACCTGCATAGTGATAGATCCAAGCCTTGTCGACCCGCGGGTGAAGGGAGAACCTGCATAGTGATAGATCCAAGCCTTGTCGACCCGCGGGTGAAGGGAGAGCCTGCATAGTGATAGATCCAAGCCTTGTCGACCCGCGGGTGAAGGGAGAACCTGCATAGTGATAGATCCAAGCCTTGTCGACCCGCGGGTGAAGGGAGAACCTGCATAGTGATAGATCCAAGCCTTGTCGACCCGCGGGTGGAGGGAGAACCTGCATAGGGAATATAGGAAATTGGCTGCACCATTTTTTTGTGTACCTAAGTATCAATATCTACTGCGATCCAAGCGTGGTGATTTCCAGCTCCCCATTACGGGGTAGGCGTATGCTTTGCCGTGGACATTTTCTGACAGTTGATGTGATTATTACACGACTACCCAAAGGAGGAGTGTAATGTTTTTTAGTATTCATGTATGTCTGTGGGTTTTTTTATTTCACCATACCTTTTAAACACGAATGCCCAAATAAAGGAGTGTAATCATTTCTTGGTTTATGTATGTGAGTTTGTTTATTCCACCATACATTTTAAATGCCTGAATAGATTTGAATGTATGGTGTATCGTTAGAATCGTTACATTATCCTGATTGACAAAGGCTATTATTTATTTTATGAAAAGTTCCTTTTTTGGCAGGGCAGCCGTATTTTTTTCGCTTACGTTGATGATGTGCGGAGTTTCCGACATTTTGGTACCGTTGCAAACGCCATGAACGCTCGGATAAACTGAACATATTTTGGTTTGGTAGGCTCTGCGATCAGACGAAACGTTTATTTCCTCGTTGATTTCCAAAACTCGCGTCAGTAAATTTATTCCCCGCAACGTACTTCCACGATTTCAATTTGGCGTGTTGGCGTCACGCCCGGCGGCTGATTTACTGCCGGAGCTCATCACAAACAGCCACTGATGTACACTGATATACACACTGATATACACACCGATGTACACTGATGTACTACCAGCGGGTGGCTGTGATCCTTGTTGGATCACTTTCACGTAGTACATAGCAGTAGTCAAGATCCGAGATAGCTGTAAATGAATTGCAGAAATTATGTTCTTCCTATTGACCGAGCAAGCGCGAAGAGCGAGCGAAGCGTCTCCGTTTCAGCTTGGGCAAAAATGCTTTCGTATGTCCGGATGTCAGTCCGGATCTCTGTTCTCCTCTACAGGTCGCATTTCTCAACCGATCTAGACGAAACTCGGTATACAGGTTAAACAAATTTTAGAATTTTTAATCGTCGGGGTTTTTGATTGGGGGGGTACTTCCCCAAAAAGGGCAAAAAGGGGGCTACTGAATATCTCCGCCTTATTATATCCGCTTTCGATGGTTCTTTTTTTAGTTGAAAGGTAGTAACTTTAAATTGGTCTCATATAAATTTGGTGAAGATCTGATGAGGATCTTCGGCATGATGAGGAGAATAGCTTCTCAAAATGCAGTAAATTTCTCACTTTTAGGTTTCTATCAGTAAAATCAGCCCTGTACCCACTAGGTAGGAATTTATGGAGCACTTAGTTAGAGCAATGTTATTTTTACATTAAGGTAACTAGATGGCGCTACTGTGCACCCCTAAATTGTTTGCAAAAAAGTTTGAACGCGCGAGGTCTACGGCTCACAGAACCACTAGTTTATTCTGTGCTACTGGGTGTCCTGCTTTCGTGTCGATGGTTATCATGAGGAAAAAGGGAACCCTTGTAGGATCACCTTGTTATCCGTCCGTCCGTTCGTCTGTCTGTATATTTGTCAAGACCCTTTTTCTCACGAACGCGTGGAGGTATCAAGCTGAAATTAATATCTAATACTTAAGTCCGCAATCCCTTGGAGCTGTGAAAAAACAAACTTCTAAGTCAACGCAATCAAAAGATCGGTTGTTTCATCATCATCATCATTATCAGTCCCCGTGCTGGTTATGTCTACTGCTGGACATAACCAGCATATATAATAACATAACAGCTTCAACGTCTACGAAGCTTCCCAAATACTGCCCGTCCAGCTGTATTCTTCTGCGGGTCTCTCTCTCGAAGTTGTTTTTACCTAGTTGCAAAGTTTGACCCAAGTAAACAACTTCGAGAGCAGTTCCGCTAACAGCAATTGGTTCCGGAATAACATGTTCGTTGAACATAGCCTTGGTTTTGTCCAAGTTTATCCGGAGCCAATGCGTTGAGAAGAATCAGCTAGGCTGTCCAACATTTGTTGCAAGTCCTGCAACGTTTCTGCCACAATGACGCTGTCATCGGCGAATCTAAAGTGTGATATGTACTCACCGTTAATGTTAATGCCACATCCTTTTCAGTCAAGAGTCTTAAATATATCCTCCAATGCATTTGAGGACAATTTCGGAGAAATAACGTCCCCTTGTCTCACACCTTGATGTAGGGGGATATGCTTAGTCTGCTGGTTCTGTACTTGGATAGTAATTTTTGCAGCGTCATACGGACATCTCTACAATACTTGGATATACCGTCAGTCGACTTGGCATCGTTGCAAGGACTCCAAAAGTCTCTATAGAAAAAAGGCTTTCCACAAACCACAAACCACAAACGCTAGACACAGGGGCTGATTACACTCTTCCGTCATTCTTCCTATAATCTACCGCACTTTGTGAATGTGGTCTAAGGTGCCGTATCCTCCCCGAAACCCGGCCAGCTCTTTTGGCTGGAATTCTTCACATCTTCGTGCAAGAGCCTGCTTTCAAGAGCTCCGTAGTAATTTCGTCCTTGCCCGGGGCTTTTCCATTTTTGAGCTGTCTTAAGCCATCTCGATTTCGTCAAGGCTAACTTCTAGCAGCTTTTCGATATAGTGGCATCTCAGAGTAGCCCTGGAATCCTCGATGTCGGGTTCAGGTTCTAAAGCGTGCGATTCGTACAGCTGGCCATAGAAATCTTCAACTTCCCCGAGAATCTCTGGTTTAGAAACGACAACGTTCCCGCCTGATGTGGTCAACGCCTAAACGGCTGAACGGATTTGGATGAAATTTGGTACGGGGCTAGCTTATAACCTGAATTAACACATAGGTTACTTTTTATCCCGGAAAAATATATGGCTCCTGAGGGACGCGGGTGAAACCGCGTGGCGGAGCTAGTATTTATATGAATTTAATGTTTCTTTTTACACGACTGCCCAAAAAAAGGAGTGTTATCTTTTTAGCATGCTTGTATATTTGTTGTATGTTTGTATGTATGTGAGTTTCTTTATTACACCATAACTTTTAAATGCCTGAACAGATTTAGACTTATGGGGTATCGTTAGAATCCTTACATCCCCCCGAGTAAACAGGTATTTTTTTTTGAAAATTACTATATATGTGTCGGCAGTATTTTTCCAAAAACAAAACCCAAAAAAAATACAATATGGGTATCAAATTGAAGGCCTTGATAAGCACATTCCAACAGTATATCATTTATTGACATAAGTTCTTTTTTGGCGGCAGGCGTGTTTTTTAGCTTTTAAGTTATTTATTTGCTTACATATTTTACTTTACTTTAATAGTTGCAATTGCAACATTAGACTATAGTATTAAAATTAACTTGAATAATCTAAAATTGAAAATTTTGTAAGAAGCTTAAAAGAAAATTGCTAGTGTTAAGTTATAAGAATTATATATTTTTGAAATGTTCTTTTAAATACCTGTATTTTGACACCTCACTCGATAGGTTTTGGTAATATTTTGTTCCGTCGGAAATACAATATGGCAGCTGTAAGCCGCCATATTGGTTTTCTTGACACTTAATTATACCCAATAGCACTCTCGTGATCAAGACAAATCCAATTATACCTCATTTATCAAAATCCATCAAGCCGTTTAGGCTTTAGGACGTGCCTAAGAAACGTACAAAATACAAACATACATACAACCCAAACACATAACCCTCCTCAGTCGGGTAAAACTAAAACTCGACTACGGTTGGGTAAAAATGGCGTAATAACACTCTTGCGATGAAGACGAATCGATTGATACCTCGTTTGTTAAAATAGAACCAAGATTATACTTTGAAAACATAACCCTTCCTTTGCTTTGCCGTAGTCGGGTAAAAATTTGAATAGAATCCGAAAAATCGGAGCGACGCTATGTTGGAAAATCCACATCCAATCCGATTCCCCCATCACCGTACGACTAGACGATCAGCAAAGCGCCACTCTTTCATGGTTGAAATACCTTGCACAAGAACGAAGCGTTACGCTTCTTCATTTATTATAAGAACTGCAAAGGAGTGGAATGCCCTGCCTTCGTCAGTGTTTCCGGTAAATTATAACCCCGGCGTGTTCAAGTCAAGAGTGAATAGTATCTACTAGGCAAGCTTGCTACACCTTCGACCACATCATCGCTTTCCATCAGGTGAGATCGTGGTCAAACGATTGCCTAGTCAGTAATAAAAAAAAAAAAAAACCTACATACGTACATACATATAAAGACTGTTAAACTCATTACAATTCCCTTGCTTCGCCGTAGTCGGATAAAAATAATCCAAACTTTAATTATCCTTTAATATGTTTTGTTTGTCTGTAAAGAACAAATATTATTGTAAATTTGATGTCTTTGACATGAATATAGATTTTGAGTTAGATCTTATCTATACCAATATATAAAAGTGAAACGTTGTCTGCTTGTTTGTTTGGGGAGCTTTCACGCGATAACGGCTGGACGGATTTTGATGAAACTTGGAATGGAGATAGCTTATACCCTGGAATAAAACATAGGATACTTAAAATCCCGGAAGATTGTAAAAAATGGAAAAAAAATGATAACTCGTTGTAAGAAACGGTTGGCATGGAAATGGAATAATAATAATAAGCAAGTAATATATAAACTCCGTATAGACAGACAGACCGTTCTAACTTCCTACACTGGTTCTACATCAACTGTTCCTCGTTTCTTGTCACCGAGAATAAACATGCTTTTAATAGAGTTTTACAGCAGCATTCGCAACAGAAATAGCGTTGAGGTTATCCGTTGGATGCGCGGTTTCTTTCATTGAGCGAATTGTTCCGCAGTCTGTGCGTCTGTTACTGATGAAATGTGTAGCTACGTAGAGGTATTTGTGTGAGTTATTTATCTTTGATTATACAGTGGGGAAAGATTGACTCAATGAATTACCAAATCGTACCTCTTCATTGATTTTGAACGGTTGAAAGCGACATAGTGTAAGTTTTGGAGATTATATGTTGAAAAGCTCATTGTCCAAAGCTTTTGCCTCTACGTGATTTATACGAGTACCTGTTCCTGAATCATATGAAATTCCTGGCCCACAGATGCTGTATTTTTTTTAATTTTGCTTTAAATCACTATCCAAAATGCAGTTATTTTTATGGTACCGTCCCCCAAAAGGAAAAAAGACTGTGCTCTGTCTGTCTGTCTATCTGTCTGTCAATAATCTTTTTCTCAGGAACGCGTGTAGGTATCAAGTTGTAATTCATATCAAATACTCAGGTCTGCAATCCCTTGGAGCTGTAACAAAATGAAACTTCTAAGTCAACGCAATCAAAAGATACGGCCGTTTATGCCGTATATTTATGCCGTATATTTTGACACTCGCGCGGGATTCAAAACCTATAGGGTACTTCCCGTTGACCTAGAATCATGAAATTTGTCAAGAATCAATGTCTTATATCTTATATATGTACCAGTAAAGGGGAAAATCTAAAACCGTATTTGAAAGATAACAAAAAAATGTGCGCGACACGGAACGGAAGTGCGCGAGTCCGTCTTGAACTTGGATTTATTTTTGTTCAAAATAGTCCTCATTTTTCCTTCGATTAAAATCTTCTATCTACAAAATATTAGGTAGGCAGGTACTAGATGCCCCACTATTTGCACCGTCCTGTAGGTGTGCTAAGTGTGTTTGGAACTGGATTATCGATGACGTCAGAGGATGTGCCGATCAAGTGGCGATGGCGGGTGTTGTTGGATAATGGTGGTTGCTCACTGTAATCGGTTAAATTAAGCATTTTCCAAATAGCGATGAAGTTAATGAGACTGACCGTTCTCCTAAGAATGTATGTTGGTACATTTTTTTTGTTCTTTATTTCTTTTACACTTGCTAGCTGATCTACCGCAAACTTGCGACATTTTTATTGTTTCGGCACCGCCTTCAAAAAACTCTTTCTTTTCTTATGTTGTATTTATGCATTATTATTACGTTGGTAATTTCAAAAAAGTGATAATGTTCTGGCTCAATTGTAATTATTTTATTCTTTTTATTGGTTGCTAACAAAATAACATTTTAAATATGAAGTCGATTTAATATTTTTTGGAAAGATATTTTATTTTTTGATTTTTAGTGGCCTAAGTAAACATCGGAAAGAATATATGCTAAAGAAAATAGAAGACACTCAGTCACTTTAGACTCAAAGGGTTGGTAAATTAAAACCAAGGATGAATAAACCTACATACATAACAACTGAATTAGTTTTGACAAAAATTATCTATTATTGCACTGGAATGAAATGGAACTCTTTAAAAAAATGGTAACACATCTCGTAGATATGAGGAAACATAAACCCAAAACAAATGGATTTATAGGTTCCATCATTTTGTTGTTGAGTTCCTTTGACTACCTTCCAGCTCCATCATCAGACCCTATATACCACATAACACCTGAGAATTCATCAAGACAAACCAAATGAGCCCAAACTCAAAGGGATTCCATCATCCGATTGTGTAGTTTCTTTGACTACTACTACTACTACTACTACGGTAGTTTTTTAATTGTCGTCAGAACTACACCCATGTGCAAAACTTCAGTATCTTTGGACGTCCTTAAATTGTTCAAAATTGACTTGCAATCCAGTCCTAAACATTATAACACCGTGAATTAAATTAAAGCTTGTTTAAAGCTACTAAACCAATTTTGATGACACACTAGAGGTCTTACTCAAGTAAAAACAATCATCTAATTCGGTTCAGAAATCCCAAGATATTAAAGAACATAAACTATAAAACAAATAGATTTTCTAATAAAACTACTAAACCAATTTTGATGACGTTTATATGGGACTACACAGAAAGTTTACCCTTTTGAATAAAATAACAACCATCTAAATCGGTTTACGAATCTTAAAGATAAACACAAAATCAAGGCAATATAGACACTAAATCGAATAGATTTACCCAAAAACTATTTATTCTCTAAAAACTGCTGAACCAATTTTGATACAATTTATATGGGACCACCTGGAGAGTATAAACTTTCAAACAAAAAATAATTTTTAAAATCGGTCCGCAATTAACGGAGATATCGACCGACATGCACGAGAAAAAAAATTTACATACATAAAAAAAACATACATAGAGTCGAACATATAACCGTCTTCTTTTCTGAAGTCGCTTAGAAAGAAAAAATATGAAAGTTCTCTTGAGCCTTTTATCTTGTGGCTTTTAAGGCTCAATGCACAATTCAAAATACTTCACTCGATCGAAAAAACATTTCATAACGCAAAGAGACCTTTATGAAATAAATGCCTATATTTTTTAGGATAAGCAAGCCTACACGTTTAATTTTTTGGAATATTTATTAGCATATTATTTAAAAAAGGACTTATTAAAAAAAAACATAACCGATATGTCAAGTATTACATAATTTTATACAACAATACATATATGGCATATGAACGTGCACTTGCCTTTGTCAGTTTGGTCACAGGCTCGCAGGCCTTCTCGACGTCGGATGTATGTCAGATTTTTCTATTGCATCATAACTGACAATGGGAGTGTCAAAAGGAATGCTGCCAGAATGCCCAGAGAGCGACTTGGCAACACATTTTAAACTTGAGAGAAGTAGAAGCCAGGTGGAGACTTGAAAATGCCTTACCAACATTTTATCTCTCATTAAATGTATATCTCTCCCCGCTGGCAGTGCGTCCTGGCCCCGACAGTCGCGGACAGTTTACTGTTGATCGTAAACCTATTTATTTAGAACATCGCGGTCATCAGACCTTCGCTTCGGCAGACTGCAGATTGGGATGTAGCTTTAATCTGTTTATCGTCATTAGTTCCATTCCAATTACTGGCTCAATTCCCAATTAAAATATATTACTGGATTTTATTAGCTACGACGTAGAAACTAAAAACGCGTCTGAGACTTCTTCGCGATTCTCCTGTAGAATGAGGGGAAGTGCGGGGAGCGGTGGCAGAGACAACATACACTACGCGCGGTGGAGACGATATCACAGTAACCTCTTCCTCCGCAACTCACCTTCCCTTCACACCTCCCCCTCCGCACTCTTCCCCCAACCCCCTTCCCGCTGCATCCTTCCTCCTCCTCATCTCCTTTCCTTTGCGCCCTCAGCCGTACATCTCCTCCCCGTCCAAGTCCATTAGTTCCGTCACATTGAAACATATTTCTGTCTTTCATAACCCACCTTCCCTGCAACCCACCTTTCATAAAAATCCGCCAGTGGCAACCCTCGGTCTCCGACTGACAGTAGGCATCAAACTCTAAAATAATGCCTCCCTACTATACTGTCCGGACGGACAATAATTTACGTGTACTGTGGCGATATGACCCATGTATATAAACTAACGTGAGCGTGATTCATTATATATAGATATGTTACGACTGTCACGACTGTCACTCACGCGTCACGAGTGTCGGAGATCGCGTCGTGCCCTCACTACGCAAACTCCTGAGGATGGACGTCGTTAACGTCCGAACACCGGTCGAATTGTTCGACGAAATAACTCGTGAGTGACAGTCGTAACATATCTATATATAATGACCCACCCATGTGCTACCCCTTCCCAGCACAGGCATCTGAAGGACTAGGTTTTCTATTGAATTCGAGTAATTAGTTAAATTAAACACTAATTAAACCGTGTGAATCTGTAGAACCATGAACCTTTAGCTCCCATTTACAAATCGTACTAAGCACTAGTAAGTACGCATTGGGAATACCCTAGTATAATAGACGTCAGTGGGAATACCTGACATGATTGAAGATAAAACATTGAATCAACACAATAAAAGTTGTCAGAGTAAAATAGAAATGAAAAACAGATTTTATTTCTGCCTTCGCCCCGGCTTCGCTTAGGGTTTCTCTAAATATAATGTTTGTACAAAATGTTGATTGACTAGTTTGAACAAAAAACTAATGTTTTTGTTAACGAACTTCAAATTGTATAAAACTTAATAGAAATATATAATTAAAAAAAAGATCTGTCCGTAAACCGACAAAAAGTTAGTAAGTAGGAGTTAGTGTTAGTAAGTAGGACAAAAAGTTATTGCCAAAAGAAATCTTTTGTTTGAGGTCTGTATCAATTTTTTTTCTTTTATATTTTTATACGATTTGTAGACGTTTTTTTATATTAGTTTTTATTTTTTACTTAGATTTGTTAAATGAAACTTATAGTTCGGATATTTTTCAATAGGTTTGTTTCTGTTATTTTCTAATTCTGATATTATTCTCGTATTTTTTAAATTTCTTTCTAATATGTTCCTGTATTTTCCTCATATTTTACTGATTTTTCTCAAATAATTTTCTCATATTTGACTGATTTTCTTCTGATAATTTCCTGCTATTTTTCTCATATTTTTCTTATAATCTCTCAATAATTTCTGATTCTTTTTCTCTTATTATCCTCATATTTTTCTCTTATTTTCCTCATATTTTTCTCTTATTTTCATCATATTTTTCACATATTTTCCTCATATTTTTCACATATTTTCCTCATATTTTCCTCATTTTTTTCTGATATTTACCTAATATTTTACAAAGATACTTGGTATTAAGTATAATTACTAGGTATGAGTTCTAGGTATAGATACTATGTATGTGTACTAGATATGGATATGTTTTTTTTATTTTTCTGTAAATTTTCTGTTTTTTTTCGTTATTTTCCTATATTTTTCTTATATTTTTACAGATTCTGATCTGTTACAGTTTTATTATAAGTACGAGTATCAATAGTTTTCGCAGCACACGCCACATACTGACTTTTTAAAATTATTGCAATTTTCGTCAAGGGAACTCTAATATTTTTGAAATATAAAATACAGGCCACTCGCTGATAATCTAGCTTTCAATAGGTAAACGAATTATTAAAATCGGTTATGTATTTTATGACTTTATCCATTACAAACAAACATACAACAAATTAGAAAGGAGAATAGAAGATAGAACATAAAGAGTTGTTTACAATACGTAGAAAAGACGATTGTGGCATCGGTTGAAAGATGGAGGGAACCATTGATAGTAAATCATATATATATGGAGAAAATAGACGCAAGAACCATAAAAATATAGAGGACATGAAGGATTAGCGTGAAATAAGTTTAATATCTCTCCGACTCTGAGAGACATTCCCAGCAGATAAAGTATAAGGCTGATGGTGTAGCAAATAAATTAATTAGAGATTTTGCTCTTTAACGCAATCTTATACCTCATACAGATACTATCAGTTCATCGCATTGCTACCTACATATCAAGTTTTTTTTTAATTCCGATGCTATTATGTCAAAGATATATGCAAAATTGTATCATTATCATTACACAAACTTATTGAATGCGTATGTACTTATTTGGAGTTACCACCTGCCAACCTACCATCACCTTGCGAGAGCATGAACCCCGCCCAGCTTCATTTAAGTGCATTTGGCAAATGTTGCCGTGTCCATCCAGCAGTAGATGAAGTGAAGTATAAAGTAAAGTATACAGAATCATCGAGGCGTGTCCTACGTCCGCAGAATGTGTTCAGATAGCGAAATAGCCATATCCTGGCCGGGTGCCAGCGCGTGTTTAATTTTAAAATGCCATTAGATAATCATTGCTCGGCTTTATCTGCCGTATCCACGCTATGCAAAATCTGTTCCCATAACAGATACCATAGATCGCCTCAGTGTTATTTTGATGCGTGCACTAACATGACTAATATGAATATTATACGTAAGCTATATTGCTTTGTAACTTCTAAATTCTTTAAATTATTTTGCTTCATGCTTCGGAGGGCACGTTAAGCCTGACAAGCTCTGACAACAGAGGCCAGCACTACTTCATACAACAAAAAAACAAACTTCTAAAAAAAACTTAGGATCTACAAAAAGAGAGAGCACGTAGAAGACCTGCAAAGACTATTAAATTGAAGAACTTTTGAATGAGTAACATAGGTATAATCATAGGCGAAATAAAGTAACATAGGTTTCGCTGACACGGATTGTCAAAATTATGGAGGAGGATCGTGAGGCTAAAAAAGCGTGTATCTGAGGCAGCCACGTGGCGGCAGACCTATGACTGACCGGGTCTAATATAGCGGTCACAATTGGCGACAGATCGCGCAATCTCAATTCAAGGTCTCAATTTGAAATATTGGTCTTAGAAATCCCACTTTGCAATAACATAAAAGCAATGTGTAATTTTTTTATTGAGGATGTTCTCGCTAATTCAAAAATTTCACAAAGGCATATTCTAAACGAATTTGTAATCCGTTGTACTTGTAATCATCATTATCGTTGTGTACACCAATTGTGATGAAACTTGGCACAAAGATTCATCAAAACGCCCGGAATACTATTACTCTTTACATATTCACATAACGACTAGAAAAGCCGCACATCAAATCTTTAATGAGAGCGCATCTTCACAAATATACACAAGTTCATGCCTAAAATAATACGAACATGACATTAAACGCTCGTTTGGATCCCCATTCTGATGTACTGCCCGCGTCCCGTTGGCTATCTGTTACAAATAGAACAACACTGAAGTTCCGTACATTATTATTGGGTATTTATTGCATCCCCCGAGGGTTGGTCACCGGCTCAAGGGGACATCTCGCAGCGGACAATAATCATAAACATGAAGATAGCAGGAACGGAAGATTGTAGAAATTGACAGAGAAACTCGCTTTGCTCTAAATTTTGATAATTTACTATATTTTCGAAGATTAAATTAGCAGCACATAAAACCACACATCATATGGAGACTATTGAGCTTGTATTGGTATTTATATACCTTTAAGTTATTATGTTAACAATTAAAACTGCTTATTTCGATATGCTTATGATTTTATAGATTAGCTATTTTAGAGACTAGATTGTGTAGGATCAGAATAGGTCTTCACTGAACAAGGCGAAGCAAATGAATGAGTCAAATGTATGAATGACAGAATAAATGAAAGAATTTTAGAATGGAAGTATTCAAAATGTGTGTGACATACATTGATAAACTCACAAACTGATAAAGTGAAATGGGGTTGTAATGTTGATGAAAAAGGATCACTCTCAAAGTTACTCAACCATGGGATCTCTTTGCGAGATAAAATCTGGAATGTGGGCTCCGAAAAAGAATTAAAGTTACTCAAGACGTAGCTCTTAGAATTATCAAATTGAAAGGGGAATGGACGGGCCACAGAACTCGTAGAACCGATAACCGTAGGGGATGAAAGGAAAAGGAAGATGGAAGGTATAGGACAGACCCCACGAGATGGACCAACGGCTCTTTATTCTTTTACTTTTACTCGTGAACAGTACTACTTGTGGGGACTGGTCCAGCTGGTGGTGGTTTCTTATTGCCATTGTATTTTTATTATTTTATCCCAGTTTTTTTGACTGTGGGACATCTTATCACTACGGTGATGTCAATTTTACACGTCTCCCCAAAAAAGGAGTGTATTGTTTTTATCATTCATGTATGTATATATGTTTGTATGTATGTGAGTTTCTATATTCCACCATAACTTTTATAAAAGCTAGCTATTTCATCACTAAAAATAAAATCCCGTAGAGTTTTTTCGGGCGTATTTCCGAAGCACCGGTAGAGTCAGATGGTTATTTATTTTTCTTGTCAGAGTTTTATGATTATGACACTTTTTAGTCTTATTATTTTATTTAGGACACTTTTTAGATTTTGCCATGTAAATGTGCTGTAATATTGCCTATTTACAATAAAACATTTTGAGTTTGGTTTTATGTCTGTCTAAAAAACAACATGTACGTCCCACCTAGAGTCGAGATTTTCATAACTGTTCGTCTATATTCTAGACGAATTGCTGAAAAAACTGACTAAACGAACAAACTGCTGTAAAAGTTATCATAACGATAAGTGGAACCCTAGACTTCATCAGAAAATATGGTAGGTATAATATTTTCTACCGCAGAGCCGGTTGAAGTAATAAATTGGCGAAACTCTCTTATGTTGTGACTTCAAATTGCTATGTTTTGTGTATCGAGTATTTTTGAGATTTGGACGCGAATGTCGTTTAGTATACCATCGCCTGGATTTTCAAGGTCACATACTGAAAGGGCACATAAAATACATTAAAACGAAATATAAAATTATTAGACGAGCAAATTTCTTGAATCATTTATAGTTCGCAAATATTTCGTATCTTCTAAATCTATTTGTTATCATTTAATAGTCCAACCTCAGTCCATTTTCTTCAACAGTGTTTACCGCATTTCATGCAACTTTTGATGTTATTTAGACAAACACCTATCTAAACAAACAGAGAGATTTTGCCTTGTTTAAATATGGAAACGTAAATAGGAAGAGATTTATATTCCACGCCTTGTATTATGCGTCGCCAGTGACTTCTGAAGTTTCAACATTCATGAATTCCGCGATTATGATTGCTCTTTGCCATAGAGGGACAGCGGGCACGGGCCCAGGGCCTTCAGCTATATAGGGGCCTTAAAATGCTGTCTTCGTCGTATGAGACACGGGAAAAGAGAAGCTCAATGTTTAGTGCAATTTTACTAAGAAAAAATGTCAATATGTTGTGTATTTTTTAGTTATTATCACGTTTTTTAGGTCACTTTCTTGTTTGTAGTTCCGGTGGAATCTTGCAATTCAAATTTCGAGCATTTGTAGCTCACAACTCGATGAAAATGAATATATAAAAATAAAAAAAGACCTGGTGTTTTGATTAATTTTCTAATGTACATTTGCTGCTTGGTTTATGTCACGGTCAGTTTGCTAAAGCTAACCGTATTAATTGACTAATAAAGTCACTTAAGGGATCGGTGGAGGATTATTTTTTACTGTCCACAAAAACGTTATACCGAAATCATTTTTAATTGAACAATATTTCCATCATATTATGGTATTATTCGGATTTGTATAGTATATAGCTTAGGTTCTAAACTTTATTTTAATAATGTAACTTTATTTTAAGATATCAGACCACAAATGATTTGTACAAAAGAGATAGTGGACAAACGCCACTCTATAACCAATAATAAAGGTGACTATTATTCTATCGACTCTACGTAATATCTCTCAAGCAAGTATATTATACCTCACGGAAATCCGGTGAAGTAATGAAATTGTTTTTTCGCTAAAAGACGAAAATCTGCAACACAGTTCTTACACGTTACTCTGTTTATTTGTACGGTAGCACTCTACCGTACAAATAAACAGAGTAATTTGTACTTTGGAACATCTGAATCGCTACCGGAGCTACAGAAAGAGGGGCCTGGGTTTTTGGTTCGAGGAAAATGTGTTAATGGTTTGTTTTCTTGTTCTATCTTTCTTCCTGTGTATACATTTGTGTAGATACTAAGCTAACTCTTGTATAAATAATAGAGATGCAACGTATTTCCGGCAATTATCCGGTGGCAGGCCTATCTGCCACCGGATAAACATTAGATTAACATTATGTTCATTTTTAAATATGGCAGCTGTGCCGATGACAAATATTTTGTTAATCTGTAGTCGTAAATACTAGAAATTGTTTGCCAACAATCTCAACGGAAAAGTTTTTGGTAAACTTCATAACTGTTTTGTCAAATTTTTGCATAATATTTTTCTGAGCGAATGAAATTTGGCAAGTATGAATATGTCGGCTAGTTCAGCGACTCGTCCCACAACAAAGTGGTCCCAATAGGACGAGTTAATGAATTAAAAAAATATTAGTTTTTCTGTTCAGTAACTCGTCCTATTGATATTATTCTAAAAATCTGAATAGATTTAGTACATTGGACAACATAATCTTTAAATAATTAATCTTCTATACCTCTACAACAGTAACGTGACACACTGACTGACATTAATGCACAGCCTAAACTGATAAACTTAGTTTAAAATTGAGAGGAAATATTGAGTAATTTAAAGGTTTACTAAGGAGGGAAGTAAAGATTATAAGATACATTTTTTAAAGTTACGTCTCAAATTAATCTCATGGTTGAATGAGGAATGAGGGGTGGTTCTTGTATTAAGAAATATTAACGAATTTGGGTGAAATTGGATACCTAAGGTCCTGGAAAAACACATATTCGAGTAAAACAGCGGGGCGAAGCTAGTGGGTTAATAAAAGTCAAGACATAGTTTTATTTAAAATATGTGTATTAAAAACAAAATCATATTTATGATCACAAATCAACATTATATTACAATTATTTTAAAATCAATCTTAAAAAAAGAATTATTGTAGGATAACAAAAATAATTGTTGCAAACTGTTGAATAGTCTTTTATTTCTTATTTTTTCGTCATACTGGCAGCCTCTGCGAAGAAGAAGAGACCTGCTTCTTTGTGATGCAATCAAATTAAATTCATCTTACTTATGTAAAGTCAAGGGTTCTGATTGTGTCATGTCTCCACCTATAAAGTAAATAATAAATTATAAGAAGATACAAAGACATCTTGTACCTAGCTGCACTTACAATATCTGTTAAGGCATAAACTAGTTTCATTAACAAATATGAAACATATTAAAACATTATTTATAAAAGGATTTATTATAACAATATGGCGGTTAGAAGATTTATTACATGATGCTGGGAAAACATCTAGAAGAAATGGTTCTAGTGTACTGCATCAACCAGCTACTTATGATAAATTATTAAAAAAATGTAATAGGAAGGTTTTCATAAATTTTGCTAATTTATATAAAATTCATTCCAATTTATTAATTACTAGGTGCCGTGCCCTATGTCTCTGCCCTTAGTAATTCCGTTATCCCACGGAAACTTTGCGTTTTCCCGAGGAAAGAAGTAGCCTATGTCCCTATGGTATGGTATGGTGTCTCTATGGTGGTAGTAGCCTATGGGAATAGTGTAGTTTCCTATCAGTATAAAAACTTTCAGAATCGGATCTGCAGTTTCAGTAACAGACAAATTTGCAACAAAATTTACCTCTTTATTTTATAATCATCTACAATTTTAAATAGTTTAAACCAACCCATTACTCCTAGCAAGACAAAACAAATATGTTATACCTGTAACATGAATGAACATGATATCAAAATAAAATAACTTCCACAATTAACATACTATTTAACAATTAACATACCGCGAAGTCGCGGGCGAAATCTAGTTGTACCTAAAATTACATTCCTCACAAACAACATGCAGGTATTTGTTTGCTGTCGTCACTTCTGTTTCTAATGTTATTGATTGCCGACCAGCGAGATTACAATATCCACTGCGTCAGCAAGGGGGGAAGTACGTCAAGTACAGAGAGATTTAAATGTAAACACTTGAATAAATTTGTAATATATTTTATTTGTAATAGATTCACATTTTTTCTCTTATTTCCAGGGCTTTTCCCGCGTGGTTGTTTCATTTGAAAGTAGCCCATACGTGTTATTCCAGGACCAAAAGTGCCTATATACTACATTTCTTCAAAATTCGCTCAGCCTTTTAATAGGTTTTTATCGAATGCTCGGCATCAAATCATCGCATCGTAATCAGTCAAGTAGTTTTTACGTGATGCGCGAACAAACATACAGGACAGACACAATAAAAAATATAGAGTTGGCTATAAAAACGAGGGGCAGGAGTTGGGGGTTGAGGGTGTGGGTGGGGTACCCTTTGGTACCCCTCACTCCACGCGACGAAGTATTTTTTTTTAAATCGTATTTTAGTGTACGTGAAACGAAATGCAATTTGCAAGAGCATTCAATATGTGGGGGCGAGGGGGGGGGGGGGGGGGGTAGCGGGGAGTGAGGAAGGTGGAAGGCTACCTTACGGCTGTTTAGTCGCCTTGTTTGGGTGTTTGTTCAAATTGTTTTTTTTTTATTATCTTAATTATACAGATTTTTTGGTACTTACTACTTTATTATAAGTAAGTGCTTACGGGGCGGATCATTCTCGTTAGATCAATAATAGATCTATTGAGTTTTTTTTCTATTTAGCTCCCATTTTGAAATTATGAATCTAACGAGCACTTTTTTTCTCACTAGATCCATTGGTAATTTCACGATGGATCTATTAAGACTTTTTCTTCTTGTTAGATCCCATTTTGAATTACATGGATCTATGGCGGCAGGTGAAATTGAATCAAATCAAAGTAAGTATTTTATTGTAAATAGGTAACATAATAAAGCACTTTTACGAGTTGAAAACTTAACGAAAACATATATTCTTATAGTATTATATAAATACCAAATGAATGCATTAGGAGCTATACTTTTAGTTCCTTTTCACATGCATAAAAGGGGTGAGTTCGCCTATAAGTAAGGTTCGTACACAGTAAATAGAGAACTAGTAGTCTATAGGGCGAAAATATATTCATAACGGCGTTTCTAAAATGAAAATGAAAGGTATCTCCGACCGCGCGTAAGTACTATTTTATTATTAGCAAAATCGTCAATTTTGATTGCAAATCGATGTTGCTCCAAGGTTCACAACTCTGCGAATAGACTCAGGTTCACAACTCTGCGAATAGACTCAGGTTCACAACTCTGCGAATAGACTCAGGTTCACAACTCTGCGAATAGACTCAGGTTCACAACTCTGCGAATAGACTCAGGAAAACTCTCACCACCTTCCTGGTTGAATGGTGCAGCTTTACGACGAAACCCTGAAATCGACACGAGCTTTGAAGTCGGCCGATGACGTCGGCGGTGACGTCACTGCCGCCGGTTGCCACTGGAGCTGTTTACGAGCAGTAGTTTTATCTTACAGGCGTATTGAAAAAGTAGACGTGCGGCTGTTATGTTGGCGGCGTGACACGGCTCTGTCATGGTGATAAATTATATTCTTTGGAAAGCTTCTACGATTGGGTTTTTGTTGGTAACTATTTTTTGTAAAGGTTGGTCAGAGTCTACCCTTGGGGGGGCTCTATGGGAAAAAGACTCAGTTTTTTTTAACGAAAAAGCACTCATTTTATTTACTAATTACTAGCTTTAATGCTAAAAAAAACACGCCTGCCCTGCCAAAAAATAGCTTATGCCAATAAATTATATACTGTTGTGCTTATGTTCAATTTTATACCCATATTGTAAATGTCGAATGTTTTTTTTTCGCTTATGGACATGGTGCCATATTGCCGACATAATAATTTTTCAATAAATAATATAGCCTGTTACTCTGGGAAATGTAAGCATTCTAACGATACCCCATACGTCTAAATGTGTTCCGGCATTTAAAGTTATAGTGGAGTAAAGAAACTCACATACATACATGAATCTTAAAAACATACACTCCTTTTTTTGGGCAGTTGTGTAAAAACACGTTTTTTTTTTTTTACGAATAACACTTCTTTTTTTAACGAAAAACAATTATAATTTTATTTACTAAAAAACTCATAGTTTTTTTAAGTCACGTATAATATATTTGTACGTATGTATGTTAATCCGTTATCTAGTGCTCATAGTACAGGGTATCCTAGTGTGGGGCTAGGTAACTGGTGTGGAATAGTCACGAATATATTTATATTTATTTAGATTGCTGGTTTTGTACTTGGACACTCATAGTCGCGGCGTCATTCAAAAATCTTAGAAGTTCGATGTATCGCCAGTCTACTTGAAACCACCGCAAAGACTCCAGAACCGCCCAGGTTTCAACAGAGTGCCTTCTCATAGTCCACAAAAGCAAGACACAGGGGCTGGTTATACTCTTCAGACTTCTGTATAACCTGCCTCACTGTGAATGTGGTCTATGGAGCTAATTTCTCCGCGAAACCCGGCCTGATCAGGAGGCTGGAATACTTCAAATCTTATTCGAGACGATTTGAGATGCCCCTATGAAAACAACTTAAAGACGTGGCTTAAGAGTGAAATAAGTCGTTAGTTCTCTAAATGGCGTTTATTTCCTTTTTTTTAATAGTACTACCAAACTCCTCCTCCACGCCTCTGGAGTTCTCCCCCCCCGTTAAGCACGGTGCTAAGTAACCCCAAACTACGGGCTTCCCCCTGATTTCAAGAGCTCCGAAGTTATTCCGTCCTCTCCAGGGGAAACAATCTAAATAATTATCATATTATTAAGAAAATAACGTGGTTTTTTATACATTTTAAAAGGCATAGAGACAGTTACTCAAGTATATTATTTGAATTATTCCAATATAGTTTCGACCACATCCGGTGGTCTTTCTCAAGGTGAGTGGGGAACGCTATTCTACTAATATACATGAGTTACTTCCGTTTTTGCCTTCTAATAATTATTTCCATGATATCTGTTAAACCTGAATACTGATTCAATAAACTACATCGATAACTATATGTCTGTACAAAAATAAGGCAAGTTGCGCGCACGCAGACGCGCCGCTAGCGGTGAATCACCGCCTGTGACAAATAGCCCTTAGCGGGCCATAGCGTGGGCGTTGCATAAGCTCGATTAGATCGTAGAGTGACTAATATAACAAGTATGCTTCATTGATTCTACGCAGAGGTGAATCTTAACTATTTTCATAATTCCAATAATCAAAACGTAATCTGTCACCTTGATTAGAAGGCATTTGTTCATTTATTTAATCATGGGGAAATTTTGGCAAGATGGCGTTAGACTACAACACAATAAAAGAAAAAAATTAAGATCAAATTCGTGTGAGTTTACTACGAATACTATTGCACCGATGTCAGTATATATATACGAGATCTAATAATAAAAAAATATACACAAAAAGAAACAATGGCGAATTGGTAGCCTCCTTCCTTTTGGAAGTCGATTAAAATAATATTATTATAAAAATACATTTTCTTTTTATATTATACGATTAATTATAAAATTGCAGTTCTATTTTTCTTCAATTAGTTAAAAATAAACTATAAAAGTTGTAGATTTCGTTATTCGTATGCTATATTTATTAACACATTGGTAACATAATAACGCTTTGGTATATCAGGGTAGAAGTGGAATGACCTTTCAGCATCTCTGTTTCCATTAAGGTATAATCTGAATCATTATCATCTTTGTATCTAGTGAGTGAGCATCTCATAGAACATTGTGTTCCACTTTAGAACGCATATTCGCATCCCAACAGGTGAGATGTCGACAAACGCTAGTTCATTTACTTGTTATTAAAAGTTTTTATTTAAATTCACTTGTCTCTATCTTTGTATTTTGTCCTGGAATCTTGCAATTCAAATTTCGAGCACTTCCCGATTAGCTCTCCGGCTGAAACTTTCAGGGTAGCTCACAAACCGATGAAACAGATAGAAAACTTTTAATGTGATAATCTCGTCTCCGTCTTGACTAACACTAGTACCCGTTATTTTCGTGGCCTTTCCTGAGAAACGACGCAAAGGGCCGGCGGTACTTGACCTTGCTCGGTGTAAACATTAGACATGTGTGTCATCTTTAAATCACTCACTGTAAGTAATTGTTGTTTTACAGAAGTCTGTGTTCTTGCTGTGGATTATAATGTGGAGTTGTTTTTTTTTTTCTTTTGGATCTTTCATATCAGGGGTTTAGTCCAATCCAGGGCCTGTAGTCTCGTCATAGAGAGCGGTTGAAAAGTCCTTACAATCAGATATTTGCTTGTCTCTACAGTACGGATAATGATGACAATCAATAGCTTTGGACAGTTCCAACCGCTGGGCTGCAATCTATATTGAGACTTCAGGCCCTGTAATATCTATTTAACTTTCTAATGGTAATGTGTTTATCAGCCTATGTATGTATGTATGTTCCCTTGTGGCACTACATAGACCAAACGCGTGGATCAATTTTGATGATTCGTATGTTAATCGTTTTGTATTAATATTACGAGTGCTACTAATGACATAACATTAATCAAAATTCAAAATGGCGCAAAATTGTAAAAAAAGAAAAAAATGGCGCCAAATTGTAAAAAAAGAAAAAAATAAGTTGAAGAGCTATGGTATATCTATTTGAAAATTTACTTTAAGTTTCCCTTATAATTTTTATATCAAATCCCCATTTAGGATCTATAACGATTTAAAATTGGTTAGTAACCATTATCACTAATTTTTATAAATATAAACTAAACAGCTTAGTTTTTTTAATTGAAATACATGGTAATTTTATATTTGTACATAGGTCACTTGCGTGAACAACATGTTTGTGCATTGTATTTTAGCAACTGAAATCAAAGTTAGCTCATCGAAACCCCAAAATATGCGAGGTATTTATGTAGTATTTTTAAAACGTTACACCAAAATAATGCAGCAATTTATAAAAATGGGATATTTTCGTCACCTTCGTGGCATCACCTTCATGGAGTTTTATGCATGAAGGTGATTTTATGCCACGAAAGTGATTTTGTGCATATTTTTATTCAGTAGTTTAGTGACTGGCTATTTCAATCTTCAAAAAACAATCAATCTTTTTAAATACTTTTTAGAGACTCATATGCTTCTTGGTTAAGAAAAACCCTAAAAAAAATTTAGGCCCTGTTTGTTTTTTCTTTAAATGTTATCACTGTAGACTGATTATTTGTAAATGTTATACATAATTTGTGACATCACAAAATACTCAAATGAAAATGAAATGAAATGAAATCATTATATTTTAAGTTTAGATAGTTACATCATTTCAGTTTGTTGTTACTACATATTAAAAACAAATAATAATACAAAAAAAACACATACTTACATAAATATGTGATAATATTTTATTTTAGAGGGTATTTTAGAGTAAAAATATACTCTGAAATATAAGTACCTGGTTAATAAAATCACAGTAAAGTTCCTATTTGTCACCTACAATATAATGTTCATAATAAAAACCTTTCACTAAAATCGTGTATTTTTAACTGACGTAGCATATCAGTATACCTATTTCATTGGATGACCGAACTTATGACCGAACTGATAATAAATTATCTGTTTTGATTACTGCTACTTATAATACATTTATTAATTTTGAAAAAAGGATTGGGTTCTTATTTCATGAATAACAACCTAATCCTTTGACTCATAAACAGTAGTAAATAGTGAGAAAATAATCTCTGTAAAGTTACTGAGTCACTTTCGTAGATCATCGCGTCACTTTCGTGGCATCTAGAACTTCAAAACCATTATTCTTCCAAACAAGACTCAAGATTCAATTAATTTACATATGAATTTAGTCGTCTTATCAAGCGCTAAAAGTTTTTTTTACAAAAATAGTTCAAATAAGCAAAAAACAAAATTTGCCATGATGGTGACGATGAGAATCGCGGCGATGAGAATTAGCCTTATAAAACTTACCTATTTTATAAATAACTACTTCAGAAAGGACATGTTAACTAAGATTATCACACAAATATTGGATTGTACACCAACTATTGTAAACAATATATTACCATACCTTATTTATTTATTTATTTATTTATTTAATTATTTATTTATTTATTTATTTATTTATTTATTTAATTATTTATTTATTTATTTATTTATTTATATTTAATGGTACAAAAGCAGTTATCAAATTACTACTTAAAAAAACTAAACTTAATTATAAAGTACAACTTATTAAATTTGATAACCAAAACAGAGTACACAGCATTAACCAAAAATATTAATTAAAAATAAACAACGTCAAAACTATAGTTACTGTTAAATAAAATTAATTTTGAATAATGAACTTTTAAAACTGCAAAGATTTTGATGAAAAATATCGAGTTCGGAACAAACACCATTATAAAGATGACACATACGATGAAGTGGATTATTATGTGAAACTTTATTGTTTGAAATTGGAATACTGAATAATCGAGGGTTTCGAAACATATGCTTATTAGTGTTGATATTTAAATGAATTAGTAGTTCATACTCCAGTGTACTTATTTGCATCAAGCTGTCAACAATCTTTTTCATCCTTACCTTGATAGCATTCTGAGGTATTTCCTCAACTCTGGAACCGATAAGAAGATTAACCCCGGACTAAACATTCATATAAATAGCCAGAAGATAACTATAACCTCGCTTCAAGTTCTTTCCATCTGATTCCAGATTAAACCATGGACACATTGAAGAGCCATGAGTTCACGCGTCGGAAGTCACGTAGACCAATACTCGAGATACTATTATATATTATGGCGATGGGAGTATTTCTTTTCACGGATGCTTTTATTTGACTCTGTTGAGTAAACACTGCGTCTTAAATTATGAGTTGAGTGCGGTAAAGTTGAGTGCGGTAAAGTGAACGCATTAAAGTGTATACATGTTTGAGACATTAATAACCATTTTAATTCGTTTATGATATATTAATTTGTTTGCACTTTTGATTTATTAGTCATGTTTTAATGTCGTTGGCTATATTTCGCGTGGCCGAATATGACTTAAAGTTGTCAGATAAAGTTTAATTTGGATTTCAGAATCGAAATAACATTTTCTAAGTTTCATTATATTTTCTGTCCTTTTTTGAGGAGGCCCTTCATTAGATAGCATAGAAAAATCTATACCTACTTATAATAAAGCAATAGGAACGAAATAGCCTGTACATAGAAAATAATTAAAAAAAAAATGGTCTAGGGTACTTAAAATAAGCTACTGACAAGAATATAACATTATTTAAATTCGCGTCTGTCTGTCTGTTTGTCTGTATGATTGTTCGCGCACCACCTAAATACTACTGGACCGATTGCGATTCGGTTTTCACTGTTAGATAGCTTAGGGGTTGACTTATAAACTGGTGTACTTGATATCTCAATCAGATGCGCAGAAGCCGAGCATTCCATAAAAAAAATTGATGACTGAACAATTTTTGATCAAATGTTGGTATATTGGTAGATTAGATATTGGAATAGTACATAGAGTACTATGAACCCAGAGAAATGACAACGCGTGCGAAGCCGCGGGTACAGCTAGTAAATAAATGACCACGCGTGCGAAGCCGCGGGTACAGCTAGCAAATAAATGACCACGCGTGCGAAGCCGCGGGTACAGCTGGTAAATAAATGACCACGCGTGCGAAGCCGCGGGTACAGCTAGTAAATAAATAAATCCTTGGAATAAATTGGAATTCTCTTAGTACCACCCACAGTTCCTAGTTTAAAAAATATATGTGTCTGTTCAGGTTTATCATATTTATTTATTTATCTTTTTTTTTGTGGAGTAGGTACAAACGTTAGTGGTTAATATAACCATAGATAAATAATAGAAGGATGGAATGTTCTCTCTTCATACCACCCACCGTTCCTAGTTTAAAAAATGATGATATATGTGTCTGTTCAGGTTTATCATATTTATTTATTTATCTTCTTTTTTTTTGTGGAGTAAGGTACAAACTTTAGTGGTTAATGTAACCATAGATAAATAATAGAAGGATAGAATGTTCTGTCTTCATACCACCCACAGATCCTAGTTTAAAAAATGATGATATGTGTGTCTGTTCAGGTTTATCATATTTATTTATAGCATAAAATAATTTTTCATATCATTAGTTACGAAAATAGCATATTTATAATCAAGTATTTGGAACATTTGATTTATTGAACCAATACCACCATTTAGCGGAAGGAGGTAGAACTTAGACTTCGTAATCTTTTTTTTTAAACTTTTGTCTAATATTTACGAAACTAAGGAAACTAAAATTATATTAAAAAGTTACCAAATAGAGTAAAATTACCAGACAGTCACTAAAGGACAATTCGTTTCTCAAAATTATTTTGATAAACATATGCGAGCTGGTACAAAGTAACACCGCTTTTAATATCTCATCCTGCTTAAGTAAAATTATTATAAAAATACACTAAACCCGACTACGTACAAAATTTTTGACTACGAGCTGACCTTTGTCAAGGCGAACCTTTGTATGTATGTGTATGTTTGACTACGAGCTGACCTTTGTCACGGCGAACCTTTGTATGTATGTGTATGTTTGACTACGAGCTGACCTTTGTCACGGCGAACCTTTGTATGTATGTGTATGTTTGACTACGAGCTGACCTTTGTCACGGCGAACCTTTGTATGTATGTGTATGTTTGACTACGAGCTGACCTTTGTCACGGCGAACCTTTGTATGTATGTGTATGTTCGACTACGAGCTGACCTTTGTCACGGCGAACCTTTGTATGTATGTGTATGTTTGATACTTCTTTACGCTTAAACGGCTGTACGGATTTGGATGAAATTTGGATGTAGCTTATACCCTGGATTAACACAAAGGCTACTTATTCCGGAAAAATGCACGGTTCCTGGGGGACGCGGGTGAAACCGCGGGCACAGCTATTATTTATATAAATTTAATGTTTCTTTTATCTTACATATTTTATTATAGTCTAATAGTTGCAATTGCAACATTAGATTAAATTATTTACATTAACTTGAATAATCAAATATATTTATTTAGTAACTTATTAGAAAATTGCTACTGTTTAGTTATAAGTATTACATATTTTTGAAATTGCCTTTATAAGATCTGTATTTTGATAACTCACTCGATAGGTTATGGTCATTTTTTGTTTCATCGGAAATACAATATGGCAGCTATCAGCCGCCATATTAGTTTTCTTGACACTTAATATATCCTATAGCACTTTCGTGATTAAGACGAATCCAATGATACCTCATTTATTAAAATCCATCAAGCCGTTTGGGCTGTAGGACTCGCCTAAGAAACGTACAAACATACATGCAACCCAAACATATAACCCTCCTCAGTCGGGTAAAAAAAGTTATAAATGCCTTCAGATGGTTTTACTATTAAGATAAATTATTGCCAGTAGGTGTACCGACTCTACGGAGACCTTAGAAAAAAACTGTCTGGAATTTGGTTCTTGTGATGTAGGCGTGCGGCGAGTGGCCGGCCGGTGAAAGTCAGTGAAATAAAAGTAATTTTCATTGCACATATTTATGGTAAAACATTTAGACGACTGTCTGTCCAAAGCTGCATCAAAACATAACATCACCTAACCCAGGTAGTACCTGAAAATTAATGCGCACGTCTTCATGCTGTTAATTCAGTTTCAAAGAAGCACTGATGTAAACCAGCGGATGTTTTTATGCATTACTTACATTTTGCATTCGATCCTACCTACTCATTGTCGGGGAAACAAAAGGTTCTTTGTTAATTAGCACAATATGTAGGTACAGAAGCAAACATTCGGTTTATTTGTTTTGAATACGCCTTCCAAATATAAGTGACAAGACCACATGCTTTCTTTAGAGCATCTGGTCTTGTCACTTACATTTGGAGTCAGCGATGTGAATGGACGTTTCCCTTTTGCGTCGTAAATTGTTGTAAACAATAGGAATCTGCTGTGGGTAATATTTTCATGATAATCAGGTGATTAACTAACTATATATAGTATTTGTATGCAGATGTTTTGGGCCGTTATCGCCTAGTCTTATGAACAAGATGTCATCAAAGTAAGAGAATAAAAGTATAATTTAAAAATTTTAATTAAAAATAGCTTCCATGTTTTTTTTCGGCTTTCTTTATCGTCGAGTTGTGAGCTATCCTGAAAGTTTCAGTTGGACAGCTAATCAGGAAGTGCTCGTTATTTGAGTTGAAAGATTTCAGGATATTTGTACATACATAGATACACACAAGTGAATTTAAATAGAAGCTTTTAAAAACATGACAGACCAGCAAAAGGATTTTTTTGAAAAAAAAACCTTTATCACTCGGCATTGCAAGGATTCTATCGATATCCCATACATCCAAATCTGTTCAGGCATTTAAAAGTTATGGGGGAATAAAGAAACTCGCATACCTACACTCATGAACCCTGAAAACATTACTCTCCTTTTTTCGGCAGTCGTGTAAAAAAGGAAAAATTCGGAATACCTCGGAGTCACGGTAGATTAATTGGTAAACAGACCAATTATACTGCGCAGATGCACGGATGAGAGAAATGAGAGTTCGAATCCCGAACTAAAATCCATTCTAATATATAAAAGTGAGATGTCTGTTTATTTGTTTTTTTGTCTGTTTGGGAGCTTTCACGCGATAACGGCTTGATTTGATGAAATTTGGAATAGAGATTTTGATGAAATTTGGAATAGAGATAGCTTATTATACCCTAGAATAAAACATAGGATACTTATTATCTCGGAAAATTTACAATTTTCACGGGAAAACTGGAAAATGTTGATTACTCGCTGTAAGAAACGGTTGCCATGGACACGAAATAACAAGTCTGTCAAAAAACTTCAAGAGCATTAGTGTTCTACCTACTTTTGCATTGGTTTTTAATATCCTAGAAGAACATAGAGTGCTTTTTTCGCTATAAACTGTAGTTAGTCCGCGCGGACGAAGTCGCGGCCGGTAAAGCTAGTAAAATAATAATATTGAAAAGTTGTAAGAAATGGTTTACCATATGTGTAATGATAATGATTACCATTCATAACACATATACAAGTTTCGTTGATCAGACATTACTGCTAAAATCATAAACATTTCAGATGTTTTTTTTAAAATACACCTGAGTATTTTTTCACTCAAGTGAAAATGATGATGATAAAATATTTAAAAACGGTATATAAAAAAGTATATAAATCCATTTTTATGAGAGTTTTAAAAAAAAATGTTTTCTTATACAGTCTTTTTGTTACTTACTGCTATATTATAAGTACTAGCTGATGCCCGCGGCTTCGCACGCGCCGTCATTTCTGTAGGTTAAAAGTACTCATGTGCTATTCCAGGACCTAAACTACCATTTGATCGAAATTCCTTCAGCTATCAAATAGTTTTTATCGATTGCTCGGCATCTAATCATCGGATTGAGATACCAAGTACCCCAGTTTTATGTCAAACCACAATCTGCATCGCAGTAGTATTTACTTGCTACGCGAACAAACATACAGACAAACAAGCAGACAGACAAGATTTAAAAAAATGTGCATCCTACGGATTTTCTTTATATAAGAAATGTTGTTAGGTTAGTTGAAACCTGTACTATAAAAAACACATCAAAATTCTGACTTTCAGTCCTAAGTCCACCTTTTTCCAAAATGGGACCACTGTGCAGAAGGCGCACGTGGCCACTTGCTGAAGGGCACCCAGGGGGTACGAACCTCAGCTTGGAGAGTATAACATTCAAACCGGATAAATGGGTTTGTAGTGAGGGTTGAGGCAAATTTTAAGCGTCGTAAATGACGTAACTTTCGGTAACTACCACGTTCTATAACGTTAGTAAATTTTAATAAAAACTGGGTGCAATTGGTATCATAACATTCATAACGTACCATTGCAATAAATAAACTCCTTAGACTTGTTTATCCAACAGTTTATGTATAAAGTAAACAAATTTAATACGCTACTTAAACCAAACAAAATGAAAACGAGTAATGATATATCAAGAAGATAAAAAAATACGGAGACCGCACCGGCAAATCGAAAGGGAATCAATGATATGCCGATCCGCTCCTACGCACAAGCCTCACCCACACACGTACACCGATTATGCCGATTCGTCTGCCACGTCGCAGAAAGATTTTGACGTCGTTATTCGTGTTAATTATGCCAAGATTTCACGAAAAATAAAAACAATGCAGTCTTTTGTGATGATTTTGTATATCAACCACACTCTGTCCACTCACGCGCACATACGCAATCGCCATTTGCAATGGTTCACTTGTTTGTTAGGCGGTGTGATCTCTTTCGTTTTTAAACCTTCTTGTGATGAATAATAAATTCAAGATGACGTCATATCGTGAGCCAATCGCAGCGATCACTGAATATATTTTATTTTAAAACTGTTACTCAGATTGCTCATAGACACATGGAAACAACGAACGGTGACTTGGCACATCTATCTATACTTATAATAAAGCAATAGGAACGAAATAGTCTGATCAAAGAATATAATTTAAAAAAAAGGTCTTTGGTACTTAAAATAAGCTACCGAGCAAGAATATAACATTTTTCAAAATCGTGTCTGTCGGTTTGTTTGTTAATTAGTTTGTCTGTATGTTTGTTTGTGCATCACGTAAAAACTACTCGACCGAATGCAAAGCTTAAAGTTTGACTTAAAAACTAGAGCACTTGGTATCTCAGAGAGTAGAAGCCTAGCAAACGATAAAAACTTATTGACGGCTGAAGGAATTTTGATCAAATGTTGGTATATTGGTATTTTTGGATAATGGAACATGTAGTACTTTTAACCTAGAGAAATGACCAGGCGTGCGAAGCCGCGGGCATCAGCTAGTACATTATAATATATTTGGCAGAATGCACGATGGAAGCTAGTTTACTAAGCCGGTAAATGAGCGGCCATAACAATAACTCTAGTTTTCAGGGGCGGAGATGTTAACTAAGAGAATTGATTGGCCTCACTGCGGAGAGATACGGCATAATTCAGGTTTTAAATTTGTGCTCTGAGTCTTAGTTAATCCATCAAAATGAAAACTTTTAGATCAAGAATGATTTGTTGGGTTGGGATTTGCTCTATGAGATACTGAATATCTCTGGACTAAGTTACGCAATAAGTACTGCGTAACTAAGTAAATATTATAAGAAAGAAATCAAAATAAAAACATAAATATACCGATGACTTGAGAACCTCCTCCTTTTAGAAGCCGATTAAAAATAGACTAAAAGGTGATGCTTTATATTGCCCTTATTGCTTTAGTTAGGGCCCTAAAAAGCAGTTTTTTTGTTTAAAAGTTTACTTAAGTTTTATAGGGTTCCGTACCTCAAAAGGAAAAGTGAACCCTTATAGAATTACTTTGTTGTCCGTCCATCTGTCTGTCTGTCAAGACCATTTTTTCAGGAACGCGTGGAGGAATCAAGTTGAAATTAAAATCAATTACTGTCTGCAATCCCTTGGAGCTATGAAAAAAAACAAATACTCAAATAATTGATCAATAGCAGTCGTCAAGCCACGTCAGAGGCTCTTGGTCTACTTCAAAAATTCCGACACCAGAGGCCAGCACGACCTCATACGACAAGCAAACAAATCTGAGCATTGATCTGCATTTCATAAGATGCGGCTGAACTCTCTTAATCGCATCAAAGCACATGTAAGTAGAGCAATATTTTACGTTAAATTACTCTAATTAAAAATATATAACGGAATACTTGTCAAATACTTCCGCAATTACCATCACCAATAATAAAATAAATATTTAAAAAAAAGTGCGCCTATTTAAATTAACCGGACAAGTGCGACGTGGAGAGGGTTCCGTACTATGAATATATTATTATCTCAATATATGGAGACTTACCAAGTTATTTTAAGATTTCTTATAGGTTTTCATGTAATCAATAAGCCATGAACATTTTTTCACTTTTTTCTAGATTTTCGTTTCAATAGTTTCCGAGATAAGTTTGCGGTTTAATCAATTTTCAGCTATTTTCTTAAATAACTTACTATTTATTTGAAAATTATACGAATTATATTTGAGGACATCACAACTGATCTTAAATTTTTTGTTTACGATACACGACCGTGTTTGGGTCTCAAAAAACATATATGTACCAAAATCAGTCCAGTAGATTCATAGCAAATTGTCTGTGACAGACGGACAGACAGACAGACAGACACACTTGTGTTCCTATAAGGGTGCTTCTTTCACTCGGACGCACGGAATCCTGAATCACTAGCTGATGGTAGATAGAGAGTAGCATGTCGTTATAACTCAATTACAATAAATAATATTATTATGAAACGGCTGTCAAGGATTGTCCACGCGTGTCTGTAGATTACGCTCTTAGCAGTATATCACCAGTTAACGCCAGATCAGAGGAGGCATCGATGTTCCTTCATGTTTTATTTGTTTTGGCAAGTTCCATCAATTTTCTCAAGTGCGTATTGCATATTAATAAATTAAATAGAAGTTGCAAGTATATTCAAAAAATATTTTTATTATTGAACATGTTTATCTGAAATAATAATTTCAATATTACTCCAAATTTGATCTATACTTAAAATAAAGCCGTAAGTACCAAAAAGTCTGTACATTGAATATAGCTCAAAAATATTGGTCTAAGCAAAAAAAAAGCTACTGAACAAGAATATAATATTATTTAAATCATGTCTCTCTGTTTAACTGTCTTCTTGTCTGTTAACGCATCACAAAAAAGTACTGAACCGATTGTAATGCAGTTTTCACTGTTGGATAGCTTAGGATTTGACTTAAAAACTAGTGTACTAGATATCTCAATTCAATGAGAAGAAGCCGAGCAATCGATAAAAAACTATCTGACGGCTGAACGAAATCTGTCATTTTTTACTTTTGATCCTGGAAATCCACATAGATTACTTTTAATTTAACCCAGAGAAATGACCACGCAGGCAAAGCCCCGCGCACGGCTAGTCAATTAATATAAAGCACTTTGTTGGGAAAAACTGAAACGGAATATTGACTTTTTTACGCGATTCAATTCAGTTGCTTCCTCCAAAATAATGCCCGGGTTGGGTTATAGTAAATTAAAAAAAAACAACATATATTACGAGTTTGAAAATGGTGCCATACTGACGCCATATTTAATGTTTTCATATAGCCTATGTTACTCAGGGGATGTAAGGATTCTAACAATACCCCCACACGTCTAAATCTGTTCAGGCATTTAAAAGTTATGGTGGAATAAAGAAACTCACATACATGAATGCTAAAAACAATACACTCCTTTTTTTGGGCAGTCGTGTAATAAATCATTAAGGTATGAGAAAAAAAAACAAGACTGCCCTGCAAAAAAAAAATATTATCTAAAAATAATATAGCTTATGTCACTCGGGATGATGTAAAGATTGTAACGATAACCCATATAAGTTTAGGCATTTAAAAGTTATGGTGGAATAAAGAAACTCACATACATGCATACAGTCATACATATATACATGAAACCCAAAAACATTACACTCTTTTTTTGGACAGTCGTGTAATAACAACCAGAACCGACAGCTTAACCTGCCCTCCGTAGAAAGGAGCGATGGAAAACCGCACATAACTTAGAAAAGTCATTGGAACGGAGCCTAGGAACGAACCCGGTATCGTTGGATTCTAAGTTGCACTACTGAACTGTTAGGCTACCATAGCTCCCATTTATCGTATACTCTTTGGTATGATTTCCTGTATCTTATATAGCAGCAAGAACCGTACAACAATGAACCTTGTAATATCGCCATAATGGTAAAGATTTACGGTAGAGATCTACGCCGTAGCAGTTTCGTAGACGGTCTGTAGCTTTAATCGCGTGGCAATTATGGGCAAACCCTCCAAATAATCAAGGCACATGTAAAAAATGGCCCACAGTTTCCAGTTGCCCTGCTAGTCCTGACCACTGTGGTGGTCACGAAAATGGCAGGGCAGAGGGTGCGAAGAATCCCCGGGCTACCGTAGGCCACCCAAAACAAAAACAACTGAACCTGGCTACGTACAACTGACGAAAGATGAGGCTTGACGACCATCTGGTGCAACTAGAGAAGGAGCTTACCAAGATAAGGTGATATATTCTGGGGTTATGTGAAGTCCGAAGAGAGAGGGAGGACACTATAACCCTAGAATCTATGCTACTTCCGAGAGGGCGATCAGCTGTCTCAAGGTGGCGTGGGGTTTCTCGTCAATAAAGTCCTCATTGATAACCTTGTAGAAGTATCCTGTGTATTGACCAGTATAGCGCACCTAGTTATTAAGCTGACCGAAAGGTCTAGCCTTAAGGCCGTACTGGTTTACGTACCGACCTCGGCACACTCGGATGATGAGGTAAAAGATATGTTTGATGATACATCTTCGGCTTTGCATAACATCACAAAGGACACCTACAACGTTATCATGGGAGAATTTAACGTCAAAGTGTGAGTACAGACTTGCACGACACACGGCCATGGAAACAGGAATCACAGAGGCAAGTACTGATACTTTAGGGCTTCTTTTTAATGAATTCATTCTTTAAAAAGCATCTTAAGAGGAAGTGGACTTGGCAAAGCCCTGACACTGACTAAAAATGAGATTGACTTCATCATGATGGACAATAAGCACATATTCAGGGATGTCTCCGTGATCAGTAGGTTTAATACCGGTAGTAATCACCGACTTGTCCGAAGCTCCTTGAATATCGACCATAAGATTGGAAGATCTCGTCTGGTAAAGTCTACGCTTCGACCCAACCTGCTCCAAGCCGCCGTTGGATCAGAACAGTTCTAACTTGACTTGGAAAATCGAATCGCTGCCTTGGTTTGCTTACAAAACACGTAGATGAGGAACTCCAAAAAATTGTGGAACTCCTTAGGGAGGAAGGCACTATATTTTGTCAGCTGCAGCGTACGAGCATGAAGTCTAAAATTTCGCATGAGCCCCTTCGTTTTATGGACGAACGACGAGAGCATCAGCTAGCCACGCCATCAAAGAAAAGGGAACTCATTCAAAAAATCATTAAGCTGGTGCGACGCGAACTCTATTGCTCAAATATACGCCGAATAGAAAAGGTACCTGATGAAGCTCAAGACCAATAATGGCACAACCGTCGTCTCTAAGCCGGAGATCTTTTCTGAGATCGAAGACTTCTATAGCCTATTGTAGGACTTGCATGGTTCTAGACCTGAACCCAGCACAGAGGATTCCAGCACAATACTGACCTGCCACTACACTGTCGAACTGCCTGACGTCAGCCTAGACGAGATTAAGATGCTCGCTCAAACAACTTAAGAATGAAAAGGCCCCCGGTGACGATGGAATAACTTTGGAGCTCTTGCAAGCAGGGGGGAAACCCGTACTTCGGGAGCTTCAGGAGTCATTTAACACCGTCTTTAACAGTGGGAGAACTCCAGAGGCTTGGAGCAAGAGTTTGGTACTACCCTTCTTTAAAAAACGTAAAAAAACTCTTCTAAAGAACTACCGACCTATATCACTCTTGAGCCACGTCTATAAGATGTTTTCGAGAGTCATCTCAAATCGTCTCGCAAGATGATTTGACAAATTCCAGCCTCCTGAGCAGACTGGGTTTCGTGGAGGATTTAGCACCATAACATAACACAGTGAGGCAGGTTATACAAAAGTCTGAAGAGTATAACCAGCACCTGTGTTTTGCTTTTGTGGTCTATGAGAAGGCCTTTGACTCCGTTGAGACCTGGGTGGTTCTGGAGTCTTTACAGCGTTTTCAAGTGGACTGGCGATAAATCAAAGTGCTGAGGTTTCTGTATGATGCCACGACTATGAGTGTAATAATACAAAACCAGCCGTCTATACTTATCCATCTGCGTAGGGGATTGAGACAGGGGGATGTTATATCCCCGAAACTGTTCACTAATGCCTTGGAAGATATGTTTAAGAGGCGGGATTGGAAAGGAATGGGCATTAATATAAATGGCGAGAACATCTCACACTTACGATTTGCCGATGATATCCACGTAATGGTGTAGTCGCTGCAAGACTTGCAAAGTGTGCTTACCAACCTAAATGATGCTTATCGACACATCGGTCTTGGAATGAACATAGATAAGACCAAGATCATCTTTAACGATCTTATTGACCCGGAACCGATTGCAGTCAATGGCATACCTCTTGAAGTTGTCCAACAATATGTTTACCTATGGCAAATATAGCAATTAGGTAAGAACAACTTAGAGAAGGAAGCCAACAGAAGAATTCGGCTGGGTTGGGCAGCATTTGGTAAGCTTCGTCAAGTCTTCTCGTCGTCCATAAGTCGTCCCAAGACTCGTCCCCAGTGCCTGAAGACAAAAGTCTTCAATCAGTGCGTCTTACCAGTCATGACCTATGGAGCCGAAACGTGGACACTCACGGTCAAACTAGTCCACAAATTTAAGGTCGCTTAGCAAGCTATTGAGAGAGCTATGCTTGGAGTTTTTCTGAAGGACCTGATTCGTAATAAAGATATCCGTCACAGGCCTGTGTCATTTGGCTTCGCTTGTTTTTGGGATGGTTATACCGCCATCTAACGGTCGCCAGAGCCTCGTTCGTTATCCAGCAGGATGACCGCGTGCAGGTGAGGTCGGCTTGGAGCATTGATATCGTTTGTCGCTCGCATACATCCCACTATATTATGATAGTATTTTATCTAACTCATTTTAAGTTCTCGATGCTGTTTTTTGATGTGTAACATCTTTCCTCTCGCTTTCCTGAAAACTATGGAAGAGATTTCGTAAAAAAAAAAACATGTGTAACAGACATGTGACCAATGAGCGCGCGTAGTTCTAAAGTTAAGATAAAACATAGCTTCGGGTTTTCTATTAATGTTATGTATGATAAAACAGAGCATCATATGTGACATGACCAAGTATTCGATGTGTACCTACGGTATGAATAAATGCTTATGACTTATGACTGCTGTAATGCTCGCTCGTTATTTTCATATCTTCTTTGTACATACTTTTTGTTAGGTACTGCTATAATATTAGTATAGGTACAGATGGTAACGAAGTTCATTAACTTCATTATTATAGCAAAAGTACTAACCCAGAAAACTGGACTTATTCTAGCCGCCCACGTAACAATCAACCAATTAAATCGTACACCAGCCCGTGATTTACGTGACATGCTCAAAGAATATAACGCGCGCGCGGCGAGATAAAAGGCGGATCCCATCAGGGATGAGAAATACAACTAATTGGACACTGAGATGTGACGGACTTGCGACAGCTTTGAGATTCGACTTATTTTTTTATTGGCCCGGTACTGGCACTCGAAAACACACCGGAAGCGTTTTGGCGACAGATTTCGAAAGTTCTGCCAGAACTCTTTCACTGGTCGACTAAGCAAGGTTGTTGATGTAAAAGTTCAAGGGCCAATATTGTCATGATTTCCAATTGTTATATCTAAAACTAGCTGTAGCCGCGGCTTGGCACGCGTGGTCTTTTCTTTAGGTTCAAAGTACCATAATGAACAATAAAATAACAATAACAAGGAACAATATGCAAACAAAATATGTTGGTATATTGGTCCTCAAATGAACAAAATTTCTTCAGACGTCAAAAATACTTTTATCAATTGCTCGGCTTCTAACTCACCGGATTGAGATACCAATTACACCAGATTTAAATCAAACCCTAAGCTATCTAACACTGAAAACCGTATTGCAATCGGTCCAGTAGTTTTTACGTGATACGTGAATAAACAAACATACAAACAAACAGAAAGAAAGACACGAAAACAAAAAAATATGTTGTTTAATACCCTTTTTAAGCACCCAAGAGCATGTTTTTCATTTGAATTCATTTAGTAGTTTGGGTGCGATGCGCGGTCAAGATACGGACAAACAAACAGACAAAATTAAAAAGTAAAAAGTTTGGCTTCAGTATCGAATATAACCATCCAAAAATATTTTTTATTACTTAAATATTAACATAACTTTGGACGCATATCCCGCAGAAACCCTTTACTTTTTCGGAATAAAACCTGTCCTCAATTTTAACCCATCATATAACTTTAGACAGTGCCAAGTTGCATCAAAACCCGTCCATTAGTTTCAGCGTGGTATGTGTTCTTTTAAATAAGTTTCAACCCCTATCCTCCACCCATAAATTTTTCGAGATGTAAAGTATCCTATGTCCTACCTGGTAGTATAAACTCAAATCAAATCAAGTTTCATTTGAATTCATCCAGTAGTTCCGGCGGCGTGATGCGCGGCTAAGATACAAACTGACAGACATACAGACAAAAATGAAAAAACATACAGTTTAGGCTTCATTATCGAATATAGAGTAACTTCCAAAAAATAACTTTAATGTATAGAATTTGGACCCATATCCCACAGGAACCATTTATTTTTTTGGTATATAATGTATCCATAATTTCCACCCATCTTATAAACTATGTCTGTGCCAAGTTGCATCAACATCCGTCCAATAGTTTCAGCGTGCTAAGTGTTCTTTTAAATAATTTTCCACTTCTATCCTGCAGGAATACTTAATTTTTTCGGGATGAAAAGTATCCAATGTCCTATCTCGAAGTGTGAACTCAAATCATACTAAATTTCATTTGAATTCATTAAGTATTTTCGGCGTGGTGCGCTGCCAACGTACAGACAGACTGACGAACGGACAGACAGATAGACAAAAATAAAAAAATACAGTGTTGGCAGTAAGGCGTTCAAAAAAAATTACATAATATCTTTAATTTACAGAATTTGGGACATTATCCTGCAGGAACTGTGTGTTTTTTGAAATAACTTGCAACCCGTATCCTGCGGGAACTCTTTAATTTTACGGTATGAAAAGTAGCCTATGTCCTACCTCGTAGTATGAACTCAAATCATACCAAGTTTCATTTAAATTCATTCAGTAGTAGTCAAAATATCTTCATTGTACAGAATTGGACCCGTTACAGTTTTATTATAAGTATAGATGAAGGGGTTTTGCAGTAGATTTAGAATTTAATTTGACAAATACTTCAATGTCACACGAAGGTGGCGCCACCTTGGAATCTTTTCCCGTGCCATGATTCTACCGGCAACTTAGTCTGACGATGGTGCCATTTTTTCTTGGAGGGGAAAGATTGTGAGGAGGTAGTTTATTAAATTTTTGTTGAGTATTGGAAGTTTCATGTTAAGGTACACTGAAAAAGAGAAACCGCAAACACAAAACTCAAACTATGTTTAATTAAAAAAATTGTGTAATCAATTTACCTCGGCAAAACAATTCGTAGTTTAGAACTAACACACACACAGCTTAGCACAATTTTTTTGTGAATTTCCAATATTAGTAGATTAAATAAAAGATGTGCATTATCAAGAGTACAAATAATAAATAACCGAACAGAATGAAAGCTTCGGCCTACTAGAGTTAATTCAAAGCTGCTAAATGGTTCAGGCATTCCAAGACTGATTCCTTTCGATTTTGTACTTGTTAGAATACTTGTTTTTCTTTCTATTGGTTTTGCTGTTTGCAGAAGCAAACGGTGCTTCTGCAAAATATTTCATTTTTCTTAGATTTCTATCCTGGAACACGGCATCTTTTTAAAATGGTTGTTTAAAATAGTAAATTGACGTCATAAAGGACCGGGAATATGCATTTTGTAGATTATTTATATTTAATAGTCTAGAATGTTTATTCACACCCAATCACGTTCTAATCAATTAGAATTGATCAGAACGACGACCAACAAATTGTGTTAATACTTTGGTTTATCTTAGCTTTGCATGTTGGCCCTTTTTTAATGTTGTAAGCTTCTAAGCTTGCACTAGCACAAAAGTCAGAAAACGCATCAGGATGTGACTGTACAATTACTGCCCTAACGCGAATCTGTCGTAAAAATAATCTGTCTTAACCAGAATCTGTCGTAAAATGAATCTGTCCTAATGCGAACAAGCCGCTTTTTTATTACCTTCTTTGTACAGACTTTTTGTTACTTACTGCTTTATTACAAGTATAGATAGATTATGTAACTGTTTAGAACTCAGTTGTCAGCTCTGTGATGCTGTTGCTAAAGAAATCAAAGTTACCACAAGACAACAACTGTCAATTTACAAACGTACTCTTTCACTATTGAACTAATTTTATTGAAATATGACAGACGTTAAAATTCTGACTTCATATTATTACAAAGGAAGAGGAACTGTTACGTTAGGTTAGAGTTTGTCGGTGGTAATCTCTTAAACTACTGATCTGGGCCCTTATCCGCTATGACCATTCAGATACGTAACACATCGATCTTCTGGGAATTGTCGTTATAAAGTCAAACGTTTTCTACAAGGAATTTCGTGTGGAATAGATGCCTGAACGACATTCTTTCCGAATGCGAACCCACTGCCTTTCTAAGTGGTCTGCCTCTTAATCTACATCTTCCTCTTGGCCACCATTCCGCCACTGCCCTTGTCCATCTGCCATCTTCTCGTCTCGCCAAATGTCCTGCACACCCCAACTTCAGGTTTGTGATCCGTTTTTCTATGTCCATGACTTTTGTCCTACGCCTGTTCTCGACATTTGAGATTCGGTCCACGAGCGAAATGTCAAGCATGGCATGCCCCATCGTCCGTTGAGCCCCCATTTTGTGAGAGGCCATGTTTCTGCACCATAAGTGAGAATAGGTAAGACGCATTGATTGGAAGCCTTGGTCTTAAGGCATTGGGGAATCTTGTATTTATATCTAGTATATGGACTATTTGAATAATCTTAGGCAATTTTTTGATGATGTTGTGACAAAAGCTTCGCGAAAGTAAGCGTAACAAGGTCAAGCGGACGACGTTGTGGCAATCGCTGCCTAAACGGTAAAAGGCACACAAAAATAATGTAGGGAATAATTGTACAACATAAATAGAGCTACAAAAAAGTCTCCGATACCATACGCACTTATTACATAATCATTTTCAGTATAACGTATAACAGTAGGCAGAGTTCACAACGATGGCGGGTGCGGATACACGCAAGTCCAACCTTAAATTTCGCACTCACAGCGCTCACATTAAGCTCTTTGTCTATTATCCTTCTCAAATTCATTATGTCGTTTTCTTCAATCATTTATTCCTTTTACATTACACACATTTGCCCAGTAGCTTAGCAATAAAGACGAGGTTTTTGAACTAACGCAACATTTTTCATCATTTGCAACGTGATCGTTTTCAAACCTACTATTCATTATTCTGTGCTGTCATAGCGCAAAGACAAAAATGGGTGCGACCGAGACACATGGTTATGGCACATATTAAGATAAATATTTAGGAAAACCTTTATTTCCCGTGCGAAAGCGGGGCGGGTCGCTACTAATAAATTAAATACATGCTAAGCATCTCTGACAATGTCACCTTTAAAACTGTATCCCGTTAATAAGTCTAATTCTACCGACATCAGTTCCTCATGTCAGACAAAACCAACTAAATATGATACGTTGACATAAATACGAGTACCGCGACGCGTATTTTATATGCGTGTAATGTCTCGCGACATGGTAGAAAAAATATTTTCGTCAGTGATACCGTCGCCGTGCCAAGAGTTCTGGCGTTCTTGTATGGAGGTTGGGTGATTTGTGTATGTCATTGAATGGGGTTTGGTTATAGTGGTGCTGGTGATGTTGTGAGATTTGCGGTAGCCTCGTAGTTAAAGAGGCTATGAGTGATGAGAGAGCGACTCGGAAAGTCACAGGTTCAAGTTTCAGTCGTGGCCTTTTGCTTATTTTGGTGGTGATAATGTGCTCCTTATAATCCAACGATACCGGGCTGATAAGTTATGACTTCTGTTATGACTTCTAATAAGTTATGTGTGAATTTGTAATGGCTCCGTGCTTCGGAGAGCACGTTAAGCCGTCAAACATAGTCGCTAACAATATTGATAGCAGTCGTTAAGCTACGTTAGATGCTCTTGGTCAAGTTCTGTAACCAGCGCCCCATTTTTGTTATTGAATAAGGGGTGACCGAATCGAGATTGAATTGTGAATTTAATCAAACATGGCTTTTTAAATTGTGGTGGCTCCAAACTATCTCCAACCCTCCAACTTCAATCGTTCGGCCAAACATCGAAGCGAAAAGAGTGGCCGCACTGTACCTGATTAGCGCCTAAAAGTGTTACATTCCAGCCTAATAACGACTAAAACTAAAAGGAAAACATGCGTAAACGAAGATGGTGGATGCTAACAATACATCGTAAAGTTACATTTTGAATAAGACAAAAAGCTTTATGTTTTCAGTATTTAAAATAATCTACAAATAACTTCAAACAGATAAGCTTATTAACTATTTTTAAAAAAAAATTATGTTTGATCCTCGTAACGTTCGAAAGAGTGGTCGATAGCCATCTGGACCTCCACCGTGACTAATAAGCCAATAAATCCAGATTAAAATATTTCTCCAATGGTTGCACAGACTATCGTCCACTCTGACGCAGCACTGTATTCGTAGCGTGACGTGACTATAGGTACATACATACATACTAAAAATATATGTTACGTTCTGCAGAACGAATGTTTATACGATAAAAAGCGCGTGGCTTTTTAAAAGCTTTTATTTAACTTGCAATGTTTGTATGTATGTATGTTTGTTCAGGTCAAATCTTACAATCTGAATTAGAACCACATCCTCTTACCCTACGGAGTTGAATTTTTGCATGTTGGTTCAATTACGATGACAATGCATTTTAATGGCAAGTCCTGCATCGACATCCAGGAACAGCTCCAGATAAAGGAACTCTTCAACGGTCAACAGCACTGTCACGAAATTTTGTGTACGCATTATATTATGATAGCCGGTTTGAAGTTTTACCAAGACATGGCTGATGCAATCCGGGTTGGCTCCTGACTAGGGAACTCCTCAACGTTTAACAGCATAGACACGAAATATTATGCTAGCCGGTTTACAGTTTTGCCTTGACATGGTTGCTGCTCTCCAAGTTGGCTCCTGATTAGGGAACTCCTTAACGGTTAACAGCATACACACGAAATCTTGTAAACGCATTTAATTGTGATAGCCCGTTCTAAATTTCATCATGACATGGCTACTGCATAAAACATTTTTTAAATGTTTTTATATGCGATCAACCGCTCGTAGTGGCATCCTGTAGGGGAGCCTTACGTTCTTCTAGCAGCTAGAAGAACAACTAGAATCTAGCTGATGATAATGTAGATGAAAAACATAGTTTTTTTACCGTATGACGCATCTGCAGTAAATCTTCAAAGTTAGAACCAAAGATGGTTGAGTAATGTAATAATGATTCATATCACAAAAAAAGTTGATGACACAAAACAAATTAATACTTTACAGGGCCTTCAGGTGTATGTATTTTTTTTGTGTGTATGTTGTTAGTTTGTATTTTTTTCATTCTATGAAAAAAAAAAACAAACTAAGTATGAATAATTTAAAAGCGTTTCCCCCACAAATGTGACTTGTAGAAAAAACACAAAGAGAAAAACCTTTTTGAAAAAAAAAAAATGGAAGCATCACCATAGGCTAAAAAAGAAACATAGACACTTAACAACGCACCGGTTAGCAATATCAGTTACTCATTACTATTAGCAGCTGACGCGGTGGCGAGCCAAGCTGATAGGCCGTCTACGCGCAGGTGTGAACGGATTAACCTGTATTTATATAGACATTCAGTTCTGTACTATTTGCACCTGTATTAACAGAGATAAGGCAACACGATCACACGCATCCTGACTCTTAATAGGATTATCTGTATCGAGGGAATCAGAAACACGCAGACTCGCATGCGCAGTATGCGCGTGGTAGTGCGCAATGTTAGATATATCGCCTGATAATCGAGTGGATTGGCCTTAATTTTCGCAGAACTCCCGCCTCTTCGACTATGTCGTCCACACCATGCATCATTTTCTTTACCGGCTAGTTTAAGTGACGACTTTTAAAAGGCGGCTAGCAGTAACTGGACGAGAAGAGCCGATGACCGGGCTCTGTAGAGTTCATAGAAACAGGCCAGTGTCCAGCAGTGAACGAACACAAGCTGATTATGATGATGATAGGTTAATTTTTGGCCACATAAAGATTTAGAGCAAAATCTATGCTTTTCATCTTCATCATCATCAGCCCGTGTCAGTTCACTGCTGGACATTGGCGTCTTCCAAAGCACGCCGCTGACCCCAATCTTCAGCTCTTCTTTTCCAACTGCTGCCAGCCATTTCCGCATATCGTCGCTCCACCTAGCTGGGAGGTGCCCTACACTACGTTAACCGAGCCGCGGTCTCCACTCAAGAACACGTCTACCACAACGGTTATCGCCGGATGCGAGGTCGAATGTCCCGTAATTAATGTCGACTTTATTCGCCTTCGAGTTTCTTGCCGATTCTTCTCGAAGGTGTATTCCGAATCGGTGGTCAGTTATGCAATTCATTTAAAGGGCTCCAGCCATTTCATGAGGGCCCCCTCGATCACTACCTAACAGTAGAGATCGAGGGGTGTTTAGTTCGATACTCCCCAAGTAATCAATGGCAACTGTCCAAGCCGAGATTCGTACCCCCTGGGTGCCCTTGAGTAAGTGGCCAAAAACTTAACTTTGGCGTGCGCCTTCTGCGTCACGCTTTGCGGCGGAGCGCTTTTGCGCCCGCCCCACCGTCAGGTGACGCTGTAGAGGTCAGTTATAGACCAACAGCACATATCATTTCTAAAAAAAAAAAAAAAAGTTATCATTCCTTCGACAGATATGACCAGCCCACTGCCACTTCAGCTTACTAATCCTAAGGGCTTTGTGAAAACATTTGTTCTCTGCCGGATCACCTTATTGCGGATACGATCTTTCAGAGAAACTCCAAGCATAGCCCTTTCCATAGTCCGCTGAGCAACCTTAAGTTGGTGAACTAGCCGTTCCGTGAGTATCCACGACCCAGCTCCGTATGTCATAACTGGTACACACTGATTGAAGACTTTTGTCTTCAAACTTTGTGGTATTGGCGACGAGAAGACTCGATGAAGTTTCGTAAATGCTGCCCAGCCCAGCTGTATTATTCTGAGGGTCTCTCTCTCGAAGTTGTTTTTACCTAGTTGCAAAGTTTACCCCAGAAAAACATACTCCTGAACAACATCGAGAGCAGTTCCTTTAACTGCAATTGGTTCCGGAATAACGTGTTCATTGACCATAACCTTGGTTTTGTCCAAGTTCATCCGGAGACCAATGCTTTGAGAAGAATCAGCTAGGCTGTCCAACATCTGTTGCAAGTCCTGCAACGTTTCTGCCACAATAATAATAATAATAATAATAATAATAATATATTCGGGACATTTTCACACCAATTACCTAGCCCCAAACTGGGATACCCTGTGCTATGGGCACTAGATAACGGATAAACATACATAGATAAGAATATTACATCCATGACTCGGAAACAAACATTTCTGCTCATCACACAAATGATTGCACCTTGCAGGATTCGAACCCGCGACCGTTCAATTTCGTACCTAGGATCTCTAGCCACGAGACCAACCGGTCGTCAAATGACAATGACGATGTCATCCGCGAATTTCAAGTATGAGATGTACTCACCGTTAATGTTAATGCTACATCCTTTCCAGTCCAAATCTAAACATATCCTCCAATGCATTTGAGAACAATTTCGGAGAAATAACGTCCCCTTGTCTCACATCTCGATGCAGGGGGATATGCTTAGTCTGCTGGTTCTGTACATGGACGGTCATTGTTGCAGCGTCATACAGACGTCTCAACACTTGGATATACCGCCAGTCGACTTGGCATCGTTGCAGGGACTCCAAAACAGACCAAGTCTCGATAGAGTCAAAGGCTTTCTCATAGTCCACAAATGCTAAGGAGAGGGGTTGATTGTACTCTCCTGTCTTCTATATAATCTGTCGCACTGTATGGATGTGGTCTATGGTGCCGTATCCTCCCCGGAACCCGTCGTCGAATTCGTCGAATCTCCACGCAAGACGATTCGGGATGACTCTCGATAACAGCTTGTAGACATGGCTCAGGAGGGAAATGAGCCGATAATTTTTCAAAAGGTTAATAATAATTAATAATTTCCTGTCGCAGGAATCGAAGCCGCAAAACCTTACGCTTTAGCTTAGCTGTTTAAACTACGCCACAGAGTTTATTTTTTCCGTTTGTAGGGGGAACCTTCAAGGGCCTCATGTCGGACTCCATCTTTCGACGACCTACCGACTAAAACTCGTTCCCTTATCTAACTACTTTCTATAGACTCGCAAGTCCATACACTTCTTTTATTTCTGTTGTATTATATTCTGTTATTTTCAGTGCTCCACGAACTATAATTACACAACAGTACAAATATAGCATAAAATATCCTCTTTTTTATATACTGGTTTTTAATTTGAAGGTTGACAATAGTAATGGTGCAAATGAGCAGCATATGGAACGTGTAGGCTTGATCACATTCTCTACCTGCAAACGTACGAGCAGGTACTTACTGCAAGCTTATCGCCATGGAAGGAAGAAACGTTGGAGATTGTTGCCTCCCAAATATCACATATTTGCTCGTCTTAAAATTTTGAGGAAACAAACCATTTTTATGGTGATTTTCAATTTATTGAAATAATAATGATAATATTCGCATACCAAACCTGGGCATTCCTGACGATCCTCACGTAGACTCTACGTTCTTGCAGATCTCGTAAACAACCTGTTTACGCTAACATACTGCGGATTGTCCAAGAGCAACATTAACACCGCTCACAAAAATATTTACTAGGTAATTTCAATTCTGGAGTTACTTGACGTAGATGGCAGAATACACAAATTGGGCGTGTGCCGCAAGTGTAATAAAAAAAAAACAATGTATACATTTTGACATTTTCAATATTTACAAAGTTCACTGACCTCAGTTAAATACCTCCTGAACACATTGTACAATTATTTTATATCGAGTAAATCAGACAAAAAAATACTTTATTTGTCTCTAAGGGTTCACATCATTTTTTAAATTATTTTACGTCTTGTAGCTACTCGTAGTAATAGCTTTAATTAATATTTAGTTACAATGAAACATGCTAGCTCCAAGCAAGAACAAGAAGCAAGAAGCAAGAAGTACGTTTCTCTAGCAAGAAGTACGTTTCATAGGAAACAACTGTGTCTAAGATTGTTTTCAATGTATATTCCAGTTTTGTGGTCTTACAACAATAAAAAAACTCCTAGCCAAAAGTAAGAAAGATTGTTGATGTTTCAGCCTTACAGAAGGCAGAATTCAACCCGTGCAGGGTTGATGTTTCAGCCTTACAGAAGGCAGAATTCAACCCGTGCAGGGTTGATGTTAAAGCCTTACAGAAGGCAGAATTCATCCAGTGCAGGGTTGATGCATATTATTATTTTAAGCTTCGCACGGGTAGCGCTCCATTTTTTTAGCATGTTTTTAAACGTCTTAACATAAATAAAGCGCCTGTAAGCTTAATTCAAAATCATTGGCAGTAGTGCTTTTTGACCATAGACAACTTCATTATTACTTGACAGACTTGTTATTCTTTCGTTTCCATGTCAACGTCATTCCGATCTGTATTTTTGATGTTACATTATTGCAATTTACGAAGGCATCTCTAATTTTATAAAATACTGCCCATGTTACTCGCTGATAATGTAGTTTTATATAGGTGAAAGACTTTTTATAATCGGTTCAGTATTTTTTGAGTTTATCCATTACAAATAAACAAACAAACAATCAAAATCTTTCCTCTTTATAATATTAGTGTAGATGTAGATTAGCATTACGTTGATATTAAAGTCGCCATTGCTATTCCACTGTTATTTCTTCACTCTATTAGAAAATGATATAGGAGACACGACTATACTAATAAAACTGTGTCTCTACGCTTAAATCACGAACGTAGCAGCAGTGTCTAGAAAATAGTTTAAATTACCGTAAAATAGCTCTTATTGCATTTTACTAAGGCTCTGCGAAAGTGTGCTAAAAAAATATTAGTTTAGACTTCCAACGGCGATTGATGACAAGTCTATTGGCCGAAATTGTGCAATGGGAGGTTGAATATTTAGTTTTTTTCTGAGTGGGTTGAATTTATTACATTTTTAGTTACATAATTTGATTATTTTTACTCTTTCTTAGTCGTCGTTCATAAAAATTTCATAAATGTTTGAAAATTTGCAAAGATTTCATTTATGTCCTGGTAAGGCAGGCATTTGGGAACGGACAAAATTGACAACAAAGGAGGACATGAGAGTACAACCACCTTTACCATCACTGTCATAATTTGAGCTATCCATGGAATTTCCCAATTACTTGTCGGTTGATCTAAGATCAAATGACTCAAAGGCAAAGTTAAAGAGAGTAAAATTATTTTGATTTTTAGGTTTGGGGGTTTTTTTGGTAGAATGTTATCGACGCTGTAACAAATTAGTTAACGGACTTAAAAAAATGTGTTATACAAAAATAAAAATAATTTTACCCCCTTTAACTTTGCTTGTGACATTTTGTCATTTTTGACTTACAATGAACCGTTAGTGAATTATTTTGATTAATCAAATTTTTAACACCTTTAATCCGAGATGGTGGCTTGCACTCTCCGCATCCCACCCCGCATCCCTTCCCCGACGTAAAATACTTGTATTTTTCATCAAAGTCTAGACCAAAACAACATATGTGAAAATCGTTACTACTCTACCTTTTGCAAGGCAAAGGCCTTTTTATGTCTCTACTTACTGGCGTATAATATCTTGGATGAACAAGGGAAAGATAAATTCAGCGTAAGAGGTGCTAGAGCGATGGAACGGTATTTTGGCGATCGCAGGTTCAAATCCAGAAGTTTTCCTTTCCAATTATATGTAAGTAGGCTCACGCTTAGCAAATGAATTTAATAAAAAAACACGGCGTAATCATTCCCAAACTGAATGTATTAGGACTTTCCACTAAAAAACAGAATAATAAATTGTGTATAGAGCCAAGACAAATAAAATATAATTAACAATTCCCATTCACTCATGAGCTCATGACAACTGAAAATATTCCAGCAAGGCCGTAAGGCCAACATTATAACATAAATAATATTCAATATGGTTGTTTTAAACAAATCCAACAAAAACTAATAGTCCGAGAATGAGAAATAAGTTTCTCCCACCATGTTTACATTGTCCACCTAATTGTGTATTTGTGTAACCCACTTCTAATGTCGCCAAAGCGTTTAACAGTAAAAATAAAGAAGTCCGTTTCCCGTTTTCAGTTCGCGCGGGCAGTGATACGGTGGACGGCGGCGCGTGCGCATGTTGCGGCCATGACATTCCATGTTGCAATCAAATGTTGCACGAAGTGAAGTACAACGTTGCAAGTGACCGGTGATTTTGGTACCCGTTATGGGCGTTATGTTGGATTGGATTTTATACAGGTATTTTTGTTTTTTGTATAATATTAAAAAAAACATGCGTGGTGATGGTGATTGATGATGATTTGCTACGTATACCAATAAAATATACCTTTTTAAACGGCATCTGGAGGTGACAAGATTATGATTTTAAATCAGTTTTGTAAACATCATGCATCATCAAACGAATATAAAATGATAATTTGCGATATTCAGGCAGTACATCTTTATAATATGAATATGGCAATGAAACAGAGATTAATACCAACATTTAATTTATGTGTGTATATCTATTACTTGAAGCTTATTGTACAGCTTTCTGTTCAGAGCCATTGTATTACAATAAAAAACGTCATTAATAATTAATTTTCCCCTTTTTCAGTTCAAAACCAGCGTAAGAAATCAGTGATATGCCAAGAACAGAAAGTGAAATTAAGTGAAACAGTCAAACACAAGTGTTAGCAATGTGAATCAGTGATGAAGTGAATTGAGAGCGCAGCCCTGCGTTCAGTGAAGTGATTTGAACGCAACGAAGCGTTCTGTGCTTGCTTGCAGAGCTCAGTGTATGAAGTGAGTTGAAAGCACCGTTCAGTGCATTGAACGTATGTGCCGTTCTGAGGAAGGTGATGCAGTGAGTTCGAAACATGGGGATACAGGTGGAAAATACAGTGGATTACAATAGTAGTGCATGTAAGTATATATCTTATCAGCTAATTCAATAACTGTTGAAACAAAAAGCATCAAAATGACAAGTTTGTGACTGCCTAGTCTACTGTGTTGTGACTGTGTAGTTTGTGCAGTCTGGGAGAATTCACGTAGGATAATTATCTGTGAATTTATTTAGGTCAGCTCTTATATAAAAATAATAAGGGACATGATTAATAAAAAAAGAAACCTTATTCTTTGTATATGTGGTATAGTACGAATGTTATTTTGTTCTTAATTTTGAAGCATTCAGAATTTTTTCGCTTCTGTAAGTCAATAATTCTTCAATGTAACAAGTATAAACAGAAATAAGGAAGAGGCTAAACAACAAAATTGGAAATAAAAATTAGCAGTCGTTTATTAATTTCCCTGTTGCCAGAAACCCAGTACCAATTTTTGTCTTCTTTATAGATTTTTGTCCCAGTTTTTCCGAGAGATCTAATATGAAGCACTGATAGATTTGAGCTACATAAAAGACGGGATGATAAGTTGTGGAAAATATTATTTTTGTTGTCACTTCATGGAAGTTATATAAAAGTAGAAAACAAATTGGTTGATTTTATTAAATCCGAAGTTAAACGCCACGATGATCTCAACCAGGACAAAGTTTTCAGTAAAATCATTAGCGACAGACTCAATCCACACATTATCGTCCGTTCCATTACCCTCGTGAAATAATATCAATATCTTTAGATAACAAAATGTTACAATTGATCAAACGAGCCAATAAAATGTTGCAAATAATTTGCAACGTTGTCTCACGTGGTCTCACCTAAAGAGAATCTCGATCTTTACGCAACCAGCGGTTGACATTTAAAATTTTCCGTTTACAATTTCAAACCGGTAAACGATCTCGTAAATTAGCTTCTTCCCAGAAAGCGATGTTGGTTTGTTTTTGTAAATTAACTTTATAAAGTGCGAACACGATTGCGCTAACACAAATACGCTTCCAGTCGCGTAAAGATCGCAAATGTCAGGAAATTACATCGTCCATCCTTGTCCTCTAAACGTTCTGTTTCAGCAGCAGTTTCTGTGTCTAATTTTATTTTAAGATATAAGTTCAATGTCGCATGTCCGACCTAGAGAGCGAGTGCGACTGCGATGACCGACGGCGCTGATGAGCACGAGAGTGACACAGCGCAAGCGACACCGGCGCCGGCGCAGGATTTCACATCCCCCTGATTATGGGAAACGCAAACAAACGTTAAAATACCGAAAGTCCCGCAAAAATATGACAAATTACTACCATCCTCAAATACCGCAATAGATATCGAGATTGTTTGACTCTGCAATGACCTCAATTTGAAATCTGATGGATGGGGGACACCCTTGACACAGATTGGAGAGATTTATTACAGAAAGCTAAAAGTTTGAATGGAACTGAAAGAGTCTCTAATTATGAATATCTGCTCAGAACAAGCGAGAGATAATTCATAAAGAAGTCGGCTGACGGTTCCACATTTTTGATACAATTTCAGAAACGAATATCGAGTGTTTTATTGAAGAAAATTGAGTTTTCATGAAGCGCTTGTAAAGCTTTCGTCGACTATCTATCTATCTGTGTCAGCCTACATCAACCCACTGTGGGGTATAGGCCTCCTCATGTGCATGCCATGCTTTCCGGTCCTGCGCAAAGCGAATCCACTGCCTTCCTGCCTTGACAACGTCGTCTGACCATCGTGCAGACCGTCGATTACTATCGACTACTATCTGGAAAATACAGATGTATGAAAAGAAGATGGATAAATAATATGGAAAAGGAAGGAATAAAAAACAAACTGAAACAAGTTCCAAAAAGATGCATTCATCTTTTTCAACCTAACCCGAGAGAGCTGATAAGAGCTTCAAAGTTTGAAATGGCTTTTGCACATTGGATTTATTGAGCGAAAAGCATTAGCTTAACCATAATGCTGATAGTGCGAATTAAAACAATTTTTTAACAATAATTACTTAATCACTAACTGGATCTACGACAAAAGCAAACTTAATTTCACTCTATCTTGCGCGATCTCTAGTAACTTAGAGCTTCTGCTAGTTCTTCAGCACAACGGACCGCCGAATTTCCAATTGTCCCAAGTAAACCCTTCTTGCAACTTGATCATTCCCCATTTTTTCACGTGTTTGATTCTCTTAGATTTCCCTATTCTTACTTTAATTTCGAAAGAATCGCTCTTTCGAACTTTCCTAAATTGAATCCGCTAAACGCCAATTCTACACCAAAACCTCGTGTTCAAGTCATTGAATTAATGAACACAGAACTGACGGAAAAACGCGGATAGAAATAATTTGAACAGCGAAGACAAATGGCCCTGTCGCGATTATTTTAACCGAAGCGAAGGCGAATTTATACGTTTTTGCGGGAAATACTCCGTTTGTCGACCCCGAGGGATTAACGAACTTGAACGAAACGAAATATAGATAACTAGCTGTTCCCACGTGGTCGTTTTTCTAAAAGTACAAGGATCCTATGTGTTATTCAATAACAAAAGCACCAATATACCAAACAAAACTTCGTTCAGTCGTCAAATCGTTTTTTATCTATTACTCGGCTTCTTCTCATTGGATTGAGATACCAAGTACACCAATTTTTAAGTCAAAGCCTAAGCTATCTAATATCTAACAGTGCATCGAAATCAGTCCGGTAGTTTTAATGTGATGCGCGAACGACAGACTGACACCATCTTTTGAAAGGTTATATTCTCGTTTAAGTAACTTATCTTAAGTAAGTTGTTGCCTTTTAAAATCCTCGACCATTTTAAAAAGCAACAATGTTGAATTGTTCCAACTATAGTTTCAACCCCTTCAGGTGGTCTTTCTATAGTTGAGTAACTAACGTTTTTGTCTTTTGAAATGTACTTAAAAAAAAACACGTTTTTTTCATAATAATACCCTAGACCATATATTTTAATATCGCCTTTGTAAGGACTTTTTGTTACCTACTGCTTTATTATAAGTATAGATAGATAATATCTATCTATACTCAAAGTAAAACTGTAACAGGTCAAATTCTGTACATTGAAGATATTTAGAATTTTTTTTTGGTTACTCTATATTCGATACTGAAGCCAAAAAAGTTTTTTTTTGTAAATTGTCGGTCTTTCTGTCTATCTGTCTATATCTTGGCCGCGCATCACGCCGAAACTAATGAATGAATTCAAATGAAACTTGGTATGATTTGAGCTGATACTACGAGGTAGGACATTGGATACTTTTCATCCCGAAAAATTAAAGGGTTCCTGTGGGATAGGGGTCCAAAGTTATAAATGTTGAAGCAACATATACTTATAATAAAGCATTATGACCGAAAAAAACTGTAAAGAGAAGATCATTGATCAAAAATGTTACTTAAAGCAAGCTACTGAACAAGGATATAGTTATTTTTTAAATCGTATTGGTCTGTTTGTCTGTATGTTTGTTTGTTCACGCATCGCGTAAAATCTCCTGGACCGATTGCGATAAGGTTTTCATTGTTGGATTACTTATGGTTTGACTTAAAAACAGGTGTACTTGGTATCTCAATCCGATGCGTAGAAACCGATCAATCGATAAAATCTTAGAGACGGCTGAAGGAATTATGATCAAATGTTATTTTAGTTCTCGGATAGTACATAAAGTACTTTTAACCTAGAGAAATGACTACGCGTGCGAAGCCGCGGGTACAGCTACTAGCTTCTATAACTATCACTGATTTTTCACGCGTAGTAGATGTGTGATAATAATTATGGTGTTTTTACTATTTTGTATAATGATAGCGCTGAAAAGTTACTTCAGAAATAATAAAAACCTTCTTAGAAAAAAGACACCTATAAACAAACGTACAATAATAGAAGTAATAATGATAATGAGGACTGTATAAGTTCCTCCGACTAGGATTTACGAGGCAATCTTAGCATGCGCTCAAATTTTTATGTGCACCAACCAAATCAAAAAAGAGTATTCATACCTGGAGATACCATAAATTAAGCTGAAAATACAAATTTTTGTAGAATGTTAGATCTCATAACTCGAGGATGTGAGTTTAAAACCAAATTTATAAATTTTGGTTACACAATACATAGTTCTCTTTTAAATGTAAACAAGAGACTGTAATTAAGGCAAGGTTAGGCTGGTAAATGAAGTCTAAAAATAATTTGGTACACGATGAGGCTGTAAACCTAGTTAGACCAAAGAACCTCATGACTTATGAGCATGACGCAATTGTTGTCCTCAAAATATGACTGTTGGCGAGTTACTATCGATTGTCGCTCACAACAATGCGATTCAATGTCCATAATGTAAACGCAACAATAATTTGATCGCGATACAATGCGCAACCGAATACCAAATAGTCCAACCGATTGTTACGACAATTCTATTTGCATTTGTCATTATTTTATACTTCCAATTAGGCCAATACACATGCACTTACGCAGCTATTTATACGTAACATACTAAAATAAAACGAACCTTGAATGCAAATATAACAACAGAAAATAATAAACATGTATTATTAAACACAATTAGCTTTGCCAAACCGCCGCGCAACGCCATCTGTTGGTATTACTACGAACTTTTTGTCAATCACCTTCGTACACAGATTCAAACCCGAATTCATGATGAATAGGTAGATTTTGGCAAGCGATGAACGTTTACTCCGTACGCACTAGATGGAGTCAGTGGCACGTTAGACGCGGCGTGCCCGAATTATTTTGTTTATGTTATGTCGTGAGTTTATTTTTAAAACTGAGCGTTTTATAAGTGGCCTAGGAAGTTATGTACCGTGCAGATTGTGCCGAGCGGACGTTGCAATCTCGAGATTTCACGCTACAAACACTTTTACGCAAACTTTTTATTGATATCATTGCGGCAATAAAATGTTTTTTATTGTTTTGATCTTTGCTCTAGGAAAGTTCCTCTTGCGCTAGATAAGCTTTCGCTGGAAGCAGCTGTCGGAGCTGAGCGTAATAGCGGCCGGATTTAGCCTCTTGGAGACTTTCTGTCTGATATTGAACCAATTTTTAAACGAAATGCACTCGTAAATAGATTAATGTACCTATATTCTTTTGCCTACATTTTCCAACAAATTGATTAGGACAACGTTTTCAAAATTAAATAAAAATAAAGTTTTATACGTTTATAGAACAAAAAAAAGGAAGAAATTAATTTTTGAATTAACGTGTGATGCCAAGATACAAGATTTGAAGGAAATATATTCAATTTCGCGGAAGTCCTGACGGCGCAAATGTTCGGTTGCCTAAGTGTTATTTTTCAATGACATCTTGCGGAATCTTTTAGCATCAAAATGTAAAAAAAAATGGAATTGTTTTAGTAGTTTGATCTGTACAAACGACCAAGATAAGCCTTGCCTACAAAAAAAAAAAAAAAACAGAATCCACATAAAAACCCTCAGAAGCTCTTGAAATTGAAAAGTTATGTTTGTCTTTACGCTCGCTGTAGCTGTTTGTTTGTTGACTAGGTTTATTCACTTACTAGCTGTGCCCTCAACTTTGCCCGCGTGGTCATTACGCTGAGTTAAAAGTAACTTACGTTGCCTACGTGTTATTCCAAGATCAAAAGTCAAAATTATTTCATTCGTCATTTAGTTTTTTATCTGTTGCTCGGCTTCTATTAATCGGATTAGATATCAAGTACATCAGTTTTAAGTCAAAACCTAAGCTATCCAACAAAAAAACTTCATCGCAATAGGTCCAGTAGATTTTACGTGATGCGCGATCACACAAACAACCAGACAAACGATTTTAAAAACTAATACACCTTATTCCGTTAAATTATCTTCTTTGTACATACTTTTTGTTACCAAATGCTTTATTATAAGTAAAGATATGTATTGTGTAATTTTATACATATCTATAACTTAAAAAATGGGAAAAATAGAAACTTGAAACATGGAGGTTACTCTACGGGATAAAAGTTAATCTTTCTAGTCCTGCCGTAGTCGAAGTCAGGACTTTAGTACCTCTACATTTTCCTCTGTTCATTGCCGATCATCATGAAAATTTCAATGAGATACCATCCATGACCATCTCATAAATCGGACGACTCAGGAGCTACACGTGGCAGGCAAAGGACTGACACATACACAGACACATACTGCACGTGCTTCTTGTTACAACACTTCTCGTCTGTCGTAGTTACCGTACTGGTCTAAGACTGAAAAATGATTCGCATTTGCGCTGTTGTCATGCGGCTTGCTGATGTTGCCTGCAAAGCATAAAATATGCTTTTCTCATCTGATAACAAGTTTTCAGAGCAATTTTCGTTCAGATTTGATCCATATTATTGACGTATGTTAGGAAGGTAGTGGGTAGACCTGCTGTCCTTCACGGGAGAAATAACAGAGAGACAAACTTGCAAACTTCTCCCTATTTTCACCGACTATTTTTACTTCGGCCAATTTTCTTTTTTTAATTTTCACAATGATTTTAAACAATGGTTCTACGAAATCTTGGGAAGTCAACAAAACTGGACGTCTAAAATATCCATGAACTTTCGAAAAAACACAAGGGAGGAACTTCAAGCTCGAAAATCAGCTCATTGAAATTGAGGATTACACCTAGAGCTGCAAGATGCAGTGGCAGGTGCAGCAGTGGGCCCTGACCATCGGCAGTGCAGCTGTCAGGCACATCTGCGAGGTCAAGGAGTGGCCGCGCGCAGGCGCAGTAGGGCGGGCGGCGGCAGCATGTGGGCGGCGTGCTTTGTTTACGGGCGGGCAGCGGCAGTCCCGCGCTGAGCCGCCGAGCGCCGGCCGCCGCTGCGCGCACGCACCTCATATCCAGTTCACGGCCGCTCTATAACCGGACGGCTATTTCGGCACGTCGCGATCGGACGGTGGCTTTCAGTAGAGCGCGGGCAGGTGCGCAGGGCGAGGTCGGCGATGGGGCGCCGCTGTGAGCCCGCCTAGCGCCGGCACCCGCCCGGCGGCCATGGAGCGCCGCCGCTCCACGCGCCGCGATCTCGCGATAGACCCCATGACGAAGGCGCCGCGCCGCCGCGAGAAGCCGCGCGAGCGATGGCTGCTCACGCGCAAGACCTGGAAGTATATGTCGGACGCGGGCCGGCGGCTCGTGCCCGACGGCACGCAGAACCGGCCCGAGGACGTGCCGCGCATCGAGGCATACTTCCAGGAGGTGTGCGCCAAAGAGCCGCGCTTCCTACTCTGGCGCAAAAGCTCCTTTCCGGGGGCGCTACCTCGCCAGCGCCGCCGAAAACGCGCCCGCGGTGGGTCCGTTCGCGCGCGCTCTCCCTCCGACGATGCGCCACCGCCACCGCCGCAACGCCCCACTGACCTCTTCATCGGGCATACCTCCGGTGGCCGCTTTGACATCGCCAAGCTCCGGCGGGATTTCTTTGCGGTGCCACCGCCCTCACCCACAGGGTCCAGCTCAGTGTATGGGACAGGCGGGTTCTCGCATCGCGCGCCGCCGCCTGCACCAGACGATGAGAGTGATCTCGTGGACCTCCTGCGGAAGTACCTCAAGGTGGGCGACGATGCGCCCCCCGTGCTCTCGGATGTCGAGGAGCTGCTGCGCACGCTCCGCAGTTACCTGCAGCGGCACGCGGGGCGCCCGCCCTCTGACGGTGATGCGGAACCGGCACGCCGTGCTCTCGCGGACCACATCGCACGGTTCAGCCGCGCCAAAAATGGAGACCAAGTGGTGCAGGACTTGTTGACCGATAGGAACTCTCTAAAGAAACTCTACCATGACCTCCGGAAGCCGAAGCCCTACCGCGGCGCCAGGAGTGGTGGCGGCGGCGGCGGGGGCGGCTCCGGAGGGTTTGGAACCAGTGCTTTCGTTCTTCCCGGTGGTGGTGCGAACTCTCGAAGTGCGTCGCGGAGTAGGGTTCTTGGTGTGGGGCGCGGCGCGGATGGTTTCGACGGCGCGCGGTCGCCGCCGATGTCGCCACCGCCACTCATCGAGGTGCGGCACGAGTCGCTCGAGGACAAGTTCTCGGAGTGCGGCACGCAGACGGTGCCGATCCCCGAGGAGGTGCTGGTGGAACTGGAGCAGTTGTACCGTGAGAAGCTGGACACGGCGCCGGCACCAACGTCGCCGACATCGCCACCGCCCGGGGCCAAGCCGGGCCGACGCCGCTCCAGCGTCGACCACGACGACGTCTCGCAGTCCGTCAGTGACACTATCAAGCGGTACCTGCGCATGGCGCGCAAGAAAAGCGTCGACGCCGACAAAGCGGACCGCTTTAAGCGTATCAACTACGACAAGAACCTGCGAAACATAAAGCCGCGGATGCCCGGCGAGGTGGACGACGACGGGCCCCACAAGGGCTGCCAGACGGAGGAACAGTGGATATTGTCGTATAGGGATTTGGTATTCGCGACAGTAGAGTCGGCACCGACGTCGCCGACGACGCCGACTCAGTCGCACTCGCTGCTCTCGACGCTGCTGGGGCGCAACGGTCCAGCGGCTCCCTCTAGTGCAGTTGTGCCGGCAGGTGGCATGCAGAAGTCGCGCTCGTCCAGTAGCGTGGTGCAGAGCGTCAGCAAGCGGCTGTGGCGCACGCGTAGCCGCTCCTCCAGCCGCGCCTCTGCCGCTTGGACGCCTCAGGTCAGTGTATTCTGTGTGTTTTGATGTCTTCTTTTGAAGTGTGTATATTGTCAATCTATGACTGAAACGATGGCATTTTTAGAAAAAGATCTGCTGTCCCCAAAGAAGTACTCGGCTTGTCTGTTTGTTCCTTTTTTGTGGCATCCTTTGAAATTAAATCTTTGCAAAGTGCTTGCATGAGTATGAAAACAATGTATATTTGGGATGTCCTTTTCTTTGCATTAAACAATATAGTTAACATAATAATCTGTACGGTCTCTGTAAAAAAACAGCCCACAGCCAGAATCATTCTTAGCTAAAAACATATCATTCCTTCCCTAAAATAATTCTATACAAGAAATGAATTTCAAATGGATTTACTAAAAAGAACTGCTGAAATTACTTTGATGAAATTTACATAGGAACAACTTGAAGGACCATCCTTTTAATAAAAAAAAAACATGTTAATCGGTTTAGAAATCCTGGATATATGTCAACATTATAAAATAAGGGCGTCAGAGCACTCATTTTCGACATTCACGTGTTCACCCACATTCCACCAATCGACTTTCGCTTGTCCATTAATAATAATATTTCTGCAAATAATACATTCCAAGCAAAGCGGCATACCACATCAGTTTTCCTTCAAATTGGTGAATAATTCTTTAACGCCATAAATCCCGTCGTTAACTGGTTCCCTGAGTGAGAACTGTCGATGACTGCTTTTGCCAGCAAAGAAGACAAATACTTCAAGGTAGAATGTACTGTAGCCTTCAGGATTAAGGTGTACAATCGCTTATGTAGAGTCTGTTTTCCAGTTGAGTGGTCCCGTCAAACGTATCGGGAGCATAAATACTTGAACGCTCAGACGCCGTTGAGTAGACACCGTGTTTTGAAGTTCTTTTGAAGTTATTTCCGGCGAGGAGCCTCGTTTGTGAAGTATTTTGATTTGCCATTTCATGTATTGCAAATTGTTTACTAATATATAGCTATCATTATGCTAGTAAGATATCGGATTAGTAGGTGAAATTCTTTCTAGTTTGTTCACTGATCAGTTTCGTTCAAATTCTGAGTGCTGCCATTGTCTTTAAACTCGTGCAGTTCCAATGCAGATGTGCAAGATTTTTACTGCAATTGCAAATCGCAGCTAGATGGTTTTATCTACAGTTCGTTTGTATCGATTCATAGAGTCACTCAAAGTTCTGGTGCGTTCATCCACTACGCAACTTTGATATCACTCTACAAATACCGTCTATCTTGCTATTTGTTCAACTAGGTGACGAGATGAATATTAGGTCAATAATCAGTATTAGGATGGTAAGTGCTGCGCCTGCGCAAAATTGTTGATACAGCTGTTATTATGTATGACAAAACTTCCAGCGTCTATCCAATTTCCTCTTCTTGAGTTTGAGGAGTGTCATATTTTTTTGGGCTTGAAAGCGTTTGTTTAACCTGGTGTTAAATGATGATGAATCACACCACGCCTAGAATGGGACTGGCTCTCGAGGACAGTTACCAGAACATCTCAATCGAGGCTTGGAACATTTTTTTACAACACAAGGCTAGCCTGGCAGACACAATGTGGCACACAGCACACGTACTTGTAGCAACCAAGGACAAAGTTGGTACGTATTCTGAGCGCCGTAAAGTACTGCCATGTTAATTTTTTGGATGGTTGAATCTTTTTGAACCCCGACCTATGTCCCGGCATCTGACCATGCAAACAACTGAGCAATCATCTCTAAGAATAATGTACAAATCCAACACCCTCAGCCTCATAATCATTAGCAGTTAGTCCGAAAGCTACTGAGTCCGTTCTTTGGCTCTCCCGAATCCAGTTCCTGCCAGCCATTTTTCGCAAGTCTTTATTCCACCTAGAGGGTGGGCGACCATTTGCCTAAACGCAGTCTCCACTGTCGTTTACCTCATGTGACTGGCCCATTGCCACTTCAGCTAGTATAAGTCTTCCTCCACAGCCTTTCTCGTCCCACTGTTGGGTATAGGCCTCTCTTTTAGTACACCATTAGCCTCGGTCCTGTGCCAATCGGATCCAGGTTCGACCCGCTATCTTAACAATATCGTCGGCCCATCTTGTTGCTGGACGACCAACGCTTCGCTTTCCCTGTCTCGGCCACCACTCGGTTACCGTCCTACTCCACCTATCGTCACTTCGCCTGGCTATGTGTCCTGCCCAACTCCATTTTAGTCTCGTAACTGGTTCCGACGTCCCGAACTTTATCATTGTCAAATCTCAACGTTACGGACTTGATCTTGAAGTCTAATGCCAAGCATAGACCTCTCCATGGCTCTCTGTGCTACTATGATTTTGTGCACAGCCTCATGCGTGTGGGTCCATGTCACGGCACCGTATGTCATGGTAGGCAGGACACACTGATTGAAGAGACGAGTTTTGAGACACTGTGGGATTTGACGTGACTTAAGTTAAGTATTATAAGTCTTAATAAGCCCTACTCGTATATACAGAAACTGAGGCAAGCTCGATGGTATTCTTGCACTTAAGGCATGGAGACAGAATGTCTGGCAAAGCGTTGGAACCTACCCATATGGGGCCTTCATCAAGCCCCTAACTACAAATACAAAAATATCCCGATAACCTCTACACCACTACTCTGCTTCGACATCAAGCACCGCATTAACAACTCACACTTGACAGATAACAAAAAAAAACAAAAAAAAAACACCGGGAATTATCAAAGCGGTCGTGTAGGCGTGCTGAGACAAAATACATATCTTATAATCATTTATAATCAACTGATTCATGCTTTCGCTCAGTTTTGACTCTGTTGATACATTTTGAAGGTCAATGCGTCTGCGCCATTAAATATCGGATCCGAGTGGCCGAAACGTCGTCGGACACTTTATCTATCCGAGAACGCTTCCTTACTTACACCTAATTGGCTTTTATATGTGATAAAACCCCGATAAAACCGGGCCCACTTCTAAACAGATTTATAATAGACGTTTTGGAAGTAGGAGGACTCGTCTGCAAGATTCCGTCTGGGGAAGTACCTACTACCGCGTTACAAGATATTCGATCGTCAAGCAGTAGTGAACCAACGTTTATTTCTTTCGGTTAGAAGGGATTTATCCAGCGAAATAACTGGGCATATGAAAACCAATGTCTCTGGGAGTCAAGATATGTGCAGTACTGTATAAGACTTTGGCGATCTAAAGTTATGGATGGGACTGTGATTGTTATGTACAGCAGTGACCCTTAACATCAAGCGAAGGACCAGCTCGTTTAATCACTCGGTTAAAAAAAAAACCTAATAGAATCGTAATCATTCTGTTCCAGGTATTTTCGCTTAGGCACGTCCATTTAATCGTGCGACAAATCAATTAAACTGCGATTAAAAAAAAAAAATTTGGTTGTCTTTGTCACTTAACAATCACATCATCCTGTAGGGAAAAATAAAAATCAACTTAGCATTAAAATCAACCTTAAACCTAAGTCTGCTATACAAAAGATGCCGCTATTAATAATTTGTTAATGTTGCTCTCAATTTAAATAACGTTATTTATGGTTTATGCAATATGAGAAATAAACTTTCGGCTTTATAATATTAGTGTGAAGTTTGTTAAGAATCACCAGGGTGCTTATTCGCTATGACCACGTAACGCATCGTGTTGTGTATAGTTTACTATAGTTTGTATAGTTTATATAAAGTATAATTTTCTAAATTTCGTTCAGCCATCTAATATTTTTCATCGGTTGATTGGCTTCTACTAATCGGATTGTAATACAAAGTAGGTATACTAGTTTTTAAGTCAAAACTTAAGCTATCCAACAGTGAAAACCCGAACATACAGACAGAAACCATTTAAAAAAAACTTGTTCTGTAGTTTATTTAAAATCCCCTAGACCATTTTATTATTATCTTTTTTTCTAAGACAAATTTAAAAGGTTGCCTATAAATTTTGCCGCATGCACAAACAGACGAACATACAGACATACATTCATTCATGCAAGGTATTCTGTCAAAATCATAACTCTCCATTTTTGTAGCCGGGTAAAGACCCACCAGTGGCAGCCCTCGGTCTCCGACTGACAGTAGACATCAAACTCGAATCGAAAACAATGCTTCGATACCCTACTGGCATACTGCTGTGTAACTGGCTTAGCCACAGTACACTTATAGTCCTACTATCCGTAGGACTATAAGTGTACTGTGGCAATGCCAGTTGGGTATCGAAGCATTGTTCACAGTACACTTATAGTTCTACTGTCCGTAGGACTATAAGTGTAATGTGGCTTTGCCAGCAATTTCGCCAATGTCAAGTTTTTAGATTTAGCAAATAGTATTGTCACGACACAGTCAATTGTCAAAGTCACGAATCAGTTTACTGAAACTGCCTAGCGATATTTGAAGACATCACAAAGTGCCACGTTTTTTAATTTTTATCTTTTGCCTACACTCGTGCACGTTTTCAAACACCGAATGGTTCATATCCCACCAACAATCGAAACACATACCAACGACCACATACCACATACCATGTAAACGAATTACATATCAACAATCGAAAAAACGAAAGTTTGAGCAAAAAATAAAAATTAAAAACATAACAGCTTGAATTCCTTCACACAAATAAAATAAACCGAAACAAACTGACACAAAAATAAACAAACAAACGTTATGTTGCTTCTTGAAAATGATGTTATGTTTCATTTAATTATGACAATCAAACCTCAAAGGGCTCAAACAAATGCACCGCTACACCGCGCACCGGTGCCACGCGATTTTACCTTTTTTTTTAGTGATAAATTAAGAGCGCGTAGGGTAAACAATGCTTTATTATATATATGAACGACATCCATCGAATCACAAATAATACTCTGAACGCCGCTGAGACTGGTATGAAACGGATTGGCGGTTGGCTTGACCATAACCTTTTGACACTGAACGCTAAGAAGACCAACTATATCTGCTTTCATAGTACAAAAAAATATGAGCCTAAGTCACCAACGAGCCTTAAAATCCATTCTTCTATTTGCATCCATACCCCGTGTAATTGTGATTTTATTAATAGAGTTGACAGTATTCGTTATCTTGGCGTCGAGATAGACCAAAATCTTTCCTTCAAAGCTCATATAGCCTGCACATCAAAGCGTGTCAGGAAAATTGAAAATTGTATATGTGATGAAATGGCTACGCAATTCGGCAGACCCATGGACATTGCAGCTAGTGTATACTGCCCTATGCGAGTCCATCCTCGGTTACTGTTCCACCATATGGGGAGGATCCGGGATCACAGCAATGCTAGGACTAGAACGAGCACAACGTTGGGTAACAAAAACAATGCTAAAAAAGCCGATAAGGTATCCCACAAAACTGCTTTATGCTGAAGCCAAACTATTAAATGTTCGCCAACTTTACATCCTCCGGGCTTTCGCTAGGCATCACTCCTCAACTCTTAACTGCAGTGATTATTGGTCTCTTCTTAATCGCATAATCTTCAATACGCGTCGTGTCTTCGTCAGAACTAGGCATGCACAACGACTACCAGACTTCATGCTTCCTTTCATCTACAATAAAATACTCAAAAAACTTGATGTTAAAACATGCACAGTCAACCAAGCTATGCGTATTGTTCTCAAGTGGCTTTTGAATATGTCATATCATGATACTGAACAATTTCTAAGAATCATATCATAACAGATAATTGCAAATTTTATTTTATATTGTTAATATGCCTCCTTCTAACATTGTACCTTCTAACCAACTTCTACGACTCACTTTATGTGCCTACTAACGTTCTATTTGTAAACATAATTTTAGTTTAGTTTTAGTTTATTGCTCTTGTCATCGTTGTTAATTTCTATTCTGTTAACTTGGCTTTAAGGCCCCCACGAGACAGGCTTGACCTAGTGTGGGGACCACCAGTAATTGTTTATGCTGTACTGTGTTTACCTTATGAAATAAATAATCTATAATCTTTAGATTAGACTTATCCGAAAAAAAAACCCTATTAACTTTAGGTATTTTTGCAACTTGGATTTAGTTTATAATCTTACTAGATGTCCCGCCCGCGACTTCGTCCGCGCGGACGACGGTTTATCGCAAAAAAGCATCCTATGTTTTTCTTGGATATTAAAAACCAATGCAATAGTAGGTATAGCACAAATGTTCTTGATGTTTTTTGACAGACTTGTTATTTCGTTTCCATGGCAACTGTTCCTTACATCGAGTAATCAACATTTTCCATTTTACAATTTTCCAGGATTTTAATCCTGCATAACATAGACTCCTGCATAACTGTTTTTTTTAACATAGGACTTTAGTCCTATGTTTTAATCCGGAGTATAAGCTGTCTACATTCCAAATTTCATCGAAATCCGTCCAGCCGTTATCGCGTGAAAGCTCCCCAAACAAACAAACAAACAACGTTTCACTTTTATATATTGCTATGGATAATTTAGTTGACGTGTTTTGTAAAGTGCGTTAACAATAAATGACGTTACCTTGGCCAAGAGAATGTGGTAGAATAATTTACATAATTTTAGGTAAAGTTTTTATTTATCTATCATACCAAAATATCATTTAAATCTTGAAAACAACTAATAAGACTGGTACAAATTGGTTTGCAGGTTCAATGAGGTAAAGTGCAAAACTGTTATTTGAATTGTTCTATTTTAACTTACAATGGCTGTCCTGACGCTCTTAAGTTTTTGAAAACCACCAACCAGATGCACGTTGTTTTTTTTACCCGACTACGGCAGAAAACTAACTAAGCATGAGACGGGTAATGAGTGTTCCATCATAGCGATATTGTTTCCCTATTGGTCCGATTTTGACAAGCAAGGTATCAATCGATATATAGATCGATATCAGGCATATTAGAGTGTCATAGGCTATTGTTTTTACCTGACCATGTCGAAGCAAAGAAAGGGTTATACGTTTAAACTATAAGCTACGAAAACGGTTGAAAGACATACAATGACCAAGATAAAATATGTACTCGTCTACTACCGCTGATGGGCAGCTATTGACGATTACATTAGGTTTTTGTGAAGGAAGGTTTGTCATAACCTTGGTCATCTTTAAACCGACGCTCGCAGACGCTTCGTGCAACTCAGTCAGCATGAGTTGGAGATCAGCAGCTACCAAGATGAGGTCGTCAGCGAACCGTAGGTGTGACATGTGACGCCCGTATACTGTGTCGCCTCTTTCGCTCCAACTTAAAGTCTTTAGTATGTCTTCCAAGACAGAGGTAAATAGCATCGGCGAGAGTGTCTCCTTGCCGTACGCCTCTCCTAATTGGTATTAGATCAGACAGTTTGTGCATGCGTACCTGCATTGTGGCACTGCTGTATAGTTTATATAATGAATCATATCCACATGCTTGTCAATGCCGCAACGATGGAGAGAATGAAACACGCCCCAGTGTTCGACACTGTCGAAAGCCTTTTTGTAATCGACAAAAGCGAAACACAAGGGGCGGTTGTTTTCTCTGCATTTCTCCATTAGTTGCTTGACAGCGTGTATGTGGTCCATGGTTGAGTATCCACTCCGGAAGCCAGCTTGTTCCACAGGTTGGTGTTCATAGAGTGGGCGAGACATTATATTGCACAAGACTTTGGTGAACAACTTATAGATTTGGGAGAGGAAACTAATAGGGCGGTAGTCTTGTAGTTTTGATTTATTTCCTTTCTTGTGAAGAATTGAGACGGTGGTATTTTCCACGCTTTTGGCGCAATTTTACGCAATGAAAAAACCTGACTGCGAAATTTAAATGGTTATAGATCCTAAATGGTCATTCGAAATAAAAAAGTATAAGAGAAACCTAAAGATGATTATCAAATACCTATTTAATGCTACCCCACTTAACATAGTTCGTTGACTTTCATTTTTATATTTTTCACAATATGGCGTTTGGTTGTCGACATATTGAATTCTGATTACAGTTAAGTCTTTAGTAGTACTCGTAACATTAAGACAAATCGATTGACGTAAGAATCATCAAAATCGGCCCTCGCGTTTGGTCTCTAAATATATATAATGTTATTATAGGGTATTGTGTTTATCAGCCTATATACATACGCATTACCGTCCGCGTAGTAAAAAGATGTAGTATGTACACGTGACGAACCGGAATAGATTATTGTGCTGTAGTGATTTTTCTCATGAGATAAGAAAAATTCTCTTATATTGGTGATTTACTTGATATGCAATAGTTCACAGAAACGCGCTTCGGCTCTTTACAGGGGAAAACATGAAATTAAATGATAAATATGAATTGTTACGTTAATATGTCTTTAGTCAAGGACCTCTGACATCAGTGGCCGTGTATGTGTGGCGCTAAAAAGAAACAGTAGGTGTCTGTTGGCGTTTGATCAAAAGGGCTGGTATGTATGTTAAAAAACACATATGTTGATAAAAAAACACGCCTGTCCTGCCAATAAATTATATACTGTTGGAATGTCCTTATCAAGGCCTTCAAATTGATACCCATATTGGAAAATTCAAAGCTCTTTTCCTTGTTTGGTAATGGTGTACTGCCACCATAATGTTTTCTAATAAATATAGCCTACTCGGCGGGATGTAAGGATTCTAACGATACCCCATACGTCTAAATCTGTTTAGGCATTTAAACGTTATGGTGGAATAAATAAACTCACAAACATACATACATGAATGCTAAAAACATACACTCCTGTTTTTGGGCAGTCGTGTAAAAAGTAAAACGCTATTCAGACGGTACAGTGGCGGGTATTGCTTCGTTGTATAGATCATCCAATCAATTGCTTTCATATGACGATAACGATAGATAGGTACGAGAATATTAAGAGTCTTTTGGCGTAAGTTTTACAAATAAACACATTCAGCCGTTACCTGCCTGGACGAGCCAAAACTTGGTATAAAAATGTTTTTTTTTTTTTTAGGGAACAAGGGCTGAAATGTTATGGTGTACCCATGTATATGGTGTACTTAGCATATTTATAAGAATCGCCTTGTGAATGCATTAAATTTGATAAACCACGCAATACATAAAAACAATTCATACCAATATATAAAAGTGAAACGTTGTCTGTTTGTTTGTTTCTTTGTTTGTTTGGGGAGCTTTCACGCGATAATGTCTGGACGAATTTTGATGAAATTTGGAAAGGAGATAGCTTATACTCTGAAATAAAACATAGGATACTTTTTATCCCGGAAAATTGTGTTTCCACAGAAAAATTGGAAAATATTGATTGCTCGCTGTAAGGAACGGTTTCCATGAAAACGAAATAACAAGTCTGTCTAAAAAACAAGAGCGTTGGTCATAGACATATATATTTCCTTTATGGCGTTGGTGCTATACCTACTTCTGCATTGGTTTTTAATTCCTAGAAGGTCACATGCTTATTTTAGGGATAAACTGTAGTCCGCGCGGACGAAGTCGCGGGCGGGAAATCTAGTAAATTTATTAATTCCATTAAATAATGATGACAAAGTAAACATTTTTAGGCTCCCAAAAAATTTCTGTCAACTTCAAAAATATATATTTTTGTGACCTCAAGAATACTTAGACCACGGTCCTCATATTTTTGGGACCTCAAGAATACTTAGACCACGGTCCTCATATTTTTGTAACCTCAAGAATACTTAGACCACGGTCCTCATATTTTGTAAACGAAGTTCACCTTACGGCCACCTTTTCATTTGCTATTAAGATCCGCGTGACATATATGGGCGGTTTAGTGTGAGCAGTTGTGATGACGTCACGCGTTATGTGCAGGGCAGCTGTCTGTGGGCAGACGGCGGCGGGCGGTGCGTGCGGCTCACGGACACGTCGCTGCTGACGCTCAGCGAGGTGGAGCGGCGCGCGCTGCAGCAGGCGGCGCTGGCTCGGCTGCATCAGATCCTCGGCATCAATGTCAAGATACCTGAGGGTGAGTATTATTTTACTTCATACCTACATCATTTGTATCTTCTCACTTTGTACGCGCATAATACTATCCTGCATAATTATCACATAATAACTATTGTTATTATAATTACCTTTGCGATAAAACCTATTAAAGCCTATTTAAAAAAATTACTTGTAAACTATCTTCTGTTAATTTGGTTCTTTAATTTTATAATTTTACCTACTAGAAAGCGTCTTTCTCCCGTCACACAGTTTTACAATCTACACTAATATTATAAAGAGAGAACTCTAAAACTATAACGAAACATTTTGTTTGATTGTCCCTTTGTGTTTATTAGTAATAGATTTTTAAAAATCTTTCACCCATAGAAAGCTACATTATCAGCGAATAACATGGGCTGTAATCTTTCACCCATAGAAAGCTACATTATCAGCGAGTAACATGGGCTGTAATCTTTCACCCATAGAAAGCTACATTATCAGCGAGTAACATGGGCTGTAATTTGTATATATTTTTTTAATAAATGGAATTTAGGTACTATCTATTTGGCGTGCGCTGCGAAAACTATTGATGATACATAAAATAATGTAGTAAATGTTTATAAACTATTATAATTAAGTCACAATAACCGTTTTTTGTTCAAATTATTCAATTTAAACTCGGGTAGAATCGAAATGTTGTATAGAGAAATATTTAGAGAAACCGGGAGTCTGAATCGCGCTAGTATGAATATAATTCGCGAAAGTATAAAAAGTATGTTAAACTTGAGGCGGTGAGAACTAAACTATACGATTAGTTTAGTTTAACTGCTTTTGACAGTCTGTATGACCTGAGACTTATCAACGCCCTGTGTGTACTTATCTGGTATTGCAGCACTTTTGTGTCATTCATAGAACCTTTTGTATGGAACTTTATAAATAAAATAAAATAATAATGAAAATAACTAGACCTGACTGCGATTTAAATTAAAAAAAAGGCAAAAAACTTTGCCTCTTTTTAGTTTTGTTTGCAGTCGGGTTTTTTTTTTTTTTTTTAAAGTATCAAATTTATATAATTGATAGATTCAGGCGTTACTTTGCGGAAATCCATATTTAAAATGAACAAAATAAAAATATGTAGCTTACTTCCGCCAAAACTGTAAGTCAGACAAATGATAAATGGTAAAATTAACACATGTAAAACCCCACGCTAAACAAAACCCTACCCCAGATTGAACTAATGAAAAATATAAATGAAAGAAAAGCCTGGAGGCCAGAAAAAACACTTATATACAAATAATATATATAAATATATATACACAATAAAAAACCCCCAAGCTAAACAAACCCTACCCAAATACAAGTATCGAAACACTTATATATTCATATACATATAATATAAAAAAACACAATAAAAAACATATACCTCGATATCAAATTTATTTTTATTTTCGACTTTTTAGTTTCCCCTATGTATTTTTGGAAAGGTATTTTAAAGATCTAAATTTTGATAGCGATTCGATAGGTTTTGGTAATATTTGTACCGTCGGAAATACAATATGGCAGCTGTTAGCCGCCATATTAGTATTCTTGACACTTCAAACACACGTACCGAAAACGATACCTCATTCCTCAAAATCTATCAAGCTGTTCAGACTGTAAGATGCGCCAAAGATATATACAAACAAACATACATACAACCCAAACACATAACCCTTCGTGTTCGGGTAAAAAAACTTGTATGATTTAGTAAAAGATGATTTTTAGACATTTGCGTGCTTACAAACCTGCGAAAACTTCTATTTCGTAAAGGGTTAATTTAAGGGTAATTAATTAAAGCTTTGCTCGTTTTTATGTGTGATGTAAACTCGGTCACCATATTTCCAGTAAACTAGCCACACCGAGACGTTTTTATGATTTATCTCTACTTTTGAACATTTTGAGTAAAATACGGCCGACAGTATGCAAGCATATCTATGCCATAAGACACTCCTCTCCGCCATAATATATTCCTTGACAAGTCTCCACCTTCAAACATCTAGAGTAACAGATAATACACTATACTTATAATAAAGCAGATGTAATAAAAAATCTGTACATAGAAGATAATTTAAAAAAATGATCTGAAGGACTTAAAATGAGCAGGCAATAAAAAAAAAAGTTAGAAAAAAAAGTTTAAAATAGAAATAAAAGTTTTACCCTAAAATTAATAACAATAATTAAGCGGAAACTACAAAAATCTTTATTTTAATGCGATTTGCAAAAAGCTCGCAGTAAATTTTTGTTGATTCGCCAGAATGCTCGCTAGAAAGCTCCTGTTTATTTAATGTGAACTTACCTGTCATGTAACATTCTTTGGAATGCCCATTACAAGTCACTGTTCAAGTTTAATATCGCCTTTAGAATTTCCCCGTCCGAGTGGGCAGCTCCGAGTAAAACATGCCTCTCTGACTGTCCCAGTCGCATCTCATTACTCTACATCTCTTAACACCTGCACCAATAAACTGCTAAACGACGGCGACGTTAAAACTAGTACTAACAAATAAATATAATAGTTGTAACACTCAATGGAATATGAGTGGAGTATTAACTCGTCCGAGCCGGTTACGAAACTTGGTTCCGAGCCAATGGCTCAGTAGAGTGAACTTTTGTCTATCCGAACCATTAAAATAGCAGGAATTGTTGAAGATATGCGTGGATTTATGCGACCGATTCTTGCGGAGTAATTTATAGCAAAATATTGAGACCTTTGGTGTTCGCCGCGTGAGCCCGGCACGTGAGCCCGGCACGTGAGCCCGGCACGTGACTTTAGGGAATGCTTTGTTTTAATTTCGTCTAAAAGAAGGTTCAAAGAAGACAGGTTTTTCAAATTTTTGTGTGTTATATTGACTCGTATATCTCCGGGAACCACTACTTCATACGACACACAAAACATTGGCAATAATTTTGGCGTACGAGTATTTTCAAGTACATATTATAAGGTCGTATTGTAACATCAGAATATTATTGTCAATATTGGTTGGTCAATAATATTGCACGTGTGCGGAAAAAGAAATTAGGAAAGCAGGTCCAGGATTTTGATTTTGATTTTGATTTGGGTGCTGTGTAAACTAATTAACAACGTTTTTTCGAACTTCACTGGCTGCTAGTTTCCACGGTGTTACAGGCACGTTCGCTGATTTTTCGCGTTGCATCGCTTACAGTGTTTTGGACCTAATCTTACAAAATCACGTGCGTATGGTCAAATGTCTGTTACGTAATATATGTTTTAGGTTTTATAAAACAAAGCACTATGTCGCTTGAACATAACATCAACAAAAAATAATGTCTTTCTGTTATCCCCAAGATTGCCTATCGATTCCATCAAAACTTTTGGTTGTTGGCATATCGTACACCATTGTCCTAACTCCCATTGTAGTGAGCTCACATTTCGCGCCTTTCTTCGCGGTTATTTTGGAAGGGGCCTTAAATTCGTATTTGTCTAAGTATACAATATTCACAAACAGTTCATGTGTTTCCAGTTGAACGGTCTTGTCGAAGTGAATAGTTTTATGAGGTGTTAACGTCTGTCGTGGATGTCAGACTCGTTAATCTTCAAAGGTTTTAGTAGTGACTTGAGGTAGCGATTTATTTACTACTAGGGAAATTTAATAACAAATCATCGAGAATCAGGACTTACTATCTATGAATTGTGTGAACGAACAAGATTTTAGTTCAGTTTGCGAATCTAAATAGAAAGTTATGGTCTGTCAAAATACAACGAAATAATTTAAATGGATCAAAATTTGTAAGAGGGCGAAGCCGTAGGTGCGCAGCTAGTTCATTTATAAGTCATAAGTATTTTATTAATAAATATCAGTTTACATGTCAACAATATCCAAGTATGTAAACAAATGTGTATAATTATACAAAATAATAATAACATAGCACAAATCTAATCTAAAATTAGGTACATGTCAATAATATAAATCTAATTAAAAAATGACAAAATAGAAAGATAAATGATGAGTTCTTATTGTACATGATGAGTTCGTTGAGTAACACTACCTTTTAATAATTCGTCAAAGCTATAGAAAGTTTGCTCAATAAGCCATCGTTTTATCCTGCTTTTAAAGCAACTCATGCTGAGGGCCCCCGTTACATTGCCCGGTAGGCGGTTATATACAGTCGGTCCCATAACGTGTGTCAGTTTGCTTGACTTCTTCATAGAACGCGGGATACCAACAAGCTTGGCAGCATTACGTGTTTTGTAGGCGTGCACGTCACTATGAGTTTTGTACAGGTTGGGAAAATTTCTTACATACACTGCCACCTGGAAAATAACAATGACAGGTAATGTAAGAATCCCAAGATTTTTGAAATGAGGTCTCGCGGAGGTATCTTGCGGCACTCGTACAATGGCTCTTACAGCACGCTTCTGCATTCGGAAGGCACGCTCCCAATCCGAAGCGCGCCCCCGAAGCTCAGCACCGTACTGCAATATTATAAGTTCAATGCTAGTCTCGGCCAAAGAAGAAATATTACAAAAATTCATAGTTAAGACCTGTATGAATTTAAATTTTTATGTTATTTACTTAATTTATATTCGTTTTGCAAACAATTCACTCAATATGATAAAATATTTCAAACAATAATCAAGTCAAGATCAATCACTTTAATAATAATAATGATATGCTATTGCAGTAACCCTCCACCGCCAACGTGAGAAATATCACCAACATCGTTTCGGTAAACACTCGCAGCCTACAGGTGACAGGATATAAATGCATTGACACGTATGTCACGACATGCGGTTCTGTTTACAAAATGTACACATACTTAGGGCGGACACAATTTTGTAGATAATTTATTGTAACTGTCGATAAGTAGGTCAGAAAATTAAAAGTAACAATGGAAATAAAAATTTGGTTTGGTTATAATCGATTAAATAACGAAAATCAAAGAGATTTTTTTAAGGTTTCTTCTTAAATATTAAAATTTATGAAGCGATTAATAATGTACCTATACATTTCAATTTCATAATTATTGGGATCAATTATCGACTTTGCCCAAGTGGTAATATTTGCGTACTACTTCTTTGTCAAATTGAATCAAGATCGGTTGAGCCATTTAATGACTCTTTCGCCGAATGGTTAGTGACTTTTACCCTTACTTCAACCAACGGTCGTGGGTTCGAATTCCGCTAGGTGCGCAATCATTTGTATGATGAGCAGAAATGTTTGTTTCCGAGCCACGGATGTACGAGTACCCCCCATAGTACAGGTTATCCTAGTTTGGGGCTAGGTAATTGGTGTGAATTGACCCAAATATATTTATATTTATTTATTTTTAGTACTGAAAAGGTTACAAAGAAACAGAGGAAAATAGTTACTTTAATATAAGTGCGACAAAACACACAAACAAAAAAAAACAAAATATAAATTTATTAATTTTAGTAAATTTATACTTGCACATGCACACTATCGTTCATTAATGTTCATGTTCTCGCTTTCTAATCTAAGGTTGCTGGAAGAGATCGCTACTTAGTGATAAGGCCGCCAATTGTACTATTTTATTGTTAATGTTGTTGTGCTATAATTTAAGTTTTTAGTGCAATAAAGAGTTATCTATCTATCTATCTAAACACAAACGTCAAAGTCTTCTGACAGCACATGATAACTTTAAAAAGGGTTAGAGCGTCAACCCTAGACTCGACATGTGGTTCTATTTTCAAAATGGCCAATAGAAACTCGAAATACGCGGAGGGCGTTACGCAAACCGTGACGTCAAGGCGACGTCACCACTCACATCGTGCGGTTTCCCGACAATTTACATGCTAATATTTGTTTGGCCTATTTTTAGGTTATGAGTTAAACAATAATAATTATTATTGAGTAACAAAAATGCACAAATGCATGCGTTTTTACAATTTTTGAACTATTTATGGTTCGTAACCGTATTTAAAGAACTGCTGAACAAATTTGTTTAGTTTAAGATACGTGGTTTTATATAATATCGAGGTGTTTAGGAATTCTGTACATGAGAAATTGAGAGCTATCAAGATTTGAACGCGTATTACTATTGTTTTCATTATTTGTTTTTACAACCAACCTCTACGGAAAGATACTTAACCATACCTTAGTTCAAAAACTAAATCCCGACTACTGTAAAAAATAGCATAAAATACTCTTGCGATAAAGATAAATCGATTGATACCTCGCTTGTCAAGATCGGACCATGTTTTTAGTATGAACTTATAACCCTTCCTTTGCTTCGCCGTAGTCGAAAAAAAAGAAGGTCTATGACACGAGAAATCGATTGATATCTCGTTTGTCAAAATCGGAATAATAGAAGCGACGTTATCGTGGAACATCCACATACCCCGCATACATACATACATAAACACACACACATACATAAATAGACTCTTAAAACTCATTAACCTTCCCTTGCAGCGCCGAAGTCGGGTAAAAATAACTGTCCATCAAGATTATGTACTTATATACTTCCATCTTATCACAAGATTATGTACTTATATACTTCCATCTTATCACATGATATTATGTACTTATATACTTCCATCTTATCACATGATATTTATTATAAAGGAATTTGTTTAGAGTTTATTTTTTGAGTTGAGTTGAATGTGTGCGTGGGCCCTATCGCTTATGTCTCGTGTTATGTCACATAAGAATATATTTATAGCTAAAAACAATGCTTTTTAGATCATATACTTCACAGTTATTGTAATTTATAGTTCTCTTCTATTTCTGTTGGACACAAAGTACTGAAATATCAGTTTATTTTCGCATTCTGCCAGAATTGTTACGTTTGTCTTTATTACTGGCATAATTCGAGCGAGGATTTCACCTGCTTTAGTTAATCTTATTTGCTGCCGTAAAATTGGCTCACTCGTAGTTAAATACTTCGTAATTTGACTTATGAGTTTACATATTAATATTTTATTAAATATTATATATCTCCACTTCATATTTAAGTAGTTTTAAACATATACGAAATTATGGTGTTCATTTTCTGCGTACGCGCTCTGCCTGTGATAGGTTAAAGGTATCTGAGCTGAAAATCTTGAAAAGAATGGTTCCACGTGGTTTCCATCTTCCATAGATGAATACAGTTAAAATTTAAAATGAGAAATGTCTCAAATATTTTGAGTTTGAATTATTTATTCCGTTTATTCTCGAGTTCGGAGCAATCGCGGTTATTCTATAAATAAGAAGGCACGCGTGGCATGCGACATGCCATTGTCACCTACGCGTGCCGTGCGATGCATTTGCGCCACGCAGTGAAGCGCAGGTTCGATTCCAGCAGCGACCATATGGTTACGCTGGCTTGCGGTGTGATCAGTATGTTGAGATATTTCTGAGAACGTTAACGACTCGCTCGGCTAAATTTAGTAAAAAATATATAAAGGTTTCGCTAGCCGAAGAGATCAGTTTCAGGAATAAGACTGCTTATTGCACCACAATGTAAAATGTTTATTTTTCAATTTTATTTTATTTTTTTACTAGTTTTCCCGCCCGCGACTTCGTACGCGCGGACTACTGTTTATCGCGAAAAAAGCATCCTGATGATCTAGGATATCAAAAACCAATGCAAAATTTGGTATAGCACCAATGGTCTTGATATTGTTTGACAGACTTGCTATTTCGTTTCTATGGCAACCACAGACCATTCTGTGATGGCAACCGTTCCTTACGTTAATCAACATTTTCCAGTTTTTCCGTGGAAACTTACAATTTTCCGGGATAAAAAGTATCCAATGTTTTATTCCAGGGCTAAAGCTATCTCCATTCTAAATTTCATCAAAATCCATCCATCCGTTATCGCGTGAAAGCTCCCCAAACAAATAAACAAACAAACAAACAGACAACGTTTCACATTTTTATATTGGTGTGGATTTATTTATTATGGCATACAAAACAGGATACAGTCAAATTCATGTAAGGCTTATGTAATATTACAGGATTAGTGTCAGTATTTGGGAAGCTTACAGCTATCATTATTTGCTAAAGTAAATAAAAGCCAAATAAAGTACTTGCTTGCTTGTCGTATGAGGTAGTGCTGGCCTCTGGAGTCAGAGTTTGACAGGCAACCCGAGGGCCTCTGACATGGCTTAGATTAAAAAAGGACATACAGTGAAATTATGTTAAAAGAAAATTCGGTAGATACGTAATGCAACCCGAGGGCCTCTGACATGGCTTAGATTAAAAAAGGACATACAGTGAAATTATGTTAAAAGAAAATTCGGTAGATACGTAGCCACTCGGTAAGTCAGGTAACATGTGTTCTTCCTTTTTGGCCCAATAAAATACCCATGGTGTGTGAATTTCAGGCATCACTCGTATATTATCTGGTGTAGGAGCTAAAAATTCATGGCATACAGCGCAATGACAAACAGATAGAAATAGGCTTTCGTTTTGACCCTCTAGATACGGAATCCGAAAGAGTAACTTAGTCCCTATATTTTGGGACGGTTTCGGCACGATTTTTGGTCCGAATCCGGGTAAATGGCGGTAATATATAAGTAAGATGGAATGCTCGGCTCGCGAGCACGCGGACTTCATTATTTTATCTCCACTTGACGCGAAGGAGTGCGTTGGAGTCAAAGACATTTGAGTCGGCGATACCTGTAAGGTGTTGTAGGATTAATGATACTGTACTTTGTAAGAGATACGCTTGTCGCTCTCACAGTTCCACACAGTGCTGACAGTTTCCTGAACCACATCTAGTTAACTGTTTTTTTAATTGCATGCACGAAATTTCGTTTAACGTTAGATTATGACATTAGGATGCATCTCGCTCCATTGCCCGTTGTGCAACTCTTAGTCTCTACACAGCTTCACAGTCAAAAGTCTAGACTTGCCACAGCCTCTCGATCACTTTACTAAGTCACAATTTAGTAAAGATTTAGTAGTTTTTTTCTTTTGTGTCATATGCCTGCACTCGTGCACGTTGATGAACCTTACCAATAGTATACATTAACAATTGAAGAAACACAAGTTTGAGAAAATATACAAAATTAATGTCACATTTTCGCATTTCCGCATAAACTCTACCAAGACTGTTTCTGGCTATGGGTGCTTAGATGCCACGTGGTAGGTTCTGGGTCCAAAATTTTGTTACTATGTTGTCATTAGCTTCCGAGAAGGAAACATCGTTAAAAATCTAGGCGGTACGGAAATAATGCCCAACCAGCTATCTACCACCTACGAACAGAAAATGTGTTGAAAAACAGCTTCAGACCCAGTCCCATTTTTGACTTAGCACGGTTACCATTTAAAACCATATTGTCCCTTGGGTTGTCTGCTTCATAGAGTGAAGTAATTAGGAGGTGATTGCGTCGCAATTTTGCTTCACTAGTATCTACTGATAACGTTAGTGTAATGTGTAGCGATCGGGACAGTTTAGTTTTAAAAAACCAAACGGGGGTAGTTAGAAATAACACCCGCTGTTCACGACGTTGACATCCGTACTCTCCAGTATACTCGTGACCGTGGTCAATCCAATTAGATCAAAACGGTGAGGTTAGTCAAAATTGTATTTTTAGACCCGCTTTTATCTCACAAATAAAATTACCTCGTACAGATAAACCGAAATAACCAACCAAAAATTCTGAAGTCCTGGTTATTTCCGAACGCCACTTGATGAAAACCAATCCCGATTTACACCAATCCCGAAATACACGAAGCATATGAAATACATACAGACACACCTCTCGCGCGTTTATTGCATTTGTGATGCGTTCGTTTGTTATCGAAGCATTATTTGGAGATGCCAATGATGCGCTTATTTAGCGAGCGCGCCCAGTCAGTTAACAGGTTGGCACATGAGGACATTGATTGCCAAAAGAAACACTGGCGATTGTTTGAGGCGTTTATGCTTCGTTCAAACACCTTACAGTGCGACACTGACCGTTTGCAGCGGATGAGTGGGCGACGTCCGTCGCGGATGAATTGTCGTTCAATTTCTTGCTCTCTGCGTCCGCCTCGTAGTGAATGCGTTCTATAGGCTTAATAAATTTTACCAACCATCACGAACTGTTAAACCTTCTCTATACATGTATTAGTGCAGTATGCGCAAACCTAACCGATCATTATTTATTGTTTGCAAGTATATTCTACTGAAAATACTTGCAAACAATATTGCAAGCTAGGTACTCCTAGCTTTCCCGTCTGCGACTTAGCCCGCGCGGACTACTATTAATCGCGAAAAAAAACAACCAATGTTCTTCTAGGATATTAACAACCAATGCAAAAGCAGGTATAGTACCAATGCTCTCGATGTTTTTTGACAGACTTGATATTTCGTTTCCATAAGTATTCCATAAGTATTCTATAAGTATTCCAGAAAGTATTCTATAAGTATTCTATAAGTATTTTTAAGTATTCCAGTGTTATAAGCTATCTCCTTCCAAATTTCATCAAAATCCGTCCAGCCGCTATCACGTGAAAGCACCCCTAAACAAACAAACAAACAGACAACGTTTCACTTTAATATATTGGTATGGATGGATAGAAATGGTACTTTAGTATCTCTTAAACATAAAAATAATATGAACTTTTTCATCTTCCACGAGGACGTTATGAATTTGTATATATTTGTGATGCTAATTTTTATTTTATTTTTGTTTCTGGAAGATGACGGACGCCAAGGTAACAACACAAATTGCATACAAAACTCAAAGCCATCCCAGCTTCCAAGGAATTAAAGTCATACCATCAGGCATCTTTAACGTCTTACCATCGTCAGTTTTTTTAAATGGTGTCTTGCGATCTCTCAGTATTTTCTTACATCACTTAAAAACTACTGGATCGATTGATTCTTGTTAAACTTACAATATAAATCTTATTCCGATGAGTAAGCCGAGTAATCGATAAAAAGATTTACGGTCTAAAAGAATTTAGGTATTGTTTAGTTTATACTTTATAGGTACGTTCGGTCCTGGAATAACACAACGTAGGATACTTTTTCACCCGCTGAATGTCCAAGGGGAAAAAGCCGTGGAAACAGCTATTATAACATTTAAAAAAAAGAAAAGAATAATCGTTATTACACGGTTATTTAAAGCTTTTTATGTACCTGCACATAAATTGTAGGGAAATTCTTTATTGTTTATGTTTACACACTGTATTAGATTTAACGCAGAGTAGAAGTGTAAATAGGAAGCATAGATCTAGTGGGGGGAAGAAACAGTACGCTTTACTATCACGTACACAAAAACTGGACTAGAGGAACTACAGGCAAACACACACAGCTATATTCCCATCGTCGTGCTTCATGTGCATCAACAACAAAGACAGAATGACAGACGCAGACTGTAGCGCGAATGAGATTCTGCTAACACGTGCTACACGAATGCCACTCTATTGAGTCGCAGGCCGATGTGGGTTGCAACTAATTTATGCGGTCCACACCCAATGAGCTAGTGCCTAATCTTCCCACTTTTAATTAGATCTATGGTTTTGAACGTTAATAAATGTTAACACTCGACGAACGCGACGCAGAATAGCTTTGGAAATGTAATTTATATATTGTATACTCGACGGATAGCCTACTTTACGCACTTCTAGGCCGAATAATATTGTTTGACGTTTGTAATGTTGATTTTGTAGAGTAGTGTTGTATACTCAGTATTGCTGAGTGACTCATAGGAATATAAAACATTTTAAATGATTTTAATTCGTTTTTAAGAACTATAGTAAAAATTAACCGTCAAAATTTGGCTGATTATGGAACGACACTAAATCAAGTTAATAGTTATTTGTTATGCAAGGCTGCAAAGTGTTTTTTTGGCGAGAGTACTTGTATTGAAACCTGAGCAAGCGAAGGATTCTAGGATTGAACCACGAGCGTAGCGAGTGGTTCAAATATAGAATCCTGAGCGTAGCGAGGGTTTCAAAAGTACGAGACGCCAAATAACTTTGCTGCCTTGCGCAACACAAAACTGTTCACCTCACTACAGCGAGGAAAATGCTAGGTGCAAGAAAAACAGCTAAAATAATATATTAAATTAGTGTTTATAATAATAATAAAAAATGAACCGTCGCGGGATGCCTGGCAGATGTGTAAACATAAAAGAATAGAGTCGAACAGAATCGAATAGAATAAATTCAAAAAGAGTCGTATTTAGTCGAATAGGATCGAATAGGGTTGAAAAGAGTTGAATAGAGTCAAATTGAAACGAAAAGAGTCGATTAGAGTCGAGAAGAGTCGAGTAGAGAACAGTAGAGTCGAATAAAGTTGAAAAGAGTAAAGAAGAGTCGAGTAGAGTAGAATAGAGTAGAATACAGTAGAATAGAATAGAATACAGTAGAACAGAGTAGAACAGAGTAGAACAGAGTAGAACAGAGTAGAACACAGTTGAACACATTAGAACAGAGTAGAACAGAGTAGAATAGAGTAGAACAGAGTAGAACAGATTAGAATAGAGTAGAACAGAGTAGAACACAGTAGAACACAGTAGAACACAGTAGAACACAGTAGAATAGAGTAGAATAGAGTAGAACAGAGTAGAACAAAGTAGAACACAGTAGAACAGAGGGTGATTAGAGTCGAGTAGAGTCGATTTGAGTCGAGTAGAGTTGATTAGAGTCGAGTAGAGTCGAGTAGTGTCGAGTAGAGTCAAAAAGAGGCGAATAGAGAAGAATAGAGTCAAGTAGAGTAGAATCGAAACGGATAATAATATAATATAAATTAGTAATAAAGTATTTTCAGTGAATTGTCGGTATAGAAAATTATTGAATAGAAAGGTTCGAATTTTAAAAACTCTTTCCACGCTAGCAGGTAAAATGCACTTTTGCACTCAGATTTCGAATGACAAACAGAATCTTTCCGAGCTTGTGAGGTGAAAAATAAATTTCTAAGAGATTCCATACAAAATTGATACATACTTTAAATGGTCGATAGTCGACACGAAATTGGACTCACCTAAATCTATACTTATAATAAAGCAAAAACTCAAGTTATTGTCATAAGGAGCTCCAGACTAATTGCTAGGGCTGATTTTTCTGTACTCCCAAAGGTAACATTCGATGGTGCCGTTGTGCCATACAGCGCACAAGAAAAAAAAATTGGTATCTTGATGGACAATCGTCTTTCATGGGCTCCTCAGTTGGCTACAGTAAGCCGAAAGATATTTGCTTCAGGAGCATCCCTTAAAAAGGTTAAGTAACTTCCTTCTAACTGCTACTAAAGTTACGCTTGCGCAAACTCTGCTCCTCCCAATCCTTGATTATGCCGATGTTTCTTACCTTGATCTCACGGAGGACCAGTTGAATAAGATTGAGCGTCTCCAAAATTATTGCATAAGGTTTATTTTCGGTCTCCGTAAATATGTTCATGTATCCTTATTCCGCGATAAGCTCAAGTGGCTGCCCATACGACTTCGCCGGAATACTCATATACTGTCTCTTTTATACAATATATTGTTCAATCCTTTAACTCCCGTCTATTTGAAGGATCGATTTGAGTTTCTTCATTGTTCCCATCTTCGTTCCCTCAGGTCATCAGAAAACCTTCAGTTGAAAGTGCCTATAAATAGAACTATGTTCTATGACTGGACGTTTTCCGTAGAAGCTGTTCGTCTCTGGAATGCACTCCCAATCAACATCAGACAGGCTCCGTCACTTGCAATATTTAAAAAGCTATTTAAGAGTTTCTATCTTTCTCAGTCATTGTAACTAGGATCTCCTTAAATTTTAGAGGTATCTATGTGTTGGAATCTATATATATTATTATTATTTTAGAGGTATCTATTGTGTTGGAATCTATATATATTATTATTATTATTTTAGAGGTATCTATGTGTTGGAATCTATATATATTATTATTATTTTAGAGGTATCTATTGTGTTGGAATCTATATATATTATTATTTTTTATTTATTTAATTTTATTATAGTATGTGTATTTGTATGTGTATTTGTTTTATGTTTCTTTATTTTTATTAATTACTTCATAACTATTACCATTTCAATATATATATATATATATATATATAAATATTTGTTTTAATTGTATACACCACTATCCTCTCTCACTCAATTATTTCTTTCCATCCAAAGCTTTTAGCGATAAGTCCGCCCGTTGTACTTTAGTTATAACATTGTTTATATTTGTAGTAAATTTTTGAAAACTGGTGTACAATAAAGTATTATCTATCTATCTATCAATATGTACGAAAAAGAATACAAAGAAGATAATAAAAAAAAATGGTCTAGGCACTTGACATAAGCTACTGTACAAGTAAATCACATATAAAAATATCTAAAATGAACAAAATAAAAATTTGTAGCTTACTTCCGCCAAAACTTTAAGTCAGACAAATGATAAATGGTAAAATTAACACAAGTAAAACCCCACGCTAAACAAACCCTACCGAAATACAAGTATCATAACACTTATATATATATACATATAATATAAAATAACCCACATCAAAATTGAACCACACACCCACAGTTAAATGTACGCACTCTTTTCCATATTCGGCGGGGTTCACTTAATGCAAAATCTTTCATTTATCTGCTTCATATTCACACTGCACCAGCGGAACTGTTCCAACCTGCACTGAGCATACAGTTCCTGAATTTCACTGCTTAGCAACAGTATCTCAAAGTAATGAGGTAGACTTGAGAGTGCTCGAATTAAAATATAAATAACTCAAAATGCGCGGCGTCGCCCACAGATTGTCACGAGGAGTAATTACATCCTCGAACTATCTCGGCTCTGATCACGACAGCCGGCTTGGTGCGAGTTGGGGACTGAATAGAATAGAATATGGTTTACTAGCTGTGCCCCGCGGTTTCACTCGCGTGGATTATGATGATGGATGATGATGATTATGAAAAGTAGCCTATGTGTTAATTTAGGACATACACTGTGACGATGTCAAACCTCTTTCATCATAATGATACTCATTTGATAGTTTGTCTATATTAATTCTAAATTCAAATAACCTGTCATTCCTACATTGTCATGGACTGTATCATCTTGATGGCGACTAGAAAAGTTTGCAGGAGTTTAATTATATTTTGACTTGTTTCATCTCTCCTTGTCGATTTATAAGTTTAATATGCATCTCACTAAGTATTGCAACGTGTTTGCTACTAAGATTTAAACATTTCGATGTAGATACCAGTAAAAATGTGACTTAACATAAACCTAACTATCTCTAATCTGTGACTTCTTTCTTCACTTCTTCAAAAATAGTAAGATCTTCAAGCCAATTCACCTGCGAGTCTATTACCTTCTATGAGAGGGAATATACTATCCAACAGTTCTATCCAAAGCTAAAAGGATGGCTCGCACTACGAAGTTTCCTCTGCACCTACTAATTAATTATGTTATTGAGTCCCTTTGAGCTGGTAGACACCCTTGGGGGGCTCCGACCACAACACTATCCTGGTACCAAATTTCATCCAAATCCGTTAGCGTTATCCGTTAGTTTGAGCGTGAAGGAGTAACAAACATATACACCTTCTAAATATAGATTGCGCTAATTGGTGTCTATGCATTTAATGTCAATTTGTATGAACTGACAGTGCTAATGTACGGAGTTCGGCATCGCGCATACGAAGTTTTCGGCTCATTTTAAAACTCTGAGCTCTGATTGGCCTGTTTACGACAGTGGCAAAACAATCGTTCCGAAAGCTGACTAAGAACGGTTGCGAGAGTTAGCTCACCTTCAAGAATTTGATTCACCAGCTTAGAAGGGCATTCGTTACAAAAAAAAGCATTGCCAGTCCCGGATTTGTAGGACTTAAATTTAATCCACGGACCAGACGTTTGGTCCAGGCTCGTCATCATATAAAAGATCTGAAACTGCTATGCAGATAGTATGTGGTAAGAGGGCAGAGTGTATTGAAGTGAGACGGCACCGCATTTAAAAAAAGTTGCTAATCCTTACTTTACAAAAGTTTCCACTGATTTATAATATTATTAGTGTGAAGCGTGATAGTGTGATTGCACTGAAGTGGGAATAGATCAAAAGGCTACAAAATATTGTACGGAACCAAGTGTCGCCTATTGTCTTTTCGAACGATGATTGACGAACGAATTGCACAAATACGAGTATATAATTATCCTATCCGTCACGTTCATTACTATTTTAAAAGCTATAAACGTCATTCGCATATTTTAAGAATATATATTATTAGTGACTCGCCCCGTCTTCACACCGGGAGCGCTCACACCGCTGCATTGTTCTTACTAGTGACTCGCCCCGTCTTCACACCGGGAGCGCTCACACCGCTGCATTGTTCTTACTAGTGACTCGCCCCGTCTTCACACCGGGAGCGCTCACACCGCTGCATTGTTCTTACTAGTGACTCGCCCCGTCTTTACACCGGGAGCGTTCACACCGCTGCATTGTTCTTACTAGTGACTCGCCCCGTCTTCACACCGGGAGCGCTCACACCGCTGCATTATTCTTACTAGTGACTCGCCCCGTCTTCACACCGGGAGCGCTCACACCGCTGCATTGTTCTTACTTTAGCATTTTTATACCCGTCGTAAACCATACCAATATATAAAAGTGAAACGTTGTTTATTTGTTTGTTTGGGGAGCTTTCACTAATAACGGCGGGACGGATTTTGATGAAATTTGGAATGGAGATAGCTTATACCCTGGAATAAATATAGAATACTTTTTATCCCGGAAAATCGTAAGTTCCTAAACTGGAAAATGTTTATTACTCGCTGTAAGGAATGGTTTCCATGGAAACGAAATAACAAGTCTGTCAAAAAAAGCATTGGTGCTACGAAGTAAATATATATGTCTATAGTGCTTGCTATACCTACTTTTGCATTGGTTTTTAATATCCCACAAGAAAATAGGATGCTTTTTTTTCGTGATAAACTGTAGTCCGCGCGGACGAAGTCGCGGGCGAAAAGCTGGTTTCTAAAATAAAAGAAGCCCAGTAAGCGTAATTCAAAATTCTCAGCAACAATATTGGTGCTTTTTGACCATAGACAACTGCATTATTACTCACTTACCTAGTCGACAGACTGGTAATTATTTCTTTTCCACGGCAACACGGTTCCCTTACAGCAAGTAATCGTCATTTTTGCAAATGTTTGATCTTGATAACTTGGTTGGGTTACATTATTGCAATTTTCGTAGGGACCTCAATTTAAAAAAAAAACTATTTTTGTAATGATAATGTAGCTTTCTATAGGTGAAATATATTTTTTAATCGGTTCTGTACTTTTTGAGTTTATCCATTAAAATCGAACATACAAAAATACAAAAAAAAAAAACAAATAATTCCTCTTTAAATATTAGTTTAGATTAAGGGATATACAGTTTATTTCCTGAGCGTCTTGACGAACGGTTGCTTGTCGCTTTGCATGAATATGTAAACATTGTACAATGTGTACATGAGAGTAGAGAAGAGTAGGTAGCGTTAGAAGGGTTTCCTTTTCCAGTGAGAGATTTAACTGTGTCTGTCTCACTTGAATAGGAAAGGACGATGACCATTCCTGCCCCGCCTGCGATTGACATGACCAGCAAAATCATATTTTTAAATCAAATCAAATCAAATCAAATAGTTTCTTTGCATGAAGACATGGTACATATAAAATAAACACAGATCTTATGTATGAGACGAGGTTCACATGTATTTTGCTAAAACAGCATGCAAAGTTTAAAAAAAATATTAGCACATATTGTTTTTTAATTGACATATGAAATCAAGAATAAATAATAATAATACAATGAATTAAATGTCAAGAGATATAAAGAAAATAAGTCAAATAATGTATTGAATATGTATGTCAATTAAAAAATATAGTTAATATGTCAGATTATGCTTAAAATCTAATTGGATACAAATATAAATTAACAAAAATAAATGTCTTACTTATGCTATCAATTCTCTATCAGAATTAAAAAATTCAGTCACAGAATAAAAACAGGAAACTATCAACCATTTATGTAACTTATGTTTAAACATGTTTATATGCAATTGTTTCATGTCCTTTGGGAGACTATTGAACACTTTAACCGCCATAAAATGTGAATTTTTGTGCAGAGATAATTTGCATTTTGGTTATCACAGTCTATTATCAGTCCTGGTACGAAGCTGACGGTGGCGCATGTCTTGGTGCTTTGTGAAAAGCTCAGAGTGCTGTTTTACAAAAAGCGCTAACTGCTTTAAATACAGGCAAGGGAGAGTTAAAAGCTGTAGACTTCTAAATAAAGGCCTACATGGCTCTAGATAATGTGAGCCACAAATAGCACGAATGCACTTCTTTTGTGCTCTTAAATCTCTATCTGAGTCTGTAGAGTTGCCCCAGATCATCAGACAATATTGCAGGACTGAAGCTACGTATCCGTGGTATGCCTGTAATGCGGCTTCCCTCGATACCACTTGGCGGATTCTTTTAAGGGCAAAAACAAATCTATTTAGTTTTAGAGCAATACCATTTACATGACTTTTCCAGTTGCACATGTTGTCGATCTCAATTCTAAGGAACTTAGTAGAATCTACTTCGTCTATAATTTGTGACTTATATTTAGCGCAAAGCAGATGAGGCGGAATTAAATCATTTTCGTTTTAGTCAAATTCACTTCCAAGTTATTTGTATTTAGTCAAGCCAGCCAGTCAATTATATTTTCAATAGTCATATTAATTTCACATTCAAGTTTATTTATGTCACTAGATTTGATAATTATGGTTGTGTCATTGGCAAATAGTATTGATTCATAATGTGTGCAAGAAGGTAAATCATTGATATATAATAAAAATAATATAGGACCAAGAATACTTCCTTGACGAACACCATATTGGTTTAATCTAAAATCAGATCTGAATGTCTGTTTCTTTGATTTTTTGTTAATGCTAGCGATCTCCGTGCATTGGCGTCTATTATTTAAATAACTGGAGAACCAATCATATGCAGGATATTAGATATATTTCGTTTATAAAACTAGGATTTATTGTGATAGTTTTGAAAGATGCGGATTATTATTGCAATATAAAAACCGTAAAACTGCATTTCTGGGTTTCAATGGCGTCTCCATGCATTAAAAGTGTACGCGCGACTTGCAATTATACCATTTACGTAGGAAATGTACTTGTGACTTTGTGAATTGTGTGATCTTTGTTTTTGTCATAGGCCGTACTTTACCTATATATTTTTTTAAACAGAAACAAGCGATCGGCCTCCTCTGGACTTAATATTAGGATATTATTGTAATTGTTTGGTTGGAAACAGAACAGTTGGGTGTTGCTGCCACGTGATGACAATAGTTTGGTATTTGGGGTGGGCCAGACATCAGGATCATGTGGCAGCACGAGCTTCATTTTTAGATAATATCTTAATTGAAATATAAAAATATTAAGATATTTATTTTATTTTTTATGATTAAAATATTTTATAGAATAAGAATAAAGAGTAAGAATAAAAATAATTTATTGCCAACAAACATAAATAACTTAAAGAATAAAAAAAATCACATGAACCGCGACAACAAATCTATTAGAGCTTAAAAGGACCGTGTGTGTGTGATGCATGTTATGCCACGTGTCATGTTATCTTAGTATGTTGCCAAACATGCAAAGTATATACCACAGTATATACTTTGCATGTTTGGCAATTGGGGTAAGCTCAGCACTGCGCAGACTAAGCTTAGTCTCCACAGGATTGGTTTTTAGCATACTCCATTGACTGTATGCTAAAAACCAATCCTGTTTGACTTTAACTGAAAAGTACGAAAAAATATAGAAATAGAAGCGAAACAGAAAAAAAATGCACATAAAAAGAACAAAACAGCATTAGATACAAATTATTACAATAATTTTAAGTGAGACAAGAAGTTATTTATGTTGACTACAGTATGTGTGTGTATGGGGGTGTGTGTGGGTGTGAGGGGGTTTGAGAGAGTGGATGTGTGGGGGTTTGTGAGGGAGTGTGTGTATATTGTTACGCGGTTTTAAAGGTTGCTTTAAAGTTATTTTCAAGACGGTTTAATATGATGGCTTTAAATTTAAGTTTATAAACAGCTTGTTGTCTATTAGTTGTTTTAATTCAATAAATTGTCAGCTCACTGGTCTTTATTTAGTTAAATCATACAACAGGATTTTCCATTAGTTCGTTCTATTGGCTCTGTGAGCTGTAGACCTCGCGAGCACAAACATTTTTGCAAATGATCTAGAGGTGCACAGTAGCGCCATCTAGTTACTTTATTATAATAAAATACCAAATGAGAGATGTTGTTGTGATGATGATGTTTCTTTAATTTAATAGGAAACTTTATAATTGGCTATGTGACAGATGCTTCTATTCTATTGATGAATACTTTAAATTTAAAAAAAATATGTAGGTAATGACATTAAATTTCATTGTGTTTATTGTTGACATTTTCTATTTAATTTTGTATATTTTTGATATTTGTTATTTTTGTGAATATTGTGATTGAATGTCTTTTCATTTCATTTTTGTAAAACTAACATTAATAACCAAGGTGCTCTATCAATACCTAGTAGGTAAAGGGCTGATTCCACTGGTAGCAACCTCAAAGTGGGCAATTTATTGCATTTTGACGAGCTATTCTGTTCATCATGCCGAAGATCTGATGAAGAACTTCACCAAATTTTAAGGAGATCAACTTAAAGTTACTACCATTCAAATAAAAAAACAACCATCAACATTGGATCAGATAAGGCGGAGATATTCAGTAGCCCCCTTTTTGCCACTTATTGGAGGAAGTACCAATCAAAAATCCCCGACGACTAAAATATTCTAAAAAAACGTTAAACCTGTACACCAAGTTTCGTCTAGATCAGTTGAGAAATGCGACCTGTAGCCGAACAGCCGGACATCCGGAAACACATACGAAAGTATGTTTACCCAAGCTAAAACGGAGGCGCTTCGAGCTCGTTTGGTCAATTAGGACTAGGACTAGCACAATTAGGACTAGGACTAGCACAATTAGGACTAGGACTAGCACAATTAGGACTAGGACTATTAGGACTAGGACTAGCACAATTAGGACTAAGACTAGCACAATTAGGACTAGGACTAGCACAATTAGGACTAAGACTAGCACAATTAGGACTAGGACTAGCACAATTAGGACTAGGACTATTAGGACTAGGACTAGCACAATTAGGACTAAGACTAGCACAATTAGGACTAGGACTAGCACAATTAGGACTAAGACTAGCACAATTAGGACTAGGACTAGCACAATTAGGACTAGGACTAGCACAATTAGGACTAGGACTATTAGGACTAGGACTATTAGGACTAGGACTAGCACAATTAGGACTAAGACTAGCACAATTAGGACTAGGACTAGCACAATTAGGACTAGGACTATTAGGACTAGGACTAGCACAATTAGGACTAGGACTATTAGGACTAGGACTAGCACAATTAGGACTAAGACTAGCGCAATTAGGACTAGGACTAGCACAATTAGGACTAGGACTATTAGGACTAGGACTAGCACAATTAGGACTAAGACTAGCACAATTAGGACTAGGACTAGCACAATTAGGACTAGGACTATTAGGACTAGGACTAGCACAATTAGGACTAAGACTAGCACAATTAGGACTAGGACTAGCACAATTAGGACTAGGACTAGCACAATTAGGACTAGGACTAGCACAATTAGGACTAGGACTAGCACAATTAGGACTAGGACTAGCACAAAATATATAAAAGTAGTTACAAGATACCACTTCAGGGCTCGCCTGTGATGTTGAATTGAAAAGTAGCCTTTTTATTAATAGCTGTTGATCTTACAAAAGCTACACATAACTAGGTACTTACATGACTTCTGTTGACAATTTTTTGCATGCCAATGTTTGTTTTGCATGCTGTCTTGGAATCAATGATTTAGGTTTTTTACTGCAGCTTGTAATAACCACATGAAAGCAATACATGTATCATTAAGTTATACTCTAATAAGATTGATAAAAGCAGGCGAACACAATAAGTACATAATTCTTGGCGCCTGGAATAATCAATGACTAGATACAATGATAAGTGCATGACAAGAATAAATTAGCAAACACCCTCCGACAATCTAAGCGCAGAAATAGTAGAACATTTCTCTTCTTTTTTTGGCTACTGTTTCAAAAAATCGATACAAATCAATATATCGCTTAATTTCTTTTTTAATGAAACCATAAAGGTTATTTTATTAATTTTAAATGTTGTTTATGGTATTCTATTCTATTAAGAATATTTGTGAGAAATATACTAAAAACTAAATGAAGGTAGACAAATTGGACGGAGCCGAGATTTTAATAAAATAAACAACAAATTAAATTTGAAGTTAATTTTATTGGTCTTACTTTTGACCGTACAATTCAAGCGAAGATAAAATAATGACAATTTGTACTTAGTAACTTCCTTATATAACTTTTATAAATGCGTAGGCGATTTCTAGTACATTCTTCATTGTAATAAACAACTAAGTAGTTACATTTCTCATACTTTAACGAGAAAAACATCTAAGTACATAAATGCTTATTCAGCTATGCGCAATTAAATCAAATCAACATGTAGAGTACCTCTACTGCGCATTATTCATAGAAAAACAACATAAGTACAAAAAGTGCTTAATTGGTACTTTCACAATCTAAGGAAGTACCTACTTGTATGATTAAATATGTCGCAATTGGACTTCGGTAAACAACGGTGGGTTTGTGGTACATATAACTTCTCCACCCTGAGATTGAAAATTATCTGAAAGTTCATTTTCTGAAGTCAGATTATTTTCAATTTTACATAATTTCAAAATCTTATTTTTATATTTTATAATAAAGTATACAATAGTAAAAATCATTATAATATAAAGTATTAATGTCCATAAACTAACACTTTTTATTTTCACTTTATTGACCATTTCACTCATTTCACTAAATTCACTGTTTTCACTTTTCTTCAAAATATAATTCAGCATTTGTAGATTTTCCATGTTTACTCCATCTAAGTTAACAGGTTTCCTTTTGAAATTGTTTGTAACTGGAACACTTGGTAAATTTATCAATGGTAGTTTAGGAATATGTAAGTTCATTCCTCTGAACAATTTCTTCCGTAGAGTAATATCTTCAACTTGTATTTTACAATTATCGTCCAAGGTTAAAATATAAGTACCAAGGATTTTCTCTCGAATAATCTCATTTTCACAGGTTTTTGTCAAGTACGTTTGGTAACTTGCAAAAATTATCCATATGTTCATTTCAATTTGTTGAACCTTTATCTCTGAAGTTTCGATTAAAATTGGAGAACACGACGTAATATTCAACGTAAATTTCATTAAATCAGTTATACATTTATCTTGTTCCAATACGACTGCACAACTTTCTTTACAAAGAAATAGATTCTCATCAATCTCGTCGCATGGCTTGGAGAACAATGTAATAGAGTTTAAATCCTTCACGAGGGTAAAAGGATATTTAGGAAGTATCAAGGATGTAATATTATTAAAAGTATCAAGGATAGGTAAGGGGAATAACTGGTAATATTTGTAAGTGTTTTTGCGTACAATTGGAATTGCCAGTACATATGTAATTTTCCTACCCTTAATATAAGCTTTTATCTCTATATTTTGCTCTATGTTTACTAAATTTTCATAATTAACAGGGAAAATTAACTTATATGTTCTCTCAATATTTTTTAACAATTCAAATAATTCATTAGTATCAATTATTGATCTATGTAATATCTTATTTTTACTTAATGCGATTGCTGTATCAATCTCATCTAACTTAGAAAGAATTATTTGAAAATTATGAGTTATCAAACTATAAGCATGAGATACTTTATTTTCAAAATCATTTATTTTACTTCTATTCAATGCTTTCTCTATATCAATTAAATTATTCTCAAATTGTATAAAATTATAATAAGAAGTATTAGTAAAATTTACAAAACCATCAACCATTTCTGCAACCAAAGTAACTTTCTTTGAAATAGCATCTTGCTTAGTTTTAATTTGATTAATTAATTCATCTTGATTATATCAACAACAAAAAAATTGCATTTCGTTCTTCTTGATTCATATGATATATGATTTAATCTAAGTTTCAATAGTTTTTCAGATAATATATCATCTAATTCACAATCTGTTTCCATTTTAAATTATATTATTAACTTGAATAAAAAGATTTTCAATTGTAGCCATGTCGCTACTTTCATTTAATAGTGAGGCTGCTCTGCCTATAAGTCTACTTGAAATAACATGAAATAAATATAACTCTTGTGCTGCAGTAATTTCGGTTCCACTTAAGCTACGCACATATTCACATTTTGAAATAAATAAATTTAATAATTTTTCATTCCCATCAAATTTAGGAATCAATTTCACAATTTCATTCGTTATAATCCTCATAGGTTCCATTTTAAATTATTATTTAAAATCAATTCAAATTATAAAAATTGAGTATGCGTTTGTACAATATAACACGTATAACACACAAAAATTCAAAATATAATTAAATAAAGGCACATAAAAGTTCAATAAAAACACAAAAATCAATAAAGACACATTAAAATCAATAAATTCACATAAAAATCAATTATGACGCATAAAAATCATAAAATTCAAATAAAAACGCATAAAATATCAATACATTCACATAAAAATCAATAAAGACACATAAATTCACATAAAACTCAATAAAAACACATAAAACGTCAAAAATTCACATAAAAATCATAAATTCGCATACAATAAATCAAAAATAACAAGTGTATTGGCAATGTTTGTCCAAAAACACTAAAGGTCGAATAGCAGGGCAAGAATACGGAAAGTGAATGATTTTCGACTCACTTAAAACCGCTCGATCCCATGCCTCGGTGATTATTCCACTCGCTGAATTGTTTCTCAACTCCTTTTTCCAATACAGTCGTATTTGTTTGGTTCGAGTATTTTTTCCGTGGATTTGTCAGGAACACACTGAAGTTATTCAGGACAGCTGCACCAGATATGTAGGTTGCGCCAGACAAATTATATTTCACAATTTTTGAAGTAAGCGCCGGATAAATTAAATTTCCACGACTTTTAAAAAAAATACAACCGGCTGCGCCAGACAAATTGGACGGAGCCGAGATTTTAATAAAATAAACAACAAATTAAATTTGAAGTTAATTTTATTGGTCTTACTTTTGACCGTACAATTCAAGCGAAGATAAAATAATGACAATTTGTACTTAGTAACTTCCTTATATAACTTTTATAAATGCGTAGGCGATTTCTAGTACATTCTTCATTGTAATAAACAACTAAGTAGTTGCATGCCAATGTTTGTTTTGCATGCTGTCTTGGAATCAATGATTTAGGTTTTTTACTGCAGCTTGTAATAACCACATGAAAGCAATACATGTATCATTAAGTTATACTCTAATAAGATTGATAAAAGCAGGCGAACACAATAAGTACATAATTCTTGGCGCCTGGAACAATCAATGACTAGATACAATGATAAGTGCATGACAAGAATAAATTAGCAAACACCCTCCGACAATCTAAGCGCAGAAATAGTAGAACATTTCTCTTCTTTTTTTGGCTACTGTTTCAAAAAATCGATACAAATCAATATATCGCTTAATTTCTTTTTTTAATGAAACCATAAAGGTTATTTTATTAATTTTAAATGTTGTTTATGGTATTCTATTCTATTAAGAATATTTGTGAGAAATATACTAAAAACTAAATGAAGGTAGACAAATTGGACGGAGCCGAGATTTTAATAAAATAAACAACAAATTAAATTTGAAGTTAATTTTATTGGTCTTACTTTTGACCGTACAATTCAAGCGAAGATAAAATAATGACAATTTGTACTTAGTAACTTCCTTATATAACTTTTATAAATGCGTAGGCGATTTCTAGTACATTCTTCATTGTAATAAACAACTAAGTAGTTACATTTCTCATACTTTAACGAGAAAAACATCTAAGTACATAAATGCTTATTCAGCTATGCGCAATTAAATCAAATCAACATGTAGAGTACCTCTACTGCGCATTATTCATAGAAAAACAACATAAGTACAAAAAGTGCTTAATTGGTACTTTCACAATCTAAGTTAGTACCTACTTGTATGATTAAATATGTCGCAATTGGACTTCGGTAAACAACGGTGGGTTTGTGGTACATATAACTAGGTAGACTTAATATTCTTATTTTGTTACTTTTTGTTTGTCAATAAAACACTTAAAAGTCGCAAATTCTATGGACAGAATATGTTTCTTAAATATCACGATTTAATAACATCATCACAAAGAAATACCAAGAAAAGTAATAGATCATTTTCTAATTAGGCCCAATAGTTTTTTGTTAAATTTGTGGTGAAAAATATTTGAAGTTTTTATTATATGAAGAGTAATCAAAATTGAAAATTGCTCTTTATTTTTATTAAAATGTTAAACATCCTTGAGTTCCATGTAAAGTTATATTATTTTATATTTTTTTTTAGATAAAACTAGAAAATAGGACCGGAAGATTTTTGGGAAAGTGACAAAAAAGGAGTCAAGTGTGGTATAAAAATGAAGAACATTCCAGTAACAAAGTTGAAAATAAAAATAAGTATATTCTTAATAAATAATATAAGTATTAAAATATAAACCATCTGGGAACATAAATAAATAAAACGAAAAAAAGGAGCTTTCGATTCTTGAAATTTAAATATAAGATGCAGTTGCAGTCATCGTGCACTTTATTTCTCCTTTGACGGGATCAGATAGAACTTGACAAGCTACTCCTCAAGTCTCCGACTGCACTTATGTTAATTGACGACCGGTTGGTCTAGTGGCTAGAGACCCTACTACGAAATCAAACGGTCGTGGGTTCGAATGCCACAAGGTGCAATAATTTGTGTGATGAGCAGAAATGTTTGTTTCCGAGTCATGGATGTAATATTCGTATCTATGTATGTTTATTTGTTATCTAGTGCTCATAGTACAGACTATCCTAATTTGGGGCTAGGTAATTGGTGTGAATGGTCCCGAATATTATTATTAATTTAAAATAAATGACAAAATTCCAAATTGGGGATAGGTGATCCATTCAGAGGAGACATGAAATGCATGATGTCTCCGACTGTACCTTATATTTCAAAATGTAGAATCTAAAGCTTGTGTGCCTCTTTTTAGTTTTGTTCGCAGTCGGGGTTTTTTTTTTTTACTTTTTGAATAGTACGATTATGAGAGCGAAGACAGCTCTGCTGTTTTCTTGTATATTTACACCTGTTGTAAATTAGGCTACAAAGAAACAATATTAATAATTATTATTTTACTACATCCTAATAAAATATGACATGTTTTAACGACATAAAACTTATCTAGAGTTGTGGTTATAAAATAAACCGTAAAAAAACCGTAACGTTGGATTCGTATCAGAATTATGACTTTGAAATATGTTGACACTTCCTTCATCGTATGTTGTTAAAACCGTAACGTTGGATTCGTTTCAGAATTATGACTTTGAAATATGTTGACACTTCCTTCATCGTATGTTGTTAAAACCTTAACGTTGGATTCGTTTCAGAATTATGACTTTGAAATATGTTGACACTTCCTTCATCGTATGTTGTTAAAACCTTAACGTTGGATTCGTTTCAGAATTATGACTTTGAAATATGTTGACACTTCCTTCATCGTATGTTGTTAAAACCTTAACGTTGGATTCGTTTCAGAATTATGACTTTGAAATATGTTGACACTTCCTTCATCGTATGTTGTTAAAACCTTAACGTTGGATTCGTTTCAGAATTATGACTTTGAAATATGTTGACACTTCCTTCATCGTATGTTGTTAAAACCTTAACGTTGGATTCGTTTCAGAATTATGACTTTGAAATATGTTGACACTTCCTTCATCGTATGTTGTTAAAACCTTAACGTTGGATTCGTTTCAGAATTATGACTTTGAAATATGTTGACACTTCTTACATCGTATGTTGTTAAAATGGTATGTATGTTGCTGTTATTAAAAGGCAAGTTTTTTTATACTCATTTTAATGATCAAAACATACCTGCCGCTAGAAAAGACGAAGTACGAGTAAGGCGATACTTTGCGCGCCAATCGATCACATATAACTAATACTGATGATTCTTTCATCGGATCTGCGGTATGCAGTCAATTTTGGTGGTCAGTATCGTTAAGATCGGCAGAAAAAAATGATATAGCGATAGTATCTAGTCTTTAGAAAAAGCACTACTCTATTAACTTCCGGAACTCATTCCTCGCGCAAGACTCTAGCAACAACAGGGGCTGGATCCTGTATGACCACTCACGCCAACTCCACGCGAATTCCACGCCGATTCCACGCTGCCTGCGTGGAATCACGAACAAATTTCACGCAGGCGGCGTGGAATTGGCGTGGAATTGGCGTCTTAAAATTAGAGAATTAGGCCCCAGGTAGCAAACGAAGTCACGCCTTACAACACTTTAGTGTGTGTATACAATTCTATATTTTTCAACGACTGCCCAATAAAAGGAGTGTAATGTTTTCTGGGGTCATGTATGTATGTTTGTATGTATGTGAGATAGATAGATAAATAGATAACTTTTTATTGTACACCAAAAATTTACATAAACAAATGAACTTTTAATTCATTTGTTTATGTAAATGAGAGTTTCTGTCAGTTTCTTTGTTCGTATCCACCATAACTTTTAAATGCCTGAACAGTTTTGGATGTATGGGGTATCGTTATAATCTTTACATCATCTCTAATAACATAGGCTATAAATAATGAAAAGTTTGGTTTTTGGCAGGGCAGTCGTGTTTTTTCTCTTACGTTGATGGTACACTTATTTCTCTTATCTTGTAGCGATGGGTTCCTCATACGATTTAAACGAGGATGAGGGAGGCCTCCTCATTGCCATATTCTTCGTTTCTCATACTTCACATGAGGCGAAGTACAAAGTGCGAGTGTTGCGGAACGTCCGCGTCTCGCGGCGCGGGTGGCCCCTCGTTGCTCAAACGAGACGAGGTGAAAAGCGCGAGTATTGCGGAACGTAGTGGCGTTGTCGGAAGCAGGAGGAGTCATTAATCGAGCGAGAGATCGCTTGACTTGAGCGTTCAGTCTCATTTGTGTAGAGGTGATGGAAAATAATATTTGTTACATGAGCGATAACGACGCGGCAGCGAGGCGACCGGCACGAGACATTTGCGCATACGAAGTGAGGATCCGAATGAGGTAGTTCAATGCCTTAATACGAGGAACTCCCTCATTTCAAATTTTGAGAACTTCGAACGAGATAACTAACGAGTGAGTTAGTCATCACTAACTTGATGATTTACTTGATGACAAGACCGTACGGATGTTCGTGTCGCTCTGCTCACCCTTCTCGATGTTAGATCGCTATTTCAGTGTTCAGTGCGTGTACCGTGAGATGCTTCCGCAAGACTCTATTTAAGAGTCTGGGAGTTCTTGCCTACAATAATAATATTGCAAGCGGCAGATAGATAGATAGATAGATAGATTAACTTTTTATTGACACCAAGAAAAACAGACACAGACATAGGAAAACACTTAGAAATAGGTGCAATGCAGTGCAGGCAGTTTACGTAACAAATAACCTAGCGTTTTCCGCGTCTTACAAACACGCAACGCACGGAAACTTGTTGGTATACCCCGGAAGTTTGCGAAGTCGTCCAAGCACGCGCACGTCATGGGCCCCCCTCTATTTACAATAAGTAGCCGGACCACAAACTGCACTTGTGCAGTTTCAAATTCCGTCTGCAAATGGCTTATTGAGCATTGGGTTTACAGTTAGGATGAATTTGTTAGGTTTAAGAGTTGTCAATTAAGTCATATGTACTTGTAATTGGTGTCACGATTTATTAGCCTTATGTTTTGAATTTTATGATATTATTATTACTTGTAATGATTAAAGAACAGTATTTATGGCTGTTCTTTTTACATGTTTTAAAAGTAAGCATGCCTTATTTTGTTTACTTGTCATTGTATTGTATTGTTTGTGTAAACTGGTTTTACCAAACAAATGGTTATGACTATAATATAAACTGCGTGAAATAGTAGCCAACACGAGTAAATTAGAAAATAAAAACAATAATATTCATGACATGAGTCCTCTTTAGTTGGCATCTTAGAATGCGAACATGAACTCTCGCTTCGTAATTTTCTATCAAAACAGGTGTCGGTTTGCGCGTGCGTCAGTTTATTTTCAATATTGCCGGTGGAAAATTTAGATATTTTTACATAATTACAAGAGTGATGGTAGCCTTTGGGTGCAATCCCTATCCCTAGGTTGGTAGGCTTGGTCCCTAGGTTCCTACCTGTTATGACATACTGAGCTGAGCCGTGGACTCTCACGGTACGACTAGTTCACCAATTTAAAGTCGCTCAGTGTGCTGTGAAAAGGGCTATACTCGCAGTTTCTCTGAGAGATCGAATCCGGAACCATAGCCCATAGGATTATCAGCTGAAGTGGCAGTGGGCTGGTCATATTTACTGAAGGACCGGTAACTGTTTGGGTAGACATATTCTTGAGTGGAGATCGCTACTCGGCAAACGTAATTTAGGATGCTTTCCGGTTAGGAGGAGCGACGACACACGAAAGATGGCTGGCGGTGGTTGGAAAAGAAAAGCTGAATCACGCTCACTGGCTTGCTATGGAAGAGGCCTATGTCCAGCAGTGGACTGATACGGGCGATCGCAGTTGATGTTAATACTACAAGTGCATGCTGTTTCCCATTTCCATAATTCCCTTTGCTAGTAGTTCTCACCGAACACGCGCGATGAGGCGTGATAGAAATAATCTTTGAATGAATATAATTAAAGAACGATGAAATAATGAACATTACAACATTGGATGTATGTATCCACTGTAGTGGGAAATGATCAAAGGATGCAAACCTTGTATGAAACCCAGTGTTAGGTCATATGTGATGTATTAATTGTTCTAAAAAGTGCTTCACACTGCTCTGTCACATTGGTGTGATGGTTTGGGAGAAAATGTACTAACCGTAGTGTTAAGGATAGGAATTCGCTATCGTACGTATTCGTAACAACAATTCCTTACACATAAGTACTTCCTCCATAAACTATTGTATTGTCTTTGCTCTAATGTTTTGTCTAGAAGCTTTATATCAATGGCGAAGGAAATGTCTAACTTTATATTGACGTACCATTTAGTCTTTAATATTATTCTTTTTAACGCATGGAGGTTGAAGTAGGTACGCTTACTGGTATAAAAAGTTTAATGCCAGTAAGCGTACCTCTTTTGGTTTAATATACCGGGTGAGAAGTAAGCTTAATTCAACTTCCTTTGGTTTAAAACCCCGGAAGGGTCTGTGTCGGAGCGCACTTGTTTGTCATGAATCGTCTACGCCACGTATAAAGTGTGAGTTATACCGAATTAAAGATCACAAAAACATCAATTTGGCTACTTTTGATCTGTGCGTCCTGTTACTACAGACAAACATACAAAAATCAAATCTTTTCTTGTTATAGTTAAGGTTTAACGCCTAAGTGTAATTCAACCTCCTTGGTTTAAAATCGAGGTGGGGCGGGGCTGTGTCGGGCGCAAGGCCGTTTGTTTGTCGTGAAACGTCTACACCACGTATGTAATATTTAAAATCGGTTATGTATTTCTTGAGTACATTGAGTTTATCGGTAGCGCTCACATCGTGGCAGTTTTCTTACTTTTAGCATTTTTATACCCGTCGTTACATTAAAAAAAACGCATTTAAGTGTAATTTAAAATCATTGGCAGCAGTGCTTATTAAGTGTTCTGTGGCAGTGATTTTTTACCATACACAACTGCATTACTCACGTATTTGACATACTTGTTATTATTTCGTTTCCATGGCAACGTTTCTTGTACAAAGTAATCATAATTTTTGCAAATTATAGATACCTCGGGTTACATTATTGCAATTTTTGTAATATTTTTGAAAAATATAATTCTTTCCATGTTACTTGCTGATAATGTAGCTTTCTAAAAGTGAAAGAATTTTTTAAATCGGTTTAGTTTTCTTTGAAGTTATGCGCTACAAACAAACAAATAATCAAATCTTTCCTCTTTATAATATTAGTGTAGATACACCAAATCGTAGGGCAAAACGGATAGTTTCTGTAATAATAATAAAGACCACGTTGACAAGAGTGCGTCAAATGCGTGGCTGCAACGTGGTGAGCTTTTCCCGGAAACTGAAGGCTTTATGTTAGGAATTCAAGACCAGGTTATTGATACTGGAAATTACCAGCGAATTATCATCCGCCGACCTAACTACAATGACAAATGTCGACGCTGCCACGTAGCTTCAGAAACGATCCAACATATCACAGGTGCATGCAAATCCATGGTCCAGACCGATTATAAATACCGACACGACCAAGTAGCTGCCATAATTCACCAGTCCCTTGCATTGAAGTATAAGCTGATTGACGACAAAGTACCTTACTACAAATATGTGCCACAGTCAGTACTGGAAAATAATAACTACAAACTATATTGGGACCGGACTATCATTACCGACAAAACCGTGCACTATAACCGACCAGACATCACAGTATTAAACAAACAGAATTGAACAGTATACCTCAAAGACATAGCAATATGCAATACCCATAACCTCGTCTCTACACATACTGAAAAAATAGCTAAATACACCGATCTTTCCATTGAAATTAAAACCCAATGGCGAATTAATACCACACGAACAATCCCAGTTATAATCTCCACCACTGGCGTTATACCAAAAAAACTTCACACAAGTCTCAACATCCTGGGTATTCCCAAAACTACATACATTCTGTTACAAAAAGCTGTAATCCTCAACACTTGTCGAATAGTGCGGAAATTTTTGACAAACTGTTGAACTGATTTCCAATTTAGGGTTAACTACTGAACTGATTACCTTAACTCTTCAAAAACTGCTAAACTGATTTCATTAATTTCATTCGTTGAATAAAGCACTTGGCTCCGGCCCGTGCCATTTAACACCTCCTGTTGTGGGAGAGAAACGTACACGTTTTTAAACAATAATAATAATAAACACTTTATTACACCGTTTTTTGTACTTGTTTTTACGAACGCTCCTAGTGATTTGACATGAATATGTGCATGCAACCCTTTATATTTATTCACAATGTGAATTTAAATATCATTTAATAGAATAACTTCAGCCTAAGTACACAGTGTAATGTATCCGCCCTCCACAGAGAACGCAACCCTGGTGGCGACTAAGCCGAAGCGGCGCCCCAACCTCCTGAAGCGGAAGGCGCTGACCACCGGCTTCTTCGACCAGAGCCGCCCCAAGGACGGTGACAAGGAGAAAGGTACGTCTTACAAATTGTCTACGCTTTGGAATCCAACAACACCTAGTTCAATCCTTGGCCCTATACCACTATCTCATAAAAAGTTATATGCTGATTGGCCATTGGCTATAGTAACACATTTAATTACCTCGATATTAATTTACTTTTTGGTTAATACAGGTACTCTATAATACAGACTGTATGTTATCTAGCTTTAAATGCTTTAAATCCATGGGTTTCTAAAGTTTTACCATATGCGCCCTCTATTTTTTTTCTAAAGTTACAGCGCCCATTGTCTTTCAAGTAACGGTACTACACGGTGCTGACGTTTGGCTCTTATGTTGATAGATGTAAGCAGGTTTGTTCGTTGTAGTGAGGGAATCAAAAATAACTCTGTCTATGTGACATTGTCAAACTTTCTACACGAGCAGTCTGTAGGCCAGGTATACTCAGAGATCGCTCAATGTCTTGCGTGTCCAGTATAACAATTTAGGATGCTCTTGGGGCTGCCCCGTTTCTGTAGAGCTTCGAATATGTTTGCGGAGGCGCGGGTTGATGGCTTTCATGACATCATGCGCAAGAGAATCACCTCCCTGCTAAGCAGAGTACGGGGTAGCACTAAAGAGCATCCTATAAGCCATTGGAGGAAGATACGATTCCACGATTATGAGGGCGTTCATTCGAATTCATATCAGATAGCTTCGTTGTAGGCTGTCTAGCTAGGACAAAGATGAATATCTTCATAAATAACTATCACTTTGTATTTTATTGTATTTCATTTTCTTGGATTGTATTAAACTAACATAGATAAATAAGATCTATAGTAACAATTTTACGGACATTGACTGAAAATAAATAACAATAATAAAAACTAAACAAAATATTAAATTTTAAAGTTTTAGTTGAAGTACCTTCAACTAAAACAAAATATCATAATTTTTGAGAGTTCTGTCACTGCATTTGTTTAACCAATTGGTGAATTTGTGGCTTTAAAGTGGTCAGTACACAACTGAGATCATTTTTTATATGCAGTCTGTTTCTTTGTTTTGTATTTATTCCCAAAAGCTTTAAAAAATTGTATTCACAAAGAAAGGTAATTGAGAATGGTACATGATATGCGGTGCTTCCTTGCCGAAAATGGGATAAAGCAATTATTTTGGTAGCATCCGGCAAGTAAACTATAACAGGCAAGTAAGTAAACAGGTAATCTCAAGTTTTAGGCATATAAACACCTTTTTTATCGCTTTCTTGAAGTTTACCGTTTTATGACCGGTTTCGCAGTACTTGGTTTGGCGTTAAATCTATCAGCTGCAAGCGTACCAACAATTAAATACACTTATTTTTGGAGACGCCGCTCCTTCTTTTTGATCAATCTATGTCCCCCTGGTGTGGCGCGCCCCACCGTTTGGGAACCCCTGTATAAATTAAAACATATCAAAGAAAATATCTTGATCTACATTCGCCGCTTACCTGTTTACGCTACGCCAATACACTAGCATCGTAGGCCAGCTACGGTGCTATGATTATTTGAGGTCACCGTAGAACTTGTTGCAGCGTAGACCCTCTACGCTTTTTTCGTAGGAAGCCAGAATGACGTTCAGTTTGAACTATTGAGCCTAGATTTGATCCTCCTAGGTGATGTATTACGTACTAGTTTTTTTCCGAAACTTCGTTCGCGGGGTCTACAGTTTTTCGCGATCAAAAGTCTCAAACTCAATACAAATTTTTATCGATATCAGTTGAGCCGTTTAGTCTTGAAAAGGTAATAGACAGACAAAGAGACAGTTACTTTCGCTTTCGTAATATTACTAGCTGTGCCCGCGGCTTTGAACCGTGCTCATTTCTCTGGGTTATACCCTATGTGCAATTCCAGGACCTAAAATACCAATACTGAAAATTCCTTCAGCCGTCAAAGAGTTTTTTATCGATTGCTCGATTTCTACTCATCGGATTGAGATACCAAATACACAAGTTTTTAAGTCTAAACCTAAGTAAACAGCATCACAATTGGTCCAGTAGTTTTTACGTGAGGCGCGAACAGACAAATAGAAATTGATAACATATTCTTGTAATATTAGATATTCTAAGATACGAGTACGTAAACCTTAACTTATTTACTCGTACGTATGTTACCTTTGTTATACCAAACCACCAACCAAACAAACCTCCTTCAAACCGAAATTCAGACCATAAAATATAACCTGAAGAAAACTTAGTACATAAACGTATTACGTAGATAATATTATGTCCGAGTTTATTGCCAGTCGTCACCATGTGATAGCATTACTAACTAATTAATACTAATGAGTAAAAGGTCACTGTCAATTGCCGCCGATTCATCTGTGACCTTTGGTTTGTACGCAGTATTAAACGTACATTGATTTTAGTCTCATATGTCAAGCAATTTCTCTGGAGACAGTGCTCTTCAAACTGGAACATGTAATGATAAAAAAAACAAAAAGGATATCGTTATCAGCATAATTATTTCCCCTCTAACGGAACATAACCTTTCTCATTAAGGGATTTGGGTCCAGATTAGTGCAATTTAATCACTAAGGTCAGTGCTGTGACCCAAAGTAAGTCTTTCAAAAGACGCCACTCTTCTCTGTCATACGCAACATTTTGCCAAACAACATCTTGTTGTTTTCCCTTGAATTTCCAGTAGTCTAGAAATTTTGACCGACCGACAGCCATTCGGCCATGAGTACTAGGGACTCTGTTTTAACCCCGATCCTTTTACATTCTCTCGCAACCAAACCAGTGAAATTTCGTGAAATTTCGGCTCGCCTATGATGTTTAGACTTGGGCATTAGCTCTTATATCTCTTTATTCCAACCCTCCTACTCCTCTCTTCTCTTTTTTTCTCAGTAATTTACCAAGAATTTATCTCAGTATCTCTAGCAAGGTTACAAGATGATTGTTTTTAATGAAGCTTTCATTTTGTTTGGTTTGTGTGTTGTGTAGTTCAAATGTTGCAAGCTGAATTAGAATAACTTTCTCTTATCCTAAGAAGTTGAACTGTTACGTGTTGGTTCAGTTCCAATGACAATGCATTTTTTTGGTGAGCGTGACCTTAATCGACTTCCAAGAATAGCTCCAGATAAAGGAAATCTTACCAACACAATATTTTGTGTACGTATTCTATTATTATAGCTGGTTTTAAGTTTAACCATGACATGGTTGATGTACTCAGGGTTGGGTCCTGACTAGGGATTTCTTCGATGGTTAACAATAAAAGACACGAAATGTTATTTGCGAATTTAATTGTGATAGCCCCTTGTAAGTTTCACCATGACATGGCTACTGCATAAAAGCTTATTGTTTTTATTATATATGTATGTATATGTTTTTAATTAACTTATTTCCTTTCAGCAAGCGTCCAAGCTTAACATCAGATTCCCTCAAATTTTGCGTGGTCCATAAGAATATTAATAGTTTAAGCTTGAAGCAACTCCAGTGTCATTTAAAAATTATTTGTTTGGATCCATCCTTTCTCAAGTTAATGGGTATTAGAACTTTGATTCTCATCCCAAATTATTGCAAATTTACAAGTCTTGATTTTAAAATTGTTAAAATGAAACTAATAAAATAGCATAGCTGCGTTTCACAATTTAATTTATCAGTTTCTAAATCTTTGATCACGCGAAGACATCAAACGTCTTTCAGCGTGGCTAATTAACCCGTTGAATAAACCTTAATAAATCTGAACATACTAACTATACATCCAATTTATCTGAACATATGTCTCAATATATCTCAACTTATATAGATGCCCAATAAATCTTTTCAGACAGTTTCACGAATCTAGCGAGTCTAGCGATCTGATGAATATATCATAGTGATTTAGTTGTGTTTACATAACGCGCGGTTTTCATTTTTTAACATTGCATCTGCGTTTGCCGGCTCTATTTTTTTCGATGGAGTTTCTTTGGTTCTGTGTTTATTAAATTTAGACATGGTTTGATGTTGATTAGCGCAGTTATTGGATGTTCATTATATTTCTTTGAATTATAAAAATGTACATAGCCAAATCTTTTCCCTATCAGTAGCATATGTGTTTAGAATAAGCTACGAGTAAAATATTGATCTGTTTGTTTGTTTGTACGTATTCTACGCGTGCGTTCATAAACAAAAATATGACAAACTCTAGCAAATAAACAAACAATGCATGTTTCATCATCATCATCATCATCATTATTTACAGCCACTACGCTACCCACTGCTGGGTACAGGCCTCCTTTCGCTGTTGCCGCGCATTTCGATCGGATGATAACCTCATCCATTTCTTTCCCTCCACCCTAACGCGATCATCCACCCATCGCGCCGCTGGAAGTCCGACCTTCCTCTTGCCATGGACATGCTAGGCAGGAAAAGAGTTAGTCTTTTCCTGCCTGTGTCCCATGTGGTGGTAGATTCAACCTTCAATATCTTCTTTCTGCACAACTCTGTATATATCTTCTTTTATCTACACTCTTCCTTATGCATATAAAATAGTACGGTGACATACCTATTGACTGACAGACAGCCAACGCACAGCCTAAACCGGTGGGCACATAGATTTGACATTTGGAGGAAATATTCCTGAGTAACCTAGAGGTGCACTAAGGAGTGTTTTTTTTTATTTCATTCCTAAGGACGAAACAACGTGGCAAAGTTTGCACGCGGGCAAAACTGTGGGGCAAAGCTAGTATACTTATAATGAAGAATTAATTATTACGTAACAAAAAGTATTTTACAAAAAATATAATAGAACTCACATGTTTTTTTTATAACGTGTCTGTCTGGATGTTTGTTCGCACATCACTGAAAACTGGACTGATTGGAATGCGGATTTCTCTGTTCGGTAACTTAGGATTTGACTTAAAACTGGGTTTTTTGCGATTATTATTTTATTTTAGATTTGTAGAAGCTAAGCAATATTTGACAGCTGATCGAATTTTGATGTAACCTATATTGTACTCTAAACGGACTTTGGTCCTCCAATATTCATACGATCTCAGAAAACTATAAAAACGGGCCCGCGGGCACAGCTACTCTTCAATTTGACGACCGGTTGGTCTAGTGGCTAGTGATCCTAGGTACGTAATCAAACGGTCGCGAGTTCGAATCCTGCAAGGTGCAATCATTTGTGTGATGAGCAGAAATGTTTGTTTCCGAGTCATGGATGTTATAATATTGTTTACATGGATGTTGTTTATCCGAAATCTAGTACCCATAGTACCGAGTATCCTAGTTTGGGGCTAGATAATTGGTGTGGAATTGTCCCGAATATATAATATTACATAAAAAAAAACATACCGATACATTTCATGCGATAACGGCTGGCCTGATTTTGATGAAATTTGGAATGAAGATAGCTTATACCCTAGAATAAAACAAAGGATACTGCTTATCCCGGAAAATTGTAAGATTCCACGGAAACTGGAAAATGTTGATTACTCGCTGTAAGGAATGGTTACCATGGAAACGAAATAACAAGTCTGTCATAAAACTTCAAGAGCATTGGTACTATACCTACTTTTGCATTGGTTTTTAATGTCCTAGAAGAACATAGCATGCTTTTTAGCGATAAGCAGTAGTACGCGCGGATGAAATCAGTGGGCGAGGAAGCTAGTATAATATATTCGTATCTATGTATGTTTATCGGTTGCCTAGTACCCAAAGTACAGGGTATCCTAGATTGGGTCTAGATTATTGTCGTGAATTATTGTTCCAAGTACCTATGTATTACTAGTGTCTCGACCCGGCTTCGCACGGGTAGCTCTCACACCGCTCTTACTTTTAGCATTATTATAACAGTTGTAAATTCTAAAAAAACAACAGCAAGCGGAATTCAAAATCATTGGCACCAACACTCGTGGTTCTTATTGAAAGACTTGTTATTATTTCGTTTCATTTCACATGTAATTCCGGTCCTTAAAGCGAGTAATCGTCATTTTTACAGGCAAATTTTTGATACCTTGAGTTACATTATCGCATTTTTTGTAGAGATTACAAATAAAACAATATAAAGCACCCCACGTGACTCACTGATAATGTAGCTTTCTATAAGTGAATTAACTTTTAAAATCGGTTATGAGTTTATTCATAACAAACAATAAAACAAATGTATTCTCATTATAATATTAGTGCAAATATTATAACTAGCAGTGCCCGCGGCATTGCCCGCATGGTCATTTCTCTGGGTTATAAGTAACCTATGGTGTTATTCCATTACTAAAAGTACATATAAAGTACAATATTTCATCGACAGAGTAAATATTACTAGAGATTTCATGAAAATTTGTTCATCCATCAAATAGTTTTATAGAGATACCAAGTACACAATGTTTTAAGTCAAACCCTAGGCTATCCAACAGTGACCCCATAGCAGTCGGTCCAGTTGTTTTTATGTTATGCGCGGACTAACAGACAAACAGACAGAGAGACACGATTTAAAATTTTTATATATTCCTGTTCAGTAGCTTATATTAAGTCCTTTAGACCAATTATTTTCTAGTTACATTAATTGTACAGACTTTTTGTTACTTACTGCTTTATTATAAGTATAGATAGATTTTTGGATATCACATGCACTCTGTATGTTTACCTCCCTGTCGCCGGCCGGCAGCCGGATCAATCTTGCACCGAAATAAAAGCTAATTTAAAAAATGTATAAAGCGGTTTGTTGCGGGGGAGCAGACGGTTTTCGCGCCCTGATGTTGTGCCAAGTGCACGGTATCTCGCCGGTGATCACGACACAGCGCGGTAACGTGGTAGAGTCACAGAATACATACTAGTTCAATTGTAGACGACGCTATCGAAGAATTCGCTAGATATATAAACATGTTTTGGTTTTGGTCTGTCTGGTGTCCGCGTTTGTCAGGCCGTCTGAGGGCTTTTGACATGGCTTAAAGACAATAACAGCCGGGACTCCGAAGCACGGAGCGATGGAAATCCGCACATAACTTAGGAGCGGAGTGTAATATTGGTGTGGAGCAGAGGCCGAACCCGGTATCATTGGACTCTAAGGCACACTATTAAAAATATCCCGGTTCTAATGTTAATAATATATATATATATATATATATATATATATAAAAAGTATATAACAAAAAAAGTTTGTTATTGTAATTGATTTTTTAGGAGCTTCTTCAGATAATAATATGTTTTTGCTTGGCGTTTTTCTCCCAGTTGCGACATGTTTGTTCGTTTGCCTGTCTTTCTGTCTGTCCGTCTGTCACCTAGAAATTTACGTAGTAATTACTTTTCAATGCGTTACTGTGACTGGAGTTGACTTTGAGTCATTACAATATATGAATTAACCATATAACCATGCTAATTATTGTGGAAATGAGCGGGGAGTTCGCTTGGTAAGCACAACTACCGCTCGTCTGTCATTAATCTCTGATCTTGAAAAATTACATCTGGGGATTCCCGGTAAAAGCTGAAAGGTACGTTTAAAGGAAAACGGTCAAGGTTGTTTCTACCAAGCTTACAAGCTTGTATAATACAGAATTTAATTTTCTGGAATTGAATATGACGACCGAATGTAAATACCGAGATGCTTTCTAGGAACTGTCTCTCCTTTCATAAGATCTATACACCTGTAATAGTTTGCAGCTGCTAGTCAAACTAAAAACTTGGAAGTAAAAAAGATGGATTTTTAGTTTGAGCTTACTAGACTTATGATATATTCGTAGATCTGTTGTAACTTCATCTCAAGAAGGTTTTAGACAAGACGGAGTCAATATGTTTTTGTGTGAGTGGATTGTGGTTGACACTCAATTTGGTCACAAAAGACTACATTGTTTTTGTTTTTACGTGAGAACTTGACAGTATTAACTTGAATACTAGCAAGGTCGAGGCCTTGCTGCAACATGGTAGTATAGCTTGTGCTTACGAGCGGATCAGAATATCTTGGGTGCTTTTCTTTCGATTTAGCGGTGTGGACTCTATCTTTTTTTAAACCTTCTTGCTTCACCATTATTGAAAGGAAAAAGGAACCTGTATGTTTTTCTTCCATACATCCGTGCATAGAGAGACCCTTGCACGGTTGTATGGAAGACATTACTGCTTAGCGATAACACCAAATTTAGCAAATATTATCAAGTTTTTGTTATTGTTTTAATTGTATGTTCTTATACTGCCGTTTTTCAAACAGAGGTCATCTACAAATCTATACGTTTTTAGCACCCCACTTGTCCGCTGTTTCTTGCTGATCATTATCAGAATCTCAAAGCGACATAGTTCTATAACCGAACCAAGAAAATGACCTAAACAACTAAATCAAAATCGGACTACCCACCTAAAAAGTGGTAACTTAGAAACAGACACACACTCAAGCTCCATGTCAAATGGACAAGACTATGAAAAAAGCACCAAATAATTTTGACATCAACGCAAAAAAAAACATGAAAAATGTAGAGATAAGAGAATAACTATGGAATATGGAGGAAAACTCTCGGGGGTTATTGACTCTACTTCCTCGAATAAAACACCAATACCACAGAATAACACATAGTACCTTATTCATGATACTATGAAAACTGGTGAGTAATCTAGCCTAGCAACTAAATATTACTCATTGAAAAGACGATTGTACATTGAGTTAGTTACTAGAATATCAGCAACGGGATAGTAGCACATAGTGTATTAAGCAAATATTATTGTAAGAAGCTTGTGTAATAACAGGTACAATAATATCCGCAGATTTAAAAAAAATGTGTTGTCTTGATTCTATACTTAATCATTCTTAAATCACAGAAAAAACAGTGAAATTAAAAATAACAGTTGTCATGCTAAACTAGACCTTGTTTATGGAAACCTAGGGCCGTTTGCATAACGTTCTAAGTATTTAAATCAGTAGTAATATAAATTACTAGATTTCCCGCCGCGACTGCGTACGCGCGGACTACTGTTTATCGCGAAAAAACATCCTATTTTCTTTTAGGATATTTAAAACTAATGGAAAAGTAGTTAAATAGCACCAATGCTCTTGATGTTTTTTGACAGACTTGTTATTTCGTTTCCATGGCAACCACAGACCATTCTGTGGTGGCAAGCGTTCCTTACAGTGAGTAATCAACGTTTTCGAGTTTTCCCATGGAAACTTACAACTTTCCGGGATATGTTTTATGAATGGGAATAAGCTATCTCCATTCTAAATTTCATCAAAATCCCTCCAGCCGTTATCGTGTGAAAAATCTCCAAACAAACAGACAACGTTTCACTTTTAATTGGTATGGATTTATGCAAGTTTAGCTGCAAAAGCACATACATTTACATTAAACGTGATTACGGTTGTCAAGCTACATCAATATTACGCCAAATCAGGTTGCTTTTGCGCTATTTTGTCATTCTTGTTGTCAATATAGCCTCTGCGTGGCACATGCCTTTACCAAGTTCGGCTAACGTGACAGGTACTCCATGCTTCAAATTTTTCGCTTTTTTTTTGTAAGCCCGTCTTACGTTGACAGTAACGCCATCTATTGGCAGTATTCTGAAATGACCAACCGAACTAACTAACACGGCTAATAATGCAATTAACTACAGTCGTAAAGATAATGCCTCCCAAATGAAATGTTTCAAATGTTTGTATGTTTGTTTGTTTGACTTGGTAAAGGCATGTGCCGTACAGAAGCACGGAATGATGCGGGTTCGAACCCCATCCGTGATTCAAACTTTTCGTTTTGAAAATGATTACATACTGCTATAGGTACCTATTTTTCATCTAGCAAATTATCCCCTTATCTAAAATCATGAATATGTGCTATATCCGGCATCATTGTACCGCAAGGCATCACGATGGTAACCTAGAAATTAGACTAAAACCAAGTCCTTGGCAATATTTCAAATTCTACACTCACTTCAATGCCTAAAATAATATTAAATATGAAAATAGTAAGCGCCGTACCGGACTCCTGTACACAAACGACTAAAAATAGAACATTCGTACGTGAAAAGTATCCGTCGTCGCTGCCCAATATATTGTTCTGCTGGCTACCTAAATACACATACCATCGATTTTGCAAGTCGCCTCCTTTCGCCTCTAATCCTTAGGTATAGAGTTAAAAATTCTCAAACGTCTTTTAGTAGATTTAGGTTTCGCTGGTGAAAGAATCGGTTTATTGCCACTTTTTATATAATTTTGATGTCTTTGAAGAGTAAATAGGCCAGTGAGTCAGGATCAATTGCGGGGATATTCAGGTTTGAAGTTTGAAACGTTTAAAATCTGAGTACGGGAGTTTGGGAGCCATTGGGCCAAGTCAGTGGCGTTTAATTATTTACATCCAATGTCAAAGTGTGAGCCAGTTGTTTATTATTTGATGGAAGTTTAAAATCATTTGATGAAAATTCACATTCACTTATAATAAAAAAGATGTATTAATTAATTACTTTGTACGTTTTATTTAAGAACATGATCAACACGCGATTGATACGGAAATTTCATAAAACTGTAGCGTGAGAAAAAGTTTCTCATGATTGGATTTTCAATGACGCCAAATTCAATTGAATTGCAAATTATTGCAATTGGACTACCCTTAATTTAACCTAAGCAGAAAATGAGGAACCGCTCTGTTTCTAATGATCATGACTTGGGCCTCTATTATATGCAATGAAAAACAAGGTTAATAAGTTTGCATCAGAACAAGACCTTGCATCGAAGTTTAGAGCTTTGCCTAAATGATGTTTACTTACATACCCGTAATTGATTTAATCTCATACCAGGTTTTCTCACAAAAGCGTGCTTTTTGATTTTCCTTATTGCGTTTATTTGGGTCATGTTTGTTTTCATATCAATTTGTTGTGCTTTAACGCCGAAGCCACGAAGCACGCGACATCAATACGCCAAAAGAGTCATGCTGCGTTTTCTAATACTAGCAATCTTAGAAATCGCTACTTAACTTCATTGTTTTAATTTAAATAAAACGTATTTCACAAGGCACCGGCCGCTGCTCGGTGCTGCGTGGTCAACCAGATCTCAATGTCGTCGGCTAAATCATCTCACGTGTAAACTCCATTTTCAGTTAAAATGACATTTTGGTATCAAAAGAATGAGAAAAAAATACTCCATAATCGTAAAATATGCTAACTACTTAAAATAAACCCAGTTATAGAATTTGCGCCGCAATCATTCATGCTATTTTCACATCTGTACTTCCTTTCCGCGCAAATTGGCTAACACCCACCACTTGACGCCATTTTGCAGGCAAGTCAGCAGCGTGACGGTTTTCTCGGTAGTTTTAGTCTAAAACAACGTGACTTTTTTAAGCTTTGCTCGCAAGATCGTTTTTTGTGTGAAAAGTATTCTTTATTGTATAATATTTTGAGCACCTTCAGAAACATCCTAGAATTGAAAGGATGAAAAACCCTAGATTAATCAGATAAGTACACATTGTGGTACTTAGTCGAATATAATTCTTACTTTGCTTTTAAGAAAATTGATTTCACTATGGAAAAAATGTGTCCTAACGCATTTTTTGCCATAAAAATTAAAATTATTAATATAAGTCATTTATTTATATAAATAAACTAATTTTCCCGCCTGCAACTTCGTACGCGCAGTTATTTTGTTTCCATGGCAACCACAGAACCACTCTGTGAAAGTGAGTAATAAACATTTTCCAGTTTTTCCGCGCAAACTTTAAATTTTCCGGGATAAAAAGTATTCTATGTTTTATTCTAGGGTATAAGCTATCTTCACTCTAAATTTCATCAAAATCCATCCAGTTGTTATCGCGTGAAAGCTCCCCAAACAAACAGACGAAGTTAACTTTTATATATTGATTTATAGCACAGAATTCCCAACGGGATTTTGGATTTCTTCCTATTGAGTGTATTTTATTTTTGAATCAGTTTTTTCACGTCGCCCACAAGTTGTATAAAATGGAGTTTTTCGGTAATAAACTATTGTTTTGATACTTATTAGACGAAATTCACGCCTTACAAATAAAAAGAGATTCATACAAATCGGTTCAGAAATCCCCAAGTATGTTACTACCTATACCTACTCAAATGTAAAACCTGTCTTTTCAAAGTCAGTTAGTAAATAAATACAACATTGACACAGCATTTATCGCTCCCGCTCCGCCTGTCGCCGGTCCCGCCACTCGCTTGTTCCATGGCCCAACTTCTAAAATAGTCTGAAATTAGTCATATAGCAGTAACAAGGTTGTTACAAAAAAATATCGCGCGAAAACTATTGGATATATGTGACTCACCACTAAGGAATGCTTTTGTCGCTAACTTCTCGTATGTAAATACAGTTTGTTTACAGTCAGACTTGCCAAAATATATGATGGAAAATATAGAAAAGCAATAATTTTGCTACAAAAAATATTTATATTAGAAAAAAAAACTTCTTAGTCCTAAGAGTAAATTGCGTATAACCTTGAACATGGAAGAGGTACTCGTCTCGGTATGTCGAGTGTATTTTTAAAAGCTTTTATTTAACTTTCATTGTTTTTATGTGTCTGTATGTTTGTCTGTATGTATGTCTGTATGTATGTTTGTTTAGGTCAAATCTTGCAAGCTGAAGTAGAATCACTTCCTACGGAATTTAATAAAAATGAAGCATAAAGGAAAATATAAATAAAGATAAAGGAACTCTTCAACAATCAACAGCGTTGTCATGGAATTTTATGTACACATTATATGATAGCCGGTTTGAAGTTTTACCATGACATGGCTGCTGCAATCTGGGTCTCTTCAACAGTTAACAGCATAGACACGAAATTTTGTGTACGTATTTAATTGTGATAGCCCGTTCTAATTTTCACTATTGCATGGCTACTGCAAAAAGCTTAATTTTTTTAAATGTTTTTATATTAACTTATATTGTGTTACCTCATATTTCTGGGATTTCTGAAGCGATTTGGTATGTATTTTTTACAAGAAAAGGTAAATTTAACAATCTGGTTTTGCACTACACCATCACGTATGAATGCATTAATTAGCACGAGCACATGTGATACAAATATATAATCATATTATATCATACAAATATTTAAAAGATATAGGAAAATAATCTACCTGTTTCAATAATCTACCTGTTTCAATAAACTAAAGATACATCAACACATGCTACAAGACTTAATTGATGATGTAAATGCAACATCAATGGTTTTTCTTTTTTGGTCACTCTTTTCATTATTATCCCTACCAATATATGAAATTGAAACGTTTGTAATATTTTTATTAAGTCCTTGCTTCGTGCATGTTTTGAACTGAAAAACAGTGGATTTACTCACAGTATTTGCTGAGCTCGAATCGATCCAAAGATCCAAACAACTAAGGGTTTGTTTACAAATAAACAGACTATAAATAGTTGTTTTTAGTTATGTTGCCTTCTTGATTTATGTTTTTTTTTTGCTGTGTACAGTATGCCTAAATATATGATTTCTTACCTTACACATAATTTTACGAGACAATAGAATACCCGTGAGCGTGGCGTCTTACCTGGGGACAAGTTCCTATAAAAATGAAACGAGACATTTTTCCAACGTCTCCTTACTTTTTGGCGTTTTTTGTATGGCGTTTATATCAAAATCCGACTAGCGAAAACGGTTCGTTTTATGATGTAGGGACGGACCATTAATGAATAGCAGCTACACCTTCCTAATAGTGAGGTTAAGTTTAGGCCGCTCCAAATAGCGCCCCCAGAATAGAACGGCCTTTAGTGAACAATAGCTATCGCCTTCGGACGCGCCTGCCTCAGCGGTCGGACAATCCAGACACTATTGTTGTCTCGCTGAAAAACGTGCTCTAACACGGCTGATCATAATCATCGGCCTAGTAGACGTATGGCGATGCGCCACCATTGTATGGTGCACCATAACTACATAGTATAAAACAAAGTCGATTCCCGCCGTATGTCCCTCTGTACTGAGCAACGGATTTTAATGCGGTTTTCAACAGACGAAGTGATTCAATAGAAAGGTTTGTACGTGTATTTTGATATTGTTTTGTGTTAATTTGTTGAAATATGACGATAAATGTTCAAGAAGTCGGAAGAAATCAATACATATTGATAAAACAAAGTCGCTTCCCGCCGTCTGTACCCTATCTTTTGAACTACGCAACGGATTTTAATGCGGTTTTCACCCTCAGTTTGGGCAAAAATGCTTTCTTATGTCCACCTGTTCTCCTCTACATGCCGCATTTCTCAACCGATCGAGACGAAACTTGGTATAAAGGTTCAACGACTTTTTAGTTTTATATTGCTGATACTACGTTCAGGTCTCTTATGGTCGTATCAGTACATAATAAAAAACAAAGTCGCTTCCCGCCGTCTGTCCCTTTGTAATGGTTAATCTTTTGAACTACGGAACGGATTTTATTGTGGTTTTCACCCTCAGTTAGATTATTTTTCATGGAAGATTTACATATATAATACGAGCATACAAGACCTACATTTTTCACCTTTTTTTTCTTAATTACACCCATGCGAAGCCAAACTGCTTTCGTATTTCTGACTGTTCTCCTCTACAGGTCGCATTTCTCAACCGATGTAGACGAAACTTGGTATTATACAAGTTTAACGAATTTTTAGTTATTTTTTGTCGTCGGGGATTTTTGATTACTTCCTGCAAAAGGGGGCAAAAAAGGGAGCTAATGAATATCTCCGCCTTATTAGATCGGATTTCGATGGTTATTTTTGATTTAATTATAACTTTAAGATGGTCTCATAAAAATTTGGTGAAGATCTGATGAGGATTTTATTTATTTACTAGCTGCACCCGCGGCTTCGCCCGCGTTGTCATTTATCTACGTTAAAAGTACTCTATGTACTATTCCAAGACCTAAAATACCTGTATACCAACATATTAACAAAATTCCTGCAGGCGTCAAAAAGTGATCGATTGCTCGGCTTCTACTAAGTACACCAGTTTTTAAGACAAACCCTAAGCTATCCAACAGTGAAAACCGCCTCGCAATTAATTGGACCAGAAGTTTTTACCTGATGCGCGAACAAACATACATACATACATACAAACTAACAAACAAACAAACAGACAGACACGAATCTTAAAAATGTTCTATTCTTGTTCAGTAGCTTATTTTAGCTATACTATACCATTTTTTTCTTAATTAACTTCAATGTACAGACTTTTTCGTTTGTATTGCTTTATAAGTATAGATAGTATAGATAAGGGCGAGTCAAAATCAGATCCAAGAATCAGAAGAAAATCATGTAAGTATATGAAGAATATATAAGTGGCCAAGTCAGCGTATAAAATGAAGGTTATTGAGGACCATAGATATAGTTAAAATTAATTTCAATTAGATTGTATGGTCAAATATTACTAAAACTCACTTTTCTTTCCAACTGCACTTTATCGGCGCGAGCTAGGGCAATAAAGTCGACGCAGAGAGACTCGAAGCTTGACAATAAACCAATTAGATCTATATAATTAGATTATATTTTAAAAACAGAATAGTTTTATCTGATCGTGACATTGTTCTCTGCTTTTCCGAGGAATTATATAACAGGAAATGTGTAACAAAACTCTAAATTAAGGAGAGCACAGCAAAAAAGCCAACATTACGTGGTGTTCCCAGGCGGTCACCCATCCAAGTACTGACCACGCCCGACGTTGCTTAACTTCGGTGATCGGACGAGAACCGGTGTATTCAACGTGGTATGAACGTTGGCGAAGGGTAGTTCCAAATAGATACTCCTTTAACACCTAAAGAAAACGTCACTTTGGAACTACTGGTGGAGTAGTACTATTGTTTGTTCGTGTTACTGTTATTTATTCTGTGCTACTGGTCTACAATAACATCATTAATAATATATTTAAAAACGTTTAAAAAAAAGATTTTGTGCACTAGCCATGTCATGATAAATAACTTAGAACGGGCTATCACAATTAAATGCGCATACAACATTTCGTGTCTGTGCTGTTAACCGTTGAGGAGTTCCCAAGTCAGGAGCCAACCCGGAGTGCTGGAACCATGTCATAGTGAAACTTCAAACCGACTATCATAATAGAATCCGTACACAAAATTTCGTGACTGTGCGGTTGAGCGTAGAAGAGTTCCTTCCTTTACCTGGAGCTGTTCCTGGATGTCGATTCAGGTCATGCATACCATAAAAATGCATTGTCATCGGAACAGAACCAACATGCAAAAATTCAACTCCGAAGGATAAATAATCTTGCAAGTTTGGAAGAATCTTGCAAGATTTTACCTAAACAAACATAAATACAGACAGGCATACATACAAACATTGCAAGTTAAATAAAAGCTTTTAACAATAAAAAAACAGCCAAGTGCGTGTGGCACTCGCACTCGCATAGACTTCTCGTCCGCACCCGTATCCCGCGACGGAGGAGTTCACTGTAAACTCCTGACGATCCTCCCCCCCCCCCCCCTGGAAGCTCCGATTCTCACCTCCCTCTCCTCCCTCCCCCTACCCCTCCTCCCTCCCCCCTCCCCATATACCACTAAGAACCATCTCAATCACATTAGATTTCAACCAAAAAAACGCATCAAAATCCATTCGTTTGGGAGCTACGATGCCACAGACAAACACACACACACACACGCACACACACACACACTCACACACAGACAAACACACACAAGTGATGCACACCCTAAACTTATAACACCCGTCTCTTTGTTCGCGGGCTAAAAATGTAAAACAGTAAGCAGTTTGGTTACCAATAAAAACAGCCACAAGCGGGCGCTTTTTTTATGAGGGATTGTAAATTATAAATAATTATTTATTTCTTTTTTAAACATGCACTTCAGGTAAAACTAACAAAACAAATTGACAAAATAAATTGACAGAATTCTTATCTGTTTTTGAGTTTTTTCTAAATAATCCGAATTGGAATTATTGTGACCTATTTTGTTGTAACGATTTGACGGTTTACTTCAAGAAATAACAGGAGCCTTAAAAATAACGCATAAAATATGTAAATGCTGAAAAATATGGACCAAAACATTTCAACAGCGCGTGACTTCGATCCACGCACGTCTCTGGGTCGGAAGGCTAACAAGCTCCTACTGTACCACACAGATCGTAGTTGGAAGGTCGAAATTATGATACAGTTTTAATGTTTTATTTATATTACATTTAAATTATCATTACTTTGAATATCTATCCCGCAGGAACCCAATTTTTTTTGGGGATAAAAAGAATCCGTAATTTTAATACATAATATGAACTTTGTCTGTGCCAAGTTACATCAAACTCCGTCCAGTAGTTTCAGCGTAATATGTATTGTGTTCTTTTAAATAACTTTCAACCCCTATTCTGCGGGAACTCATGTTTTTTTCGGGATAAAAAGTATTCTAAATGTTAATCCATAACATAAACTATAATTGTGCCAAGTTGCATAAACATCCGTCGGGTAGTTTCAGCGTGATGCGTGTTCAAACAGACAGACAGACAGACAGACAGACAAAAAATTAAAAAATATCCTTTTTGCACTCGATATCGATTTGGAAGTTTATCTCATTTATAATTTTCAAAAAATATTTAATGTACAGATTTAGCCCAGTTACAGTTTTAATATAGTATAGATAGATATAGATAGATTATTTTAGCATTAATTCCTTCTTGTACATTGTATTTGTGTGCTAAAGAATAAAATTTGGTGAAAATCTGATTCGAAGTCCACTGTGTACTTCGTAAAATGAAGTACAGCAAAGTACCTGGTGAAGATGGAATTAGCACAGAAGCCCTTAAAATTGGCGAACCATGTCTTTTACCACTCATAACAAATCTTTTCAATGATATTTTACGAACAAGAACTTTTCCTAAACAATTTTGTCACTCTGATATTATACTACTACACAAGAAGGGTGACAAACGCGATATAAACAACTATAGGCCTATAAGTTTTGTATCTCACTTGTACAAGGCCTTCATTAAAGTTATAGAAACCCGTATATCTGGCAATTTGGACAAAGAACAACCCCCTGAACAAGCTGGCTTCCGACGAGGTTTATCAATCACCGATCATCTTCAAACAGTAAATCAAATAATCGAAAAACACCAAGAGTTCAACATTCCACTCTATCTTGCCTTCGTAGATTATACAAAGGCATTTGATAGCATCACACACTCTTCCATATTCGAGGCCCTCCGCAATCAAAATATCCATCCCACTTACATTAATTTGCTTCGTAATATCTATGCTTATAGTACAGCTGCAATAAAACTACATACACCGGGTCCATCTTTCACAATAGAAAATGGTGTCAAACAGGGCGACCCACTATCTCCTAAGCTTTTCACCAGTACCCTGGAAGAAGTTTTCAGGAAGTTGTCGGCTGGCTGGGAGAAAAGGGGCATTGACATCGGTGAAGTAAGGTTAACCAACCTCCGTTTTGCCGACGATATAGTGCTATTCTCTTCTTCAGCTGCAGATCTACAGTCAATGCTCCAAGATCTGAGCGATGCAAGCCTTGAGAATGGACTTCGGATGAACATGTCTAAGATCATGACCAATCGCACCGAACCCAAGGTGGAGATCAACGGTGGAGAATTGCAATATGTTCATGAGTACATCTACTTGGGCCAAATAGTCTCCTTCCACGGCAGACAAGATAAAGAGGTTGCAAGACGCACCGAAAACGCCTGGAGGAGCTATTGGCCCATGAAAGAGCTAATAAAGGGCAACCTTCCGATGAGACTAAAGCGGAAGCTCATGGACATGTGCATTCTCCCCGTTCTGACCTACGGCGCACAGACATGGTCATCGACGAACATCCAGAAGTCCAAGCTCAAGGTATGCCAACGAGCAATGGAGTGCAGCATTTTAGGGGTTAAATTAACTGACCATGTTCGAAACACCAAGCTGCGCTCCAGCTCTCAAATTGCTGACGTAGCTGAAAAAGTCGCCAAACTAAAATGGACCTGGGCTGGTCATGTCTGCCGCATGCCAAAAGAGCTGTGGGCCAAGATAGCCACCATGTGGAGCCTCAATACAGCGAGGCGACGTCGCGGGAGACCACGCAGGAGATGGCAGGACGAACTAGACTCCTTCAGTGACTACTGGTCATCCATAGCCCAAGACCGCGAAGCCTGGAAATCATGGAGGCCTTTGCCCAACATTGGGACACCACAGGCTGACTGTAACTGTAACTGTAAGATCTGATAAGGATCTTATTTATTTATTCTTTAGCACACAAATACAATGTACAAGAAGAACTTAATGCTAAGCAGCATTTTCTACCAGTCAACCTGGATCTTCGGCGCGATGAGCAGAAAAACTCCTAAAATGCAGTAAATTGCTCACTTTTAGGTCTCTACCAGTGGAATCAGCCCTTTACCTACTAGGTAAGGGTTGATGGAGCACCTTGGTTATTAATGTTAGTTTTACAATAAGGTAACTAGATGGCGCTACTGTGAACCGCTAGATTGTTTGCAAAAAGTTTGTACTCGCGAGGTCTACAGCTCACAGAGCCACTAGTATAATAAACCAACATATTATACCACAGATTGCATGATTGTTACTTTTGAAGCACAAAGCGTTTTGCTACCACATTGTGTACCTACTGCTGAGAAATGAAAATTGTTGTAAAAAGGTATAATAGTATAATAAAAAAAATATGAATAAAAGATAAACTGCAAATTAATTTAATAAAAACTACTGATCCACTTTTGTTGAAATGTATATTGGAGCAAGCTTTGCTTTGTACAGAATTTCCATTTTTTACTGTTTAATAAAATTAGTATAGATAGAAGAGACACTGAGGAAATACATTCAAAAATCTATACAGAAATCCTGGAAATATGAGTGAACATAAACTCAAAAAAGTAGAATTAACTTCGATTAACAAAGGCAATATGCACTGGGATATAGGAATTTTAACAGCTTTTGTATATATTTTCAGCGGATTCCACGAGTGGCAGCGTTTTCGGCGTACCTCTCGCACAGTGCGTGGAGACTGAGCGAGCTCTGAGAAGAGCGCAGCACGGGGGCTCGCGTGCTTCGCTCGCGTCACTGGGTAACCTTGAGAAAGGGGACGATGTAAGTACTACCATCTAATCAGCCTCTCTCAGGCACAGTGCGCGAATATATACTGCTTGCTTTCCTGCACGAGGCTTTGAGCGGAGCGAGCGAGAGTTAGAATGATTTCGCATCTCTCACGCACTGAGGTGATTCTGAGTCAATGAAAAAAATGATCCGCTGAATTATTACATCATCATTGCGCCAATTTGCCATCTTTCGTACACAAGATAGATAGCATTAGGGTACATCTACACATCGACTCTTGACGCGCATTTCCTCATAAAGCTAGTGTTAGCATGTTTAGAAATTGTTTTTCTTTTATGGATCTTCCTATACTTAGAATAAAGCTGTAAGTAACAAAAAGTGTACAAAAAGTAGTTTATACGTGATGCGCGAACAGACAAATAAACAGGCAGACAGACACCATTTAAACATGACATAAGTTCAAGAACTAAAACCCGACTACGGTTGGGTAAAAAATAACCTATGACACTCTTGCGATGAAGACGAAACGATTAACACCTCGCTTATCAAAATTGTGCCAAAAGGGGTGACCCTATGGTGGAACCCACATACATACAAATATTATACAGACTGTTGAACTCATTACCCTTCTCTTGCTTCGCCGTAATCGGGTAAAAAAATGTTATATTCATGTTCAGTAGCTTATATCAAGTGGTATTGACTTAAAATCTGATGTATTTTGTTACTAAATCCGATTAGTAGAAGCCGAGTAGATAAAAAAAGTATTAGACGGCTGTTTTTTTTTTGATAGAATGTACCAATTATTGTTCTTTGTGTGTACTTTTGGTCCTGGAATAACACAAAGGGTTCTTTTAACCTAGAGTAAAGATCATGCTGGCAATGCCAATCGTCCTCAGGGAGCTGAACATTTCTTTAGTTTAACTTCATTTTACTTTGATCGAAAAATTCAACCACATGTTTTGCCGCCCGTACCTATGTCTGATTTGCTGATGCGAAGCATTCGTGAATGAAGGTACCTTGTTCTTCCGCGGACATTGAAGAATCGAATCAACAGCATTATTTATATCGCAAATCACGATGACTGTAAAAATAGATAATAAAACCTAAGAATAGAACTCTGTTGAATTGAAAAGTTTCTGCCATCAATCGTTCAGGCTGTAAATTCTATTCTCAACGTTGTAGCCTAGCCTTCAATAACCAGTGTAGAAAGACCTATAAGGCCGAACAAAGATCCTTGGTTACCAGGTGTGAGAGCTCTTGAGCGCATCAGAGTGAATTGCATCCTCGAAAAATGTATCTAGAGTTCCGTCATTCCTCTACTTTGGCATTACTAACACGAAACAGTAATCATTGTACAAAAATCATAATGTGGTTCCTGTTTGAAGGGCATTTAGGCATTGTGGTATAGCATATCAAGCTCAAAACGTGATGTCTCTGAGTGACGAGCATTTAACGCTTCCTATAGAGTTACATAGTTAATCTATTGATATAACAAGTAAAATTTAAAAAGCCCGACTGTGAACAAAATAATTGAATACGAGCTGACCGCCCGCAAAAATAATCACACTAATATTATAAAGGCGAAAGAAATGTATGTAAGGGCTTGTACTATTATTTATTCTGTGGTAAGGGTGTGTGTGTGTGTGTGTGTGTGTGTGTATGTTTGTTACTTTTTCCCGCTTAAATTGCTACACAGATTTGGATGAAATTTGGTATGGAGGTAGCTTATAATTTAACACATAGGCTACTTTTTATCCCGAAAAAATGCACGGTTCCCGAGGGACGCGGGTGAAACTGCTGGGCGCATCTAGTATTTATATAAAATTTAATGTTTTTTATTTACTAACATATTTTACTTTGACCGGTTGGTCTAGTGGCTAGAGATTCTAGGTACGAAATCAAACGGTCGCGGGCTCGAATCCTGCAAGGTGGAATGGTGAAGGAATCCTGCAATCATTTGTGTGATGAGCAGAAATGTTTGTTTCCGAGTCATGGATGTCAATATTCTTATCTATGTATGTTTATCCGTTATCTAGTACCCATAGCACAGGGTATCCTAGTTTAGGGCTAGGTAATTGGTGTGGAAATGTCCCGAATATATTTATTTATTTATATTTATATTTAATAGTCGCAATTGCAACATTAGACTATAGTATTTCCATTAACTTTAATAATTTAAAATGGAAAATTTTATAAGCAGCTTAAAAGACAATTGCAACTGTTTAAGTACAAGAATTATATATTATTGGAATGTTCTTTTAGAGTCCTTCATTTTGATACCTTATTCGATAGGTTTTTGGTCATTTTTTTCCGTTTTAATTTTATATGTGAAGTGCACTCATATGATTAATACGAATTCAATGATACCTCATTTATCAAAAGCCGGATAGGCTCTACGACGCGCCTAAGAAACGTACAAACAAACAAAAAAACAAACAAACATACAACCCAAACATCGTGTAAAAATGCCCGGTACTGGACAGATTACAATGCCGAGCGTACTGGGCTATTCCAGATTCTGCTCGGTTCACCGAAGATTTCACTAACACAGTTCCATCCGGCACTTAGTGCATTTGATATAAACCGCTGCAAGAGATCATTTAACGCCGGTCGCACGCGCATGTTTGTCATGCGACATTTTGAGTGTTCAGAAATAGTCCGGCGTCGTCGCCAGCGCGCGTGGTCGACGTGACGTGGGGTGCACCCGGGCCTATCTCACATACGATGCACTGTAGTCCTATTGGTACCATTACAAGCAAAAATTCTTAAATATCATCATTAGCAATTGCAGTAAACATCTTAGAACCACTTCCTCTTATCCTACGGAGTTGAATTTTTGAACGTTCGATCAGTTCCGATGCCAATGCATTTTTATGGTAACTATGACCTGAACTCTTCAACGGTCAAGAGCATAGATAAATTTTGTATACACATTTTATTATGATAGCCGGTTTTAAGTTTTACCATGACATGGTCGCTGCACTAAGGGTTAAAAGCACAGACTCGAAATGTTGTATACGAATTTAATTGATTATGATAGCCCGTTCTAAGTTTCACCATGACATGGATACTGCATAAAAGCTTTTTTTTTCAAATGTTTTTAATTTAACTTAGATTGGTAAAAATATTTGTGCGGTTTTTCTCCTAATTGGGCGGATTTAGATTAAAGTCATGGTGAGTTGACATCATCCGCCATGTTTCCATCCTCTGCTGGACATAGGTCCCTTTCAAGCGTTGCGTCCGGCTGGATCTTTAGCTCTCGCAATTATGGTAAAGAGAAATGAAAAATACAACGCAAAAGATCTTTGCTTCAATTTGCTATAGAAACCTTGCCACAAAAAAACAGCCTCCCATCTTGTGAAATTTCTTGGTAAGTTTGAGATAGCTCTAAGTCTTTATGAAGACCATCCAAATTCAATTACAGATAAACTCAATTATTAAAACAAAATTCTACCCACCTATACCACCTATTGCTGGGTATAAGCCATTTGCTCTTTCATGCCATTTGTTCCGGTCCTGTCCAAGTCTTATCCATTCTATTCCTGCGTGACTAACGATGTCGTCTGACCATCGGACTGGTGGTCTGCCCCGTGAAGGCTGCGCTCCTCTAGGCCACCACTCCGTTATCGCCTTGGTCCACCTGTGATCATCCAGTCTTGCCAAGTGTCCTGTCCATCTCCATTTAAGCTTTGCTATACCTACATTTTCAACTTTAATACGATGTCGAATTTCGACTTTCGGTATACGGTCTATGCAGGCAGATGCCTAGCATGGCGCACTCATTGCTCTCTGAGCAACACGTATTTAATACACATACTCTTTTGTGAGTGGTCATGCTTTGGCATCGTAGGTTACAATGTGCAGGACACATTGGTTGAATGTCTTGGTTTTCAAACATTGCGGGATGTTTGATTAGAGAAAGTCATCAAGTTTTCCAAAGGCGGCAAAAACATTGTCCAGGATAGATGTATTCATTGATCACCTCTGTAAGGCAATTATCAACGAATACTTGTTTATGTGACGGTTGGTTGGCAGGCTGCCGCTCTCAGATGCCCCATGCAGCTTAATGAGCATACGTTAAGTTCGTACTTACTGAGGTTTTTAGCTCAATAAAATGACAATTGAAAACTATAATAGTAAGTAAGAAATATAACGGAAGAAGTTCGTAAGAGGTTTCGAGATTTACGAGTTCTTTTCAGAACAAGAGGCACTTTTAATAATCAGATGTTATTGGAAAAACATTAATGTATTACAATAATAAGTCTGCGTAAATTTCCACAGAAATACTTAGTTTGTTCTGACGTAACACTTCTAGATTTCCTGGAACCAAACTCGAAACAATGTTGTACTCAAATAAATTACTTTGTACCTAACAACACGCTGGGAATAGCATCACTACCTAAAAATCTGAACGATTAAAACTATGCGGTTTTCCGCGCACATTACACATTACCTTAAGCTCCATCTACACACACCGTTTATACGCATTTTTTTGCCTTCTGAGTGGTTCATCTCGATGTAAGCTGGTGTCTTTGTCATCCGGAACGATCCCTTTTTCGCACAATGTTCAGCAACTAAGCCATGTACTCTAGAACTATCACAATTATCATCATCAGTCTGTATTCTTCCACTGCTGGACATAGGCCTCAGCTTTTCTCATGTAACTACTTAACGCAGGTCGTCGCTGCATCTGCCAGGAGGGCGTCCTAAACTACTCATGGTCTCCACTCAAGAACTCGCCTACCGCATCGGTTATCGATTCTTCGACTTATATGTTACCGGCCCATTGCCACTTCAGCCTGCTAATTCTTTGAGCTATATAGGTGGCTTTCGTTCTCTGCCGGATCGCATCGGTGCATCATCTCTTTCCACAGTACGCTGAGCAACTTTGTGGATAGGACACTGTCAATGTTCAACTTTTGGCTCCGGATGTCATCACGGGTAGGTTGCACTGGTTGAAGACTTTTGTTGTCACAAGGACTAAATAATTATATTTGACGAGAACTCTGGTCCCCTTCAAACAACAAAAACACTGTAATTCTACGAATGATCGACAGCTGAATAACACTTGCATAATTGTTCCACTCACCGAGTGCAAACCCCCTCGTTCGATTACCCCATTACGAATAACACTCCATAACATGATGCTCATAATCAAATCACGGAATAGTTAAATCAAGTCCAGCAACTGCCCACCAGACATTCCAGCTGCTCATTTGTTTACTTTCCCGCCAGACGAATGTCTTAATCCTGTACATTGTGTACCATCAGACGCTCTGTCATTAGTGAATTTATGCGCATGATTGGCGGCTGTCATAGCAATGCGCGCCGTTGGGTGTCTACGTGCTGTCTGGCTTGTACACCTTGCTGCAAGGGATTGACTACACCGCGAGGAATGCTGATCGCAGCTTGTCATCTTCAGGTTTACTAAGGCACTAGTTACAGAAGTCAGCAGTGATCATATGAGATTCAATGGTGAAAACTGTTGGCAGAATTTGTAATCTCAAACGCTCAAAGGCTGGCTGTTTTAATAATTAAATTTGGAGGCCGTGATGCTGTTTAAGGGCCCTCTCACTTTTCAAGTTCGCGCGTTATTATCTGTGAACTAAGCCGTGTTATTTTCGCGGGCGCAAGGAAACTAGTATTTTTATATTTAGTTTACAACGTGTTGTTTTTATTACTAGTGCCCATATTTTAATTTAATCGTGATGGAAAAAGTCTTAATTTTAAAGTAGTATAAGTCTAGTATAGTAATTTTATTTTATTTAGGAGAAAAATTACATTTTAGCAAGATTTTGGTCATTATGACTCATTATGACTCAATTTCTAGAGTGTTAAAAAAGTAATATATCTGGAAATTTATGAAATATAAAATTAAAAAATAAAGCTGCTGTCTACAATAAAAATATATAAGAAAATATAATTTTAAAATTGTGAATTCTATGTTAGCATAAAACCAATTAATTTAGCGTAAAACGATCTCAAAGTTTACCGTCCGAGCGTTTTACGAAAAAATACTTGAATGTAATTAGTTGGCTTGTTGAGTATTGCCATTATTTGAAGCCGCTATCTGGAATACAAAATCCGACCGATCTACGTAATTCCGTAATTCAAAATTCTATAGATCTTTCTATTTCATACAATAAGACCGCCAAAAAACTGCATTTTATTACTTCTTTGTAAAAAAAATGACGGACCTCTTCAGTCACAGAAGAGATAGTAAAATGTGACGATTGCTACCTGTGCATGTTAAATTCTTAAACAAATGAGCTTTTCAAATGACGTGTTAATAATCCTAGTGAATCTCTGACCTGTCGGCTCTGGAGCTTAAAACTGAATAAATTTTCACTGCGCACCTTAAAACAAAAAGCCGAGAGACATTTGTTAATATGGGCCCCATATCTCCGCCATATTGAAAAATTTCAAAACACTAATATTGAATATAATTGTCGACCCAGCACATAAAAGTTCACGAGAATCGGTTGAGAAATGCTACCTGTAGATGAGAACAGCCGGACATACGAAAGCATTTTTGTCCAAGTTGAAGCGGAGACGCTTTGCTTGCGCTTTGCGTTTGCTCGGTCAATTACACTTCTTTATCATTAATTACAAGTTCTTTTGTTTTCCACTTAGTATGTCATAGGTGTTGAATGAGTTACCGTCATGGGTTTATCGTTTATGGTATTATCGTAGAATTGATCACATTTCATGATGTGACTGATAATTTCATGAAATGGTTCTATGTCTCATAAAATAGAACCAAAACTAAAACTGACCATATCGTTTAAACATGAACGTTTAATGATATGTCAATCCACGTTTGGCCATATCATTAATGTAGGGTTTCCATGATACCTACCAAAGGTTTAACAAGTGTTCCAACAGAAAGGTGACCAAGTCTAAAAAAAAACACGAATACGAAGGCGGGAGCTCGATACACCTTCTAACCTATCACGTCCAGTCGGGCTTCTGCCTAGTGCCTCTAACGGTGGCTCCTCTAATGTAACTATTTTACGAAATTATCACTATTGTTTGATCATATCATGCGTTTAGCTGTTCTTATCGTCAAAGGCTGATTATTCATTCATCTGGCCAAACCATTTCATGATGAAGCCAACCATTTCAGGAAGTGATCTATTAATTTTACCATATGGCCACGACATTTATATCCACCAAAGTTTAAATCATAATAAAAATAACAATGCAGAACCAAAATTAACAAAATTACTATCTGCAAGTAATAAAATTACTATCAGCAAGTAAAAAAATTACTATCAGTAAGCATCAAACCAGAATTCATGCTCTACATAGACAAATTAGTTTCCTCTACAGTCTACACGGTTATAGACAAACTTGCACATGTGAATCGCGCAGGTCTCACCTCTATCCACGATCAGGGCTGCGTGACGTCACGCTGACGTCACCGGTGTCGGGTTACCTGCCGGCCTTCCGTGCTTTCATTAAAGCGAGATAATTTTATCGTATGACGCTACACGCCGTGGATCCAGCACTACAGGAATAGCCAGACTTTGATAGTTCGATTGAAATCGGCTGCCTTAATGGAGGCTGGTGCCTTTATTGCGACGCAGTTGTGGTGAGATTCGGCTGGCAAGCTGGCACGTGTGTTGGCAGTCGGAAGGAAGTGGTTCGGATCCGAGGAAGTGACGATTTTGACGTACGATTTAATGTAGGTAATGGTTTGATTTTGTCTTCCTTACTAGTTGTACCTAGTACTTAGTTGTAGCAAATTGGTGAAATTTTCGATGTCTATCTGTATTGGTCGGAAAAAAAAACGATTGAAAACGTCAAGTTTTAATGATTTCTTAAGTAGGTGAAGGTTGTGGCCCCAGTACATAATAGGTGTCTATCATTCAAGATAATGACTTGTATCGAATACCTTCGAGAAAACACCAACTTGTCGAAACTTGTGACAAAAAAAGTTGTTATCTTGTTATTGTCACAACACACAACACAGCCAATACTGGAATCCTACTATTGGCTGTGTTAATTTACTCTTGATACTCTTTATATAATCTTCCAATAGTTTGCAAAAATTATGAATAAAACACTAAGAATTTTGCAAAGTTTTGTAGTTTATCCTTTTTCGTTCATGCAGCTACAGTTATCAGTTTTTTCACGATGTCTTCATTGCTTGAGTCATTGTTGCTAATCGCACAGAATAAGCTCGAGTGTTAGACAGCTCACTGCCGACAGGTGGCGCCTCGCACGATGACACATCGGAGTATGTTTAGATTCTCCAGCGTAATCCCGTCGACTTGTTGTTATTGGCGGCAGTACTTTTAAAACATCGGCTTCAAAATATTGTTAGTTTGTATTGATGCAATCGATTCGTATTCGAACGATTTCGCAACATTTAAACTGATAAAACTTTCGGAAACCCGTGCATACCTATTTAATTGATGAGTTGTTAATGAATATAACATTTATACAGCTGAACCTGGATGAGTTTTGTTCATAAACATGGCTCAAAGATGGAACTTCTCCAAACTATTTGGAGACAGATCTCCAAATACCCATATTTGAGGTCACATATTTCGATTTGCTGTTTTCGTACCGATTATTGGTCAGATTCTGCTGTTTGTTTGAACCAAATTTTAACCTCTTTGACGTAACAGACCCCCGATGACAGCTCACAAGAACGTGAACCTCCAGAAAACTGTGAATTCAAAGAAAAAGGCGGCTAATAAAAACGTAATGTTTGTTTGGGAGCGCGCGCAAAGTGTTGGTTTTTCTTGTCAGACGCTGCTCGTGTTTGGAATACACTTTGTTAGTTTACATGAACGCCTTCCGGGAATCCGTAGATCATACCATCGATGTTGCTAGACTATAAGTTTTGGCAAAATTTTAACATACTTTGAGAATTTTGTGCTACTAGAGATAGAAAAAAAAGGTTAGTTTAGGTTTGGTTTTTTACGCAGCTATAAAGAACCGCCAGATAAATTAATCTGCAGTCGCTGAGCATTTGCTCGAACCGGGCCCTAATCACTGGATTGAACTCCACGACCCGAAGATCCTCTCCACGGAACGTCACTACTACTGCAGGATTGTACGTGAAGCGGTTGAAATTAAAAAGTATCCCAATTTCAACCGGGAGGATGGTTTAAACCTGGAATCCTGTGATAAGCAAGTTTTCGCGTTTTGTCAGAAAAAACTGCAGATGTCGTTAGTGTTGTGTGTCGTGGTGACTCTGAATTTTTAGAAAACCAAAGATGTTTTAGTTGGAGAAAACGCTGTCCTCGACAATGACACCCGCTACTTCAGTCTTCTCGTGAACACGATCAATGCAACTTGATCGAAACGTCGAGGTTAATAAAAAAAGTAAGTTTTCAGCGCGATGAAGTCCCGTTTAAATATATAACTATACTAGAGATAGGACACATACTTCCCTAGGATGTCGGTGGATGGTTAGAATACAACATATATTTAGCTACACAAACAAGAAGTATAATAAGGTTATTTTTTATCACTTATTATCTTACGTGCCTACTCCCATATAGATCTTTTGTTAGTGACCAGTCTTTTCGAATACTAACCAGGTATCAGCTCAACTGATTATTGATTGGATAAGTTTTTTCAGGCTAGTGACATCCTTTAGCCAGCCAACGAGATCCATAGTCCAACTCTGTCACTTTGGATTGGTATTTAAAAATTGAGGATGACTTTTCTTCATACAACTGAGTAACATGACGAGCTGACAATTTACCTAATGGTAAACCATGTCGTTTGCCTGACTTTAACAATTATTGTAGTTGGTTTTTAGTCCCAAGTGGTCAGTAATTTCGTGAATACAGTGCTCTATAACAATATGCCAATATTCAATGTACATTTTGGGTTATTTATCAGACTAAATCTGGCAACACTCGTTAGATCATACGAAACATGTATTTGATAGCTGCAAGTTACGTAACGGCAGAAAGGTGATGGAGGTATGTACATATTTTGATGTGAGTCATTTGGATATGATGAATGAGATTTTGGAAAGGATATAAACAAATCCTAAGTGATGGCTGGTTTGTCTTTGACTGCCTAATTACATTTAGTTTTGATACCTGTAGTTTGTCTATTTACATGTTTCGTGAAGTAAGTTGATGTCGATTTCGGCTTTGATAACTGAAAGCAATGTAGAAAACAAGACAAGCAATCGAACATATCACATTATTTGAGAAAATAATTTAGTATAATGTGCGAATGTAAGCTTTTTTTAACAGTTTGGTTTCGGCTTTGTTAGACGTCCTCTTTTTATACCGCAGATGCTGTGGCATTAGGAGGATTGAGGAAATAGAAAATACCAATATTTTACCCAACTACAGCGAAGCAAGGGAAAGGTAATGAGTTTAACAATGTATGTATGTATGTATGTATGTATGTATCTATGTATGTGGGTATGTGGATGTTCCATCATAGCGTCACCCTTGTTGGTTCTATTTTGACATGGGAGGTGTCCACCGATTCGTCTTCAGGTATAGAGTATCATAGGCTATTTTTTTACGATTTCGGTTTCGGTTGCCTTGCCTATTACGGCAAGGCAACCGAAGGGTTATGTGTTCAAACAAAAAACTTGGTCCGATTTTGACAAGCGAGGTATCAATCGATTTGTCTTCATGTATAGATATGTCATAGATATTTTTTTTAACCGATTTCGGCAAGGTAAAGTAAAGGTTATAATAATAATAATAAACACTTTATTACACCATATAAGGAACAAATACAAGAATTTATTTAAAAAATAGCCACAATGGGCGGCTTTATTGCTAAAAGCGATCTCTTCCTCTCTCTCCTTCGGTTATGTGTTCAAACAAAAAACTTGGTCCGATTTTGATAAGCGAGGTATCAATCGATTTGTCTACATCGTAAAAGTTTTCATAGGCTATTTTACCCGACCGTAGTCGGGTTTTAGTTTTTGAACTTATGTCTTGTTTTAGTGGTATGTCTCTTCTGCTATTATGTCCACCTGGGGGAAGTACCACACCTTTGATAGATACTCAACCACCAAGCAGTAGTATGCCAACGTAGTGCAGCCGACAAGTTGACTCGTCATTCAATTCGTTTCGGTTCAAATGGTCTCTCATGCTGTTATTATCATAATCCATTTACGTTTGATGACTATCTCTCCTGATGATAAGTGACGGTGAGACCGTCGTTCCGTCCGGTCCTCTAGCTCAGTAATAGTGTGTTGCAAGTTTCATAACATTTTTGTATGCTTTAAGTTGTTGGCCGTCAACCTACACGTATAAGCTAATGTGCTCGGGGTCCTGTTAAAAGCTGGAAAGCACGCAATTTAATAAAGAGGCACTTCTCTTGAATTTTGTCGCACCAGAAAATACCAGAAGCACTGCAAAAGCGTTGCAACCCCTGTAGCACCCAAAACGCATTATTGTGCTGAACCAGTAAGGCAAGTATGATTTTTGGGTGTAATTGGTCCACAGGCTGCAAGGGTAAAAAGTCTGGCAATAATATAATATATATAATAATATTCTTAACCTGCTTCGTAAACTTTGCAAACCTCTGGACATGTTAGCGCGAACAGACAATGCTCTGCGTTCGCTTTCCAATACAAATACATCAGAATTATTTATCTAAGCTTATGAACTCCTGTCTGAATTCCAGAGTGAATCGTGTGACTCGGGCGAGTGGGGCTGGGCGGGACTGGAGGAAGCAGGCGGCGGCGGCCCCAAGGTCCCGGGGCTGGTGTCAGCGTGCCTGGCACACCTGCGCAGGCACGGGCTGCACACCCTCGGCCTCTTCAGGGTATCCGCCTCGAAAAAGCGAGTCAGACAGGTGAGAACAACGTCTGATGGTTAATTGTCGATGTGGCCAAAGATAGGTCACGCAGAGGTAGAAGATACTTATTGCATCTAGTTTTGAAGACATCCAGGTGGCAAGGTAGCGAGGAGTTATATTCCAATTGTGCTGGTGGGTTGGCTTTGACATCCAGGTGGCAAGGTAGCGAGGAGTTATATTCCAATTGTGCTGGTGGGTTGGCTTTGACATCCAGGTGGCAAGGTAGCGAGGAGTTATATTCCAATTGTGCTGGTGGGTTGGCTTTGAGGGCTTTACTTGGTTTGGTAAACACAAACAGCGATATGTTTTTATCCATTGGTTTCAATTTGGAAACTTCGCGAGTACAGCAGCGCTTGCAACAGCTTCCGAGCATAGAACGCCCAGTAGAAGAACATATAATGTGTCCCAAACTTGGTCGGTGTAGTCTCAACTAGTGTGCTGGGTCCTTTTTGAATCCCGACGCGAAAAGAGATGGGTATTATAAGCTTAGAGTGTGTATGTGTATGTCTGTCTGTGGCATCGTAGTTCCCAAACGAATGGACTGATTTTGATGCAGTTTTTTCTGTTTGTAAGCTGATGTTATTGAGATGGTTCTTAGCTATAAAGGGGGAGACGGGGCTTATATTTTAATTTGTGCTTGTGTTTATATATTATTATCCATTGGTGTTTAAGAGCATTGTGCGTCCGCAGTTTATAGTTTGCATGCCGCTTAGGAAATATTAGTATTGATGAATAGATAATGAATTTTATTTATAACTCTTCTGTGCATGCTAGTCTCTATACTAACGGATGTTCTCTTGTTTCGTAAAATTGTAATAAGTGGTGACTGATCGGCCTGTTCATGAAGTATGTATCTTGACTTTTAGATTCCAGAACTCTTGACAGAGACTGACAGTTTGCTTTTAACAAAAAAAGAGAACTTCATACGCATGATTAACTATGTTTTCTTTGCTTATTAACTACATGAAACTGCAATAAAACATCTTAACAGTCCAGTTCGAGTTACCCGATATCAGCACCAAAGAACGAAACCCGATCGACAGATTTAGATGTTTTCGTATCGTTGCGTTGTGAGTGTTGTGAGTGTTGTGACCCAGTTCCTCGATTTATTACAAACTTTGCTTTGCTCGGTGCTAAGTATAAATGAAGTTTTCAGCACTGGAACATTGTTGTAGACAAAGATAGAATGTGACGCCCGTGTTTTATGCCCGCCGTTGCAGTTGAAATGTTGTTTTCGACGGAAGTGGCACGGTAAGGTAATGTGTGAGTTCAGTTTAGAAGGTATTATAATACCCTCGTGCCTATGTACCTTTGTTTACACTGTACACACTGTACACACTGTATACACTGGGCTGCAAAAAAAAGCGGGTCGGTAACAAAAACCACAATAATGTCCAAAATATTGGAACTAGCTTTATAATAATATAGACTTTATTATGACTGTCAATTTTATAGTGCTTAAATTAAAGTCATAAAAGTTCAAGATTATGAATTTATTTTCAATAAAAAAAAAGTTAAGTAAAAATTAAAAAAAAACACGAAAAATGCGCTACAGTATTAAATATGAAATTTTAACACACTTCAGTATTTTGTAATACAGCTGTTAATTATAAAAATCGTCTTTATTTTTTATTTATAGGTTTTAACACAATCACCAAAAAAAATTAAAAGGTTTTGCTTCTTCCTATATTTGAAATGAAATAACTTTAAGTAAAATTTAAAAGGATTGCTCAAATATTTTAAAAGTTATCGCAATTTTTATAACCGACCTGCTTTCTTTGCGGCCCAGTGTATATATTAATGAATATATACATGGTAGGTATCTGATTGGTAGACAATAGCAGCGATGCACTGATTGGTAGACAATAGCAGCGATGCACTGATTGGTAGACAATAGCAGCGATGCACTGATTGGTAGACAATAGCAGCGATGCACTGATTGGTAGACAATAGCAGTGATGCACTGATTGGTAGACAATAGCAGCGAAGCACTGATTGGTAGACAATAGCAGCGATGCACTGATTGGTAGACAATAGCAGCGATGCACTGATTGGTAGACAATAGCAGCGATGCACTGATTGGTAGACAATAGCAGCGATGCACTGATTGGTAGACAATAGCAGCGATGCACTGATTGGTAGACAATAGCAGCGATGCACTGATTGGTAGACAATAGCAGCGATGCACTGATTGGTAGACAATAGCAGCGATGCACTGATTGGTAGACAATAGCAGCGATGCACTGATTGGTAGACAATAGCAGCGATGCACTGATTGGTAGACAATAGCAGCGATGCACTGATTGGTAGACAATAGCAGCGATGCACTGATGAATATTATGAGAAAATAATCTTGGGAATATGAGGTCCAATAATTGTCACCGTTCGCATACTTGCCTTCTAAACAAACCATGTCCAAACAGAGTCCTACCGCTCTGCCAACGCTACCAGTCAGTTTGTCAAATATATAAGATTCAAAACTTATAGGTATTGTGTACTATATTCCAGCTGCGTGAAGATTGGGAGCGAAGTCAGGAGGTGGCGCTGGACTCGGCAGTGTGTCCACACGACGTGGCCACTCTGCTCAAGGAGTTCCTGCGGGACCTGCCCGACCCGCTGCTCTGCAGGGACCTGTACGCGGCGTTTTTACAAACACAAAGTACGTAGCTACCTCAAGAATTGTAGATCAACATTGGCGGTTGACATTTACTTCCTCATTAGGTGACCCTTAATGAGGAAGTAAAACGAATCTCAAAGATATCGATGAATTATTGTCGAAATTGATAAGCCCTCATCGGGACACGAAAACAGAAGAAAACGATAACAAGAAATTCAATGAGGACACAGTTCCCTTGTATCGGATACATGTGTGTGTGTATTGTGTTTCCTCGGGATCAAGGTCTTTGTTACTGATAGTTTTAAAGGTTTTGTTACGTTTTAAAGTTTCGTTCTGAAGTTTTTTTTTCTGATTAGTTTTAAAGGCAAACCTCATAATAATGAAGGCTTGCCACTGCCCGATCTTCGGCTCTTCTCATACAAAGACTGGCTTGTGCAACTTATACGATATGTTGAGTCAATTCTTAATATGATGTCTCATAAATATATTACTAATAAAATATATTCAGGACGATTCTCACCAATTACCTAGCCAAACTAGGATACCATGTACTATGGGTACTAGACAATGGATAAACATACATATATATGAATAATAATATCCCTGACTCGGAAATATACATTTCTACTCATCACACAAACGTTTGCAGCTTGCGGGATTCGAACCCGCCACCGTTTGACTTCGCAGTCAGGGCACTAGCCACTCGGCCAACCTATCCAAAGGTTGTCTGGAAGAGATCGCTTTTTAGCGATAAGACCGCTTATTGTACAATTATATTTCTTAGTTTTCGTTCGATTGTATTGGTAAATTTTTGACTTGTTTTTTTTTTTATTGGTAATAAAGAGTTATTTATCTATCGTCATGACTTCATGTTCCAGAACTCCACAACCGCCAGCTCCAGTGGGAAGCCCTGCGGCTGATCGTGCAGCTGCTCCCCGCGGCGCACCGCGACACCCTCAACGCACTGCTGTCATTCCTGTCTCAGCTGTCCGCTTACGCTGCGGACGCGCACCAGCCCGGCAACAAGATGGACGCCGCCAACCTGGCGACAGTCTTCGCGCCCAACATTCTGCATAAGAATAAGCCTAATGAAGCCGCAAAGTGAGTGTTCCAAACCGCTTAGGTTCATTTTGAATACATAGGATTCTAAGGATTGCAATCCAACAATGTTTTCAGTCTCGCGGGATTATTGTTGGATTGGAGCCAATCCGTAGGTATTTTACATCTTATAAAATGTCTAATGTCACGTTTATTTTAGCGTTTATTTTTGGTAAACCCAAGCTTAACAAAAATAATAAACAGTTGTTACTAAAATTAGAGTTTGGCTTCGTGTAAGTTAACTGCAGAACATATCACATGATTATAATGACTATAACTTTGTCAGCTTTTTCAATGTAAGTTAGTATTTATGGGCAATTAATAATTTTTTTCTGTACATGTATTTGCTTGCTCGAAGGTATTATCTAATATACCTAGCCAGTCTATAACTTGTCTACTCGTACCTCAGGCAATTAAAATCAATCTTAATAGTTACTATGGTAAGTCACATTATCATTGGCAATTGTTTCTTAGTCTAATTTAAATATGTACACTGTTGGCGTATCATAAATAAATAAATAAATAAACAAATGGCAGCCTATATTCTACCTACTTCTTCGAACTAAATATATTTTACTTTGTTTACCGCGTTTGGTTTGAGACAGTATTGGTTTGAGCGTCAATATAGTCGTGCATTTCGCAAGGTGACAGGATTTGACTGGGTTTTGCGCAATTAGTTGACGAATTCACGGGGCTAGCTGATTCGGCATCCCAGGGCTTTTTAAATGATGCTGTCTCCCACGGGGTTGCGGGATCCCACTTTGCTAGATTGCGATCCCTAATTGGTGCCCGCCCACCTTACCCACAGACTAAACTAATTTTAGATTGGACAGTTCGCTACCCTTTTCTTTATTGAGTTTGAAATTGTCAACATATCGTTTTTTAGAACAAAACTAAAGTGTATACTCTCTGTGTTGATTGAACTAGCACCACTGATTTGGCGACATCATAAACGTCTCCTATAATTTAAGAATTTATATCCGTGCTGAACCACGTGTTTTACATTAATGAGCAACTACAACAACAATTAACAATCTCTTTCAGGCAATCTTTGAATAGAAAGAAATGGACATATAAATGTATCTATATAACTAAACTCTACTGAGATTAATCGTTCATCTACGAGTGTATTATTAATTGGAGAAATGCATTCGTGGAACTATATCCAATGCACGCTAGTGAGATCCTTTGACTGTAGAATAAAAATGAAACCTTTTTGAGCACAGAGACCTGGACATCCGACACTTAAAGAAGCCACGTTGACCGGCCACTTTCAAGCCCTCAAACCCACTAAATTTCCTTAATCGTAGGCATGAAAATGTCATGCCATCAGCTTCCTTAATACATGATCTATGCGACATTACCAGGAAACTAGGCAACTCGAAAGCGTTAAGCATTGCAACCTGAAAATGCTAGCCCAGCTCATCAGCTCCCTCTCCAATTGCAGCGCGGAACAGCTGTCGGAGCGTGCAGACGTGATCAACGTGGTGCGGCAGCTGGTGGAGCGGCAGGCCGAGCTGTGGACACTGCAGGCCGAGCTGCTACACGAGGCCTACATCCACCTGGCGCACAGTGCACCCGCGCATCTGGACCCCTTGCTGCTCAGGAGAGCCGAGTGAGTATTGTTACTAGCTGCGCGTAACGATGTGCTGGAGAAATGCCAACTTCTAGAGGGAAGCCGGCGCTGCTGAGAAATGAGTGCTGTATACTGATCTCATACACGAAGATGGACATTGTCGAAATTGTTTTTGAGTATAGAGCAATCAATCCGACATGTTCGCCCGTTGACTAAAACCACTGACAGTGGTGTCGATTCTGTTGTTCCCAACTAGACTAAACTACACTAAATTTAAGTTTAAACCTGTCAAACAGATTATTTTGTTACAAACTCACTAAACTAGCCTAAATTTAGCTTTCCGGCTAAATTAAAATTCTGCGATGGAACTAAGGGACTTGGGAGAGCGGGTGTTGTATTGTGCACGGCCGGAGGTGGGGAAAGAGACACCCGGGATTAGGGGGAAAAGTGAGGGGAGGGTGAGGGGAAAGTCGCAGAAGGTAGGGGGAAGTGAGAGGAGTGTGGCGGAAGAGAGGGGAGGGTAGGGGAAGTGAGGGGAGGGTGGGGGAAGTTAATAAAAATAAAGATTCGAAAAAGTGAGAGGAGGGTCCCCATCCTCCCCTCACTTTTTAGGTTGGAAAATATGAGGGCAGGATGGGGTACTAAATTACCCTAACCTTCCTTCACTTTTTTTTGGCTTACTCCACCCTCCCCTAATCGCCCTTATCGCCAGGGGGGTTTAGGAGGGAGTGGGAGGGGGGGGGGGGAACGGGTGGGGACCCGTTCCCCGCTTTCGGCCGTGCACAATGCAACACTCCCCTCTCTCTCTGCAAGTTCTTTAGTTTACTTAAAATGATGCAATAGATTTTACAAATCTCTACACTAAATTTAGTTTTAGTGTAGTTTAGTTTTAGTGAGTGAACAACAGAATTGACACCAGTGCATGACAGCGCACTAAAAGCGCGTGTCATCACTGCTTACTAATTCGCGGTTGTTTTGTTGTGTGTGGTGTTATTGCACACCTTCGTCAATGACGTCATACGGTCGCCATGACAGCTATGGTCGTTGTGGCGCGATTCAATTTAACAACTCACAAATATGCAAAAATATAATGAATCTAGTTTGTTTGATTTCTATATACATATATTTTTGCTCAAATAAAGACTTCTGAACCCTATCAATTAGTTTGCGTTAATAAGTCAAGTACGTCATTCAGTAGTTCCAAAAGGTCCTAATTTCATTACTTAGAATGTTATGCTATCTAAAAGTTCATACGTCTTTTCGTAGTAATTTATTCCCTTTGTTGAATGGCAAAGAAAACTTTTGTGAAGAAATGAAGGCTAAGATACAAATCGGTATAATTTGCAGATGCGCAGCAGAACAAGCCAGCGCAGAAAACAGTGACAACGCGATCCGGCGCGTGTGGTCGCGCGAGACCTTCCTGCACGGCGCCGCCGCCACTGGCGGACCCGGCCACGTGCCGCCACCCAGGTGAGCGAGCACCATTGTGTGCAGAGAACGACGATAAAGTTAAAGGTGCAGTGAGTGAGCCAGGAGAAAGTCCGGTCTTATAGGAGTTCGTACACACTCACATCACACTTTGTCTATAATTATTGATAACACGTTATAATGAAAATAGCCACTGTTTGAGTATTTACAGCAATAACTTCATTGAGCAGTGCTTAAACGATGCTGCTCAACAGTGGGCAGTTGACAGTTAGTGGTTATGTAAAAATGCTAGTCGATAACTTCGCAAAAAACGCATTGCATCTGTCTTCTCCTTGGAGTTCGTCGAAATTTACTGGTTCCACACTTTAGGCTGTGTGTTGGACGGAGCGCTAGGTATTGTATTATTCATAAGATTTGTAGAAAACTTGTCAGTTCATGCACTCCATAGGTTCTCACGCTTCATACCCGTGGTAGTAATGTAGAAGAGGGCTGTGCGCGCAACAGCACGCAGGACATCTCAGTTAGATTGTAGTTTAAATCAATGAAGATCTTTCGCTGCCCTCTTAGGAACGTTCTCCTGTTAGATTAATATTAATAATTCATCATAATTGGTTGACTGATGATTTTCATCTCTACCCGCACAACATTTTATGATGTTCTTAAAGTATAGACAGAAAGAAGGCTGCTAGAATCGCAAGCCCGTCTTCAGCCACGCAGTCGCTTGATTGTGGTCAAAAGTAGACACGCGTGGTTTTATGTCCTTCTAACCTTTGTGGCTTACCTAAACGTACGCTATTTTAAAAAAAACTAATCGCGGCTACTTTCTGAGATATTGGAGCACAAAGATAGCGTTATGACGAACCTAGATCTGCTTTCATTGTGTTCCCATATTCAGAAACGCGACACTTCAGGATACTGGTGTGTAAATGTTTTTTGTTTGTACTGAAGTCCTCGCGTTTTTTTTTCCATATGGTGGTTGTAGGTAAAACTTGTAGGTAAACCATAGTAAAATGTAGAGATCCCAGCGGTACTAATATCCCTAAGCCTGTGTTGCCTTGCTAACGGTGCTGCCTTATACCGGCAGACGCAGCGAGAAGAGTTACTCGCGCAGCCGCCGCGCGCGCGACGCCGCCTCTGACACTTCATCTGGCTCGCTGTCTTCCGCCATGACCATCGTCACTAGGTAGGCATTAACTACGATCCACTGAAGCAGAGAGGCAGGGAGATCATAACTTGTGAATATGATCATTATAATTAACGTAGGCCTTTGCTAGCACACGTGTTGAGCAACTTCAGCGTTCCGAATTCAGTTTCAACCAATCGCTTTAGAAGGTTGTCATTCCAGCTGGCCACTTTTTGCCAAAACATGATCACCTGAGCTCGTAGACTCGTGAACAGTTGTCGGCGATGATCGTCGCTCAAAGTTTGTGATGCATCGCTATTTATCTAAGCGCAGATTTTGCCTGAACGAATATATATGGCCATTTTAACCTAACCTAACCTAATTAGTTTTATGCGTTTTAGGCGCAAATCAAACACAGTATGAAAATGAAAGATAATTTTATGGGCAATCGGTATTTTTGATATGAAAATCATATTTTATAATTTAATCAAAGTTAATTTGATGTGCAATCAGTATAATCTTATTTAATACGGAAACCATATTTTTGTTGTAAAAGTTATATAACTGATGAATTATAGTTTGATCGGTGATAAGTTTTCTGATGTGCAATTAAAAATAGCCCTATCCGAAATAACGAGTCATCTTCACATATCTTCGTGCATCTTCGTTTCAGTGGATTATGCTAGACCGTGCTACCCCCTATTGTAAGGACTAGGCTGGCACGATTTGGCACAAAACAGCTTTATGTCATTGAAATATATTAAAGAACAGTATTAGTATGATAAATTATTTTGCTAGCACCATGTCTATAGTCACTGAACTTAAATTTCATGAGTCTGTGCCGTATTAAAAAACATACGTTTGAAAATGTGTATGTTTAGTATTTCAAGTCATCTAGCGAAGTCATGTGAAGTATCACATGGTTTGGATGTCTCTTTGACTTGGATTAGCGTAATCATCGTCGACGGGAATTAACTGTTCAAGAAGTATTTCTCTGTATTGACTGCTTCTTGATTACTAACTCTGAGGAGCAATTTACGTAACTGATACATCCGCTCCACTTTGCTTTTCATTAAGCTTCTATAATGCTATTGCTTTGAGGAAATTGTATCGGAACACTAATAGTAAAATATCGGGTTGAGGCTAGTTTTGAGTTCACTTAGTAAGCGTCCAAGACAGCGAGATTAAGACCCCGGGCTCTGGCCTGGCTGCACTTAAGTACGAAGTGAAAGTACGAAGCAAAGTATTTTAAAAAAATGTGCAAAATTTTTACGGTCAATACAATGTCCTAAGCAACCTCAATTAAACTCAAAAACAATTTTGCAAAATGGAATAATCGTAAGGTTTTTGAAATGACACTATACCTTAAATCAATATGACACACTCCGAGCTCTACGGAGTCTTTTAACTACTATCAATTTCCTCACAGTTGAACTGGAAGAACAATGCACATGTAAGCATACTTAATTCCTGACTAAACCAAAGCTTAAATGCTCGGCCAAGGGCATATGACATGACTTGCTTGTTTGTGTGTAAGATAGTGCTGGTCAACTGGTGACGAGAGTTTTTTAGGCCGCCAGAGGCCTCTGACGTGGCTAAACGACTGCTGTTAACCAATAACAGCCGGGTCTGTACCGCAAAATTTCAAACAATAGGAAAACAATAACGCATTACTCCTATTGGAGAGCGCGGTACTCGGAGAGTGTTGTGCCCTCCGAGGCAATGAGAGTGTTGTGCCCTCCGAGGCAAGGAGAGTGTTGTGCCCTCCGAGGCAAGGAGAGTGTTGTGCCCTCCGAGGCAAGGAGCGATAGAAAATCATTAGTGCGGAGCCCAGGATAGAATCCGATATTGTTGGGTTCTAACTCGTACCGCTACTATAATGAAGTGATCCCACAGAGAACTAAAGTAGGTCAAATAATTAGCAAGCTGAAGACTAAGTGGCAATGGGTTGCCCATATCTCTTGAAAAACTGACAACCCAACGGTTGTCACCACGTTTACCCCGGGTAAAGGAGTTCTAGGCAAACGTTGTGTAGGATGCCCGCAGTTTAGTTGGTGTAAAAAACTGCTGGCAGGAACTTGATGAGGGAAGCCGAAGGTCAAGCTCAGTTGCTTTCACTAGGAGAGGCCTACGTAGAACAGTGGTAATGAATGTAGGCTGATCATGCAGATGAATATTAGTAGGGTACTCCGTTCTCTGATCCTTCTGTTGCTTAAAGCTTACACCCCCGTTCTCCTTCTTCTTTCTTCCAGGGTGAGAAGCAGCGAGGAGTGCGGCAGTAGCGGCGTGGTGTGCGGATCTTCTCCCGCGCTGCGCACTGACTCCACGCCCGACTCTATCGACTCCGCCAGTGATTACAATGAGGTACAGCTTCCCAGAACACTGCAGAGCAGCGAGGAGTGGCGTGGTGTGCCGATTTTATTGACTCGGCTAGACTGTGATGGAGCACACTTACAAATAAGATATTTCAATTCAGTCAGACTGCGGTCAAAAGATGATAAATACGCTAATCCACCCAGATAAAAAATAATAAGCTAAAAATGGGACTTGTTCGACTATTGCCTCAGAATAAAATTAATAGTTTGTTGCTGGCACAGTCTGATATGGGCTTGGCCAATTGTTAATTACTACTAAGTATGGAGTATATCCATACTCTATACTTATTAATATTATAAGATGTGGACGTATTCTGTAGCTTGGCGACTAGTTTTTTGTTCAAGGGTGATGATAGGTAGCCAAGCGGACATTAGGAAGTACTCTCCATGGTTTTATGACGATTTATAACTTAACCTAAAAAATTTAGTTTGTGTTTGAAGTTCGAACCCAAGACACGGTACAGTGCGATGCCAGATCACAGATTCATCACTTCAAATGTCACTATGCAATTATTGGGGAACTGAGGTAGGAGGGCAGAGTGACGACAATCGAAGAGCAGCTGACAGAAACTGGATGCGGAGAACTGAAGACCGAGCTCATTGGCGTGCATAAGGAGAGGCCTACGTCGAGCAGTGTAAAAGTTGATGATGAAGGAGGATGGAACAGCCCGTCCCACGATTAGGTAAAAATAGTTTCCTGTTGCAGACGCTAGGCGGGTCGGACGATGACTGCGTGATCACGGCATCCCTGCACATCCCGGCCGCATTCTCCCCGCCATCTCCGCGCGCGCCGGCCGCGCCCCCTCGCCGGCGGTCCACCTCGGGCTCCGATACGTCCAAACGGGACTCGGCTGCGGGCTCGAGGGACTCCGCCGTGGGCTCGAGCTCAGCCACGGCTTCCAATGCGTCCTCGCCGCCGGCCTCACCGCCGCCCGCGCCGCTCCGCGTCACCGTCACCGCGGGAGAGGTCAAGCGAGCTACGGATATTGACAGGATTATGGCGCTTAGCAGGTGAGACTTGAAGTAATGTCATCAATATAATTCGTAGCCTTTCTCGCCCTTCTAATAGGTCTCTTTTTGAAAGCTTTTTGTTATCATATTTTTGTTTATAATATGAACAAATTAAAAAAAAACAAAAAACAAATTTAAAAAATCTTTGACTGAATGGCTTCTCAGCAATTGTTTTTATAGTGTTAAGGAATTTAGAAAACGCTTGACACGATCTGCAGCTTTTAGCATCCAGTAGTCGTCTGACGCCCTTCCACCTAGTCCATCGTGGTATATGTCGTGGCGATATCGTAAAATTTGATCATTTCTTGAAATGGTTGGCCACATCATGATATTTTTTATTAAACGCACGTCTTCTTCATGATATGGTTAAACATTAGTGATAGTTACCACCGCTAGAGGAGCTAGGCGGAATCCCGACTTGGCCGTGATAGGTTAAAAGAGGAAGGCGGGAGCGAAGCGTACCTAGCTCCCGCCTTTGTCTTCGTGGGGTTTTTTAACCTTGAATCCTATTTGTTTTACCAGGAAACACTACATTAATAATTAATAATATGGCCAAAAGTACTTTGAAATATCATTAAAGGTTGATGTTTCAACGATATGTTCAGTTTTAGCTGGCCATTTCATGAAAAAGTACCATTTCATGAAACTATCAGCCATTTCATGAAATGACCAATTCTACGATATCGCCACGACATATAAATCGAGAATGCAAAATCTTCAAGATATGAAAAAGACAAAATGAGACCTAAATACATTTTTTTCTGTTGTGAGAACCTCAGTATCATACTTTTAGGTATTGATTACAAATAATTAGGTCATTCATCGGTAGTCAATATGCGCAATTAAACCTGCTACCTATCATTAAGAAATTGAAATAATTGTACTTTTGCGAAATTGAAATTGGTTGACTGGTTGGCCAAGTAGCGAGTAACTCTGACTGCGAAGTCAACGGTCGCGGGTTTGAATCCCACAAGGTACAAACATTTGTGTGATAAGTTTGTTTCCGAGTCATGGATGTAGGTATATTTATTTATCTAGTGACTCCAGTACAGAGACAAACATACCCCAAACTAGGATATAGTTTGGGGTATGTTTGTCGTATGAGGTAGTGCGGGCCTCTGGTGTCAGAATTTGTCAGGCCGCTCGAGGGCCTCTGATATGGCTTAACTACTGCTATAATTCAATAACAACCGGGACCGACAGCTTAACGTGCCTTCCGAAGCACGGAGCGATGGAAAACCGCACATAACTTAGAAAAGTAAAAGTTTGGTGTGAATTACCTTGTAGGTCATTTCACTTATTCGTCACTCTGCGTATTGGTCATTCTACGCCCGATGCATTTTGGTCATAATGCGTCTAAAGCCACATAAGTATGATTTTAATGTAAGATTTATCTATAATTAACCTAAAATTTTCAGAGAACGGAATACGTCTGACGCCAGAGCAGTTGTGCTAAGACAACAAGATGAGACCAGCTCGGCCACCACAGTCCGCTCCCGAGTCTCCTCCCGCCAAGAGCAGACCACCAGGAAAGAAGAGACTGTCAGGAAAGAAGACCAGACCGTGAAAAAGGAGGAAAGGAGAGAAGGCACCACGCTGTACAAGAGAGGCGAGCTCATCTCGAGTGCCCGCTCGCATCCTACATGACAAATTGTAATACGTGTTTTTATACATAAACGTCTATTTATCATGCTGGGTTTTATTGTGAATATCAGAACATATTATTTCACATTTCGAACAATTTTCTAAAGGAAACATTTGGATTACTAACGGGATTTGAACCTGCTACATCTTTAGGCAGCAACAAAAAGCTTGTACAAAGAAGATAAATAAAAAACTAATGGTCTAGGGAACTTAAATTAAGTTACTGAACAAAAATGTAATTTTTTTAAATCGATTCTGTCATTCCTTCTGTATGTCTGTTCGCACATCACGTAACACACTGGAGGAATTGCGATGCTGTTTTTATGGTTTTATGATTTTAACTCAAAAACTTGTGTAGTAGGCGCAGCGAAAGTATGTGTCTCGGAAGTTATCTGCTAGTCGCTGCGCAAACTACTATTTTTCAGGCACAATCCTAATGTTGAAGGTGAAGACAGCATTGATAACTGCCTCACTCACTCGCTTACGTTTTTCGCATATTCTATCTCGCTTTTACTTATCTATGGGATAATATGCTATTTTATCCCCACAGCAGTACCTGCGCAATCATCACAGAGCCTAACTTTACAAACATATACATGGGCTGCGACTACTGTACTTGGTATCTCAATCCGAGGTAGAAGCCGAGCAATCGATCAAAAACAATTAGACGGCTGAACAAAATTTGGTATTTTGTACATTTTGTCCTGGAATAACATAGGTACTTTTAACCCAGAAAATGACCACGCGGGTAAAACTGCGGGCACAGCTATTTATAAATGAATACATTATCTATTAATGAAATGAAGGGCAATTTATACATGTAACTAAAACGTAAATTTATAGGCGTGTATTCTCCCTATCCTCACATACAGCACTCAGACTTGGTCTTTGATTGTTCAACAAAGGTCCACGCTCGAGGTTTGCCAACGAGCGATTGAGCGCAGTATCTTGGGAGTTGACCTGACAGACAGTATCAGGAATACGATACTGCGCTCCAATACACAGATCGCCGGCATAACTAAAAAAGCAGCCTTGCCGTATGACAGACGAGCTGTGGGCTTAAATCCAGCACGAAATGGATCCGGCAAGGTTTCAAATGACAGCGTGGCCGGAGACGACGGTGGACGGTGGAACTCGATGAATACGAGAGGAATTGGCAAACTAAAGCAATAGACCGAAAATATTGGAAAGAGGGGAGAGACCTTTGCCCAGCAGTGGGACGATATGGACGGATAATATTAATAATCTATCTATTATATACTTATATTAAAGCAGTAGGTAAGTAGTAAAAAGTCTGTACAAAGAAGATTAAATAATAATGGGCTACAGAATAAAAACAATGTTTTAAAAAAAAACTGGATGTTTGTTCGCGCATCACCTAAAAACTACTGGACCAATTGAAATGTAGTATTCAGTGTTAGATAGCTTTGGTCTTAACACCTGTGGGAGAATGAGTTTATGGTGTTTTTGCCCTTTTTTAGTATAGAATGTTTAAAAGGTGTAGCAAACCTTTTAATTCATTTTGGATTTTTTGTAAGAAAAATGTTGCGTTTACGGGCCAAAGAGTGTAAACAGTTGATGTCAATCAGACAGACAAATCCTTAGAATCTGGTGTACTATATATCTCAATCTGATGAGTAAGAGCCGAGATTACGTCAACAATCTTTTGGCGACGGACTCGTGGTCACACTGTTGACGGTTGAAGGAACTTTGATCTTATTCGTTACATTGGTATTTTACATGTATTTTAGGGCCTAGAATAACACTATTCTCACATAAATTACCACGGTCTCTGGACAAACTTCAAAATATAATGGTCGGCTCTTGTTCACTAAAATTACATCCCATAGCCTCCATAATATCATCGATAATATTGCGTTAAATACTAACATGAAAATTGAAGAAAAACACACCATGTTGACTTATCCCAATTCTTTATTCCATGATTTATCGTTGTTAGTGTAAAACTTGTTCTGAGTTCCAGTGTTACCATCGGTGTACCTTGTCTCGGATGTAGTGCTACCGTTGGTGTAGCTTGTCTCGCATGAAGTGCTACCGTCGGTGTAGTTTGTCTCGCATGAAGTGCTACCGTTGGTATAGTTTGTCTCGCATGACGTGCTACCGTCAGTGTAGCTTGCCTCACATAAAGTGCTATCGTCGATGTAGCTTGTCTCGCATGATGATAGCCCCTAGCTTGGAGACACCGTCTTGGTACTCCGTCTTGCCGAGAGGAGGCATCGCCGATGAGGTTTCTGCAGAAAGAACAGCACATGTATTTTTCCATTTATATTTTGTATCAATTCAATTTTTCTAATGAACAAAATGTGTTATGTACATAATTTTGTCTGACATGAGAGAAGCTAAATTGATGTTTGAGGGCTCATCCCCTTCTAGAGTTTTCGGCGAAATTTTCTTCGCACTACATAAGTTACTACTACTTAAATTTGAACTACAAACAATTCGTTAACAGAGATAATATTGACTCGGGAACATTTTTGCAAATAATCCATGTTTCTATACAAAATTATATTGATAAGCTAAAAATATCTAAGTAACAAAATGATCTGGAACAAATTTCTAATCTATAAATTGCAGCGCCAAGTGTACAAGTACCATCAAATGGAAAAATGCCTAGTGGCATATAAATATTATTTTAGGCACCCTTGTTTATGCTACGGCACTACCCATCACACATAAGTAGGTAGGTACATACATGTGACTACAGATGATTATGATGATGATGAACTTCTAAACTTACCGCACTTAGCCCTTGTGTCAGCGCCACCGCTGCCCGCCTGCTTGGACATAGTCCTCGGGGTGGACTTCCGAGGCTTTGGCCCCACCCGGCAGGGGTCGCCCGGCAGCCGCATCGGCTGCGAGCACGGGCCCGTGCCTGACTCGTCTGCAGCGCGCTGGAGGCTCTCGAACTTGGCTCCAGGACCTGGGCAAGTTTAAACCATAGAAATATAGTGTAGCCACTGAGCATAATAAACTTAAAAACCAATGCCTCTGGGTGAAGAGTGTAGTTCCAAGCAAGAATTTTCACACAGGTTTTGGGTGGCTTTGCGTTCAAATCATAGAGAAAAACATTTTAGGTTATTTCAGCGTGACGGCGGCGTCGCGACTAAACGGTACATAATTCATTATTCATGTCAAATAGCAAGTAATGTTCGTAGGGAAACCATCCGTATTGGACTACAACAAGGTGTAGTCTTGCGAGACGACTGGTGTTTAAAGCTTTTAAAAATAGTAAGAAACGTACAGTAGTAGCTGCGGAAGTTTATGGCTCGGAAGTTGTCTGCAAGTCGCTGCGCAAACTGCTATTTTTCAGGCGCAACCCTGATGTTGAAGTTGAAGACAGCATTGTATAACTGCCTCGCTTACTCTCTTACGTTTTTCGCATATTCTATCTAGCTCTTACTTTATGATGTTTTATCATAGCTGTACATGCGTAATCGTTCACAGAGCCTAACTTCACAACCATAAAGTTTCACTGCGACTACTGTAATGAATAGGAGAGTTATATTATTTTTGTGCAATTTGTGAAAATGACATACCTACCTATCGTTTGAATATGCAACAGGCGACACTGGATTTAATAATTTTGTTTGCTGCCTTACGACCCTTTCCCACTTCGGTGGTTTAACCTCTATTTACAATCTGATGTTAAGCAATGTTGCGGTTGACGCTCTAGTGCACGCTTACCTAGAAGTAACTTATACACTAGACTCCCAGGTTATAACTATAGGGAAACAGATAGAAGTTGATGAATGTATGATGATGTTTTGTGGTCGATTCTGGTGATGAACCAGCTATTAAGGTCTCACTGCTAAGACTCAGGCCCTTTCTGAGTGGGAATATGGTCTTTATTCCATCAAACTCTTACAGTTCGGATTGATACTCCATTGTCTGGTTGAAGCACAAAAGGTATTTTAATGTCAACTGGCTAATGCAGAAAGGGGTTCCTACATTTTACTACGGAGACTGACATAGTAAAAGACAGCCACTTTAAAAAAGCGTGATGTCGCGGCCACTGATCTTAGTAAATAAACTAACATTAGTATATCGATACAGCACTTCAATAAAACAATGATTGATAAAGTTTGTAGTCTGTGCCAGTCTATAAAATGCCTCGATCTACACTAATATTAGGAAAGATTTGATTGTATGTATGTTTGTTTGTAGTTATATAAAAGAAAAGATTACCAGATTCACAGTAGTCCACCTGGTAGGAGGTCTTGTTTCTATCGCGGTCTATTCTTTGCTTCAGTTCCGGTGACGCCTCGTTCTGGAGGACGCTGTACAGCATTGGGTACTTCGACTGCAGCTGAAATCAATATATTAATAGCTGGTTTATTTTGAAGCAGGTTTTTACGTGATGCACTAAAATACAGAAAAACACTAATTAAAAAAAACTGTAACTTATTTTAGGGTACCCTAGACCATTTTTTAATTTCACTCTTTGTACAGCCTTTCTCGTACCTATTGTTTTATTATAAGTATAGATAGATGACTGTGCCAAGTTGCATCAAAATCCATCCATCCACCAATTTTTACTAAATATCTTCAATGTACAGAATTGGACCTGTTACAGTTTTATTATAATTATAGATAAATAAAACGACTAAAAACTGAATGTTTGACAGTTCTTTATTATATTTTGTATAAGTGAGAGAAACAGAGTACAGTGCTAGCAGTTTATACATATCTGCAAAAACATTGAGATAAGGCACAGAATAAATAATAGTCGTAAGTATCTAAGAGTTGAGAAGCAAACATTTTCAAGGATTAACTTATTGGGCTTTCGCATATATTTTTAATATACTTTTTTAATTATACCATATAGTCCTATAAACCTCTTCAAGGATAATTATTATGAAATGTAGAAAGTAAGCTTATTATTAGGAGCAAACAATACCTTATCTAAGAACGCATTTGGCTGATTGTATCGAGAAGTAGGCGTCTCAGGACTGGCTCCCACTTTTACTGGATACAGCTTCGGGTCTAGCATCGGCCCCATTATCTGAAAATGATAATTAGCTGTTTAGGTACTGCCCTAGGAGTAAGGGTCTGTATGATTGTTTATCGAATGAGGTTGTGTCGATCTTTGGTGTCAGGGATTGCCGCCCACAGGAATCTCACCTTAACGTTGACGTCTGTATGATTGTTTATCGAATGAGGTTGTGTCGATCTTTGGTGTCAGAGATTGCCGCCCACAGGGATCTCACCTTAACGTTAACGTTGGAGAGGTGTCTCTAGTAAATATTATTCTGTTTTAATATTCTGAATATATTTTTCTGAATACAACCAACCAACCGTTCGTTGGCTAAGTAAGTATACCAACGAACTGTTGGTCTAGTGGCTAGTGACCCGAACTAAGAAATCAAACGGTCACATTTGTGTAACAAGCAGAAATGTTTGTTTCCGAGTCGTGGATGTAATATTTGTATTTATGTATGTTTATCCGAGTATTCTAGTTTGGTGCTAAGTAACTGATGTGAATTGACAAGTTTTCATATTTCATAATGCGATGAAATTCAAAAACCATTTCGAGATATTGCGACGCTGATCATTATTCTTATTAAATAACTACAAAGATATTAAGTAATAACTCTCAACCAAGCAGAGTTCGGTAGAATAATAAAATTCAGTTGCCTGTAAAGAAAAAAAACTACGCTAGAGCCTGACTTTGACAGATCTAAGAGAAATGTATTTTTTTTTCGAATGTGGCTTCGGTAATCTTGTTCAAAGCACCAAACTCTGGCAGTTACGTCCTTTTAGAATAAGCTACTTATTAATAATTAATTTCTCGGAAAATATAGATTAGAAAAATAAAAATATGTATATCTTATTTTACAATATTCACTCAGAGTTTTTTTTAAATTAGTAATGTAAAAATTTGTAATTCTGACAATTGTCCTGAATATATTAATTTATATTTATAAAGTTAAATGTGTAGATAAGGTCTTATCTATTTATTTTACGTAAGTTTAATAATAATTTAGGTAGGGGCTGGTTAGCATAGAGGTTGTTAATTACAGTAAAGTAATCTATCTAATTTATCTACCAGTAGTCTAATTTTGGCGGAAGTTTAAAGTAACGCAGGAGTCTATCAACTACATGAAAATAACTAAAAGCATTACTAATCCCCACCCCACTGATCCAGTCTAACTTTACTATTGCTATACTGCAATAGTATATTCAAACCCTTAGAAAGGAAAACAGAGACAAGAAGGGGTCAATTCATAATGTCAAAAAGTTCAAAGAGGTATGTCACTCAGAGTGTTCCTTGTAAAGTGTACCTCATTGCGACTCCATCCCCCCTCTTTCCCGGGGGGCAGTTGAGGTGCCGCCCCACCGTACTGTGGACAACGGCAGTCGGGCGGCCGCGTGTTCTTCAGGCAGGCCTGGAAGAACTCTAGCGCTTGTCCTGTCAGTTTAGGCATCCTGATAAAAATAAGCACAACAGGTAACCATTCTCTGCTTTAGTCTCTCAGTGTCCAGAGCAACGTTCGTTCTTGGATTGCCATTTAAGCCAAGCAAAGTCACAAAAAGTCAATGATCAAACAACAATAACTACGCTAAGGGTGCGTTAGAAAGAGTGGTAAATAGTCAGAATGCACTGATCTCAATATCTATGCATTGGCTTTGCCGTACTTTGGTTTGTGCCGATTCAAAGCACCCCACCGAGCATTCATGGAACTAAAATTGACATTGTTTCATCGCCTGACGTTAGTCACAGAATAAATAATAGCACAAAACCTTAGTTCCAGGGACGCTTTCAACTGTTAACAGCGCCAAAATGGCGATAATCCAATGCTCTCATTGCGACGTTCGTCAGAAGCCTGTCTAGAGTACCTTCTGTACGTGTAATAATAATAATAATAATAATAATTCTCATCTTGCTAACGGAGAGTACTTGCACAGACACAACCAAGTAGCCAGGATCATCCATCAGCAAATTGCCCTTCGGTATGACCTTGTCGAGTCTGAGGTGCCGTACTATAAGTACGTACCTGCCAGTTCTCGAAAATGGTCGTGCATTGCTCTATTGGGACCGCTCTATCATCACGGACAGGACTATTGTTGCCAATAAGCCTGACATTGTGCTGGTAGACCGGTCCCAACGCCGGGCAGTGCTCGTCGACATCACCATTCCACACGATGAGAACCTCATGAAGGCCGAAAAGGACAAGCTCAGCAAGTACCTTGACTTGGCTCATGAGGTGACCGCCATGTGGAATGTTGACTCGACGATCATTGTCCCGATAGTTGTTTCGGCGAACAGCCTTATAGCGAAGAGCCTCGACCAACATCTTAAGAGGCTCTCGCTAGATGGTTGACATCTGACCCTTAATCCACGGCGCGTATAGTCAGGAGGTTCCTCACTCTGCAGCCCTAGCCACCGGTAGTTTGGGCCCTACTCCGCTACCGTTGGTACCCTAGGTTTAGGATTTTTATAATATTTTTATCTGCTTTTATTTAAAGAAATATTGTAAAATAAATAAATTTAAGATAAAAAGATAAATAAAGTGAATAATAATAATAATAATTATTATTATTTATTTATATTCAGACAATGTCCATAAAATTGTTAGTATAGGTCTTATTTGTCTATGTTAGTCTAATACAGTCCAGAAAAATGTACACAGTAAAATAAAAAGTTCTAGTTACGAGTATTTATGAAGACATTCATCCGAGTCCCGACCAGGCAGCCTGCAACGAGACTATCTGATCTGAACTCGAATGAACTCCCTCACAATCGTGGAATCGTATCTTCCACCAATGACTTTTAGGATACTGTTAGTGCTTCCCCGCACTCTGCTTAGCAGGGAGGCGATTCTCTTGCGCATGATGGCATGAAAGCCATCAACCCGCGCCTCCGCAAATATACTCGAAGCACTACAGAAACGGGGCAGCCCCAAGAGCATCCTAAATCCATTGTTATACTGGACACGCAAGGCATTGAGCGATCTCTGAGTATAGCTGGCCCACAGACTACTCGTGTAGAAAGTTTGACAATATGACTTAAACAGTGTTATTTTGACTTCGTTACTACAACGAGCAAACCTGCGTGCCAGCATATTACTTCTAATCGCCAATGCCCTGCGTTCCCTTTCTATATCAATTTGATCATCGAGGCCTTCAGTAACGTGGTGTCCGAGCTATTTAAACTGTTTCATCCTCTTAAGTTCTACACCGATCAGCTTTAATGCTGGCACATTAGACGGTTATTTACCGGAAGCCCCGAAGATCAAATACTCACTCTTCGCACAATTAACACAATAATTAAACAGTTTTTAATTATACAGTTGTCTATTTCAGATTGGTATAGGGAAATAAGGGTGACCAAAACAGGTGTGGATGGTCACAATCAGAATAGCATTTGTGTAGCACGCGTTAGCTGTGATAATTGTTGCTGTCTCATTCACGCTAGTCTGCGTATGTCTCTCTATCTTTGTTGTTGATGCACATGAAGCACGACGGTGGGAATGTAGCTGTGTGTGTTTGCCTGTTGTTTTTTACGTGCCACCCCTTTTTAACTAGATTTATGGGATTAGATGATGTAAGATGATGGATGGTAGGGAAAAATGAAGAAAAAATCCGGACATGTGCGAGTTGAACTGTTATTTTAAGACCATAGAGTTCTTAAATTGGTTTTCCGATAATCAATATAAGTAAAAAAGTATTATATGGGTTTTGTTTTTCAAAATTTTTGGTTCAGAGATTTGTAATTAATTGAATGGTAAAATTAATATTTTTTTCTTAAATAACTTTGAAACTATTAAATTTAAAATTATATAAAGACAGTCTCTCACAACAAGCCCTTTCATTTGATATGTCACATAAAAACTTATTTTATATTTTCTAATTTGCTCTCCAAAAGAGCATGTTCAAAATTCATTTATTTACGTTACACGTCCGTGTTTTGGTTACAAAAAATCAGAAGTATGTATACTAAATATCAGCTTAATCAGATTCGGAGCAAATTCGCTGTGGCAGTCATACAGGCACACGAATGATTTTATAAGATTTCCTTTTTTTCATTCGGACGTACGGAGCCTTCAAAAACACATGTTGTACATATCTACATACAGACCAGAAATGATATGGGGATAATGGTAAGAAGATGATGATGCTTTGAACTGCCACCATAAACAAAGTAAACACATACTCTAGTGCCCCACCGCCTGATCCGCCGCCCAGGCCACCGTCCCCTTTGCTACCGCCCACACCGCCACCCGCCCCCGGCAAGTTTGGCCATAGGTAGTCCTTCCTATACGTTGTTAAGTAATGATCCATCTTCTACTGCTGCCTGTTATCCTATTACTTCTGAGTTTACTTAGTCATATTACTGGGAATTTTAGCATGTGGAATTGATCAACAGTCCAGTGTTTATTTTAATTTTTTGTTATTGTTTATCAAATCTCATTAGGGGATTGTCATTTGACAGGCCGGTGACGTCTTTTATTGGCATTACAAAATTCATGATTAAAAATAAAAATAGGATCTCTTTTTATACCTTGGTAGAGTTGAACAGCTCTTTGGCTTCGAAACTCCTTCGACCTCAAAAGTTGGGAGAAACGTGTGTGATCAAAGAGATTGAATTACGCTTACTGTCGACAACTTACGTGTCCGACTCGCACTTGGCCGGTGCCTTACTTTATAATTTTCAACAAAATTAATAATGTCAACAACGTATACCTATCCAGCGAAAAAGACCAAAATAATATTATAATAGGAAGTCGCTTGTTTTAACTCTTTGGAACTTTGGACAGACAGAACACAAGCTGGAACAGTGTTTGCAGATTTGTCTGGACTTCTTATCGTCTCGATGAACCACGGGTCATATTTTGTCTGAGACCAACGGTCTCTTGTTATCTGTTAATATTATCGTAGCATACACTTACCTAGGAACAATACTGTAATGAACATTGTATTGCCATTGAGTTCGATTTTTTAACACGTTTTTATTAAGTCGCTTGTTTGTTGTTCCGGGTAGAATCTTACAACCCAAATTTCCAGCACTTCCCGATTAGGTACCCGGCTGAAACTCTCAGGGTAGCTCTCGACCAGGCGAAAATGCATTAAAAAAATACGTCACTTTAGATTAGTTTTTTAATCTAAATTTGCTGCTTGTTATACAAGTAAACGTAATATTCGCACACTACTCCTTTGCGGATGAATATCTAGCAAAGGTGTGGTACTTCCACAGTGGGAATTTAAGTAGGTACATAAACCATATTATAAACATACTAATCAAACACACAAACATCATCATTCTGTGCATCGATATACCTAGGTAAGAAGTTAGGTAGGTAGCAATAACCTAGGTAGGTAGGTGATAGGGAATTCTGGAAATGAATCCGCCGCCAAAGAGCTGGCCTCTTAATGAGCAGGCAAATCTGTGCTGTATTATGTCATTTATAATACCACAGAATAATACTACCTATATTATGTAATTTAATATAGCGTGGTATTAAAAATTATATAATATAGCACAGATTTGCCTGCTCATTGAAATCTTCTTATCTTAAGAGCCGCGCTCTGGCAGCGGATTCATTTTCAGAATTCCCTATCATTGCTTTGACTTTCCTGTACTATTTTGTTTGTCTTATGTCCTTATAGGTCTGCTTCTTCCTCTCTTCTGTTCTACTTTCTTCCTATTGTCACTAGTATGTCCCGTTTTTTTGACTAGGTTATGTAGGTACTTCCTCGTTCGTTTGCCTCTCATCATCATTATCATCAGCTAATTACTTTTCTAAACTATGTGCGATTTTCCATCACGTTAAGCTGTCGGTGCCGGTTGTTTTTGATTAATAGTAATTGTTAAGCTACGTCAGAGGCCTTTGGGTGGCCTGGCAATCTCTGACACCAGAGATCAGCACCACCTCGTACAACAAACAATAAACTAACATTAGTTTATTCTTTCCATATACCTCAAACACCACATTCTAACGCTTGCAGCCTTTCCCTGACATTCTGGGTTCACGTCTCGCTACTGTAACAAAGAAATGCTCGACATGAAATATAATGGGTACTTTATTTTATATCATCAACATATTAATATTTTTAATACCAACGTTTTTATCGCGTTTTTTCTCTAACGAATATTATTAGACTTTTATATTTTTATAAGAGTTTGATCTGAAAAATACTATTTAACATTGACAACATTAATTTGTATGCTTATCAAACTGCGATGTGAAAGTTCACTCTTTATGGAGATATAAATACGAGTATATGTACCTTATCGGATATGAAGTCATTCAAAATATCGTTCACTTTGACTTGCCTCTGAGTTAAGGAGTGCCACCACTAAGACAATGTTAGTTACAAAAGTGTGTATTCTTATTTTTTTTAATTTAATATTTTATGTCGTCGGAAATATAGAGAACAATGGTTTTGTCGCATTGCCAGAAGAAAATCCCTCGAAATATGAAGACAGTTTATTAGATGGCATTCGAGAAATTGACAACAAAAAAGACAATAAATTAGATGTCTTAGAAAACAAAATTAACCGCAAATTCAATGAATTGGAAAATAATATTCAAGAAAGGTTAGAAGAGTACATAAATCGAAAATTAAATGCATTAGAAAGGCACATCCCCGAAACATTACAAGAAAACATGAATCAAAAATTTGATACCATTACTAAGAATATAGCTGACCTAGAAATTAACATAATTCGCAAATTTGAAGAAACATCAAAGAAAAATAAACCACACAAAGAAGAAATAAATGATGTAACAGAGAACATTATACCTGACCTAGAAACAAATATAAGTTATAAATTGGATGCATTGGGGAAAATTATACCTGATAATGTTGAATTAGAAGTGGCCACAAACTGCACATCTGATGTTTTAAGGAACATGATTACTAACTTAGAAAAAAAATTGGATGGTATGAACAAGACTATGCCTTACAATTTAGAAAAGATTTTAGACACCAAACTGCATGTAGTTGCAAAAATATTTAAAAAAGTTACCTATATAATGGAAGCGAATATGGATCGCAAACTTAATCTACTGAATAGTAGTATCCCTGACCTAGAAAAGAGCATAAGCCCTAAATTGCTCCAAATGGAAATTAAGTTAGCTGATATCGAAAACAACGTAAGCCATAAATTTATGGATAGGAGGGAGAAGGAAAAAAACTGTATTGAAACCAGTAAGTTAACACCTTTATATACGGGATGTCCCGTAATAAGTGGATAATCCTGCAGGTGAGGGAAAGTACGACAAGAAAACAAAAACTTTTTATAAAAAACGTACCAGTTTAGAATCCTCTTTAAGTAGACATGTTTTTAAAATAGTTGGCCAACCAGAGTCTCATATATTTTTTTTACACCACAGATGCTTCAGACAACAGAACAGACAGAAGTTCAAAAAGATAAACCCAAAACTGTGAACAAGTGTACGAATTTTCCCAAGTTTACTAATAATTACATAGGTCCAATACAAGTTTTTTTTCTGCTCGGCCTTGGCCCCCTTTACAAGTACCTGCAGGATTATCCACTCATTACGGGACTTCCGTAAATACACATACGTGTGTGCTATCGCACACACACACACACACTCACATTGTGCAGGTATCGGTTTAACATCTTGTATAATAATTTTCATATCATCAAAATTAAAAATGTATAAATATTTTTGAAATTGAATATGTGGCTAAGAAACAGAAAGTAAAAATAAAACTGTTTTAAGAAGACCAACAAATATATTATTGTACAATATTGTATTGGACTGTAGAATATTTTTTTTAAATTAAAAAGCTAAACGTTTTTCGTAACTCAACCGCAGACAGCACCTCTTCTTTAGGCACCATCATCATCATCATCATCATCATGTCAGCCTTTAGAAGTCCACTGCTTAACATAGGCCTCCCCCAAAGAGCGCCATGACGAGCGATCTTGTGCCACCTCCTTCCACCGACTTCCTGCCATGGCTATAATGTCGTTGGTCCATCGTGTGGGGGGTCTCTTCCTACACTTCGCTTGCTTGTTCGTGGTCATCATCCGAGAACCTTTATTCCCCAGCGGCTGTCGGTTCTGCAAACTATATGGCCTGCCCATTGCCATTTCAACTTGCAAACTCTGTCTTGAGGCACCAACAGAAAAAAAAACAATTTCAAGAACAGAAATAAAAGAACTGTGAACAATATTGTATTATAAAGACAATTTTTACATTAAATGAAATTACATTACAACTATACATATAGTAAAACAAATTATTAACTTATGACTTCTAATCGTATAAGAATGAAAATTACGTCAGACGGATATCGTATTCTTTTTTAAATAGAACGGATTGTTATTGTCAGTTAATAAGCATTTTTTTTAAATTTTGTTATATTTGAGAGATAGTTTAATTTACAATGACCTATAAAATAGCATGAATGGAAGACCTTCATTGTAGCTTTGCTTTCAGAGTATAATAAAAGCTGCAAGAAATTTTCTGACAGAGACTCTGGCTACCTCAGGCTCGACAACTTGCCTCTAAGCCACACCACGCTGACAAAGAACTCCACCGGCCACCTCACTTACTTCAAGATGCACATCGCTGTAAAGGGGGGTGAACATACGGTCATCTCGCTGTCGACCACAGAACTAGAGGATACGCACACGTCTTATTTTATTGGTAATACTAATACAAAAAGTTTAATGATAGGTGGATTAACCAAAGAAAAAATAACCTCTTTGCTCCTTGCAACCGACGAGTTGTGTAGACTAAGGGATGGCAACCAATTTTTTCCATCTCTATAGATCGGTCTCTTTCCTTTTTTACCTTTTAAACGAACGGATGCAATTTTCTTGTCTTTTTTTATACTTGTGCCAAGGTTTTGAAAACCCGGCGGCGGTGTACGTCCCTGTATAAACTTACACTGATAGATGCAATCTTACGATGCAAATTTACGATGGGATCTTAACTTAATACGACAAAACTAGCATCGAATATTTAAGAAAAATCCAATAGATCTTATATTTAGTCATGTTATGTACATATATATTTACAGTAATGGTTGGTGGCTCTGGTAAACAAGTCACGTACTTGAAACGTCCTGCGCCGGCTTACCCCGATGTAACCGTTGACACTCCCGACATCGTTTCCAAAACTCGGTTCAGGGCATTTTATCTCACAATTGATAATGGTAAGTGGTCCGTTTTCTATAATCATCATCATCATCACAGAGATAGAGGAATAGAATCATTTAGCGTAACCATAAACCTTTCCATTTCCAATTTGAGCCGCCGAGGCCTCTCATTCGGAATTCAAATGTTTTGAATTCGTCGAAAAAGTGCGTGAGTTTTCATAGAAACTAGTACATCTAAGAACCGGAAATCTATAGATAACTTTCTTAAATTATTAAAATTAAACCAAAATAATTGTAATTTATTTTTTCCGCTGCGCAAATGTTTACAAAGTACGACAATTGTACGTCAGTGCGTGATCGGGGCAAGCGGAAATACAAAGCTATATTAGAATTAATTTGGTGAGATTTTAATATTTTATAGTAAATAGTTTCATCTATCGGATTACTACAAAAAATATTACAAATCAGCGATTGCCATAAACAGATGTTCGGTCCGTAAAGAACGTAGGCGGAATTGTATGCGATAAATCTTGCAGTGTCTTGACATATCATTTCTACAGAACTTAAGTAATTATTTTTCTACGTTTTTTCAACATTGCCTGTAAGCTAGAAAAACCCAGGTTAACAAATCAATTTAAAATCATGAAATTGTAACTTCATTTCCTTCCTACAATGTTTAACCGGCCTTGTTGCCTGCCCAACGGGTGAAATAAATAATATAATACAATGACATTTCTAGTTTGGACGTCAAAATTGTCAACACAGTATACTTCCGACCCAGTTTTTTAAACCAAAGGAGGTTGAATTACGCTTTCTTCCCACCCGGTTTTTTTAAGCCAAAGGAGGTTGAATTACGCTTTCTTCCCACCCGGTTTTTTAAACCAAAGGAGGTTGAATTAAGCTTACTGGCGTTAAATCTTTTAACAGTAAGCGTAATTCAACCTCCTTGCGATAAACAGAATAATAATGTAGACTGTGCTATAGACAAAATGGTACGTCAATATAAAACCTTTATACAAAACATTATACTCGTAGCAAAGGGAATACAATGCCGTAGTATTTATTTACTCTTTGTACAATGCATTATAGTTTATGGAGAAAGTGTAAAGAATTGTTGTTATAATAGGGTATGTAAATTTATTTAATTGTTTTGCACAAAAATAGTGTAGGTACAAGGAAGGACTTAATGCTAAACAGCTTTATCTACCAGTCATCCAGGTTGTGAAAGAAATAATAGTACATAGGGCGTGCTAGTTAAAGTATTGAACAATAAATACGAAAGAAACAAAGGTTTGTGTAAGGAATTGTTGCAAAACATTTGTGCTAATATGGGACAACTTTTTCCCTGCACAGTGAAACAGCAGCAACATATCTAAATATATTGTTTTGTAATCTCGGCAGGCAGTAACAGATTAAAAATAATTCTTATTCAAAAGCCTAGTCCTAGTAGTAGTAGTGTTACACTAGGATAGATAATTGAATAGGTCTAGGTACCTACAATATCATCTTGAAACATTATATTTATCACGCATAAGTACTTACTTGCCTACCTAATTTAGCGGATAAAATAATTAAAATCTCTAAGACTTGTTTCAAAGGTCATTAACAGTAACATAACCTACAAAACTTTGAAGCCTAATAACAATTATACCTGGCCTCCCCAAAAAACTAATCTTAGACTAACAATTTCAGGAAATGATGGTGAATTACTATCGATGTTTTTTGTCTAAAGACGCCGATAATTTGACTGACATAAACGTATGTATGGGAGTTCGCCATTGTTCAGTTTCTATGAACACACTTGTTTGTAACAATTGAATCCAATATGGTGTCCGCTCGGTTCACGCTTGCAGTAAGGCTAATGAAAGATCTTTAAGGTTGATACCATTATTTGAATTCAAGGGGGAGGTTCTCAAGTAGACTGTTTGTTTCTGTATATCTCTAAAATTGTTGAACCGATTTGGATGGATCTTCTTTTATTTGAAAAATAATGATTTTGTTCCCACATTTTTTTTATCAAAATTGACTCTAGATTTTTATAGCAAACATGGCGTTTAAATATTATAAAATCGCATAGTACAATAAAATATACGATAGAATTTAATAAAGGATGTTGCAAAAACTACCTATTTTTTATTTCGTTTTGTCAAACATGTAACGCTAATATTTTGCAGTTATTGCCTAATCTGCCTAAATGGTAAAAAAAATGCGACTAATTGCAATTTCATTTTTCAAGTCTTTGTTGTTTACCTTATTATACAAATTCCTGATGATCTTAAAACAATGCCTACCTTGGGGAGGCATGAGTTGTTTTATGATGATCAGGAAGGGCACTGAAGATATTTAATTTTATTGCCATTAAAAAGTGGACATAATAATGAATATACCATAAAAAAGTATTAGCCATAAAAAACAAAAACTAGAAAAAACAGAAACTAGAAAAGCTTTTCCTGCTCTTGTTCTTGCTAATAGCAGTTTTTTTTCAGGAATTTTGGAGTTTGGCAAGGAAGGCGACAGTTCTCCACTCATATCCTACTACAGTGATGTCTTTAAATCATTCAATTACATTCGATTCTATTCGGTCTGGGGAAACTCACCGACACAGTTCCTTTACGACTGCCCTGACTGTAATATATAAAGTTGTATAAAGAATAGACTAGATACTTAGATATCTCAATCTTCAATGACAAAAACGTGAAAAAAAAAAATATAAGTGAAAGTGTAAAAAAGTGAAAAGTGTAGTGTAAAGTGTATATTTATTTGAAAAACTTTATGTGTTTATAAGTTTTCCCTAAATACCTACAAAAATAATTGTTTCCTTAGGTACAAGTAATAATATTTTTAATTTTTACAACTATCGAGACTATGATTGTTAGGTTTAGACAACATCTGAGAGGGCTGTCACCTCATAGCTAATACTTCTCGCCTTCGTTAGCTGTGTGATAGCGAAGGGCGTCCAAATCAGTTTGACTCAGTAGGAATATTTGGAGTCCTCTTTAGTATGCCAAAGGATTCTAGTACATAATACATACATTCTAGTTCATCGCCCAGCCGTTGATGACGCGCCTAGTCCGGCGATATAAAAAGAGATCCTTCACTGTCTGAAACCTTGTTCATGTTAAACAACGTCTCTAACATACCTAGGTATTTGTAAGACTCAGCCTCCGAGAGAGACTCAGAAAGTTGCAAATTATTAGAATTGATAACTTTCCCTCGCTGCATATGCACGACTGCCTTCTTATCGAAACCAAACTCGATGGCATTGCTGAAAACTCCTATAAATTTCAGTAACTTCTATAGGACTCTTCGGTGTAAATAATTTGAGTTCATCAGTACAGCAGATGAAAAATTGACAAACCCTCTCTTCGTAGCCGACAGCCTAGCACAGAACCTTCAAAAAAGTGCTGGGGCGATTCAGTGTTCTTTCAATGGATTGAAAGTATTCATTTACAAGAGTGTTGTCAGTTTCTTGTTCAGGAACTTCACATAGAACAAAAAAAAAACTGAAATGCGCAACTGAAGAAAAATACGTCATGTTTCATTTCATTCAGTGCATATTACTTATTATGTAAATTGTGATGGGGGCCAGCGGTTGACTAGTGCTAGTAAAAATCCAGCGATAACAGTTTGGTTCGTCCTCTACGCATCAATTTTCAACCGACTTCAAGAGGATGTTCTCAATTCAACCCGTATGTTTTTTTTTCTATGTATGCTATGCTACATCTCCGACAAATTTGGATAGATTTCAAAAAAAAAATTTTTAATGGGTAGGGCTTCGATGATTCATCGAAGGGATAGGGTATGACTCAGGGGTAGTCCCATTTAATTTTCATGAAAATATCCACCTCTCAGGGTGGAAAATTAGGGGATGACATAATTTTATTAACTTTCACCCACTTTATGACGCGATACCTCCTTCGATTTTGAAGTGTTTTTTTTTTTATAGAATGGGATATGCTTTAGGTATGGTCCCATATATATAATTTGGTGAAGATACAAAGACCGGAGATACAAAGGAACTCCTCAATAGATAGCAGCAAGTCACTTGCGATTGCTGTAATCGCATGTTCATGTATTGTTCACGCCACTCAAAATCGGGAAATAAAATACATTTAAAAAAAGAAGTCAAAATCGACTCCAAAATGAATTAAAAAAATATGTGGGAAACAGTTATGGAAGTTGGTGCCCAATTTTCTTAAATCTAACCAAATCAACGGCACAGACTTCCTTACATAAGATTATTTCATTCATTTTGAAGTTGGGTTTTACTTTGTTTTTAAGTTTATTTAATTAATAATAATAATAATAAACACTTTATTACACCATATTATAAGGAACAAATACATACAATAACTTATTATTATTGTGAGTTATTTGAGGTTTTCATAGACATATATATTTAATGGCGGTTTTACAACGCTCCGTGCTTCTAAAGACACTAAGTTGTCGGTCGGTTATATAGATTAGCAATCGTTAAGCTAAGTCAGAGGCCCTCTGGTGTTCTGACAAACTCTGACACCAGAGGCCAGCTCATACGACAAAAAACCATGTATGAAGAAAGTGAAAGATTATTTAAAAAAAAACTACAATTTTAACTACGACAATCTAATACATTACAACCAAAAAAAGAAGAAGTTTTTCAGGATGGACAGGCGCAGCGCTTACCATTAGGCTACCGACCTGCCAGTTTCGTCACTCAGAAATATAAACAAAACTTGTGTTTCAAATATTGTTGACGGAGCCCTTCCAACGACCTCTCTGCTTATCACGGTACCACAGAATAAATAATAGTACAAACGTTACTACGAGTATTCATCGTTATCTACACTAATATTACGAGTATAAAGAGGAAAGATTTGATTTTTTGCATGTTTGCATATTTGTTTGTTTGTTTGTAAAGGATAAACTCAAAAAATACTGAACCGATTTTAAAATTTCTTAGCTGCTTTATCAGTGAATAACATGAGCAGTAGGTATTTTATTATTCCAAAAATTAGAGATCCCTACAAAAATTGCAATAATGTAACCCAAGATATAAAAAATACAGAACGAAATAACAACAAGTCTGTCAAGAACGTGAATAATAATGCAGTTGTCTATGTTCAAAAAACATCACGATCGTTGCTGCCAAAAATGTTGAATTATGCTTCCTGGCGTATTTTTTTAGAAGTAGACGGGCTTAAAAATTCTACAAGTAAGAAAATTGCCGCGGTGTGAGCGCTATCAGTGCGAAGCCGGGGCGAGTCACTAATTTAAAATAAAATGAATTCCCTTGTTTCTAGGCATGATAACCCACATAATTTTTTTACCCGACTATTGCGAAGCAAGTGAAGGATAAAGAGTTTAACAGTTTTTATTTATGTATGTATGTACCTATGTATTTGCATGTTCCACTATAGCGTGGTACCTATTGGTCCAATTTTGACAAGCCAGGTATCAATCGATTCGTATTCAGGTATAGAGTACCATTGGCAATTTTTTACCCGACTGTGGCAAAGCAAGATAAAGATAAAGATAAGATAAAGATAATTTTATTTGTTATAACATGCGTTTGCAAATTATGAAAGGTGTTAAATATTAAAAAAAGGAAAGTACTTACATGTTTTGCCTAACGAGGCGTACAAATTAAAAAATATAAAAAAATTATGCAAATAATAGAAAATATTAAAATTAATTTACAATATTAAATTTGAGAAATAATAATACACAAGTCCAAGAAATTAAATGTCAACCTGAAAATTACATTTATTAGTCATGAATAAAATAATAATAATAATAAAAGAAATTCATGTCAAAAATAAAATTACAATTTATCATTTAAATAGTCAACTAAATGATAATAGCACTTGTCTGTTAATAAATTTCTCATCTTTCTTTTAAACAGATTTGTGTTTAAATCCTTATTAGCCCGTGGTAATTTATTATAAATGATGGGTGCCACTTTTTCGCATAAGAGCAGCTTTAGCAGCGCGCAGGCGAAGTTTGCTATCGTCTCGTCTGTTACGGGTTACAGTGTCAGCTAGTCGTTGAAACAAATCGGGATTTGTTTTAACAAACTATATAACTTCCAGAATGTAAAGTGATGGTAACGTTAGTACTTTGTACTGTTTGAAATAAGGCTTGCAGCTATCTATACTTTTTAGTTAAATATAGCCCTAATACACCTCTTTTGGGCCTTAAATGCAATTTCTTTATCTGTGGAATTACCGCAAAAGATAATGCCGTAGCGCATAACTGATGCTAGCGCATAACTGACGCATAGCTGATGCTGAACTAGTCCATATTAGGCGGTTAACAAAGCATCTGAGTTAATTTCTGGTGATAGTTTGTACAGAGCATATGCTGAAGTGCTCATTCTTTTATTCGGGCATTCAATATGCACCTTCCAGTTCAACTTTTTGTCTATGTGAATACCAATAAATTTTGTGGATTTAACTTCATTCAGTTTTGTATCATTGTATTGTATATTAATGTCACAAGCAGCTTGGTCCCGTTGGCTAAAATGTAAAATAATAGTCTTGTCTAAATTAATTTTTAAATTATTTCTATTTAACCATAATGTTATTGCTGTCAAAGACTGATTAATGTCATATTCATAAGTGTATTTATTTTTAGAAGTAAAAGTTACTGCTATCGTCTGCAAATAGAGTCATGGGGTGATCAATAGTTCTAGGTAAGTCGTTAATATACAAAATAAACAAAAGAGACCCTAGTACGCTGCCCTGAGGTACACCAAATACAGGTGAGCGTTCTTCTGATAAATAAACTTCCTCTTTCTTTGTCGAAATATTAAGTTTAGTCATTTCTGTGTACTGTTTTCTACCACACAGGTACGACTGAATGAAATTGAGGATGTTTCCTCTGATACCGTAAGCCTCTAGTTTCTGCAGTAAAATATTATGGTTGACATAGTCAAAAGCTTGCGTCATATCACAAAAAATGGCACACACAGGAGTTCTTCTGTCTACATTCATCATTACTATACGCAAAAAGTTGTAAATTGCTATATTAATTGTTATATTCTCTCTAAAGCCCTTTTGTTCATCACATAAGACATGTTTTTTTTCAACGAACAAATACAGTTCTTTATAAATGTATTTCTCAAAAAAAAGATATAATAGGAATGAGGGAAATCGGTCTATAATTGGCCATTTCTTCTCTACTGTTTTGTTTGAATAAAGGTTTTAATATTGATACTTTTAAAGCATCTGGGTACACTCCTGAACAGATACATAAATTAATAATGTAGCTTAAATGAGCACAAATAAGTTCCGAAACATACTTAATCACCCTTGTTGAAATTCCGTCATAACCTACACTGTTTGTGTTTTTTAAAGATTTGATGATATTTTTAATATCCATCGGTATAATGGGTGCCAAAAAGATAGAATCTTTCTTATTTAATATAAGAGATGTTACATTACTTCCTGAGCCCGGAATGGGTTAAACTTTACCAACAAAAAAGTTATTAAATGAATTGACTATATCTTGTGGATTGTTAAGTATTTTACCATCCACATTAATACTGCCAACGGATTCCCTAGGATAGTTAGGTTTAGAATTATTTATTATTTTCCAGGTTTTTTTAGATTTATTGGTAGACGTTTTGATCGAATAATTGTTTTGGGCACGCTTAGTTAACTTTATAATTTTAAAAAACTTTTCTGAATATATTGTTAAACTAACCTTATTTGTAAGCTTTGGTTTATATCTATAACGCCACAATAACTGTTTTTTTTACTGCACAGTTTTATTCCACGTGAAATCCAGTTCATTTTTTTAATAACGTGTATAGTGGTCAATTTAAATGGAAAACAGAGGTTATAAAAGAGTTTAAAAGTGTCAATAAAAAGATTATAAGCAATTTTTGGGTCATTAGTTTCATAAGCAAAAGAAGGGCTATGTGCTCAAACTAAAAACTTGGCCCGATTTTGACAAGCAATGGATTCGTCTTCATCGCATGAGTGTCATAGGCCATTTATTACCCGACCGTAGGTGTAGGTAGTCGGGTTTTAGTTTTTGAACTTATGTCTTGTTTCAACATTTAAATCATAGACGATACTTAGCATATTTATTTTATTTGACTTTCATTTGTCTATTTGTATACTTACTTTATTTATTTATTAATGTTATATTGGTGTTACCAAGACTGCTCAGCTTCTGGAATAATTTTCAATAGTTTTTTGAGTTTGATTAATATATTGAATAATAAAAACATCATCAGCCTATACTTGTCCTCTGCTGGATGTAGGCCTTTCCTATTACACGCCACTGAGCTCGGCCTTCAGCTCTCTGCATCCAGTTACTACCAGCCGCTTTTCGCAAAGAAAATAATTAAAGATATAGGCATAACTAGTTATTATGTTGAGTAATATATTCACACTAATCCCTAGCAACATAATTTTAAAGCAAATTTCCAAAAAAAATACCTTTGAATATGATGATTATTCTACCTCTTTGATTTCGCAAATATATTTTTTGTGAAGGGATCCATGTAGACAAAAAATCCACATGAATCCCCCACGGGATCCATGTGGGCAAAAAATCCAAATGAATCCCTCAGGGGAACCGTGTGGACAAATAATCCAAATGGATCCCCCAGGGGATCCATGTAAGGGGAGCCAAGTGGACGGAGGCGAAATATTATATTAAACATACTGAGAGATAGAATGCGGTCACCGTCTATGGATGCCTGCAACCCCTGGGGATACCTGTTGTGCAATCTACCCTCCATGAGATACCTCAGCTCAGATGGTCTATGCACCAGCAAAAGAATTGCAGAACTTGAGTAGTAAGGAATTTAACGTGATTTTAACAGGTTCAATGATAAGTAAGTAGGTTCCAAATTTAAACAAAAATTGAATTAAACGCTGGTTTCCATTTGGAGACAATTAATATCTAATATCAAATGAAATTGTTCACGACTTCATTGCGTCAGCCTATGAAATAAATGACTGAATGGTTGCAGGTTTTCGGTAAAAAAGATCTTGGTATTTTACTGTAAGAGATTTAAGTCATTTCTTTCATTCATATTATTTTTTGTAAACTTATAATATAGCTTAATAATCTTTTGTTGTGAGTTATTTACTAAATATTATTATGCCTAGCTGTTTGTTTTTCATTAAAATCCAACCGGGTTCGGTCCTAGGCTCCGCAACAATAACTTTTCTAAGTTATATGCGGGTTTTCATCACTCCGAGCATCGGAAGGTACTTTAAGCTGTCGGTCCCGGCTGTTATTGATTAATAGCAGTCGTTAAGCCATGTCAGACGCCCTCGGGCTGCTTGATATACTCTGACATGAGAGGCCAGCACTACATAATACGACAAAAATAAACAAATTATAACTTGTTAAGTCAGATAAGTCAGTTTGTAAGTCAGAACGTGTCGTTAGTACAATTACTCTCTGACTACAAATCATAGTTCCATTGATATTTTCAATGAACAACTGCTCTTTAAAAGTAATGTTTTGGCTTCCTAAGCCAATTTGAATTCAATACCCATATATAAATATTTCTTACATTTAAGTACAAATAAATTTATTGCAAGTTACGCTGTTTACGCAGGCCCAAAATTGCGGATATCCTTTTTGTAACACACGGCTCCTGCACATTCAAATCTTTGTAACAGGGTGTTACAAAGATTTAAATGTGCTCCTGCTCATTCAGTTTTTTTTACACACGGCTTCTGCACATTCAAATCTTTGTAACACACGGCTCCTGCACATTCAAACCTTTGTAACACACGGCTCTTGCACATTCAAATCTTTGTAACACACGGCTCCTGCACATTGAAATCTTTCAGCAGAGTGTATGTCAACTGCAGTCCACAAGTTGTGATTGGCAGAACTCATAACCAGGTCAATCTAGTCGTCCAGGAAGTCCGAGTTTGCGTTCATCTATGAGATTGGGGCCAATAGTTAAACGCGAAAATATTGATCGCCTAAAAACGACAAAATTGAGGGAATTTAGACGTTTGCAAAATTTCAACTTATTAGATTTGAACTGGTAACTTGTTACCATTTCAAATGTAATATCTTAAAATAACAAGGCTTATGAAAAATGTATTCTGTGTCAGCCCTTTTTTAAACGGGATTATTTATCTTGTCCTGTTTGTTGTTGATTTTTAATTTGTTTGTTTTTTTTGGGTTAAATATAGTAAAAAAAAAAAGCCACCTTGCTGTTGACCGATTAACCTAAAATTTGGTACACACCTATAGACCTGATGACAATACAATTATTTATATTCAGTATCATTGTAAATCCAAGACGGCCGCCGCCACTAAATGGCGGATTACATATTTTTTTGCTTTCCCCTCAATAAGGGTATCAAATGAAAGGGCTTAGCTAGTAGAATACGTACTGTATTCTACCTTGAAAAATATACAAATCATAGATAGCCGCCACAACAAAATGGCGGACCATTAACCATTGAGGAGGTTTTCGTTAGGAAATAATATATAAAACAATATTGTTAGTAACAGAAAGTATTTAATTAATTTGACCTTTAACAACTAATATTTACAGTTAATACTAGTACAGTGTGTACAAAAGTAAATAAAATAAATATAAATATATTCGGGACAATTCACACCAATTACCTAGCTCCAAACTAAGATATCCTGTACTATGGGCACTAGACAACGGATAAACATACATAGATACGAATACTACATCCATAACTCGCAAACAAAAATTTCTGCTGAACACACAAATGATTGCACCTAGCGGGATTCCGCGACCGCTGATTGACTAGTTAGGGTCACTAACCATTCATCCAACCGGTGGTCAAAAAATGTAAATGTATCAACTACCCAAATACAAAAAAAAATACTTTAAAGTAGCCCTTCAGCAGGTACGGTGCCTAAAAAGCTGGCTACAGAAGCAAAAAAAAAACGCATCTATGATCGCATCCGTGTGCTAGTACAGTCAGGAGCAATGAAATTTAGATACACAATTTCTAAATAATATAAAAATTATAATTTAGTATTAAAATTATACGAAGTTGTGTTCAAATAAAAGTAAGCCAATTAAAAGTGCATCATATTGCATCGTTTTATTGATAAAAAAATATACTTCATTTTGACACAATAATGTAATAATTTATTTTTGTAATGGTTACTTAATTTTGAATTTCAACCTTGAGCACACATTATTGCAAAACGTAGAGTTAACATATACATCTGAATATCTATAATTTGAACAAGATTGTACATTCGGTTACGTTAATGTAGAGTTAACATATACATCTGATCATCTATAATTTGAAAGAGATCGTAACTTCGGTTACGTTAATGTAGAGTTAACATATACATCTGAACATCTATAAATTTGAAAGAGATTGTTACTTCAGTTACGTTACTGTTGAGTTAAAATATACATCTGAGCGTCTATAATTTGAAAGAGATTATTGTAACTTCGGTTACATTAATGCGTAACTCGTCAACGTAAATTTCCCTTAAATCTGAATTCCCTTTCTAAATAGTGTATATTTTATTTATATTTGTATAATCTTATTATACGAGAATCGGTAGAGAAAAAAGAAGAGAACAGCCAGACATCCGCTGGCTGTACATAAGAAAGCAATTTGCTCCTGCTCATTCAGTTTTTTTAACACATGGCTTCTGCACATTCAAATCTTTGTAACACACGGCTCCTGCACATTCAAACCTTTGTAACACACGGCTCTTGCACATTCAAATCTTTGTAACACACGGCTCCTGCACATTCAAATCTTTCAGCAGAGTGTATGTCAACTGCAGTCCACAAGTTGTGATTGGCAGAACTCATAACCAGGTCAATCTAGTCGTCCACGAAGTCCGAGTTTGCGTTCATCTATGAGATTGGGGCCAATAGTTAAACGCGAAAATATTGATCGCCTAAAAACGACAAAATTGAGAGAATTTAGACGTTTGCAAAATTTCAACTTATTAGATTTGAACTGGTAACTTGTTACCATTTCAAATGTAATATCTTAAAATAACAAGGCTTATGAAAAATGTATTCTGTGTCAGCCCTTTTTTAAACGGGCTTATTTATCTTGTCCTATTTTTTGTTGATTTTTAATTTGTTTGTTTTTTTTGGGTTAAATATAGTAAAAAAATAAATTACCCACCTTGCTGTTGACCGATTAACCTAAAATTTGGTACACACCTATAGACCTGATGACAATACAATTATTTATATTCAGTATCATTGTAAATCCAAGACGGCCGCCGCCACTAAATGGCGGATTACATATTTTTTTGCTTTCCCCTCAATAAGGGTATCAAATGAAAGGGCTTAGCTAGTAGAATACGTACTGTATTCTACCTTGAAAAATATACAAATCATAGATAGCCGCCACAACAAAATGGCGGACCATTAACCATTGAGGAGGTTTTCGTTAGGAAATAATATATAAAACAATATTGTTAGTAACAGAAAGTATTTAATTAATTTGACCTTTAACAACTAATATTTACAGTTAATACTAGTACAGTGTGTACAAAAGTAAATAAAATAAATATAAATATATTCGGGACAATTCACACCAATTACCTAGCTCCAAACTAAGATATCCTGTACTATGGGCACTAGACAACGGATAAACATACATAGATACGAATACTACATCCATAACTCGCAAACAAAAATTTCTGCTGAACACACAAATGATTGCACCTAGCGGGATTCCGCGACCGCTGATTGACTAGTTAGGGTCACTAACCATTCATCCAACCGGTGATCAAAAAATAATCAACTACCCAAATACAAAAAAAAAACTTTAAAGTAGCCCTTCAGCAGGTATGGTGCCTAAAAAGCTGGCTACAGAAGCAAAAAAAAACGCATCTATGATCGCATCCGTGTGCTAGTACAGTCAGGAGCAATGAAATGTAGATACACAATTTCTAAATAATATAAATTTAGTATTAAAATTATACGAAATTGTGTTCAAATAAAAGTAAGCATCCAATTAAAAGTGCATCATATTGCATCGTTTTATTGATAAAAAATTATACTTCATTTTGACACAATAATGGAATAATTTATTTTTGTAATGGTTACTTAATTTTGAATTTCAACCTTGAGCACACATTATTGCAAAACGTAGAGTTAACATATACATCTGAATATCTATAATTTGAACGAGATTGTACATTCGGTTACGTTAATGTAGAGTTAACATATACATCTGAACATCTATAATTTGAAAGAGATCGTAACTTCGGTTACGTTAATGTAGAGTTAACATATACATCTGAACGTCTATAAATTTGAAAGAAATTGTGTTTTCGGTTACGTTGGTGTAGAGTTAACATATTCATCTGAGCGTCTATAATTTGAAAGAGATTGTAACTTTGGTTACGTTAATGTAGAGTTACCATATACGAGTACATCTTAACATCTATGATTTGAAAGAGATCGTAACTTCGATTACGTTAATGTAGAGTTAACATATAAATCGGAACATCTATAATTTGAAAGAGATTATTGTAACTTCGGTTACATTAATGCGTAACTCATCAACGTAAATTTCCCTTAAATCTGAATTCCCTTTCTAAATAGTGTATCTTTTATTTATATTTGTATAATCTTATTATACGAGAATCGGTAGAGAAAAAAGAAGAGAACAGCCAGACATCCGCTGGCTGTACATAAGAAAGCAATTTGCCTAAGCTGAAACGGAGAAGCTTCGCTCGCGTTTCTTTCTCGCTTCGCGCTCGCGCGGTCAATTATTGTTTACTCATTTTTTTGTTTTGTATTCTTTCATATCACTTCATTATTGCTATTCATACAAAGTTTGAGTGAAAGAGATTTATTTTAGCGATAAGTCCACCCATTGTACTTTAGTTTTAAGATGGTTCACATGCACTGTATATTTTCGTTAACTAGTGTACAATAAAGTATTATTTATCTATCTTACGTTAAATTTTTATTACTCCTGACTCGTGACTGTACGAACATATAAAAGTTGTAAGTAATCACGTATCCAGCCGGTCGTGTCAGTGTAGCTGCACTGCTGCTGCACCTCGGGGTCGGAGACAAGTGCAGCGTGGAACAAGTGGAACTATGATATGTGTAGAATTCATGAAAAACCTGTGAAAATACAAAAATTTAAAAAAGATTAAGACGTGTCATTATTTTTTAATAGTAAAAATATATAAAATTGCTTTTTGGACATGTATACACAAAGAGTTTTGTAGCCAGAATCCTGAGCTAAAAAAGGACCCATGAAAACTGCATTTCAGTCAGTCCAGTACCTAGTTTTAACGAGATATGCCAACAAAGTTTGGTCAACTTGATCGGTCTATATTTAGTAAACTAGTTAATTCTAGATAGCAGTGTTTTTTCGGAACTTTAATTTATTAATTAGAGACACACATACACATGCAACTCTAGATAAAAGGTCACTTTATTCGAAGCCAAATAAACGGAACTTAATGAAATAATTAATGACAATAATTTTAAAATACTTAGTCAGAAATTCCATCTTGTAAAATGACTGTGACATGCAGACAGACGGACTACGCCCTAATAATACTTTTTTATCTATATCTATGAATGCGCTATGGAGAGTATGCACAAGAACTACACAATCTGATTCCCGTATCACTGTTCAATCACCGTACAACTAGACGATCGCAAAGCGCCACCCTTTTATGGTAAAAATACCTTGCTCAAGAACAAAGTGTTACGCTTACTTCCTTTATTATACGAACTGCAAAGGAGTGGAATGCTCTGCCCTCATCCATGTTTCCTGTATTTTATAACCCAGGTTTGTTCAAGTCTTAAGTGATTAGATATTTACTAGGCAAGCGTGCTACACCTTCGAGCACATTATCGCTTCCTATCAGGTTTCAGAGGCGTGGCACAGGAGCGTAGTGGTGTTGCTCTTTAAGAAAGGTGATAACACCCTCTTGAAGAATTATAGGTTCATTTTGCTGCTGAGCCACGTCTATGTTTTCGAGACTAGTTACAAACCGTCTCGCTCACTCGTAAGTTTGATGACTTTCAGCCTCCCGAACAAGCTGGATTCCGGAAAAGCTTTAGCACCGTAGACCACATCCATACGCTCCGGCAGATTAGACAAAAGACCAAAGAGTATAATTGGCCACTATGCGTTTGTGCACTACAAGAAAGCCTTCGATTCAGTCGAGACCTGGGCAGTGCGGTGCCAGTTTGACTACCGGTACATTAAAGTGTTGAAGTGTTTTTCAGCAAGGCCACCATGACTGTCCATCTGCAAGATCAAAGCACGAATTCTATAAAATTGCAAAAAGGGGTGAGAGAAGGAGACGTTATTTCTCCGAAACTGTTCACCTTTGCACTGGAAGATATATTCAAGCTTCTGAATTGGAACGGATATGGTGTTAACATCAATGGCGAATGCATCACTCGCCTTCAATTTTCTGATGATATAGTCGTCATGGCAGAAACCCTGGAATATCACACACACAATAATCAATGACCTCAATATTATTTCCCAACAGGTCTTAAAATGAATATGGGTAAGACGAACATCATGTCAAATGCCCATGTCTGCAAATGCCATGGGTGCATGGCATTTTATGTTGGAAACAATATTATCGAAGCTGTTGATCACTATGTCAGACGATCCAACTGGGTAGATCCAAATTCGACAAAGAGTTCAACCGACGAATCGAACTCGGATGGGCAGCGTTCGAAAAATTACGCCATGTCTTCTCGTCGCAGATACCGCAGAGTCTCAAGACGAAAGCGTATAATCAGTGCGTGTTGCCAGTGATGACATACGGCCCTGAGACGTGGTCGCTAACTATTGGTCTCATACACAAGCTCAGAGTTGCGCAGCGCGCAATGGAGAGAGCTATGCTCGGTGTTTCACTATGTGATAGAATCCGAAACGAGGAAATCCGTAGAAGAACCAAGGTTACAGCTCTCAAAGTTTGCAAGTTGAAGTAGCAATTGGCGGGCCATATAGTTCGTAGAACCGATAACCACTGGGGAATAAAGGTTCTTGAATGGCGACCACGAATAAGCAAGCGAAGTGTAGGGAGACCCCCACACGATGGACCGACGACATTGTAGCCATCGCAGGAAGTCGTTGGATGGAGGTGGCACAAGATCGCTTGTCATGGCGCTCTTTGGGGGAGGCCTATGTCCAGCAGTGGACTTCTAAAGCCTGAAATGATGATGATGATGATGATGATCAGGTGAGATCGTGGTCAATGGATTGCCCTATTCCGTAATAAAACAAAAGAAGAAAAAAAACGAATATGGTTGGACAAGATCTTGCACGTTCTCTGACCACCTTTGTAGACGAACATTTAAAACATTACCTACATCTTACCACAGGATAAATAAAACAATAAAATTATAAACAATAAAATTATAAAAATGTAAAATGTCTATGTTGTTTATTACCACTAATCTCTGAAACTACTGATCCAACTCTGAAAATTCTTTCATTAAATGGAAGCTACATTATTATCCTGGAGTGCTATATATGGGCTATGATACGGATAAAATTATATGCATTATTTTATGTAGTAGCCATGTCATGATAAAACTTCAAACTATCTATTATAATATAAAGCGTACTCAATATTTCGTGTCAGTGCTTTTAACTGTCCAGGAGTTCCCTAGTCAGGAGCCAAACTGGAGTGCTGCAGCCATGTCATGGTGAAACTTTTAACCGTCGAGGAGTTCCCTAGTCAGGAGCCAAACTGGAGTGCTGCAGCCATGTCATGGTGAAACTTTTAACCGTCGAGGAGTTCCCTAGTCAGGAGCCAAACTGGAGTGCTGCAGCCATGTCATGGTGAAACTTTTAACCGCCGAGGAGTTCCCTAGTCAGGAGCCAACCTGGAGTGCTGCAGCCATGACATGGTGAAACTTTAAACTGGCTATAATAATATAACAATATTTCGTGTCAGTGCTTTTAACCGTCGAGGAGTTCCCTAGTCAGGAGCCAAACTGGAGTGCTGCAGCCATGTCATGGTGAAACTTCAAACTGGCTATAATAATATAACAAAATTTCGTGTCTGTGCTGTTGACCGCTGAAGTGTTCCTTTGTCTGGAGCTGTTCCTGGATGTCGATTCAGGTCATGCTTACCATAAAAATACATTGTCATTGGAACTGAGCCAACATGCAAAAATTAAACTATGTAGGAAGTGGTTCTAATTAAGCTTGAAATATTTGACCTAAACAAATAATCATGCATTATTTGAAACTAAGAACATTGCAAGTTAAATCAAATCTTTAAAAAAAAACTTTGATATAATAGACCTATATCATAAAGCACAAATTAAAGTTTTTCCATAATTAAAAAATATGTTTCAATTTTCTCTCTTCGTGGTAAGGAAAATTGAAATTGAGTTTATCAAATGAAATAGTACAGACTTTCTCTTATCATTTGGATTAGTTTTTCAGATATCATCATATTATTATGACGCGTGTTTATTATGTTTTTGCTGAGCGGATTTAATTTAATTCTGCTATACGCGCTCATTGTAACCTACTATTATTTTATTCTGTGGTGTAATAGTGCGCACGGTAGTGTAAACGGGTGCGGGATGAGCGGACGGGCTGCGGGAGGCCATTACCTAATATTATTTGTACAAAGAAACATATAGATAAGCTATTAGTTACCCGAGCGAAGACGGGGAGTATCGCTAGTTATTCATGAAATAAAATTGACTTTAAAAACGTATAATAATAAAATAAAAATGAACCTAAGAAGATGTTAAAATTTAAGAGCAGATCTCAAATGTTACCTTCAATGTGACCACAAATTCAAATACAGACGTAAATTCATCCTAATCTCTACAGATATCTTGGACCATTTATTATGTTTAAGAAACATAAAAATTAACTTATTGAGTTACTAAAAAGTGATTAAATAAAAAAGAAATTGAATATGTACTCTTTGAAATAAAAACATCCAAATCGGTACATAATATTTTCGGGGTTACGTTCACCCCAAAAAAACAGATGTTTTGATCAGTGTGAAGTTGATTAAAAAAAGTAAGCAAAACACGCCCATAAGGATCGGATTGTACCTACAGTTCGCAGCGTGCGGTCGCAACAAAGGATTGTACATACAGTTCGCAGCGTGCGGTCGCAACAAAGGATTGTACCTACAGTTCGCAGCGTGCGGTCGCAATAAAGGATTGTACCTACAGTTCGCAGCGTGCGGTCGCAACAAAGGATTGTACCTACAGATCGCAGCATGTGGTCGCAACAAAGGATTGTACCTACAGTTCGCAGCGTGCGGTCGCAACAAAGGATTGTACCTACAGTTCGCAGCGTGCGGTCACAACAAAGTTTGCCCATTGAACTCCAAACTTTAATTTGAACATGGCACCTGATGATGACGATGTAGTCCTACAAAGATAACTCAGTCTGTCCGTTATGAACTGAAAGGCAAGCAATTTGTTTGTTGTTTATTACCTAAAAAGGTTAAATTAACTTCATTAGCGGTATCGTTCGAGAAAACAATCAACTTCTTACCGCTTGCCGCCTTCAAGCAGACAACAAACTCAAAACGATATTTTTTTTTGCTCAAAGGCGCTATCAGTAGAGAAAAGTCGGGATTTTTGTAGAACACGTTGGTAATGACGTTGAATCGTCATCATCATCTCTATCAGGTCTGTGTACTGCTGGTACACAGATCTGATAGAGAGAGAGAGAGAGAGAGAGAGAGAGAGAGAGAGAGAGGATGAGTCAAAATCAACTACCCTGATCGATTACGACTCAATTTGTTTTATAGTTTATGTTCTTTAATATCTTGGGATTCCTGAACCGAATTAAATGATTGTTTTTACTTGAGAAAGAAGACCTTTAGTGTGGTACTGTATAAATTTCTTCATAATTGGTTTTGTAGCTTTAATCAAGTTTTAATTTAATTTACTGTGTTATTATGCTTGGGACTAGTTTGCAAGTCAATTTTGAACCATTTAACGACGTCCAAAGATGCTGAAGTTTTGCACATGGGTGTAGTTCTGGTGACAATTATGGTAGATTGAGCTGACTTGATGATGGAGCCGGAAGGTAGTCAAATAAACTCAACAATCAGATGATGGAACCCTTTCAAATTTGGGCTCATTTCGTTTGTCTTGATGATTTCTCTGGTTTTATGTGGTATCCAAGGTCTGATGATGGAGCAGGAAGGTAGTCAAAGGAAGTAAACAATCGGATGATGGAATTCCTTCGAATTTAGAATCATTTGGTTTGTCTTGATGAGATCTCTGGTCTTAAGTGGTATCTAGGGTCTGATGATGGAGCTGGAAGGTAGTCATAGGAACTCAACAATCAAATGATAGAACTTCTTCGAGTTTGAGCTCATTTGGTTTGTCTTGATGAGTTCTCTGGTGTAATGTGGTATTCAAGGTCTGATAATGGAGCTGAAAGATAGTCACTAGACCTTTAAAAAAATATTATAGAACCCCTTCGAGTTCAGGCTCATTTAGTTTGTCTTGATGAGTTATCTGGTGTAATGTAGTATTCAAGGTCTGATGATGGAGCTGAAAGATAGTCACTAGACCTTTAAAAAAATATTATAGAACCCCTTCGAGTTCAGGCTTATTTGGTTTGTCTTGATGAGTTCTCTGGTGTAATGTGGTATCCAGGATCTGATGATGGAGCTGGAAGGTAGTCACAGGAACTCAACAACGAAATGATGGAACCCGTTCGAGTTTGGGCTCATTTGGTTTATCTTGTTAAGTTCTCTGGTGTTGTGTAGTATCCAGGGTCTTATGATGGAGCCGGAAGGCATTCACAGGGACTGAACAACAAAATAATGGACCCCTTTCGAGTTTGGACTCATTTGGTTTATCTTGATGAGTTCTCTGGTTTATGTGGTATCCAGGGTCTGATGATGGAGCTGGAAGGTAGTCATAGGAACTCAACAATCAAGGCAAACCAACAATCAGATGTTGGAATTCCTTTGAGTTTAGGTTCATTGGGTTTGCCTTGATAAGTTCTCTGGTCTAATGTGGTATCAAGGGTCTGATGATGAAGCCGGAGTTATAGGAACCCATTACCCAACAATGAAATGATGAAACCCTTCCGAGTTTAGGCTTATTTGGTTGGTCTCGATGCGATCTCAGGTCTTAAGTGGTACTTGGTGGTGCCTCGTAAAATATTTCTTTAAAAAAGATTTATATATTTTATCATCATCATTATCAGCCCGCATCAGTCCATTGCTGGACATAGGCCTCTCCTAAAGCACGCCACTGGGCCCGATCTTTGGCTCTCCTTTTCCAACCGCCGCCAGCCATCTTGCGTATGTCTTCGCTTCACCTAGCCGGAAGGCGTCCTACATTACGTTTGCCGAGTCGCGGTCTCCACTCAAGAACACGTCTACCCCAACGGTTATCAGTCCTTCGGCAAATATGACTAGCCCACTGCCACTTTAGCCTGATAATCCTTTGGGGTATGTCGACAATTTTGGTTCTCTGTTGGATCACCTCGTTCCGGATTTGATCTCTCAAAGAAACTCCGAGCATTGCCCTTTCCATAGCTCGCTGAGCGACTTTGAATTGGTGAACTAGTTGTACCGTGAGAGTCCACGTCTCAGCTCCGTAAGTCATAACAGGCAGAACGCTCTGGTTGAAGACTTTCGGTTTCAGGTATTGGGGAATTCGTGATGAAAAGACTCGTCGAAGTTTACCAAATGCGGGCAGCATTTGGTAAACTTTGACGACAGCCCAGCTGAATTCATCTTCGAGCCTCTCTCTCAAAGTTATTTTTACCCAACTTCAGCGTTTGCCCAAGGATAACATACTCTTGAACAACTTCAAGAGGAGATCCGTAAAACAGCAATCGGTTCTGGAAAGACCTGTTCATTGTACATTATCTTGGTTTTATCCAAATTCATCCCGAGACCGCGTTCGTTGAGATGAATCAGCTAGGCCGTTCAGCATCTGATGTAAGTCCTGCAACGTTTCTGCCATAATGACGATGTCATCCGCAAATCTCAAGTGTGAGTTGTGCTCGCCGTTGATGTTTATGTCACGTCATGTCTAGTCCAGAGTCTAAAACATATCCTTCAATGCATCTGTGAACAATTTCGGGGAAATAACGTACCTTGTCTCACTCCTCGATGCAGGAGGATTTGCCTAGTCTGCTGATTCTGTACTTGGACGGTCATTGTTGCGGCATCATACAGGCATATTAACACTTGAATATATCGCCAGTCGCCTTGGCATCGCTGCAGGGACTCCAGGACAAACCAGGTCTCGATGGAGTCCAAGGCCTTCTCATAGTCCACAAAAGCTAAGCACAAGGGCTGATTTTACTCTTCGCTTTTTTGTATAATTTGCCGCACTGTGTGAATGTGGTCAATGGTGCCGTATTCTCCTCGAAACCCAGCTTGTTCCGGTGGTTGAAATTCGTCGAGTCTACAAGCAAGACGATTCGTGATGATTCTTGAAAACAGCTTATAGAAATGGCTCAAGAGCAAGATGGGCCGATAGATTTTCAGCAGGGTATTATTACCCTTTTTTTTAAAATAGGATGACTACTCTCTTGTTGCATGCCTGTGGAGTTCTCCCAGAGAAGAGAACGGAATTAAATATACGCTGCAGTTCTTTTAGCGTGGGTGTACCTCCTGCTTAAGGAGTTCCGTGATAATTCCGTCCTTCCCAGGGGCTTTTCCATTTTTGAGCTGTTTAAGAGCCATCGCGACTTCATCAAGGCTGACTTCTGGCAGCTCTTCGGTAAAGTAGCGGGTCAGGGTGGCATTGAAATCCTCGGTGTTGGATTCTAGTCTGGATGCCTGCGACGTGTATAAATGGCCATAAAAATCTTCAACTTCTGCGAGAATCTCTGGCTTCCAAACGACGACTTCTTCTCTAGATGTGGTCAGGTTCGTCAGATGGCTCCAACCCAGCTTATGAACGAGTACTTTTTCTCAATAGATTCTTCTATAGAGCGTGTATTGGAGCTTTGGAGGTCTCGTCTCACCAGCTTAGTTATTTATATGCTCAAAGCCCGCTGTTCTGACGTAGTGACTTCCAGATTCTCGCGTCATTTCTCCATTAGTTTCAGAGACTCTCCCGGAAGTTTAGATTTTCTGCCAGTACGTCGTATCTCGCAGAACTTTGTACCCTCTTCACGGAGTATTCCCACCACTTGGTCAAGTTCCTGGTCAACGTCAACGTCGATTGTGCTTTCCATTTATATATTTACAACTTATAAATGCATCTGTTTTTTCGTTCGTGTTTCCTCATACCTACGAGATGTGTTACTATTTTTCTAAAAAGTTCCATTTCATTTGCAGTGATATAATAGATAATTTTCGTCAAAACTAATTCAGTTGTTTTATAAGTAGGGTATTCATCTATGATTTTAATTTACCAATGCCTTGATTCTAAAGTGAGTTTAACTATTTGCTGTGGCATATATTCTTTCTAGTGTTTTCTTAGGTCACTCACAATCAAGAAAAAAATATGTTTTTTCACAAACAAAACAACCGACTTCATATTAAAAATGTTATTTTGTAAACAACCACAAATAAAATATTTTTCCAAAAAAAAAAAAACTAATTCATAATAAAAATGATATTTTTCAAACAACCACTAAAATGAATAAAATAATTACATTTGAGCCAGAACTGTATCACTTTTTCGAAATTACCAACTTATAATAATGCATAAATACAACATAAGATAAGAAAGAGTTTTTTGAAGGCGGTGCCAAGCCGAGCCATAATTATTAATATGGTTGAGCTTATTCAAAAAGACAATGTCTTAAACGGCTTGACGTGCTATATAAAATAATAAGCTTTTAAAGTAATTATCGACAAAAACTTTATCATTTACTACATTGCTGTATTCGTGTCAATCGGTTTGTGAACGTGTGAAAGTAAAAAACTGCTCGTGTGAGTCTCTTGTTTTGTCTATTCTGCGTTTCGTGTTTTGTATGAGGGTGCGTCATAGACAACTGCATATTACTTCGTACGTAGATAGGTATGTATTAATTTTGTAAAGATATTAGATGTAAATGATGCCTGGGTTTAGCACCGCCTTCAAAAACTCTTTCTTATCTTATGTTGTATTTATGCATTATTTTTACGTTGATAATTTAGAAAAAGTGATACTGTTCTGGCTCAAATGTATTCTTTTTAGTGGTTGTTTACAAAATAACATTTTTATTATGAAGTCGATTTATTTATTTTTTGGAAAAATCTTTGTTTTTTTTATTTTTAGTGGCCTAAGCAAACATCGGATAGAATATATGCCAAAGAAAAAGTAGACACTCACTCACTTTAGACTCAAAGCGTTGGTAACTTAAAACCAAGGATGAATAAAACCTACATATATAATAACTGAATTAGTTTCGACCATTTTTCATCATTTTGTTGTTGCGTTCCTGTGACTACCTTCCGGCTCCATAATCAGACCCTGAAAACCACATAACACCAGATAACTCATCAAGACAAACCGAATGAGCCCAAACTCGAAGGGGTTCCAACATTTTGTTGTTGAGTTCCTGTGACTACCTTCCTTCCATCCCTGGATACCACATAAAACCAGAGAACTCACCAAGAGAAACCAAATGAGCACAAACTTGAAAGGGTTCCATCATTTTAGTGTCGAGTGCCTGTGAATACCTTCCGGCTCCATTATCAGACCCTGATTACTACATAAATCCAGAGAATTCATTAAGACAAACCAAATGAGCCCAAACACGAAGGGGGTTCTATCATTTTGTTGTTGATTTCCAGTGAATTCCTTCCGGCTCCATCATCCGACTCTGAATACCACATAAATCCAGAGAATTCATCAAAACAAACAAAATGAGCCCAAACACGAAGGGGGTTCTATCATTTTGTTGTTCATTTCCAGTGAATTCCTTCCGGCTCCATAATCAGACCCTGAATACCACTTAAAACCATAAAACTCACCAAGACAAACCAATCGAGCCCAAAGTCGAAGGGGTTCCATCATTTTGTTGTTGAGTTCCTGTGACTACCTCCTCCATCATCAGATCCTTGATACCACATAAAACCAGACATGATCTCATCAAGACAAACCAAATGAGCCTAAACTCGAAGGGATTCCATCATCCGATTGAGTATTTCCTTTGATTACTACTACTACTACTACTACTAATACTTCTACTGTAGTTTTTAATTGTCATCAGAACTACACCCAGGTGCAAAACTTCAGCATCTTTGGACGTCCTTAAATAGTTAAAAAGTTCAAAATTGATTTGCAAGCCAGTCCTAAACATTATAACACAGTGAATTAAATAAAAGCTTGTTTACAGCTACTAACCAATTGACATGAATAGAGCAATCTAGTAAATGGCAAAGTTTTTGTAGATAACTAATTTATTTATTTATTTTCCTAACCCTCATTTTCTTCCATGTATCTCGATCACCCGCCAGATCCGACCAACAGTCCTGGTATGCATCCAGATTGTCTCGCCAGCGCTTTCTCGGTCTCCCTCGGCGTTGCCGCCCATCTTGTGGCACTCACTGCGTTATGATCTTGGCCCATCGGTCGGAATGCATTCGCGTTACATGACCCGCCCAATCGCAATCTGGCAGCCTTATGCCTTATGCCTGGATACTTAAGACGCTGCGTCGCTCTTTGGCAAACACCAAGGTTGAACTTTTGAGACTCAGTCATCAACCAGGTTTGAGCACCGTAGGTTAGGACAGGCAGGATGCACATGTCAATGAATCTTCGCTTTAATGTTATAGGAAGGTTGCCTAAGCTCCTTCAGACCTCCAGGCATTTTCGACGTGGCGTTCAATTTCCTTGTCTTGCCGGTTTCCTAAGTAGACTAGCTGGCCCAAATATATGTACTCATCAACATAGTGTAATTCCTGCCCATCAATTTCGACCCTACGTTTCGTGCTATTAGTCATTATTTGTGTTTTTGATCGGTTCATCATTAGTTAGGGTTGGCCCTGAGGCTTGCCGTGGATGAGGTCTTGGAGCATCTGTTGTAATTCGTGTGATGTGGAAGCAAAAAGAACGATGTCGTCAGCAAATCGCAGATTGGTGAGTCTTTTGCTGCCCACATCTATCTCTTTAGTAGCCCACAAGTCCGCCAGGGTCTTAAACACTTCTTCAAGTGTGCTAGTGAACAGTTCATTAGCCTTCGAAAAACTTTTTCTTATCTTATGTTGTATTTTTGCTTTATTATTACGTTGGTAATTTCGAAAAAGTGATATTGTTCTGGCTCAATTGTAATTATTTCATTATTTTTAGTGGTTTTGTACGAAATAATATTTTTAATATGAAGTCGTTTGTTTTTTTTTATATTGACAAAATTTTAATCATCCTTAAATATATCGTAACCAAAACACTTGGCCTGTATATTTCATTATACATTTATGCCTTTTTGCCTTTTATTTTACTGACTCGAATTAGCGATCTCATCTAATGTAATATTTTCCCATATTATAAAGAATTAAAATTAGCAATGTGTAATAATACTAAATTACCTTAAACAGTAGGAGGGCAGTCGTAACGGATCTTTGCTTGAGCTTCACCGCCATTGTAATAAAATGCGTAGTAGTTAAGTGAACTGAAGCGGTCGTCGTAGTAGAATATAATTGGCTTGCCGTCTCCCTCCTTACCGAACTCCAGTTTTCCTGAATAATTAATTTGTAAACTATTACAGTAAACAATACAAGTAACACATGAACCGTCCAGTGAATTACCTAAATTCAAAAACTTATTAATTTTTCATTTTTTTGTTATAATTTGGTAGCTTCAATGTATGACCAATTAGATTTTATATCCGTAATCCTAAAATTAGTACCTAACAAAAAACAAATTTTTGGATTTTGTGATATTTTGTAGCTTTTGTTTCATTTATTAAAATTACATAAATTGCCAACAAATGAATAATTTTGGTTTATGCTTTCATTTTGAACAAAAATCTATTTTATTTGATTTAAGCATGCTCGTTAAAAAGGATATTGAAATTGCTACATTAAACCTAATTGTTCTGTTTCTTGTAAAATGTAATACAATATATTAAAAATGTACCGCAAATACGAGTACATTGTTCTGGATCTAAGAATCATCTAAGAATCATCCAATTTGGTACAGTAGAACAAGTACATCTTTTCTTGGACGACTTTATTTAAGGTCGTTAATGAAAAGATGTAAAAGAACCGTAGATATTTGGAAACTGTACCTGTACAATAAACCTAATGACTGCATGGAATTCACTGAGAGTTAAGGGATATAAACAAAAAATCTACAAGTATAATCTTATTAATGTTATGTAGCGCATTATTGAGTTTTTTCATTAACAAAATAGTGTAATAGTTAGTCAGTTTTTTTTCCAAAACTAATACTTTTTGATTTAGAGGTTTGCAGAGACCTACTTAATACAAAAGTATATAAATATTAGAAGGTAAAACTCACCATCATTTATTTTTATATAAAACATCCTGAATTCAGTAGCGGAAATAATGTTGGGAGTGTAAACGCTTTGAAGAGTTTCCCATGACCCTTCATTGTCCTTTGACCATGTTTCCAAACGCGTGTACTGGTTACCGTCTGTGTCAGTGTCTGTGTAACCAACAACTGTAGAAAATCAATAACATCCTATTAAAAAATATCTTTATTAAACATGAATGAAGAAAAAGTATGTAGCTTATCTTGGCCAAGCTTATCAGCTTGGCCAATTGACAGAAAATAGAAAGTCCCCCAAGCTTAACATCCCAATACTAAATAGCACTAACCTAAAATAAAACGATATTGCCAACGAGCCTTATCCACATAATTTACTAAATATCCAATATAAAACCTGTTACTTACTGCTATTCCTTGTTTTGTTTTATTTTACCGCTGTTATTTGTTTATTTTATCGCTGTTATTTGTTTATTTTACCGCTGTTATTTGTTTATTTTACCGCTGTTATTTGTTTATTTTACCGCTGTTATTTGTTTATTTTAACGCTGTTATTTGTTTATGTTACCGCTGTTATTTGTTTATTTTACCGCTGTTATTTGTTTATTTTAACGCTGTTATTTGTTTATGTTACCGCTGTTATTTGTTTATTTTACCGCTGTTATTTGTTTATTTTACCGCTGTTATTTGTTTATTTTACCGCTGTTATTTGTTTATTTTAACGCTGTTATTTGTTTATGTTACCGCTGTTATTTGTTTATTTTACCGCTGTTATTTGTTTATTTTTTCGTCAAAGACTGCCCTATTTGTTTTTAGAGTTTACTTGTCTATATATATTCCATATTGGTATAGCAATGTAACGCTTTTAATGAGTCTGTAATGTTACATTTGTGTATATAAATAAATGAATAAAACCCTACTCAGAAAATTTTAATTTTCAGAATATAATATATATACATGTAAAATTATTATTAAAATACAAAAAATCCGACTGCAATTTTTTTTATTGAATACGAGCTGACCGCCCGCAAAAATAATCACACTAATATTATAAAGGCGAAAGTTTGTATGTAGTTTGTATGTATGTGTTCGTGTGTATTTGTTTGTTACTTCTTCACGCTTAAACGGCTGAACAGATTTGGATGAAATTTGCTATCCCCGTACCAAATTTCATTTCATTACTAGCTACTTTTTATCCCAAAAAAAGTATGGTTCGTGAGGCACGCGGGTAAAACCGCAAGGCACAGCTAGTATTGATATAAATTTAATGTTTCTTTTTTACTTACATATTGTATTTTACTGTAATAATTGCAATCGCAAAATTAGACTAGAGTAATTACATTAACTTGAATAATCTAAATTTGGAAATTTTGTAAGAAGCTTAAAATAAATTTGCTACTGTTATTAGCAATTATACATTTTTGAAAAGGTCTTTTAAAGACCGATATTTTGATACATATAGGTTTTGGTCATTTTTTGTTCCGTCTGAAATACAATATGGCCGCTATATTAGTTTTCTTTACATTTCATATCCTATCCTATAGCACTCTCGTGATCAAGACGAATCCAATGATACCTTATTTATGAAATACCATCAAGTCGTTGAGGCTGTATAAAGCGCCTAAGAAACGTACAAACAAACATAGGTACAAACATTTTTACAACCCAAACACATAACCCTCCTCAGTCGGGTAAAAAAACATACCCATATCTAAGTTTCATTAGACCACAAAATCTGACAGCAATGCAGCAAGAGTGTCGTATTGATTATTGCGTAGGGTTTTGTATTGGTTAAGATGTAAAATAGGTAAATATTAGGCCTATTTGCTTATTTTACCTTAGTTCCATTTAGATAAGGGTTGGTTTTTCTATTTTCTATCTATTATTGGTTTGACTTACAGCAAGGCGGAAGTGAGTTACATATTTTTCTTTGTTCATTTTTAATATCAAAAGTAGCACTAAGTCTTTCAACATTAACTTAATTAATAAACTCGTTAGTTTCCAACCAAAGTCTACTGCATATTATATGTATATATTAATACAAGCAACAGTATTTATATCGCAGGTACCTATGTTATATAGATTATACGAGGAATCGTAGTCTCCTTTGTCCGTCAGCTTGATAGTCATGAATTCATCCGCTTGTATAGCGATAAGCATCTTGAAGTACGTGAGGTGGCCGGTGGAGTTTCTGTTCACTGTGACGTGGCTGGGAGTTTTACTGTCCATCGGGTAGAGCGTAGGACTATCGTTATCAAGGCTAAGTGTCTCCTCCTTACAAAGCAACTCTGGAAACAAATTCACGCTTTAATGTCACTTATTAAATGTTGGGCATGAATACAACACTCGAGCGGCCTGACAAACTTTGATACCAGAGGCCAGCACTTTGCCTCATACGACAATCAATCGACAACCTAACGAACACGTAATTGTAAATAATCTGACAATATTACACATGAAAAAGCATCGTGCTAACTAAAATCAAGGCAAAATATAGCAGTTTTACAAGTCAAAACTTAATATCTAATGAACACGGAGAATACATACAATACGTGTATTATATAGATCAATGAAATAAAGGATACTATTCTATTTCATGGTTCTAGATTATAACAACAAAATAAACAACAAGCAAGTTTAAAAATTACTCCTTAATTATTAAAATTTGTCGTTATCGGTTTAATTAACAAGATTATGTACAAAAACTTAAACCCGACTATGGTCCGGTTAAATTAACAAGATTTAATTAACAAGATTATGTACAAAAACTTAAACCCGACTATGGTCCGGTTAAATTAACAAGATTTAATTAACAAGATTATGTACAAAAACTTAAACCCGACTATGGTCCGGTTAAATTAACAAGATTTAATTAACAAGATTATGTAAAAAAACTTAAACCCGACTATGGTCCGGTTAAATTAACAAGATTATGTACAAAAACTTAAACCTGACTATGGTCCGGTTAAATTAACAAGATTATGTACAAAAACTTAAACCCGACTATGGTCCGGTTAAAAATAGCCTATAACACTTTTGCAATGAAGACAAATCGCTTGATACCTCGTTTGTCAAAATCAGACCAAGTTTTTAGTTTGAACACATAACCCATCCTTAGCACAGCCGTAGTCGGATAAAGAAAAGAAGCTGCGATAAAGACGAATCAACTGATACTTCGCTTGGCAAAATAGGACCAAGTTTTTAGTTTGTACAAATAAACGTTAAAAATGCCTATTATGTTCACCTGAAGACGTCACCTAGCTTGTCAAAATCGGACCAATAGGGGCAACGCTATAGTGGAACATCCAAATATCCACATACATATATACATACATACATATATAGAATGTTAAACTCATTAGCCTCCATAACTAAAAAATTAAACAAAATTGAATTTTTTAATTTTTTTGTTTAGTTATTTCTAAAGTGTGATATGTGCTACATGAAAAACACTTTCAAATGAAATGGTTTGAAAGATCAAACAACAAGCACGCTATAATCTACTGTAAGTTGCTGAAGGGTCAGGTATCTTGCAGACTAGTTGATGCTGCAGCATGAACTCAAAGTTGCTTTGTCTTGGAAATACCACCGAAGTAACAGTACACCAAATTACAAATTAATCGGACCTATAAAAGTTGGTAAGTCCCGTCTTTTCAAGCAGGAAATAAGCTCATAATATATGATCTTCAAACGCTGAAAGGATCTTCATAAATTATAGCTAAGAACCATCTCGATCAAACCTGCTTTCAAACAAACAAAACCGCATCTAAATTGGTCCTTTCATTTCGGAGCTACGATCCTCAACCCCATCCCCCTTCCCCTCATTATAGCTAAGAACCATCTCGTTTACCTGAGTTTTCAAATACAAAAACCCGCAGCTAAATCCATGTCCATGCGTTTGGAAGCTACGATTCTCACCCCCCCCCTTTTCTCAACTCCCCCCCCCCTTTTCTCAACTCCCCCCCCCCCCCTTCCTATACCGCTTAGAACCATCTCGTTCACATCAAATTTCAAACATAAAAAACATATCAAAATCGGTCCATTCGTTTGGAAGCTACGATTCTCAACGCCCCCCCCCTTCCCTCCTTTTCCCCAATAAAGGTAAGAAACATCTCGTTTACCCCAGCTTTCAAACATAAAAAACCGCAGCTTAATCGGTTTATTCATTTGGAAGCTGCAATTCTCACCCTCCATTTTTACCCCCCTTTTCTCACCTCCCTCCCCCGCATCTTCTATATATTTATCTAAGAACCATCTCGATCATATCAGCTTTCAAACATAAGAAACAGCATCTAAATCGGTCTATTCGTTTGGACGCTACGATTCTCACCCCCCTTTTCTCATCTTCCCCTCCCCCCCCAACCCCTATATCTCTAAGAACCATCTCGATCACATCAGCTTTTAAACAGAAAAACCGTATCAAAGTGGATCCATTCATTTGGGAGCTACGATTCTCACCCCTTTCCCCTTTCCCTCTTTCCCCCCATTATTGCTAAGACCCATCTCGTTTACTTGGAAGCTATGATGTCACAGAAAGACACACGACACACACACACAGTCATACACACCCTAAGCTTATAAAACCCATCTCTTTGTTTGGGGGTTAAAAATGCGATATCGCGGCAACTGACAAACCTTAAAAAATCGATAATGGACTTCAATACGAACAAAAGTGTAAAATTAGTATTCTAAAATGTGACGTTTTTGAACTATTGGACCTAAAAGATGACATAATTATGAACTACATCAACATAGCTCTTTGTAAGTCATACTAATTATTTAGCTCATACTTCAAACATTTTGCGGCTGTAAATTATAAATAAAACAGTGTAATGGAAATATTCAAGCTTCTGAACTGAAACGGATATGCTGATGGATATAGTCGTCATGGCAGAAACCGTGGAAGACCTAAGTACAATGCTCAGTGACCTCAATATTGTTTCTCAACAGGTGGGTCTTGAAATGAACATGGGTAAGACGAAAATCATGTCAAATGCCCATTTCGCACCCATGCCTGTCTATGTTGGGAACGATGTTATTGAAGCTATTGATCACTGTGTCTGCTTAGGTCAGACGATCCAACTTTGACAAAGAGGTCAACCAACGAATCCAATTCGGATGGGCAGCGTTCGGGAAATTACGCCATATCTTCTCGTCGCAGATACCGCAGAGCCTCAAGATGAAAGTTTATAATCAGCGCGTGTTGCCAGTGATGACATACGGCACTGAGACGTAGTCGCTAACTATTGATCTCATACATAAGCTCAAAGTCGCGCAGCGTGCAATGGGTATGGTATGGGATATATATATGAATATATATATATTATATAGCATATGTATATAGTTCTATAAATACAAAACGATAAATATGAATAAAAGTAAATAAACAGTAAAAACATAACATCAATAATGGAAAACTTATATAAACAACTGAAATTTTGGAAGAAATTCAATTTGATTTGATCTGTAGGTACTTTCAGTAGATGTTGACTTGAATTACAACCAATCTTAGAGTAGCTGTCCGCTTCGTTACTAAAACGCGCACGACCATCGGCTGAACATCACTATGTTGACGAGACAAAAACACACACACACACACACACACTTTGCTGATTTGAACCGTGAGGAACAAAGTCACCGGAGAAAAACAAAAAGCAGGTAAGGTAAGCTAAACTGAGCGTAGAAATAGAAACGAAATTAGACGTGATGACAATCAAAATGTGGTAAGTGGATATAAAAAACGACTGGATATTATGAATACTGACATTACATTACAAGAAAGACATGTCAATATTGATATCACCATGCCGTCTTTGCTCGTCCACTAAATATATTTTTAGATATTAAAAAAAAACGGCCTCCTACTTGGCGGCAGTATATTGTTCCAACACTTGGACGCCGCGTAACGTAAAGCACCTCTGAAACTGGTTGTATGGTGTCGCGGGATGGACATCTGCCGGGACCCCAGTCTACTGGTGCATTGCCTGCTATCGGTGACCCATTTAAACTTATCATTAAAAGTATGAAGGATCTTTAAAATTAACTACACCGAAAAAAGGCATGAAAGGTGAAGTTTACGGGATCGTGAAACAAAATCTTGCACAAGCATTTTGCACTCGTTAGACCAAGCACTGCATTCGAGATAATAGACGGGGTCCGTATACAATGTCAGCATAATTTAATTTAGACAGAACAAGACTCAACACGTTGTATACGCATTTCTTCGGAGAGATAGGGCCTCAATTTATATAAAGTCTTTAGTCTAGAAAAACAATTCTGCAAGGAGGCAGTTACATGTTTTGCAAATCTTAATTCGGCATCAATCTTTAACACTAAGTTACGTGCCTCGTAATTTTCCCTAATTTATCACCCAAGAGTGATAGATTCCCAGTATCTGGAAGTGAAGCTAGTTGGTGCTTGCTGCCCAAGATCATAAATTTTGTTTTTAGTGGATTTAGTAAAAGGCAGTTATTTTCTGACCATTTAGATATATTATTTAGATCTTCACTTATGTTTAAGTGCGCTATTAAGGTATCTAGGGTTAAAATGAATGTAAACCTGTAAATTGACTGCAAACATGTGATATCTTGACTTTTCGATAAATTTAACAATGTCAGCACTGTATAGAATAAATAAAATAGGACCCAAAATTGACCCTTGAGGTACACCCCTTCTGACAACCGAAGCTCTGGATACTCAGACATTGTAATAATAGCGGTTATAATATTAAGGGTTTGAGGCAGAATTAGAATAAGCATATCGATAGACATACAGTCAACACCTTGTGCTATAGATTTAATGCTCAAAATGTGCCTCGCAATTTCAAAGTCAGTTATAGTATGCAGAGAAAAAGAGCTTTTACCAAATTTATGGAATTTAAAGGATGTCAATTCAGAAATCAGAACAATACTAGATCCAGGAACATTAAGAAAATGCTGAATAATTCCAATAGGATTACTCAAATGTTGCGGCAAGGTTTCATTATGTCTAGAATCCGGTAGAATGTTAGTCTTTAATTTTTTCCAGAGAAATTTCGTGTTTTTTAATTTTGAATTAATGTTATGGTCAAAATACGCTTTTTTTTCATTACGAAGACTGATATTTGCTAGAGATTTTAAGCTTTTGTAGTATTCTTTAGAACTGTCCGTTTTATTTTTACAATATCTAGAATATGCTTCATTACGTAAATTATGCAATAATTTTATATTATCAGTTATCCATGGAAAGTGTTTTTCTTTAATAGTAGCTACAGATTGCACTATGAAGAGTGTGCACAAGAACTGCACAACCTGATTCCCCCATCACCTTTCCATCACCGTACGACTAGACGATCAGCAAAGCGCCACCCTTTCATGGTTGAAATACCTCGCACAAGAACGAAGCGTTACGCTTCTTCATTTATTATAAGAACTGCAAAGGAGTGGAATGCCCTGTCCTCGTCAGTGTTTCCAGTAAATTATAACCCCGGTGTGTTCAAGTCAAGAGTGAATAGGTATCTACTAGGCAAGTACACTGCTACACCTTCGACCACATCATCGCTTTCCATCAGGTGAGATCGTGGTCAAACGATTGCCTAGACCGTAATAAAAAAAATATGTTTTTATTGGTGCATGTTTATCAAACAAGTTCAATATTTTTGTATAAAATTAACCATTTCATTTACTGAACCAATATCGTAAACTAGGGACTAGTCAATGTTTTCCAAATCCTGTTTAAAAGTATCATTATCTATGTTTTTAATAGGCCTATATTAGATTGGCTTTGGAGGAATTTTATGCTTTTTTAATATTAGTATAACATTGATCATAGCATGTCCTAACTTACCGGTGATATTAGTGACCGACCGATTGAACTACAGCATCTGTACATACAACATCTACTAATGTTTCATTATCATTGGAGAAGTGTGTAGACTGATCAAATACATGACAAAGATTGGTATGTTCTAAAAATTGTTGTAATTTTCGCGTAAAAGTGTTTTGTTTCTGCATTATGTATATATTAAAGTCTCCAAGCAATACTATCTGGTCATATTTAGAAAACGACGTGACGGACTCGGTAATTGCATCTATAAAAATATCTAAATTGACCCATGATGGACGATAAGCCGCCTCTATAGCTAGTTTTTGTCCATTAACGTTAGTTGACATCCACATTTGTTCAATAAAGGCTGGTGGTTGCGGAACAATTTGAAGTCTTACACCACGTTTTACATAAAAACCTACACCACCTCCTTGTACATTTCGAACACTTTCTGGTCAAAGTATGTGTCGTAAGCGGTAGCCTGGTATTACAAGTGCTCGTGCACTTTCATTTTGTCTGATCCAGGTTTCATTTATTGCCACTAAATCTGCATCAAATCTTAACATTGCCATTTGCAAATCAGCATGCCCTGTATCTAAAGAACCAGCATTATATAAACCAAGCTTAAAATGTTTCATTTTAGACATCATTGATACAGTAACAACACATTTGTGTAAAAAATACGTTAATTCCAATTGTGTTCGCTGGTTTAGCCAGTTGCTCGCAATCTGAGTGGAATCTATATATTTTTAAGCGGAACGACAAAATAAAATACATATTCATGCAGATCCCGGCAATAGCGCTCAAAATAGTAGCGTTTTCTTTTTTAAATGATTGTATGGGACAATTTAATGAAAAATAGGCAGTGTTTATTTTTTATATGACAACAAAGTTTTTTAATATTACAGTAAAAGCATAATACGTCAACAAACACCAAACAAGAAAGTAACAAGAAAGTCTTTTTATTATTTTTCCAAATTGATAAAGTAAGGAATAGCGGAGAATGGAATGAAATAGTAGTATTTTGTTTCCAGTTATTCTTACATGTAATTTACTTATAACTAAACAACACACAAGATATTTCGGAAATAGATTTTTAAGTAACAGCCAATAGCACAATATTTGATATATTTAACACAGTATGAAAATAATTATTTTCATCATTTTGAGTACTTGACAGGATCCATGTCAAAAATTCGCTTTAAATCTTGCTCGTGACGGATTATGTAAGCTGCAGAAGATTTATCACGATTGGCATTTATCATGCGTCCTTCTTTAGTCCAGAGGTAGGCCCATTGATTCCGCTTCGTTTGTTCACGAGATTTTCCGAACAGCATACGATTCGTTTTAGTGAGACGCTCATTAATATAGAAACGTACTGGATCATGCAGCGGAAGGCCTAATTGATTAGTGGTCACTCCACGCCGCACTCGGGCATTTTTCGATTAGGTCATCACGAAAAACTCTTCGTACTAAGCTCAGTGTAGATCTCACGCCAGTTACGAGTACCGACTCGCCTCGCACTTACGATGTCATGGTTCTCTAATGATACTCCAAGTTTTGTGGCTACATCAACGACTATGTGCATAGTGGACTCTCCTACTTGCTCTAGAATGCCTGATATTTCGACATCACTCTGCAGAGTGCGCTGAGCCCTCTCTTCTATATCCGCCTGCAACTTGGTGTCTAACCAAATTTTATACACTTTTTGTCTTGTTTAGACTATAATTTCGATTAAAATAACACAGTGATATTTTTTGCGATTTATTTATGCAACTACCCTCGGCGGTCTCTAACAACATATAAATCCATTTGTTTTGGGTTCATGTTTCGTCATATCTACGAGATGTGTAACCATTTTTTTAACGAGTTACATTTCATTCCAGTGAAATCATAGATCATTTTCGTCAAATCTAATTCAGTTGTTATATAAGTAGGTTTATTCATCCTTGGTTTTAATTTACCAACGCTTTGAGTCTAAAGCAAGGATTTTTTTATACTACTTGGTCTAAAGTGAGCGAGTATACTATTTTCTTTGGCATATATTCTTTCCCATGATTGCTGAGGCCACTCGAAATCAAAAAATAAAATAAGTATATTATTTCGAAAAAACATTAAATCGACTTCATTTTTTTTTTATTGTGTGAACAACCACAAAAATAATAAAATCATTACAATTGAGCCAGAATAGTATAACTTATTCGAAATTACCAACGTAATAATAATGAAAAATAAAACATAAGATAAGAAAGAGTTTTTGAAGGCGGTGCCAAACCCAGTCATTTAAATCTAATATATTTACAAAATTAATACGTACCTTTCTACGTACGAAGTAATATGCAGTTGTGCAGTAGTCTATGACGCACCCTCATACAAAACACTAAACGCAGAAAAGACAAAACAAGAGACTCACACGAGCAGATTTTGACTTTCACACGTTCACAAACCGATTAACACGAATACAGCAATCTAGAAAATGATAAAGTTTTTGTAGATAATTACTTTCAAAGCTCATTATTTTATATAGCACGTCAAGCCGTTTAAGACATTAATAAGCTCAACCATATTAATAATTAAGGCTCGGTTTGGCACCGCCTTCAAAAAACTCTTTCTTATCTTACGTTTTATTTTTGCATTATTATTACGTAGATAATTTTGAAAAAGTGATACTGTTCTGGCTCAATTGTAATTATTTTATTCGTTTAAGTAGTTATTTACAGAATATATTTTTTAATATGAAGTCTATTTAAAATACTAGGTATACATGTTGAATTTGAAAATGGATATATTCATGAAATTATTTCTTGTCTTATTTCAAAAATTACTTTTGAAAATTTACTTTTGAAAATCTTTACATAGGTTACCGTAAAAACTGCTTAATTTTGGAAAACTCTTTATATACTTTAGGCGATTGTCGGAAACGCTAAATAAGCATATTTCGTGTGCGGCAGTGACGCCGCCCCCAGCACCGACAGTCGTCTCCCAGCCACCACGTATGACATTCTTGTAATAGAGAGACCTCTCTATTACAAGAATGTTGGGAGACCTCCCAACTCTTGCGCATATCACTTGTTGTTTAATATTGTAATAGTGTAAACCTAATAAAAGGTATTAGAGCATAACCCTATCCGTTTCCAATGAGCACCCCCACTCACAACACGTATCCCCTACATATCTTTACATGGTTATCACTCGCATCAAAAACTTCCAAAACTGGCTTCTTAATTGAAATATGCTCTATACTCAAATACGGCCTTCAGATAATAGTGTGTATTCAACCTTATTGATCTTAATATTGTGATATAATATATTTATCGTACAGAATCCTCTCCACTCGAGTTCAACTCGCATCAGTCCGTTTTTTTTATTTGACTATGTGGAAACACCATAAATTTTAAAAGTTCAATTCTAAAATGTAATTTACATAAAGAAAACAAATAAAATGTATTAAAAATATAGTGTTACAAAAAACTGAAATATCAGCAGATATCACTGATTAGAGGATCGCGAGTTTCCTGTGATTTATTTCAAACCTTAAATGACACATGATGAACGCTATGGAAGGTAAAAGTTAAATAACGATTTAACACAGCGAATAAGTAATACTATTTTTACATAATTTACCTTTAACAGTAGCAGGGCAGTCATAACGTATCTGTGGGTTCATTTTGCCATAATTGCTGTAGAATCCAAAGTAGTTGATTAAACTGAAGTCAGCGTCATAGTAGGAAATAATTGGTTTACTGTCATTTTCCTTGCCAAACAAAAGTTTCCCTGAAAATAATAATTGTGTTTGTTGTATTTGTTCGGACGACAATAACTTTATGTATGCTTTTGTCTATTTTTGACTCTACCCAAAGCACAAAACACTTAGTTACAATCTACTCCAAAGTGTAAAAATTGCTCAATAACATATAAAAAAAACTATAGCGATGTTGATGTCTGTAACTCTGTACATTGGAATGATGATGATAAGAAAAAATGAGTAAAATAGACGATTTGAAAAGGTCGCCGTTTAATAATTGGTCATGCAGGGAAAGAAAAAGTTTTGTACCCAGAGCCTTTCTCTACATCTACACTTATATTATAAAGAGGAAAGATTTGATTGTATGTATGTTTACTTGTTTGTAATGGATAAACTCAAAAAATACTGAACAGAGTTTAAAAATTATTTCTCCTATCACCTACATTCAGCGAGGTAACATGGGCAGTATTTTATTTTTCATAAAATTACATATCCTTACGTAAATTACAATTAACGTATCCCAAGGTATCAAAAACACTAAACAGAACGGAATGACGTGTTGCCATGGAAACGAAATAATAACAAGTCTGTCAAGTACGTGAGTAGAGAGAATACAGAGTAATAATGTTTAAGTTGTATGGATGACAGATTAACAACTGGGGCAAGTGTTACAAAGTAATCTTCGCTATATTACAGCGAATAGTCCACAAATTCTATCGAACTGCAAAAAGGGGTGAGACAGGGAGACGTTATTTCTCCGAAACTGTTCACCTCTGCACTGGAAGATTTATATTCAAGCTTCTGAACTAAAACGGATATGGTGTTAACATCAACGGCGAATGCATCACTCACCTTCGATTTGCTGATGATATAGTCATTATGGCAAAAACCCTGGAAGACCTAAGTACAATGCTCAGTGACCTCAATATTGTTTACCAACACGTGGATCTTAAAATGAACATGGGTAAGACGAACATCATGCCACACTATGTCTACTTAGGTCAGACGATCCAACTGGATAGATCCAACTTCGACAAAGAGGTCAACCGACGAATCCAACTCGGATGGGCAGCGTTCAGGAAATTACGCCATATCTTCTAGTCGCAGATACCGCAGGGCCTCAAAACGAAAGTTCATAATCATTACGTGTTGCCAGTGATGACATACGGCACTGAGACGTGGTCGCTAACTATTGGTATCATACACAAGCTCAAAGTCACGCAGCGTGCAATGGAGAGAGATATGCTCGGTGTTCCACTATGTGATAGAATCTGAAATGATGAAATCCGTAGAAGAACCAAAGTTACAAACATAGCTCTCAGAGTTTGCAAGTTGAAGTGGCAATGGGCAGGCCATATAGTTCGCAGAACCGACAACCGCTGGGAAATAAAGTTACTCGAATGGCGACCATGAACAAGCAAGCAAAGTGTAGGGAGACCCCCCACACGATGGACCGACGACATTGTAGCCATCGCAGGAAGTCGATGGATGAGTCGATGGATGGAGGTGGCACAAGATCGCTCGTCATGGTGCTCTTTGGGGGAGGCTAATGTTCAGCAGTGGACTTCTAAAAGCTGACACGATGATGATGAAGTTTTTATATTAGTAGACAAAAACAATATTTTGCAACCAAGTTGCCGAACTTTAATTGTAGATGGCTTACGTAGGCTTAAGAGATACATAAACAGTGCGAATTGAGCATACGAGACTGGAACATAGTGTAGGGGGAGGAGGCGAGCGAAGGTAGCCACCGACCCCCGAAGTAGCCTGAAGGTCGAGTGTGTGAGAACTTCACATTTTTCACCTCTTTTTTTTCTAAATTACACGCGTGCGAAGCTGGCTTGTGTCGCAAGTTTTGTAAAAAGTACAAAATGACACAGCAACATTTCTAACTAATCAAGTCGTTCTATGGCAATCAGTCATAGACTCCATGACCATAAGACAAACTATTTTCATCACTGAGCAAAGTCTATAAGCTGTTTTCGAGGGTGGTCTCAAATCGTTTAGCGAGAAGATTTCACGAGTTTCAACCTCCAGAGCATGATGGCTCAGCCTGACTAAGTTTTTGAATTCATATACATTAACACAAAAAATTATGGATAGATACAACTTACCATTATCTATTTTAATGTAAAAAGCCATAAATTGAGTGGGAGAAATTATGTTGGGAGTGCGAAGGAGTTGAACAGTTGTCCATGTACCGTTATATATATCCAATCTTGTGTATTGGTTAGTAGTGCCCCATCCAACGTCTATAAAAAAATAATCACAAAATAAATGATGTATTACATTCAATATAATCTATACATACATCTGGTTCCCAAGCAAAGATCATCTAATTGTTTTTATGGACTCTGACGTACCTAAACTATTACCATTTAAAACCATTTAAAAAAAACATGATTTCTTCGCCATAAATGAAAGTAAATCAATCGATAGGTAATATTGGAGGAAACTAAAAGTGTTGTATAAAAATCCCGTGATGCATATAATAATATGGGTTAAAAGTTATGATTTTTTCATCAAACTTCAGGATATATTAATTTTGTAGTGCAAGTATGGGATGGCTCAGGCACAGTACATATATAGTGGCTCAGGTTAGAATAGTTGTCTGTGACGTTTATTTTATCGGACTGTTATATTGCGGTGGTTCTCTGACCAAATAGCAGCATGTGTTCTAAACGCGTGTAAAAGATGAAAAAAATATATTTTCAAACCCAAATATCCCAAAAAGTATAACCACTTAAATATATTTTTATGGTACACTTTTTGTGTCACATGGTATTTTCTATCGACTGAGAACGGGCAATACATTCTATAACCTAATATTTAATAACTGTATATGTGGGCCATGGAAATAAATAAATACCTCTGGTATACCCATTTATCTTGAGGTGCATCAGGGGAAGAACCAGATGAACTATGTAGGTGGACCACGAGAGAGCAATTTCATTCACTGGCGTGAAATCAAACTTTTTTCAAAAGGCCGAAAGTTTCGGTAGGTTTGTCAATAATGTTACATGCTCTTGATATAACATTTTTTGTTACTTTCTATCAATATGTTTTAATATATCGTCGTATTTAATATACCTATGTTAAATAGAGTATCCGAGGTCAAGTAGTCTTCTTTATCCGCCAGCTTGATATACATTAAATCGTCTGCTTTTATAAAGATTAACATATGGAAGTAAGTGAGGTGGCCGGAGGAGTTCCTCTTGAGCGTCACGTAGTTAAACGCGTCATCATCCATAGAGTAGGGTGGATATTCCATGTTTTTAATGATTGTTAACTCCTTACAAGGCATCGCTGGAAAAAATACTGGCTTTAATAATGCTTCTATTAATTTTGTCAACAGTAAAACACGTAAGCTATTAAAACTTTGCTCTCAAGATCTAATGAGTGTGAGTAACACAATTACCACATTTCACTACAACAATACATTCCACTTTGCAGTGATGTAAGAAAGTTTTCGTATACTTAGTACTTCGAGCAAACAACCAGCTCCGTTGAGTTTGTTATTTGTTCGAAGACATAACGATATGAACCCTCAGTCAGAGATACGTATTAAATATTAAATATCACGAAAAATTATTTAATTTTATTTATTCATATAAAAATAGAGATCCAAATGCATAAATTTAAATAATAATTTCATTGTAACTTGTACTGAGACACCTCACAAAGCACTCTGAACATTTGTTTCAATTAAAATAAACATTAAAGTAATCCCTTATTATTATCATGGAGCTTGGTGACATCAGGCCATACATTTACATTGTAATTTGCTTTCTTTATGAGATTTAGTTTACCTTATGTTGTAAACCTATGCTTTGATAGTTGGTCAATGTCATCAGGTAACTAATTATAAAAGTGTATACAGATACATTTGCCCATCAATGTACAAAACTTTTTTTAACTGAAACCCAGATACTTTGGGTTTATTTTTATTTCTAGTATTACAATTATGAACGGGATGTTCATATCATATTAATATCAAAGTAATTGATATTATTCCGAACATACGTGATATTTTCATATTCCTACAGGTTGGAAATTTCGGACGGGCTCTGGAGAGAAAGAACCCTCAATATTGAAGCTAGATAATTTTCATCCTCATCATGTCAGCCTTTAGAAGTCCACTGCTGAACATAGGCCTCCCCCAAAGAGCGCCATGACGAGCGATCCTGTGCCACCTCCATCCACCGACTTCCTGCGATGGCTACAATGTCGTCGGTCCATCGTCCCCACACTTCGCTTGCTTGGCGACCACGAAGGTCGCCATACGAGAACCTTTATTCCCCAGCGGTTGTCGGTTCTGCGATAATTTATAATTAGATAATTTAGATAATTTTACTCATAGGATATATTAAGTAAGTATAACAACATATATTTTTTTATGTTCTTTTCCTCAGCAGGTCCGATAATAGAACTGACACCATATGCAAATAAAAATCCTGTATTTTTATGGCACCATGGATAGGGACAGTCATAAGCATTAATACTCTCTAAGAAACATTGCATATTAAATTAAGGGAAGATCAAGATATCGTCGATATGTGTGGAACCCGTTGTAATTTTGAATTTAAAGTTATATTCAAAAATGTAGTTAACTGCATAAGGTCTATGGGCTCACTATTTGTATATAATACTTGAATTCATAGGATCCCTCTGACATTGGATAGCGAGAATTTAACACATTTAGTTTACTTAGCATTTAACTTTTGACTACGTTCATTCCAGGAGATTTTTTGTTCTAGGTACCAAAATTGACACTCTTCTGCATTAAAAAGTATCCTAGTATTAAGTTCGCCTATGTACCTACATTTTGTGTACAATAAACAATTTTTCTATCTCTATCTAATCTTGTATGGGCGCGATCGCTGTCATTGCAGATCCGGAGGATATATTGCCCCAGCACTAACGTAATCAGTAAATTCATCATTTCATTTTACAAAAAGAAAATGCCTAATAATACTGCCCTGTCAAAGACGAACCCGAAAACCCGATTAACTCAGATAAATTATCAAACTGATTACAAATTGATACTTACGTTCATACATTAGATACGCATCCGGCTTAACCCGTGCCCATTTAAATACATACCTCCAGTTTTCCAAAATTGCTTTATAAAGTGTTCGTGTCTCTGGATCTGCGTGAATGCGGTGTAGAAGTTCGAGTTGCACTGGTCCTCGTTATTGGGCGCTGTCGATACGACGCCGCGCAGGTAATAGTGCTGGGTACCCCTTTCCGACTCGGGAAACGCTAATCCGCCACCGCTGTCACCCTTGCACACCGCTTTCTGCTCTAAAAAATTAAATCAGCTTTTATCATCATATTCGTCATCAGCTTTTATTCGTCTACTGCTGCTCCAAATGAAAGCCACAGAGCTGTGGCTCTTCTTATACAGTTTTTGCCGGCTGCCTTTCACATGTCATGCCTCTACCTGACCGGTAGGCATCCTGCACTACGTTTGCTAAGACGCGGTCTCCACTCGAGGTCACCTCTAGCCCAGCAATTGTCCGTCCTTTAAAAAATGTGACCAGCTCATTGCCACTTCAGCCTGCTAATCCTTTAAGCTATGTCTGTGACTTTGTAAGATTTCATTATAGTTTTTTTTTCCTTCGGAGAAAACTCGAGCATAGCTCTCTCCATAAGTTGCTGAGTGACTTAGAAGATGTGGTCAAGTCCTACTGTTAGTGTTCACTGTTACTCTGCTCCGTATGCCATCACTTGTATGACGTACGCGTTAGAGACTTTTGGCGGGGCGGGGGAAGGGGGGAGGAGGGGCTACCTCCTGGTATCCCCCCACCCCCTCTCGGAGACGCCTAGTAGATATTTCAGTTTAAAGTTTAGAAAAAAAACAAAGATTTGGTAGGAGGTCGGGGTTGGCGGACATAGTAACAGCCGTAATACAGTTTGTTCAAATATCGGCTTAGGATACACCCTTAAGTTAACTTTGGCGCTTGCCGGCCGCTGCCGCGGTACGCTCGCTTCGCTCGCTCGGCGCGCGCTATGTGTAGTCATGTTCAAACCTAACCTACTCTAGTTTTTGGGGCCATACGTAACATCTTCAAAACAACCGTAACACAGTTTGTTCAAAGTCGGCTGTTTGGTCGGCTGTAAGTTGACTTTGGCACATGCCGGCCGCTGCCGCGGCACCATACGTAACATCTTCAAATTACTTTCATGCAAAAGCAGCAGAAAAAAACACGATTAATAAAAAAAACATGCGTCTCCGAGAATTGGAAAGGCTACCCCATGGTACCCTTTCACATCCTTCACCCCCACCCTCCCCCCAACTCCTTGGTTTTTTCTAAACTTTAAACTGATATATAAACTAAGCGTCTCCGTGGGGGAGGAGGTGTACCAGGGGGTAGTCCTTGACCTTCCCTACCCTAGCCCACCCCGAACCCCCCCAACTCCAGCACCTTGATTCTAGTCCCAACCCGCCCAACTGAACTCTTTTGTTGGCTTCAATCGAAGTTGTTTCTACCCAATTGCAAAGTCTGCCCTAGGTAGGTTATAAGTTGTTATATATATATATTAACAACTTATAATCAGATATTTACTATTCATAACTTTAACTCAAGCTACAGAAATCTGCTTTGTTATGGCCCAATCCAGGGTATTAATAATGAGTAATTATAGTTTTAATATTGTGGCGGTCATTATTTGTCAATGTTAAAAGTAAAAATCAAGTGAAGTCCTACGGTATGTTACGACGTGGTTAAATTCTGGAAGGTCTTTACTGAAACCTAACTTGATGTCCATCGGGAACGAACGAAAACACGGAAAGTAAATTTAGGCGAAAGTGTTAATCTATATCTCTGTTTCACGTTTGTACGGCTTCTACGATGATTAGAAAGTTGAGATGGACATAGGATACACACTTTTCAACCTAAAAAACTATATTAAAATATTGATCTTCATCAAGTTGTATCTGCGTCATGTTTGTAATGGTAAAGACATGGAGAACTACAAACAGTCCGGTGTTTACAAGTTGGTTTGTGATGAGTGTAGCGGGGTGTATGTGGGTCAGACCGGCCGCAAATTCAAAACTAGGTTTAAAGAACATAAGGCCGCGTATAGGAATAGTCATCCAGAGCAGTCCCATTTCGCTAAACATTTAATTGAGTCCGGTCACTCTCTGCGGAGCGATAATACGTATAATGTTTTACATGTTTGCGACCAGGGTTTTCTATTGTGTAAATTGGAACAATTAGAAATTTTATAGGAATAGTCATCCAGAGCAGTCCCATTTCGCTAAACATTTAATTGAGTCCGGTCACTCTCTGCGGAGCGATAATACGTATAATGTTTTACATGTTTGCGACCAGGGTTTTCTATTGTGTAAATTGGAACAATTAGAAATTTTATGACATAATAATAATAGGTATACATTATTGAACGACCAAACCAACTAAGTTTCATCACCTTTGTTGCGTATTTTCACTGGAAATGCGTCACAAGTAACAGGCGGCGATGACGTAATTGTAAATGTGGTGCAATAGTGGCGCGACCGGTTTGAAATCGTAGTGATTCATGCCGGCTCAGACTGGTTTGCAGCGGTGCAGTAGTGCAGTCGCACTGGCTCAGGCGCGTAGCCTATATAAGGGAATTTGCTTAGTCACTCTCAGTCCAGCACTCGACGAGTCAACATCACACGAAGATGCCTCGTGCATAGGCGAAAAACGTGTCGTATTGATGTCAGACGTTTAGTATTTGGATCGAGGTATATGTTTTTTATTGTGTATATATATTATATGTATATAAATATATAAGTGTTTTTTTCTGGCCTCCAGGCCTTTATTTCATTTATATTTTGCAATAGTTCAATTTGTGTAGGGTTTGCTTAGCGTGGGGGTTTTACTTTTGTTATAATTTAATTTTACCATTTATCATTTGTCAGACTTACAGTTTTGGCGGAAATAAGTTACATATTTTCATTTTGTTAATTATATATGTTTATACAATATATGATACAATATATATGCAGAATATTCAATTTTTGCTAACATATCCCAATAATGTAAACTAATTTTATGTAGACGTCTAGTAGACTATTGTTCACTTGTGTAGTCAAATGCCGTTTGATGTTCAAACGTAGTTAATATAGCTTACTTACTTCATACAAATCCAGTAAAATGACGCTAAATGCAATTTTCTACTTAATTTTCATAATTATCACTATAATCATCCGGGACTTCCAGATGCCTTTCCAAAATAGCTCTTCGATAACTTTCCGCGAATTATCAGCTGTTTACCTGAATCGAATTGTCAAGTCTTCGGGAACGGATATGAGAATTGCATGTGGAAGATTCCGTGCGGAACTTTCTATTTCCACTTCCAGTTAGTCATTTCTGTTGGCCCTGAATAACCCTTCTGGTAAACATGCTATGCTAGAATGGGACCAATGTTCCGCTTAAAGGTTAGCCGTATGGTTAGGCAGACGCTAAAAAGTACCCTATCGTATCGTATCGTTTTATCGTGGTTGTGGAATATAAACAGTAGGTACCATTTTTAAATCCCGCGCAGAACTTATCACCGGTGATGTATCCGCGGAAATGTGGCGGCGAGTCGTCTATGCATGTTCCAGTACTGACATACGGCAGATTTATCACTTGTAAGACCTGGGATGCTGTCCCGTTCACATCTGTGAGGCCCCAGCCTGCCACCTGCCGGAAAAGAATATATCAGCATCATCAGCCTACCTATTATGTTTTCACTGCTGGGACACAGGCCTTCTCAATAAAAAAACAGGTTTTAAAAAGTTCAAGGTTCCTCAGAGAAGTATTACGGGTCCGCTACTCTCTTTAAATTACGTGAACGATTTACTCTTCGTAGCTCATACTTGTGTGTGATTTTAGCAGACTTTAAAAATTGTAAACTCCTAACTAAAAACCTCCTAATCCCAAACTCGAATCGAAGAGAATAAGCTAAATTAGTAAATATGCTTCTTAAGACAAAATTAACTTCAAAGACGGTCTTAATTCTATATGTACATTATCCGTACTAGGATGGATGGTCCATGACATAGGTTTCACCAGGTGGCATCGGAACTTAAAATCGTTTTCATAATTTAGTTTTGGGCCTTAAATTGCAATCAGGTTGTGTACATATTAAAATTAGAAAATAAAATAGTACATGGATGTTTAATATATCTTTTGTGTTTGTTTTGTTCATTTACCTTTCCCATATTCCCAACTTTCAGCTGAGTTTCCTGAAAGAAGCTGTCGAAGTCGACACAGACGGGACTGATGAACGCGGTGTACTTGAACGGCATTGTTACTACCAATACAGCTATGTCTTCTTGGAAGTTTGCCGCGCTGCCTTGGAAATGGGGTGGCAAATGGACTGCCAGCACCTGGAACAAAGTGAATTACTGGCTGAACATAATGATTTATTTTATTTTGTTGTATTCGGAAAACTAACAGCTAAATACGGTATTAGTAGAAAGGATATATAATAGATGGCCACTTACAAGTTTTCAATAGTATGTTAGAGAAGTAAACAATAATAAAGAGCACGCAAATTATTAAAATAAAAGTTAAGAATCAGATACAATAATGTGAGAACGAAAATCGAAACTTTCCAAAAGAAAAATTGTGGAATAATTGTTGTTATAAAGTTTTCTAAATGTAACAAAATCCATATCTAATACTTTTTAGAGGTTGGTATGACTCACTCTCTCGCCAGCTCTGTTATGTAACTATTTTTTTATAGTTATATTTGTCTCGTTCAGTGTGTATAGTAGATTAGTACTTCGAGTAAATGCCAAGAAGATACGCAATCCTACATCTCCGAAAAGCTCCGGACAGTCAACTGAATCATTTGCCAATTGAATTTGCATTACGTTTCAACGGGGCAACTCCACCAGCACATAGTACACTATAAAGGGAAAACTAGTAAAGAGTAACATCACTTGGGCTAACTCACACCACTAGTATGATTGGTTTTAATAAAAAAAACTACCCACATTTCAGGTACATATTTTCTGAGACCCAGAAATGCTATTATAGGCTTACACACAACCTTTCCAAGTGTTCTAGCCCACTACCAATTGGCAGTTTACCCAACATGCTTGTTGCAATTCCCCATTGAATTGTAATCCTTATTTCTAATTATATGAATAAACACATTGCATCGATCAGGCGTGATTCCAGTATCTTTTTTGTTAAGAGCGCATAAAAAAAATCATATATGACACTTTTAACTTGCCCACAAACACTAGGTACTTGAGCCGTTCGAGCCCTCAGGCTGAGCCACTCTGATTCAACTGGCTGCAGCAAACATCGGTCACTTCAACTGAGGCGTCATCAATTTGAGTTGGATCAGGGACGTGGAGATCTGCTGTTGCAGGTGGAGGTTTGGCTCGTAGAGACTGTAGTAGAAGTTTTTTCATCTGATGATGTATAGTTACTCACGTCTGAACTTTGTGCGTCTTCTTTGTCGTTATTCCAGGGTCGGTACAACTTGCCGACAGCTACCGCAAACTCTGTTGCAGGCAGTTGCTTCCTCTCTAAGTGGCTCCAGAAGCAGTGGGCAGCTGGAAGTTATTACACAAACGGTAATAACTAGAAGAATTGCAATCTAATATATCTGTACTATATCCATCCATACCAATACATAAAAGTGAAACGTTGCCTGTTTGTTTATTTGTTTGTTTGTTTGTTTGGGGAGCTTTTACGCGATAATGACTGGACGGATTTTGATGGAAGTTTTATTCCAGGATACTTATTACCGGAAAATTGTATGTTTCCACGGGAAAACTGGCAGATATTGATTACTCGCTGTAAAGAACGGTTGCCGTGGAAAAGAAATAACAAGTCTGTCAAAAAACATCAACAGAATTGGTCCTATACCTACGAGTATCCTAGAAGAGCGTTGGTTGTTTTTTTTCGCGATAAACAGTAGTCCGCGCGGACAAAGTCATGGGTGGGAAAGCTAGTACTATATGTACTATATACTATACACTATATACTATAATTTAAACTATATACTGTACTATATCCATCCATACCAATATATAAAAGTGAAACGTTGTGTGTTTGTTGTTTTGTTTGGGGATCTTTCACGCGATAACGGCTGGACGGATTTTGATGAAATTTAGAATGGAGATAGCTTATACCCTGGAATAAAACATATTATACTTTTTATCCCGGAAATTATAAGTTTCCACGGAAAATGTTTATTACTCACTGCAAGGAACGGTTGCCATCACAGAATGGTCGGTGGTTGCCATGGAAACGAAATAACAAGTCTGTCAAAAACATCAAGAGCATTGGTGCAATATCTACTTTTGCATTTGTTTTTAATATCTTAGAAGAACAAAGGATGCTTTTTTCGCGATAAACAGTAGTCCGCGCGTACGAAGTCGCGGGCGGGAAAGCTAGTACTACATATACTATATAATATTATAAAGAGGTAAAGTTTGTGAAGTTGTAGGGGGTAGTCTCTGGATATACTGAACCGATTTCAAAAATTCTTTTCCAATTGAAAGCCACGTTATTTGTTAAGCTATATATTAAAACGAACACGCGTGCGAAGCCGCGGGCATCAGCTAGTTTTAAATATTTATGCTTATTATGTTACTCAAAAACCTCAAGAAAAGCTGTCTGCTTGGTGTTTGCTAAGCAAAATAAAGTTTTGAACTAACACCTTTGATAACTCCCTTACGGACCTCCCATATCTCAACAACCCTTCTCCGACAGATATAGCTGTTGAGCGAACTTAAAAATGACTGTACTATTAATTGTTAGAAATTTTGAAATCGGATTTAGCTGATCTACATTTTAAGTAGGTATCTTACAAAAATCTAACTGGCAGTTCCTTCCAGAGCTGACTTAATATTTATTTAACTTTAAGTTTACTTTTTAGTTCTTTTGCTTTGAAACTTTCGTGTTTCGAGCACTTAGTTAATTATTACAATAGTAATTAGTTTCGGAAAGACGTGTTCATTGATCATAATTTTGGTTTTATCCAAGTTCATCCGGAGACCGACACTTATTTAGACATTAAAATTTATTTTGCAGCAAAAAATAGGTTGTATCAAGAAATTACGGTTAAAATGATCACCTAGATAATATTGGTTTAGCTACAAATTCAATAAGCTTTTTCATATTGGTTTTTCGTTTATTGGCAAATATACTTAACCTATTTATTGCCGCAAAATAAGTTTTCATGAACCCACGGTGAGTAATAGAGCTGTTATTTACAAGAAACGCAAGAAAATTTGAATTTGGTGCGCAAAGCGAAACGTTGCACCCTAAAAAGAAAGTCATGGCCTCAAAATCTGGATCAGGCGCCCAATATATTTAAACATTATTGCCTTTTCTAGACGATTAAGTTATTATACGAAGGACTTCTTGGTCGACTATCTGTAGCACCAGAATGAAAACAGATAGATCGCGCAGTTTACTTGAAAGTGTATAGGTTGTATGTATGTATGATTTATCTTCACTGTACTTTTAAATCCCACTGATAGAATTAAAGGTGTAAATTCCTTCAGTTTTTCTCTGTGCGATGCGTAAATGCACTTCTTAGCATAATGCTGATGTTTTCACACTTATTAATTATTGAAGACCGAGATTCATCTACTGAGCAATAGTGTGCGAACATTACTGTTTGTGTATACCGGTTTGAAAAGCATAGATCGATATTACTGGCTATTATAAATCGATGACTCAGAGTTATGCAATGCACGGATTCTGCTGATACTTACCTGACAAAATTACACTGTGGCTTATGAGAGAGCCTCCGCATATCTGTGTGTACGGGTCCGTGGTCTTGTTGTAGATGGCCGCATGCCACGGAACCTCTGCGCTCTTCGCCGGCTGCCCGCCGATTATAAGATTTGTGCCGGTTGAAGGAACTGTGCCGCATTCTGTGGGTAATATTTCGGTCTAGTCCATAATAATAAAATAATAAATAATGATATGGTAGAGGTAATCCTCGATTGAATAGGAAGGTAATAAATTATGTGTTGCCGATTGAAGCCAGGACTTGCCGTTATTTGTTACCTTCTTATTCTCAATGCAGGAAACAAGCTTTTGGCGTGAAACATTTCTTACCATCTCCAATATTTCAGGATAAAATACGAAAAAAGACGGGTGCAGTGCATGTACTTACCGATAATGGTAAATAAATATATATTTCGTAAAATTAATAATATGTTTCGTAAGATGTTGAAATAACGAATTTTTTAACGTTACCGCATAGTAATTCCATCCGAACGTGAATGTTCCAAAAGCACGACACCAAAAAACGGGAAAAGGCGGGAAACAAGACTCTTGAACAAAATTTAATATTTATGTCAATAAATTTATTAATATGGTATATCAAGTAACTTTAAATGGGTCGCCAGACTATCCTTTTATAATTATAATACAACAAAGAGGCTACATTATGTATTAACATTAAATAAAACACCCGAAACTACATTTGAGATTTGGTACAAAAATATGCAACTATTATCCGGGCAAGATGCAACAGTCGGGCGTCCTGAATCGAGCGGGTCAAGACGACAATTTCATCCTACGAGTATACCTTAGATCTAGAGAAATATGAAAAGATACGACATGCTATAATACCACGTAAACAAAAAATGGACTAGATACAACTTCAGGCAACTTCAGGCACCAACAAGACGTTGCAAACCACATCAATCACGCGGTATCTATATACACGGATGGCAGTAAAATTGAGAGAAACGTCGGAGCTGCATTGTCTCTTTGGAGCAATGGAGTCGAGGCTAAAGCCCTCAAACTTAAGCTGCCATCTTACTGCACGGTTTATCAGGCTGAACTTCTAGCCATATGCCGAGCCACCAAAATTATTACGCAGAGGAAAGAGGCCAGTTATGCAATCCTCAGCGACTCACGTTCTGCACTGGAGACAGTGGTAAACCCGCATTCCTCTCACCCCTTAGCTGATGAATCCAGAACCAATATCCAAATCAGCAGACTCCAGAACAAGGAAGTCTCCTTGTTTTGGATAAAAGCACACGCTGGACTAGAGGGGAATGAGCGGGCCGACCAGCTTGCAAAGGAGGCTGCTCTGCACTCGAAAAAGTTGCCTGACTATGACAGCTGCCCGGTCTCATTCGTCAAGAGACAAATCCGTAAGGACTCTCTTGGCGAATGGAACCATCGGTACCAGTCAGGTACTGTGGCTGCTGTTACCAAATTGTTTCTGCAGGATGTGGTGCTAGCACACAAGATCGTAAAACTGATTCAGCCTACAAACGTTGTCACTCAAGTTATGACGGGGCACGGTGGGTTCTCCGAATACTTGCACCGTTTCAACAGTAAGGGGAGCTCATCGTGCATCTGTGACCTGGAAGTTGATGAGTATATTGTGCACATCATATTTGACTGTCCTGTGTTTGCCGCTCGTAGATTTGACAGTTGTTGGACCATATAATCTCACCTGACTATGTAAATGTATTGATGTCAAACAGGGACGATGTACAGAAGTTCTTAAACTTTTGTACAGAAATTGCTAGAATAGTAATAAAAAGAAACAAATTATATATACCCTATGTTGAATATATATAATGTACTATATATATATATATATATATATATATATATATATTAAATATAAATAAAACGGCTAAAAACTCAGAGTTTTTAGCCGTCTTTTTCGTGAGTTTTTAGCCGTTTTATTTATATTTAATATGAATATCACTCGCATTAGTTTTCAAAATCAAATTACTATATATATTACCAGCATAAACAGATAAATAGTTATATTATTAATAGAACTTATTGTTTAAACCCTTTAGAAAATGTAATGTAATCAAAATTGTTAATATAATAGTGTGTGAACAATCATGAAAGAGCTTCTTGGCTCCTATGCTGCTCATTCCAAAATGTATAAATTAACAAAGCATTCTTGAATAAATGATTAAATAAAACTTTACGACGACACCATTTTAAAAAGTAAAAATTATATCTCTGATTTTGTCAGAGGACTCGCGGGCCGGGCCAATAAGGAATAAAAAAAAAAAACTTCAGGCAAACACACCCACACTTTTACATTCCATCGTGCTTCATGTGCAGCAACAAAAAGTTATAGAAGCATACGCAGACTGTAGCGCGAATGGGAGTCACTATGCGTGCTACACAAACGACACTCCGTTTGTGATTAGCACCTGATTTTTAAAAAGATATATAGGCCTCCCACATAGAACATCATACAAATAATTTGCTCAATGTTGGGGACAGGGGAGTTGCTATTATCAGTGTGGGGGGCGGGCGGCGAGGTGATTGCAGTAGTTGATGACAGTTCCCATGAAAATGCTGCTGCCCATTTCCTGAATCCTCTTTACTGGTTCTCACAGCATGCGCCGGACGAGAAGGGGTATCTTATTATCACGCCGGGCAGTGCTCGACATAATTTCTGTTTGTGATGTCGTTATTTCTCGAAGTCTGTTCATGGAATATTGTATATTTGTTTGGCGTTCTATTTAATTTTAGTGAACAGTTTCGGGGATATAAAATCCCCCTGTCTGACTCCTCTGCGCTGAGCTGGGTTGTACGTTTAGTCTGCTGGTTCTGTACTTGAACGAACATATTTGCGGCGTCAGACAAGCATAACATCACCTCGATATATCCACCACTTGGCATCGCTGCACGGACTCGAGCACAGCCCAGGTTTCGGCAGAGTCAAAGGGTGTTTTATAATCCACAAAAGCAAGATACGGGGGCTGGTTATACTCATTAGTCTTCTTAATAAGCTGCCGCACTGAATGGATGTGGTCTATAGTGCCATAACCTTATTGAAACCCGGCCTACTCTGCAGGCTGAAACTTGTCAAGACTTCTCGCTAGATGATTCCAGACTACCCTTGAAAACAGGTTATATACGTGGCTCTGAACCGAGAAGGGTCCGTAGTTTGTAAGGAGAGTTTTATCTCTTTTATTGAAGCATAACACTACCATGCTTCTATTCCACGCCTTTGGAGTTCTCCCATCGTTCGGATCAGAGTTAAACAACTTCTAGAGCACTCGAAGCACAGGTCTTCCTGCTTTCAAAAGCTCCGAAGTTAATCCGTCGTCCCCGAGGGCTTTTCCATTTTTAAGCTGTTTGAGGGCTATCTCGATCTCGTGAAGGCTGACTTCCGGCAGATCATCGGTGTAGTCGCGGATCAATGTCGCGGCTCGCCAATCCACGTTGCTAGGTTTTGGTCGTGGAGCATGCGAATCGTACAATCGGCCATAGAAATTATCTATCTCGGTGAGAATATTCGGTCTTGAAGTGACGGTTTCGCCAGAAGATATTTTTAGCTTCGTGAGATAGCGGGGCCTGTTCAATTGCTGAGCGAAGACTTTGTGTTCGTAACGACACTACTACATAATGTTTTAATATGATAATATAATTTAAATAGATTAAGTAGATTAAGTTTAGCTACATATGTTTTATAAATTTTCCTACACGTACTAAAGCCAATTTGGGACTGTTTTTTGATTTGTAGGGTCCTTGAGAGCGAGAAATAGGTAAGTATTTAAATAGGAACAAGACATAGGTAATAGACTCGACAAAAACACTAAGAATTAGAAAGGCTAAAGTAAGACTATAGAGAGAGAGAGAGAGAGAGAGAGAGAGAGAGAGAGAGAGAGAGAGAGAGAGAGAGGGAACGTGCGAGCGACAGACACCGCTTACCACTCCTACTGCGCGCTGCGGCCGACCGCCGCGAGACGACAGCGCGAATCTACCATATAAATATAGGAATGATTTAGCCTGATAGACCAACAGCACATATGTTTTCTAAATAAAAAAATTGCCTGAAATACATTCCATCGCCAGCAGCCGTCGAGTAAACATCTCTACTAGAACTCGCTCTCAAGACCTCTCCAGTCAGGAACAACCCAGGGTCGGAACCCTGAACCAAGGCGACTTTTCTTCATCAACCCAGTGCCCGTTCCATGGACCAGACGAGCGCCATCGACCACGGTCGGTCACTTCCGACTTCCGCCTCAGCTACATTCCACTAATCGACTGGTGGCTGTCCGAGCGGTGGCGCTCAGGAACACTTTGAACCCCCGATTTTGCTCTATAGCCTTTTCTATACGGCGTGTATTAGAGAGTTGGAGTTCTTTTCACACCAGCTTGCTAATATTTCGATTTTGCCCGCTTCTCTGATGTTTCTCTTCCATAAGCCGAAGAGCCTCCACCGAGAGATTGGATTTCGTACCAGTACGCTGCAGCTGACAAACCTAAGACCTTCATTCCTTAGTATTCCCACCACCTGTTGTAGGGCCTTGTCAACTTCAATCGTGGTGTCCAGAGTACCGAGTCAGTTTTCCAGGTAAAAATAGAATTGATTTAATTCCACAATAGTTTGGAGATGGTTAAGTTAGAGCATAGACTTCATCAGGCGGAATCTTTCCAGCTTAAAGTTGATAATCAGACAGCCTCGCAGTACTACTAGTGTTTACTATCGGTATTAAACCTATTGACCAAAGAGACATCTCCGAATATGTGCCTTTTATCCGTCATGATGAAGTAAATCTCATTGTTCGTCACAGTATGGGGGCTCTGCCACGACCACTTCTTCTGGGGCTGCTTCTTCTAGAACGAATTCATTAAGAAGAGTCCCTCTTTCCATAAAGTTGACGAGCATTTGCCCCCTGTGGTTCCTGCTTCCATAGCCGTGCGGACCAATTTTCGTTTCGCTGCTCTTCTGTAATCCCGCATTAGCGTTGAAGTCCCCCATGACAACGTTGTTATGCGTCTTTGTGGTATTGTAAAGAGCTAATGAGATGTCTTCAGAAATCTCTTCTAATTCGTCGCCCGAGTGTCTCCATGTTGGTTCGTAAACCTGTACAACTTTAAGGTTATACCTCTCGGTCAGCTTAATTTTGAGGTACGCTACCCTGGTCGACACACAGTATACGTCTCTACAACGTTGTCAGCGAGGAATTTATGAACGAGGAACCCTACGTCTTGGGATTGTTGGTCCAGATAATAAATAAGGTGACCTGATTCCAGAGTTACGGTGTTTCACTCTCTCTTTGGACTTCACATAACCCCAGGATGTGCCACCTTACCCTCGCTATTTCAGTCTCGAGCGGTTTCAAATGTTCACCAATCCTGAGCGTTTGTCCGTTATACGTTGCCAAAGTTAGTTGAGGGTGGTGGCCTACCGTACCCGGAGATTTTCTGCACCCCCTGCCCTGCCGTTACCATAACTGCAACCTTGGTCAGGAATAGCGGGGCGGTCGAAGCACAAGTCTTCCTGCTTTCAAAAGCTCCGAAGTTAATCCGTCGTCCCCGAGGGCTTTTCCATTTTTAAGCTGTTTGAGGGCTATCTCGATCTCGTGAAGGCTGACTTCCGACAGATCATCGGTGTAGTCGCGGATCAATGTGGCTCGGCAATCGACATTGCTAGGTTTTGGTCGTGGAGTATGCGAATCGTACAATCGGCCATAGAAATTATCTATCTCGGTGAGAATATTCGGTCTTGAAGTGACGGTTTAGCCAGAATAAGGAATAGCGGGGCGGTCAAGAACTAGGGGCCATTTTTGTGATGTGTTTTCATGAAGGTTGTGCCCATAGTCACCACGCTGGGTATGCGGGTTGGTGACTGCAGGGCGTAGTTGTCGCACGGGTGACGCTGCTGTCCGTCACCGGCCTGTGGAATTTAACTACGCAATTGTTATGATGGATATATACCGCCATCTATCGGTCGTCTGAGCCTCGTTTGTTAGGATCTCTGTGCATGATGCAGCAGGGGCAGGTGGGGATGACTTGGAGCATTCAGATGGTAGTAGCCCCATTTGCATCCAATTAATTTAATAACGCGGCTGTAAAAATATTGATGCAAATAACAGAATACGAATTTCGAGAGTTGCGGATATCCAGGCAACTTGGTATTAAATTTCGTCTAAAACCGTTTGTGCCTCTCGCTATAATTGATAGATATTTAGAAAATCCCTTCTATGAGTATATAGAGGCAACCCAGGGGTTTTGCCTGGCTGAGGGATGGTCACCTATTTTTCCCAGCTCTTTAGATTGTTTTTTTTTGTGCTCAAATAAAACGGAATCAAATTTATTTTCTGAAAAAATATACGAGGCAGAAACAGATAAACAAAGTAATAATAAAGAAGGTTGAGTGAAAAGTTACAATAAAATTGAATATTTCTAAATAGCTATACTAAGCTTTTAATGGCTTGTAAGGTGCGGATAACAATGACGTACAGAACCTAACTTGTTGTGTCGTAGGTATCTGCATACCATTCCAATGATCAGTATAGCCAGAATAAATAATTGTAATGACAGAAATTACATCGGCACTAATCAAAAATTAAGGTGAGTATTATTATTAAGTGTGTGTGTGTGGTGTGTGTGTGTGTGTGTGTGTGTGTGTGTGTGTGTGTGTGTGTATGTGAGTTAAATTCCTGACAATCATACTAAAACCTTGAGTTGAATGAATGAATTGAATGATTCGTCGTGACTAAAGTACCACTTGTTCAGTACTAGTTTCGCTTCTCTGTTATTAACTAACGCTAGGTTAACAATTGATTTACATTCCTTATAGTACAAATTAGGACCTAGAAAACACTGATGTCATTGGTCTAGTTTTATTTAAAATTTGAGCCTGTAATAAGCTCTGTCATTTCTTCTTTTTTTTAATTTTGATTTTGCTTCTATTGTATTTACCCGTCTATGTTGAAATAAAATTAGGTTTTCTATGTATAATTGTCGGATTGTCAGTATGCCACAATCTTTCTAAAGCTCTACGTTTGGAAATCCACCACACGCTTTGCCCCAAGATGTATTGTAATATGTTAGAATTATTCTACAAAGTGCGTTATATACATTGATGACCAATGTCTGGTCAGCCACGTCACGCAAATTTTTATAAGTATATATTAGTTTCTTAACTCTTTTGCTGAGAGTCTCAATATGAGTTGTCCAGGTCAATCTTCTATTTATAATTATTCTATATTCACAACTATTCAGTGACTTTTCTGAGACTTTCTTAGGCATGCGCACGAGCCTCTTCCTAAAAATTACCGACAAAAATGAGTGCTGTGTCGTCTGCATATGTTTTTTTACACTGCTTTATTTTTATATTACACAGATCGTTGGCGTAAATTAAAAATAGGCTCGGCCCCAGCACACTACCTTGAGGAACACCATACCTTATTGCTTCTTCTTCACTTGTATAATAACCAACTTTGGTCCTCTGGGTCCGCCCATTTAAGTAATAGGCCATTAAAGGTAACGTGCTATCTCGTATGCCAACAAGTTTGAGCTTCTTCACTAGTATAGGTACCAAGATTATGCTAGCTAGTCGGTGATCGAGTGGCGATATATACCAACACGCATCATTGTGCGCATACTGCGTGTGGAACCAATCAACCCAGTGGAAGTTAATGGCCCTTTGTGTAAACTTTCATTGAAATCACATGTGTATTCGAAACGTATTTAGATTAAGTAACTGATAATTGCACATTTTTACTAATCTGGGATCTTAACTTAATATTAGTTATTCATTTGATTGAATTCGGTAATAAAAGTCCACAATTAATGAAACCTAGAACGAGCTAACACAATTCAATGCGTATACAACATTTTGAGTCTAAGCTGATGACCGTTGAAGAGTTCCTTTATCTGAAGACCATGTCATGGTAAAATTTAATACCAGCTACATATCACAATAAAATGTATACCTATACAAAATTTTGTGTCTGTGCTGTTAACCGTTTTAGAGTTCCTTTATGTGCAGCTAATCCTGGATGTCGATTCAGGTCACGCTTACCATAAAATGCATGACATCGGAACTGCACCAACATGTAAAAATTCATATCCGTAACATAACAGGAAGTGGTTCGAATTCAGTTTGCAAGATTTGACCTAAGCAAACATAAATACAATACATACATACATTGCAAATTAAATAAGGGCTTCTAAAAAGAGGCTGGTGAGGTGAAAAATTCAATGAAATTTATTTTTTCTATTTTGCTAGGGGATGGTGACAGAAAATAATTATTATTGATGAAATTAAACATTAAAGTATGTAAATTATTGCTAGTTTTATGTTTAATCAAACCTGGAATGCATTGAGATGCAGCGATGTAATCCCAATGTCCGTCGACGCACTGCATGTAGGTGAGCACGGTGGCGGAGTAATAGTGCGGGCGTCTGCATTGCGGACTGACCACTGTGCCGTTCACTTCGTATGTGTTGCAAGGCCTGGAGCCTTCTGTTCCCAACAGGCAGCGATAGTCTACAGAGTCGTGGGTGGGCAGGTGGCACTGCGCTGTTAATTAGGAAGAAATGTTATAGAATTAAAGCCTGATAGAAAAATACACCTGAAATCATTTTTGGAGCCACATATTTACATGTAACATAGAGATTAACAGATAACGCTAGTACTAGTTTGTATTCCTGCTAGTTGTAGTTAGTTTCCGTCTCCGCCGATTTACCTATTTCAAGCTTATAGCTGTGTTAATTAAGAACACAAGTCGGCACATATATAACTAGTGGCTCTGTGAGCAGTAGACCTCGCGCGTATAAACTTTTCTGCAAACAATCTAGCGGTGTACAGTAGCACCATGTACCTTATTGTTAAACTAACATTAATGACCAAGGTGCTCCATCAATCCCTACCTAGTGGGCGATTCTGCTCATAATAATAATAATAATTTATTGACATAAATATGTGACACAGAATAAAAATTGAATCCATAGGCTCCTAAACTAGTTAAAAACTGCGTTTTAGGAGCCAGTGGCTTCTCCCAAAAGAAAAAGCAGAAAAATACATTTATGTCTAAGCCAAAAAGTACAAAAATATTCAAAACAAAATATTAATATTATTAACACTAAAATACGCATGTACGTTAGTGTGTATGCGTGTGTGTGTGTGTGTGTGTGTGTGTGTGTGTGTGTGTGTGTGTGTGTGTGTGTGTGTGTGTGTGTGTGTGTGTGTTAGAGAGTGAAAATTTGATGAGGGGAAAGAATGTACATCAGAAATAAAAATTTGCTAACATTTGCTCAATCCCCTCATAATTGAATCTATGTAGCCAAGTCAGTACAATCTTTTTTATATCTATGTTACTTAACTTTTACACATTATAATCCTTAATGTCCTTGCAAAGTTTATTATAAAGGTGGGGAACAACTACTCCGAACTGCTTATGAGCGAACCTACTTTTTACTCTGGGAACAGGACATCGATCTACCCTTTTTGACGAAACTGGTAAGGTAGGTACAAGTCTATTATGGTATCGTCGTATGCTCTCATAGATAAACAGTTTGCGCACAGTTCGAACATTGGCCTTCTCATAAACAGCAGTTGTGGGGTGCCTGTAAGGTAGGTAGAGAAGTACCTTCAAAACAGCGCGTTGTGCACGCTGGTGAGTTTTTGCTGCACTACCCCATGCACATATGCAATACCTAATGAGGCACTCACACAGTGCCCTATATGTTTGAATGATAAGCCTCATATCCGCAACTGTTCTAAGGGTTTTGAACACATAAATAAGTTTTCTTACCCTAGAAGCCAGAGAATTTATGTGCGCTGTCCAAGTAAGTGTATCATCTATAACGACACCGAGATATTTTATAGATTTAACACGGGCCAAATCCGAGCAGCTGCACAGAGAAGTACTAGGAGAGCTTCGGTTACAGGGAAAGGTGTGTATTTTTAGACTGAAACTGATTCCTGGGCCTCCTGAAGCTGTCTTACTATAGCACATATATTTGGTTTTGACCGTGTTCAACGACAGTAAAGTATTTTCTAGCCATTGTGTGACAACTGAAATACAAATTTCAGACAGCTCAGCAACCTTCTCCCATGTATTTTCATGGAGCAGTAGAACCGTGTCATCTGCGAACATCAGTAAATCCAAACCAGGCAAGTGAGTACAACATAAGTCATTTATATAAATAAGAAACAGTGCTGGCCCCAACGTACTACCCTGAGGTACCCCATAGGTGCAGTCAGCACTGTCACTTTCATGTTCCTCAACTCGGACATTCTGAGACCTTCCCGAAAGGTAGTCAGTAAACCACTCAAGGGCCAAACCCCTGATGCCAACATTTTCAAGTCTTGATATTAAAATGGGAATGGAAACAGTATTAAAAGCTTTCTGGAAATCCAGAAAAACTCCTACACACTTATTTCCACCATCCAGGTAAGAAGTAATTAAAGATGTCAGCATGAGGACGGCATCCTCGGTAGACTTACCATTTCTGAAGCCATATTGATTGGAATTCAAAAGATTGTTAATTTCCAAGTACCGCATCAATCTTTTTTTCACGAATTTTTCTAAAATTTTTGAAAGTGTCGATAGTAGAGAAATAGGTCTATAGTTTGATGGGCTGATTTTATCGCCAGCTTTATAGACAGGACAAACTACCGCTTTTTTGAAAACAGATGAAAAAGTGCCTGTCTCAAAACTTAAGTTGCAGACAGATGCAATTGGATCCACCACAAACATACAAAACTTTTTGAGTAAGTTTGTTGTGATTTTGTCCCAACCAGGACCACTGTGCAATTTCAGACCAAAAATAACACTTTTTACTGCAAATGGATCTGACTTTTTTGCGAATGAGGCCAGCTCAGTTTCCTTTAAATTCATCATTTGCAAAGTTCTATTTGCAAGGTCTCCGCCAACAGAAGTGAAGTATGTATTAACCACATTGAGCGAAAGTGTTGGATTACTTGTTATATTTAACAAATCGAGTAATGGCACTTTTGTATCACTAAACTCGCACACTCCCTTGACTATTTTCCACGTTTCTTTAACGTTTCCTTGGTTTGGTAATGTATCTCTGTAGTATTCTCTTTTCAGGTGTTTTATTATTTTATTAGTTATATTCCTATACTTCAGATATTTTTCTTTTATTTTATTATCCTTCGGTGCCTTTTTTACCATCATATGCAGTTTATCTCTTTTTCTTAAACAACTAACTACACCTCTTGTGATCCAGGGCTTAATTGGTTGATTTCTTTTCTAAATTTTCTTTATTTGCGTGTTCAATTTAATATTATGCCTAGGAACTTCATCAGATGATCACCAAATTTTTGAGACCAATTTAAAATTAATACCTTTCAAATAAAAAAAGAAACATTGTAAATCGGATCTAATAAGGCGGAGATATTCAGTAGCCCCCGTTTTGCCCCTTTTTGGATCAAAAATCCCTGACGACAAAAAAAATATACCTTTAACCTATACACCAAGTTTGGTATATATCGGTTGAGAAATGAGACCTGTAGAGGAGAATGATGGCGGACAGCTGGACATACGAAAGCATTTTTGCCCAAGCTGAAACGGAGACGCTTCTGTCGCACTCCACGCTAGCTCGACCAAAAAAATAATTGATCACGTTTTCCATGCAAATAAAAATAAAGCTCAAACAGACCAAGTGAGTAAAATCTCATACTCACAGACACATTTAGGCATCGGCTCCGACCACTCGCCTTTAACACAGTATGCTGACGCAGAACCGACCAATGCAAATCCTCTGTCACAGGTGACTTTAGTGGTGACCAACTCGTAAGAGTCTCCGGGCTTCGCGTTGGGAATGTGTGTAGTGTATTGTCCATTGGCTGGGTACGCGGGCAATACGCACATATTGTCTTTTTCTGCTCTAAAATAATAATAAAGTTGTTTTTATTAGCTAGCGTATTTCACGACAGTGTTGGTAAATATAGTGATAACGTAATTTCACAATATTTATTTCGTTTTGACAGGCTTGTGAATTGTGTAGCCTTACAGGCCGAAAAGTTGCCGCTAGTTGCACGCCTTTATTAACGTTTACCCAATTACGGCGAAACAAGGGAAGGGTAATGAGTTTTACAGTTTATGTGTGTCGGTCCTAGTGGTCCGATTTTGACAAGCAAGGTATCGATCGATTCGTCTTCATGTATAGAGCGACAAAGGCTCTTTTTACCCGATCGTAGTCGGGTTTTCATTTTTGAACTTATGTCTTTTTATCTTAAATAATGTAGCTGGCAAGTTTTTTTTGTATTATATGCATTTATTAATAATAATAATAATAATAATTTTTTTATAATATTTTTATCTGCTTTTATTTAAAGAAATATTGTAAAAAATTTAAATTTAAGATAAAAAGATAAATAAAGTGAATAATAATAATAATAAAATGTATTTATTGCAAACAAACAAACAAAAAACAATCAACACAATAAAAAAAAAATTGATATTCCACGATAACATGACTCGCGACAATTATCTGAGAAACAAAAAATCTGAATTATCTGACAATTATCTGATTATCTTTTTCTCAGATTATTATTGATAAATTTGAGAAAAAATAAATACTTCAATTTATTTTTAAAATGTATATCCGACGCCACGCGCTTAGTGATAATGATATGATAATTTATTTATTTACTCTGACGTGGTTATTACAAGGTAAAACATCATTAAATTCCAACACAAAATTGGCGCAAACTTGTTGAATACTTAACTAATTATAGCTCTTACTTTTTATTCAGAGACGGAGCCAGGATACATTTCTTTTTCTCAAGATTTATTTTTAGAAAAGTATATTTTTCTTTGATTTGGAGGTTATTAAATTTACTTCATAAATACGCCATAACATAATTATTCAGAAATAAATAATATTTTCTATGAAAACTCCTATAATTTTTGTTCTGTCATCTTACAACATTGTGTTTAATTAAACTACTACATTAATCACTACAATAACAATTTGAACATGATCCCTTATTTTTCAGCTATTTAAAACAGTCGTTATTTAACCAGTCGCTTGCTCCGCGAGCGCACGCGTAGTAAGCGCGCAGTAGTGCGCAAAGGACAAACAACATTCTGAAGTCATAAATCTTATTTGTTTACGTTTGCGCAGACAACGTTGACCCCACGTCGCTCATGCAATCAAAAAAGGAGTGTAACAAAATGGTGGCAAAAATTGTATTCGTTCATTATCTTAGAATGGTACTGGTTCTTAAAGCAACACTCAGAAAGGCATTTGGTGACAGATTCTGTGTTAGTTGGCTGTAACTGAAGTAACAGGTAGGTACCATTGATGTTAATGCGTATGGTTTCCCGTGCAAGCGTCTGCCACATCTTCCAGAGACACACTGGATTTTGGGTGGTAATTATGACCTTGTCGCACTCGCCTTTTGCTAGCATTGTCAAAAAATGCAATTGAATCTGCATAGTTGACGAAAAGTACAGCACCCGAAGTATGAGTGCGTAGCTTGTGTTGGATTTATTTTTGTTAGCCTTGTCTTCAGATTGCAGGTGATACATAAAACTCACTGTCGAGTCTTCCGATGGAGGCTGTGAGACGGCACACTGCTGTTCTGGCATTTGACATTGCCTTTACATTTCCCATCGGAGATGCAAGATCCGTCGTCATAATTCCATTGATCTTCACTGAAAATGAAATGGTCTTTAGATATTTTTTATTAAATTTTTAAAGATGACATCCTTTCAACAAGGTTTGAACCTGCGATCTTTATTTAATGTGTATCTCGCATCTATTGATGACGTTAGACCGTATACAATTCGGCACTGCGTTTTGCAATAGCCACTTCTGCCTTAGCCTCGCCAGCGCGACGTGTTTACATTTAGTTTTTATCGCCAATATACGAGATGACCGAGTTTTACAATTCACTGTGTTTAGATGAGACTTTCCGCATTAAGAAATTTAATTTTAACAGAATTTGATCTGTGCTGTCCTTCTGAAAAAAACGGCTAGCTTTACAACACTAAAAGTTTTTTTAGTATCAGTGAGAAGTTTTCAAATTTACTTGTTACAAATAAATATATTATACTCCTATAGTATTTTTGGTGCTGTATTACGTACCTACAGGAGTCACCGGCATTTCGGATGATTGACGCGGAAAGCGATGACGTCACTGGAAAATAAATTATTATTATATTGATACATCTGACATAATTACCACAATCACAGTACACTACACAGGGTTGAAAATTTCAGTAGGATATTTGAAATGTGGAATAGACAGAAGACTTCTCAAATAAATAATTTCGAGACAATTCACACCAATTACCTATCCCCAAACTAGGATACCCTGTACTAGATAACGGATAAACATATTACATAGATACAAATATTATATTCATAACTCCGAAAGAAACATTTCTGCTCGTCAGACAAATGATTGTACTTTGCAGGATTCGAGCCCGCAACCAAAGTTTGACTTCGTAGTTAGGGTCACTAACTCGGTGAACCAGTCGTCAATAAATAATTATTGTAAGAGGGACTCTTCTGTAAGAATTTGTTGGAACTTTGCGTTATAATGAGGTTAATGCAATCTTATTGTAATGCAGCATGTCATTTGTAATAAAGGAAAATCATCATAATATGAAGGTCATTGGTCCGCACCAATACAGGGTTCAAGCCAAGGTTTTGAACCCTGTATCGTTGGATTCTAAATTGCACTATTGAACAGTTAGGCCACCATCGCTCTCATGTGCAGTTTTCCATCGCTCCGTGCTTCGGAGGGCACGTTAAACTGTCGGTCCCGGCAGTTATTGATTAAAATCAGTCGTTAAGCCATGTCAGAGGCCCTCGGGCGGCATGACAAACTCTGACATCAGAGGCACTACCTCATACGACAAACAAACAACATAATTAAACCAAAATTCCGCCAAAAGAGGAAACCTTACCGAAAAAACTCAGGAACAACAAATTTGTATGATACATGATCAAACACATCATGTTATATTTCAGAACAAGTCACAAATTATTGCAAACACGATTAAAAGTAAGTAATCTAGTTCAAAAACTTTATAAGCAAATAAAAATAAAAAAAACACAAATTAAATGAGTAGATTAAAATTATTTTGAAAAATCAAAGCAAGCAAGCTATCACAGGAAAAACCTCGGCACATCTACATGACACTAATGTCACGCGGTTATCTTGTTCTAAGCACTAAAAATAAAAAAAACAGGTTTATTGTTTCTTGTTTACTGTTTTTAAGATGAATCGAGGCATCCAAATTCTGTGAATGTGGTAATACAAATATGGCACGAAAATTAGGATTTCTTTCGGAATTATAGTATTTAGTTTAGCATTTTTAAACGGTTTTATTTAGCTTGATCTGTTTGTTGATTTTTGTTAATTTGTTTGTTTGGGTCAAATCTAGTCATTGTAATTTCCCCCCCGTTCTGTTGACCCATTGACCTTAAATTTGGTACACACCTTTAGATCTGACGTCAGCGTCAATACAATGATGTATATTCAATACCATCATTGTAAATTCAAGATGGCCGCCGCCACAAAATGGCGGGTTCAATATTTTTTTCAGCCCCCTCAATTAGGGTTTCAAATTAAAGGGCTTTAACTAGTAAAATAAAAAAAAAATGATGAAATCCAAGATGGTAGCCACCACAAAATGGCGGACAACTTTTCTTTTCAGTCCCTCCATATAGATATCAAATAAAAGGGCTTGACAAGTAAAATACAGTACGCATAGGAAATAACTAAATATAAAACCAAACACTTGAAATTAAAATAATTAAAAATATTTTTAAGTTGAACGGTTTTATATGTACCTACATGCTAAAAGCTAAAAAATAAAATAAAATCGTGGGGTGTAGCATAACCTAAGTAATAGAAATTCGACTCGCCACACGATTTTATTTAATTTCTAGCATTTAGTACAAACACGTTTATTTAAAAATATTTTTTACTTATTTTATTTGGTAGAATTATAATGTGTGTATATTACACTCAATTTACAGGAATATTTTAGTTAATAATATAAATTACTTCAACCATCATAATTTATTTAGTTACCCTCGAAATGGTCTCCATTTGACGCAACACACTTTCGCCAGCGAATAATCTAATCTTCGAAGTTCTTTTTATAGGCAATTTTGACTTTTTAACCCTCGAACAAAGAGACAGGTTTTATAAGTTTTGGGTGTGTATCACTGTGTATGTATGTGTGGGTGTGTCTGTTTGTGGCATGGCAGCTCCCAAACGAATGGACCGATTTTGATGCGGTTTTTTCTGTTTGTAAGCTGGGGTAAACGAGATGGTTATTAGGTATAATGGGGGAGGAAGGAAGGGGTGGGGGGTGGGGGGGGGAGAATCGTAGGGTCCAAACGAATGGTCCGATTTAGCTATAATGAGGGAGGGATGGAGGGGGGGGGGGGGGGGGGGGGTAAAAATCGTTTTAAATTATTCGAGGCCTTAAAGAAACTAATTTTTGGTACATTCTATTCAAGATAACGGCTTTCAATTCAAGATAACACAGAGCCCTCGCGGTCGAAAATACCAAAGAACGCGATTTGGCCCGATCTTCGGTTCTTCGCATCCACTTTCTGCCAGGACCTAAAATACCAATATAATATCAACTTTCTGTCAGCCGTCACAAATATTTTAATGGGTCTGAAATAAATGATTTTACTATTGGCTTCTACTCATTGAATTGAGATACAAAGTACACGATATTGAAGTCAAAACTTATGCTAAGATTGAACCGCATTTCACGTGGTCTAGAAGTTTTTGCGTGATGTGGGGACATACAGACTGGCTGACACCATTTCAAAAAATCTAATATACGTTTTCAGATGCCATTTTTTTACATGAGTTTATTTATTTACTATTTTTTTGTAAGTATAGATAGATAGATAGAACAAAGATTATTTGTGACGTTGATTTATCTTAATATATAACATGTTGACGATTTTATAAAAGGTATTTGAAGGGATCTTCTGAAAAGATTACTTGTAGGATGTTATGTATAAACTGGTAGATACGTTGTACCCTGCTCTGCGTGGCAAAGTAAACACAAGCTAATTAGCCTGTGTCGACTTAGTCCAAACAGAGTGGCAACGACGCAACACGTTGACGTTTCGCGACTTGCGAAACATGAAAAATTAATCAAAAATACCATCTTGTGTGTTTAGAAAGCGCAGTACATACACTGGGAGGACTGTGAAAGGCAGGAAGGATGTGTCTTTTAATGTTTAAGTACTGTTTACGATATTGTAAATGGAACATAATACATTTAATTTTACTCTAAATCAACTGTTGCGATGTTGCCGCTTCGCCACCTACACGAACGAGACAAGTAGCGAGTTACGTGTAAAAGCGACAGAGAGAACACGATAATAGGCACAGCGTAGTTAGTTCGTATGATGCTAGGGGATGTTGGGGGTTACCAACGGCTGACGATCATCAGTCTGCGCTCCGACCCGTAAAGGCCACGGCTGACGATCTTCAGTCGGGGAGTCTAGCGGAGTTGCAATCCTATTTGTATTGGATTAGGATAGAGTATTGTATTTTTGTTGCATATATTTGCAAACAGCTTGAAACGAGCGATTTTATTGGATAATAAAATGGTTCGGTCCTAGCGAGCTCATCAACCGCGTAGTGAGTTTCTATTTGTTTTGTTTTTAGTGATTTATAGCTTATATTTTGTGTTATTACATCTAATAATACCGTAAGGAACATATTAAAATAATTTTGTGTTTAGTGTCCCGCGAGTGACGATTGTGACAAAGTGCTTCAAAGTGCCATTCGTCACTTTTGATCTCATCGATATCTGCGTTTTGGATGACAGTTGTCAAATTAAAAATGGCTATAACTCGGAAACTATTGATTCTAGACTAGTAGTTTATTAACAGAAGTGATAGATCTCATTGAGATCTTCATTTTATATGACAGCTGTCAAACTTAAAAGGGCTTTATTTCAGAAATTATTGATCCTAGACTAGTAGTTACTTTACAGCAATGATAGATCTCATCGATATCTGCATTTTGGATGACAGTTGTCAAATTAAAAATGGCTATAACTCGGAAACTATTGATCCTAGACTAGTAGTTTATTAACAGAAGTGATAGATCTCATTGAGATCTTCATTTTATATGACAGCTGTCAAACTTAAAAGGGCTTTATTTCAGAAATTATTGATCCTAGACTAGTAGTTACTTTACAGCAATGATAGATCTCATCAATATCTTCATTTTGGATGACAGTTGTCAAATTAAAAATGGCTATAACTCGGAAACTATTGATCCTAGACTAGTAGTTTATTAACAGAAGTGATAGATCTCATTGAGATCTTCATTTTATATGACAGCTGTCAAACTTAAAAGGGCTTTATTTCAGAAATTATTGATCTTAGACTAGTAGTTACTTTACAGCAATGATAGATCTCATCAATATCTTCATTTTGGATGACAGTTGTCAAATTAAAAATGGCTATAACTCGGAAACTATTGATCCTAGATTAGTAGTTTCTTTACAGAAGTGATAGATCTCATTGAGACCTTAATTTCATATAAACAGCTGTCAAATTTAAAAGGGTTTTATCTCGGACCCTATTGATCCAAGACTATTAAATTCTTTACAGAAGTGATAGATCTCATCAAGATCTTAATTTCATATCATAGCTGTCAAATTTAAAAGGCGTTATAGTGGAAACTATTGATCCGTAGTAGTTTCTTTGCATTAGATGTCATCCAAAACCAATATACCGATGAGACCTATTACTTCTGTAAGGACTAATCTAGTATCGTCAGTTTCAGAGTTATAGCCCTTTTAAATTTGACAGCTGTCATTTAAAATGAAGATATTGATGAGATTATATTACTTCTGTAAAAAAAAACTAGTTCGATCGTTAGTTTAAGAATTATAGGGCATTTAATTTTGACAGCTGTCATCCAAATCGAAGATATCGATAAGATCTATCACTTCTGTAAGGAACTACTAGTCCAGGACCAGCAGTTTCCGAGTTATAGCCCTTTTAAGTTTGACAGATCCATTTTTAATAAATATGTATTATTTCTTTTATTTACCTGTTTTCTAACAACTGTATTGAAAAACATCGTATGAAATACGGGTGTAAAAGTTATTGCCAGCTCTTTGACGTAAGAAAAAGCACTCGCCTTCGGCTCGTGCTTACCAAAAGTCAGCTCGTTTGAAATAACCTATTAACGACCTTAAGTAGTATATAAAGTAGTAGTAGTAATACTCTACTGTTCTACACTACTGGAAAAATTAAACAGTTAACACTTTTCTTATTTTATGCGTGAATGCCATGTTTAATAGCCCATGTTATGATTTTATGATGCATTCTCTGCATCCCACAGTTTTCAGCGAGTTTCTTGAGTTTTTTTTTTAATTATAAAATAATTAAAAACAAAACAACACCTAACTAGAAATGCTAAAAACATTCAAATTAAATGCCATTACTTTTGACCTTTCCTTGCGCCTGACTAAACGTGGTCAGGCGCAAGGAAAGGTCAAAAGTAATTATCCATAAATATAGTGTTTAATAAAAAACGTTAATAAGAAAACTAGTTTTGGGTTCGACCCTTTTTTATGAGATCAATACCGGTTTCATATTTTATTTTTCCAGAATCAATACTGGTTCATATTATATATGCTATGCAGAAGACATGGTATTGCAGAGAGCTTCTGTTTGTGTTTTGTCGAAGCTGATTGGTATTTGCGAAGAATATGCTGACAGCTAAGGTTTGTTGCACAATGTTAAAAATATGAATTCATGGTCGAGGCCCATTATAGCTAAGAACCATCTCGATCACGTCAGCTTTCAAACAGAAAAAAACGCATCATTTTAAGTCCATGACTACTATGCCACAGACAGACATACACAAACACACCCTAAATTTATAACACCCCTCTCTTTTCTTGTTCAAAGGCACATACTTTTATTATACAGTAGCAGACCGAACATTAATCGCTACTTGTATAAATACTTATAAACATGATCATTTATTCATTTTTCGCTCAGCGACGCGTCCTTAATGGTGTCTCGTTCATTTACCTGTTGCAACACTGTCTCACACATAAACAAAAGTCAGATTCATATCGAAAAAAAAATAAAGATATTTTGGGACAAAACTTACAAGAAAATCAATCAAAATGGTTAAGTGCAGTGCGTATCGGTGTGAAAATGGTTAAGTGCAGTGTGTACCGGTGTGAAAATGCTTCCCATAACAAAACACCAATCGGATCATCTTTTCATCGCTAAGTTTAATTATTACTTTCACAGGGAACGGATTTCGACGGATTTGTTTGACGTACCGTAAGTTAGGTACGTACCTATTTACAAGCCCGTAGCCAGGAATTGACTTCGGGGTTGGGTTAAGGACCCCGTGAACGTTTACAGGTACCCAAGTTTGCAACACTGAAAACCCGTGGTGCTTGAAATTGTGGCACTTGTTTCAGTTTTTTCGAAAAAATTACCATAAGAAAGCGATTTCCAAGATATATTTAATGAAAACTTTTGTAAAGCAAACTAAATTTCCTACAATTTTGAGCTCAACCTAAACTCTCTAGGTCTACTGGTTGTGGAGATAGCCAGGCAAAGATAAGTAGGCAACTTTTAAAAAAATTATGTAAATAATCTGTTTGGTCATTTCCAAGATAAGTCTGGCTAAACAAATTTTTATAGAAAAGTCATGAGAGAGGAATTTGTAGAGAATTTAATGACCTTCAATTTAATTTATTTAGCTTAATTGTTTGTCTACGTCTCATAAGTTCTCAGAAACAGAAAATAGTAAAAAGATTTTAAGTTAAGATACCCGAAAAACGCTTCCCTATTAGAGAATTTTTCGAAAAAAACTGAAATAAGTGTCAGAATTTGAAGAAGCACGGTAGTTACACAAGGCTTTTAGTTTTGCAAACTTAGATATAAACTACTATTGCTCATCGGTTCTAATAATATAAAAAAATGTAGGTATATACTCGTATATAGTGTATAGGTAGATATATAGGTAGTATATATTGGTAGTATATATAGGTATAGTATATGTAGGTATTATGTTTGATATAATTTCTTTAATTGTAAACATTATTTGGTAAATACTTTATTTTACTTTCTCTCTTAATGAAAAAACACCAAAAACAATAGAATTTCCATGTTGTTTCCACTTTACATTAATTAGGCCACTACAGCAATCAAATATGCAAGTAATTTTTTAGGTAGTACACCGACATTGCGCAGAATTCGTTATATCCTAGGTCTTTGGTACATAGACACCTGCGGTACCAGTTAAATTTGCATCACTGGAATAGCTATGTCTGCGAGAGCTGCCAGGGAGAAGTCCACAGAACATCCCCAGCAACGTCTGTACAGGCCTTACCGCCCCCATCTAGAATTAGAAATATGTATATGTACAAAAAAATATGTTGGGCACCTAGCAAAGTTTTTTTTTTTAGTTTAGTTAGAGTTATTAATTTTGCAGGAACCTACTTCGTTACCTACATAATTTTGTAGGAACCTACTTCGTTACCTACATAATTTTGTACGAACCTACTTCGTTACCTACATAATTTAGGTCCTTTTTCAGTTTAGTCTTCACATATTTTATATAATAATATAAGAACGCACCTCACATTTCTCATCGGGAATTTTGATTGGGTAGGTAAGGAATTTATTTACCTACTTAGAGAAAATAAATTTTGTTCCAGATTTCCAAGGAATTAAAGTACTAGGAAGCCTGGGTAGAAAACATGAAACGCCAGGATTGGCAACCCAGTTCGGCTAGTGTGCTATGCTCAAAGCGTTTTAAAGATCACTTGCTTGATTTCAGTACTTTTTGTACAAGACTTCATCCTGGAGCAATTTCTACTTTGAATGAATTGCCTCTTGGTGCACAAGTAAGTAAATTAGTGCAAGTAGTAACCATCCCATTTCATAAAGGTTAGATGTCAGCACTGGTGTCTGACATAGCCCAATGACTATAATCGTCCTACTTAATACAACAACCAGGTCATTTATTAATTAGGTTTAATTCTTAAATAATGTTTTCTTATGGAATTAAATTTTCCTTCGTCACAAATATTATTATACATTACAGTTAGTATGTACCTATACATTTTTGGTGACGTAGAAAATCTGATCATTATATCAATTAATCAATCTATTTATTTATTTACAGGATAATGAACTATCGGGAAATACACACTCAGGCAAGGAGTTCCACTCAATAGCGGTCCGAATGATAAATGCGGAAGCAAATCGCTTCGTGCCTGTAGGTGGAATATCCACCATATAGCGGTGACGCATCGCCGTTTGTATGATTATCCGATGAACTAGTTATGCTGGTGGAAATAAAATTTAACAGACCACCAGTTCTCTAATGTCGGTTATCTACAAGGAACAAACAATCTTACTTAATGCTGCCCAGGCTAAGCTAATCATTTATGTGTGTGTACTTGCTACGCTGTTTGATACCCAACGCATCGTCTGCTACTATATATTAGAAGTCTGTGTTCAAGGGTTTATAAAACACAAAATTATATATTGACACTATAATGACTTACAATCTATACTTATAATAAAGCAATAGGAACGATAAAGTCTGTACAAAGGAGATAATTAAAAAAAACGTCTTTGGTACTTAAAATAAGCTACTGTACAAGATAATAACATTTTTAAAAATAATGTCTATCTGTTTGTTTGTTTGTATGTGTGTTGCTCCTATCCAGAGATCCTGATGGGGGCTTCGGGTTGGGTTGAATTAGAGACGGCGGGATGTGTATCTTCTATTTATTGTCCAATGAGGTCGGTGTCTTCAATGTGGGATCTGAGAAAAAGAGATCGCAGCCATCCGGTTTAGCGCTTTTATACGCCCGAAAGGCGCCGTCTGGTGACGAGTTTGGGAAGTAACTTGGATTGCATCGATTGAGGTATCTTTGTTTAAGCATTTGACCATAGATGGTGCTGTTCTTAACAATGTGTAACGAAATAGGTAATATTTCAACTCGAATGCACCATTTATCAAGTGTGCAAATGTCAATGTCGTTGCTGTCTATCTGACGGACAGTGACAACTTAATTATAACATACCTTAGACTATTTATATATCCTTCTGGTATTCTCCCTTATTTTTCGGAATACTACTTACGTGACATTGGCGGAATTGTGGAATGGCAACTCCACAAATGCCATAAAACAAGAAGTGAAGTGAAGTGACTATTTATATATATAACATACTTATGTTCTAATCTAGCTCGAAACATGTAATCACAAACTGCAAAGAAGATACGGGGATCAGACGAGAATCTCCGAACAACCAATACCGAGTACTTCCGACAGAATTATTATATAATCTATGGCGGTAGTTTAGAGGCTGACATTTTTTTAAATCTTTGCAGCCTAGTACAAAGAGAATATAAAACCTACGGAGTCTAGTATTATCTATGCTTGGTTTAGTTATAGAGGTTTTATTACGCATAAAGTAAGCGTAATAAAACCTCTTTGTTTTTATCCCACCTTACAAGCCCGTTATTGAATTGCCCAAACAAACGTTACTCCAAAAAAAACACCATATTATGTACTATTCTGACTCGGATAGTAATAGAAGGTTGCGGGTTCGAATTCTGCAAGGTGCAATCATTTCTGTGACGAGCAGAAATGTTTGTTTCCGAGTCATGGTTGTTATAATATTCGTATATATATGTATGTTTATCCGTTATCTAGTACCCATAGTACAGGGTATCCTAGTTTGGGGCTAGTTAATTGGTGTGGAATTGTCCCGAATATATTTATTTATATTTATTTATTTATTTATAATTGTCTATTTTCACGACTGCTTTTTTGTTCAAAATGCTTATGTACCTACTCAAAACGAAATGTAAGGGACGTTATTTTTACGACAAACATACAAGTCGCTTACGCTTCGTTTTTGCCATGCATTCTGAAAAACATAGAAAATGGGAACCTAACTATATAAAATTTCGAATCAGAATAATACCATAATATTAAGGTGGAAATATGGGCGACGGACTCGTGGTCACACCGTTTTGTCATACTAGTGTGACCACGAGGAATTTTATTTACTCGTGGTCACTCTGGTGTGACTACGGTATGGTTCAATTACTTAAAAATGATTTTGGAATTACGTTTGTATGGACAATTCAGCTGGCGCCTAATGCTTCTGTTTAGTCCTGCTGAAGGTAGAAACTATAAAATAAATTTCTATATACTTCCTACAGCTGGGTATGCTGGGTAACAACACGATTGCTTTCGTAAGCTACAAATTACATAAGTTAGCCCTTTAAATTAATAAGAATTAAAACAAACATTTTATATGTAAGCAAATTTAATTAATTTATATAATAAATGACGTAAAATCATGTTCTATGGAATTGCACGCACAAAAAGTAGTACCTACCTACCTAGGTAGGTTCGTTAAAAGTAGTACCTACCTACCTAGGTAGGTTCGTTCGGTTAACATGAATGATAATATTCAAATGGCCAATATGATAGAATAAAATAAGAACTTGTAATACAAAAACAAATTTTGTAGCTCCTCTGGCCTGAGCTCCTTCAATTTAGCACAAGTTACAGGTATTTTCCACCCATTTGATTCCTTTCCCAGTCTTTGGAAAACGGTGTAACTTAACACTACTCCGTTTACTTTTGCAATGCGGAACACTGCAAGTATTGTTCATGGTGAAGAGTACACTCGTAATATTACAGTATTAATAAATAATTTAAAGTTTAGTAGGTAATCCAAATAATCTGTTATATATTATTAGTCACCGACATTGAAGAACATTGACAACTAGTGACAGAAAGTTTATAGTAACCGTAATTCTCCTCTTTGGTATCAGTGATTATTCTTGCGCGAGTAGGTAAGCTTAATTCAATCTCCTTGGGCGCTACGGTCAGGGGGGTAAGAAACAAGGTGATGAGGCTGAGGCATATGTCAAATTCAAATTACCCTTCAAATTCAAATTATCTGTCAAATTCAAAATTAGTAAGTTATCTGTGATAAAATAAGAGCAATTTCTTTTCTTCTAAGCTTTTATGCCGTGCATGTAATATACATAATGCCATTTCATGAATAAGACTAACTTGTTTTAAGTGCCTTATTAAATAAACTAGCTGTTCCCACGGTTTTGCCCGCTCGATAATTTCTCTGGGTTAAAAGTCACCCATGTGTTATTCCATGACCAAAAGTACCTTTGAATACAAAAAAAAAACTAAATTTCGATCAGCCGTTGAATAGTATTTTATTGATTGACGAGTTTACGTCAAAACCTAAGCTGTCCATCAGTGAAAACGCATCGTAATTGGTCTAGTTATTTTCACTTGATGCGCGAACTAAGAGACAGATAAACAGACAGACACGATCAAAAGAAGTTATATTCATGTTCAGTAACTTATTTTAAGTACCCTAGCTAAACCATTTTTTTATGAACTTGTTTGTATATACTTTTTGGAATTACTGGTTAATTATAAGTATAGATATATAAATAGAGATATAGATAGATACAGATAGAAGATACATGGGGTGGTATGCGTACATGTATTTAATGAGTTCAAGCTTGTTAGACATTGGATACGGTGTACATTTAGGTCAGGAGCTGCAGTACTCATGTAGCCCGCGAGTAGGAGGCAAGTCGGCTCGTTGTGTGGGATGCAGAATTGAAGAATTGTAGGGAATTAGATTATTCATGAGGTACCTGAAAACAAAATATTTTGTGATTAAACCGTATGCTTAAATTTTAAGGGTTCATTAATTTTAAGGCAGTAGTAGTTTTTGGTGTCAAGGGGTAAAGATAAAGAACCTAGTGCTTTTAGATGAACCAGTCGAACCGTCCGTCTAGGCATCATATATTTACCAGAATTGCAAGAAATTTGTCGCAAAGACCTGATGAAAAGTTTAAACAAAAATAAAACGCTATGCGTTTACTTAACGTGTTCCCCACTCGTGTAATGTGGAGATGACATATATTTTAGTACACTCCCTTTTAGTTTGTTGCTGCATTATGATCAGCCACTTAAATTCCCACTGCTGGGACTCAAGCCTTCCCCCATAGACATAAAGCGAGAGAGAGAGAGAGAGAGAGAGAGAGAGAGAGAGAGAGAGAGAGAGAGAGAGAGAGAAAGAATTGTCCATACCATCATCCACCACTGTGGCAAAAGGTGGGTTGGTGGACGTCACCATGACCAACAAATTATCATTAGCCTGTACTCGTCCACTTCTGGACACAGGCCACTCCTAATGCGTGCCACTGAACCCAATCTTCGACTATTCTCATGTAATTACTACCAGCTACTTAACGCAGGTCGTTGCTTGATCTAGCTGTTAGGCATCCTACACTATGCCTACAAGTGGTCTCCACTGAAGAACTCGCCTACCCCATCCGTTATCAGTTCTTCAACATATGTGACCGGCCCATTGCCATTTCAGCCTGCTAATTCTTTCAGCTATATCGGTAACTTTCATTCTCTACTGGATCACCTCTTTCTAGATGCGATCCTTTAGAGAAATAGCTCATTCCATATTGAGCATCCTTGAATTTGTGGACCAGTCTCACAGTCCGTATCCAAGTTTCGGCTCCGTATGTCATCACGGGTAAAATGCACTGGTTGAAGACTTTTGTCTTCAGGCATTGTGGGATGGGCAACGAGAAGACCTGACGAAGTTTCCCAAATGAAGACCAGCCCAGCCGAATTCACCTATCGGCTTCCTTCTCGAAATTGTGTCTACCTAACTGATGAGTTTGTACTGAACAACTTCAAGAGGCATGCCACTGACAGCTATTGGTTCCGGTGTAATGTTATAACTAATCACCAGTTTTGTTTCGTCAATGTTCACGCGGAGACCCGTCAACGTCGGGAGGTGGTCCATTATACTCCTCTGACTTCTGTATAATCAGGTGGACTGTGTGTATGTGGTCTACGGTACCATATGCTCCACGAAATCCGTCCTGCTCAGATGGATGGAATTCATCAAGTCTTCGCGCAAGACGGTTGGTGTTGACCCTTGAGAACAACTTATAGACGTGGCTGAGGAGTGAGATGGGCCTATAATTCTGGAGAAAGGTTTTATCTCCTATCTTGAATAATAATAACAACGGCATTGAAAAGTGTCTGCAGCTATCCAAGGACACCTCCTCCTTTAACAACTCAGAAGTAATGCCGTCTTCACCTCATTTATTAGTTGTTTTAGGGCATTATCCAGCTCATCCAGTCTGATAACTGGCAGCTTCATCCGTAAAGTGACGGATCAGTGTCCCCCTCGAATCTTCACTAGGTATTTCCAGTCGAGAACCATGAAAAGCGTATAGTCTACCTTAGATCTCGGCCAGAATCTCAGACAACGACTGTATATTTAGCTGTTTTTAACTTTGTCAGATGACTCCTTCCAAGTTGCTGCACGAAAACTTTGGACCATCTGTTTTGCTCAATTGCCGTCTATATGGAGCACGTATTAGAGCACCGAAGATTGCGTCCGGTCAGTTTTGTGATGTTTTTGTTGAGTGTCATCTGCTCTGACAAAGAGGCTTGTGTGTCTTCCCGCCTTCGTGTCATTAGCCTGAGAGTCTCGCCTGAGAGCTTGGATTCTGGCCCTATATACTGCAATCTGCAAAATTTTTGGCCCTCTTCCGTGAGAATTCTCACCACGTTGTCAAGTCTCTCGTTAACGTCATTTGTGGTTTTCACAACAGTGAATCGATTATACAGCTTTCCTTGGAATTTCTCAGACCCAGAATGAGAATGAGTCAGAGAAATTCTAGCAAATTGACAGATTTACAGCAGATTTGGTCAGAGCGTAGACTTTTATCACGCGGAGCCTTTCAAGATAAAATACGAGTGCCTCGGACCAGTTGGTGATCACTGCCGGTATTAAACCTATTGATCATCGACATCTCTGAATATTTGCTTCTTATCCGTCATGATGAAGTCGATCTCATTTTTTGTAACGCCATCTGGGTTTCGCCAAGCCGACTTTCTCCGGGGCTGCCTTTTAAAGAACCCTCCTTCTCTAGAAAGTTAACTAGCATTTTCCCTCTGACGTTCCGGCTGCCAAAGCCAATTCCAATTTTTGACTCACCGTAAGCCTGTACACCTACTTTAAGTCTCTCATAACAATGTTGAAGTGGGCCCTTCTCGTTGTATGAAGAGCTTTGGATATGTCTATCCTCCAAATTGTCATCTGAGTGTTTTAAAGTCGGTGCGTAAACCTGTATCATCCTAAGAGAATATCTCTCAGTGAGTTTGATAATAAGGTACGCTACCCTGGTTGACACACTGCAGATTTCTTCAACGTTAGCGAGGACCTTGTGCAAAAATACAGTTTTCGCTTCAGTATCAAATATAGAGTACCCTCCAAAAAAATCTTCCTTTTAACTTCAAACTTAATATAAATTTGGATCCTTATCCCACAGGAATTATTAGGATATTAGTCCCACAGGACATTTAATTTTTTGGGATAAAATATTTCCTCAATTTTAATCCATCATATAAACTATGATTATGCCAAGTTGCATTAAAATCCGTCCTGAAGTTTCAGCGTGGTACGTGTTCTATTAAATAACTTTCAACCCTTATCCTGCGGGAAACCCTTAAATGTTTCGGGATGAAACTATTCTAAGTTCTACCTCTTAGTATGAACTCAAATCATATCAAGTTTCATTTGAATTCATTTAATAGTTTGCGTGTGTTGCGTGTGCCGCCTAGATGCATACTTACAGAGATACAGATGACAGACAAAAATTTACAAAAATACAAATTTGGCTTCAAAATAAAACACAGAGAAAGCTAAAGCCAAAAAAAAGACAACATATCTTCAATGTACCGAATTGGACCTGTTACAGTTCTATTATAAGTAATAGATTTTTAAATATTCGGGTTTCTAGACGTGACGGTTACATTACGATGATTTATTTTTGAACGATTGCATCGCATCGAAATCAGAACACAAATCTATACCATACCGTGATTCATAATTAGAGGCCTAAAATATAAACAAAGAAATATCAACAAATTTCATTGTCAAAGTGAAAGGTCAGGTGCGCTTAACCTGTTTTATACAAAATATTATTCCCATTGTAATAGGTACTTGTAAATACTCTCAATTATAAACCTTATTTGTGTTTATTGCTACCAGACATGAAACAATGCCTATATGTGCCTACCTATTTTAAGGATTTATCACATTAAGTAATAGATGTAGGAATAATGGCCGTTTCACACAAGGGCAGAGCAGCGAGGCAGAGCAGTATGTGGAACAGTACTGTTATTATTTGAACGCACGTGCTGTAAAAGAACAGTACTGTGAGAACATAACCAGTGCAGCACAGTTAATACCCGACCAGTCTATTTATTCATGGCAGTTTGCTTACTTCACCACCTTCGCTCTCTACTGCCTCGAAACTGTCGTGTGTGAAGGTGAGGACAGTGTAGCGCGGCGGAGAATTAAATCTGTTATGTCAGATCTCTTAAATGTGTTTTGACATTGGATTGATGGTCGGATAAGTTCCAAAAATGATTTTTTTTATTGACATTCATATAATCTTAGTAAATTCCCTATGACTTTAATTTTTTTATTTTTTCCAATACATGCCGTGGAATTACCTAAGCCAATGCGATTTGTTGCGATCAGATTTTCAAAGCAATATCAACACTAACACGCCGCATTAAGTGCACGCGATAATAAAAATCTGATTGCAACAAGATAGGTAATTGCCCCGCTGAACTGAACAGCCAACCTGTGGTCTCCTTGCCATCCAATTTCGCACCCAAAGTTTTTCTTTCTTATTGATTTCCTCATTTTTAATATGTGGCAAATAAAACATCGCTTTTATCGTTTACGATCCATCTCTCATCAGGTTATTTTAAATTCTCTTTGAACTGTTGGTTCTGTCAGAACAGTAGACGTTCAAATTTCGGACAGAGACAGACTCTTTTCTGCCTCGCTGCTCTGCCCTTGTGTGAAACGGCCACCAGGAAGAATTATTTTTGACGACCGGTTGGTCTCGTGGCTAGAGATCCTAGGTACGAAATCGAACGGTCGCGGGTTCGAATCCTGCAAGGTGCAATCATTTGTGTGATGAGCAGAAATGTTTGTTTCCGAGTCATGGATGTAATATTCTTATCTATGTATGTTTATCCGTTATCTAGTGTCCATAGCACAGGGTATCCTAGTTTGGGGCTAGGTAATTGGTGTGGAAATGTCCCGAATATATTATTATTATTATTATTAAGGAAGTTGATATATCAAGCGGCCTGGGCGCTTCACTGTGTGTTTGACGTTGTCAAACATCGTGAATGGAAGAGTCAGAAAAAACAAAATGGCGGCGATTGCACACAATTTTTCAAATCTCTGCTGTGTTCCCAGGACAAGAAAAATAACTGCACGAAAAAGCTTCCTTTCATCATAGTTTAGTTTAAAATAACAATTTTGCAAAAGCGAACCATTCAATTTTTTAAATAATTGAAGTTAATCAAGTTATAATTAAAAATCAATTAATAATAATATCTTCTCGTCGCAGATACCGCAGAGCCTCAAGACGAAAGTTTATAATCAGTGCGTGTTGCCAGTGATGACATACGGCACATAGACGTGGTCGCTAACTATTGGTCTCATACACAAGCTCAAAGTCACGCAGCGTGCAATGGAGAGAGCTATACTCGGTGTTTCACTACGAGATAGAATCTGAAATGAGGAAATCCGTAGAAGAACGAAGGTTACCGACATAGCTCTCAAAGTTCGCAAGTTGAAGTGGCAATGGGCAGGCCATATAGTTCGCAGAACCGACAACCACAGGGGAATAAAGGTTCTCGAATGGCGACCACGAACAAGCAAGCGAAGTGTGGGGAGACCCCCCACACGATGGACCGACGACATTGTAGCCATCGCAGGAAGTCGGTGGATGGAGGTGGCACAAGATCGCTCGTCATGGCGCTCTTTGGGGGAGGCCTATGTTCAGCAGTGGACTTCTAAAGGCTGACATGATGATAATGATGAATGAAATTGTCACTCATTTCATGATATAGATCCATTTCATGAAATTATTGAGCATTTCAGGAAATAATCAGTTCTACGATATCGTTACGACAGGAACACTCGGTCTCATCCCGCGTGTGCTGTGAGAGCCAGCGATTTAGGGAATGGGTAGTACCATTTACCTGTATACTGTGTAATCAGCAGATATTGAGAACTTTATGTTGTGTATTCTAGCAAATAAATTATTGATTTTGATTTGATTATACTGTTATCATCAAGACGCAGCCTGAAGCGTGGTGATTATGGGAAAAACAGAATCTGCGTGTTCTATGAGGAAGACCAATATTTGGCAATGCACTTCTTTCCGCTGCCAATTAGATTTGAGAGGTGTTATCTTTATCACACGAAGTTAATTGCAATATTAGCCGTGTTTGGTTTGATTAGTTCAGCAAACTACCAATAGATGGCTGTAAGACGGATTTACAAACTGAGGGGAAAATTTAGACGATGATGCAGTAGTCACGGTAGCCGAATTGGCTATAAGCATCAATTGTTTTTAATTGAAAACATTTCCGGTAGGAGGCAAATTCTGTGCCGGTTTTATTAACTTGTTGTTGTTGGCCAGTGAAATTAAGGTTTTACCTCGGAATGTGAGACAATAAGCTGGAAACTTATTTATACCTTTATATTGGCATTTTTAGAGTTGTTTCAAAAGTGTGATAAAATCTCGTGCATGCGTCTTAAATTATTCGAGTTCAAAGTTCGCAAAAATCGCTTTTTACAAATAAAATATAAATCGCAGCGGGATGGTGCTGCAACTGCAATTGTTCAGGGTTCTGGGTTCTTTAAGAATCTGATTAAAATAATGGCCGCCGAGTAAAAAATTATAATCCACTAAAAAAAATAGATGGTTCCCGAACTAAAGTTCACATTTTCATAAAAACAAATGAACATCAAAAAACGAATGAAATGAAATAAAATGAATATATGATAAACAATTGAATGTCGGGAGAAATAACAGGTGTCAAAATGGCAGTTTGTAGGGAAAGGATCAAGAAGAGTGGGGGGAAGTAGAAAAAGGTCTGGGAATATTGGATAAGGGTGGGGGGAGTGTATGTGAAGGTGGAGGAAAGATGGAGAAGATGGGAAATGTTTTTGAAATAGAGGGCAGAAAACGCGCAGCGCTCAGTCATAAAAATGTTATATTTAGAGATATTTGATTTACGAGATATATTTTTATTCTAAGATTCAAATTATCAATAACTTAAATATATGTATATGTGTATAAATATGTGTGATATTACATACCTTTAAATGGAACAGGGCAGTCGTAACGTATATTGGCTTCATTTTGTGAGTCGTACTTGAATCGCAAGTATTTGACTTCACTGATGCGTTTCACTGTTTTACCTTCCTTGCCAAATTCCAGTTTGCCTGAATCATGGATTTATTGGCTATTAATAGTTGGAAAAACAGGGGGCACAATCTCCCCTACTATGCCTAATTGATAACAATGCGTACTTTTGTATGAATAAATGCCATAAAATAAATGGGCAGTGGATGAATCATCGTGCAACACATCTTATGATATTCAAATAATTGACGGCTAATTGGTCTATTGGCTAGTGACCCTTGGAACGAAATCAAACGGTCGCAGGTTCGAATTCTGCTAGGTCAAGGCAATCATTTGCGTGATGAGCAAAAATGTTTGTTTCCGAGTCATGGATGTGATATTCGTATGTTTATCCGTTATTTAGTGCCCATATTACAGGGTGTTCTACTACTGTTTGGTGTGGAATATGTATATATATAGATTTGGTATTGAATAAAAAATTGCAGTAAAATTCTATTGCTTTCGACTGTCCCGAAATCCGTATATATAATTCCACACCAATTACATAATAGAATTCGTCACATAGAAATTGGTGAAAGTAGAAAGCAATAGAACATTATTGCAACGTTTTATTCAATACTTATAAGTTGGTTTATTTTGTAGTATTTAGATAATATAGGCCGTCAAAAAATATAATAGATAAACAAGAATTTTATACTTCGTAATTTTTGAGCAAAATATTAAATTGATGCTCTCGCTTGAGAGTAGTACAGTAGTCGCAGCCAATCTATATCTTTGTGAAGTTAGGCTCTGTGAACGATTGCACAGGTACTGCTGTGGGACAAAACAGCATAAAGAGCGAGATAGAATATGCGAAAAACGTAAGCAAGCGAGCGAGGCAGTTATAAATGCAACTTCAACATTGGGATTGCGCCTGAAAAATAGGAGCTTGCGCAGCGACTAGCAGACAACTTCCGAGACACGAACTTACGCTGCGACTACTGTACATTCCTTGAAATGATGAGTGCCAAAAAATCGGTACCTACATCGCAAGGTCTTATACTAGATACTGTTCAGCGCACACTACTCAAACATAAAATTAAGTAAAGGTGCAGCTTACCATCAACTATTTTTAAATAAAATGCTTTGAATTGAACGGAGGAAAGTATGCCATGAGTGCTAACGCGTTTAACTTGTATGTCTGACTTTGTACCAGAGTATATGTCCAACATCGTGTCTTCGTTAGAAAACCGTCCAATTTCTGTAAAATCACAAAACAATCTATTAATAAACAAAAACTATCTATATATACTTTTAATACAAAATCTGTACTACGAAGATATTCACAAAATAAATGGTCTAGGGTACTTAAAATAAGCTACTGAATAAGAAAATCACATCATAAAAAATCGTGTCTGTCTGATTGTCTTTATGTTTGTTCGCGCATCACGTAAAAACTACTAGACTGATTGCGATGCGGTTTTCACTGCTGTGTTTGACTTAAAAACTGAGGTATTTGGTATCTCAATCCGATGAGTAAAAGCCGAGCAATCGATAAAAACTTTTTGATGGCTGATGGAATTTCGATCAAATGTTTGTGGATTGGTATTTTAGGTCTTGGAATAATACATAGAGTACATTTTAACCTAGAGAAATTACCACGCGTGTGAACCCGGTTACAGCTAGTACTTATAATAAAGGAGTATGTACGAAAAAGTCTGTATAAAGAAAATAATTTAAAAAAAGGTTTAGGGTGCCTAAAATAAGCTACTGAACAAGAAAATAACATTTTTTAAATGTTTGTCTGTCTGTTCGTTTGTTGGTATGTTTGTTCGCGCATCACGAAAAAACTACTAAACCAATTGCGATGCAGTTTACACTGTTGGATAGCTTAGAGTTTGACTTAAAAACTGGGGTACTTGGTATCTCAATTCGATGTGCATAAGCCGAGCAATCCTTTAAAACTTTTTGACGTCTGAAGGAATTTTGATTAAATGTTGGTATATTGGTATTTTAGGTCCTGGAATAGCACATAGAGTACTTTTAACCCAGAGAAATGACCACGCGTGCGAAACTGCGGGCACAGTTAGTAATCTATATATAAGATTCCAACTGAATTACTATTTACTTGTTCATGCAATAATGCATATGTATTACCTATGCTAAAACCAGCAGGCGATTCTGAAAACTTTTCTGTATTTGACAGCTGAATATAAACATATTTGTCCGCTCGCACAGCGATATGAGTTTCGAAGTACGTGAGGCGGCCGGTGGAGCTCCTGTTCACCATGACGTTGTTAAAGGACGAGCTGTCGATAGAGTAAGCTGGAGACGAGCGTTTCTTACTGTTAACTGACACCTCCTTACATGGCAACTCTGGAAACAAATATGTTTTAATTAATTTCTACAAGTCCAAAAAGGAGGTTGCAAGGAGTTGTAAATCTATTTTTTTTACTTTTACTTATTATAAGGCTGTGACCACAAAGTCTGTACAACGTTGAAAATAAAAAAAAAATGGTCTAGGTTACTTAAAATAAGCTACTAAAAATGCTTTCTATGTAATTGGTGTGGAATTATGTCTCTGTCTGTTCGCGTATCATGTAAAAATTACTGGACTGGTTGCGATGTGGTTTTCACTGTTGGATTACTTAGATTTTGACTTAAAAACTGGTGTACTTGGTATCTCAATCCGATGAGTAGAAGCCGAGCAATCGATAAGAAACTATAGTAATATATCTTGTAGGTTGTTTATGGGACTATGGTTTGACTTTATGAAAGTTTTGACAGATGTCACGTAATGTCTCGGTCTGTGATGGTCTGTGGAGACGATCCTTGGTGTGTCTATACATACTCGCGTCTAAGGTCTATGCCCAGTATTGTTGTCATGAATCAGTAATACTTCGTAAACTGTTGTACGTTGACTGACACCTGTCGTTTGGGTTCAGAAGGATTTGTCAGTTGACACGTAATATCATGGTCTGTAGGGCTCATTGACGTAGGAAATGTCTATATGATAGGATAAGTCCTGTCTTCCATTGCATGACGCATAGCATAGGATACAAAATGCCGGACCTCATTGTGATGTGAGCTATAAAGAACAATCGATCACATCAAAAGAGTACATTTGTATTTCGATAATTTTTCATAATTTTCGTAAACTTTATTACTTTCTACCTATGATACTTAATAGTGAGGTCAAAGCGCTTATACAAAAAACGGATATCGAGACGTTAGCAGCCACTGTGGTTTATTTATTTACCGCATCTTAAAAAAAAACGTGAGCTATAATTAATACTAGCTCACTACTATGTCTACATGCTGCTACTTACGGCTTCACACGCAACATTATCAACATCATACAGGGCGGATTTTTGAGACGGGACAGTAAGGGCAGGTTCTGACATCGTACGAATAAAACTTTTGAAAAATAGTGGCAGCTCTAAGCTGGTCCGATAGAGACTTATAACAAACAGGATCGATTGGCATCAATAAAGTTTTTGTTTTAACATTACAATTTTCTTGCTGACTGCACATTTTTTCCAAAATCTGTGAATGTTTTCTATCTATCTCAAAAAGTTATGGAAGGTCTCGTAGGAACGTTTCCCTTTAACTATAACGGTTATGGTACCTGCCCTTACTGTCCCGTCTCAAAAATCCACCTGTATAAATCTTGAGAAACCATAAACCGCCATTAACGCCACAACAAGCGGTTGCTCTCTAGAACTTCTATTACTACCTTTTATTAGCGAGTTGGCGTATCTTGGTGCTCGCAGCAGTTGGTGATAAGACGCAACAAAATGCTGCTGCCCATTTCCTGAATAATTCCCTCGGCTGGTCCTCACAGCACTTTCATAATAAGAAGTGGTGGTGGTAATAGTCATGATAACAAGCACAAATTAAAATTCTGTTCTGTTATTCAATTGCATACCTGTTATGTTGCTCTCTTCGTAGTTACGGGTTAATAGATATTAAATTGTAAAATGCCCTCACGAGACAGGCTTTGACCTACTATGGGGAACAGCGGTAATTCATTTTCTGGTGTACATTATTATGCAATAAATATTATTATATTATAATTATTATTTTATAATAAGCAAAATTATATCGCACTAAAAATTAAGTAAAGTTTGGTTTAATTACTTTGACTTTGACTTTGACAGAGGCCACCACGCATATTTTTTTTACATTATTTTTACCTAACACACTTTTAAATTAGTATTGAATTAAGGCCTGAATTTCATTTCAAACTCTCAAGGCTGTTACATGAAGTGGAAACATAGTTACAGACAATAACCATTTTCTGTATAACTCTACAACTCATTTACCTACTTAAGAAAGATGATTGACAACCAAGAAAAGTTCGTCATTAAAGACTTCCGGCAAATATGAATCGTTCAATTTTAAAGCTAGACATGAAGTGTTTTAACAACTTATAAAAACGGAATTATAGCATATAACAAGGAATAGCATATAACATAATTATAGCATATAACAAGGAATAGCATATAACATAATTATAGCATATAACAAGGAATAGCATATAACATAATTATAGCATATAACAAGGAATAGCATATAACATAATTATAGCATATAACAAGGAATAGTTCCACTAAACAATCGTAAGTACCCAAATGTAGTATAAAACACTACAAGTTACAGTTGGAAGGAATAAGTAAATGTGATGTGAGTTAAATAATAAGTGCACACACATACACACAGAGACACTTAACATAACACAACACCACGCAACATACTAAATCTATTATCAAACTTCAAGAATATAATTTATGGCAGGTTATATTCTTACCTTGGAACATAAGGAAACCCTCTATATTTTGATATAATTTTGTTTTTTATTTATCCCATTTGTCCCAGTCCAAATAAATCCCTCAGGGGATACTACGGTGATTCTTCCTGGCCAAGGGATCCGTGTGGAAAAAAATCCAAATGAATCCTCCAGGGGATCCATGTTAGGGGAGCCAAGTGAAGAAGTGTTCCAAGGGAGTGTTCAAATTGCCTTGAACTGAGCTCAGATTTTCGACTATTTACAAAAATTGTTCTTCAGAATATTATAAATGTTTGTTTCTGTATTACGGCTGAGTAGCGTATTATATTAAACGCCATAATACATGACATCTATATTCTCAACTTTCTAGGACTTTTTAAATCCACATCTTCCTTATTAAATAATCTATTTTTATAAAGCAACCAAATGTTGGTTTACTTTTTCATATTATGTATTAATTCTCAAGTGTTATTTTTACATTTATTTGTTTAAATTGTTAAATAACGGTAACATAAAATCATAATATTGAATTCTCAGAAATCGGTAAAAAAACATTGGATTTCGGTATTTTGGCCATATCGGAAGAAATAGAAATAACTGCTTGGACACAAAATAGTAAATTGTTCAACTTACGAGCTGTTATTTTTCGGAATTTGTTGAATACTTCATTCTTCATACTTTCCAATTCATTCGAGGTTTCTGTTATTCTTTTTTCTAAAAGTTCTTCAATTTTCTTGTTTGATGCGTTCAGTGCTCGTGTTATTTGCTCTTCTAATTTCACTTCTAATTTGTTGATTGACGCATTAAATATTTGTGTTATTTTATTTTCTATTTCGGGTATTTTTATGTTTGTTTCATTTGCTTTTCCATCTATATACGTTATCAATTTATCCAATATGCTACTTTCCAAAACGTTATTTTTTTTATTGATATTATTTTCTAAATCCGCAAGTTTTCTTTCTGTTTCATGTTTAGACATGTAATCAACATTTAATATTCCTACTGCACTACTTATTTTTATGTTTGTTTCATTTGCTTTTCCATCTATATACGTTATCAATTTATCCAATATGCTACTTTCCAAAACGTTATTTTTTTTATTGATATTATTTTCTAAATCCGCAAGTTTTGTTTCTGTTTCATGTTTAGACATGTAATCAACATTTAATATTCCTACTGCACTACTTATTAGACATAGTTTTATAAGAATACAACAAGTTAACAACATTATGTCGAGAATAACTGATTTGTAGAACAAATATTATAATAACGATGACTGCTCTGTCCGGTACAGTTATATATGCTCGTGGTTATATAACTACATACCTAAGAGCCTATCTACAACTGAACTTTATTGACCCACAGTTTGATAACGTCATCTTTTTGTTACATGCTACTAATATTAGATACTAGTTTCCCGCCCGTGACTTCGTCCGCGCGGACTACTGTTTATCGCGAAAAAAGCATCCTTTTTCTTCTAGGATATTAATAAAAACCAATGCAAAAGTTGGTAAAGCACCAATGTTATCGATGTTTTTTGACAGACTTGTTATTTCGTTTCCATGGCAACCACAAACCATTTTGTAATGGCAACTGTTCCTTACAGTAAGTAATCAACATTTTCTAGTTTTTTTCGTGGAAACCTACAACTTTCTGGGATAAAATGTATCCTATGTTTTATTTCAGGGTGTAGGCTATCTCCATTCTAAATTTAATCAAAATCCGTCCAGCCGTTATCGCGTGAAAGCTCCCAAACAAACAAACAAACAGACAACGTTTCACTTTTATATATTGGTATGGATTGAATGTCCATAACTATTCTTTTCTCGAAATTTGGTTTCGAACCTTGTTGAATGAGGCCGAAGGGATATTTCTATATCCCTATCCCTACTTATATTTAAAAGTGAAACGATGTCTGTTTTTGTTTGTTTGTTTTGGTGTGTTTTCACACCAAAACGGCTGGACCAATTTTGATGAAAATTTGTATGTACATACTGTATACAACAGAGACTAACATTTTATGGTACTTTTTATCCCAGAAAACGAGAAAATGACGGATACTCACTTTAACACCAAAACAGCTATGATGAAAATTTAAATATAGGTAGGTAGGTAAGTACTCTAGGTACTGTACAATACCAGGCCAGTTGCACTCCGCAACAAGTACAAAATATTATATCTTCACTTCGAGGCCGCATTAATGAGGTTAATTCAGTAGGGTGTCAAGCGTGCGCTTGATGAGTCGCGCGCCGTGTGCTTAGCAATAAAGTACCTACTTACGTAAAGATTTTGTCAAATTTTATTAGTTATTTAATTATGAGTACCAAGAAGAGACCTAGAAGGTACTGCATAGCATTCGATATAAAAAGTCTAGTAAAATACCTACTTACCTACTTTCAATACTTACTGAAATTTTATTACGTAGGTAGCACCATTATTAAGCTTGGAATTCAGACAGACACCTTTATTGATCAAAGTGGAATAGGTATAGGATATAATCAGTATCGACGTGGGTTTCTGTTATTGGTTTTACATTATAATATGGATGATAAGTTTTCATGTGATGGTGCTTCATAGCTCTCACTTCACCCGCAGCTTCGCCCGGTAGCGAGAATATAAATGCCACTTCAATACAGATCGCCATAGTATGTACTACATCATCTCGCATTTGAAATTAAGCGATGTTCCAACGCCGAATCTTCCAAATCAGACAAATCTCCGCATCAGAAGAATCGTCCGGCAAACATTGTTCAACAAATATATAACCAGTCACAGAATAAATAATAGTAGTGGTTAAGTTTAACTCACATAAAAGATTTCGAGATCGGAACATTTCCCAAAGCTACCATGCAGTAAATCCCGCAGTTACTTTTCGAGTTTTTATGTAACAAATATATAAATAAAAAATATTATAAAAATCAAAATACCCTACTGCGAACAAAACTATTGAATACAATTTTAAACCCGACTGCGAACAAAACTATTGAATACAATTTTATAAAAATCAAAAAACCCGACTGCGAACAAAACTATTGAATACAATTTTAAACCCGACTGCGAACAAAACTATTGAATACAATTTTAAACCCGACTGCGAACAAAACTATTGAATACAATTATAAACCCGACTGCGAACAAAACTATCGAATACAATTTTATAAAAATCAAAAACCCGACTGCGAACAAAACTATTGAATACAATTTTAAACCCGCCTGCGAACAAAACTATTGAATACAATTTTATAAAAATCAAAAACCCGACTGCGAATAAAACTATTGAATACATTTTTAAACCCGACTGTGAACAAAACTATTGAATACAATTTTATAAAAATCAAAAACCCGACTGCGAACAAAACTATTGAATACAATTTTAAACCCGACTGCGAACAAAACTATTGAATACAATTCTAAACCCGACTGCGAACAAAACTATTGAATACAATTTTATAAAAATCAAAAACCCGACTGCGAACAAAACTATTGAATACAATTTTAAACCCGACTGCGAACAAAACTATTGAATACAATTTTAAACCCGACTGCGAACAAAACTATTGAATACAATTTTAAACCCGACTGCGAACAAAACTATTGAATACAATTCTAAACCCGACTGCGAACAAAACTATTGAATACAATTTTATAAAAATCAAAAACCCGACTGCGAACAAAACTATTGAATACAATTTTAAACCCGACTGCGAACAAAACTATTGAATACAATTTTAAACAACTCACGTGCTATGCAGACTCGCAGAGCGGTTTGCAAGTGTGGTGCGCGGGAGGCACTACGTAAACGTATAAATGTAATTATAATTTAAAGTTTTTTATTTACTTACCTACATATTTTACTTTACTTTAATAGTTGCAATTGTAACATTGGACTATAGTATTAACATAACTTGAATAGTCTAAAATTGAAATTTGTTAAAGTAGAATATATATATTTTTGGAATGGTATTTTAAAGACCTTCATTTTGATTCCTCACTAGGAATAGAAATAGAAAAAAACTTTATTTTTGACAATCAACACAAAAGTAAAAATTTGCATGAGTAGGAATGTCACAAATTGGCCCCAACTCAGCATAATGCTGGTTGTTAACCAGCGCTGATCTTCCGTTACTGGATAGGTTTTGGTTATTTTTGTGTTCAGTCGGAAATACAATATGGCAGCTGTAAGCTGCCATATTAGTTGTCTTGACACTTCATATATCTTAGAACACTCTCGTGATTAAGACGAATCCAATGGTCACAATCCATCAAGCCGTCTAGGCTGTAGGCTGCGCTTAAGAAACGTACTAACAAACATACAAACATACATACAACCCAAACACATAACCCTCCGCAGTCGGGTAAAAATAATTAAACCCCATCTTGTTATTTGGGATCCATATTATTATTAGACTAGCTGTGCCCGCGGCTTAGCCCGCGTCAACGAAAAAATACACAACGAAAAGAAGCGACACTCAAGCTTGTGTGCTCGTAAAAGCGCTCGCGACTATGTGTGGGTGAGACGGAAGGCGCGCTGTACGTAATACCTACTATTAATCATGTGGCCGAGATTCAAGAAGAGGTAACTCGCCAAAACAAGAACATCGGGCGCGCGATCTCACACGTACAGCCCCCGTATGCAGCTAATAAACATAACCTGCACTTTAACGTGATCGTTACCTTTCGGTGTGGCCATACATAGAAAAAAAAACTGTGGAGATGTGACTGGAAGATTTGGGGAAGTGAGGGAAGGATGGGATGGGGCTTTCCCCTACTATTCCTTCTTTCCCCCACTCTACCCCCACCTTTCCATTCAGTCTTCCCCCACTTTGCACCACCTGCCCCACTTCCCGGTCCCTTCCCCGATATATACCACCATTTGTCCACTTCCCCCTACTCTCCCCTGCCTTTTTCCCATCTTCCCTTACTTCCCCAATCCTTCATCCCCCATTATTTCCCTAGTTTTTATTTTTTCTATGTATGGCCACTCCAAAAGGTAACGATCGCGCAGCGATAACATTGCAGTGCAGGTTACGTTTTCTAGCTGAATACGCCGCCAGGGCAGTGTCAGAGGTGATCCCTCGTGGTCATTTCTCTGGGTTAAAAGTAATCAGTATGTGACTAAGACCAAAAGTATATACGAGTACCTATAAAGTACAAAATACTAAAAATTTCGTTCAGTCCACTAAATTTATTTCTATAGATTGCTCTGGTTCTACTGATCGGATTGAGATACCACGTACACCAGTTTTTAAGTAAAACCCTAAGCTGTAAAACTGTGCAAACCGTATTTCAGTTGGTGGGCCAGTAGTTTCAGAGTGGTAAGTGTTTCTTTAAATAACTTTCATCCCCTATCCTGCGGGAAGCCTTTCATTTTTCGGGATGAAAAGTATCCTATGTCCTACCTCGTAGTATGAACTCAAATCATACCAAGTTTCATTTAAATTCATTCTGTAGTTTTGGCGTGATGCCTAGTCAAGATACAGACAGACAGACATACAGACAGACAGAAAGAAAAAAAAACATTTTTGGTTTCAGTATCAAATATAGAGTAAACAACAACAACAAAATTACTTCAATGTACAGAATTCGACCTGTTACAGTTTTATTATAAGTATATAGACCAGCTGCGTCCCGCGAATTTTCCCACGCTAAATTGTATACTCCAATATGTTCCATGATAAAATGTATACTCCAATATGTTTTGATGTGTTAGTGACTACAAACAATCTATCAAAACTTTCCTGATATCTCGCTTATATTTTGGGAATAAAATATTTCATATTTATCCCTGTATCATACAAATTTTTATCAAAATCTGTTAAGCTGTTTTAGATTTACTATTTCACGGGATTTTTATATTTTCCAGGATGTCCATTTTAACTTACCTATTATCTCTGTATTGTACTCGTACGAACATTACATATAGTGCCTATGTTCAAAATTTTATCAATATAATGTTAAGTCAAGTACGATTAAGTGCGGGATTTTTATTTTTCCAGGGATAAAAAGAATTTTATTATTACAGTGTGTGTTGTGTTTAGCCGTTTTAATATGAAAGCGAGTAAAACCATCTACCAACAATTTCCCGATTTCCCGTGTAACCTTTCATATTTCCGGGATAAATGTATCTTATGTTGATATCTGCATTGTCACAGAATAAATAATAGTACAAGTAAAGAAGGATATCTGAGTCATAAGTCATAAGCATTTATTCATACCGTAGGTACACATGGAACACTTGGTCATGTCAAACATGTCAATTTAAATAATTTAAGAGTACATAGTAACAAAAAAATGTGCGGCTGTACAGAGGCGTTGTCAAACAATAATAAAAATGATAATAAATGACAATATGCATACAAGTTGTTGGTTATCAGCTGTAAAGAGGCTTTGTCAGAAATTACAAACTAAAAAAAAGCAGCTGTAAAAGGGCCTTGTCATGGTTCACAAATAGTGTTAGCAGCTTTACAGGGCTTTGTCAAATACCTACCTAAGTTTGCACAGAGCTAGACGAGTGAAGTCATTTACTCGTAAATACATAGCAACTCTCGCTACAACGCAATAAAGTGCAATTTAACTCGCACAGCGCTGCGTGCTTTCAATTATATTTACCTACAAACAAACAATCAAATCTTTCCTCTTTATAATATTAGTGTAGACAAGGCGCTTGCCCATCGCGTGCAGGCTAGAATGTATCGTATCAAAACACGCTTGAGCTTCTATTGCTCTAACCATTTCAGAATCGCTTTGTCACATTTTGAAATAGAAAATAGAAATAGAAAAAACTTTATTTGCGACAAACAACACAAAAGAAAATAAAAATTTGCATGAGTAAGTCACAAATCGGCCCCAACTCAGCATAATGCTGGTTGTTAACCAACGCTTCGCAAATTTTCGCTTTGTCACTTGTATTGTAATTATTCTGTGATATGATATGACTTAGTAAGATATTGTAACCCTTTGTTTAATAGGGTCAATGATTGTAACAGAATAAATAAGTAATAATTGACCGAGCGAGCGTGAAACGCCAGCGAAGCGTCTCCGTTTCAGCTTGGGCAAAAATGTTTTGGTATGTCCGTCCGGATGTCAGTCTGGATCTCTGTTCTCCTCTACAAGTCGCATTTCTCAACCAGAAAAAAATTGGTATACAGGTTGAACGAATTTAGATTCTTTCGTCCTTTTTATATCCGATGGTTATTATTTTATTTAAAAGGTAGTAACTTTAAATTGATCTCATAAAAATTTGGTGAAGATCTGATGAGGATCTTTGGCGTGATGAGCAAAATGCAGTAAATTTCACTTTCAGCTTTCTACCAATGGAATCAGCCCTTTACCCGCTAGGATTAGGGATTGATGAAACACCTTGGTTATTAATGTTAGTTTTACATTAAGGTAACTAGATGGTGCTACTGTGCACCGCTAGACAGAGCCACTAGTGTATTATGTTATTACTTAATACTATAAATTATGATAGTTATATTGACATTCATATCAGAATAGACCTAGTACTTCATTTTTACTATCCCGTTTTCAGAACGCCGATAAGTTTTGTGAGATACCTACCTACGTATTAAGTGTCGTTGGTTTATTATGATTATATCGTGACCCTTAGGGACGATAAAAATATTCATTGTGAGTAGGAGGTATCTAGAGAAATTATAAAGTTTCAAGTAAAGTTACTATTTAAAAAGTTATCTAAATAAATGTTAATGGAGAACCAGCACAAATTAAAACTATATACCCTCGACTCCCCACCCCCCATTATAGCCAAGAAGCATCACATCAGTTTTCAAACATAAAAATCGTTCCATCCGTTTGGGAGCTACAATTTTCACATTACTACATTTTAAATATTGCCTATTTTTAGGGACACGAACGCAACAAAAATGTAGATTTTATTTATTTATTCTTTAGTACACAAATACAATGTACAAGGAGGACTTAATGCTAAGTAGCATTTTCTACCAGTCAACCTGGAAGTGCAAGAAAAATGGTAGCGATGCAGTAAAAAAATAATAATAACGAAAGTGAATAGAAATAGGTACCTAGCTATAAACTAAAATTTTAAGAATAAATAAAAGAATATGTAAGCATATTATAAGTAATACACTAATATATAAAAAATATATAATAATATTATCATCATTCATCATTAAGTACGACAGGAGAAACAAAAAAAAGAAGATAACTAAAAATAATTAAAAAAACATTTTATAAAGAATCCATACTACGAGTATATGTAGGAACAAATAAGAAAAAAAAATGAGAGAAATTATGAATCAAAAATCATTAGATTTTGTCCTCAAATAATATCTATCACATTAAAGAAACGTTTTTTTAAGGTACATCCATACCAATATATATATATATATATATAAAAGTGAAACGTTGTCTGTTTGTTTGTTTGTTTGGGGAGCTTTCATGCGATAACGGCTGGAAGGATTTTCATGAAATTTGGAATGGAGATAGCTTATACCCTAGAATGAACATAAAATACTTTTTATCCCAGAAAATTGCAAGTTTTCCCGGGAAAACTGGAAATTACTCACTATAAGGAACGGTTGCCATGGAAACGAAATAACAAGTATGTCAAAAACTTCAAGAGCGTTGGTGCTATACCTACTTTTGTATTGGCTTTCAATATCCTAGAAGAACATAGAATGCTTTTTTTCGCGATAAACTGTAGTCCGCGCGGACGAAGTCGCGGTAGATAAAGCTAGTGACAAATAAAATAATATGGTTTGTCTTGCACCACACACAACGAAAAAAGATAATATGTTTATCGATTTTAGGCAACACAATCCGATTTTCGAAATAAATATTTTTTCGTTTAATTGAATTCAGTTGTTTAAAACGCACAAAATTATGTATGGAGCGAGTAAATATATATGTCTATGGTATGGACACATTTTTCTAAACAAGCTTCTATTTTACTATTGCTACGGTTGGAGTTTTGTAGCAGAGTGATCAAAGCATTCTAATTTATTTCCGTGACAGCAGTACAACTAGTATTAAAAAGAGGGTGGGGCTGTGTCGTGGCGCACGACCGTTTGTTTGCCGTGGAACGTCTACGCCACGTACAAATCGCGAGTTATTTCGAATTGCCCCACCTATCCTTAAACATACCCACCAATCCCCAACTCATCATCATCATCAAGTCAGCCTTTAGAAGTCCACTGCTGAACATAGGCCTCCCCCAAAGAGCACCATGACGAGCGATCTTGTGCCACCTCCATCCACCGACTTCCTGTCATGGCTACAATGCCGTCGGTCTATCGTGTCTCCCCACACTTCGCTTCCTTGTTCGTGGTCGCCATTCAAGAACCTTTATTCCCCAGCGTTTGACAATTCTGCGAACTATATAGCCTGCCCATTGCTAGTACAACTTGCAAACTCTGAGAGCTTTGTCGGTAACCTTGCTACTTCTAAGGATTCAAAATGAGGAGCGTAATTTTCTGAATGCTGCCCATCCGAGTTAGATTCGTCGGTTGACTTCTTTGTCGAAGTCGGATATACCCAGTTAGATCGTCTGACCTAAGTAGACATAGTGATCAACAGCTTTGATAATATAATTTCAAACATAAACTAGCATGGGTTCAACATGGGCATTTGACATGATGTTTTACCCATGTTCATTTTAAGACCCACCTGTTGGGAAACAATATTTAGGTCACTGAGCATTGTGCTTAGGTCTTCCAGGTTTTCTGCCATGATGACTATAACATCAGCAAATTGGAGGTGATGTGTTCGCCATTAACAATAATACTAATAATATAATAATATTCGGGACAATTAAATTAATTCCACACCAATTACCTAGCCCCAAACTAGGATACCCTGTACTATGGGCACTAGATAACGGATAAACATACATAAATACGAATATCAACATCCATGACTCGGAAACAAACATTTCTGCTCATCACACAAATGACTGCACCTTGCAGGACTCGAACCCGCGACCGTTTGATTTCGTTCCTAGGATCTCTAGCCACTATACCAACCGGCCGTCATTGATGTTAACACCATATCCGTTCCAGTTCAGAAGCTTGAATATATCTTACAGTGTAGAGGTGAACAAATTCAGAGACTCACTCTTTTTCGTACATAGAATTCATGCTCCGATCTTGAAGACGGACAGTCATGGTGGCGTTGCTGTACAAACACTTCAACTCTTCGATGTAGCGGTAGTCAATCTGGCACCGCTGTAATGACTCTAGCACTGTTCAGGTCTCGACTGAATCAAAGGCATTCTCGTTATCCACAAACGCTAGACATAGTGGCCGATTATACTGGTACTCTTCGGTCTTCTGTATAATTTGCGGTAGCGTATAGATGTGGTATACGGTGCTAAAGCCATTCCGGAATCCAGCTTGTTCTGGAGGCTGAAAGTCGTCAAACTTAAGAGCGAGACAGTTTGTAAATACTCTCTAAAACAGCTTATAGGCATGAATCAGCAACAAAAGGGGCCTATAATTCTTCAAGAGGGTGATATCACCTTTCTTAAAGAACAACACTACTACACTGCTGTGCCACGCCTCTGGCGTAGTACCCTCGAAGATGACGGAGTTAAACAGCTTCTCAAGGACTGATTGTGACTATAGCCAAATAAGGTTATTTGTGTGCGTTGCACCTAATTTATGCGGTCCACGCCTGAGGAGTTAGAACCTAATTTTCCATCTTTTATTAAGATCTAGGTATGACTACGTGCGTAGAAGCGTGTGTGGTCTAGACCCGGAAAGTAAGGTTTTGTACTAAGATATAAGCTACCCGTACCACAGAATAAATAATAGTACAAGTTGTAGCGTTGACAAAATGCTACTTAAATAAAAAAACAATAAACCTATAACTAGCAATACAAAACAACAATTCGACAAGTAAAAGTAGGAATAAATAAGACAGTACATAAACAACTAATAGAAACGCATCTTTATAATAGTAAAATTAGAATTATAATTGCATATTGTTCAATATACTCACATATTAGAATGTATCTTCGTTTTTGGAGTAAATAAACAACAGAGATATAGCCACAACACAACACGAAAACAATCGCCGGTTATTTTGTTCGCCGCACGTATTCAAAAAACAAAGGTTATAAACACTTCGATAAATATAACACGTCCATGCATTACGGAACACATCGAAGAGAACACTCATTAGGTCAATTCATTCGGATATATACAAAAGGAACAAGGAATAACTGGGAATCAGATAATAAATAAATAATTAATAAAGTACAATTGATAAACACGGAGACAAGTAGTGACCTCTACCGTAGGTTCTACTTATCTTTGCATTGATTAACAATCAAAGCAAAATGGCGCGTTCTGTTTGGCACGGTTCCGTAATGTCAGCAAATAGAAAATAAAATTAAACAAACCAATTAAATACAACGAATGTCAAATTTAAGAACGTAGATTTTTTCCAAAGCAAACCCATACAATATCATAATTTAATAGTGACATTATATAGTTTTATGATAATATAACAGTACCGAAGCATGGAGACCGCGTTCCGTACCTTTCGTCTGGAAGTGAACGCATCGTTTCTAGTACGGAAAGTTTTTCTTTTTTTTTTTTGGGTGGCTTCTGCGGAGGCACTGGCCTACTAGCAATTTCGCCAATGTCAAGTGTATTATATTTTAAAGTAATGTCACGTCACAGTCAATTATTGTCAAAGTCACGAATCAGTAAAATGGTGGACATTTACTGAAACTTCCGAGGGAGATTTGGAAAAATCACAAAATGCCATTTATTTCTGCGTTTGATTCTTTTGCCCGCACTTGTGCACGTTAACGAACACCTAATGGTTAATATTCCACCAATATTACACATTAACACTCGAAGATACACAAGATTGAGAATAAAATCTAACTCTACATCACAACATTTTGATTTTTTTCAAAAAACGGAACGTTTTATGGGCTATAGTTTATAACAATTCTTAGACGTTTCTTGACAGTTGTTTAGCTGTCAAAAATAGTTAAAAAAACAGTAAATAAACAAATTCGGTTTCGATGGTGAGAAATCTTAAAAAATAAAAATAAAGCCAAATAATAATTTCCAAAGCCCATGTGTAAGCGCTGATCGGTTTCTTGGTGAAACGAAATATTAACTTAGGAGCAAACTAGACCCGGCTACAAAAGAAACCGAGACAAGGGAGACGAGAGGCGTGAACGTTTTTTTCCTGCTGCAGAGCCCGGTAGCAGGACTGACAAGTATTTTCCTTGCGTATTATAAAACCCGTTTAAAAAGGTGAGAGCATTTTGTCGGATGTTTGCATTGTCGGCACTAATGATTGCGATTGTGAAATCACTTTTATCCATTTTTTGAGACGCCATTTTAGCGAACTGAGAGCGGTGGCGTTTTCGAAGTCTCGAATTCTAAAGAAACGTTGTGTTTATTCAACCACAGCGGGTTCAATCTTATAGAAAAAGGTAAATATGTAGACTGCACTGCCGGCCGGCAACCCATCACTTGTTTTGTTAGGGTAAATACTTAATTTTGTCAGTTCTATAACGACCCTAGTATAACAGGGTAATCCTAGATCTTAGTACTTCTTAGCTGCTGAATTGGATCTGCAGGCATGGGTTCTTTAGACTTTAAGTAAACAGGCAAAGTTAAACCAAAAATAGTAAATATTGTATTGGTGAATTTGAGTTGCATGTTTTGCCTTCCACAATTATATGCTAGCTTGAATGGCCGTCCAACGTACCTATGGCACGGCTCTTTAGATTTTAAGTAAGTAGGAAAAGTTAAACCAAGGATAATAAAGATTGTATTGGTGAATTTGAGTTGTATGTTTTAACTTCCACTATTGTACCCACTAGCTAGTACATTACTGAACGGTCTTGATCCAATAGTTCTTGAAGCTCGTTCCGGTCTAAGTTTATCCAGGTAATTTTATTAATTTCAAAGTAGTAACGAGTATTTTAAGTTTTGAGTGATTCCGAAGAAAGATATAGCGTCCTCACGTTTAAAGCGACCGGATGGGGTGAGAGAATTTGAAAGAGCTAAATAATTAAAAAAGTTGAAATTATATTTTTTATTTAGAATTTATAAAAAAATATTATTATATAATTTTTATTAATATTATAATTATTTAGCTTCAGAAGCATCATTAAAATATTTTTTAACTCAATCAATTGCCTCTATTAATTTTTTATTTTATATTAATCCCGACTCATCCCACTCTTGGTGTGACTCACCCCCTTTTATTTTTTTATTCCCTTTATTCTCAAAATTACTTTTCATTGAGTTAAGCGAATACCCTATCGGCGTTAGATACCGGACCAACTATCTCGGTGGTTGGCGAGTTTGGCCTAAAAACCAATTCATCACAGCTTTCATCAGAATCCGTCAGCACAGAGAAATTTACTATAAACAATATTATATCGTTACAAAGTACAGAAGGATAACTGAGTAAAGTCATTTAAATATATTGCAACTCTCACTATCACGCTCACCTTTTGCGTGCAGGTTAGAATGTACCGTATCATAACGCGCGAGAGTTTCAATTGCTCTAACCGTTTCAGAATCGCTCTATCACTTTTTCGCTCGGCAGGGTTGTATCAAGATATAACTAGGTACTTGCACTAGTAATTATTATGTGATATGATATGACTTAGATATTTTAACAGAATAAACAATTATGTAATAATGTATTAATTTTTTACTTATTATTATAAATGTAGATAGTTCTATTAACTACATAAAATGACATTCTTATCAGAATAGACCTAATACCTCATTATTTGATTTTAACGTATTGCACTTTGATGAATATAATGTGCCTGTCTGAATTCCATGCTTAATAATGAATGAAAAAGAAATGGCTACCTACGTAATAAACTGTCAGTGTGTAGGTATTTTATGAGACTTGTCAGACCGAATGCTATGCAGTACATTCTAGGTTTCTTCTTGGTACTTACAATTAAGAAAAGAATAAAATTTGACATAAACTTTACGTAAGTAGGTACTTTCGTAAGCACACGGCGCGCGACTCATCGAGCGCACGCTTGACACTCTATTAAATGAACCGTAATATTGCGGCAGCAAAGTGTAGGTATCATATTTGTACTTGTTGCGGAGTGCGACTGGCCTGCCCATACCAATCCTGGCCGTGTTGTCACTAGCGGGAAGTAAGGTTTTTATACTACGAGATAAGCTACCCGTGCGAATCCTGGTCGTGTGGTCACTAGCGGGAACTAAGGTTTTGTACTAAGATATAAGCTACCCCTGCGAATCCTGGGCGAATGGTCACTAGCGGGAACTAAGGTTTTGTACTAAGAGATAAGCTACCCGTGCGAATCCTGGCTGTGTTGTCACTAACGAGAAGTAAGGTTTTTGTACTAAGAGATAAGCTACCCGTACGAATCCTGGCTGTGTTGTCACTAGCGAGAAGTAAGGTTTTTGTACTAAGAGATAAGCTACCCGTGCGAATCCTGGTCATGTGGTCACTAGCGGGAAGTTAGGTTTTGTACAACGATATAAGCTACCCCTGCAAATCCTGGGCGTATGGTCACTAGCGGGAACTAAGGTTTTGTACTAAGAGATAAGCTACCCGTGCGAATCCTGGTCGTGTGGTCATTAGCGGGAACTAAGGTTTTGTACTAAGATATAAGCTACCCCTGCAAATCCTGGACATATGGTCACTAGCGGGAACTAAGGTTTTGTTCTAAGAGATAAGCTACCCGTGCGAATCCTGGCTGTGTTGTCACTAGCGAGAAGTAAGGTTTTTGTACTAAGAGATAAGCTACCCGTGCGAATCCTGGTTATGTGGTCACTAGCGGGAAGTAAGATTTTGTACAAAGATATAAGCTACCCCTACGAATCCTGGGCTTGTGGTCACTAGTGATAAAATAAAACAATGTTATATGATAACAGTTTATTAAAAATGATAACCTGTCCATTTGCTTACGCTTCTGAATGGGTATTGGCATAGAACTGGATGAACTGAATGGGTATTGGTATACTACAGCAGCGTATTAATTTATAGAAATATCTTTTACTATTATTTATTCTGTGGTACTATTATATATTTTTCTTGCTTTTACGAATTTGAATAAAGTCCTTTACTTGATACTACTTAAAAGGATTATGATCTGAGTTACTTAACTTAATTAACTTGATGTCAAGGAAACAAAAAAGAAATAAGTACTTAATTTAAACTAAAACCAAAATTACACCATCAAGCCTCTACGAGCAGGTAACGTACCCAAAATGCTGGCTGCATTCAGTGTTGCCAGCTTACTTTTTTGAAATAGGGCTTCTTGCATAGATGAAACGGACTAGAACTACTTAAAACAGGATGTAAAAAAAGGGATAGAAAGGGATAAAGAAACCCAATAATATTCACTGATGAGAAACACATACAAAACACTGCACATAAAACATACACACATATAAAACACTGCACTGCACACAAAACTTGACAATCTTAACAGATCACTAAAGACAAATGGGAACAAAAAGGAATCGACAAAGTTGTAATGATCTTCTCAGATTCAGCCGCTCCATCTTACTTATTTTTAAATTCCTGGTATAAGAGTCGGTGGAAGGATGTTGGGAGTCATCCTAATCATCATCATAATCATCATCAGCCCGTGTCAGTTCACTAATGGACATAGGGCTCTCCTAATGCGCGCCACTGAGCTCGAACTTCGGCTCCTCTCATGCAATTGCTGCCAACTTCTTTGCGTAAATCGTCACTCCATCTGGCCGGAGGGCGTTCTACACTACGTTTTGCCTATACGTGGTACTTGGTATAATAAAGGCCGTCCCAATAGAATATATATAGATCAATAGAACAAGAATCATTCTGTCAGATCATTTACAAGCGCCTAAGGTCACTTGGGTATAAATTGATGCACAGTTGGCGGTGGTAAAAGCCAACGGATGATAGCATCAAGGTTGGAGTGGCGGGGAATTCTTTCTACACTTTTCCCACTAGACCAACCGTGGTGACTGAGTTTGTCGTCTGCCTGCAGTGCTTCACTGGCTGCGGTGCGGAACACAGCATGACGCACCCGAGCAAAAACATTAAAAGATTGTAACTTTTTAGTCGTCCAACATGGTGACAGCTGCTGTTCTCATGCAGGTCGCAAGTCGAGACAAGTAAGGCACGTTGTGAGGGATGACGCGACGAAGTGAAGGGTTAAAAATGATTGTTCATGAAGACCCTGGAAAAAATATTTTGTAGTTAAATAGTGTTCATGGATTTTTAGGGTCCTGAAGTGAAAATAAGGAATTTAATCCCTGTATCGATCATTCAGAAGGTCCGTTTTTGGCATCACAAACGAAGCTTATTTCATATTTTTATAACTATTAGTCGAAATGCAAAACAAAACCTGTGCTTTTATATTCGTATAAAGTGTATACAACTTTAATATGTAAAACAAATAATATTGAAAAAGTAACTTTGGATTATGTTATAACAGAGTCTCTTCTAATCGTTCAAAAATAACTTATGAAAATATAAACACACAGCTACACATACAAACGTAACAACCCTTATTATAATCCAAAATCCAAACAAACACTACATACAATACATACGAAGTACCTAACATACCTAATGTTTTGTTAATCTATAGCGACTTCCGAGACCACGGGAATTTTTAATTTTGTAAATAAATATATATTATTACAAAAAACATAAAACCCGACTGCGAACAAAACTAAGAAGAGGCAAACAACTTGTAAGAAATAAGAAATATTTATTTGAAAGAGGCTTAGAGGAACATACATATTAGCGGAGCACCTGGTTCCCACACTAGGCTCGAAACCCGTACTAGAGTCCTGGCTCCTATAAGCCAGTTTGTTTCCTTTCACTCAAATAGTTTTCAAAAAGTTTCAGATGTGTGCCTATAATTCTGATTCTTTCAAGTTTAAATAAAAGTAGTGGGATTGACACCGTGTCAAAAGCCTTTGCAAGGTCCCAAAATTAAAGCCAGACTTTTCTTTTTAGCATCCAGACTATTTGCTATAAATGCCGTTAATTTTAGTACTGCAGGTTGATTTTTCTCTCCGGAAACCATATTGGTTAGGCGAAAACAGGTTGCTTCTTTCAACATAGTTAACAAGTCGATTATTGACAACCTTTTCAAAGACTTTTGACATGGATGTTAGAATTGAGATGGGTCTATAGATACCAACTACTTTTTTATCACTATTTTTATGCTTAAGCGCTTTGGGAAATATTCCTGATTGCAAGGAAATATTGACTAAATGAACCAGAATGGGAGCTATTAATTATTTGTTTTTTATAAGTACGTTGGTAAGTACGTGGACTGTTCAGTCGGATGGGACAAAATATGGTCTATATTTTGTCCCATCCGACTGAACAGTCCGGTTTTAAGCTACTAATTAACGATGTGATTTCTGATACGTCCGTATCCGAACGAAAACAGGTCAGGACTGTCTATTTTTCATTACCATAGAGGTTTTAGGCGAGTCAAACAGGGAGTCATGTAACAATTCTGTGTCAGTTGTTATTTTGTCTGCGATAGCTTGGCCCACATTTACAAAGTATTTATTAGCAACATTAACTGACACTTTAGAAGACTCACTAATGTAAAGTAGGTCTTGAGAAAGTTCCGGGATTGTCTTATAGTTTGTGATCTCATTTATTACTTTCCAGGTTTTCTTAACATTTTACTATTACTAGCTTCTTTCAATATATCTCTCTCGTAGTTAGACTTAGCTTTTTTAGTAGTGTTTTACAAAAATTTCTATATCGCTTATAAGTAACTTGTAATGTAGCATTTTTAGGGTGACTGCGGAACCTCAAGTGCATGCGATCTCGATTTCTCATGCACCTAATCAGGCTGATGCTAATCCAGGGTTTTCTTGTAGTCATCCTTCGCGAAATTAATAAAATAATTGTGTTTTTTTAAATTATCTGAGAAAGAAAGTTAACAAAGTAGTCTGCAGCTACATTACAGACAGAAGTATTGTCCTTGAAAAGTCAGTATTTTTAAGTGTATTTGAAATTTCCAGGTAGTTAATATTGTAACTGATTTATTAGAAAAACATTTAGATTGCTTGTTGTCCATTATTAAAAATATTGTGTCATGCTCTGTTACGCTATTTTGAACTACTTATGTCTGACAGTCATAAATGGAGCGCAACATGAAATGATCGAGACAATTTTTTTCTCTTCTAGGCAAAGTATGTGCTGGCAGAATACTGTGAACAGACAGCAAATCTAAGTATTCGGATGCACTGTTATCAGATAAGTCAGGTAGTATATTTATGTTTAGGTCACCAGTTAAAATAATATTTTTGTAGTTTTTAAAGGAATCAAGGAGATCATCCAATGATTTCAAAAAGGCTGTGAGGTTTTGAAGAGATGGTGAGCGATAGATAGATATCAAAATACTTGTTTGTTTGATGTCAAACTTTAGATTTTTGATTTTGAAATATAAGATGTAATCGGAGCCATCAAACATTTTATTTCTCCTTCGATGGGATCAGCTAGAACCTGGCGAGCTACTCCTCTTGCCTTCAACTGCATGTTATATTTCAAAATCAAAAATCTAAAGCTTGTTTGCCTCTTTTTAGTTTAGTTCGCAGTCGGGTTTATAAATTTTATAAAATTTCATTTTATTTTTATACTTTTTATATTTATAAGAATTAGTGAGGATGGTTGATAACTATTCGGTGATGGGGTAGCGATATATTGTGAGGATGGTTGATAACTATTCGGTGATGGGGTAGCGATATATTGCCAACATGCCTCAGTTTTAAGCAGCATTCCCGACAGCATTGCTTTTTCGCTTGCGGCGTCCGCGCCCTCAGAGTCCGCGCCGCCCCTTGACCCGACAGTCGTTTTCCAACTTCCATGGATCGTACTTGTATTCGTCAGTTTAATGTGTAATTGTAGAAACCAAATAAAAGGTATCAGTGTTAATATCTTGTTTGTACTTGTAACGGGTAAAAATATAGTTTAAAATAGAAGGTTTATGTAAAAAATTGAATTTAATGAGAAAAATTTTGAATTTTAAATTCGATTTCCAAAAAGGGGGTGCTTACGTCCGGGAGTGATAGGGTTTCCTGTGGGACAGAAGCAACTTTTGGGACCAGGCGGGGCAAAGGGTAAAAATGGGTAAAATGGGGGCAATTGGAAATTTGATATTATCGGATGGGGAACGACGTGAGAACTATGCTGATTTTATGCTGTTTAAAAGATAAATACACGTTACTAATTTAAATATATTTTAAAAGTTAACCAAGACAAACTAAACGGCTAAGCAAATAAACTAGTCGTTCAAAGGTCGTTTTCTCGTAGCTAGCTGTTAGGCCCAAGACTGGAAATAAATGACACTACTGTGTTTTTAACTTCCAGTTTATTACTGGGGTATGCCCTTAAAATTAAACAAGCCCTGTGATCAGTGCCGATATTACATTTATTATAAATAATAATGGTAGCTCGTGGCCACAGAAATAAGCGCTACTCTATGGACGATGAGACTTTCAACCACATGACGGTGAACAAGAACGAGCGCCTTACAACCTTATCGAGCGAATGCATATCGCTTTACAAGCTTCGGACAGTTACACAAGTATCGAGCTGATATATAAAGAAGATGATATTTTATCCTCCATAGGTAGGTATGTGATAGCACCGTGACATACCTACTGACTGACAGACATCGCACAGCCTAACATGGTTCTCCATAGTAGGTACCTACCTGTGTAATAATTATCTTTGCTAGAAACAATTATCTATATCTATGAACAGTACAGTGAAATACTTGCTGACTGACTGTGAAGTTAGGCTGTAGTTAAAAAAGTTAGTTAAAGTTAAAGTTAGGTTTAAGTTAGGCGACAGGTAAGCAAAGCCTAACTTAAACCTAACTTTAAATTAGTCTCATAAAAAATATGTGAAGATCTGATGAGGATCTTAGGCGTGGTGATCAGAATAACTCCTCAAAATGCAGGAAATTGCTCAATTAAAAAAAATTAAACCTATGGATTCAGCCCTTTACCTACTAGGTAGGTATTGATGGAAGGTAGGTATTGATGGTTGGTTGGTAGGTAGGTATTGTTGGTATACATAATATCTGTTTCTGCTTGGGGAAAAATTATTTCGTATGTCCGGATGTATGTTCGGCTGTTCTCCTCTACAGGTCGCATTTCTCAACCGATGTAGATGAAACTTGGTAGACATGTTAAGCGAATTTTTAAAATATTTTTGTCGTCGGGGATTTTTGATTGACGGGGAAATCATGATGAGCAGAATAGCTCCTAGAAATGCAGTAAATTTCTCACTTTTAGGTTTCTACCAGTGGAATCCGCCCTTTACCTACCAGGTAGGGATTGATAGAGCGCCTTGGTTATTAATATTATTTGTAAAATAATGTAACTAGATGGTGCTACTGTGCACCGCTAGATTGTTTGCAAAAAAGTTTGTACGCGCGAGGTCTACAGCTCACAGAGCCACTAATAATATTAGTTTTATTGTTTGAACTAGATGGCGCCACTGTGCTCTGCTAGATTGTTTGCAAAAAAGTTTGTGCTCCCGAGGTCTACAGCCCGCAGAGCCACTAGTATTGGTTGGGGTCACGCATGAAATTGGACAAAAAAGCCAAAAAAGGATATGCTTATTGGTTACAAAGATAATGAAGGCTTTCGAGTTTGGGCAAAAATACTCTGAAAAAAATCAAATCAAGAGATTTTGTCGAGTCTGATTTGAGGTCATTTCATCAACCAAAGATATTTTACGGCATATTGAGACAGACCTACAAGAGTAATTAAAAGATATTAAAATCGAACAATATCAAGAAGTACGTATAAAATAAAGTATATATAAAAAAACTGTAACTCCTTGTTGGATGAAGCGATTTTGATAAATTAAAGATAAAACCTCCGCAGAACTCCAAGGAATACAGTTCGGCAAACAACATTAAAATCCATCTAGTGGTCTTTACGTGATGAAATCATAGACAGACAGAGATACAAAAAATCTAAACGATATTTTTGGATGCTCCTACTTTCAAATACTCAAATAAAAATGTTTTTTTTTTAATTCTCTTCCTTGTACAGATTTCACTTTGTTTATAATTTTATTATATGTATAGATATATATGTGTAATAGAAAAGTGACAATTTGAATATAGAACATAAGTGAGCAACATAATGATATGATTGTTTTTGTTCCACATAATTCGTTATTAGATTTTTACCTACACTACTCCAACCCTAGAAATATCACTCTGGCAGTTGTCTTGGCGGCCAACTATATTGTACAAACTCTAATAGGTATTTCAAATCATAATAAATATGTTTTTATATGGGCCCCAGGGGAGAACTCGTAAAGGATAACTGACTCTATCACCGGCTTCAGAATACAATTTCTAATTAAACCTCATAATGTTTTTTTACAGGAAAAATTTGGATAACGGGTGGGACTTGAACCCACACCGTGCCTCGGATGTGCGCGGCACATGCCTGTAACCAAATCAGCTACCGTGACCACTGACTCATCATCCAAATTAAGCTACTAATATCATACTAATCCTCATTATAAAACGTACACATCCTAAGCTATAGTTAGAACAATTCAACTATCAAACGTGAGTAACTCCCGTTTTTGCCTTTTAAAACATACACATTGTATGATTCAAATTATCAACAGCTGAAATATTTTTTATACCTTTATTTAATAGGAGTAGGGCAGTCGTAACGGATAGTTGCTTCGGTGTTCCCGGCATAAAAGAAATGGAAGTAGTTGACTGTTCCGAGGCGGACGTCGTTGTAAGATATAATTGGACTACTGTCACCTTCCTTGCCGAATTCCAGTTTTCCTGAAAAACACATTTTAAGCCTAAAACAGATTTTTACCTACTTGAATGATTTGTCTGTAGTAAAGACACAAAGGACAATATGTGTAATACTATGTCTTAATTAAACTATAAGACAATTTTCGCACCATAAAAATCATTTATAATTCGGTATACTAATTATTACATCGAAAGAAAATGGCAAATGTCGACAGCAGACAAATTTTAGTATTCCCGGAATGACACGGACCACGGTACAGATATACAAAGTAGGTACTAAGAATTATAAATATGTTGCTATAATTTTTGGTAGAGATTTAAGATTAGAGAAATATCTCGAATTTAGAATGTCTGTGACATGACAATTGGTCATAGAGATTATATAGTAAAAGTAACAGTTACCTACTCCTTTTATTTTAACACAAAATAAATGTACATGCAACTTACCATCATCTATTTTAAGATAAAAGGCCCTGAGCTCAGTAGAGGACAGTATATTGGGAGTATGAACTTTTAGAACACTGGTTGCCATGTCATCTAGTAGCTTTATGTTTAGTTCTGAGTATTGGTTTCTTTCAATTCCAAGACCTGATAAAATTGTTACAAACAATAGATATAATATCTTATTAACAAGATCTGTTTTCAACGAAATTATATTATCTACATTAATTGTATCTAGCAAAAAAAAGCGTAGGTACCTATACTGAATACAATAGCCGAGTCCCAGGGAAATTCATTTTCCATTAGTTCAATAAGAACATGCGCTTTTAGAGCAATATGCGTCTCGAAGTACGAGAGGTGGCCTGCGGAGTCCCTGTTCAGCTTGACATGGTTAAAAGTCTTATTTTCCATAGAGTAAAAAGGAGACAAGCGGCCATTACTTCTAAGCAACACCTCTTTACACGGCAACTCTGGAAAAAAATAACAATTCAAAATATTTCTTTCACTCCAGTTAATCAATGCTTCCACTATTTTGTTGTCAATTTTGGTTATTAAGTAGTGACTTGCCCCAGCTTCGCACTAATAGATCTTTATTTGTACACGATCCTACCCGTGTTTTGATTGACTAATGTGAACAAAAAACGGAGTAAACGTAATTAAAAACCTTTGTCAGCAACGCTCGTGGTGCTTTTTGACAGACTTGTTATTATTTCGTTTCCTCAGCAACATGTCATTCCGTTCAGTAATCGTCATTTTTAAAGGCAAATTTCTGATGTATTGGTTTCATAAGAAAACTGCATATTACTTCGTACAGGCTTTTGACGGACGTAGCAATGGGAGCACTTTATTACCGCCATTTTGGCGCTGACACCAGTAGTTTCGCGGTAGTGAAAGTGAGTGGCTCCACGGAATTAACGAACTTGTACTATTATTTATTCTGTTACTAACGTTAGGAGATGAGATAATGTCAATTTTAGTTTCCCATGAGGGTCCATACTCTCAGTGGGGGCGCATTGAATTAGCACAAAGAAAGTACGGCAGAACAAATCCATATCGATCAATGCTTGGGTTACATTATTCCATTTCGTAGGGATTGATCGATTTTGTGACGATTTTGCCTTTTTTCGTAGGGACCTGTACGATTGCACACCATTGTGTAAGTTTCGTACTAAATATAAAAATAAGGTGCAAACGTAGAATAAAACCATATCTAAATATATTTTTCCGGAATGCTTTGTCATCGAGTTGTAAGCTGCCCTGAAAGTTTCAGCTGGATAGCTAATCAGGAACCACTCGAAATTTGAGTTCCAAGATTCCACACGGAACGACAGACACACAAGAAAGTGACATAATAATAACGTGGTAGTTAGATCTATTAAACCGGGCTTACATTGTAAAGTAAACAGTCTCTTTCAGACTACCATTGATGGGATAGCATCAGAGGGAGCAACTATTATAAATACCGGTTTCGGAATAAAAATTGGAATTACTATTTCGCATCTTAATGCACATATAACATTCAATGGTTCAAATTGACAACAAATTAACAGTTTTTGAGTCACCTTTAACAGGAGCAGGGCAGTCGTAACGTATCCTTCCTCTTGTGTTGCTCCCTTGATAATAAAAGTGGAAGTACTGGACTTTTCTGAGGCGGTCGTCATTGTGGATCATAATTGGATTACTGCCGTCTTCTTTGCCGAACTCCAGTTTTCCTGAATAATTGATTTGTAGACTATTAGAGTAGAAACAAGACACAAGTTCAAAAAGTAAAACCCGGCTACGGTCAAAACTGGACTAAGTTTTAGTTTGAACAAATAATCCTTCCTTTGCTTCGCCGTAGTCGGGTAAAAAATAGCCTATGACACGCTCTAAAATAAAGATAGATCGATTGATACCTCGCTTGTCAAAATAGGACCAAGTTTTTAGTTTGAACACATAACCCTTCCTTAGCTTCGCGGTAGTTGGGTAATAAACAAGTAAAATTATTATAGAAATACAAAACTAAGTTTTAGATTGTTTCTTTTTTATTTTGTTTAAATGTTGGTATATTGTTGACAGATTCAGGCGTTACTTTGCGGAAATCCATATTTAAAATGAACAAAATAAAAATATGTAGCTTACTTCCGCCAAAACTGTAAGTCAGACAAATGATAAATGGTAACATTAAATTATAACAAAAGTAAAACCCCACGCTAAACAAACCCTACCCAAATTAAACTATTGTAAAATATAAATCAAATGAAACCTAAGGCCTGGAGGCCAGAAAAACACATATATTTATATACAAAAAAAATAAAAAATAAATAGGGTTTATTTAGCGTGGGGTTTTTTATACACAAGTATCGTAACACATATATTTATATACTACACAATAAAAAACATATACCTCGATCTAAATACCAAACGTCTGACATCAATACGCCACGTGTTTCGCCTCTGCACAAGGCATCTTCGGGTGATGTTGACTCGTCGAGTGCTGGACTTAGTTCTCTCAGTTTAGAGGTATATGTTTTTTTATTGTGTATTTATATTATATCTATATAAATACAAAAGTGTTTTTTTCTGGCCTCCAGGTCTTAGCTTTCATTTCATTTATATTTTACAATAGTTCAATTTGGTAGGTTTGTTTAGCGTGGGGTTTTACTTTTGTTATAATTTAATTTTACCATTTATTATTTGTCTGACTTACAGTTTTGGCGGAAGTAAGATACATTATTTATTTATTTTTTTATATTTGTATATTGGTATTTTAGGTCTTGGAATAGTAATATAGTTCATTAACCTTGAGAAAAGGCCACCCGTGTGAAGCCGAAGCAGATAACTTCAAAAAATATGTCTAGTGTCCTTAGATTAAGCTACCTAACAATAGTATAATAATATTTTTAGTCGTCTGTTTGTCTGTTAGTCTGTTTGTCTGTATGTTTGTTCACGCATCACGTAAAAACTGCTGGACCGATTGCAATGCAGTTTTCATTGTTGGATAGCTTAGAGTTTGACTTAAAAACTGGGGTACTTGATATCTTAATTTGATGATTAGATGCCGAGCAATCAATCGGATTGAAAACCGAAAACCGTGAAAACCGCTACACAATCGGGCCATTACTTTTTACGTGATGCGCGAACAAACATATATACAAACAGACAGACACGATATAAAAAAAAACATTTTTCAGTAGCTTCTTTTAAGTTCTTTTTTGTTCTTATTGTTATATTATAAGTATAGATAGATGGATATATTGTACTTTCTAAGCACTTTTGGTCGTATGGGCTACTTTTAAATGAAGTGACAACGTGGGCAAAGCCGCGGGGTACATCTAGTAGATAATAAAGTTATCTACAACTATTGACCTTTTCGATAAAAATACAGAACGTTTACGTTTGGCCCTAGATAAAATAATATCATATTTGTTTAAACACGTTAAGTTAAGTATTAAGTATTCGGGCAACTTACCATCGTCTATTTTGACATAGAATGCCCTGAATTCAGTCATTTTCAGTATGTTGAATGTGGGAATTTTTTGGACGTCATATTCCCAAGTTCGATTGGATTGGATGTGCAATTGCGTGTATTGTCTGTATTCACCAGCTGGTATCCATCCAACATCTGTTGAAACAATCAGGAACAAGGCGTTATTAAACAATACAATAATGTATAAACAATATTCTGTTTACAACCAAATTCTAATTGGGAAGTTACACAAATTAAACAAAAAAAATTTTTTTTTTAATGTAATGCTCTTTTATTTACTTTTTTGTTTATCTCTCTTTTTGTATTGCATTGTCATCGATTTGTGAGCTACCCGGAAAGTTTCAGCCGGAAAGCTAATCGGAAATGGTCTAAAATTTGAATTGCAAGATTTTACAAGACAGAAATTCGTAGATTTCCGTTAGGTAATTATTAAAAACAAAATTTTACAAAACAGTTTCGCGTTATTATAAAAGAACAACCAATTGTTCAGCGTAAGATAAACCATAGTGATTATTTCGTTATAAATATAGTTTTAGTACTTTTCGAAAATATGAGATATATATATATATATATATATATATGTATATATATCTCATATTATATATATATATATATATATATATACTGTCTGTTCAAATCCGCTAAAGCGGATTTTAACATTGAAATTATGCTGGGTATTGTTTGTACTATGAGGATTCTTCATTCGATCATCTCGTACACCTTTCCTTTATCTACAATTAGTGTTGTTAGCAGAAACATTTACTACGTAGGTACCTATGTCGAATACAATATCCGAGTCCAATGCTGTTCCGTTATCCGTCAGGTGTATTTTCACGTAATTGTCCGCTTTAATAGCAATATGTATCTCGAAGTACGTCAGGTGGCCGGCGGAGTCCATTTTACTCTTGACATGGTTGAGAGTATCATTATTCATATCATTGTATACAGAGTAGATCGGAGACCAGCGGTGATGGCCAACCAACTCCTTACACGGCAACTCTGGAAACAAATAAAAGTTTAGAAATACTAAATAACTATAACAGAAACACATCAGATATCAGAAATAATATAATTGTATTTTTATTGTATGATTGCACATCATTTTCAAAGTTTTGAGGTGAATAGTAATAAAAAAACGTGCTTATAAGTTTGCCAGTAAAGTTACGACTAGCCCAGATACAAACAATTTACCGTCTGAATTAAAAGTGGGAAGATTTAGGTTCGACTCGTTAGACTGCATAAATTAGATACAACGCACACAATTGGCCTCCTTTGGTCTTAGTTAAATCAGAATGGCGTTTGTAAAGCACGAGTTAGCAGTGACTCTCATCTCTACTAGCGCGAGTAGTATGTCTCTCTATCTATGTAGTTGATGCACATGAATCATGACCGACTGTAAGAATGAGGTTACGTGACTCTTTGCTTGTAGTTTTGTCTGGTCCAGATTTTGTTTACGTTATCACGTAAACAAAAGACATGACATGCTTTAATATCTTAAAGCATGTCATGTCTTCCCGCTTTTAACTAGATTTATGAAAACCCCGTTTTTTTGGTGGTGAAAAAATAGATTTTCCGATAAAAGCAGGAACAAATTTCACGTTTTTTACAGATGTGTAATAAATAAATAACACGACTGTACTCGATGACCCGCGTGTTACTAATGAATCCTGATTTAATTCAAACAGACCAAAAACTCTCACAAGTCAATTAATTAACATAGTCAATGCGCCCATGCACCCCGATAAAACTCTACTGCTTGTAGCTGATAACCAAACACCTGTATCTAATACCTAAGTTAAAAAAAAACATTTCACGTCATCGTAAGAAGTGAACTGAATATAATTATTAATGTTTTATAATTAAAATAATAGTATTATTTTATATATAATTACTGTTATGTTGTTTTTTTATTGTAATGTGTTCAATAAAGAGTTATTGTATTGTATTGTATTGTATTAGTCCTGAAAATACTGAAAAGTATTCTTCAGGTTGATTAGTCGTTTGCGCCAAAGATATGATTTGCTGGTTTCCTCTATAAAACAGCCGCTGTAATCTCTAAAACCTCATCCCATTTCGAGTACTACCCGCGGTTCTGATAGGATTTACTGTTATTTGAGTACTGCTCACAGTTCTGTAAGCAGTTGCCAATATTGGAGTACCTACTGCCCGCAGTTCTGATAAGTGTTACCGTTATTTAGTACTGGCCGCGGTTCTGTAAGTAGTTGCCAATATTGGAGTACCTACTGCCCGCGGTTCTGATAGGAGTTACCATTATTTTAGTACTGCCCACGGTTCTGTAAGCAGTTGTCATTCTTGGAATACTTACTACGCGTGGTTATGGCAGTAGTTACCTTTATTCGGCCGGTTATTAAGATATTCGCCTCAACCTCTGTCCGAAGACCTTACCTCTCACATCGTTAATAGTATTGGGAGTCGTAGGCTGTGCAAGTTGATTGTCCTGTGGCGCAAGCAATGTATCTTTCAAATCCGAGTAGTAGCGCTCTGAAATGAGTACACCATTATATATCAGTTTTTAAAACAGATGACATATTTTTTGAAAATCTGCTTTTTTATTGGCTTTAGAATCTCATAAGCCTTCTTAATCGATTTTGCTTGTGAAATTGTGAGGTTAACAATTTTTTCTGCATATTTTGATATTGGGATATCTTTTTGCTAACATTACTTAAGTGAGATAAAAGGAAGACACGTCAGAGGGCATCGAGCGGTAACTGTGACACTAGAGACCTCTGACATGGCTTAACGAATGCTTTCAATAAATAACTACCAGGGCCGATAGCTTCACAGAGTGCCCTCCGAAGCATGGAGCTATGAAATACCTCATTTAACTGAGATATGTCATTGGGGCGGAGCCAGGAACTAATAGGTATAAAAAATATATTTATTTTATTTTACAGTAAGATTCAGCAAACAGATTAGAAGGCACTAAATGTAGAAGACTCCAGAACACTGTCCTGGTGGTGAATGATATGTTTTTGGAAGGATGTTGAACCCATCCAAAACACCAAATAAAAATTAGATTGCTAAAAAAAAAACAAACACAAAAGTGGCAGACCACAAGACAAGACACTTTTTAACAATCAAACAAAAAAACTTAAAAGATCCCTTTTAAGTTTTTTTGTACAGAACTTTAGCCAATCATGCATATCCCCCCAATAAAAGAACATCGTGGCAATCAATAACGAACAGAAAACTAATAGGTTCGCACAGCACCTAGATCATGTTTTTCAAACCAATTGAAATCTTACAGATAATAAAGACTTTATACAGGAAGAAACTTCTTAAAATGAGCTAAAAATAAGATTCCTTACACCAAAACAGGTTTTTAACGAGATCAAATGTCTAAGTCACAAGAAATCTCTTGGTTAACTACTCTCATCAATGCATTATTTAGACTTTAGCGTGTATCAAGTGAATGGAAAGTAGCCAAAGTGATTAGTACACCCAAACTTGGTAAACAACCTAATGAAGTAACATCACATAGACCAATTTCATTGCTGCCGATAATGTCGAAATTATTTGAAAAACTACTGCTGAGACGGTTGAATCCCATCATAGAAGAAAATAAATTCATGATTATCAATTTGGATTAAAAGAAAAGCATCCCACAATAGACCAAGTGCACGTATTATAAAAAATAAAATATAAATAAATAAATATATTCGGGACAATTCCACACCAAATATATGTTATTGAAAAAGCTTTAGAGAAGAAAAAAGTTTGTAAAACTTGTTTCTAGATGTAACTCCAGCATTTGATAAAGTTTAATATAAAGATCTGCTGATTATCTTGAAATTAAGAAAAATGCTGCCTAAACAGATTGCAGATATTCTTGAGTCTTATGTAACATAAGAGTACCGCAAGGGAGTGTCCTAGGTCCATTCTTGTACTTATTGGACACTTGCCATATCCCAGATTTAGAAAAAAATAGCATTGCCACCTTTGCTGATGACTCAGCTATCATGGGTATTGTGGCTACTCAAGAGTAAGCTGTTGAGAAAGTACAAACAGACGTGAATACCAAAAGTGATTTATCATTCTGTATTTATAAACGATCAAGTAATAACACACGAAAATACAACCAAATATCTTGATATAACATTAGTCGCATAGCTTCGCTGGAAGGCCCATGTCAAAAAGAAACGCGATGAAATGGAGCTTCACCGCACAAAAATGTATTGGCTTCTGGGAAAACATTCTTTTTTGTCAGTTACAATAAATTACTTTTATACAAGCAAGTCCTCATGCCAATATGAACTTACGGTATCCAGCTATGGGGCTGTAACAAAGCCACCAATATACAGATCATTTAACGTTTCCAAAATAAAGTATTCCAGCGAACATCATGCACCGTGGTACATCAGAAGTAACGACCTCCATCGAGATCTCAAGGTGGATCTCGTTACTAAGGTTATTAAAAAAGTTGCCTAAGCTCACGAACGAAGACTTCATCATCATGTGAACGTCGAGGCTATCCAGCTCCTCAGCAGACAACACGGGCACCGTGAGAATACTTAAACGGACAAAACCATTTGAATTAGTTTGGTGATATGCTAGTGACAATGTAGTATCAATTGATGCAAACCAAATGAACACATGAACAAAGTGACTTCCCTTTAAATAGTGACATTAAGAAAAGTGTTATTGGACACATTCTTAGTATATACTCTACTTAGCAGCTTAGGTTAATGTAAAATGACTTATTAGTCTTAAGGCTAGATTGTAATTTGAATGAGGCACCACAATACCGTAGTAAGTCGTTACGCAAATCTAAAAAAATTAAAAATTACTTCTCCATTTCAGCTTGGGCAAAAATGCTTTCGTATGTCAGTCCGCGCCCTGTCCGGATCTCTGTTCTGATCTCTGGCTGTTATCCGCTACAAGTCTCATTTCTCAACCGATCTAGACGAAACTTGGTATATATGTTTATCAAATTTTTTGAATTTTTTAGTCTTTGGGTATTTTTGATTCGTGTTATTCACAAAAAAGGGCAAAATGAATATCTCCGCCTTATTAGATCCAATTTCGATGTTTTTTTATTTCAAAAGTAACTTTATGTTGGTCTCATAATAAAATTGGTGAAGACCTGATGGGGATCTTCAGCGCGATAAGCAGAATAGCTCCTCAAAATTCAGCAAATTGCTCACTTTTGGGTTTATTCCAGTGGAATCAGCCCATTACCTACCTACTAGGTAGGGATTGATGGAGAACCTTGGTTATTAATGTTAGTTTTACAACAAGGTAACTAGATGGCGCTACTGTGCACCGCTAGATTGTTTGCAAATAAATAAACACGCCTGCCCTGGCAAAAAAAGAGCTTTTACCAATAATTTATATACTGTTGGAATGTGCTTATCAAGGCTTTCAATTTGATACCCATATTATAAAATTCGAAGAAAAAATATTTTTTTCTCTTTTGAAAATAGAGCCGTACTGCCGCTATATTGAATGTTCTCAAAAAAAAAATAGCCTATGTTACTCGGAGGCATGTAAGGATTCTAACGATACCCCATAGATCTAGATCTGTTCAGACGCATTGAAAAGTTATGGTGGAATAAAGAAACTCACATACATACAAAGGTACATACAAACATACAGGAATGCTAAAAATAATACACTCCTTTTTTTGGGCATTCGTTTAAAAAGTTTGTTTCCGCGAGGTCTACAGCTACAGAGCCACTAGTTTATTCTGTGCTTTTTCAATGAATACGTAGAAGCCTCTTGAACTGCAAATTCGTCCATCGAACGACAAGTAAACAAGTGTGTTCTCTGCATTCGTTGACTAAAACTACTGATCTAAATGATCCATACCAATATATAAACGTGAAACGTTGTCTGTTTGTTTGTTTGTTTGAGGAGCTTTCACGCGATAACTGCTGGATGGATATCGATGAAATTTGGAATGGAGATAGCTTTACCCTGGAATAAACCATAGCATACTTTTTATTCCGGAAAATTGAAGGTTTCCACGGCAAAACTGAAAAATGTTGATTACTCGCTGTAAGGAACGGTTGCCATGGAAACGAACTAACAAGTCTGTCAATAAAATCAAGAGCGTTTGTGGTATACCTACTTTTGCCTTGGATTTTAATCAGAAGAACATCAGATGCTTTTTTCGCCATAAAATGTAGTCCGCGCGGACGAATTCGTGGGCGGGAAAGCTAGTACAAAATGAATTCTGCCTTGACCTGCCCTTATATACATACCTCCAGCCTCCCAAAACTGTTTAATAAAGTGTTCATGTCTCAGGAGCTGCGTGAAAGCCGTGTAGGCGTTCGCGTTGCACAGGTCGTTGGTGTTAGGCGCTGTCGACACGATGCCGCGCAGGTAGTAGCGTGGGGTACCTCTTTCCAATTCTGGGAAAGCCAATCCACCACCGCTGTCGCCTTTGCATACCGCTTTACGCTCTAGGAAATAAAATTTGCCACAGTTAAACTTTGTTATGGACCAATACGTGATTTTTAGCTGCTTGGCTTGATGAGGGGCAGATAGGCTGACTGCAGCAGCGGGGCGTGTGCACGGCGAGAGCTCGATATCGTCATTACCGAACACAGAGACAGGCGACCGAGTAAAGGGGCGCGGGTCATCGAGTGCAGGAAGGGTGCGCGGTTCGCGGATTCGACGTCAGCAGGCGGTGACACAAGGTATCTGATTCGAATTTGCCTATTGATGCATCTTGTACTCTGCTACAAATTTATTTCTCTCTCTCTCTCTCTCTCTCTCTCTCTCTCTCTCTCTCTCTCTCTGAGTGTGTATTTTCCTTAGAGTAGTTGCAGAAGAAAAAAACATCTAAATACGCCAAACCTAGAATTTCCATTCCAGACGATTTCTGCTCATAATTTAGCCAGGCTGACATCAAAAAGTGGCATGCCACCTGCCACCGTGGTATAATATTTATTACTAGTTTGTGGTTGTACCATTTTTAAAGCCCGCGCAGATCTTGTCGCCTGTGATGTATCCGCGGAAACCAGGCGGTGAGTCGTTAATGCATGTTTCAATACTGACATATGGCATATTTATCACTTTGAGGACCTGGGAGGGCATGCCGTTCTCCGCTGTGAGGCCCCAGCCTGCCACCTGCAAGCAAAGAATAGGTATTTAGCTACCAACATAGGATAATAATAAATTCCTAGAAATGCCACTCCTCGTCCACGCCCTCAAAGCACCGCGAATCAAGACAAACCAATCGCTCGGAGGCGCGCGAGTAATTCCATCTAGGAAATGGGTCTTGACACACGCGGTTTGTGGCTTGCGGTGCAATAAATACGAATAAATGCAATATATGCCGCGGGCACCCTGCGCTCTTGTTTACCTTGGTATCGTAGTCGTCAACCGAATTGCTCGGTGACAAAAAAAACAACAAAACAAATTGAGCTCTTTAAGATTTTGATTCTTACCTTTCCCAAATTCCCGACTTGCAGTTGTCTGTTCTGAAATAAGTTATCGAAGTCGACGCACACGGGCCGGATGAATTGAGCTCTTTAAGATTTTGATTCTTACCTTTCCCAAATTCCCGACTTGCAGTTGTCTGTTCTGAAATAAGTTACCGAAGTCGACGCACACGGGCCGGATGAATTGAGCTCTTTAAGATTTTGATTCTTACCTTTCCCAAATTCCCGACTTGCAGTTGTCTGTTCTGAAATAAGTTACCGAAGTCGACGCACACGGGCCGGATGAATTGAGCTCTTTAAGATTTTGATTCTTACCTTTCCCAAATTCCCGACTTGCAGTTGTCTGTTCTGAAATAAGTTATCGAAGTCGACGCACACGGGCCGGATGAACGTGGTGTACTCGAAAGGCGTCGCTACTACCACTACAGCTATGTCTTCCTGGTTGTTTGCCGCACTGCCTTGGAAAAGAGGTGGCAAGTGAAGTGCCTTCACCTGTAACAAAGTGAATTACTAGCTGGACAATATGAGACCACCAATCTATACTTACTTAAAATCTATACTTATAATAAAGCATTAGGAACGAAAAAGTCTGCATAAAGAAGATAATAAAAATAATATGGTCTATGGTACTTAAAATCAGCTACTGAACAAGAATATAATATTTTAAAATTTCGTCTGTCTGTTTATCGGTGTGTCTTTATTTTTTTTTCGCGCATCACGAAAATACTACCGGGCCGATTGCGATGCGGTTTTCACTGTTGGATAGCTTTGGTTTAAAAACTGGGGTACTTGGTATCTCAATCCAATGAGTAAAAGCCGAGCAATCGATAAAAATATTTTTGACGGATGAAGAAACTTTGGTCAAATGTTGGTATATTGGTATTTTAGGTCCTGGTATAGCACATAGAGTACTTTCAACCTTGTCAATCAATAAATTGACTAGTATTTACACATTATTTATTTATACATATTATTTATTTATTTAGTTATACACATTATTTTTGACATATTATTTTTTGATTTGTGGGTGAGCCCATAGAAGCGTAGGGAACGAGAGGTTTTTCAAAAATGTTTAACTTATTTTTTTAAATCTTGTAATGTCATATTATTATTATGTGTTCTGTGCTAAGGTCCCGGTGAATACGACGCATTACCACAGATGAATAATACGTACGTGACCCAGATATTGGTACTTATTTGGCACAACAAATTAGTATTCAAATTCAAAGTGCTTGCTATACGGCCAGCATATTGAACACGCTGCCAATAATTGTCAGTGAGCGATCTCTCGGATTACTTACTACTACTACCCTATAGGTCTGTACTGGCTTATTAAATTCAAGACATACCGGTTTCTTTCTATCCTTTACTGTCCCACTGTTGTCGGTAAATAGGCCTGTGATCAGTTCTAGCTCACGATGTTTAATTACTCACGTCTGATCTCTGTGACTCGTCGTGACCGTTATCCCAGGGTCGGTACAACTTGCCGACCGCCACTGCATATTCTGCAGTGGGCAGCTGCTTACTGTTCAAGTTGTTCCAGAAGCAGTGGGCCGCTGGAAGTTATTACACGAAGAATAAGCAACTAGGGCGAACAAAAACAAATCTATACACGAGATTGTCTACTAAACCTACCATTATGCTTGCTACACTGCAATGCACTCTTCACCCTCAGTCGTTGCTTTCTAAGTCGTATAAATAAAACCTTGTTATACCACTTATAAAGATTTTGCTGATAGCAATGCCTTTCAAATTGGACCACCCACAGCAATTTTTGCCTACTGCCTATTGCTGGGCAGTTGAATCACTGGCTTGAATATCTAATGATGCACTCTCCTGATCCTTACCTGATAATATAATACTGTTGCTTATGAGAGAGCCTCCGCATATCTGTTTGTAAGGGTGCGTGGTCTTGGTGTAGATAGCTGCGTGCCAAGGAACCTCTGCGCGCTTTGCTGTTTCCCCGCCAATGACAAGATCTGTGCCACTTGAGGAAAATGTGCCGCACTCTATGGGGGGCACATTTTTTTGCAGTTTAGTCAATATTATAATTAACATATATGTTTAACTGTTTTTTTTATAAGTAATTGATTTATTTCTTTTAAATAACTGAACTAATTACAACTCCCATTTAACTGTTGACGGTTTATCTTAATAGATGGTTATATCACGTTATTTGTTTTACAAATTGAGAGAACCCTACCACGGACAAAGTCGCAGTCAATTGTTAATTAAATACAATGGTAATGTTAGTTCTATGTTTGCGGTCAAACCTGGATTGCATCGGTTTGCAGCGATGTAGTGCCGCTAAATCAGTTTTTTTTTGCAAGTTACGTTTCCAACGGAATCTCTAATAGGTGTGGTGATGTTAGACTGTTGGTACTTATACCTGGAGAGCATTTTGCAATGTAGTCCCAACTTCCATCAATGCATCGCATGTAGGTGAGGACAGCCGTAGAGTAAAAGTTAGGGCTCCGACATTGAGGTCTGACTACTGTGCCGTTGATTTCATATCTGGCGCAGGCTCTGGAGCCTTCGACTTGTCCAAAAACGAGACAACGGTAATCAACGGAAGGGTGAGAGGGCAGGAAGCACTGCGCTGTAAATTATACAGAAAGTTTTTTTTTTATTAGTTCCTTTGTAACCTATCATGCCTGATTGTAAGAGAGAATGTGGTCGGGAGATAGGGCACGCTTGAATAGAAAATATTCACTTTCCACTTGAAGACTTCCAGATTTTAATATTCGGGAAATACCAGCAGACGCTGGCAAATCATTGCACTATTTGGCCGTTTGAATGTTGAATATAAAAGGCAAACAAATGAAAGTGAAGTGTATTTTTTGTACGGGTGGAATGTCAACCATATAAGGATGGCACTTCGCCAGTTGTCGGATGTTGTAATGGAGATTATTGCAAAAACTAAATAAATAAGTGGAATAAGATTATGCAACTCCAGTGCAGACTCTTCAAAATTTATTCGATAAGAAACTGACATCATCAACAGCCTATATTTGGCTACTGCTGGACGTAGGCTTCACCTAATGCACGCCACTGAGCTCGGTCTTTAGCTCTCCTCATCCATTTTCTTCCAGCCGCTTTTTGCATGTCTACAAGGCATCCTAAACTACGTTTGCCTTAGCGTGGTCTCCACTCGAGAAGTCATCTGCCCCTACGATTATCGGTTCTTTGGGAAATGTGACCAGCCTACTGCCACTTGAGCTTACTTATCCTTTGACTACCTTAGTTCTCCGTCCGATATCTTCATTAGGAATCTTGTCCTTCAAAGAAACTCCAAGCATAGCTCTCTCCATGGTTCGCTGAGCGACCTTAAAGTTTTGGACTAAATCGACCATGAGTTTCGGTTTCGTAGATTATGACTAAGATATTAAAGAAAGAAGAGAAGAGTTTATTATTACGCACTGATTGGAGACTTTTGTCTTCAGGGCACATATGGACGATGAGAAGACTTAACGAAGCTTGCCGAATTAAGCGAACGAAGCTCCTTCTAATAGTTGTTCTTACTTAAGTACAATATTTGCCCCAGGTAAACTTATTGCCGGACAACTTCAAGAGACTATTGAATGCAATCGGTTCCGGGTCAACAAGATCGTTAAACATGATCTTGGTCTTATCTATTTTCATTCCGAGACCGATGCGTCGTGAAGCATCATCTAAGTTGGTCAACATGTTTTGCAAGTTTTGCAGTGACTCCATCATTAGGACTATTTCATCGGCAAATCGTAAGTGTGAGCTGTTCTCACCGTTGATATTAATGCCCATTCCTTTCCAAGCCAGCGTCTTAAACTTATCTTCCAAGGCATTAGTCAACAGATTCGGGGATTTGACATGCCCTTTACTCACTCTCCTGCGCAGTTAGATATGTTTAGATTGCTGGTTTTGTACTTGGACACACATAGTCGTGGTATCACACAGAAACTTCAGTACTTCGATGTATCGCCAGTCCAATTGACAACTCTCCAAATAATCCAGAACCACCCAGTTTTCAATGCAGTCAAAAGCCATCATTTGTCGTAGTCCACAAAAGCAAGACAGGGGCTGGTTATACTCTTCAGACTTCTCTATAATCTGCTTCACTGTGTGTATGTGGTCTATGGAGCTAAATCCTCCGCAAAACCCAGCCTGTTCAGGAGGCTGAAATTCGTCAAATCTTCTTGCGAAACGATTTGAGATGATCCTCGAAAACAACTAATAGACGTGGCTCAAGAGTGAAATATGTTGGTAGTACTTCCCCTTTTGAAGTACACTACCAACAACTCCTGCTCCACGCCTCTGGAGTTCTCCCAATGATAAGAACTGTGCTAAATAACCACTGAAGCTCTCGAAGTACGGGCTTTCCCCCTGCTTTCAAGAGCTCCGAAGTTATTCCATCCTCTCCGGGGGCCTTCCCATTCTTAAGTTGTTTAAACGCTATCTCAATCTTGTATAAGCTGACGTCAGACAGTTCGTCAGTGAGTGGCAGATCAGTATTACGCGGAATCCTCTGTTCCAAAAAACTGACAGAATAATGACAAATACACAGCCTGCTTTTTACCATACAGTTTCAAACACTCGAGGCATCTTTTCCCTTCAAATCTCTGATTTAAACTCTATAGAGGCACATTTATCAAACAAATCGTTTCCGAGTAAGAAAAAAAAACAGAATAAAGAGGACATATCTAATGCTTATGTGGTAAACTTTCTTGAAACAGAGTAAGTGAGTAAAATGACATACTTACAGACACATTTAGGCATCTTCTCCGACCACCATCCTTTATCACAGTATGCTGAAGCGGAACCGACCAATGCAAATCCTTGATTGCAGGTGACTTTGATTGTGACCAAGTCGTAAGCTTGTCCAGGTTTCGAGTTCGGTATGTGTGTGGTATATCTTCCATTGACTGGGTACTCGGGTAACACGCAAATGCCATTTTGTGCTCTTAAATAAATAATAAGGTTTTAGTTATCGATTAGTGTTCGACATTGGGATGTAAGGGAGTACAAATAACACCCGAGTGCTCTAAGTCTACCTCACCGCTCGTGGTACATCCTGCTGAACAACAAACGAGGCTCTGCTGAACGAAGACCGACTGATTTTAGTATAACCATCCAAAACTTAGCGAAGCTAAATAACACTGGCTGGTGACGGGCAGCAGCGTCACTGGTGTAAAAAGCTATGTTCTGCAATCGCCAACCCGTCTGCCCAGCGTAGCGATTATGGGCATTTACCTCCCAACATGATAAGCCAAACAAAACCAAGGCCCCTAGTTCCCGGCCACTCTGCTATTCCTGACTACGGCGGCGGTGGGTAGGTGGTAACGGTAGGGCAGGGGTGCTAAGAATCCCTGGGCCACGGTAGGCCATCAAAAATGACTGACCCTGGCAACTTATTATGGAAGAACATTACGGCTTGACGAATAAACGGGACTTAATCACGCTGATAATTTTTATTTACCTCGTAGTTTCGATCTACTTGCATTGATAGTGGTCACGAGAAGACTGAAGTAGCGGGTGTCAGCGTCGAGAAAGGCGAGCGTTTTCTCCAACTACTCGCATTTGGTTTTGTAAAAATTCAGAATTGCCACGAAACACAATCACACAACACTAACGACATCTGCAGATTTCTTCTGACACAAAACCGTGACGTGAACACTTTCTTATCACGGGATTCCAGGACGTAGCCAACTTGAAATCATCCTCCCGGTTTGGCCACACGGATTTGGTAGCAGAAATCCTAGGGGACAAATGCTTGTAAACTTCCTTGCACAGGAGGGGTTGTTCATAATCAACCTTTTATTTAAGAAACAACCACAAAAGAAGATGAAAGCCCCGACGGTAAGACGAAAAATGAGATTCGAATTCATCATGACTGACAAAAAGCACATCTTCAGAGATGTCTCAGTGGTCATTAACATTAAAACCGGAAGTGACCATCGACTTGTCCGAGGCAATCTGGACGTTGACTTCAAGCTTGAACGATGCCGCATATGAAGTCTACGTGCCTTGGAAACCACAAACGATGATGGCCAGGTTCTGGATCGGGTATTTGGAGTCCTGAGGGAAGAGGGCACTTATTTTTTCCAGATGCAGCGAAAAGGCATGTACGAGTAGTCAAAACTTTCGCAGGAGACATTGCTACTCATATAAAAACGACGGGAAGACGCAGTGGTCAACCATGTGGTCAGTTGACCGCTATACGGTAGCGGTCTACTACTATAAGGCTATCTTTAAATTGGTAAGACGAGACCTCCAAAGATACTCGCACAGTAAAAAAAGCGATCGAGCAAAATCCCTGTTTTTTTCTAAAGTATTTATACAGCAACTGGGGAGAAGTTAACTGACAAAATTAAAGACCTCAAGTGGTAGCACCGTCGCTTCTAATTCAGAGATCCTTGCGGATGTGGAAAACTTTACGTCGTTTTAGTCTTCGCATTCATCTCAACCTGATACCAGAAGTGAAGATTCCAGAGCCACTCTGACCCGACATTACACTGAAGAGCTGCCAGAAATAACCACGGACGAAATCGAGATAGCTCTTAAACAGCTTGAAAAAGGAAAAACCCCTGGAGAGGATGGAATCATAACAGAGCTCCTGAAATCAAGCCAGCACCACAGCATCAGCAGTGGATGAGCGCAGGCTGATGATGGTGTTCAATTTTGTGGTTGCGGATTGTGACTACGAGAAAAGGACATATTGTGGGCACTATAGGAAAATATGATCAAAAATCCAAGATTGATATTAAGTACGAGTAGCACTAAAATATAGCACTTTTACAAGAACAATACTAATGTCTAAGGAGAAAAATCCATTAAATTTTAACTCAGGTGTGATCAAGACTATAGTGAATCTATTTACAAGGCAAGCGTACTACACTTTCTGAAAGGACCGTTGCCCGGCTAAGGAAACGGACCTCCTTCTCAGGTAAAGGCGAGGAATTAAAACAAGATGGTAGATTCAATAACAAAGGGCTTTATTACAAAAAATAGAAAAAGCACACATGAGTTATCGAAGGATGGTACTCTCCCCTTTACTGAGGAATTGAAAAAGAAATATTTTACACTTAATTTAGTTTGATCTGCATCAAAATAATTATAAACAGCAAGACCTTACAATAGGAAATATTACTAACTTAATACTCAAAACTCAAAATTCTCAAATGTGATTACAATTTCCTCAAACATATAAATTCTAGTACTTAACTTCGGCCTGTATGATATGAATTTACTATAGTACTGGAGAATCCTAGGCTAGTAAAACTTAGAGTCTGTGCTCAGCAGATTAACATGTATTGGTCACAACGCAACGGAATATTCTTGTCTTTGCCATAGAATGTTTTAAATTAAAAGAGAACTAGTGCAAACAGAGTGTGTGTGTGTATGATTGTGTTTCCCAGAGGGAAATCAAACTCTAAAATAGAAAGTAAAACAGAATCTAAGACAGAAGGTACATAGAAAATAAACAGAAAGTATCTAGATAATATCAGAAAGTAATCTTGATAATAACAGAAAATAGACAGAAAGTATCTTTCAACAATATTAACACATTAGAAGGCGAAGGCTTCCCTCAACACTGTAGCTCGCTGACTCAAAATGATTTGGAGTGGACCAACCTGGAAGCTTCCTGGGACGCCGTACGGTCGTCTCGCGTACCGCCGCGGAACGCCTCCTTACTCCACTCGATCAGCTCCTACTGCTTGACCACGAACGGTGGTGATATCTTCTACTGGACAGGTGGTGTGTTGGAGTCCTTCTGGAGTCCCTCGTAGACCGGCTTCTTCCACGAACGGTGGTGAGCCCCGGGTGATCGCGCACAGCAGCTCGCAGTGGTGACGACAATAGCCGACCGTAGATGCACGATATAACCTGGCTTTTGCACTGGTATACTTATTTTGCCTGTAACAGGGCAGCTTCGTTCTGGACAGCGTGCCTCGGTCGTTTTGTTCACACAAGAGAAACTGCGTATTTTTCTGCCGCCTGCGTCGATCTTAATTACGTGCCAACTATGTAAAGTAAATTCGGTTTTACGTCCGAAATCCAAATTCAATCCACAGGCTTCTCACTTGTTTATATACTATCTTGTTTAGCATCTTCGAGTAGCGTTCTACTCAGACTTTGAACTTCCGGTTATCTCGAAAAATCCAGAACTAACTCTGCCATTTGCTTCGTAAAGTAGACCTTGTCGGCCTAGTAATACTGGTCACTTTCCTCCAGCCAGATTTGGTACATATCAGCCAGCATCCGGTGTTTACTCGAAGAAGTCCATACAAAAAAAAGAATTTCTCTGGAACTTTGACGTGATTTTTGCGTTATGTCAAAACCTTCCATGGTGTGACCATCGCAAGCGATTTCTAGATTTAAATTATTTTCGTCATATCAAACGCTGCATTCTGTAATTATTATTTGTTAGCCAACTTAAAGATGCGACCTATTCTGGATTTTTAAACAAGCCGTTCCTCTTCCAAAGTTATTCATAGCCCGAAATATTCCTGGAACGTCAATTATTAATAGCAACACTAAGAAGTTCGCTACTTGCCGACAGATACCTCCACTTAGTTTTCACCTTTCTTCTAGTTCACGCCACTTGTCGCTAGCTGTCGCTACGTGGATTAACCATTTTATCTGTTTTGAGACAGTAGATGAAAACTTTTCCCTTTCACTCGCAGAGGCCAATTCAACCATTATTTCTTGATTCTTAGATAGGCGAAATTATCAATCTGTCTTCAACAAGAAAAGCTTTCATTATTCCTTTAACGAAGAAAGTGGCGCACGCGCGGTGGAGTTCGGCGTTTTTTACAAACTCGGCGTCTGGTTTTCAGATACGGAGAAAACACAACTTGATCTAATAGAAAAGACGCTGCTCCTCGTCAGATGGCGTTGTACAATATATTCTATTATCGAGATCTATAACAAAATCTAACTTGGAGTATGATTTAACATGTTACAATACACCCTCTCCTGCCAAAGTTTCACATGCCAATGTGAAACACTCGCTGCCCTCAGCGATAACAGTCACTGGAACTATTTCAATAAGAGATTTAAAAGCAAACAGAACCAGACTAAAAAAAAAAACTCATTGACAATGTGGAAACCAAAAAAACTTCCTGGACCTTTTTGGGTATATTGTAAATCCCCAAACAAAATATATTGAATCAAACAAACTCTGAAACGCAAACTTTAACGAAGAATGAAAACAAAAAAAATATGACCAAATTCCCCAACAGAATATCGCAGTTCTAAGTTCGCTGCTGCAGGCGCAGGCCGAAAGTTAACAATAATTTCAATCCTGGAACTAAAATTTTACCAACAAACCTTTCTAAAAAAAATAAATAAAAAAAAAATTAACCTATGCACTAAGTCCCTTCTCCTCCTGTCTCCTTCATTCATGTGACATTTCAACCGGGTACAATATATTTATCAAGATCTCTAATTTAGCATATTTCCTCTTATATGTTTCCTAATCATTTTGTTATAATGCCAATCTATTCGGGTGAATCTATTTGTGGAAACAAAAAATTTATACATTTACATTGCACTCCTTTTATTTACAAAATCTTTGACAAAAATCAATCACTACAAATCCGGTATAGTCAGTAAGTAAGTCGCTATATATCCTTCTTTCATACCATAAGTCCTGCTACACACCTAATTGTGAGCATTCACTTTCCTTTTAAACAACCTATATAGACACAGTACCGAACATTTAGCTGTTGGGACTTATGCTACATTTGGTAAAACATTCATACTCCCCAAACCCTTGTAAAGAAAAGTATCTAGTGGAAAACCCGCTTTAGAATTTCTGTTACTGGTAATTAGGCTTTTTATTATAGAGGTTACCAGGAAATCCGCCTCTTCGCGCTTTTACTGGTTTTAGGCTTTTCATTTATAGAGGTCACCAGAAAAAACCGCCTCTGTTTGGTTAACTAGTTTCTAGGCTTGAGTTTAAAGAGGTCACCAGTCTAAACCGCCTCTGCGCTCGTTTGATAAAATCTACAAAAAAAATATAGGACTAGGACTAGGATCAAATATGTTTCTAAATAAAATAACATAATATGCCTGAACAAAAATATCCAACTACCTAGCCAGTCTCTAAAGTTTACTGTTAAATTTCGATCAAAGTAACATGCCAAACATTGACACAAATAATGTACTTTAAATCGTTTAGTAAATGTCACATGAGTGATTACCCCAATTCTATACATTTTTACCTTATCGAGATTGCCATTCCTTTTTTATTCCAACTGCCAGGACCAATGTTCTACACATAAAAAAAAAAACCTGTCTCGTCCGGGCTAATCCTATATTCTAACACAAAAATTCTAAGTTGGCTGAGCTAAACCTAAAACAAGAAACCAAAACCTGAGAATCTAAACCAAATTTACCCTGCAAAACTCGCCAGCTAATAACAATACAACAAAAAAAACACCAAAAATATACCTAAAAAATAATAATTGGACTACCCATAAAATCTTTCTTTCTCTATTACTCCAGTAATCATCTCGTAGTAATGAGCCTTCCCCGGGGCAGATGTTCATGCAACCATATGCGGTCCAGGGTTAGGTCTGACCCTGCTCGCCATGAAAAACAAAACTAACAAAGAAAATATGTACAAAATATTATTGGACTACCCATTAAATCTTTCTTTCTCTATTATTCCAGAAATCATCTCCTAGTAATGAGCCTTCCCCGGGACAGATGTTCACGCAACCATATGCGGTCCAGGGTTTTCTATACTCTCCACAAAAAACCTTCAAGAAAAATCCATGTATTTGACCCAGGCTTCTTTAGTTCAGGTGTTGTCATCCGCACCCGTGTATCCGGGCATCAGTCTAACCCGGCTAAGGTTATTCTTGCCTGAAATTCGCGCATAGACATATGTGCTACAAAATTTGTCACACCACTAGGGCGTGCCAAAAAAAAAAAACCAGATCCGTCGTAACCGGCACCACCCCACCGATTTTCCGAACACGACTGAATCTATAAAAAAACGATCATTATGTATCCCATAATATACGATCACCAAAACAAAACCAGATCCGTCGTAACCGGCACCACTCCACCGATTTTCCGAACACGACTGAATCTATAAAAAACGATCATTATGTATCTCATAATATACGATCACCAAAACAAATATACTCTCTGATTAGTCATTCTTCATGTATATACGCAAAATATGTGTATCGTACGCTGACAATGAGAGGTGAGCGAGAGAAAGCACAAGCGGCCCTACCCCTCCTCTGAAAATATGGAGCTGTCCTCAGCTCTTATAACTACCATCTACCGACATCTCCAATACCACTAAGGTCTGAAAAGTAGAAGATATGTTGTGTATGGATTAACTTTATTCATTACCCAAACGCAACAATATCCACAAAAGGATGATCAATGTGTTGTCCACAATTCATGATCAAAAAACTTCTCCAAGTCATCACCGGTACCACAATGGCGCATAAAAATGTGTCTCAAAATTTCGACATCCTGTATATACTTATGTACAAAGTTCCATTCTATCTAAAAAAAACTGTTACTAACTGTAAAAAAAAAGTTGCCAAATATCAACAATTACAAAAATTTAACAAAAGATTTAGCCGATGGAACTAAAAAATAAAATAGACAAACCTTATCTATTTAACCAAAGGAAAACATCACAACCTAACTAAAAAACAAAACTGGACATAAGCAATGAACCTGAAATTGTTCAATGCTTCACAATAGAGGTAGATTTAGAACGGCACTAACCCCCAATCACCGCTTTATGGATTTTGAATTTACGGACTTTCTTTGTGGTTGTTGACTTTAAAACCTGCCAAACAAATAGAACCCTACTAAATCTGCTCATCTTTAAAAAAAGAATATAGCGTCATTAGGCGTGTTCCATTTGTGCTAGTGCATACTGTTGTGCTAAAATAATAATGAAATCCTAAAAAAATAATTAACAAACGATCCAAAAAAAAAAAAAAAACTACAGAACCTCGCATATATTTTTACTGACCCCTAAAATACAATGAACAAAAGGTAAATGAAATCCTAAAAAAAAAAACTACTACCAATCAATTAAAAGAATCTACAGAACCTCACAAATATTTTGAGCGAACCCTAAAATATAATGAACAGAAGGAAAAATGTGTGTATGTGTTTTGTGTAATGAAATTGTTCTATAATGTTTTGGAACCGATATGTCAAACAAATATATAAAAAAAATATCTGTTGTGTTGTGACACACTTGCAATAAAATGGTACATATCTACCTACAAAGTATAAGTCACTCCACTAACAGATCTATACTGTTTTAAATATCACACCAATACATAATCCAATGATAGAAAAAAAAATACAATCAATTACACATGAATCACCATTAAATACACATAATATTTTTCCTAAAACAGTCAAATAACATACCAAGATTTTAAAATAACACAAACAGTATTATAGGTTCAACACACAAAGAGATATTATAGTTTAGTTTCACACACAGTAATATTACACGTGACCACGGGGCAGTTTGAAAGATACTTTCATGAACACACCTGTTTGCTTGTAATTATTATTAAGCGTTGTGCCTATTACATATTACAAAAAATCCTCTGTGATATATGATGCAGAAAAAACCAACAAATTTACATTGAACGCCACTGTACCTGAGCGCCAGTTTGTAAGGAAAAAATAAATGAAAAAAAATATATGTAAAATATGAAAAAATATATGTGAATTTATTCAGTTGGGCGCCATTGAAATGGCCGTTGCCCGGGTAAGGAAACGGACCTCCTTCTCAGGTAAAGGCGAGGAATTAAAACAAGATGGTAAATTCAATAACAAAGGGCTTTATTACAAAAAATAGAAAAAGCACACATGAGTTATCGAATAATGGTACTCTCCCCTTTACTGAGGAATTTAAAAAGGAATATTTTACACTTAATTTAGTTTGATCTGCATCAAAATAATTATAAACAGCAAGACCTTACAATAGGAAATATTACTAACTTAATACTCAAAACTCAAAATTCTCAAATGTGATTACAATTTCCTCAAACATATAAATTCTAGTACTTAACTTCGGCCTGTATGATATGAATTTACTATAGTACTGGAGAATCCTAGGCTAGTAAAACTTAGAGTCTGTGCTCAGCAGATTAACATGTATTGGTCACAACGCAACGGAATATTCTTGTCTTTGCCATAGAATGTTTTAAATTAAAAGAGAACTAGTGCAAACAGAGTGTGTGTGTGTATGATTGTGTTTCCCAGAGGGAAATCAAACTCTAAAATAGAAAGTAAAACAGAATCTAAGACAGAAGGTACATAGAAAATAAACAGAAAGTATCTAGATAATATCAGAAAGTAATCTTGATAATAACAGAAAATAGACAGAAAGTATCTTTCAACAATATTAACACATTAGAAGGCGAAGGCTTCCCTCAACACTGTAGCTCGCTGACTCAAAATGATTTGGAGTGGACCAACCTGGAAGCTTCCTGGGACGCCGTACGGTCGTCTCGCGTACCGCCGCGGAACGCCTCCTTACTCCACTCGATCAGCTCCTACTGCTTGACCACGAACGGTGGTGATATCTTCTACTGGACAGGTGGTGTGTTGGAGTCCTTCTGGAGTCCCTCGTAGACCGGCTTCTTCCACGAACGGTGGTGAGCCCCGGGTGATCGCGCACAGCAGCTCGCAGTGGTGACGACAATAGCCGACCGTAGATGCACGATATAACCTGGCTTTTGCACTGGTATACTTATTTTGCCTGTAACAGGGCAGCTTCGTTCTGGACAGCGTGCCTCGGTCGTTTTGTTCACACAAGAGAAACTGCGTATTTTTCTGCCGCCTGCGTCGATCTTAATTACGTGCCAACTATGTAAAGTAAATTCGGTTTTACGTCCGAAATCCAAATTCAATCCACAGGCTTCTCACTTGTTTATATACTATCTTGTTTAGCATCTTCGAGTAGCGTTCTACTCAGACTTTGAACTTCCGGTTATCTCGAAAAATCCAGAACTAGCTCTGCCATTTGCTTCGTAAAGTAGACCTTGTCGGCCTAGTAATACTGGTCACTTTCCTCCAGCCAGATTTGGTACATATCAGCCAGCATCCGGTGTTTACTCGAAGAAGTCCATACAAAAAAAAGAATTTCTCTGGAACTTTGACGTGATTTTTGCGTTATGTCAAAACCTTCCATGGTGTGACCATCGCAAGCGATTTCTAGATTTAAATTATTTTCGTCATATCAAACGCTGCATTCTGTAATTATTATTTGTTAGCCAACTTAAAGATGCGACCTATTCTGGATTTTTAAACAAGCCGTTCCTCTTCCAAAGTTATTCATAGCCCGAAATATTCCTGGAACGTCAATTATTAATAGCAACACTAAGAAGTTCGCTACTTGCCGACAGATACCTCCACTTAGTTTCCACCTTTCTTCTAGTTCACGCCACTTGTCGCTAGCTGTCGCTGCGTGGATTAACCATTTTATCTATTTTAAGACAGTAGATGAAAACTTTTCCCTTTCACTCGCAGAGGCCAATTCAACCATTATTTCTTGATTCTTAGATAGGCGAAATTATCAATCTGTCTTCAACAAGAAAAGCTTTCATTATTCCTTTAACGAAGAAAGTGGCGCACGCGCGGTGGAGTTCGGCGTTTTTTACAAACTCGGCGTCTGGTTTTCAGATACGGAGAAAACACAACTTGATCTAATAGAAAAGACGCTGCTCCTCGTCAGATGGCGTTGTACAATATATTCTATTATCGAGATCTATAACAAAATCTAACTTGGAGTATGATTTAACATGTTACATTTCGACCTCATTATAGCTTTCCATCAGGTGAGATCGTGGTCAAACGATTGCCTAGTGACTAGGCCCTAGTACATAAAAAGATATATATATAACTCTTCAATGAAACCATACCTCTAAAAAAAACTAGTCGTATTATTACCCACATTAGCAAATGCCGGCTGCGTATAATAAGTGTATGATAGTATAATTTTAGTGGTTCACACACAATTTTATGAAAAAAAACTGCGTTGTGTTTAGTTTTTCGTGAGAACTTGACACGACTAATCAGGACTAGATCTTGCTGCGGTGTGTCGGCCGATCGGCATGGTGTGAATATGTGCGTATGTGCTGATCGGCATATTATCTTCGGTGCTTCAATGTCAACTTGGCAGAACGTTATTGTCCTCAATACGTGTTTTTTTCACAAACTTTTTTATATTGGATTTTATGTTTATTTACTGTTGTTTTGTTTTTTACTGTGATGTGTTCAATATAGAGTTATTGTATTTTATATAAGTATTTAAAAATCCATACAAATAATTTGTGTTAACGTTAATATTTTTATTGAACTTCCCATACTATTCAATTCATCCCTCATTCCTATAAACTCATATCGGATATTCCAAAAAAAAAAGAAATTATTACCTTTATCATAAAATTATAAACTGAGAGCCTGAACCGATTTCGAAAATTCTTTTACCAATAGAAAGCCACGTTATTTGTGAGTGTCATATATTCAAATGACCGCGCGTTCAAAGCCGCGGGAATCAGCAAGTTTTATATAACTTTCAACGCGTACCTATCAATTTCACCCAGCAGGAGATAAAGATATCACATAATGTTCCGGTACAATATACGTACATTATTTACAATCTTAGAATAAACACTCAAAAGGTCGTGACTGAAATAATACCGCAAAATAATTTGATTGGTGATATCAACTATTTGGATTTGCAGAATATTATTTAAATAGAAAAAACAACAATAAAGAAAACTGCTTCGTGCAAGTGGAATATCCTCTATTTAGTAGCACATCGCCTTACATGTGTATAATCGTCCCATGATTTAATGTGTAAGCTTGCGTCTTTATATCGCACACTGGTCCCATATTAGAAAATAATGGATTTAGTCATTGAAGTCCATATAATTGCACTGTTTTATTTTCACATGATACTTGGACTAATTCTAAACAGCTTATCATTATCATCATCATCAGTCTAGATCTGTCCACTGCTGGACGTAGGCCTCTCCTACTGCACGCCACTGAGCTCGGTCTTTAGCTCTCTTCATCCATTTCCTTCCAGCCGCTTTTCGCAGGTCGTCATCTGGCCACAAGGCACCCTACACTATTTTTACCTAAACGTGGTTTCCACTCAAGAACTCTTCTACCTTCGACCAGCCCACTGCCACTTCAGCTTGCTTATCCTTAGAGCTATGTCGATTACCTTGGTTCTCTGTGGGATATTTTCATTACGCATCTTGTCCTTCAGAGAAACTCCAAGCATAGCTCTCTCCATAGCTCGCTGAGTGACCTTAAATTTGTGGACTAGTTTGACCGTGAGTGTCCACGATTTGGCTCCGTATATCATGACTGGTAGGACGCACTGATTGAAGAATTTACTTTCGGCTTTAGTATGGAAGACGAGAAGGCCTGACGAAGCTTGCCGAATGCTACCCAACCCAGCTGAATTCATCTGTTGGCGTCCTTCTCAAAGTAGTTCTTACTTAACTGCAACATTTGCCCAAGGTAAACATATTTTTGGACAACTTCAAGAGGTACACCATTGACTGCAACCGGTTCCGGTTCAACAAGATCGTTAAACATAATCTTGGTCTTATATATGTTCAAATCGAGAACGATGCGTCGAGAAGCATCATCTAGGCTAGTCAGCATACTTTGCAAGTCTTGCAGCGAGTCCACCATAAGGACTATGTCATCGGCAAATTGTATGTGTGAGATGTTCTCGCCATTGATATTAATGCCCATTCTTTTAGGCATTTATGAACAGTTTTGGGGATATATGCTTCACTCACCTGCACAGTTAGATATGTTGTAAACAACTTTTACACAAGTACAATTATGATAAAACAGTCCATTCCTAAAAAAAATATGTTTAAGCGGCAGTTTTCGCGGTTCATGTCCAAAATAATACTCTCTTTAATATCTAGTAAGTTTATCTTGACATCTCTGTCGTATATGAAAAAATACAAATATTACTTTTTATACATACAAAAATAATTCTACATTTTGTTTCTTGGTATTTTTGATAAACAGTCCAGTCAAAAATTGTACAATAGTAAAAGTTGCTAAAAATTATACACAGTAGCATGTGTTTTTTTTTTCTTTTTGTTCCATGCTTCGTAGTTTTAATAAACAAACCACAAAGCGTTCAACCAGCGTCCGCAGTTGCGTCAGGTGAGTGAGACCAGCGTCCGCAGTTGCGTCAGGTGAGTGAGACCAGCGTCCGCAGTTGCGTCAGGTGAGTGAGACCAGCGTCCGCAGTTGCGTCAGGTGAGTGTGACTGGTCGTGACCGAAAAGGTAAGTTGAACGCTTTGTTTGATCCTTTTCAAGTCACAGGTAACAAATTGATACTCACTGTCGTGTCTTCCGCCGGAGGATGTAAGACAGCGCACTGCTGTTCTGGCATATGACATTGCCGTTCCATTTTTCATCTATGAAGATGCAAGATCCATCGTCACACTTCCATTGGTCGTCACTGAAAATGAAATGATATTGATGTTAAAGTTAAATGTGTTGTTAAAAACATATCTAATACTTTATCAAAGCAAATAAAAACATGAACGCAAACTGGATTCGAACAAGGAACCGTTCCATCTCTCTACTTACCGAGCTATCAATGTATGTAAGTTATCTATGTATATATATATATATATATATATATATATATATATATAGATAACTTACTTACTTTATTATAGGTATATATAATAAAGTGTAGTAGTATACATATATATATATATATATATATATTTATATATACCTATAATAAAGTAATATGAACAAAAAAGTCTGTACAAAGAAGATAATTAAAAAATAAAGTTCTAGGGTACTTCAAATAAGCTACTGAGCATGAATATAACATTTTTATATATCGTGTCTGTTTTTTTGTTTGTTAGTTTGTCTGTACGTTTGTTCGCGCATCACGTAAAAACGACTAAAACGATTGCGATGTGGTTTTCACAGTTGGATAGCTTAGGGTTTGACTGAAAAACTGGTGTACTTTCTGAACGTAAAAGCCGAGCAATCGATAAAAACAATCTGACGGCTGGAGGAATTATGATCAAATGTTGGTATATAGGTATTTTAGGTCCTGGAATAGTACATAGAGGAGGTACTTTTAACCTAGAGAAATGAGCACGCGTGCAAAGCCGTCAGTACAGCTGTAAGTGAAAGCAATGAGCTCTTGAATTATACACAGGTACGTAATTCTTATTTCTTAAATTGCCTCTCAGATTGTATTGTGTTCAAATAACTGCCCTGCCCTCGTCAGTGTTTCCGGTACAATATAACCCAGGTGTGTTCAAGTCAAGAGTGAATAGGTATCTACTAGGCAAGCGTGCTACACCTTCGACCACATCATCGTCCGTAATATAAAAAGAAAAAAAAAAAAAAAACCGGGAATGTCTCCTAAAGTTATTTAACTTTACCTCTAATGAATTTGGTTCCAGACTTATCAGTTCATGAATTTCACCCGGGGGCAAACCACAAACCCCCCCCGCCCCTTCCCTCCTCACACCCACATAGTCAAGAGCTCCTGCAATTGCATTTCGTTTAATATACACTAAAATACGATTTAAAAAAACTAAGCTTCGCCTCGGGGAGGGAGGGATACTAGGGGATAGCCCTCTACCTACTCCACCCTCCCCACCCCCACCTCAGTAAATGATTTTTAGAATCAGTCAGTACTTTTTACTTATAAACAAACTCTAATTAATATATTCAAATTGTGTGACAAACCTGCAGGAGTCATCGGCGTCTTGTATGACTGAAGCAGAAATCGATGACGCTGCTGCAAAATTAATTAAAATTATTTATGGAAAATTGTATCGAAATTGGGCAAGCCTACTCTTTGAAGATTATCCTTGTGAAGAGTGCAAGAACACATTAAACAAATAAATGTATTATTTATTTGGTTAAACTAGTAACAAATTCAGTTTCTAATGAGAACATGGAAATGAGACAGTTTTATCTTATAATTTTATATTATTTTTCTAAGTAAAATTCCTTTTTATTTGGATAGTAACATAATAATAATTGGTTGTAAGCGATAATAAACTTAAAACATGACGCTATTGATAAAATCACGAGAAATAAGCTGTTATTAGGCTATTTTGTATAAGCAAATTAAACAGTAATGAAAGTTTAAATAAAGGAGAGTTTGTTGGGGAGTCCCATTCAAACACATACATACGCTCTCATTAAAAAAACTATAATACAGGTAAACTAAAATTTTGTTCAACGTTACTTTTTGTAACGCAATTTACATACCACGTGAACTTTTTTATGTAACAAAAAGTCAGTCAAACAGTGTAAAATGAATATAATATAAACAAGTAAAATTATTATACACACAAATATAAACAAAATTATTGAATACGAGCCAACCGCCCGCAAAAATAATCACAATAATATTATGCGAAAGTTTGTATGTATGTATGTATGTATGGGTGTAACAGTATGTCTCGTCAATCAAGGTAATAAAAAATATATTTAAAAAAATGTTACTTCTTCACGCTTAAACGGCTGAACGGTTTTGAATGAAATTTGTTACGTTGGTAGTTTATACTCTGGATTAACACAAAGGCTACTTTTATCCTGGAAAAATGTATGGTTCCTGAGGGACGCGGGTAAAACCGTGGGGCGCAGTTAGTATTTATATAAATGTCATGTTTCTTTTTCATTTACATATTTTAATTTACTTTAATAGTTGCAACATTAGACTGTAGTATTTACATAAACTTGAAAAATATAACATTGAAAAATTTGTAAGTAGCTTAGAAAAAATTTGCTACTGTTTAGCCTATGACATTATATATCTGATGACGAATCGCTTGTCAAAAACGGACTAATACGCGCTACCAATACGGGCCGACACTATGGTGGAACATCCACATACCCTTACATACATACATACATACATACATACATAGACTGTTACACTCATAGCCCTTCGCTTGCTTTACCGTACTCGGGTAAAAATAGTATTTGAATTATTTCATCATCATCATTTCAGCCTTTAGCAGTCCACTGCTGAACATAGGCCTCCCCAAAGAGCGCCACGACGATCGGTCTGGTGTCGCCTCCATCCACCGACTCCCTGCGATAGCTATAATGTCATCCGTCCATCGTGTGGGTGGTCTCGCTATACTTCGCTTGCTTGTTCGTGGCCGCCATTCGAGAACCTTTATTCCCCAGTGGTTGTCGGTTCAGCGAATTATATGGCCTGCCCATTGTCACTTCAACTTGCAAACTCTGAGAGCTATGTCGGTAACCTTGGTTCTTCTATGGATTTCCTCGTTTCAAACAAAACAAATAAAAAAATAAAAAATAGCTCTCTCCATTGCACGCTGCGCAACTCTGAGCTTGTGTATGAGACTAATAGTTAGCGACCACGTCTCAGTGCCGTATGTCATCACTGGCAGCACGCACTGATTATAAACGTTCGTCTTGAGGCTCTGCGGTATCTGCGACGAGAAGACATGGCTTAATATTCCGAGTTAGATTCGTCGGTTGACCTCTTTGTCGAAGTTGGATCTACCCAGTTGGATCGTCTGAACTAAGTAGACATAGTGATCAACAGCTTCGATAATATCGTTCCCAACATAAACTGGCATAGGTACGACATGGGAATTTGACATAATGTTCGTCGACATACCATACCACCATACCACCTTACCCATGTACAATTTAAGACCCACCTGTTGGGAAACAATATTGAGGTCACTGAGCATTGTGTTTAGGTCTTCCAGGGTTTCTGCCATGATGACTATATCATCGGCAAATCGAAGGTGAGTGATGTATTCGCCATTGATGTTAACACCATATCCGTTCCAGTTCAGAAGCTTGAATATATCTTCCAGTGCAGAGGTGAACAGTTTCAGAAGAAGTAACGTCTCCCTGTCTCACCCCTTTTTGCACCTGGATAGAATTCGTGCTCTGATCCTGAAGACGGACTGTCACGGTGGTCTTGTTGTACAAACACTTCGATGTACCGGTAGTCAATCTGGCTGCTGTAATGACTGTAGCACTGCCCAGGTCTCGACTGAATCAAAGGCTTTCTCGTAATCCACAAACGCTAGACATAGTGGCCGATTATACTCTTCGGTCTTCTGTATAATCTGCCGGAGCGTATGGATGTGGTGTATGGTGCTGAAGCGTTTCTGGAATCCAGCTTGTTTGGGAGGCTGAAAGTCGTCAAACCTACGAGCGAGACGGTTTGTAACTACTCTCGAAAACAGATTATAGACGTGGCTCAGCAGCGAAATGGACCTATAATTCTGCAAGAGGGTTTTATCACCTTTCTTAAAGAACAAAACCACTACGCTCCTGTGCCACGCCTCTGGCGTAGTACCCTCGCGGATAACGGAGTTAAACAGCTGCTGAAGGACTTTAAGTACCGGTGTTCCACCCGCTTTCAGTAGCTCTGTCGTTATTCCGTCCTTCCCTGGTGCCTTATTGCTCCTAAGCTGTTTGATAGCCATTCTGATCTCGTTCTCGTCTCGGTACAATGTCGGGTGAAACGGGCTCTTGCATCGATAGTTGTGCTAGGAGGACTACGCGATGAGATGTATAATTGTCCATAGAACTTCTCGAGCTCACTCAATATCTCTGGCTTCGACGAAACGATGCTGCCACTGTCGATTTTCAGCTTCGTCAACAGGCTTTGCCCAATAGACAGATCTCTTGCGAAAACTTTGGAGCCCTTGTTCCGCTCTATTGCGTTCTTAATACAAGTAGTATTATAGGAACGCAAATCGTGTCGCATCGACTTGGAGATCTGTTTATTAAGCAAGCTGTAACTCGACATATCCACTGAAGACTGCAGCCTCATCTCGCCTCGTTCTGCCATAAGTTTCAGTGTATGCTCAGAGTTTCTGTGTTCTATTATTGCGGTGAAATGGGTCACAATATACAATAGGTATGTATGTACACGTATAGAGGATATAATATGTGTATTGTGGTTGGGTTTTACCGAAGTGAAATCCTAATTTTATTAAACCTAGGTTTTACCAGTTCGCGAAACTTGCGTGGAAGATATTTTGTAGGTATTGAACTACAAAATATCTTCAGTACGTACCTACGAAACTCACTATGCACTTTGGCATTCTTCGTTTATGTTCTATCCTACTCAAATATTGGACCATGGTAAACAACAATAAGGTCTTATATCAAAGACTAACATTTGGTTTGGCAATTGATAATACCTACTTAAAAAGTACAAAGATAACGAAGCGCAGTGAGCCTTGTAGCACTGTTTCAAACTATCGTGGTAACTTCCATTATTTATAATCATTGGAAACAGGATATTAACCAACTATTTACTTTGTATTGTTGTGTTGTGTAGTGTTTAGCCTATACTGTCCCACTTCCGGGCAAAGGCCTCCCCTCGTTGTTCCATTCTTTAAGGTCCTGTGCTGTTGTGTATCAATTTTCGTCAAAGGTGTCAAGCTCGTCCCGCCATCTTTTGCGTGGTCTGCCGCGTCGCCTTCTTTCCGTGCTGGACTCCATTTAGTGGTTACTTTCGCCCATAGTACTTCTGGCATACAGCAGATGTGGTCGGCCCAGTTCCACTTCACCTTGGCGGTTTTTAGAGCTACACCTACAATACCGGTTCTGGAGTGCAGTTCGGTGTTTCGAACACGGTCTGTTAGTTTAACACCCAGAATGCTGCGATCCATTGCCCACTGGCATTCCTTGAGTTTGGACTTTTGGATGTCGTTCGGAGACCAAGTTTGTGCACCGTATGTTAAGATGGATAGGATGCACATATCTATGAGCTTCCTCTTTAAGGAGATTGGCATATTTCCCTTCATGAGTTCTTTATGGACCAATAGCTCCTGCAGGCATTTTCCGTGCGTCTTGGTCTTGCCTGGTATGGAAGGAGAGTATTTGGCCCAAGTAGATGTACTCATGCACATAGTGCACCTCTTCGCCGTCTAACGTGACGCAGCGTTTGGTGCTGTTCGACATGAACTCGGTCTTTGAAATATTCATCCGCAGTCCAACTGTAGCTCAGTGGCCAAAGAGGAGAAAAGGACGATGTCGTCAGCAAAACGAAGGTCAGTTAACCTTATCCCACCAACATCGATGGCCCTCCCCTTCCACCCAGCAGCCAGCTTCCTCAAGATTTCTTCAAGGACGCTCGTGAATAAGTTGGGGGACAACGGGTCGCCCTGCTTGACACCTTTCTCTATTTTTAATGATGACACAAGAGATTTAAGTTTGATTGCGGCAGTGCTTTGTGAATATATTTTACGGATAAGATGTAAATTTTTCTTTATTGTTTACTGCGGTTTCTATGTCAAGTTGTTTTATTTTACTAGCAAAAGTTTTTTGCCGATGTACTTTGACATCGAATACCTACTACAGCTAAGCGTACAGGGCCCCGATACTAAAAGCTTAATTGCAAAGCAATATTGAACCGCGATAACGCAAGTCGATCGCTTGAATTTTTTTGGGAAATTTTCTTATTTACCACTTAAAAGTGCTGGGAGCGAAAATTTTGCTAAAATTTTCTATTTGTTATTTTTGTTTTTTATTTTACTTTTTTTTATTTTTTTTAGTATTTCCCAAAAAATAATTCTAGCACTTTTAAGTGGTAAATGAGAAAATTTCGCAAAAATTTTCTAGCGATCGACTTGCGTTATCGCGGTTCAATAGTTAACAGAATCGGGCCCAGGTCTATGGTCTGAATTAAATATAAAGTTATTTAGAGCTTGTTCATTCCTGATTATTATGTGATCTGATGTTAGTATGTGGTCAATTTAATTTTTTGTTTTGCCGTCGGGTGACAGCCACGTCCATCAACGTTCTGCTTTTTGAAAAAGAAGGATTTGCTAATAAATAGATTTTGACCAAATAAATAAACTATGCGGACCTAGTATGTTGGTGTTATCTGTGTGCTGTCTCTGACCTAGTTTGGCATTAAAATCACCCAATATCACATTCCACGTGCCACTATGGTCATCGTAGGCTTTTAGTAAATCATAGAAATCTTCTACTCCATCGTCAGAGTGATTGAATGTTGGGACATAAACCTGTATAACTGCAAATATGTTTGAGTTAATAATTCTAAATTTTATTATTGTGATTCCTTCTGAGTTTGATAAAAATTCTAAAATATTTAACTACCATTTTTTATTTACTAAAAATCCTACGCCACAGAGATGACTGTAGTCCCATTGTAATAAATGATAGAATTTTCACGCTCTAATGTTTTTTTTTCATTCTCTCCTTACTTCGCACAGTCCAATTATGTCTATGCGTTTTCCAGCTCTAACATTCGTTTCTCCATTTTGAGGGCACGTACATTATAGGTTACAATATTTAGAGAAGTTTCGGTGTCCAAATTATTCGTAGCATGTGTTGTAGGACGGAGAGGGAATCCCGCCCGGAGTTTCACCTGACCCCGAGCCCCAGAGTTTGGTTGCCTATCGCATCAGGGCTGCTGGGGCCACCGGGGGACAATGTCATTGTTGTGCTTCATAATCGAAGGGGAAATTTACATTTAACCCACCACGCTCGTCCAATGCGGGTCGGTAGGTGAACAGTAAGCCTTCTTACTTATCTCAAAGCTTGCCGCCGTCCGCCTAGGTTGATATACTGCTCTTATATCAAGCGTACCAATGTGGCCTCTGATGGACTTAACGTCTATAAGCCCTCATTGAATCGGCTGTAACTCTGTGAGAGCTTGCATGCAACGTCGTTAACCCCGAAGGACTCTTCCGCCATGACAATTCTGTACATTCCAGCCCAATGTGCAGCACCCACTACAGCCTGGGCTCCGAATACCTCAGAGTAGCCTACATAGAGGGGTTTTTAACGAAGTTTCCTTCTTCAGCCTTTTTGGACCGCGGGAGGTATTTTTTTTTATTTTTTGTTTGTTGTTTGTTTCTAACGGGTGTGCCCCTATCCGCCCTAGGGAAGCGTTCTATAAGGATAAGGCTGCCCGAAGAATTGTATCTTTGTATTGAGTTCTCAATATTTTGTTTTAGTAGAGCTCTAGTGTCCGCCCTTCGCAACATCAAGCAGAAAATTGACGTTAAATACGTTCGTGGTGTACAAGTACCAATTCCGATTCTAGTTTGTTTACCTCATCGACTACGTCATCACTTAAAACCATACAAAGTTGAGGTCAAGCGCTAGATTAATAAGAATAAATATTTAATTATCATTCATATAACCAATAAAAAACTAAGTCCTTGAGAACCAGACACGTACAAGTTTTTACCATACATTTCACTGACCTAACAGTTGAAGAAAGGTCAAAACAAGTCACTTAGATATAAAAAAACAAACAATTAAAAAAACTTAATTACAGCTACGTTTGAAGATTCCTATAATAATAATGTAAATTGTTACGTAACGAGACGATGTTGTCGCCCGATGCTAAATAAAATTTGCAAAACAGCAAGTCATCTTAACTCATCTTGTCGTGCAACAAAACATTAATAAATAAACTTACCTAACGAAACAAAGAACAACAAAATCGTGTACATGATCAAACACTTATTATTATTTCATAGCACGTCACAAATCATTTTACTAGTCATTTTTACTACAACAAAATAAGTATGGTGTAATTTGATTATAAACATGTTATTAAATTAACTTAAAAATATATTTGTTTAAATTAATTTAGCAAATAAAAAAACGAGAGGCAAACGACTCATCGCAGGTAAAATCACAGACTACTGAGAAGATACTACCTACTTCGAGTAAGATCTCGGCAGAACTGAATGGCAAGTTGAACATTTTTTTATATACAGAGTGTTCGGTAATTAGTGGTTAATCCATTAGGTGGCCAAATGACAAAATTTCGTTCCGTCGATCTCATTTTCGGGTACTGCGTTTACAAATAGAGGAATAATGTATGCTTTTTAATTACTATTTTAGAAAGTGCATAAAACAGGCATACTTATCTATTTTAAAAAATGTTGGCTATCCACGTCATCATACTTCTTTTTCAATACAAAAGCTCAAATTTGACTAAAATTGAGCGACGACTCTCTTAACACAAAAAAAAACTTCAACTGCAGGTCATAAATTGTAATGTATGTTATCAAGCTCTAACATTCAAGGATATTCTAACAAAATTCTTAACGATTATTCCTCAATTTGTAAACAAAGTACCCAAAAATGTGATTAAAGGAAAAAAAACTAAGTTACCTACCTACATACACTTTTTTTATGATGAGCCGTGGTGCCTCTTTCAAGTACCTGCCTGTATATGACTACTAAGTATCTCACCGTGATGTCTGATGATGTAAGAGTTCGAATAAGGAAATATAATTGACCGAGCGAGCGCGAAGCGCGAGTGAAGCGTCTCCGTTTCAGCTTGGGCAAAAAGCTTTCAAATGGATCTTTGTTCTCCTCCACAGGTCGCATTTCTCAACCGATCTAGACGAAACTTGGTGTACATGTAAAACTAATTTTTAGAATTTTTTACTTGTCGGGGATTTTGGATCGGGATTTTGGACTACTTCCCCCATAAAGTGGCAAAAAGGGGGCTACTGAATATCTCCGCCTTATTAGATTGGATTTCGATGGTTCTTTTTTATTTAAAAGGTAGTAAACTTTAAATTAGTCTCATAAAAAAATGTGAACATATGATGAGGATCTTCGGCGTGATGAACAGAATAGCTCCTCAAAATGCAGTACATTTCTCACCTTTGGGTTTTTACCAATGGAATCAGCCCTTTACCTACTAGGTAGGGAATGACGGAGCACCTGGGTTATTAATGTTAGTTTAACAATAAGGTAACTAGATGGCACTACTGTGCACCGCTAGATTGTTTGCAAAAATTTTGTACACGCGAGGTCTACCGCTCACAGAGCCACTAGTAATATCATTGAGATGTAATGTGTTTTTTTTTTGCTGGAGCCTGCCAACAAGCGGCTGTACTATTGTATGGCTTGCCAGATACCATATTTAAAAATGTGTAGTGTAGGTTTATGTTACCTGAGTTTGATGCAATTTTGACTATGAAGTAACAGGTGGACATAGCATCGTAGGAGGTCGAAATGTCTTATAAATTATAGGAGTTGGTTTCTAAATGGTCTTGTTCCATTCTTCAAAAAACTTTAAGCAATGGAACTACTTGCACAAAAAAGTCAACTAATTCTAATATAACTATTTGGAACCTAACCCTCCATAAGGGCCGTCAGCATTACCCAACCTAATACCTAAGGGCTGCTAGCATTACCCAACCTAATACCTAAAGGCCGCCAGCATTACCCAACCTAATACCTAAGGGCCGCCAGCATTACCCAACCTAATACCTAAGGGCCGCCAGCATTACCCAACCTAATACCCAAGGGCCGCCAGCATTACCCAACCTAATACCTAAGGGAAAACTTTGTTTTGGATGGCTTAAGGGTGTCGAGAGTAGTGCTGCAGTTTCACTTAAGTGCTAATACACTCGTCTTTATGCCCTTTAACTCTTCCATCCTCGGAGCTTAGTATCTTAATTCTTGCGTCTCTACCTCCAGAACTCCAGACTCGGGGTCAGGGATCTCATTCAGCTCCAGGGAGCCATCAGTATTCAACACGCACTGAAGTCTTGTCACAATGTCGCACCCACGGTATTCTTTTTAATATCCTACTAAAACTGTAAATGCGAAAGTTTGTGAGTATGTTTCTGTGTGTGTCTGATCTTCACGCTGAATCGGCTCTACGGACTTTGATGAAATTGGGTATATAGATTTGGTCCTGGAATAACATATGGGATACCTTTCATAACGGTTTTGGTAAGATGCAGTCGGAGAAATGAAGAGTAGCTCGCCAGGTTCCAGCTGATCCCGTCAAAGGAGAAATGAAATGCATGATGTCTCCGACTGCACCTTACATTACAAAATCAAAAATTTAAAGTTTGTTGACCTCTTTTTAGTTTTGTTCGCAGTCGGGTTATTTTATTTTTATAATAACTTATTTTATTTACTCTAATTTACACATTAACTTTTAAGCTAGCTGCGCCCCGCGGCTTTGCACGCGTACAAATTTCGCCCCCCTCCTTCTCTCCTTGTCCCCCTACCCGTCACCCTCCTCCTCCTCCTCCTCCCCCTCTTCCTGCCCCCCTTCCCCATATCCACCGCCATCCATACCAACAACCTCCGACCCCAACCCCACCTCACAAACCCATAAGTTTTTTTTTGTGATTTTCTTACTTTTCCAATGCGCGAGGAACCTTGTTGAGAACGAGACTAACAAAAAAAAAATGGAAATCAATCAATCCATTCTCGAGAAATCATCAAATAAGTTAATTAAAAATTATTTAAGTAAATAAAGCTTTTATGCAGTAGCCATAATTATCATGGTGAAACTTCGAACGAAATAATATATAAATAATAAATATATATAATATAATAATAATTCGAATATATATATATATATATATCATATATGAACCCGTTTGAATTTCAACGCCATCTGAATTGTTTTTTGACGAACATCAAAAACCCTAGTGTACACTTAGTGCTAAGATGAAGCATTATGGTATTGACAAATCTGCACTCGATCTTTTGTCTGACTTCATGACCGGTCGATGCCAAGTGGTAGTTGGTGAGGGCGGTGGAATGAAGTCAAAACCGCTGCAGACTTTTATAGGGGTAGCTCAGGGATCATCGCTCTCCAACATTATGTTCTCTTTTCTCTTAAATGCCTTGCCGGAGAACGTAAATGATGGTCACGTACTTATGTACGCCGATGACGTTGCGGCAGTCATAACTGCATCGTCTATGGACCAGCTGGAGATGAGGCTTAATGCCGTAGTTTTTGACTTACACCGCTGGTTTAAGACTAATGGGCTTATTTTAAATATTAGTAAAACTCACTTCATGTGCTTTAATCTCTCGGGCCGTAAACAAAATCAGCTAAATGTAAGCGTTGCAGAAACAGAGATTGATCAGGTGCAGCAAACTACATTCCTTGGCTTTCAACTAGATAGTAGTCTGACGTGGGAGTATCATATTGATAAGCTGTGCGAAAGGGTTGGTCGCGCTTGTTTCGCACTGTGGCGTGTGTCTGCCATTCTACCCTTGGAGATGATCCGGAACTGTTATTACGCATCTGTGCACTCACTCATACAGTACGGCATCGAGCTCTGGGGACGCGCAGCTGATTGGGAACGCGTTTTCAGGATGCAAAAAAGAGCAGTACGGGCTATGTTGCGAGTGCCACAAGACACACCTGCAAAACCTTTGTTCCAATCCATGAGTATACTGACCGTCCCATCCATGGTGATTCTCCAAGCAGCCCTCTATGCAAGAGGACACTTGAATGAGTACCCGAAGCTCGGTGACGGACATAGATTCTGCATGCGGAACGCGCATCGTCTTAGGGCGGTCCCGCGCCGGCTTACCAAGACATCAAAGTTGGTCCATGTCATGGCACCGGCAGTTTACAACCGGCTGCCTGGAGTTATTCGAAATGCTACCTCAATGAGTTCCTACAAGCATCGAATGAAGAAATGGCTTGTCGAGCAGACATTCTATTCATTTGATGAATTATTTAAATGATCAATATTTTTATTTGAACATTTGACATTTTATATATTATTACCCATAGATTTTTACAAGTTGTATGATTTAGATGTGTATTTATTATTATTGAAAATGTACCTATATATTGTGTACCTACAACATGACCTGTAACGATATTGTTATCAATAAATGAGTAAGAGTATGAGTACACTAGTCGCAGCTAATGTATGTTTGTGAAGTTAGGCTCTATGATGATTGCGCAGGTACTGCTGTGGGGATAAAATAGCATAAAGTAAAAGCGAGATAGAATATGCGAAAAACGTAAGCGACTGAGCGAGGCAGTTATACAATGCTGTCTTCACCTTCAACATTCGGATTGCACTTGAAAAATAGCAGTTTGCGCAGCGACTAGCAGACAACTTCCGAGACACATACTTTCGCTGCGCCTACTATAACTGTCTGTGAGTTACCACACAATCCATCTCTATGTAACAAGAAAATTAATGATGAATTGAAATCCATATGTAGTAGATTTGATAATGCACACTTTATTGATATGGGCTACAGTAGATATATACCGAGGAGAAAGAGTTTTTTGTAGCACATGGTTACATAGATACATATAGATATTGTGCGTTTGGATTATAGATACAAATTAAGTAACCGAAATATTAGCAGTCAGAATTTCCTTGTATCAGACTGTTTAATCAGAATGACCGATAAAAGCACTCTAACGGATAATAAATAGGTTTTTCGTGTATAATATAGTAGTTGTAATGCATCAAAATATTGATGGTTTAATTAGTAAAATGGTCAATTTAACTATATGTTTAGACGGTTTTAAAAACAGCTATAATTTTATCGATATAGTTTGTATTACTGAGCACGATATGGTTTAAAGTGACTCTTCAGTATTTAATTTACCGAGTTACACATTAGCTACCAAGGTCTGTAGGCACAACAAAAGTACAAAATATTGCCTGAGATAAATTCATTAAGTGTTATAAACATTCTTTAATGCTGCGCAATTGAATTAATAGAGCACAAAATTATTGTGGTTTGTGTATATAGATCCCCACGAAATAAAATATCAATTAGAGATAATTTCTTTGGGAAACTTGAAGAAGTCTTAAATACTATTTGCTACCGACATAGGAAAGTTGTTATCTGTGGCGATTTCAACTTTGATATTTGACCTTCTCCTTTTATTTTACAATCTGTGTTTCCCAATAATAAAAGTAAAAATTTCTCTAACTAAACGAGCTAAATGGTTAAGCAACGGCATAAAGATCTGCATGAAGCGAAAACGGTTCCTCCTATAGAAGTATAGGCATTCTAAAAGCAGAACAAACAGAGATGCCTTCAAATTATACTCTACTAGATTAAAGCAAGTTATAAAGCAGACGCAAAGAGCGCAAAGTAACTACTATATAGAACAATCAAGTAATGAATCAAAGGCGGTTTAGGAGATTATAAATAATTAAAAGCAATATAATATTAGGGAAGAAATATCACAAATTAACATAAATGGAGGAAAATCTCCGACCCTAAGGAAATTGCTAATTGTTTCAATAACTTTTTTATAGATGAAATAGAAAAAAGTGCACAATATACTTGATCAATTGCACGATGCAATTAATTCAACCAATACTGATTTGGGTTTCATTCATAGCTGGAGTAAATCTTATGGTCTTAGCGTAAACCCTGCGAAGACTCAGATGATTGTGGTTGGAAGTTCTAGGATGATATCCAAAATTGACTGGTTTCGCCAGCCACAAGTTATGTTCAACGGAACTATTATCAGTATCAGCGAAACTGTTGAGAACCTTGGGGTAATCATTGATAGGCAGCTATCATGGGGACCTCAATTAGCAGAAACCAGCCGAAAACTTTTCGCTTCAGCAGGCTCACTTCGTAGATTACGCAATTTTCTCCCTATTACCACTAAAACTGCACTTGCACCATCTCTTTTACTGCCAATACTTGATTATGCAGACGCTTGCTATCTGGATTTAACCGAGGAACAGCTTAATAAGCTTAAACGCCTACAAAATTACTGTATTCGGTTTATATTTGGTATACGCAAATTTGACCATGTGTCTGAATTTAGAAATAAGCTAAAGTGGTTACTGATTCGTCTTCGCCGGAATACTCACATTCTTTCCCTTCTCTACGCCATTCTGTTTTAGCCCACCTATCTATTAATCATTCAATATATCATTCGATCTCAAGCAGCGATTCCAATTCTTACACCTTTCTAATCCTCGACACTTGCGCTCCTCAGAAACACTTCAATTGAAGATGCCTGTGCATTACACAAATTTTTCAGTAGATCATTTACTGTGTAAGCGGTCCGATTATGGAATAAACTGCCTATAATCGCCAGGCAAGCTAAATAGATAGAGATTTTCAAAAAAAAAAAAAGTACACTACTTGTCCTCTCTGACTTAAAACTGTGTTACTTTGTTTGTGTTATTATATTGTATATATTAAATATGTTGTATGTTGTTTATTAATGTTTATTTATTTATGTAATATTTTAATAAATATTTATATATTTGTTATGTATGGCAGCTCCACGTAAAATGCTACCCTGCATTATACTTCCGCTGAACCAGTGACCTCAATGCAGACCACGAGGCGCTGATGCAACACGCGCTGCTCGGCGGCGCATCTCCCAATTCTGCCACTTCGGTGCCTAGCATTGGGCCGCAAGTACATATTATTTTAGGTTAGACTTAAAATGTAGTTTAAATATATTAATAAACCTAGTTATAGAACATTTGGGTTTCTTTGCATCCTGCGGCTGCGGCCTCCGTAATTTATTCATATTTTTGTTAAGTATTCTTTTATTATTATTTTTATTTATTGTGTTCCAGATACTATTACTTTTAAGTTGTTTATTTTATTGTCACTACCGTCTACTCTTTTTCCATATTTTTTAGTTCATCCAAAGGTTGTCTGTAAGAGATTGCTGTCAGCTATAAGACCGCCAATTGTGTTACCACAATTTCTATTTTTTTTTTTGTGTATTTTTATGATGTACAATGTATGATTTACTTTTAAGTGTTATGCAATAAAGAGTTATTGTTCTAGTCTATCTTAATTACCTTCCAAGTTCCATTAACCATCCCATGGTTATGTTTGCCGATGATAACACCGCCATTTTTATTGACCATAAAAAAGATGATTATGAAAATGATATAAATAATTTTTTAGAATCAATTATTGACTGGCTACACAAGAATAATTTAAAAATTTACTTGGACAAAACAAATTGTATGACTTTTAAAACAATTAACTCCAAATTTGATACCGTGAATATCAATTATCATGGTAAGAATATTGATGAAATCCAGACAACTAAATTTCTAGGCATTCGTATAGACAAATATAGACAAAATGTGTATGTGCAAAACTCAACCAGTTTTCGTACGCATTATATATGCTACGTAAAGTAGCGAATGAAAGAGCACTGTTAAGTGCCTATCATGCTTATGTTGGATCCTCATTAAGATATGGAGTTCTAGTCTGGGCGAAATCCAACGAAAAATAATCCGCGTTTATAGCTCAAAAAAGTGCATTTGAGCAATATGTGGTATAAAAAAAGAGAATCTTGCAAACCTTGTTTTAGAAAATTGAAACTCTTGAACGAAGGTAGCGTCTTCGATAGATATATATATATGTATATATACGAATCAGCCCTGATTGTAAAGAAGAATTTGTCGTTGTATAAAACTTTAATAGGTAAGAGGCATGCTAGTAGACTGTCAGCCGTGCTGCAGAACTGCCAGGAACAGTTATTTTGTAATGAGAGTGAATATTTATAATAAAGTACCACAATGTTTTAAAGATATAGGCAATATTGACAATTTTAAATTTATTTTTAAGAATTTGACGAATTTATAAATGATAAAAATATGTATTTATGTTAGTAACTAAGTATGATGTAATTTTGTACGACGCTCTAGCGTTATATTAACAATAATAATATATTTATAATGTTAACTTTAATTATGTTTAATTTTTGCATGCCATGATGCTAGAGCATGGTGGACGTAATTAATTATGTGATTCTAACAGCTGCATGTAACCCGTGTAAAATAAATATTTTAATTTGATTTGATTTGAGATATCAGTAATTATTATCACGAAAAACACTGCTAAAAGAGGTTTTTTTGTGTCTTTTACTTTGTAGATATACATTATTAAAGACAATAGGAACGCCTCGGCCCGAAACAAATAAACAAGACATAAGTTCAAAAACTAAAATAAAACGGTCGGGTAAAAATAGACTCTTTACCTGAAGACGAATCGTTTGAAACCTCTCTTGTCAAAATCGGACCAATAGGCGTAACGCCATTGTGGAACATCTATCATACATACACTGTTAAATTCATTACCCTTCCCTTGCTCCGCCGTACTCGGGTAAAAAGTATAAAAACTGCAATTATTACAAGACGGGAGATTTGTAATTTATTTCATCTGATACGTCTTCGAGTTTTCAGTCCAGACACATATTATATTGTTATACCTATAATAAAGCAATTTGTACGAAAATGTCTATACAAAGAAGAAAACTAAAAAATATAATGTCTAGTGTACTTAAAATAAGCTATTTTTTTATTGTGTCTGTCTGTTTGTCTGTATGATCACATAAAAACTACTGGAAAATTGCGATGCGGTTTTCACTTTTGGATAGCTTAGGGTTCGACTTAAAAACTGGTGTAATTAGTATTTCAATCCGATGAGTACAAGCCAAGCAGTCGATAAAAATATTTTTGACGGCTGAAGAATTAAATTTTGATCAAATATTGATATATTGGTATTTTAGGTCCTGGAATAGCACTTATAGTACTTTTAAAACAAAATGATAACGCGTGCGAAGCCGCGGGCACAGCTAGTGAAATATTATATATTATTATATATATATATATATATATTATATTAATGCAAAAGTGAGTTTGATACGCTTTCACGCCTTGACTACCTTATCAACCAATCACAATGAAATTTTGCAAACACGTTGTCAGGGATACAGAAAAAGAAAAACCGCGCGCTCACGCGCATATATGCGCTTAGTACTGCGCAATGTACACAGTGGGATTCGCCGATTAGTACCGCACGCTCGCTCGGTTTCGTCGTAGTGTCCACACTAAGTGAACGCGTGTGGACCCGGCGACAATCGGCGAATCACGGCGAATTAGGGTGTCCAGATCTGGGGTTTTTTCCCAATTTTAGGGAAAATTGATATGTTTGGGTAATCTTTGGGGAAACAAAAAGGCAAAATCACTTTGACATAGATCTAGACATAGATCATAGAGGGCATACGGCACGTTTTAAAACTAAATAAACAAAAACTGGACTAGATACTACTACAGGCAAACACAGCTACATTGCCACTGTCGTGCTTCGTGTGCATCAGATATAGACATAAGCAGACTGTAGCGTGAATGAGATAACAATATTTAAACCTACTAACACTTTCTATACTAACGCCACTCCGACTGTGACTTTTTCGCATCGCACCTAATTCATCATTTTAAAATGATGTAGTGTTGCGCGTTGTTGCTAGGGTGGTAGGGTGTTTTATTTCAATGTAAATGTTAATAAATAGATCGTTAAATGGGTCATTATCAAAATTGTATTAATGAAAATAACATAAAAGCTTTTTTTATGTTTTGTTTGGGCACTGGACATCCTTAAAAAATAATTATTATAATACAGATGTGACATCTCGACTACGGATCTGACCATTACTACAAACCAAACCCAAAAGTATTAAATATGTCACAACCGTAGTCACAGTGAAATTACGGATGTGACAACTATGGACGTGACATTTTGACATTGTTACCACCATTTTATAACTAAAAATAAACACGATGCGATTAATATAATTTAGGAAGAAACTGTACTACATTACGCAACTCATATTATCAGGAATTTAAGTTAGAGGTTTACATACCCTTGCCAGAATATTCAAAATTGTGACACGTTATGCTTATTTTGTTAACAAATTACTTTTAATAAATGTAGCTCTACAGATTAGCATTAGCGTACGTAAACTGGGCTGAGACAAGATGGCTGCCTAAAACTATGTTTTATAGTGAATTTAAACATTGAACAGCTAAATATTCGTTTCTTTATTTAATTGTACTTTTTGTTAGAAAACGATAATGTCACATTACACGGACCAGACATTTAAAATATTTTAATTTTTTAATTTATTTTCAATTCAATTAACGTTATGTTTATGCCTAATACAATTAAGATATAAGAGGCGTACCAAAAAAAAAACCAAACAAAATTTTCAACTATTTTTTATTTATTTGCAAATCACACTTTATTTACCTATATAATAATTACCCAAATAAGGAATATGTATTTTCAAAATATTTGGGAAAAATTGCTGAAATAGTATCTTTTTGGGGAGTTTTTTTGCTCCGTATGGGGAAATTACAAAAACTTCGTATTTATTATTGCTATTATATTTATTATATTTTGAATGCCACAGCCGAGGTTTTTGCCTATAAAGCTCTATGAGCCTCAGAGGATTTTCATTCGACCATTACATACTTACGTCAAGAATGAACCTTCCTAAAAATGTATGCGCGAGACGTCCATTCCGTGCATTCGCCCGCTCGTACACACCGCGTGCGCTCGCTCGCAATAATCCCTTTGATGTACCGACACGCGGCGGAGCACGGCCAAATGCGAACGAAGGCCTACGGTGGCTCTTGCTCGCTTTCGTTAAGTCGTCCACATTGATTTGTTCGCTTTCGCACGGTAGCCTTCGTTCGCACTCGTTCTCTTGGTTTGGACCCGGCATTAGATTTATCGCCACACGATGATCTACTGGGTATGGGAATTGCCACTCCGATGTCAAAGTGACAGGTGTCAACGCAATAAACTGTAGTCCACACTGACACAGAATATATACACTAATCACTGACTAAGTCCGGGCAAAAGCTAGTTATATATAAACAAAAAACAAACGAACAAACGCCAGCTCGTCTACATCGTCTGAATGTTGACCTTCGAACGGTTCGTCCGGTTTGCAAAACATGTTCCGCAACAAACAACTTGTGTGAGACCAGCAGTGATATTACGCAATGTTGATCATATCGGTTTCAAGCCGTCAAATTCATTAGTGCCTTGTGATAGAGTCGAAATTGCTATGAAAAAAGTGACAATCTGATTGAAGCCAAGTTCTGTGGTCGGGCCCCAGGTTATTGTAGTTGTTTTATAATATTCACCTAAGGATGTTGATGCAGTAATATTGCCTGAATAGGTATCCTAAATAATAATTGGTATATGGTCACATCCATACCAATATATAAAAGCGAAACGTTGTCTGTTTGTTTGGTTTTTTGTTTGGGGAGCTTTCACGCGATAATGGCAGGCGGATTTTGATGAAATTTGGAATGGAGATAGATTATACCCTAGAATAAAACATAGGATACTTTTTATCCAGGAAAAAGGTGTCTATGGAAAACTAGGAAATGTTGATTACTCGCTGTAAGGAACGGTTTCCATGGAAACGAAATAACAAGTCTGTCAATAAAAATCAAGAGCATTGGTGCTATACCTACTTTTGCATCAGTTTTTTTATCCTAGAAGAAAATAGGATGCTTTTTTCGCGCAAAATAGTAGACCCCGCGTACGAAGTCGCGGGCGGGAAAGCTAGTTTGTTATATATATGTAGTTCCTGATAAAATAGATGCAAAATTTGACATTATCAATAGCATCATTATCAACAGATTATGACCACTGTCCACTCGGGCTGAGCGCAGTGAGAGCGAGATCTTTCCTAATATGATAAAGAGGTAAAGTTTGTTGTAAGTTTGTTTGTTACGGGTAATCTCTGAAATTAAGATGATTTGATTCTAAAAAATATTTCTCGATTAGGCCCACTACAGCTCCAAATGTTACGATATAATAGAACGGAATGTTACGGTTTTCTACAAAAAAAAAAACTTATAGAAAACTATACTATCAGTGAGTAATCATCATCATCATCATCATCAGCCTGTAACTGTCCACAGCTGGACATAGGCCTCTCCCAATGAATGCCACAGAGCCTGGTCTTCAGCTCTTCTTACCCATTTTTGCCGGCCGCCTTTCGCAGGTCGTCATTCCACCTGGCCGGTGGGCGTCCTACACTACGTTTGCCAAGCCGTGGTCTCCACTCAAGAACACGTTTACCCCAGTTTTTCTTCGACAAATGTGACCAGCCCACTGCCAATTCAGCCTGCTAATCCTGTGAGCTATGTCGGTAACTTTGGCTCTCCGTCGGATTTTCTCGTTCCGGATCTTATCCTTCAGAGAAACTCCAAGCATAGGTCTCTCCATAACTCGCTGAGTGACCTTAAACTTATGGACTAGTCCCACCGTGTGTGTTAACTTCTCGGCTCCGTATGTCAGCACTGGTAGGACGCACGCATTGAAGACTTTTGTCTTCAGGCACTGTGGAATGGACGACGAGATAGACCTTACGAAGTTTCCCGAACACTTCCCAGCCCAACTGAATCCTTCTGTTGGCTTCCCTCTCGGTGTTGTGTCTATCCAACTGTAATGTTTGCCCGAGATAGACAAATTCAATAACAACTTCGAGGGACTCACCATTGATAGCTACAGGTCTTGGGGTAATAAGATCGTTATACATAATCTTGGTCTTATCTAAGTTCATCCCGAGACCAATTTGTCTGGAAGCATCAGCCAGGCCGTTTAGTATTTGCTCAAAATCCTGCACCGATTCCGCCATAAGGACTATGTCATCGGCAAATCATAAGTGTGAGATATACTACAGATATATTAGTCCACAGTCTTAAACATATCTTCCAAGGCTTTGGTCAACAGCTTCGGGGATGTAACGTCCCCTTGTATCACTCCCCTATATCATGTCATAAAGACATCACAGCACTTCGACATACTGTCAGTCCACTTGGCATCGCTGCAGTGACATCAAACAGTCCAGGTCTCAACGGAATCAAAGGCCTTTTCATGGTCCACAAAAGAAAGATACAGGGGCTGATTATACTCTTTGGACTTCTGTATAATCTGCCTCACTGTGTGTATGTGGTATATGGTACCAAATCCTCTGCGAAACCCGGCCTGCTCCGGAGGCTGAAACTCGAGACGATTTGTGATGACCCTCAAAATCAAATTATAGACGTGTCTCAGGAGTGAGATGGAGTAGTAGTTTTTCAGAAGGGTTTTATCATTCTTTTTGAAAAATAATACTGCAATACTCCTGTTTCACGCCTTTGGAGTTCTCCCAGTATTCAGAACAGAGTTGAACAACTTCTGAAGCTCTCGAAGTTCAGGTTTACCACCTGCTTACAAGAGCTCCGAAGTGACTCCGTCCTCGCCTGAGGCTTACCCATTTTTAAGCTGTCCGAGCGCCATCCCAATCTCATCTTGGCTGACTTCTGGCAGGTCTTCTGTGTAGAGGCGAGTAAGAGTGGCTCTGACATCCTCCGTAATCGGGTCGGGTTGTGAAGCAGGCGATTCGTACAATTGGGCATAAAAAAAACTATCTCAGCTAAGATCTCAGGCCTTGTAGTTACATTTAGGCCACTTGAACTCTTAAGTTTTGTCAGATGCGAGCGCTTCAACTGCTGGGCGAACTCTTTTGACCCCCGATTTCACTGAATTGCCTTTTAGATTCTGAGTGTGTTGGAGCATCGCAGGTCACGTCGCGCCAGTTTAATAATTTGCTAATTGAGCGCTCACATTTCTGACGGAGTGTCCTGTGTATCTTCCCGCCTCTTCTCCATAAGCCGGAGGGTCTCAGCTGAGAGCTTGAACTTTGTACCCGTACGTTGTAGCTGGCAAAACTTCACACCCTCTTCCCTAAGGACCCCTACCACTTGCTGGAGACCCTCGTCTACGCCCTCTGTGGTTTCCAAAGCAGCGAATCGATTTTGTAGATGGAGCTGAAACTGCTCTGATCCCACAACAGTGGTTTGAAGCAGGTTAGGACGGAACGTAGACTTTATCATCCGACATCTTTCAAGCTTGTAGTTGATATTCAGAGAGCCTCGTGTAGTCGGTGATCACTACAAGTCTTAAACCTATTGATCACATAGACGTCTCTGAATGTATGCCTTTTATTCGTTATGATGAAGTCTATCTCGTTTTTTGTCACGCCATCGGGACTTTGCCACGTCCACTTTCTTTAGGGCTGCTTTTTATAGAACTGATTAATTAAGAAGAGCCTCTCTTGTTCCAAGAAATTGACGAGCTTTTGCCCCCTGTGATTCCTACTTCCGTGTGGACCTATCTTCAATTCACCGCATGCCTGTACTCCCACTTTGGCATTAAAGTGCCCCATAACAATTTTGTAGTTCACTTTAGTGGTGTTAAGAAGCGCTGAAGATATGTCTTTATACATATCTTCCACATCGTCTTCCGAGTGTGCCGAGGTCGGTCTGTAAACCTGTACAATTTTGAGACTATATCTCTCGGTTACTTTCAGCAGTAGGTACGCTACCCTGGTTGACACACTGGATATTTCTACAACATTGTCAGCGAGGGCCTTTTATTGACGAGGAATCCAACGCCACCCTGGGATTGTTGATTCCCTTATCGAAAATACAATATAATGTAATAGTGAGTAATATGGGCTGTTTATTATTTTTTCAAAATATTAGAGATCCCTACGAAAATTGCAATAATGTAACCGAAGATATCAATTATCAAAATAAGAACTAATTTATCTACATGAATATAAAGCACTAAGTTTTCCTATCTATCTATCTATCTACTTCTATCTACCCGTTTGAAGCTGGTTGGTGTCGCTAGTAATTAATAAAAGCCATGTGAAAGACCACATCATTGCTTGGGTCTCAAATACCTACCAGTTGAAGGAGTGGTCAAAACAAGTAATTCAAAATGTTAATAACATAATTGCATAAGTAAGTTTGAAGATTCAATTTTGTTTATAAAGCTGAGTAACGAGACGAGCAGGCCGTAACGCTACTCCAAAAAATGTTATTGTTATACAGCGGGTCATTTGTTTAATAATCCAAACCAAAATGCCACCAAAAGAGTTAAACTTACCCAAAACCAAGTAAAACAAATTCGTATTCAAATGCATAATATTATTAGATTTCACAGAACTTCACAAATTTTTGCTAACACGATTAAAACTTAGGAAGTAATTATTTCCAAACTTTTTTAAATGGACTGAGAGTAAAAATCTACGCAAATCAAACAGTTTTTATTAATATTGAAAATAGAAGCAAGGAACATATTGCAGGAAAATAGAAGCAAGGAACATATTGCAGGAAAAACCTCGGCACAAATAAATCATACAACTGTTTCACGCGGTTAAATAATATGGCGACATAATATTTTTGTTTTTTGTGGATTTGTTCTACTCGAGTTCTACTCGGTGTACTGAGCTCCCGCTGCGAGCCCTCAGGAAAGGGGTGGCTCAGCTCACCCTACAACAAATACTCGATGAGTACAAATATGTTCACTTAATATATAATCCAATACATATTCAGTAGAATTCACACCAATGAATAGCCTGAAACTAGGATACCCTGTACTATGGGTACTGATGTGAAAAAATGAACACAATAAAAATATGTAGCTTACTTCCGCCAAAACTGTAAGTCAGACAAATGATAAATGGTAAAATTAACACAAGTAAAACCCCACGCTAAACAAAACCCTACCCAAATTGAACTATCCTAATATAAATGAAATGAAAGAAAAGGCATGGAGGCCAGAAAAACACATATATTTATATACATATGATATATATCCATACCAATATATAAAAGTGAAATGTTGCCTGTTTGTTTGTTTGTTTGTTTGGGGAGCTTTCACGCGATAACGGATTTTGATGAAATTTAGAATGGAGATAGTTTGTTCCCTAGAATAAAACATAGGATACTTTTTATCCCGGAAAATAGAAAATTTCCGCGGGAAAACTGGAAAAAGTTGATTACTCACTGTAAGGAACGGTTGTCATCACAGAATGGTCTGTGGTTGCCATGGAAACGAAATAACAAGTCTGTCAAAAATAAATAAGAGCATTGGTGCTATACCTACTTTTGGATTGGTTTTTAATGTCCTAGAAGAAAATAGGATGTTTTTTCGCGATAAACAGCAGTCCGCGCGGACGAAGTCGCGGGCGGGAACTAGTACACAATAAAAAACATATACCTCTATCCAAATACCAAACGTTTGACATCAATACGAATAATTTCATGTGTTTCGCAGAGGCAAAACACATGAAATTATTTCATTTGATCCCCATATGTGGGGGGTTGTGAAAAATATATAATCCGGCTTTTTGTGGCGGCGGCCTTCTCGGATACACATTGATACTGAATATATTCAATCGTATTGTCATAAGAACTAAAGGTGTGTACCAAACATACTCGTAGACAAGTGCACATTACTCCGTACTCTAGACAGGCTGTTGACGAACGTCACAATGAGCGCAGTTGACTATCGCCATTTTGGCGCTGCCTACTACACTACTGCCAAACTACTCCTAGTTTGGCAGTAGTGAGCATACACGGAACTAACGGTGACTAACGTCAGCAGATGAAACAATGTCAATTTTAGTACTATGGATGCTTGGTGGGTGCTTTGAATCGGCACAAACGAAAGTACGGCAGGGCCTATCCAGTGTTAAGTAGTAGAGATCAGTGGTACCAAATATCAGATCTATCTGTCAACAGGAAAGGGGTAAAATGTCAATTACTAAACTATACACAAAAACAAACAGTTCAAGCTTAATAAAACTGTTTATTAAAAATCATGTCTGTATGTTGACACATCACGTAAAAACTGCTAGTCCCATTGACATGCGGTTTTGACTGTGCAATAGATTAGGCCTTGACTTGAAATGTGGTTTACTTCATATCTCAAGCCGAGCAATCGTTAAAAATATTTTTGACGGCTGAGGGAATTTTGATCGAATTTAGTATATTGGTATTTAAGGTAATAGAATAGGGTATTTTTAACCCAGAGAAATGACCACGTGGGCAAAGCCGTAGGCACACGGGTTAGTACTCACATATTATGCAAATATTTATGAGTATATATCCAGTTGTGCCGGGTTTTTCCTGCGAAGGCTCGCTTGCCGCGTGTGTTTATATTTGCAATTTTATCCTCAATTTTAATTCTTAGTGTATTTTTGTCTCGTATATGTTAAGCAAAATTAAGTCGTAACTTATTTTTATTAGAAGTGACTATAATTTGAGTCTTGCTATGAAATATTATATGCATAGTTTGATAATGTATACGAATTCGTTGTACTTGGTTTTGTTCGGTAAGTTTTACTGTTCTGCTGCACGGCAAGAAGGATATTATTAAAATTATTACTTAATTATTACTACGCGTTGCCATTACTCTGTGTTATAGTAACCTGTGTCATACCAGGATAAAACTAACTTTGAAGTACAATAGCACTTCATTTCATGAAAACTTGTTCAGCTGTCAAATAGTTTTTTTACGCTTTCTCGGCTTCTACTCATCGCATCAAGATTCTAAGGTCATCAGAGTTTATGTTAAAACCTAAGCTAAAATCAATCTCTGGTCTGTCTGTTTGCGCATCACTTAAAAACTACTGGACCGAATGAAATTCGGTTTTTACTGTTGGATATCTTAGGGCTTCACTTGAGATCTGGTGTGATTCGATGAGTAGAAGACGAGCAAACGATAAACATATTTTTGACTGCTGAGGGAATTTCGATATTATGTACTTTATATGTACTCTTATATGTACTCTTATATGTACTCTTATCCCAGAAAATGACCTACTAGTTATTAGTTAATACAGCTTACACTTATTAATATCTAATAATCATGTTTGTGACAAATTCTGCAAGTCAATTGTGAACCTCAAAACAACTTCCAATAAAGCTGAAACGTAACTCGTAGTAGTTCTGTTAACAATACAATAAGAAAGTATGTGGCCGGAGCCCCCCCCCACCCCCTTCCCCCGCCCCCGAGGGTGTCTACCAGCTCAAAGGGACTCCTTGCTCACAATAATTTAATTGTACTTAGTAGTGCGAGCCTTCATTTTTCAACGGGCAGCGGAGGCTTCGTAGCTGCTAGTCTTCATACGTACAAGTTTCCTTCAGCTATATTCAGCAAACTTAGGTTCTGAAATGAAATATATTTAGTTTAGTATATATAACGTGTGTATTCTGTTTCTTTAAAAGTTAGGTCCAAGAACACAGACTTGAGCGAATCCCTGACAATTTAAGAATGACAGGTTATTTGTATTTAGAATGAATAATGAACTATCAAAATGAAAAGAAATGGATTATGAAAGAATTTAGATATCAAAAGAGTATTATTATGAAAGAGGTTTAGACCTCGTCACAAGTACCAATCAACTGGTCTGATGATGAAACCGGAAAGTAATCACAGGAACTCCACAATTAAGAATGCTGAAACCTATGACTTCGGGAACATTTGATTTGTCGTGATGAGCTATCTAGTCTAAAGTGGTTTTCAGAGTCTGATGATGGAGCCGGAAGGTAGTGACCCAACAATCAAATTATGAAATTGTTAAGAGTTTTTGGCTCATTTGATTTGTATCGATGAGTTTTCTGTCCTAGCTTTTAAAAGCTTGCTCTAAAGGTACAAATAAAAGACGCGTGACCACGTGAACCGAGCCGGGCTTGGCTCGAGGCACGCCGCAGGTCGCGCCGATTAACATGCAGCTCGCTCTAGCACGCGTCGTTGTACTGAGGGTATTGTGATCTACGTACCGTGTAACGTAGTAAGTAGGCTCGCGTCCGGATCAAGACGAGCCGAGCCTACATGCCTATGGCTCGGCTCGCGTTTTCACGCGACGTTTACCTGCACCTTAAAAAGTATTTTGTTTTTACAAGTTATTATTATTATACGTTGCTTTCATTTTTATTAAACTCAGGATGTGTTTAGTCTATATACAAGCTAAAAATGGGCGACTTCCTCTACCTATGAAGTTGAAATGTTTAAACTTAGATGACAATTATGGCACTTATGACCTGATTATAAAGTCCAAGAGATAGTCCTACTATCTCTTCCGACTTCATAATCAAGTCCTGTGTATAATCAAACCTGCACATGTGAACTCTTCATGCTCATTTTGCTCATCATATAACAAGATATAAAAATGTTATTTGACCGTTCCTTGAACTTGTTTTGAATGAAAACATGTTTCGAAAACCGGTAGATATCGATCGATGGGTAGGATTAAGGTAAAAAATATATGTAATATTATTAAAAAAGACACAGTCAATTAGTCTTTAAAATCATGAAATTATACGCATGCGCCAAGCATCCACCTATCCCTTTTACTCGGCGAAAATACGTTATAAATAACTGTGAACGACAATAATCGTTTCATTTTCCGATACTCAAATTTAAGAATTATAATTATAACCATGTCAATCCGTCAGATTGAGATAGGACATAACTATTTTTTTACTAGTCTTATAGAAATGAACCATCATACACTACTGCTTGGCGATCAAATATCTGACAAGGTAATAGTACCCCGTCGTAACCAAGAGAATTTGAAATACACGCCCAATTTTGACACAAGTTATTCTTACGTCGTGTTAATAAAATGTTTCCTAATTTTGCAGTAGCGTCAACGCTTTCCGATTCAGTCATTCAAGATGCCAGCGACTACTGCAGGTATGTTATTAAATTCCACTAATACTATGAAATTAATGACTGGGAGTTTATTACCCAAACATGGCGAAGCAAGGGAAGGGTATTGAGTTTAACAGTCTATGTATGTATGTATGTCTAAGTAGATGTCCCACCATAGCGTATTAGTTTGATTATGACAAGCGAGGTATCAATCAATTCATCTTTATTTATACAGTGTGCTAAGCTATTTTTAACCGACCGTAGTCGGGTTTTTGTTTTTAACTTATGTTTTGTTTGTAAGAAGTAAACTCAAAATATACTAACTGATTCCAAAAATCTTAGACTTACTGTTTGAAACCTACGTTTGTCCAGAAGGACCAGAACAAAAAAAAACTTAAAACTCATATGGAAGTAATGTGCTCTAGGCGCGAGGCCGCTTAGCGAGTCAGTTCAGTACGTAGTTCAGTCACTGACCTTACACAGGCCTCATGCACGAATAAATGTGAAAACACTTGCTCCCTGTACTGTATTTAAATGATTTATTTTAGTGAAAGGCCAGTGACTGAACTGTCTCGCAAACAAGAAATCAGTACCTATTCAATCGTTAGTAAGCATCATAATATTATTTCACCTAAGTACAAGACAACATAGGTCTTACACAATATCATAGAATAATTATAAAATACTCTTACAATATACATACTATGACATTCCGAAATCCCTCATATAATAAGAGAATGCCCTTTCAATAGGAAGAACGTTTAATAGAAGTAGGGCCATGCTCGGAAGTAGGGCAAAAGAAGAATCACAGGTTTGTATCCAGATTCGTGGCAACTAATTGAGGAGCAACTAATCAAAAGCCGCTAACACCATTATTCCTTTTTTATCATAAACTGAATCAAACATCCTAACTTTTTTTTTTTAATGCAAATTTATCATAAAAAAGCGTTAAACTTGAAAGTGAAATAATTATAAAGGTAACTATTGTGATGACTGAGATATTAGGCAAATAAATATGTAGATAACGGGTTTTGTTCAATCCATTTTGGATTTAAAGGGGTTTATCAATTAAGTCTGGATTTATTTACTTATGATCCAAGCACTTTGGATTCATCGGGTGTGAAATAATTACTTTGAATTTAATAAGATTTGAGAAATAAACAATATTTGTACATATTTTATATAACCATATAATAATTGATTTCAAGGGTAGGTATGTTTTATGGCATAAAAATCTAATAAAAGAAAGTAAGAAAATCGTGTTAGTTGTTAAAAATTTATCCGTTATTTATTTTAGCCGTTCTTGTGTTATATAGTATTCTATATAACACAAGAACGGCTAAAATAAATAATGGATAAATTTTTATAATCTTTAATTTTTTTGGATTTGTCTCCGCCACGAATAAAATAATAACTAATACAACATTGGAAAAAATTCAAGTTTTTTATTTTATTTTTTCTTATTTTTGTAGGAATGCTTTTTTGATGACATCTCGAGAACGAAATTTGAGGTCTATAAAATAAAAAAATACTAAAGTCTTGAAGCTTAGAAGGAATTTTCAAAATGACAGGTGTAAAAGTGACAGGTGTCATAGTGACACGAGTCAAAGTTACAGGCGTCAAAGTGATACCCTAGAGGGACATCATGGAGGGACTTTTTGAAATTTCTTTCCTAATGTGGTGATGGGAGTGGCAATCAATAAAAAAAGGTACCTTTCTACCAATTAAATTAAAACTTTAGTGCGAATTAGGCATTTTGTTTGACAACTGAGACCAAAACGTATCATTATCTTTTACTGAGACTTTACCTAATTTCTTGAGAACTTCTCGCCGGCTTCTTCATTTTTTCTTCTTCCGTGAACCATCAATTATATTTTATTTTGTTCTGTCGTTTCCTTGACGTCTGCTAAAATTAATGGTGATTCATCCATTTTTATTATAACTCGCGCACGACTGAAAACGATTGTTTATTAAACAGTTTGTGCAGAATGCAGGAGTTTCGTGTTGTTTTGTTTTGCCACCAAACATTGATGACTTGACGTTATTTACGTTGTCAGTTTGACTTTGGCAGATCGTTAGACAAGACTTATGGTGCGATCCTAAAGATATTATTGTACATAAATTACTCGTGACAATCGAGAAAAAACGATTTGTTATAGATATACCGACATTTGAAGCGACCATTGTCAAAAGCGTGTAATTTGTTAGGGATTTAATGGTTTTTGTTTCAACGATGTAGACTACACCTTGGACTGATAGCAGTAGAAATTAACGGTTTTTGAAGCGGTCTGCTAGCATGTGGATATGTATTTGAACATTGAGAAAAAAAAAGAAAAAAATATCCGGTCAATAACGGCTTTTGTTCCGTCGCTCCTCAATTGTCTTTTTTCTTTACCAAAAATTAAGATACGAGTAACATAAAATGATAAAACATTTCAATTTTCAGTGCAGACCAGTGGAAGTGTGACGACGGATCTTGCATCTCCATAGATGGATGGAACGGGATCATCAAATGTCAGAACAGCAGTGTGCCGTCTTACATCCTTCGTCGGAAGACTCGACAGTGAGTCTCTATTTACTACCTGTGATCTGAAGGCAAGGCCAAACCAATGCGTACAACATCAGACTATTATCTAGAAGACGTACGACGATTTGCCATTATGCCGCTCACGCCATCCGTTTGTAAAAAAATACTAGCTGCGCCCGCAGCGTCACACGCGTCGACTTTTTTTTAGGTTAAAAGTACTCTGTGTGCTATCCTAAGACCAAACATTACCAATATATGTACAGACATTTCATCAAAGTTTAATCAGACGTCAAAAAGTTTTTTATCGATTGCTCGGATTCAACTCATCGGATTGAGATACCAAGTACCCCAATTTTTAAGTCTAAACCTCAGCTATTCAACAAAGAAAAATGCATAGCAATCGTTCGAGTAATTTTTACGTGATGCGTGAACATACAAACAAACAAACAGACAGACACGATTTAAAAAAAAACATACCCTATAAACAGTACCCTAGATTTATTATTTATTTTTCTTTTTTATTTTTTTTCGTACTTATTGCTTTATTATAATTATAGATTGATTAGTGGATAATTCTTCATTGTCCAGTCCAGTTTCTGCCGACCGCCTTCCGCAGGTCATCACTTCACCTGGCTGGTGGGCGTCCTACACTGCGTTTGCCAAGCTGTGGTCTCCATTTTAGGACTCGTTTTCCCAGCGGTTGTCCGTCTTTTGACAAAAGGGACCAGCTCACTGCCACTTCAGCTTGCTAGTCCTCTGAGCTATGTCGGTGACTTTTGTTCTCTGTCGGATCACGTCGTTTCGGATCTTATCCTTCAGAGAAACGCCCAACATAACTCTTGCAGACTAGTCGCACTGTGATTTTCCTTATTTCGGCTCCGTATGCCAGCACTGGTAGGATGCAAAAGTTGAAGACGTAAGAAGTTAGTGGATACTCCAACTACTATTTATACACGCGAAGCGTTTCTCTTTCACGTAACTCGAGATGAAACTCCTTTCCCGGTAGTTATAAACTGGGATTTTTCAAGTCATACTTGAAAATAATGCTTTTAAGTAAGCGCTTACCATCGACCATCGTCGTCGACTGGATCATCGCTTATCTTCAGGTTAGTAGTCAAACGCTAGTCAGTAAAAAAACTTATGAAAAACATTGAGCAAAACGCATGTATATATTATATTCATGAACGACCTTTATTTATATCACCGTACTCATGACCAGGGACTTTATTCTGTATTGCCACTCGGCCACGTAACGCGCCGCGTTAAGATATCTGCGTGGAATTGTTTGTGCATGTTCGAGAATTGCCGTACTTTTCGGAACGATTCCACAGCGAGACGCGTTACACGTGTGACTGTTCATAGAGAATAAGGGCCCTGATATAACAGAAAAAAAGAAACACAGATTACTTAGGAGATACAGGCTATAGAAAAACTTCTTGGTATTCTGTGCTCGCAAAAATACGTCATTACACATTATAATCGGTATATAGCATCTTCACCAGTAAGCGATATCCAATTTATAGTACACGTAGCATCGACCATGAAGTTCTTACATAGAACTACGGACTATTGCCAACGCTCCCTGCGTATTATTGTGTATTATTACAAAATGTTAAATTGCTATCAATACAACTAAGCTGAATTGCCAATGGGCTGCTCGAATTTTTTGAAGAATTGACAACCGTTGAGATAAACCTTTGGGGTATATATAGAGTGGAGACCGCGACAAGTTGCCCGCCGCTCAGGCCAGGTGAAAGACGACTTGCAATAAGCATTCAGCAGGGTCTGGATGAGAATAGTCAAAGATCAAGCTCAGCGGCGTCCACAACGGGAGGCCTACGTCAAGCAGTGAACGAGTATAGGTTTATGATGAATACATTTTTATTGTTTTAGAGCACAAAATGGTATGTGCGTATTGCCCAAGTACCCAGCCAATGGAACATATACCACACACATACCGAACCCAAAACCAGGAGATGCTTACGACTTGGTCACCATCAACGTCACCTGCGACCAAGGGTTTTCATTGAACGGTGCCGGCTCAGCTTACTGCGTTAAAGGCTGGTGGTCGGAGACAATGCCAAAATGTGTCTGTGAGTATGATATTTTAATTACTTGGATGGTTTTCAGAAAAGTGTGCCTTGGAGAAGTATGTAGGTATCATTAGTGCTGTTGATATTGGAATATATTATTTTTATATGCTCACAGTTATATTATTTCTACAAACACCTCATTAATTTATAGGTGTGGGGGCCATTAATAATGTTACAAGCTGGGGTTCAGATAAAATTAATGTACGCTAATTACACCAAAAATTAACACCTTTCTTCGAAAAACCACAAAAAGAAATTAATCACTCAAACACTCTTTAACTTGACTGTACACTCTTATCAATGATCACTGAATACTCGCTTCGAATCACTTTGATCGTTTCGTTCCGAAAGCAAAGTCAATGCTGTCCCAGGCAGTCGATGCGCGCTCTATTTATACCGCGACATACGTTTCCAGAAGGTACTCGTAACTACTCGTATGTACTAACAGTAGTCGGTAGGTGTTTGAACTTACAAGATCGGCGTCGCCTTTTGAGTTGCCGCGCCGCGCCGCGCCTGTAGGTACTTAAGGCCGGCGGCGCCTTTTGAAGTTGCCGCGCCCGTAGGTGCGCTCTGGAAACTTCTGTATGTACCTACGCTCTACTGGTGTGTTCCAGAAGGTTCCTTTAAATGTAGGTATTGCGTCATTTTAGTACCTACTGTTTTTCTAAGAATCGACCGGCGTAACAATAATATATATATATTTTTCGTGTCGTGTTTTGACTTTGACGCCCATTTATATAGAATATATATCACGACACGAAAAACGCGAAACGCTTGTTCATATTCATCTCGTTCTCGACTTCAAAAATCATATCTTTTTCTTTAATTACTATCAAGTATACTTTATTACCTTATCAAGTATTATTTTTTCCGGTATGAGGAAATCCGTAGAAGTAACCGACATAGCTCTCAGAGCTTGTAAGTTGACGTGGCAATGGGCAGGCCATATAGTTCGCAGAACCGACAACCGCTGGGGAATAAAGGTTCTCGAATGGCGACCACGAACAAGCAAGCGAAGTGTGGGGAGACCCCCCACACGATGGACCGACGACATTGTAGCCATCGCAGGAAGTCGTTGGATGGATGTGGCACAAGATCGCTCGTCATGGCGCTCTTTGGGGGAGGCCTATGTTCAGCAGTGGACTTCTAAAGTCTGAAATGATGATGATGATGATACTTTATAAATGCACAGTATCACAGAATAAATAATAGTACACTGCTTAGGCATATTAGTACACTGGTATTTTTATTTATTTTCTTTGTCTTCTTTAGCATCTCAAACATTTCCTGACTTCACTGTCCGCGGCAACAATTTTTTTATCAAAAGCTTTTATTATACTTGCAATATTTGTAGGTCTGTATGTTTGTATGTATGTTCGTTTAGGTGAAATCTTGCAAGCTGAATCAGAACCACTTCCTCGAAGGAAGAACACACTTCACCACTGCCTCGTATTTATTTTCCTTTTTCTTCCTCATAGGATAAGAATAATATGGAGTTTAATTTTTACGTGGTGGTTCAGTTCCGATGACAATACAATTTTATGGTAAGCATGACCTGAATAGACATTCAGGATTAGCTCCAGATAAAAGAACTCTTCAACTGTTAATAGCACAGACACGAAATATTGTATAGTACGCGTTTAATTATACCATAATTTTTAAATGTTTTTTAATTAAATTATTCTTACAAAACGGACGTTCAGTTTATATATATATGTGTTTTTTTGTTGTTTGTTCTTATATAATTATATAATTTTAATATTTGTTAGCTTATTTGATTTGCTCGTTTATTCTATTTTGTACAGTTTTGTAGGAATTAATCATTTATGATTTACCTTTACGCCCTTTGAGCCACCTTTTATTAACCTATTTCAATATGAAGCCTAGATCTTTTAATCCTGTAAATTTTTGCCGTTTTATATGATATTGTGCTTTAATTTAAACACATTTTGTTACCATAATTAAAATTATTTTTTTCTTCATAACTAACAGCACAGTGCTACCTGCCCTCTCACCCGTCCGTCGAGTACCGCTGTCTAGTCTCGGGACTAGTCGAAGGCTCCAGGGCTTGCGAAAAATACGAAATCAACGGCACAGTAGTCAGGCCCCAATGTCGGAGCCCTAACTACTACTCCGCGTCTGTCCTCACTTACATGCGATGCATCGATGGAAATTGGGATTATATCGCAAAATGCTCGCCAGGTATCTGCCATTACCAACATTTTTAAAGATTCTTTAGAAAACGTGAATAATGCAACAATTCAGTAGGTTTTCGTTACACTTTTCACGTTTTCAACACGATTTATTTCAGTTTTTACCAGACATAGTATTATCGCGTTGCCGATTGTCATGCCAACAGTCGGCATTAAACATCACAAATTTTAGTCAGAGGGGTTTATCGTAAAAAAAAAAAGAATTATGCAGATAATGCACTAGAAGCTAAAATATAATATCGTGGGCTGTAGCGTTACCTGAGAAATAGAAATATAATATAATATCGTGGGCTGTAGCGTTACCTGAGAAATAGAAATATAATATAATATCGTGGGCTGTAGCGTGACCTGAGAAATAGAAATATAATATAATATCGTGGGCTGTAGCGTTACCTGAGAAATAGAAATATAATATAATATCGTGGGCTGTAGCGTTACCTGAGAAATAGAAATATAATATAATATCGTGGGCTGTAGCGTTACCTGAGAAATAGAAATATAATATAATATCGTGGGCTGTAGCGTTACCTGAGAAATATAAATATAATATAATATCGTGGGGTATAGCGTTACCTGAGAAATAGAAATATAATATAATATCGTGGGCTGTAGCGTTACCTGAGAAATAGAAATATAATATAATATCGTGGGCTGTAGCGTTACCTGAGAAATATAAATATAATATAATATCGTGGGGTATAGCGTTACCTGAGAAATATAAATTCGACTTGCTCCACGATTTTATTTTATTTTTACACGACTGCCCAAAAAACGAGTGTAATGTTTTTAGGATCCATGTATGTTTGTATGTATGTTTGTACATATGTATGTGAGTTTCTTTATTCCACTATAACTTTTAAATGCCTGAACAGATTTAACGTTCTGGGTATCGCTAGACTCCTTACATCCCTTCGAGTAACAAAGACAATATTTCATGTCGGCAGCTCCATTTTCAAATGCGAAAAAAAATATGTTTTCTTCGTATTTTACAATATGGGCATCAAATTGCAGGCCTTGATAAGCACATTCCAGCAGTATATAATTTATTGGCATAAGTTATTTTTTGGCAGAGCAGGCGTGTTTTTTTTTAGCTTTTATGCCAGTTTAGCTTTAATCATACAAACATTGAAATGTTTTTTTAACTTATTTTATTTATGTTAGACTGAGTTATCCGCCAATGCTTTATTTATGGCAAAAAAGGTATCAAAATAAAAACATTAAAGAAATAATTAAGTAGTTTAGTATCGTCATAGCAATCTTTTGTTACCAACAGAATGCGGCACAGTTTCCTCAAGCGGCACGGATCTTGTCATCGGCGGCGAGAAGGCGAAGCGCGCAGAGGTTCCGTGGCACGCAGCCATCTACACCAAGACCTCGAACCCTTACAAACAGATATGCGGAGGCTCTCTCATAAGCAACAATGTTGTTTTATCAGGTGAGGATCAGGATTTTGACTTCATTGAAACCTGGTGTCACTAAGACCTCGGACCCTTACAAACAGATATGCGGAGGCTCTCTCATAAGCAACATATTGTTTTATCTGGTGAGTATCTAGGCATTTTGCTTCATTGAAACCTGGTGTTTTCTGGACTCTTCTTTTCTTGATGATGTCAATTATACTGGCGATGTGGCTATTCAAGCGCTGAAATGTCTGTATGATGCTGCTAAGATGTCCGCTCGAGTCGAGGACCGGTAAACGGAACATATCCAATTGACCAGGGGTGTAAGAATGGTAATGTTATAGGGCATTGTTTAGAATCGTGCCACACGAATTAAGGGGGGGAGGGAGAGGGTAGGGGGGGACGCCCCCCTCTGAGTGGGGATGAGCGGAAAGTGATAGTTATGGAGAAAAAAAATAAAGAAGTTTTTGAGGTTATGATTTTTTTTTGAAGCTAAGTATGAAGTTTTATAATTGGAAGTGTCGGACTCCGATATGGGCTTTCGCCAGTACTCTGGCGAGGTTGCCCCTGAGTGTCGCTTCACCCATTCGACCTTCACTACACTACGGAGGTCGCCGGCTCGCTTTGCTCGCTACCTCCCCGCTTCGCTCCGCTCGGCCTCACGGGCTTGCTCCGCTCAGGACCTCCCACACGAGCTACTGGCTCCGCGTTTTTATATACACTCTAGTGGCGTGACGCACAAGACCACTTGGAATCGAGGTGCTCCGTGTCGGTTCTGTCACTTATTTTGAACCTAAGCTACTCATGTCGGAATGCCCTGAGTCGATTCTGAGGCTCATTTTGAACCTAGCATCTCAATATAATTTATTTTGTCTTTTAGCCACTATTTGCGTTCCATAATAATACAATTTTCTAATTTTAAATTTCAATTATCTCAAGAAGTATAAATTTCTGCATAAAAAGCAAAATATAATTTGAAGAAGGGGCTCCCCGCTACATGTTCCACCCATCATTTAATCGAAATTTGTGCGGCACGATTCTAAACCCAACCCTTGTTATATTCTCGAAACACTTTGGAAGCGGACATGTTTAAGACTATGGACTGGGATTTGAAGTAGATTCGTAAGTTTGTACTACAACATTTGAATATACCAAACAACTGATAGCGCTGATTGTAAGGCAACTGCGAAACACTGATTTCGTGCACAGAGATGCCTGTGCTTGTAACTAGTACTACAGGACAAGCTGGTAAAGTTTAGATCCGTAATTATTCTTTTTGTGACTATTTCCAGCTGCCCACTGCTTCTGGAGTAATTTTGAGAGGAAGCAGCTGCCTGCTGCAGAGTATGCAGTAGCGGTCGGTAAGTTGTACCGACCCTGGAATAACGACAAGGAAGACGCACAGAAGTCAGACGTGAGTAACTATGCCTACCTGCCTACCTACTAGAAGACTTCTGTTCTTGAGCCAATAAATACATAATAGCGCAAACCGAACATGGGCCTCCTTCCCCATGGAAAGACACACATAAGTTTAAAAACTCAAACCCGACTATGGTATGGTAAAATAGTCTATGACACTCTATATCTGAAGATGAATAAAATTATACCTCACTTGGCAGAATCGGACCAATAGGAGTGACGCTATGGTGGAACATCCACATACATAGACTGTTAGACTCATTACGCTTCGCAATAACTGGGTAACAACATAGATCGTTATGGAACCTGTCGGGCACAGCAATTAGAATAGAGGAGGACTTTCAATATCCAATAAATCATTGCTATTATCATTACTTCTTGTTACACCAACAAGAAAAAAAAACATATTTATAATGGACTAGTCTTCCCGCCCGCGACTTCGTCCGCGCGGACTACAGTTTATCGCGAAAAAAACATCCTATTTTCTTCTAGGATATTAAAAACCAATGCAAAAGTAGGCATAGCACCACTACGTTGTATTATTAGGTATTCTGTGGCAACACCCTCGTTGTTTTTTGACATACTTGTTATTTCATTTCCATGGCAACCGTTTCTTACAGCGAGTAATCAACATTTGTCCAGTTTTTCCTGTTTTCCCGTGGAAGCTTACAATTTTCCGGAATAAAAAGTGTTCTATGTTTTATTCCAGGGTATAAGCTATCTCCATTCCAAGTTTCATCAAAATCCGTCCAGCCGTTATCGCGTGAAAGCTCTCCAAACAAACAAACAAACAAACAGACAACGTTACACTTTTATATATTGGTATGGATATAATAAAAAAATATTGCTTGCACCTTTTTTAATGCTGTATCTTTGTCGTTATGTCGTTATGTGCGGTACGCAGATAGTTAAATATTTTTTGAACTTTTTTTCTAATATTTTCCTTCCTACTTATAACACAAATGTTGACCATATATATGTTTCTCACACAGCACGAAACGTTAACGATTTCATTTAAACGCGCTGTTCATATTTATATAGACTCATTTTCATTAAAGCCAAGCATTTACTGATTCAGCTGTAAAAAATTCGCGTAGAATGTTCTGGGATTTATAATTGACTCCACAAATTCGTCCATCGACCAGTCCACTAGAACGCCGCGGACTAGGCCCATCCTAGTGACATTATAAGTTGGGATGAAAGCCTCATATTTGTTTAGTTTTACATAGGATTGTTCAGGAATTTGTCAGTGCTTTTTTATGTTTGGTAGCTAACATAGCTGCCATCAGCTGTCAAAGATACCCGGTCTCTATTGAAAAACCTTTTATTATGCCCAGCTATGTCCAGTTGTTCAGCTATGTCCAGGATGTTCGTTTTGTTCCAGGTGATGGCTCTCCACTTGCCACCCCTTTTCCAAGGCAGCGCGGCCAACAACCAGGAAGACATAGCTGTAGTGGTAGTAACAAAGCCGTTCAAGTACACCACGTTCATCCGGCCCGTGTGCGTCGACTTCGACAACTTCTTTCAGATAAGACAGCTGAAAGTTGGGAATATGGGAAAGGTGAGATGAATCAATCGTATTGTTAGCAAATAGAAAGTTATTAGCAAAAATATGGTTCTGATTATTAGCAAATAGAAGGGCTAATCTAAGTCGACCAACCACTTTAAACATCTGTTTAAGATTTGTACGTTCCTGTGGATCCCGTATCGGTTTACAAAGCCATAGACCTAAATTCCTAAGTTTAGGACACACGATACTGCGTAAATGGTCTGCAAAACACGTCAAGGCCAATGAGACGATGACCAAATGTGACTTAAGTTAAGTGTGTTCTGAATTTATAGTTAAATTTAGAAGGGCTCATCCATGTCGACCAACCAATTCACACATCTGTTCAAGATTTGTACGTTCCTGTGGATCCCGTATCGGTTTACACAGCCATAGACGTAAATGCCTAAGTTTAGGACAAACGATACTGCGTAAATGGTCTGCATAACACGTCAAGGCCAATGATGATGATGACCAAATGTGACTGAAGTTAAGTGCGTTCTGAATTTATAGTTAAATTTAGAAGGGCTCATCCATGTCGACCAACCAATTCACACATCTGTTCAAGATTTGTACGTTCCTGTGGATCCCGTATCGGTTTACACAGCCATAGACGTAAATGTTTAAGTTTAGGACACACGATACTGCGTAAATGGTCTGCAAAACACGTCAAGGCCAATGATGATGATGCCCAAATGTGACTGAAGTTAAGTGCGTTCTGAATTTATAGTTAAATTTAGAAGGGCTAATCCATGTCGACCAACAAATTCACACATCTGTTCAAGATTTGTACGTTCCTGTGGATCCCGTATCGGTTTACACAGCCATGGACTAAATACGTAAGTTTAGGACAAACGATACTTCGTAAATGGTCTGCAAAACACGTCACGGCCAATGATGATGATGACCAAATGTGACTGAAGTTAAGTGTGTTCTGAAGAAGTTACTTCAGCGCCGTGAAGTTCTGAATTTATAGTTAATTATTTATTTCTATATTTATTCAAATGAAAACCACTGTTCTTATTGAACTTAAATATAACTTACTAGCTGTACCCGCGGCTTTGCACGCGTGGTCATTTAATTTAAAAGGGGCTACTTTTATACGTGTTATTCCAGGACCAAAAGTACCTATAAAGTACAATGTATCTTATATTATACTTATAATAAAGCACGAAAAGGTACGAAGTAGTCTGTTCAAAGAAGATAATTTAAAAAGAATGCTCTAGGGTACCTAAAATAAGATTCTAAACAAGTTTTTTTTTAAATCGTGTCTGTCTGTTTGTTTGTTTGTTTGTTTGTTAGTTTGTCTGTCTGTTTGTTCACGCATCACGTAAAAACTACTGGAACGATGCGATGCTGGTTTCATTGTTAGATAGCTTATGGTATGACTTAAAAACTGGTGTACTTGGTATCTCAATCCGATCAGTAGAAGCCGAGAAATCTATAAAAACTGTTTGACGGCTGAAGCCTATACAGCCTACTTTTTGATTGCCTACAGGTGGCTGAAGGAATTTTGATCCAATGTTGTTATATTGGTATTTTAGGTCTTGGAATACATAGAGTACTTTTAACCTAGACAAATGACCACGCGTGCTTAGCCGCGTGCATCAGCTAGTATACAATATTTCTTCAAAATTCGTTCAGCCTTCAAATAGTTTTTTTATCGATTGCTCGGCATCTAATCATTGTATTAAGCGTAGGTATTAAGATAACAAGTACCCCAGTTTTAAGTCTAGCTCTAAGCTATCCAACAGTGCACAAACCGCATCACAATAGGTTCATTAGTTTTTTACGAGATGCGCGAAATACAGACAGACAAAACAGAGACGATTTAAAAAAATGTTACATTCTTGTTTAGACCATATATTTTATTATTTTCTTTGTACAGACTTTTTCGTTCATATTGCTTTATTATAAATATATATGATAAGAAAAAGAGTTTGTTTGTTGATTATGATGTTGATGTTGTGACAAAAAGGAAGTGACCAAGAATCCAGGCTAAGTAAGAACCTATTGATTGCCTACAGGTGGCAGGCTGGGGCCTCACCGCTGTGGACGGGACGCCATCTCAGGTCCTCCAAGTGATTAATTTGCCGTATGTCAGCATTGAAACGTGCATAAACGACTCACCGCCCGATTTCCTCGAGTACATCACAGGCGACAAGATCTGCGCGGGATATAAAAATGGTACTTTGCTATATATTTTTTTAAGCTACAACCTTGCTAACAAGGTATATTGGTAACAGCATAAATTAACCTAAAGCATGTAATGCAATGAGAGTTTATATAACATCATTGATTCAATGCTAGCAACCAAAGCCACCTTGAAAAAAAATGTAAGGTAATGGTAAATACACAATACAAGTAGATACTCCTCAAATTTGTTTGGGTAAAAGAAAAGAAAGAAAATACATTTATTTATGACACACAACATTATACAGAAAAACATAGAACAATAATTACAAACAAAAATAAAAGGTACGAAATTAATGCTGTGTGTTGTCACAAACAGGATCCGACTCAGCAAACGCTAAGGCCATTAAGCCTTGGCACTGATTTTCGGAACCTATTTGTGACAGACATCACGAACGCAGAGTGACAACACATAAAAAATAATATACATAGAAAACATAGAATAAAATCCAAAAAACTGAACGGGTAAATATATAGAATCGAGAGGCAGGAGTTGAGGGAGGGCGGGGGAGGGGAGGGCTGCCTCCTGGTACCCCTCCCCCCACGGGTGTTGCTTAGTTTATGAGATATTTCAGTTTAAAGTTTATAAAAAATCTGATGTTTCGGATGCGACCAAATAGCCGATTTTTAATAAATTGCTAAGAAACAACCTTAACAGTTTATTAAAATTTGTGTATTTGGTCGCCATCATCGCCGCGGGGCGGAGGGGTACCAAGGGGTAGCCCTCCACCTCTCCTTCCCAAACCCACCAACCCCCCAACACCTGCCCTTCGTCTCTATAGCCAACCCTTTGTTTGTTCAGTCTCTGCAACCAAGAACGTTCCTTTCCTCTCCCTTCCTCCAGTCATCGTTGGTCGTCTTATCTAAGCGGACGTGTGCGCAGATACGATTGTGTTTTTATGCCTACCCTCGGACACCGTTTGTGTTAACTGCCAAATCGAGTATGTGAGTTTACGAAAAAAATCCTAAAGGAACCAAGTGGAAGAGATCAGAACTCTAAGCCTGTAAACTAATCCTGAACTACTCGTGCATAAAATTGAGTGTTTTACCATAGCGAGCCGGCTGCATTTGTATAACCTCAACCAATTGAACATTGGACAACGCATGTAGAGTGTTTCTCGCAGAATGCGCAGGAGTGCGCGGTGAAGCGCTCCCACTTCAGGACCTGGAGGCCCACGAACTACAAACAACGGCCGACAATTCTGTAAGTCCTATTTGTGTACTCACCCCTTTATTATTTCCCCCGCCTATCCATAAAATTGGCGAAAAACCTACCAAAACTTATCTGGTAGCAGAGTTTGCACTTTCTCAGTACCAAATCACTGCGCCTACATTTTAGTATCAGAGCGTGGTTGTTTAATCGGCCTCCATCTCTTAACATTTTTTGGTGTTCTAAAAGAATATAAATTATTTTGCTGGCCCTTAATTTCACATAATCATTGCAGTAAATAGTAAATGAAACCTGCTTAGTGCGTGGAAGCTAAACATAAGCGAATAATATTGTCATTCGTATTCCATACATCCCATACCTACCTACCAATCTTCTTATCTATCAGCGCGGTGCAGCGAGCCAGCTATTAAGCTACCCGCTGCATTCCTTCGTTTGCCTATTACTGTTTCTTAGTAACTTGTAGTGTTTTTGACATACTTTACGTAATTTACCAAACTTTTTTCACACTGATTGTAAGTTCCTTACTTCATAATGCCGCAACAAAATAACATATCCGTTTATGTTGATTCTGAGGATTCCAAATTTCATCAGGGAATCATAAAATTAGCATTTGGTTGGTTTCAAGATGCATTTAAAATTAAAGAACAAGCTCCCGATCCTAAATTATTAATGCGGTTTAGTGACCTTGATACCAATTACACAAAGTTTAATGATGCATGTGCCAAACTTTTAGTTAGTCTTGAAACTGCCATAGATGCAAGGGAGATTGACAAGTTACAGATAAATAAGATAAATAAGATCAAGTTAATACGTGATTTGATTGATGATCTACGACTAAAACGTTTGGAACTCACCGCTCAGGGGCCTGATTCTGTAGAGTTAAAGTGCGTTTCGGTTAATGCCACTTGGACCATTCATTGTCACCGATCACTCGTTTAGAATACACTAAACTCAGTGAGCATGTACAATGACGTCATCAAGGTGATGAGCACTTCACTTTAACTCAACTGCACTGAAACTGTAGTTTTACTAGGAAATACAAAACCGGTAATTCAAAATCCGAATTCACAATGTGGCAATGAGTTTTTGTCAACCGAAGCGCACCGAGTGCGTTGATTGCGTCTAGTATGTAGAAGTGTTTGGTTAGTGAGTATTATTGATAATGCATAGTTAGTATGAACCAAATAGTTTAACACCTTACCTAGGTGTTAAACTATTTGGTTTCATGTTTTATCATGCCATAAAATTGAGTTTTTTTGTGAATCGTAGGTATTAATGACATGTATGTAGGAGGTATTTCATAACCTACCTATCCATTATATAGCTAGAGTAGAATTTAAACCCTAAAATCGAAAAATACTTACTGGTTTTAAAGCCTAATTAGGTGAAGTTTTACTAATAATGAGGAGGCAATGCAAGTTTAAGTAAAACAAAATCAAGTGTAAGTATTAAATATCATGTAATAATGTTATAATTTTCACATAAATCTAAGTTTGTCTTATGAACTCGGAGAGCGGACATCTATACATTCTTATGAACTGCAGTTCTGTGTGCATCCACCTGAAACAAATTTATCATATTATTAGTATAATCAAGTAGTTTTAACATTCAATATATTTAAGTACTTGTTTATCAAGTCCTAGGCTATAATTATCAACTGTCGAGCTCCCATTTGTCCGTATCTCCAAGACTTGGTCATTTTTGTGCACTGGAATTTACAAAGATACATTATAAAAACAACACTGTCTTTATGACTGATTTCATCTAGAAATTCATTTTCAAATGTCAAATATATTTCTTTCTACGTTTTTTTGGCGTTTTATTTATTTATTGATTTGATTGTTTTGTACAAAAATAGTGTACAAGGAAGTACTTAATGATAAACAACATTTTTACTCGACGGCAAAGTTTATTTTCAGTTGAAGTTTAACTTTACCTCAACAAAATCTGAATTAAGAAGCAATAGTCACTATTCCTATAGAAATATGATATTTTTAAATAGGCAGTCGTAATGATTATTTGAAGTCAGTACATACTCGTACTTTTGTTGCTGTGAAATAATATCAATGTTTAGATTTTCTTTCAGAGACCTACAATCTACAAAAAGGATATTTACGGTAGGATCTTTGTCAAATTGCGATGCGATGGCATACTTTTAGATCACTACAAAACTTACGATGCTAATTAACTTTTAAATATACTTAATATTTACACCGAAACAAAATTTTTGATAGATTCTAAGTGAGAAAACAGAAAATCAATTCAGATGATGATTGGTTGGAGGGAGATTGCCGTTGCCGCCATTGGTTTTGTTGATTGGTGCGCCACCCACAGGTCATAAAACCCGCCAAACACTCGAACATAAAACCCGGCAAAATTTGAAAAGTCCTATTTATGCTAGAAGTTTTTTGTAGGCTAGGTTTAGCTTAATTCTGCCAACTAGTTACCGGTTTCCCGGTATTAGTGTTTATTATGGGTGCTTGACGGGTGCGCTTTAACTGTTTAGTGAATTCCAAATCCTTCACAACCTTCAAGAGCACCCGCAACGGGTGCGCGATGGCAATCACTCAACCTCACTCCTTAGGGAATCAGCCTGCAGCCTAGGCTTCCAACACCTTTTAACCCGATACTTCCTTTGACGTCATGCGATCTAGACAAGTATTGCCTGAATTGCCGATTCGCTGATTTGATAGCCACCCATGAGTCTTGGATTAGTTATCAAGACCAATTTGAGAGCATTGAAGATCTGACACTCACTCAAAAATTGCAAAACTTAGTTGATTTCTCGTTGGTCGAACCTCGCTGATTAATCCAACATTTGCGGATAGAAGACTAATAATAAGATGGCCCGTGATCTATTTAAAACCCGTTCTATAATTTGCGTCTTCAAAGAGATACCTTGATTGCTCAGTTGCTTGGGTTACCCGAAATCTCCCCCGCATCACGGGTCTGCGTTCTTCATTCCTTAACCCCTTGTGCGAGGCAGTTGGAAGATTGAACCTTCCCGTTGGGCAATGGTCTTTCCTGCTAGTACATTTATGTTTAATAAGTTGCCGGTGAAAATTAGAACTCTCTTCGAACGATGTTACGGTGGTGACGTAACTAGGTTACCTAACTTTAATTATTTAATTACACAACTACCCACATAAAATAGTGTTATCTTTATAGGGTTCATGTATTTAAGTGTAATATGTGAGTTACTTTGTTCCACCATAACTTTAAAATGCCTGAATATATTTAGATGTATGGGGTATCGTTAAAATCCTTACGTCAGCCCAAGTAACATAGGCTAGTAAGTTTTAAATAAAACTATATTTCTCCCTTGTCAAATCCGAAAAAGGTCTTGATGAGCACATTCCAACAACATATAATTTATAACCATAACTAAAAACTTTTGACTTAAAAGTATAATATAAAAATAAATAATTAAAAATCACGACTGCGCTGCCAAAACGCATTAAAAAGTCAAAACAAGATGTAAATAAAATTGTCATTGCAGTCGGAGGAGGAGAGACCTTTTAGATTAAAATTGTTTCACAGTACGGTCCCCAGTTTTTTTTACCTACCTTAAGGAAGAATGCCGTCACCACGAGACGTTTGGCAATACAATTATCGACTGGGTACCTACTAAGCATATTTATATCTACCCAAGCTCCATTACCTCGCCGTGCATACATAGTTGATGAACGCCCTGAAACCCCCAACTCGATCCCCTTGATGTCCGAGTGTGAGAGATTTTTAAAATCTACTACGACTGACTCCGGTCCATTTATTACCCGCCTCCTCTTTTCACCCGAGTACGTCGAAGCAAACGAAGGGTAATGAGTTTAACAGTCTATGGATGTATGTATGTTTGTTTGTAGTTTGTATGTGGACATTCCACCAAATCGTCGTCGCCCCTATTGGTCTAATTTTGCCAAACGAAGTATTTATTAATCGATTTGTCTTCATGTATAGAATGTCTAAGGCAATTTTTTTTACGCGATTGTGTCGAAGCAAACTACGTATGTTCAAATTAAAAACTTGGTCTGATTTTAACATGCGAGGTATCAACCGATTCATCCGTAGTCGAGTTGAAAGTTTTGAACTTATATCTTGTTGTGCCCTTGGCGTTTCCCGTATTACATCTGTTCTATAGCTTTGAAAAACGCATGTTAAGTTATCCTTAGTTTCGTGAAGAATATATAGCTTTCAAGAGAGAATACATTGAGATGACTCATATGTTCCCCTTACCTCGTGACACGCAAGCTCTTTCTTGTGAGCACTTTTTCATCATTCACCATGGGGGCTTTAAGTTTATTGGAGAAAATTCGGAAAATATTTCACGAGAAACTTTGAAATTTCAAGTTGTATGTAATGAATCTTCCTCCACCGCGAACCGTGTCTTTCAACCCAGTATCTTCACACTGACCTTAAACTGCAGAATGATGTTACACTTATCCTGTTAAACTTCCGGCGGTAATCATTAGTTTTTGTTATAGACATTCGTATGATGTTTCGAAAGTCCTGGATTCATCCTGAGGGTCGTAGAAACCAGTTGATTCTTTGACGAGAGTCTCCCTCAGAGCCTTTCGTTACCTATGAACTAAATATGAATAACTACGGCTTAAGATCGGGTCCCTACTTAGCAATTAGTTCTACATGAACTAGTAGAATAAGAGCGTCATAGGTTCCCTCTAGCGGCTGAAGTCCTCACCAATGACCTGCATGTCAATAACTGCCTTTCTTGTACTTGAGATCTAAAGTCAGCACGAGAACTGAAGTCCCAATTCGAAGGTATAAAGACAGCCTGTGGTTATGAACTTCTTAAATGGAGTTTTTATTGCTCTGAATTCTTAAATTTACTTAGTGACTAGATACAAAATCCCCATCAATTCGCTGATGCGGAAAATCCCTAAGTTTTGCTCGTACTGGATGTGCAGCACAAGCCTGTGACTGATACCTTTTCCTATAAATCCTCTATAAGGCCTGAAAATGCGTAACTAAGTGTACTGTTATGTCCCTAATTGCCCGAACCTATGATCCACAGATATATAGATAAATTAAAAAAAAACATAAGACAGCTAAATAGGTGAACTTAATGCTAGCAAGCATTATCTTCCAGTTAACCTTGGTGTATTGTGATGTTTTTAATGTGGAATAGTGGCAATTTCCATGCGGCTGGATTTCTTCTGTTGTGTTTAATGTCTTGGGACAAAAACTTTGGTTATAACGTCTTAGTTGAGATGATCTTCTCCCACCTGATTTGTTTAAAGAATGGAACTCTTACTGTGTTTCGTATTCCTTGCACGGATTTTCTGATGCTTCCATTGCTGGATTTGCATCAACCATGTATCTAAGAGCAGAAGACTCAACATAGCAATGTTATTGATTAATAGCAGTCGTTAAGCCATGTCAGAGGCCCTTGGGCGGCCTGACAAACTCTGACACCAGAGGCCTGCTATTAGTATTTCCTGATATTAAGGCGTCCCCGGACGGCATCCGCGGACGCCGCGCCGTCCACGTCCTATAATAAACTATGACACATTTTATTTTCTAGAGCAAAAAGCGGTATGCAAAGGTGACAGTGGCGGTGGATTAGCGTTTCCAGAATCTGAGAAGGGTACCCTGCGGTACTACCTGCGCGGGATCGTGTCGACAGCGCCTGACCCTAAGAGCAACGACCTGTGCAATGTGAACTTCTACACGGCTTTTACGCAGATCCTGAGACATGAACACTTCATCAAACAGTTTTGGGAGAATGGTGGTATGTAGGTTTCCATTCGAATCCAATGTAATATGTCGCAGACAGATAGCTTAATCCACCATTCAATTAACTGCCTAGCCTTTTAATTGACTTTTATATATTGGTATGGATAGCAATCGTTAAGCCATGTCAGAGCAGAGTACAGCACTAACTTATACTACAAAGTAGAACTATGCTATAACTAGAATCTCACATATTTAAAAGGCCATCGCTTAGATGCTGCAACATTATATGACTTTTTTTATTGTGTACTTAGTTATTTGCATGACACTTATTTTTTTACTTAATGATTGTACAAGTACTTCTTTATCACTATTATTTATTAATCTACTTTTATATTCTTTCAGTTCCGTGCCAGTTAAAGTCGCATCATTCAGTGGAGTACCGCTGCCTCTCTTTTGGGAACGTCGAAAGCTACTACAGGTCTTGTAATGATTATGAAATCTCAGGCACTGTTGTCAGCCCCAAATGCCGGAGCCCTGGCTACATCTCTGCGACTGCCCTCAGCTTGATGAAGTGCGTCGAGGGCAAGTGGGACTACATTGCGCAATGCTCTCAAGGTTTGGCAGAAAATGTAACTAAGCTCGATGACTTTACATGATTTGAAATAAACACCGGTACATCGAATTGTTGAAGTGTTTGTATAGCAAGGCCACCATGACCGTCTCCTAAATCGGAGCACGAGTTCTATCGAATTGCAAAAAAGGGTGAGACAGGGAGACGTTATTTCTCCGAAACTGTTCACCTCTGCACTGGAACATGTGTTCAAGCTTCTGAACTGGAACGGATATGGTATTAACATCAATGGCGAATGCATCACTTACCTTAGATTTTCTGATGATATAGTGTAGATGAATGTGTGATTAGCTCGATTTATTTTTCTTACATTTTTTCGTAGGATTTTGACTAAAATACTGTTTTTTATTGCCGTTACTGAGGGGAAATATTAAGGTTTTGATAAATCTGGAACCGTTTCGGTGACCTAATTAATAAACAAAAAAATAACCCCCGTCGATACAGATGATTATTTTGTTCCTCCTCCTCAATTCTTCAAATTTATTTTGTCCTTTGACTTTTCTAAGTTATGTACAGTTTTCCATCGCTCTGTGCTGCAGAGGGCACGTTAAGTTGTTGGTCCCGGCTTTTATTGATTAACTACTTTCCCCGCCCGCGACTTCGTACGCGTGGACTACTATTTATCGCGAAAAAAGGCGTCCTTTTTTTTGTAGGATATTGAAAACCAATGCAAAAGTTTTTTTTTTGACAAACTTGTTATTTCGGTTCCATGGCAACCACAGACCATTTTGTGATGACAACCGTTCCTTACAGTGATTAATCAACATTTTCCCGTAGAAACTTACAATTGTCTGGGATAAAAAGTATTCTAAGTTTTATTCCAAAGCTTAAGCTATCTCCATTCTAAATTTCATTAAAATCCGTCCAGCCGTTATCGCGTGAAAGCTCCCCAAACAGACAAACAAACAAACAAACAAACAAACAAACAGACAGCGTTTCACTTTTATATATTGGTATGGATAGCAGTCGTTAAGTCATGTCAGAGCAGAGTACAGCACTAACTTATACTACAAACTAGAACTATGCTATAACTAGAATCTTGCATATTTAAAAGGTCATTGCGTAGTGTACAAAGCCATTCATATGACACTGAACATGTACAAAGCCATTCATATGACACTGAACATGTACAAAGCTATTCATATGACACTGAACATGTATACCTATATTAGAATGATGTTATTATGTTTTTGTCAATAAAGTTATTTATTTGAATAAATTGAAGAATAATTGAAACTTTATTTTTTTTCCAGAGTTCCCTTGTAAGGAGGAGTCACTTGGCAGCAAGTACGAGAATATTCCGCTCTACACAATAGAAAACGAGGCCTTCAACCATGTTTCGGTGAAGCGAAACTCCACAGGCCACCTCAAGTACTTCGAGATGTACATCGCTATACAGGCGGACAGTGGCGTGGGTATCAAACCGTCAAATAAAGGAACCTTGTCGGAGTCGGATATTCTATTTTACATAAGTATTACTATTTCATTGCTAGAAATATTAATTTGTATTTAGTAGGATTAAGTTGAAAAGTGATCGTGTTTATAGATTATAATTGTAATAGATTTTTGTGTGATTATTATCAACAGATGTTGGAGCGGACAATAACCAATATACAAAATTGGACTTATGGTCGCATAGTACATGGGCATTTGCTGTTGAACGTAATCACACTCCCAACATACTTTCATCTACTGAATTTAGGGACTTTTACGTTAAAATAGATGATGGTAAGTTGCACCAACTCTTAAATTATTACCAGTAAGGCCGCTTTACGCTTGGATGAAGCTTTTATGCTAGCCCAAAGGAATGTCTGATAAATAAACACCTAACAATGATTTCAAAATTATCTCTTATCATAAATTTCTACCCAAACGCCAAAATATGTATCGTTTCCTTGCTTTAAATCATCGATTTACGAAACAAATAAAATCAAGAACTTAATACTTATTATTATTCAAAATGCGATCACGGACTATTTGTGGTGTGCGTGGTCGTATGATATGTAGTCGATTAATTATGTGTGCTGCCCCGGCTCAAAACTATGGATAGCGGCTATTTAATTTTTATGATGATTAAGTTTAGTTACCTATTTGCCAATTAAAGAAGCCGTCTCCACTATAAGCGGGCCATGCGTGGAGTTTTTGAATTGCGCGGAGTTTTGGTGGAATACGAATCGGGCGAACTTAGTGAATCCTTTGTTTCTTAAATCGATGTTTGAAATAGATGTATTATAATCTTTATCGTGAAATTCTAAGAGTTCGGAAATTGTTTTGTAGTTGACATTCCCATATATACATTTAATTCATTTTTTTCCATTATGGACTGGGCAATCGTTGGACCACGATCTCACCATGAGGTCTTTCCATCAGGAAAGCGATGATGTAGTTGAAGGTGTAGCATGCTTGCCTAATATAAATATGAGGTATCGTTGGAAGCATCTTGATTGTCCGCTGGTTATAGACTAGGTGATGTCATATTTAAAAGGATATGGCGTTTCTAGAGGACATAACGTCACGTTTTTTAAAAGGTTTTTTTTATTTCACTTGTATGTATCTGTTTGTATGTATCGATTTATCTATGTATTTTGTCTCTCCTGGAATCTTGCAATTCAAATATGAAGCACTTCCCGAAGGGTAGCTCACAAACCGATGACAAAGCAATAAAAAAAACTAAAAAAAGTGAAAACCTTAATAGTGGAAACAAAATATAGAAACAAAAAAAATATGGAAAGAATGTGTTGTTTTTAGTAATGCTTATTTAAATTAATGATGCCGTTTTGGGAATTAAATTAAAGTTTTCCTGCTCTAATCGTCAACAAATCATTATCCAGGAAAACTGGAGTTTGGCAAGAAAGGCGCCAGCAGTCCTCTAATATCTCACAAAGACTCCCGCCTCGGTTTAGTCAACTATTTCTCATTCTTCGGGTACCGCGGATCAAAGATCCGTTACGACTGTCCCGCTCCTGTTAAAGGTAATTTAAAAATAGTTCAACAAAGTATAATGTAAAATAATATGTTCGTTTCAAGAAGTGATCTCGCCGAGATGTGATCTCGCCGAGATGCGCGCACCTGCATGAAACTTGTTATATTTTTTGGAGTATTCATTGTTTTATTATTTAATTTTTTTGCGAGCCGTAGCTTCGCACGCGTTGTCATTTCTGTAGGTTAAAAGTACTCATATGTTTATTCTAAGACTTTAGGTACCAATATCAAAACATTTTATCAAAATACCTTCAGCCGTCAAAAAGTTTTTATCGATTGCTCGGCTTCTAGTCATTGTATTCAGATACCAAGTACACCAAGTTTTTAAGTCAAATCCTAAGCTATCCAACATTGAAAACCGCATCGCAATCGGTCCAGTAGTTTTTACGTGATGCACGCACAAACATACAGACCAACAGATAAACATACAAACAAACAGTCAGACACGAAATTTATAAATGCTATATTTTTGTTCAGTAGCTTATTCATAGTACACTTGACCGTTTTTTTTAAATTAATAAAATTCGGAACAATTTACACCAATTACTAGTCAATGTTTTTCGTTGACATTATATAAAATAATAACGGAAATTTGTTTTCAGCGATTCCTTGTAAGGAGGAATCATTCAGCGACAAATACTGGTTCACACGGCCCTACTCAATGGATAATAAAACGTTTAACCACGTCACGCTGAGGAAGAACACCACCGGCCACCTCACGTACTTGGAGACGCACATAGCTTTACAAGCAAACGAACGTGTGCGTTTCCAACTAACCGATAAAGGAAGCGTCGGGGAATCGGATTTAAGATATGACATAGGTACCTTACCTAACAGCTGTATACGAAGACGTCAATCTACTTTTAACTAGGACTAGCTTTCCCGCCCGCGAGTTCGTCCGCGCGGACTACAGGTTATCGAGAAAATATGCATCCTATGTTCTTCTAGGATATTATAAACCAATGCAAAAGTAGGTATAGCACCAATGATCTTGGTGTTTTGACAGATTTATTATTTCGTTTCCATGGTAACCGTTCCTTACAGCGAGTAATCAACATTTTCCAGTTTTTCCGTGGAAACTAACAATTTTCCGGGATAAAAAGTATCCCATGTTTTATTCCAGGGTATAAGCTATCTCCATTCCAAATTTAATCAAAATTCATCCAGCCGTTATCGCGTGAAAGCTCCCCAAACAAACAAACAGACAACGTTTCACTTTGATACGTGATACGGTAAGGCAATATATTAATGTTACCAATGGCTAATAATGTGACAGCTTCGTTTAAAAGTTCAGCAACTCTTAATTAGAGATTGTAATTGAAATTATTCAAAACAAGGTTAATATCCCATGTGCTAGTTAAGCCTCGAACAAAGTGATAATTTCCAGGATATAAGCTATCTCCATTCCAAATTTAATCAAAATTCATCCAGCCGTTATCGCGTGAAAGCTCCCCAAACATACAAACAGACAACGTTTCACTTTTATATATTGGTATGGATTATGTGTCACTTAATTTGTCTTAGTCACAATTGAAGTGGAGTTTGTGTTGCACGTGTTAGCCAAGACAATTATTGTTATCTCATTCGCGCTCTAGTCTGCGTACGTCTAATTTCGTTGAGCACATGAAGAACGACGGTATAAATGTAGCTATGTGAGTGTATTTGCCTGTAGTTGTATCAAGCCTATTTATCGTTTACGTGATAATAAAGCGTGCCGTATCTTTTCCCTTTTAACTAGACCTATGTAGCATGATAGTAATTTATAGCTTGTCTTTAAATTATTTTCAACAGAAATTGGATGGGAGAAAAACCAATACACACAACTGAGTGTATGGTCCAATGGTGAATTTACAACTGCACAACGCGTTCATACTCCGAACATACTGTCCCCTACTCAATTCACAGCCTTTAATTTAAAAATAGATAATGGTAAGTTGCACGTTTACTTTATTGCACGACTGCCCAAAATAAGGAGTGTATTGTTTTTAGCATTCATGTATGTATGTTTGTATGTGAGTTTCTTTATTCCACCATAACTTTTAAATGCCTGAACAGATTTAGATGTATTGTGTATCGTTATAGTTCTTACATCCCCCCAAGTAATAAAGGCTATTTATTTTTTGGAAACATTCATTATAGCGGCTGGCACCATTTTCCAACTCGAAAAAATAAACTTTGATATTTACAATATGGGTATCAAATTGAAGGCTTTGATAAGCAAGCATATTCCAACAGTACATAATTTATTGGCAAAAGCTCTTTATTGGCAGGGCAGGCGTGTTTTTTTAGCTTTTAAGCTAGTTTATTTGTATGTGATCCAATAATTATAATATCTAGGTCCGCTGTACAAAGTCCTCCCTGAAACTTGAATTAAAACTGAGCAGTTTTTTTTTAAATCCTTTAGTTAACTGTATCTATGTATATATCTATGTATCGATGTATCTACGTATTTTGTCTGTCCTGGAATCTTGCAATTCAAATTTCGAGCATTTCCCGTTCGAGCAATAATAAAAGAAAAATAAGTTTTTTTATGATTTTATTATAGTAGGAAAAAAGTGAAAATGCAATACAAAAAATGAAAGAAAAGAATAAAAAAATAAAGCACTAAAAAAGCAAAAAGAGAAAAGCAATTTAAAAAATATGTTTTGTATTTGGGGAAAATATCGCAAAAAAATAGCATATAAAAAGTGCCATTCGATAAAAAGAACATCGTATAGCTTTCTTTTCAATTTAATTTTGTAAACTATATTTATTCTACATACTTTTCACGGAAATAATGAAGGTTGAGAAAATCTATAAATATACTTATAATAAAACTGTAACAGGACCAATTCTGTACATTGAAGATATTTTGTAAATTTTTTTGCAGGCTGTTCTATATTTGATACTAAAACCAAAACTGTAAAAAAAAAAACATTTTTGTCTATCTGTCTGTCTGTCTGTCTGTCTGTCTGTCTGTCTGTCTGTCTGTCTGTATCTTGGCTAGGCATCACGCCGAAACTACTGAATGAATTCAAATGAAACTTGGCATAATTTGAGTTCATACTACGAGACTTTTCATCCCGAAAAATTAAAGGGTTCCCGCAGGAAAGGGGTTGAAAGATTTTTATAAGAACACGTATCACGCTGAAACTACTGGACGGATTTTGTTGCAACTTGGCACAGTCATAGTTTATATAATGAGTAAAAAAAATCTTCAATACTAAAGCCAAAACGTTTTATTCCGAAAAAGGAAAGGGTTTCTGCGGGATATGGGTCCAAAGTTATGTTAATATTGAAGTAATTAATAATATTTTTGGATGGTTCTCTATATTCGATACTGAAGCCAAAACTGTTTTACTTTTTATTTATGTCTGTCTGTCCGTCTGTTTGTTCGTATGTTGACCGCGCATCGCACCGAAACTACTGAATGAATTCAAATATAACTTGGTATGATTTGAGTTCATACTACGAGGTAGGACATTGCCTATTTTACAACCCGAAAAATTAAAGGGTTTCTGCAAGAAATGGGTTGAAAGTTATTAAAAAGAACACTTATCACGCTGAAACTACTGGACGGTTTTTTTTAATGCAACTTGTCAGTCATAATTATATATATACTTAATAAAACAATAAGTACGAAAAAGGCTGTACAAAGAATATAAATAAAAAATGCTCTTGGGTGCTTGAAAAAGGTATTGAACAAGAATATAACTCTTTTTTATCGTGTCTTTCCGTCTGTTTGTCTGTATGTTTGTTTGCTCACGCATCAAACTACTGGACCGATTGCAATGCGGTTTTCATTGTTATACAGCTTAGGGTTTGATTTAAAAACAAGTGTAATATCTCAACCCGGTGAGTTAGAAGCCGAGCAATTGATAAAAGTATTTTTGACGGCTGAAGAAATTTTGATCAAATATTGATACACATTATGGTACTTTTAACCTAAAGAAAGAGCACGCGTGCGAAGCCGCGGGTACAGCTAGTACGAAATAGAAGAACAGTGTAACAAGTTGTATAGAAATCTGATGCTTCCGACTGCGTACATGCATCTATTTTTCTATTTGTTTCCACCTTTTTAGGCAGTCGGGTCTTTGTATATATTTTTTATATTCTTTTCTCTCGTAGTTTACAAATGCGCTAAAAAACGAGTTCAAGTTGCATTGATCGTGGTCACGAGAAGGGATATTGATTTTATGAGTCTTATGTAAGCCATACAAACAAGGTGAACGTGGAGTCATGGACACAATATATATATATGAGAGGACCTGGTGGAATATACGTTATGTTTTTTTTATGGCCATTTTTAAACCTGGTGTAAACATATTAGTTAGATCTGAATTCAAAATTTCAAATTCCTCACCCATATAACCTCGTAAACCGTCTGGTTATATGAATCCCTATCCAATATAACTACTGTATTTCCTTTATCGGCTTTTGAAACTAACAAATCATTTTGACACAATCACTCCTGCAATGATTTATAAAGCCTGCGTCATCTTTGTAATGATAAAGACCGGATGGAGAACCACAAAAAGTCCGGTGTTTACAAGTTGCAATGGTTTGTGATGAGTGTAACGGGGTGTGTGTTGGTCAGACTGGCCGCAAATTCGAACCTAGGTTTAAAGAACATAAGGTCGCGTATAGGAATAGTCATCCAGAGCAGTCCCATTTCGCTAAACATTTAATTGAGTCCGGTCACTCTCTGCGGAGTGATAATACGTATAATGTTTTACACGTTTGCGACAAGGGTGTCCGATTGTGTGTATAGGAATAATTAGAAATTTTAAGACATAATAATAGGTAATACATTATTGAACAACCACGAACGGGTAGGCGATTTCTTAAGTGGTGACCACGTGTAGGCAAACGTAGTGTAGGACGCCCTCCGGCTAGATGGAGCGATGACCTGCTTATGTCCAGCAGTGGACGAGTACAAGCTGATGATGATGATGATGATGATTGAACGACCAAACCAACTTAGTTTCATCACCTTTTTGCGTATTTTCACTGGATATGCGTCACAAGTAACAGGCATCGATGACGTAATTGTAAATGTGGTTCAATAGTGGCGCGACCTTTGTGAAATAATAGTTATTCATGCCAGCTCAGACTGGTTCGCGGCGGTGCAGTGGTGCAGTTGCACTGGCTCAGGCACGTATCTTATATAAGGGAATTTGTCACCATTGCTTAGCACTCTCAGTCCAGCACTCAACGAGTCAACATCACCCGAATATGCCTCGTGCAGAGGCGAAACAAGTGTCGTATTGATGTCAGACGTTTAGTATTTGGATCGAGGTATATGTTTTTTATTATGTATTATATGTATATAAATATATGTGTTTTTTCTGGCCTGAACTTATCTTTTATTTCATTTATATTTTACAATAGTTCAATTTGGTAGGTTTGTTTAACGTGGGGTTTTACTTTTGTTATAATTTAATTTTACCATTTATTATTTGTCTGACTTACAGTTTTGGCGAAAGTAAGCTACATATTTTTATTTTGTTCATTGAAAATGTAGATTAAAAAAACACGTTTTCTTTTTAAATGCATTTTCATCGAGTTGTGAGCTTCCCTGAAAGGTTCAGCCGGAAAGCTAATCAGCAAATGCTTGAAAGGATATGTTCGGAAAATATATGAAAGCTGGTACTAAAATAATTGAAATTCTAAACAAAACCTTAGATGCAATGAAAGGGAATATTATTCTGATAATGACTAAAATAAGAAAACAAAAAAAACTCATTTTTTATCTGTGTTTTTTTTTCTCGTTTGGTAGAAGAAAAAATATATTCCTGCCACACTGATCTTAAACTACTGATAACAGTGTCATTCAACACGGTACAAAGTATATAGATCTGGCATTAACAGCTTATTGATGATAGATAACAGGACCTTAATTTTATTTTCTACAAGCTTCTCATGGGTTTTTTTTTGATGACATTGTGCTATGAACTTTTTTTTTTTTTATATTCACAGGGTAAAGTAGAAATAGCAAATCATAAAATATATAAATCTGTATTATTCTTATTACACGAAAACGCACACACTCATTAGAATGGAATATATGAATAGGTTTGTTCAACTTTATATCTAGGAAAATACTTTCCCTCAGTAGTTTCAGAGTGGTAAGTGCTTTTTTAAATAAATTTCAACCCCTATCCTGCGGGAACCGTTTAATTTTTCGGGATGAAAATTATCCTATGTCCTACCTCGTATGAACTCAAATAATACCAAGTTTCATTTAAATTCATTCAGTAGTTCGGCGTGATGCCTAGCCAAGATGCAGACTAACATTTCTGTTTGTTAGTGTTTTTAAATTTTTGGTAAAACAAAAATTTAAAAAAAAATACTGGCTTCAGTATGGAATACAGCACAGCGTCCAAAAAAAATTTGTAAATATCTGCAATGTACAGAATTTATTATAAGTATAGATGTAAAGTTTTAGTGTCATTAAGTCCCGTAGAAGTAATTAACTGTGTTTTAAAAAAAAACAATTAAAACTGAATTATTCAGGAAAACTGGAGTTTGGCAAGGAAGGTGACAGTCCACTTATATCGCACAACGACGCAGGCTACAGCTCAGTCCACTACTTCAAATTGATTTATTTCGGGTACCTCGGAAAGGTCCGATATGACTGCCCTGCTCCTGTTGAAGGTAATTTAAAATAGTAATTTATTTTTATAATAATAATAATAATAATAGCTTGTCTCAATGAAGCTCATCGTACTATAACCCTTTTCACTTTAAGTATTGAACCAATAGATAGCTTTTCCTTCTCCATAATAAAGATAATACTTACTTACTATGAACGCGCGATGACCTCAAAGTGGGTCTTGACCTCCGACAATAAAAGACGCCATCGCTCACTATTTTACACGGCCTCTTGCCAATCAGGCAGCTGAAGTTCGCGCAGATCCTTCTGCAACTTACCTGACCAGCTTTACCTGGGACGCCCCACCGGGGACGTTCTGTTGGTCGTCCCAGTTAAGATCGCTTCACAGCACGATCATCTCCCGTCCGTGCGACGTGTCCGAGCCATCGAAGCCTATGTGCATTTGTTTCGCCAATGATGTTTGGCTTGGCAAATAGCTCCTCCACTTCCCTATTCTTCCGCACTCTCCCACTGCCGTCAGCTCTGCGTATTGGTCCTAGTATTTTCCGGGGTACTTTTCTCACAGGAACTAGGAGTTTATTCTCTTCTTGCAGAGTGAGAGTCCATGCTTCACATCCATACATGAGGATCAACCTTATACGGTCTTATAAATTCTGATCTTTGTAGGTCTGTTTTTAGCAATTTTGATATCAGGATACTATGTGGTGCCGCACTGCAGCGGAGGGTGCTTTGAGCGCGAAGAAAGAAAAGGATTATAAGAAAACATAGTCGAGAGTGCCAAAAAACACGACTGCGAACAAAACTAAAGAGAAGCAAAAATTTTAGTGAGAATTAAGTGGTTGCTAACCAATTTTATAACGTTTTTAATTAGAAACTTTTGAAATGAAATATGATAGGAGAAACCTAAAGATGATTTTCTAATACCTATTCAATGACACCCCACTTAATATTTCTTTTTCACATTACGTAGTCTGGTAGTCACCATATTGAATTTTGATGACTGTCTTGTCTTGCAAGATTAAGACAAATCGATTGTCTTAAGAATCATCAAAATTGGTCCACGCGTTTGGTGTATATAGTGCCACAAAGAAACAAACATATACTCGTACATAAATACATACATAGGCTGATAAAATCCCTCCGTACAGTCGGGTAGTAAACATGTGCCGCGCAGAGGAACGGATGCTGCGGGTTCGAGTCCCGTACATAATCCAAATTAGAATCCAATGTAGAAGAGAATAATATCCGTACCTACCTTGCTACGCGTGCGCACGCGCAGTGTGTGGCGTAGTGCGTGGTCGTGCGCATGGTAGCTTTTTAACGCGCGAGCAAGGTAGTAGTTATGAAGATTTTTGTTGGTAAGCGAAATTCAACATCACTCTTACGGGTTCATAGATTCGAACCGAGTTCTTCTTTGCTTATAAAGCGCTACGTGACAGTTGCCACTGAACGTGTCGTTACCCTATCTTAGTTTTACTGCGTTACGTGACAGGACTGGGCGATAATGGTTTCTTGCATGAGTACGGAACCCTACAACTCAATTTTTTATGTTTTTTTTTCTTTCAGGGTCTTCATGATAATTAAAACAACTTCGTCATCTCATACAACGTGCCCAAGTCCTTGACTCCAGCTACTGCCGTATCGTCGCGTTTGATGGATGCAAGCACCGACTTTTTAAATAAAATGTTCCTACCGTGTTTAAGAGTGGTGGTTGCCGAGCGGTATACTGCGACTTAGAATCTAACGATACCGGTTTCAGTCCTCGGCTATCCACCAAGTAATGAGCTGTTTTTCATCGCTCCGTGCTTCGGAGGGCACGTTAAGCTGTCAGTTCCAGTTATGTCGTGTCATACGACAAACATATCAACGTGTATAAATAAATAGGATCTTCATCAAAGTCACAAACCGCGTATCAATAATAGTTGTTCTTTTACACTAACCCAAAATGAGAGATCCGGGTTCGATTCTCGGTCCTTTATTCAGCTGGTATACTGGCATCACTAGCAGGTGGTATGAGAAGGGGTGTTACTAATATGTCGGGCATCATACGGCCAAAGGTGGTTAGGTTGTTTAATAATATTTTAAAATATAAATAAATTGATTTGTTTCCTACTGTACTGTTTTTAGGGTTTCGTACCTCAAAAGGAAAAAAAGGAACCCTTATAGGATCACTTTGTTGTTCGTCTGTCTGTCAAAACCCTTTTTATCAGGAACTCGTAGAGGTATCAGGTTGAAAAATATCTTACACTCAAGTCTGCATTCCTTTGGAGCTGTAAAAAACTTCTAAGTCAACGCAATCATAAGGTGCAGCCGTTTATGCCTCAATATTTAAATACTCGCAAGGGAATCAAAACCTATAGGATACTTCCCGTTGACTTAGAATCATGAAAGAACAATGGCAAACTCGCATACAAACTTACATCTTTTTCTGCCAAGTCAAAATGTTGCGTAATTGAATCAAAAATATCTTAAAAAAATAACGGTCCGTTCCTGAGCGTAACTGTGAAAGAATTTTCGTTTGGAGAGGCGTAAATAGTTAAATATTTAATCACATATTTCTGTAGGTTATGTCTTATAGTACCTATTACTAAGCGGCAAACAAGTTGGGTCAGGTCGGTTCCTATAGCTCTGTCCCTCTTTTTCCCTACGAATTGCATTCTGGCGTCTTCCACTCTCGCAAAAAGCCATGGTTCAACTTATTTCATCATAATCAGCCCGTGTCAACCCACTGTTGGACACAAGCGTCTCTCAAAGCACGCCACTAAGCTGGATCTTCGGCAGATATGACCAGGCCACTGCCACTTCAGCTTACTAATCCTAAGGGCTATATCTACGACTTTGGTTCTCTGCTGGATCACCACATTTCGGTTACGATCGTTCAGAGATACTCCGAGTATAGCCCTTTTCATATCCCGAAGTGCGACTTTAAATTGGTTTACTTGGCGTACCGTGAGTGTTCATGAATCGGTTCCTTACGTCATAACAGGTAGGGCGCACTGGTTGAAGAATTTTGTGCTCAAACTTTGCGGTATTGGTGACGAGAAGACTCAAAAAAAAACCCAAATGCTGCCATGCCCAGTTTACCTATTCTACTGCGGGACACGCTCTCAAAGTTGTTTTTACCTAGTAGCAAAGTTTGCCGCACATTAACATATTTCTCAACAGCTTCGATAGCAGTTCCGGTATTACTTTCGATATTATTTTTACCTAGTTGCAAAGATTTCCCTAGATAAACATACTCCTGAACAACTTCGAGAGCAGCTTCGTTAACAGCAATTGGTTCCAGAATAACATGATCGTTAAAAATGACCTTTGTTTTGTCCATGTTCATCTGGAGACAAATGCGTTGAGACAAATCAGCTAGGCTGTCCAACATCTGTTGCAAGTCCTGGAACGTTTCTACCACAATGACGATGTCATCCGCGAATTTCAAGTGTGAGATGTACTCACCGTTAATTTTAATGCCACATCCTTTCCAGTCCAGAGCTTTAGACATATCCTCCAATGCATTTGAGAACAATTTCGGAGAAATAACGTCCCCATGTTTCACACCTCGATGCAGGGGGATATGCTTAGTCTGCTGGTTCTGTACTTGTACGTTCATTGTTGCGGCATTATACCTAACTCTCAACACTTGTATATACCACCAGTCGACTTGGCATCGTTGCAAGGACTCCAAAATAGACCAAATCTCCATATATAAACCTAAATATCTATATATTCAATGATAGTACATAGTTCATACTTACATAGTTCGTCGACTTTCTGTTTTTGCTTATTCACAACTAGCTGTACCCGCGGCTTCACACGCGTGCTCTTTTCTTTAGGTTAAAAGTACCATAATGTGTATCAACATTTGATCCAAATTTCTTCAGCCGTCAAAAATACTTTTATCAATTGCTCGGCTTCTAACTCACTGGGTTGAGATATTACACTAGTTTTTAAATCAAACCCTAAGCTATATAACAATGAAAACCGCATTGCAATAGGTCCAGTAGTTTGATGCGTGAGCAAACAAACATACAGACAAACAGACGGAAAGACACGATAAAAAAGAGTTATATTCTTGTTCAATACCTTTTTTAAGCACCCAAGAGCATTTTTATACGCTTCACTTGTATGTTTGTATGTTTATATGTTTGTATGTTTGTAAACGACTCCTTTGGACGCTATTTTGACCCATTTTAAACGGTCAGATTTCATAAAAATTTTGCACACCTGTCAAAGACCGATGACAATGCAATAATTCGAAAAAATATATATAAAAAAAACTAAATAGTAGAAAATAAATAATAGTTTAAAAAAACTAAAAAACACGTTTTATATAGAAAACCAAACTAAAAAATAGAAAATAAATTTTAATAGTGTAAATAAGAAAAAAATGATTTATTTCAAAAAAAGCGTGGGGTGCTTCTCATATCTGTCGATGAAATATTTATAACTATTGACCCATGCACCCCACGATTTTTTTGAAATTAAACATTATTTTCTTATTTACACTATTAAAATTTATTTTCTATTTTTTAGTTTGGTTTTCCATATAAAGCGTGTTTTTTTAGTTTTTTGTAAACTATTATTTATTTATTTATATTCTTTGTACAGCCTTTTTCGTACTTATTTTTATTATAAGTATAGATATATGACTGACAAGTTGCATTAAAAAAACCGTCCAGTAGTTACAGCGTGATACGTGTTCTTTCAAATACCTTTCCACTCCTATCCTGCGGGAACCCTTAAATTTTTCGGGATGAAAAGTATGCCATGTCCTACCTCGTAGTATGAACTCAAATTATGCCAAGTTTCATTTGAATTCATTTAGTATTTTCGGCGTGATGCTTAGCCAAGATACAGACAGACAGACAGACAGACAGACACACAAAAATGTTTTTTTTACATTTTTGGCTTCAGTATCAAATATAGAACATCCTGCAAAAAAAATAATTACAAAATATCTTCAATGTACAGAATTGGACCTGTTACAGTTTTATTATAAGTATACAGGGTGAATTTTTCAAGAGGGCGTGGTTGGCTAAATCAGAAACTATGAGGTTTAGCGAGAAGTACTCAAAGGAGTCTCGGGCCCGATTTTGATGGAACTAAAACTGCATATTTGGATTTTTGAAAAAACAATATTCCTAGGCAGGAATCGAACACGTTGATTTTGAAAAAAAAAAACATTCTGTATTATTACACCATTCGATAGTGTCGCTAATAAGGATTGAATTCTGGGAAAAAATGACATACGGCAAACTTAAGGAAAGAGCTCATTTTTAACGAAAATAGTTAAACCATAACTGATTAATTGTTCAAAATGATGACCGTTGTTTTCAATACATTGAACCCAGCTAGGATTCGACGACTCAAGGATTGTACTGCATTCAGTATTAAAATATTATTGATTCCGCTTAGAATATTTTCCAAAGTTCGTTTCAAGTCATCAATTGCATTATACGTGTCTTTGTAGATTTCGTTTTTACATACCACCAGAGAAAATAATCTAAGGGGGTAAGATCCGGTGACCTCGCCACCGGATCTTACCCCCTGATCTGGCCACGGCAGATAATAAATTGCGATAAAATGTTTACCAAACTGCTGAATCAACATCTTTTTTACTATACGACTAATAATACGAAACAGTACGCAAACAGTTAGTAATAATCAACAAAACGTGGAATAAAATCTAAATTAAAGGCACCAATTTACTCTACGTTCTAATTTCAATTGTTTACATTTTTTTCTTTTACTGTGGCCTTTAACCGCGAAGACATAATAAAAATTTGTAAATTAGAACATAATGTTGTGAAGATGACCGCGCTGCGGGTCTGTGTTGAGAAAAATATTGAGCATCATTTCGGACAAGGAACAGGTAATGCAGGTATGAATTAAAACAGTACTTTAAAATATGAATCAGTTTATTAAAATACAACATTTTCCTTAAGTTTGCCGTATGTATTTTCTTCCCAGAATTCAATCCTTATTAGCGACACTATCGAATGGTGTAATAATACAGTGTGAGTTTTTTTTTCCAAAATCAACATGTTCGATTCCTGCCTAGGAATATTGTTTTTTTCAAAAATCCAAAGATGCAGTTTTAGTTTTCATCTTAATCGGGCCCGAGACTCCTTTGAGTACTTTTAGCTATTCCTCATAGTTTCTGATTTAGCCATCCACGCCCACTTGAAAAATTCACCCTGTATAGATACGGCGTCTGGTGGTTGTCATATTGAGTTTAGATTATTGTCATATCTTTAGTAGCATTCGCAAGATTAAAACAAATCGATTAACGTAAGAATCATTAAAATTGGTCCACGTGTTTGGTCTTTAAAGTGTCACAAAGGAACAGACTTTGCGTCGTGCAGTCTGGTAAAAATACAAGATTAAATGAGAAAGAGTTTTTCGAAGGCGGTGCCAATCCTAGGCATTATTTAAATATAATATGTATTAAACATTAATACATACCTATCTACGCATACTCATACAAAACACGATACGCCAGAAAAAAAATACATACAGCCGAACATATAACCGTCTCCTTTTGTGAAGTCGATTAAAAAACAAGAGACTCACGCGAACGGATTTTGACTTTCACACGTTCACAAATCTATTGACACGTATCTATTAAATGATAAAGTACAAGGTGGCGCAAAAAGTATCATCCTTTTTTCTTTTGTTTGCCAGCATATAAGCTCAACCATATTAAAATAGATGGCTCACCGCCTTAAAAAAACTCTTTTTTATGTTATGTTGATTATTACCAGACTGCGTAACGCAAAAGGCCGGGTAGATAGATAGATAGATAGATAGATAGATAGATAGATAGATAGATAGATAATACTTTATTGCACCTGAAAAGATATTATTACACATACAATATTTCTTTAAAATAAGTACAATGGGCGGTCTTATCACTAAGTGCGATCTCTTCCAGACAACCTTAGGATGGACAGTAATGGACGAACAAGGAGTAGACGGCAGTGCATTAAAATAACATTCTATTACATAGATACTTTTGTAAAATACAATAAATCAATAACTATTTATACGATATACTAATACATGTTATTACAATAAACTAATACATATTTATATTACAAATTAGGTTTAAATACATACTTTTACGTAGCAGTGCTTAGATTGGAGAGATAGTGATTCTTTACCATATTTTTAAATACAGATAATGTTTTAGCTCGTCTGATATCCAGCGGAAGTGCATTCCACAGTTTCACAGCTTTTACTGTGAATGACTTTTCATAGAATTGTGTAGTGTGGGGAGGTGTCTTGAGTTGAAGAGTTTCTGAGGGACTCAAACATCGGGAGTGGGTCATGTGCAGGAACACAAAACGTTCTTTGAGATAGGAGGGAGTAGAAGGAATAAATAAAATATTGAATAGAATAGAAAGGATGTGAGCATTCCGGCGAAGGCGAATAGGTAACTACTTCAGCTTTTTGCGATATTCAGAAATATGGTCATATTTGCGCAGACCAGATATGAACCTGATACAAAAATTATGTAAGCGTTCAAGCTTATTGAGCTGTTCTTCGGTTAAATCTAGGTATGAGGCGTCAGCATAATCTAATATTGGGAGTAAAAGGGATTGTGTAAGAGCAATTTTAGTGGTAGTAGGTAGGAAATTACGTAATCTCTAAAGAGAAAAAGCGGAGGCGAAAAGTTTGCGGCTAGTTTCTGCCAATTGTGGTCCCCAAGGAAGCTTTCTATCAATTAGTATTCCAAGGTTTTTAACTGTATCGCTGATTTGAATGGGTGTTCCGTCGAAAATAACCTGTGGTAGGCGAAACCAATCTATTTTTGAAATCATTCTTGAGCTGCCTTTTACAATAATTTGTGTTTTCGCTGGGTCGACTCTGAGGCCATACGAGTTACTCCAGTTGGATATAATTCTTAGGTCAGCGTTAGTTGTTTCGATAGCCACAGATAATTTATCTAAAGGAGCCTGAGTATAAATTTGTAAATCATCCGCAGAAAGGTGATAGGAACTAGAAAGCTGTTGAGAGATAGAGTTAATAAAGATTGAAAAGAGAAGAGGAGATAAGACGCCGCCCTGAGGTACACCAGCAGTCGTATTACACCAAGATGAGAAATTCTCATCAATGCGAACACGTTGTCGGCGACCATGCAGGTAACTATAAAACCAATCAATTACCGTTGGAGACATGTTAAGAGTACGCAAAAGTCCTAATAAAACGTCAAAGTCTACGCTGTTAAACGCATTACTGAAATCAAGCAGTGACAGTACCGTTCATTGTCCATCATCCATACCACAACGAACATCATCAGTAATCTTGACTAGTGCAGAGACAGTACTATGACCAGGTCGGAAACCGGATTGGAATGGATTCAGTAGATTATTTCGGATAAGGAAGGAAGTAAGTTGCTGATGAACAAGACGTTCAAGCAACTTTGAAAGAAAAGGAAGAATAGAAATAGGACGATAGTCCGTTAATGAGGAAGGATTACTCTTTTTAAGGAGAGGAGTTACTTGGGCTTCCTTCGAAACGAAAGAAAACATACCACTGGAGATAGAAGTGTTGAGGATATACTGAATGACAGGCAGTAATTCATCAAGAATGAAGACGATCATTTTACGACTGATACAGTCACTACCAACTGCATTTGACGAAATAGCGTTTACGTTCTTCTTAACATCACAATCGGAAAATTGATTAAAGACGAAAGAAGGATGGTCAGGAGTTGGAAGTGAGCAGAGATGACGTAATGTAGCAGCTTTAGTAGGCCCGTCCAAGTTAGCTGAAGAGGAAAAATGCTGGTTAAGCTTATCAATATCTAAATCTTTAGGTATATTGTCTTGACGAGACTTTCCAACTCCAAGATCTTAGAAACTTCCATACTTTTGCAGGATCTTCATTTTCTAGAGAATTATGAATTTAACGGCGTTGTGCGTCCCTACAGACCTTGTTGCACTGATTTCGACGTTCAACATATCTAAGCTTGTTGTGATCATTTGGCTTACATTTATACCTAGCCTTGGCAGAGAGTTTTTTATTTATGAGTGATTTAATTTCTTCCGTAAGCCAAAGAGCAGGTAGATGTTTCATTTTTACTAGTCGTATAAGAGCGTGTGTGTCATATAATGTAGTCACAATAGAATTGAAACAGCAGACTTTCTGATTGATTGTTATTGCATTAACAACATCAGACCAGTCTAGTTCACGAGCGTCATTACATAAACTTTCCATATTAATACCACTAAAATTGCGCTGAAGAAGAATTTTGTGTTTAGCTTTAGACGGTCGAAATTTGTAGGAAAGGTATATCATATCATGGTAAGAGAAGGCGTCCGCCGCACACTGACCGTGTTTAGCAACATGCGGTACTGATGACACAAGCATTATGTCAAGAAGGGAAGGTAAAAAATTTGGAAAATTATGCATAGCATTCGAAGGAAGGATAGTCATATTGCTAGACCTGATGATGGATTCGAAAGTAAATGTACGAGTATCCTTTTTTATAAGACAGGTGTTAAAATCGCCCATGATAACGATGTGATCATATGATGGGGTTACGTCTTCTAAAAGTGTTTCAAATGCCGTAAAGAAATTAATACGAAGAGATGGACAGTAACATACACCTAGTAACATCTTAGTATGAGATAGAGTGATTTCGATGAAAAGATGTTCACCAGCATTGGAAGGGGGTGGTTGCGTTGACATACTAACTACAGAGTAAGGAAATTGTGAACGGAGACACCACCACCACCACAACCAGTACGGTCATTGCGAATAAGTTGAAAGCCTGGTAATGAGTATGAAGCTGAAGGGAGACACGGTTTTAACCACGACTCTGACACCAGTATAGCATTAATATTAGAATGCTCAAAAGACGCCACCATATCAGTATAATGAGCCGGAATGCTCTGGGCATTAATGTGAAAAACATTAAAGTTTTTCGGGACATCAGCTATGAAAAACCAAGTTAGTTCAAGGTTTGATTATGTCTGAAAGACTTGGAATGCTACAGAAACTATCATGGCTACTATTCAGAGTGACAGAGGAGCAAATGGAGACAAATTCATCGCTATCATTATCACTACTATCATAAGACATACAAAATAATAAAATGAAAAAAAAGAAGAAAAACCTGCTAAAAATAAACTAATAAATAATATACCTAATAAATACTATATTGTTTTTAAAACAAGCTTAATAAAAAAAAACTCAACCATTAACTTAATGTTTCTTAATTATTAATGTTTCTTGCATGAGTATTACATTTGTAATTTTGAAAATGTGATATTGTTCTGGCTCAATTGTAATTATTTTATTCTTTTTAGTGATTGTTTACAAAAAAATATTTTTAATATGGATTTGATTTATATTTTTTGGAAAAATGTGTTTATGTTATTCGTGTTCAGTAACCTTAATATAGGTGATGATGCAATTTGTTTTTAACTTTTTTTTTGTAACGGCCCTGGTACCTTTATAGATACTTACGACTTGGATTAACACAATAATATTTATTAATATCCACGGGGGCTAAGCCGTGGACACAAGTAGTATGCTAGAACAAATTTTATCTAAATTGGTAGCTAATAGAAAACGTTATCAAATTGTAGGTCAATGAAGTTCAGTTATAGATAAGTCGGTAAGAGTTACATATTTGGGAGAACATTCATCATTATTATAACAGTTGTGAAAAAAAAACATCGACTTGACATCATGTTTTATACTTGTTGTATTCTTTTAAAATTCTGTCTATTAAGTTCAGTGTTAGGTTCAATAAATGTTGACTATGTGGATAAAAACGAAACGGAAAGTAAACTTGTAGATTTAGACAAGCATATGAATCAAAGATTAATGCAATTGGAAGATACCATTTCGGATAAATTGATAACGTACACAGATGGAAGTATGGATGCAACAAACAAGAATTTACCCGAATTACAAGAAAAACTGTCAAAAACAGCTCGTAAGTTGAACAATTTATTATTGTTTAAGTAAAAATATTAGATATATGTAAAAAATACTTTATGTTTAGGGTTCCGTACCCAAAGGGTGTAAACGGAGGCCTATTGGAGTGCCAAGACAGTTTCCTTGTCTGTAAGTCTGACACCAGCTTGCAGGTGGAGCCTTCGAATCCAACGATACCGGGTTCGATCCTAGCTTCCGTACCAATGACTTTTCTAAGTTATGTGCGGTTTTCCATCGCTCCGTGCTTCAGAATCGGTCCCGGTTGTTATTGATTTTTAGCAGTCGTTAAGCCACGTCAGAGGCCCTCAGGTGGCCTGACATACTCTGATACCAGAGGCCAGCACTATCTCAGTCGACAAAATAACAAACAAACAAACAGGAGGAGCCTTAGTACCTTAACGAACTAAAGGTATAATTTCAGAATGTATTTTTGACTCAGTGAAAAACTCACCATTGGGCCACGGCCCAGCTAGGCCACACTGGACAAAGACCGAATCTGTATGGGCCAGTTTCCCAATGAGAAATATTAACTTTGTAAACTTAATACAATCTACTCGTATTTTTTCATGTTTATTTTTATTTTACCAGTAACGCCCTCTTAGCAAGAAGATAACCTAATAATTGTTCTAAAGGAAAAAATGGATCTGGAACGGGCCACTGACACTGACCGTGACCACTTCACCGGTATCCAAACTTTTCCTTCAGCTTTTATATCGTGTTTTATATCAGTTTTGCTGAATTATTCTACAATGTAACCACGAAATTTTAACAATGATTTATACAATTAATGATTAAATGACTACGCATTAATTATTGACACAATAATTTTGGAACAAATGCGATCTGTGGAAGACGTTTATAGCGTGAATTTGTTTCCAGAGTTGCCTTGCCACCTCCTTGGTGGTGGTTGATTGGCAGTTGACAGACAACACAAGTCCGCGCTACTCTGTGGACAATGCGACTTTCAACCACGTGACGGTGAAAAGGAACTACCGCACGCTCAAGTACCTCGAGATGCATGTCGCCGTGCAAGCTACGGACGGATACTTTGGCATCCATCTGATGGATGAACAAGAAAATGTTGTATTCGTTATAAGTAATAATAATAAGTAGAGATCGTCGAGTCTAAAACTGAACGCCCCTCCAATGTGTTTACGCTCACATGCAAATGTATCTCCTACACACCTACTTTGTATGCTAGCGTAAAATTGAACGCCTCTCCAAGGAAGAAATAAGGATAGAAGGAAATATCTACATAAGAGTGAATAGGTATCTACTAGGCAAGCGTGCTACACCTTCGACCACATCATCGCTTTCCATCAGGTGAGATCGTGGTCAAACGATTGCCTAGTCAGTAATATAAAAAAAAAAAAAAGTTAATTAATATTAGTACCTAGTTTGTTCGTCACAAAACTTAAAAACAAAAGAAAAGAATATATTATGTTGTGCTATTCTAAAAAATCACGTTAAATTACGAGAAGGTGAAAAAGTCATATTGATTATGCGGGACATATCATGAACAACGGGACCAAAATGGCATTACTGGCATTTCTCCTTTTTTGAGAAACTTTACTTGTGAGCGGTTACACATTGGAGAGGCGTTCAGTTTTAGACTAGCCGATCTGTAATAGTATTTTTGCTAGAAACGTTAATTGTAGATAATAGAATTAATAATCGATCTTGCCTATACGTTTTTTTAATCGTTTTTGTGACGAGTCGAGCAGGTCACACCTGCCCATAACATTTGCGGTGCCGCCCAGAACTGGTTGCAAATACTAACGCGTCACTGCACTGCGCTCGTAACCCTGAGATATTCTTGGTTATAAGTCCCATTGCCCAGTAACACACACACACACAATACACTACTCTTGGCTACTTAATATTTGACAAAAGTAAACTATTATTAGTATGTTTTTTAATACTTGATTGTGATTATTTTTAACAGATGTTGGAATTAAAGGTAACCAATACACAGAATTGGACATATACTTCCATAATGCAAGGACAGCCAAGGTTAAATACGTTTACACTCCCGACATATTATTACTGTCTTCTACTCAGCTTAGTTCATTTTACATTAAAATAGTGGATGGTAAGTTGCACATTGTGTTATTATGAATACTATACGAGTATATCTCTAGGACCGTTCTACGAAGTCCTCCATGAAGCTTGCATGCCTGCAAAGCTTTCTAAATACAAACTTTAAACCGAAATTTATAGATTGTTCTATTTTTAACAGATTTAAAAACGGAGGAGGTCGCCATTCGATTTTATATTTTTAAGCATTTTAACTCATACCTCCGGTATTTCTTAATCGATTTTCATGATTCTTTTTTATTTTATAGGGTAAACCTGGGTAATCTATACATAAACTATGAAAATATATATATATATATATATATACTAGCTGTACCCGCAGCTTCGCACGCGTGGTCTTTTCTTTAGGTTCAAATTACCATAATGTGCTATTCCAGGACCAATATACCAACATTTGAACAAAATTTCTTCAGCCGTGAAAAATACTTTTATCAATTGCTTGGCTTCTAACTCATCGGATTGAGATATCAATTACACCAGATTTAAATCAAACCCTAAGCTATCTAACAATGAAAACCGCATTGCAATTGGTCCAGTAGTTTTTACGTGATGCGTGAACAAACAAACATACAGACAAACAGAAAGAAAGACACGATTAACAAAAAAATAATTGTTCAATACCTTTTTTAAGCACCCAAGAGCATTTTTTCATTTGAATTCATTTATTAGTTTGGGTGCAATGCGCGGTCAAGATACGGACAAACAGACATACAAAATTAAAAAGTAAAATAGTTTGGCTTCAGTATCGAATATAGAGAACCATCCAAAAAATATTTTTTATTATTTAAATATTAACGTAACTTTGTACCCATATCCCGCAGAAACCCTTTACTTTTTCGGGGTATAACGTGACTTAAATTTTAACCCATCATATAACTTAAGACAGTGCCAAGTTGCATCAAAACCCGTCCATTAGTTTCAGCGTGGTACGTGTCCTTTTAAATAAGTTCCAACCCCTATCATGCGAGAACCCATACATTTTTCGAGATGTAAAGTATCCTATGTCCTACCTCGTAGTATGAACGCAAATCATACCAAGTTTCATTTGAATTCATCCAGTAGTTACGGCGGCGTGATACGCGACTAAGATACAGACTGACAGACATACAGACAAAAATAAAAAACATACAGTTTATGTTTCATTATCGAAAATAGAGTAGCTTCCAAAAAAAACACTATAAGATAATGTACAGAATTTGGACCCATATTCCACAGGAACCCTTTATTTTTCGGGACAAAATGTATCCATAATTTTCACCCATTTTATAAACTATGTCTGTGCCAAGTTGCTTCAACATCCGTCCAATAGTTTCAGCGTACTACGTGTTCTTTTAAATAATTTTCCACCCCTATCCTGCAGGAACACTTCATTTTTTCGGGATGAAAAGTATCCAATGTCCTACCTCGAAGTATGAACTTAAATTATACCAAATTTCAATTGAATTAATTGAGTATTTTCAGCGTGATGCACTTCCAAGGTACAGACAGACAGACAGACGGACAGACAGACTGAAGATAAAAACATAAAAAAATACAGTTTTGGCTTTAGTATTGAAAATAGAATGGCAACAAAAAAAAACAGAATTTGCGACATTATCCCACAGGAACTCTTTATTTTTTCGCGATAAAAAGTATTCTGAATTTTAACCCATCATATAAACTATAACTGTGCCAAATTGCATAAAAATCCGTCCAGTAGTTTCAGTAAGTGTTTTTTGAAATAACTTTAAACCTCAATCCTGCGGGAACCCTTTCATTTTTCGGGATGAAAATTAACCTGTCCTCGTAGTATGAACTCAAATCATACCAAGTTTCATATAAATTCATTCATTCGTTTCGGCGTGATGCCTAGCCAAGATACAGACAGACAGACACACAACAATGAAAAAAAAAACAGATTTGGCTTCAGTATCGAATCAAGAGTACATTCCAAAAAAAATATCAAATTATCTTCAATGCACAGAATTAGACCCGTTACAGTTTTATTATAAGTATAGATATATAATATTATATTATATTATATAATATAATATATAAACTATACATATATGTAGAAGGCAGCTCTGCGCACGTGGATATTTCTCTGGAATAAATGTGTCCTTTTCAATTTTGTTTTTTTGTTGTGTATCCAACAACTGTAAGGCAACATTCATGTATTCTAATTTAAATAAGCAAAATAAATTATACCATCAAAAAATGTACGTCTAACACACAAGAAGTTATTTTTTCTTTAATTGTAATAAAAATATCAATTGCCTCTATTATAACTACAACTTTGACTAATATATAGCTAGCGGCATGTAAGTCCAGCGGTGAACGAAACGTGGCGGGGACCTTGGCACAGACAGTTTTCGGGAGAAAAAGTATTCAACATTTTAACACAATATATACACTTTGACTGTGCCAAGATCCCCGCCACGTTTCGTTTACCGCTAGACTTACGTGCCACTAGGTATAACTAGCTATCTACAAAATGAAAGTAGACATTACACATAAAGATGCTTATAGTCGTACAATTGCCCTCTTTTTTTCCTACTTTAATATAGCATAAAAACCATTTTTTCAGGAAGACTGCAGTTCGGCAAAGAAGGTTTCCCACTTATGGCCCACGAGGACGACCGCTTGAGATCAGTCAACTATTTCCAATTCTTTAATGGCGGGAGCAATAAAGCAAAAACTATCCGTTACGACTGCGCTGCTCCTGTTATAGGTAAAAATAGTTATAATAAAGCAATAAGTACCAAAAAATAAAGATATGTAAAAAAAACTATGAACTTAAAATAGGCTACTGAACAAGAATATAACATTTTTTTTAATCTTGTTGTCTGTTAGTCTGTTTGTCGCTATGTTTGTTCGCGCATCACATAAAAAGTAAAAGACCAAATGCAATGCGGGTTTCAATATTAGATAGCTTAAGGTTTAACTTAAGAACGGACGTACTTGGTATCTCAATATTAGATAGCTTAAGGTTTAACTTAAGAACGGACGTACTTGGTATCTCAATATTAGATAGCTTAAGGTATATAACGTATCTTACGTAGGTATATAACGTAGCTTAAGGTATATAAGGTATATAAATGAATTCAAATGAAAAAATGGTGTCTTGGGTGCTTTAAAAAAGGTATTGAACAATTTTTTTTTTTTTGTGTCTTTCTGTAAGTCTGTATGTTTGTTTGTTCACGCATCACGTAAAAACTACTGGACGTTGGTCCAGTAGTTTTTACGTGATGCAATTGTGCAATGCGGTTTTCATTCATAATATAACTTAAGAACGGACGTACTTGGTATCTCAATCCGATGAGTAGAAGCCCAGCAATCGGTCAAAAACTTTTGACGGCAAAAAATTGGTAAATTGTACTATAAACGTATTTTTGGTCCTAGAATAACACGTATGGGCTACTTTTAAATGAACTGATCACGCAGGCAAAGCCGTGGGTACAGCTAGTAGCAAAGAGAGTACTTTTAACCTAAATAAATAACTACGCGTGCGAAGCCGTGGGTCAACAAAAATTTATTCAGTAGCTTATTTGATTTCCCCTATACCATATTATTTTTAATTATCTTCTTTTTACAGACTTTTGTTATTACTGCTTTATTAAAAGTATAGAAAGAAGAAGATAGATGATTAAGGCACTTTTTTTACAGTCTTTGCATAGCGGCGCGGGCATGAAGCTTGCCATTACAAGGAGAGTGGCCGGAGAGCTCAGTAGTTTTCAGTAATTACTGTCAGATTTTTATGATTGTTTTCCTGAAAAACTGATGAATGAATCTGATAAATTCTTTCAACGAAAAATTTGGATCGGTCCGGATTTGGTTCCCGAATGTATTATTATTATTATTATTATTATTAAATTGAAGATATTGTGTAATTTCTTTTGGAGGCCGTTATATATAAAAACTACTAAAAAAATGTATTTTTGTAATTTTTGTCTGTCTGTCTGTCTGTCCGTCCGTCCGTCTGTCTGTCTGTATCTTCAGCGCTTCACGCCGAAAATACTCACTGAATTCAAATGAAATTTAGTATGATTTGAGTTCATACTTCGAGGTAGGACATTGGATACTTTTCATCACGAAAAATTAAAGTGTTCCCGCAGGGTAGGGGTTGAAAGTTATTTAAAAGAACACGTATCACGGTGTAACTACTGGATGGATTTCATCTATCTATACTTATAATAAAGCAATAGTTACGAAAAAGGTTGTACAAAGAAGTCAAATAAAAAAAATGGTCTTGTTATAATTCGTGTCTCTGTCTGTTTGTCTGTATTTTTGTGCATCACGTAAAAACTACTAAACCTATTGCTATGCGGTTTTTAATGGTAAATAGCTTAGGGTTTGATTTAAAAAGTGATGTAATTGTTATCTCAATTTGGCGATAAGAATACGAGCAAACGATAAAAAATGGTAATATTTGAAATTTGGTATAATTTGAGTTCACACTTCGAGGTAGGACATTGGATACTTTTCATCACGAAAAAAAATAAGTGTTTCTGCAGAATAGGGGTGGAAAATTATTTCAAAGAATACTTAGTACGCTGAAACTGGTGGACGGATGTTGATGCAACTTGGCACAAACATAGCTCATAAAATGGGTCAAAATTATGGATACATTTTATCCCGAAAAAATAAAGGGTTCCTGCGGGATTTGGATCCAAATTCTATACATAAAAGGTATTGCGAATATATTTTTTGGAGGTTACTCTATATTCGATAATGAAGCCTAAACTGTATGTTTTATCATTTTTGTCTGTATGTCTGTCTGTTTGTATCTTGGAAGCGCATCACGCCACACTAGATGAATTAAAATGAAACTTGGTATGATTTGAGTTTATACTACGAGGTAGGACATAGCATACTTTCCATCCCGAAAAATTAATGGGTTTTTGCAGGATAGGGGTTGAAACTTATTTAAAAGGACACGTACCACGCTGAAACTAATGGACGGGTTTTGATGCAACTTGGCACCGTCTCAATTTATATGATGGGTTAAAAATGAGGACACGTTTTATCCCGAAAAATTAAAGGGCTTCTGCGGGATATGGGTCCAAAATTATGTTAATATTTAAGTAATATTTTTGGATGGTTCTTTATATTCGACACTGAGCCAAAACTTTTTTACTTTTTATTTTTGTTTGTCTGTCTGTCTGTTTGTCCGTATCTTGACCGCGCATCGCACAGAAACTACTGAATGAATTCAAATGAAACTTGGTATGATTTGAATTCATACTACGAGGTAGGACATTGGATACTTTTCATCCCGAAAAATTCAAGGGTTTCCGCAGTATGGGTTGAAAGTTATTAAAAAGAGCAAGTATCACACTGAAACGACTAGACGTTTTTTTTTATTCAAATAGACATGGTCATATGTCTATACTTATAATAAAGCAATAGGTACGAAAAAGGCTGTAAAAAGAAGATAAATAAAAAAAATGCTCTTGGGTGCTTAAAAAGGGTATTGAACATGTTTTTTTTTGATCGTGTCGCTCTGTCTGTTTGTCTGTATGTTTGTTTGTTCACGCATCACGTAAAAACTATTGGACCGATTGCAATGCGGTTTTCATTGTTAGATAGCTTAGGGTTTGATTTAAAAACTGGTGTAATTGGTATCTGAATCTGGTGAGTAAGACGCCGAGCAATGGATAAAAGTACGGCTAAAGAAATTTTGATCAAATGTTTGTATGTTGGTCCTGGAATAGTACATTATGTTACTTTGAACCTAAAGAAAAGACCACGCATGCGAAGCCGCGGGTACAGCTAGTGTGCTAATATAAATATAGCCGCTCTAAAAAATTCTCCCTGAAATTTGCCTGCCTATATAAACTTATACCTTCCTGATCCGTCGTTTGGATCAGTCTGAAACGAGTCCTTTCCGCTTACCGAGCACTACGAGCGTAGCGACCCGTCTAATATTAAAGCCAATAATAGATTGTTATTTATAAGAAGTTGCCGCGTAGCCAGCGCTACCTGCGCTATGAGGCCTACGAGGGTTGTTGATATTGGAGATTAGTCATTATCAGTTAGTATTAATCATTATGCTATCTTTGAGGTCCAATATTTCAGAAACGCGACACTTTTGGATACCAGTTTACATTTAGTTTAAAAAAAATTGTATGCATTGAAATCCTCTATCGATTTATTAAGGTATAATCAGTGGCCACGGTTTTACGATTTTTCACTATGCCATATAGATTAGAAGGTCATTCAGCTGTAGACTGTATACGCCTACCGGTTGAGATGATGACCTTTTTACACGACTGCCCAAAAAAAAAGGACTGTTGTGGTTTTAGCATTCATGTATGTATGTTTGTATGTGAGTTTCTTTATTCCACCATAACTTTTAAATGTCTGAACAGATTTAGACGTATGCGGTATCTTTAGAATCCATACATCCCCCGGGTAGTAATCGGGTATTTTTTTTTTAAAGCTTTCCGTATGGCTGCAGTATGGCTCAATTTTCAACCTCGTAAAAACTTCGAAATTAACAATATGGGTAACAATTTTAAGGTCTTGATGAGCACATTCCAACAGTATATAATTTATTGGCAAAAACTCTTTTTTGACAGGACAGGCGTGTTTTTCTAGATTTTAAGCTAGTTATTGATGGAGGTAATCGTGACTTGTACTTACGACTTAATCTCTATTACCTATGTCATAGACATAATCTGAATTTGAGATTATTTATATTTTAGATCACTGCTATATAATATGTCAACAAAATGTGTACTGACTCCTTGCTCGGAGAAGTCATTGCAATGCAATACAAATATTTCTCCGTTGTTACATTCCGAGAATATGAAAATTGGTTTGTAATAGATAATCGTAATTTTATTTAAATCATTGTTTAATCAACAATGAGGTCTATTGCGTAATAATAGGCCAAACCATAAGTTAACTAAAGTTATGTTGCATGGAAACCTAAGTTGTTTAATAAATTATTATGCGCCATAAATCGAAAAAAATAGATTAAAGTTTGCCAGTAATTGTACGATGGAGAACTTTTCCCTGTTTTTCTGCACTAATATCCTTAAAACTAATTCCTCAGGAGAACTGCGCTTTGGAAGGGAAGGATACTACCGTCCACTCATATCCCACAATGATGCCCGCCTCAGATCACTCAAATACTTCAAATTATATAAGAGCGTGAATCGTTACTGGGACAAAGAAGCAAAGATCCGTTACGACTGCCCTGCTCCTGTTGAAGGTATTATAAAACGGTTAATTTATTGATAACTTTAATACAAAAATATGAATTATGCTTTGATGCGAATTAGGAATAAATAATTGGAACAACTGAAATAAATTGGCCACGTGCATACCGGAGTACGAGTACACGTAGTGTAGACTGTGCTTATGTTTCCGTAGTTGATTTTATTGGCTTTAGTCACCTGCGTCCTTAGGCTATATCATATATACCTACACGTGACACATGGGGGAGCTAACCGCATTGTCTACCTACTCACTGTGTTAGGTATTGGCTTTGGTTTCAATCAACCATCGATCAAAGCTATTTATTTATATATTGACCGACCGAACGCGAAGCGAGAGAGAAGAGTCTCCGTTACAGCGTGAGCAAAATAGCTTTCGTATGTCCGGCGGATGTCCAGCTGTTTTCCTCTACAGGCCGCTTTTCTCAACCGACTCTCGTTAAATTTGATGAGCAGGTTCGATAATTATATGTTTTTTTTTGCCGAATCTGTTATTCGAAATTTTTCAAATTGGCGAGATATGAGGGTTGAAACATTAAAAAAAAACAGCCATTTTGTTTTTTTTTTTAATGTTCTGCTCATTTTATTCAGTTTTAAGCTATGCAAAGACACACTCGCGAGGTCTACAACTCACAAAGCCACTAGTTTATTCTTTAGCACACATAATAATGTACAAGGAGGACTTAATGCTAAGTAGCACTTTCTACCAGTCAACCTGGACGTGCACGAAAAATGGTGGTGGTGCAGTAAAAAATTCGTTAAGTGAATAGAAATAGGTAATAAGCTAAAATTGAAAGAATAAATAAAACGAAAGCTATATATATTAAAGATCACAAAAACCAAAATGTTGCTGATTATGAGTGGGACTTCCCGCGTGATCATTTCTCTGGGTTAAAAGTAACCTGTGTGTTATTTTAGGACCAAAAGTACCTATTAGGTATAAAATATCAAATTTCAAATAGTTTGTATCAATTTCTCGGCTTCTATTCACCGGATTTAGATACCAAGTACCTACACCAAAACCTGTTTTAATTCAAAGAACCTAGTTTTTACGTAATGCGCGAACAGACAAACAGACTGAAATGATTTTGAAAATTTTTATGTGTATAATGTTAAGCTTATTTATAGTTTATTTGCTTATTTAAAATCCACTTGTACATTTTTTATTATTATCTTCTTTGTACAGACATATTGTTGCTTACGAAACAAAAATTTTATTACCTCCGAACTTGAAAAGAGGGTAGGGGGGGGGGGTTATAAGTTTGGGGTGTGTATGTGTACGTATCCATGTGTCTGTCTGTGGTAACGAGCTCGCAAACAATGGACTGATTTTGATGCGTTTTTGCTGTTTGAAAGCTGATGTGATCGAGATGCGCATGCGTGACCGTTTAAAGTAAACATGTATTCACACTCCGAAAATTAAAATAGACCTTTTCAACAGCCCTTATGCGCATGCGTGACCGTTGAAACATAGCCAGATTGTGTTGGGGCACGGTTGGGGCGCATGGCCATTTGTTTGTCATAAAACGTCAACGCCATCCGTTCCTAAAAAAACTTCTCGTTTACTCTGTGCTGGAGTTCAAAAAGTGTATAATCGTTATTTTATTACGGTCTTTCCGGGCGCTGTAATCTTTACCACATTTTTTAAAATTTGTTATTCTTAAGTAGACTTTTTGCCAACTTTTTTTTAATGTATCGAATTTTCTCTCTTTACAATAACACTGGAATCAACATGCTACCTTTACTAAATCGCGAGTTATACCGTATTTAAAATCACAAAAACATCAATTTCGGTGATTTTGCTCTTAGCGTCTTGCCTCCCCGTGTAATTTTTCTTTTGGCTTTTGACAAAAATAAACGTTACATCATCGAGCTGACTATAAAGGGCATAATAAAGAGCTCTTCTCGTGATGGTCGTCGTTTAAAACCTGGTACCCCTATGTTTCCAAATGATTTTAAAGTCGTTTCATTTCAAAACTCCCACACTGTTCGAAACAATCGATCGCGCATGCGCATAGCGGCTTAAGAAAAAAACTATACAAACTGCTCACAAACACATAATAAACAACGATTTATGATTACATTTGTTCATTATTGAAATGTTGACAATACTAGCATTTAAATTTAGTCGTTGTCAAAATCAAATTAGTCTTGTCACAATGATGTCTTAGTTTAGTTTAAATCAACAACTGATAAAATTTTAGGTATGACTAAAATAAATTAAATTTAGCTTTAGCTTAGTTTATAGTGAGTTGCTCAACCAAATTGGCGTCATTGTCTATTCTAGTTAACAAATTAAACTTAAAAGAAATAAAAACACAGAAATCAAAAAGTATGAGCTGTAACTAGGGAATGCAATCTCGTGAGATTGGGTCTCAGGCGAAATCTCGTTATGAATAACAATACCACGGGATCTCGCCAATTTCGAGATCTCGCAAGATTGGCAGTTTTGTGTGTTTATTCTTGCAAATAATCACAATATTTGAATAAATTAGGAAAAATATAATAAATAAATTAGGAAGAATTTTAGGTATTATGAATATAAACATGTATTTTTACGAATTTTTTCAATAAACTTTTATGTATTTAACATTGTTTGACGTATCTATCTATCAATTTTTAATAAACTTGGTAGTAAGCTTTGACGTATCTAATCAAATAAGAAATTAAATAAACAATCAGTGTTCTCTTCTAATATCAAACAAAAGTCTTTTAATAATAAAACATTTTAAAGTCAAAATTTAAAGTCTTTTAATAATAAAACATTTAAAGTCAAAATTTAAAGTCTTTTAATAATAAAACATTTAAAGTCAAAATTTAAAGTCTTTTAACAATTAAAGTCAAAATTTAAAGTCTTTTAATAATAAAACATTTCTTTTATAACAAAACAACATGAATTCAAAATCTAATATGAAACTCAATGGTGGTTTCCAAAAGGTTTGAAAGTGACGGCAATAATTTTAGAGCTATTAAATTTTGTTTTAGGTTTAATTGGTTCACCCAGAATCGACACCAAAGTTGAGTGGACAATTAAAAAAAATTACAAAACTACACCTACACCGCCTACCTAGCCGTGGTGGTCTCGGCTTAGAATAAGACCACTCCCAATTCTCCCGTGGATCTCGTAAGAGGCATGGGATTACACACGGAAGATCAGCAGCAGCAGCGTCCTCCGAGCACATAATATTTGCTACACTGCAGTCACCAATCCGCCTACCAAGCGTGGTGACTATGACACCCCATATTCTATATGATGAACTCCTTTTTCAAGAAGCGCCCGTCCAAAAAATGGACGTGGCTGCACCCCGGCGGTCATAAGCACGAGAAAGATGTCATTTTGACGACCAATAAGCATATATTCAATAACGTCTCTGTGATCAACAGGGATAAGACCGGCAGTGATGATCGCAGAGGCTCTTTGAATATCAAGGTAAAGCTGAAGAGGTCTCGTTTGATGAGATCTACTCTTCACCCAAGTCCTGCCCAAAAACAAAACCCCGAGAGCTTTCAGTTGGAGCTCCAAAATCGCTTCCAAATCCTTACCGAATGCGATACAGTGGACGAACTAAACAAAGGGCTGGTGGAAATTGTTCACGCGGTCAGGTCGGAATTCTTTAAGACCCCCCGCAAAAGAGGAACACAGAGTCTCTCTCAGCATACACTGAAACTTATGGCAGAACGAGGAGAGATGAGGCTGCAGTCTTCAGTGGATATGTCGAGTTACAGCTTGCTTAATAAACAGATCTCCAAGTCAATGCGACACGATTTGCGTTCCTATAATACTACTTGTATTAAGAACGCAATAGCGCGGAACAAGGGCTCCAAAGTGTTCGCAAGAGACCTGTCTATTGGGCAAAGCCTGTACACATCAGAAGTGTCTAGGGATCAAGTAAGTAAAGTTAATTTTGTAATAAAACTTATCCACTCAATATTTATCAAACCTAGTCTCCAGATTGGCTTTTTACTTTAATTTCTATCATTAAGTTAACAACGTACCCCTTATTTTGTAAAAATAATGAATTATTGCAGTTATTGCAAATTGTGGGAAATTAACCAAAGTTAAGTTTGCCCCTTTTTTTAAAAGGGGGAAATATTAAGATTTTCAAATCTTTATTGTATAGATAACAAATAAATAAATCTTTCTTTTCAACGTTATCATGAATCACACAATTCCTTCCTTTGAGAAATAGCTGCCACGTGATACTCGTAGCCACGAGTAAATAAAATTCCTCGTGGTCGCACTAGTATGACAAAACGGTGTGACCACGAGTCCGTCGCCGTGCAAGTCAAAAAGTTTTTCTAGGGTTTTTTTTTTTAAGGTTATTTGCACGGCACCCAACTCGGCAGGGCTTTTCTTTGAAGCAGGCCACGGCGGAACTTTGATACGAGCTTCAGCAATAGTTCGTGTTACGACTAGTCATGCGTGCGTTAGTTGAAACGAATCCCCCAACCAGCCTCGCAAAGGGATGCTGACGTGAAATAGGTCTGCGTTCCCGAAGGCCGCTGAGAGTCCCGTCCCACCCACCTATTAATTGCACCCTGCAATTGTAGGGCCCGTTTACAATGGGCTCGCGAACACAAGATTGGGAGGAAGCTTAGGTGATGGATAGCTTAGGGTTTGGCTTAAAAACTGGTGTACTTGGTATCTAAATCCGATGAATAGGAACCGAACTATTTGACGGCCGAACGAAATTTGTAAACATTGAAATTTGGTGTGGAATGCTCAGCCCTCGTCAGTGTTTTCGGTAAAATACGAGTATGACTCAGTTGTGTTCAAGTCAAGAGTGAATAGGTACCTACTAGGCAAGCATGCTACACCTGCGACCACATCATCGCTTTCCATCAGGAGAGGTCGTGGTTTGTAAGTATATTGTACCTTAAAATTACTTTTGGTTCTGGAATAACATAATAGGATACTTTTATTCCAGAAAAATGAACTTGCGAGGCAAATCCGCGTGCACAAAGAGTAATTTAAAACATAGAGTTTTGTAAGACGTGTAAGACAGAATTCTCTTTCAAATCAAATCAAGTTTATTCACCAAAACATATTATATACATTTTCATATTGCATGTACTAATTATAAGGTAAATGCATAACAAAAGTAGGAACCTATAAATATAATTTCACATAAATACATGCCCACAATATACCGAGGTTAATTAAAGTACACACATTTGTAAATTGGTACATATGAACTCTGTATCCCACACTAGAATAAATCCTGTGTTGTGGGATAAACACTCTCCTTCGCTCCACAATTTGTTTGGGCAGATTAGGTAGGTACAATTTAAATTTTAAGGCAAGAAATGTTTAACACGGGACGGTAAAATACCTATATAATATACAAATTGCATTATTTTTAAACAATAGCTAAGTTGTTTGTTACTGAATTAAACATTTTTGATTACTATTAAACACCATACAAATCGGAAAAAAAAAGGTTGGTAAAAGTCCCGAAAAAGTAGGTAGATGCAAAAAACATATATTATTAAACTAAGTAGGTACTTAACTACTGTGATAGCTACAAAAGGTATGCGTGGCGAGAGTGAGGTTAAAACTACATATATTTGATAACTATTAATCATACAAAACAAAACGTTAAACTTTAGTTGGTAAAAATCTTGAAAGTGTAGGTAGATGGAAGAATCACATATTATTAACTAAGTAGGTACTAACTACTGAGATAACGACAGACAGGCGGTGTGCGTGGCGTGAACTTATATCTACATAATTTTAGTTTAACAATAGGTATAGTTTACGGTAAAAATCCTAGAAATGCATTAATACCTAATTAAGAAGGTACTAGCTACTGTGATAATAATAACAACAAAAGGTATGCGCGGGGTGGGTGGCTGATGACTTTGTGGTGTACCTACCTAGTCCGCCCGTTGTACTTTAGTTATAAGATTGTTCCTATTTGTGGTGTACCTACCTAGTCCGCCCGTTGTACTTTAGTTATAAGATTGTTCCTATTTGTGGTGTACCTACCTAGTCCGCCCGTTGTACTTTAGTTATAAGATTGTTCCTATTTGTGGTGCACCTGCCTAGTCCGCCCGTTGTACTTTAGTTATAAGATTGTTCCTATTTGTGGTGTACCTACCTAGTCCGCCCGTTGTACTTTAGTTATAAGATTGTTCCTATTTGTGGTTACCTACCTAGTCCGCCCGTTGTACTTTAGTTATAAGATTGTTCCTATTTGTGGTGCACCTGCCTAAACCGCCCGTTGTACTTTAGTTATAAGATTGTTCCTATTTGTGGTGTACCTACCTAGTCCGCCCGTTGTACTTTAGTTATAAGATTGTTCCTATTTGTGGTGTACCTACCTAGTCCGCCCGTTGTACTTTAGTTATAAGATTGTTCCTATTTGTGGTTACCTACCTAGTCCGCCCGTTGTACTTTAGTTATAAGATTGTTCCTATTTGTGGTTACCTACCTAGTCCGCCCGTTGTACTTTAGTTATAAGATTGTTCCTATTTGTGGTTACCTACCTAGTCCGCCCGTTGTACTTTAGTTATAAGATTGTTCCTATTTGTGGTTACCTACCTAGTCCGCCCGTTGTACTTTAGTTATAAGATTGTTCCTATTTGTGGTTACCTACCTAGTCCGCCCGTTGTACTTTAGTTATAAGATTGTTCCTATTTGTGGTTACCTACCTAGTCCGCCCGTTGTACTTTAGTTATAAGATTGTTCCTATTTGTGGTGTACTTACCTAGTCCGCCCGTTGTACTTTAGTTATAAGATTGATCCTATTTGTGGTGTACCTACCTAGTCCGCCCGTTGTACTTTAGTTATAAGATTGTTCCTATTTGTTGTAAATTATTGGAAACTTGTGTACAATAAAGTATTATCTACCTATCTATCTACATATTTTGTGAGTCTTGATGAAAAATGTAAATATAATAAAAGATTTACTCATTTACATAATTTAGATGGCTGTCAAACCGAATACCTACTTCAATCTTAAAACTACCACGTAGGCAGCGGGTATCAGCTAGCGATGTTGAGCGATGGTAGACTAGCGGTTTACTATGTGCAACTTAGAATCCAACGATATTGGGATCGGTCATAAGCTCCTCACCATAATGGCTACTCTATATTTTCCTTCCGTCCGTGCTTCGGAGAGCACGCTAAGCTGTCGTTCCCGGCTGCTATTGATTAATACCAGTCGTTATGCCATGTCAGATGCCTTCGGGCGGGCTCACAAACTCTGATACCAGTGGCCAGCATACCTCACACGAAAAGCAAGCTACACATTTAGATGTTATACGTGAAACACATATAAAATACTAATCTTGGAGTAGTGTGACCTTGCCGAAAGGAATTAGATAAGCGATGTTGTGAACGTCAACATTTTTATAAACAAAACAAATATCATGACTTCATTCGAGGCCCACCGCCTGCCACAAAGTTATCGATGTTAGTTCAATTTTTTTGGAAAACCATTTTGTAGTTTATCATGTCTGGGAATTCATGTGACTAAATAAATAACTAAAGCCAACACAGATAAGCAGAGCATGTTGTTGGAAGGACAGTCAATAACTAAAGCCAACACAGATAAGCAGAGCATGTTGTTGGAAGGACAGTCAATAACTAAAGCCAACACAGATAAGCAGGACATGTTGTTGGAAGGACAGTCAATAACTAAAGCCAACACAGATAAGCAGAGCATGTTGTTGGAAGAGCAGTCAATAACATTTTTAGTAGAAGTTTTGTTAACAAAAATATTATTAAAAACCCGACTGCGACCAAACTAAAAAGAGGCAATTTGATTGATTTTGAAATATAAGATGCAGCCAGAGGCATGAGGAGCAGTAGCTCGCCAGGTTCTAGCTGATCCCGGAAAAGGAGAAATTAATTGCATAATGATGCCTCCGAACGCATCTTAAATTTCAAAACTAATTATAAAAAAAACAACTATACTATACTACTACAAACACATAAAATACCTTACTTGGAGATGTGTCGCCTTGCAGAATAGAATTCGATAAGCGATGTTGTGAAGGTCAACATTTTTATAAATTAAACAAATATTATCATGACTTATTCGTGTCCCACCGCCTGCCACAAAGTTATCGATGATAGTTCGAATGTATGTAACTTTCATCAAATAACTAAAGTCAACTCTGATAAGCTGGGCAGTCAAAACATTTCCAGGAGAAGTTTTGTTTACAAAAGATATCATACAAAAACCCCACTGCGAACAAAACTAAAAAGAGCCACAATTGATCCAATTGATCCATACCAATATATATAAAAGTGAAACGTTGTCTGTTTGTTTGTTTGTTTGGGGAGCTTTCACGCAATAACGGCTGAACGGATTTTGATGAAATTTTGAATGGTGATAGCTTATACCCTAGAATAATACATAGGATACTTTTTTCCTAAAAAAATTAAAGTTTCCACTGGTAAACTGGAAAATGTTGATTATTCGCTGTAAGGAACGGTTGCCATAGAAACAATAACAAGTCTGTCAAAAAACTTCAAGAGCATTGGTGATATTCCTATTTTTGCATTGGTTTTTAATATCCTAGAAGAACATAGGATGCTTTTGTTTCGCGATAAACAGTAGTCCGCGCGGACGTGGTCGTGGGCGGGCAAGCTAGTTTTGAATAAGATGCAGTTAAAGGCATGGGAAGTACAGCTCACGGGTTGTAGCTTTGATCCCGTCAAAGGAGAAATTAATTGCATAATGATGCCACCGAAATTTCAAAGTCAAAAGTAGCTTGAGCTTGTTTACCTCTTTTTATTTCTGTGCGCAGTCGTTCTTATTTTTTGGTATTTTATCACTGACTTCAAAAAATAAGTTGGTTATTGAGTTGACGTGTATGTAATACTAGCTGGGCCCTTGGTTTCACCCATGTGAGGGATGATGATGATGATGATGATAATTATGATGATGTAAAGTATCCTGTATGATATTCCAGGGTATAAGCTATCTTATACCCCTACCCCTTGACACAAACACATATACACAATTCATGTACGTGATATTGTCTAACAAGTAAAAATAATTAAAAAAAAACAAAATACCCACTAATATTATAATGGCAAAACTTAGTATGTAAGGGTGTGTATATGTGTATGTTTGTTACTTCTTCACGCTTAAACGGTAGAACAGATTTAGATGAAATTTGGTATGGAGGTAACTGGATAATTTCCTGGATTAACACAAAGACTATTTTTATCCCGTAAAATGCACGGTTCCTGAGGGACGCGGGTGAAACTGCAAGGCGCAGCTAGTATTTATATAAATTTATTTTTTCTTTTTTAGTTACCTATTTTAGTTTAATAGTTGCAATTGCAACATTAGACTACCACTAACTTGAATAATCTAAAATTGAAGATTTTGTAAGAAGCTTTAAAGACAATTGCTACTGTTTAGTTATAAGAATTATATATATTTGAAATGTTATTTTATAGACCTTCATTTTGAGGCCTCACTCGATAGGTTTTGGTCATTTTGTTCCATCTGAAATACAATATGGCAGCTGTAAGCCGTATATAGCAGTTTCTTGACACTCCATATATCCTTAAAAGGTAGTGTCAAGATATATAGCATTTTTGTGATCAAGACAAATCCAATGATACCTTATTAATCAAAATCAATCAAGCCGTTTAGTCTGTAGGAAGCGCCTAAGAAGCGTACAAACAAACATACATATAACCAAAACACGTAACGCTCCGTGCAGCTGGGTAAAAATCTTAATAGATAGATAGATAGATAGATAGATAACACTTTATTGCACCAAATGAAACACTTACAAACAAAAATAGATTTAAATATATAGTACAATCGGTGGCCTTATCGCTAAGCAGCGATCTCTTCTAGGCAACCGTAGGCTATATTGGGACACATGACTGTATAATAGAGGCAGTAAATAATATTCATTTATGTTAGTCTATATGTTACCGTTAGAGTGCGGAATACACTAATGTGCAAATTAACTAGGTAATCTGCAAATTACCGATTACGATACGTCATAAAGTAGCAAATATCCGCACTTTAGCTAGGTATTCTGCACATTAACGGATCCTACACCGTTAAAGTGCGGAAGAGAGTGAAACACTTGTCTCAATCTGTATGATCACTCAAAAGTAAAACAACGTGAGGCAACTGGCGTGTCCAATAATCTCAAAATTAATCGACATGAAAATCTGGTGTAATTGGTATCTCAATCTCAAGCCGGTGAGTTAGAAGCCGAGCAATTGATAAAAGTATTTTTGACGGCTGAAGAAATTTTGTTCAAATGTTGGTATATTGGTCCTGGAATAGCACATTATGGTACTTTGAACCTAAAGAAAATACCACGCGTGCGAAGCCGCGGGTACAGCTAGTCTTCATTACGAATATTGTCCTTCAGAGAAACTCCAAGCATATCTCTCTATAGCCCGCTGAGCCTTAAATTTACTTGGACACTCATGGTCATAGTTAGGGGGAGATACGGCGTGCTTTAATATCACGTAAACAAAAAGGAGACTAGATACAACGACAGGCAAACACTTCTACACAGTTACATTTCCACTGTCGTGCTTCATGTACATCAACAACAAAGATAGACATACGCAGACTATAGCGCGAATGAGAGTCACTGCTAATACGTGCTACACAAACGCCAACGTGATACACACAATTGGCATTCTTTGGCTTTACCAAAGAATGCCAATTGTGTGTATTGCACCTATTTTTTGTGGTCCACACTCGAGGATCCTTTAACTAATTTTATTAACCTATCTTCTTTTTTCTTTTTATTACGGTCTAGGCAATCGTTTGACCACGATCTCACCTGATGGAAAGCGATGATGTGGTCGAAGGTGTAGCACGCTTGCCTAGTAGATACGTATTCACTCTTGACTTGAACACACCGGGGTTATAATTTACCAGAAACACTGACGAGGGCAAGGCATTCCACTCATTTGCAGTTCTTATAATAAATGAAGAAGCGTAACGCGAGGTATTTTAACCATGAAAGGATGGCTCTTTGCTGATCGTCTAGTCGTACGGTGACGGAAAGGTGATGGGGGAATCAGTTTGTGCAGTTCTTATGCACACTCTCCATAGTGCAATCTGTAGAATACCGCCAGGCTTGCTACCTCACGTCGATGCGCTAGACTTTGAAGCTTACTCTTTACCAGAGTGTCATCCCCAATGAGCCTGATAGCACGTCTCTCAATTGAATCCAAAGACTCGAGCTGATACTTGGCAGAACCGTCCCAGAGGTGGCAGCAGTACTCCATACAAGATCGGACCTGTGCTTGATAAAGATTCAAAAGCTGTCCCGGTGTGAAGTACCGCCTAACCTTAGACAAAATACCAAGTTTTTTTGCAGCTACCTTGGCTTTGGATTCAATATACCCAAAATTCAGGTTTGATGTGAGTTCGACACCCAAAAGCTCCAAATGGTCACCTATTGGTATTGTTACACTTTGGGTCTGTATTTCGATTACTATCTGTATTTCGATGGACCAACCGAATAAAGTGGTAGTATTATGTTCCGTCAAAAACTTTTTATTCCATAGTTTGATTCTATGCACCTAGAGGCATTATGTGAATTATTTCCATATTTTTATATCCTTAAATGTCGGAGTTACACACACAAACACACACACAGTTGTGTGGAGACACTCGTCTTAATTCTACCGGAATATGTCACATGCATGAATAATATCGATAAAGGCTCAATGCCCCGAGGCTGCTGCGATAGCTAACATTCCAAAACCGGTGCAAAAACCGGTATTTGGCTCTCAAAAGAGTTTATAAAATCTTTAAATGTTGAAAATTACAAATTGCCCCAGCATTAAACACTACAGGGCTATTACTTCTCAAACATGGCCAAAACTCGTGTATTATCATATTGATTATGTATGAGAATGAATGCATAATTATATGATATTGTATGATAAGGTTTATTTTTTTCCCTGGAAGTACGCCCTAGGAGTTTAAGTGAGATTTTGTTCAGTCAGGGCCCCTGTAGTCCGGTGGCCCCGTATCATTGATACGGCTGATACGACGGTAGCTACGTCCCTGTCTCGGGGTAATGAGGTCGTTAAATATTACCTTTGTTTTGTCTATATTCATGCCCAGACCAACACGTCGAGAGGCGTCAACTAGATCGGTCAGCATTTATTCGACCTCCGGCAGCAATTCCGCCATAAAGGCGATATCATTGGCGAATCGTAGATGTGAAATGTACTCGCCATTAACATTCATGCCCTTGCCTTTCCAATCCAGCGTCTTAAACATATCTTTCAGGGTGTTAGTGAACAGTTTCGGGGATATAACATACCCCCTGCCCCACTCCCCTGTGCCACTAGATATGCTTATTCTGCTGGTTCTGTACTTGAACGGTAGTTGCGGCGTCATACAAGCATCTCATCACCTCTATGTATCGCCAGTGCGCCTGGCATCTTTGCAGAGACTCGAGAACAGCTCAGGTTTCGATGGAGTTAAAGGCTTTCTCATAATCCTCGAAAGCAAGTCACAGGGGCTGGTTGTACTCTTTGGTCTTTTGATAACCTGCCACACCGTGTGGATGTGGACTATGGTCTCTTAACCTACCCCTTTCCCTCAGGGTTTTCACCACAATATTATTATTCGTAGTATCATTTATATCCAGTTAGACTGTCTCATGATTATTTCTTGTTCAAACTATATTATTTCCGCAAGTAAGGTTCGTTCGCACATATGAAATTTAAGATTAAGAAGATACTAATGAATTGTTTAAAGCCATTTATTTTGAACTACTAGAACTTAACAGTGGACCGTAACGAAAAGGTGTTTTCCAAGAAACATGACGGTTATCGTCGGAAAGAAGAGGCTATGGGCCACGCATGTCCGGCGCCGAGCGAGCGAGGCGGTTTCGGGAGCGCCTCAAAGCTGCCAAAGCACGCAGCTACGTCTCTAAATTTTCTTCTATAGAGAGGCAATCCAAAAAACTGCTAACATTGCCGTTTCACGTTAAAACCAACGGCCGTTTGCCCCGACACAGTCTCATCCGTTCATCTCATACCTACTGAGTAATACGTAGTTTTTGTTTATTCTTTTTAGTGACAAGTCAAGCAGGTCTCTCGACTTGTCACTAAAAGGAGAACTTGGGTTACAAAATCTTGCGTGTCACTGCACTGCGCTCGTTACCCTGAGACATTAGCTTTAAGTCTCATTGCCCAGTAATTTCGCTGGAAGGGCAATCCTTTCAAAACGAAACAGAAATGTTCACACACTACTGCTTAGCGATTGAATATTTGACAAAGGTGTGGTATTACCCTCTAGACAGACTCTTTGCCTATGAGGCCACTGTGGAATTATGTGAACTTCACATGATATTTTTTGTAAAGAACCAGTCTATGCTAAACAAAAATTATTTACATTATTTTTCCTTATGGTATTAAACGTGTTCGACTACAAACATCATCACATAAGGTGAGATACAAAGTTATAAAAAAACCGGCTTAAACCGAGGATTGGGATTTTCGCCGTAATAGGTATCATCTGTGGTCCGCTGCAGTTGCCTGCGATAGATCGCTCGTCTCTTGTGTTTGCAAGATTTAACCTTATTAATTTAGTTAAATTACAACGTAATTGTTGATGGTGTAACTAATTAGTGACGTGCTGTGAAATATAATATGATGCGTTTGATTATGTTTACGAATTTGTTGTACTTGGTTTTGTTAGGTAAGTTCATTTTTTAAAGCTTTTATTAACTTGCTATGTTTGTATGTTTGTTTAGGTCACATCTTGCAAGCTGAATTAGAACCACTTTTATCATACGGAGTTGAATATTTACATGTTGGTTCAGTTCAGATGACAATGCATTTTTATGGTAAGCATGATTTAAATCGACATCCGGATTAGCTCCCGATAAAAGAATTATTCAAAGGTCTACAGCACAGACACGAAATTATGTGTACGCATTTTCTTATGATAGCTGGTTTTAAGTTTTACCATATCATGGTTGCTGAACTTATGCTAGGTTATGTTTGGTTTAAAAATGCCCATATTTTAACATTAATGAAAGCAACATTACTTACTGCAGCAATGCAAGAAATAGACATAATTAAAAAAAACAACAGCAAGTACTCCCACTGTGTTTATAACATGGATACTGCGGCGCTATGACTTACTGTAGTTATGCTTATGCTTATCTATGGATCTATCTGACATTTTAAAGTTCTGTAAATATAGAAATGTAGATCTTGATCTTGTAATTCCAAATATGTGACTCAATATTATCAAAAATGCGACTTACTGTGATTATCGTAAGCGCGGCAGATTATGTACCAGGAATAGTTCAAAAATTTCGTACTCGCTTGCGCTTTTTCTATAATATTGATGTTTTTGCACTCACATAATTATGATCGACCATAAAAGTTAGTTTTTTCACATACGAGTATATACCAACCTCAACATTTTCGCGTTAGTTTTACTCGGCCTTTATTATGTCAGCTCCAAATTTTCACGGACGCGTAGGGGATTGTGATAGAACTAAAATCCATTTTGGGGTAACGGTTGATAAGAGGTTGAAACCAGTTTTAAATGGAAGGGGCGCTGATAAATGATTCGCCCGGGCGCTTAGATGGCTAATGTAGCCCTGTACCGATCATGAAACCTGCAACGATACCAAAATATCGAGAATTCAATACAATTAAAATACATTATCTAGTTCATGAAACCTGCAACGATACCAAAATATCGAGAATTCAATACAATTAAAATACATTATCTAGTTATGTTTAGTTTAGTTAAATTTCAAAAACAATGCTACGAGGCTCGGGCTTGTTTAATATTGTTTAGAATATGATGGGACTGGCACGCCACCTGTGGAGAGAAGTAAACAATGCTACGAGGCTCGGGCTTGTTTAATATTGTTTAGAATATGATGGGACTGGCACGCCACCTGTGGAGAGAAGTAAACAATGCTACGAGGCTCGGGCTTGTTTAATATTGTTTAGAATATGATGGGACTGGCACGCCACCTGTGGAGAGAAGTAAACAATGCTACGAGGCTCGGGCTTGTTTAATATTGTATAGAATATGATGGGACTGGCACGCCACCTGTGGAGAGAAGTAAACAATGCTACGAGGCTCGGCCTTGTTTAATATTGTATAGAATATGATGGGACTGGCACGCCACCTGTGGAGAGAAGTAAACAATGCTACGAGGCTCGGGCTTGTTTAATATTGTTTAGAATATGATGGGACTGGCACGCCACCTGTGGAGAGAAGTAAACAATGCTACGAGGCTCGGGCTTGTTTAATATTGTATAGAATATGATGGGACTGGCACGCCACCTGTGGAGAGAAGTAAACAATGCTACGAGGCTCGGGCTTGTTTAATATTGTTTAGAATATGATGGGACTGGCACGCCACCTGTGGAGAGAAGTAAACAATGCTACGAGGCTCGGGCTTGTTTAATATTGTATAGAATATGATGGGACTGGCACGCCACCTGTGGAGAGAAGTAAACAATGCTACGAGGCTCGGCCTTGTTTAATATTGTATAGAATATGATGGGACTGGCACGCCACCTGTGGAGAGAAGTAAACAATGCTACGAGGCTCGGGCTTGTTTAATATTGTTTAGAATATGATGGGACTGGCACGCCACCTGTGGAGAGAAGTAAACAATGCTACGAGGCTCGGGCTTGTTTAATATTGTTTAGAATATGATGGGACTGGTACGGCACCTGTGGAGAGAAGTAAACAAACACAAAATATAAAAAAGGTTCGGCATCTTCGCGAAATATTACAACTTGGCGAATAAAATCTTGTGCGTTTCTTTTTACCTGTAAGCGAAACATGTTATTGAAACTAGTTTCGCGAACCGGTAAACCGTAGACCTCAACGCAGGACAAGGCCCGTGGGGGGGGGGGAGGGGATGGGGCTGCGGGAGCAACGGAGGGAGGCGTGAATAGGTACTGTAATAATTTAAACATTTATCAAATACTAGCTGTACCCGCGGCCTCGCACGCGTGGTCTTTTCTTTGGGTTCAAATTACCATTATGTGCTATTCCAGGACCAATATACCAACATTTGATCAAAATTTCTTTAGCCGTTAAAAATACTTTCATCAATTGCTCGGCTTCTAACTCACCGGATTGAGATACCAATTACACCAGTTTTTAAATCAAACCCTAAGCTATCTAACAATGAAAACCGCATTGCAATCGGTCCAATAGTTTTAACGTGATGCGTGAACAAACAAACATACAGACAAACATACAGAGCGACACGATTAAAAAAATAATTATATTCGTGTTTGTGTTAATACCCTTTTTAAGCACCCAAGAGCGTTTTTTTATTTATCTTCTTTTACAGGCTTTTTCGTATATATTGCTTTATTATAAGTACTAGCTGTACCCGCGGCTTCGCACGCGTGGTCTTTTCTTTAGGTTCAAAGTACCATAATGTGCTATTCCAGGAATACCTACATTCGAACAACATTTCTTCAGCCGTCAAAAATACTTTTATCAATTGCTCGGCTTCTAACTCACCGGATTGAGATACCAATTACACCAGATTTAAATCAAACCCTAAGCTATCTAACAATGAAAACCGCATTGCAATTGGTCCAGTAGTTTGCGTGATGCGTGAACAAACAAACATACAGACAAACAGAAAGAAAGAAACGATTAACAAAAAAAACATTGATCAATACCTTTTTTAAGTACCCAAGAGCATTTTTTCATTTGAATTCATTTAGTAGTTTGGGTGCAATGCGCGGTCACGATACGGACAAACAGACAGACAAAATTAAAAAGTAAAATAGTTTGGCTTCAGTATCGAATATAAAAAACCATTCAAAAAATATTTTTTATTATTTAAATATTAACATAACTTTGGACCCATATCCCGCAGAAACCCTTTACTTTTTCGGGGTAAAACGTATAACTTAAGACAGTGCCAAGTTGCATCAAAACCCGTCCATGAGTTTCAGCGTGGTATGTGTTCTTTTAAATAAGTTTCAACCTCTATCCTGCGAAAACCCATAAATTTTTCGAGATGTAAAGTATCCTATGTCCTACCTAGTAGTATGAACACAAATCATACCAATTTGAATTCATCCAGTAGTTCCGGCGGCGTGATGCGCGGCTTAGATACAGACTGACAGATATAAAATCGAGTAACTTCCAAAAAAAAACCACTATATCTTTAATGTACAGAATTTAGACCTATATCCCACAGGAACCCTTTATTTTTTCGGGACAAAATGTATCCATAATTTTCACCTATCTTATAAACTATGTCTGTGCTAAGTTGCATCAACATCCGTCCAATAGTTTCAGTGTGCTAAGTGTTCTTTTAAATAAGTTTCCACCCCTATCCTGCAGAAACACTTAATTTTTTCGGGATGAAAAGTATCCAATGTCCTACTTCTAAGTATGAACACATATCATACCAAATTTCATTTCAATTTATTGAGTATTTTCGGCGTGGTGCGCTGCCAAGGTACAGACAGACTGACGGACAGTCAGAAAGAAAGACAAAAATAAAAAAAAACAGTGTTGGTTTAGGTATCGAATATAGAACGGCCTCCAAAAAAAATTACATATTATCAATTTACAGAGTTTTGGACATTATCCCGCAGGAACACTTTATTTTTTGGGATAAAAAGTATCCTCAATTTTTACCCATTATATAAACTATGAATGTACCAAGTTTCAAAAAATCCGTCCAGTAGTTTCAGCGTGATACGTTTTCTTTTAAATAACTTTCAACGCCTATCCTGCAGGAACCCTTTAATTTTTCGGGTTGAAAAGTATCCAATGTCCTACCTCAAAGTATGAACTCAAATTATACCAAATTTCATTTGAATTCATTGAGTATTTTCGGCGTGATGCACTTCCAAGGTACAGACAGACAGACGGACAGACAGACAGAAGACCAAAACTTAAAAAATACAGTTTTGACCACCAAAACCAACCAAAAAAACTTTAATTTACAGATTTTGGGTCATTATCCCACAGAAACTCGTTATTTTTTCGGGATAAAATGTATCCTGAATTTTAACCCATCATATAAACTATAACTGTGCCAAATTGCATCAAAATCCGTCCAGTAGTTTCAGAGTGGTAAGTGTTTTTTGAAATAACATTAAACCTTAATCCTGCGGGAACCCTTTCATTTTTCGGGATGAATAGTAGCCTATGTCCTACCTCGTAGTATGAACTCAAATCATATCAAGTTTTATATAAATTCATTCAGTAGTTTCGGCGTGATGCCTAGCCAAGATGCAGACAGACAGACAGACAGACCAAAAATGAAAAAAAAATACAGTTTTGGCTTCAGTATCGAACCAAGAGTAGGTTCAAAAAAAAAACAAAATATCTTCAATGTACAGAATTGGACCCGTTACAGTTTTATTATAAGTATAGATAAATATATGACTGTGTCAATTTGCATTAAAAAAACCGTCCAGTAGTTTCAGCGTGATACGTGTTCTTTTTAATAACTTTCAACCCCTATATTGCGGAAACCCTTTAATTTTTCGGGAAGAAAAGTATTCTATGTCCTACCTCGTAGTATGAATTCAAATCATACCAAGTTTCATTTGTATTTATCCAGTAGTTTCGGCGGCGTGATGCGCGGCCAAGATACAGACAGGCAGACATACAGACAGAAATGAACAAACATACAGTTTAGGCTTCATTATCGAATATAGAGTAACCTTCAAAAAATATTTCACAATATCTTTAATTTACAGGATTTGGACCCATATCCCGTAGGAACCCGTTATTTTTTCGGTTTAAAAAGTATTCATAATTTTCACCCATCTTGTAATGTCTGTGCCAAGTTGCATCAACATCCGTCCAATAGTTTCAGCATGCTACGTGTTTTTTTTTAAATAATTTTCCACCCCTATCCTGCAGGAACTCTTTAATTTTTCGGGATGAAAGTATCCAATGTCCATGTCCAATGTCCTCTACCTCGAAGTCTGAACTCAAATCATACCAAATTTCATTTGAATTCAGTCAGACAGGCAAAAATTACAAAAAAGTTTTTATAACTTTCGGTTACGTTGCAATTTCTTGTTGAGAATGTGATTTAGAAATTCACTCTTTCTTAAATATTTGTAAAGGTAGGTTCATTCAAAAACAAGCAGTTTAAAAGAATAATTAATGCGTTTTTATAGTATTCTAGTATTTTTTTATGATATTTATTTAATACTTTAGCACAAAAATAAACACAGAGAAACTCTTCACAAAGAGAAACTTCAAAGAGAACCGATACTTGCCTAATTTAGATACAACTTTTTCATAAATAATGTGGATTACTTTTGCAGGAGTGTCATCGCTTTCCGCTTCAGTAATTCAAAATGCCGGCGACTCCTGCAGGTAAGTTCACAATTCTAATTTTGTTTAAATAATAAGTAATCTCGAAAAGTGCTGACTGATTGCAGTCTTATGATGTTAGAACTTTTTTGAAACAATGTAATATAACCCCTGACTCCCTACCCCCAATATAGCTAAGAAGCATCTCGGTCAGACCAGTCTTCAAACCTAAAAATTGTTTCATCCGGTTGGGGGCTACGATCGTCACCCTTCCCCCTTCATTATAGCTAAGAACTATCTCGTTTACCTCAGCTATGAAACATGAAAAACAGCAGCTAAATTGGTCCATTCGTTTGAAAGATACGATTCTTACCCCAATTTTCTCTTATTATTTCATCTTATAATTGTTTATTATTATTTCATACTTTTTAGCGCCAAGTTTTGAGTTATGCCAATAAATTATATATTGTTGTAATGTGCTCATCAAGGTCTTCAATTTGATACCAATATTGTAAAATTATAATGTATTTTTTTCTCATTACAAAAGGGAGTTATACAAAAGCAAATGGAAATAAAAAATATATATAGCCTATGTTACTCTGTAAGGATTCTAACGATACCCATACATCTAAATCTGTTCAGACATTTAAAATTTATGGTGGAATAAACAAACTCACATACATACATACATACATACATACATACATACACACATACATACATACATACATACATACATACATACATGCATACAACAAACATGCATGGATCCCAAAAACATTACACTCCTTTTTGGGCAGTCGTATAAAAACTGGACATCATTAGATGAAGTAAAGCATACCTCAAGACTTTTCAAACAAAGGGAACCCCTTACAAAGGGAACTAAAACTTGGTTATTATAATGTAGACCTATCTTGGTAGGGCCATGGATAGCTCGGTCATTAGAGAAATGGAGCATTCCCTTGTGCAAATCTTCGAAGTCATGTTTGTTTCTATAGGAATCAAAATTAACACATTTAACTAAAACAGTCTATTATTTCATTTGTAAGTGACAACCAATGGAAGTGTGACGACGGATCTTGCATCTCCATAGATGGAAAATGGAACGGCGATGTCAAATGCAACGACAGCAGTGTGCCGTCTCGCACCCTCCGCCGGAAGACTCGACAGTGAGTACCTATTGATTACCTGCGATCTGAAGGTAAGGCCAAAAAAAAGCGTACAATCACAGGAAAGTTTATATATATGTGTGTGCATGTACATGCCACCGCGTCCGCAGGTTGAACGCTTTGATTTGGCCTTAGGACATGCTTATGAGTTGTAGCCCTGCAAGAATGTAAGTCCATTCCATCATCGGACGACTAGACAAGGGAAAACTTTACAAATGTCCACTGATGGGCAAATAAATAAACATACCCATCATGAGCTTAATATAATAATACAGTTAATAAGCATGCGCCAAGTCAGTGAGGATTTTTGGAATAACCGGATGTATGACGATTAGGACATGCAAACCGGATACCCGAGTTACCGAAAAACCCGAATAACCGACTGATTTATAACTTGGTTTTTTAAGATTGAAAACCCGGGTTTTTCTTGTTTTTCGAGTTTTTTCATTCATGATGGTTTATGTAAAATATTTCCACCAGAACATTAATAAGGTATCAAACTTCTCAAACACTTACCGATTCCCTATTTCTACTCTATTGACCGAATAAATTGAACATGTTGACCCCAATCTACAATAATTATTAGGTAATAAGGAGTAATATTGTTAATTGTTAAGCTTTGGTCTGACGTTGAATGAGTGCCGCTGAGGGGTGAGATGCTGTGAGCGCTACAAGACTAACGAGAGTCATCTGGGAACGGCGGATTATATCAGTTTTTCCTGTCATGGTAAAAACTTGACTAGAGTCACAAAATCCATACTTTTAATAAAGCAATAAGTGCAAAATAGTCTGTACACAGATTATTTCAAAAAATAATTGGGTACTTAAATTAAAATAAGCTACTGAACATGAATATAACATTTTAAAATATCGTGTTTGTCTGATTGCATGTATGTTACTTCGCGCATCACGTAAAAACTATGGACCGATTGCGATGCGGTTTTCGCTGTTGAATAGCTTACGGTTTTACTTTAAAACATGGGTAGTATGTGTAGTTTACCTGCCCTTTATCTAACCCTGCGTTCGTGATGATGAGATGGCATTGTGGGCAGTTTCGAAATGTACATTTTTAACAAGCCGTTTTCTTTGAATATTTTCAACTCTCTTGCCATTTTTGCAACTTTTGACACTAACGATCAATTCCAAACCGAATGAAAAACGAACCTATGCTAGACAAAATAAAGTCGATTTTCTTATGTCAACATGTCATCTAAATATGCAAAACGAATGGTGATCGAACACTGTTCAGAACGCTAATTTCACCCATGAACGTCCAAATGATGAAATGTCCAAAGCGAACGCCAAATATGATCATATTTAGCATTTTTAACAGTTATTTTCGCCATTTGCATCAAAAAGAACGGCCCTATGTTATCTATGAAAGAGGGAAGGAACTTGTTACTTTGATTACTAATAGTACATATACCAAAAGTTACTTGATTGATATCTTGATAAAACTAAAAAATAAGAATACCAAAGTAAATACATATTTTAATTACATTTCAGCCTTTTCTTTACTCACACACACAAATACAATATTTATTTTATGGCCTTAATAAAGAAAACTCGAAAACCCCGTAAAACTCTTCAAACCCGGTTTTTAAAATTCAAAACTCGAAAAACCCGGGTTTTTTAACTACACGAGTTTTGCATGCCCTAATGACGATGCGCTACTAATATGGTGAATATTCCACATAATATTTATGTACAAAGCGGTTTCCGTTATTAGTGCAAATCGACGTAGATGACATCACCGTGCAAATTATTTCGCTGTATTGTTCCAGTCTTGACCTATTATTAAAGTTATAATTGTTTTTAGTTGTCTTTATCTCCTGGGTCAAAAAACTGATACGCGGTAGAAAATTAATTAAAACTATTATAATTTCAATCAATTATTGTTGTAAATAGAGCTTACAGATATATCTAATATAATAATATCAACAGTACATTATAGACAATTATTAGACATATATATAGACACCATTTATTGGTAAATATTAATTACAGGTCAAAATTTAATTGTTAGCATAAATTTTGCATCAAATATAATTAAAAAAACAACTGTTTAATAACTAAGTATCATATACGATCCATTAAAGAATATCAGTATTTAACAGTCAAAAACTTCTTATAACTTTATAACGTCTGCTTGACAAGCCAGCGCTTTAGGCGAGATTTGAAAGATAATATGCGAGGTGATAGTGGTTGGATACTTGTTGCACATGGTTGAGTTAGAAGACTTCATGAGTGATCTTCTGATACCTACGAGTCTTCCTGCACTCTGTGTAATGTGTGAATGTGTCACTGTGCTTCGTGAATGAGGCTATTTTCCTTATATACATCGTTACGACAGTACACGTCAATGCAAGTATTTCAAGGTTTTTGAAGGGTCATCATCATCATTAGCCCGTGTCAGTCCACTGCTGGACATAGGGCTCTCCCAAAGCACGCCACTGAGCCCGATCTTCAGCTCTTCTCTTCCAACTTCTGCTAAGGGTTTGAAATGTGGTCTTGCAGATCACTAAGTATACACACCATGGCTCGAATCAGTATTCGAGCTTCTGCATGCGGAAGATACGTTGCATTTCTGCAGATTATTATTAAATTCTTATACCTATTAAACAGTACCGTGACATACTTATTGACTGACAGACAACGACTAAGACGAAACCGGTGGATTTTAGATGTTAAATTTGCATGAAATATTCCTTAGTATCCTAGAGGTGGCAGGTGGCACTAAGGAATGATTTTTTGAAACTCCAGCTCTAACGGGGGTGAAAAAGCACGTGGGCGAGACTGTTGACTAGTTATAAGATAAAAAAAAACATCTTTAAATAACTATTTTATGTTTATTGAATATCAAATTCTTATCTTCTTAAAGTTCTTGTTGTTGTAGAAATCACCAGCTTACAGTGAACTCTCCCGTCGCGGGAGCCCGCTTAACTGTGCAGACGTCCTTAGAAGTTTTAAGCAGCGGAATTTCAACAAAAAATAATGAACTATGCAGTTGTGAAAAATCGTTAACACAAATAGTTAATAAAGAGTATGAAAATAATTTAGTACTTATGTGAAAAAATATACAATAAAAATGTTAAACGGACGGTATTCGGCTCTCAAAAAAACAAATGTGTATCAATTTTCAACATAATTGGTCCTGTAGATTCGGAGCAAATTATTTGTTTATCTATCTGTCTATCACAGCCAAAGACGGACAGACAGACACACGAGTAGTTATAGGTACAAAACAATTGTTTGTATTTGTGTTTTTTTCTCTTTGTTCATGAGACATTAGTTTTTGACTTGTTAGTGTGCTATATTTAACTTACTTATTTACAATTTTAAAAAGTGATTACAATGATATGTCTCTTTCACGTATTAGAGTGTTTACCATTTTCGTTTTGTTTTTGTTATAGAGCACAAAATAGCGTGTGCGTAATGCCCGAGTACCCAGCCAATGGAACCTACACCACACACATACCCAACGCAAAACCTGGACAGGCTTATGACTTGGTCACAATTACAGTCACCTGTGACCAAGGGTTTGCATTGGTCGGTTCCGCTTCAGCATACTGCGATAAAGGCTGGTGGTCGGAGACGATGCCTAAATGTGTCTGTAAGTTTGACATTTTAGTCACTTGCTATGTATTCAGAAAAGTCTACCACAGGGTAGTAACATTGGACCAATGGTTTTTTATTGGCGGGTTCAGGGATATACGTGTCGGTGGTGGAGAAAGGGGTTTGTGGGGAGCAAGGTACGGGGGAGGAGTAGTCAGGGAAGGTGTGGAGGAGGTTCAGGGGAAGGCGAAGGTGGTGCGGAGTGGAAGTAGTAATGGAAGGTGCGGGTAAGGTGTGGGGGAAAGGTGAAAGCGGATTGGGGGAAGGGGTATGAAAAACTGAAATCCTGCCGTTCTCTGCGCCTCATTCCCACAACGCACCATCTCTCCCGCGTCCCCTCATGCACCCCTTTCTTCTTGCTCCCCTTCCCCTCCCCCGCATTTCACCATCCCCTCCACACCTCTCCTACACCTATATCCTCCCCCCCCCCACACCTCTCCTACACCTATATCCTCCCCCCCCCCTCTGTACAACACAACACTCCCTCCCACCATGTCCCTTAGTTATGTAGCACTGATACTTACATTTAAAAACTAACAAAAATAAATGCACCTTATTTGTTTTTTTTTTGGAATAATATTAATTTCTGTCTGATTAACAGCGCAGTGCTACTTGCCCCCTCATCCCTCCGTCGAATACCGCTGTCTCATTACTGGAGTCGAAGGCTCCAGGGTCTGTGCCGGATACGAAACCAACGGCACAGTGGTCAGACCCCAATGTCGGAGCCCTAACTTTTACTCTGCGACTGTCCTCACCTACATGCGATGCATCGATGGCAGTTGGGACCACATCGCAAAATGCTCACCAGGTATAAGAACCAACAATTTAACATCGCCACACATTTTAAAGATTCTGTTGAAAACATCAGTGATTTGCAACAAAATGTTCCTACATTACTACTACATTTGTACTGCTTTATAAACCAAACATAGGACTAACGTTACTTTTTTATTTAATTAATTGTTGCCTGCAACTTTGTTCAAACTTTGTTTAAAGTTTTCTTTCTCTACTTGTCCAAAAACGCAAACGCAAACGCAAATAAATGAATTATAATAATAATAATTCATTTATTTCAGATTATCAAATCCATAATAAAATTTAAAGACAAATTAATTTAAAACACAAATTAAAAATAAAATTAATAGAAAAAGAAAATTGAAATTAAATGTCACAAATCAATTAAAAATAACATTAATATAAAATTGAAATTAAATGTCACAAATTAATTAAAAATAAAATTAATATAAAATTGAAAATAAATGTCACAAATTAAAATTACAAAAATAAATATGTGTTCAATAAACAATATAAATCGTGTTGACCTTGAATTTATATTGCATATCAAAGGCTGCTGCGCAGTACTTAGTCAGTCGCATGTGAGTAGACGTCATTGTGAAAATGACTGCATTATCTACAATATTTTCATTAAAAAGTGAATCTTATCACAAAATTTGTAGTTTCATTAGTAGAAATTGTGTGTGTCTGTGCGTATGAGGATGTGTGCGCGAGTGTGTGTGTGTGTGTGTGTGTGTGTGTGTGTGTGTGTGTGTGCGTGTGTGGGTGTGTGTGTGTGTTTGTGTGTCGGTGTGTGTGTATGTGTTTTTGTGTGTGTATTGACGTTCAATAAGCCTTCGGTGTTTCCTTCAGCTACATTAATACTTATGCGTGCAATAACAATAACAAACCCCGCCCCCCCCCCACATGTGTTTTTCTCGGACTGCTGAACCGTCTCCTGTCAGAATGTACCCTTGGGGGCTCTATTTCAATTAAATATTCCCAACTGGGTACCAGCGAGAGGATCAGATGGAACAGTATGTACAAACCTACTTTTTGGTGAGACGTGATACTAAACAATAATTTATGGTTGTCGCTAATTTCTAATATTTTACTTTTGTATGGGAATTTAAATTATGATGTATTCAACCATTGCACCCGTAAACGAATTCACTTGCTTGATCGAAACAAACCTGCTGCGTATTTAGTTACTCCCTGGCTAAGGCTATTCAGTTTCACAAATTCCCTCCCTGTACATACCAAACTATAAGGGGTGGTTGACCGACTGCACGCACCAAAGATGCGGGCCCCGAAATAGACCGGTGTGAAGTTAGCAGCCAAAGTTGGCAGCCATTATAATCCGACCAAATTAAGGTGGTATTTTTGTCGTGGTAGAAATAACCAATTTCATGGTTATTTTACAGTGATAATTTCTGAAAATTCATAAATTTTGGGCCCCGTATATTTTAAATAATTACTAAATAAACTTAAAACCGCATGAAAGAAAAAAAGAAAAATATATATTACGTTGGCTGCTAGTAAATTACGACCAACTATCCCCTGAAATCTGAAACAAAAACGATTGAAAGGTCAAAGAATATAGCTTAGATATTGTATCAATGCAATTTCGGAGCGGGAGGAAACCTATTAAACCCGACCATAATAACTAAAAAATATTGCATGGATTTTTATACCATACGCTTTTCACTTGGCCAGTTTTGACTTTTCAGGCCATTAAAACTGAAACGAACGTTGACTCAATGTACGTAACACTGTATATTCTTTTCTAAAACCTAAATAGAAAGCTGGAGAATGACGTTCTAATCCTACAATGAGCTGAAAATCGCAGTATATGACATTTTTTTTTGGCCTTTTGTGAGTTTATTGTGCTGTAAAACTACCAAATCCCCTGAAATCTGAAGTTTTTGCAGATTAGTAATTAAGTGTATATAACAGTTAAAAGATCATGAAAGTTTCAGGGCGGGAGTCACTCTGCTTCATATTGAAATTTGATCTCAGTGCAGTAAATGCATAATTTTGTGACCTTTAATGAATTTATTGTCCTGTAAAACTAACAAATCCCGTGAAATCTGAAGTTTATGCAGATTCTTTATCAAGTGTACGTATCTGTTAAAAGGTTGTGAAAGTTTCAGGGCGGGAGTCACACTGCTTCATAATGAAAATTGATCTCATTCCCGTTAAGGATATGCAACTTTTTAGGTATAGCGTTGGCTGCTGGTGAATTATGACCACTATTCCCCTGAAAATTGATACAAAAACTATTAAAACGTCAATGTATATAACCAAGATATGGTATCAATGCAATTTCAGAGCGGGAGGAAGCCTTTTTAACCCAACAATAATTACCAAAAAGATTGCATGGATTTTTATACGATACGATTTTCACTTGCTCAGTTTCGACTTTTCAGGCCTTGAAAACTGAAACAAACGTTGACTCAATGTACGCGTAACACACTATATATTCTTTACTAAAACCTAAAAATAAATCTGGAGTAAGCTGTTCGAACCCTACAATGAGCTGAAAGTCGCAGTATATGCCTATTTTTTGTCCTTTTGTGAGTTTATTGTCCTGTAAAACTACCTTTATCCCCTGATATCTAAGGTTTTTGCAGATTCGTTATCAAGTGTATGTAACTGTTAAAAGATCCTGATAGTTTCAGGGCGGGAGTCACTCTCCTTCATATTGAAATTTGATCTCATTGCAGTAGATGCATAATTTTGTAACCTTTTGTGAATTTATTGTCCTGTAAAACTACCAAATCCCCTGAAATATTAAGTTTTTGCAGATTCTTTATGAAGTTTATGTATCTGTTGAAAGGTCCTGAAAGTTTCAGGGCGCGAGTAACACTCATTCATTATGAAAATTGATCTCATTCCCGTTAAGGATATGCAACTTTTAAGTGTAGCGTTGGCTGCTGGTGAATTACGACCACTATTCCCCTGAAAATTGATACAAAAACTGCTAAAACATCAAGGTATATAACCAAGATATGGTATCAATGCAATTTCAGAGCGGGAGGAAGCCTTTTTAACCCAACAATAATTACCAAAAAGATTACATGGATTTTTATACGATACGCTTTTCACTTGCTCAGTTTCGACTTTTCAGGCCTTGAAAACTGAAACAAAATTGACTCAATGTACGCGTAACACACTGTATATTCTTTACTAAAACCTGAAAAGAAAGCTGGAGAAAGCTGTTCGAACCCTACAATGAGCTGAAAGTCGCAGTATATGCCTAATTTTTGTCCTTTTGTCAGTTTATTGTCCTGTAAAACTACCAAATCCCCTGAAATCTTAAGTTTTTGCAGATTCTTTATGAAGTTTATGTATCTGTTGAAAGGTCCTGAAAGTTTCAGGGCGCGAGTAACACTCATTCATTATGAAAATTGATCTCATTCCCGTTAAGGATATGCAACTTTTAAGTGTAGCGTTGGCTGCTGGTGAATTACGACCACTATTCCCCTGAAAATTGATACAAAAACTGCTAAAACATCAAGGTATATAACCAAGATATGGTATCAATGCAATTTCAGAGCGGGAGGAAGCCTTTTTAACCCAACAATAATTACCAAAAAGATTACATGGATTTTTATACGATACGCTTTTCACTTGCTCAGTTTCGACTTTTCAGGCCTTGAAAACTGAAACAAAATTGACTCAATGTACGCGTAAGACACTGTATATTCTTTACTAAAACCTGAAAAGAAAGCTGGAGAAAGCTGTTCGAACCCTACAATGAGCTGAAAGTAGCAGTATATGCCTAATTTTTGTCCTTTTGTCAGTTTATTGTCCTGTAAAACTACCTTTATCCCCTGAAATCTAAGGTTTTTGTAGATTGGTTATCAAGTGTATGTAACTGTTAAAAGATTCTGATAGTTTCAGGGCGGGAGTCACTGTGCTTCATATTGAAAGTTGATCTCATTGCAGTAAATGCATAATTTGTGACCTTTTGTGAATTTATTGTCCTGTAAAACTTCCAAATCCCCTGAAACCTGAAGTTTTCGTAGATTTTTTATCAAGTGTATGTATCTGTTGAAAGTTCGTGAAAGTTTCAGGGCGGCAGTCACACTGCTTCATATTGAAATTTGATCTCATTGCAGTAAATGCATAATTTTGTGACCTTTTGTGAATTTATTGTCCTTCAAAACTACCTTTATCCCCTGAAATCTAAGGTTTTTGCAGATTCGTTATCAAGTGTATGTAACTGTTAAAAGATCCTGATAGTTTCAGGCCGGGAGTCACTCTCCTTCATATTGAAATTTGATCTCATTGCAGTAGATGCATAATTTTGTAGCCTTTTGTGAATTTATTGTCCTGTAAAACTACCAAATCCCCTGATATCTGAAGTTTTTGCAGATTCTTTATGAAGTTTATGTATCTGTTGAAAGTTCCTGAAAGTTTCAGGGCAGAAGTCACACTGCTTCATAATGAAAAATTTATCTCATTCCCATTAAGTATATGCAACTTTTTAAGTGTAGCGTTGGCTGCTGGTGAATTACGACCACTATTCAGCTGAAAATGTATACAAAAACTACTAAAACGTTAAGGTTTATAACCTAGATATCGTAACAATACAATTTCAGAGCGGGAGGAAGCCTTTTTAACCCGACAATAATTACCAAAAAGATTGCATGGATTTTTATACGATACGCTTTTCACTTGATCAGTTTCGACTTTTCAGGCCTTGAAAACTGAAACAAATGTTGACTCAATGTACGTAACACACTGTTTATTCTTTTCTAAAACCTAAAAAGAAAGCTGGAGAATGCCGTTCTAACCCTACAATGAGCTGAAAGTCGCAGTATATGCCATTTTTTTGTCCATTTGTGAGTTTATTGTCCTGTAAAACTACCTTTGTCCCCTGAAATCTAAGGTTTTTGCATATTAGTTATCAAGTGTATGTAACTGTTAAAAGATCCTGATAGTTTCAGGGCGGGAGTCACTCTGCTTCATATTGAAATTTGATCTCATTGCAGTAAATGCATAATTTGTGACCTTTTGTGAATTTATTGTCCTGTAAAACTACCAAATCCCCTGAAATCCGAAGTTTTTGCAAATTTTCTATCAAGAGTATGTATCTGTTGAAAGGTCCTGAAAGTTTGATGGTTTGAAATTATTAATTCTAAAATACAAATAACTTTTCCATTCCAATATATCGATTTTTAGCAATACCGAAATTGTTATAAAATACCAATAATAAGATTATTACAACTGGACTTTTTTAAAATACATAAGATAACACCTTCGTTAGTGGTCGTTTTCATCCGTATAGCATCACGAAAAGTCTATGCACCTGTTGTTCCTGTAATTTTGTGTCACTGAGGCTTGGTCCCTTGTCTAGTGGAACAAACACAAAGCCCTGGACCGCCTCGGGACAACCTTAACGGGAATGAGAACAATTTTCATTATGAAGCAGTGTGACTCCCGCCCTGAAACTTTCAGGAACTTTCAACAGATACAAATACTTGATAACCAATTGTAACTTTTAAACTTTCGCGATTCGAACACATAGTTAAATATTTAAACGGGACTTAATCGCGCTGAAAACTTAATATTTATTTACCTCGACGTTTCGATCAAGGTCACGAGAAGACCACGATCAATGCAACTTGATCGAAACGTCGAGGTAAATAAATATTAAGTTTTCAGCGCGATTAAGTCCCGTTTAAATATTTAACTACTTGATAACCAATCTGCAAAAACCTTAGATTTCAGGGGAAAGAGGTAGTTTTACAGGACAATAAACTCACAAAAGGACAAAAAAAAGGCATATACTGCGACTTTCAGCTCATTGTAGGGTTCGAACAGCTTTCTCCAGCTTTCTTTTCAGGTTTTAGTAAAGAATATACAGTGTGTTACGTACATTAAGTCAACGTTTGTTTCAGTTTTCAAGGCCTGAAAAATCCGACCTTTTCGTATAAAAATCCATGCAATCTTTTTGGTTATTATTGTCGGGTTAAAAAGGCTTCCTCCCGCTCTGAAATTGCATTGATACCATATCTTGGTTATATACCTTGATGTTTTAGCAGTTTTTGTATCAATTTTCAGGGGAATAGTGGTCGTAATTCACCAGCAGCCAACGCTACACTTAAAAAGTTGCATATGCTTAACGGGAATGAGATCAATTTTCAATATGAAGCAGTGTAACTCCCGCCCTGAAACTTTCAGGACCTTTCAACAGATACGTACACTTCATAAATAATCTGCAAAAACTTCAGATTTCAGGGGATTTGGTAGTTTTACAGGACAATAAATTCACAAAAGGTCACAAAATTATGCATTTACTGCAATGAGATCAAATTTCAATATGAAGCAGAGTGACTCCCGCCCTGAAACTATCAGGATCTTTTTACAGTTACATACACTTAATTACCAATCTGCAAAAACCTTACATTTCAGGGGAGAAAAGTAGTTTTACAGGACAATAAACTCACAAAAGGACAAAAGAAATGGCATATACTGCGGATTTCAGCTCATTGTAGGGTTAGAACGGCATTCATCAGCTTTCTTTTCAGGTTTTAGTAAAGAATATACAGAGTTACGTACATTGAGTCAACGTTTGTTTCAGTTTTCAAGGCCTGGAAAGTCAAAACTGGCCAAGTGAAAAGCGTATGGTAAAAAAATCCATGCAATATTTTTTAGTTATTATTGTCGGGTTTAATAGGCTTCCTCCCGCTCCGAAATTGCATTGATACAATATCTAAGCTATATACCTTGACCTTTTAATCGTTTTTGTTTCAGATTTCAGGGGATAATTGGTCGTAATTTACTAGCAGCCAACGTAATAAATATTTTTCTTTTTTTCTTTCATGCGGTTTTAAGTTTATTTAGTAATTATTTAAAATATACGGGGCCCAAAATTTATGAATTTTCAGAAGTTATCACTGTAAAATAATTTGTTATTTCTACCGCGACAAAAATACCACCTTAATTTGGTCGGATTATAATGGCTGCCAACTTTGGCTGCTAACTTCACACCGGTCCGAAATAGGTATAGTGGACGATCTCGTGTTTATATTCCTTTTTATATCGCTCCAATTATTCTTCGTGTGACACCTTCCAGCGGCGCACTGCTTCTGGAACAACTTGGAGAGTAAGCAGCTGCCTGCTGCAGTGTTTGCGGTAGCGGTCGGCAAGTTGTACCGACCTTGGAATGATGACAAGGAAGACGCACAAAGATCAGACGTGAGTAATTAAACATCATGAGACGTACACTACTAATCACAGCGGTTGTCTGTTTTCTGTTCAGCCTATGTTGGAAAACCTGGCAGTTTACTGAAATTTAAAAGTTTTTTTTAAAATAAACTGTCTTGAATTTAATTGCCATTGCAGGCTTATAAATTAGTAGAAGTAGTTAACCTGAAAGATCGCTCACTAACAGTTAACAGCGTAATTTTAATAAGCTGGCGGTATTGTCCTGTTGAATTTCAATGCTAATTTGTTGGGCCAAATAAGTACCACTAGACTATGGTCACGCGTCCTATCGACCAGGCACATAAATATATTTTGAGCAAATAAAATTATTATACAGATATACAACAAACCCGACTGCGAACAAAATGATTGAATGCGAGCTGACCGCCCGCAAAAATAATCACACTCATACTATAAAAGCGAAAGTTTGTATATATGTATTGGGATCTGTGTGTGTGTATGTTTGTTTCTTCTTCACGCTTAAACGAATGAACGGATTTGGATATAATGTGGTATGGAGATAGCTTATACCCGCTGGATAACACATCGGCTACTTTTAATCTCATAAAAATGCACGGTTCCTGATGGAAGCGGGTGAAACCGCGGGGCCCAGCTAGTATTGATATAAATTTAATGTTTCTTTATTACTTACACATTTTAGTATGTAAGTAAAAAAAACAATAGTATTTTTTCATTGTTTGTCGTATGAGGTAGGGTTGGCCTCTGGTGTAAGAGTTTATCAAGCCGCCCGAGGGCCTCTCACATGGCTTAACTACTGCTATTAATCAATAACAGCCAAGACCGACAGCTTAACGTGCCCTCCCTCACATAACTTAGAAAATTCATTGGTGTGGAGCCTAGGATCGAACCCGGTATCGTTGGATTCTAAGTTGCACTATAGAACCGTTAAGCTACTATCGCTTATAATACTTGCAATAGCAACATTAGACTATAGTATTTACATTAACTTGAATAATCTAAAATAGTAAATTTTGTAAGAAGCTACTCGTACTGTTTAATTATAAGAACTATATATTTTAAAATCGGTGTCATAAAGCCGTCCATGTTGATACCGTAGGACGTGCAAAGAAATGTACAAACAAACAAACATAAATACAACCTAATCACGTAACCCTCCGTGCAGTATTTTTTTAAACCATCATTTTATAAAAAAATACCTTTTATTATAACAAATAAACATTTTTATAAGAATGATGGTTGGTCGATGTTTGTTGATTCGTGGTCTCATATTATGTCCAGCTAGTAATTCACTTTGTTACAGGTGAAGGCACTCCACTTGCCACCTCTTTTCCAAGGCAGCGCGGCAAACAATCAAGAAGACATAGCTGTAGTGGTGGTAACGACGCCTTTCGTATACACCACGTATATCCGGCCCGTGTGCGTTGACTTCGACAACTTCTTTCAGAACAGACAGCTGAAAGTTGGGAATATGGGAAAGGTAAGAAAGATGTCTAACAGTATACTGTAGAATCAATATCTAAAAGACTACCACCTACCGGAATTTTTTGTTCTCTTATGGTCACTAACCAATGCGGGTTTAGTATAACGATGGACGACAATGATACCACGGGTGACCAGGCGGCGGAAGTCTCGCAGACGCAGCGCACCACCCACCACAGACAGAGAAGGGACTATTTAAAGGGATCATCATCATCAGCCCGTGCCAGTCCACTTTTGGACATAAGCCTCTCCCGCAGCACGGGACTGAGCCGGATTTTCGGCTCTTCTCTTCCAACTGCTGCCAGCCTCTTTGCGTATATCGTCTCTCCACCTAGCTGGAAGGCGCTCTACACTATTACCGAGTCGCGGTCTCCACTCAAGAACACGTCTACCCTAACGGTTATCAGTCCTTCAGCTTACTAATACTATGGGCTACGCCGACAACTTTGTTTCTCTGCTGGATCATTAAATTCCAGACCTTTCAGACAAACTCCGGTCATAGATAGCTCTTTCCATAGCCTTTAAATTGATGGACTGGTCATACCGTGAGAGTCCACGACTCAGCTCCGTATGTCATAACAGGTGGGACGCACTCATTGAAGTATTTTGTCTTGAAACAGCGGTATTGGCGACGAGGAGACTCCACGAACTAAAATACTGCCCAGGCCAGCTGTATTCTTCTGCGGGTTTCTCTCTCAAAGTTGTTTTACCAAGTCGCAAAGTGTTCAGGAGTATGTTTATCTGGGTCACAAGATAAACATACTCCTGGACAACTTCTAGAGCAGTTACGTTAACAGCATTTGGTTCCAGAATACATGTTCATTGACCATAACCTTGGTTTTGTTCATGTTCATCCGAAGACCAAAGCGTTGAGACAAATCAGCTAGGCTGTCCAACATCTGTTGCAAATCCTGCAACGTTTCTGCCACAGTGACGATGTCATCCGCGAATCACAAGTGTGATGGACTCACCGTTAATATTAATGCCACATCCTTTCCAGTCCAGAGTCTTAAACATATCCTCCAATCCATTTGAGATCGATTTTAGATGTCTCCTCGCGCGCCTTTGTGTGATCGGTTGGTGGGATGGCTTGAATCGCAATGATTTACATGCAGGGACGAACAGTGGCCTTTCTTTAGGAATTTATTATTACTCTGTGACGGTAGCTATGTCAGTTTTTGTTTACAGGTGGCAGGATGGGGCCTCACAGCGGAGAACGGGATGCCCTCCCAGGTCCTCAAAGTGATTAATCTGCCTTATGTCAGTATTGAAACATGCATAAACAACTCACCGCCTGGTTTCCGCGGATACATCACAGGCGACAAGATCTGCGCGGGCTTTAAAAATGGTACAACCACAATCTAGTTATATCATACCTTGGTGGCCGTGCCACCTGGCACGGCCATTTTAGAGTCAGAGTGGCTACGTTTGGAGCAGATAATCGGCTCGAATGGATATTCTAGGCTTGTCCTACTCATATATTGTTATTCTATAAGTTTTTTAAAAGAAACACAGAAAGGGAGAGTGAGAAACAGTCGTCGCAGAGCACAAGATGCATCAATAGGCAGTTTTGAACCGGATACTTGCGTCATCGGTTGCTGACATGGAATCCGATGCTGCATACCCCTCTTGTATTTGGTGGCCCGCGCCCCATTGCTCAATCTCTAGTCTCTTTGATACGGTAACGACGAATGACACTCTCAGCCAAACTGCCCCTTACCAAGCCAAGCGGCTTAAAACCATGAACAAATTTTAACTGTGGCAAATTTAATTTCCTAGAGCATAAAGCGGTATGCAAAGGCGACAGCGGAGGTGGATTAGCTTTCCCAGAATCGGAAAGAGGTACCCCACGCTACTACCTGCGTGGCATCGTCTCGGCAGCGCCTATCACCAACCACCTGTGCAACGCAAACGCCTACACAACATTTACAGGGATTCTGAGACATGAACACTTCATAAAACAGTTTTGGGAGGATGGAGGTATGTATCTTTGAGCGGATTAAGGCAGAATTCCTTTTGGAACTTTTGGAACTGTAGTTTATGTCGACTGATGCCTCAGCTGGCGCCGAGAAAACACTTGTTTACTTGTCGACGGTGAACTCCTGTGGAGTTCAAGAGGCTACGCACATTAATAAACATTATTATTCTAGTTTCGGAAGTGTCTCGAGTTCTGTTTCACTTATTGACTTATAATTTGTTTGCCTAGATTTCTTTGTTTCTAATAAATTAATTATTACTTAATTTATTAGTAACAATCTAAGAGTATATTTATATTTTTTAGTTCTTTATGGTGTAGGTTTACTGCACTCCAAAACCTAAATCGCAGACGTTACCCAAAAAGCTGCACAGCTGAAATGGGACTAGGCCGGACACTTATGTCGTATGCCAGGCGAGTTGTGGGCAAAAATCACAACCAACTAAGTCTCGTCTAGAGCTAAACGTCTGCGTGGCCGTCCCCAACGAAGGTGGCGAGACGAAATAAGATACGATATGGAATGGCCATTAAAAATATTGAACAGAAAATCAGGGAAAGAGGGAATGGAGGCCTTTGCCCAGCAGTGGAACGATTCAGGCTGATATAATATGATATGTTGTAGGTAATTCTTTGTCACCATCATTTATTACAAGCTGCGCCCCGCGGTTGACAATGATGATGGATGAATATGATGAAAATATAATATAGGGCATAAAAATACATGACAATTTGACACCTGACACTTTTTCCAACGTTCATGCTAGCTGCGTCCGCGGTGATGATGTTGGTAACGATGAAAAGTATCCTACGTGCTATTCAAGGACTACATATAAAATTTCATCAAAATCCGCTGAACTGTTTTAGCGTGAAGTAAAAACATACTACACATACTACTGGGTGTGCCAGGCACACCCTCAAAACCCACACCACACACAAACACACATACACACAACATAATCACAAAGTGGGCGGACTTTGTGCTTCTGACCATTGAGCCTCTGACATGGCTTAACGACTGCTTGGACCGACGAGACGTGCCTTCATTTTCTTGTAACTCTATAAATAGAGCAATATAAGAAAATAAGCAATATAAGACAAAGGATATTTCAATATCAGAATAGGTATGCAGAAAAAACTGGACAACTAGTTGTTGAACTTCAATTTCAGCGCGCTACTACTCGGATATGGATGAAGCGATGCGTGCGCCGCAGGATGAACAACCCGTACAGTCTTCGACTTCGTCTCCCAACACTATCCTCAACGTGAGAGGTAATAGCTTATTGTGCTACCTGCCTCGGACTCTCTTCGATGACATTAATAACCGGCCGAAAAAAACCCATAATTTATACTTTAGTCTAGTCTTATTCTACTTATGTACTATTATGATCTATTGCTTACTATACAATAAAAAATACAGTTTATCCGATAAACCGATAATGTATTAATATTATTATTATTTATTACGATATTAAAACTGTAACTGGGCCAAATGCACTGATTTGGCCCAGTTACAGTTTTAATATCGTATTAAATATTTTTTGAAAATTGTAATTGAGATTCATTCACATTTCTTATCAATATGGAAGCGTACTCTTTTGTTTGTCTGCATCTTTGAACTCGCATAACGCTAAAACTGCTCAATCATAGCTGTTGGTAATGGATAAACATTTAAATGCTTCTTAGACCGAAAAATTTAAGGGTTCTCGCAGGATAGGGCTTGCAATGTATGTAACAGAACACGCATCAACTAACGCTGAAACTACTGGGGGGATTTGGATGCAACTTGGCTTCATTGTGCAGACATTTTTTACGTACTGCTTATATATGTATCGTTATATATGTATAGATTACGCATACAATTCTAAAGCCAATAAATGAACAGATGGTTATCAAAATATATGCCAAACTCTGCTGAAGGTATAAAATTAGACGTATAAGTGTATAATAATTTCAGCTCACAACAACTCGGATTTCAAAGACACGATGCGTGTGCCACAGGACGAACAGCCCACACATCCTTCGACTACGCCTCCCAACACTACCCTCAAAGTGAGAGGTAAGTAAGGTCTTTATTCAGCAGAAAATAATCACTTTACATAAAATTTCAGATAGTGAAAAATATACATTTATAAAAAATTATACATTAAAATACAAAATATTTGTGTTGTTTTGTTGTATGAAGAAGTGCTAGCCTCTGATGCCAGAGTTTGTAAGGCCGCCCGAGGGCCTCTGACATGGCTTAACGACTGCTATAAATCAATAACAGCCGGGACCGACAGCTTAACGTGCCCTCCGAAGCACGGAGCGATGGAAAACCGCACATAACTTCGAACAGTCATTGGAATGGAGCATAGGTTTTGAACCCGGTATCGTTGGATTCTAAATTGCACTATAGAACCATTAGGCCACCATCGCTCTTACAAAACAAAATACTGAAAAAAGTTTTGATAACACTAATAATTATTTGTTCATCATCATCATGTCAAGCTTTAGAAGTCCACTGCTGAAGATAGGCCTCCCCCAAAGAGCGCCATGACGAGCGATCTTGTGCCACCTCCATCCACTGACTTGCTGCGATTGCTACAATGTCGTCAGTCCATCGTGTGGGGGGTCTCCCCACACTTCACTTGTTTGTTCGTGGTCGCCATTCGAGAACCTTTATTCCCCAGCGGTTGTCAGTTCTGCGAACTATATGGCCTGCCCATTGCCACTTGAACTTGCAAACTCTGAGAGCTATGTCGGTAACCTTCGTTCTTCTACGGATTTCCTCATTTCTGATTCTATCACGTAGTGAAACACCGAGCATAGCTCTCTCCATTGCACGCTGTGCAACTCTGAGCTTTTGTATGAGACCAATAGCTAGCGACCACGTCTCAGTGCCGTATGTCATCACTGGCAACACGCACTGATTATAAACTTTCGTCTTGAGGCTCTGCGGTATCTGCGACGAGAAGATATGGCGTAATTTCCCGAACGCTGCCCATCCGAGTTGGATTCGTCTGTTGACCTCTTTGTCGAAGTTGGATCTAACCAATTGGATCGTCTGACCCAAGTAGACATCAACAGTCAGTGTAGTGATCAACAGCTTCGATAATATCGTTCCCAACATAAAACGGCATGGGTACGACATGGGCAGTTGACATGATGTTTGTCTTGCCCATGTTCATTTTAAGACCCACCTGTTGGGAAACAATATTGAGGTCACTGAGCATTGTGCTTAGGTCTTCCAGGGTTTCAGCCATGATGACTATATCATCAGCAAATTATTTGTTAAGAGTAATAATTATTATGTAGACAGGTTAATTGTGGCTTACATACACTACTGCTTACTTTACAATAAAAGTGAATTACAAGTACAGTTTATTAGTATTTTAAATTTTCACTTCGAAACTTTCTAAATCAGGATGTGCACTCATACAACAAAAATGAGTGCATAAACTGTAGTCAAATTTCTCATTTCAATTAGTTTTGCTTTTTACACCATACTTTTTTGGAGAGTTGTTTGAAAGTCATCACGATGTTTTTGATGAGCGGATTACAATTAATTCTCCCTGACTCGTGCTTCGAACATACTATTACTTTATTCTGTGGTGTTATAATGCAAATACGTCGGTGAGGGCTGGCCGCGGGTTGTCAATGTAACGTTTAGGAACCCTTAGCTACCCGTGTCAAGACGGGGCTGGTCGCTAGTACATAGATAAAATTATGCGAGAATTAATAAAGTGTGTATTTGTTTCCAGAGTTGATGTGTAAGGAGCTGTTGCTTAAGAGGCATAGCTGGTCTCCAGCCTACTCTATAGACAATGCGACTCTCAAACAAGTCACGGTGCACAGGAGCTCCGCTGGCAACCTTACGTACTTAGCGATGCATATCGCTGTACAAGCGTACAAAGTGCGTATCCGACTGACGGATAAAAGAACAGAGTCGTACGCGGATGTTAGGTTTGACATAGGTACTACGCAACAAGTATTATTGCTGGTAACATTATAAATTGTAGATAATATACATAATTTTGTTAACAGATCTAGTTTAAAATTGGTGTATAATATATTAATAGCTTTTTTGTTGTTATTTTTGACAGAGGTTGGATTCAATGAAAACAAAAAAACACAATTAGACTTATACTCTCATGGTTCCTGGAGATACACAGTTCAGAACATTAACACTCCCAACATACTGTCCCCTACCGAATTCAGGGATTTTTATGTTAAAATAGATGATGGTAAGTTACACTTCATATGAATACGAAATAAATACCAATTTTACATCTTCACGCATAATAGTCACTCTACGAAGTCCTTCATGAAGCTAGTACACTTATTCATATTCAAATTCAAATTATTATTGTATGTAATTTAATGTTTTAAAATAAATATTTATTATTATCTCTAGGTTCGCTCTATGAAGTCACATATGAAGATTGCATGCATAAAATGCTTCTAAATATATAATTTTAGACAAATATTAAAGACTGTTTCTTTTCTAACGACTTTAAACCGAGGAGGTACGCTATTCGACTATTTCGACTATATGGTTTTATGCATGTTATCTCAAATATCTAGTACGATAGAACCGATTTAAATATTTTTCTTCTTGGAGGGTAGTCTTATATAACATAGTAAACAAAAAAGTTTAGAGAGGCTATGTTAGAGAGACGGGCCCGCCGCGACTATGTCTCAATGTACATATTCATGAGACTGTTCGTAAAGAAGCGTAGTAAAAACATCCGTCTATTTATCCCATAATAAGGTATATACTTCAGTGTTACGAATGGCGTTTATAACTTTTAAAATAGAGAGGATACTATGAAAGATTGTTCCGCACAATCTACTTATTACATCGGAAAAAATGTGCTGTAGCCTATTAAATCTCCAATCAATTATTCAGGAAAACTGCAGTTTGGCAAGGAAGGTGACAGTAGTCCAATTATATCCCACGATGACGCACGTCTCAGCGAAGTCAACTACTTCCAGTTCTATTTTGAGGGGAGCAATCAAGCAAAGATTCGTTACGACTGCCCTGCTCCTGTTCAAGGTAAATTTCAAATATTCAGTTTTTGATAATAGTTCTGGAGAGGATGGTATCACGACAGATGCTGTAGAGATAATAATAATAAATCATTTTTGGAGTTGGAACAAAAGTGGGGTACAATTAATAAAGTTTTAGTTAAAGGTCTTGATTTAAGAACCAAAATATAATATCAATATATAAATAGAGAGTATTCACAAAAACCAATATAACTTTTACCAGATAATATAAGAAAGAAGTAATGGGATCATTCTAGTATTTCCACTTAGTAAACCTTCTATTCTTCATACCAGCCAACTTCCAGTTAAGATGGCCGTGTTCACCCGGATCGCTGGGAAAGGGTCGTCACACCATGAGTGCTCGTTCAGGGGCGAAGTCGCCGAGGCAGGCCTAGGATGCTAAGTGTTCACTCGGATCGCTGGGCAATTGTCGCCACGCCATGAGTGCCTGTTCAGGGGCGAAGTCGCCGAGGCAGGCCTAGGATGCTAAGTGTTCACTCGGATCGCTGGGCAAGGGTCGTCACGCCATGAGTGCCTGTTCAGGGGCGAAGTCGCCGAGGCAGGCCTAGGATTCTAAGTGTTCACTCGGATCGCTGGGGAAGGGTCGTCACGCCATGAGTGCCTGTTCAGGGGCAAAGTCACCGAGGAAGGCCTAGGATACTATGTGTTCACTCGGATCGCTGGGCAAAGGTCATCACGCCACGAGTGCCTGTTCAAGGGCGACGTCGCCGAGGCAGGCCTAGGAAGCTATGTGGCGTGATGACCTCGATGTCTATCTGGAGGGATGATCTGAGATTGCAGGGGACCTAGATCGAGGATCTTGATAGAAATGTAGGAGACCTTTGCCCAGCAGTGGGACAGCGTAGGTCAGTGTTTTTAAAAATATGTATGCTATATAGGAATTTGAAATTGCATTTTAAATCTGGTGGTAGACAACTTTTATAAATGCCCTCCTATGAGTGCTCTATTAGTACCTATGTGAATTAACACATTTCATTTGATTGAAATAACAAGAAGAATTAAAATAAACCAGGACACAATTTTCCTTCTATAACTGGAATAGTTTTCATCATAAAACACAGCTGATAAAATGTTGGGAAATCGCAAATTTATTTAAAACATGTAATTTAGGTACCTATTCAACGAAAGTTTTATTTTAACTCAGTTAAGGAATGTTAGAAAAAATATATTTCAATATCAAAATATGCAGAAAAAACTGAACCACTACTTGTTGATCTCATAATCTCACAGACAATGAGAAAGATTTCGAGATTCTCAGGCTTATTAATGCTTATTAATGCAGGCTAACAAAAAATATGCCGAACTCTGCCGAAGGTTTAAAAAGAGACGTTTGAGTGTAAAATAATTTCAGGCCATACCTTCTCGCCTTTGAAAAATCCGATGCGTGCGCCACAGGACGAACAGCCTGCACAGCCCTCGACTTCGTCTCCCAACAATATCCTCAACGTGAGAGGTAAGTAAGGTCTTCGAAGAGACGCCGAGGCGGATAGCATAATAATCGGCCGAACTATTCCAAGATAAGTACTATACATATAGTTGATATAGAATAAGATAATCATTTATTCAGCGGAGATATTACATTAAGAAAACATTACATTAAATTTGCAATCAGTGTTTATTTTTTTAACGTACTGTGCAATCGTTTGACCACGTCTCATCTGATGGAAAGCGATGATGTGGTCAAAGGTATAGCACTCTTGCATAGAAAATACCTATTCACTCTTGACTTAAACACACCTGGGTTATATTTTACCGGAAACACTCACAAAGGCATGGCATTCCACTCCTTTGCAGTTCTTATAGTAAATGAAGAAGCGTAACGCTTCGTTCTTGTGCGAGGTATTTCAACCATAGAAGGGTGGCGCTTTGCCGATCGTCTAGTTGTACGCTAATGGAAAAATTATGGGGGAATCTGATTGCGCAGTTCTTGTGCACACTCTCTATAGTGCAATCTGTTGAATACCGACAGGCTTGCGATCTCACGTCGACGCGCCAAACATTGAAGCTTACTCTTTACCAAGGTCCTCAATGAGCCTCATAGCACGTCTCTCAATTGAATTCAAAGCCTCAAGCTGATACTTGGCAGAACCGTCTCAGAGGTGGCAGCAGTACTCCATACAAGATCGGACCTGTACTTGATAAAGATTCAAAAGCTGTCCCGGCGTGAAGTACCGCCTTATCTTAGACAAAATACTAAGTTTCTTTGCAGCTAACTTGGCTTTGGATTCAATGTAAGACCCAAAATTCATGTTCGATCTGAGTTCGACACCCAAAACTTAAAAAATAATAATTAAATAACTTAATAATAATAATTGTAAACTTTTTGTTTACAATTATTATTATTATATAGACAAGTTAATTGTTGTTGACATATTATGGGCCTAGTCCTAACTCTATTGACGTACGATACACTGCTTACTCTACAATGAAATTACAAGCTTTGAAATAAAATTACAATTCAATTATTTCTGATATTTACTTTTACCTACTAATTCTAACAATTCTGAACAGTTTTACTACTGTGGTAATTTTTCTGATTTAAAAGTTATCTATGGGTTATTCAAGTACCAAAAACCCTATAAAATACAGTATACTACATTTCTTCATAATTCGTTTAGCCGTCAAATAGTTTTTTATCGACTGCTCAGCATCTACTTATCGGATACAAAGTATAACAGATTTTAAGAAAAATCCTTAGCTGTTCATCAATGAAAACCTTATTTCAATCAGTCCAGTAATTTTTACGAGATGTGCGAACAGACTTACAGAAAGAGACAGATGAACCGATAACATTTTAAAAAGAAATATTCTTGTACAGTAGCTTATTTAAAATCCTCTTTTTTCATAATCTACGTCGATCAAACATTTAGTTACTTTCTGCTTTATTATAATTACTAGCTTTCCCGCCCGCGACTTCGTCCAAGCGCACTACAGTTTATGGCGAAAAAAAGCATCCCATGTTCTTCTAGGATGTTAAAAACAATGCAAAAGTAGGTATAGCACCAACGCTCTTGATGTTTTTTGACAGACTTTTTATTTCGTTTCCATGGCTACCGTTCCTTTCAGCGAGTAATCAACATTTTTCAGTTTTCCCATGGAATTTTCAATTTTCCGGGATAAAAAGTATTCTTTGTTTTATTCCAGGGCATAACCTATCTCAATTCCAAATTTTATCAAAATCCTTTCAGCCGTTATCGCGTGAGGGCTCCCCAAACAAACAAACAGACAACGTTACACTTTTATATATTGGTATGGATAGTACCTATCATTATCACTACATATTATAAAAAAGTCACCCAACGCGTCTGTCTGTCCGTCCACAAATATCGACACCATATGTGTAGGTACTTATTACAGGAAACACAAAATAAACGTTTTGCTTTAACAAAGAAACATCATTTCTAGCCTCAACTTTCTAGAGCTCTTCGTGCTAAACTGTAATCAACTTTCTAGAGCTCTTCGTGCTAAAATGTAATCAAATTTCCCATTTCAAGTAGTTTAGTGTTGCTTTTTATACCATACTTTTTTGGCGAGTTGTTTGAAAGTTATCGCGATGTTTTTGATAGGCGGATTACAATTAATTCTCCCTGACTCGTGCTTCGTACATCATCATCAGCCCGTATTCGTCCACTGCTGGACGTAGGCCTCTCGTTGTGAACGCCACTGAGCCCGATCTTTGGCTCTCCTCATCCAGTCGCTACCAACCGCCTTTCGCAAGTCGTCACACCACCTGGCCGGCGGGCACCCTACACTACGTTTGCCTAAACGTAGTCTCCACTTTAGAACCCGTTTACTCCAACGGTTGTCGGTTCTCCGAGTTATGTGACCAGCCCATTGCCACTTCAGCTTGCTAATTCTTTGAGCAATAAAAGACATACTATTATTTTATTCTGTGTGGTAAATACGTGCGTGAGGGCTGGCCGCGGGTTGTCAATGTAACGTTTAGGAACCCTTAGCTACTCGTGTCACAGAATAAATAATATGCCCGTGTCAAGCCGGGGCTGGTCACTAGTAGATATATAAAATTATGCATGAATTAATAAAGTGTGTATTTGTTTCCAGAGTTGATGTGTAAGGAGCTGTTGGTTAACAGGCATAGTTGGTCTCCAGCCTACTCTATGGACAATGCGACTCTCAAACAAGTCACGGTGCACAGGAGCTCCGCTGGCAACCTTACGTACTTAGCGATGCATATCGCTGTACAAGCGGACAAAGTGCGTATCCGACTGACAGATAAAAGAACAGAGTCGTACGCGGATGTTAGGTTTGACATAGGTACTACGCAACAAGTATTATTGCTGGTAACATTATAAATTGTACATAAAATAATTAATTTGGTTGGAAACAGATCCAGTTTAAAATGGGTGTATAATATATTAATAGCTTGTTTGTGTTTTTTTTGACAGAGGTTGGATTTAATGAAAACAAAAAAACACAATTGGACACTTACTCCCATGGTTCTTGGAGGTACGCAGTTCAGAACATCAACACTCCCAACATTCTGTCCCCTACTGAATTCAGGGGTTTTTATGTTAGAATAGATGATGGTAAGTTATACTTACTTAGGTATCTTCTATCTATATCTATCTTTAATTATAATAAAGCAATAGGAACGAAATAGTCTGTACAAAGAAAATAATTTAAAAAAATTGGTTTAGTGTACATAAAATAAGCTACTGAACAAAAATATATCATTATTTTAAATTCGTGTCTGTCTGTTTGTCTGTATGTTTGTTCACGCATCATGTAAAAACTACTGGACTGATTGCGATGCGGTTTTCATTGTTAGATAGCTTAGTGCTTAACTAACTGGTTAGTAAACTGGTGTACTTGGTATCTGAATCCGCTGAGTAGAAGCCGAGCAATCGATAAAATCATTTTAACGGCCGTAGGAATTTTGGTCAAATGTTGGTATATTGGTATTTTAGGTCCTGGAATAGTACAAAGAATATTTTTAACCTAGAGAAATGACCCCGTGTACGAAGCCGCGGTTACAGCTAGTACAAAATAAATACAATTTTTACATGTTCACGCATAATGGTCACTCTACGAAGTCCTTCATGAAGTTTGCTTGTCTATGAAGCTTCTAAACATAAACTTTTAGACGAAGTTTAATGACTGTTCTCTTTTCAATCGACCTTAAACTGACTAGGTTCTCCATTCGACTGTGTGGTTTTATACAGCTCCGGTATTTCTGAATAGTTTTCTTTATAGAATATATCTCTAGGGATGTCAAACATGCCATGTTGGAGTGACTGGAGCGCCGCGACTAATCTCAATGTACATATTCATGTCAAAGCAACAAGCCATCCATATCAGGTATATTCTTAAGAATTACGAATGGCGTTTATACCTTTTAAAAGAGATAGAGAGCAAACTCGCGAGGATTGCTTCCTATAATATATCCTGCTCATTACATAGGAAAATAACATGCGGTAGCCTATAATTATACCAAATCATTTATTCAGGAAAACTGCAGTTCGGCAAAGAAGGTGACAGTAGTCCAATTATATCCCACGACAACGACCGGCTCAGCGAAGTCAACTACTTCCAGTTCTATTTTGAGGGGAGCAATGAAGCAAAGATTCGTTACGACTGCCCTGCTTCTGTTGAAGGTAAATTTAAAATAGTCCAGTTATTGATGATAGTTCTGGAGAGGATGGTATCACTACAGAAACGGTACAGATAGATATCCCATTTTTAACCCATTAAGTTAATTTGTGTTTTCCCGGATAGCTGGGCAACGGTCGTCACGCCACAAGTGCCTGTTTAGGGGCGACGTTGCCAAGGCAGGCCTAGGAAGCTATGTGTTCACCTGGATCGCTGGGCAAGGGTCGTCACGACACGAGTGCCTGTTCAGGGGGGACGTTGCCGAAGCAGGCCTAGAAAGCTATGTGGCGTGATGACCTTGATGTCTATCTGGAGGGATGGTCTGAGATTGCAAGGGACGAAAATCGAGGGTCTTGGTTGAAATGGGGGAGACCTTTGTCCAGCAATGGAACAGTGTAGGGTGTAGCTTTGAAAATAATTATAATTAAATAAACTATATACGAATTAGGAATCCCATGGTCTTTTAGGAGTGCCCTTTTGATGTCTATGTGAATTAACACATTTGATTTGACATAACAGGAAGAATTTAAATAAACCGGCACACAATTTTCGTTCTATAACTGGAAAAGATTTCATCATAAAATACAGCTGACTTTTTTAATCGACTTCTAAGCGGAGATGTCCTCCGTCATATGTATGTATTTTTTCCTACCTTGTTACGAAAAATATTGATGAAAACGGCACAAGGGGAAAATCATAATTCTACTAATTAGTAATGAAGGTATCCGTTTATGTGGGAACGCTAAGTGTCCGCTCACACAGACCGGCTCAGAGAGCATCGGAGGTTGCTCTTCTTTTCACACAGACCGGCTCAGAGAGCATCGGAGGTTGCTCTTATTTTCACACAGACCGGCGCGGATTATAAGCTCGGAACTATCCGGAGCCAACGTAGCCAAACAATGTAACACTAACTCAACTTATTACGAATATCAACAGAGGATCAACAGAGTCGACTCCTCTTATTGTTTTACACTAAGCGCATGGAAGGCTCTCAAGCATTCTCATATAACAAAAGAAGTGAAATGTAACAATAAACCTTATTTCAATGACCCAAACTCTTTATTAAACGTGATTGAAAACTGCTCTCCTTTCCGAGCCTTGTTCTATGAGAATGGTTGAGAGCCGTCCAAAAGAACTGAAATGTAAAAATAAACCTTATTTCTATAATCCAAACTCAATTTTAACGCGATTGTTTAATTTTTTAGTCTCGAATTTTGATTTGATTACTCAAAAGTAACATCGTGATACAACCAGCATATCCAAATAAATTTAAAAAATGTTTTTTCCAGGGTCTTCATGAAAAATGTTTCAATTCTTCACTTCGTCAACTCTTACAAGGTGCCTGATTTGTCTCCGACTTGCGAGCTGAGTGTTAGTTCCTACACCAGCTACTGACATAACTATCACCATGTTGGACGACTAAAAAAAGCTTCAATTATTTCATATTTCTTTTATCGACAAGACGATCAGCAAAGCGCCACCCTTTTATGGTTGAAATACCTCGCACAAGAACGAAGCGTTTCGCTTCTTCATTTATTATAAGAACTGCAAAGGAATGGAATGCCCTGCCCTCGTCAGTGTTTCCGGTAAATTATAACCCAGGTGTGTTCAAGTCAAGAGTGAATAGGTATCAAATTCAACAAATTCAAATTTATTTATTTCATGATAAACACTACTAGGTACTAGGCAAGCGTGCTACACCTTCGACCACATCATCGCTTTCCATCAGGTGAGATCGTGGTCAAACGATTGCCTAGTCAGTAACGCTCGGGCGCATCATGCTGTTCTCTGCCAGTGCGGCAGTGCTGTCAACCGGCTTGTGGGAGAAGTGCAGAAAGAATTCCAGCATTCCACTCTTGCCATAATGATATCACCCGTGCTTTTACCACCGACAACTGCGTGAGGAACCAAGTGGCCTCATTCCTTGCGAAGGTAAAAAAACCTGACGGAATGACTCTTTACATCATGGAAGATGAGGTGGCTTAAAGGCCACAAAAATGTGAGATGCTACTTGCGTAGAAATCCTCGCATACTCGAGAAACTCAAAATAAGGCTGGTGTGGACGGAATAACACCCCGTAGTAAATTTTCTTGGCGATACAATTGATTCTCACGTGAATGTCTCACAAACAAAATTAACCTAAATTATCTTCTTACTGCTATATTTTATCTGTATTGATAGAATCAACTTCCATATAGGTATATTTCGATTATGTGTACCCACTTTTAAATTATGATATTATCTACTAGCACGGTGGCATTCTGAAGAATAGCCCCAAAGATTAACTTACTGAGTTAGCAGAGATTGTACAGTAGCGAAGTAGCAGTGCGTACCGCCTGTTGCGACAAGACACGTGCAACTCGGCTTAGGGCGAAGCAAGCTTGTTCTAGCTTATCGCACAGAACGTCAATGTGACCGGACCAGGTCAGAGTTCTGTCAATTTGAAACCCCACCATCGAGAATATCTCCTGCCGCAGTTTCTCTTTCCATCACTATAGATATATCGGCTTCCCGACAGATAGAAATGGATTTAATTTATATGAATTAATGGAATTGAGTATGTCAATGTGTCCTTAAATAAATATAGTTAGTTTGCAAGTTGAAATATTGTAAGCTTGATATGGATAAACTGTAATGATATGTAAATTACCTATTAGTTACTATCTATAGTTATTACTGGCAGTTGCGCAATCAATATAACTTTACTTTTCTTTGTAAATAATAGAACACGTTTTTATTATTTAAGGTTTTGTGACGGCCTTATTAAAATTAGAATGGGTTTGTGAAATCTGGTCCAAAAATCATAATCTGCTTGTCTAGAAAATTTGTATTGCTATATTTATAGCCTTATAAAGTTTTTAAACCGTAAAATACCAAGTGTTGGTGCGGAAACACTGATAACTGTTAATGTAGCTATTTCCATTATCCAGATGCATGCGTATTGATGTTACTCTGTTAAATGCACAGGATGTGTACTTCTGATCATGAATCGGGGCCTAAAATAATGAGAACACATGGAATAGGCACCATGAACAGCAATGGGCAGCTGTTGCTAAGCCTATTTGCACAATTTCAATTGGCCATTACTAACACCATGTTCCGTCTCCACCAAAATACTAGACTACGTGGAAGCATCCAAGGTCCAAACAGTACCATCATACTACGCAATAGTGAAGCAACGGGATATTTCTCAAGTTTCCCATGAACTCTGTAATGTTTGAGTTTGACGCCAATTGCGTTCTGTGACTTCTCCCAACCATCGAATATATGCTGCCTGTGCCTGGTCGGTAGTTGAATAGCCTATAGTGAAGCATGTTGTTCACTTTATGAAACAGTCTGTTGAGATTGAAATGTATCAATAACTAACTAATTATTGCTTTTTCAAAAATGTTACTTAGAGCAGGAAATATACAAATGGGTCTGTAGTTAGTCGGCTCATTTTTACTGCCAGACTTAAATAAGGGAATAAGTTTTTCTATATTTGAATATGTCAGGAAAAACTCTTTCATCAACACAAATATCAAAAATAATTCCTACGTATGGAGCAATTATACCAATAATAGAACTTAAAATTTTAGTAGATATCCCTTAGAGTAAAAATTATCCTGTTTCTTTTTCGTTAAGCAATTTGAATGTTTTAACAATCGAATCAACAGTAATGTGTTTAATTCATCTACTAAGTGATTTACGATCACACTTCTCAACATTGTTTGAGAGTACAAAAAGACTCAATAGAGGATGAATTTAAAGACTGGGTCGTAACAATTAGTATTTTTGAAAATAAATCCCACATGCATTGCAATTCCGTCATATTTAGAAATTAATTTATTGTCAATGACTTGGATAAAAGTTTAAGTTTAAGTGGCAATAGGCAGGCCATATAGTTCGCAGAACCGACAACCGCTGGGGAATAAAGGTTCTCGAATGGCTACCACGAACAGGCAAGCGAAGTGTGCGGAGACCCCCCCCACACGATGAACCGACGATATTGTTGCCATCGCAAGAAGTCGGTGGATGTAGGTGGCACAAAATCGCTTGTCATGGTGCTCTTTGGGGGATCCCTATGTTCAGCAGTGGACTTTTAAAAGCCGACATGATGATGATGATGATGATTTGAATAAAGTTCCGGTCGCAAGGTTTATGTTTGCCGGTCTCGGTATCGATTATGTTGTTTTGATTTTATCTTTAGACTGTTTAATTTTCCTACTCAAATGAAGATATTTCGCGGTATTACACACGGATTTAAATGACGTATTCAACAAACTTTATGTCATTAGCAGTCATAGTTATTTTTGAGAATCTAAATCGTACAATTTGTTTCTGCTTTTGTAAATGTATACCTGTTGTAACCCCTAATTTTTATAAATTTAATTTTATTGTATTGGCAAAAATACATTAGGTCCAATTCAATATATTTAAATAATGTGGCCAAATCACTTGTCTTCCCATACACAATAAGCCTTGTGAATGTCATTGTCAGCGGTAATTCTAACTGTGCTCTGACATGACATTTTTCGTTAATGTTACCAGCTTTGTCTGTGACCGAAACGAGTCGGGAACTAGCAAAGCCTTGGGGACATTGGATAATAAAATATTTCTATTATTTTGGGAACAAAATAATGACCCGTGACTGAAATTATCTGCGAATTGCAATAGCCTGTTAGTTATTTGCCCTTTCTCCCGCAACTTGAAAGTTGTCTGGTTTCCGATTCCGGACATTACAGGCAAAGCATCGAACTTGAGGGAGTTTTATGTCGTGATTTTTGGAAGCCTCGTAGATGACGAGTGAGTTTTGCAAAGATTTTAGTGAAGCCGATTGGCTAAAATCATATGGAAATACGCGCAATGGCCGAAATAAGCAGCTCCTGAGGCCTGCCAACGGCTCTGGCTTCGACATTGGAGGGGGCACTGAGAGACGGGACGTGTAAGAGTGAACCCGAAGAAATTGTGCGGTCATCCAGCCGTTCGCAGGGAAGCCGCTGAACATGTGTGCTTACTTGTGGCCACCATCCTAGATCGACTTGTGATAATCTCGAGTGTGGTCAGCGCCCTTCTCGATTACGGGTTCCCCTCGATAAAGAAAGATCGTCAAGGCGATCTGGTCGCGGCGTTTCCCGCCTCCTGGCATCTGACACTATAGCTCACATCAGTGGAGAACAGCCCTGATGAGTATCAGCCTCCGTCATTCCGGTGGCCATCACCGTGCCAGGGTTCTCCCTAGTACGGCTTCCTACTTGCCGAACGGGTCTACTAGCTCACATCACAAACACAAGCGGCACTGTAGTCTGGGAATACCTAGGACTACCTTTCATTATTGTGCCGTACTCACTAACCTACGTTAGGGATTATATTATAACTTGGTTGCGAACACCCCCCTGAGATCTATATCCTTGTAGACGAGGCTTATCCTCGGTCCGCAACATTTTGTAATTTAAAGGCGCCCAACTTGTTGTACATTAACTGTTTTATTCTAATAATTTACCTGTGCTACTCGTTCGTCGTTTCGTCGGGTATGTATACTTACTGTTCTTCTTCTGTTAATATATGTGTAATTAGAACTGCTACGTACTTGTTTCATTTCTCTCCGTCCGACCCTACTGGCCAGGCAGGTCACATAAAGTAGTACGACGTTATTTAAACCCTAACTAAGGTTTGGATAGCGTTGAACCTTTTTAAAATGTTACACTGTTATAAATACAATAAAAAATGTATTGTTAAACTTTTTATCTATACTCATCGTAAAATCCGGATTATGAGCTCAAAAATTGTGGCGTAATGGCATACTATACGCGTGGCAAAAAATACATTATAACCATAGAAGAAGAACCCATAGAAGGTATGTTTCCAAACAACGCCAACTCAAAACTTAAGCTACAAGTTCGCTACGTGTGCTGTGTTTACTTGCCTCGTCACGCACACAGACGCAAACATAATGTGGCAAGTTAAAATGTTTTTCCCCTAAAATTTGGGTAATTGATTTAAAAGTAAGGATATACCGTATTAAACGCATATTTTAATCGTACCTATGAAACTTACAAAGAACTAGTGATATTTATAAAATTTTACTCAAAAGTCGTTCACTGCTGACCGACGGTGCGGATACGCTGTGAGATACAAGCAGGGAGCGTACAGCATCATGGTTTCATCATCATTAGATTACCTCTTAATTTAGCGTGCGGTAAGCTAACGAACGGTTTCGCGTATGATTCACGTCCCTGTGGCCCTAATATCACGTTTTTGGCTCGCTGAGATGGTGCTTGTTGTTGGGTACCTCTTTACGCAGTAACATAAATAATCTATAGCTCTGTATGTTTAACACTATTTTCAAAGCCCTAAGCAATATTTGAGTAAGTTTGTTTGTTTATAGAATTGTAGCATTTGTAGCTTCCAAAACTAGTTTAACCAGCTTTGTTCGGAGCTATGAATGTGTGTTCATAGATAATAATGTTAGATTTCCTATTTCTTTTACTTGTCTCGACAAGTGCACCTTTGTAGGCATTGCGTCATGGTGTAATCTACGTAGGCCACCCTTGGTTTTGTACATGAATTTTTCTTCGAAATGTTTAGAATATATTCTTGTGCTGTTTGTTGGATTCCAACATTCTTCTTTGCGACAAAGCCTGTGTTTTTTATCCAGTGACTAGCTTTAATAGAGTCACAAGGAAATCTGTAAAAATCATTTTATGGAAGAAGGGGAGGGAGGCCTTTGCCCTGCAGTGGGCCACTACATGCTCATAACAATAATAATAATTTTAACAAAGTTATAATAAAATCAAAAAACACGACTTCATTAAAAACCAACTGAAAAGAGGTAAAAATAATAATAAGTAGAATTTTGATTAACGCATTTTGACAAAAGATACTTATTCTTGTTTTGATTTTTCTGTCGGGTAATTGTTTTTATAGATATTATTTTGATTTTTACCTTTATCAATAATTCACTTATCCTGTTTCCCGAGATAATGTAAGGATTCTAACGATACCACACACATCTAAATCGGTCGAGGCTTTTAGAAGTTACTGTCGATTAAAGAAACTCACCCACATAAAAACATACATATTTTATAATATACATAAGCCCTGAAAACATAATACTCTTTTTTTGTGCAGTCGTGTAGTAAAACAAACAATATCCTAACCTAACCTGTTTTTGTGGTTGTACGCAACGTATAAAACTGGTATAATTTCATACAAAGCTGGCAACACTCTGCCTGAACTAAGAGTGAGTAATTTGTTTTCACTGTTTTTGTTATTTTAGACGATTTAGGCAAAAAGTGGTGGTGGTGGTGGCGGTGGCGGTGGCGGTGGCGGAGGATGTGGCGGTTGCGGTGGCGGTGGCGGTGGCGGTGGCGGTGGTGGTGGCGGTGGCGGTGGCGGTGGTGGTGGTGGTGGTGCTAGTAGTAGTAGTGACACTGTTCTGGCTCAATTGAAAATTATTTCATTCTTTTTAGTGGTTGTTTACAAAATAACATTTTTATTATGAAGACGATTTAAATTTTTTTGGGAAAATATTTTATAAATAAATAAAACGGGAGCTTATTACACTATCACCTGACTCGGAGCACTGACCGCGCGAGCGTCGTACGATGCCATATATGGCACTGTTTGAATGGCTTAAATTTCGCGAATGTACTTGGCTTCTATGGGTTCTTCTTCTATGATTATAACACTTTTTTTAACTAAACAATGTTATAATATTATTTTCCCATAAAAGCACCGATTTAACCCCGGACAACGAGGGTTTTCGCCATTTATTATCTATGGCGGTGCGTGTTAGATCATATCGCGTGAACTACTACCAATAATATGTTTTTTTTTTTATCAATTGTTTAATTATAATGGTAACATTATAATGTACATCTATTCAGATAGTCCTTTGACTGAGCTAAAGTTGCTACCAAGCACATTTACACATGTATATATTCCAAAACATGCTATGGTTATATATAGCCAATCATTGTTGTATGATACTTTGGCCTCATAAGTGGCTTACCGGAACCATCAAAGGCTTAACATTTCCTCTGAAGCATGCAGCGATGGTAAATGCACATATTACTTAACATATTAAAAGTCATTGATGCAGGCCCGAGGTAATGATGAAGTTGTAACTTCAGCACCACCACTCTCTGCAGACAAATCTACCATTATAACATTTAAAACTTGTTTCAGTTGAAGATGACCAAACCAAACAAACAGGAATAATAAACAGGAATAATTCACTTGACTGCAATCCAGTAAACCGACCAACAGAAAAGAAAAGCTGAAGACCGGTGATTAGATTTAAATTGGAGATTATCAAACTTTGTTTCATTGTTTGTCATATGAGGTAATGTTGGCCACTGGTGTTAGAGTTTGTCAGGCCGCTCGAGGGCCTCCCGAGCTACCGGAACCTACAGCTTAACGTGCCCTCCGAACCCCAGAGTGATGCAAAACTGCACATAACCTATTAAAATAAATTGGTGCGGAGCCTAGGAGCGAAGCCAGTATCGTTGGATTATGTTATAAGTGTGTATGTATAATAAAAATAATAATATGTTTTCAATGTACTCAATAAATAATTATTGTATCATCGCTTCATCAGCCCGAAGAAGTCCACTGTTGAACATGGCCCTCCCCCATAATAGGATGGATTTACCATAATCACCACCCTTGGTAGGCAGCGCGGTGATAGCAGATGTTGATACCTACGCTGGTGTATGCGGCTGATGCGACTACCAATTTCCTGAATTCCTTTTGTTGGTTCTCACAGCACCCGAGGGGTGAGAAGGTGTGCACCTATTTTTAAGCCGTGTCCACTTGGCAATTATTTTGAATATTGTTACATGATTTATAATGCTGTATAAAAATTGTTTCTACAAAGGTTTGGCGAATGAACTTTTATAATCGGTTCAGTATTTTTTGAGTTTATCCATTATAAACAAACAAACAAACAAACAATCAACTCTTTCCTCTTTATAATATTAGTGTAGAAAACACAAGTTCTCGAAGGTTTTAATAGCAATGATAACCAAGAGACCCTAGCTCTTGTAATCCGTGTTAGGTGGATCCCACACAAACGGGCGCGGCGGCGTCGCCTGCCGATCGGTTACGCGGACTGTAGGTAGCTGAGGCACAGAATAAATAATAGAACAAATATAAATAATAGCACAGAATAAATAATAGTACAAGTACAGAAGGCTAACTGAGTAAAGTCATTTAAATAAATAGCGACTCTCGCTACAACGCTATAAAGTGCAATTTAACTCGCACGGCGCTGCGAGCTTTCAATTATATTTACCTAAAAGGCGCTCGTCCACCGCGTGCAGGCTAGAATGCACCGTATCACAACGCGCGAGAACTTCCATTGCTCTAACCGTTTCAGAATCGCTCTGTCCCTTTTTCGCTCGGTAGGGTTGTATTAAGATATGACTAGGTACTTGTACTACTAATTATTCTGTGATATGTTATGACTTAGATATTGTAACAGAATAAATAAGTAATAATGTATTATGTTATTACTTATTATTATAAATTAAAATAGTTATATTACATACAATGACATTCTTATCAGAATAGACCGACTACCTCATTTTTACTACCTACCTATACCGTTTTCAGAACGCCGATAAGTTTAGTGAGATACCTACCTACGTGTTGTTGGTTGATTATGATTATATCCCATAGGTATTGCACTTTGATGAATAAAGGTGCCTGTCTGAATTCCATGCTTTTTAATGAGTAAAAAATAAATTGCTACCTACGTAATAAAAGGTATTAAAAGTATGTAGGCTACTTACTAAGTCAGCACAGTAATTCATTTTCCGATCAACAATACCTACTATAATCAATTATAAAATTACGTTGATCGATTTAATAAACGACTTTATTTCTGCGCGGAAAAACCTTAAATATGCGTAGGACCTATTATAGGTATTACAATTTATTATTTCAATATCCTTTGGAAGCGTAAAGAATGACAATTCGTCATTTCTATCACTATTCAAACAGCCGAATGCTATGCAGTACTTTCTAGTTTTCTTCTTGGTACTCATAATTAAAACACGAATAAAGTTTGTCAATAACTTTACGTAAGTAGGTGCTCTATCGCTAAGTACAAGGCGCGCGACTCATCGAGCGCACGCTTGACACTCGACTGAACGGACCCGAATATTGGGTCCTTGAATTTATTTGTACTTGTTGCGGAGTGCGACCGCCCTGATAATAGTACAAGTACAGAGGGATATCCGAGTGAAGTCATTTAAATAAATAAAGACTCCCGCTACAACTCAATAAACTGCAATTTAACTCGCACAGCGCTGCGAGCTTTCAATTATATTTACCTAAGGTGCTCGCCCATCGCGTGCAGGCTAGAATGTATCGTATCACTATGCGCGAGATTGCTCTAACCGTTTCAGAATCGCTCTGTAATTTTTTCGCTCGGTAGGATTGTATTACGATATGTCTAGGTATTTTTACTATTAACTATTGAGTGATATGATATGACTTAGAATTTAGATATTGTAACAGAATAAACAAGCAATAATGTAAGTCACGGAATAGAACTTGGTTTTCTATTCCGTGGTGTAAGTATTATGTTATTACTTATTACTATACATTTTGATATTTCTATTACCTACCTATAATGACATTGTTTCTTATCAGAATAGACCTAGTACCTCATTTTTACTATCCCGATTTCAGAACGCAGATAAGTTTAGAGAGATACTTATGTACGCATTAAATGTCATAGGTTGATTATGTCATAATAGGTATTGCACTTTGATAAATAAAGGTGTATGTCTGAATTCCATGCTTTATAATGCGTGAAAAATAAATGGCTACCTATGGTACCTATAAAATGTCGGTAGATATGTAAGTATTGAAAGTAGGTAGGCACTTTATCGCAAAGCACACGTTGCGCGTCTCATTCAGCGCTCGCTTTACAGCCTACTGAATTATCCCCTATGTTGCGGCGTCGAAGTGTAGGTATTTGTACTTGTTGCGGAGTGCGACCGGCCTGAGGCGGAGGCAGAGGTGGTTTTTTTGCGGAGATAACGCCCGCACGTCTGCGCGTGCAGCTTTGCATGGCTGTGCATCCATCGCAGGCGTAGCCCTGCCACAAAATAAATAATAGTATAAGTACAGAAGGATAATTGAGTATAGTCATTTAAATACATAGCAACTCTCGCTACAACGCAATAAAGTGCAATTTAACTCGCACAGCGCTTCGAGCTTTCAATTATATTTACCTAGAAGGCGCTCACCCATTTCGTGCAGGCTAGAATGTACCGTATCACAACGCACGAGAGCTTCCATTGCTATAATCGTTTCAGAATCGCTCTGTCACTTTTACGCTCGGTAGGGTTGTATCATATGTGTAATAAATCCTAATAGTGAGTCAACTCATTTGTCGCGGCGCAAAATGCCGACAAGTGACTAGTAGCTAAAAATGAAAAGGCTGCGGTGTGAGCGCTGCCCGTGCGAAGCCGGGGCGAGTCAGTAGTTCTTAGTAGTTCTCTTAGTAGTTCCACAGAATAAATACCCTGCACAGAACGGCAGTACGGAGTGACGTCCGCACCTCAACGTCCGGGCGGGTGTCGTCTGAGATCCGCCTTGTTATCAACAGAGATAAACAGTTATTTGGTTTTACGTAGTAGTAACGTGAATGATAAGAAGTATGGTATTATAGCTATCTTCCCGCAGCTTCGCCTGCATGATTAAGAAATAAAGCACGGGAGTAGGCATCTCTATCTCATATCTATTGTACTAAATAAAATACTTCATAGTAGCTTTTGCCAGGGTATAAAACCGTTTAAATTACAGCAATTAAAAAAAATATAGGTGTAATTTTTACCCGACAACGGCGAAGCAAAACGGAGGATTATGATTTTGACCGGTATGTACGTATGTGGGTATGTATGTGTGTATGTATGTACTTCCCATACCTCATTACTTCTAAACTACTCATTATAATTTGACAAATAAGGTATCGTTGGAAGCGTCTTCATCCTCCACTGGTTATAGGCTATGTGACGTCACATTAAATTGAATATGGCGCCCTCTAGAAAACATAAAGTCATGAACAAAAATATTTATTTTTAATGTGTTTAGTATCAAATGAAAGGGCCTAGTTAATAAAAAAAACAATTGTCAAACATAACCTAAATGATGTACATAATGTAACATAATTACTTACCTATTAAATACCAGGGCGAGGTATTTGTTGCTGCATGGCGAATAACGTTAGATTTATGACTTTTGAGATTTCGAAGCTTATCATTCATAAATTTACTATTAAAGATTTTAAAGACACTGTTCATCAAACCTTATAGCAGCAAAGAATAAATAATAGTACTGCCTAGTAATCAGCTGAATATAAAACAATTATCTTGACTTGAATTTGTGCTTGTCAAAAGAATTCGCGCATCAATCGTGTACTAGGCCCCGATTCTGTTAACTATTGAACCGCAATAACGCAAGTCTAGAAATTTTTTGCGAATTTTTCTCATTTACCACTTAAAAGTGCTGGAAGCGAAAATGTTGCTAAAATTATCGCTCTTTGTTTTTTTTGTTTTTTTATTTTGCATTATTTTTATATTTTGATAAATTTCCCAAAAATTATCGCTTCTAGCACTTTTAAGTGGTAAATGAGAAAATTTCGCAAAAAAAATCTAGCGATCGACTTGCGTTATCGCGGTTCAATAGTTAACAGAATCGGGGCCCTGAGCAGTGGTCAGTCGCATGTTAGTAGAATTCACAGCATATAACTTAGAAGAAAATAAATTCTCTTACTGTGATTGATAGTATAAAATTTGACATATTCTTTAGCCTCTTCACCTTGTTTCTTACCCATCCCCTGACCGAGACGCCATTAGATTAATAAACCAAAGAGGAGAATTACGCTTACATCAAAAACAACAATTATTTATTTAAACTTTCTGTCAACTTTCAATGTTCGCCAAAGGCGGTGATTAATTCTTTGGATTACTACTTAAAATTATTAATGTCAATACTGTAATACTATGAATGTTCTTCACCATGAAGAATAATTGGTTTGTTTTGCATTACACAAGCAAACGAGTAATGTTAAGTTAAACTGTTTTCCATAGGCTGAGACATAGTATTCAAGGGTGGAAAATACCTATAATTTGTGCTGAATTGAAGGAGCTCAGGTCATAGAAGCTACATTCGTTGTTTTTGTATTACAAGTTCTTATTCTAATTTATTATATTGGCCATTTAATAGTAGATTGTATTACAAAAAATAATATTTTGTAGTAATATTTTCTATAGGGATGGGGTATGTGAGTACAAGAAAAAATCTGACATTACCAGAAAATCGTCTCCAAGGTGGAACTGGCGTAGAAATCTCGGAAAGTAAAAGTTGAATCAGAGTACCGTTTTAACTTAAGTTGTATGGGGACGATCATGAAAACAAAAACATGGCGCCTATACAAAAGTCATAAAGAATGAAAGGGCATTCCGGTGATTGTGAAAAAGAAACGAAATAGATAGATGATTTTCGGTTTCAAGATGTTTAATCGAAATTTCAAAAAGTTTTTGTTTTTACATACATTTTTGTATTCAATTTAAATCTATTTATTTATTTACAATCGCAGAACACACGCACAAATACGCTTTAATCACACACAAAAGCATTCTATCCTATATCCCCTCCCACCACCGACGGCCATCCAGTCAATTTCAATCCGACGCGCACGCAACGCTCTCCTACGTCATACCGGTAGCGTTTATCAGCTGAACCCAAAAACCAAGCATAATAATAATTGTTATAGCGCAAATAAAAGTGACCTTGTGTGGAGTGAATCATCACTCCACACAAGGTCACTTTCATTTCATCACATGATGTGGAGTGATTCAAAAAAGTAAGAACAGTGACGTAAGTCCCCTCCTATTTCCATACACTCAGAAGATATGGAAAAAAACTAAAGTTTTTTACCATTTGTGCAGGCAAAAAACAAAATTAAACCAGATCTGGTCTTCCATCTGTCTGAAGGTCGGAGTCGGAAAGTCAACGGCCTGGTGACACTATATCATCATGTGTATATATGATCATTTGTGTTCTCAGGAATGTCATAGTACACCCTGGTACGACAATGAAAAAAAAAAGTGTCTGAAAGATATAACCGCCGACAAATTTTCATCGCCAGTGAGTCACTGGCGATGAAAACGTTACTGGCAGTGACGCTAACGTATAAAATTCTTGTATAACTGTACCAACCAAATATAATTCTATATAATTATCGATATTATCTACACTAATATTATAAAGAGGAAAGATTTGATTGTTTGTAACGGATAAACTCAAAAAATACAGACCCGATTAAAAAAATCTTTCACTTAAAGAAAGCTTCAGAATTCAGCTTTCTTTAAGTGAAAGATTTTTTTAATCGGGTCTGTATTTTTTGAGTTTATCCGTTACAAACAATCAAATCTTTCCTCTTTATAATATTAGTGTAGATAATATCGATAATTATATAGAATTATATTTGGTTGGTACAGTTATACAAGAATTTTATACGTTAGCGTCACTGCCAGTAACGTTTTCATCGCCAGTGACTCACTGGCGATGAAAATTTGTCGGCGGTTATATCTTTCAGACACTTTTTTTTTTCATTGTCGTACCAGGGTGTACTATGACATTCCTGAGAACACAAATGATCATATATACACATGATGATATAGTGTCACCAGGCCGTTGACTTTCCGACTCCGACCTTCAGACAGATGGAAGACCAGATCTGGTTTAATTTTGTTTTTTGCCTGCACAAATGGTAAAAAACTTTAGTTTTTTTCCATATCTTCTGAGTGTATGGAAATAGGAGGGGACTTACGTCACTGTTCTTACTTTTTTGAATCACTCCACATCATGTGATGAAATGAAAGTGACCTTGTGTGGAGTGATGATTCACTCCACACAAGGTCACTTTTATTTGCGCTATAACAATTATTATTATGCTTGGTTTTTGGGTTCAGCTGATAAACGCTACCGGTATGACGTAGGAGAGCGTTGCGTGCGCGTCGGATTGAAATTGACTGGATGGCCGTCGGTGGTGGGAGGGGATATAGGATAGAATGCTTTTGTGTGTGATTAAAGCGTATTTGTGCGTGTGTTCTGCGATTGTAAATAAATAAATAGATTTAAATTGAATACAAAAATGTATGTAAAAACAAAAACTTTTTGAAATTTCGATTAAACATCTTGAAACCGAAAATCATCTATCTATTTCGTTTCTTTTTCACAATCACCGGAATGCCCTTTCATTCTTTATGACTTTTGTATAGGCGCCATGTTTTTGTTTTCATGATCGTCCCCATACAACTTAAGTTAAAACGGTACTCTGATTCAACTTTTACTTTCCGAGATTTCTACGCCAGTTCCACCTTGGAGACGATTTTCTGGTAATGTCAGATTTTTTCTTGTACTCACATACCCCATCCCTATAGAAAATATTACTACAAAATATTATTTTTTGTAATACAATCTACTATTAAATGGCCAATATAATAAATTAGAATAAGAACTTGTAATACAAAAACAACGAATGTAGCTTCTATGACCTGAGCTCCTTCAATTCAGCACAAATTATAGGTATTTTCCACCCTTGAATACTATGTCTCAGCCTATGGAAAACAGTTTAACTTAACATTACTCGTTTGCTTGTGTAATGCAAAACAAACCAATTATTCTTCATGGTGAAGAACATTCATAGTATTACAGTATTGACATTAATAATTTTAAGTAGTAATCCAAAGAATTAATCACCGCCTTTGGCGAACATTGAAAGTTGACAGAAAGTTTAAATAAATAATTGTTGTTTTTGATGTAAGCGTAATTCTCCTCTTTGGTTTATTAATCTAATGGCGTCTCGGTCAGGGGATGGGTAAGAAACAAGGTGAAGAGGCTAAAGAATATGTCAAATTTTATACTATCAATCACAGTAAGAGAATTTATTTTCTTCTAAGTTATATGCTGTGAATTCTACTAACATGCGACTGACCACTGCTCAGGGCCCCGATTCTGTTAACTATTGAACCGCGATAACGCAAGTCGATCGCTAGATTTTTTTTGCGAAATTTTCTCATTTACCACTTAAAAGTGCTAGAAGCGATAATTTTTGGGAAATTTATCAAAATATAAAAATAATGCAAAATAAAAAAACAAAAAAAACAAAGAGCGATAATTTTAGCAACATTTTCGCTTCCAGCACTTTTAAGTGGTAAATGAGAAAAATTCGCAAAAAATTTCTAGACTTGCGTTATTGCGGTTCAATAGTTAACAGAATCGGGGCCTAGTACACGATTGATGCGCGAATTCTTTTGACAAGCACAAATTCAAGTCAAGATAATTGTTTTATATTCAGCTGATTACTAGGCAGTACTATTATTTATTCTTTGCTGCTATAAGGTTTGATGAACAGTGTCTTTAAAATCTTTAATAGTAAATTTATGAATGATAAGCTTCGAAATCTCAAAAGTCATAAATCTAACGTTATTCGCCATGCAGCAACAAATACCTCGCCCTGGTATTTAATAGGTAAGTAATTATGTTACATTATGTACATCATTTAGGTTATGTTTGACAATTGTTTTTTTTATTAACTAGGCCCTTTCATTTGATACTAAACACATTAAAAATAAATATTTTTGTTCATGACTTTATGTTTTCTAGAGGGCGCCATATTCAATTTAATGTGACGTCACATAGCCTATAACCAGTGGAGGATGAAGACGCTTCCAACGATACCTTATTTGTCAAATTATAATGAGTAGTTTAGAAGTAATGAGGTATGGGAAGTACATACATACACACATACATACCCACATACGTACATACCGGTCAAAATCATAATCCTCCGTTTTGCTTCGCCGTTGTCGGGTAAAAATTACACCTATATTTTTTTTAATTGCTGTAATTTAAACGGTTTTATACCCTGGCAAAAGCTACTATGAAGTATTTTATTTAGTACAATAGATATGAGATAGAGATGCCTACTCCCGTGCTTTATTTCTTAATCATGCAGGCGAAGCTGCGGGAAGATAGCTATAATACCATACTTCTTATCATTCACGTTACTACTACGTAAAACCAAATAACTGTTTATCTCTGTTGATAACAAGGCGGATCTCAGACGACACCCGCCCGGACGTTGAGGTGCGGACGTCACTCCGTACTGCCGTTCTGTGCAGGGTATTTATTCTGTGGAACTACTAAGAGAACTAAAGGTTTAAGGTTTCACCAACATTCAACAAACAACTAAATTATGTTGTGCAGTCAGCATCATCATCATCATGCTATAACTAAACTTATAATCCATAACTAACCTTGTAACATATGCTTGCTTCACTTTCGATTTTGCTGTGTGGGCTCCGTCTTATTTTACCTTCTTGCTTGGTTATAGTTATTTAAAAAAATAGTCAGACATCAATTCCATTCGTCGTAAATCGTTTGTGCTCAATAAAACAGGATACAAATATTGTTTGTGTGGGCACTTTTTGTAGCATAGATAACATAGATAAGCACAGTACTATAAATAAGAGTTTAATATTTAAGTTGGTCCATTCTTGTTTATTATAATTCTGTGTCACGTTACAGCAAAATGTATTTCAAATATATTGTATTATATTTATTGAGTTGTTCAAGTAGTTTTACGTTGGCAAATAATGAAGAACACGCAAATGAACCAGGTGAGAAACCGCAAGAAAAATACAATCCCATGATAAAATTATATAGGTAATTGTAGAAAAAACAGTTCAATACTTTGAAATGAAATGAAATCTTTATTTGCCAGAATATAGGTACAAGGTAAGAGTTCACTATATTCGACTATTCAGTCGTGCAAATATTTAAATTATAATTATTAATGCAAAAAAAAAATATGCACAGTCAGTCACAATATTAACAAAAATAACAAATGTCAAAAATATACAAAATTAAATAGAAGATGTCAACAATAAACACAATAAAATTTAACGTATTTAATTTAATTAGCAATATATTTTTTTTATTTAAATTCTAATATTCATCAATAGAATATTATTAATATTCATCAATAGAATAGAAACATCTGTCACATAGCCATAGAGTTTCCTATTAAATTCTACATCTTTTAATTTTTGACATTATTTTGGTATTTCATTATATATTTTAACTGCCATGGTGTAGCAGTTTTTATCGCACATTCTAAGTCGGTTTCGTGGCATCACTATTTGTACTATTATTTATTTTGTGGCATCACTAGAGGTTTCTGTACAATTTTCCTTTTCAAATGAGCTTTTCCATCGATTTCAAAAAGTGTGTATTTTTTTTTCTAACTTCCTTACACATTTCAAAGATATATAAAGATGGAAGTGTAAGCAGCTTTTCATCCTTAAATATAGGTCTACAAGATTCTGACCTAAGCTTAAATTAAAAATTGACCTTAAACATAGTATTCATAAATTAAATTATACGTCATTTTAAGCAAGCTACGGGCAAAACAAAATATTTTAACTGTCAGGCTCGCTAACACTAAAGTCATCACATTAGAAATGGGATATTTAACAATGTTTATCTCAGGTGTTGGGTTTCCGATATTTGTGCACTGTAAGCGTCATATAAGCGGCAACACCAGTGACCGTATTACGTAAAACGTAAATGAAATGAACCCCTGTCTACAATTTCAACAACATTAAATAGTTTTATACCACCTGCTCGACAATGTCCAATTACATATCACGTAATCTCAATGTAAAGCAAGTCATTATATCCCAAGGGAGATAAACTTATATGTAACTCCAAAGGGATATAATGTGATTTGAATTTGGAACGTTAAAATTCGTATGACTCTTAGGATGGATACGGGAGTTGTAAAGAGTTTATTCGAAAATTGAACTGGCCACCATAAGTAGACGACAAAAAAGGCACGATTGTAAAGTATGAGAAACAAAAGACGGTGTTTGGTGTTATTTTAACAATTCCGTTTTTTATCATTATCAAGTCGTTGAGCGATGGTGGTTTGACTCAGGAGTTTATTAAATCAGACGCTTTAGGGATACTTAATAATCTACTACCGGAAAAATCAAAAAATAAATACGATAAAGCGTATAACGATTTTAATCAATGGAGAACAAAAAAAGGAATCCGTCCTTTTAGTTTCTTTCCAACACTTAGCATCAACTCAAAAGCCAAGCAGCTTATGGTGCACTTATTGAATGCTTAGATTCGGGTTTTTATTGTCTCGCAGAAGGTATGAAAAGTAGAGTATTCACCTCGAGGATAAAACCTGTCTTTGTCTTGAGCGGCTTGAACCCCTCTCTTCACTCAGGACTCTACATAACTACCTCGCTTCGCTCGGGAATTAAGATTAGAACCCCCTCGCTGCGCTCAGGAGTTAACTAGAATCCCTCGTTGCGCGCAGGGTCCAATATGCCGCCAGTGACTTAAGACACTGCTTTAACCCTTTGATGCATAATCTACTATTATCGTTATTAAAAATGTCCGACAGCACAGTGTTAGAATTTTACTCCACCTGACATCGCGGAAACAGCAACGAACATGATAAACGAGCTTTTATTAGCAAAACCAAGAAATTATTACGCCAAATATTTTTTTCATTAAAAGTAAGTTATTGCATGAGTGTAAATAAAGTAGTGTAAGAAACGCTCGAGCCATACTCACTCTTGTTTTTTAATAGCTGTTATTATGCAACCGTTTCATGAATTACTATTATTGGCATTACGCAACTTGTCTTGTCCCACTTTCAGAGTCCCGTACGGTTTACAGAATTGCCCTTGAACGATATAATTGTACACAGAGAGGATGGCTCATCGTTGAACGAAGTATACATTTTAATTTTACCAGGATTTGGAATAATTTCCCATATTATTTCTCAAGAAAGAGGAAAAAAATATACTTTTGGATGTTTAGGAATAATTAAACATCCAAAAGTCAATTATTCCTAAACATACAAAAGTTTAGAAAATATAACATTTAAGTTATTATTCTGCTAATAATTTTACGAAACAATTATTAGTAGATACCATTATAGATATACACCAGGACATAGATACGTGGTTTCGATAGTACTGTTACATTTATCTCAGTGACGCATAGAACAGCTCAGATAATCGTTGGCGACAAGATCTATTAATTACATCCTTACTTTTATCGACCTTAAATCTTCGCAAAACTTGGTACCTACACGAATTTAATACTGTGCTTTATGTGTTCAAGGGCAAGAAGGTTTTTTTTTTATTGACTTTCCTCTCCAGTTTAATTAGACCACTGCTAAGTCACACATTGGCATCAATTTGGTAATTTTACTCTTTAAACTAAACTAGACTAAATTTCTTCAAATGTAATTTAAACCTTGTCGACTTTGTAACAAGGTATTTTTGCCCCTGGCTTCTATTCTAAACTTACGTAAAGCTGCACCGCTTAAAATAACGTAATTAAAACAGGTTTTTAACACGCCGTCTAGCAGCGTTTGGATAAATTCGGACACGTTCTGAGACAGCGTTTGGACAAATCGGGACTCTCGCCGCGTGGAAACAAAGTTTATTTTACGCTTTTTTTCGACAGGCTTTAGTGATAGTTTAGTGAGTGAGGATTTTAATTTAAATTACACTTGAAGAAATTAAGTTTAGTTCAGGGGATGTCCGAATCGTTACCACTATCTAAATTTTAGGCGGAGGAAATTTAGATAATGTGTGTCTAATTTCAGCTGTTGTCTAATGAAAATGCAACTTTTTTCTCTTTCAACTAATGTTATCGTCTATCTATCTATACTTATAATAAAGCAGTTAGTAACAAAATGTGTGTACAATGAAATCAACAAAACTTTATGTTTTTTCGCGCATCACGTGAAATTTACTGGACCGATTGTGATGCAGGTTTCACTCTTAGATAGCTTAGGGTTAGATATAAAAACAAGGGTACTTGATATCTCAATCCGATGAGCAGAAGACGAGCAATCGATAACAACCATTTGACATCTGGACAATGTTTGATGGTATTAGTACTTTTGGTTCTGGAATAACTGATCCGTATATCCTAGAGAAACGACCATGCGAGCAACGCCGCGGGCACAGCTAGTGAATAAATTATTTTAGAATATATATATAGTCCTCAACAGTATACATTTGTTGTATTTGCAATAGTATTTACTAATAACTAGATATGGATATACAAATTTGCCAGGCAATATTACAATACTATTGGTAATTTTACTCTTTAAACAAAAAAAAATTTTACTCTTTTATCAATACGATACGATACGATACGATACGATACGATACGATACGATACGATACGATACGATACGATACGATACGACACGACACGACACGACACGACACGACACGACACGACACGACACATGACACGACACGACACGACACGACACGACACGACACGACACGACACGACACGACACGACACGACACGACACGACACGACACGACACGACACGACACGATACGATACGATACGATACGATACAATACAATACAATACAACACAACAACACTTTATTGCACATCAAGAAGAAGGTAATATATAGGATAAACTCATGAAATGAAAGGTACAATGGGCGGCCTTATTGCTATATAGCAATCTCTTCTAGGCAACCTTTGGATGGAAAGGATTACTTAGATATTAAAGTCATCGGTCAGTGGTGCGTAATAAATAAAATGAAATACAAAACGTTAATAATTACTTAGGTAGAATATTATTACTTAGGTATACAAAATACTGACTTATCCGAGGTTCCTTGAATACCGACCACAAGCTTTAAATATCGGTGAGGATGGTATAACTTCGGAGCTTTTGAAAGCAGGGGGAAACCCGTACTTTGGGATCTTTAGGGGCTATTTAGGACCGTTCTTAGTAGTTGGAGGAGCCGCAGTTTGATAGAACTCTTCTTTAAAAAAGGGGATAAAACCCTTTTAATACCCAGTCTCCCAATCTCTTCAAGCTAGGTGCTTTTCTCAACTATAAGCACATTCTTTACTATATATTATACTAGCTTCCCGCCCGCGACTCCGTCTACGCAAACTACAGTTTATCGCGAAAAATTGAATACACAATTGACTTACTTACTTAAATACTCGTTTTCCCCCTTTTTTTGTCGTTTCTGTGTGTCGCCACGACTATGAGTGTCCAAGTACAAAACCAACACTCTAAAAATATCCAACTTCGCAGGGGAAAGTTACAATTTGAAGTCAAATAATAATGGAAAAAAAATATTATTACGTAAATTTGATTCCAGAGTGGCCGTGTAAGGAGGTGTTGGTTCGAAAGTTCCGCTGGTCTCCGACCTACTCCATGGACGATGCGACCCTCAACCACGTCACGGTGAACAGGAACTCCGCCGGCAACCTCACGTACTTCAAGACGCATATCGCTGTACAAGCGGACAAATACATAACTATCCGGCTGTCGATTAAAGAGAACTTGAACTCGGATAATGTATTCAACATAGGTAGGTACCTACCTACGTACAAGTACTTATTCTAGAAACAATAATTGTTGATGATATAATGTGGTTAGAAACAGATCATGTTGGCTTTCAATCCTTTGCGACATCAGTGCATACAACACAATACCTTAATAAATCGATAGAAAAGTTCATAAACAAAAAATCTAGTCACACTAGGCATCCTAAAGTGCCACTAATTAGTTACAGCGGGGAAAAGATTTTATCATAAAAAAACTATACTTGGTATTTTCGTCAAAATTACTCCCAAAGTGTTGTTCCTACAACAAAGTGTTGTTCCTACAACAAAGACTTTGACTAAGAAAGACGAAAAAAATAATATTTTTTCTACCTCGTGGTGCTGTAGAAAGGAATACATAATGCAATGAACTGCCAGAAATAATGTGAGGAAAATGCCTAGTATGGGGGGTTTTTCGGTAAAATCTTTTCGCCGCTGTAAAAAATTAGTTATCGGACTTTCAAAAAAAGTTTATACAAAAATGTAAATAATTTTACCCTCTTTAACTTTTCCTTTGACATTATTGACTTAAAATAAACCGTTGGTGAATTATTTTGATTAAACCAATTTTTCACAGCTTTAATCCAAGATGGCGGCTTGCGCTCCCCCTTCCACAAAGTCGAAAATTTGTACTACCATTTTGTGTTTGTTTGTATTGAAGCCCTCCTCGATTTATTAAGGTTTGATCACTGGCCACGATTTTTAGGTTATTTAAATTGTGGCTTAGAACTATATATACCTTGCCTTATATATGCTTTTTCTTTTTACCTTACGGATAGGTATGCCAGAGCTTCTTAAATAAAATGTAAGGACCCCATTAATAGCTTGTTTGTACTTTTTAACAGGTGTTGGATGGAACAATAACCAAAACACCAAATTGGACATCAAATCTAACAGTACATTCACAGAAAATGGTCAATACGTTCAAACACCCGACATACTGTCTTCTTCTCAATTCAGGGCCTTCTATATTAAAATAGATGATGGTAAGTTGCACGTATCCTTAAGTTATGTTGCGTGAAAATAAATATTAGGTGCATAGGTACATCCCTATGGCCGCTCTACGAAGTCCTTCCTGAACTTACATGCTAGCGTACAATACAAATTTTTATCAGAAATCTTACCATATTTCTCTTTTTATCGGACTTTAAAAATAGAGGAGGTTATCCATTCAGCTGTGTTTTGAAAGGTTTCCTTTAACTTGCTATGTTTGTTTAGGTCAAATAATGAAATTTGAATTATAACCTCTTATCTTACCCTTAAAATCTTTGGCAGCAACGTTTCGTTTGTACGTCAACATGTCATTCCGTTCTTTACAGCGAGTAATCAACATTTTATGGGCAATTTTTGATACCTTCGGTTACATTGTTTAAATTTTCGGCGACGGACTCGTGGTCACACCGTTCACTGATAATGTAGCTTTCTATAGGTGAAACAAATTTTAAAATCAGTTCTTTATATTTTGAGTTTATCCAATACAAACAAACACACAAAAAATCTAATCATACCTCTTTATAATATTAGTATATATGCAGATTAGATTATTCTGAAGTGTAATAGAGCAGTCAGGGGTGTGGACGGGCTGCAGGCGTGAGTGGTCCGTCCGTAAGTAAATAAATAAAATACATTTATTCGGGACAATTCACACAACGGATGAACAGACATAGATACGAATATTACATCCATGACTCGGAAACAAACATTTCTGCTTAACACAAATGATTGCACCTAGCGGGATTCGAACACGCGACGTTTGATTTCGTAGTTAGGTCACTAGCGAACAACGTCAATGTAACGTTTTGTACAAATAAATATTTAGAGAACGCCCTAGGTACACGTGCGAGCCGGGGCGGGTCGCTTAGTTAGGAAAGGTTGAAAATTATATTATTATATGAAAATTATAGGCTATTAAACATAAAATAATTAAATTTATTCAGGAAACCTGCAGTTCGGCAAGGAAGGTGACAGTAGTCCACTTATGTCACACACCGACGACCGCCTGAGATCAGTCAACTACTTCACATTTTATTATGGTATTTATGGCAAGAACAACGAAGCAAGGTTCCGTTACGACTGCCCCGCACCTGGTGAAGGTAATTTATAAATTCTTCTATTTGTTTTACCAATAGAACAAGTAGGAAAAGTATTCAAGGTTATTTTTTTAATAAGACAAGTTGGAAAAATAATTCTCGGTTGTTCTACCAATACAACATAACTAGTACCTATACCTAGTACCCAAACTTAGTACCTTTACTTAGTACCAAGTAAAATCCAAGAAAACATTAGGAAAATATCAGAAAAACATGATGAAAAAAAAACAGAAAAATATGAGAAAAATATCAAAAGATATGAGGAAAATTATCAGAACAATATTTAAACATCTGAGAAAATATATACTAAAAATATTAGAAAAATAAGATAATGTCTTGGATTTTACTTGGTACTAGGCACTAGATATAGGTACTAGGTATTTGTATTGGTAGAACAACCGTGAATTCTTTTTCCCACTTGTTCTATTAAAAGAATAACCGAGAATAGTTTTCCTAATTGTTTTATTGGTAGAAAAAGTAGAACAGATGGTAACTACCCGAAGCTAAGTCCTCCCTAAGGGAGATATGAAGGGAGTCAAGTCTAAGTAGCCAAAAAAAATAAAAAAATTACCGGCCCGACTAGCGACGACGACTGGATGATCTGCGTACTCTGCTAACATTCTCAGTATGCCTACCTTTCAGTTATTCCAACTGGTTCTACGATTTGTTCTACGAAAAAAATTGTCAAAAAGTACAATTTGTTCTTATGACATATTGGATCCAAACAAATTGTATATTGGCCTTCCATAACAATTAGTAGAACCATTTCCATTTAGACTACATTTTCATTTTTTCGACTAATAGCAACATATTGACCACTTTGGGATCTTATATTATTAAGGACTACCTATATTTCTTGTAGCACAACTAAAATCCGTGCACACGATTTAATCGTTTTTTTTCTCCAGGGTCTTCGTGAACAATCGTTTAGATCGTCATCCCACACTACGTGCTGACTTGTTCAGCTTCTTCGTGAGTAACGAAGAAGCTGCAATTCACCGACATAATTATCTACCAATTCGTGTTGCATGACTAAACAAAGGACCCCTAATACTGTTATAAACTGAGTTATGTACACAAGCATAACGACTAGTTTCTAATAATTTTAAATTTCTAATAATTTTCTCGCTAAGCAGGTGTTAATGCTAAAATAATTAAAAAACTTTGTTAATATACTATGAACATAATTTTGTTTTATTTTATTATGCAACAAAAGAAACTACTAGACTATAATATAAATAAGTAAATCATATACTAACGGAATAATTTAAATAATTCTACCTCGCAGGTACTCTGAAGTCGCATTGTTGGTCGGATTGTTCGGTATCCGAATTAATTATTTTGTCGGCATCAGCCAAGTTGGAACGTCTGTTACGGATATAAAACCATAGCATGAATTGAAACCACATTTTGAAACAAAAACAACTGTAATCAAAACAAATGACTCAAAACAATCAAATTCTATAAGTGTACATGTAGCGGTTCTTCCACCGTCCATACTTGGGCTCCTCGCGAGGTGGACCGAAGGGATTCTTCTCCAGCACCACATCAGCCAGGAGGCCGTGGGCCGCGCCGTACGTCGTGTCGCCCGTGCGCACGCGCAGGATGCGCCGGAGCTCAGCTACCAGAAAACAAACGAACGTCGTAGCTTCTCCAAGTCAAAATTTATACGATCAGAAATTATGTGACGCTGCGAAATGACCTCAATTTTTCGGTGCTTCCCCTTACTTTATGCTCTTTATAGGTAATCCATTGTTGAGATGGGTTAATATGGTTGACCACATTTCTCTACCTCTAATACTTTGAGATTTTTCCATACTGATGATTCACTATGGGAAAAAAAACGAAAGTATTAGAGGTAAAGAAATTTGTACCAAGGCACCCCGTCATTTATTTTAGAGTTAAGAAAAACTGCATTTAAAGATTTTCAGAATCTCAGCTAGAGGTTAAGTTAGCAAAATTAAGGTCGCTCAGAGAGCTATGGAGAGAGTTATGCTTGGAGTTTCTCTGGAGGACAAGATTCGTAATAAAGACATCCGACAGAACCATGGCAACCGACATAGCACAGAGGATAAGCAAGCTAAAGTGACAGTGGGCTGGTCACATTTCCCGAAGAATCGATAACCAATGGGCCGCGCCGTACGTCGTGTCGCCCGTGCGCACGCGCAGGATGCGCCGGAGCTCAGCTACCAGAAAACAAACGAACGTCGTAGCTTCTCCAAGCCAAAATTTATACGAAACAAAATTCCAAATGTAAATTGAAGTATTGTGGATGCTGCTTAACAAAAACACACAGCTCTCTAATATACATGCAAACCAATGGTAAAATTCGAATTTTTTTAAACAGTGGTTTGCAGCTGTCCATAAAAAAAAACAGAAATAGCTCTCACGCATTTTTTCTGGACTCTAAATGCTTTTTCAATCTCAACCGAGTTACCCCATAACAAGAGACCGTAAGAGAGCACCGAAGACACGTATCCATGGTATGCACTTAGTGCTGCTTCAGTAGATACTGTTTGCCTTAACCTTTTTATAGCAAACACAAACCTGTCCAACTTATCGCAGAGATAGTCAATTTGCGTCTTCCAGTCGCAGTGTCTATCAATTAGTAGTCCTAAAAACTTAGTAGAGTCAACCTCCTCTATTTTAATGTTTTTGTAATTTACATTTAGGTTCATATCCCGTTTCCTATAGTTTTGAAATTGTATAAATTTTGTTTTAATAACATTGATTTTTAAATTATTATTACTGAGCCAATTAATTATTTTACTAAGTGCATCATTTATTTCTTGCTCGTATATGTTTATATTTTGACATTTGACAATTAGAGTAGTGTCGTCCGCAAATAATATCGTTTTGTGATGAGTTATGTTAGGAAGATCATTTATGTACATCAAAAATAGAAATGGTCCTAGCACACTTCCTTGTGGAACTCCAAATTTATTTAGTTTAAAGTTTGACCTGCTCGTTACTTTCATATCTTTTTGTACTTTGTCTATTTCTACGCATTGAGAACGATCAGTTAAGTAACTTTTAATCCAATCATTTGCTACTCCCCTAATGCCGTACTTTTCCAATTTATGTAGAAGTAATTTGTGATGAACAAAATCAAAAGCTTTACTCATATCGAGAAAAATAGCCGTTACTGGTGTATTTTCATTAATCGCTTCTGTGATAATCTTTAATAAATTAAAACATGCTAGTGAAGTGCTACTATTTTTCCGGAAACCAAGTTGTTCCTCTTTTAATACCTCTTGTCCCGTGACAAAATCATATAACCTCTTCAGCATTACTTTTTCGATGACCTTAGAAAGAACTGGTATCAACGTAACTGGCCGATAATTGTTCATGTCTGTCTTATCACCTTTCTTGAATAACGGCTTTACAATAGATTTTTTCAAACTCTCTGGAAATGTGCCTTCCTCAAGTGACATATTAATTAGGAAACTCAAAGGTTGACAGATAAATTTTGCACATAATTTAATTATTCTTGTACTTATTTCGTCAACTCCTACCGAGTTAGTATTGTTAAGATTGTTTATCAATTTATATATTTCCATTGGATCTGTCGGTTTTAAAAATATTGTATTAGAATTGTTACAGTCTATGCTTTCATTTATATTGTCAGTTTTAAATTTAAAATCATTGTCATTCGTCAAATTAATATAAAAATCATTAAATAATTTACTAATCTCAACTGAGTTTGTATACAATTGATTATCGTATAATATAGTATCTATTTCTCTATTTTTGTTATTGTCACCAATATTCTGATTAATAACGTCCCATACGGCCTTGCATTTATTTTTATTTTTTATTATATATTTTTTATTTTGTAACTGCTGTGATTTATGTAGGCATTGCTTCAGGATTCATGAATATTTTTTGTATGCATTATTATTGTACCTTTTATTAGACCCAATTTGCTTATGTTTTAAATACAAATATCGTTTTTTTACGCAACACTTCCTTAACCCTTTGGTCAACCATATATTTTTATTACTTTTGTTAGTTTTTTTAAAAATAGATATTGGAAAACATAAATTAAAAAACAATGTAAATAGTTCATGAAATTCGTTAAACGCTTCATTCAAACTAGGTTTTTCATAAACTTCTGAAAATGTCGTAGCAGAAATGCAACTATAAAATTTATCCATATTTTGTACACTAAAATCTCTAGCTTTCTCGAACCAACTAAGTAACTCATGTTTTTAACTTCAGCTCTAATTGGTTTTATATTACTAGCAAAATGGTCAAGGCATGCCAATTGTCTAGTAGGCGACTTAATATGCATTTCTATATTGAAATTTTTTAACAGATTTATTAGATCAAGACATCTCTTACTAGGGTGTAAAGTATCAAAATTCCAATCACCGCATAAAATTATTTTTTTGGATCTATTAGATATTTTTAACAACAGTTGCTCTAGTTTTTCCAGAAAAATATAAAGATTACTTTTTGGGGTTCTGTAGATACAAATAATGAGTATTTTTTGTGAAGTTAATTCAATACCACTACATTCAAAAGTAAAATTACAAGCTAATTCGTTTGCATAACTTAGGGCTCTGTAATCCACGTTATTTTTGGTCAATATACAAGAGCCTCCTCGTGTTGAGTTACGAGAAAACGATGAAACCAATCTATATCCTGGTATCTTCAATAATTGTTCTGACCCTTTTTTTATGAAAGTCTCAGTCATACACGCAATGTCTATTTCTCTATCATTTCGGGAAAATTCTGAAAGAGCAAAAACAATTTCTTCTGCTTTATTCATTGCCCCGGCTATATTCTGATGAAATACAGTAAAATTAGATTCACTTTTAGGAACGAAAAAACGTTTTACTTTTTATTTTAGGCTGTGACGGTTGATCATTTGTCGCTGGTTCTACACTCTTTGAAAAGTAGTAAGGTATGGTTCCCCTTTTAGGGGCATTTATGAGAAATTTGTCTGTAGGGCTCTCCAACTTGTCGTTGGAACAAGATTGAGATTGATTAATTTGAATTGAACCACTGATCATAGCAGCGGGTGAAAATTCACCAACCTTAGATACTGGAAAATACGAAACACAATTAAAAAGCTGTGTATTTAGTGATAAAAAATCTATTTCTACATGCAGCTTAAAACTTAACATTCTAATAAACCTTCTCGGATCAATTTGTGATATTTTTCTACAGTTCATTTCAATAAATTGGCAATTTGTGTAGTTTTTTAGTAATAGTTTTATATTTTTATTTAACAACTGTTCATTTAAGTATGGATTATGTTGAACATCGATAACAAACACATTTTGGTGACGCAAAAGGTAAAGTGAGTTACTCAAATCTGAAAACATTCTGTAGGGATCCTTGTCATTTGAACCAATTGTCAAAATTACGATGTCTTCGCGCTTTAAAGAATTGGCAAGACTTTCACAAGATTTGAGCATCTCGCAGCTTTCTGCCCACGGTTTAATCATGCCAATAATATCGTAGTTATTATCACCTTTATTGGTACGATCATAATCATAACACAATTGAGAAGCCAAGCCCCGGGCCTGGCCATCACCAACTATGAAAATCTTCTTCTTTCCACTACCTGTGGCGCCATCTAGCGAATGCTTTTTCTCAAAAGTTGTGAGATTAAGTTTAGGCTTTGAGAGTGTTGACTCACCACAGTTCCCCTGTATACCGACGATAGTGGCAAGCTCATTGTGAGCTGAAGTTAATCTTTGAGGTATCTGGATCTGTCGACTTTTTGGTGTATCATTAATACATACTCTATTCCTGGAGTTACTTAAAGGCGAAAGGCGAGGTATTTTTATCCGAATATTTGTGAGCTTCTTTATAGTTGGTGTAACAGATCGTCGATAGGGAGTAATATCTGCTGGAGTACTCGGGAGCGAAGTACTGGAAATATTTTTAAGGAAGTGTATGTGCTTATTTTTCGCTGATAATTCATTTCTGAGGTGAGTACATTCGCTGTTGAGATTAGCTATCTCTTCATGAGCGCTTGCATTTTCATTTCTTAGTTTAGCAATTTCTTGTTGAATATCCCGAAATTCTGCTAGATACGTCCTCGAAGACGCTGGAACACTTATTGTTGACAAGTTCAGTCCATCAGAAAGAGTAGAGCTAAGAAAAGTATCATCTGAAGTCAATTCTGACAGGTCCATGTCCGATTTCCTTCTCATCAGTGGCTTTCTCATGGTTACGTTGTTAGTTTCCATGTTATAAGACGTAAACTGGTTACAGCGCCCTCTGCCTTAAAATAGTAGTTAGAGTGTGTGTGCAGGCGCACGTAGACTTATGCGCTTTGGACCAATTCCACAAGATGGTGACACTTTGTATGTAGTATTTAAATTAACGGATTTCAGTTACAATTATTATCAATAAAAATAGTAAAAACCTCTTCAATATCAATAATAATTACTCAATCTACTCACTGAAGTCGTTTTCTTTGTTGTTACTGCAAAATATGAATATTCTATGTGATTCACAGGAAGTTCATCTTCAAAACGTTCTGGTATGAGTCACTGCATTAAGATGATGCTTAGTTTAAAATTCACGCAGCCCAACGCTGAGATAACACTCGTGCTGTCGAATTGACTCGCACCCACTGTATTTTGATCTATTTCACTTCTAAATTTAGCACTTTACTATTAAAATGGATTATTTTATACTCGAGGTTCACAGAATGTTTGTTTACTAGATGAGCGCCATCTAGCGAGATCGGTGCTTCCCCTTACACTATGCGCACTGCGACACAGTCCTCACTCAACTTAATAAATTATTTGATCCTTAAATGTAGCTGTGTATCGAGTGGTGTAATTTAGTTTTGGATGACCAGGATAGATATGAAGTTGCAACACCAAACTGTGTACTCAGCTTTCATTATCATCCGCTTTTTTTGGATTGCCTCCATCTCGAAACAAATTTATAGACGTATTCACAAAAACGCAACGTCAAGAAGTTGCTACCACACCCGCAAACAGAAAATCTGTCACTAAGTCCTTTTTGATGTGGTCAGGCAGAAATCCTAGAGAGTTGGTCCCATTCTAGACGCCACGTGTTTAACACCTTCAACCATGTCATCATGGTCATGAGATAGCGGTCAACCGCTCTTTATAGGTAATCCATTGTTGAGATGTGTTAATATTGTTGACCAAATTTCTCTACCCCTAATACTTTGAGATTTTTCCATACTGATGATTCAGTATGGGAAAAAAAACCGAAAGCATCACGTCGCCAAGCCAAGCCAAGTGACTACGAACCACCAAGTGGAGCCAAGGCACCACGTCGTTTATTTTAGAGTTAAGAAAAACTGCTAATATTTTTTTCAAAAACTCAGCTAGTCGTTAAGTAAGCAAAATTAAGGTCGCTCAGAGAGCTATGGAGAGTTCTCTGGAGGACAAGATTTGTAATGAAGACATCCGACAGAGAACCAAGGCAACCGACATAGCACAGAGGATAAGCAAGCTAAAGTGTCAGTGGGCTGGTCATATTTCCCGAAGAATCGATAACCGCTGGGGTAAACGAGTTCTCTAGTGGAGTCCACGTTTGGGAAAATGTAGTATACGAGTAGTATGCCCTGTAACCAGGTGAAGCGACGACCTGCGAAAGGCGACTGGCAGAAACTGGGTGCGGAGAGCTGAAGACCGAGCTTAGTGGCGTGCGTTAGGAAAGGCCTACATCCAGCAGTGGACAGGTATAGGCTGATGATGAGGTTAGCTAAAGGCGCGTGGCTACACTTCGCGCCTTCGCTTGGCATCTCTGCCGAGCCAGGCTCTGCCATCTCGGTGTGAATTGAGCCTAGTTGCAGTTTTTTTTATACTGACCCTCTCAATTTATCGTTCACAAATAGAGCACGTACTTTGCAAGGAGTTGTCGTACTTAGGCCTCATGGAGAGCGCCGAGGGAGTGTCCTTGTACGTTTCCGGCTTCGGCTGGCGGTAGGAGCCCTTCTGGGTGGTGTCCGGGATGTAGATGTCATCTGGGAGCCGCAGGGTCTGCAGTGCGCGAGCGCGCCGCGCCATGTTCGCTGACATGAATGGTAGCTCTGTAAACAAAACAATATAGGTTTTATGATGTTTACTGAAGTAAGAAATAAGACAAGCATAAATAAAAAAATATAGTACCCCAGATCCCCGACTCCCCATTATAGCTAAGAAGCATCTCGATCACATCAGTTTTCAAACTTTAAAAATCGCATCTAAATCGGTCCATTCGTTAGGGAGCTACTATCCTCACCACCAAACCAACCCTAAAAAGGAGAAGGTTCTCAATTCGAAGCGTGTATTTATTATTATTTAGGTTATGTTTATTACGGTGTGGGATGAATTACGCTTAATAGCGTTGTGACGATGTCAAACCTCTTTCCTCTAAAATTGGTTAAGTCAGGCAGGCATTTCAGTTGCCTTTTGGTTTAAATTTTGTGAAATATATATAATTAATATATAGTATAAAACGAAGTCGCTTCCCGCCGTCTCTCTCTGCAACGCTTAATCTTTTTAACTACGCAACGGATTTTAATGCGGTTTTCATCAATAGATAGAGTGATTCAAGAGGAAGGTTTATACGTATAGTTTGAAATTGTTTCCTGTACATTTGTTGAAATATGACGATCATAGTTCAAGATGTCGTAAGAAATCAAGCTGACTGAGAGCTTTTTGAATTTGGGACGTTAAAGTTACCTATGGAAACTCGCATACATACGGGCATTGCAAAAATAGTTTATTCGAAAACCCAACCGGCCATCATAGGCAGAACACAAAAAAAAAGTGCGATATCCCCGCTATATGTGCACAAGAACTGCACAACCTGATTCCCCCATCACCTTTCCATCACCGTACTACTAGACGATCAGCAAAGCGCCACCCTTTCATGGTTGAAATACCTCGCACAAGAACGAAGCGTTACGCTTCTTCATTTATTATAAGAACTGCAAAGGAGTGGAATGCCGAGCCCTCGTCAGTGTTTCCGGTAAATTATAACCCAGGTGTGTTCAAGTCAAGAGTGAATAGGTATCTACTAGGCAAGCGTGCTACACCTTCGACCACATCATCGCTTTCCATCAGGTGAGATCGTGGTCAAACGATTGCCTAGTCAGTAATAAAAAAAAAATATAGTCTGTGGGCGCGATTGAAAATAATGTGAAACCCATGAAACCAAAGATGGTAGTACCAAAGAAGTATTTGGTGTTATTTTATCATACCCGTATTTTCTCATATTCAACACAACACAAAAATTACACTATTATTCTCAAATCGAATAATACTCGGGTCGAGTCTGGGAACTACCTTTTTTTTCTTAATTACAACTGTGCGAAGCCGGGGCGGGTCGCTAGTTATGTATAATTTAATGTATGAAACTATGATGAGATTGTATCCGTGCGATAAGTTTACATACACAAATATTTATAAAAGTGGTTGTTTGACTTCTGATTTTTAGTTTTTAATCACCAGTTAATCATTAAAACAGCTCGGAGTATATTCGGTCTTCTTATTCGTGAGTTTTTAACGAAAGATATAATTAATCACACTAATGTTATATACGCGAAAGTTTGAGTGTGTGTTTATTACTCACGCTGTAACGGCTGAACGGTTTTTGTTTAAATTTGTTATGTAGATTAAGTCCTGGTATCTAATGTTTTACATGGAATAAAATAATTATTCGCAATTATAATTAATTATAAGCTATTTATCTAATATATGTTTATTCGACCTTTTTTTAAACAAACACAATGCTATAAAGAACAACATTCACGTTAATAGCGCATAAAGTACACAGGGCTGCAAAGAAAGCGGGTTTATAAAAAAAATATGCGATAACTTAAAATTTTTGATCACTATTTATCATAAAATCTAAATTAAACCTTTTTAGTTATTTTTGGTGATTGTATTAAAAACTATAAATCCACACCATTAAATATAAGTTGTCTGTTTGTTTGGGGAGCTTGCACGCGATAATGGCTGGATGGATCTTGATGTTATTTTTGGGAATGGAGATAGGTTATACGCTGGAATAACACATAGGATACTTTTCTTCATTATCCTTCACGATTAAACGGTTGAACGGATTTTGATGAAATTTGGATATTAGAATGGTACCTTGAATTAAAACATTGGAGACTTTTCATCATCTTCGTCAACATCATCCCTCACGCGGGTGAAACCGCAGGGCGCAGCTAGTAATAAATAAAGATGATTTTTATAATTTAGCATCGGCTCTTAAATCTGGTTGACAGCAAGCCAAACCGTATAAAAGCTGTATTAACAGCTCGTGGTGGCAATACAAAATATATATATGTGTGAAAATTGCATATATGATACCGTACCACATTTTCAGTGAAAAATTGTCATTTTTACTTAACCTACTGTTAATTAAAATGAATTCATAATCTTGATCTTTTATGACTTATATTTAAGCACTATACAATTGTCTATAATATAGTCTTTATTTCATAAAGCTAGTTAAAATGTTTTGGATGTTATTGAGGTTATTGATACCGACCCGTTTTCCCACCCGCTTTCTTTCGGCACAGTGTATATCTAAGTACATACACATCACATCATCAGCCCGAAGAAGTGCACTGCTGAACATGGGCCTCCTCCATAAAGTGCACTGCTGAACATGGGCCTCCTCCATAAAGTGCACTGCTGAACATGGGCCTCCTCCATAAAGTGCACTGCTGAACATGGGCCTCCTCCATAAAGTGCACTGCTGAACATGGGCCTCCTCCATAAAGTGCACTGCTGAACATGGGCCTCCTCCATAAAGTGCACTGCTGAACATGGGCCTCCTCCATAAAGGGTCGGTTGGTTTTCCTTAAACACCACGCAGGAGGCTTGGCGATCGCTGTAGATATTGAAGGATGTACTCGTATAACTTAGGTAATTTTGTAATGGACGTATGCGTTTTTGGATTTCTTGAGCTTTTATTTTTAATATATAATTATTAAAAGGTTTGCTATACACAAAAACTGTATTTGAGGAAGGTAAATGACAGTATTTTTTCTTCAGTTAAATTACTAGCAAAATTTGCAAAAAAAAATGGCCCGTACAGGCTACCGACAGCCGACCATTTTATTTATGGTAGGCCCCTACCTCTGGAACAATACTCCTTCAAGTACTCGGTCCGGGTTCGATCCTGGATCTCGTGTTCGATGGGCGTGGGATCCAGTTCGCCAGACATGTACTTTTTGGTCAGTTCTGGATAATCTTCTGCAAACTAAAACACGAGTTTTTTTTTAGTCAATTGAGTCGAGATAACTTTGTATTGTAAAATCTTGCGCGGCCCTGAGACATTTGTTTTATGTCTCATTGCCCAGTAATTTCACTGAAAACCGTAACGCAGTAATGTTTGCACAATACTGCTTGACGGTTGAATATCTGAAAAATACCGCTGCCTTACTTGTATTCTGTGGCCTAACTAAATCTATACTTAGGCACTTTGTCGTATGAGGTAGTGCTGGTCTCTGGTGTCAGAGTTTGTCAGGCTGCCCGAGGGCCTCTGACATGGTTTACGACTGCTATTAATCAAAAACAACCGTGACCGACTGCTTAACATGCCCTCGCGAAGCACGATGGAAAACCGCATCATTGTTGCGGAGCCTATTAGGACCGAACCCGGTATCGTTGTATTCTAAGTTGCACTATTGAACCGTTAGGCTACCACCGCTCTTATTATACAGCAGTAGCTAAGTAACAAAATTGAAAAAACATGGTCTCGGTGATATAATATGACCTACTTATTGAATAAGAATATTATAACATATATTTTAATCGTGTCTGTCTGGATGTTTGTTCCCGCACCACGTAAAAACTACTAGACCGTTTAAAATGCAGTATTCATTGTTGGATAGCTTAGGTTTTGACCTTAATAGATAGAATATTTTGTGGACTACTTAGGAAAGTCACCACCATGGAGATGGAGTATAAAGAGATCCTCAGAGCAAAGAAAACTAGTTACCACGGGGGATTCCTCACAGACACCTAGACTTGGTCGAAAGAAAACCACCACGACCATCATGATCATGCTTGTCCACTGCTGCACGTAGGCTTCTCCTAACACAAGCCACTGAGCTCGGTGTTCAGCTCTCCGCATCCAGTTTCTGCCAGCCGCTTTTCGCAGGTCGTCACTCCACCTGGCCACAAACTACACTTTTTTTTCTAAATGTGTTCTCCACTGTTAATCGGTTCATCGGGAATTATGTCCAGTCCACTGCCACTTCAGCTTGCTTATCCTTAGAGCTATGTCGGTCCAAACACCACTGTCCAACTTCATTGCTCTTGTGGAGACTACATCCTGGCCATATGACTAATCTTATGGGCCAGTGTGGAAAACGCTTAATTGGCTTTCATGGCCAGTTAGATCGCTGCAAGGGCAACATCGGGAGATAGGGCATGCTAGAACACTAGAAACTCAATGTGGTGCGGTGCCCCCCGACCCCGACAGACTAGTGCACACCTACATATTTTCCAGGCCAGTTGCACAGCAGGACCCTAGAGGAGCGACCACAATTAATGCAATCGCGTTGCATATTTCCGTGTTGGGAAAATCTGGAGCTTAAATCTAGGATACGGCAGGCTTTAATTTCACAATAACAAAAACTGGACTAGCTATAACTACAGGCAAACACACCCACACAGATACATTCCCACAGTCGTGCTACATGTACTTCAAAAACGAAGATTGACATGCAGACTGTAGCACAAATGAGAGTCACTGCTAACACGTGCTACACAAACGACAAAACAAGGTCAATTGTGTGGTGCTCACCTAATTTATGCGGTCTACTTCCGAGGATTTGGTACCTAATCTTCTCACATTACATCTATGGCTTAAAATATATACATTACTTACTCTTTTGACAGCGTCTTTGTAGAACTCTTTATTCATGGGGCAGAGGACATCGGGGCTGCGCCGCGGCGCATTTGATGTTTTTAGGGAGTCCCGGCTCAGCCCCACGATGAGACAGTCGTCGTGCACCGCCTTGCGCCGAGGACTCTTGCTGTAACAGTCCTGCTATTAGCAACAGTTATTGACAGCGACCTTGTCGAACTGTTTATTCAGGGGACAGAGGACATCGTACACGACTGCCCAAAAAAAGGAGTGTATGTTTGTATGTGAGTTTCTTTATTCCACCATACCTTTTAAATGTCTGAACAGATATATACGTACGGGGTATCGTAAGAATCCTTACATCCCCCGAGTAACACAGGCAATTTTTTATTTGTTTTTAAAATTCGGTGTCGGGATTTAAAAATGAGGAAAATCTTATATTTTCTTCGTATTTTACAATATGGGTATCAAATTGAAGACCTTGATAAGCACATTTATTTCATTTTTCATATAATTTATTGGCACGAGTTCTTCTTTGGCTGTCATGGCCTGTTTTTTTAGCTTTTAAACTAGTTATTTTTATACCATTCAAGATTTTTTTGATATAAAATGCTCATAGAAAATAAATAAATGCTCAAACAGTGAATGTGTTAGAAGTTAGTATTTTTTATGTGTTTTTTGTAAGTAGGTGCTAGTTGTCCCGCCCGCGATTTCGTCCGCGCGGACTACTGTTTATCGCGAAAAAGAGCATGCTATGTTCTTCTAGGATATTAAAAACCAATGCAAAAGTAGGTATAGCACCAATGCTCTTAAAGTTTTTTGACAGACTTGTTATTTCGTTTCCATGGCAACCGTTCCTCACAGCGAGTAATCAACATTTTCCTGTTTTCCCGTGAAAACTTTCAATTTTCCGGGATAAAAAGTATCCTATGTTTTATTCTAGGGTATAAGCTATCTCTATTCCAAATTTCATCAAAAGCCGTCCAGCCGTTATCCCGTGAAAGCTCCCCAAACAAACAGACAACGATCCACTTTTATATATTGGTATGGATAGCGTTTTTTTTTTAATATTTTGATTCAGATACATTGTATTAAAATTTCTATAATAATTTAGAGCCCTAAAAATGTATATAGTAGGTATTTAGGTACTATGATATGTAATTATTTAGTTATGATTATGTAATTATTTAGTTATGATTGTACCTTTACTTTATGCACAATAAATTATTATTATTATTTAAAAATAACGATGATATTTGTACGTCCGGAATGGATAAAACTGTTGGGACTCATAATATAAATCATAAGACCTTAATACCAACCTAATGTACACAGTTTGTACAATACATTTTATTATAAAATACAAAAAACCCGACTGGGGTCAAAATTATTGAACACGAGCTGACCGACCACAAAAATAATCACACTAATATTATAGCGGCGAAAGTTTGTACATATGTACGTAAGGGTTTGTGTGTGTGTATCTTTGTTACTTTTTCACGCTTAAACGGCTGAACGGATTTGAATGAAATTTGGTATGAAAATAACTTATACCCTGGATTAACATATAGGCTTTTTATCCCGGAAAAATGCACGGTTCCAGAGGGACACGGGTGAAACCGCGGGGCGCAGCTCGTGGTTATATAAAACTATAATGCCTTACGAGATCTTATCAATAAGAACCTCTGCCTAACAAATCGAAAACAACAAAATATTCGAACCAAAGTTTTTATTGTTTGAATAAAATAGAAATAATTTAGAGCAGTCGGGGTTGGGACACTAATATGAAGAAAAAATAACAAACTTAACTTTGCCGTTGGGAACATACATCGACATAGGTCGCGGTTAGTTTACCAAAGGCTAATAAAAAACAAACTTAACTTTGCCGTTGGGAACATACATCGACATAGGTCGCGGTTAGTTTACCAAAGGCAAATAAAACAAACTTAACTTTGCCGTTGTCCCCATACATCGACATAGGTCGCGGTTAGTTTACCAAAGGCAAATAAAACAAACTTAACTTTGCCGTTGTCCCCATACATCGACATAGGTCGCGGTTAGTTTACCAAAGGCAAATAAAACAAACTTAACTTTGCCGTTGTCCCCATACATCGACATAGGTCGCGGTTAGTTTACCAAAGGCAAATAAAACAAACTTAACTTTGCCGTTGTCCCCATACATCGACATAGGTCGCGGTTAGTTTACCAAAGGCAAATAAAACAAACTTAACTTTGCCGTTGTCCCCATACATCGACATAGGTCGCGGTTAGTTTACCAAAGGCAAATAAAAAAAATGAAGTAACTACAAATTTACAGTTTTCGGTTTTTCCCCTTTACTTGTTTACTTGTTTTTATTGCTTCTTGCCTAATTTCATGATTCTAGGTCTACGGGAAGTATCCTATAGGATTTTTTATTCCCTTGCGAGTGTATTTATTTAATCGTATGACTAAGCGAGAGAAAAATAATAATAAAAATAATAATACATAATACAAAATGTAAAATTACTTAATTAAACTTAATCACAACTAAAAACAAAAATAAATTAAACTAATCATTACAAATTAATTTTCAAGTTACGGAGCCAATCGATTGTGTCAGAAGAGAGGTCCATAATGTCGCTCCAAGGACCTGGGTGTGAGTGAATGGGGCAGCGCTGGATGACGTGTTCAATGGTCTGGAGTGCGAGTGTAAAAACATATATACGGCATAAACGGCCGTATATTTTGATAGCGTTGACTTATGGCTGGTTCCTATATCTTAAAACAAAACGTTTTCGCTTACTGTCCGTCAGTTTTTGATATATACGCCATACAAAAAACGTCAAAAAGTAACGAGACGTTGGAAAAACAACTTGTTTCATTTTTATAGGAATGGGGGGTTAGAAGTTTATTTATTTACAGCTCCAAAAGATTGCAGACTTGAGTAGTTATATTTATTATTTGATATTAATTTCAACTTGATACCTCCACGCGTCCAAGAAAAAGGGTCTTGACAGACAGACAACGAAGGACAACGAAGTGATCCTATAAGGGTCCTTTTTTCTACGGAACCCTAAAAATTAAAATGGGTTTAGTATTTTCGTTACCTTAAAATTGATTTAACACAAAAGAAGTAAACGAAATCATTGTAAGCAGTTTTTTTTATCTATTTCTCTTAAAAATTTTGCTTCTTGCACTTTTAAGTGGTAAAAGTGAAAAATTCGCTAAAATCTTCATCCATTGCATGAAGATTTTAGCGAATAGTTCACTTGCATTATCGCGTTTCAATACCTAGCTAGAAGAAATGGGGCCGTCACGTAGCTACAGAATAAATAATAGCGACATCGTCCGTCACTCATATATACCACAGAATAAGTAATAGTCTATACGTGTATGGACATGTGAGTCAGATAATTCAGATATAGCATAGCACTCTGCCAATGCCAGTCCTCAGACGCACAGCACACATGAATGGCTTTAGTAGCGTACCGCCCAATCAGATCGCGAATCCTGCATCGCGCAAACGAAGTTTTCTCGGTTACGAACTTACTATACGATCAAGAACTATAAGACGTTGGGTGACGCTCGACTCTTAAACGAATTCGGAAGGCCCGGGAGAGGTCCGGATGCGGACCTCACTTGGGCCTACCCTAGGGAGACCCCGGGTGTGAACTCGCGAGCGCTTGGGGACTCCCTGGTTTCTGCAGAGAGTCGAGCGTCCTCACCATTTCCCTCACAAAATCTTAGGCCGTTTTGCCCAAAATTATTTTGCATTTTATAAGCTTTAATTTAACTTCAGGTATATAAAGTTTCCATCCAAATCTTGCGTATAATGTACAACTTATCCTTGACTAGCAGGTATATTATGTTCCTTGTCCTTGACCTATCATTATTATCAATTTAAAATTTTACTTCTACACATGTTCCAGAAAAGAGTGCAATATATTGACACTATGGTATGTATTGGCGGCGGGCGGCGCGCAATTTTAAACTAAACCATCCACGTTCGAGTTCGCACACGCATAAATTCCCGGGGCAATATCGTAAAATAATAAAAAGAAATTCAGTAGGTATAGTATGTAACCGACATAGCTAAAGCAAGAAAAGTGGCAGTGGGCTGGTCACATTTCCAGAAGAACCGATAACCGTTGGGGTAGATGAGTTCTCAAGTGGAGATCGCGCTTAGGCAAATGTAGCGTAGGAAGCCCTGTGGCCACCTGGAGTGACGACCTGCAAAGCGGCTCGAAGAAAGTGAATGAGGAGAACTGAAGACCGAGCTCAGTGGCGTGCAATAGGAGAGGCCTACGTCCAGCAGTGGACAGACAGATATAGGCTGATGATGAGGTATACACAGTAGAGGGTTTTCATATTTCTGTTCATACCTTTCAGGATTATCCTACCGAAAAATCTGACCCGTGATTGAGCAGCAAATAGAGATGTCAGGTGCTTTAATTTTCGTGGATCGTCCGGTTTATAATGATACTAGCTTACCCGCCTGCGACTTCATCCGCGCGCACTACTATTTATCGCGAAAAAAAACAGCCTATGTTCTTCTAGGATATTAAAAACCAATGCAAAAGTATGTATAGCACCAACGCTCTTGATGTTTTTTAACAGACTTGTTATTTCGTTTCCATGGCCAACCGTGCCTTACACCAAGTAATCAATATTTTCCAGTTTTCCCGTGGAAACTTACAATACTGCGGGATAAAAAGTATCCTATTATTTATTCTATGTTCTATCTCCATTGCAAATTTCTTCAAAATCCGTCCAGCCGATATCGCGTGAAAGCTCCCCAAACAAACAAACAGGCAACGTTTCACTTTTATATATATTGGTATGGAATATACAATAACACTGCAAATACATAATAATATATCAATAGATATACGCATAAAATTACGATGACATTCGGCGATTGTTCTGAGCAATGTACTATTCTGTGGCAATGTGTTGAAAACAGGTTATTGTTCTCATAATCTAGTAAAAAAAAACCTTTAAAATGCTGTAAAAAATTAAAACATTCATGTCTTCTATCTATGTCAAGAATTAAAACATTCATGTCTTCTATCTATGTCAAGAATTAAAACATTCATGTCTTCTATCTATGTCAAGAATTAAAACATTCATGTCTTCTATCTATGTCAAGAATTAAAACATTCATGTCTTCTATCTATGTCAAGAATTAAAACATTCATGTCTTCTATCTATGTCAAGAATTAAAACATTCATGTCTTCTATCTATGTCAAGAATTAAAACATTCATGTCTTCTATCTATGTCAAGAATTAAAACATTCATGTCTTCTATCTATGTCAAGAATTAAAACATTCATGTCTTCTATCTATGTCAAGAATTAAAAGGAGTTTTTTTTTTAAGAATTGAGTTGCTCTCTGCACCAGAGAATTGGTCAAGGGTGGAGCGTCCATAATTATTATTCTTACTAGCTATGCCCGCGGCGTTGCCCGCGTGGTAATTTTTCTGTGATATAAGGTAGGATCCTAAGAGTCTATGAGTTATCCTGGAACCAAAAGTACCAATATACCAAATATCATCAAACTTCGTTCAGACGCCAAAACGTTTGTTATCGAATGCTCGGCTACTACTCTTCGGATCGCGATACCAAGTACACCCATTTTTAAGGCAAACCCTAAGCTATCCAAAACCGCATCGCAATCGGTCCAGTAGTTTTTACGTGATGAGCGAACAAACAGGCAGACATTCAAACAAACAGGCAGACTCGATTTATAAAAATTATATATTCTTGTTCAGTAGCTTAGGTATTTTAAGTACCTAGACCATTTTTTTTTAATTATCTTAGTGCAGACTTTTTGGTAAGTACTTAATGCTCCCTAGATTTAAATTTGTTTCTTGGACCGCGGAGCGTGATCTATAAAACTCTTTTTATCCGACTACGGCAAAGCAAGGGAAGGTTAATGAGTTCATGTATTATGTATGTTTGTATGTGGATGTTCTACATAGCATCGCCCCTATTGGTCCGATTAGAACAAGCGAGGCATCAATCGATTCGTCTTCATTTATAGTAGGACACTATAAATGAAGACGAATCGATTGAAGCTTTCTTTTTTTACCCAACTACTACAAGGCAATGGAAGGGTGTTTAAACTAAAAACTTGGTCCGATTTTGACAAGCTAGATATCAATCGATTCGTCTTCAATGCAAGATAAGATAGGTAATTTTTTTAAGGTAGTCACGAGGCGGTCCCAGGGTTTGGGCTGCTCCCACTAGCCCAGGACCCAAACCTCAGTGACACAGAATTACAGGAACTATTGGAAGCACAGGAACAGGAGATGATCAGACTATTTATTGTACTTGACGATGCGGATTAAAATAACCTCTAATGTAGGTATTATCGTTTATATATTTACAAGTGTAATTCAACTGGTTATAAACTTATTTATGTATTTTATATCATATTTCCCTTTTGCTCCAAAAATCAATGTGTGAATGACAGGATATTTGTATTTAGAATGAATGATGACCAACTATCAAAATGAAAAGAAATGGATTATGAAAGAATTAAGAGATCAAAAGAGTATTATTATGAAAGAGGTTTTGACTTCGTCACAATGTAAGGTTTTAGTTATTGAATTTATGTCTTGTTATCGAGAAGAATAGATTCATGAAACCGATCACACTAAGCCTATATACTTCGATACCACATCGGTTAATCCAGGTACTGGCAATAGTGGCGCATGCGACGCGGTAATGCATACCAATTGCATAGCTTACAGGACACAGCGTACCGGCAGCGACCAATCCAATAGCTCACAGCTTAAAATGTAAACGCTACGTAATAACTGCAACCGACCAATTGGATAACTTACAACTTAATACGTAAAAGCTACGTATCTACCACCGACCAATCAGATCGCTCGGCCTGCATCGCGCAAACAAAGTTTCCGGCGTCTGAGCTATGTTAAAATATAAGTTAAGTTATTTGCTGGGTTACAATCTTCTCTTGTGTAGGATTCTCCGGACCGGTACTCTGGAGAATCCCTTGGGAAAGGGACCGCGTACCGGGTGCGTCTCTTTCCCTTGATGAGAGAAGAGAGTATTCTCGCGATTAAATTGAACTGAAACCAAGGGTTTTGCTTTTTTTAATCCATGTTCATTAGGATTTAACTTAGCTTGTTTTAATTCCGTGGGATTTAGTCATTTTACATTGATTATGGTGTCGTGCGTGGCGTTACACTTTCCACGATAATATGATAGATAATTAAAAATATGATAGATAATTTGGTTTTTCTTGCTTGTCGTATGAGGTAGTGCTGGCCTCTGGTGTCAGGTCGTCAGGCCGCCCGAGGGCCTCTGTTATCAACAACAGCCGGGACCAACCGTGCCCTCCGAAGCAGGGTGCGATGGAAAACCGCACAAAAACAGAAAAAACGTTTGGTGCGGAGCGGAGCTGAGGACGTATCTACCTCGGTATCGCTGGATTTTTACTACTTGTATAACGCTATTAACTGAAAAGTTCCTATTCGTAGACTATTCCAACAATACATTGTGCTTCAACAACAACAATAGTAGCACATAATAAATAATAGTTGATAGTGGTACCTATCTAAAATCACAAAGCGAGTCTTGTCTTGTCCACTACTCATTCTGCAGTCTTCCTAAAACGCCCACTACACAACTCGCAAAGTTGATCGAAGTTAAGCGAACACGAGAGTGTAGACGGGCACTTCGGTTCGCTTCGTGCAACCTTGGCCCGCCTCGGGCGACTTCCGATTGTTGTCGGTTTTCCCGAGTCAAAGGACTCGAAGCGTCCCGAAGTTCTATAACGAAGCGTCTCACTACACTACTCGGCTTACTTCATATGATAGTGATAAAAAAATATTAAAGGTAATGTTAAAATTTATTGTGCCTTGTTTATTCTAATAACATAGTTCTGTTCCGGTGCATTGCAATCTTATTATCCATTATTAAATATATTTTTCTTGTGGTATATACGCACGTAGCTATAAAACGCGAGAAAAAAACATTCATTGCAAAAGCAGCTGCCATTCGAACATTACCCATGATGCATAGAGTGCGGGCACTGCGGGCGGCGCGCCGCCGGGCGACTGACTGAGCAGCTGAGCTCCTTGTGAAATTGCACGAGTGTGTAGCCACGTACTTCGAACTTCAGTCAACTTCGAACCGTACTGTAGTGCATGCAGGTTTTACACCGTCATTACCTATGTAAGCCTGCAAGGACCAATCAAATCGCACGGCCTGAATCGCGCAAACGATATTTTCACATCGACAAGCTTCTTACCCGAGCCGAAAGTATAATGTGTTGAGTGGTGTGTGACTCATGTGGCGGATACGCGGGCCGGGTGCGCCGCCCCGCGCTTCCCGAGAGTGGACTCTGTGAGCCGGTACCTTGCTGGATCCCTCTCGGAAAACATGTGAGTCCATGCTTTTCCGCGAGATGCTTGCAATTAAAGGAAAGGTTTTGCCCTACGAATAAATAATAAGTCTATTTATTTATTCGTAGGTTTTGCCCCTACTATAGTTGACAGACTACTTATTTTTTTATAAGTAACAAAGGATACAAAAAATAAAAAAACGAGCAGCAAATGTAGATTAAAATACTAATCTAGACACCACGAATTTTTATGTGGTTTTTTTTTTCTGCATAAAGCATTGTCATCAGGTTGTGAGCTACCCTGTAAGTTTCAGCCGGAAAGACAAACAAGAAAGAGACTTAATAAAAACGTGACAAAATGATTATAAGTTAACTGTTTTATTGTAAATATACATAAGAATGATGCAGATAACGTACTTAAAGCTGTAAAATAATAAGGCAGGTACCAGGTACCAGTCATCACACTACTCTCCTTATCAATCTAGATTCTAGAGCATTGAACAGACTAAAATAAAATCGTGGGACGGGTCACGGGAGCCTCTCTGTCTTTTGTCAAAAATTAAACTTTGCATCATTGAGCTAATTATTTAAACTAAACAAGACATAAGTTTAAAAAATAAAACCCGCCTACGGTCTGGTAAAAAGTAGCCCATGACACTCTTGCGGTGAAGACGCATCGATTGATACCTCGCTTGTCAAAATAGGACCGATTTTTATAGTTTGAACACATCACCCTTCCTTTACATCGCAGTAGTCTAGAAATGAAGACGAATCGATTGACACCTCGCTTGTCAAGATTGGACCAGTAGGGGCGACGCTATGGTGGAACATCCACATACCCACATACATACATACATACATAACCCTTCCCTTGCTTCGCCGTAATGGGGTAAAAAACACTGACTGACCTGCAAAAAACGACCTAAAGAGTATGCCAACAAATTATACGAGTATATATACTGTTGGAATGTGCTCATCAAGGCATTTTTGATATATTATATTTTATACTATCCATATCAATATATAAAAGTGAAACGTTGTCTAATTGTTTGTTTGTTTGGGGCTTTCACGCGATAACGGCTAGACGGATTTTGATGAAATTTGGAATGGAGATAGCTTATAACATGGAATAAAACATAGGATACTTTGATCCCGGAAATTGTAAGTCTCCACGGGAAATCTGGAAAATGTTGATTACTCAATGTGAGGAACGGTTGCTATCAATAATGGTCTGTGGTTGCCATGGAAACGAAATAACAAGTCTGTCAAAAAACGTTAAGAGCATTGGTGCTACGAGTATACCTACTGTTGCATTTAATATCCTAGAAGAAAATAGGATGCTTTTTTTCGCGATAAACAGTAGTGCGCGCGTACGAAGTCGCTGGCGGGAAAACTAGTATTTGATAAGACCCACATTGTAAAATACGAAGATTTTTTTCTCACTTAAAAATTGAGCTATACAGCAGCCATATTGTTTTTTTTTTCAAAAACGTTGTTGTCTATGTTACTAGGGATGATTAAGGATTCTAACGAAACCCCAAACATCTACATACATGAACATCATACATCATGTCATACAGCCAAATGCGAACGAAGGTCTACGCTGGCTCTCGCTCGCTTTCGTTAAGTCGTCCATATTGATTTGTTCGCTTTCGCTCGGTAGCCTTCGCTCGCTCTCGTTCTCTTGGTCTGGACCCAGCATAAATCTGTTCAAGCCACAGACCATAGGTTCTGTGGTTCAGGTATACAAAAGTTATGGTGGAATAAAGAAACTCACACAGGCAAATACATACAATACATACATACATATTATACATGAACCCTGAAAACAACAATACTTTTTTGGGCAGACGTGGATAAAAAAATTAGATAGATCAGTACATACACGAAGAGATTATGGCCATGACCATCCTACGAATAATATTAACTAGTGGCTCTGTGAGCTGTAGGCCTCGCGAGCACAAACTTTTTTTCAAACAATCTAGCGGTGCACAGTAGCGCCATCTAGTTACCTTATTGTAAAACTAACATTAATAACCATGGTGCTCAATCAATCCCTACCTAGTAGGTAAAGGACTGATTAAACTGGTAGAAACCTAAAACTGAGCAATTTACTGTATTTTGAGGAGCTATATCCTGCTCATCACGCAAAAGATCCTCATCAGATCTTCACCTTCACCAATTTTTGTATGAGACCAACTTAAAGTTACTACCTTTCAAATAAAAAAAGAACCATCGAAATCGGATCTAATAAGGCGGAGATATTCAGTAATCCCCTTATTGGGGGAAGAATCAAAAATCCCTGACGACTAAGAAGAAACTAAAAATTCGTTTAACCTGTATACCAAGTCTAGTCTAGATCGGTTGAGAAATGCGACCTGTAGAGGAGAACAGAGATCCGGGCAGCGGACAGTCGGACATACGAAAGCGTTTTTGCCCAAGCTGAAACGGAGACGCTTCGCGCTCGCTCGGTCAATAAGCCATTACCATTTAAATTGTTTATGGTCATGATCATTGTTGACCCATATTGGCTGTACCTGTAGGCGAGTTGTGGATGGTTCTTGGAGATAAACTAATAAACACGTACGGTTTAATTTTCTTCACAAAGTCCACCATGTAAACGGTTCGAAATTCTATTTCTCCGTCGAACACCGACATTTTCAATGTTCACTTATTCTTTGTGAACAAAATCTGAACAAATTTCTGCTGTCATATTTCTATTGATGGCGTCACTGAATTTGACATCTTTCATGTTTTTTTTTTTGACATTTTACACAATAAAATGTTTCTCCAAGGTTTCTCTATCAAAGGTTCGATACTTTGAAAGATGCTGCGCTAAGATTCGTACTAAAGAGATTTCGCTTACTGGATTCGTGTAGTCACGCGTAGACGCGAGTATGTACTGTCACGTTATAGGTATTCTGTGGTCACGTGCAATAAGTAAGTAAGTCAATTACAAATGCTGTGGTTTAAATTGCACCAATGTGCGCTATGTGTACTGTCAGCGCGCACAAAGTCAGATTAAAATGCGCATTTATTCTCCACGTCGGACACATGACGTCAGGAGTGACGTCATTTTGGTGTGCACACAACGCTCACAAAAAAGAGGTAGAGCAGCGTATGCGGTAACGTCAAATTCAATTGACACATGTCATTCTGTGTTGATATGTTGTTGGAACTCCCGCCAGACTGCCAGTACATATATTTAGCAGAAGCAAACGAATTCAACAGAACTAAGAGAGAAATGAGAAAACTAAAAACAAAACAAAACAACAGTAGGTAGGTTCACAGAACAGCTGCCTCAAATGAGATAAGCATGCAATAGTCGGTTTAATTTGTTAGCGTGTATATGCTGACCAATAATATAAACCGATCGTTAGCAGTGTTTGCAGTCTCAGCACTGTGAGTGCAATTTAAACAACATGAAAGTAGGTATAATAAGAACCCACTTATGTAAAATCATTACAAATCGTAAGTTAATAATAAAAGGTACCCTACTTTAAGAGGTCTCGGGCAGCTTTAAAAAGCCTCAGCTTGCTGTGAACTCTATCATTGTCGTTATAAATAAGTAAACGTCATTATCATAAATCATTTATTTCTTTAATACTATACTATACATTCATATGCATTATGACAATCATACTGGTATTCTGTAATAATAATAATAGACTTAGTCAGAACAATCGGCGATATAAATAATTATGGCACATCAAAACAAACGTGCTATATAGCAAACTAGCTTTCGTCCGCGACTTCGTCCGTGCGGTCTACAGTTTATCGCGAAAAAAGCATCAATTTTCATCTAGGATATTAAAAACCAATATATGCTCAATTCTCTTGAAGTTTTTTGACAGACTTGTTATTATTTCGTTTCCATGACAACCTTTCTTTACAGCGAATAATCAATATAATCCAGTTTTCACGCAGAAAGTTACCATTTTCCGACAAAAAATGTATCCTATGTTTTATTCCAGGGTATAAGCTATCTCCATTCGAAATTTCATCAAAATCTGTCTAGCCGTAATCGCGTGCAAGCTCCCCAAACAAACTGATGTTTCACTTTTATATATTGGTATGGATAACACGCAACCTTCTTCTTTTTTTTATTGGATGGCTTCTACGGAGGCACTGGCCTACTAGCAATTTCGCCAATGTCAAGTGTATTATAGTTTAAAGTAATGTCACGTCAGTCAATTATTGTCAAAGTCACGAATCAGTAAAATGGTGGACATTTACTGAAACTTCCGAGGGAGATTTGAAAAAATCACAAAATGCCATTTATTTCTGCGTTTGATTCTTTTGCCCGCACTCGTGCACGTTAACGAACACCTAATGGTTAATATTCCACCAATATTACACATTAACACTCGAAGATACACAAGATTGAGAATAAAATCTAACTCTACATCACAAATTCAACCTTAAAAGGAGATGTCGATTTGTCAGTCTATACTGCAGTCACTTTATTTCTGTCAAATTATTAATCATTTTGACATCGAACAGGTACAGTCAGTGTCATATGTGTCTGAACATAGTGGATACTCAGGTGTTTTCATCCATATTGAAAGGATCAAGATAAGAATTTGAAAGTTTGGACTTGTTCAACTACTTTTATCATTGTCATACGATGTAATTTTAGTCAAGATATTTGGCTAACGTACGTGAAATAAGGTGCTTAATAAAAAAAAATGCAGCTACATTCATACAACTTTTCCAAATGCTTGTAACTTTTGCTCAATTTCATTCGCACTAAAATTCATAGTGAAATTACGTTGCAATTAGTAATACCTGTATTATTTATGTCGCCGACCGTACTTACATAAAAATAAACATAAAAAGAACAATTCCAATTAAATTTTATCTTAATTATTTATAAACAATCATTTTAATTTTATTATTCTAAGCATTTAGGCACAGCCCTTACATACAGTAAAAAGTGATACATTCTTACTTATAAAATGAAAAATACAACCGGGCATAAACATACCATTTCTACAATTTTCTGCCCAGCTGTATTATTTTTTATAAATCTGTCCCCAAATAAATGTGTACAAAATGGCATCCTCGCTTATCAAATAAATATAAGTATTTTTTTAATAAGAAGCTCTATGTTCAGCTATCATATTATGGTAACTACACTTTGACAAACTTTTGAACCATGAGTTCCGTAGGTAAAATTTTGAACCATGTGTTCCATAGGTAAAATTGTGAATAATGTATTCCGTAGGTAAAATTTTGAACCATGTGTTCCGTAGGTAAAATTTGAACCATGTGTTCGGTAGGTAAAATTTGGAGAATTAGAGCAAGCGAACAAAAATTTATGTGATGAGCCCAAATAGACCTCTAACATTGCGCAGTACTGAGCGCATACATGCGCTTGCGCGCGCGGTAAGCAACTGGCTGGACCGATTTTGACCTTATAACATCAGCTATTTTACACTGAAAAATAGCTCATGTTATAAGGAGTAACATAGAATACTGTTATTTTTAAAAAAGCATTATGTACCGCGTTCACAATATAAAACCCATGAATTTTAACCACGCGGGCAGAGCCGCGGGCTCAGCTAGTAAAACAAAGAAAGTAAATTATATTTTAAACGCTTTTCTCAGCTCCCATTCTAATTGAAATTAGTTTATTACCCGTTTCTAAATTCCTTCTGTTCTTAATTTATTAATGTCCATAGGTACCTAAAATGGTCTGTGACGAGTTTGTCCCTTCTGTTTTATTAATCTTTAAATGGTTCGTAAGTTCGTGCTATGTGTAGTTTTGAATTGCTAAATCAAAATGTTCGGGTGTGCTTAGAACCCCTGGTTACAACAGCTAGGTCGAAATGTCGTTACCACACTGTATACCTAAAATATTATATTTACATAGAACTAGCTACGTTCAGTCAGTCGCGCCAATCGATTTTGTACACCCACGCTAAGGCAACCTAGGGCACAGCCAGACAGCGAAGCGAAGGACGAAGCGGGGACGAAGTGACAGCGCCATAGGAAATCTTTGTGGCATGACTGGTAGTATTTATGAAGACTTTGATTATAGAAAACTACGTCTGAGAACTCACACTACATTCAGCGATATTCTAATATGCATAGCCGCATATTATTGCGGGTATCCAACGATACCGGGGTCGGTCCTCGGGTCTTCACCTATGACTATTATAAGTTATATGCGGATTTCCATCGCTCCGTGCTTCGGAAGGAACGTTAAGATGTAGGTATTGATTAATAGCAGTCATTAAACATGTCAGCGGCCCAAAGGCGGCCTGACAATCTCTGACACCAGATGCCAGCACTACCTCATACGACAGAAAAACAGCGAATACAAAAAATCGGTTCACTTCGCGCTCTCACATCTGTATGACAAGATTTGAACGAATCATGTGAACCGGCTTCGCTTCGCTTCGCCGTCTGTTCGAAAGCCCTTTAGCGATTAATATTTCCACATTTGGTATTTAACAGTCAATATTAATTATTAATGGTTCATTAATAACATATAGAAAATGAATGATATAATTTTAGTTCTAGAACCTGTTTAGATAATTATATAGTCATAATCATGCAACGAAATGTGAACATTATATAAGTACATTTAATTTTGACATAATTTAAGGTCACGTAATTTTGAACAGAACACAGAACTTTTTTTTACTAAATAAAAACTTATAAAAAGTTTACATTTAATTGCTCGTTACTATATTTACCACATCCCAACTACAGTTCAACCACGTCGCAACCATTTGGTTGATTTGTGGTCAACTGTGATTCAAGTATGGTCAACAACTGGTCAATACAAATCGGATTGGAAAGTCAAGCAAAATCAAGTCCAGTTATTAAGTTTACAATTGAAATAAACTTAAAACTGACAATCACAAATTAGATGCACACATGCACATACAACAAACAAAATAAAATAATATACAGGATGGAATTTAAAGGCGGTCAGTGAAGGGAAAATACCAAATATTGATGATCTATACAAGATAATACTGTGACGTACCTACTGACTGACTGACAGACAACGCATAGCCTGAATCAGTGGAGCTAGAGATTTGAAATTTGAAGGAAATACTCCTCGAGTACCCACTAGAAGTAGATTTTTTAAATTACATTCCTAAGGGAGCGAAAGCGAACATTCCTTTATTTTTTGACACCTCACTTGTCAAAATCAGACCAATAGGGGCGACCTTAGACCAAATATTAGTAATATTCACATACATACATACATAGACTGTAAAACGCATTACCTTTCCCTTGCTTCGCCGTAGTCGCGTAAAAACAGTTTGGAACCTAGTGGGAATATGCTACAAATTGTTTTGTAATTACGTTTGTATAGCTCATGCACCGCGCGCCACCTGAGGTACTTTCCCTCCACCGACAGCATTTAAATTCCACCCTGTATTAAAAGGCACATAGCATTCTGAAATTGCATCAATGACTTCGTCTTTAGGGTCCCGTAGCGAATAAAAACAAAACTCTTAATGTTAGTCATTTTAGTTTTCACAAACTTGGGTGTTCTGGTTGTTTTTCTTTGACATTTCTTTAGTTTAGTCAAGGTATAAATATTAGTCATTTGCGCTCGAGTCTGCAATGAACCTCAAATACAATACGTGCAACGGATCTTGGAATCCAGAATCGGGAACATCTCGACCTCAATCCAAATTGATCGTGTACTGAGTTGGATTGACGGATCGAGACATCGATCCAAAACGATTTTTTTTTAATCATTTTTCGTGATCATGGAGCACGATCCAAAAGCGTCGAACGTGAATATTAAGCCAATTTTTGACAGTCAGCGTTCGTTGGAGCAGGACAACTGCATTAAATTCAAATATACCTACGTCAGTTTGTTTGTTACGCTTCCAACTACTCAACCGATTATCATATAATTTTGCACGGAACAGAACATAGTACCTTTGATAGCGAGACCTAGGTGGAGCGACGATATACGCAAAGTGGCTGGCAGCAGTTGGAAGAGAAGAGCCGAAGATCGGGCTCAGTGGCGTGCTTTGGGAGAGGTCTATGTCCAGCAGGGGACTGACACGGGCTGATGATGATGATGACCTTTGGTCCCAATTTAGGAAAAAAACCCGATAAATACAGAATTGCTAATTTTGTATGGGAATTGCCATTTCGGTCTCAAAGTGACAGGAGTCAATAATATATAAACGTATCTGTGATACATATGTATATGAAGGGCTAAGGGGAAGAATTAGCTAAGTCACATTTACAAAACTTTACAGTACAAACAATTTAAGTTTTAAAAGCATTTCATGGTGGACTTGAAATATGCTCATACATTAGAATGAATGATTTTGAAAGGACATTTTGTATGTTATATTTATTTGGTTTTTTTTTCTGTATAAAGTATGCCTAGTAATAATAATAACTGAAATTTCATACTAAGGGGGCAATCGTCTGAGCAAATTTCAGGACTTTCCGTGAACTCAACGTATAATATATCTCATTTTGTTTATTTAAATGCCGACTAACACTTTTTTTAAGCAATTATTTATCAACAATGACCATTCAACCACAGATCGCGGAAAACAAACGTCACTCACGGTCAAACAAAGTCAACGTCAATGTAACATTTCTCGAGTGCGTTCAGTTCGTAGGGAAGACGTGGTCAAGTCATTGACTTAGCTAGTTAATCACTATTAAAGATGAAATATAACATAAAAAACTTGTTACACAACGCGTTTTTACCGTTTTAGATTTCATATTATGAAATTAGTATTTTTTGTGGCCACAGACTACAAAAAAACAATTTGAGAAAAAATTGACTTAGCCAATTTTTCCCCTTAGCCCTTCATATGTAATTATATATATTTTCATATCTAATATATTCATTGTATTCAGTTATTTATATAGGTTCTTAATATTAATGTACCCCCGTCTTTGCCGTATGTTAATTCATCTCCATCCAAAGGTTGTATAGAAGAGATAGCTTTTCAGCGATAAGACCGCCCAGCATAAGTGGTGTACAATAGACTTAGTTGCGCCAACAATCTCCCAATACACTAATCTTCCGGTTTTTCGTGTGGTTGAGAACGCGTGATCACATTATGATTGGAAACAGACGACTGACAATCTGAATTGAACTGATGTAACGCATAAGTTCAGAACGACCAAGATCCGTCGCGCGTACTGTACTAGTGTGCCGATATACATATTGTGCTATATTATTGCATAACATAAAATAAAATACTGTTACATAATAATAATCAACTTAAAACTATTGTAATTAATGATAACAAACAGCTCTTTGACTTTCTGTACATCATTTCTGAATATAATTTTGGAATTAGAGCTGCAATAAGGTATAGAATTGAATAAAATTATATGACTTAATTATATCAAATCTTTTTTGGAAATTTTATACAAAATTTGGCTACTTTTGATACCAATCCCTGTAGCCTCTTACAAATATGTTTTGATACATCAGGTGGTATTTCGATCGAAATTGGCAGAGCTTTTCGTTATTAATTCAATAAACAAAATTTTAGCTTTAATATGAATGTGAGTTACTGCCGCACTCAGAGACGTCACTAATTAGCATCAGTCAAACTGTCGAGTATTTCATTAATTTGTCTTGCATTCTGTCATGTATATTTATGATATTACTTTATATATTTCTCTGCCGTTTCCGCTTCTACACACAATGTAGACTATTCAGCTTTCGGTGTCTTGTTTCGCTTCTACACACAATGTAGACTATTCAGCTTTCGGTGTCTTGTTTCGATTCGGTGACGCTTCAATTATACTGAAAATTCAAACAAAATATTAAGTTTTATCATCATAAAAAATCACACTCATATAAGGAACGGATAAAAATATTTTACTTATCGCAAATTGGAATAAATTAAGTTAGGTATTGTGTTCATTTACTTTGTTTGTATATATGTATATATATATATAATATACATATTATATTATATAAATATAAATATATATTATATATTATATATTTATATATATATATTATATTTATATATATATATATATATATTATATATATATTATATATTTATATATATATATATAAATATATACAACATATTATTTATATATATATGTGTATTGTATTTTAGTATATTTGTATATGTGTAGTTATTGTTTAAGTTCTTGTACCTTTTAGATTTATTTATTTTTGTTTATTATTCGGCACCATCGTATTCCTCTCCATTCAACGGTTGTCTGGAAGAAATCGCTTTAAGCGATAAGACCGCCCATTGTACTCTATTTAAGTTAAATGTTTATTTGTGTGTATGATTTATTTGGTGTGCAATAAAGCGTTTATCTATCTATCTATCTTTATTTAAAGTCTGTACAGTAGTCGCAGCGGAAGTATGTGTCTCGGAAGTAAGTTGTCTGCTAGTCGCTGCGCAAACTGGTATTTTTCAGGCGCAATCCCAATGTTGAAGGTGAAGACAGCATTGTGTAGCTGCCTCACTCACTCGCTTACTTTTTTCGCATATTCTGTCTCGCTCTTACTTCATGCTGTTTTATCCCCACAGCAGTACCTGCGCAATCGTTCACAGAGTCTAACTTCACAAACATATAGATTGGCTGCGACTACTGAACAAAGGAGATAATAAAAAAAGGCTTAGGCCTTCTATTCGCGCATCACGTAAATTTAACTGGATGGATGGCGATGCGGTTTTCACTGTTAGATAGCTTAGAGTTTAACTTAAAAACTTGTATTTCAATCCGATGAGTAGAAGTCGAGCAATCGATATAAAAAACATTTGACGTCTGAACGAAGTTTGATCATATTGGTAGTTTTGGTTCTGCAATAAGATATAGAATCCATAAAGCCCAGAAAATGACCACGCGGGCAAACCCTCGGGCACAGCTAGTATAACAAACGATCATGCGTGCCATGCCCGCATCAAGTGTGCCTCTGCGCGGCCCATGCTTTTATCATTTCAGCCACCGTGACCTCGTACAACGCTCTCAATATTTTCCCTTTAGATATCAGTCTTGCGACGGTAACGCCATCTATTGGCAGCTTGCTGAACTAAGCACGAACACGGCGCGTGATTCATTTCTTTTTAACCCCCGTCAAAGAGACGGGTGTTATAAGATTATACTACAAATAAGTAATAAGTCAGGAAACGTAACAGCGTTAATAAAATGACCCAACAAAAGTCGTGCCCAAGTAGGTGGGGCTTAAAAGTCGTGTCCAGCGCGTCATCAGTCGTACATTTTTCATGCAAGCGAGCACACGTAATATCTTCGCGTACGTTTTAATTTTATCATTGTGAACTACAGCTGTGAATCATCATGCCAGCATGTGTTGTGAAGTGGTGCAGGAGCCATACAAGATTAAAATGTCCAGGGATCACTTTTCACTAGTAGTAGTTGCAAAATTATAATTATATTCAAAGACGTTCAAATACATTATCAAACCGCGATGGTCAATACTATGCAAAATGAAGTCAGTCAATTTTTGCACTAAAGTTTAATTTCTACTCGATGAAATTTTGAAATTAAGCTGTTATTTATTTCACGCAGATGATTCATACCTAAGAAACGTCAACATATTTAGGAGAATACTAAACAAAATGAGCAAATAAACAATAATGAACGATTACAGTTGGTATGTAATATAGGTTCGGCTTTTTCGACTCATGGGAATAACAATAGCATTAAAAAAAACAGTTCATAGTTTGATCGAATTAAAGCACGTTTAATTTTTCAGGCTACTGAAAATTCACCTTCTGGAAATTTTGAAGTGTTTGATTTACCTGAGTTGCTCAAAAAAACAAATAATGCAAACCCTCAAGGAATAAGGCACAAAAACTTGTAAGATTTCACTATTATTTTTTGCACTTAATATTTAGGTTTGATAGGAATTTTTATTTTAGCTGTATATGTGTATCTATTTCAATTAGAGACAGTCTTTCATAGATTTGAAACTGATCTTCAATAAGGTTATTTTCAGGAGAATAATATCAACACTGAATGTAATGACGGTGTTGTCTTCAACACCGTCATTACATTCAGTGTTGATATTATTCTCCTGAAGACAACACCGTCATTACATTCAGTGTTGATATTATTCACCTGAAAACAACACTGTCATTACATTCAGTGTTGATATTATTCTCCTGAAAACAACACTGTCATTACATTCAGTGTTGATATTATTCTCCTGAAAACAACACTGTCATTACATTCAGTGTTGATATTATTCTCCTGAAAACAACACCGTCATTACATTCAGTGTTGACATTATTCACCTGAAAATAACCTTACCAACCAAGAAAAAGAACCAAGAAAAACAAAATTAAAAAATAATCTTATCTCAACCGAAGTCTTTAGTTTTGAAGAAAGAGGATCATGCGTTACGCCGATAAATATACCATCGTCAGATATTGAATCTGCTCTGAACACTCCTAAAACACACATTTTAAAGCAAAAACTAAGAAAAAAACTATTTTGGCAGTATAACGACTATCACAGATCAGAAATCTACAACGCCCAAATAAAAGATTAACTATGAAGAATATTTCACTTAAAATATTTTATCCCAATTGAAGAAAAATGGATTTGGCGATACTACAGAAAATACTGCATTGAATGATTTTTCGGACGATATAGTTTTAGCCCTTAATTAAAAGGAAAAAGTCAAAAGTTACTTTGATCTTTGATGGCTGTGCATCTAACATCGCTACGGCTAAGATGTTGGGTTGCAATTTTGAAGACACAAACGATTCAAAATCGTTTTTTGACCACCCATCTACCGGAGACCCAGTAGTTGTAATATTAGATCCATTTCATATGGTGAAACTTGTGCGTAACACATTAGAGGAAAAAGACACTCGTAGATAAAAACAAGAAAAAAAATTGAGTGGGCACATTTGCAGAAACTGAAAAATGTTCAAGATATCGTTGGATTGCATTTTGGGAATAAATTGACAAATCGGCATCTATACTTCCGAAATAATATCATGAACGTGAAACTAGCGATTCAAACCTTAAGTCAAAGTGTAGCCGATGCGATTAAGTTTGGTTCGCAACAGTTAAACATGCCTGATTTTCAAGAAACAGATGCAACTGTTAGCTTTTTAGAAACGTTTAACAACCTTTTCGACATACTAAATTCAAGACCGACCGATACGGTTTAAACACCCTTTTTCAGTGGTACAAAAAGAAAAACTACATAACGTTTTGGATCAAAGCGAAAAATATATTAAAGGTCTCTAAATCAATGTGCAGTCAAAAAAAACTCGAACAGTAAATGGACAAAGAGTAACAGTATATACTAACTCTTTGAAACCAGTGACCAAAACTCAGTAAAAAACTGGACTTTTTGGAAAGTTTTAAATTACTTTTTGCACGGCTAGTAGAGTTACAAATATATAAATTTATTTAACCATATTAAGCCAAGATCATATTGAGTTGTTTTTGGAGTGATCCGCAACCATGGCCGTTGCAACAATAACCCAAACGCCTGACAGTTTATGGAAATATATAAAAATAATTTACTGAACTTGAACCTCAGCTCTAAATTCACAGGCTGACAGGAGGACATTCCGTTTTAAATTTCTCAGAATCCGTCTTCACTACATTGCGAAGAAAGATTCTCTTTTAATGTCTTCTGGACAAAAACTTAATAAATTAATTATATTTCGTGGGACAAAGAATTTAATGAATTGTAAAAAGTGAGCCAAAAAAAAAACATTGTACAGTAATATTGTTTTATTTCTGACTTGGTCCGGGGTCCACTTATTGCATAACATCGTCCACGCCGCTATGACTCAGCTGTCATAGCAGACATTGCATGCATACGCGCGTGAACCAATCCCTGCTTTCGTTCTGAATTTAAACCAATCACCAAGCATGTCTATTTGTAACCTCGGAAGTGATTCGTACTTTGAATCTTACGTCGTTTTGGTTTGAAGTAGGGGCACTTTTATTGTGACATTTGTTCTGAATTAGAGTTCCTGACTTATTATTTATTCGTAGAGGTTATAAGTTTAGAGGGGGTGTGTGTGTGTGTATCTGGTTTGTCGGAGAGTAAAAGTAAACAACCGATCAGCTTCGTGGCTAGTTTATTACTGCCTGAGGTACCCCCAGTCATCTCAATGTATGTGTCGTTTATACATCGTAGGTACATATAGTTCAGTATCTCAATCAACGAGCCTCGTAGCTCGTAGATTGAGATGCGGTTTTTTATGTTTCAAAGCTGAGGTACTCGAGATTCTTAGCTATAATGGGGAGTGGCGTGGGGGGTTATATATTTGCCTCCACCTCTATCCACCGACTTCCTGCGATGGCTACAATGTCCATTTACAATATATAAATAAAATATACTATTTACAATGTCCATATAAAACGTAACATTTTCCAGTTATCAAGTGGAAACTTAGAATTTTCCAGGATAAAAAGTATCCTATGTTTTATTCCACATGGAAGACAACATTCCTGTTCAAACTCAAAGCATACTTAGTTTACATAATATTGTACATTTGATCTATTTATAATAATTTATGTTTTTCTCTTTGATCATGAGAAGTTAACTTTTAATTTGTAAAAGATTTTGATACAAGTGTGGCCAAGGCTAAGAGGTTGCTGCTGATGATGGTACTTACGTGAGAGAGTGGGGCGCTCGGGCGCCGGGGGGCGCTCGGGGCGCTACGAGACGCGGAAGGGCACCACCAGCTCCTCGTGGTGCTCCACACGTAGCTCGGAAATGGCGGCCGCGCAGCGCTTGATGGCCGACGTTAACTGAAACGTTTCAAAAAGGTGGAATCAAGACATAAGGTCAAAAACTAAAACCCGACTACGATCGGGTAAAAATAGCCTATGACACTCTATACCTGAAGACGAATCCATTGATACCTCGCTCGTCAAAATCGTACCAATAGAGGCGGCGCTATGGTGGAACATCCATACATACAATACATAGAGACTGTTAAACTCATTACCCTTCCCTTGTTCCGCCGTAGTCGGGTAAAAATAAGAAAATCACGAACAGAAAAAGGTCATGTTACACGACCGTGTCGGGATTATAGAAATACACGTGTGTACAAAATTTCAAATAATCGGGCCATTAGATTCGGAAGGAATTCAAAAGGATTCCTCACCGGCAAATTCGAGAGTGAAGCAGTCAAGATAGGCTGTTGCGCTCCTATGGAGAAGCCTCACACACACTTTGACGACATGTTATGCCGATCGGCAAATATGTACATATGAATATCTGCACAACCAAATTTCGCGAATGTATGTATGTTTGAGCACGTATTTCTCTGAACCTACAAGTCCGATTGCAACAATTATTTATGTGATAGTTTCAGTATCTTTCAAATTAGGGAATAGTTTAAGTTTCATCAAAATCGGTTTAGTAATTTAAAAGATATGGACTGTTAACTGTTATGGTATAGCTTTCTTCTTAGCGAACGGAATTAAGTAAATACTTAAATTTCTTAGGCCTGCTTACTAAAAAGTAAGAAATATATATACGAATTAAACCGAACCAGTGCCGAGTCGTGGACACTCACGGTACGACTAGTGCACCACTTTAAGGTCGCTCAGCGGGCTATGGTAAGGGCTATACTAGGAGTTTCTCGGAAATCGTATCCGGAATGAGGTGATCCGGCAGAGAACCAAAGTTGTCACATAGTCCTTAGCATTAGTAAGCTGAAGTGGCAGTGGGCTGGTCATCTGTCGAAGGACTGATCACCGTTGGGGTAGACGTGTTCTTGAGTGGAGACCGCGGCACACGTAGTGTAGGGCTTCCGCTAGGTGAAGCGAACGATATCCGCAAGGTGGCTGGCAGCAGTTGGAAGGGACGAGCCGAAGATCGGGCTCAGTGGCGTGCTTTGGGAGAGGTCCAGCAGTGGACTGACACGGGCTGATGATGTTGACATAGTTAAACATTTAAACGGGACTTAAACGCGCTGTTTAACTTTGTGTTCGAATCGTGAACATTAAAAAATTACAAAATACGAATATAAATAAAACGACGTCAAATAAATAAAATAATCAAATATTAGTATAAAACTTAAAATAACCTTTTTGGGGTCTGTGCCAGGTGGCCTACTTATTTAATATTTTAGGGTCTGTGCCAGGTGGCCTACTTATTTAATATTTTGGGGTCTGTGCCAGGTGGCCTACTTATTTAATATTTTGGGGTCTGTGCCAGGTGGCCTACTTATTTAATATTTTGGGCGACTTATATAATACTATTTGACAACGGTTTAATTTTCTTTTAATACCTTTTATCCACTTTACTTGAAACGAGGTAAAAGACCGGAACAAAATGGCTTAAGTGCAGGCCTTACCGCCCCCATCCATACCAATATATAAAAGTGAAACATTGTCTGTCTGTTTGTTTGGGGAACTTTCACGCGATAACGGCTGGACGGATTTTGATGAAATTCGGAATAGAGATAACTTATACCCTGGAATAAAACATAGGATACTTTTATCCCGGAAAATTGTTCCACGAAAAACTGGATAATGTTGATTACTCACTGTAAGGAATGGTTGCCATGGAAACGAAATAACGAGTCTGTCAAAAAACATCCAGGGTATTGGTGCTATACCTACTTTTTCATTGGTTTTTAATACCCTAGAAGAACATAGGATGCTTTTTTTCGCGATAAACAGTAGTCCGCGAGGACGAAGTCGCGGGCTGGAGAGCTAGTTTCTTATAAAATAAAGTAACTTACAAACTCTCTGTGGTCCAGTTTGACGGGCTCGCTTGACAACAGCGCGGTGCATTGCGCGGCAGATACGTCGGCGAGCAAACGCGTGCGGCGCGAGACGCGGGGCGCGGGGGGCGCGGCCGCCACGCGCGCCGTGTACGCACGCACGCGCTCGCTGTACACGCCCGCTTCGAGCGCGTACGGGCCCAGAGCGCCCACGTCGATCACGTTACTGGAACGTGGGGAGAAAATACCGTGAGACTCTTACTTAGGCATAGACTAAAGCACGTAGAACACGTTACTGAAACGTTTGGAGAAAGGTCATAGGCTAAAGCACGACGATCACGTTACTGGAACGTTTGGAGAAAGGTACGTGAGACTCTGACTTAGGCATAGACTAAAGCACGTTGATCACGTTACTGAAACGTTTGGAGAAAGGTCTAAAGCGATAGCACCGGCGGCGTATACTCGTTCGGTAGGCTGCGGCGCTGTTCGTCGAGCCAACGTAGCCATCACCGGCCTCTCCTGACACAGACACAGATGTGACAGACACGTGGCAGTCTCGGAGAGTATCCTGTTATCGTTCGTCGGGCATGCGCGGCGGGGTGGTAGCCGACGCCGTCGGCACCGGCCTATCCCAATACAGATGTGACACTCACGTGGCATACTCGGAGAATATCCTGTTGAGGGCGCTCTATTCGTCGGGCTTGGGCGGCGGTGTGGTGGCCGACACCGTCGGCACCGGCTTCTCCCGACACAGATGTAACACTCACGTGGCAGTCTCGGAGAGTATCCAGTTGAGGGCACTCTGTTCGTCGGGCTTGCGCGGCGGTGTGGTGGCCGACGCCGTCAGCACCGGCCGCTCCCGATACAGATGAGACACTCACGTGGCAGTCTCGGAGAGAATCCTGTTGAGGGCACTCTGTTCGTCGGGCTTGCGCGGCGGTGTGGTGGCCGATGCCGTCGGCACCGGCCGCTCCCGACACAGATGAGACACTCACGTGGCAGTCTCGGAGAGAATCCTGTTGAGGGCGCTCTTTTCGTCGGGCTTGCGCGGCGGTGTGGTGGCCGACGCCGTCGGCACCGGCCGCTCCCGATACAGATGAGACACTCACGTGGCAGTCTCGGAGAGAATCCTGTTGAGGGCGCTCTGTTCGTCGGGCTTCCGCGGCGGTGTGGTGGCCGACGCCGTCGGCACCGGCCGCTCCCGATACAGATGAGACACTCACGTGGCAGTCTCGGAGAGAATCCTGTTGAGGGCGCTCTGTTCGTCGGGCTTCCGCGGCGGTGTGGTGGCCGACGCCGTCGGCACCGGCGTCTCCTGCTGTTCCTCTGCTACTTGTAACAGCCGCGTGCGCTCATTCACTGTGTTTTCCTGTAAACAATTGCCACTGGCTGTTAAAGAAGGGTTTAACTGGCTGTTAAGCCTGTTATGCATTGCCTGGCTCCTTTTATTTACAGTTATACCCAAATGTTAGCACTAGAGTCTCGATTAGCCATACATACTATTGAACCTGTTTGTTTTCTGAAAACATATACCTGACCAGTGGTTTATCTGGGCCACATGGTGATGACATTAATCATTAATTTAAATAATGTAAGTGTCCATCGGGCTTGTAATGGAAGAGTCCACCTGAGAAACTTTTTGAAATATTTATCCACCAAGCAGTAATATGTAAGTACTGCAGCGAAATTAGAAAAGAGAGAGAAATAATATACATGTATTTATGACAACACACAATATAATGAAAAACAATAAAAAAACAAACAGTTGAACAAAAATTAATGCTGTGTGCTTGTCACAAACAAGTCCCGACTCAGCAAATGATAGTGCAATAAGCCTTGGCACCAATATTCTGCCGGGACCTATTTGTAGCACAGTGACAACATTAATATGAACACACAAAAAATACATCTATCTTTATTTATTTTTTGAAGTGTGTTTGCTGTTGACCTCTACAGAATCACCAGGTGATGCGGGCGCGAAAGCGCTCCGCCGCAATGCCTGACGCAGAAGGAGCACGCCAAAGTTAAGTTTTGACATCTATCTATATCTCTCTATACTTATAACTAGTGGCTCTGTGAGCAGTAGACCTCGCAAGCACAAACTTTTTTGCAAGCAATCACAGTGCACAGTAGCACCATCTACTCGTATTTACCTTTTTGTAAAAGTAACATTCATAGCCAAAGTGCTCCATCAATCCCTACCTAGTAGGTAAAGGGCTGATTCCACAGGAATAAACCTAAAAGTGTGCAATTTACTGCATTTTGAGGAACGATTCCGCTCATCACACCGAAGATCCTCATCAAATATTCACCAAAATTTTATGTGACCAACCTTTCAAATAAAAAAATACCATCGAAATCGGATCTAATAAGGCGAAGATATACAGTAGCCCCCTTTTTTGGGGAAGTACCCCCTCAATCAAAAATCCCCAACAACTAAAATTTCTAAAAATTCATTTAACCTGTATACCAAATTTCGTTTATATTGGTTGAGAAATCCGACCTGTAGAGAAGAACAGCCAGAAACCCAGACAGCACGAGGACTGACATACGAAAGCATTTTTGGCCAAGCTGAAACAGAGACGCTTTGCACTCGCTCAGTCAATAAAGCAATATGAAATAGAAAGTCTGCACAAAGAAGATAATTTAAATCTAGGATGCTTGAAAATAAGCTAATGAACAAGAATATATGATTTTTAAAATCGTGTTTGTCTGTATGTTTGTTTGCACATCACATAAAACTACTAGACTGATTGCGATTCGGTTTTCACTATTGGATAGCTTAGGGCTTGACTTAAAAACTGGGGTGCTTGGAAACTTAATCTGACGATTAGATGCGGCGCAGTCGACAAAAAACTATTTGAGGGCTGCATAAATCTAGAAAGGGTGGGTGGGTGAACGTCCCCAATGCAGCGTTTTTTAAAGAAGGGATTTAGATAGATAGATAACACTTTATTGGACCAAATGAAACACTTACAAACAAAAATAAACTTAAAAATATAGTACAATCGGCGGCAATAGTTTAATACTATAACATACCAAAATGCAAGTATTTCACGAGATGATATCTATTAAGTCCGTAAGTTAATTAAAACATCATAATTGTAAACCATGTATTGTGCTAATTAGCCAATATGGAAAAGTGAGTATGTCATTGTGTTATACTCCTACACACATTTATCTACTTTATTAAAACAATAAAGTGGAAAAGTACCCTCAAACTTAATAAATCAATCCTCAGAAACTAACCACCAACATTAACATAATATGACAATATCCATACACAAGTATTTAATTATATTTCTGTATATTTAATGTACAATGCATAAGGAAGATCTGTAAAATGAAGATTAAAAAGTGGCTTCAAACTCTGAACCACATGCAAACGGAGAAATTACCCAAATAACAGTTTCACCACGTGTATCACCGCCTCTTTGACTAGCGCACACTTGCATACTGCCACCTCTGTTAAATGCGATTGCGCTTATGTTGTAGGTACACGCGGTCACACACACTCCTTTAGTCAAGCTCTGCACGTTATCGCGCATGCGATTTGCCGCGCGCCTGTCAAACCTTTTTGTTGACGATTGTGTCGTTCATTATGTTCCTACTTCCTACCTACATATTTTTAATTTTTATTTTATATTAATTTTATTTGACTATATTGATTGCTACTCTGGTGATTTGTAACTTTTGAATGCCATATTAGTGATGCGTGGATATTGTAATACTGTTTCGCTTGATAACTTTAGTTAATGTAAACTTTATCCAGCAAACTGGAATTTTATATAGATGCAATTAAATGCCCTACCTTATTTTATAATAACTAATTTTTTTTGCTTTGTTTTTGTCATTCTCTTTTGTTTGAGGTATATTTGGTTGGCATTACACGAACTATTGTTCGCATAATGCCAACTAAACCTATTGTGTGCACAATTAACCAAAAAATATATACTTTTGTGTGGTGTGCACCTAGTGGTGCAATTATATAGAAGATTTTATATATATTCAATGGTTCAAAAAATTATTCATTACCATTTGACACCATTATTTCACCCACGCCAACACGGTTTTTTGCCTGGAAGGTCAACGACATCGAATCTCTTGAATTATGTCAGTGACATTTGTGAAGCGTTAGAAGACAAATTTGAAGTTCATGCCATCTACACCGATTTCTCCAAGGCATTCGATGTAGTTGATCATAGCCTGCTCATCCAAAGGCTCAGTCATGCAGGAATCTGTGGCTCCTTATTGAGATGGTGCGATTCATATCTTCGCAATAGATCTCAGCTTGTCATGGTTCGAGGTTTTAAATCTGCCGCGCGAATGGTACCATCTGGTGTGCCCCAGGGTTCCCATCTTGGTCCCATGTTCTTTTTGGCATTTATTAATTGTCTTTGTGCCTCAGTTACATCCGAGTATCAAATGTTTGCTGATGATCTTAAACTTTATAGGGTAATTCGTGAGCACGCAGACACGGTATCCTTGCAAAATGATATAAATGCTATTACTAATTGGTGTTCTCAAAATAAAATGTTCCTGAACGCAGCCAAATGTTACCATATTAAATTTACAAGAAAGCGAAATCCTATACAGGCTGTTTATAATATCAATAGTTCTCCGATATCCGAAGTTACTAGGATGCGAGACTTAGGTGTTACATTTGACTCTAAGATTGACTTCAGAGAACATATTGATACTATCATTAAGAAAGGTGCTCGTTTGGCAGGTTTCGTAATAAGGCAAACAAAATTTTTTCAAGACCCTGATGTTACTATAATTCTTTTCAACTGCTATGTTCGTTCTCTTTTGGAATATTGCAGCTCAATCTGGAATCCTTCATATGCTGTACGTGTTCACCGATTGGAAAGACTGCAAAAACAGTTTTTATATCACCTATCCTACGCAAATAACCTATGTCGCAGCTTGACGTCGTATAACTCTAGGCTTGCTCATTTTAACTTGACTACACTTGAATGCCGACGAAATGTTGCTGATATTGTGTTTTTGCACAAAATTGTCAGTGGGAAAATTGACTGTCCTGATTTGCTGAGGAAAGTCAAACTCGCTGTGCCACGTTCATGCAGCCGTGTCCATAACAGAAAAACATTCAGCCTTCCATTGTGTCGCACTACTTATGCCCATCACTCTCCGCTATATCGAATGTGCTCATCTTACAATGAGATTTGTCATGATCTGGATATTTTTGGCGATTCCATAGATTTCATAAAAAAAAGAGTTTTCAAAATTGTAAGTAAATGTGTTTAGATTATAAATATTATTTTTTAGTCTAATTATTTAAAAAAGTGTTAAGTATTATTTTATGCATGTTGTGTTCACCTCAAGAAGGTCGTGCACTTATTGTGTGTATAATCTAAGTTTGTATGTTGTTGTGAAACTAAAGTGCATCGTCCAGTTTGGTGGACCTTTAATAATAAAAAAAAAAAAAAAAAAAAAAAAAAAATATATATTAGTAACTTATTTTAATATAAAAGTATGTATAAATTTTTGAATTTGTAACCCCAGGAAGAGACTAGTTTCCCACAACACAGGGAATCCTAGTATGGGAACTAGTATACCCACAATTAACATAATTACAAAATATTGTTTACTTTAAGGTGTCCAATTGTTTTGTAAGTTTTTTGGCAATGAAATAAATATTATTATTATTATTATTTACATTGCACAATAAGAGTACACCTTTTCCCAACCGTATTACACAGCTACACATAAAAGTATGTCGAAAAATGGAGCAAACCTGTCCTGACCGCCACAAAGGAATGACCCAACTGCCACCCACAATTAACATTGCACTTGTCTGACCTACCCCTGGATTGTACATAAAAAGACGGAGGCGCTTAAGGAGACCAGCCATCGCCGTTACATAGCTCAGGCATGCCCTTTGTTACAGTGACTTTGTCCATACGGGCAAAGCTGCAGGGCACAGATTAACTTCATGTAGATTCTGATATGGTCTTTGGTAAATTTTGGGTTACAAAATAAGAACATAACTTAGAAGACTGCGCAATTTTCATCCCACTACCACCAAACATGCTCTAGCACAGTCTCTTCTGCTGCCATTACTCGACTACGCCGACGCCTGCTATTTGGACTTAACCGAAGAACAGATTAAAAAGCTAGAGCGCTTACAAAACTTTTGCATTCGGTTTGTTTTTGGCTTACGCAAGTATGACCATGATCTGATTTTCGCACAAAGCTCAAATGGTTACCAATCCGTTGTCGCCGGGATACTCATGCCCTCTCTCTTCTGTACAGTGTCCTATTTAATCCATCGACCCCTCCCTATTTCAAAGAGCGATTTGAGTTCCTTCATCTTTCCCGTATTCTTCGTTCCACCAATACTCTGCAGTTGAAAGTGCCTGACCAATCTACGATGTGTTATCACAACTCTTTTACTAAACGGGCTGTAAGACTGTGGAATGCTTTGCCCATCAACATTAGAAAAGCTAAGTCGATAGCTGTCTTCAAAGACATGGTGAAGAAGCACTACCTGTCATAAGTACATGATCATCGTGTGACGCTATTTCTAACATTGCGCAGTACTGAGCGCATACATGCGCGTGCGCGTGTGGCAAGCAACTGGTTAAAGCTGGATACTATGTTAATCATACATAATTTATACACTATTCCTTTGTGAACATGCTATTTATTTATGTATATTATATTATAAATTTGCCAATATATATGTTATATTATTTAATTATAGTATATATATATATATATATATATATATATATATATTTATGTGTTTAACAAAATTTATGATAACACATTATGTAAGTATGTATACAAATATTAAGTTATATAGTTGTATATAGTTATATAGTTGTTATTTATCTATTAACTTTTTTGTTCCAAAGTAAGTCTCCATCACTGACCGCAATGTTTATTTTATATTCCTGTCCATCCAAAGGTTGCCTGTAAGAAATTGCAAATAGCGATAAGGTCGCCTATTGTACAACATTAGATTTTATATATAATTACTGTTATGTTGTTTTTTATTGTAATATGTTCAATAAAGAGTTATTGTATTGTATTGTAACAATAACAAGCAGTCCTGCATATTTTCACTATTGCAGTAGCTTAGTTATCAAAGTAGTGGCAGTGAGTACATTATTGTACTAATAAATCTGATATTTGGACTTAACACATAAAATCTGAAATGTCAGGAGTAATAAACTACTATTGTATACAAAGTAAAAAACAACATGTTGTGATATGAAACACTGGAACGCTTTTTTAATTCATATCAACTGCATGCATGATTAGCCAATTATATTACAGACAGTATTTGCAGCCCAGAAACATTCAAGTGACAGATATCTAGTATAATTCTAAACTAGAACATGGGCGGATATGGTAATAATATGCAACTTACAGAATACATAGACTGTGCCTATCTAAAGTGATAATTGTGGCGCAAACATTCTACTATTATAATCACTTCCACAACAATTGAAATTTCCAAACATGCGATAAACAAACACGAACCTTTAATGATAACGATTTACAATGTGTTGTTGAATCTGCTACAAAATTAGGAAGTGGACGTAATAAAAAATTACATACGTCTTTGTCACACATTTTCTCAGTCGTAAATGTGCAAAACGCAGCAGTTTACCGTTATTTGCAAAACATAATGAAACAATACCTGTGGATCAGTTTCCTTGTGGCATAAACTGTAGCAGCAACCCATGACTGCGGTTTTCAGCGAGTCGAAGCATGAATGTAGCGACGGCGAAGTGTCCTCGTCATCAGACTGCATTATTGTTTGTATTACTTTTTTCCAGTTTGGATAAAAATAGAAAATACAGTATTACAATACAACTACAAGGCAGAGGAACGAGATCAGTAGATCACGGAAATACGACAAAACAACAGCACAGACAGCAGCACATATGAAATATAATAAAATGACAAATCAAATTAACAAAGTAAGCTGTCAAACGTCAATCAGATTGCGTCAAAAGCGATTTGAATGTCAGAATAGGCCGTTCGTGTTGACAACATCATCAAAAATAACAGTTAAAATCGCTATAATAGGTACGTTTCGATCAGCGTTCGTTTTAGTAATAAATGAATATACGATGCAAAATACGATGTTTTATTTTTACCATGATAGCTAAAAATAAAACATTGGTATGTTTTTACTGTTTAGGAAGGATAATTAGTGGGAAAAATGGCTATCGAAACTGCCCAAAACGCAGGGGTAGCTATACGTAGTGCTGCCATTTTAGCGCTTTCACTGCTAGATCTAGCGCTTTTTTGATGAGTCTAGCGCGCAACCAAGCAACGCAATAAAGTGCAATTTAACTCGCACAGCACTGTTCGCAGTTTCAATTACATTTAACTAGAAGGCGCTCACCCATTGCGTGCAGGCTAGAATGAACCGTATCACAACGCGCGAGAGCTTCCATTGCTCTAACCGTTTCAGAATCGCTCTCTCACTTTTTCGCTCGGCAGGGTTGTATCAAGATATAACTAGGTACTTGCATTAGCAATTATTCTGTGATATGATATGACTTAGATATTGTAACAGAATAAACAATTATGTAATAATGTATTATTTTTTTACTTATTATTATAAATGTTGATAGTTCTATTAACTACATTTATAAAGACATTATTATCAGAATAGACCAAGTACATCATTATTTTATTATAACTTAATAGGTATTGCAAGGTGCAATCATTTGTGTGATGAGCAGAAATGTTTTTTTCCAAGTCATGGATGTTGATATTCGTATTTATGTATGTTTATCCGTTATCTAGTGCCCATATTACAGGGTATCCTAGTTTGGGGCTAGGTAATTGGTGCGGAATTGTCCCGAATATATTTATTTTATTTTTACATATATATGTATATATATAAAAACTGAACACCAAAGGGAATTCCCCTGAATAAGTAAAACGCACTACACTATCCGGTTAAAGCACTTTGAATCTTATGTCAAAGTCTATGTATACATGGGCACACAGAATAAGTAATAGTCACTTCGGGCAAAATGGCTCGAAATATTGTTGTCGCTGTGGTCGCGTCAAACTTATTTTCCATTCCTTGCTCGCAAATGGTTTCACGCATAGGCTTAGGATTTTTTCGCTACGCTCAAAAGACCTACGAAGCGTGGGAGCGAAAGGTCCTTATCAAGTACACACTGCCGTGAGAGAAAAAGAGATAGCGAAACAAGATGCCGGTAGGTCATTGTTTACGCGAGTAAGAGGCCATAGCGTCCGGGCCTGTAACAAGTCGAGGTGAATTTTTTTCATTTGGATAATCATCTTACGATTAAAACATAAAATCTTTATTCTAACATCAGTTCAGTGTGTGAATGTGAAGTAACCAGACGTAATAACTCGAATAAATACACGTTTCACAGGTAATTTATGACTATTTTCACTGCATTGTTGATTATCAGTATTTTGTCACTTTTTGGTTGAAACTGAGTTAGAAGAACTATTGAAATCTTAGATAATAGGTTTTTCTTCAGATTTATGATCAACTTACATTGCTAAATGAAGAACTGGTGGATATTTGGTGGAAAACTATAAAACGTTTGGTTACGATAGGGCTTGACAAAGTGCTGACGTCATAAGTATCGATAAATTGAGAAACGTCGAGGTAAATAAATGTTAAGTTTTCAGCGCGATTAAGTCCCGTTTAAATATTTAACTAAGTATCGATAAAGTCGATACTTCGTGTCTGATGTGTAGGTTCGACGTGTTTGATATCGTTACTTCTGGGTCCAAGGGACGTAAAGAACAAAACACGTATTTTTAGTAGAAGCTTCTTTTTTCCTTTGTTTCCTTTTTTCCCTTTTTTTGTATTTGTTTTCCTTTTTCTAGAATACATTTTAAGTATATACCCTATTCATATTACAATCTAGCCATTAATTAGGTTAATAAGTAATTTTAAATTTAACTTAAACTGTTAGATTGAATAGAACTAAGAATGTGTCCAATAACACTTTTCTTACAGTCTCTATTAAGGCGAAGACTTGAAAGAAGAAACTTTATTTTTTTGAAGATTTGTTTATGTGTTTTTTATACGTAGCCTTGAACCACATTTCACTAATAGATTAACTCTATACTAACTTGAATCGTTTTGTTCTTTTGAGTCTTCTCGCTATGTCCGTATGGTCGAGAAGCTGGATTTCCTCGACATTCACATGATGATTAAGTCTATTTTCATGAGCTTCTGCATATTTCTTGACTACTTTATCAACGAACTCTACCTTAAGGTCCCGATGGAGATTGTATTGACAATATGTTGCTTTTTTTGGTGCAACCCCACAGCTGTATACCATAGATTCGTACTGGCATTAGGACTAGTTTATATAATAAAAAATTATTGCGTGTTGACAGTGTCTCCAAAGCAGGCAATATATTATTTTAAACCGTAGTTCTAATTCTTTTTTCTTTTGACTTGAGCTTTCCAGCGGAGCTTAGCGTAAATCGTCATACCGAGGTACACTTTAAAAATAAATAAATAAATAATAAATAAATAAATATATTCGGGACACTACCACACCAATTATCTAGCCCCAAACTAGGATACCCTGTGCTATGAGCACTAGATAACGGATAAACATACATAGATAAGAATATTACATCCATGACTCGGAAACAAACATTTCTGCTCATCACACAAATGATTGCACCTTGCAGGATTCGAACCCGCGACCGTTCGATTTCGTACCTAGGATCTCTAGCCACGAGACCAACCAGTCGCGTGAGTTCGCGTATCTTTTTATTGAACTTGGCATTACTTAAATTGAATATAGTGACAAACTGTTTTGAAGTTTACGGTTTTATTCATAAATGTTCAGTAACCCTACTACTACTACTAGTTTCTGCTCTCCTGATACTTTGAAATAGTTTTTTTAATAAAATCAAACCATTTAATGTTCATGGGGGGGTATATTCACATATAAAAACTTTAGTTGTCAATTTTGTATCTTCAACTTCTTAAGTGTTTCTGTTCTCCTGGTACTTAGATTTATTTTTTTAAATATAATCAAACTATTTAATGTTCATAAACTCACTTCTAACAACTTTGACACCTGTCCCGTTGACACCAGCTGTCACTTTGACACCTGTCACTTTGATACTCCTGCTGTCATCCCTGTTACCAAATTTCATCCAAATCTTTTCAGCCGATTCAAAAGCTTCAAAACCCAAAATCCTTAGGGATTTTTGGTCAAATTTGATTTACAGGCTTCAAATGCTTCAAAAATATTTTTTTTTATATTATTTTTTCAATTCTTATAGAAAATTATAAATAAAAAAACAGTAGCCTATATATTATGTTAATCCAGGATATAAGCTTTCCTTGTACCAAATTTCATTCTAATCGGTCGAGCGGTTCTTGAGTTATAAGTCTTCGAACAAACACCAAACCCGACTTTATTTTATAAATATAGATAATTTATTATTGTAGTGGTAGGCCTCTTACGCAATGGTCCGCCTGGAGAAGTACCACACCTTTGTTAAATGTTCAACCGCAAAGCAGTAGCATGTAAACATTTCTGTGTTTCCGTTTAAAGGGCAATGTTTCCAGTGAAATTACTGGGCAATGTGATTTATGTGTTTTTTTTTATGTGACGGGTGCAGTGTAGTGAAGCGCACGATTGCAACCAAAATTTTGGGTGGCACTGCAACTGTTATGGGCCGACATGATGTTTACCATCAGGCTTGCAACCTGCCCGTCTCGTCATACAAAGATATCAAAAAATATACAATTTTTTTCAGACCCACTGGCCCTGAATAAGGGAGTTTATGATTTTGTTATTAAAATACTTATTTATGATAAGTTTAATTTTCATGATGTGATTATGAGATGTTGTTTGGACTATTAAAAGTGCCTACATAAAATAAATGCATTGGGCTTTAACTTTAAATACGTTTTATTTTTCATCCCATACACTTTTGTAATAGAAAAAAGTTAGATTCAAAAAGTTGATTATCAAATTCATGCGTATTCGTATGCACCTGTAAAATAATTGACAATGTGTTATATTCATATAGGTATCAATTGCCTAATATTCTGATTATATAAATCTGTTTGGGTATCTGAACGAAGTCATTTCATTAATAAACTATTTGTTACCTATAAGTATTTGAAATTGGTTCAATATGTTTTTAAACTATGTTTTCTTTATTCAATTCAATTCAATTCATTTATTCATCTTTTGACATATTACATGTACTTAGACAAGTCACTTACAGAACATTGTATCACAAAATATAAATTGGGTAAAAAATATTCAAATTTATTCTAAGATTCAAATAAAGTTTTCTGCAAAAGCAACGTCAATACAAAATATTGTAAGCAATTAAGATAAGTACACAACACAATAAAGTCACTATATATCAAAGATATATCTATCAGCAAAAGCTTCGTCAAGTTTGTCGTGTAGCTCTTGGCTATTAAATGATTCTTAATACAAGTCAAAAATTCATTTTCATTTTTATTTCTTATTTCTAATGGAATTTTATTATATAATTTAACTGATATACATAAATAGCTTTTAGATATTTTTGCAAGTCTAGTTTTTGGCAATACCAAATTATTTTTATGTCTTGTATTGTGATGATGTATATCCTAAAGCAGGGTCATATTAGATACATTTTCTATTACATATAAAAGGTTCTGGTATATAAATTCCCCTACCATCGTCATAATTTTTTTCTTTTTAACTTTGTTACATTAACTACTTATGTGTCTTATGATTTCGCCAATAAAACTATCGATAATATTATGCCAGACCAGAGTCATGACAACACTATTTCACGCAAACATTTACATTTGTTTTATTGTAATATCGTTCATCTGTCACTGTTGGTCTTGTACATTCTAAGCCTATGGTTTCACGCAATCGTACAAAACTCGGCCTGTCATTGGCTGAATATATGTAGCCACTGACAAACTGAACCAAAGAGCTAGGAAATTATTATTTAAGTAGAGGGCACCGCGGGAAAATGGTGGCAAAAATGGGGAGTATTTCTGAGGATGTATCCGAGGTCCGGGGATTTTGGCTCATATGTGACAAAATGTATTTAGGAGATATTAAGCCATTTCAGAAAATAATGACTAATGTATTTTAGAATACCTTTAAATAATGTCGGTAAAACACACTAAATATACATATATATTTAGAGTGTTTGTCATTTGCGCTGAATTGCGACTTTGTTTCATTTGTAGCAGGTGGGCGATGTGTGGTTGGCACCTGCTAGGTTATTGGGTCCTGCCTGGGCCCAATAGTAACTGTCAATGTATGCGATGAGAAGGAAGTCCAGCAGAGCTCAGGCCTTGATAGGGCGCCTAGGAACATCCGAAAGTATTGAGTAAAAGACTAGTAACAGTAAGAGAGTAAAATGTAGAATGTATATTGTTATAGTAAGAGTTGCCTATTTAAATATAAAACAGTGTTAGAGCTTAGCCAATAGTATCAGTTTACAACTTAAGATAGGTAATAAAATGAGAAATGATCCCACATCCCAACGGTGAAATCTGGGTCTTCAAAGCTTTATGGTCACCGAACACTTAACGCCCCGGCAACGGATCGGCACCGGAATGCCTTGCTTACGGCTGGTTGACTGCTAGGCGTCCGCTCGGCTATGCCCGCGGGGCGACGCCTTGCTTACGGCACGGCAGCCTTGTTGACGTCTAGTATTGGTGTATTCCCAGTAGTCCTGCTATGGTTGTTTAATGCGCAAAAGCACAAGCGTGTAATTTGGTAAAAATAGGTAAATTTATATATTAAATTCTATTTTAATTGTTCTCATTATGTTTCTTTTGCATGATTTCAGTTAATTTTTTGAGGCTCCCTTATTGATTTGGTTCAATTAGGTCAGATTCCGCTTTTGTCAGAATAAAAATTAGGCTGTTATTGTTCTGACGAATGAGAACGGAGTTCTTTATGGTCTGTCAAATTAAGGTTGATAATATTGGCAGGTCATGCCCATTATGTTTCGTATTTATTCTGCTTATATGTACTACAATAATATCGTACTTCATTGATGGGTACCGCCCACTTAGTGAAGTGGCACGCAAATTGAACAATCACAGACTATCGAAAATTGAGTTTGAACTAAAAAAAACAAACAAATAAAAATTAATATTTAGGTAACTATTTTATTATTTGTAAAGATCTAAGTTATTTGCAATATTGGACAATTGTTGTTTGTAACAACACATGTCAAATTATAGTTTTAAAAGTTAAAACTATATGTGACATGTGTTCTTACAAAAATAAATGGATCTGTACTTGTGTTGTTATTAAAATACACACCACAGTAAAATAAACTCATAAACTCATTTTTGAAATAATCATTTTTATGAAAGATTTAATTGAATTAATACTGGTTACAACTCTTCGGGTGCATCATCAATGGTAGTAGTAGGCCAATCAAAAATTTTCTTTGTAAAAGCTTTGAATTTGATGTTCATCTGGGAGGTACTTTTTTACATCAGTTAAATTCTTGATATTGATGGCCTTTTTCCCAACAGGGGTTTTGAAAAGGCAAAGACAGTAATTGACTGGAATTGTATTTTTTCAATTTAAAAGTGTGAGTGTTTCAGACCAACATAGTCTCGTGCAAGAACACAACCAGGAAGGATTGAACAAAATTCACATTGGTAGAATTTCAATACTTGTGAATGTACATTGTCTAATTTCTTACACTGCCTGCCTGCAGTTTCCAATTGTATTGCATTTCTTTTTGTTATATGCTGCCCACCACTCTATGAAACTCAGTATAGGTCGTGTTATGTAAAAAGAACGCTGGTGGTGAGGCTGTGCATTAGGCGATTTATCGGCATATTTGGTGGTATGAGGCATATACGAAGCAATAACCAATATACGAAGCAGCGAGCGAAAGTCTAATTAATCATAATTTAAAACAATAGGCCTAGTTTTTTTGTGCGCGAGTGTACCCATGCGCAAACACACCCCCTCCACTTTCCTCCAGCGTTCTTTTTACTTGACGCGACCTATACCATATCACTCGGGACCATAACAATCATGAACTTGTCAGTTTGAGTAGACAGCATTATTTCTTCTGCATACACTTTCGGTGGATATATGCGATCGCAGAGCCTTAACTGCTTGTTAACCGTTCGAAAATCAAGATCACACGACACAAAAGAGTGCCCTCTTACATGTTCATAATTATTATGAACATGATTTAGGTTGTGCACCATTTTATTAGTAACTAGCTGATGCCTGCGGCTTTGCACGCATGTTCATCTTAAAATATATCCCATGACACTATGTCACTCACAAAAAACGTGACTTTCCTTTGGTAAAATAATTTTCAAAATCGGTTTATTAGATCCAGAGATTACCCCCTACAACCTCACAAACTTACAAAATCTCATGATAATATTAATAAATAAGTAATAAGTAATAAGTATAAGTATAATGTATAGATAGTATAGACACAGAATAAATAATAGTACAAGGTATAGATAGGGTGACGGGTGAAAGGCAATTTATTACAGAGTCAATGTTAGATAGATATAACTTGACATATTTTTAGGGTATCGTACGTCCGAATGAAAAAAGAAACCCTTATAGGATCACTCGTGTGTCTGTACTCTGTCTGTCCGTCTCTTAAAACCAAATTCGCTCCGAATCTACTGAACCGATTAAGTTGAAATTTGGTACACAGGTGACTTTCTGTGACCCAAACACGGACGTGTTACATAAATAAATGAATTTTTAATAAGGGGTTACTTTTGGGGGGTAAATTAGAAATATAACAAAAAAGTTTGGCAAACCTTGATGTGTGTAGTATAGAAGTAAAGATAAATAACTTTAAATGCTTATTCCTTGTTTCATTTCACCCTAAAAGCCCTCTCACAACAACGATGTCGACTCGCGCGTATTCCACCCTGAATAAATAAATATATTTGGGACAATTCCACACCAAGAACCTAGCTCCAAACTAGGATACCCTGTAATATGGGCACTAGATAACGGATAAACATACATATATACGAATATCACATCCATTACTCGGAAACAAACATTTCTGCTCATCAGACAAATGATTGCACCTTGCAGGATTCGGACCCGCGACCGTTTGATTTCGTTTCCAGGGTCACTAGCCACTAGACCAAACGGCCGTATTTTGACTGATCGAAAAAAAATACGAACGAGTCAAAATCGTCGTTGTTGGAGAGCTTTCTTAGTCATATTAATAAAATTATAAATTTATTAGAATAATATTGTTTGTTTTGTATTATAATCTGACCATACAGCATAACCATGCAACTATCGATTCCAATTTCTATGAGAATAATATCTATGATCGAGTAGGTTAATTAACAATTATACACTACCTTATCCTTACTGTAAGCTGCCAAATTACTCGTATCATCCTAAATTTGACAGACCATAGCCAACGATCAATAGTTACAGTATCCGAAGATTTTCAACCTTATTGACATGATCTAAGTACCTTGATTTATCATCGAAATATTTTAACTAAATCGTAGAGAGTTGATACTCTCTCTACGAACTAAATGAAGACAGTAAATGCCGAATCTACCTAAATCTGATTAATATCATTTTATGTCAAAATCGTGTGACGCTAATTTTTGTAATGTATATACCAAAGAGTATATAAATACTGTATATACCTCCAAAACCATTTAGAAGGTATTTTGACCTTATTGACATGAACTGAGTACCTTGATTTTAAATACATTTTGAATAAATGAATACCGTAGAAAATTTACTTTGCATAATATTGCACTCTATGTAATAGGTAAAAGAGTGCATATATAGTAAAAAGTATGATTTTTACTGATTTTATTCCAATTGAAGAATGTTATAAGATTAAATGCTCACAATGAAAGTAATATTCAAAAACTGTCAATTTTAGTCATGGACAAAATTTTTCCTAAACTGATGTTGACTATGTTTAATTAAAAATAATAATGTGTGATTTTTTACAAAATCTGCCCTTAGCTTTTCACACACCCGCTCTCACACACCCCCAAATTGTAGTAAACATAAGTAACATTTATTTCTTTGGTCCTAGGTAAAATTATAATATTGTTACGAGCTGGGGTTCGGATAAAATTTATGTACGCCAATTACACCCAAAATGAACACCTTTATTCGAAAAACCACAAAAAGAAATTTAACTAACAAATAACACTCAAAAACTTTTTAACTCGACTGTACACTCTTATCAATTATCACTGAATACTCGCTTCGAATCACTTTGATCGTTTCGTTCCGAATGGCAAGTCAATACTGTCCCGTCAATGCCAGTCAATTACGCGCTCTATTTATACCGCGACCGAAGATTCCAGAAGTTACTCGTATGTACTAGTAGTAGTCGGTAGGCACTTGAACTTTCAAGGTCGGCAGCGCCTTTGATGTCGCACCGCGCCTGTAGGTACTAAGGCCGGCGGCGCCTTTGATGTTGCTGCGCCGCACCCGTATGTACCTACAACGTGCTCTGGAAACTTTGCGTTACATCAGTTGCGCGTAGGTACCTAAACAACGCGCAACTGATGTGTTCCAGAATGTTCCTTTAAATGTAGGTATTGCGTCATCCGACCGCAACTTCTCGAACATTTTAGTACCTACTGTTTTTCTAAGAATCGACCGGCGTAACAATATTGTAAGGGGAAAAACAGGAAGTATGCGGGGCTTAGCATCACGTGATGACTAGTTTGCACAACACTGGCTGAAACTGGATCCAGCCGGGCATATCTTTTCCTCGGCGAGGCAGTGAGAGTGGAGTGCCACTTTTCTGCCAGCAGTCGAAGCAGACGGACGTTCCTGAATATTTCTTGAGTTCCTTAAATTCCCCCCATTTGATTTTGTAACAGTGTTTAGTTTACTTTGTTGAGTTTAATAATACCTTTGTGTGTGTGAGCGTGTATATATTTTTAATAAACCCACTTCTGGTTCTGGTTATCAGAAGTGGGATTCGAACTAACGTGGTTTTATCTAACATGCCCACTGTTTTTGCTTATTAGAGCATTCACACACAACTGTTTCAAAGCACGTGCTCTTAACCTCACTTTTGTGTACTGTTTTGTGTTTAATCTGTGGTGTGTGTATACGCAACACGTTTTAATTCTGATTTAAGGGTACGAGTAACGCCTGCGTGTGCAGCATCCCGACGTTCGCGCAGCGGACGATCACAAAGTTGGCGAACGCGCGGTCAGCTACCGTCGATTCGCCATTGGCACATGGAATTTCGTTCGGTTAGAAATTAAAGCCGTTTTGTATCTCTCAAATAGAGACTACAAACCAACATATGAAGTGTTTTAAAAGTCACAATGTGCAACAAGGCATACATTGAAGTTTAATCATAGATCAGTTTTATAGGCGTGAACCGAGTAAATAAGGTGCACCGCATTGGTAAGGCCAATGCGTCCCAATTCCCAAACCCAATCGGAGAAACGTTTGTGTTTTTGTAACATGTGTTAACACTGTCAGCTATTGATTAGTCATTCGCGCTAGTCAACGTATGACTCTTTATCATTGTCGTTGATGCACAGAAGCACTAAATTGGAAATATAGTTGTCTGAAAGTGTTTGCCTGTAGTGTTATCTAGTTCAATGATTGTTCACGTGATATTAAAGCGTGCCGTACCTTTCCCCCTAAACTAGATTTATGAGTTTAACTAATCATGGCACCCGTCACTGAATCAATTGCATACGTCTGTAACGCGTAGGTAAGCATCGAGCTTGGCAGCTCTGCTTAGACATACTAACTTGGGGCCTCTGTCTGTAACGTATAAACAACGAGCATACGAAATGAAACGAACATGTACAAAAATGGTTTTAATCATCCAAATTAAAATGATAAACAGCTACATACTGACAAAACAAACTACCAAGGCTAAAGACGGGGTAATAGGCGCGTGATATAGTTGCCACGTGCGATAGCAACGTGATGGCTTTGGTTATTTGTTCTGTAGTATTGGTACCGGCACTTACCGCGGTAATTAGGGTGATACAGCGCAGAGCGTGTCACTACGTAGCGTACGTTTCCTAAGTAGCACCTGCCAGCAGGACGCGCGGCCTTCGGAAAACAGCACCGGCACTGCAGTAACGTGGCAACCTATATATTTCACAGCACGCGTCGTTGTACGGCACACTCGCGTCGCTCATGACAGCCTTATTATAATGCGTCCGCAGTTTGACCGTGTGGATGCTGGTTCATTAACTGACGAACCGCTGACTCTTTACCGCGGCGTTGTAACGGCTGAACCGTCTCGCCGGCATGTTGCCGCGCACAGGGATGGTTCATCTTTGCCTCTCATTGTCTGTGTGGTTGGACAGGTCGGCAGCTAATGATGTGTACCCAGGGTGCCTAACTCTCTCCACCTTTTTCGGCTCAGTATCGTTTAAGTTGAGGTAAATTCTGGTAGCTATTCTGAAGGCACCTCATTTGCAACAGGAACCTCATTTACGTAAGAAACGTATCATGTGGTGAACGGGATAAGTGGCTGGCAAATAGAACCAACCTCATGTTACTGTTAAAATTGTGTTGCTTACTAGGTGAACAGTGTAGACATCAATGCATACTGGTAGTTTTGTCCGGGTTCCCGAGATAAGTCTAGGGCTAGTTTATGCCCGTTCTCAACACAACGTTGTTACATAATAATGGTACAAAGTGTGTTCAATACCTGTAATAACAACGATCGTTAAATTCCCGTTGAAATGGAGCAAACGTAGCACAACAGGCTGTTTGGTAAGGTTAGAACTGTGAACAAACGTTGGAAACTAGTTGGGTCACGTTGGTGAGACCGATCACAAGTTTGGGTTGTTCTCTGAGATACCAATAGAGGTTGATCTTTTTATTCTACCCCAAAAGCCCTAATTACACCTGACCTGTTCCGTGTTAGAGGTGGATGTTTGGAGCCTTCAAATGGTAACTTATGCGTAGTTTTCTAGGGTTGAAAGTTTGTCGCAGTTGCCTAGCTTACGTATTACGTCCTTTAGACACCGACATCATAGTTGCGCCGTTGGTAGGCGAGAGGGACCGTTTAGTGTCATTGTTTAGCGAGTTTTCCGCTATTGGTACTGTGATATCCACTATCAATGCTGGATGTGTTGCGACTAAATGGTGTTGCGACAGGTAATTATTTTTATGCTAACCATGGCAGGGTTTTTGATGGATCTGAAAAAGTGCACTTTTCTAACCGCTCGATTGATTCTATGCGCTACAGTCACTGTTTTTTGTTTTCATTGATCATCGCAACTAACGCTACAGTCACATTTTTTGTTTTCATCGATCATCGGACCACTCGATAGCGACGTAAATTTTGCCACTCGATTTTGAACATTATTGACCTCAATAATCATTCAAATCTAAGCGTGTTTATATAATTATTTTGCTTCGAAACCCACAACATAAACACTTGAAATATGTGCCGTACCTATTTAGCTCCATATATCAACAGTTTGTTTATCTAAGCGCTCAATGAAGTGGTCATAAAAACTGTTTGTTTACGCAAAGTCAGCGCGGCCAGATGTGTCGCGTAGACCTTATTTTTTTTGTGGGTTGACAATCAGATACCTGTGATATCGGCACGTACCCAATAAATCCCCAGTTTTCGGCCAAATGTGTCGCGTCGACCTTCTTTTTTTTGTGGGTTGACCATCAAGTACCTGTAGTCTCAACGCATATACAATCAATTACCAGTTTGAGGTTAGATGTGTCGCGTCGGCCATTTTTTTTTTTGGGTTATCAGTTTGGTCCTGCGGTCTTCAGCGCGTGGACAACCGAGCGGATAGAGACAAGTTGTGTCCGGTCAAGCTCATAAGTCTGGATCAGGTGTGGCCGAGTCTAAAAGTAGAAGCTTTAGTAAATCACCGAATGGCAAGCAAGTTTAGGTCTAGTGTGACATTTTTGGAGGTACATTGCTACTGCTAGGTCGCCAACTGTACTATTCATAAGGTCAATGTTTTGATGCTGTAATTTCAGTTTTTAGTACAGTACGGATCTATCTATCTAATGCTTGCATCGAGCAAACCAGTATGAGCGATACTGCCGCTCTGAACTTAACATGATATCTACCAAGGCAAATCATAAGGGTGTCAGAGTTTGTCAGGCTGCCCGAGGGGCTATGTTGAGGTTACTCGTTATACAAAAACTTATGAAACTCTGAAAGTCGCAAGGCGATGGTAACTCTAAAGCTACATTGGGCTTCAGAACTAATCGAGGCAAACAAAGTGCAATAAGACCATACTGTGTTTAAGACAAAGAAGCAACCACTGCTTATGCACTGGGTGACTTTTTTTGTTGGAAAGTTTTCACAGAGTTCTGGTGGACTGGATTACGACACAACAAGTCCATACAAGTTTGTCCAGCGGCTCCCACACAGCGGGAGCCAAGCGGCGGTGCAGCACATGGTCTGGTGGCAAGGCCTATGGACGTCAGACAAGTGCGCAGCGTTCTTCTATCATGGTGGCACCACGGCGATTTCGGTAGCCGAGCTTCAGGACTTGTTGGGCCATCAACTCTTCTACATTTCTGCTCAGACATGCTAACTGTGCGCCTCTGTCTGTGACTTGAAAGCATCGAGCTGACCTCTGCTTGGACTTGCTAACTTGTTTACTATCTGTGACGTAAAAGCATCGAGCTGAGCTCTGCTTTGACTTGCTAACTTGTTTATGTCTGTGAAACAAAACCATCGAGCCGCGCTCTGCTTTGAAATGTTAACTTGGTTACTGACTGTAACGTGTAAGCATCCAGCGTAACTCGGCTTCGACATGCTTACTTGATGTGTCTATCTGTAACATGAAAGCATCGAGCATCTATTGAGACACTAATTTGGAGTCTATAGCGTGACGACTGCATTTAAAAACAAAATGCTTTCGTGATGCGACACGAATGACGGAGATATGTAGTTATGGCATTTGTGGATTTTAGTATCTCATTATTTAAAGTTAACAAGTATTGAGGTTTCATGAGCTATTTCGATTTGCAAGAATGTTATTTTTGTCATCTAATTTTGAACGTCTTATAACAATTCCAAAGTGACGTTCACAACTGTTTGAGTGCACGCTTACAGTTGCGAAACTGTTAATTGTTGTTGAAAATGAACACTTAACGCTGCAAAAATGTTTCAGAAAGTACAACAATGGCATGTTTCAGATTGCGAAGTTCCCGAAGATCCGAGGTGCTGCCCATCCAAGAAAGATCAGGCGATTGAGTACGCTCGCCGGTCAGGAGAGGCCGCGTAAGGAGAAAAACAGGAAGTAGGCGGAGCCTAGAGGCGGGGCTTACAATCACGTGATGACTAGTTTGCCCAACATTGGCTGAAACTGGATACAGCCGGGCAGACCTTTTCCTCGGCGAGGCAGCATGGGCGGAGCGCCACTTTTCTGCCAGCAGTCGAAGCAGCCGGACGTTCCTGAATATTTATTGAGTTCCTTAAATTCCCCCCATTTGATTTTGTAACAGTGTTTAGTTTACTTTGTTGAGTTTAATAATACCTTTGTGTGATCGTGTATATTTTTTTAATAAACCCACTTCTTGTTGCTAATACCATTAATAATTTATATTTATATCTATATATTTTTTCACGCTTTAGTAACACCTCAATTCAAGCGATCATAATTCATCATTTTAGCCTTTAAAAATCCACTGATGAACATAGGCCTCCCCCAAAGAGAGCCATGAAAAGCGATCTTGTGCCACCAATTGTGTCCAACGACTTCCTGCGATGGCTACAATGTCGTCGATCCATCGTGCAGGGGGTCACCCTATACTTCGCTTGCTTGTTTGTTGTCGCCATTCGAGAACCTTTCTTCCACAGTGGTTGTCGGTTCTGCGAACTATATGACCTGCACATTGCCACTTCAACTTGCAAACTCTGAGAGATATGTCGGCAACAGCTTCGATTATATCCTTCCCAACATAACCCAGTATAGAAGCGACATGGGCATTTGACACGATGTTCGTCTTACCCATGTTCATTTTAAGACCCACCTGTTCGGAAACAATATTGAGTTCACTGATGATCAGGTCTTCAACACTTCAATATACCGGAAGTCAATCTGGCACCGCTGTAATGACTGTAGCACTGCCCAGGTCTCGACTACTTTCTCGGAGGCTTTCTCGTAGTCTACATACGCAAGACATAGTGGCCGATTATACTTTTCGGTCTTCTGTATAATCTGCCGGAGCGTATGGATGTGGTCTACAGTACTAAAGCCTTTCCGAAATCCAGCTTGTTCTGAAAGTCGTCAAACCTACAAGGGAGACGGTTTGTAACTACTCTAGAAAACAGCTTATAGTTCTGTAATCTGAACATTAAATATTTTTTGAAAATTTTAATTGAGATTATCTTCAAAATCGATATGGAGTGCAAAAATGATATGTTTTTATTTTTTGTCTGTCTGTCTGTCTGTCTCTTTGAACACGCATCACGCAGAAACTACTAGACAGATTTTGATGCAACTTGGCACAATCATAGATTATATTATGGATTAACATTTAAAATACTTTTTATCCCGAAAAAGCAATAGTTCCCGCAGGATAGGGGTTGAAAGTTATTTAAAAAAAACACATATAACGATGAAAATACCTGACGGATTTTGATGTAACTTGGCACAGTCAAAGTTTATATTATGTGTTAAAATCAATAATACTTTGAATCACGAAAACATACGGGATTCCTGCAGGAAATGAGTCTAAAGTTATGTTAATTTGAAAGGAATAATAATAGCACATCCGTTTATAAAACGGTACCGTAAATTCGGTGCTCATACCACAAGACAGAGTGGCACAGTGGAAGCGGTGTCTGGCCTGCAACTCAGAGGCACATGGAATGAATCCACGCGCTGCTATAAATGTTTTGCCTCAATATTTATAAGCATTTACATATTTTATGTGTTTTTTTACATTTTCTTTGATTTTTTGCAAGGCTTCTGTAATTTCCAAATAAAACTTGACGGTTTTTTGAAGTAAACCGTCAAGTTTTATTTGAAAACAATATATATAATGGGATATATCCAGACGAATGGTCCGACTCAAGCGAATAAACCAAAGGCATCAAAGTTCTCCCTCCGATTTAACTATATGGCGCTGATTGACCTTAAAACACGCAAGCATTTCATTCACTGCAACCAAGGGTCGGGACCTCGGAATTCAAATTCGTGGCGTTCTTCGGATTTGGCCCACACTAGCACTAGCACCACCTCCAGGCAGTGTTGCCAGTGGCCGATAGTCAAAAGTAACACGAGACAGCTCTAAAAGCAACATTTTCACGAGAAAAGTAACATTATCTTATTTTATGTAGGAAACGACTCTATTAATATAATATTATCTTATTGTAATATGGCACTTTATTGACCGGATGAGCGCAAAGCATCTCCGTTTCAGCTTGGGCAAAAATGCTTTCGTAAGTCCAGATGTCAGACCTTGTTCTGCCCCCTTTATGCCCATTTTTTGAGGAATAGTACGAAAACATCCTTTGGTGCGTTCCGTTTCACGATTATTTATTTAATGCTGGATAAAATTTGAATATATTTGTTTTAGTCGTAAAAGTAACGTAAAAGTAACATTTATAGTCATGTAACATAAAAGTAACATGAGAGAGTCAAAAGTAACGTAAAATGTTACAAAAGTAACATTCTGGCAACGCTGCCTCTAGGGGCCTAATTCTCTAATTTTAAGACGCCAATTCCACGCCGCCTGCGTGGAATTTGTTCGTGATTACACGCAGGCAGCGAGAAATCGGCGTGGAATTCGCGTGGAATTGGCGTGAGTGGTCATACAGAATCCAGGCCCTTCTCTCAAGCTCTTGCGACTGATTTAAAAACTGCCTTGCGATGGAACGCGGTGCGTTTATTCTAGCGTTTATTTCATATTGTATTATATGCGTTCATTTCATATTTTATTATATGCGTTTATTTCATTGCAATACGTGCACTTCTATGAAGTGTCATAGAAGTGCAAGTGTGTTATAACGCATATTCTGTGAAGTACGGAGTGCCGTACTTCACATAATATGCGTTATAAAAAGGCAAGTCAGTGCCTTATTCTGATGATTAGATGCCGAGCAATCGATAAAAAACTATTTGACGGCTGAACGAATTTTGAAGAAATGTAGAATAATATTGTACTTTGTACACCTGGTCCTTTGGACCTGGACCAAACCTACAACTGGTCTGGTGGTGGTTTGGCTTTTGTCCTGGAATAAAACGTGGGCTACTTTTAAATGAAATGACCACGCGGGCAAAGCCGCGGGCACAGCTAGTTAGTACTACAGGAACATTATACGTATCGCATCAACTTGGAGATCTGTTTATTAAGAAAGCTGTAACTCGACATATCCACTGAAGACTGCAGCCTCATCTCGCCTCGTACTGCAATAAGTTTGAGTTTATGCTTAGAGAGTTTAGTGTTCTATTTTTGCGGTGGGTCTTAAAGAACTCCGACCCAACCGCGTGAACAATTTTCACAAGCTAGTTGTATAGTTCGTCCACTGTATTGCATTCAGTAAAGATTTGGAAGCGATTTTGGAGTTCCAACTGAAAGATCTCGGGGTTTTAGATTTGGGCAGGACTTGGGCAAAGAGTAGATCTCATCAAACGAGACTTCTTCAGCTTTACGTTGATATTCAATGAGCCTCTTACCATGCGGTGATCACTGTCGGTCTTAACTCTGTTAATCACAGAGATATCATTGAACATATGATCGCGCTTATGATCGTATGATCGTCGGGGTGCAGGCACGTCCATTTTCTGCACGGGCGTTTCTTGAAAAAGGAGTTCATCATAAAGAGTCCTTCCTTCTCCATGAAATTGGCCAATAACTGACCCCGTTGTTTCCGCTGTCCAAATCCAACCGTGACCGTGCCATGAAGTCTCCCATCACCAAAGTGAAGTGTGATTTCGGGGCATGTATGGCATTAGAAATATCGTCCTACATAGCCTCAACTTCATTGTCCGGGCATTTCAAGTGTTGGGCGTACACCTGTATGACCTTTAACGAATACCGTTCGGTAATTCTGAGTATAAGGTATGCCACCCTGCTCGAAACACCCTGCTCGATTGCACTATGGAGAGTGTGCACAAGAACTGCACAATCTGATTCCCCCATCACCTTTCCATTACCGTACGACTAGACGATCGGCAAAGAAAAAAACCATAAAAGGATCGGCCATCCTTTTATGGTTGAAATACCTCGCATAAGAACGAAGTGTTACGCTTATTCATTTATTATAAGAACTTCTAAGGAGTGGAGTGCCCTGACCTCGTTAGTGTGTCACGAGGCGGTCCCAGGGTTTGGGTTTGTCCCACTAGCCCAGGACCCAAACCTCAGTGACACAAAATTACAAGAACAGGAGGAGATGATCACAGACTTTTTGTACTTCGACGATACAGATTAAAACCACTTACGTAGGTATTGTAGGTATTCTGATATATATTTAAAAGGCTCATATATATTTGCAATAAACTTATTTATGTATTTATAATATTATTTCGTAAATTACGGTTTTGCTAATGCAATCAGAGTCCGAATGACAGGTTATTTGTATTTAGAATTCAAAAAATGTCAAACTATCAAATGGAATGAAATGGATTTTGAAAGAATTAGGAGATCAAATGAGTATTATTATGAAAGAGATTTTGACCTCGTCACAATACCCCGCCTCCCAAAATACGCCCTTTTTTTGTTAGTTAACAAAAAAAAATTCTTTGTTGTATGGTTTGTAAAAATTTTGTTGTTTTTGGTATCCCAAAACATTAGGATTATTTTTAAAAAAAAGGAAAAAATAGTAGAAGTTAATAATAAAAATATATATATAATAAGTGTAATAAGGTTAAAATAGTAAATTAATTAAAATAATGGAAATGCTGAGCTGAAAAGGAATTTTTAAACTCTGGCCAATTTTCAAAGAAACTTGCACAAGCTCCTTTGAATTTTTGTTGTTGACCAACTTGGGTTATCGCCTTTAATTTTTTGATGAACATGTTTATTTACAATGTCAATATACAATTGATTGGATTCCTAGATGCATTCAAATTCATAAATCACACTTTCATTCATCATCATTCATAGTCTTATTCCCATTCCTTGGAAATAAAACTCATAAGAAAGAGGAACCTTAAATATCAATAAGGTCACTCGTGGAACCAATACAGTATAGTGTAGGCTTATTTATACAGTCACTAGCCGCTGATTAGGGAGATTATGTGAGTGTATGTGTGTATGTGTATGTGCGGTGAGTGTGTGGTGTGTGATGTGTAAATGTATGTATGTGTATATTTATATACAATTAGTTTGCCAAAATGGCTAAACGTACCTTAGGGTACGACGTGCCTGTAGCACGTGTATGTACATAGTAAACGTTGTGTAAGAACGTTAAAATAATTATAGTAAGGTAGGTAGGTAGGTATTAATATATTATATATAAGATAATACTGGTTTTGTGACCTAGGCTTGGTTTATAGAGTAATCACATTTGCCGCACTTTTCAGTATTGGAAGTTTTGTGTGTAGGTGTAGAGTAAATAATAATATATGGAACTGGTTTCACTTTATACTGAACATTATGTTGGTAAATAAAAAAAATACATAGCTAACAAGTAGGGTATTAGCTACTATTAGTACCAAAGAATTAAAGTATGTAGTAAGTAAAATAGCACTGAATAGCAATACGTAGGGACTTGAAGTTAATATTCATAATTAATCCGAAAAGTTAAAGAAGTGAATATAAAAAATAAGCTAAAAATATGGACATTACTCTGTAAAGGGAATTATATTAAAATTACATTATTTACAACTTAAATACAAGGTTATTTGTAAGTAGGGAACCTACAATGGTAATAAGTAGGTATTTAAATGTATGGTAACTTACGGGAATATGAACGCAATGTAACTTTCATAGTACATAATTATAATAAAGTATGTAAGTAGACTAGTGATGGTTAAAGTTAAGGCGTACGTGGCATAGTTTTAATGTCTTTGACATGCCAACGGCCTAAGGGATTACCAGATAAATCACTGAGGTCGTAAATTAGTGGTGAAATTTTAGCTGCTATGATGCATTTTACAAATTTAGGAGCTAATTTAGCTGAAAAATACTTGCCTGCTGAACTTATGGGATAATTACGTTTCCATATAATGTCACCTTGGTTAAATTCAAGGTGTTGATGATGTTTATTATAATATTTAGCGTTAGTTTCATGAGCGCGGAATAAATGTGCTTGAACTTCAGCAAATAAAGGGCTTAACTGACCTATGTTGTCAGCGTACTCATCACGTGGAGCAAAAATCAATTCTTCAGTTAGATCCGAAGCATTATATACAGAAGTATATAATGAAGAATAGAATAGAAGTATACGTTACAAGTTCGCGACCAAATACTAAGAAAGCTGGTGTGAATTTAGTAGTTTCATTAACAGCTGAATTTATGGCAAATTGGATTTGATTTATATATAAATCCCAAGTACGATGGTCATAATCAACAAAAGAAGCAACTGCTGTTATAATTATTTTGTTGTAACGTTCAACAGTATTGACTTGCGGACAGTAACGAGGGGTGTTATGAATTTTTGGTATGTTGTAATATTGAAATAAATCCTGGAGTTCATGACTAAATAGTTGAAGGCCATTATCTAGGATTATGGTCTCTAGAATGCCATAAACCATAACAACTAAGTTCTCAAGTATATGTTTGATTACAGAAGAGGTAGCTTGCTTCATGGGGAATATAAGACAATATTTGGAAAAACAACATGTGACTACAAAAATAAATTTATTAAGCTTACGTGTCATTGGAAGTGGACCAACAATATCAATAGATATGCATTGGAAATAAAACCATGATACGGATTAAAACCACTTACGTAGGTATTGTAGGTATTCTGATATATATTTAAAAGGCTCATATATATTTGCAATAAACTTATTTATGTATTTATAATATTATTTCGTAAAATTACGGTTTTGCTAATGCAATCAGAGTCCGAATGACAGGTTATTTGTATATAGAATTCAAAAAATGTCAAACTATCAAATGGAATGAAATGGATTACGAAAGAATTAGGAGATCAAATGAGTATTATTATGAAAGAGGCTTTGACCTCGTCACAATTGTTTCCGGTAAAATATAACCCTGGTGTGTCAAGAATGAACAGGTATCTACTAGGCAACGTGCTACACCTTCGACTACATCATCACTTTCCATCAGGTGAGATCGTGGTCAAACGATTGCCTAGACAGTGATAAAAAAATAGCAAAAAAAAAACGCTTTCGATCTTCACAATGTTGTTGACGAGGGACTTATGGACGAGAAACCCGATACTGTGTTGGGATTTTTGGTCGCTCTCCCGGTAATAGAGTAAGTTGCCAGAATTGAGGGTCATCGTATCCTCTCCCTCTCTTTGGACTTCTGATAACCCCAATAATACCCCAGCGCAACTTAATTACTACTTCTTCCAGCTCTATCAACTTCTCATCGGTCCTCAAGGTGCGTGCGTTATAAGTTGCCAGGTCCAGAGATCGTAAGGGATGGATGCTGGGTCTCTGCCAGAGATTCTTAGCATTCAAGCAAAAACAAAATACCAAAACTGGTTTTTGTTGTTTGGACTGGTTTTTGGTTGCCAAAAACCAGTCCTACGTAGACTAAACTTAGCCTGCGCAGTATGTTGCTGAGCATACCCCGATTACCAAACATGCATATCCATTTACCTATTAAGTGAGTTTGTTTTGTATACATTTAAGTGTTTTTTTGGCAAAACATTATTTTTTTGAGTAGCTTTTGTTTCCAACACTGGGCGTGGGTGAACAAGGTACGAGGAGCAAGTGGTATCCGTCATTTGTAGCCGCGGTGACCGCGAGACGTAAGCGTGATGATGGCGGGTTGACCGCGCGCCGTAAGCACATAATAAAGGTCGCGTCATGTAAAAAGAACGCTGGAAGAAAGTGGAGGAGGTGTGTTTGCATGTAGTTACACTCGCACACAAAAGTACTAGGCCTAATGTTTTAAATAATTATTAATTAGCCTTCGCTCGCAGCTTCTTATATTGGTTATTGCTAGGTTGGTACCTGGCAAGAGAACCGAATTGCGTCGTGCCTCATCTCGCTTACGAGCTTGCACATCATTATGATTGATTACTTGGAAAAGGGAAAGACTATCACTGGCCGTTATTACGCAGAGTTATTGGACCGTTTTAATGCCGAATTGTTGGAAAAACGACCAAAATTGTCCCCCAAGAAAGTCCTCTTTCATCAAGACAATGCCCCAGTGCACACGTCAGCTATTGCAATGGCCAAAATCCACGAGTTGGGCTTCGAGCTGGTTCCGCATGCTCCGTATTCGCCGGACCTAGCTCCGTGCGATTATTATCTATTGCCAAATCTGAAAAGATGACTTGGAGGGCAAACATTTTTGACAAATGAGGACTGCAACGCAGGTGTAAACGGCTATTTTGAAGACCTCGACAAAACGTATTTTTTGGAGGAGATAAAAAATTTGGAAACTCGCTGGAACAAGTGTTTGGCCCTCAAAGGTGACTATGTTGAGAAATAAATGTAAATTGCTTAAAAAAATATATTTTTTTACTCTTTAAATCGACTTATCAAACATCCCTCGTATATATAAACCTATTCTTATGTAACTTACGGTGAAAACCGTATCAAAATCCGTTGCGTGGTTTAGGAGTTAGCGGCCCAACATACACACAGACAGACGCGGAAAGTGACTTTGTCTTATACTATTTATTGATAATGATTGATTAACGTTTAAATTTAGTGTGAAATTTAATGCTTTTCAGATACACTGATTTTATAAAATGTACCTAGCGCATTTTGAATCGCTGTTAGCACAGATTGATATGGGTATGGGTATTTTGATCTTGCAATCTGGCAGACCTATATACGTGAAACTGTGATACTAACCCTGCATGATGATGCAGTGGCGTTTTGGGCTGTTTCGATTTCCATTTTTGACACTAATGATCCTTTCCAAACCGAATGAAAAACGTTCCTAAAATTTATTTTATAAATTCGCTCTTCCGATGTCAAATTAACTGTCATGTCCAAATGGAACGCTGATCGAAACGTATTTAGCGTGTTTATCTGGTTTTTTTTATCATTTAGCTTCAAAACGAACGGCCCCTAACTCGAAACGAACGAACGAAATATCTCGTTTCCTCGAAAAACTTAAAAACACGTCAACGACTTGGTGTCCAATAATTATAAAACTCGCTGTGTGTATTAATAACAACTTGAATAAAAATGCTGAGATATCGTGGCAAAAAGAAAGTTCTAGACAAAATGAAGGAGCTGGACGCGTTTCCTAAAGTTCCGGAGGAATACGTGGATAGTACACCGGTCGGGGGAACCTTCTCTGTTATCGCATTTATTATAATTTTATGGTTGATCTATAGCGAAGTTACGTATTACTTGGATAGTAACTTAGTGTTCAAATTTATGCCAGACACAGATATGGACGAAAAACTGCGAATAAACCTCGACATCACAGTAGCAATGCCCTGCTCAAACTTAGGAGCAGATATTTTGGACTCAACATCTCAAAGTGTGTTTGGTTTCGGTGAATTACAAGAAGAGGACACATGGTTTGAACTGACAGAAGAACAGCACGACTCATTCAAAGCAGTTCAGTACCTGAATTCGTATTTGAGAGAGGAGTATCATTCCGTATGGCAACTGCTTTGGAAAAAGGGCCATGGTTCAGTTCGGGCTACGGTTCCGGCGAGGAAAACGAAACCGAACCGTCGCCCAGACGCGTGTAGATTCCACGGAGTCCTGACATTGAATAAAGTTGCTGGAAATTTCCATATAACAGCAGGAAAAAGTTTACATCTACCGAGAGGTCATATCCACTTAAACATGCTATTTGACGACACACCACAGAACTTTAGCCATAGAATACACCGCTTCAGCTTCGGCAGTCCTGCGAACGGAATAATATACCCATTGGAAGGTGATGAAAAAATAACAAACGATGAAAGCATGCTGTACCAATACTTTGTAGAAGTTGTACCAACTGATATTGACACAACATTTGAGACGATAAAAACATTTCAATATGCTGTAAAAGAATTGGAAAGACCAATAAGCCACGTTAAAGGCTCCCATGGAGTTCCAGGTATATTTTTCAAGTATGATATGGCTGCGCTCAAAGTTAAAGTTTTCCAAGAAAGAGAGAACATTCTTCAGTTCACATTGAGACTATTTTCAGTTATTGGTGGCATTTATGTTATTGTAGGGTTTATTAACACTATTGTGTTAACAGTAAGGACTAGTCTATCGCCCAAGGCAGATCCATATGTGTTAACGAAAAGACATTTATCTGAAACAAGTCGTACCATACATAAAAATCCGTTGCTGCTCTCTCCAGACTTAAGTGTGCCTGATTTAATAAAACAATAAAAATAATGATCTTAGGCCCTTATTCTCAGAACGACTTGAGTCTGACTGTCATCTGTTTAACTCTAGATTCAAACTGAGCGTTGGTCTGCAATATGGCCTTAGTTTTAAGAGAAATTATTTTGTATATAAGATTGCTTTTACGCTGACTAGTTTTAAATGGTTTTATGTATTGAAAATTAATATATTTTTTATTCCTTATCATGATTACTGCTTCAATCCATAATCTTTAATCCATACCAATATATAAAAGTGAAACATTGTCTGTTGGTTTGTTTGTGGAGCTTCACGCTATAACGGCTGGATGGATTTTGATGAAATTTGGAATGAATGTAGCTTATATCCTGGAATAAAACACAGATACTTTTTATCCTGGAAATTGTATGTTTCCACAGGAAAAAATGTTTATTACTCACAGTAAGGAATGGTTGCCATGGAAACTAAATAACAGATCTGTCAAAAACCATCAAGAGCATTGGTGCTATATCTACTTTTCCGTTGCTCTTTAATATCCTAGAAGAACACAGGATGTTTTTTTTCGCGATAAACTGTAGTCCACGTGTACGAAGTCGCGGGCGCAGGAAAGCTAGTTGGAAATATAATTCTTTTTTTTTTATTTAATATGAATGTTTTAGTAACACCTGTGTTTCAGTTTTAAGGGGTTGGCATAGGATGAATTGTCCATACAAACATAATATGAAAATAATTTGTAATTGAAGTATATTTCCACCGTATTATGATATTATTCAGATTCAGATAGTATTTATCTTAAATGTTTGTTTTTACAAAGTTCATTAAATGAAATTTAATGTAAGCAAATCATATAATGTATATGTCGTAATTTTTTTGTATCACGTTTTATTGACATTTCATTGTACACCTACCTCTTATAGGAATAATAAAATGCATGACAAGGCTACCTTGTCTCTTTAATTTTTGTTTTTGCAGTAACCATGACGTTTATTTCTAAGCTATATTTTTACACGCGTACACATTTTGCTCCTCCTCTCCCTTCCCCCACCCCAACCCTAGCCCCCTCTAAAACCCTTACCAAGAAATCCCAACCACCTCTGCAAACCCCTCTCCATTTCATCTAAATCAGTTAATCCGTTCTCGAGATATCATCAAAAAAGTCAAAAGGTAATTTCGTACAAAAAGTATGGGAAAAGATTTTCGCATTTTCTGACATTTCTAGTACTCAAACCTCAGTTGGTCCAATAGATTCTTGATCCTTATAAGAAACAGGATCGATTGGCATCAACTTTTTTTTTTGTGTATAATTGCAATTTTCTTGCTGACTGTACATTCTTCGCAAAAACTGTGAATGCAGTTTAGAATATCTCAAATAGTAAGGAAGGTCTCCTAGGAACCTTTTCCTGTAACTATAACGGCTAAAGTACCTGCCCTTGCTGTCCCATCTCAAAAATCCACTGTGTATTAAGAACATTCATTTTCCTCATAAAAAAAACGTGAGTTTTTCTGATGTTTTAATAGTTATTCTGCTATTCGGGGATGGAATCCTAGTTATTTTTTAATATTTCAGTATAGTCATGGAAATGAGATCTTTACGTACTACCTCATCTCGTCACTGTAATTTTAACCCGTACTTTAAAATTTAATGTGTATTTACTTTTGCCTTGACTGTACCTCATTTCATCACAATCAAGACATATTTTAAATGGATGGAGTGAATACTTAACTTACCATGCCTAAATATGCCATTAAATTTTATACAATTTTAGGGAGGTTGTAAATATTTATAATATTTTTTATAGACTGTATACTACTACTAAGAAAATCAATATTTTGTGTACCTATGTAAAATATGTGTAAGGATATAATTTTATTTCAAGTACATACATATGTATACTTTGGTACCAAGGAATTTTATTATGCAATTTATTTGAAATACATTTTTGTAACTTTAGTGCTGCACAATGTATTATTGTGTCCATGTACCTAGTACTGATAATTTAATGCATATTTGTTATTTTTTTAAATTCAATTAGGCATAAACAATGTCATATAATTCAGTAAGTTGGTACTAATCCTGCACACACTCAGTTAATGCTCTTCATTTCATGTACCTACACCTATGTTGAGAAGATTTTTCCAATGCAAAAACCCCCTATCATAAAACAATGCATAATTTGATTTTTGAGTTGTTAATGTTAAAGGTCTAAGGTCCACCTACTTGTACATTACTAGATATAGATACCTACTTAAACTTACTGATTTTCCTGCAACGATGCATTTATATGGCAACCAATGACAACACATAAGATATTCCCTGATAAATAACGTGCCTAATCGATTTTGGAGCGTTAAAAATAATGTTAAAATTTTTGGAATTCACCATGAATGTAATGTCGGTGAAATAATGACGAATAAAATTGTGAACACAACACAGGCAGGTGTTTTTATTTTTACTTCCCCAATAATTTTGCGATAGCGGCACAGAATAATAATAGTACAGCGGGGTGTATTGTATTGTATGAGACCTATATGTATGAGGTAGGTATGCCAACGGTTCATTGTGCCGTCTCTTTCCGTCGTGGTGTTCGTTTGCATCCTTTGTCACGCGCACACGCTCTGCTTCTCTTTCTCGGCTGTAGTCGCGTCATGCCTAGCTTCGTTCGTTCCGTTCTGTCGGTCGGGTTCGGGTTGGCTTCGTTCGGTTCTCGGCTGGCCATTCGCGCGGCGGCTTTGCCCCTCGACGAACGTCTTCACGTTCGAGAACGAACAAACATTCGAAAAGTTTCCTAACTTTTACAGAACGGACGGGCTCCGGTTACGAGACTTTTTTATTCTCCGTGACATCAGTGCGGTATAAAAGTGTGCAGTCTTGTCGAGTGTTTGTGAAGTGCGTTTGTGTTTTTGCGATCTCAATACACTGTACCGATTGAACGTTACTGTTTTGTTCGATAAAAAAGCGCGTAAGCAAAGTCGCGATCTTCGCGAGGGCCGTATATGGTAAAGTTGGATCTTGGAGCTGACGTTGTCCGGTGAAAGTAGACCTTTGTTAAGTTCATAAGGACACGGGCGGGTGCAACTAGCTCGAAACGAGTCGTTTCGCTTGCAGTTTGCGAGAAGGTGAGCGGCATGAGTTACCTACTTATTAACTCTACAAGCTTTACTGTTATCTGCGAGCGTTTTATTGTCGCTTAACAAAAGTTTATAATTTATTTCAATAGTATAACTTACCTACTTACCTATTTATTTAGGAAAATTCAGCCGCTCCCGTACACTGCCTTGCGACTGGCGACGGCGACGTCTTAACATTTCACATAGGTTCACCTCACGATAGTAACCTATGTGCCTATATCTCATCTAATTCGGTATTGAAATAGTATTTAACCTCGATTAACGAGATACGTATCTGGTTTCTAAGACTGAGAAATACACAGCTGTGAGTATAATTACCACGATACAATTGATTTAAACAGGGTACCTACCTACTCTACCTAACCTGTGACCTAGCTAAAATCCCACGAGAGTGAAAATGTTGGGAGTGTGCAAAGGTATAAAAACCTGCATTTTTAAAACACCTACCTTCTTAAAATATTGATCTGAGCACACACCTATCAAAATAGGCCAGACAAAATCATTAGTTAGCTATAGATGTGTCGGTTCTATCTACCCAAAGATGTTCTAGGTACAGTACGTACCTATAAACTCATAAAATGTCATTGGTTCTTGGTTGGTTCTACCTGTATTTATTTGTACCTACCAATTAAGATTACCTACCTATTCCTCTGGAGCAAACCTTACTTCCTGAGAGTATAGGTACCTTAGTACATTTAACTATAGTAGGTACCTATCTAGGTGGTGTCTGGTGGTACCATAACCAAAGGAAATACCTAGCATCATTGATACCTATTCTATTCATCTTTGCCTACATTCAATCAATTAAACCTCTGCATTCTGTCTCGATTTCTTCCTACCACGTGCTTTGTTTTGTTTTGTCAAAAAACTTTCTTTCTATTTATGCACCTACCATAGAGTAAGGAATTTTCCCTTAGACATTTCCTTCGCCATTGGCACCTACCTATTTGAAAATCACAATGGACCTAGTCCTAATCTAGGTATCTACTCATATGCAAAGAGGAACGTTTAAAATAAGCTCCTAAGATGCGAATACACTTCATTTTCTTTACCTCATCCCTACCTAACCCGGCCACAGTGCTACCTTGTACTTACTATTATTTATTCTGTGGTGCTACATATATAGCTACCGATAGTTCGCATGGCCTCAATTCCATTCGAAAAGTGCTATTTCAATAAACATTGCACGCATTCTGTCAGCTGAGGTGTTGGTGCCATTGATGCCGTGCACCGCCGCCGCCTGTAGGTCAGTGCCCTGTACCCTACCTGTTGCCTGCTGTCGCGGTTCCCGTCAAGCCGGTTCTCCTAAGACGGCCAACTGAAAAACCCGGACAAGTTCGAGTTGAACTCGCGGGGAGAGGGTTCCGTACTATGTATATATTATCTCACAACATTAAGCGATTTACCATGTTATTTTTAGACCATAATAATATACTTCTTACAGGTTTACCTGTAATTTATAAGTAAAGAATAATATTCTGTATTTTAATTTTAGGCTCAGTATTTTCGGAGATATCGGGAGAATGGTATTTTAAAATTATTAAAAAAGAAACATTCACAACAAGCAGTTTCATTCACAAGATTATATGTCAGTGTTCCAGTCACAGAAAGGCACTTGTTTACCAAATTTCAATTTAATCGTTCCAATAGATTAGGAGAAAATTGCCGGTGACAGACAGACAGATAGACACAACACGAGTGATACTATAAGGGTTTCTTTTTTCATTCGGGCGTACGGAACCCTAAAAATATGTCAAGTTATACCTATTTGACATTGCTCAGTAATAAATTGCCTTTCACCCGCCAGCCTATCTTCAATTAGACACCTTTGTTATGGGAAAGGATCGAAACGAAAGGCTGTATGAAACTAGTGTCGCCTGTTGCATAGGTATTCAATCGATGTTTAATTCTCCTAATTGTCACGATATAAACGTGACAATTAGGAGAATTATTTTAAAAGCTATAGACGCCATTCGTAACTCATAGGAATAAACCTTACTAACATTTACAGATGGTATCCCTACGCGTCTTTACGAACGTTCGCTGGTTGCTTTGCATGAAAAATAGTCGCGGTGCGCCCATCACGATAACATAGTATCTCTTCAAAAATAAACAATAGCTTAAAAAAACTAAAAAAACACGCTTTATATAGAAAACCAAACTAAAAAATAGAAAATATTTTTTTATAGTGTAAATAAGAAAAAAAAGTTTTATTTCAAAAAAATCGTGAAGTGCATGGGTCAATAGTTATAAATATTTCATTTCATTGACAGATATGAGAAGAAGGATTATCATTTCGATAATATCTTAAAAAGCACCCCAAGCTTTTTTTATAAAACATTTTTTTCTTATTTAGTTTTTTAAACTATATATTTTCTACTTTTTTTTTTTTTTTTTTTTTTTTTTTTTTTTTTTTTTTTCGAATTATTCCATTGTCATCGGTCTTTGACAGGTGTGCAAAATTTGAATGCTATCTGACCGTTTAAAGTGGGTCAAAATAGCGTCCAAAGGAGTCGGTTACAAACATACAAACAAACATACAAGTGAAGAAACATACATATAAAGCGTATAAAAATAAAAGAGCCGTCGCGGGACACCTGGCAGATGTGTAAACATAAAAAAGAAAAACTAAAAACAACGAGCAACGTTTTGCACCGCGCGCTCTCTTTGGTCAACTGTGAATCAGCAACTCTACTTCGTCTTCTTATTTTCTTCTTCTTCTTCTTCATACTTCATAATGATGGCTTCGAGCTGAGGCGGAAAGAGCCGACGGGCCACGAGCGCTCGCGTCGCGGACCCATTCGATCGCCACGTCCCGCTCGTTGCCCAGTCGGCGTTTCCCCGTGCCGCGCCAATAGCTGTTTACACATCAAAAATGATTTTCTTCTCTATTTGTACTGATAAAAGGATAGGTATTTAGTCGACATTTGTTTGCAAGCACCGTTATCTCCGCTCTCGCTCGACTGGTTGCTTGCCTACAATTATCTTCAATCTACCAGTCTTATGCTATTATGCCACCAACAGCGCCGAATCTGTCGGCGAGATGCTATTCTAAACGCGGAGTTATTGCTTCTATAATGGGAGTTATATGGGCGCCCGGTAATTACTGGTCATTTGCTATCATCATTCATTCAAAGTGTCCATCGATCTCTAATTAAGAAAACCACGGAAATGAGCAGCAACATTTCTCGGACTGGTTTTGGAGGTTGGCCTCGGAGAGCGTCGGTCGTGTCGTGGATGAGCGAACTAAAAAGTATTTGTTGGTTATAGCCACCTGTGGGATGCGCTAATCCCCAAGCTGTAGGTGGGTACCTGCCTACCAATCTATCTATCATCTATACTTATAATACAGCAGTAACAAAAAGTGTACAATGAAGATAATAAATAAAAAGTGCCCTACGGGATTTAAAATAAGCTACCGAACAAGAACATATAATTATTTTAAATTGTGTCTGTTTGTTTATTCGCACATAACGTTAAAACTGTTCACTATTCGATAGCTTAGAGCTTGACTCAAAAAATGGTGTAAGTGGTATCTCAATCCGATGAGAAGAAGTCGAGCAATCGAAAAAAACATTTGACGTCTGAACGAAGTTAGATTATTACATTTGATTCTAGAATAAGTGGAATAACACATAAGATATCCCACAAAAATTACCACGCGGGCAAAGTCGCGGGCTAGTGTAATAATATACCGACGGACGTAACGAAGAATCGTGGAAGTATATAATGTATTTTGCTTAGAAACTCGTACCTACCTAAATAAAACCTTTAAAGGGATTATTCGCCTCTATTTATTGTACCTCTGTGTTTTTAGCACTTAAACCCTCTATTTTTCTTTAGATAGGTACTTAGGTATTACCTACTTGGTAATGGTAATGTACTAACATGAATCTGCTCCTTGTTATTCAGTTGTGAAAATTAATATTAACTGTAACAATAATAGGTAGGTACCTACGTAGGTTTATGTAAGAGAAATTCGGCAAAATTAATTCGCTTTCCGTTCTTAATAAAATAATAGCATATTCGTTCACTGTACTGTATCATTAGAATATTAATTTGAAGTAGGTAAATAGGTAGTTCAATATTTATCAATGTTTCGTCGTGGGAGGAAACGCTGAACTAGAGGCAAAAATATTTAAAGAAAGACTGATTCCATAGTTCCACACCGCCAAATCGTAAGTGAACCACCCAAGATTATATGCCGATCCGCTCGTATGCACAAGCGGTACATGCCTCACGCACACACTTACACCATGTTATGCCGGTCGGCCGCCACATCGCAGCGAGATCTCGATCTTGTTCAAGCTCTCACGGAAAATCAAAATAATACTGTGTTTTTTTATGAAATTGTGTACCAACCACAGATTATCCACTCACGCACACATGTGTACTTCGTAATAGCATATTCGTACACTGTACTGTATCATTAGAATATTAATTTGAAGTAGGTAAATATGTAGTTCAATATTTATCAATGTTTCGTCGTGGGAGGAAACGCTGAACTAGAGGCAAAAATATTTAAAGAAAGACTGATTCCACAGTTCCACACCGCCAAATCGTAAGTGAACCACCCAAGATTATATGCCGATCCGCTCTTATGCACAAGTGGTACATGCCTCACGCACACACTTACACCATGTTATGCCGGTCGGCCGCCACATCGCAGCGAGATCTCGATCTTGTTCAAGCTCTCACGGAAAATAAAAAACAATACTGTGTTTTTTTATGAAATTGTGTACCAACCACAGATTATCCACTCACGCACACATGTGTACTCCGTATGTGTGTGTTCGCTCCGTATTCTTTTAAACCTAGTCGTAATTTTATATATTTAGCTTCGTTCGATGCCGTTTCCTTAACTTTCGCAGCATGTGGAATGTTTTCAAGAAATGTTTCATAATCGCTACACATGTTTGTCGGAGCGTACGTGTGTATGTTTAACAACATATGGCGGCCCAACAATGGGCTTAATTCATGAACTGCGAAACTTTACTTGTACGTCATGTTTGTGGTATTTTCTACGTGTATTTCTCGAACACCGCTTGCCTTATATTACCGGGCAGCATTTTTTCGACTTCTCAAAAGGAGGAGTTACGTACGTACGAGTACGGAGTTTCTATGTTCGACTGTAAGCATACGAGTATACTTTTTTTTCTCCTATTTCTCTTCAATTGCTGTCCGATTTTAAATTAAATTGTGTTTAAAAAAAACGTATCTATGTATGTTCACTGATTTCTCCGTCAGTTGCGGACCGTTTTTTTTTTTTTTTTTTTAAGTTGTATTCTCTCGAGGTGGTCTCATATAAATTGTGTCAGAATTGGATTATTAGTTTTTTAGCTAATATTTTTATGTACGAGTATTCACCGATTTCTTCGTCAATTGCGGACTGTTTTTTTTTATTTATTTGGTTGGTTATTATTATATAATTGATTGTATTAAAATTGGATCAGTTGTTATTTTTTATTTATTTGGTTGTGTATTATTATATAATTGATTGTATTAAAATTGGATCAGTTGTTATTTTTTATTTATTTGGTTGTGTATTATTATATAATTGATTGTATTAAAATTGGATCAGTTGTTATTTTTTATTTATTTGGTTGTGTATTATAATATAATTGATTGTATTAAAATTGGATCAGTTGTTATTTTTTATTTATTTGGTTGTGTATTATTATATAATTGATTGTATTAAAATTGGATCAGTTGTTATTTTTTATTTATTTAGTTGTGTATTATTATATAATTGATTGTATTAAAATTGGATCAGTTGTTATTTTTTATTTATTTGGTTGTGTATTATTATATAATTGATTGTTTTAAAATTGGATCAGTTGTTATTTTTTATTTATTTGGTTGTGTATTATTATATAATTGATTGTATTAAAATTAGATCATTTGTTATTTTTTAGTTACTAGCTAGTATCTATTTGTAGTCGATTTTTGGTACCATGGTACAGGACTTGTCTCAAATGTGTTATTGTTAGAACTGTTGATAGAAGGATGAAGGACCCAGAAGACTAGACTTCTTCGAAATTCTTTGCTACGCTTAACGCTTCTTTGGATTCCATTACCACATGTTTCACTTACTATACCTACCAACCTATTTTCTCTCTGTCAGATGCAATAACTGATACAAGTTCTACATACCTACCTATTTTTTTATATAAACCTAGCGAATTTGCCGGCGGCGTGATGGCATATAAGTATCCCGTGTGTTATTCCAGGAGATTAAAAAAAACATACCATATATCATCAGAATTCGTCCAACCGTCAAATATTTTTTAACCCCCCAACGCGAAAAGAGGGGGAGGTGTTAAAAGTTTAGGGTCGGGATCGTAGCTCCTAAACTAATGGACTGATTTTGATGTGTTTTTTCTGTTTGGAAGCTGATGTGATTGACATGGTTCTTAGCTTTAATGGGGTCGTTTTATTTGGGTTTTTTAATCGAATTCTCAGCTTCTAATCGTCGGCGTCGCTCGCATCGAATCGTCGGCGTCGCTTGCATCGAATCGTCGGCGTCGCTCGCATCGAATCGTCGGCGTCGCTCGCATCGAATCTAGATTAATCTAAAAGGAATTGACTTAAGTTAATTCTTAGTATTAAGTTAAGTTATTAATAAAGTATTATATTTGCATTTGATGTTGAATTTATCACGACCGTCGTCACGTTTTCTCGACGACGAAAACGATCTTCTCGATCTGCTTTGTTATAAGTAGGTATAGATGTCAGCATGATACCTACCTACTTCAAACTATCATGTTACCTACTAAACCAACCACGGCCCGCATCCTGTTTTATAAATAAAACTACAGCTTGAGATTAAAACGGTCCGTATCCGTAACTTGAACGAACAATATTGTTCAAGAATAGCATTTAAGACAAGAGGATTCAATGTTTACTTAACGTAAAATGTTATTTAAGAAGAAAACACTTGAGACTGCACAAAAAAATGTAGAAAAAGTTAAAAAAAATGTAGGCTTTGCCGCCCCGTGAACAGCCCTTTAATTATATCCGACTAAGGGTGGATTCGACCAAACTGGATTAAGTTTTTACTCGAGAGCAACTACTGCTTACACGGACTATTTTGACGGAGTAAAAGGTTAAACTGAGAGTATTTTAATGGCGGCCGCTAGAATGAACAGCTGTTCCCGTGTCATTTTGTGCCCACAGTGGATAAGAAAAAGGAATAATTACTTCGATAACTATGATGGCCATGATTTTGCTATACGGTTTCAATTTTCCAAATAAGCGACTCTATGTTTTTTGTCCAAAATCGAGCATCGTGTGGAATATACATCAAACTGGTATATGGTATTGTACCTACTTTGTGCAAACACAAAGTGCCTAAAATAATACATACCTACCTATAATATAGGTGTATCAAGAGACTGCCATATGCACATGACAACTGCACATTACTAGTACTCTAGACATGTTGTTGAAAAATGCAATTAGCGCATTTGACTATCGCTATTTTGGTGCTGTTGGCGTTGATAGCAGTAGGTACTTTGGTATTTGTACTATAGGACGTTCAGTGGGGTGCTTTGATTCGGCACAAACGAAAGTACGGCAGAGCCTGTCCATAGAGATCAGTGCACCCGCCTATGCATATGTCTGTCTCCTCTCCCATCAATAAAAGTTATTTTTTTATGTAGGTAATAGTGAAACAAACTACGTACGACTTATTATAATCCTGCAAAATTAAGTTGACATAAAATCTGACTTTGCGCTTGAGAAACTTCGATTTTAGTTGGTTGGCATGTTCTTTCCCTATTAATTCATGAATCCTAGAGTTACCAGTACCCAGTATTGGCAACTCTACGTTTGCAGTGGAAACACGCAAATGATTTAATCTGAGAGTAAGTCCAAAGAGTAAAATTGTGCTAGGGTTAGTTACACTGGTGTAACTTCTTGTTTGGTCGAATCCAGCCTAAGGCGATGCAAGGAAAGGGTCATGTGTTTAACAGGCTATGTATGTATATGTATATGTATGTGGGTATGTGGATGTTTCACCATTGCGTCGCCCCTATTGGTTTGATTTTGACAAGCGAGGTGTCAATCGATTCGTCTTCAGGTATAGTGTCTTAGGCATATCAATTTTTACCCGACTACTGTGAAGCAAAAGAAGCAGTCTTCTCGTAACCACGATCAATGCAACTTGATCGAAACGTAGAGGCAAACTGTGTTTGACCGACCGGTTGGTCTCGTGGCTAGAGATCCTAGGTACGAAATCGAACGGTCGCGGGTTAGAATCCTGCAAGGTGCAATCATTTGTGTGATGAGCAGAAATGTTTGTTTCCGAGTCATGGATGTAATATTCTTATCTATGTATGTTTATCCGTTATCTAGTGCCCATAGTACAGGGTATCCTAGATGGGGCTAGATAATTGGTGTGGAAATGTCCCGAATATATATTTAAAAAAAGAAGTTTTTAGCGTGATTAAGTCCGGTTTAAATATACAACTGTGTTCGCGAAAGTTTAAAAGTTACAAGCAAAAGAAGGGTTTGAGTTCAAACATAAAACTTGGTCCGATTTTGACAAGCGAGGTATCAATCGATTCGTCTTCATCGCATGAGTGTCATAGACTATTTTTTACCCGACCGTGGTAGGGTTTTAGGTTTTGAACTTGTGTCTTGTTAAATAAAAACCCTCGTTGGAAATCAAGAAATATTTACTCCAAATTTAGAATATATTGGTCAAACGGTTTAGGCTGTGTCTTGTACTATTATTTATTCTGTGGCTCTGCGATGTCAGTCATCAATTCAATATGTTACGGCGGCGTAGAGATTATGGTAACCGTACTCTTTTACAGGTTAAAGATTGTTTACAAGCAGGTTTTAAAAAAGACAGAGTCCACACCACCAAATCGAAAGTGAATCACCCAAGATATGCCGATCCCTCGTACGCACCAGCCTCACACACACACCTACACAATGTTATGCCGATCGGCCGCCACATCGCAATATCGACATTGTTAATCGTTTTAAATCTATCCAAGTTCTTACGAATAATCAAAAACTACGTGTTTTTTGATGAAATTGTGTAACAAACACATATGATCCACTCACGCACACATACTTAGCCACCGTTTGCTATGCTTCACTTGTTGTTCGGCGGTGTAGAACCTTGTCAGCGAGTAATAAATAATAGATGCCACTAAAATTAAAAATCCATTAGAAACGAAAGTTATTAAGACGACAATTGAAATGCTACAAAACGTGTCGCGTAATGGCAGACACCGGTCCGTGCGTGACATCGTTGTATTGAAAATATTTTATAATGAAACACATCTAAACATTACCGAGTCCAACCACGCACCGCTGTTTACCTTCTCGAATTATGGTTGTAATTATACAAGTTCAAGGTACGTATAAACGAGACTTTTTCTACTTGCGTGAAGTTGCGTGACCTGTTTTTACCCAACTACGGTTAAGCAAGGGAGGGGTAATGAGTTTAACAGTCTATGTATGTATGTATGTATGTATGTATGTATGTATGTATACAGGGTTACAGGGGAAGTCGACCTAGATATTTAAGGATGTTATTATTTGGGTCGTGTCCTATAGATTTGACCCTATATATAGTTTAACAGTCTATGTATGTATGTATGTATGTATACAGGGTTACAGGGGAAGTTGACCTAGATATTTAAGGATGTTATTATTTAAGTCGTGTCCTATAGATTTGACCCTATATATAGTTTAACAGTCTATGTATGTATGTATACAGGGTTACAGGGGAAGTCGACCTAGATATTTAAGGATGTTATTATTTGAGTCGTGTCCTATAGATTTGACCCTATATATAGTTTAACAGTCTATGTATGTATGTATGTATGTATGTATACAGGGTTATAGGGGAAGTCGACCTAGATATTTAAGGATGTTATTATTTGAGTCGTGTCCTATAGATTTGACCCTATATATAGTTTAACAGTCTATGTATGTATGTATGTATGTATACAGGGTTACAGGGGAAGTTGACCTAGATATTTAAGAATTTTATTATTTGAGTCGTGTCCTATAGATTTGACCCTATATATAGTTTAACAGTCTATGTATGTATGTATGTATGTATACAGGGTTACAGGGGAAGTTGACCTAGATATTTAAGAATTTTATTATTTGAGTCGTGTCCTATAGATTTGACCCTATATATAGTTTAACAGTCTATGTATGTATGTATGTATGTATGTATACAGGGTTACAGGGGAAGTCGACCTACATATTAAAGGATGTTATTATTTGAGTCGTGTCCTATAGATTTGACCCTATATATAGTTTAACAGTCTATGTATGTATGTATACAGGGTTACAGGGGAAGTTGACCTAGATATTTAAGGATGTTATTATTTGAGTCGTGTCCTATAACCTGGAAAAAAGTATCTTAAAGTAAAAAAAAAACAGATATTTGTCAAAAAAAATTATAACAACATATTTGCCCATTTTCTTCTCTTTTTCAGACTCTAGGGTCCAATTTTTTAATAAAAGTGAAACTTTGTCTCTTTGTTTGTTTGGGGAGCTTTCACGCGATAATGGCTGGACGGATTTTGATGAAATTTAGAATGAAGATAGCTTATTGGAAACGAAATAACAAGTCTGTCAATAAACATCAGGAGTGGTGCTATACCTACTTTTGCATTCGTTTTTAATATCCTAGAAGGACATAGGATGCTTTTTTCGCGATAGACAGTAGTCCGCGCGGACGAAGTCGCGGGCGGTAGAGCTAGTAAATAATAAAACTTGAAACAACAGCTATCAGTTTAAAGTGGCTGCTCGACAACTATTGGAATGTAGATTTTTTCACTTAGTGTTCCCAACTTAGAAGCATGTTACCTAAAAAAAAGTTCTATGAAAGTTACCCTGCAAATTATTGAAATAACTTCTACATCTTTTTACACGTCCAAAAAGGTATAATAACTACTTGGTATGTTGTAAATTCTAAGAAAAATATGTTTTTATTGAGCCCAAGTGCGAGTTTAAAACTCTGCTCTCTCTATGCTCTGTCTGTAAACCATTGCGCAGGTACTGCTGGGAGGATAAAACAGCATGAAGTAAGAGCGAGATAGAATATGCGAAAAACGTAAGCGAGTGAGCAAGACAGTTATAAAATGAAGTCTTCACCTTCAACATTGAGACTGAGTCTGAAAAATAGCAGTTTGCGCAGTGACTTGCAGACAACTTCCGAGCCACAAAGTTCGGCTGCGACTATTGTACCTTCGATGCCAATCATTAGCTGTTTACGTCCATCCACCTCGAAACAATGAAATAAGTTCAAAAACGAAAACCCGACGAATTTTGACAAGCGAGGTATCTATCTCCATTTATACGAGTGTCCTATGTTTATTACCCGACTACGGCGAAGCAAAGGAAGGGGGGGGGGGAGGGTATCAATCGAGGCTCTTTTTTACCCGACCGGGTTTTAGTTTTTGAACTTATGTCTTGTTTATTGATTGTTGCCGCCTCTGTTTCCTGAACTCTATGTATCATGGTTGTACGGCTATTGCCGTAAGGACAGCCATGGCTCTAAAATGTTATCGGTTTCAAACTCAAAGTAAATATAAATTATTACTTACAGTGAAATTATTACCACATTGACCCGGGGTTTATGATCTAAATCACAACCCCGACGTGTTTCTTTTTACGGACGTTAAGTTTCGGTCGTCTAAAAGTGCTATCACCGAAGTGGGAAACGATAAAGGCTGCGAATCGAACCGACATAAATGCGAAAAAATAACATCGTATGTTTGTGGTATCGGATCAATTATAAGGATCAAATCTCTCTAATAAACTTTGCATCTTCAATTATGCACTATGAGTTGGTAAAGCCCTATATTTTGAACTATGCCCGCGGCTTCGGTGGTAATTTCTCTAGGTTAAAAGTACTCTCTGTGCTATTCCAGGACCTAAAATACCAATATACTAATATTTGATCAAAATTCCTTCAGCCGTCAACAATATTTTTATCGATTGCTCGGCTTCTACTCGTCGGATTGAGATACCAAGTACGCCGGTTTTTAAGTCAGACCCTAAGCTATACAATAGTGAAAACCGCATTGCAATCGGTCCAGTAGTTTTTACGTGATGCGCGAACAAACATACAGACAACAAACAACCAGACAGACACGATTTTAAAAATGTTTTATTCTTGTTCAGTAGCTTACTTTAACTACCCTAGACCATTTTTTTAAAAATTATATTCTCCCTAGCTCATCACCTCTCTCGCTCCATCTGCACCTGGATGAGGTAGACTTGAGAGCGTACAGTGCCTTAAATAACGCATAACCATCATCATCTTATTCAACGCGGGCGCATACTACCATTAAACTACTAGTTCCAAACTAAAAGTCACATTTAAAACCTCAATTGTCGTTTACGAGCAATCACAGCCTACAGTAGCAGCCCATTAGCGTATCGCAATGGCTGACCTTCCTGGTAAAGGTGTCGATGGTCCCACAATGGTCCGTCCCAAGCTGGTCGTTTGCTGTGTAATGGAGAGTTGGGCAGACAATCCTTTTGTGCTGGTATCTTTGTACTTGTGATGTACATAGGCGAGTAGCCTATATTGCTTTCAGTGATGCTGAGACAAGGTTTAAACTAGTAAATCATTAAGGTAAGAGATAAACACGAAAGCACTGCAAAAATACGACCTTAAAAAAGCCTATGGCACTCGGGAAGATGTAAGTATTCTAACGATACCCCATACATCCAAATCTAATCAGGCATTTAACTTATGGTGGAATAAAGAAACTCACATACATACAAAAACCCTAAAATATTACAATCCTATTTTTGAGCAGTCGTGTAATTAAACTAGGTTTAAAGTATTTTCACCAAACGCAAACGCCCCATGAATGATAAGAAAGTAGTTCTTGGATGTCTATTTTGAATATATCACAGCCTGATTTTATGCACGTTGTTAAATAGTTCTAGGTACTACTTACCTAATTCCGGGTCCAGTTAGACAAATAAGGGCTTTGTAAGTGCTCGCTCACCTTCCAAGAAGGAGAGTTTATTTCATATATTTTAGATACAAATCTTTAAGGTTAATATCCAAGATGAAATGTTAGTCATTATTATGTCTATTGCTGAATTTCGACTTAGTCTTTTTTCCTTAGAACTAACTGATTTATCGTGCTATGACTAATACGAGATACACAGAATTGGTTAGCTCTGTACTTGCGCTAAAATATTATGTAGTTTCGATATTATTATTTTTACTAGCTGTGCCCGCGGCTACGCACGCGTGGTCATTTCCCGAGGTTAAAAGTACTCTATGTGCTATTCCAAGACCTAAAATACCAATATGTGATAAAAAAAACTTCAGCCGTTAAAAATATTTTTATCGATTGCTAGGCTTCTACTCATCGGTTTGAGATACCAATCACACCAGTTTTTAAGTTAAACCCTAAGCTATCCAACGAAGAAATCAATCCAGTAGTTTTTACGAGATGCGCGAACAAACAAACATACAACATGTTTTAAATACATTTTATATTCTTGTTCAGTAGTTTATTTTAAGTATACTAGACCATTTTTTTTTATCTTCTTTGTACAGACTTTTTCGTACTTATTGCTTTATTATAAGTACCTATACATATTTATATCTCCAAAATTAATATAACTTTAGACCCCTATCCCGCAAGAACTCTTTATTTTTTCTGGATAAAAAGTATCCTCAATTTTAACTTTTCATATAAACTATGAATGTGTCAAGTTGCATCAAAATTCGTGCAGTAGTTTCAGCGTGATACGTGTTCTTTCAAATAACTTTCAACCAATATTCAGCGGGAACCCTTTACTTTTTCGGGATGAAAAGTATTCAATGTTGTAGTTACGGCGTGGTGCGCGCTCAAGATACGGATAGATAGAGAGAAAGACAAAAATGAAAAAAATAAACAGTTTTAGCTTTAGAATCGAATATAGACCCTCCAAAAAACATTATTTAGTTCTTCAAAATTAAGATTTACTTTGCTCCCCCCTATCGCACAGAAATCCTTGATCTTTGCGGGATAAAAAGTAACCCCAATTTTAACCCATCATATAAACTATGACTGTGTCAAGTTTCATCAAAATCCGTCCAGTAGTTTCAGAGTGATACACTTATCACTTCTTCTTTTAAATAACTTTCAACCAATATCCTGATTAAAGGGTTCCCCCTTTAATTATTCGGGATGAAAGTATCCAATGCCTTACCCCATAGTATGAACTCAAATCATACCAAGTTTCAGATGAATTCATGCAGTAGTTTCGGTGTGATGCGCGGCCAAGATACAGACAGACTGACAAAAATGAAAGAATAAACAGTTTTTGGTTCAGTATCGAAAAAATATTCAAAATATCTTCAATGGACAGAATTGGACCTGCTACAGTTTTATTATAAGTATAGATTGCACGACTGCCCAAGAAAGGAGTGTTATGTTTTCAAGGGTTAATGTATCGTATGTATTTTTGTATGTATGTATGTATGTATGTGAGTTTCTTTGTTCCACCATATCTTTTGAATGCCTGAACAGATTTGGATGTATGGGGTATCGTTAGAATTCGTGCATCATCCCGAGTGACATCTTAGGCTATAAAAATTTATCGAAAGTTCGTTCGTTTCCAAGGCAGTCGTTTTTTTCTCATTGATTATGTACTTGTAAAAGGTACAAACTGAATTATCTCTTAGCTATTGTCTATTATGTAAAGTTCGTCACAACGAGATAATAATAAACATTAGTTTCCGTTCATGATTATTCCATGCAAAATCCGAATTCCAACAAAACAAAGATTACCTATCTGTCAATTTTGAGAACAAAAAGAATTTACGGACAATAACTTATTTTATAACTCTGCTCTTTCTCGAAACGAACTCGACCTTGACGACTATTGTGCGAGTGGAGAAACAATGGTAGCACGTCGAGCGTCACGTCCACCAGTTGCTTCTATCGCAGAATTCACAGACACCCGCGCACACTTGATACTTAGCATCGCCGACAGTAGCTATCTACTTAGCTATCAGTAGCTGGTGAAATAATGGCAGGCAAATCCAACCTGGTAGATAGGTGAAGTAATAACCACTAATATATAAAAGTGAAACGTCTGTTTGTTTGTTAGGGGTGTTTCCACGCCAAAACGGCTAGAGAATTTTGATGTTTTTTATGTACATTCTGTGTACAACAGAGATCAACATACAGTATCTTTATCCTGGAAAAAGGAAAATTTCCGCGGGAAAAGGTCGACTACTCGCTTTCACTCCAAAACAGCTTGATGAAGTTTTAAATTTATGTTATTATAGGTACAATACGAATATGAAATTTTGAAACAAATATTTTCGGCTTTTTTTTATTTTTCGGGATATATATCACGGAAAATTGAAAGTTCACACGGGAAATCGTGATAATTTTGATAGATTGGCTGAACCTACTACTCGCAAACACATCAAAATATATTGGAGTAACATATAGGATACTTTTATCATTAAGCGGACAAAGCCGCGGGGCACAGCTAGTACAATTTATAAAGTGGTTTGCGGAGGCGGCTGTGGTATCGGGTGGAGCGTCAATAAACAATGATAATAATAAAACGAAATCACCAGGATTGAAGCACCAAAGTGCTCTCTTCTCTAACGGCCGTATTTCCGAAGCATCGGTATAGGCTACTTCACCTTGGATGCAATGAACAAAATGTGATCGCTAAGCTTCAATGCAATTACTATACAACAAGTCGCTGGTTGTTGCTGCAAGTATCAAGTGTGCGGAGGACCTGAACATATCTGTGGACTTCAGAATGCAGTGCCTCGTTGAAACTATGTAGAAACAGTTTTCTGTTTCAGTTTTCCGCTGCTGAATTTAGATGTTTGCTTGTTAGGTTCGTTTTTGTTGTAACATTCCACGTTATTTTTAGGTGATGTGGATGTTGAATAATTATAAAAAAATGGGTAGGTAAAAAAGATTAGATGATATTTACCCAGGAAGGTTTAAGGTATTTATTTTTAACATTCTTGTATCTACCTATTTCATAAGCAGATGCCAGTCAGTATGCTACGCTGTGTATTGGGGGTAACTTGATTAAAAAACAACCAGATGCTCTGACTACTTACTATAGGTGCCTATCTAAGAGTTTTCCTATGTCTGTATCGTTTTATTTCCTTGGTGTCAATAAAGAGTTAATCTATCTATCCATCCTAGTGTCTACCTAAAAACTGAACTATATATACACTGGTCTTCAAAAAAAATTTAAGTCAAAATCTTACACAACAACATGTGTTTCGTGTTGTATAGATGCGTAAACAACACGAAATGTTGTGTACGTGTTTATTATGATAGCTGGTTTTAAGTTTTACCATGACATGGTTACTGCACTCAGGGTTGGGTCCTGACTAGGGAACTTCAAAACGGTTAACAGCACAGACACGAAATGTTCTTTACGCATTTGATTGTGATGGCCCGCTCTAATTTTCACCATGACATGACTCGTAAAAGGTTTTATATAAATATTTTCAAATTAACTTATTGTTTATGTTTATGTAATCTCGCATTTCATGCTTCTATATTACTTTTATTTATATATACAATGTCCACTACCTTCTACTTTAACTATTATTATTATTATTATTTTAAACAGTACCGTGACGTACCTCCCTACTGAGAGTTTTGAAAATTAGAAGAAATATCCTTGAGTATCCTAGAGGACAAAGGAAAGATGATTTTGAAATTCCACCTCTAAAAGGGTGAACGGTGGTCAAGGATTACACGCAGGCGCAACTAGTCCACACTAATATATAAAAGTGAAACGTTGTCTGTTTTTTTGGGTAGCTTTCACGCCAAAACTGCTGATCCGATTTTGATGAAATTTGGAATAGATAGCTGGAATAAAACACAGGATACTTTTCATCTCGGAAAACTAACTGGAAAATAACAATTACTCGCTGTAAGGAACGGTTGCCATGGAAACGAAATAATAAGAATTACAAAAAACAACAAGAGCATTGGTGCTATACCTACTTTTGAATTGGTTTTTAATATTCTAGAAGAACAAAGGATGCTTTTTTCGCGATAAACTGTAGTCCGCGCGGACGGAGTCGCGGGCGAAAGCTAGTTATTTGTAAAGCTTATATTACAGCTTTGCCTAAAAATAATGACACCACCAATATAGACTCTTAGGACCCCAACTTGACGCGGGTCAGGCAATTGGATACCTAATCCGCCCGCAATATTCAGGGCGGACGGCAGTCTCGGACCCTCGGTTGAACTCTGAACTTAACCGAGAATAGGCGCCATAATATTCTACATATTATTTAATGTTATTTAGGTATTTGCTGCCGACACAAATAAGTATAAGCAAGTGTTCGCTTCGCGGTTTATGTCGGAGGAAATATGCAGATGTCCGTTTGTTGTGTGTCGTGACAATTCTCAATTTTTCAACCAAATGCGGGTAGTTGGAGACAACGCTCGCCCTTCTCGACGCTGACACCCGCTACTTCAGTCTTCTCGTGACCACGATCAATGCAACTTGATCGAAACGTGGAGGTAAGTAAATAAAATAACTTTTTCAGCGCGATTAAGTCCCGTTTAAATAATTAACTGTATTAAATAGAAATGAAGTTGAAGTGAAATTAACAAAATAAATTAAAGTAATGATTTATGTAAAGAAAAAAGTGATGTTGAATTATGACGGATGATAGAAATTATATTAATAAGTCAATTTAGAAATTAATTTAATTTATACCCTATGTATTTATTTATAAATGAAACTGAAAAAGCCTGAGAAGAATTTACCTTTCTATTATAAACTGCCATAGTTGTCAAATAATTTGATAGGTATTGTAAAACGACTTCAACTTCTATACAGTCGTAAACTTTCTTCTAATCTTCATAATTCTTCTTTTTGCTCATCAAAATTCAACTTTGCGACACTTGGCTATTAATGTATTCCTACGACTATATACAGAAATAAAGCAGTAAGCTACAAAAAGTCTGTACAAAGAAATAAAAAAAATTGTATAGGGGACTTAAATCAAGCTATACTGAACCAAAACATGTAATTTGTTAAAATGGTGCCAGTCATGTTGTTTGTATCACGTAAAAAATACTGGGCCGATTGCGATGCGGTTTTCACTGCTGGACAGCTTAGGATTTGACTTAGAAACTGGTGCACTTGGTATCGTAATCCGATGAGAAGTCGAGCAATCTATTTGATTAGGGATTCTAACTTAACTAAAGTTGCTTATTTAACGTCTGAACGAAATTTTATGATGTTGAATAGTTTTTGTTCTGGAATAACACATAGGATCCGAAAAATGAGCACGCGGGCAAAGCCGTGGGCACAGCTAGCATTTAATAATAAAGCCTAGCCTAGCAATCAAAATGCAAATTGAATGTTATCCTATCGGGCGATTTATCGATAACTAACAATGCATCGTAAAACGGCGCAACACTACTTTCTCCGCAGTTCACTAGTGATGTAACCCACTGCTATATAGGATGTAAAGGTGTGTTTATTTTCTAAACTAGATGTCTTGGACAGTCGCAAAACAGCCACCAAACTAAGTTACACAAAACAAACACAAATTGATTGAAACCATACCGTTTTATAATTCAGGTGAGATTCTGAGCAAAATCTAGACCTTCTTTATAGAGACCGTCGGAAAGCTTTCCCAATTAAAAATAAATTATTATCAAGAATCTTAAGCTCGTTAGTCCCAATACGGCAAAGTAAGGGAAGGGTAATGAGTGTATGTATGTGGGTATGTGGATGTTCCACCATGTCGTTGCCCCTATTCATCCGATTTTGTCAAGCGAGTTATCAATCGATTCGTCTTCATCGCAAGAGTGTCATAGGCATTTTTTTTCGACCGTAGTCGGGTTTTTGTTTTTGAACTGATTTCTTGTTGAGAAGAAACATAATGAGCTGGGACGGTAACATCGGCCCTCGATCTAACTTGTTGAGAAGAAACATAATGAGCTGGGACGGTAACATCGGCCCTCGATCTAACTTGTTGAGAAGAAACATAATGAGCTGGGACGGTAACATCGGCCCTCGATCTAACTTGTTGAGAAGAAACATAATGAGCTGGGACGGTAACATCGGCCCTCGATCTAACTTTCTCGCTAAACAAAACAACATAAATCTATCTTATCCACATTAAATCTTGCACAAATCAGCACTAGATCTATGTAATCCATCAGGATTGCAGTCCAGTGACCCAGGAGAAGATGCAATACGTTGCAACGACTTCAGTGAAGCGAACATGAGAAATGACTTACGTAACCCATTGTTAACTGAAACTAATGTGTTGGGCAATGGACACAATTGAAAGGGGTCTCACATGTGTTGAAAAGGAGTTGCGAACTATTTGAGACCTAAAAGATCTTATTGCATGACTTAATTAAAAAATATTGCTATGCGTAATCGTTTAGTAGTTCTATCAGATTACTTGTTGAAAAAATGTTCATCAAATATACAGCTATCCATGTCTATCTATTCTTCTTCTTTTCTTCATATAAAAAATAATTGGTCGCAAAAACTCGAAAATGGCTCGACCAATATGTATATTTTTTTGTACGCGTCAATTCTGGGGTGATTTAGGAAAATATACAGTAAAGATCGTTTTCTTATCATTTTAAACGCGGGTTGACAGCCCGTTGAAAATATAAATAAATATAATTTTAAAAAAACTTCTCGTACTGCGAACAATACTAAAAAGAGGTATACAAGCTTTTCCCTTTGACGGGATCAGCTATAACCTGTCCATCTCTACCCCCTATGCCTCTCAATTATGAAAAATCTCTGTTTTTATTATAAAGCTATTTAGGTGTGAGGAGCAGCTCGCCAGGTTCTATATATTTTTTTATTACGGAGTAGGCAATCGTTTGACCACGATCTCACCTGATGGAAAGCGATGATGTGCACGCTTGCTTAGCTGATCCCGCCAAAGGATAAATGAAATGCATGATGACTCCGAGCAATATTGTCTATCTGAATTACTATGTGTATGTCTGTTCATGTCCAGAACCGGTAGACTTAACCTATCCATCTCCGCAGGGGGGAGTGGCGCAGGGAGATTTTATATCCCGAAACTTTTCACTAACGCCCTGAAAGTTATGTTTAAACGTTGGACTGGAAAGGATCGGGCAAAAATATAAATGGCGAAAGCATCACACACCTACAATTCGCTGATCACCTTATGGCGGAGTCGATGCAGAATCTCGAAGGAATGCTGACAGTTATAGCTGAGTAGCTGACGCCTCTAGTCGTATCGGTCTCGGGATGAGCATAGATAAACCCAAGGTTACCATCCAATCTTATTACCCCGAGACCAGTCGACGTTAATGGTGTCCCCCTTGAAGCTGTTTAGGAATATGTTTACCTCGGGCAGAATATGCGATTAGGTAGTAACAACTTCGCCAGAGAAGTCGATAGGAAGATTCAGCTAGGATGGGCAGCATTTGGTAAACTACGTCAGGTCTTTTTATCGTCCATACCATTATGCCTAAAGTCGAAAGTATTCAACGCGTTCGTCCAACCCGTTATGATCTACGGAGCCGAAATGAGTGTCAGTACGATTGGTTCACAATTTAAAGTCGCTCAGCTATGGAGAGAGCTATGCTTGGAATTTATCTAAGGGATCACATCCGAAACGAGGAGATCCGCAAGAGAACCAAGGTAACTGACATAGGTCAAGGATTAGCAAGCTGAAGTGGCAATGGGCCGGTCACATAACTTGAAGAACCCACAACCGTTGGGGAAAACGAGTTCTAGAGTGGAGACAACGTTTAGGCAAGTGTAGTATAGGGCGCCTGCCGGCAGGTTGAGTGACTACTTGCGAAAGACGGCTGGCAGTGACTGGATGAGGAGAACAAAGATCGGGCTCAGGGCGGAGAGGCCTACGGCCGACAGTGGACGAACACAGGCAGATGATGATGATGATGATGACTTGAATTACACTAAGAATCTACGTTCCTACATTGATTTTTGAAACCAGCCATTATCTCAATCATTATTATCAAAGTTCGCTGGCAACTACCAACACCCCATCGAAACGGTCAATCCCAACATTGATGAACCTTTAACAAATTTATAGTAGTATATAGTACCCAAACATAATAGCTACAAGGTGACGCCGCCTCGTAAATCCTAATTTAACCAAATCGTGGACATTCGTAACTTCATTGAATTAACCTCCTGTCACTAACAAAATGGGATATATATCATGCATACGACCCGGCCAGGCCATTTTGACACCTATTAAAACGACAATAAGAGCTAACCATGATCTGTAATTGCTGTAAATGCTGTAATGTATACTAGATCTCTGATCGTTGTTGAGCCATTTTGACAGTTATGGTCTTAGCATCAAAAACCAAATCTTGTGCGTAAAGCTTGTTAAATGTCATGCGATTTTGACACTTATGTTAATGAGATAAGATTTAAATGCAAATGGGATGCATGTTGCTGTTTGGCGAATTTGACCTCTTTGTCATAGAGATAAGAGTTACAAATGTTTGGTGTGGAATGAGGTCAGATTTGCATTTAGATTTTGGGTGACAATTGAATTGAGTTGGTCAAGATTAGTGTTGATTGTCAGATGGCAGTTACAGATACGTGTTTGTGACGCTGCTAATTATCGATCCATCTATCTATACTAATAATAAAGTAGTACCTAAGTACCAAAAAAATTTTACATAAAGAGAATTTAAAAATAAATAGTCTGGGGTACTTAGGTAAATAGGCTAATGAACAAGAATATAACATTTTTTTAAATCGTGTCTTTATTTTTGTATGTTTGTTCGCGCATCACGTCACTACTGGACCGATTGCGATGCGGTTTGTACTGTTGGATAGCTTTGGGTTTGACTAAAAACTTGGTATCTTAATCCGATGATTACATGCCGAGCAATTGAAACTATATAACGGCTGAACGAATTTTGAAGAAGCGTAGTATATTGTACGTTATTGGTACTTTTGGTCCTGGAATAACACGTGTGGGCTAATTTTAAATGAAATGACCACGCGGGCAAAGCCGCGGGCAAAGATAGTAATTATATAACCACAATTAATGTACACTAGCTGTGCCCGCGGCTTTGCCCGCGTGGTTATTTCTCTGGGTTCAAAGTACCTGGGTTAAGTGTTATTCCAGGATATAAAACACCAATACAAAATTAGATCAAAATTCCTTCAATCACTGCCATCAAATATATTGAACAAGTGCATAACGAGCCATTTTAACCCAGACTTTGATCCGCCCTAGCCGAAGGCGAGGGTACATATTGAAGATAAGGATAAAATGCCTACACACTACAAATGAGTGACACACTCTGTTAATCACTTAGATTGCGAGCAAATTAAACAGTGATATTGCAAATATTTACTTGTGTCCCGCTTAACCAACGCATGAAATTGTCATTCGTTTTAAAATTATATATGGCTATATTTTGACGGCATTACTTGTTGTACAACTTTCTTTGTATTACAGTATGTTCACTGAAATATTTCACTTTCAGTAATAATGCAAATTTAAATAACCAACATTTAAATACTGCTTATAAAAGACACTGAGCTTCTTTCTCGTCATTTCATTTTAAAACTTTCTTCGACACATTAGACTCGGGTCACAGAATAAATATTAGTACTACGTACTCGGATCCAAAGAACTAAGATTACGCTTACTGGCTTCTCTATGGTCTAACACTTTAGTCACTAGAGTATAAAATGCAGCTTTAGTCTGCTTACACCGAGCATAAACGAGGACTTTACGAGTATGAGAAGTGAAAAAGATTTATAACGATTGCTCGTATATGAAGTACACCAGGTTTTAAGTCAAACCCTAAGCTATACAACAGTGAAAACCGCATTCCTTTCGGTGCAGAAGTTTTAACGTGATCCGCGAACAAACACACAGACAGGTAGACCCGATTTTTATTCTCGTTCTGTAATGTAGGCCATTTTAAAAGCTTATACTTCACTTGTATAATAATACTAATACATTATTATATAATATATAAGAAGTGACTGCCATGTGGGATGTTGACTCGACGATCATTGTCCCGATAGTTGTTTCGGCGAACGGTCTTATAGCGAAGAGCCTCGACCAACATTTTAAGAGACTCGCTAGACGGTTGGATTAAGGGTCAGATGCAGAAGGCAGTACTCCTTGACACGGCGCGTATAGTCAGGAGGTTCCTCACTCTGCTCCTCTCTCACCTAGCCACTGGTAGTTTGAGCCCTGCTCCGCTGGTACCCTAGATTTAGTTTTTTTTATAATATTTTTATTTGTATTTTTATAGAAATATTGAAAAAGTTATAATCTAAGAAATCAAATAAATAAAGTGAAATAATAATAATAATATTTATTCCCAAAAAAAAACAGGTATATTAGCAGCTAAATTAAACTTAAAACTAGAAACTTATACTAGTTTTACAATTATTTATTTCTGCTTTGATATTTGAGCTTTTATGTAGTTTGGTTTATTATGATGTACGAGTATGTATCTATGTATTTTATCTGCCCTGCAATTCAAATTTCGAGCATTTCACGATTAGCCATCCAGCTGAAACTTTCAGGTAGACCACAAAGAAAAAAAAGAAAAAAACTTAAAAACGAAAAAGCGATTAAAAAAACAAGAAAAAAAAGATAAATTCATTAAAAAAGGTCGCTTAAGTTATCTTTTTTTTTATTTATTTTTTTATTTATTAAGAGCTTTTAATTTAACTTCACTTGTATGTATCGATGTACGAGTAGGTATTTTATCCTGGAATCTAGCAATTCAAATTTTGAGCACTTCTCTATGAGCTATCCGGCTGAAACTTTCAGGGTAGCTCACAAACCGATGACAAATAAATAATTAAAAAAAGACGTAAAAAGTTAAAAGGAAACAAAAAAACTGGCAAAAAAAAAGAAGTAAAAAGTGACATTCATTAAAAAAAAAAGGTCGTCTAAGCTTCTTATTTTTATTTTTTTAAATTATAAAAAGAAAAGAAAAAAGTATACATTAAAGAATAACTAGACTAAGACTAACTAGTAGGGATGGTATTGAATAACTAGACTAAGACTTACCAGTAGGGATGGTATTGATATGGTGTTTCGACTTATTGACAAACATATCCGAAACGAACAAAAACGTTTATTTCAGATTAGAGTTATTAGGGGTTTTTTTTAAATTCTGATTTATTTGTTGACTAGACACACTCCCAGTCGCCCCCAGTGACAACACTAATTTGTATCACAAAGGAAAGTGTACTGTTCTGTACCTACTTACCACCGCAGTCGCAGACTTCTATAATGTTGCTAGACATTCTGATTATAGCTTGAACATCGTGACGTGATTGGGTGAACAATGACAACCGCTTTCGATTCGTGAAAGCCGAAACATTAATGTTTAGTTGAGGCATCAGCCAAACTTTGGGTATGCATATATGAATGTACTTACGAGTACATAAGCTGAATTTGGTGAAGATTCTACCTCGTAAGTTCTGGATATCCAATTAGGTTAAGTGATTTGATCTGGTTTATTAGCACTTTAATCATCTCGTACCAATGCAAACCTTGTTTGAATAGTATAGTTCACTATGGCTACGGAACCGCATTGATGAAACTCTGTAAAGATACGCAAGAAAAATAGACAGAGAGAGAAAATCTAAGTAAAACTTTTTAGGGTTACGTACCTCCGAATGAAAAAACAGGTCCCTTAGAGGATAAGGAGGAGGAGGAGTCCCGATTGGTCTCGTGGCTAGTGATCCTAGGCACGTAATCAAACGGTCGCAGGTTCGAATCCTGCAAGGTGCAATCATTTGTGTGATGAGCAGAAATGTTTGTTTCCGAGTCATGGATGTTAGAATATTCGTATCTATGTATGTTTATCCGTTATCTAGTACCCATAGTACAGGGTATCCTAGTTTGGGGCTAGGTAATTGGTGTGGAATTGTCCCGAACATATATATTTATTTTTATAATATTATGTCTCGTCAGTCTGTCTGTCTGTCACAGCCCAATTTGCTCCGAATCTACTGGACCGATTAAATTGAAATTAGATACACTTATGAATTTCTGTGACCCAAACACGGACGTGAAAATTAATGAATTTTGAATAGTCACTTTTGGGGGGCAAATAACAAACATAAAAAATTTGCAATTTGTAAGAACCGTATTTGTAACTCTCCACGCTAGTTCAAATCAAACCTGTCCGGTTTTTTTGAAACTAGATTCCAATGATGAGCAGTCTCATCATCAGCCTATACTTGTTCACTGCTGGACGTAGCCCTCTCCTAATGCTCGCCAACGAGCTCGGTCTTCAGCTCTCCGCATCCAGTTTCTGCCAGAGGCTTTTCGCAGGTTGTCACTCCAGCTGGCCACAGGGTATCCTACACTACGTTTGCCTAAGCGCGGTCTCCACTCGAGAACTCATCTAACACCAACGGCTATCAGTTCTTCGGGAAATGTGACCAGCCCACTGCCACTTAAACTTAGAGCTTTATCGGTAACCTTAGTTCTCCGTCGGATATCTTCATTACGAATCTTGTCCTTCAGAGAAACTACAAGCATAGCTCATTTGTGGACTAGTTTGACCGTGAGTGTCCACGTTTCTGCTCCGTAGGTCATGACTGGTAGGACGCACTGATTGAAGACTTGTTGCACTGCGGTATGGACGACGAGAAGACTTGACGACGCTTGCCGAATGTTGCCCAACCTTTAATTCTTCTGTTAGCTTTCTTCTCAATTGTTCTTACCTAATTGCAATATTTGCCCAAGATAAACATATGACAACTTCAAGAGGTACACCATTGACTGCAATCGGTTCCGGGTAATTAATATCGTTAAACATGATCTTGGTCTTATCTACGTTCATTCCGAGACCGATGCGTCGAGAAGCACCAACTAGGTTGGTCAGCATACTTTGCAAGTCTTGCACCGACTCCGCCAATAGGACGATATCATCAGCAAATCGTAAGTGTGAGAGGTTCTCGCCATTGATATTAATGCCGATTCCTTTCCAATCCAGCGTCTTAGCAGTCCAGCCTCGTTTTATTATTAATTATTATGTGGCTACATCTAATCTGGCTGATCAGCGATATTGTATTCCGGCAGTGATTCGCCATTGAGCAAATTACATCTAATTAGACACCAGTAACCACCACATTTGCTTCCGTCTACTATGAGTTTGCACACTTACTCATCCGCGTATTACCATTCTCTTATGTCACTTGACAGTTGTGACCAGAATGGGTAAAATTAACAACTAGGTTGGAGCGTAGGAGAAAACGATCGAGCCTGGGGAATTCGTAATCGTTTATGGGGAAACCGATTGCAATCTATGACGATGTTGAGTTGGTCTCACGATTTGTAATAGGAAAAGAGTCCTCTTTGGCTATGTCGAAACTTTGATTCAACGTTATTAGAGGATGTGGCAACTAAATACTCTCTGTATTAAATAAAACGAAAAAATAAATGCATATTTTGGCGTTTCCTCTACAAGCAGAAAAAGAAAACGCTTTGATAATTTACAATCCTGGAATCCTTTTAACTATTAAGTTGTAGATTGTACAACAAGTGCATAAAACAAGACAAACAGACAACCCGCCCGAGCCGAAGGCGAGGGTAGATATTGAAGTCGAGGATAAAATGCTTTGATTCATAAACGAGTCACTCCGCTTTTCACTTCGATTTCGAGGAACATAAACAGTGATATCTTATTTAAATTCTGCTAAGAAAAGGCGAGAGCTTTTTCGCACCACTTTTTTTTTCAAACTTTCTACTTGAAACATTAGGCACGGGTCGGAGATCATACCTAGAGCATAAAATGCAGTTTTATGTCACCTACACCCAGCATAAATAAGAACTTTACGGGCATGAGAAGTGAGAAATAATTTTGCCGTCGTAAAATAATTTTCTAATCCCTAATACAGCAAAGCTATAATGATCTTATTTGTTTCTACTACTGGACAAAAGCGATGTTCTAGTTCCTCTATCCAGCGCCACCACAGGCACAGTATAAATAATAGTCCTCAGGCCAGCCCTCTTGTTACGAGTCGTCTTCTTACCATATTTTCTGGATCTGCCCTGACTTGGCTTAGAAAATGTTGTTAGACTTTAAAAGCGAGAGACACACCACTGGTTATGTCAAAATGAGTTACACAAGACGTTTGAATAATGTACCACAGCTGGCATCCAACAAAGGAACTAAGCCTCAACAGTCAAACGCCATCAATTAACTGCTCAACACTAATCAGCTCATTAACATTACTGGCTGATGCTTCGATCTTGTCAGGCGTACGTGACAATGGTTACAACATTGACGCACGCACTGTATTATGTTGTGGCGCTTGCGGCTTGCGGCTTGTCGGTGTGGTATCCTTGGGCTTGATTAGCTGATTGAACTCAAAATCCTATAGGTTTTCTAGCGTAAATAAGCTAGAAAGACTTTGTGATTCTTTAATGTAACCAACAGTCTTCTAGTTAGTTTAGCTGGAAGTTCTAGGCTTCTAAACAAAACTAAACCAATTCCGATACCCAAACAGTCCTCGGAACCCAATATAAAGGCCCTAGCCTACTTAACTTTGCAGGGTAATGTCATTCTTATCACGTCCTTCGCATATGTAGATGGCTTGTTAATACTATGTGAGGTCGTGTTTATAGTTGCAATCATTTAGATACAGTACGGCCCCTGTGTAAGACTATTATCAAGTATATTATTACAATGCTGATAAGTCTGATAACCTATTTGAAATCAAGTGAACTTGATGTTGGAAGAAAGTGCTTTGTATGCCTTCACGTGTTCTGATCTGAGGCTAGCTCAGGTATAGCTAGCGGCACGTAAGTCTAGCGGTGAACGAAACGTGCCGCACTATTATTTATTCTGTGGTGCTGGTAGGTATACTAGTTTTTCAACAGAACATGTTAATGTAGCTACAATACCTCAATAACCTACAATACTTCTAGTACAGCTACTTCTGGATTACATTTCTTAATCAAGCCAGTTTTCTATGACGGCTTGACGACCTCTGTAGTATGAAATTGCGTCCCCAAGACATACTGCTGCCACTATTGCAAGTTTTGTTTAATGTACAGAGTCTAAGTTAGCGAGGCGCCCTGACTATGTCTCAATGTACATATTCATGCAAAACGACCGTTCGTAAAGACGCGTAGGGAAACCATCTGTATATCCCATAATGATAAGTATAATTAAAAAAAGGGCCTAAACGAGTTTTTTTTAATGAATGTCTTTACTTTTATTTTTCATTTTCACTATTTATGTTATAAGTAAAAAAAAAACTTTTTATCTCTTTGTCATCGGTTTGTGAGAAATCCTGAAAGTTTTAGCCGGACAGCTAATCGAGAAGTGCTCGAAATTTGAATTTCAAGATTCCAGGACAGACTAGATACATAAATACATACAAGTGAAGTTAAATAAAAGCTTTTAAAATAAGGTATATTCATGAGAGTTATGAATGACGTTTATACCTTTTAAAATAAGGTATATTCATGAGAGTTATAAATAATGTAAAAAAAACATGGGAAACAATAAAGATAATTACAGGGACAGTTAAAGAAAAAAAGAGTAATGATAATAATATATGTATCCATACTTGTTAAGGGCCAAAGACTGTCCCCTTGACTCCATTAACTACGTAAATAATTTTTTTGCTAACGTGGGTAAAACTCTTGCTAGTAAAATACAAGGAAGCTCTCATTCTGACTCCAATAAAAGTCTTACGCAACTTCCATCCCAGGTTAACTCTATTGGTTTATTAGAAACTAATGAGAATGAAGTTTTGAGCATAATCTTGGGTCTAAAAAACGACTGTGCTGTTGGTTTTGATGGCGTTTCATCAAAAGTTATCAAACAGTCTGCAACTATTTTGGTTCCCATTATTACACATGACTGTAATTTAAGCCTGTCTTCTGGTTCCTTCCCACGCATTTTCAAAACGTCCATAATCACACCGATCCATAAGAGTGGTAACAGAGAATGTGTTGAAAACTACAGGCCAATATCGATTCTACCATCTATTTCAAAAATCTTAGAAAAGATAATTAATAAACGACTTATATCATATCTAGAAAAGTATAATATTCTTTCGCCCTCTCAATTTGGCTTCAGAGCTGGTAGGTCAACGGATAACGCAGTGTTTGAGCTGACAAGTTTTATTGTGAGTGAATTGGATAAGAAAAATAAAGTCATAGGAGTATTTTTAGACCTTGCTAAAGCTTTTGACACAGTCTCTGTATCCATACTTGTGAAGAAGCTTGAACTTGCTGGAATACGAGATGGTGCGTTACATTTAATGGCCGATTACTTAAATGGACGTACCCAGAGGACCAAAGTTGGCGATTATACAAGTGAAGAGAAAGAAATAAGTTATGGTGTTCCCCAAGGTAGCGTGTTGGGCCCAAGTTTATTCCTAATTTACGTCAACGATCTATTTAATCTAAAGTTAAAACAGTGTAAAATATTTTCATATGCAGACGACACTGCGCTTATTTTTGTCGGTAATAGTTGGGAAGAGGCTCGTGCACATGCTGAAGAAGGTCTTAGAACAGTGACTGATTGGTTGCGTGGAAATCTGCTCTCCCTTAATGTAGATAAAACCAATTTCATCACATTTACAAATGCAAGAGGCCGCACACCTATAATTGAAATTAGACTACATTTGAACTGTGCAGCAGGAAGCTGCAGCTGCCCAAAATTACAATGTGTTCCATATATTAAGTACCTTGGAATAATGATAGACAGAAGACTGACCTGGACTACTCATATTGAGACTCTCAGCAAAAGAGTCAGGAAACTTATCTATGTTTTTAAAAATTTGCGTGACGTAGCTGACCGAACGTTGATATTCTATGTGTATAACGCACTTTGCAGATCAATCCTAACTTATTGCAACACATCGTGGGGTGGCGCATGCGGTACCTATATGTTAAAGTTAGAACGTGCTCAACGAGCAGTACTAAAAGTAGCAACTTTTAGACCATTTAGGTTTCCAACCGTAGAACTTTACAAAGATTGTGGAGTATTGACTGTTCGACAATTATATATAAAAAACCTTATTCTATTCCAACACAAACAGATTAATGCAATAGAACTAAAATCAAAATTAAAAAACAAAAGAAGAAAAGACAGAGTTTTCTGCAGACCAAAATTTAACACGAAACTAGCCAAACGTCATCAGTCTTTTCTCGGCCCTTATTTGTATAATAACGCATGTAAATCAATAAATAATCTAGCATCAATTAATATCAGAGACGCGAAACTAGCCCTGGACAATTGGCTGAAAAATCTTAACCATGACGAAACCGAATTATTACTGAAGGTATTGGTATGATCGTCAGAAATATACTTATAAAACAAACACGCATACTCACACACAAACACACACACACACACTCACACTCACACACCCTATCACACATACACACTCTCTAACTCAAACAAGCGCTAGTATGATTATAAGAGAAATGTTGTAAGTACTCACCTTAATTTAACTTCCCGTTTTAACTTGTATATTGTATTTTTTCAGAAGAAATGGTTGTTTATTTATATTGGCTATATTGTAAATTTGAAGGGTATGCAGACCTACGACACAAGAAATTATTCTTAGTGTAGGTTCTGCACGTCACTACAACGCACACAAGTCATTTAAGTAAGAATTACTTCTGAATTTATTGTAAATTGTACGTGTATTTTGAGTAATAAATTATTATTATTATTATTAAATGACGTTTATACCTTTTAAAATAGCAATAAACATGACCACTAAAGCTCACTTGCACGAAAACAAAACAAAATAGTTATCTAGTTAGTTAGTCCTAAAAATATTGTTATCTCTTTCGCGCTGCTGTCTGCGTATGTCTCTCTATCCTACTTGTCTTAAATTTTTAGCCCAGATTAGACACTAGACTGGGGCTAAGATAGCTGTGCAAGTGGGCCTTAGAGAATTATATATACTTGTGCGTCAACTCAGACAATATATCGTTCGATTATGCAACAGGTTCGGTTTCATACAAGCTTTTCCCATTTCCAGTTCCAGTTTCTCCCCACTTCGCAGGCTGCCACAAAGGCATCACAAGCCTACCAAAGAAAGTAGGGCATCTGGTGCCTTTGAAGCCATTAAAATGAAGTTTTAAAAGGAATTTCTTTTTAGCATCGTAAGCCGTAACGTAACCAATATAGCGCAGCATCTCCCAATACATCTATCTATATTTATAATAAAACAGTAAATACCAAAGAAATCTGTACAATGAAGATAATTTAATAAAAAATGCTCTAGAAATCGTGAATCGTGAATCGTAAATAGTACTGAACTGATTGCGATGCGATTCACTGTTGAATAGCTTAGGTCTTGACTTAAAAACTGTGGTACTTGGTTTCTTAATCCGATGATTAGATGCCGAGCAAACGATAAAAAACTGTTAGACGACTGAACTAATTTTAAATAAATTTTGTATTATTGTACTTTATAGGTACTTTTGGTCCTGGAATAACACGGGCTTACTTTTAAATGAAATGACCACACGGGCAAAGCTGCGGGCACAGCTAATATGTCATATTTCTGTGACAGTTTTCGTTTGTTTTCGAAGAGCCAACTGCTTACATCTGAAAGTAGTACAGTAACCGTAACCCTTTCATCGGAGCGTGTTCCTCACAGGTCGGACTCGCATCTGTGTCATGTAAACAAACAACGGACGGCCTTGCGGGCTCTACAGATACCCTTCTTTATTTACTACTCTGTACTCTGTGATAGGTTGTATGAGCATGTGTGAGATCATCTTCACGTGTATGGTTAGTGATAAGGGGAGTACTTTTAATGGTTGAGGTAATATGTTGTCGCTGAAAATAACGATAACTGCGATGAAACAAGTTATTTTCATGTGGTAGTTCGTAATTTTTTTCCAAGGATACCAAGGCATATCTGAAAATTCTGTTCGGTTATTTGTTTAGGTAATATAATTTTCTATCCACAGTATTTTTTGATTCGCATAAAGTTGTTTAATTACGTTGTTCTCGACGTTTTGCTATTCGTCTTTTTGCTGATTTCGGGACTGACCCCGCCTTAAAACCGCATTGCAATCAGTACCCTATATTTTACGTGAAGCGCGAACGGACAGACAAACACCATGTGAAAAATAAAAACTCGTGGGAGCTTCTTTTAATATTAATAAAATATTATTATTATTATAAATATTTAATAAAATATGAGTGAAGATAATAAAACCTAGCTTAAAAGTTCAAAATCACGCCTGCCCTGCCAAAAATGAACTTATGCCAATAAACTATAGGCTGTTGGAATGTGCTTATCAAGGCCTTCAATTTAATACCCATATTGTAAAATTCGAAGAAAAAATATTTTTCTCGGATTTCAATATGGAGCCATAATGCAGCCATAAAGTAATTTAAAAAAAAAACCTATTGTTAATGATGATGATGATGTAAGGATTCTAACGATACCCCATACGTCTAAATCCCCTCAGGCATTTCAAAGTTTTGGATGAATAAAGAAACTCGCATACATTCAAACATACATGAATCCTAAAACTTTAGGTACACTCCTTTTTTTGGGCAGTCGTGTAAAAATACAATACAATCTTTGATTGTAGCGTGCCTGAAATCTACTTCAACAAAGTTTTCAATTTAATGATCCCTATCTTATTGTTGGTAAGTTTTGTATGTTGGTATATCCTGTGCGTAGTTTGTCTATAATATTGTCAAACGGGTTTCGTCTCGTTCAATTCAATCAATTTAAAGCAAGGTTGCGTAATTGGGCCCGTGTCATTCACTTCGTCGTTCATTTGGGAACTGCGCGATAGTTATCTGGATAAGTAGGTGTTGAATCGATGATATAGGTATATTTGTGAGACATGTTCTTATCGTCTTCTACCTTTACGTAACATAGCACCCCAGTCTCTTCTAGAATTGTTGCCACTGTAACGTTCCTAAACCATTGAGCAGAATGTGATGAAACTTTGGTAGGGTCTACTGCCCACGAAGGTACATGGCCAAAAAATCGTGACTACATAAGAAAAAAAGGTTTGCATCTTCGATGTCAAACTGGCAGGGTTTGGTTTGTCCACAATCCACCTGGGTGGTCAATTAAAAATTTTGTTCTTTGGGGATGGGGATCCAGGCTGGTAGCGCGGTTTTTAGTAGTTTTAGAGCGGGGGAGGGTTAAATATTACATGCGAGCAAAGCCGCAGGGCGCATCTAATAATAAATGAAAAAAAGTTTCTTAGTCTAATTATCTGTAAAATCAAATCCTTTGAAAAAAAGCCGGCTGCTCGGGCGTGGACCGCATATACTAGGTGCAACGCACACAATTGGCCTTCTTTGGCCTTAAAAACAACAGTGGCGTTTGTGTAGCACGTGTTAGCAGTAACGCTCATACGCGCTGCAGTGCGAATGAGCGTTACGAGCGAAAAAGGAAAAGAGCGATTCTGAAACGGTTAGAGCAATGGAAGTTCTCGCGCGTTGTGATACGGTGCATTCTAGCCTGCACGCGGTGGGCGAGCGCCTTCTAGGTAAATATAATTGAAAGCTCGCAGCGTCGTGCGAGTTAAATTGCACTTTATAGCGTTGCAGCGAGAGTCAATATTTATTTAAATGACTTTACTCATTTCTGTACTTGTACTATTATTTATTCTGTGCTATAACTAGATCTATGTACTGTAATTTTGTTTTTCTGTAGCCTTTACAAATATGATTTCATATCTTTAATGATGTGCTAACTAAATATAACGTGTGTTGTGTTTTTGTTCCAGGTAAGATAAAATCAGGGCACATCACCTGACAGAGGTTTGAGAATTCTACCTTACACACTTCTGTTATAATCTTCTGATGTTTAATTCTTGAAGGTTATAATAGACTTATAGAAGGAGAAACTTAGATTAGAGAACAAGATATTTTCATTCATGCCTATCTCTTGAATTTGAACCGGTTTGCATTATTCTACTTTTTAACCGATTTAAAAAAAAGGAGGTTATCAAGTTTTTTGTTATTAAGTTCGTATGTATAGAATATAGTAAAAAATGCGTATTATTCTTATATGTTAGTCTATGTGGGTGGGTGTTGTTTTGCGCGAACAAACAAACAGACAGACACTATTTAAAAAAATGTTATATTTGTGACTAGCTTATTATATGTCCCATATACTACTTTTTTTAATTATCTGTTTGTACAGATTTTTTAGTACTTAATGCTTTATTATAAGTACTAGTTGTGCCCGCGGCTTCGCACAAGTACTCTATGTGCTATTCCAAGACCTAAAATACCAATATACCAACATTTGATCAAAATTCCTTCAGCCGTCAAAAAAGTTTTTATCGATTGCTCGGCTTCTACTGATTGGATTGAGATACCATGTACCCCAGTTTTTATGTCAAACCCTAAGCTATCCAACAGTGAAAACCGCATCGCAATCGGTCCTGTAGTTTTTACTTGATGCGCGAATAAACATACAGACAATAACTAATTAACAAACAGACAGACACGATTTTTATAAATGCTATATTTTAGTTCAGTAGCTTATTTTAAGTACACTAGACTACTATTTTTTTATTATCTTCTTGGTACACACTTTTTCGTTCCGATTGCTTTATTATAAGTGTATAAGATAGACAGATAGATAGATGTACGAGTACATCTAGTGAACATAATGTCAAGGTTTAAACCTCTGTAGCAAACTGGGTATGAACGGAACTTTACACTCGGTTGATTATGTGGACTGAGCTTAGAATGATATTATGTTTATTAGAATTAACGAAAGGGTTAACGGTAGTTTAATTCAAGTAACTGGGCTTTTAAACAGCTAAACGGTTGGCGAACTGCTACCTGCGAAGCCGGTTTAATAACCACAGATAACAGAGCATTACTAACTGCAAAGATTGCTTGAAGCATTGAAAGTGATTTAGTACTAGTTATTGGAAATAAATCATATTTGATGCAAAAACAGCCTGCAAATGGATTTACTTAAATAATCATATATATTTTTATAGGTCATTGAATTCTATCTAATACCAGAAATAAAAATAAACTGAAAGTATCTGGATTTCGGTTAAAGAAAGTTAGAAGTTCCACAGATTAAATAATAGCACAGCGTAGCAATGCTCCTGATGTAAATTTTTATTAACCCTTTTCTTAGATGTTTTGCAATTAAGGATTTAAAGAGAAGAGTCGGCACATGAAAGGGGCATTTCCTTTTCAAACAAAAAAATGGTTGACCTAATTTATTGATTTGGTCAATTTATAATTAAAAAAAAAAACGTTTGGTGCCCGTTGTCCAACCGCGTAGTTCTACTAGTAGGGCAAGAGCGAAAATTTTGCGAAAATTGTTGACAATTGTCATTACAATTGTTTTAGAAGAATTGAGGCCCAGGCAGTTGGTCATCATGTCGTCCACATTTTATTGGCGTGTACCTACTGGTCGGGTAAACTCCTTATATAGGAGAAATTAAAAATTTTGATCTCAATAAAACATTTTGAGTTTTCATGTCTATTTACAAACATACGAGTACTTGAATTTAGAGATTTATCCCTTTGATTCGTGATACAATCATTTTAAAAGAACCGGCAAGTAATTCGATTCGGCGGCGAATCAAGGAAAATATTCCTCCTTCCATGTTCTTAACTAAAGAATTTATGACCAGACCTGACCACTCATAGGCTGTGAGCTAGATAGTAAACTGTTCCATTTCAATGTTTACTACACCACTAACCCAATTGCTATCGAATGTTTACTAAACTTGTCTAAACGAGGCGCGGATACCTATTTGGTTTTGTTTATCATCCTTTCGTAAGAGCAAGACATAAAACTCAATATAACAACCAATATTTGCAATGATGGTGAGGAAAACGAGATAACTTAATGAAAATTGACATAATTTCCTACAGTGGGATAACATGGGGGAATTATGGACATGAACCGCCCGAAGAAGTCCACTGCTGAGCATGGGCCTTTCCCTTATTAGCTAATCCCACGCTTGGCAGGCGGCTCGGTAATCGCATTAGATGTTGATACTTACTAGAAAGTGCTGTGGTCAATTCCCTGAGCTAGTACTCACAGCACCACACGGCCCAAAGTCTGAAGCTAGGTCTGAATTGACCCGAATTCCCTGCAGATCTTCAAATAACTATAATCTTTGTACTTAAACGGTGCCCAATAGATATAACTAAAAGTAGGAAGATTAGGAATTAGATCCTCTGGCGTGGACCACATAAATTAGTGGCAAGGTACACCATTAGTCTTTTTATACGGTTTTATTTAGCTTGCCCTGTTTGTCTTTTTTTTGGGTCCAATTTAGTAATTTAAATTTTACCCTTTTTCTGATGACTGATTGATCTGAAATTTGGTCCACACCTTTAGTTCTGATGACAATACAAATAAGTTTATTCAGTATCATTTTAAATCTAACATGGGCGCGTAATCTGAGTAATAGAAATTCGACTCGCTCGACGATTTTATTTTATTTTAGCTTTTAGTACATTATCTATATCATTCTTAAGTTTCTTTACAATAAGAACGTTTAACTGAAAAAATTAACATTTATTTTATTTGGTCTTAGTTACAAGAGTGCCGTCTGTGTAGCACGTGTTAGCAGTGACACTCTATATATATTGATTATGCATATGAAGCACGAGGACGCGGTGACAGTGGGAATGTACCTGTGTGGACGTGTATGCCTGTAGTTGTATCTAGTCCAGCTTCTGTTAACGTAATACTAAAGCGTGCCGTATGTTCCACCATTTAACTAGATCTATGCCGTGCCCTCATAATTAGGAAACCAGTCCGTAGTATTTTGCCGTGACTCGGTTAGTCGGAGCTTACGAAAGCAAACCCCGGGTTTAGACTACAGCTACTCTCGTTGTGAAACTGACAGTTCTATTTGTAGCAGTAGTATGTTAACTCTTTGAGGTTGGAACTGCAAAATGTTTTTTGTTGACTGTTGATGCTTTTACGAGGTTTGCTTGGTTGATGGTGTCCTTACTTTTATGCCGATTGATTCTTTTTGTTTGCTCGCCCAAGGGTCTTTGACGTGTTCCGTGGCTTTACGAGTGCTATCAGAAACAACCCGACGGCGTAACGTGCCCTCCGATCCGAAGCACGATTCCCATACAGTTCGTCGAAGCACGGAGCGATGGAAATCCGCAGATTAATAATGACAGACTTGATTCAACATAATGAGTTTTCTATATGTGCGGACTAATAAGTTTTAGAGTCCACACCGTCAAATCGAAAGTGAAACATCCAAGATATGCCGGTCAGCTCGTAGTCGTACGGACAAGCCTCACCCACACACTTACACCATGTTATGCCGATCGGCCGTTTCATCGCAGCAAGGTCTTGGCCTGTTTATTTGTATTCATCATCATCGTAATGTCAGCCTTAGAAGTCCACTGCTGAACATAGGCCTTCCCCAAAGAGCGCCATGACGACTGATCTTGTGCCACCTCCATCCACCGACTTCCTGCGATGGCTACAATGTCGTCGGTCCATCGTGTGGACCTCCCACACGATGGACCGACGATATTGTAGCCCCACACTTCGCTTGCTTGTTCGTGGCCGCCATTCGAGAACCTTTATTCCCCAGCGGTTGTCGGTTCTGCGAACTATATGGCCTGCCCATTGCCACTTCAACTTGCATTTGTATTAATTACGACAAATTCTTCGTAAAAACAAAAACAATGCTTTTTCTATTGTGTATCAACTACAAAAAAACACAAATTATCCACTTGCGGTCAGCGCCAAAATGGATATAGGTAATCGAATGCTCTCGGTCCAGTAGTTAGTTACAGATACGCGAACAGACAAACAGTCTTGTTCAGTAGGTTATTTGAAGTATCTTAGACTTTTTTTTATTAATCTTCTTTGCACAGACTTTTTGTTCTTACTGCTTTACTATAAGTATAGATAGATAGAAGAATAGAAAAACTGGCATCTCATTGGCCCACCAAAATCGCTCAACTTTAACCCTTAGCAATAATGAGTATAGGGAAATCACGCTCCAACCTTTGACCCTTGAGTAGTTTCAGATGGAGCCATAAATTGTTTAGTGCGGTCCTGAGGGATCAGCATGTCACCAGGATCAGCTGTGAATGCCCCGTGAGGTCGTAAAGGGTCCACGGAGTTCTGTGAACTCTTGGGGGAGGTTTACTAAGCTAGATTGAAGTTACGATTAGGTATATTAGATCCTTATCTTTGTTTCAACAAAGCTTGGCCTGACCACAAGGGGTGTTGAGTTGAATCATTATGTTGATCCAAAGTTAATAAAAAAAAAAACTTCTTCTCTACTATTAAGTAGAGTAGCGGTTGGAAGGGGTTCGAAGTTCGAACATCAGCTCTTTACCCTATAACTCTCTATTGCCCGCATGGACATTTCCCTGGGTTAAAAGCACCTATGTGTTATATACTAAACTAGCTTTCCCGCCCGCGACTTCGTCCGCGCGGACTATAAGCATCTTATGTTCTAAAAACTAAGATATTAAAAACCAATGCAAAAGTAGGTATAGCACCAATGCTCTTGATGTTTTTTGACAGACTTTTTATTTCGTTTCCATGGCAACCGTTCCTTACATCGAGTAATCAACATTTTCCAGTTTCCACGTGGAAACTTACCATTTTCCGGGATAAAAAGTATTCTACGTTTCATTCCAGGGTATAAGCTATCTCCGTTCCAAAGTTTATCAAAATCCGTCCAGCCGTTATCGCGTGGAAGCTCCACAAACAAACAAACGTTTCACTTTTATATATTGGTATGGATGGATTTACTGAAATTAAACACATTAAAAAAAAAACGTTTATCCTTCAACTATTTTTTATTGATTTCTCAGCTTCTACTCATCGGATTGAGATACAATCCAACAATGAAAGCCGCATCGTAATCGGTCCAGTAGTTTTTACGTAATGCGCAAACAAACAGAGAGACACGATTTAAAACATATATGTATATTCTTGTTCAGTAGCATATTTGAAGACCCCTAGAGCATATTTTTAAATCTTCTTTGTACAGACTTATTGTTACTTACTGCTTTATTATAAGTATAGGGTAGATAGATAGATAGATAGATAACATCTAACTGCAAAAACAATAGTCGGAATTCCTCTAAACTAACGGAACAAGTTATTCCTGGCCTCGCTGGATATGAGCGCTGGAGACTCTAGTGAGGTGACCGATATAACTCGGGGTCGTTCAACTATGCCGAGGCGGAGGGATGACTTTAGTTAGATAGTTTGATGATTTATTGTTTGTTTGTTTATTGCTGTCGATCATCGATGGGTTAGTGTTTGTCAAGGGATTTCGGGGAGTGAAATGAAGAATTTTGTGCTCGTACCCAAAGATATGATATGATTTTATAGTACAATAACATCTCAGTGCGTGTAATCGAGGTCAAAAAGGGAGGCAATTGACAACATGTCAAATTTTTAACATTACTATTTAAAAAAATCTCTAAAAGAATATTGAAAAATAAGATTAATATTTTTATTATTCCAATCTAAGCTATATTTTCCGAGAAATTAATTATTATTCTAAAAGGACGTAACTGCCAGAGTTCGGTGTTATGAACAAGATTACTAAAGCCACATTAGAAAAAAAAAACTTTTATATATCTGTCAAAGTCAAGCTCTAGCGTAGTATTTTTTTTCTTTACAAGCTTCTGTATTTAATATTCCACCGAACTCTGCTTGGTTGAGAGTTATTACTTAATATCTTTGTAGTTACTGCACTAAAAATTTTGGAAAAATAAGAATAAGATCAGCGTCGCAATATCTCGAAATGGTTTTCGAATTTCACTGCCTTATGAAATAAGAAAATTTAATAAAAGAATAAAGATCTACTTTTAATAATCAGGTACTTAAGTACACTACAGTTGCGTACTTTTGGAATTATCTTCAAAATTATCTCGAAGAGTCAATGTCCGAGGGACAAAATAAGAGACAGAAGGATAAATTAAGATTGAGATGTCCGTAATCCAAATTTTCCTTTAGAAAATGTATAAGATATCCCAAAGAGAACTGAGCCTACTTTTCACTACACTACATAGTATTTGTTATATTCCGTTCAGTGACGAGTCAGCAGGTCGCTTGCCTGATGGTAAGCATCAGTCTGCCCATTAATAACAGTTGCAGTACCACTCAAATTCAAATTGCAAATTCTTGCGCGGCACTGCACTGTGCTCGTCACCCTGAGGCATTGGTTTATTTCGCTGGATATACATATATCAGCTTCTTCTTTTTGCTTTATCTTAACAATAGCTGTGCCCGCGGCTTTGCCCGCGTCGCCATTTCTTGGGGTTATGATTAACCTTTGTGCTATTCCAGAACCTAAAATAACAGTTCTCCAAATTCCTACTTTTTGGATTGAGATACTAAGTCTGAAGCTAAGCTATTCAACTATGAAAATTGCACCACAATCGGTCCAGTTGTTTTTACGTGATGCGCGAACAGACAAACAGACAGACCAAAAACTGACACGATTTTTAAAAACGTTATATTCTTTTTCAGTAACTTATTTTAAGTCACCTAGTTTTTTTTTAAAGTTATTTTCATTGTACAGTTTTTTTTGGTACATAGTCTACCTATCTATCTATCTATATCTATACTTATGATAAAGCAATAGGAACGAAATAGTCTGTAAAAAGTAATGTTAAGGTACTTCAAATAAGCTACTGAATAAGAATAGAACATTTTTTTAAATTGAGTTTGTCTGTCTGTTTGTTTGTTTGTTAGTTTGTCTGTATGTTTATTCGCGCATCACGTAAAATCTACTAGACCGATTGCGATGCGGTTTTACTGTTGGGTAGCTTAGGGTTTGATTTAAAAACTGGCGTACTTAGTATCTCAAACCGATCAGTACAAGCCGAGTAATCTACAAAAATATTGTTGACGGCTGAAGGATTTTTTATCAAATGTTTAGGTATATTGGAATTTAAGATCCTGGAATAGCACATAGAATACTTTTAACCCAGAGAAATGACAACGCTTGCGAAGCCGCGGGCATCAGCTAGTACTTTAATAAAATTATAGAAAGAAGATAGTATAGTAGGTATATGGCCTTGTCAGTCGGTCAACGCTCGATTGATTGACCGATGTACTTGTTTTTACGCTTTGCTTTGGTGAAAGTATTTCTACCGAACTTAACAAGTGTGGTTCATGCGACTCGCGGGAAGCGATCATAGAGCTTGCTTAAATACGAGCTTTCGGACAGGTCTCTGCAGTTGCATCTCCATTGGATAAATTGTAAAGGGTGTTCCAATGAGAACGCCGGTTTTAAATTTTGCGCCATTTGTAGTGTCATAAAATGACATCAAAAAAATATGGCCTTTCATTAGTAGACAGGAGGAGGTTAAGTAAAATGGAGCGCTACAATAAACAACATCGAATTCTCATTGTGAAAAATTATTATCAAAGTGATGAAAGTTTTGCAGCCACAGTTCGCAAAATGCGTACAATTATGGGCCATCGGAATGCTCCAAATGAAGCTGAGATGATTAATGAAAAAATTTAAGCAAACTCGGTCTGCTAATGATGTGAAAAAAACACGCGTTCGTCTTGGTCACTCGAGCAATATCGCAGTAGTGCGTGCAAATGTTGAGGAAAGCCCAAACACATCAATTTGGCATAGAACTCAAGAAATTGGTGTTTCCACAACCACTATGCATCGAATTTTAACCAAGAATTTGAAAATGCATGCGTAGAAAGTTCAATTAACTCAAGAGCTAAAGCCGAAAGACCACGAGCAACGAAGACCGGTTTGTTGATTAGATTTTGGAACATTGGATGGTGATTTCAACGAAAAACATATTTTTGGCGCGATGGATCGAGTGAAAGACATGGGTGAGGTTAAAACCCTGGGTGAGGTTATCGAAAGGCGTGGCTATAGCGAAAGGAGGCCTAAACCCAGGCAGCAACTGTTAAATGATGATGATCAAATGTTTTAATATTCTAAGGTTTTGATAATGAAACTTGAGTAAAACAGAGGTACTATTGTATTTATTAATCGACTTCACAAAAGGAGACGGTTATATTTTCGAATGTAAGTTTTTTTTTCATTTTGTATTTAACGCCTGCTTAGCGAGAACATATCTAATAATTTGCAAATAGAAACACATTTTTGCAACAAATTACCAGTAGATGGTGTTACCATCTCCGAAAGACGGATTTAGAACCTGAGGGATATTTTTTATCGTCACGGTAACCGAATTGGTTAAAGGTATGTGCTGCGCAGAGGCATGGAAGTTGTGGTTCGAATCCCTTCAAATCCAAATTTTTCCTCTAGAAAATTACGTGTACTATTATTTATTTTATAGTAAAACCATAGACTATGTGTCCATCAGTGACCATCAGTCTCACAGTCTGTCCGCTTCCGCTCACACCTTGTACCAGCCACGTCGTGTACGAAATATCAATCAAGGCACCGCTTGACGATTTATCAGCACACTGTGCCAGACACGGACCGCATACTAATCAGCTTATGTTTGGGGTAGGTTGTTCATTACTGGCTTTATTAGCAGTCAGGATAGATTAGTGGTCGTGTGTGAAGGAGTGGTGTGGGTTGTAGACGAAGTTCTAATTACGATTGTTTCCAAAGCGAATCGTCGTACGAAGTATCATGCAAAAGTATTCAAGTCCACATACTACTAAAGTGTAGACAAGTGTAAAGTGTAAATATAAGTTTTGACATTGCCGGCTTTTTAAATTATCCAGAATAATGATCCGCCTGAAGGAATGGTGGAAGAAATATGAATTAAAAAAAATGTCTGAAATCTAAAACCCGACTACGGTCTTTGTGGACTAAAAAGTCACAAAGAAGAATTTTCAAACGATTTAAAAATTTAAAACTATAGAGCCTTAGAGCCTGGGGAGTGCGCTTTACCGACTTTTTTATATCGTTTTCCTACGTCCCTAAAGTTTTAAATTTCTAAAAAGTTTCAATATTCTTGTTTGTGACTTTTAGTGTAATACCGTAGTCGGGTTTTAGTTTTTGAATTAATATTTTTATTTAAATTATTTTGGGGTTGTAATATATATATATATATATATATATATATATTTTAAGACCTTTCATTTGATACCAAACACAGCATCACAGTGCGAGTCTTTATGTCCTCTAGAGGGCGCCATATTCAATTTAATGTGACATCACATAGCTTATAACCAGCGGACGATGAAGACGCTTCCAACGATACTTCATTTGTCAAATTATGATGAGTACGTGTAGTTTAGAAGTTATGAGAGAACAAATGAACATACATACCCACCACATGCATACCGGTTAAAATAATAACCCTCCTCTTTGCTTCACCATAATCGGGTAAAAAAGTTCTCATTACGAATTTTATTTTTTCCTTCTATATCAAAGGACTCGCCGATGCAATGGGACGACAATCGGACGGAAAAAACTTATTCTCATGTAAATTAATCTTAACAACTTATTATAATTTAAATGACCTTTGGTGACACCCGGTTGGAACATAATGGACGAACTCGGGAGAATTAAGTAGTTAAGGGAGTTTTTAATAACTTTAATGAATTAGGTCGTGGTTAAGTGAGTTTTAATTAGGGGATAATTTGATTTTTAAAGAGTTAATGATTATTATTTTAAGCGCAATGTTGTTTTGTCATCCATCACATTTCATCGAAACTAATTGGTATTTTTATTTCATTTATATGGCTTGCCAGTTTCGCCACGTGGCCGACCCGGTCTATTTTTATTTCATTTATATGGCTTGCCAGTTTCGCCACGTGGACGACCCGGTCTATTTTATTTCATTTATATGGCTTGCCAGTTTCGCCACGTGGACGACCCGGTCTATTTTTATTTCATTTATATGGCTTGCCAGTTTCGCCACGTGGACGACCCGGTCTATTTTTATTTCATTTATATAGCTTGCCAGTTTCGCCACGTGGACGACCCGGTCTATTGTTATTTCATTTATATGGCTTGCCAGTTTCGCCACGTGGACGACCCGGTCTATTTTTATTTCATTTATATGGCTTGCCAGTTTCGCCACGCAGCCGACCCGGTCTATTTGTACATTTAAATGTATTTTTACAGTGAAAATTGAATAAATTATACCTTTAAGTCCGTGTAAACATTTCACTCGATTTGAGGACGCTGATCGTCAGATTGGACATTTGACCAACAAATCAGAATTATCACGACCTGTACGCGTCCAAATGAGCCCAATTCTAACAAACAACGCTCGAGCTAGTGTTGTGACAACCCTAATGGTTCGACAAAGGCAGTCATTAGCCGGAGTGTTGCGAAACATGCGTGATTAGGGCTGCCTCACGTTAATTTGTTTCTACCTGTTATGGAGATGTTTCATGCGTGGGTTGACGACACTGATGAGCGATTGAGAAACTTTCCAGCTGATTAAATTGATTTATTTACAGCTTAATGTTGTTTTTGAAAACCAATGCGTTGGTTTATTTGATACTAGGTGCGCCCCACGGTTTCATCCGCTGATGATGAAAAATATCCTATGAGTTATTCCAGGGTGTAAGCTATCTCCAGTCCAAATTTTAACAAAATCCGTTCCGTCGTTTGAGAGCGAAGTATGATGATGATCATTGTCCAAAATATCCTATGTGTTATTCCAGGGTATGAGTTATCTCTAATCCAAATTTAATCAGAATCCGTTCCGTCGTTTGAGAGCAAAGTATGATGATGATCATTGTCCAAAATATCCTATGTGTTATTCCAGGGTATGAGCTATATCCAATCCAAATTTCATAAAAATCCGATGAGCCCTTTGAGCGTGAAGGATGATGATGATGTTGATGAAAAGTGTCCTATGTGTTATTCCAGGGAATAAGCTATCTCCATTCCAAATTTCATAAAAATCCGTCCAGCCACTATCGTGTGAAAAAAATCCCAAACAAACAAACAGACAACATTTCACTTTTATATATTGGTGTGGCATACTATCTGTGAGAGACGTCTGTGTTGGTGCCCTACTTGTACTCGTCACTTAAACAATTCAATTGATCCAAAATTCTTCCGATTGCCCTTCTGTAACCAAAATAATCTATAATAGTTGGACCCGCGGCTTTACCCGCGTGCTATTTTTTTATGGAATATAAAGATCCTATGTGTTATTCCAGAACCAAAAGTACCATCAAACTTCGTTCAGAAGTCAAATCGTTTTTATCGATTACTCGGCTTTTACTCATCAGACTGAGATACTAAGTACACCAGTTTTTAAGTCAAACCCAAAGCTATCCAATAGTGAAAACTGCATCGCAATCGGTTTAGTAGTTTTTACGTGATGCGCGAACGACAAACTAAAACAAAACCTTGATCAGTAGCTTATTTTATGTCCCCTAGAACATATTTTTAAATATCTCCTAAGTACAGACTTTTTGTTATTCACTGCTTTATTTTAAGTATAGATATAGATAAATGTCATTGGTTGTAACTATAAAAACTAAAATCTAAAAATCTTGTTTTCCAAACTGGTAGCAACCCTACGTTCGATAGTGATCGGAGAAGTATAGAGGACACAAAGTGACCCGGTTTCCCTTCCGTGTGGGTCGGACTCACATGATGTACAAAACGATGAGAGTACAATCTTTATGATTATGTGGCACAGTGGATGCCGGATATTAACCACAGAATATTACGTGTGGAAATCTGAGTGTTATTTCATAATTTTGCTGTACCCAAAGTTCGACAGTGATATACTTACATACTTATCGTTTGACCGCGATATATCAGGAGATATTTATATCACTTGGTATTAACTTTATTGACCGAACGAGCGAGAAGCGCGAGCGAAGCGTCTCCGTTTCAGCTTGGGCAAAAATGCTTTCGTATGTCCGGTGGATGTCCGAATGTCTGCCTGTCCGGCTGTTCTCCTTTACAGGTCGCATTTCTCAATCGATCTAGATGAAACTTGGTATACAGGTTTAATGAATTTTTAGAATTTTTTAGTCGGGGGATTTTTATTCGTGGTACATTCCTTTTTTGGGGAGTACATTCCTCCAAAAAAGGGCACTGAATATCCGATTTCGATGGTTCTTTTTTTTTTAAAGGTAACTTTAAGTTGATCTCATAAAAAATTGGTGAAGATCTGTGAGGATCTTCGGATCTTTTGAGCAGAACAAAATCAAAATGCAGTTAATTGCCCACTTTAAGTTTCTTCCAGTGGAATCAGCCCTTTACCTACTAGGTAGGGGTTGATGGAGCACCTTGGTTATTAATGTTAGTTTTACAATAAGGAAACTAGATACTGTGCACCGTACTAGTTTTTGGGAAATTCGCTAGCGAAACACAAAAAATAATACTTTTAGCAAAGAGGCGATTTTTAGCGCTTCACTGTATTATCACTGGACCATAACTCGTCAGTCACTTTATATTAAGTACAATTTGATCAACTATCATCAGACTGATAATGAGCCGTTTCGAGTTGGTTTACATCTTTTTTTGTGACTTTTTGTGACTTGGGGAAATTGCCTTTACGCATACCCGCTCGCTTCTGGGGGAGTCGAACGGGTTATGTCGGACTCAGCAACAATTGTTGCCACTACCGACTAAAAACCCCATGGTGTTTCTCCGGGATGCCTAATGTCGGGACTGCGGGGACGCTTGCGCACTCTTCCGCGGACCATTAGTGTCATTACTGACAGCATAGAACATTTACCATTATATTTTCGAAAGTCGTGATTACCGTAAGTGTAGTTATTATCAAATGAGATAACGCTGCATTTGTTTTCGTGGAAATCGTGCCATCTTTGATATTTGTCTTAGGTTGTTATCTGATAAGCCAAGAAGGTTTAAAAAAGGTAAGAGTCTACACACCCCCCAAATCGAAAGTGAAGCACCCAAGATATGCCGATCCGCTCGTACGCACAAGCCTCACGCACACACTTATACTATGTATTGCTGCGATGTGGCTCCCGATTTGGCGGGGTAGGCTCTCAAATGTTTGTCCTGCTCGTCCAGGTGCAGTGTGATTTATAAAACTCAACTAAAAAAAGTTTTCGGTTATTTGTCTAGTTTAATAGGATAGCTATATAATTATTACAAAAAAAATATATGTTGCTGTCGGTGAAAATAACGAGAACAGCGAGGAAACAAGTTATTTTCATGTAGTAGTTCGTGTTTTTTTTTCCAAGTATACCAAGGAATTTCTGAAAATTCTGTTCGGTTATTTGTTTAGGTAGTATATTTATCTATCCAAAGTATTTTTTAGTTTGCATAAAGTTGTTTCATTACGTCGTTCTCGAGTTTTTGCTATTCGCCTTTTTGCTGATATCGGGACTGACCCCCGCCTTAAATATTGTTATAAAAGTATGCACAACATATCTCCACCTTGTTAGCCGTATAAATTCTGTGAAGTTCTCACGAAAAATCAAACACAAAATGCGATGAAATTCTTTCTTCATAGTCTTTTGTGCTAAAATTACGAAACAAACAGTTATCCACTCATGCACTCATACGCAGCCGCCATTTGCTAAGCTTCACTTGTTTGTTTGGCGATGCAGACTCCGTCTTTTTTAATCATTCTTGGGTACTTATAAAGATTATAAGATAGTTCTACTGACTATGTATGAACTGTGGTTCTACTTTCATACAAATGATTTGATGTAATCAATCACAACGTAGGGTTCAGCTAATAAACATGTTTTTATGGCCATGCTCATTATAGGCCAGATTGCAGTAAATTTGTTGTCCCTCTCATACTTGATCAAGTAGAGCGGGATAGATGATACATCTTGAGAGTTTTTATTTATTTGTAGGAAAACTAAGGCTACGAACAAAAAAGTGTCTTACCATTTTCTCAATCTTAATAAGCTCTTTCTCTTGGTATATCTTTGATATCACTTAGTGACGGGATCTCTTTCCAATCAATGTTCTAAGCATTAAGTAGTGTTACCTATGATTTTATTTTCTATTGATTGAATTGATACTAATCATGTTTCTGTGTTCACATAGTACAAGATAATATGAAAATTACAAATAAACTATGATACGCGGCATAAAAGTCGACTTCAGAAAAGAAGGAGGTTCTACGGATGTATTTGTTAATAATGTATATTCACCACTTTCTCAGTCAATAGCAGACCGATTTTTTATTTGTATGGTATGGCCTCGATGCTGGTCCCATGTAAATTGTATCAAAATTGCATCAGTAGTTTTTTTAAGTTATTAGTTAATCCATTTCAAGTCGACTCTTTGTACCATGCTATATTGGACAGTACTTCTCTCTTTGGTCACAATGTTGACTCGGTAGCAACTCGCCTTAACAAATGATTCAGCACAGTGTTCCTAATGGTATCGCCTCCCCTCACCATGCAGTTGGCAGCCTGCAAATTGAATGCAAATCGCTCGCAGTGTGCTTTGTTTCGAACGTGTGTGACGCTATCGAAGGCTGCATCGCGCGCCGGTTAGATCATCGGCCCTGCGCCTGCGCACCCTTTGTAAGTTTGAGTTAGAATCTAGTATTCTGTATGAGGAAGACTTGGTGTTAATGAACCTTTATGCTAAACTGTTACTAGAACAGATCATTATTGATTACTTTACTTAATTTTTAGGGAACTATATAGGATCACTCGTGTGTCTGTCTTTCGGTCCGTCTGTCACAGCATTTTCTGTGACCCAAGCACGGACGTGTGATGTAAATAAATGAGTTTGAATAAGATTTGAAAAATAACGTTGATAAAAATATTGCATACTTTAGGTACATTTCATTTCATTTACCGTGTGACATATCAAATGAAAGGGCTTGTTGTAAGGGCCTCAATTTTTATAATAATTTTACAATACATTTTCAATTATTTAAGAAAATTGATGAAAATTAACCTTTCACCACCCAAACCCATACCTCCAAAACTACGAAGAATAAAATATTAAAAAAAAAACAGAATAAGTTTATTTATTTAATTATAGATTACAGGAAAACCTATAAGAAGTCTACATATAATAACATGGTAAATCTCCCATTATTCTGAGATATTAATAATTATATTCATCGTACGGAACCCTCTCCATACGCAAGTACAACTCGCACGTGTCTCTTTTTTCTCTCTCTGCATTTCACTGAATATAATGTCTTATCCGGGTTCAATTAAAAATTGCCAAAATATATAGAGCTACTAATGTTGAGTTTCATCAAATTATGCAAATTAAAGCTAGAACGCTGCTGGCAATCACTCCACCGACAAGAGCTGAGAGAAGAAAGTTGAGACATATCTCGTGTGACAAAGAGCAAAAGTATTTGAAGTACTTACTTCAAAGTTAACACAATAATTCACAACTTTAAATTGGCCCCAAGACATCAGTACAAAAGTCACTTCCCTGACAACTTCCATCAGCGCTAGAAGTTTGCAAGAGATGTCCAGGGGCCTTTTAACATATTATACATACAAGTATGTCCAATTTTTTAAAAGCTTTTATTTAACTTCACTTGTACGTATCTATGTATCAATGTATCTATGTATGTATGTATCGATGTATCTATTTTGTCTGTCCTGGAATCTTGCAAATCAAATTTCGAGCACTTCCCGATTAGCTATCCGGCTGAAACTTTGAGGATAGTTCACAAACCGAAGACAAAGACAATAAAAAACAACAAAGAAGAAAAAAATTTATGTAAAAAAACCTTATTTTTTACTCTTTTTTATTTCATTACATGTAAATACGAGAGTACATCTCACACTTGACATTCGCGGATGTCATCATCATTATGGCAGAAACGTTGCAGGACTTACAACAGATGCTAAACGGCCCAGCTGATTCGTCCCAACTCTCAACGCATCGATCTCCGGATGAACTTTTATTCATTGAACATATCTTTCCGGAACCGATCGCTGTTTATGAATCTCCTTTTGAAGTTGTTCAAGAGTATGGTTACCTTAGGCAAACCCTACGGCTGGGCAATATTTGGTAAACTTCGTCGAGTCTTTTCGCCACCAATTCCCCAATGCCTGAAGACGAAAGTCGTCCAGTGAGTCCTACCTGTTATGACATACGGAGCTGAGACTTGGACTCTTACGGTACGAATAGTTAACAAATTCTAAGTCGCTCAGCTTGCTATGGACGGGCTGTGCTCGGAGTCTCTCTAAGAGATCCAATCCGGAATGAGGTGATCAAATGGAGAACCAAAGTTATCGACATAGCCCATAGGATTAGCAAGCTGGTGGCAGGTCATATTTGCCGAAGGACCGATAACCGTTGGGGTAGACGTGTTATTATTTCCGTGGCGGAGATCGCGATGACAAACTCTGACACTAGAGGCCAGCACTACCTCTCACGACAGACAAACAAACAAAGTGATTAAGTAGGTACTATACAATTTAACAAGTTTAGTATTTACTCACGATGAGTAATTAATAAAATAATTCTTTGTTAATCTAAAAAACCGACTACAAGTGGATTAATGTAATAAAGATAGACTAAAATTATAACTTTCATGAAACTAGTAGAGTTTCATGAAAGTTATAATTTTAGTCTTATCTTTTCAATCCTTATTATTCCTATACTTGCTGTGCCCGCGGCTTAGCCCGCGTGGATATTTTTCTTTGGAAAAGGTATCATAAAATATGTGATATTTCAGGACCAAAAGTACCCATAAAGTAGAAACTAATTTCGTTCAGCCGCCAAATAGTTTTGTATCGATTGCTCCGCTTCTACTCATCGCATTAAGATACTCCATATTTAAAGACAAAATATAACCTATCCAACAGTGAAAAGTACATTGCAATCGGTCCAGTAGTTTTTACGTGATGCGCGAACAGACCGGACAGACACCAACTTTAAAAAAGTTATATTATTTCTGAACAGACTTTTTGTTACCTACTGCTTTATTACACATATAGGTTATCTATACTAACTTACTACCTTATTTATACATATAATAAAGCAATAAGAACGAAAAAGTCTGTACAAAGAAGATAATAAAAAAAAGGTCTAGGGTACTTAAAATAAGCTACTGAACAAGTTTTTTATTTATTTTTTAAATTCGTGTCTGTCTGTTTGTCTGTCTGCATGTTTGTTCGCGCATCACGTAAAAACTACTAGACCGATTGCGATGCGGTTTTCACTGTTAGATAGCTTAGGGTTTGAATTAAAAACTTGGTACTTGGTTGGGGTACTTGGTATCTCAATCCGATGAGTAGAAGCCGAGCAATCGATTAAAATAACTTTGACGGCAGAAGGAATTTTGATCAAATGTTGGTATATTGGTATTTTAGGTCCTGGAATAGCACATAATATAGTACTTTTAACCTAGGGAAATGACCACGTGTGCGAAGCCGCGGGCATCAGCTAGTTACATAATATTCATTTTAACCAATTCAAAAATCCCAGGGAAATGAGGTAAGGCTAACAAAAAGAAATACAGTCTAATAGAGAACGTCCTCATTGACCGAGCGAGCGCGAAGCGTCTCTGTTTCAGCTTCGGCAAAAAATATTTCGTATGTCCGGATGTCTGTCCGTACTCCACTACAGGTCGCATTTCTCAACCGAACTAGGCGAAACCTGGTATACAGGTTTAATGAATTTTTAGTTTTTTTTTTGTCGTGGGGGATTTTGATTAGGGGGATTTTGGAGGAAGTGTCCTCCAAAAAAAGGTCAAAGATGGGACTACTGAATATCTCCGCCTTATTCGTTCCGATTTCGATGGTTCTTTTTTATTTGATAATAGTAACTGTAAGTTAGTCTTATAAAAAAGTGGTGAAGATCTGATGAGGATCTTCGGCGTGATGAGCAGAATAACTCCTCAAAATGCAGTTAATTACTCACTTTAATTATTTGTTATTCATATTAGTGTTACAATAAGGAAACTAGATGGCGCTACTGTGCACAGCTAGATTGCAAAAAAGTTTGTGCTTGCGAGATCTACAGCTCACAGAGACACTAGTATATAATTAAATAATTATATTTTGTTTTTGGCAAATTCGCTGACGAAACACAAAAAAAAACAGATCAGATCTTCACCATTTTTTCATGAGAAAAAATGTTACTTAACTTAAAGTTAGTATACCTCTCAAATAAAACAAGAATCATCGAAATCGGATCTAATAAGGAAGAGAACTTTTTGTCTCTCTGTTCTAAAAATAGCTGTAGTGAAAAAAACTGAAAAGTCAGCCACAGATCAAACCTTAATAAATCGATCGAGGACATAATTGTAAACGATTGTTTTAAAACACTGTTATCCTAAAAGGTCGTGGTTCTAAGGTATTGGACCTCAAATATCGTGTTATACTCATTAATCATTAATACTGTCTTTGAACTCCAATATCACAGAACCGCGACACTAGGATACTAGGATGTTGAGGAATCATTAATCATCTGTATTAGTAGCGAAGTGCGCTGATCATACGGCACGTTTTAATATCACGTTAACAAAAACTAGACTAGATATAACACACCCACACAGCTACATTCCCACCGTCGGTCGTGATTCATGTTCATCAACAACAAAGATAGAGACACGCAGACTGTAGCGCGAACGAAATCACTTTACACAAACGCCACTGCGAATGTGACTAGGTCCAAAGTAGATCATGTAATTCGATGACAATTTGTGAATGATAATGAGTGCTAGATCACTAGGCCACTGGGCAATAATTGGGTTTCAACCAATACCATCTCAGGCAGGACTCAATGATTGATACACCTTCATAAGGTATACGGTGTTATTGGCAATTTGGTATTTATCTGGAAAACTTTAAATGGCCCCCAAGGCATCCGTTTCAATGATACTCCACTGACAAACTTGAACTTCCTCAGAACAGCGCTAGAAGCTTGCAACTGGATGTCCAGGGGCCTCTTAGCCACATATATAATTAAAAAAAACTTTACGGGTTTTTTTTAATGAATGTCACTTTTATTTTATATTTTTGCTCTGTGACTTTTTACGTTATTGGTCTCATACACAAGCTCAGAGTTGCGCAGCGTGCAATGGGAGACATTTAGAGAGCTATGCTCGGTGTTTCACAACGTGATAGAATCCGAAATGAGGAAATCCGTAGAAGAACGAAGGTTATAGCTCTCAGAGTTTGCAAGTTGAAGTGGCAATGGGCAGGCCATATAGTTCGCAGAGCCGACAACCGCTGGGAACACTCATACAAACAAAAAATGACAAGTAATACCCGTTATGGTATAGAACTAGGTATATATACTTTGACAACCAAAATAGCAGTTTTTTGCGATGTGATGCGATTAACTCGTAGTAAATTATGTAATTAAAGCGGCTTTTTCGTGCAAATATTTATAATGACTTCTAATAAATAGTAAAATCAACTACTACTGGGAACTATTTATACAATGGAATGCGTATATACTCGTAATTACTGCATTTTTAATCATTATAATTGTTCTCATGTGGTGACTTTTACCCCCAAATATTTCGGGAACGCGACACTTAAGGGTAATATATTAAATGTCATTTTTTTGTTTGTATAAGTTTCCCCTACCCATATATACTACTATCACTGTTCGCGGAAACTTTGAAAAAATAATAATACAGAATGCCGGCCGGTGAATATGCCAGCTTCCATATAGAAATGTTCGAACCCCTTATAAATGAGAAAATTTTGGGCGCAGCTAGTTATGTACATACATAAGTACTGTGCCTAGATGGACCCTTGAATTTTTACAATTATTATTCCTCTCATCTTGTTGCCGACTATGCATATCCTAAGTTACACTGCCCTACATAAATCCTGTGTCATTTCACCCCTCTTCGCTAATGGCCACATTTGGCACACCATATTATTATTTATTCTGTGGCGACGCGTTAATTTGAGGACCCAGGTTCAGCACTCTCGAAAGAGGGCTGCATAATAAGGCCCATAAGTTGTGTTATATGGCCCACGCGTAGCTTGAAACTTGCAATAAGGCCCTGGAGACCACCTGGAGATGGATGTTAGAGGATGTATGTAGACTGTAGAGCTTCCGGAAACTGTACAATATCCGGGTTAGATCTGCAATAGATTTTTGAAGTCTATGACTGTGATAATATAGGAGAACGCCGATACTACGAACTAGCTTTAGTTCATTGCGATAAAAAGTAGTTTGTATTTTTTTTTTTATTTGAGTGACGAGACGGGCAGGTCGCTGGCCTGATGGTAAGCGTCACGCCTGCCCATAACAGTTGCAGTGCCACCCAGAACTTAAGTTGCAAAATGTTGCGCGTCACTGCACTGCGCTCGTCACCCTGAGGCATTGGTTGTTAAGTCTCACTGCCCTACTGTCTCACTGTCTAATTTCGCCAAAACACAGAAATGTTTACACACTACTGCTTGGCGGCTGAATATCTGACAAAGGTGTGGTACTTTCCCAGGCGAATTCTTGTGTAAGAGACCTCTTGCCAATGCACTCAAATAAAAAAAAAAATACAAACTACTTTTTATCGCAATGAACTGAAGAACTCTATGGTTTCTACTAAAATTTACTTGACCAGCATCATTGTTGTTTTGTTAGCAGGCCAGCGGCTCGTATTTTGGGAGAGTTGTTTTCCAGTTCATAAATTCAAAACCACATATGAGCTTATATCAGTGGGTGGTGGTGGGTTTTACGCGAAAGTCCGCCTGGGGATGTACCAAACCTTTGTCAGATATTCAACTGCCAAGTAGTAGTGTGCAAACATTTGTTTCCAGCGTAATTACTTTTACAAACCAATGTCTCAGAGTGACGAGCGCAATGCAGTGTCGCGCAAGATTTTGTAGCCAAAGTTCTGGGTGGTTCTGCTATTGTAATGGACCAGAGCTTACCATCAGGAGAGAGACCAGCTCGTCTTGTCACTGAAATAAAAAAGGGAAAAACCAAGCCTAGTGTCAAACCTTTTGAAGACAGCCTTTGTGATAGAAAGGCTTAAAATCCCACACACTTAGCTCCGATGAAAATTACCAAGTACTCGTACACACAAACTTTACTTACTGGAAAATAGCTCAATTATTCAACTAAATACGGCACCAGCTGCTTAGTTGACAGTATGATTAAAACTGCTGACACTTCGTTGGCTTGGCAGCACTCGCTGAAGTTTCATAATAGTCGTTAGGAATTTTATAAATAAGGAAGACATCTTATTTTCATTTTTACTCGATTGAGCTGGGCAGTATTTGGGAAACTTCGTGTGTCTTCTCATCACCCATCACACAATGCCTGAAGACAAGTCTTAAAACAGGGCATTTATTCGCTATGACCATTCAGACACGTTACGATATTTTTGTGGAATTATTCGTGAATTGTCGTAATGATGTCACACGTTTTCTGGAAGGAATTTCGTGTGCATTTTCGAGCGCCTTTGTGTCGCTTATTCGCTAAACCACACACGTATGTCACGTGTCCGTTCTGCCCTCCTGCACAAATCCACAAATCCACAAATCCTGGTCCACAAATTCCAAGTCGCTCAGCAAGCTATGGAACCAGCTATGCTCGGTTTCTCTATAGCATTGTTTCTCAAGTTTTTCTCACAAAAGGATCAGTGTATGGTACACATACATTGATAATTTGCGAATTTAGTGTTATGAAGTGAAGAACCTTACCTATCCTCAAAATAACAATCAAGATACATAACTGATAATAACGATAAAAAAAATTTTGTTTCAGGTATGTTGGTGATGGAGACAACGGATAATAACGCACAGGTTAACAGGTAGACCCGGGTATAATATAACCAACTTTTTCTAAAAGGAATTAACCCTCGACCTAGTTTCAACTGTATTTTAACGCTGTGACACTCTTTCGATAGATATCTTGCTTTTCAAAATCGGACCAATAGGGGCGACGCTATGGTGGAACATCCACATACCCACATACATATAAGTACATAGTTTATTACTTATATGTATGTGCTTATTAACTTATTAACTTATTACCCTTCTCTTGCTTCGCCGTAACCGGTTAAAAACAAAGAATAATTAAATAAAAACTTTTATGCAGTAGCCATGTAATGTCACGAGTTAATTATTGTGTTTCGCTCATCAAGCCCTTTCATTTGATACCCATATCATAGGGGTCACTATAGAAATGATAAAACGACATTTTGTAACGTCCGCCATATTAGATTTAGAATGACGTCACATTACTTATTGTGTTTCGATGATCAAGCCCTTTCATTTGTTACCCATTACGGGTTACTATAGAAATGATAAATCGCCATTTTGTGACGTCTGCCATAATGGACTTGCAATAACGTCACTTCACTTAGTGTGTTTTGCTCATCAAGCCCTTTCATTTGATACCCATATCATAGGGGTTACTATAGAAATGATAAATCGCCATTTTGTAACGTCCGCCATATTGGATTTAGAATGACGTCACATTACTTATTGTGTTTCGCTCATCAAGCCCTTTCATTTGTTACCCATTACGGGTTACTATAGAAATGATAAATCGCCATTTTGTGACGTCTGCCATAATGGACTTGCAATAACGTCACTTCACTTAGAGTGTTTCGCTCATCAAGCCCTTTCATTTGATACCCATATCATAGGGGTTACTATAGAAATGATAAATTGCCATTTTGTAATATCCGCCATAAAAAAAATTGCATTTAGTAATCGTGCATTGTCACGAGAACCAAACGTGTGTGCCAAATTTCAGCCCCAAATTTCAGTGGAAGTGGTTGAGATATTGATTGCAAAATTCCAGGACATACATACATACACATAAGTGAAGTTAAACAAAAGCCTTTAATAAATAACTCAAACTTAGTTTTAACTGGAAACATTTTACTTTCTCGACGTTAATAAAACACAGTAATTTAATTTATGTAAGGACCTAAATATAAACAGTCCGAGCAAAACAGATTTCTGACTAAACATACCTAACGACCGAGGCAAGGCAAGCAAGCAGGTCTAATGGTATTAGCAATGTTTGCTAAACAAATTTAATCCTCAGTACACGAGAATTCACTTTGACTATTAACATATTTTAGTTAGTTTGTTACTTAAATAGAGTTATCATAATATTTACTACTAGCTGTGCCCGCGGCTTTCCACGCGTGGTCATTTCATTTAAAAGTAGACCAAACGTTAATCCACGGCCAAAAATACCTATAAAGTACAATATATACATCGTCAAAATTCGTTCAGTCGTTAAATAGTTTTTTTATCGATTGCTTGGCATCTAATCATTGGCTTATGATACCAAGTAAACTAGTTTTTAAGTCAAACCCTAAGCTATCCAACAGTGAAAACCGCATTGCAATCGGTGTAGTAGTTACGTGATGTGCGAACAAACATACAGACAAATAGACAGACAAACAGACAGACAGATGGACGAACAGAAAGACAGACAGACATACACACAGACAGACAGACAGACAGACAGACAGACAGACAAACAGAGAGACACGGTTTTTAAAAGTTATATTCTTGTTAGTATCCTATTTTAAGTACCCTAGACCATTTATTTTTAATTATTTTCACTGTACAGATTTGTTGGTACTTATTGTTTCATTATAAGTACTAGCTGTAAGCGCGGGTTCGATCGCGTGGTCATTTCTCTAGGTTAAAAGTACTCTATGTATGTACTATTCCAAGACCTAAAATACCAATATACCAACATTTAATCAAATTCCTTCAGCCATTAATAAGTTTTTATCGATTGCTCGGCTTTTACTGATCGGATTGAGATTCCAAGTACACCAGTTTTTAAGTCAAACCCCTAGCTATCCAACAGTGAAAACCGCCTCGCAATCGGTAGTTTTTACGTGATGCGCGAACAAACATACAGACAAATTAACTAACAAACAAACAGACACGAATTTAAAAAATGTTATTTTCTTGTTCAGTAACTTATTTTAAGTAACCTAGACATATTTTTTTCTGAATTAGCTTCATTGTACGTACAGACTTTATAGTTAGTATTGCTTTATTATTAGTATAGATAGCTATAGATTCTTACAAGTCATAGTTACATAAACTACTAGGTATGGGTTAATGGGATTATCAGAACTATAGATAGATATAAATAATATGGTGACGGTTATTAGGTCTATCTATCTATAATTAGCAGGTTGTATAAAACGTATTACCTACGGTTAATGAACCGCTGCTAGTCAACTTTTATTTGTTAGTAAGTTATACCACAGAATAAATAATAGTGTTAAACCAAGGCGATGAAGTTTATCGCTATACAATAAAATATAAAACAAGTGATGCAAACCAGATTTAAAGCAAAAATATATTAAATCGTCAATTGAAATAAAACTGTCAACCCTACTTGAAATTGTAATAAAGTGGAAAAATACGTCACTTAAAACTGTCAACCCTACTTGAAATTGTCACACATTTTGCAGTCAAGGTCAGTGGTTTCATCAAATGTTAGTTGACCCTTCGGCACTGATCTCTATTATAATCTATGGATTGTCTTTGTCGTAATTTCGTTTGTGCCGAGATAGCGTTCCCGCCGAGCGTCCATGGAATCTCCTGACGTTAGTCACAGAATATATAATAGTACAAAGACGTTAGTTCCGTGGACGCTCACTACTGCCAAACTACTGCTATCAGCACCAAAATGGCGATAAACAACGTTCGTCAAAAGCCTGTAATAATGCAGTTGTCTATGCCTTTCGAAGAGCAAGCTACTCAAACTACATAATAATAAATCGATTAAATTATTGTTTAATTTTTAACAAATTCTTGTGAAACCGTCTGTTAGACGAGTAGAAAGCTGATTGTGGCCGTCGTCGGATCATTCGATTTTTATCGCTTCAAAATCGTTTGGAAGCAATTAAAGTGAGATCAGCCAAATGTCAAGGAGAGTTGACAGGGCGGGCTACGAAAACGGCGATTAGGAAATGTACTTTACTAATGTTATGTTTGGTACCAAGAGAGGATCAACAATAGGCGATCCATTTTGCGTTGTAGACTCAACTTCTAAATTAAAACTTTAACTATTAAAAAAAAGCTATTATTCTCTGCAGGATTTCTTCACAGATAAACTAAAATTATTAAAATGTATTCAAGCTAATTTAACGATAAAAAATATGTAAGTCTTGCAGCACTTTCTTCTAATTGCTGTGCCTGACAGGATTTGTTATTTTAATATTTTAACAATCTATTATTGTTAAATTATGGGATGAAATAAACGTTTGAATTTGAACATCCTTTTCTACCTGTCGTTTTCAATAATAACACTTATACGTATGCCTTTACACTTGAACTAAAATTAAAGTTTGGCACATTATTAACCTCTCCGCCACCATTTATCACGCATGAGTTGATGTTGAGCTTCCCAATTAGAGAAGTTGACTTGGATTTCAAATTTCGCGTCGAACATGAATCCGCTAGTCGCTAGCTTCATGGCCCGACGTTAAATTGAAGAAGTTTACTTTCTGATAGCGACTATACCGGCTTAGGACGGCTCGCGAAGCCTCACTGGGGGCTTCCTGTTGTGTTTTTTTATTGTCTGTCATATCTGTATGCAGCAGAGGAGCTTTTATTATAAAAAAACAGCTGGATGATCTATTTTTATTAGAAAATGTAAATCTAATTCTGGATTTACTGAAGATTGGAGATGTCTCTGAAAATATTACTGCAATCTAAAATAGTCACCGTGGTTCGTCCCGAACTGTTGTCCAAGTGAGGGCATGTTAAAAGCATGGACCCGGGAAAACTTGGCTTGACAAACTGACACCAGAGGCCAGCATCTTACTATTATGTATCCTGTTCCAGCACTACCTACAAGCAAGCATACTTCATAATTCGATTCTTCGGATTAGGTTTCATTTTAATACCTACTGAGGCAAGTATGTTTCAGTATCGACGTGGTAGAATATTTGGATCCCACGCAAAACAGTTTGTGGAGAGCTGGTGCAACCGTTACGAATTTGGTTTCTCCTTAAACATTTCTAGTCATGCAAGTTCAAAATCTCACAAGATCAAGAGGTAATCTATCTTCTATAGTTATAATAAAGCATTACAGTAATTAACAGAATGTCTGTACAAGGAAGATAAAAAAACGGTCTAGGGGACTTAAAATACGCTAGGCTAGGTTATAACATTCTGAACACTGAACAAGAATAAAACATTCAAACTAGTGGCTCTGTGAGCTGTAGACCTCGCGAGCACAAACTTTTTTGCAAACAATCTAGCGGTGCACAGTAGCGCCGTCTGGTTATCTTAATGAACACTAACATTAATAACCAAGGCGCTCCATCAATATCCTAGTAGGTAAAGGGCTGATTCCACTGGAAGAAACCTAAAATGAGCAATTTACTGCATTTTGAGGAGCTATTCTGCTCATCGTGCCGAAGATCCTCATGATAACTTCACTAAATTTTTATGAGACTAACTTAAAGTTACTACCTGTCATATACAGGGTGGCGCAATAGAACGTGCATATTTGAAAAAATAAAATAAAAATAAATACAAAAGGTATAGTCAAAATAAAACTAAGGTATTGTAAAGAAATAACTGAAGTTTATTTTTTAAAAATAACATCATCTAAATGATGACCCTCTCTACGACGGCACTCCTCTAATCGCAAACGGAAATTATTGAAAACTTTCTTCAGTAATGCTGGTGTAATTGTTGCCATTTCACCACGGATATTCTCCTTGAGCTGATCGATGTTTTTCGGATTATTGCTGTAGACTTTGTGTTTGAGGTATCCCCACAAAAAAAAGTCAGGAGGCGTCAAGTCTGGACTACGTGGGGGCCATGGGATATCACCTCTTTTCGAAATCAGTCTGCCAGGGAACATCTGTTTCACAACCGCCATGGAGTTATTTGATGTGTGACAGGTAGCTCCGTCTTGTTGAAACCAAGTCCTAGAATTCACTATTCTTGAATTTTCAAGCTCTGGAGCCAAAAAACCTTCCAACATCGCAACATAGCGTTCGGTATTAACAGTGACGTTTTGCCCCGCGTATTTTCAAAGAAAAATGGTCCAATTATCCCTCTACCAGAGATTGCTGCCCATACTGTCGCTTTAGGACTATGCAGTGGTTTCTGGTGCTTGAGTTTGGGATTCTCACTGTTCCAGTAACGACAATTTTGACAGTTTACGAACCCATTGATATTGAAATGGGCCTCATCGGAGAAAAGGATATTGTCATAATTGGAAAATCGATTAAGCATTTCATTAGCAAATGCGAGCCTTGCTCCGAAGTCAGACTCTTTCAATTCTTGTGTTAACTGCAGCTTGTAAGGATGCAGTTTAAGATCCAAGTTTAAAATTCGTTGCAAACTTCGTCGCGATAAGTGTAAGACAGACGATCTCTTGCGAGTAGACATTTGTGGATCTCCTCGTACCGACTGCATAACTTTCTCAATATTGTCGTCGGTCCTAGATGTTCTTGGACGACCTTTTGCTTGTGGTTTAAACGTTGAACCGGTGTCTTCAAAACGCTGTACCCATATTTTAATTAAATTACCACTCGGAGCTTCACTAATTTGCCGTAGTCCATATTCAGAACAATATAAACGCCTAGTAACGATGTATGAACGAGAGTTCTCGTAAAATGCGCGCACGCAAAATGCGCGACGCTTCCCGTCGAAGTGACTCATAGTGACTAAAACTCCATGAGCCCGCCTACCCAACGACGCAGGCTCCCCCCGCCCGCGCACTTTGTACCCCGCAAAAAAAGATGATGCAATATGCACGTTCTATTGCGCCACCCTGTAGAAAAAGAACGATCGAAATGGGATCTAATAAGGCGAATTTATTCAGTAGGCCCCTTTTTTGCCCCATTTTGGGGGAAGTGGAAAATACCCGTATCATAAAACCCCGACTACTAAAAAATTTTAAAAATTCGTTAAACCTTTATAAGTTTCGTCTTGATCGATTAAGGTCTGTAGAGGAGAACTGCTGTACAGGCAGACATCTTCACATACGAACGAATTTTTGCCCAAGCTGAAACGGAGAAGATTCGTCGCGCTTCGCCCTCGCTCGGTCAAAAAATTGTGTCTTATCTGTATAAACTACTGGACGGATTACGTTGAGCTTAGGTTTTGATTTAAAATCTGATATACTTTGCATCTCAATTCGGTGAGAAGAAGCCCAGCAATCGATAAAAAAAAGTATTCGACGTATGAATAAATTTTATTGGAATTTGTTATATTGTCTTTAAAGGCAGGTACTTTTATCCCAGAAAATTGACCACACGAGCAAAGCAGAGGGGAACAGCTAGTTCTCAATAAAAAACATCTAAAACTGTTTTCATACAGCCCTGAACTATTGTCCTGATCCTAGTCTAAAAATAGACTCAGTGTTTCGTTTGATCATTTACCTACAGAGTACAGACAGACTGACTAACCACATAATAGCCGCAATGATTCACTTGGTACCCCACTGTACTGGCAGTGTTGCACAGACCTTGACTGTCACTGATCGACGTCAGCAAACTCGGACGTCACGAGTAACTATATTGATAGTTTATACGGCTTGCTACCTTGCTAAGGACATTAGCTATTGAAGCCATAAACCATTAAGTCATCTTCAGCCTATACTTGTCACTTCTCGACGTAACCTTTCCAAATGCACCCCCCACTGATCTCGGTCTTCAGCTCTCCTCATTATTATTTTTCCAGCCGCTATGTTTACGAAGACTAAGTTTGCCTAAACGTGGTCTCCACTCGAGAACTCGTCCAAGAAGTCATTAAGTTGTTATTGAAGTTTTTAAATTGACCAAATTAACACTAAAGTAAATGTTAGAAACTATATTAACAATGTTTGCTTTTGAGTTTCCTATATTTCGGCACTGTTGAAACTTGCAAGTGCCATGATCACGGATAAACTGAGTTACTGACTGAGTTTATCCGTGATCATGGTGCTTGGAACAGTGGTAAAATATCGGAAACTCAAAACAAAAGCAACATGCAAGCGCCATGATCACGGATAAACTGAGTTACTGACTGTGTTTATCCGTGATCGTGGCGCTTGGAACAGTGCCGAACTATAGGATGCTAAAACACAAAAAATGCATGGTAAATACCCCGTTTCTAATCTTGAAGTGTTAGGTTGCAATGTAGCAAGTAGGGTTTCATCATCATCATCATCATGTCAGCCTTTAGAAGTCCACTGCTGAACATAGGCCTCCCCTAAAGAGCGCCATGACGGGCGATCGTGTGCCACCTCCATCCACCGACTTCCTGCGATCGCTACAATGTCGTTGGTCCATCGTGTGGGGGGTCTCCCCACACTTCGCTTGCTTGTTCGTGGTCGCCATTCGAGAACCTTTATTCCCCAGCGGTTGTCGGTTCTGCGAACTATATGGCCTGCATTGCCACAGTAGGGTTTACTTTGAAATAAAATTTATCTTAACGAAAACATACGTGGTAAAAGTCTTAACACATCTCTATGTATGTATGTATGTCTAATTAGGTACCTACTCAGTTTTGGACCCTACTCACAAATGAGGCGGTCAGCGCAAGAGTGGCCTGTCATTTTGAGACAATTAATTTCTATTGTGTCTCAAAATAATAGGCCACTCTTGCGCTGACCGCCTCAAATAGCATCTGGTATTTATTCCCATGGAGAAGCAGCGGTGGGATGAAAGCTCGAAAGCACTTGCGAATGTGGATTATAATGACCATAAAGTGTCTACAAATCGTCAGTCATTATTACGCAAATAAAACAAAATCCCATTACTAGCCCAGAAACCGTGAATAACAAAATAATTCAATTTAACGCAATCTGGTTAGAGTAGAGCCGAATATGGTATCAGGTATGGTATCATGCTGAGCATTCATAGTCAGGTTGTTACGCCAAATGAGCTTAGAGGATTACTGTTATGAGCTCCACTGAAGGCTGAGACAAAAGCAGGATTAGAAACTCTAGATCATAAGCCAGCAATACTTTTAAGTTATTGCCCTAGAGATACTTTGAGACTCATGTCGTGACGAATTTCACCAAGTTCCTCGGTTTTAGTGTATTATGCCGGCTTGGCTAGATACCATACTACCCTCAAACAGTAAAACAGTCTATAGGCTTCTATCGGGTTTTTCTGACAGCTGTCTTTTAGGGTCACTCCAATTCCAGGCTTAGCGTGTTAAGAGGGCTGTTCACATATGTCGCAGGGTAGAATCGATATCCAATGGGCTACCCTGTTGGATATCGATTCTACCCTACGACATATTCTAGAGTGGAGACCGCGAATTGGCAAACGTAGTAAAGTTGGTATAGTTACTCTGCGCAAGGTAGTTGCAATTCATTGGAGGAGAGAAGCCGACGATCGGGCTTAGTTGTGCGCCTTGCGAGAGGCCCATGTCTAGTAGTGGACGAGTACAGGCTATTGATGAAACAAAATTCAACACCCTTTTCTTCTTAATAAACTAATTTGAATCTAAGACCATTAAAACTAATCTCCAATGGCTCAAGTTTTAGCTCTGATCTCCACATTTTGCAATATTTGATCCGGTCCACAGAATTTCAAGTTAAGGGTTCGACAGCCTGGTGACTGGCCAAGCGTGGGCCATTCAAACTGTTAAATCCAGGATACCCAGTTCAGTCCGTGAACTCTGGTTTAAGTTGTCATCTTCAATCTACAATGCGTTGTCATATATAATAATAACAAATCTATCTATACTTATAAAAAACAGGAAGTACCAAAAAGTCTGTACAATAAAGATAATTTAAAAAAGTCTAGTTTACGGGTATAATCTACTGAACAAGTTTTTTTTTAAATTGTTTATGTCTCTTTGTATGTTTGTTCGCGCATCACGTAAAATTTAATGAACCGATTGCTATGTGGTTTTCACTGTTTGATAGCTTAATGTTTGTCTTAAAAAATACTCTTTGGGTTGTACTTGGTATCTTAATAAAATCTTTTTGACGGCTGAAGAAATTTTGATTAAATGTTGGTATATTGGTATTTTAGGTCTTGGAATAGCGCATAGAGTACTTTAACCTGGAAAAATAACCAAGCGTGCGTAGCCGCGGGCACAGCTAGTACAAAATGTTACAAATAAATTAAACCGCTCATTTGTTCATTAATGAATTGGTGATACAGAAGTAACAGATGACCTTGCTGAATCAATGAATACAACAATTTGCTTATTCAAAGGTCTTCGTGCAGTATTGAATAACAATGCGTTTTGATTAAAAGGAAGAAGGCGATACCGCATTTTTGCCGACCCTAATTTTATTTTGTCTTTTAGAATAACATGTAATAAGTTTTATACAACAATACGTTAAAAAATCCTGTTAAAAGCCATGACGTACCACGACCAGAGAACTCAAAAGAGCACAAACTCGAGAATTTAATTATATGTGCTTCTGTTAAAATTAAATTTACCATAAAAGATAGCTAGCTATTGATTCCATTATGACTAGGGTCAATAAGCACCGAACCATCTTCACATAACATTAGAAGTAGAACAATCAATACTTCCCTACACCACATTAACCAATAGTACAAATACACACTTCAAGTAACCGAGTGAAGTACTGACGATCAATATTGAACTTGCAGCGGGCAAGTTCAACGGTGAGTCACTTGTAGGGATGCCCATACATGGCGCGATTGCGACGGCAAGCGATTGATCGGAAGTACTCATTACGGGCTGTACTTGGACGGCGGTTTGATAAATAATTCGTGATGAATATTTCATAGTTTGAAGACGAAAATGATAATAGACGTAACGACGATAATTACAATGAAGACCAACTAATTAAAAATACCTTTGGTGGAAATCTTCCAAAGGTTTTGCAGTTCATTCTCCCGCAGTACAGTTAAATGTCACGTGTCTCTTTCATACCTTTATTTGCCTGGAAGAGATTATAGCTTAGCCCAGATTTAATAGGAGTAGTTATGTTTTTTCGATGCAATGAAGTGTATTTTTACCCGACTGCGGAGGGTTATGTGTTTGGGTTGTATGTATGTTTGTTTGTCTGTATGCTTCTTTGGCGCGTCCTACAGCCTGAAGGCTTGATGAAAGTTATTAAATGAGAAATTGGATTCGTCTTAATAACGAGAGTGCTAAAGGATATATGAAGTAGTGAAAACAAATATGGCGGCTTACAGCTGCCATATTTGTTTTCTTGTTCCGACGGAACAAAAAATTATCAAACCAAAACCTATCGAGTTAAATGACCATTCCAAAAATATGCAAGAATAACTAAAAATTTAAAAATAAAAATAAATTACATTGAAAAAATAATAATAATAATACAGGAGGAGGTTTGAGGAAGTAGCTCGCCAGGTTCTAGCTGATCCTGTCTATGGAGAAATGATAATAATAATACAGTAGGCGGTTTGAGGAAGTAGCTCGCCAGGTTCTAGCTGATCCTGTCTATGGAAAAATGATAATAATAATACAGTAGGAGGTTTGAGGAAGTAGCTCGCCAGGTTCTAGCTGATCCTGTCTATGGAAAATGATGATAATAATACAGTAGGAGGTTTGAGGAAGTAGCTCGCCAGGTTCTAGCTGATCCTGTCTATGGAAAAATGATAATAATAATACAGTAGGAGGTTTGAGGAAGTAGCTCGCCAGGTTCTAGCTGATCCTGTCTATGGAGAAATGAAATGAATCTTATCAACGACTGTATCTTATATTTCAAAATCAAGAATTTAAAGCTTGTTTTGCCTTTTTTTAGTTGTGTTCGCAGTCAGGTTTTTAGTGTTTTTTTAGTTGTGTTCGCAGTCAGGTTTTTAGTGTTTTTTTAGTTGTGTTCGCAGTCAAGTTTTTAGTGTTTTTTTAGTTGTGTTCGCAGTCAGGTTTTTAGTCTTTTTTTAGTTGTGTTCGCAGTCAGGTTTTTAGTGTTTGTTTAGTTGTGTTCGCAGTCAGGTTTTTAGTGTTTTTTTTAGTTGTGTTCGCAGACAGGTTTTTAGTGTTTTTTTAGTTGTATTCGCAGTCAGGTTTTTAGTGTTTTTTTAGTTGTGTTCGCAGTCAGTTTTGTTTTTTCATATTAATTTATTTTTATTTGTTCATTTGATGATATCACATACCTTAGCTACCAAAACACATCTACTAATGCCAGCTCATTACACACAAATAATCCTACAAACACTATCTATGAGAAATACAACGTACCTTATTTAGATAATTAGTAATTACCTATCCTTATCTTGACACACAATGCACGTGTTGTCCTCAGAAAAAATGCGTTTGGTATTTTGTGCAAATGACTAATCGCAACGTCGCGCAGTGCATGGGAAGCCTTATTGCTCTGCGATAAGTGAACAATTACACTGTTCTTAGAACTTTGACTCGCTGGCTATGTCCTACGATAACAGTTACCACGCAGGCAGTGATCATGTTGGTACGTCTAATTCTCCCCTTAATGTAGATTGAGTCACGTATGGAAGGAGTGTGTCATTAGATGTCATTGTGAGATAAAATACACAGTATATCACCATTGTTCACCTAAAACGTAAGTAGAAAGTACCTCATTACTGCTCATCATAACAACAGTGCGGTAAGTAAGTATTGAAATCCATCCAAATCTACTGCACAGTATTTATTTTATTTTAGTTTGTATTGCAGAACTAATTTTAGATTTTTGACTTTGCAGATACTACAGTTTTCTGTATCTGCAAAGACATTTTTTTTAATAATAAAAGTGAATGCATTCATAATGAATGAATGCAAAAGTAGGTATAGCACCAATACGATACGATACTTTATTGTATATCTAAACAATGAACAAACAATATTAAAACTTAAATAAGGCCAATAGCTCTTGATGTAAAAGTACTTTGTGAGATGTCTCAAACATACCATGAGATCACGTTGTTTTATACAACATAATTATCGAGTTAGCAGTTTTTACCTTATTTTTTCCAGTATGATTGTTTGATGTTTGTGGGATATCTCATTGTCACTTTTACCTTTTATATTTGTAGTTTACATGTTTTGTTATAATTGTGACATTTGAAAAAAACATAAAGAATGAACAAATATGGAAAAAATACATCCCGTAGAGTTTCTTGGTGCTCTCTTCTCTAACGGGCGTATTTCCGAAGCACCGGTAGAGTCAGAAGGGTATTTCCTTTTCCAGTGTGAGATTTAACTCTGTTGGCACATGACAGGGAAATTTCCTTTTCAAATTCAAAGAATACTTAGTTTATCTAAATTTGGATTGATTTGATCTTTTTATAATATTTTATGTATATCTCTTTGTTCGGGAGATGTTAATTTTGGCTTGTTAAAGTGCTATTATTTTTGCCTATTTACAATAAAATACTTTGACTTTGACTTTGTTTTTTTTTGACAGACTTGTTATTTCGTTTCCATGGCAACCACAGACCATTATGTGATGGCAACCGTTCCTTACAGTGAGTAATCAACATTTCCCAGTTTTCCGCGATAAAAAGTATCTACGAAACTATGGTATGTAGTGAAACGTTGTCTGTATGTTTGTTTGTTTGGGGAGCTTTCACCCGATAACGGCTGGACAGATTTTGATGAAATTTAGAATGGAGACAGCTTATACCGTAGAATATAAGGATACTTTTTATCGCGGAAAACTGGGAAATGTTGATTACTCACTGTAAGGAACGGTTGCCATCACATAATGGTCTGTGGTTGCCATGGAAACGAAATAACAAGTCTGTCAAAAAACATCAAGAGCTATTGGCCTTATTTAAGTTTTAATATTGTTTGTTCATTGTTTAGGTATTCAATAAAGTATTTCGTATCATATCGTATCGTATTGGTGCTATGCCTACTTTTGCATTGGTTTTTAATATCCTAGAAGAAAATAGGATGCTTTTTTCGCGATAAACAGTAGTCCGCGCGGACGAAGTCGCGGGCGGGAAAACTAGTATTGTTATATGAGCGCGACGGAATTGGCTGGAATTTAAGTCAATGTGACTGAAAATTGTATTGATTACATTTAGGTGACAATTGTGATATTACTTTGTAGTGGAAAGAAAAGCAGATTACTGACACTCGGTTAAGTGACTTCTTGCTGCACTCGTGGTTTTAGAGCCCTCGCTGAAGCTAGTGCTCCAACCTACACTCGGTGCAGCAATAAGTCACTTTCCGCTCGATGCAGTAATCTACTATAACAGTGTAAATTTTTTGATACTCTGGTATGTACGACATTTGGTGAGAGTTTGTCAGTTCGCACAAGGACCTCTGATGTGGCTTTATGACTGCTATCAACTGTAAAGTACCGGACTCTCCGTCCTAAACACGGCGTGATGGCAAATCTCATTAACTCATTAGTGCGGGGCCGATGATCAAACCCGGTGTAATTCGAATACACATAATATTACCGATTGGACACTTTCGCCTTGGTTTTTTCAATGGTATTTATCCATTGCTCGACTTCTAGTCAACGGATCGAGATACCAAGTACACCACTTTTGAGTCAAACCCTAAGCTATCCATTAGTGAAAACAGCATCGCATTCGGTCCATAAATGTTTTTACGTTATGCGCAAACAAACAGACAGACAGTCACAACTTTTTTAAATGTTAATTCTTGTTCAGGGCCTAGACCATAAATATTTTATTATGTTCATAATACAGACTTTTTGTTAGAAACTACTTTAAGAATAGTTTTATTTCACGGTATACACCATAGAGAATACAAATACTTGGTACGTGTAGATAGGTTTAATCTATACTATAATATAAAATCTTCGTTCATTTTCCGATTACCACACGACGATCACCGTCCCATGCGTCCATCCATCCGTGATACTAACTGACCGTGTACGGAACATTTTACCCGACGACGACGTCATTTAGCACGATTCAGACTCTAACTCTTGTGGGCCTTAAGAGAAGAAAGAAAATACTTTTACTTATGAAAATACATAACATATGTACTTACTTTTTTGGGTTACAATACAGAATAAATAATAGTTAACAATTGCGAGTTTTCTGCTATGTGCAAAATTAACGCTTTCGAAACTCGTGGTTTGTTAAAGATGCTTTTTAAAACTAATGCTCCTTCTTAAAAAGAGGCAAATCTGAATAGCTGCGTCTTTGTTATCCTAAAATAGGCAGAGCAAGTCTCAGTCCATCTGTTCTCCAACCTTGGTCTCCGGCCATCCGCGACGGCCAACCGACCGTGAGGGAAAGCAGCGCCCGATTTGTCATGATTCCATTTAGCGAGTAATTAAAGATGCGTTTCATTCACTTTAATAATTAAGTTACTGGTAACAGATAGGTTTCTATTTTTAATAGATCATTGTGAGAAAACCACTGCTTTACACCCCTGAGCCAACTTTTTTCAAATCTCATTGGGTCTTCAATTTCGTACTTATCATCACAGGGGCTAGAACCTACCACATTAGCACAGTACGGGTCGGCGGATATCAGACAATATTAGATTAGATCCTTGTACTTATCACATAACTTGTTGCTTAAAGTGTCATGCTCGGCATTTTATTTAGAGAACGAGTTCAGAGAACCGGACACGGGTGTTTAACGTTGGAAAAAACATAATGGAACTCAAATGGAAAGGAGTGGGACACTGGCAAAAAGACAAAAGGAGTGAAGGAGTGGTAGCCTAGAGGACGTACTAGACCAGTTGGAAGAACTCCAACGCGATGGGTGGATGATATCGTCCGAATTGCAGGTAGAAAGATCATGTTGTAGGTTAGCTCAGACCGGTGTCAATGGCGCAATAAAGAAGAGGCCTATATCCAGCAGTGGATTGATACGGGCTGATGATAATGATAATGAACTTGTCATAAAAGATATCATGGTAAGGAAATCTTTGCACTTGGACCAGAGCGTATATACAGTTCATACTTACTCTTAAATAATACCTGAATCCTCTATCATCATCAATCATCATCATGATACGAGACAGGGGCCACCTTGAGTGGCGTTTTGATAAATCAACCACGATTTTTCAACCAAAACATCTCAGGACACACGTGGTTGACACATCGATACGAAAGAGAATCAAGCCTATTACGCTTCCCTTGAAAAGTCCTATAATACCATTCCTTACATGTATGGCTATAATATTGACAATTCACTGTGCGGGTTGGTGCATATTCTTGAATCCTGCATAACGTAAAAAAACCTCAAACATCTTCGTTGGTGAAACTACATCTACATCAGCCTCGTCTACAAATTCAGATTCACGCGCCGTCTACCGTGAATATTGCGTCCAGTCCTCCGTAAGGCGTCGCTGGATTCCGTATCAACTCGGATATTGAACTACGCATTTCTGGGATCAGCCACAAATTCCCAATCATTTGATTTCGGCTGTAGCGGTTTTTGGGATATATTGGGATTGGAACAGGTAAAAGTTTCAAAGTGACGCGATGGACTCCAATAAAATTCATTTGTTTTAAGGAATCTGTTTACAAAGTTTTATGTACAGAGAATTGAATTTCAAATAAAAAAAACTTTCCATGCTAGTCCCCCCATATGGCCCCCTTCAAACCTAACCATTCTCGCTATAACCACAGAATAAATAATAGTAATAACTGTGGAATGTCTCCGCTAAATAATAATATGTTCCTTGACTGAGGCACTGCATCCGCGAAATTAAGCGAGATAATTAAAAAATACTTTTAATTTGCTCTCAATACGCAGAATACAAATACCAACATATAAAAGTGAAACATTGTCTGTTTGTTTGTTTGGGGAGCTTTTACGCGATATCGGCTGGACGGATTTTAATGAAATTTGGAATGTAGATAGATTATACCCTGGAGTAAAATATAGTTTTATCCTGAAAAATTGTAAGTTTCCACGGGAAAACTGGAAAAATGTTGATTAATCGCTGTGAGAAACGGTTGCCATGGAAACGAAATAACAAATATGTTAAAAAACATCAAGAGCATTGGTGCTATACCACCTACTTTTGGATTGGTTTTTAATATCCTAGAAGAACATTACAGTAGTCCGCGCGGACGATGTCGCGGGCGGGAAAGCTAGTATATTTTATTTTGTGCTTCTATAAATACGGATCAGGTGTCAAACAACCAACTCGGAGTTGGTTGTTTGTTCGAATAATATTATTATAATATGGCTGGGATCTAATCTAAGCCTCAGCTCAGCCGTGGCCGGGTACATCATATAGGCTGCTAAAAGTTAATGATAACACATAAATAAATGATAATCAGGCAATCTTGTACGAGTATCTACTTGTACATAGGTATGGAATATATTTTTATAACTCTCCTTTATTTATTATCGTAGTCACTTGTTATTTCCTAATCGTCCAGTTAAAATACAATTTATTTCGCAAAAACTCTATTTATGATCGTAAATCGTCGTAAATTACTGTTGAAATAATAAAGCTCAAAAAAACATAATTTTCCATAAATTTGCGGAATAATCGAAACGCAATGTGGCTTCATGAGCAAAAACTTAAGTATTTCGGTTGACAGTTTTGCTATTAATCGCAGAAACTAATATCGCGAACATCACTGTAGGTGTAGTGATGTGCTTTGTCACTGTAGGTGTAGTGATGTGCTTTGTCACTGTAGGTGTAGTGATGTGCTTTGTCACTGTAGGTGTAGTGATGTGCTTTGTCATTTTCCTATTGCGGTTTTGGTACTTTTGTTCTTCTTTATTAGAGTTCATAAAGGGGATAGAACCTTTGTGGCATATCCACCGGCCTCCATTTTGATATTTTTTTTCAAGTTTCCGCGCACTGTGATAGTAGTATGTAGGGGATACTTTTACAAACAATATATTACCATAAAGTGTCACGTTCCCAAAATATACGGAGGTTAAAGGTCGCCATATGAGAACAATTATAATGATTGAAAATGCACTAATTATGTGTGTATACGCATTCCATTGTATGAATAGTTCCCAGTAGTAGTTAATTTTACTATTTATTCGAAGACAGTATAAATATTTGCAAGAAAGAGCCGCTTCAATTAGTTACTTAATTTAATAAATCGAATCACAACGCAAAAAAAACGCTATTTTGTTTGTCATAGCATATACCTAATTCCATACTATAACTGGTAACGTTAAATAACTGGTGAAAACTAAAACAAAATACAGATGCTAAGTAATAATCGTTATTCTATCCCACTCGCGACTTGATAAAACCTTTTGTTTGAAATCACCGGTTTTCTTCATTGGTTTGCCGGCATCAGTAAGGAAGAAAGTATAATTATGAACAAGGAGTGCGAGTGAGAGAATATAGATGTTCCCTGGTGAAGATTATTTAACGCTAACAGTTATGGGATAGAACTAGGTATATACTTGGACAAACAAATATCGTTTTTTGTGATGTGGTGCGATTTAGTAAATTAAGTAACTAATTAAAGTGACTTTTTCGTGCAAATATTTATTATGTCTTCTAATAAATAGTGAAATCAACTACTCCTAGGAACTAGTCATACAATGGAATGCGTATATATACGTAATTACTGTTACTGTAATTACTTTACTGTTATTGTTACTGTTAATGTTTGTTTTATTTAATCATTGTAATTGTTCTCATATGGCGACTTTTACCTCCAAATATTTCGGGAACGTGACACTTTAGGGTAATATTTTGTTTGTATAAGTGTATCCACATATACTACTATCACAGTGCGAGGAAACATAAAAAAATGGCGGCTGGTGGATTTGCCAGCTTGTGGCCGGAGCCCCCCCCCCCCCCCCCCCCCCCCCCCCGAGGGTGTCTACCAGCTCAAAGGGACTCCTTGCTCACAATAATTTAATTGTACTTAGTAGTGCGAGCCTTCATTTTTCAACGGGCAGCGGAGGCTTCGTAGCTGCTAGTCTTCATACGTACACGTTTCCTTCAGCTATATTCAGCTAACTTAGGTTTTGAAATGAAATATATTTAGTTTAGTATATATAACGTGTGTATTCTGTTTCTTTAAAAGTTAGGTCCAAGAACACAGACTTGAGCGAATCAATGACAATTTAAGAATGACAGGTTATTTGTATTTAGAATGAATAATGAACTATCAAAATGAAAAGAAATGGCTTATGAAAGAATTAAGATATCAAAAGAGTATTATTATGAAAGAGGTTTGGACCTCGTCACAAGCTTTAATACAGAAATGTTCGAACCCCTTAATTTAAAATAGGTAGGAGGAGACCTTTGCCCAGCAATAGGAAAGTACGGATTAAAAAAAAGTGTGGTATATTATATCGATCTAGTTCCTACTATCTTAGATAAAATGCATAAGCATAGAAACAGCTAATTGCGTTGCATATGTCTCATATCTCCGGAATTCATAAACTGATTTGAATGATTATTTTGTTATTTGTAATGCTTGACATGCAGGTCAATCCAACCTGGGGTGGTCTCTTAAAAAAAATGAACATTGGTTTAGTAGTTTTCTTAGTTGGTTTTTGGTTCAAGAAATGTTTTAAGAACCAGTCTGATAAGAAATATCTGACTTTCTTAATTATTTTACTAGTTCTCTTTTATAGAAATTCGGATTATTGCGCTAAAATTTTATTAATAAGCTTAAAACGTATGCAGTCGGTACCTGCGTCATCTTTTGATATTGTGATTTTCCAGGATCGATCATTTATCATTCATTTCTCATTGTTATTATCACATCACTATCTAGCTTGAGTCACGGTCTCGCAGCGTTACGGTAATAAGCGCATGATCGCGGTGTGATGCCGGAGGGAAACGACTCGCTAGCTCGTATAAATTACTATGTATTCGATTCCTCGTACTCGAATACGACAAACTATTATAGCGAACATTACAACACTAATAGCCACAGCAAATAGTGCTGTGCTCTGTAATTATAAATCTATACTTATAATAAAGCAGTACGTAACAAAAAGTCTGTACAATGAAGATACCTAATAAAAAAAAAACTCAAGGAATTAAAATTTACTACTGACCAAGAACAACTTTTTTAAATCGCATCTTTCTGTCTCTGGATGTTGGTACGTGCATAACGTAAAAAGTACTGGACCGATTGAAATGCGCTTTTCACTGTTGGATAGCTTCTGATAAACTTAGAATCTCGATGCGATGAGGCCACTCCTCTCCACGAATTCATGGACATCGCTCTAGGAGCATTTATTCTGATCATTAATTAAAACTTATATGCCTGTACATTTGTTCCAGTTCACTCCACAAGAAAATTAATAAGGTCAGCAAGTAAAGCTTAAACAAAAATGTGCTTATTTACGTTTGGTAGGTTTCCAGCAAAGGAAAATAAAAAAACACAGAATGATTCCTTAATCAAAAATATAGATGATAATCAACAATTCAATTCAACGTCCATATTGGTATTTTTAAATTGTTGATTTCGGATTTTATTTTAAATCTTTATGTAGTTATACCTAGTATGTAAAAACATTAAAAAAAAACTTCAGATTAGAAAGTCTTCTTATGAAATACCTAAAAATATATATAAGAAGACTTTCTAATCTGAAGATGTCTTTTTAATATTTTTACATCCTAGTTATAACTTTATTATTCTTTTGTACATCATACAGTAGCTAATGTGATGCTTTGATTTTAATAATAAATAATGATACCCACTGATTCTCAAGTAATTTTATCGTTTTATTTATTTGCCAAACACGTTGCTAACTGTACTCAAATGGAATGGCAATGGAGCGATTTAGACCAAAATATTATTTTAATTTTAGTTCTGTGAAGCTTAGTGGAATCAAAGTATGTACATTTATTCATTTGAAAACAACCGTGGAGAGGAGTGGCATAACCAGCGATGAGTAAGTCTTGTCTACAGCATTTGTAAAATAATTACCCTGAGACACGAATTAAGCCAAATAGCGTCCAATAAAACCACATCATTATGACATAGCATTCTTAGCCTGGGTAGGACCTTCACAAATTGAATTTAGCTGAAATAAAGGGATAAAACAATAAATAGGTACTCCACAAGACTATAATGCCTTCAGGAATTCCCATTTTGTGGGAGAATTCCAGCGTCCGCGGGGAATCCCACTTTTTGCTCTCTTTCTTTTATTTATTCTGAATGCTTTATAGTCTGTGTTTTTGGTTTAGGGTTCCATTCAGAAGTCAATTAAGACCTGCTGCAGAAATTGTATCTACGTTATGGAACGTCAATTTGTAGAACGGTGTTTAAAATTATCTTCAGTGTCCAGGTCCGGTGCCCTCTCACATGCCTACATTATCGTATCCATTTTAATATATCTATGTGGCTGTGGTTTTCACTGTTGGATAGCTTAGGATTTGACCTAAAAACTGCTGTACTTGGTATCTCAATCCAATGAGAAGAAGCTGAGCAATAAATAAAAACTTATTAACGACTGATGGAATTTTGATCAATTGTTGGTATATTGGTATTTTTGGTCTTGGAATAGTATATACAGTACTTTTAAATTTCCAGAGAAAGTACCACGCGTGCGAAGCCTCGGGTACAGCCAGTCAATCAATGTATCTGGTAATCAGGCACTCACGAGAGATTAACTTTCGACATAATTGTTTCCAAATTTTCTCATAATAAATTTCAATTATGTAATCTTACTACAGTTAGAAGTCATAATGTCATAATTATAACTAGTTATGTTACTGTTAGCAACTTAACCTTTTTATTAACGGAATTACCAAAAACCATGTACAATATACCATGGTACAAAAAATCGACAGCACATGGAATAATAATAATTTAAAAAAAACTGATCCTTTTTGATACAATCTATACAGTACAACACTGGAGGTACTTTCTAAAGTAAAACCAGTCATCTAATTCGGCCCGAAATGCCAAGGTATTAGAGAACATAAATTATATAAAAAAAAAATGTAATAAAAACTACTCAACCAATTTTGATGAAGTTTATTTAGGAATATACTGAAAGTCTAGCCTTTTGAATAAAACAACAACCATCATTGGTTTAAAAATCTTAAAGATTTGAGGCAGGATAAACACAAAATGAAATAGATTTACTAAAAAAACTATTTATTCTCGAAAAACAACTGAACCAATTTTGATACAATTTATATGGGACCTGGGGAGTTTACCCTTTTAATCAAAAAAAGAATATTCAAAATAGATCCGCAATTGATGGAGAAATATACATACATACAGTCTCACTTCCTTGCAACTAGTGAACGTGAGTCGGGCTATTGGTTGCAGGCTATTCCTTCGACCAATATAGGAACTTTCATGGATGACACCAGCTTCTCAATAGCAATCGGTTTGCGTCCGGGCATCTCCAGAACAGAACCTCACAGCTGCCACTGCAGAGGCGACGTTGATCGGTTAGGTCACCATGGCCTATCCTGCCGCCGCAGCCGACTCTCGCGCCACGCCGCCCTGAATGACGTCATCCGTCAGGCCCTTGCCACCGTTAACGTGCCGGCTATTTTAGAGCCGAACGGTCTTTCACATGACGATGGCAAGAGGCCTGATGGTATGACTTTAATTCCTTGGAGACGTGGGAAGCCGCTGGTGTGGGACGCAACTTGTGCTGACACTCTAGCGGCTTCTCACCTACAAAATAATTCTAGAGTGGCGGGTGCAGCGGCAGCCTCAGCAGAGAGCCTCAAGCGGAGGAAATATGTATCTATCGGTGATAGATACATGTTTCTTCCGTTTGAGGTATAAACTATGGGGCCCTGGGGTCCGGAAGCACGGGGTTTTGTCAGGGAGATGTCCAGACGCTTAGTAGAAACTACAGGTGACCAAAGAGCTGGCGCTTTCCTCAGTCAAAGAATTAGCTTAGCTACGTGGTAACGTCGCCAGCTTTTTGGGCACCTTACCTGCAGACGGCGACCTAAATTCTGTTTTTTATTTGTAAATAGTTGTCATTTAAGGTTTTTTATATAATTAGTTTTAATTGTAAATTAGATTTTTAGTTAAGTTGTTATATAGTAAATTATTATACAGTCTAACATATAAATAACCGTCTCCGATTAAAAATAAATCAATACTCTGTGGCGAAGATTTGAGTTTTACCGCGCTTTACATCTGTCAATGACTCTAACTATGGTGGCGGATGGAAAAGAGAAGTGAGATTTAGGTTATATTACAAAAAAATGGTGAATTGAGGAATTGAGGATGCAGTTGTACGATAACAAGGTGTATTTTAATTTAGCAGTATTGTGGTACCTAACCTATACCTAGGAACTTTATTTTCACACTTTACCTACTTAATTATGATTTTAGCAGGCACACTTGGTTAGCCAGAACCATAGACTTTTGCTAAAAGAAAAATATGATTCGACCTTCATACGCGACATTATTAATCATAGGCTGCATACTGTGGCTGCATGTTAGGTTCATAAATCGATAGACTTTTGAAGTCAATATTGTCAATAGATGGCATTAGGTACCGACCCAGTAAGATGGTTGGTAAAAACGGAAGGGAATCAAGTAAAATTATGATTAAAAGAAAAAAGAACGACTGCGAACAAAATTATTGAATACGATCTGACCGCACGCAAAAATAATCACACTAATATTATAAGGCGGGATGTGTGTGTGCATATGTTTGTTACTTACGGATTTGAATAAAATTTGGTATGGAGATAGCTTGTACCCTGGAATAATCCTAAGGCTACCTTTTATCCCGTAAAAATGCACGGTTCCTGAGGGACTCGGGTGAAACCGCGAGCCGCAGCTTGTATGAATATAAATCTAAAGTTTTTTTTTATTACCTACTAACAAACAAACATATATAAAACCCAAACACATAACCCTACGTGCAGTCGGGTAAAAATGGAGACGTGTTGGTTACGATAGCTCAATTGGTTTGTAAGAGCTTAGCCGTGCAGAGGTATGGTTCAAATCCCGTCACATTCAAATTTGGAAACCAATAATTTACCTACTTACGTACATAAACAGAACCCTATCAAATAAACAGCCACATGCTTAGCCGTTTTTGGGCAGATAATAGGATTTCGGAGGATGGAGTAAATAGACTTTAGGTAAAACGATTTGGGGTTATTATGTGTCTTACTGTTTTGGTCGGAAATGTGGTACCTACCTAATAATTTATGGAATTTATTCAAAGTGAAAGCGTTTGTTATACTATTTATAAGGAAGTTTTGAATAAATACAACAAAATGACATCCTCTGATCAGAAGATTCGTTTCTGGTTGGCATTTGGTTGCAAAGTTTTGGTCCATCTTGCCAACCAGACAATAATACCAGGATGAAGCAAAATAACGAATCTGACGAACTAATAGTACCTAATATATACGAGTAAAATTATTCATTTAGAAAAGTATTGAATTGGCGAAATCTCTGCTCACGTTTCTCTCGTAGTAGTCAATTCCAGACTCAAAATGATTTCTAATTGCTGCAAACATTATTTCGAATCTTTGACACGAAGCGAAGGGGCGAAGAGATTCTGTTCACATAAAACCAAACTACTGAAAAATCACGCTCTAATAAGTATGAAACAAGATAATATTCGCTTGTGAAATTGTAATAATACATATTCATAGATGTTCAGAGGATAGCCGTAGTCTTATACCACCTACCTCAACAAAACAATACATTCGTAAGCGATCGTAAGCTCTATGTCCTCGAGTTATGTGACCGGCCCATTGCCATTTCAGCTTGCTAATTCTTTGAGTTATGTCTGTCACCTTGATTCTCAGGCGCATTACGGAATTCGTTTTTTTATGTCTTTATGTCTAGAGGGCGCGGGCGCCATATTCAATTTAATGTAACGTCACATAACCTATAACCAGCGGACGATTAATGGCCGGTTCCTATATCTTAAAGCGAACCGTATTCGCTTACTGTCCGTCAGCTTTTGACATAAACGCCATACAAGAAACGTCAAAAAGTAACGAGACGTTGGAAAAAACGACTCGTTTCATTTTTATAGGAATAGGGGCTGAGAAGCTTCCTTTCCAACGATAACTTATTTGGCAAATAATGATAAGTAGCTTCGAAGTTCGAACAGATGAACACACATACCCACTTACATACATACCGGTCAAAATCATAACCCTCCTTTTTGCTTCGCCGTAGTCGTTTAAAAACAGAACGTAGAGCTCGATAGAGTGTTCATTTGAGTTAGTGAACGAGGGTGCTATTCGTGTTGAGATTGGAATGCGCACTTGTGTCGAGTGCTACTGGATAAGTGTTCAATCTATTCGTTTTGTGGTGTTCTAAGGACGCTCGGTTTTTGTAAGTCTCTATTCCTTTTTCTACGTCTTGAAAAGACCTGCAAGGAATTTGAAGTGAAATTGGGTAGGAACAACACCTAAAGGAAAGCTAACAGAAGGATTCAGGTGGGACGGGAAGTATTTGTAAACTATGTCAGATTTTCTCGTCGTCCATAAGTGATTAAAGACGAAAGTCTTCGATCGGTGCGTCCTACCTCTACGGAGCCGAAACGTGGATGCTCACAGTGAGGCTTGTCCACTTATTTGAAGTCTCTCAGCGAGCAATGGAGAGGGCTGTGCTTGGTGTTTCTCTAAAAGGCAGAATCCGTATGCGCCTGAGAATCAAGGTGACAGACATAACTCAAAGAATTAGCAAGCTGAAGTGGCAATGGGCCGGTCACATAACTCGAAGAACCGACAACTGGTTGAGGCAAAACAAACACGTAAACTACACAACAACACGCCTGTTCTGCCAAAAATGAACTTATGCTAATAAATGATATACAGTTGGAATGTGCTTATCAAGGCATTCAGTTTGATACGTATATTCTAAAATTCGAAGTTTTTTTCCACATATGAAAATGGAACCATACTGCCGCCATACTTAAATTTTTCAAATAAAGTAGGCTTTGCCCCCCCAAGTAGGGGGGATGTTAGGATTCTAACGATATCACACACGTCTAAATCTGTTCAGGCATTTAAAGTTATCTATCTTTACTTATAATAAAGCAATAGGAACGAAAAAGTCTGTACAAAGAAGATAATTAAAAAAGAAATGGTCTAGGGTACATAAAAAAGCTACTAAACAGGAATATAACATTTTGAAAATTCGTGTCTGTCTGTATGTTTGTTCGCGCATCACATAAAAAGTAATGGACCGAATGCGATGCGGTTTTCACCGTTGGATAGCTTATGTTTTGCCAAAACTGGGATACTTTATATCGCAATCCGATGAGTAGAAGCCGAGCAATCACTAAAAATATTTTTGATGGCTGAAGGAATTTTGATCAAATGTTGGTATATTGGTATTTTAGGTCCTGGAATAGTACATAGAGTACTTTTAACCTACAGAAATGACAACGCGTGCGAAGCCGCGGGCATCAGCTAGTGATGGAATAAAGAAACTCCATACATACATACAAACATGCATACACACATACATGAACGATAAGACTGAATAATTATTAGAAATGTAATCGATTAATCGTAAAATTTGACTATAAAAATAATCTCTTCACTCTTTTGACTTCAATACATATTATTATTTAATTTGACATAACTTAATTTCTTAACTCTACCCAATTTTTGACACAAATTAATATATTTTCTATTATGTAATAATTTTATTGTACTTTTAATGTGTTTAACTAACTTTATTTGCACACCATTTGTAAATGATATAATGCATAGGGGGTACTTCTATTATATCATTGTACATTATTATTGTACACGTGCATCCGACAAATAAATAATTTGATTTTGATTTTTTGTTTTTTTTTAATCCTAAAAACATTACACTCCTTTTTTTGGACAGTCGTTTAATAAGCTACTAAACAAGAATATAACATATTTTTAAATCGTGTCTGTCTGTTTGACTGTTTGTTTGTTAGTTACCTAATTTGTTAGTATGTCTGTATGTTTGTTCGCGCATCACGTTAAAACTACTGGACCGATTGCGATGTAATTTTCACTGTTAGAAAGCTTAGGGTTTGACTTAAAAACTGGTACATTTTATTTTAATCCAATGATTAGATACCGAGAAATTGATAAAATGCTATTTGACGGCACAACGAATTTTGAAGAAATGTATATTGTACATTACCTATAGGTATTGTACATTACTTTTCGTCCTGGAATAACACGTATTGGCAACTTTTTAATGAAATGACCACGCGGGCAAAGCCGCGGGCACAACGTACACACACAGAACACACAGAATAAATAATAGTACTAGAAATAACTTTAATTCACTGGGACGTAGTTACACGCGCAACAAAGTAACATCGAATCATAAACAGAAAGTCTATTTGAGAGGCGCGGCGTCGGTACAATCGAGTGGAAATGGAAGGCTTCCAATCAATTACTAGGTCTGAGATGAAGCGGACATGATGCCATCAACTCTTGGAACTTCGTTGGGACTTTCCATCATAAACAGTCTTCGAAGTGGAAGCGATAGAAAATGACGAAGTATGATTGAATTAAGAGCTGATGCTGTGCAGTTACACATGCTATATGTCTAGTTTGTTTGTCGTATGACGCTGGCCACTAGTGTCAGAGTTTGTCAGGCCGCCCGAGGGCCTCTGGTATGACTTAACGACTGCTATTAATCAATAACAGCCGGGACCAACAGTTCAAAGTGCCCTCCGAAGCACGGAGCGATGGAAAACTGCACCTAACTTAGAAAAGCCATTGGAGCGGAGCATAGTACCGAACCCGGTATCTTTGGATTCTTTGTACTATCTAAAGGGTACTATCGCTCATATTTAAAAGGGGAAGATACGGCAAGCTTTAATAGTACATAAATAAAAACTGGACTAGATACATACACGCAAACACACCCACACAGCTACATACGCAGTAACATACGCGGACTGTAGCGCGAATGAGAGTCACAAGTCACAAGTGCTACACAAACGCCGATTGTGAATAAGACCAAAGAATCCCAATTGTGTGCGTTGCATCTAATTTATGCGGTCCACGCTCGAGGAGCTGGTACCTAATCTTCCCACTGTTATAATTAGATCTATGTACAGCCACACAAAAGTAAAGCAGAAACCGTCAAATCCATTCCAATTTTTGGCACCATCCCAAAAACTATACAGGTAGGCTACTAGGCATTCGACACGTGTTCCCGAGTCCGCCCTACATAGGAAATTGATTGAAACCGTTTCCATTTCCAACCTATCGATCTCGACGTGTTTGATTGAATAACTGGTTGTACAGGCGGTCTCGAAATACTTACCATGTAGAGATACGGAATTTAAGTTTTTATGAAGATCCTACTGCATAAAGATTATACAACAATGTTCTTTCTTGGCTTCAAATAATGATATCTATACCTATAAAACAACCCCGTAACATACCTACTAACTGACTGACTGAAAGACAGACAACGCAGGCTGTGTATATATTTGAAATTATGAGGAAATATTCCTGGTATTCATCCCTAATTGTCAACACACATCTGTCTGACGGAACATGCGTCGAGCGTACTAAGAAATGTACCGCTCAATACGTTCGACGCACTAACAACGGATCATCGGTCAAGTTTGTCAGTTTAGACGTTATATTATCTATTTCTCTGTTCTGGCGATACGCAACCGACGATACGCTCGTCGCACTAACGGATCATCGGTCAAGTTTGACAGGTTGGATGTTTTACTACCTATTTCATTGTTCTGGCGATACGCAACCGACGATACGCTCGTCGCACTAACGGATCATCGGTCAAGTTTGACAGGTTGGATGTTTTACTACCTATTTCATTGTTCTGGCGATACGCAACCGACGATACGCTCGATGCACTAACGGATCATCGGTCAAGTTTGTCAGGTTGGACGTTTTACTACCTATTTCATTGTTCTGGCGATACGCAACTGACGATACGCTCGTCGCACTAACGGATCATCGGTCAAGTTTGACAGGTTGGATGTTTTACTACCTATTTCATTGTTCTGGCGATACGCAACCGACGATACGCTCGATGCACTAACGGATCATCGGTCAAGTTTGTCAGGTTGGACGTTTTACTACCTATTTCATTGTGCTGGCGATACGCAACCGACGATACGCGACGCATCTCCCGTCAGATGTGTGTTCACCCTAAGAGTGTACGGGGGTAGCAAAGTTTGCACGCGGGCAAAACTGCGGGGCGCAGCTAGTTCTATATAAACTGAGGGCTTCAAAATACATAAATTCTTAATTAAATTCGTGTTATGACGGGGGTGCATGGAGTGACGACTTGCGAAAGGCGGCTGGTAGCGAATGGATAAGGAGAACCGAAGATCGGACTCAGTGGCGTTCACTAAGAGAGGTCTACGTCCAGCAGTGTTGATAATGGTGATGATAAAGTGTTTAAAGTGTGTAATGTTTGTTACTTCATCACGCTGATCTGAAACGGTTCAACGGATTTTGGTGAAATTTGGTATATAGATGCTTTAGATTCTGCAATAACACAAAGCATACTTTTCACCATCATTATCATCAACATCACCGCGGGCCGCAGCTAGAATGAATGTTAGGAGGTGACAGATGTCAAAGTGACTGGTGTTACTACTGTTTCTTTTTGTCCACCTTAAAAAATGACAGGAGTCAATGTATCCATCATGTTAAAATTCGATATCTAGAGTTTCAAGACTCGATGATTACAAATAATTAAGTCAGATTTACAAGAAACCTTTTTCAAGCTGGATTGAATATTTTTCATCATCACCATCCATCATCGTTGTCCACGCGGGTGCAGCAGTAAAATAATATTTTCAAAGAGTTTCTTCCTTGGCAGTACATCCACAACGCCGCGTGGGTTCGGCGTGTACGTGATAAAATCCGACGTATTTGCATGCAGTTACACGTTACTTTGTATCTGTATGAGAAACTGTGACGATAGGTGGAGTAGGGCTGTGATTCAGTGGTGTTCGAGACAGGGGAGCCTTGGTCGTGCGGTGGCGAGATGGGCCGACGATATGGTAAAGATCGCGGGTCGAAGGAAAGGATCTTGGCGAATGGCATGGTATAAACGTATTTTATTGTAAATAGGTAAAGTAATATAACTTTTTCAAAATTAACATTTCATGAACAAGGAGAAATAGATAAAATATTATAAATAGATCAAATCAATTAAATGTAGGTAAACTAAATATGCTTTGAGTTTGAAAAGGAAATTTCCCTTTCATCTAACAATAGAGTTAAATCTCACACTGGAAAAGGAAATACCCTTCTGACTCTACCGGAGCTTCGGATATACGCCCGTTAGAGAAGAGAGCACCAAGAAACTCTACGGGGATTTCATGTTTTCCACATGTGTTCATTCTTTAATATTTTTTCAAATGTCATAGTTTATAATAATATGTAAATTACAAATATAAAAGTGACAATCAGCTACTGAACAAGAATACATAATTTTTTAAATGTTGTCTATCTATCTGTTTGTACTCGCATCACGTAAAACTACTGAACCGATGCAAATGCAATTTTCATGATTGGATAGCTTATGCTTTGACTTAAAATCTGGTGTAAGTACTTCGTATCTGAGTTCGATGAGTAGAAGCCGACCAATCGTTAACAATTTGAAGAACTTTTAAGTGGTTACTTTATAGGTACTTTTGGTCTTGGAATAACATATTGTATACTTTTTCTCAAGAAATGTCCACGCGGGTAAAGCCGCGGGTGCAGCTGTTACACGCTGAATTCTAAATTTCAAGTTATATAGTTGCAAAAGGGCTTGCTAAAAGTGACAACTAACTACATTTTAGTAAGTACTTACCTTGGCCGCAATCCCACAAAAATAATTGGGTACTAAAGCAAAATGTCATCATATGGGGCCATTGTAAGCTATGTAACTGTACCATATCGTAATAAACATGACCTAGAGATTCTCTCCGACGTTCACTCACGATTTTTTAAACCATATTCGTATAAAGGTTGACTTTCACAATGATTAGGTTTCTAAATGATGGGTGGATATTGGTCTGTAATTGTCTATAACTGAGGTCAATAATAAGCATTAATAGCGAACTGACGTAGATAATTTAGAGTGCTATTATCGTGACCCGAGAGGCATTATAATGGGGTTCTTAATATTGGGGTCAGTCGGTGCTTAACAGATTCGTTATAATTATTGTAAAGAGTCTTCAGTAAAATACATTAAATTTAATTTTGAATAATAATTTGAAAACATTATTTAAAAGACTTCAGTTTAATCCAATGTACTTAGCTTTGAGTCCTTTATCTTTCACTAGCTTTCCCGCCCGCGACTTCGTCCGCGCGGACTTCAGTTTATCGCGAAAAAAATAATCCTTTGTTCTTCTAGGATATTAAAAACCAATGCAAAAGTAAGTAATTATAGCACCAAGCCTCTTGATGTTTATTGACAGACTTGTTATTTCGTTTCCATGGAAACCGTTCGTTACAGCGAGTAATCAACATTTCCCAGTTTTCCCATGGAAACTTACAATTTTCCGGGATAAAAAGTATCCTATGTTTTATTCCAGGGTATAAGCTATCTCCATTCCAAATGTCATCAAAATCCGTCTAGCCGTTATCGCGTGAAAGCTCCCCAAACAAACAGACAACGTTTCACTTATGGTATGGATTCTCATCTCTAAATGCTCCACAGATTATAGCGTAACCTACAAAGGAAATATTCTCCTTCCATTTTTCAAAGGAAGCCAGCATGGCACAGTTTTCTAATACTCTGTGGAATACGAGTAGAATATCAGCTTATTTCTAACATGTTCGATGTCAAATCGCTGTAGTATATCTATCGAACTAAGGGCGATTCTGTCTTGCACCACAGAATAAATAGTACAAGTACGAGCACGACTACATGAAGTCTGTGCAGTCTATTTTCGATTTCGACCAAGTTTTGTTCAGTAGTGGACTAGCATAAGCTAAAGCTTGCTTCGGAGTGCACGTTAAGCTGATTAATTAATAGCAGTCTTTAAGCCATGTCAGAGACGATTGACGGCTTGACAAACTCTGACACCAGAGGCCAGCACTACCTCACACGACAAACAAACAAACAGTAGGCTGATGATGATGATGATGATTCGATTGTCAGGATACATAAAATCGAACATAGACAAAGATCTGCAATAGAGAATGTTGTCACTAAATACATCATCAAATTAAGAGGAATAAGTATAATTTAAAGAAAAAAATAAAAAAATAAGCTTTTACTGGGTTTTCTTAATGAACGTCACTTTATTTTATTGTTTTCATTTTTTTTTGTTTTTTACTTTTTATATTTTTAAGTTTAAAGATAAAAAAAAATGATTTGTTATTGGTTTGAGCTACCCTGAAAGTTTTAGCTGGATAGCTAATCGGGAAGTGTTCTAAATTTGAATTGCAAGATTCCAAATACATAGATACATACTTAGATACAAGTGAAGTTAAATAAAAGCTTTTAAAAAACACGACTGAACTGCAAAAAAAAGAAATTATAAAAAATGACACCCTGGATGGTGTAAGGATTCTAACGATACCTCATACATCCAAATTTATTTAGGCATTTAAAAGTGATGGTGGAACAAAGAAAAACACATACATACATACATACATACATGAAACCTTAAAACATTACACTCCTTTTTTGGGCAATGTATAATATATAACCTCTTAATCGCTCTCTATCAGATGAGATCATTTTTCAAACGCTTGCATGTATGTCATAAAAAACCTAAAGGGAGGAGTGCTCACTGGTTTGAAAATCGCAATATTCTCATGCATATTAAAACATTGCTTGGTTCTATTTCCCAAGTACACTTACTTTTCAGACTTTACACTACACGCTGCTACAGAGTGCTTTCTAGATTTTACACTCTAAAGGCACTAGTCGGCACATTGACGGCTCAACCATTAAGGCCGGGTGTCAGTGAATATTTTGTTCCTATAATCCGTGATCAAGTAGAGCGGGAAAGATCATACAGCCCAGCAGTAACATTGAAGGTTTTTATTTATTTGTAGGAAAACTAAAACTTGGAACAAAAAAGTGTCTTACCATTTTCTCAATAATAATAAGCTCTTTCTCTTAGTATATCTTTGATATCATTTAGTGACGGGGTCTCTTTCCAATCAATGTTCTAAGCATAAAGTAGTGTTACCTTTGATTTTATTTTCTATCGAGTAAATTGATACTAATCATGTTTCTGTGTTCACAAAGTACGAGATAACATGTCAAATTTTATTTTGATACCAATTTCATAATTCTGGGTTAATTATAAAAGAAGATACAGACGTTCAAAAATGATCGAAAATTGCTAAAAGTGCTAGAACCGGGCTTTAAGGCGGGGTACGCTCTCGAATGTTTGTCCTGCTCGTCCAGGTGCAGTGTGAGCGGGAGAGGTGATGCAGCTCGGGAGTCGATTTCAGATAAATTTTGAGCTTTTCTATCGAAATCACAATACATAAAATTTAATTTAAAAAACTGTTTTGTTATTTGTGTCGTTTAACAGGGTAGATACACAATTAAATCAAATAAAAAAATGCTGTCGCTGAAAATAACGAGAACAGCTATGCAACAATCTATTTTCATGTGGGTAGTTCAATACAATACAACAACTCTTTATTGCACTCCAAGCAAAAACAAAACAGAAGAAACTTGAAAACTAAAATGTACAATCGGTACAGTCTCTTCCAGGCAACCTTTCGATGGAAAGAAGTGGAAATACAAATTTATCGGTCGGTGGTGCATCAACAAAGATCAAGAAATAATATATATACATTATTTTGTATTCCAAACATAATCTACAAACTAAACCATTCAATATATACCAATAAAACAAGTACACTATATACGTACAAATATATAAAATTAATGACAACAATGAAATAGATAATAATAATAGCTACAACGTAAATAACCAACTAGAAATTTCTGAACTTCTTCTGTTTTCTTTCTTTCTTTTTTACATGTTTTTTTTCCAAGGATATCAAGCCATTTGTTAAAATTCTGTTTGCTTATTTGTAGCTAATATAGTTTTCTTTCCTCTGCATTTTTTGGACCAAAAAATACAGTAGTTATTTGTTTCACTACGTCGTTCTCGTTTTGCTATTCGTATTTTTTGCTGATTGCGGGACTGACCCCGCCTTAAAGGAAAGAAGACGCTGCGCGCCGCCCGTCAGTCTTAATTTTTTGTAAATTCGTGGAATGGAGACGCCGTCACTTTTCATTTTAGGGTTTTTACTTGGCTTAAAGTGCAGTTGATTCAGCAACGCTGTAATGAAGAGCAAAGCAAAATTAAAGATTAACCAGAACGTTCTTGGAGTTTAGTCCCACAGATGGGCGAGATAGAATTAGGGCTTGTGGCGCACGGGTCCATAGTTCACCACACCTTTATCTTTCTTAGAATATTATAAAATCTAATTTAAAAAAATTGGGTATAATAGAAAAACACTTAAAAGAAAGAAATAATTAATATATTTTTAGAAGTAAGCGTAATCAATACGAATATATAAAAGTGAAACGTTGTTTGTTTGTTTGGGGAGCTTTCAAGCGATAACGGCTGGACGGATTTTGATGAAACTTGGAATGGAGATAGCTTATACCCTGGAATAAAACATAGGATTTTTATCCCGGAAAATTGTAAGCTTCCACGGAAAAACTGGAAAAAATGATTACTCGCTGTAAGAAACGGTTGCCATGGAAACAAAATAACAAGTATATCAAAAAACATCAAGAGTGGTGCTATACCTACTTTTGCATTGGTTTTTAATATCCTAGAAGAACATAGGATGCTTTTTTTCACGATAAACAGTAGTGCGCGCGGACGAAGTCGCGGGCAGGAAAACTAGTCCAAAATATTTGCCCAAATCAAAATTTGTTTTTATAACTTACTTTTCAGTTGTGTTAAAGTAGGCTAAGAAAATAAAGTATAATTAGTCGCGTTCGCTAAGAAAAAATACATACAGGGCCCTATTTCATAAAGTGACAAATCATAATAAAACTCCAATGTCAGCCGAATACACCAAACCTGCGTTCCATATATCAAACAATCACGACGGGACTGATGATTGTCAGTCATATTGAATTTCACAATGCCAGTCATGTCACAGTCATAGTAACTATAAACATAGCGTATGTAACATAGCCTCACTATTTTGATTGACCGACCAGTGACGGGTAAAGCTTCCGCTGTCACATTTGTCATGACAATTCTACAAATCGTGGTAATTTGTAAGCTACCGCCGTTTCATAAAAAAAAAACTCATGACATTTGTTATACAATTGTCGGTTGCCTGCAGTCACTACTATTGTTTTATAAAACACATTGAGTGATATTTTGACAATTCATTGAATCATTGAATGAATTGTCGGGTTTTCATAAAACGCATTTCGGTAGTTTGACTGACATTTGTCAATTAAAATTTGTCAGTCAACTATAGTTTTATGAAATAGGGCCCTGGAAATAGTTAACAGTCCATATCTTGTACACTACTGAACCGATTTTGATCACACTCAAAGTATTCCCTAAGTTGAAAGATACTACCTAATAAATAAATAAATAAATACTAAAACTATTACAAAGATAATTATTGCAATCGAACTTGTAGTTTCCGAGAAATTCGTGGACAAACAAGAAAACGCGAAATTTGTTTAGATACCTACATAGACTAACATATATATATATGCACATCAAATTGATAACCTCATTTTTAAGAAGTCGGTTAAAAATGATTATCAAACGATTCGTATGCAAAAGTAACTGTAAGTAAGTACTGCACTAAGAAGTTTCTTGTGAAAACAGTCTCGTTTGTTTTGTTTCAGAGTTTTTATTTTCCCTAGGGGTTGAAATCCTAAACAGCTGCAGTGCTCAAACTTATTATTCACAACTGACTGTGTTTTTATTTGTACTACGCTGAGAATCTTAAAAGATTCCCGTTGTTACTGAAGTTTTGCTAACATTTAGCGTGCTCACGAGAAATGTTTAAGACTTAGAGTATTGCTAACATTTAGCGTGCTCACGAGAAATGTTTAAGACTTAGAGTATATATTACACTCTAAGGTGATGATAAGACCTTCAGATGAACCTATCGGAAGACCAGCGCTGGTTGTTATTAACCAGCATTATGCTGAGTTGGGGCCGGCTTGTGGCAAAAAACTTAACTAACTACTTGGGTACTAAATTATTTCTTCAATGTTTTTATTTTGTGTACTTGTTTTTTGCCATAAATAAAGCTATGTCTATGTCTATGTCTATCTTCGGATGACGCAAGTAAGCGTTACGTGTATGATACAATATGATTAGAAATAATTGAGCGAGCGAGCGCGAAGCGTCTCCGTTTCAGCTTGGGCAAAAATGCTTTCGTATGTCCGGATGTCTGTCCGTCTGGATCTCTGTTCTCCTCTACAGGTCGCGTTTCTCAACCGATCTACACGAAACCTGGTATACAGGTTAAACGAATTGTTAGTTTTTTTTTGTCATCCGGGATTTTTGAATAGGTGGTACTTCCCCCAATTAGGGGGTTACTGAATATCTCCGCATTATTAGATTCGATTTCGATGTTTGTTATTTTATTTGAAAGGTAGTAACTTTAAATTAGTCTCATAAAAATTTGGTGAAGATCTAATGAGGATCTTCGGCGTTATGAGCAGAACAGCTCCTCAAAATGCAGTACATTTATTACTTTTAGATTTCTACCAGTGGAATCAGCCCTTCATTTTCGCCCTGCAGTGGGACAGTCATGGCTGAAACTTTGCTTCTGGCGATCGTTTCATGAATAAAACAATTGATCGTAGCTAGCTTGGTTGTCGTAAAAGTTAGTGCTGGCCTCTATTGTCAGAGTTAGTCAGGCCTCCCGAAGGCCTTTGATACGGGTGCTGTTTGTGGGGACTGGTCCAGCATGGTTTCCAAATTTAGAGTTTTTTTTTCACTGGTTGATGGTTTGTTGATTGTGAGACATTTCACTTTTATATTTGTCATTTAAAAGTGACAACTTGACACTTCTATTTTTGTTATTATTGTAATTTCTGATATTTGAAAAAACTACGAAGAACTGTCAAAAATTGAAAAAATTACATTCCCGCTGTAGATTTCTTTGTTCTCTCTTCTCTAACGGGCGTATTTCCGAAGCACCGGTAGAGTGTAAGGGTATTTATTTTTCCGGTGTGAGATGTCGGCACATGAAAGGGAAATTTCCTTTTAAAACTCAAAGCATACTTAAGCACACTTATGCTTCGTTTATCTAATTTTATTGTTTTCTATGTTTATCTCTTATAATAACTTGTTTCTCTCTTTGTTCAGGAGATGTTAATTTTTACTTGTAAAAGTGCTATTATTTAGCCTATTTACAATAAAATACTTTGACTTTGACCTAGCTAAACAGTTCATCAATAACAGCCGCGACCGGCAGCTTACGTGCCCTCCAAACTCCAAAGCACGGAGCCACGGAAAATCTCACATAACCTGTTCCCAACAACCTTCGGATGCAAAGTATCACAGGAAGAAGCAATAGACGGAGGTGATGTACAATTTAACACTCATTGTTATACTTTATTTTTAGATATAATTTCTCGTTGTACGTGCTTGTGGTGTCCAATAAAGAGTTAATCTATCTAACTATCTAATTTAAAATGTCATCTTCAACAGATGAACCCTAATAGATGCGCACGCACCTATACTATTCCAGATAGAAAGAAGATACGTTTTTTCAACAAACATATTCAATTAACTACAATAATGACGGAAATAGATACTTACTACTGAAATAGATGCTTACTACTTAAATAGATAAATAGATACTTACTACTTAAATAGATAAAACAGAAACAACAAATAAAAAAAATACAAAAATGGTGCTGGAAGTAGTAGTCCTCAGCAAGTATGTTTAAATAAAGACGGATTCCACACCGCCAAATCGAAAATGAAGGACCCAAGACTTGCCGATCCGCTCGTAAACAAGCCTCACGCACACACTTCCACCATGTTATGCCGATCGGCCGCCACATCGCAGCAAGATGTCGACCTTGTTATTTGTGTTAATTCCGTCTAGTTCTCACGGAAAATCAAAAGCAATGCAGTCTTTTGTGATGAAATTGTATATCAACCACAAAACACCACTAATTATGCACTCACGCACACATACGTAGCCGCTATTTGCTATGCTTCACTCGTTTGGCTGTTTAGCGTCCGCTATATGGTGTAGGTATTGTTTCTCCGCTCAGCATTATGCTGTTTGCCGATGACGGAGTGAAGCGCTGGTTTTCAGCTACAGCCCAGAGGGGCGGGAAAAAACGAACTATTGAAGAATAAATTGAAATCACAGATTTCCCTCGTTGGTAGAGCAGATAGGCCGTAGTCTGTGCCACAGAATAAATAATAGTACAAGTATCTGTGCTGTCAAGGGAACTCAAATACATAAATTATAGTAATTTTTAAATGAGAAAGTGTGTGTGTACCTACAAGTATGTTTGTTGCCACTCAGCTCCGTACCGTCTGAGCGGATTTTGATGATAGTACTTTAGGCATAGAATAAATAATAGTACAATTTAGGTCCCGTAATTACACAGGAAACTTTATAACCACGCGGACGAGGCCGCGGGCGAAGCTAGTAAAATAGTTCAGTTAACGGGTTATGTTGTCACTTAATCTCATTGAAATCCGTTCAGCCGTTGAGGTTCAATTGAAAACTCATCCGAACTAGTGGAAAATACAATCTGCAAACAATTTAGAAATGATGAACACATTTCACAGACGTTAACTCAGAAATAACTTAATTTTGAAAAAGATCAACGAAACTAAACCGGAGCAAATCGTTTCTGCAACTGCCATAAAAGGCGATAACGCCAATACCGTTGCACTATTACTTATTCTATGATACCGGCACAAAATAAACTCAATACCGAACCTTGAACTTATAGAAGGCAAGACAACATTATTATCTGAAAACCAACTTATCCCACCACTTTTCAAGGGAAAATAGGCTTAACACCGTTGTGATAAAGTTTGAGTGAAACGCAGGGTACTTGTCTTGTAGCATAGATTAAATAGCTTGTAGTTCAATGGCTTGAGCAAAAACGGGTAAGGTGAGAAACGTTCCGTCACGCAATATCGCATTGTGTTAGATTAAGTTTTTTTGTTGCATTACAACGTTTTATGTTTACTCTATTGTTTCTTTTATGCAAGGTTTGTTGATGACCGTCCACCGCTGGACATAGGCATCTCCCAATGCACGCCACTCAGCTCGATCTTCGGCTCTTCTCTTCCAACTGCTGCCAGCCTCTTAGCGTATATCGTCGCTCCACCTAGCTGGAGGACGCCCTACACTACGTTTGCAGTCGCGGTCTCCACTCAAGAACACGTCTGCTCCAACGGTGATCAGTCCTTCGACAGATGACCAGCCCACTGCCACTTCAGCTTACTAATCCTAAGGGCTACGTGACAACTTTGGTTCTCTGCCGGATCACCTCATTCCGGATACGATCCTTCAGTGAAACTCCGAGCCCTAGCCCGCTGAGCGACTTTAAATTGGTGGACTAGTCGTACCGTGAGTGTCCACGACTCGGGCCCGTATGTCATAACATGTAGGGCGCACTGGTTGAAGACTATTGTCTTCAAGTTTTGCGGTATTGGCGACGAGAAGAATCGACGAAGTTTCCCACATGCTGCCCAGCCCAGCTGTATTCTTCTGCAAACTTTGTCCCAAATTGAATATGTGACAGTAAAAACCCGTTTTTGTTTAGAACGCGTTTTACCTAGTCCAAACTAGTATGTAATGAAAGTATCATACATAGTATCATAGTTAAAACTGCTTGGTGACGAGTTAAGTACGCGTATTGTGCCTATGAAAAGCAGTAGGTAAATTAGATTATGAATGATTTTGGATATCTACCTAAATTACCTACTGCTTTTTCAAAACAGTTTTAACTGAGTAATTAAGTTAAATCGCGTATTAACGAAATAAACCCAGTTTTGATACGATAAGCGGTAAAAGCTAGTTTTAACTAGGATCACGTTCTTACTAAAAACGGGTTTATACTGTTACAAATAGAGCAATGGTAGCCTAACGGTTAAACAGTGCAACTTAGAATCCAACGATACTTACCGTGTTCGAACCTAGGCTACGCACCAATGACTTTTCTAAGTTATGTGCAGTTTTCCATCGCTCCGTGCTTCGGAGGGTACGTTAAGCTGTCGGTCCCGGCTGTTATTGATTAAAAGCAATCTTTAAACCATGTCAGAGGCCCTCGGGCGGCCTGACAAACTCTGACGCTAAAGGCCAATGTTACCTCATACGACAAACAAACAAACTGTTACAAATGCGAAAGTATCTCTCTCAGCCTCTCTCTAAACAACTGAACCGATCTTGAAATTTAACAAGGAAATAGTGTGAATAATGAGAAAGGGCATAGACTACTTTTTTTACCTTTTCCCCTGGAAAAAAATGATCACAATACGCCGCGCGTTAGACCTAAAGCTAAACAGAAATAATGGGTACCAATCCCTCGAAATCTATACCAGAATAATAATGACTGAATTTGTCTGAAACGGAATACAGATCATTACAGAAAACAATTTATTTGCGCCAAAACTTCGGCGTCTCTGTTTTAGATTCCGAGGGCCATTGTCATTCAAGTGTTTATCCATTTCCTCTGTTTGTGTTACAAATGGGCTCGGATCTTTGACATTTATATTTATTATTCGGACGTCTGTAGGTATAGATCTAGTTGAAGAAGGGAAGATAAGGCACGCTTTAATATCGCGCAAACAAAATTGGACTAGATACAACTACAGGCAAACTCATTCATACATATACAACCATAATGCTTCATGTGTATCAAGAACAAAGATAGAGAGACATACGCATAACGCAGACTGTAGCGTGAATGAGAATAACAGCTAACAACTGCTACACAAACGCCACTCCGATTGAGACTGATGCCAAACAAGGACAAGGCAAACACGCTATATTCCTATTGTCGTGCTTCATATGTATCAACAACAAAGATAGAGAGACATCACAGATTGCACCGCGAATGAGAGTCACAGCTAACACGTGCTACACAAACGTCACTCTTATGACTAAGGTCAAAGAAGGCCAATTGTGTGCATTGTACTAATTTATGCGGTCCACGCCCGTGAAGCTGGTATCTAATCTTCCCACTGTTTATTACAACTATGTCGTAGGCGAATTTGTACTAAATTGTGGCGATTTGTCAATGTTGTTTGACGGTGTTTTACTTAGTGCGAGCTATTATTCGGACTGTATGTTGTTTTCTCGTCACGTAATTAGCTTGTGTCGAATTTACTACGTTGAGTTACTACTTCCCAGTGGGAAACTGGCCCATATATTCGGACCAGCTTACCACTACTTACCATATCCAGATTGGCCTAACTAGGCCACGGTCCAGGTCCAGCAGTCTCGACATCAACAGCGATTGCTTTACAACCAAAATCGGTAGAAAATTCCGATTATAACGACATACGGTAGTCTCTGCCAAATATTGATGTCACTCATGATGTATGTCATTCACAGATACCGATGACAATCGATAGCTTTTGACAATAACTGTCAACCAGAGACGAGTTTTCCCCTTGGCTTGATAGATAGATATATAAATTCTTTATTGCACACACCACAAACAAAATCAACAAAAAATAAAGGAGCAATAGCAGAAGAAGTGTCACAATGGGGGGTGGCCTTATCGCTAAAAGCGATCTCTTCCAGGAAACCTTTGGATGGAGAGAACCTTTGCTTGGTTTTTTATTTAAGGTATTCAAGGCCATGGAATTACAACGGGAAAAAAAAAAAAAAAAAAAAAAAAAAAAAACAACTAGTAAACACTAAGAAAAGGAAATTATTATTAACCCTTTCACAACCCCAGGGTCCCTCATGTGGTACCCATGTGTTCCCTCGTAATGTGGACTGTGGAAGGGTTAAACAATTAATTGATCATAGAATAATAAATTATTATATTACTCACGTACTTGACAGCTTGTTATTATTTCGTATCCATGCCAACATGTAATTCCGCTCTGTATTTTTGATACCTTGGGTTATATTATTGCAATTTTCGTAGGGACCTCTAATTTAAAAAAAAAAATACTCGTTACTCGCTGATAATGTAGCTTTCTATAGATATAGATATAAGAATTTTTAAAATTGTTTCAATATTATCATTTGTAACATTTCTGTAAGAATCAATACCTAGGTATATTATCAAAGGAAACCATAGGTAGTTAATCCGTCTCCAATAATCCCTTTATCATCAGATAGGTATAATACCTACTTAACATAAACCTCGCTCAGAGACATTATTCAAATATATTGGCTATACCCCTCTAAATCAATTCGCATTTAGGTCTCGGACGTATCAAGGAAGGGGGAAAGGGGGAGTATCATCCTAATCATCACCAATTATCTTCTCTACTCTGATGCCATTTGCCTCTGAACTGACCAACTGCCTTCGTCAGGTGAACTAAACCTAATATACCATAGAAAGGGGAATATTACCTCAAAGAAAATAATACCTAAAACATCAGATGAGTTCTCGATTTCGAACTAAAAACCCCGAACATAAATCACTCTCCTACAAGCGCAAGTCAAATATTCACGTCTCATCAACAAAGAGAAAAAATACCTTAAAATATTCTATGCTAGCTTCCCGCCCGCGACTTTGTCCGCGCGGACTAATGTTTATTGCGAAAAAAGGCATCCTATATTCTCCTAGGTTAATTAAAACCAATGCAAAAGTAGAACCAATAAAATAAATAAAGTAGAATAGCACCAATACTCTTGATGGTTTTTGACAGACAAGTTATTTCGTTTCCATGGCAACCGTTCCTTACAGCAAGTAATCAACATTTTCCAGTTTTCCCATGGAAACTTACAATTTTCCGGGATAAAAAGCATCCTATGTTTTATTACAGGGTAAAAGCTATCTCCATTCCAAATTTCATCAAAATCCGTCCAGCCTTTATCGCGTGAAAGCTCCCCAAACAAACAAACAGACAACGTTTCACTTTTATAAATTGGTATGGACTACCTGTAATTTCATTTAAAAGTAGCCCATACCTGATATGCTAGGACCAAAAGACCTATAAAGTACAATTATACATTTCTTCAAAATTCGTTCAGGGTCAAATAGTTTTTTATCAAGTATCCCAGCTTGTAAGTCAAACCTTAGGTACCAACAGTGAAAACCGCATCGCAATCGGTCCAGTTGTTGTTACGTGATGCGTGAACAAACATACAGACATGATTAAAAACAAACTTGTTCAGTAGCCAATTTTAAGTACCCTAGATCTTTTTTTTTACACGACTGGCCAAATTAAGGAGTGTAATGTTTTTAGGATTCATGTATATTTGTATGTATGTTTGTATGTATGTTTGTTTGTATGTATGTTTGTATGTATGTGAGTTTATTTATTCCACCATAACTTTTAAATGCCTAAACCGATTTAGATGTATGGGGTATCGTTAGAATCCTTACATCCCCCGAGTAACATATGCTATAGTTATTTTTTTTAATTTCATTTTTGCTACTGGCAGTATGGCTCCATTTTCAAATGTGAAAAAAATCTTTCTATTTTACAATATGGGTATCAAACTGAAGGCCTTGATAAGCACATTACAACAGCATAAGTATTTTATTGGCATAAAAAGGCGTGTTTTTTTGTCTTATAAGCTACTTATTTAATTTTCTTCATTGTACAGACTTTTTCGTCCGTATTGCTTTATTATAAGTAAAGTTAGATAGATAGGTCAAATCTTTAAAAAGAAGAAATTTCCTTCATGTGCCGATTCAGAGTTTAAAAGGAAGCACCTTTCAGACTGGTGCTTCGGAAATACGCCCGAAGGAGAAAACAGCACCAAGAAACTCCACGGGGATGTCACTTTTTAATTTTTGTACAAAAAACAGTATAGGCTTTTTAGACGAACTTAACCCTTTTAATTCAGGTCCTGGCTACAACCCTGATCTTTTGAGGTATTATGCCAACCTTAATTTATTTCTCCCATTATTTGTGTCGGAGTATCTTGACCTTGTTGGATCTCTTTGCAATAATTGGATGGTGCTTCTTCCTAAATACTTTGAATAAATATTTATGACTAAATGTTTATGTTTCATGTTATTTATTTTAATTGTATATGGAACTAGTGACTCGCCGCGGCTTCGCACGGGTAGCGCTTACGGCATTTTTCGTACTTTTAGCATAACTATACCTGTCGTAACTTCTAAGCCTAACAGTAAGCCTAATTCAAAATATTTGGCAGAAACACATGTGGTGTTTTTTGACCATAGAATAATGTATTATTTTATTGTTCACGTACTTCACAGACTTGTTATTATTTCGTTTCCACGGCAACGTGTCATTCCTTTGTGTATTTTTGATACCTTGGGTTACATTATTGCAATTTTCGCAGTGATGTCTAATTTGTTGAAAAATTATATACTGCCCAAGTTACTCGCTGATAATGTAGCTTTCGATAGAGGTACGATTTTTTTAAATTGATTCAATATTATCCATTACAAACAAACAATCAAATCTTTCCAATATTAGTGTAAGTACGAGTAGATAAAAAGCAAAATAACACATCAAACAATACGCGCGCTGATTATTCGTTACAGTTTCACAGTCAGCGGGAGAAATGACTGGCGAAGTGACGTCACGCAAACGCGCGTAATCTCACAAATTCAACAAAGTGTTTGAACTTCTCGCGGTTATAAATTTGGTAATACAGCATGTATTGATGTGAAATAAAAACTAGTGTAATGTACAGCACTTAATCTCTAAAACTATGTATATTTTAATGTAATATTTTAAATCATTGATATCATTATTGTAGCCAGTGAAATTGGTTATAGATAATTGTTAATAAATAATTGTTGATCAATGTTGCGGCCTTTCGGCTAGGTTTACATTTGCGTCTATCTAGCTCGTTTCTGAGGACCTTTAGATTATATTGATTAACAAATGGACAAAGAGACCATAGAAGTAACAGTAACACCGCATTTACATGGCATTAACCATTATCCTTGATTTCAGGTCGTGTCGGGGTCGCCGGTTACCATGGCATCCGGCAGTGAAACAAACCCCTGAATCTAGAGGTGAGTGCATACTTTTATATTTGCTAGCAACACATTAAGTTTGTTTTCCTTGAGATCTATCATATGTATGTTTTTTTTTTAATTTTTCAACCACCGCCAACTGTGCGGCCTTTTTGGAACCATTGGTCTCATGCTCTGGCCTGACGATAGTAAAACACCTGAGGTACGGAATGACTCTTATCTCTTACTAGTTTTCCCGCCCGCGACTTCGTCCGCGCGGACTACTGTTTATTGTGAAATAAATAATAGTTTTAAAAAAAACTAAAAAACACGCTTTATATAGAAAACCAAACTAAAAAATAGAAAATAAATTTTAATATTTATGTAAAAAAAATCGTGGGGTGCATGGGTCAATAGTTATAAATATTTCATTGACAGATATGAGAAGAAGGATTATCATTTCGATAAAAGCACCCCACGCTTTTTTTGAATAAATATTAAAATTTATTTTCTATTTTTTAGTTTGGTTTATTTATAAGAGCGTTTTTTTCCGAATTATTGCTTTGTCATCGGTCTTTGACAGGTGTGCAAAATTTGAATGAAATCTGACCGTTTAAAGTGGGTCAAAATAGCGTCCAAAGAAGTCGGTTACAAACATACAAGTGAAGCTAATATAAAGCGTATAATGACAAGCATCTGTATCTAGCAAGAGCCTCTTATACATCTAGTAGAGCATGACAACTCTTCACTCCCAGTAGCTATATCAAAGCTAACAGAAGATGTAAATAGACTTGAGTCGTCGGTCAGTAGTGACGTCTCTTTCTTATTGTAATTATATTCTATTTCTATTAAATAAGTCATGTTCCTAATGAAATCAAATAAACAAGCTAATAAACATTTTTGTTGGTGACATTACATAATATAGATTTTGTTGAAAAAAATGAGGGATAAATCAATGGGACGAGTTACTGAACCGAAAAAATAATATTTTTTAAATTCAGTAACTCGTCCTATTGGGACGAGTGTCTTGTGGGACGAGTCGCTGAACTAGCCTGGAAGAGATGTGGTGGGTTGGTGTGGGTCGCGACTTGCGTAGACCTTGCACCGTCGCATCTTCCTTGAATCAGTATGCGGCTGAATTAATGGAAAGTCTCAAAAGGCGCAAATATAGTAAACTAAACAGTTGTGTATGTATATTTGAGCCTTTTGGGATCGCAACGAAACGCTGCTGAGACCGTGGTGGCCGGGAGCTCAATGTACTTGTCTGCGCGTCTCGTCGAAGCAACTAGTGACTAAAATGCTGGTCTCTTTACAATAAGGCAATGCAGACAGTGTTTTGGGAACGTTTGATTTCTATGATAAAAAAATGATTTCTATACAAACTTTATTTTTCTGAAACTGAATTCAAAAAACTACGAAAAGTCAACTTCCTACAATGATGTTTTATAATCATTGTCTTCCTACAAGAATGTTTAAAAAAAATGGATTCCACACCGCCAAATCGAAAGTGAAGCATCCAAGCTATGCCGATCCGCTCGTACGCATAAGCCTCACGCACACACTTACACCATGTTATGCCGATCGGCCGCCAAATCGCAGCAAGATCAACCTTGTTAGTCGTGTTCTCTTTCTCACGAAAAATCAATAACAATGCAGTCTTGTGTATCAACCACAAATTATCCACTCACGCATGTGTGCGTGAGCCGCCGCCATTGCTATCACTATTCACTATTCACTCGTTTGTTTGGCGGTTTTTTCTTTTTCACAATATGGCGTCTGGTTGACTGCCATAATGAATTTTGATTAATGTCATGTCTTTAGTGACACTTGCAAGATTAAGACAAACCGATTGACGTAAGAATCATCAAAATCGGTCTACGCGTTTGGTCTATATATTGCCTCAAAGGATCAGACATACATAGGCTGATAAACACAATACCCTCCTCCGCACAATCGGGTAAAAATAACAAAACGATTTGTCCCAATATATCCCGCGAAGTCTATGTAAGCCACGTATTCATTTTCCTCAGTCCTTTCACAAAATTTCAATTGTCTCTTGACCTTCGCAATCTGTATTCTAAAGGGCAATGTTCCAGGGATGTACCCTTGGCGAATGACGTCATTAAGGCCGGGTGACAGTTAATTTTTTGTCTCTCTTATCCGTGATCAAATAGAGCGGGAAAGATGATACATCTCGGGAGTAAACTTTAAGGTTTCTATTCATTTGTAGGAAAACTAAAGCTTTGAATTAAAAAGTGTCTTACCATGTTCTCAATAATAATAAGCTCTTTCTCTTAGTATATCTTTGATATCATTTAGTGACGGGGTCTCTTTCCAATCAATGTTCTAAGCATAAAGTAGTGTTACCTTTGATTTTATTTTCTATCGAGTAAATTCATACTAATCATGTTTCTGTGTTTACAAAGTACGAGATAATATGTCAAATTTTGATGTTATACCAATTTTAAAGTTCTGGGTTAATTATAAAATAAGATACAAACGTTCAAATATGATCTAAAATTGCTAAAAGTGCTAGAACCGGGCCTTAACATAGCTGGAGGGTACTCTGTCAATATAGGGAGAGGTGTTTATAGAAATGTGATTTTGCGACGGAGCGCTTTCGCGCCCGCCTCACCGCCCGACCACACCGACGACGTAGAGGTCAGTTATAGACGAACAGCATATATCTTTCGTAAAAAAAAAAACATTAAAAAAAAATGTGTTTGTGTGTTGGTGGATTGGTCATTGAATTTCAGTACGAGTATTCTATTAAAGCATGTCATACTAGTTTTGCCTGCGGCTTTGCCCGCGTGGTTATTTTTGGGATTTAGGAATCGTAAGTGATATTCTAGAACCAAATGTACAAATACTAAATGTCATCACACTTCGTTCTAACATTAGATATTTTTTTATCGAGTGCTCGGCTTCTACTCATTGGATTGAGATACCAAGACAGTGAGAACTACATCGTAATCGGTCCAGTAGTTTTTATGTGATGCGCGAACAGACAGAGCGACACCATTTGAAAAAGTGATGTATGCTTGTTCAGTATAGCCACTGATCTTAATGTGTTATGTTATTACCCTAGACCATTTTTTAACACTTATTAAGTCACTTTCTTATCTGTTTGTCGTTCCGGGTGGAATCTTGCAACTGTTATTTCGAGCACTTCCCGATTAGCTATCCGGCTGAAACTTTCAGGGAAGCTCACAAACCGACGACAAAGCATGCTAAATGGCTGCCTGTTTTTGTTACCTATCTTCATTGTACATACTTTTTGTTACTTACTGATTTATTATATGTAGCTGTAGAAGAAAATGCTTAAAAATTTACGAGTACGCTCTCGAGTGAATCTTCTTGCTCGTGTTTTTTAGACGTTTTTTAACCCCCGAACAAAGAGACGGGTGTTATAAGTTTAGGGTCTCTCTCTCTCTCTCTCTCTGTCTCTGTGTGTGTGTTGTTAGTGTGTGTGTGTGTGTGAGTGAGGGTGTGAGGGTGAGTGTGTGTGTGTCTGTATGTCTGTGGCCTCATAGCTCTCCTGTTTTTATGTTTGAAAACTGATGTAATCGAGATGCTTCTTAGCTATAATGGGGGTGGGAAGTCGGGGGTTATATATATTTTTAAAAATGTATGAATAACACCCGCGTTACTTTTTAAAACGTTTATTCTATACAATAGCACAGAATAGGTTTTATATATTACTAAGACAATAGATAAAATAAATATAAATATAATTGGGACAATTCCACACCAATTACCTAGCCCCAAACTAGGATGCCCTGTACCATGGGCACTAGATAACGGATAAACATACATAGATAAGAATATTACATCCATGACTCGGAAACAAACATTTCTGCTCATCACACAAATGATTGCACTTTGCAGGATTCGAACCCGCGACCGTTTGATTTCTTACCTAGGATCACTAGCCAGAGCCCAGTACAATATTTCGATTTTCAGCACATCTAGACAATAAGTGGGAATTCTTTAATTTATAAGGAATCAATTATACTTTCCGTAATAATGTAGAAGCTTAAATTTATCCCTACACATCGGATTATATGCATATAAATTTGCATGTTTGTTTATATGTAAATGCATAAGACTTGATATATACAGCGTTTTTACACGACTGCCGAACAAAGGGGTGTAATGTTTTTAGAATTAATATGTATGTACGTGATTTTCTTTATTCCACCATAACTTTTAAATCCCTGAACAGATATAGACATATTATGGGGTATCGTTAGAATCCTTACATTTTTGTTTATCAAAAGGCCTTGATAAGCACATTCCAGCAGTATATAAGTTATAGGCATAAGTTATATTGCAGGCGTGTTTATTTAGCTTTTAAGCTAGTTATTTTATAGTACTAATTTACCAAACTTGCTTACTTCGGTATAAACAGACGAGGCGGACGGTGCACAATACATAATTTAGCAACATACCCGACGCCATAGAGTAATTGAATACAAAAAATCACATGGAAATGCTAAAGAAAATGATCGAAAATAATGACGCCCTTCCAATTGCAATATCGGAAAAGATCCGTTGTAAGTTTGAGGAAGACCTATATATAGTTGGCTGTTCTTGTCGGCGACAACCCAATGAATATTTAATGCAACAGAAACAAAGCGCATAAAAAACTATATAACGAACTAACGCCACAGAATAACTAATAGTACATCATACGTAACAGAGTGAAAACCACATTTCGTGTTAAATATTTGAAACAGTATTTTTTACCGATAATTAAATCGGCCGCTCGCGAGAGAAATCTGCGAATATGTTCCATAGGTGATTTGCATTTTAAATTTATTGTAATTTATTGCTTTATTGTTGGAGATTAGGTGAGCCGAGGATGACGTCGTCTGTAGCATTAGATCTCCCTTTATTGTTGGAGATTAGGTGAGCCGAGGTTGACGTTGTCTGTAGTATTAGATCTCCCTTTATTGCTGGAGATTAGGTGAGCCGAGGATGACGTTGTCTGTAGCATTAGATCTCCCTTTATTGTTGGAGATTAGGTGAGCCGAGGATGACGTTGTCTGTAGCATTAGATCTCCCTTTATTGTTGGAGATTAGGTGAGCCGAGGATGACGTTGTCTGTAGCATTAGATCTCCATTGGACGGGTCCGTATCAGCTCTAATAACACGTGAACACTTTATTGTTGGAGATTAGGTGAGCCGAGGATGACGTTGTCTGTAGCATTAGATCTCCATTGGACGGGTCCGTATCAGCTCTAATAACACGTGAACACTTTATTGTTGGATATTAGGTGAGCCGAGGATGACGTTGTCTGTAGCATTAGATCTCCATTTGGACGGGTCCGTATCAGCTCTAATAACACGTGAACACTTTATTGTTGGAGATTAGGTGAGCCGAGGATGACGTTGTCTGTAGCATTAGATCTCCATTGGACGGGTCCGTATCAGCTCTAATAACACGTGAACACTTTATTGTTCGAGATTAGGTGAGCCGAGGATGACGTTGTCTGTAGCATTAGATCTCCATTTGGACGGGTCCGTATCAGCTCTAATAACACGTGAACACTTTATTGTTGGAGATTAGGTGAGCCGAGGATGACGTTGTCTGTAGCATTAGATCTCCATTGGACGGGTCCGTATCAGCTCTAATAACACGTGAACACTATTGTTGGAGATTAGGTGAGCCGAGGATGACGTTGTCTGTAGCATTAGATCTCCATTTGGACGGGTCCGTATCAGCTCTAATAACACGTGAACACAAACTGGACTAGATACAACTACAGGCAAGCACACCCACACAGCTACATTCGACAGTCGTGCCTTATTATTAACCCCTGAACAAAGAGACGAGTGTTATAAGTTTAGGGTGTATATCACTGTGTCACTGTGTGTGTGTGTGTGTGTGTGTGTGTCTGCCACAGGCATCGTAGCTCCCAAACGACTGGACCGATTTTGATGCGGTTTTTATGTTTGAAAACGGATGTGATCGAGATGCTTCTTAGCTATAATGGGGAGTGAGGGGTCGAGGATAGTATACCTTTTTAATTTGTGCTTTTTTATTGTGTGGTCGTGCTTCATGTGCATCAACAACAAAGATAGAGAGACATACGCAGACTAGCGCTAATGAGAGTCACAGCTAACTCGCGCCACACAAACGCCACTTCGATTGTAACTAAGCTCAAAGAAGGCCAATAAGTTCCTGAACAAGAATATAACATTTTTTGTAATGCTGTCTAGATGTTTGTTCGCCCATCACGTAACTACTTTTGGATCCATTTAAATGTTTCCACTGTTGGATAGCATAAGTTTTGACTAATCTGGTAAATATTGATCACAATCCGATATGTCTAAGTCGAGCAATCGATATGAACATATATTATGACGGCAGTACGAATTTTGATAAAATCATGTTTTAATGTACTTTATAGGTAGTTTTATTCCTGTAATAACACATAGGGTACTATTAACACATCAAATTGCCACGCAGGCAAAGCCACGGGTACAGCTAGTGGAAACATCTATACTTATAACAAAGACGAAATAAGAATAAGAACGAAAAAGTCTGTAAAAAGATGATCATTTAAAAAAAAGTCTAGGGTATTTAAAATAAGCTACTGAACAAGAAACCAACATTTTTTAAATTCGTGTCTGTCTGTTTGTCTGTCTGTATGTTTGTACGCGCATCACGTAAAAACTACTGGATCGACTGCGATGCGGTTCACTGTTGGATAGCTTATGTTTTGACTTAAAAACTGGGGTACTTTATATCTCAATCCGATGAGTAGAAGCAGAGCAATCGATAAAAATATTTTTGACGGCTGAAGGAATTTTGATCAAATGTTGGTATATTGGTATTTTAGGTCCTGGAATAGCACAAAGAATACTTTTAACCTTCAGTAATGACCACGCGTGCGGGCCTCAGCTAGTATATTAATAAGAAATCTCTCAATTTCATAAGTGCCCTAAACCGTAACAGTTTTGCTTACGCACTACTGCTCTCGCTGTATCACCTTTACCTAGTGTTAATTGCGTAGTGATCTACTCCACAATTGAAAACAAAAGGTTTAATGATAACGTAGAACGCCATTCCGAAATAATCGAGGTCGGAACTCGTCCTAGCAATGCCGTCCGCACACCTGGCCAAACACATTACCTACGTTGTACCTAACTTTTTGTTATTACTACCTGAGTATGTAAATCGAACTGCAAATGGGTTGTTGGGTGGCGAACTAAACACCGACGAAAAAGGTGTCGATAAGTATTCTATACTAGTGGCTCTGTGAGCTGTAGACCTCGCGCGCACTAACTTTTTTGCAAACAATTTAGCGATGCACAGTAGCGCCATCTAGTTACCATATTTTAAAACTAACATTAATAACCAAGGTGCTCCATCAATCCCTACCTGGTAGGTAAATGTGGTAGAAACCTAAAAGTGAGCATTTTACTGCATTTTGAAGTTACCTTATTGTAAAACTAACATATGCCGCGTTCCACCTATAAATGCTATACCATTTGTGTTAACACGAATGACTAGCGCTCAATCAGCGTTTCTCTTACGAAAAACCAGCAATGTTAGCACGGTTGACATCTACAAGTGAAACGTGTTGCTGCTAAAAGAAATGTCACTTCCCATCATTCCCTCATCCCAGGTAATTTAAAACTAGGAAATGAAAATAAATATCGAAAATGTAAGTTTTCGCAAAACCAAGCAAAATAATGTTTTTGTTTTATTTAAAATTACAGGCTCTGCCGCTAAATTCTTACACTTGTCAAAAAGTAGCATTTCGAACCCACAAAACTACATGGGTCTGACGATGCTAGTTTTCGATGCTAGAAATGTTAACATATTGCATTGTGGAACGTTTGACGTTTGTTATTTGTGCTAGCATTATAATAACGAAGGTGCTCCAAATTGCAAATTTTTATGAGATTTAAAGTTCTTCATCATCATCATCATCATCATGTCAGCCTTTAGGAGACCACTGCTGAACATAGGCCTCCCACAAAAAAATTGGGGTATGTTTTAAGGTTACTTCCTTTCAAATAAAAAAGAACCATCGAACTCGGATGTAATAAGTTTGAGATATTCATTAGCCCCCTTTTTGCCCCTTTTTGGAGGAAGTACCCCCCCAATCAAAAATTCCCGACGACTAAAAAATTCTAAAAATTCTAGATCGGTTGAGAAATGCGACCTGTAGAGTAGAACAAAGATCCGGAAGGACATATGAAAGCATTTTTGCCCAAGCTGAAACGGAGACGCTTCGCGCTCACCATGAGAACGTGACATCATGCATGACTTGATGTAAGGGTGCTAAATGGATATATCTAATGGACATAAATCTATTTGGAATTATTGCTTTATTTTTCCCAGTTTGATTGTTAGATGATTGTGGGACACCATTGTCACTTATATATATTTAGTTTACGTAAGTTTTGTTATAAAATGTGACATTTGGAAAAAATATAATATGAAAAAATACATCCTCGTAGAGTTTCTTGGTGCTCTCTTCTCTAACGGGCGTATATCCGAAGCTCCGGTAGAGTCAGAACGGTATTTCCTTTTCCAGTACCTTTACCTTTTTATTAAAAAATTACCTAAATTTTTATTGATTTGATCTTTGCATAATATTTTATTGTTCAAGAGATGTTAATTTTGACTTGTAAAAGTGCTATTATTTTGAATATTTACAATAAAATCCTTTGACTTTGCTCGCTCGGCCAATCAGCTAAGGTAAACTCTGCCGAAGATCGGGTTCAGTGGCGTGCTTTGGGACACAAAAACACAGAAAAACATTATCACACCTATGTTCAGCTGTGGACTGAGCGAGCGAGCGCGAAGCGTGAGCGAAGCGTCTCCGTTTCAGCTTGGGCAAAAATGCTTTCGTATGTCCTTCCAGGTCTCTGTTCTCCTCTACAGGTCGCATTTCTCAACCGATCTACACGAAACTTGGTATACAGGTTAAACAAACTTTTAGAATTTTTGTCATCGGGGATTTTTGATTGGGGATGTACTTCCCCCAAAAAGGGGCAAAAACGGGGCTACTGAATATCTTCGCCTTATTAGATACGATTTCAATGGTTCTTTTTTTATTTGAAAGGTAGTAACTTAAAATTGGTTTCATAAAAATTTGGTAAAGATCTGATGAGGATCTTCGGCGTGATGAGCAGAATAGCTCCTCAAAATGCAGTAAATTTCTCACTTTTAGGTTTCTACCAGTGGAATCAGCCCTTTGCCCACTAGGTAGCGATTGATGGAGCACCTTGGTTATTAATGTTTGTTTTACAATAAGGTAACTAGATGGCGCTACTGTGCACCGCTAGATTGTTTGCAAAAAAGTTTGTACGCGCGAGGTCTACAGCTCACAGAGCCACTAGTGATAATGAAGAAACTATGCTGAGTGTAGCTTCATGTTTAAATATATTAAAATTGGATGCCCGAATAAAAAACATTTCCTACATAAAATTCACTCTCATGAAATCTCGCTTCAATAATCTTCACCTGGAAATCCCATGACCTAAAAACTAAAACTGCGAACTAAGCAGCGACGAGGGGCGGGGAAAATCTCCACTTTGTACAAAGACTACCACCATTCTATCAAATTTCAACCCTAGTTTTACAGACTTAAGGTCCCAATTCGTGAGGCAAGAAAAGTGTTACGGTGAATAAAAAAGTAATCTTTCTAATTTATGAGCCGGTGAAAAGCAATTACTGGACTTATTAGACTCTTGAGTGTTACTTTAAGGGGTTTAGTACACTAGTATCAAGTCGGGGGCGATGTCGAGCAGCAGTTGAAAATTGTTACGTAGATGTTACAAATTCTTAGATGGTGGCACAAAAGAGAAGAGGCTTTACCAAATCGTAAGTCATAAATATGATCATTCGTCTTCGTATCGATGGCTTTGAGTTGTGGCCGTGGCATAATATGATTTCGTGGTTAAAACGGAAAACTTAAACGTACCTTCGAGTATATATATATTATTTAATTTTATGTTGAGCCCCGTGTCTTAATTAATGGTTTCACTAAAGCTATAGCTTTTGTTACAGTGCCTTCTTATTTGAATTCTGATAATCATCGCCGCCGCCGTCAAAACTGTCAACTCTATTTTCACAACCTCTTATATATCTCGCCGTGAGTCAATCAAGTGATTAGGAAGGATCAAAGAGAAGCCAAAATGTAGTAGCCTAAAAATTTACGATTCCTCATGAATAAACGTTGAAACGCTGCAGTTAGGAGTCAATCTAGAAGAAATAGGAAATCCTCGGTCGTCAAGAGTGCTATTCCGCGTGTTGTTACGCATTTTGTTAAATCGACTACTTTTCAGACGGCTTTGTAAAATATTGCTTTAAATAGCAGGTTTTAATAAACCCTATTTCCTTTAACTCATTTAAACAAAATGTCCTCACTATCTCTGTGTGCGCCGGCCTTAACTCTTGTAAAGGCCTCTAAGGACGACCCATAAATAAGCCTTTGTCTTAATAGACAGGGCTAGGACATCCCTGACAGCTCTTATTTCAGGCTTTAAGACCAGCTGCGCTTGTGAATTTATATTGGCAGGTAATTTCACTACAAAGGTATGATGAAAGGACCGTTTAATTTTAAGTGCCTGCTGGGAAGACTATTGGAGCTCGTTTAAAATTTGACCCGTTAAGTTTGTACGGATAAGAATTGCTGGGGTAGTTAAACGAATCCTTGAGTGAAGACCGCGATTGGGCAAACAGGGCGCCCACCGGCCAGGTGGAATGACGACCTGCAAAAGGCGGCTGGCAGAAACTGGACGAGACCAACCGAAGACCGGGCTCTGTAGCAAGCGTTCATTGGGAGAGGCCTATGTCCAGTAGTGGCCAAAAACATATTTGTACGAGCTGGAGTTGGGATAAAATGTATTTATGCCAATTAAACAAAAATTTACACTTTCTTTCACAAACACCACAGAATGAAATTAAACCAACAAATAACAAACACGAAATCACTTTAAGCTCGACTGTGCACAGTAGTTCACACTATTCATTGAACTAAACTATATCACTATATATTCGCTTCGAATCACTTCGATCGCGCTCGTATCATCGTTGAAATTAGACTGACTCGCAAAGTTTTATTTTTATTTATGATGTTTTAGAGTTATGCCAATGAGTTATAATTATTGTAATGTGCTCATCAATGCCTTCAATTTGATACCCACCCACATTGTAAAATCAGAAGATCTTTTTTTATTCGCATTTCAAAATGGAGCCATACTGCGGCCATATTGTTTTTTTTTAAATATTTTGTCCTATGTTACTCGGGATGATGTAAGGATTCTAACGATACTCTAAACATCAAATCTGTTCAGCCATTTAAAAGTTATGGTGGAACAAAGAAACTCGCATACACACATACATAAAATCATGCATACACAGTTACCAAGACAGAATAAAACGTAATGTGGAGCCCTCAATTTTGCTATCATTGTCAAAGTTACAAAAAACGTTACCAAACTGCATGTTATACAAAGTATCGGACAATGGCGTGTGGTAACTTTAGTAGGACGGCCGCGGGACCGCAGGCTGGCCCGGTTCTCAGGCGGGGCATTATTGTTCTGTATCAGTTGGCCACGGATTCAATGTGATACGTTACTGCAGTTCAGTTCCATTACTTTTTTGGTATATTTAAGTATGCCTAATTAACTATTCATATTCTCTGCAGAACCAAAATCATCATCATCAAACGTTGCGGTGTACATTTCTGAATATAGACTTGAACTCCGAAATGTAGCGTCTTCAATCTATCATCGTTTCATCTAGAAGTTCGCTACATCTAGTAGCAGGGGATTCCCAAAGTTTTACCATACGCGCCGCCCAATTATCTTCGAAAGTCACTTGCCTTTTAGAGTAAAACTATACGGTGCTGACGTATGGCATCTATGTCGATGAACAAAAGATTGAGAGTCCTCTATGGCTGCACTTGAACTAATTGGTGAATTAGGCTTTACAGTTGTCAGTGTGATCCGCGCATGCCTCCTAAACAATCTATATAATTTCAGAAAATCTATAAAGGTATCATAAGACCTGTCGTTATGCATGGATCTGAGTTTTGGCCCACCAAATGGTCATATGAAAGAAGATTGCATGCAGCAAAGATGCGAATGTTGAGATGGATGTGTGGAGTGCGAGAATGGATAAAATTAGAAACGAGTATATCAGAGGAAGTTTGAAAGTAACGCCTGAAAAGTTTAAAAGTAAAAGGTTATCTTGGTATGGGCAATGGGCAATGTAAGAGGAGAGTGGAATGTCATGTAACGAGGACAAAAATAATTAAGAAGTGTTATAAAAAAAAGGTTTTATGCAGTAGCCATGTCATGGTGAAACTTAGAACGGGCTATCATAATTAAATGCGTATACAACATTTCGTGTCTGTGCTGTTAATCGTTATTACCTAGTCAGCACCCAAACCTGAGTGCAGCAGCATGTCATGTTAAAATTTACAACCGGTTATCATAATAAAAGGAAAATTTATATGAAATACACAAAATTTCGTATCTGTGCTGTTAACCGTTGAAGAGTTCCTTTATTTTGAGCTAATCCTGGATGTCGATTCAGGTCATGCTTACCATAAAAATGCATTGTCATCGGAACTGAACCAACATGTAATATATCAGCTTGCAAAATTTGACCTAAACAAACAAACATACATACATACAAACATTACAAAATAAATAAAACATTAAAAAAAAAAAAAACTATTACCTAGCCTGTGCCCAAACTAGAATACCCTGTACTATGGGTTGTACTACTGGTTGGTTGTGGTTGGTTGTTGTATGGTTGTGGTTGGTTGGTTGGTGGTTGTGGTTGTTACTTATTCTGTGCTATGGGCACTAGACAACGGATAAACATACATAGATACGAATATTACATCCATGACTCGGAAACAAACATTTCTGCTCACCACACAAATGATTGCACCTTGCGGGATACGAATCCGCGACCATTGGTTGACATCGCAGTCAGTATCACTAAGCCTACGCCAACCGGTCGTCCAAATGTTTGCATACTACTGCTTGGCGGTTGAATATATCACAAATGTGTGGTTTCCCAGGCGGACTCTTGCATTTGAGCCACTGCTTACGCTTTATTGGGCGAAGGAGAAACCTACGTTCGGTCCCAAGTTGTTAGTGTTACTGATCTCGGCAAGCCAGATGACCTGCAGAATGTTCTAATTAAACCTCCAAAGAATGTTCTAATTAACCATTATTTTAATAGGTATTTTTGTGTATACCTATTAAAATAATGGTACAACAGTAGAATTCACAAAATATGTCACAGAGATGTAGGTACAGAAAGACAGTGACCTAGTTGCAAACTGGTAAGTAGTTATTATTACGATTCCTGCCAGTTGATGCGAACCGATAGCTGGCGACCGCTGGGAATTCAATATTAATAATGCAGATGAACGAAATTGGTGCTGTACATAGATCTAATTAAAAGAGGGTAGATTAGGTACCAGCTCAAACGGCGTGGACCTCATAAATTAGGTGCATGCAGTGTACTGAAGGCACACAATTGGTCTTCTTTGGCCTTAGTCACAATCGGAATGGCGTTTGTGTAGCACGTCTTACCAGTTTGTTAGTTTGTCGCATGAGGTAGTGCTGGCCTCTAGTTTTAGAGTTTATTAGGCCGTCCGAGGGCCTCTGACATGGCTTAACGACTGCTATTAATCAACAGTCCGGACCGACTGCTTAAAAACGTGCCCTCCGAAGCACGGAGCGATGGAAAACCGCTCATAACCAGGCCTGTTTCACTCTATGTAAGTGCGCGCGCTAATTCTTAAATAAATGTCATGGGGCCCTGATAAGTGTGCAAATTTTTGAATTATACTGACCATTTAAAGCGGATAAAATCGAGTTCATAGATTCCGTTACATACAAACATACATACAGGTGAAGCTAATAAAAGCGTGTTAAAAAACGACTCTTGCCGCGACGCCATAAAGTGCAATAGGTACAGGTCGTGCGAACTGAATTGCACTTTATGGCGTCAAGAGTCGATTTTTATTTAATTGTCTTAGCGGAGTGATCTTTCTGTACGTAGTACTAATATTTATTCTGTGATATAACTCAGAAAAGTCATTGGTGCGGAGCCTAGGACCGAACCCGGTATCGTTGTATTCTAAGTTGCCCTAATGAGCCGTTAGGCCACCATCGCTCTTACTTATCGCTGTTACCAGTGACTCATTCGCGCTACAGTCTACGTACAGCGTACAGCGTATGTCTACGACTATCTTTGTTGTTGCACATGAAGCACGACGCGGACGGTGTGAGTGTACCTGTCGTTGTATCTAGTCTAGTTTTTGTTTACGTGATATTAAAGCGTGCCATATCTTCCCCCTCTAACTAGATCTATGCTGTATGAAAGTAGAAATATGCCATGCATATTGTACACTCATATAATATTGAACGGTTTCCCGCAACGGTTACAAATAATAATTTGAATCATGAATAAAAGTTTACCGTCTTATTTCACCAGTTACCATTCGAAGAATGAGACTTTTCGGAAAATAAACCAAATTGCCTGTAATTTTTCCGCCAAAACGATCCAAATCCTAAAATAAATCAATTAAAAAGTTAAAGAAATAAAAAAACAATGCTGTAGCCATGTCATAGTGAAACTTAGAACGGGCTATCACAATAAAATGCGTTTACAACATTTCGTGTCTGTGCTATTAACAGTAGAGGAGTTCCCTAGTCAGGAGCCAACCCTGAACCCTGCAGCAACTATGTCTTTATAAAAATAAAAACTGGCTATCGTAATTAAATGCGTACCTACACAAAATTTGATGTATGTGCTGTTGACCGTTGAAAAGTTCCTTTATCTGGAGGTAATCTTGGATCTCGATTCAGGTCATGCTTACATAACAATTCATTGTCATCAGAACTGAACCAACGTGTAAAAATTTAACTCCGTAGTATAAGAGGAAATGTTTCTAATTCAGCTTGCAAGATTTGACGTAAACGTACATACATACATACATACATACATACATACATACATACATACATACATACAAACTTTGCAGTTAAATAAAAGCTTTTTATAAATCAGTTGTGTACTACGAGTATACGCCCTTTCAGTTCCGATATTTCTCCACTTGGTAAAACATATTCTACCCAAGCCTTCACATTTTCTCCGTGATCACTTCCTGTTTTTCCTGCCTGGTGACGTCATCAATCACCCATGTCCATAAGGGTTCCTGATCCTGAGGGATGGCAGCTTATAAACGAAACTTTTTTATTACGACAGAACATTTGGGTCCTACCGATCCCAACTAAATTATACCTAAAGCAATTTTTTATCCAGCGACTCTCAATAGATCGTCGGTCTTGTAGAAGAATTTGTAAATGTACCCATACCGCCATAATGAATGTATTAATTAAAAAAAATGTAGATTGTGTTTCTCCGGGGGATGTAAGGATCTAACGATAAACTATACGTCTAAATCTGTTCAGGCATTTAAAAGTTATGGTGGAATAAAGAAACTCACATACATACAAATATACATACATGAAAGCTAAAAACATTACACTCCTTCTTTTGGGCAGTCGTGTAAGAAGTGGCAAACATGCTTTACATTATTGATTTTGAAATATAAGATGCAGTTATAGCTGATCCCGTTAAAGGAGAAATGAAATGCATGCTGCCTGTACTTATATTTCAACACCAAAAACCTAAAACATGTTAGCCTCTTTTTAGTTTTGTTCGCAGTCGGGTGTTTTGTTTTATTTTATAACTAGCTGATGCCCGCGGCTTCGCACGCGTGGTTATTTCTCCAGGTTAAAAGTACTCTATGTATGTACTATTCCAAGACCTAAAATACCAATATACCAACATTTGATCAAAACTCCTTCACAAAGATTTTATCGATTTATCGGCTTTTACTGATTGGAAAAACTGGTGTACTTGGTATCTCATACCAAGTATACCAGTTTTTAATTCAAACCCTAACCTAACAGTGAAAACCGCATCGCAATCGGTTCCGTAGTTTTTACGTGATGCGCGAATAAACAAACAAACAGATAGACACTATTTAAAAATAGTTTAAAAAAAACTTAAAAACACGCTTTTATAGAGAATTTAACTATATTATTACATTGTCATCGGTCTTTGACAGGTGTGCAAAATTTGAATGAAATCTGACCGTTTAAAGTGGGTCAAAATAGCGTCCAAAGGAGTCGGTTACAAACATACAAACATACAAGTGAAGCTAATATAAAGCGTGTAAAAATGATATACTCTTGTTCTGTACCTTATTTTAAATACCAAAGACCAATTTTTTTAATTATCTTTGTACAAACTTTTTTGTTCCTATTGCTTTATTATAAGTATAGATAATTTATATTTATTTTAAACTTTTTAGTTTCCCGTAGATATTTTTTAAATGACCTTGGCCTAAAGACCTTCATTTTGATACCTCGATAGGTTTTGGTCATTTTTTAATCCGTCGGAAATACAATATGGCTGCTGTAAGCGCCATATTATTTTTCTTGCCACTTCATATATCCTATAAAACTCTCTTGATTAAGGCGATTCAATGATACCACATTTATCAAAATCCATCGAGCCGTTTAGGCTGTTGAACGCGCCGAAGACACGCACAAACTTACATAGAACCCAAACACATAACCCTCCGCAGTCAGGTAAGTAAAAAGCCAATTAAACTGAGAAACAGTAAAGAAAACCTCGTCCTTTAATTTCATTGTTCAAGGGATAAGAAATTCGTGTACATAATCGTAAATGCATAACAATATATATTGGCTTGTCTATTCTGCGTACAATTTGCATACAATATTGAAAGCTTTTGCAACTCAACTAAATCTAAAAAAAACACAAACAATGTTTGTGTTTTTTAATGTATATGTAATGTTTAGTTTCTTGTCGTTACAATATGCTTCGTAGTTTGTCGTCAAATACTTTAGTCAATCCCTAATACCATCGAGGTTCGATTCCTGCTTCGACAAAATATTATTCATTCCATCTATTCGAAAAACGCTGATTGGTTCCTCGAAAAGTTGGAGCAAAGTAGGTCTTTTCTGTTCAAGACTTTCAGAGAGGGCAGTAATGGAATTGAATTTGGAACGTGAATTTTGTTCATTGGTTCGCGTGGCGCGCAGTCTGTATTTAAAATGTATTTAAAAAAAAACGTTTGAATGTACGGAGAGGAGGAAAAAATTAATATCGCGCGAATTACGTACGATATCATCGTCATGGAGGCAAGGAATATTGTCAGTGCAAAAACTAAATAATTTCACGAAAATGAATTCATCAATTTCAAGTAGCGAAAGTATTATACTACTTACAACTGAAAATATAAGAAACTACGCAATAATGTGCTACAGAATCTATTACCAACTAAATACAGGGAAAAATATATTTACCGGGATTTAGTTGGCTTATAACAATTTTGTCGAGTGGGAAAATGCAAAAGAACGATGTCTTTTTCGGAAACTGTACCTATTTTCATGAATTACCCAAATGTAAGCAACCTTCACACTTTGGAGGTTAGTACCAATAATGACATTATAATCGAGATCTACATAATATCTGAAGAAACTGTCTTAAGGACATAAATTAAAGAAGTCCAAAGTGAATATAATTTTTAGCTAATAAGCATATCTAGTTTATTTTAAGTTGTTTATTTTTAGTCTATTTAATTTCCTATTAAATAAATATATGAGTTGTAAAGTATATAAAAGCGCCTTTTATTTATTTTTCTCATAGAGGATAATGTATCATTCGGACGCATAATTATTTTCCCTCGCTGCGCTCGGGATTCTACTCTAAAGTCCTTCACTCCGCTCTGGACTCAAAATAGCTTAATAAATAAAAGTATTATTTTGCTCCCTTGTCATACAATCTACTATTTGTGCATATATAGGTGTTATCATGTCTAACAAAGTAGCTCAGATTAAATAGCAGTACGAGTTATACTGCTAATTTAATCTGAGCTACGTTCGTAGTACTTCCTCTAAATATCTACAAGAAATTAAAGACTTTATTTAATGACTAGCTGTACCCGCGTCTTTGCCCGCATGGTGGGTAATTTTACTGAAATATAAGGATCCTATTTGTTTTCCAAATCAAAAACTAAAAATGCCCAACCAAATTTCATAAGACTTTGTTCAGCCGTCAAGTACCTAGTTTTTATCGAGTGCTCGACTTCTCATCGGGCTGAGCTGAGATACCAAGTGCACGAGTTTGTAAGTCAAACCCTAAGCTATCTAATAGTGAAACCCTCATCCCAATCGGTACAATTTACGTTGTTCGCGCACAGACAGACCGACCATTTTTTTTCTGTGGCTTATTTTAAGTCCCATAGACATATTTTTTATTATCTCCTTTATACAGACTCTTTTTTATATACTACTGCTTTATTAAATTTAGAACATGTATGTATTATCTGTATTTATAAAGTCTAGTTTTACAAAGACATTCAAAATGACCCTGACGACATTTTGAAAGCAGGAAACATCTGCTACTTCATTAACACAGCCATCCTAACAAAACTGGATTCTGATAAGCTAAAAACTTCAAGGAAACATTCAAACCCAATGACTCAAACAACACCTTGAAAATAACATTACCAGGTCCCTATGCGTACTGCCTAGTGAAGCGTAGCCCGTCCCTCTCGCTCCCCCATTAAGTGTATGGCGGGATCCTTGTCTGCAGCATCCATATCGATCTGTAGGAAGGCCTTGACCCTGGACTAGGAGGCGACCTTGAGCAGCTTGGCTTGCATCGGAAGTTTCCTTGCGGAGGGTCATTACGCCTAGAAGTATGTAGGGTGTCGAAGTAATTAGTGATGGAACTGGATGGTTTTAGGAGAATTGAGATTGAAAGGGTTTGAGGGTTAATTCTTGTAGTTCATTTGGTGATTTGGTGTCGCCTTCGATGACTGTAAAAAATATATTGTTGTACTTAAAAAAGAAAACATTCGCAGAGAAACGTTGAAAATCGAAAAAGTGGCACATGGCAGAGATCGCTATGAGCGGTAAGACCGCCCATTGTACTTATTGTTTATGTAATTTATATTTTATGTTTATTGTTTTTAACTGTGTGTCAATAAAGTGTTGACACACAGGTAGAAAATTGTATTGTATGGCAAAAAATCTTAATAAATAAAGCTACTATTTCATAAAGTTGTTAAAATTCTCCCTATATGTACCACAAAATATAGTATAGGCCCCAAACTAGGCATCGCCTGTTTCTTGGGAACCCAGTGAAAAAGGTGTTTACAGATGAAATGAATCGCTGCGCTTGACAGTCTAAACATGTTTGCTTACTGCTTCAATTACAATAAATCAAAATAATACCTGTATATACATTATTAAGGAAAATATTACAATAATTTAGAAATAAATATTAAAGCAAAAATAATATATAAAAATATAATACAACATACCAAAAATCGTCAATCCTACGATAATGCCCACCGATAACAATTCATATTGCTACCGGAGGCCATAATCTAATTTAAGTTATACAAAAAATAAATAAAAATTACCAATGTCTAAAAACAGTAAATAACAAAATGTCTGTGCAACGCAGATCATAAAAAAAATGGTGGAAACATAACATTATTTTTAAATGGGTTTTTTCTGTGTCTATTCGCGCATGGCTTAAAAACTACTGGACCGATTGCGACACGGTTTCACTGTTGGATTTTTACTTAAAAATTAGTGTACTTGGTATCTCAATCCGAAGACTAGAAGCCGAGTAATCGATAAACAACTATTTGACGGCTGAAGGTAGTTTTATGAAATGTTGTATATTGGTACCTTTGGTTTTGGAATAACACAATGGATTCTTATACTGACATCAAAGTGTTAGTTATACTGACATCAAAGTGTTAGTTATACTGACATCAAAGTGTTAGTTATACTGACATCAAAGTGTTATATATCCTATACAATCCGTTACGACTATAACTATGTACTGTGCAAATATCCCAGACAATTACCACGTGGGAAAAGCCGCGGGTAAAACTAGTTTTTAATAGTTAAGCTATGTTCCTAATAGTTACGCCATAGATATGAGCGTAGGTAGCCGAGCAGTATACAAATACAACGCTACCGGGTTCGGCCCTTGGCTCCGCACCAAGTTATGTGCGGGTTTCCATCGCGCCGTGCTTCGGAGGGCACGTTAAGCTGTCGGTCCCGGCAGTTATTGATTAATAGCAGTCGATAAGCCACGTCAGCTCTGGTGCCAGTTTGCAGGCCACCCGAGAACCTCGCGAGGCTGTCGGGGCTGGCTGGACACTAGAGCCAGCACTACCACAGACGACAAACAAGTAGCACAGACAGACATACTACGTTGCGTAGCTAAGACACAGAGTAAACAACAGAACTACGGCTAAGATTTTACAGTCTCACTCCTTGTAAGACGCCACAGGTGATTGCACGTTAATTTTACTGCTGTTTCATAGGGATTACAGACAGAGTGCTAGAGTCGTAATCGTAACATTGGATATGGTAGCGATCGTTGTATTTTATGTTGAATCTTTATTTTGTTTGTTCTCTCCATGAAGCCTTTTGTATTGGTTATATAACTTTAGAAGGTTTCATAACAGTGATTACATACTTGTTTGTTTGTTTGTTTATCGTGTGAGGTAGTGCTGGCCTCTAGTGTCAGGCCGTTCTAGAGCTTTTGAGTGGTTTAACAACATCAATAACAGCCGAGACAGCCGAAGCACGGAGCGATGGAAAACCATACATAACTTAGAAAAATTATTGGTATGGTGCCTAGGACCGGATCCGGTATCGTTGGATTCGAAGTCGCACTAGTATACCATTAGACTACCATCGCTCACATTAATCCTGTCCATCAACTTAGATTGCCTAAATCTAGTGACGACTAGATTAAAAATTGTAGATCCTATATTACCATAGATTTAATTAAAAGTTGGAAGATTAGGTACCAGTTCCTCGGGTATGGACCGCAAAATTAGGTGTAACGCACACAATTGACCTTTTTTGGCCATAGTCACAGTCGGAGTGGCGTAAATATTTTATTGTGCCGACTCAGATTTGAATCTCACACAGGAAAAGGAAATAATACACTTCTGTGTCTACTGGTGCTTTCGAAATACGCTCGTCAGAGAAGAAGAAACAAGAAACTCAAATTATTTCCTTATATTTTAGTAGGTACCTGCTTTATAAAATATAATAATAATAATAATATATTCGGGACAATTCCACACCAATTACCTAGCCCCAAACTAGGATACCCTGTAATATGGGCACTAGATAACGGATAAACATACATAATACGAATATCAACATCCATGACTCGGGAACAAACATTTCTGCTCATCACACAAATGATTGCACCTTGCAGGATTCGACCCCGCGACCGTTTGATTTCGTTCCCAGGGTTACTAGCCAACCGGCCGTAATACTCATCTAAATACAAAAGATAAAAACCAACCAACGAGACGTCCCACAATCATGAAACTGGGATAAGAAAATTAAAAATACAAACGACTAATAAGACTTTAGGCTGGTCCAGTCCCCACAAGCAGCACCCGTTCACGAGTATGACTTGTGCACCAGCCGTCACCCCTCAACCATTTAGAGGGCAGGGAGTGACCCGGTACACAGAGCTGCCTCAAGTCCAGACATTTTAGTGAACATGACCATAAAATGTAGTTTATCTGAACCGTTACTTTCTAACCATGTATATGTTGTATAACTTATCTACCCCCTATAACTAGATCTATGTATACCATAGAATAAATGATAGTACTTACCTATAGCTAATAATCTATACATACTTATATAATAAAGCAGTAAGTAACAAAAAACGGTAAAAAATGGTCTAGGGGATTTAAAATGCGCTAGTGATTTATTAAAATTATATTTTATTATTGTGTTTTTCCGCCTGATTGTCTGTTTATTCGCGTATCACGTAAAAAATGGTCTAGGCGATTTAAAATGCGCTAGTGATTTATTAAAATTATATTTTATTATTGTGTTTTTCCGCCTGATTGTCTGTTTCTTCGCGTATCACGTAAAAAATGGTCTAGGGGATTTAAAATGCGCTAGTGATTTATTAAAATTATATTTTAATATTGTGTTTTTCCGTCTGATTGTCTGTTTCTTCGCGTATCACGTAAAAACTACTAGACCGATTGCGATGCGGTACTTTCTGAAGGTCAGCTTAGGATTTGACTTAAAACTGGTGTACTTGGTATGTTAATCCGATGAGTTAATACTATTTGATGGCTGAACAAAATTTAGTATAATTTACCTTATAGGTACTTTTTCCCTGGAATAACATATAGGATACTTTTATCTCAGTAAAATGACCTCGCGATGATCCACAGCAGATGAACAATTAATTCCCCAATTTCCACAGAAAAACAAACTTGTGCCAATCCAACAATAAATAACTCCAAAGATCCTAACACAAGGATTCCCCCGGGTACATTCCACTAATGAATTTATTAACACTTGCTGGATGTAACGCTGAAGATACAAGGTTCAGTAAACAATATTGCACGCGGCATCTGCGGACTGGCTCCTGGGCCCAGGGCTCATAAATTGTGCAATTCTATTACACCGCACCTGCCAGGAGTTAAGTGCCTTGGATACTAGCGGGAAGCTTCCACCTGACTTCTAAAGGTATATTGCTTACTTGAGTCTATAAATTCTTTTAAGTATTTGCTCCCTTATTAATAATTAGCTGTGCCGACGGCTTTATCCGTGTGGACATTTTTCTGGAATAAAAGTATCCCATAACAAGCGCAAATTCAACATTTGTATAACCCCTCCCCCCCCCCCCATTATAGCTAAGAAGTATCTCTATTAAAGCTAAAAAAATACTGCATCAAAATCGGTCCATTCATTTGGGAGCTACGATGCCACAGACAAACACGGATATACACAGCTATACATACATACACACCCTAAACTTATAACACCCCTCTAGTTGATGTTCGGAGGTAAAAAATAAAAAACACGAGTGCCCAGCCAAAAACGGCCAAAAAAGGCAAGAGTCTCCCGACAGTAAGGATAATTTTTTATTTTTTTTTTCTTTTAATTTTTTCAATTATTTTTTTTTATTTAAAGAATTATTTTAAATTCATAGGCTTTTGTCTTCAAATGAAAGCATGCGCTTTCGCCGACAGCATGGTGATGCTTTCAAAAGAGAGCATTATTGTAAACGTGGGCAAATCAGCCTACAAGGACCATGGGTCTAAATCTGTCCCGAAGACAAAATAAAAACTAATTTCGGCTCGGATCCTCTCCGTCTAGTGAACATGAACATTTGTAACTGGTCTTCAGTTCACCAGCCAAAATGTAATATTCATAACGCCATGTACCAGTTTAGCCAAATAATTAAGGCGTTCGCTGGTCGGCATAACCCGAGATAATCCGCTAAGCATGGCTGTTAATTGAAACGGGCGTTCCGTCTGCTTTGGTGGCTTAATTAAAGGTATAATGGTCTCTGCTTTTAGCATTAATAATTGTTTAAATTTGATTTAAAACCTACTTGGATCATCACTGGTTTGATACTGGTAAGTTTTACTGTTGTTTGTATAGCATTCAGCATCAGCCGGAAGTCGTCCACTATCACAACATAGGCCTCCCATAAAACGTCACAAAGAACAGTTGCTGGATGTTTGTATCTAGCAGCTCCCCTTGACCAAGTCCGGTTTTACACGTCGTCCTTTCCAGTTTAGATCGGCATTCGAGAACCTTTCTTCCCTTATTGGTCCTTCCCATTTTTCTACAAGCTATAGCCCTTCCCATTTTTCTACGAGCAATAGTGCTTACTGTTATTGGTACTACAAGTTGTAGTCCTTCCCAATTTTCTACGAGCTAGTCCTTCCCTTTGTAGGTTCTACGAGCAATAGACCTATCCATTTTTCTACAAGCTATAGTCCTTCTCTTTATTGGTTCTACGAGGTATATTTATATTGTACTCCTTCCCATTTTTCTTCGAGCATAGTCATTCCCATTTTTCTACGAGCAATAGTCGTTCCCATTTTTCTACGAGCAATAGTCCTTCCCATTTTTCTACGAGCTATAGCCATTCTCATTTTTCGACAGCTTAGTCTTTCCCGTTTCGGTTCTACGAGCTTCTCCTTCCCGTTTTTGGTAGGCATTCTCTTGAATCATTTTCTCAAGGAAGAAACCTTTTCTTCCCCTCTGTTATCAGTTCCACAAGCTTTACAACCTTCCCATTTTTTTACAAGCTTTTATTTAACTCACTGTGTTAGGTGAACGATGGTATGGATGAATGTATGTTTGGGACAAATCTCGCAAGTATATTTTGATCCACTTTACGACGTCCAATAAAGCTGGAACGTGTAGTTATGGTGACAATACAATCTTATAATACCATTCAATTGTTCTGATGATAAAGCCGGGAGGTAGTCACAGGAACCCATCAATCAAATGATGAAACCCCTTCGGAGCATTGCTTAGATGCTTCTCGCTTACCGATGTATTTTCATGTGACAAGCTTTAACGATGCCCCAATGCAAAACCTTATTTATTTTCGTTTTAGTACATCCAAGCAACAAAAGCTTGTTATATTTTTTTATTGTTGTATATTTAAATTTAGTTCCGTGCACGTTGTTGTGCCTTGGTTATTTAGTTGCTCGTCAAATTGTTTCAGGCGCAAAGGCGGATGTCGGGCGGCGGCGGCGCGGGTCTCATGTCGTGCGTGCGCGAGGGCTCGCTGGAGCCGCCCTACCGCCCGCCCGCGCCGCACACGCACACACACAACCATGGTCAGTACCTTCCACATCTTTTTAAGGATTTAGACCTCCGCAGCTGAATGCTGAGCTCACAAAACAACCTCCAAAAACAACGCTCTGATTCTACAGAATGAATAAAAGTAGCCATGCGTTCGGACTTCGAAATGTATTAGGTATTATATGGCCCTCGATGCTGCCAGTGTTGCCAGCCTACTTCGAAATGTATTAGGTATTATATGGCCCTCTATGCTGCCAGTGTTGCCAGCCTACTTCGAAATGTATTAGGTATTAGATGGCCCTCGATGCTGCCAGTGTTGCCAGCCTACTTCGAAATGTATTAGGTATTATATGGCCCTCGATGCTGCCAGTGTTGCCAGCCTACTTCGAAATGTATTAGGTATTATATGGCCCTCGATGCTGCCAGTGTTGCCAGCCTACTTCGAAATGTATTAGGTATTATATGGCCCTCGATGCTGCCAGTGTTGCCAGCCTACTTCGAAATGTATTAGATATTATATGGCCCTCTATGCTGCCAGTGTTGCCAGCCTACTTCGAAATGTATTAGGTATTATATGGCCCTCGATGCTGCCAGTGTTGCCAGCCTACTTCGAAATGTATTAGGTATTATATGGCCCTCGATGCTGCCAGTGTTGCCAGCCTACTTCGAAATGTATTAGGTATTATATGGCCCTCTATGCTGCCAGTGTTGCCAGCCTACTTCGAAATGTATTAGGTATTATATGGCCCTCGATGCTGCCAGTGTTGCCAGCCTACTTCGAATGATGACAAGGAGTGAAATTTGTCTTGTTTTTTTTTTGTTGTCTTTCTAACTATAAATTGTACGATAATGATTGTCACGTAATGATGACTTACGAGAGAATCGTTATCATGATGGTTATATTCACAAAATTAACTTACGTCTAGTTAACAAATGCTGTATAAAATACCAAATAGATATCTATATGTATAGAGATACATTAAAAATGTATAACTAATAATTTAAAAAAAAACTAATGCAATTTTGATACAACTTATATGGGTCCAACCTGGAGGTCTACACATTCAAGTAAAAAAAGTATGTCACTTTTTGTTATACTTTATTTTTATTTGTTATGCTTTGTCATCTATTTGTGAGCTTCCCTGAAAGTTTCAACCGGATAGCTAATCGGGAAGTGATCGACATTTTAATTGCAAGATTCCAGGACAGACAGAAATACATAGATACAAGTGAAGTTAAATAAAAGCTTAAAAGTACGCACAAGCATCATTACCCCTAATTAATTAGCACAGCTACCATTATCGCATCATGGTGTATCCAGAATGCTAGAAAACTTGACTGTCCTAAAAACTCCCTATGTTCGTTCCAGGCGAAGGCCGCACGGGGAGGTTCTTCCGCGGCCTCCGGCGCATGTTCAAGAGGCGCGGCAGCGGCGCCCGCGCAGACTCCTCGCCGGACCCCAAGAGCAGTTCCACCAGCGAGCTGCTGGACGCCGAGAGACATGCTAGAAGGAAGTGAGTAGTTCTGGATGCATTTACCCAGAGACAATTGCGAACTCCGCAGCGAGGCAATTTGTACCCGACTGAGCGAAGGGTGTTTATCAGCCTATGTATGTATGTCTGTTCCTTACTGGCACTATATGTATAGACCAAACGCGTGGACTGATTTTGTCGATTCTTACGTCAACCGATTTATCTTAATCTTGCGAGTTTACCTAAAGACATGACAGTAATCAAAATTCAATATGGCGACAACCAGACGCCATATAAAGAAAAAGAAAAAATACGACGAACTATGTTAAGTGAGGTATCATTGAATAGGTATTTGAAAATCATCTTTAGGTTTCTCTTAACATTTTTTATTTTGTATGACCATTTAGGATCTATAACGATTTAAAGTTGGTAACAACCATTCTCAGTTTGTTCAATGTGCGTAGATTTACATGTTACTGATGATCTTGCCATTCGGCTTGGGATTAGCTAGAGTAGTTACACTATCGAGTAGCTGGGCAGCGAAAGACATGCTAGAGGATAGTAGGTGTTTGTCCTTCATAGATCATTCATTTTCAATCAGCGTCTTAGGGCTCAGGAGGACTGACCGAGTTCGAAACACCACGTTGCGTGGTTGCGTGGATGTAGGCTATAATAAATAAAGATAATATAAAATAAAAACTCCCAATTTTGAAGTTCTCCGAATTTGTTATGTATATAAGATGCAGGCGGAGGCATGAGGAGGTTCCAGCTGATCCCGTCAAGTAGAAATGAAATGCATGATGCCTCCGTTTGCATCTTATATTTGTTATGTATATAAGATGCAGGCGGAGGCATGAGGAGGTTCCAGCTGATCCCGTCAAGTAGAAATGAAATGCATGATGCCTCCGAATGCATCTTATATTTGTTATGTATATAAGATGCAGGCGGAGGCATGAGGAAGTTCCAGCTGATCCCGTCAAGTAGAAATGAAATGCATAATGCTTCCGTTTGTATCTTATATTTGTTATGTATATAAGATGCAGGCGGAGGCATGAGGAGGTTCCAGCTGATCCCGTCAAGTAGAAATGAAATGCATGATGCCTCCGAATGCATCTTATATTTGTTATGTATATAAGATGCAGGCGGAGGCATGAGGAGGTTCCAGCTGATCCCGTCAAGTAGAAATGAAATGCATGATGCCTCCGAATGCATCTTATATTTCAAAATCAAGAATCTAAAGCTAGTTTGCCACCTTTTTATTTGTTCGCAGGAAGTCGGGTTTTCTTAATTTTCTTATAGTTTTTTTTAATCTATTTAGTTTCCTTCATAACCTCATTAGATATGTTTTGGTCATTTATTGTTTCGTCGTGAATCGACATCCAGGATTAGCTCCAGAATGAAACTCTTCAACGGTCAACAGACACGTTTTTTTTGTAGGTACGCATTCTAATATGATAGCCGGTTTTAAGCTTTATCATGACATGTCTACTGCGTAAAAGTATTATTTTTAAATGTTTTTTAATTATCATCCGCAGAGAGGGCGCATACGGCAGCGGGCTGTCGGTGTCGCACGACTCGGTGTTCACTGGCGAGCGATCGGGCGACGAGTCGAGCGACGAGCGCGCGACTCCTGCGCACGGCCTGGCGCATGTCGCCACTTCTCACCGGGTATGTACCGCTCTACCGCTCGCCTCGCTTCGCCACAGCCATAGAGGGGCTCGTACCGATCGCTTCGCTTTTGCTTGTAAAACTTTCCCGAGTAGAATTAATTTCAAAATAAGTTACAAGGGCCGGATTCAACACTCCAAGTGTTAGTAGTGATCCAGGGAGCCCTGAAAAAAAATATGCTTGGAGCCCTTTAACTAATTAAACCACTGATTCTGAATACAATACAACCATCAAGAAGAATTCGGCAAGAAACTCGAATGCGAATAACTAATTAATTAGAGGACCTTCGACTTCACCGGCGAGGTCGGCGTCTGTGTCTGTAACCTCTGAATCGTTTTCAGAGGAGGTAGGATTTGCATTTCTAAAGATTTTGCCTAGGCTAGATATAGCTAGGATTAGCAAGCTGAAGTGGCAGTGGGCCATATTTATCGATGAACTGATAATCATAGTGGTAGACGTGTTCTTGAGTGGAGAATGAGACTCGGCAAACGTTGTGTAAGGCGCCCTCTAGTTAGGTGGAGCGTCGTTATACGTAAAATTGCCGGCAGCAGTTGGAAAAGAAGATCCGAAGATCGGGCTCGGTGGCGTGCTTAGGGAGAGGCCTTTGACCGGCAGTTGACTGACATGGGTTGATGATGATCGCATTTCACAGAACACTCGGATCGTTTTGGATAATTGCAAGAAGCAGATGTGACGCACGCTAATATACGAATAAATCTTATCATCATTTTGTTTGCATATACAATTCACTTCTTTATCGTTTGGCCGTGAAGTTATTATACACACTAATAGATTAACTTTCTGAATGTTAGCATTATATTATATGTACGAGTACTATACACATATTTCTCCATGTTGTTAGTAGGGAGTAATTTCGATGATCCGTTTTCTTGTAGGGAAATAAATTTAGTTTCTACAAAAACAATTACTGATCTGCCATCTGTTTTCGATAGACAGAGAATATAATCACTACGTTATCAAAACAGATGGCGTTGTAATGCTATAAGTGGGATCTGTCAAATTTATATTGCCCACAGAGTAATAATGTTACATTTATTTGTTTTTGTCTATGGTTTTTGCGTATATTAGATTAGATACAAATAGTCATTATGTTTCACAAATAATAATTTTCGATTAAAAATTGTAATAAAAACATAAAATACGCGCGTGCCGTCGCTAAATGTCTGGTGTACATTGGACACCATACATTCCCAATTAGTTACATAGATGAAAGGGATTCTGAGTGTAAGTTCCTTGCAGTTTAAAGAGAAAAACTCCATCTGTTAACCGCCACGTTGTTATGAGTTATAAAAATCACTTGCTCGTTCCTTCCTGAGCTTATTATTTATTCGTAGTTCCTGAGGCATAAATCCCAAAGATACGTAAAACGAACGTTCGTACGTGGGGAAGTATAATGTCACAGCTCGTAAACCGATGTGACACGCGTAACGATCCCTAAGCCTGTTTGCCGCCGTAAGGCGATTTGTGTCGTCTGCAGAAACAGGTGAGAATTATCGCTTTGACGTCGAACATTCCTTGGAAATTGATCCTATAAATAAAGGAACATTTATACCCACATACAATGTAGCTATTTGATTTTGAAAACTAACGTGAGTGAAATTCATATTAAATATAAATAAAACGGCTAAAAACTCACGAAATAGAAGATCGGAAATACTCCGACCAGTTTCGGACTACTTTGAAGTCCATCATCTGGGAGTGTATGCCGACAAGCCGCGACGAGCGCTACGAACGTCAGCACGCAACTGACGACGCGTACGTGGCGCGGAACGGAAGTGTGTGACAGTGATGACTCCTCGACAGACAACGAAGTGACTGTGCAGGCCGAACATAGTCGAGCGCCGCAGTCGTCGCCCACTAAGCCGCCCGCGCCACGCACGCGTCGTCAGTTGCGTGCTGACGTTCGTAGCGCTCGTCGGGGATTCGTCGGCTATATTTTACCCGACTGTAGTTTTGAACTTAATGTCGTTTCTTCTTCATCAATTCCGTTATTTTTGGATTGTCACTAGACTGAATGAACTGACAAACATTTGCAAATGACTAGAAGAGCAACCACGAAGTAGAGCGGGGGGGGGGGGGGGGTGTGGTTAAAAGTTACCTATTATTGTATTATTCCAGCACCAAAAGTACCTATTAAGTACAAAATACGTTCAGTCGTCAAATAGTTTTTTATCGATTGCTCGGCTTCTACTCTTCGGATTGAGATGAGATACCAAGTACGCCAGTTTTTACACGACTGCCCAAAAAAAGGAGTGTTATATTTTTAGCATTCATGTATGTTTGTATGTGAGTTTATTTATTCCACCATAAGTTTTAAATGCCTGAACAGATTTAGATGTATGGGGTATCGTTAGAATCCTTACATCCCCCCGAGTAACATAGGCTATATATTTTTTTTAAAACATTTAATATGGCGGCAGCACGGCACCATTTTCAAACTCGAAAAAAAAATTTTTTCTTCGAAATTTACAATATGGGTATCAAATTGAAGGTCTTGAAGCTCATTCCAACAATATTTTTTTTGGCAAATGTTCTTTTTTTGCTGGGCAGGCGTGATTTTTTTAGCTTTTAAGCTAGTTAAGTCAAAACCTAAGCTATCCAATTAAGCTAAAAGTAGTTGAATATACATTAGTAGCCTGTGTTTTACAACATATCTAAATTAGTTTCAAAAGGCACTAGGTGCTTACATAGAGGAATTTATTTCTATCAGGTCTACGAAAACAATGAACCGCATCATAAGGTAACTTTAGATGGTTGCCTTTGTTTTGTTGCGGAAGTGATATCTTACCTACATGGTTTACAATGGGAATTGTGCATCAGCCAACGAATTCTTGAATGCTGCCGCCACATTCCTTGCTTATAATTATATTTATTTTTACTTACAATAAAACAGTAAATGACAAAAAGACTATAAAGATGACAATAAAAAAACTAGGGGACTTTGAATAAAGCTACTGAAAATATGTATATACGAGTATAAGAAAAAATTGACTATCTGTATGTTCGCGTATCACGTAAAAACTAATGGACCGATTGAATTGCGGTTTTTATTGTTGGATAGCTTAGGATTTGACTGTACTTTGCATCTTTGCATTCGTCAAATAGTTTTTGTTAAAAACTACTCTTGACACCATTTTCATGCCTCATTTCTAAATTATAAGGCATGTTATTAACATACTCTCATCCAGGAGTATAACTGTTTCCTAAAAATTCCATCTCAATCTTCAGTGAGAACATAATATTTTTGTGCATATTTTACTCGATTAGTGTGAGAAAGAATGTTCACGGTCGAAATTATCTGAATATTTTCACCTAGAAATGTTGGCAAAGTATTTTAAATGAATATTTCGATCAAAGTTGTTAACATTGCTTTAGAAAAAAGTTAGTAATGATCTCAGAATAATGAAGTCTGTTTAAAGGGGTGGTGAATAATCGTTCATATAATTATAGACATAATAAAAAAACGGCGTATAAAATAAAGTATTAGGGTAAACCCATGAAAAAATGATCCGTTACACACTTGAAACAGTAACACACAATAACGAGACTTCAAATTCGTAACAAACTGGAACTATGTATTTGTCCTGTATTTTTTCGTGTGTCACGTAACACACGGAAAATTCAGGAACAAACAAAAATACAGGATAATATGACGATGTAACTTCAACACTTTGCACAATCACTTCAAATAATCCAAAAAACAACATACTCTATAGCAATGATGACTTTATCCGATGTAACTTCAACACTTTGCACAATCACTTCAAATAATCCAAAAAACAACATACTCTATAGCAATGATGACTTTATCCGATGTAACTTCAACACTTTGCACAATCACTTCAAATAATCCAAAAAACAACATACTCTATAGCAATGATGACTTTATCCGATGTAACTTCAACACTTTGCACAATCACTTCAAATAATTCAAAAAACAACATACTCTATAGCAATGATGACTTTATCCGATGTAACTTCAACACTTTGCACAATCACTTCAAATAATCCAAAAAACGAATGACCAAATTTTGACCCACACAAACCTTACGTTATTTTATTTCAAACATATATGGCTGACAGTGGTTTGACATTTCTGTAGCGTCCAACACAAGTTTGTCAGCATAAAAAGTAACTTTTGGTGCTGCTATGTTTCTAAAATGAAAAACTACAATACTTATTGTGTTATGTTATACACCGAAATAAAATTTCGCCCATTTATTAGCCCAGCTATTTTTATATAATGCAGAATTACCGTTTTTTTTTTGTAAAAATTCTTTTGCGTTTTAAATTAATTATGAGTATTACGTTGCCCGAGGACATAGCGTACATATGATAAAAATTATATACAGCGAAATAATTTAAATACTGGTTGTCAAATGGACGAGGGCCATTATGATTTTCTATGGAAGCTAAAGTCAAACTAAATTAAAAACGAAAATTTAGTTAATTAAACAAGGTCTTTTGAGATATTTGATTTTACTTACTGCGCAGGAGTACTCTAGATATCAATAACTATAAATTGCATTAGAAGTAATAGCAGCAAATAAAAAAATATTTTTTTACTGTGAGTCTCGTACTTTTTTGAAATTATCATTTTTTTGTGTCTTTGCCCGTAAGTTTATGATAGTGTTTCGTATATTCAGGTTGTCCCAGAAAGTAGTGTTAAGCAGAGGTCCCGAGGTAGAGCACACCTAGGGGCATCCGAATAACCCCCATGTATATTCCGCGTTTTTTTACTTTACCCGTAAGTTTATGATAGTGTTTCGTATATTCAGATTGTCCCAGAAAGTAGTGTTAAGCGGAGGTCCCGAGGTAGAGCACACCTAGGGGCATCCGAATAACCCCCATGTATATTCCGCGTTTTTTTACTTTACCCGTAAGTTTATGATAGTGTTTCGTATATTCAGATTGTCCCAGAAAGTAGTGTTAAGCAGAGGTCCCGAGGTAGAGCACACCTAGGGGCATCCGAATAACCCCCATGTATATTCCGCGTTTTTTTACTTTACCCGTAAGTTTATGATAGTGTTTCGTATATTCAGATTGTCCCAGAAAGTAGTGTTAAGCGAAGGTCCCGAGGTAGAGCACACCTAGGGGCATCCGAATAACCCCCATGTATATTCCGCGTTTTTTTACTTTACCCGTAAGTTTATGATAGTGTTTCGTATATTCAGATTGTCCCAGAAAGTAGTGTTAAGCAGAGGTCCCGAGGTAGAGCACACCTAGGGGCATCCGAATAACCCCCATGTATATTCCGCGTTTTTTTACTTTACCCGTAAGTTTATGATAGTGTTTCGTATATTCAGATTGTCCCAGAAAGTAGTGTTAAGCAGAGGTCCCGAGGTAGAGCACACCTAGGGGCATCCGAATAACCCCCATGTATATTCCGCGTTTTTTTACTTTACCCGTAAGTTTATGATAGTGTTTCGTATATTCAGATTGTCCCAGAAAGTAGTGTTAAGCAGAGGTCCCGAGGTAGAGCACACCTAGGGGCATCCGAATAACCCCCATGTATATTCCGCGTTTTTTTACTTTACCCGTAAGTTTATGATAGTGTTTCGTATATTCAGATTGTCCCAGAAAGTAGTGTTAAGCGGAGGTCCCGAGGTAGAGCACACCTAGGGGCATCCGAATAACCCCCATGTATATTCCGCGTTTTTTACTTTACCCGTAAGTTTATGATAGTGTTTCGTATATTCAGATTGTCCCAGAAAGTAGTGTTAAGCGGAGGTCCCGAGGTAGAGCACACCTAGGGGCATCCGAATAACCCCCATGTATATTCCGCGTTTTTTTACTTTACCCGTAAGTTTATGATAGTGTTTCGTATATTCAGATTGTCCCAGAAAGTAGTGTTAAGCAGAGGTCCCGAGGTAGAGCACACCTAGGGGCATCCGAATAACCCCCATGTATATTCCGCGTTTTTTTACTTTACCCGTAAGTTTATGATAGTGTTTCGTATATTCAGATTGTCCCAGAAAGTAGTGTTAAGCGGAGGTCCCGAGGTAGAGCACACCTAGGGGCATCCCAATAACCCCCATGTATATTCCGCGTTTTTTTTTCTTAGCCCCTGATTTCGGCACAAATTTAGTAATATTGACCAAACTAACACTAGTATTCAGTTTTCTATGTTGGTAGTGAGCCTTTTATGTATGACACGAAAAACATATTCTAAATATTAAAAAAATAATAAGAAAAATAAAAGACTTAAAATTTTGTTGTAAGCAATTTATCTTTTCAAAGTATTGAGGTCCCGAACTTAAAAAATAGGGAATAATATTTTTTTCACCTCACAAGCTCTGAAAGATTCTGTTTGTCATTCGAAATCTGAGTGCAAAAGTGCATTTTACCCGCTAGCGTGGAAAGAGTTTTTATAATTCGAACCTTTCTATTCAATAATTTTCTATACCGCCAATCCACAGAAAAAACATTAATACCTATTTATATATATTTATTATATTATTATTCGCTTCGATTCTACTCGACTCTATTTGTCTCTATTCGGCTCTTTTCGACTCTACTCGACTCTATTCAACTCTACTTGACTCTGCTCGACTCTGCTCGACTCTGCTCGACTCTATTCGACTCTATTTGTCTCGTCTTGACTATGTTCTACTCTATTCTATTTAACTCTACTCGGCTCTACTCGAATCTATTTGACTCTACTCAACTCTACTCGAATCTATTCGACTCTACTCAACTCTATTCGACCCTACTCGACTCTACTCGACTCTACTCGGCTCTACCACACTCTAGTAGTCTCTATTCGTTTCAATTAGACTCTATTTGACTTTTTTCAACCCTATTCGACCCTATTGGACTCCATTGTCTTTTCGATTCTATTCTGTTCGATTCTTTTCGACTCTATTCTATTATGTTTACACATCTGCCAGGCATCCCGCGACGTCTAATTTTTTATTATTATTATAAACACTAATTTAATATTTATTATTTAAGCTGTTTTCTTGCACCTAGCATTTTCCTCGCTATAGTGAGGTGAAAAGTTGTGTGTTTAGCACGGCTGCAAAGTTATTCTACTTCTCGTACATTTGAAACTCTCGCTACGCTCAGGATTCTATATAATATGAACCACTTCGCTCGTGATTAAATCCTAGAATCCTTCGCTAGCTCAGGTTTCAATACAAGTACTCGCGACAAAAAATCACTTTGCAGTTTTGCATAACAAATAACTATTGTTCCTATCTTTAACACTTCTTCAATTCACTGGCAATAAAATTCTAACACACTTTATAGAATTGGCCTAAACTTATAGCAACAGAGCATAAAATGGGTTCAAAGGTTGAAATTTTCGTAGTACCGATATAGCATAAAAAATCGCTTAAATGTTACTAATTACAAAATAAGCGTATGTAATTGAAATTATCAATGCTGTAATCCTTGGTGCAGCCAATCCAATTATTATTATAAATGGCATTCCATTAATATGTAAAGTGCCTGCGTGGCGTCAGTCGTCATAACATTATGTATGCTCATCATGCAGTCGCCTGACCGTCCGTCGAGAAAAGGTTAAAATGTGAATTGGCTGCAACAGACGCAAGGTTACAGTATTATTTTGACAGATTTTAATCGGATTAGTTTAATATAGTCAAAGATCTTGAATTACGCTCACTTTTTTGTTTCTTTAAGATTACGGGGAGTAGCAAGCACTCGTTTACCTACTTTTCAAGTTTCAACGTTACTATTTCTTTATGACATAACTAGCTGTGCCCGTTTTTGGCCGCGTGGTCATTTCTCTGGGTTAAAAGTAACCTTTGTGTTACCAATTCCGGGACCCAAAAACTATATGTACTACAATTTAATCATAATTTTTTCATCCGTTAAATTTGATTTTTAACGTTTTTTTAATTACCATGTCTTCTTTGTACAGCAGCTTTGTTACTAAAGTAGGTAGTTATGTTAGTTCTTCAAGTTTTCTTGAAGAAGTCTACACAAAACGTAAACTGTCTAATTCAAACCTGCTACAGTACGGCCGATAAGTCGTGGCCAGTCTGTACTTCGTGCAAGTGGCTGCGCAGTGAACATTTTTAGGAACCGAATGCGGAATGAGGTGCATCTGTAGCCTAGACCACTGCCCCCGTGCACGTCGCCTCATTCCGCCATTCGGTACCTAAAAATGATCATTGCGCAGCCATTTGTGTATAAGTTATGTGAAATAAATATTTTTCATTTAGAATCTCCATTACATGTGCAAGGTTACTACCGAGATGTATTCTTTACTTTTACAATTAATGAGTACATTATGAACGGCCAAAGTTCAGGTAAAATTCGTGCGAAAAAGCAGATTTTTGGAGGCTTATACTGAATTTGTTTCTCCAAAAATTGCAAACAAAGATGTGTTACAACGCCATAATCACGTACGAGCGTTTGTGTGAAAAGTATGACGGATTGGCCGCTCTTAAGCGCATATTAACGTATTCCCTCATCTAGCGGTAACATATTGTAAAATCTAGACTGATTCGCACACAACATTCCCCTTACAATTTAATTTGCCAATCGCCAGACAGAGCACTCGTAAACTCATATTGTACTGAGAGTTCCACAAATAGACGATTCAATTAGACTTATCGCAGAACAGATGATGTTTATGTTGTCTGCCCGTATCCTTGGTGAGTCAGCGTTATGACTCAAAGCTATCGAAAGAGCTTGCAGTGTCAAGGGAAATATTAGAATACAAGCACCGGGTGGGGCTGTGTCGGGGCGCACGGCCGTTTGTTTGTCCTGGAACACTGTCGTTCGCTCTTTCTGGAGTTTAGGGTACCGCTGTTAGCTTCAGAACTTCTTCTTCAGTGTGCCTTTTACGGGCGTTTTGTGTTTTTTCTTTCATTTCACCACATTTTTTTAATTTACTTAGTCTTAAGTAGACTTTTTGTAAAGTTTTTCGTAGCGTATCGAATGTTCTCAACGAGATCTTTACAACAACACCCAAATCAATACGCTACCCTATCTTAATCGCAACAAAACCATAAATTTTGCTGATTTTGCTCTGTGCGTCTTGCCCCCTACCTCTCTACCTTTTGTCAAAAATGAAAGATTACATCATCGAGCTGACTAAGTAAGCTAAAAAATTACATCAAAATCAGATCTAGTGCTCTACCTTCCACCAAGTTATTTAACGATTTTCCTTCATCGGAAGTCATTTTTGCTCTGTTGATCGGTTTGACCCCGAATTTGAGGCTTGAAACTATTTACCCCGGTATAGTGACCACGTGGGCGAAGCGAGAACTACTTTTACCAACCGCCGAGGCAAGCATTAGGTACTGTCTTCTGAATTGAAGGCCAATGTAGACAGCGATATTACAGGCCAATATGAGACTAAATTCATCCCTCCCTTTCTCATCTCGCGGGTATTGTGAGAATCAGTAAAGGGAATGCAATTGTTACAGGCAGGTGAGCGTTTACCATCAGGTAATCCTACTCGAGTAATCACACATGCCCGGTCCCTATATTTAAGAAACGAACAGTAACATATTTAACCAGACGTAAGTTGCAGCTATTCCTATAAAACGAAGACGGAACGGATGGGAGAATTACTAGCTACGTTCCGTTAGCGTATTGCATGGGGATGTTAGATTATAATGTTCCTTTAAAAAACATAGATCAGTGAACTGTCAATGTTACCTTCATTTCATATATATTTCATATTATTTATTTATTTCATAAGTTGTAGGTACAAAAGGTGGATAATATGGATAATATGATGATGGATAATATGTTGAGTCCTGCCAAAACTTGCCTTTACAGGCGTATGAAATTTATACAAAATTATAATGAATTCAATTACATTCAAAATTAAATAGGCAATCATATTAAAATTTTAAACAATATAAACAATTCAAAAGACATATGAAACCTATTTATCAATGTCAAAATATTACAAATAAAAAGATGCTTTGTGAAATGTCAATATAATTACAAATAAATTATGTGTGTAAAATATTATCAAATAAAATAATCAATTTAAATTAAATGTCAAATTCAAAATAATACCAGCATTTCACAGTTTATAATTTAAAAATTCCCGAATAGAATAAAAACATTTTTCTTCAAGCCATGGCACCAAGCTTTTCTTAAATTTAAAAAGTAAAAATTCTTTAAAAATGACAGGAATTTTGTTATAAATTTTAATGCACATTATATAGGAGTTATTAGATGTCAAGGTCAGTCTAGTTAGTGGTCGAAACAGTTTGTTTTTGTACTGTGGGCGGACACTGTACTTACTCATGGTGCGTGCATTTTGAAAAATACTTTTATTATTGTATACAAAGATGCACACGTCTAGGATATACAGACTTGTTATCGTGAGGATTTTATGCTGTCTAAAGAATGGTCGGCACGAGTCGATCTGCTTAAGCCCAAATATAGCCCTAATGCACCGTTTTTGCATTACAAACGCTGTCTAGCTCCACGCATCTTCCCCATATTAAGATACCATAGCGTAGCAGAGAATGTACATAGCCATAATAAGCTGTAACTGCTGCTTCGTTAGAAACAATTTGTGATATTCTTCTCAGAGGGTATATGAAACTACTCACTCTAGAACAGATATTGGAAACATGTAGTTTCCAAGAGCAATTATTATCAATTGTTAAACCAAGGAACTTGATTTCTAGTGTTTGATCAATGGTATTCCCCAAGTATGAAACCGTAAGTTCTGATGGTTTCCTTACACGGTGTAAAGTTGCATTAACTTTGTTTTGCTAATATTTACTTGAAGATTATTTTCCGTAGTTCGGTCAAACTATGGAAACTCGACGCAAGTAGTCGGCGTAATAAACTTGTGGAACGACCGCACAGACACAGACTTCGGAGGACACAAAAAAACTTCAACTGAAAAACGTTACTTGTAATATCTTGTTTATTTATCTCTCAATCTCCAAACTCCAAAATGCGCTTTTACCAAATAAGACGCGAATCGTGCCACAAAGAAGATTATATGCAAACATTGCGCAAGCGCCTCTTTCAATGAGGATGACATTATGTTTCGTTGCGGCTTTCTAATTGAACCACTACGCATGGTTACTGGCGTTTAGTTTAAACAACCATGAGGTAGTTCAATTCGTTTCCTCTATTGAGTCATTTAAACTTTTACCTATAGCTTAGAGCACGCTGGGTGTCTACGACGACGCCTCGAGATTATTTGAAAAATACATTCTGTATCCATATACCAATATATAAAAGAGAAACGTTGTCTGTTTGTTTGTATGGGGAGATTTCACGCGATAACGGCTGGACGGATTTAGATGAAATTTGGAATGGAGATAGCTTGTACCCTGGAATAAAACATAGGATAATTTTTATCCCGGAAAAATTTAAGTTTCCACGGGGAAACTGGGAAATGTTGATTACTCGCTGACAACGAAATACCAAGTCTGTCAAAAAACTTTAAGTGCATTGGTGCTATACATGCTCTTGCATTGGTTTTTAATATCCTAAAAGAACAAAGGATGTTTTATTTCGCGATAATCTATTTCGCGCGGACGAAATTGCGGGCGGGAAAGCTAGTTCTATGGATAGACCATTTTACAACACCATTTGAAGAAGTGTTTTGTTTCCGACACTTTGCCCCTTTCCACGTATAAAATTTGAAAAGTTTTGTTTTTTATAACTAGACCCTTGACTTTGCCCGCGAGGTCATGTTTGTGGGAAATAAGTAATTAAATTAGGTAATTTTACAGGGATGAATTTCTCCCCAAACTTTATTAAGATAAAATTTAAGTAAAGTACCTACAGAAAATGGTATATAAAAATTAACACTAGAGCCTTACTGTATCGATTACTACAACCTTCTAGCATTACCGATCCGCGTACATGTACACATACCTACGGACGTTATTCGATAATCCGCAAGCATTCCGGCCGGTTTGGTTCTGCTCTCTTGGGCGCTACAGTAGTGATATATCAGCGTCTATACTGATATTAAATTGCATGTTTTAACCGACTTGGACTTCAAAGGAGTTTCTCATTTAGATGCGTACGTTTTTTTTGTACTCCTATTTCTTTTATTGCATTGCCTTTTAGTTTCCGAGAGGCAAGCGTGGATCGTCTTCCTTTTAATACTACACTTCAAAACCAGATATACAGGCTGTTAAGCAGATGGTTGTCCAAACGAAATAGGCGGCAAGGGAAGATCATTGCTCACTTGTTCAGTACCAATAACCTGGACTAGGCCTCCCCATTAAGCCTTTTTTTTTTTTTTTTAAGGTCTTCGAAATTCATACATTAAACTGAAATTTAAAAAAAGTCGTAGGTATAACCGCTACGATATTTTGTTTCTATGTTAACTGTTGTTATGTTCTAGTAAAATAATTACTTGGTGCAGGTATCAACTGAAAAATAAACTTAACTTAAATAAGCAACTTTGCATTACATAAAAAAAACTAAAAGTAATTGAAATCTTTGACTTTGCACCTACTGAATCAATTTTCATGAAATATTATGTGGAACCGCACTTACTTACTTACCCTTTCAAAAAAAAAAACTTCTAAAGCTGCCCAGAAATCTCGAGAAAATCGTACTCACGTTAAAAAAACAGCCAAGTGCGAGTCGACTCGCGCACCGAGTGCTCCGTACAAACTTGTAGGTATGTAAATAGTTCGTCCATCACGGGAGTCGAGTCTCGAAGATTTAAAAAAATAAAGTTTTTTTGTGATGTAACTACAAACCAAATTTACGGTTCTTGGATTTATTCCCTTTACTAGTGCTTCCCTTTACTAGCTCCAAATTTCATGATTCTAGGTCAACGGGAAGTATCAGGTTTTGATTCCCTTCCGTGTGTCAAAATATACTGCATAAACGGCCGTACGAGTATCTTTTGATTGCGTTGACTTAGTTTAAAGTTTTTTCACAGCTCCAATGGATTATAGACTTGAGTATTTGATATTAATTTAAACTTGATACCTCCACGCGTTTCTGAGAAAATGACAGACAGACAGACAGACGGACAGACAGACGGACGGACGGACGGACAACAAAGTTATCCTTTTGATGTACAGAACCCTAAAAAAGCAAAAGCGACGAATTAAGCCTCATTTTTTTAAATGAGTTATGTAGTTCCGTTCGACACCATGGCTAAAACTAAACAATATACATTATAATACCTACATTATCTTCAACTACATTTTCTACTATACTCTAGAAATAGAGATAAACTGGCATTGCTTAAAACTAGCTCATCTTTGGTAAGCATCTTTTTTGAGACATATTATAAAATTTAAAAAAACCTGCTCACAAAGAAGGGTCTTGGAACAAACCTTGTGAATTGGCCCAGCCTTGCAAAGACAATGTTCACAATATAGATTAATTCATAGGTACCTAACACATTTTAGACATGACAGTGTGATAATATATACATTTCATTAACAAAAAATTTATATATTTGAATTTACCATGTGAAAATACGGTCGATGATATAGCATCTAGACAACTAAATAAAATTTAAGTGTCTGTTTGTATTGTCAAAATAACAGTTTTTTACTGAATGCATATAAAAGTATATCCGGTACTTATAACAAAAACGCATTTTTTAAAGTTTTTTCTGTCTGTTCGTTCCCGCTAATCTCCGAAACAGCTGGACCGATTTTGACGGCATTTTCACTGGAAGATAGCAGATGTTATTAGGGTTACGCGAAAAGAAAAATAATAATTTTGACCATGCGGGCAAAGCCGCGGGCTCAGCTAGTATCTAATATAATTACTTACTCAGAAGACTAGACCACGCCCAGCACTTCAAGCTACTGCGAGAATGTATCTTATTGGATGTACAACTTAACGATCCAACATTGTAGTTCTATAACCATAAACTCGGTATGTTATCACAAAAGCTCCACAAAAGTGCATGTTATAGCGTACCGGGGCGATTGCGTCACTATCTGAGCCAGACTGGTCCATCCTTAGTGCGAACCGTTTCGCGACCGCGCGTGCCAGTGTGTCGCTTTTTTTTATTTTCCTCCGGTGAATCACGCATCTATCACTATAGTCACCATAATAGTGTGTGTATGGTGCTCCAGTATTTTCTTAAATAATAAAAATAATATATATTTTTTTGTGTGGCCAGTTTATTTGGCGGGAAGTGTTCCGTTCTCAAGGTTGAATTTGAATGTGTACGAACTTGAAAGTTCTCGTGGATTTGTTGGCACTTTTTCAAATAAGGCTTTGGATTTGGGTCTGACTCATCTGATCAATAACTGGTTGTATGTTTGACATTGGCCCGTCTGATTTTTAAATAAATGTGTCTTCCTTTTGTATAAAAATAAACCGAATTATAATCATATTAATAATTATTAAATTACGGCAAAAAAGCGAGAATTTCCTTTAGATAAATGCTGGGGGAAATTAATTAGGATTACTGATAATTATTATTTTGCAGAAGGGTATGAGATAGAGATGTAGCGTTCCGGTCTCCATCCGGTTTACGATAAACTAAAACATATTTTTAAATATCGGATATTGGTAATTTGTAGAAGAAATAATTGTTTTAAGCTTTTTACGAGCATTTATTTAGTCGTGAAGCTGTCAACTAATGAAGAATCTGAATAAAGAACAAGGAGGTAATGTAGATAAAAAACTAATCTAAAAAGCAGTTTTTTTTAAATTGAGTTGTGAGCTACCCTGAAAGTTTCAGCCGGATAGCTAATCGGGAAGTGTTCAAAATTTGAGTTGCATGATTCCACCCGGAACGACAGATAAATAGACAGACAGATAGACAAACAAGAAAATGACTTAATTAAAACGTAATATAATACGAATCTAACTCTTGTCTGTTACCTAAAACATAGATAAATTATCTTCTATGATTTATCTATGCCTAAAATAATGTACATCAGGAGAAAGGACAAATACTCCGGAAAAAATACAACGCGGGCAAAACCTCGGGGCGCTGCTAGTTACAAATAATAATTTACCTTCTTTTTGATAATGTATCGCAAAAAAAACATAAATAAAAATCCGACATCAACGTTTGCAAATAATTTACAAATCTGCAGCTTTATAATACTAGCTGTGCCCGCATTGCTTGAGAGGTCGTTTCTCTGGGTTAAAAGTAACCTATAAAGTACAATAATGGCACATTTCATGAAAATTCTTTAAGCCGCAATATTTTTTTTCGATTTTGTCACCAGGTTCTATGTCAAAACCTTAGCCCAAGCCTAAACCTAAGCATCTTTTTCTTTAAATGTTATATTCTTGTTCAGCTTATTTCTTTACATGGTTTAAATCTGTTAATCAAATAAAGTTACGTGAAAGTATCTTTAGGAGGCAAACAATTAATTAAAAAAAGTTAAAATTCAAAAGGGGGAGCAAAAAACGAAAAAAACTGAATGAAATAGTTTTATTTTTCTTAGAATTAACTGTCAAGACCCTATAAAATACCTACCTAAAATTCCAATATAACAGAGAATAAGTAACGGTTATTTTTGAGCGCCCAACGTAGGTGTCGCGTGGGTTGATCAAGGTTTATACCAAGTTTTGTAGTATTTCGTAAGTTCACAAATATTCTTATTAAGCCTTTGTTATTTTTGTAAAAATATTATTCACCAAGAATAAGGGTTCTTTCTGTGTAGAAGTAAGTCTTACTTGCCTTTTCTCTAGGCTAGGACAAACAGGCTGTCCCAAAAATCTATCTATACTTATAATAAAGCAGTATCATAAAATCTTTACAAAGAAGATAATTTTAAAAAAAAGTTATAGAGGACTTAAAATAAGCTACGGCTTGTAGTCTATATATTGGTTCGCGCATCACTTAAAAATTACTGGACCGATTGCGATGCGGCTATCGCTGTTGGATAGCGTAGGTTAGACTTAAAAACCTGTTTTTTTATATATATTTTTATTACGGACTAGGCAATCGTTTGACCACGATCTCACCAGATGGAAAGCGATGATCTGGTCGAAGGTGTAGCACGCTTGCCTAGTAGATACCTATTCACTCTTGACTTGAACACACCTGGGTACACTTAATATATCAATCCGATGAGTAGAAGTCGAGCAATCGTTAAAAAACTAATTGACGGCTGAAGTAATTTTGAGTATTGGTATTGTAGGTCCTGGAATACCCTGGGTCCTGGGTTATCATAACCTAGATGAATGACCGCGCGGGCAATGCCGTGAGGAGAGCTAGTTTTATTTAAAGTATGCTAATAAAACGTAACATTTTACACGACTGCTCAAAAAAAGGAGTGTTATGTTTTTAGCATTCATATATGTTTGTTTGTATGTATGTGAGTTTTTTTATTCCACCATAACTTTAAAATGAGATTTAGAAGTATGGGGTATCATTAGAATCCTTACATCCCCCCGAGTAACATTACCTATATAATTTTTGAAAACGTTCAATATGGCATGTACATATTGCCATGCCATTTACAATATGGGTATCAAATTGAAGGTACACAGGACATTCCAGTAGTATATAATGTATTGGCAAAAGCTCTTTTTTGGCAGGGCAGGCGTGTTTTTTAAGCTTTTAAGCTAGTTATTCTACCATATTATAAACTTCTAGATACGTTGTCAACCATAATTATGTGACAAAGCAGACAAAAGTTTGTGACTTTTAGACCTAACCCTGAACTCACAAGAAGTTTTAGTGATCTTAATGTCAGTACTTACCACTAAACTAATCTAAATTAGTAATATTTAAATACAAAACCACTTAATTCATAATAAGAATTGGAATTAATAAATTTAGATTAGGTCGGTAATATCAATTAAATAATATGCATCGTCCTTAAACTTAAGTCAGATCAGATTTACCTACATAGATAATTTATACAATTTAATTTACGGACATATTTTGTTGCATTTTAGATCCCCTTCCCTTTTAACACGTCTGCCCAAGAAGTAAAATTATTTAGATCCCCTTCCCTTTTAACACGTCTGCCCAACAAGTAAAATTATTTAGATCCCCTTCCCTTTTAACACGTCTGCCCAACAAGTAAAATTATAAAGATCCCCTTCCCTGTGAACACGTCTGCCCAACAAGTAAAATTATTATAAAAATGCAAAAAACCTAACAAAATTATTGAATACGAGCTGACCGCCCGCAAAAATAATCACACTAATATTATAAAGGCGAAAGTTTGTATGTATGTAAGGGTGTGACCTGTATTTTTGAAATGGTATTTTAAAGACCTGTATTTTGATACCTCACTCGATAGGTTTTGGTGATTTTTTGTTTCGTCGGAAAAACAATATGGCAGCTGTAAGCCACCATATTGGTTTTCTTGACACTTCATATATCCTATAACACTCTCGTAATCAAGACGAATCCAATGATACCTCATTTATCAAAATCCATCAAACCGTTTAGGCTGTAGGACGCGCCCAAGAAACGTACAAACATACAAACGAACAACCATACTCGTACATACAACCCAAACACATAACCCTACTCAGTTGGCTAATAAAAAAGGAGTGTAATGTTTTCAGGATTTATGTATGTATGTGAGTTTCTTTGTTCCACCATAACTTTTAAATTTGTGTACAGATTTAGATGGTGGGGGGGTATCACATCCCATCACACACACACACATCACATTACCTCATCCCTAGTGTCATAGACCTTTACCTACTATAATCTATTTGAAAGTTCTGTTTTTGGCGGGCAGTCGTGTTTTTTGGCGGGCAGTCGTGTTTTTTGGCGGGCAGTCGTGTTTTTTCTCTTACTTTGATGATGTACTTGTTTGGAGAAGTAATTTTTCATTTTGTCTTTGATTTATTATTCGTATGGTATTTTCAAACCTTTATAGCTTGCAATTAACAAACTTATTATTAAAAAATGTTATTTTCAATAGTTTTTGTTTATTTGTGTAAATAAACATGCAATGTTACAAATATATTTTATATTTTCTATATATTTACCATGCTCTTTGGGGGAGGCATATGTTCAGCAGTGGACTTCTAAAGGCTGACATGATGATGCATGATTTACCATCTGCAAACATATATATAGGAAGTTTTATATGTTTAATAATATTCCGTTAGTAATAGGTATGTCGCTCTGTGATTTAAATAATATTTATAAATCAGGAAAATACATTTGAATTCGTTAGCTCATTCCGGTATGTTCATATTAAGTATACTGTTATTTTGTTTATTAAAACAATTATAAATGTTACTGTTGCGAATAAAATTAACAATTCAGATGAGGTTGTAATAGAATACAGCGTTACTTAATATTTCACAGTAGAATTTTTAGTAGACAGTAGACTTTTACCGAAAACTTTCTGTTTTCGGTAAAAGATTAAAAACTTTTGGTATATTTCATTTCATTTATTTATCTTTTCGTAAATGTCAAATTAATTAATAATAATTATAATAACAATGAAAATATTATTAAATCATTCACTGCTAAATAACATAACAATAAAATACATCATGAAATAAATTCATGATGTATTTTATTGTGAATAAATAATTCACAATTATACTTAAATATAATTAGCGTTTTCTGAGAATATTTAAAATTCGTTGCGACATACATAAGTAAGTACTATATGTAGGTATAAGTAGATTAAAAAAACTATGTTTATTATGATGGACTGCATGAAACTGGAAAATATATGTGATTAATGAACAAACCACTATCAAATGAAATTTTCTACAAGGAGTGTACGTACCTACAACTACTACAGCGAAACACGGATGATATACCTAAATAGGTATTGAATACGTACTAGAATATCAAACAATTGCCTTTATAAACTATGCGCGAAAACAGGCGTAATATTACGCGTAAATATTTCTTCACACAGCGCAATATAACAAAACTTCACACATGTAATATTCCCACCAATTTGTATTTATTTTACTCTGACTGTATCTGGCTAAGAAGTTTATCTGCCGTCCCGTCGCGCTCGATGACTCCACTTTCCAAAATTCTCGTCCGCGTAAACTATACGCCAACAATTAGATTAGTCATATTACCTTCAGTATTTTTGTGTTCTCTAGTCTTGTAGCCCGTATCTTACAAAAACGTTATTTATTCCTTTTAGTACCTTAAACTTCTGTTTATTTTTTTAAATTGTGGCGTTTTCATTTAATTGTTCAATAATAACGTGTGTTTTTTTGAATTGTGGATTCTGCGGGCGTCCTTCTTTCCATTTCATTCCTTTACGAAAGTTTTTGCATAATAAATGATAAAATTATAATTCCCTAACAATATTTTGTACTATTTTTATATTTTCGAGTATTTATACGAGTGGTCCAGTGTTTCTTCGGTTTCGAATTGTGCGAAAATGCAACGAAAAACGAAGCGATCTCTCCGAGATGCGATCCGAAATATTTGGACGTTAGCGTGGCTCGTCGCTACTAAAGTATTTTTGGTGAATATACTAATCTTTTTTTAATTTACTAGATTTATCGTTAACAAGCACAAATTTAAATAATATATAAACCCCAAACTCTCTTTACTCGTTCGGGGGTTTAAAATTCTAATATATATTTTTTTTAAATGCTTTGCCCGCGGTTTTACCTGCTTGGTTATTTTCTGGAATAAAGTTATCCAGTCTGTGTTATTCTAGGACCAAAAGTACTATTACAATATACAAAATTTCGTTCAGCTTAATAATATTTTTATATTGAGTGTTCGGCTTCTACTCATTTACTTCTACTCAGGGAAAACCGTATCGGAATCAGTCCAGTAGTTTTATGTGATGCGCGAACAAACTAACAAACAGACAGACAGGCACTTTTTTTTCAAAATTATATCCTTGTTCAGTAGCTTACTTTAAGTATGCTAGGCATTTTTTTTAATTATCTTGTTTGTACATACTTTTTATTAATTACAGCTTTATTATAAGTACAGATCATTACCTATTAGGATGAAAAAACGTTATACCGCGTCACCTGATGCTAATTAAGTTATTAATGAAAATAATAATGTTGTTAACAATTTTCCTTGTGTCGTGGGTGGCATGGCATGGCATGGACACACTTCACAAACATCCAAGACCCGGAAACAAACATTTATGCTCATCACACAAATGTTTGCCCCGCCCCGGCCAGGATTCGAACCTGGGACACTATAAGCCAGCAAGCTAGGCGTACTACCAACTTCGCCAAAATGGCGCCAGGCCATGTTGGTCTAGTCACAGAATAAATAATAGTACAAGTCTAGTCTAGGATGATGGTGGCATTCAAATCCACGATCTTTATACAGGTGGATAGTTTGCACGGGACTTGCACCCTCAATATTGAAGCTAGCGAATTTTACTCAAAGAAAACATTCGCTTATTTTATAAAGTAATTAAAATCACTTCAAACTTTTTTGTTAAGTTGTTTATCTGTGCCGAGAATCGAACGCGGAAAAATATCAACCTGTATTTTAATGACACAATCGATAGGATCAAATCTCAAAAATCAAATCAAATTGTTTATTTGGCTTAAATTTAGCGTAGTTTAGTCTAGTTGGGAACAAGATGATCGACACCGTTGTGTCTTAAATTAAGGGAAGATTATAAAATCTACTAATCACTACTAATATATAAATGTTAAATGTTGTCTGTCTGTTTGTTTATTTGTTTGGGGTCCTTTCACGCGATAACGGCTTTTGATGAAATTTGGAATGGAGATAGCTTATATCCTGGAATAAAACATAGGATACTTTTATCCCGGAAAATGCTAAGTTTCCACGGGAAAACTGAAAAAAGTTGATTACTCGCTGTAAGGAACGGTTGCCATGGAAACGAAAAAATAACAAGTCTGTCACAAAACATCAAGAGCGCTGGTGCTATACTTTTGCATTGGTTTTTAATATCCTAGAAGAACATAGGCTGCTTTTTTCGCGATAAACTGTCCGCGCGGACGAAGTCGCGGGCGAAAGCTAGTAAATTATAAATTCAATGGGCCAATATACAATGCATGCATGCACTCAATAATTCTCTAGAGAATATCACTTGTTCACCTGACATACCTATCAGCCTATTAATAGAACGGGTTTAAAGGTACTTACAACAGCTTCAGGAAAATGAACAACAACAACGGGACATGTCATTTGTTGTTCACTTAAAATGAGGTCATTTCTTTATAATTCTAATTAAAAACTAAAAAAACATCGGATCGTTGACGGGTAATATTCGGAACTAGAGACGCTGTGTGACTTTGCCCGCGTGCACTTTTTTGGAGGATAACTATGTGTTATTCCAAGACCTAGTACATAATATGTTATGAAAAACAGTCGTACAAACAGAAAGACACAACTTTTATTTTAGCAGTTAACGCCTGCTAAGCCTGTATATATCTAATCTATACTTATAATAAAGCAATAAGAACGAAATAGTCTGTACAAATAACATGAAATGGTATAATAAAGTAAGCTACTGAACAAGAATATAACATTTTTATAAATCGTGTCTGTCTGTTTATTTGTGCACCACGTAAAAACTACTGGAGCGATTGCTATGCGGTTTTCACTGTTGGATAGCTTAGGTTTTTAAATCAATCAATCGACAAAAAGCTTTTTGACGGCTGAACGAATTTTGAAGAAATGTAGTAGTTATTGTACTTTATAGGTACTTTTGGTCCCGGAATGACATGTATGGGCTACTTTTAAATGAAATGTCCACGCGGGCGAAGCCGCGGGCACTGCTAGTTTACAATACTTTGACTTTGTCATTAGTGTTATTAAATACAAGATATATTATTTTATTTGTTTTTTTAAGAAAACCAGATATTGCCCTAGCGACAGCTCAACGACTACTTAACGACCTAACGACACTAACGACCTTACGACAATAAAGATCACGGAACAGGTGGAAACGGAACGCGTATGTGATTGTATCCTCTCTGTGATACGATATGACTGATACGGTGCGAGTTAAAAACAATAGCGTATTGACGACCGGTTGGCCGAGTGGTTAGTGACCCTGACTGCAAAGTAACCAACGGTCGCGGGTTCAAATCCCGCAAAGTGCAATCATTAGTGTAATGAGCAGAAATATTTGTTTCGAGTCGAAGATGTAATTTTCATATCTATGTATGTTTATCAGTTGTCTAGTACCTAGTACTGGGTATCCTAATTTGGGGCCAGGTAATTGGTTAGAAAAGTCCCGAATAAAATGGATTACAAGATGCACACTATCCATCCCTGTCGAAAAAGTTAAGTATTTGTTTATTTAACATTGGTTACCAAAATACCAAATTTCTTGCCTCTAACAGCTAAAACATATATGAACTTTCATATGAACTTTCAATCGCCTTTACCTTTAGACCTTTAGACCCTTAATTGGTCCCAGTGGCAAAATCCTTTCATGGCTGACGTCTACTCCCCCCCCCCCCCCCCATAAACTACCCGCCAAACTTCAGCTTCATGGGTTAAATTTCGTGGTAAGTCTGTAAATGGTTTGGGTTTGGGATTTTTTGGGATATAAAGATCGATTGTGTTATTCCAGAACCAAAAGTACCAATATCATTTAATTTCGTTCAGACGTCAAAAGCTCTTCTCATCGGATTGAGATATTAATTACGCCACTAAGTCAAACCCTAAGCTACTCAACAGTGGAAACCTCGTCGCAATCAGTCTAGTAGTTTTTATGTGATGCGCGAACAAACAGAAAGAAAAACAGACCGACAGAAAAGGAATTAAAAATAATAATTCAGTAGCATATTTTAAGTCCCCTAGCCTTTTTTAATCAACTTTTTGCAGACTTTTCGTTACCCACTGCTTTATCTATATTTCTATACTGATGTTACAAAGTGGTAACGTTTGTGAGGTTGTAGGGGATAATCTCTGGATCTACTGAACTGATTTTGAAAATTATTTTACCAATAGAAAGCCACGTTATTTGTGAGTATCATTACGCGTGCGAAGCGGCGGGCATCAGCTATATTGATACATAAAATAATTCGCATGTAACTTATGCCTTGATCTTAATTCGGTTCTCTTACTTTCCTTATAATATTATGTTGAATTTATGTTCCATGACAATAAAATACTTCGTAACGTTACTCACAATCACAAGCTAGATTATGACACCAACACTTCAATTATGTATGTTGGTTATCTCACTATCTACCTGCATTTCTAAGGTTAAAATAACAATAAACTTGTACACTGTACAGTGTACATATATTTAGGTATCGTCATATTTAGGTACGTTTTACCGTCGTTTACCTCTGCACTAGGGTTATACTATTCTCTATTTTGATTATGGTATTCTCTACAATCAACCTATCGTGTGTTTGTGCACTGATCAGGAACAATGATTGATAAGTTTGAAGAGAGTCTATAGCGCCCTAGTCCATGCAAAAACAAAAACACGTATCTACCGCTAAATATTATTCGATATCAAATATATTTTTCGCATAAAATTGTTTCACTAATTAAGTACCTACGCTTTACGTCATATTTTTTTTCAATATCTTCAAAGCTTTAAGCACCATAGCTGGCGCTGAAACTATGATTATTTGGAAATGCTCTTTATCAAAATCAAAAAGCTTTCTTTAAAAAAATGTAACGTATAGGTGTACATTTTATTCTATTCAAGTGATAGACGCTATAACAAAAGATTTTACAACCATATAGGAGGTGGAATGTGATTTCTCCCATTAATTATATCAAAAACTGTCCTACTAAAACTCAAGACCAGCAACTCTCTCTATCGCTCGTATAGGGGATTGGGCAGAGGGAAGGAGATATACTAAATATCTACTTTGCGAAGAAGTCGTCGAGCGACTATCCCCTTAACAACTTAAGTTAACATAATAGTACGCATAAATTATGATTTCTGTAACCCCACCAAGAGACTTGTTCCCACAACACAGGGAATCCTAGGGTGCATTCCGAGACACGATAATATCGATGTGAGCGATCACAGTGCTAATTTGCGTTCCGATTCAGATATCGCGCTCATGACAGTCGAGTGCTGCAGTTGACTCGGAACGCTCGTGAGCGTGATTACAAAAACACAACAACATAACCTCAAAATTTGTTCAAAATACAATGTTTTACATAAAAATGTATATATGTATGTATTATGTTTATATAATAATGTTTTACTCGTGGGCAAAGTAGTAAATCTAAAAATTGGTCAATTGTCTGTCAACTGAATTCAAACAGCAGTTTTCTTTGCAAACAACTGACAGTAGCGCTCACGGTGATATCGGTTTGGGGCATGTAATCGCAAAATGGTAGATGTAATGACGTAATCCGTGACGTCACAAGGGATATCGTTATCGCGCTCACGGTGAATCGGTACGCGTGTTAGCGCGATAATATCGATTATGGAGTGTCTAGGAATGCACCCATAGTGTGAACCAGTGATACCCACAATTAACATAATCGTGTCAGTGTCATCGAACAGATCAAGGTCTTTTGGTGCATTGTTTTATAGCAAAACCTAAACAGTCTTGAGCTTCCTGCAAAAACATAGTTCCAAGAATAGCTGCCGATTCAGAATAGCCGGATCAGTCCTACAATGTTAACTCTATTGCTGGCTTGCTTGTATGGTCTTTGATTTCAGAGTTAATCAGGCCGCCCGCGTTCCTCTGACATGGCTTAACGACTGCTATAAATCAATAACAGCCGGGACCGACAGCTTAACGTACGCTCCGAAGCACGAAGCTATAAAAACCCGCGCTTCATTTAGAAAAGTAATATGCGAGAAATCTTGCACCGAAGGTATCGTTAGATTCTAATTCAAATAAGCACCTTAAAAGAAGTAATCTTTATTTAATTAAATGATCGACATAGGTACAACATAATTACCTATAAAATAAACGAAGGTTAAGTAAAAACTGAACTAATGAATTCAAACTAAACATTAACTAAAGCAGGTCTTGCAAGTAGGTATGTGTAATATATCTATATTTTCCTGCATTACTCATGTTTACAAAATAATTACCAATAGTTGGTGTTCTGATTGCTGACTCAGTTGTTTAATTACGCCAGTGACTACGGGCGTGTGTATTCAACTTTTGTACATACAAGTATGTGCCTTCATAGCTTAGCAAAGTGATAATGGAAACTGTTGAATATTATGACGAAATGTAGTACCTAAATACTTATAATAATTATTTGCTTTGGACAAAAATCCCTTGGGTTGAAAAGGAAAAAGTAAGGAATGTCCAATTGTGGACTAGTTCCATTTTTTGATAAAAAAAGGTAAATTTAATCCAATGTCAAATAAACACCGGTGGTTCGAAGTGTCTAAAATTCATGTTTCAAGTTAAGACTAATAAATAAATAAATTGGTGAAGAAATAAAAAACATGTTCAAAAAAACAAACTACGTAATTTTGAAGACGCCAATGTCAAATAAACACCAGTGTATCTAAAAGTGTCGTAAACTAAAACACTTATTCTATTTATGTCAAAATAATTAGTGCAGAATTATAAACATGTTCAACGTACAATAGAAGGAACGACAGTGCCTCGATAAGTGACTAAGTGTTCAGAAGTGAAAATGCCATAAGTTGTGCAGTGCAGTGCGTGTTCAGGGTCAGGCCATGGGCCGTCACTGGAAGAAGCTGGGGGGGTGGATGAGGGAAGGCAAGTTGGCGAACTTATGGGTGGGTCCCCTACTAATATATGAAAGTGAAACTTTGTTTGTGTTTTTCATGTTTAAAAGGCTGAATCGATTTTTAATCGACTCCACAAAAGACGAGGTTCTATGTTCGACTCTGTGTCTATTTTTGATGTATTTTCACCGATTTCTCCGTCAATTGCGTTTTTTTTTTAATTTGATTGAGTAGACCTCGAGGTTAGCCCCATATAAAATTGGATCAGTACTTTGTTTTAGTTATTAGTTAATCCATTTAAAGTCGATTTTTGCACCATGGTATTTTTTGTACCATGGTATTTTTTGTACCATGGTATTTTTTGTACCATGGTATTTTTTGTACCATGGTATTTTTTGTACCATGGTATTTTTTGTACCATGGTATTTTTTGTACCATGGTATTTTTTGTACCATGATATTTTTTGTACCATGGTATTTTTTGTACCATGGTATTTTTTGTACCATGGTATTTTGAACAGCACTTGTGTAAAATGCTTATGCCTGGAATACACATGCTAAGTGTATTAGAAAGGCATGCTTGTGTGCTGTTAAGGAGCATGCTCTCCGAGTGTGCACATTTGCTCAAGCACAGACCTCATACTTAGTATGAGCATACGTCTTTTTAGCTCGTTTGAGATATCCATGCTTAATAATTCGCATTCAAAATAGACGTACCTTTGCGGCATGAATTAAATTATTTTATATTATATAGTTTTTGCGACACATTTAATAAAGAAACTCATTACGAAAAGAAAAATAGACGAAAAAAATAATTATATAAAAAACAAACGCTTTTGCTTTACATAGATTCTTGATTTTGAAATAAACCCTGCGTTCGAGATGATGATTTGAAATAAACCCTGCGTTCGAGATGATGATTTGGCGTTGTGGGTAATTTCGAAATGTACATTTTTAACAAGCCGTTTTCTTTGGACATTTTCAACACTTTTGGCATATTTGCAACTTTTGACACTTCCAATCCTTTCCAAACCGAATGAAAAACGACCCTATCCCTCACGGTATAAAGACGATTTTCCTATGTCAACATGTCATCGAAACTTGCAAAACGAACGGTGATCGAAAACGTTCAGAACGCTAATTTCGCCCACAAATGGCCAAAGGGAACGCCAATTGTGATCATATTTAGCGTGTATAACAGTTATTTTCGCCAATTGTTCCAAAGAAAACGGCCCAATAAGATGCAATTAGAGGCATGAGTAGGTCGCCAGGTTCTAGCTGATCCCGTCAAAGGAGGAATAAAATGCATTACATAATATGTCTCCGACTGCATCTTTATATACTATTTCAAAGTTAACAAAGTTAACAATCTAAAGCTTGTTTGCCTCTTTTAAGTTTGTTCACAGTTGGGTTCTATTTTATTTTTTTAATAATTTATTTTTATTACTCTACTTTTTAATTTCCCTTATATATTTTTGTAATGGCGTTTTAAAGATCTTCAATTTGATACCTCACTCGGATAGGTTTTGGTAATTTTTTGTTCCGACGGAAATACAATTCCATTAAATTTCGTTTAGGCTGTAGGACGCGCCAAAGAAACATACAAACATACAGTCATTCAGCCCAAACACGTAACCCTCCGCAGTCGGGTAACAAAACAGAAAATCCAGTAGCAATAGTAGATGGTTGCACAACGCGTTCAGACTTGCATTGGAGCTACTCCCTCCCACACCCGCGCCTTACGACGTGTCTAAGCACGAAAAACGATTGACCTGTGAATCATCAAAATAGATCCACGCGTTTGGTCTGTGCCACAAAGTAACAGACATACATATAGACCGATAAACACATTACCGGGCCTTTCTGGTAAAAATAGACCGGCTTGCGATTAGGCAGCGTATTTTTTCACAAGCATACTCTTTTCGTATATACATGCTAACGGAGGATTTGTTTTTCTTTAAACATTATGTGATCTTACATTAACAATTTCATTGAGTCGTATACAATCAAAGGCGGCCATGTATACCTTTGACATAATTAGTTGCAAGACTGCAACGTATCTAGGTATTAGGTCAACACAAAGCTATCACGACAATGCTCCTACATTATTAACGTGATAAATCTCATCACAGGAGCGGATGCTGTGCGTTCGCGCAGCTGTTGATATCTCTTATCGAATAGTGTCCGTTTGCGATACATCGTTTGTAAATCGTATTCGGTACTAGCTGTGCCGCAGGCTTTTCCCGCGTGGGCATGGGGAGTTAAAAGCTACCTTGCTTGGAGTTTCTCTAAAGGACAAGATATCCGACAGAGATTCACATAGCTCGAAGGATAAGCAAGCTAAAGTGGCAATGGGCTTGTCACATTTCCCGTAGAACCGATAACCGTCGGGGTAGACGAGTTGTCGAGAGGAGACCACGTTTAGGCAAACGTAGTGTAGTGTAGGATAGAGAAGACCTGCGGAAAGCGGCTGGAAGAAAATGGATGAGGAGAGCTGAAGACCGACCTCAGTGGAGTGCATTAGGAGAGGCCTACGTCCAGCGGTGGACAAACATAGTCTGATGATGATGATCAAAAGCAACCTATACATTTTTCCAGGACCAAAAATAACCTGTATCCCCACTAAAGTTTTATTTTTTTGCCACCAGGCGGAGCTGGTGGCGGCGGTGCGCCGGCGCGGGCGCGGGGACGGCAGCGACGACGACGAAGACCTAGGCCTCCCGAGGAGTCCTCCGGCTTCTCCCCCCACTGATAAGGATAAGGTGAGTCAACTACATAACAAATTATGTTTCATCCACTTAATTTTTTCTTTTCAGTGTTCTGTATGTCCGAATGAAAAAAGGAAACCTTGTAGAATCCCTAGTGTGTCTGTCTGTCTATCTGTCCGTCTATCACAGTCAATGTAGGTCCTATTTGCCTTACTGAATCACAGTTCAAAATAATAAGTTCTCATCTACAGTTTTATTGAAGTTAATTGTTAAGCTTGGAAAGTTCAGTAAATCGAGAATATGATAAAGGGAAATCATTTAAGTAGGTATCTGTGTATGAAAAAATTCTTGGGAGAAAATTGAATAATAGTAGCGACATCTATTCAACAGTTTGATAAGCTCTCTTGAAACAACTTGTTGCTTTGTAGAATTTCAAACAATAACAAAGTTAACCTTGACATTCTACACTTGGATTTAGTTTAAATGAAACGATAAAAGGCAAGTTCTAATGCGAATAACTAAAAATTAAACTATTTTCATACAATTACTAAGGTACAAAAGAAGAAAGAAAGCAGAGATTGTATAATATTACAAGACAGGTGGCGACATCTAGTAATATTGTATGAACTAGGTTAAAGATCACTGCAGCAACACGCTTACTCGTAATCATTAGAGATGGCGTTAAAATCAAACATACGTTTATGGCTGAAATAATGAAACTAAATTTCAAACTTGCTCAAACCCTACAACGACATTATTAAATATTCATTATATTAAGGTCCTACCATTTACTATTAATTTTTTGTTTTACTATTCATTATTTTTCTCAATATATAAATATATTATTTTGGGTAAGAAGACATAAATAAGTACATGAGTCACCATTATTAAATCCATTTTGTTCCGAATATAGGTAGGTATCTCCCAATCCGATTATGGCAGACTAATCTTCGAGGTCATTTGGCCAATGTAATTATCCTAGATTAATCCGATTACGGCTGCGGTCCTATCTCATGTAGCTGAGAGTGTTTGCATACAGGTACTTATCAATTATTTTTGTGTAGGTACAAGCACAAATTTAATAAAGTACCTACAATAGGATTATGGGACTTTTTACCTGACTGAGAGCGGAAGGTACTGTGTTTATCAGCCTATGTATGTATGTATGTATGTATGTATGTATGTCTGTTCCTTTGTGACACTATGCGAGACCAAACGCGTGGACCGATGCTGATGATTCTCAACCAACACAAACTAGTTGCATAATTTCTTTAGAGCCAATCTGATTATGCCCGAAGGTGCTAAGACGTAAGTGCTAGGCGTGCTCTGGAGGCCTAATGCAGCAGCTCTAGAACCATTTTGGGCACAATTTTATGCATCCTTTAGTCCTATTACAACTGCACAATAGTAGTAAAATGGTGCCTCAAGAGCTGCAACGGATGATTAACGCCACACTAACCCTTTTATGAAACTACTTTTGTGAACGAGTGAACGAATATAAATAAATGCATTGTATGTCAAAAAGGTGAAGTGTAATTAATATTGTAATCGGCCATCACTAAAATATTATTGTTAAGTAAATAATTCATAAGTGCCTTATTAGTCTGATAAATGCAAGCGGATAAAAACGATTTCATATTTACTGTGCATATATATGGTCTTTTTCCAGTAATTTTGAAGCGCTTTCGAAATAACATCAAAATGGAAGAAATATTTGCTAAATAGTTTTGACTGTTTTTATTTCGTATTTTTATTATGTATCGAGTTTATTGTCTGCAATTGGTCGTTTGTATATTGACAAAATTAAAGTTAATTTTAATGAAACACGTCATTATAACATCTAAATAATGCAAGTAAATAAGTCAATTTTCTTGAGAAATGGCGGATTGACTAAGTCTCTACAGCGGTGCAACTAATGTATATTGTATTACTTAATAATGTTAATTAGATCTTTAGTTAAATTGATTGTCTTTTTGGAACTTGAGTCTTTATGACAGTATATTATTACCCCTTTTATGGAACTTCTAGTAGAACAAGAGAAGTTATTTGAACTCTTATAAAACAGCTTCATATGGCCTACAATTAACTCTTTTATGCAGTTGAGCGGCGTATAACAGTAATAAGAGAAACCCTCATAAAACTTTCAGTGACAAATGCTCTTCGTAACTCTCTATAAAGGTTGTAAGTGGTAAATTGGTTCTAGAACAAACTATTATAAAGACAAGGGACGTATTTGGTTCCGATACTGCCACTTTTAGTACAATTTGTACCTAACGACGTTTGGGGAAGCAGTTATGCAACTTAAAACTGTTTCCTGAACTCTAATGCCGCTATTATACATCTTAAAGTTACAAAATAGGCCGCAATTTCCACTAGTGTGTTGATTGGGTTCTTCGTAGTATAAAATTACTAGCTTTCCCGCCCGCAACTTCGTTCGTCCGCGCGGACTACTGTTTATCGTGAAAAAAATAATCACATTTTCTTCTAGGATATTAAAAACCAATGCAGAAGTAGGTAAAGCACCAATGCTCTTGATGTTTTTTGACAGACTTGTTATTTCGTTTCCATGGCAACCGTTTCTTATAGCGAGTAATCAACATTTTCCAGTTTTCCCGTGGAGACTTACAATTTTCCGGGATAAAAAGTATCCTATGTATAAGCTATCTCCATTCCAAATTTCATCAAAATCCGTCCTGCTGTTATCGCGTGAAAGCTCCCCAAACAAACAGACTACGTTTCACTTTTATATATTGGTATAGAAAAAAAATAAAAAAAAATCGTTGCTTGTTTTTGACTTTTTTGTTTGATTGTGTCGTGTTCTTTAATTTTAATTTTATACTTTTTAGTGACATGTTTTGAGTTATGTCAATAAATTATATATTATTGGAATGTGCTCAAGGCCTTCAATTTGATAATTTGACACCCATATTGTAGAAACGGAACAATTTTTTTTCGCATTTAAAATGGAGCCAAACTGCCGCCATATAGAATTAAAAAAAAAGTTATATAGATTAATATAGAGTAATATAAATTATATTACTGGGGATGATGTAAGGATTCTAACGATACCCCAAACATCCAAATCTGTTCAGGCGTTATAAGTTATGGTGGAATAAAGAAACTCACATCACAAACATACATGAATCCTAAAAACATTACACTCTTTTTTTGGGCAGTCGTCTAAAAAGCGGGATTTGAGCGGATTAGGCCATCCATTACATTAAATTTCCATCTCTAATTTACTAGACAGTAATTTAAAGTTAGTTCCTGTTTTAGCCACAATCACACAACAAATTTGGGTCCAGACGTTTCAAATATCTACTGAAACTATATTGGGAAACAGTAAAAGTGTCTAATATCACACATCGACCTCGGCGCGGTATATTATAGCCACTTTCACCGTTGCATGTAATGCAACACTGGATATGGTAGGTAGATGGAATTATTTGGTACTAATCTTTTTACCCGATTGCGGAGGGTTATGTTTTTAGCCTGTATGTATAAGTTCCTTTGGCGCGTCCTACAGCCTAAACGGCTTGATGTATTTTGATAAATGAGATATAATTGGCAGCAAGGCTCGTGGTGCTTTTTGACAGACTTGTTATTATTTCGTTTCTATGGCAACATGCCATTCCGTTCCGTAAACCGAGTAATCGTCATTTTTGTAGGCAAATTTTTGATACCTTGGGTTACATTATTGCAATTATCGTAAGGAAATCTGTTTTGAAAAAATATATTACTACTTATGTTAAGAACGATGGTGGCCTAACGGTGCAATTTAGGATCCAACGATACCGGGTTCAAAACCTAGGCTCCGCACCAATGACTATTCTAGGTTATGTGCGGTTTTCCATCGCTCCGTGCTTCGGAGGGCACGTTAAGCTATCGGTCCCGGCTGTTATTGATTAATAGCAGTCGTTAAGCCAAGTCAGAGGCCCTCGGGCGGCTTGACAAACTTTGACATCAGAGGCAAGCACTACCTCATACGACAAACAAACAAACTACCTATGTTTCTCGCTGTTAATGTAGCTTCCTGTAAGTGAAAGAATTTTTAAATCGGTTCAGTATTTTTTGAGTTTATCCATCACAAACAAAAATACAAATATACAAAAACAAATCTTTCCTCTTAATATTAGTGTAAATGTACCGGTGCATTTACGATGTCTCTGAGTACTTTGTTTTGGAATATTTGGATAATCTGTTTATTGCTTGGTTTAGTACAGCCACAGCTGGATACCGTAAGTCCATATTGGCAATCAACTAAGCAAATCGCTTCAAAATCGTTTTAGCATAAGTTAAACAATTTATTGCAAATGAAACCTACTTATAACCTAACAGTACAGTGTGTGTAAGTGAAAACAATGCCCGCATGCCGCCGGGTCACCGCGTGTCACACGGTAGACGGTGTACGAACGATTAACTGGGTACCGCTAGTTTGGTACGAATGGTACAACGGTAGCAAGCCGATTTTAATAAATTGACACATTGATCTAGTTGGGGAAAGATACGGCACTCCTTTTTATCACGTAAACAAAACTGGACTAGATACAAGGGGAGATAGGGGGAGGGCCTCCTAAAAGGGGGGAGCGTGGTATCCTGAAAAAAAAAGTCTCAATAGATCCCCCTTTATTTTTATTTGAAACGAGAAAAAAACATAAAAACACAAAAAAAAAAAATTGAAAAAAAGGGGGTTTTTGCGCTCCCCCTTTTAGAAGTGTCACCCTCTCTACCCCAACCCAGTATACTAAAGCAATACCGGAAGACATCCAAAGTTGAACATTGGCTTCCCCTAGGGCCTCCCCCTTAGAACAGCACAACGTTGGTCACTGTTTTCATTGCATATATACCCTCTAGGACTTCAAGCAGCTTCCCGAGACTACACCAAGTTGATCTAAAGTTTTGCTTAGCTAGCCATTTCGTCCAAAAACAATAAATATATGTTCTTAAACTTACAAGGTACAATCATTTACACTAGCTTAACCCGACTACAGCGAAGCAAGGGAAGGATAATGAGTTTCACAGTCTTTGTATGTATGTATGTAGATGTTTCACCATAGCATTGCCATCGCCGATGGTCCGATTTTGACAAACGATGTATCAATCTATCCATCTTCAGGTGGCGTCATAGACTATTTTTTTTTACGCGATTACGGCGAAACAAAAAAAGTTCAATGTAAAAACTTGGTCCGATTTTGACGATCGATTCGTCTTCATCGCAAGAGTCTCATAGTATATTTTTACCCGACCCAGCTTTTAGTTTTTGAACTTATGTCACAGAATAAATAATACTTATGTCTTGTTCATTAATTTCTCCAATCTCATCCAGTGAATGCCAATAAAGGCCGAAGTGCCCACTTGGGCCATTACAGTAACGGCCTATGTTATTATCTCCCGTCACTCATAGAAGCCTGTTAATAAGTAATGCCTCCGACCTCGGCAATGGTCGAGGTTCCATTGCGTCATTTATTGTTACGATGTGTACTAAGATAGTATTGATTTGTGACATGGGAACACTGAATGTACGCGTCGTACATAATATTACTTGTACTATTATGTATTCTTTCTATGGTAACCGTTACGGTAGAAGTGCAATATTGAGCGAGCGAAGCGGGGTCTCCAAAATTAAACAAGCACAAATTAAAAACCCCTGACCCCCTATTATAGCGAAGAAGAATCTCGATAACTTCAGTTCAAACATAAAAAAACCGCATCAAAATCGATCCATTCGTTTGGGAGCTACGATGCCACAGACAGACACACTCACGGATACACACCCTTATAACACCCCCTCTCTTTTAGTGTTCGGGGGTTTAAATAGGAGCAATGGACGGCGTTGAATATACATTCATACGTTCAGCATACATACTACAAACATATATTTGTCGTAGGTATGTATGCTGAACGATAACATTCAAACTGGGCCCCAATTCTACTAAAACAATTGTAATGACAATAGTTAACATTTTTTGCAAAATTATCAATTTTTTTTTTTGATAATTTCCCCAAAATTTTCGCTTCTGCCACTTTTAAAAGGTAAAAGCGAAAATTTTGCAAAAATTGTTGACAATTGTCATTACAATTGTTTTAGTAGAATTGGGGCCCAGTTTGAATGTTATCGTTCAGATAACATTCAAACTGGGCCCCAATTCTATTATTCTATTATTTTACCTTTTAAAAGTGGCAGAAGCGAAAATTATGTGGAAATTTTCAATTTGACAATTGTTTTAGTAGAATTGGGGCCCAGTTTGAATGTTATCGTTCAGCATACATACCTACGACAAATATATGTTTGTAGTATGTATGCTGAACGTATGAATGTATATTCAACGCCGTCCATTGGTCCTATTTAAACCCCCGAACACTAAAAGTTATAAGGGTGTGTATCCGTGAGTGTGTCTGTCTGTGGCAACGATAACAATCAAACTGTTGTTTATCAAATTAAGCTGCGTAGTTTTCGAGTAGCTAGTCAGACTTGTGAATATCTGTAGGTAGGTACACAGGTACATCGCGCGCTTGTACTCTTATCTTATGCCGCCGACTGTACAAAATGTAAAAAGTTAGGTATTTTTAAGAAGTTACAACCAGTATAAAATAATATTTTATTAAACTAGGACGAAACGGCGATGGAACTTTGAGAGCACACAAATAGGTACTTTATGACGAAATAGCAATAACCCTCCATTAGGAGCGAACTACTATTCAGTTATGGCAACACATAACATTATTTGCAGTTTTCTGTTCTTACGAGAGAAAGAGACGAGCAGGTCATCAGCAAGACTGACAGACTCTTTAGTTTCTAGGGAATTTTAGTATGTGCATAAAGTTTAATTTTACAAAAAAAAAGAGTTATTTACGCTTAAGGCCAGGCTCCAAGGCCATTTTCCCACTCCCCATTCCCTGCCACCCCCCTGCACTCTGCCACCCGCTACCCGCAATAAGCACTGAAGTGCCTGCGTAACACGGTTGAATATCGCGAGCGCTGTTTGAACACACAATTTAGCTCGGAACTAAATGACGTATGTCTCAAAAGTTATTTATTTTAATTTAGTTTTGTCTAAACATTACATGATAAACTATATTTTCTTGTTGTGAGATTTATTTTATAGATAAAACATGAGCCGTTGAGTAGAAACATGTAAATATTACTGAAAATAACGTAATTTTTGATAATAAAATGTATCGAATAAAATTATTTTAATCATGTTTTTGTCTTAGAGAGATAAAGATCTCAAAAACATGTATGTTAAGTTTAATATTTATCAGGTTTGTGGTTGCCCCAGCATATTTATGAAAAAACCCCCTTAAAAAACAGAGCCTGGTCTTAATCTTCTTATCTGAATATGCCTAAACATTTAACGAAATTATTAATAGAAATGGGAAATTAAACCCGCACTTTGTTTTGACTCCCCTACATAATCAGTGGGCCAACCACGCCACTAAACTTATCGATAAAACATACCTACCTTGTAGACTTCTCGCATTTTATCAACCCACACGCTAATCTGACAATGTCAAGACTACTTCTCAAGCAAAATACACGTAAATGGCTTGAAGAAGAATACTGTGATAAAAAACTGCGTCACACCAAATAAGGCTTCCATACACTGTCTATCACCGCGCGGCAGTCTCGACGCGGCTTTAGCACGACACGCGCGCGTTAGATAAAAAAAAACAACTGTCAAATAACGCACTTTTTTTTTTTTTGTCATTTGTATATTCAGCCAGTGATAAAAATATATTATGATTTTGATTTTTTAAACTCTTAAATAATAGTGTTTAGTCTTATTAGTATTGTGAATACGTGAACCGATAAAAATATTAATGGGATTTACAATAGAAAGGTTTAATATCTGTTACTAATCTAGCAGCATTTATGGTATGCCTATTTTAAAAGCTTGTATATAACTTTACTTGTATGAATGTTTGTATCGATGTATGTATGTATTTTGTCCTGGAAGTTTGCAATTCAAATTTCGAACACTTCCCGATTAGCTATCCGGCTGAAACTTTCAGGGTAGCTAAAAATATGAAAAAATAAAGAAAAAAGTGACAACCACCTTTTTTTTTAAATTTTACTTATTTAGAATAATATAAATTTTATGGACAAAGGCTTTCATAGAAAAGAAATAGCAGGCAGAATAAATAATAGATTCACATAACTCCATCCTGCATCCATTCTTTAAAAAACGCAACTAGAGAAATAACACGTTTCGTGGATCGTGATATTGACATTTAACAAGCACTTCAAGTGGCGAAACGCGAAATTGAAAAACAGTAGAAAGTATCAATTGCGGTATTGTTATAAACCTCGTGCCATTTCCTTGAGTATAGTATATCATAGCTCGTTTATTCATTTACTAGCGGTGCCCGCGTGGTCATTTCTCTAGGTTAAAGGTACCTATTTGTTATTCCAGAACCAAAAGTACCTATAAAGTACAAAATACCTATTACGTTCAGTCGTCAAATAGTTTTTTATCGATTGCTCGGCTTCTACTCATCGGATTGAGATACCAAGTACACCAGTTTTTAAGTCAAACTCTAAGCTATCATCGTCATTTAGTTTTTACAAACATACAGACAAACAGAGAGACACGATTTAAAAAAAAACTAGTTTAGTAGCTTATTTTAAGTACCCTAGACCATATTTTTACACGACTGCCCAATAAAAGGAGTGTAATGTTTTTAGGATTCATTTATGTTTGTATGTATGTATTGTGCGTTTCTTTATTCCACCATATAACTTTTAAGGTTATGGTGAACGCCTAAATCTGCTCAGGCATTTAAATGCCTGAACAGATTTAGGCGTGAGTGTGTGAGGTGTGGTATCGTTAGAATCTTTACATTTCCGAGTAACATAGTATTTTTTTTTAATTTCTTTATGGCGGCAGTATGGCTCCATTTCCAAAAAAGAAAAAAATAATTTTTCTTCGCATTTTACAATATGGGTATCAAATTGAAGGCCTTGATAAGCACATTCCAACTGTATATCATTTATTGGCATAAGTTCTGTTTTGGCGGCAGGCGTGATTTTTTTTAGCTTTGAAGATAGTTTCTTTGTTTAGATAGATAATTCTAAAGCTATTGTCGTTAACTGCTAATTCGTTATTAATTGATAGTTAAAACGTAACAATTATTAATGAGGTGAGAATATCGTGTTCTAAGTTACACCTAAGCAGGTGTTATTTTATGTCACGCGATCTTAATGCAGCTAATATGTGTATGTCAGGTTTATGTAATTAGAATTCATGTATTTCAGAGAGCAGTGTCTCATTAATCTTACTTATATTAATGTTGTTTCATTGTAAATGTATCAATTTAAACGATAATACAGACGCGTGAAAATCATTTCAGAATTTCTATACGATTCTAACACGAACTATTTTTAAAAGTACAATGAAAACAGAGAGTACATTATCATCCAAGATGTTTCAAAAACTACGTTATATTTACACGACTGCTTAAAAAAATAAGTGTATGTTAGTATGTTTGTGAGTTTCTTTATTCCACCATAACTTTTAAATGCCTGAACAGATTTGGATGTATGGGGTATCGTTAGAATCCTTACAACATCCCAAATAACATAGGCGAAAAAAAATGCAGTCAGTATGGCTCCAAATTGAAATGCGAAAAAATATTTTTTACAATTTAAATTTAATTTAGGCGTGTTTTTTTTTTATTTTTTATTATTTGTTCCTGTTTTGATTCGCATTGAAGAATTCCCTTTGTAAGGCTGGACCAGTTAGACTCGATCTCTAAGGGCTAGTTTTATCGCGTAAAATTATTAACATGAATTATATAAATGTACCTAATTATAAAGAACATCCATTTATGCCATTGTAAAATAATATTTCAAACTGTTATATCTAATCATGGTGTGATTGATAATTGTAATGCCACATCCCTTTCGTATATAGTGCTCACATTTTTTTTTATATTTAACTAGCTGTACCCGCGTGGTATCTTTTCTGGCATATAAGGAACTGTGTTATTCCAGAATCAAAAACACCAATAACATCAAACTTCGTTCAGACGTCTAATGTTTTTTTTATGTTGCTCGAGTACTAATCATTGTATTGAGTCAAACTCTAAGCTATCCAACAGTGGGAACCGCTTCGCAATCGGTCTAGATTTCTTTACGTACAAACAGTTTTTTTTTTTTAAAAAAAGGACTTGTTCAGTAGCTTATGTTAACTCACATAGGCCATTTTTTTTATTAATACTTTTTACAGACTTAATGTAACTTCTTTATTATAAGTACGAGTATACCAATCGCGGTATTGATGGCAAAGCCCCATAAGACAAACAGCGAGCAATCTTGGGCCTTAGTTCATTCATAGATAAATAATATTATATATATATATTATGTATATTATATTATATATATATATATATATATATAACAAGGATCCTAGCAGAATGTTCTATTCCTTCAATCATCGAGTTATATGTAGAAACGAAACGTGATTATCGGAGGAATGTCGCAAGTTAACCAAGCCTAACATTGTTATTTGTTAAAGATACATAATCAAGGTCTATTCCTCGAAGTGTATTCATCGAAAGCTTACATCCTCGAAGGGTCGTTTCTGTGAATGGTCAAACTTGCGAAGGTACTTTGCTCTAATGGTTAATATCAACGATGCTTGCGAAGGCTTTGTTGTTTTGATGGTACGTTTTGTTGCTTTTGTACTTATAATCGAAAAGCTAAACAGCTAAAAATATAATCAGAAATAAAGATGTAGCTGTATTAATTCGAGCAAACGTCCCGTCGGACTTTTGACCATTCGAGCTGACGTATAATAGGTACCTGTTGACCATACGCAGAAACGACCCGTCGAGGATGTAAGCGTTCTATGAATAGACTTATTTTCGTACGTATCCCGTTACACAGACACCTGTAGCTCCGCATAAAAGTTAGATAAACTATACCCAAATAAAACAATTAACATTTAACGATTGCAGTTTAAGTTGGCTATAAAACAACCCGTTAAACTTGACGCACTGATCACAGAATAACTAATAATATGTCTCGTAACGGTTACCGCCGACTAGGCAGTATATAGGCAGCCTGCAAAAACGTGGGGAGCTGTTAACAAGCCTGTCGTATGTCTTGTGTGCCTATAATGAAACTGGCTATTTTTTTGCGATGATTGTAAAGTAGAAAACGTTTTGTTATTTTTGTTATACCCTGTTTATTGTTATACGGGAACATTCCTGTACTAAATAAAACGGTTTATTACTTCTGCGTCGATTTTATGACATCAGCTTGCGATCGTTTTCGCCGACATCTTTTATTTAAATTTGCGATTATTAATGTACAAAGAAAAAGTTTATAGCTTCAACAACACGCCAAAATAAATAGGGAATTACTAAAAATAACGGACAAGTGCGAGTTGAACTCGCGTGGAGAGTGTTCCGTACGATGAATATATTATTATCTCACAACTAAGTTTTGAGGGGTGGTGGAATAGTCTAAAACAGTTTTAAAAGTATAAAAAACATTCGAGAAACATTCCCAACCAGCCCTTTCATTTCATAATATACGTATATCACACGGTTCATCATGCATTTATTTTTATTATAATTTTCTAATGGCGACCACGAACAAGCAAGCGAAGTGTGGGGAGACCCCCCACACGATGAACCGACGACATTGTAGCCATCGCAGGAAGTCGGTGGATGGAGGTGACACAGGATCGCTCGTCATGGCGCTCTTTAGGGGAGGCCTATGTTCAGCAGTGGACTTCTAAAGGCTGTCATGATGATGATGATGATAATTTTCTAATTTGCCCACCAAAAGTGACCCCATATTCAAAATTCATTTATTTATGTTACACATGTTTGGGTCACAGAAATTAATTTGTGTACTAAATTTCAACTTATCGATCCAGTAGAATCTGAGCAAATTGGCTGTGATAGACGGACTGACAGGCAGATACAGAGTGATCCTATAAGGGTTCCGTTTTTTTAAATTCTGACGTAAGGAACCCTAAAAACTGCGAATACTTAATTATCAAGGTTTTAAACATTGTGTAAGATTTCGTAGTGGGTAGCAAGTGTGAAAAATTATCTCAATTTGATTCAGCCTCAGGCCTTGGTTCGGCTCGGAGAAACGCACAGCCAATGTCATCGATTACAAAGGTTTCTGCTTTTTGTTATGAGTCATGCATTATCGTCTTAATTAATTAATTGTTTCTTAATCTGAAACATGGTTTTTACAGAAAAGGTAGGTATTTGTTTCATTGCCCAAATAAGAAGGTGCTTAAGTACGTACTACATAGGCGAACTGATTGCTAGAAACCATTTTCTTCCACATCAAATCGGAAAATTTATTATAAAAAAAGACAGCGTTTCGGTAAATCCCAGAGATTATCAGGTAATATACTGACATGAAGACGTAAGTACAAAAACTAAAATCCGACTACGGTCGGGTAAAAAATACCAAACGCGATGAAGACGAATCGATTGATACCTCGCTTGTCAAAATCGGACTAAAGGGGGCGACCAAGCTATGGTGGAACATCCACATACCTACATACATACATACATATACTGTTAAACTCATTACCCGTCCCTTGCTCCGCCGTACTTGGGTAAAAAAACGACTAGAGAACCTTCAATTCGGTCCGGTTCAGCCAATGAATCCAGTAACAAATAGACAGATTCAATAGATACGAGTGCTTTCGCATCAGATCTATACTTATAATAAAACAGTAAGCGTCAAAAAGTCTGTACAAAGAAGATAATTAAAAAAAATAGGGGACTTAAAATAAGCTACTGATCAAGAACAAATGAAAAAAAATTGAGTCTGTCTGTTTGTTCGCTCCTCACGTAAAAAACTATTAGACCGATTGCGATGCGGTGTTCAATAATAAATAGCTTAAGGCTTGACTTAAAAACTGGTGAACTTGGTATCTCAATCCGATGATAAGAAGTCGAGCAATCGGTATAAAACCATTTGACGTCTGAACTAAGTTTGATGATGATATTTGTATTTTTGGTTCTGGAATAATCCATAGAATCCTTATATCCCAGAAAAATGACCTGTGAGACCATAATAATAGAAAGAAATAGTGAGGTTTTTTTTAACTTAATTGAGCCTGTTTCTTAATGTGGCAGATAAAACAATACTACTATGTGAGTGAAGCACCCGCGGTGTCACTCTGATCGAGATTTAGTTCAGTGGGGCGCTGACTGAAATGTATCTTTAATCTTCGTTTTTGTGGTTTCTCGCAAGTAGCCAAGTTAACTAAATCTACTAACTTTAGTAAGCTCCTTTTTACACATAAGCTCTGATTTTTCATTCGATTCAGCAAACTGTCAGTTCGTACGTTACGTTTAATTAAAAGTATACAAATTTAGATTCATATATTGAATAACATTCACAAACATTATAGTTTGGTATTAGTACATTACTAATATATATTTAATAAACATATATATTATAAACGATATTAATATGTATGTTTATCAAATATAAATTTATTTATTGATATTAACCTATTATTGTACTACATGCTTGCATAAATAAGTAATTTTTACCCTGTTTTATAAAATTGTTAAATTTGTTAGACTACTACCTTTATGTCTAAATTTTGGGGAGGACCTGCCTCTTGTAACACAGTTTTACAAAAGGTAGAACATCCCAATGTAAATATGTACCTACCAAGATTTATGTTCTAATAAAGATATTATTATATAATTATATATAGATATTAAAATTAGATATTAATAATTATAATTAGATATTATTATTATTATTAGTATCAATATTTCAACTAATTTACCTAGTGATGTCAATTTGTTGATTTGAAATAAAAATCCGAATGAACATAACTCATTTAATTTAAGTACTTAGATTAGGACATAGGGGTGTCCCACACACCTCGACATAACACCACAGAATAAATAATAGTGCTATCTACGTAACACCAAAAAAGGAAAAATTTAAACCACGTGCATAGACAGTGTTCATCAACAAAGTAGGTACCACCTAGTGCTACAAACCACAACATATTTTTTTCTAAAAAATTAACAGATATTTCAAAACTAATTTACATACAAACAGTAGCCGAACAGTTGTTACATTAAATGTCTACGAATTGAATATTTTGCAAATGTATTAGAATAACTGCCATAACGCCCATTGTTGTTGGAAAATATAGGTATTTCATGTTACACAAGCGAGACCTTGCCTTTGGACAATGCCAGGCTGAATTTACGAGTGGGGAAAACGAAGTTAAATACTTCGTTTTACATGCTATTTTTAACATGGTCCGCAAAATAATAGGTAGGATGTTCTCGGTATTGTGAAGGTACTTGTTTGTTTTCTACAAATACTAAACAATAATGAATAAGACTTGTCTTGACTTGCCGAATCACGTACGATATTATAAAACTAATAACAATTAAAATAATACATAGAGACGTGGCGCATCACTAAATCGGATGTGCGTCCGGTATTGCCGCCAGTGATTACGCAAGCGTACAAACAACATTGTATTGTGTCCATTTTAAATCGAAATAAATTAAATACAGTTTTTTTTTGGAATGAATCGGTAGAGTCCGTTTGGAAAGAGAATGATCGCGTCGTAAAAGGGAACTAACATTAATATTTTTGTATGGAAACCAAGGAATTTATAAACTAATGTAAGCTTAGTATATAAATAGAAACCTACACAAATACAATAATTTGTCAAAACAAATGGCAACACATGAAAAAGTTAACGTGGCAGTGTTGCCAAACAATAAAAATCGGTAAATAAACACTGCACTGTTTGTTTGTCGTATGAGGTAGTGCTGGCCTCTGATGTCAGAGTTTGTCAGGCCGCCCGAGGGCCTCTGACATAGCTTAACGACTGCTATTAATCAATAACAGCCGGGACCGACAGCTTAACGTGCCCTTCGAAGCACGGAGCGATGGAAAACCGCACATAACTTAAAAAAGTCATTGGTGCGTAGCCTAGGTTTTGAACCCGGTATCGTTGGATTCTAAATTGCACTATAGAACCGTTATACCACTATCGCTCAAATCCTACGACGTATTTTTCCGCACAGTCTTAACCTACACTACACAAGTAACAAAAAGATTGCACAGTGAAGATAAATCTATACTTATAATGAAGCAGTAAGTCCTAAAATGTCTGTAGTAAAGTAAAATGGTGTAGAGGATGACTGAACAAGAATTAACATTAAAAAATGGTCTATCTCTCTGTCTGTATGTTCGCGCATCACGTAAAAACTACTGGACCGATTAAAACGTGGTTTTCACTGTTGGATAGCTTAGGGTTTGAGTTAAAATCTGGTGTACTTTGTATCTTAGTCCGATAAGTAAAAAATAAAAGTATTTCATTTATTCACATTTATTAGACGGCTGAACGAATTTTGATGCAATGTAGTATTATATTGTACTTAATAGGTACCTTTGGTCCTGGACCAGCACTTATGTTACTTTTAACCCAGAGAACTATCCACGCGGGCAAAGCTAGTTTAAAATATAATGTGGCAAATCTTGCGAACCGGAAAACGGTTGCAATCTTGCCGGCAAAACACGCAGAAATGTAACGATTCGAAATTGAAAATTGCACGGTTGCCGGCCAATAACCACAAATTAGAGGTTTTTGTACATTGCGTATCCAGTGATGCTTGGTGTTACGTCAGAGCCGGGCCGTTGGTAATTGTGGGAGATAAATAACTTAGATCGCACATATACCTATTAACTTTTTTTTCCAAAATTAAGTTTCTTTTTTGGCGTAGTAAAACACACGGTCGCTAACTATTGGTCTCATACAAAAGCTCAGAGTTGCGCAGCGTGCAATGGAGAGAGCTATGCTCGGTGTTTCACTACGTGATAGAATCAGAAATGAGGAAATCCGTAGAAGAACGAAGGTTACCGACATAGCTCTCAGAGTTTGCAAGTTGAAGTGGCAATGGGTAGGCCATATAGTTCGCAGAACTGACAACCGCTGGGGAATAAAGGTTCTCGAATGGCGACCACGAACAAGCAAGCGAAGTGTGGGGAGACCCCCCACACGATGGACCGACGACATTGTAGCCATCGCAGGAAGTCGGTGGATGGAGGTGACACAAGATCGCTCGTCATGGCGCCCTTTGGGGGAGGCCTATGTTCAGCAGTGGACTTCTAAAGGCTGACATGATGATGATGATGATGAAAACACACGCTTGTGTGCGTGAACTTTTGTTTTAAGTCCCGAAGAACGGGTGTTAGAAGTTTAGGGTGTGTATCATTGTGTGTGTGTTTGTCTGTGGCATCGTAGCTCCCAAACGAATGGATCGATTTTGATTCAGTTTTTTCTGTTTGAAAGCTGATGTGATCGAGATGGTTCTTAGCTATAACGGGGGAAGGGGCGAGGGGGGTGAGAATCGTAGATTCCAAACGAATGGACCGATTTAACTGCGGCTTTTTATGTTTGAAAGCTGAGGTAAGATGGTTCTTGGCTATAATGGGTGGGGAATGAGAAGGGCCCCCCCCCCCAAGCAAAAACAGCATTAAAATTGGTCCATTCGTTTGGGAGCTACGATCTGAGGATCGTAGCTCCCAAACGAATGGACCAATTTTAATGCGGTTTTTGTTGTTTGAAACCTGATGTTATTGAGATGCTTCTTAGCTATAATGGGGGGTTATATAAATTTTTAATTTGTGCTTGTGTAAGTATTTTTTTTTAAAACTTAATGATATTTATTATGAACTATCCGTGTAGAGCTGCCACACGATAGTTCATAATAAATAAAAAATGCTGAGTCACACTAGTGGCAGTAGTTTATAGAAAAAAATAACAAACAAAACATTATTAGTGATCCATTAAGTTAGAAAACCCAACCGGTGTCCAAATTAATAGACCTGTCAACTAGAACAGTTGCCTGCCATTTGGAAACTAATCGGAGATCTTGTTGGCCTGGCCGCGGTTTCAACTCATGCGCACGCTTTCTATGCACTTTCCACGGTTCAATTGTTTTCGCAGTACCTCTGACGGTTATATTATACAGGGTGTCCCAGGAAGAAGTGATAAGCGAAGCTTTAATAAAAACACGTACCTACTTACTCAACTTTTGATTAACGAATAACTAAATTGTTTTGTATTGAGGCACAGGAGTCAATGGCAAAATCTACTTTATTACACATAGCGACCCGCCCCGGCTTCGCACGTGTGTAGTTTAGAAAAAAAGAGGTGGAAAATGTAGTTCTCGCACACTCGACTTTCACTCCGCTTCGGGGGCCGGCAGCTCGCTTCGCTCGCCACCCTATGCTACGTTCAGGTCTCGATTAGGTTTTATTATATGTATATACACCGTGACATTGAATTCCATATTTTTCTTAAATGCATGTATTCAGTTCATTACTTAGGAACGTTCTATAGCACTCAATTAAAAAGAAACAAACTGACCACCAAAATAATTAGCCTTTAGCTGAAATGTCTATTTCACTAAATACGCTACACGGCCGCGGAGCGGGTGCTCCGCTAATAATATGTTCAATGCACAGACATGATCTCTGTTACTGTTTAATATAAGCGTAGAAAGAAATCAATATATATGCAAATAAAATCATCAATAAGTATCAATATACTAGTTTTCCGCCCGCGACTCCGTCCGCGCGCACTACTGTTTATCGCGAAAAAAGCATCCTATGTTCTTCTAGGATATTAAAAACCAATGCAAAAGTAAGTGTCGCACCACTTGATATTTTTTGACAGACTTGTTATTTCGTTTCCATGGCTACCATTTCTTACGGAGAATAATCAACATTTTCCAAAAATTTTCAGTTTTTTCATAGAAACTTACAATTTTCCGCGATAGAAGGTATCCTATGTTTTATTCCAGGGTATAAGCTATCTCCATTCCAAGTTTCATCAAAATCCGTCCTGCCGTTATCGCGTGAAAGCTCCCCAAATAAACAAACAAACAGACAACGTTTCACTTTTATATATTGGTAAGGATTAACACATCAAAGCCTGCTCTCCTTCCTAATAACACCCACATAAATGTTACAGTATTAATTATTACGCATTATTGAAAAAGTAACAATACTTAGATACCTACCTACTTACCTACTGTCATAATATAAAGTGCATGTTATCGATTATGTCGATAATCGTGTAATCCTCAAATTGTTATATATATTCTTTATCGATAATGATCGATAAAACATTTTAATGACGTCGATATAAATGTAACTTTTTATTATTATTGCTTACAGACATTCTGGTGTCATTTTATCTTTTATTTATTTAAGAATTTATTAATAGACTATATGTGCCTGCGGTTTTTCCTGCGTGGCCATTTTTCTGGGATATAAGAATTCTATGTATTATTCCAGAATCAAAGGTACCCATCGAGTACACAATACAAAATTTGATTGAATGGCTGAATATCATTCAGGCCGCTAGTTGAATTGCGCCTAAGGCTAGGCAAGTAGTTAAACATTATTATCGATCCAAGTCATTTGCCTAACTGTTTGATTAAATGGCTAAATATCATTCAGGCTGCTAGTAAAACGGCGCCTAAGCACAGAATAAATAATAGGCCTAAGGCTAGGCAAGTAGTTAAACATTATTATCAATCCAAGTAATTTGCCTAGCTGTTTGATTGAATCGCTGAATATCATTCAGGTTGTTGTGTGTGTCGTCGTTAGTAAACAGGCTAGGCAGTTAATTGAACGGCGGATTAAGCTATGCCTACGAATTATTTATATACAAGTTCGTTTGTCTTTCGGTCTTACTTTGTATCTCGATCCGATGTATTGAAGTCGGCATCTACCCATGCATCACTCTTCATAGCTATCGATAAAAAAACTATTTGGCGATTTAACGATCATCGCTATTCTGTACTCTATAGGAGACAGAAGTGTGACCAATATACCAATATATATATAGGTTACCATAATTATTTATACAAATAACTCATGTGAAATACTATATATAGGTATGTATATAGATTATTTATATTTATAACTTTTTTATTTTTATTTTTTTATCTAGTTGTAGAGGGCAATATATTACAATATACAATATGATATTACAATATCACATAAACATGTGTGTGTGTGTGTGTGTGTGTGTGTGTGTGTGTGTGTGTTCGTTACTTCTTCACGCTTAAACGGCTGGGCTGAACGGATTTGGATGAAATTTGGTTCGGCGGTATAACCTAGATTAACACATAGGCAACTTTTTATCCCGGAAAAATATGTGGATCCTTAGGCACGCGGGTGAAACCGCGGGGCGCAGCTAGTATTTATATAAATTTGATGTTTATTTTTTACTAACTTATTACTTTACTTTAATAGTTGCAATTGCAACATTAGACTATAGTATTTACATTAAATTGAATACATAACCAAAAATTTTGTAATAAGCTTAAAAAACGAAAATGGCTGTTTAGTTATAAGAATTATATAATTATGAAATGGCCTTTTAAATACCTGTATTTTGATACCTCACTCGATACGTTTTGGTAACTTTTTGTTCCGTCGGAAAAACAATATGGCAGCTGTATGTCGCCATATTTGGTTTTCTTGACACTTCATATATCCTATAGCACTCTCTTGATCAAGACAAATCCAATGGTACCTCATTTATCAAAATCCATCAAGCAGTTTCGGCTGTAGGACGCGCCTAAGAAATGTACAAATATACAAACATACGGTTGGGTAACTGGGTTGTACACTGGGTTGTACACTGGGTTGTACACTGGGTTGTACACTGGGTTGTACCCAGACACATAACCCTCAGTCGGGTAAAAACTAAACATTCCTACCGTCGTCCATAGTTGTTTGTACCCTGACGCACAGAATAATATTAAGTCCCGCATATCTATGACACAGTCTTTTTTATTTAATTAAGTCGAACATCCATTTGCCTAATAATAATGACATTTTAACGCGAAAAAGTGCCGATACTCGGCTATAAACAGGAAATACCAAAACAAAAAGTGCCGATACTCGGCTAAAACAGGAAATACCAAAACAAAAAGTGCCGATACTCGGCTAAAACAGGAAATACCAAAACAAAAAGTGCCGATACTCGGCTAAAAACAGGAAATACCAAAACAAAAAGTGCCGATACTCGGCTATAAACAGGAAATACCAAAACAAAAAGTGCCGATACTCGGCTAAAAACAGGAAATACCAAAACAAAAAGTGCCGATACTAGGCTATAAACAGGAAATACCAAAACAAAAAGTGCCGATACTCGGCTAAAACAGGAAATACCAAAACAAAAAGTGCCGATACTCGGCTATAAACAGGAAATACCAAAACAAAAAGTGCCGATACTCGGCTATAAACAGGAAATACCAAAACAAAAAGTGCCGATACTCTGCTAAAAACAGGAAATACCAAAACTAAAAGGTAGTTTTTTTTTTTTTAATAAGTACAAGGGTATACACCCTTGTACTTATTATTATATTTTGGTCTGTGGTGTTACTATGCTAGAAAATCATAGCCTAGAAAACAATTTAAGTATCCTTAGTATATTACGTGTCACCGAGCCACACTTCGTGACCTAACCTAGTTATATTATGATACAACAGTCTAGTTTTTGTAACAATGTGTAATAAACTAAATTACGTGAATAACGCTAATTACGTAATTAGTATTCGAGGTTTTGTGGAATATTAATATTGCGCCTGTCATTGTAACGCGATACTGTAGCTAACTGGGCGTACACTTGCGGACAAAGTTTAGTGTACAATGGGCTATATTATTATTTTATTATCATCATCATAGTTAACATCTATCTATTAAGGCATGATGAGTACTAACCTTTTTTGTTCAGCATACAAGTATTTTTTTTTCTTCTGTTTTTTTTTGTTGTACTAAACCTTTTTTGTAGTAGCAGGTAACAATAACAATCGTGTCAACTTTATAATTCACGGTTAAACAAGAAATAATATTTAAAAAAAAAAACGCTCTGAAAAAGTCGAGGTAAAAAAAATAAAATTTTACGTTGCGATTAAGTCCCGTTACAGTCCCTTTATTAACGTTAACAAGCTTTTAAGTGAATACATAAGCTGCTAAGCTATCCAAGAGTAAAAACCGCAATGCAATCGGTACAGTAGTATTTACGTGATGCGCGAACAGACATATAGACAGACACAATTTTTAATATGTTATTTTTTTTGTTCAGTACCTTATTTTAAGTCTCCAAGTCGTATTTATTAATTATCTTCACTGTACTTAAAACTTTTTGTTGCTTAATGCTTTATTATAAGTAAGTATAGAATTTAAAACTAATTGCTGTAAAATATTAGGATGCCTTAAGTTGCATAATTACGTGCACATACATAAATCTTTAACTTTAATTAAATTATCTAACACGTGTATACTTTTTCGGAAAGGAAGTGTACAAGCAAGGAAAAAGTCCATAGTGGATTGAATTCCGTGTCAAAATTAACGGCACACCTAAATTTACCACTTTTTTAGCGACTACAACTATTCGTTATTCTATGCTACCAAGCCTTTGTTATAGAAGTGTTGATATCATGAGCAGCCAAAATATTGGCAGCACATGATATCAAAACTATAATATTTGAATAATAAAGGGGTCCGTTTATGCTCCATCAATGTTTACAACTGAGCCCGTTACAGAGTGACCTATCTGGAATCAGTACTTGCAACTCAGTCCCGACTGACCGTTTGAATTTCTACCATGTCGGACGGTCTTAAACTCTGTCATCTATATATCATCATCTGTAGTCTAACGCAAGCCTTATATAACCATTAAAAACCAGCCAAGTGCGAGTCGGTCACGCACAACTTAGGGTTCCGTAGCCAGGACCCTAAGCTACCGAAATCTGAAAACCGCATTGCAATCGACCCAGTAGTTTGTACGTCTCTCTCACTAGGGAATCTGTTCAAAGTTGACGAGGGTATAAAATGCGTTGGTTGTCTTGCTCATCTATATCTCGTTAACTATAAAATGCGTTGGTTGTCTTGCTCATCTATATCTCGTTAACTATAAAATGCGTTGGTTGTCTTGCTCATCTATATCTCGTTAACTATAAAATGCGTTGGTTGTCTTGCTCATATATATCTCGTTAACTAAAAAACCCTACATAGCCGTGATAATTTTCTTAGTAAAATTTTTACTCTTTTTTTTAGTAAGAAACATGCAACGCTAAAAAGTCATTTTTTGCTAAATATATCGTAAAAGGAACCAAATATATCGTAAAAGGAACCAAATATATCGTAAAAGGAACCAAATAGAAAATAAACTATTAAAGTACACATTACACTGTAATTTTAAATCTCTTCTTCTGTTTCTTTTCTGGGAGCCACTTAAAGATTTTTTCGATAATATGTTTTTATACAACGGTTATAATTACATGTGCCAATATACTATGTAGTAAAAAACTATTAGACTTATATAGGTACAGCCAAAGTGTTTCTTTCAGTTACATAACATAGAGAAACAGAAGTGATCTTACGATAATAACATGTAAGATGTAAGATGTATTGTAGATATTATGGCACCGGCTGTCGATTGATAGATAAGCTATCTTTATGTAAATAACATGTCTATCTGATATTGTATCGCTGTCAGTCTAAAATTGAACTTGGCTTGCGTCAATGCAAGCGAATCTCTCGTGCTGATTAAATTGTGCAGTTTTCTGGTAAAAATCTTCCAGTGTCTAAAGTACCCATTGTGTACCCATTTACCTGCGTTTTTTACAATGTTTAGAAGGGTCAACATTAAATTAACAAGCAAATGTATATTAAAAAACTAATTTAAAAACCTCGTTTTTTTTATGCCTTGCCTTCGTTTTGTGAGCTACCCTGAAAGTTATACGCCAGTAAGTAGAGGAATTTGCCTTGCACAAGGTGGTGTAGAATGATCGCATGCCGCCATCTTGGATTAAGGGTGTAAAAATTGGTTTTAGCAAAATAATTCACCAACGGTTCATTTTACGTCAAAAATGGCAAAGGCAAAGTTAAAGAGGGAAAAATTGTTTACGTTTTTGTAACATTTAACACAAAAAAACGCTCCTTTTTCTCTACCCTATGGTGCTGTGGAAAGGAGTACCTATATAATTGCAATGAACTGCCAGAAATAATGTGAGAAAAATATCTATTAAAGGGGGTTTTTTGGTAAAATCTTTTCGCCTTTGTAACAAATTACTTATCGGCCTTATAAAAAAGTGTTATACAAAAATATAAATAATTGTACCCACTTAAACTTTGCTTTTGACATTTTTGACTTAAAATCATCCGTTGGTGAATTATTTTGTTTAAACCAATTTTTCAGACCTTTAATCCAAGATGGCGGCTTGCGCTCTCCTTCCCCAAGGTCGAAAACTAGGAAATTTCATCAGAGTCTAGACCTAAACAACATAATTATGTGAAAATCATGATTACACAACCTTTTGCAAGACAAAGGCCTTTTTATTTCTCTACTTACCGGCCTATTTTAGCCGGATAGCTAATCGTGAAGTGCTCGAAATTTGAGTTGCAGGATTCCAACCGGAACGACAAACAGACAGACTGACGAACAAGAAAGTGACTTAATAAAAACGTGGTAAAATTCTATAATTTGAACAAAATAAACGAGAAGCTTTGGTATTGGATTTCGATCAAAATAAGCATGTGTTTTTCTGTCAACTGTACTAACGTAAAGTTAAAGCATAACAAATAGGCCGCATGAAGTCGAAGTACAAAGACACGACGCTGCGGTAATAAATTAAATAATATATAGTTACAGTAAAAATAAGGCCCTTTTGAAGACTATTTTGTGAAATCATGTTTGAAATTGTTAAGATAATTATGATTTAATTTCATTTTTTATTTTGATGCGTTCTCAATTTCGTCCAAGAAGTAGAAACTAATATATTTTTATCGTATCACTTATTTACATAATTATTAATTACGTTACTTAATACCACAGATTTAGAAATAATTTAAATAAGCAAATACATAGAAATAATTAATAAGTGAATGAAGGCAAATAGCCCGTGTGGATAACAAAGTGTAGTGATGAGACAATGTCGTTAAGTTCGGGTAAATGTTATGTCGATAAAATCTAACAGTGGTCGGTGTGTCGATAGTAAATATCGATATGATGCTGTACATGACAAAAGTGATGGAGGAGGTGGCTGTCAAGCGACCGCCTCGGAGAAGGCGTATCAGTGCTAATATCAAGGTTTGTATAGTGTGTTTTGTGTAGCTTAACATCAAGTGAAATAGCCGACACATCTTTAAACAAAAACAAAAACGAATTCAAGCGTATTTACTAAAATAGTACTGAACATAAAACAAGCATTTCATCAGAGACTTTTATTCACTCGAGCCGAAAGGGAGGGCATATATTGAAATCGAGTATTGAATGCCTAGTTTCATTAACTGAGTTATACTTTTTATGTCGCCTACATCTAGCATAAACAAGAAATTTAAGTATAAAAAGTGTAAAAGATATTAAACTAATTTTGAAGACCACTTCTGAAGCATCAACGCATTATCATACACACCTTCACTTAAGTAAGTTATTTATAAATCTAATCTACGTTAATTAAAAAAAAACAGTAATAATCTCGAAGGGCCATCGCAACGCCTCCACATAACCGCAACACAAATAGAGCAAACTAAGCGTAACCTTGAATGAGTCACCGTTGAAACTAACGGCAGCACGCTACTGTACTTACCATTATGTACACCTACTAGTTATGTACGATTACTGTTCGGTACCTTATCGCAATAACTGTCCATGACCTTTCAATTAAATAATTTACCTGCACTTGACCACTTTCTTACGGTGAAAAGAAACTGATGTCAGTTGTTATTATTTTACTAGAAAGATACATCGTTACTTATCTTTCTGATAGAATATATGTCATTGGCATATGCCATTTCTTTATTGTATTTCTTTCTACGCGCACGCAGCGTTTTGTTTTCGCATTTTATCGTTTGATGACAGTGTTTTGTGTTTCCAGATACGATTATCGATAATACCTATTTTTGATTGCAATCTCTTTTCTTTCTAGAATCTCTTTCAAATTGCACTGAGGTGAATAGATACTTGACGTTATCAGTAAAACATTATCTTAGTTTCGACGAAGTACCAAACTGTACGCATAAACAATCTATAATTACTCACTGCGTTTCGGTAGAATAATCTCTATTACACTGCCTCAATTAACGCTAACACAGGCATATCCGGCCGATAGCAGTCACTTCCACGATGTTTATCTGCTTTGTAATTTATATAGGCTATTTGTAAATGGTGTGTTGTGTGGAAATTTTGATTCGCGTTTTTGTGTCGGCTGTGTGACAATCACAGACCATATGACAATCTGTGTTTTCATTATTATTGTGGAACTACTGGATTTGGTGTCAGCGGAAGGGGGGAGAGGGGAACTTGGAGAAAGATGTGCGGGTATAAACTACATTATTGACTGAGCGAGCGCGTAGCACGAGCGAAGCAGTTTCATATTGGGCTAAAATGTTTACGTATGTTCGCTGTCCACGCGCCGTCCGGCTGTCCGGCTTTAACTTGGTATACAAATTTAGCGATTTTTGATTGGGGGAGGGTTACTTCCTCCAAAAAGGGGCAAAAAGGGGGCTACTGAATATCTCCACCTAATCATATCCGATTTCGAGTTTTTTTGTTATTTGAAATGTAGTAACTTAAAGTTGGTCTCATAAAAATTTGGCGAAGATATGATGAGGATCTTCTGCGTTATGAGCAGGATAGCTCCTCAAAATGCAGTAATAGCTCACTTTTAGGTTTCTACCAGTGGATTTAGCCCTTTACCAACTAGGTAGGGATTGAATGAGTAGCTTGGTTATTGATGTTAGTTTTAGAATAAGGTGAGTAAGGTGGTGTTAGTTTTAGAAGATGGCGCTACTGTGCACCGCTAGATTGTTTGCAAAAAAGTTTGTGCTCGCGAGGTCTACAGCTCACAGAGCCACTACTATGTAGAAGTTTTAAACTGACGTGGTCACTAACACCCAATAGTCAATGTCGTCAAGCGTAAACGAGCATACAAGAAGGTAGAACGGTTTGCCTTCTCGTAGAACAATAACATCCACCCGCAATTACTTCAGCTAGGGCGATAGGACTTGGTTTTATCTAACTGAGAGCAGTGAAAACTACAGTCGTACATAAGGAGAGACCGGTGTATGGACTTGGTGCTCGGGCTTTTTATGAGAGTTTTTCAATACTGTCCGTATTATGACAATGCCGTCCCGTATCTCTTCATATACGTGAACATAATGTATGTGAGGAAAAGCTTTGAGATGACTAACTTTTCGACTTGGCTCAGCTTTGCAAAGACAATTTACTTAATATAGATTAATTAATAGGTAATATATAATAGATTTTCGTCATGACAGTGCAAACATTTGAAAATTACATATATGTGCATGTTTTTAAAATTTGACTCTTGACCAGAAAACAGCGTAGTGTGGAAAGCGAACGTCTCCCTCACTCGCGTGCCAGAAGGCCTTGCATATTTGTTATGTAGACATGTTTGCCGATAGCATGGTGCTCCTGTTCTGTCAGCTTTGCTAATAGTAGACGGTAACTAAACGGTCGCTTGTTGTCGTTTCCAGCGACACCATGCCGGCATATCGCAGTCGTCCTGCAGCGACGGGTCGCTGCTCAGCGTGGGCTCCTCGGAGATGGAGGAGGACAGCAGCAGCGGGCACCAGCACGAGCACGCCAGGAGCGAACAGTTCGATACCTACAGTGAGTATCTACCGACGCCTACCTTCTTATGAAGACGCATCAATTATTCAAGGTCGCACAAATCGTTTGTTTGCAAATATTTCGGTTTCTATGGCTCCAATGATGTTGACATTTGTTACAAAATTGTAGATCAAAGAGTATAGATGTAGATCATAAAATTTAAGACAAAAGAGATGTTCGGAAAATGTATGAAAGCTGGTACTAAAATAATGTAAAATTCTAAACAAGATATTAGATATTTGTGAAGAAAGGGAATATTATTCTGACTAGAAAATAAAAACATAAAAAATGCCTCTATTTTTTTATTTGAGTTTTGATTTTCGTTTGGTAGACAGAAAACACTTGCCACACTAGGTACCTTAACTCTGGCAACTCTGATTGACACTACTGACGACAGTTAATTCAACACGGCACAATGTATGTAGATCTGGCACTGACAGCTGATGGATGACAGATGACAGCACGTTAATATTTTTTTCTACAGGCTTCACACGGGTTCTTTTTGATGACATTGCGTTGAACGTTTTGTTATTTTATTATTATTTATATTCACATGGTCAATACAATAATTTAAAAAGCAACACATATAATATCTAGAAATCTATTTTATTTTATTCCCAGTGCACTAAAAACACACTAACTCAATAGAATGAAAAATATTAAAAGCTTTGTTCAACTTTATATCTAGGAAAATATTTTCTCTTTTGTTTAAGAAATGGAGGCTCAATAAAATATAAATTACATATATTTATGTAGCCCAGTAAATAAGCTATTAAATGAGGTATATATCATAGCTGCTGGAATTTTCTCGGAATAAAGTACCACTTCTGAACATCTTTTGTTCCAAGATTTTTTTCATGCGCTTTACCGTTTTTTTAAATAGAGCACGGTGAACGCGCAGCGCTCTGCCATACCTTGTACTATTTATTCTGTGGCCATACACACTGTTATGCATACTATATTCACAGTTGACCTTGCATTACGGTATGTATGGCTGAGCGCTGATCAAATCATCAAGTCATGGACCCATTGTAACAGAGATATTTGCCTAAAATTGTTGATTGAATAACTTAAGACGCAGACACCAGATTTTATGAGACTTTTGAGACAACTTTTAGAATACCAAAATAAAGTTTTATACAAGTTTCCAGCTTCTTATCATGTTGAAATACCCTTCTGACTCTACCGGTGCTTCGGACATTCGCCCGTTAGAAAAGAGAGCAGCCAAGAAACTCCACGGGGATGTCATTTTCTCAATTTTTTGACAATTCTCTATTATAAATTATAATAAATGCATGTAAAATGACAAATACAAAAGATAAAAGTGCCAATGACACGTCCCACAATCATCAGATGACTAATAAGAAACTGAAACTGATGAAAAATACAAATATAGGTTGATGATGATGACGATTTATTTATTTGTATAATAATTTTGACTTATTTCTTAGTAAATCTCTATCTGTACGTTTACATGTTATGGCTCTTGACTTGTTGACTGTACCTAGTACTGTTGTTTATTCTGTGCCATTGCCCAATTCCAGATACGTCAGAACCCCCGCCAGGCGTGGCGCCACTGTCGCACTCCGCCGCCCGACACAAGATGGCGGTGCGCCCGCGCCGGACGCACGGCGCGCCTCGCCGGAAGAAAAATAACCCAGTAAGTTTCACATCATAATATGTATAGGCCGTTTTCTTTGAAGCAAATAGCAAAAATAACTGTTAGAAACGCTAAATGGGTTAGGCCGTAGATTTAGCCATAAATAGCGCAAAAGTGACGCAAAATCTTCTACGAGACTGTCGCGCAAAGTGACGCAAAGCGGTAGCGTATGAAAGTTAAGGTGTGCACATATTATCCGTGATTTTGTTTAGAAATTAGTATTTAAATTGCAATTAGCAATAACTTTAAAGTAATAATCTCTGGCCACTGCCACTTCAGCTTGCTAATCCGTTGGGTTATGTCGGTAACTTTCGTAACGCTAACAAAACGCTACGGCAACGCTATTTCGCAGTATGTTATAGTTACTGCTGTAAGATAATTATTTTTGTAGAAATATAATTATATGCCAGAAGATAATATCGTCTAGTATGAATATAGGTCACTGAGCACTTATTATTATAATCAACATTTGAGGTTTTGCAAACCACAAACGCATCAAAAGCAATAGAATACACCTGCGAATCTATGTACATACACCTTTATACGGTAGCGCAATTTCTACGACACTGGTATCGCAGAAGTGTGGTTGTACTATTATTTATTCTGTGTTTCCTGTGGTGTTGGCATAATGGAACTTTTGTGAATGCGTGGCGCAAAAAAAAAACCGTAAACAAAATAATTCAATAAGCTGCCTTTACAGGTAAATTTAGCGTTAAGCCATCACGCTCAGATTATCGAATCGTGCGCAGTAAAATTCATTGATAAACCGAAAACTTTCCTAGAAATCCCAATCACGCAATAATTGTCATAATCACGGTGCGCTCGGCTTGGTGACAGCACTAGTTGGTGATCATGATCATCACCAGCTGCATTAACTCACTGCTGGACATAGGCCTCTCCTAATGCGCGCCACTGAGCCCAATCCTCGGCTCTTGTCATGTGATTGCTGCCAGCTACTTTGCGTAAATCGTCACTCCATATGGCCGGAGGGCGAGACTGGGGATTTGGTGATTCCATTTCCCCAATACCCTTTGCTGGTTCCCTGTAAATTAACTATGATATACAAAATAAAGATCTCTTTTAGAGGTAAGACCACCTATTGTACCTATTTTGAAGATGTTTCTATGTTTGTTTATTTCTTTGTATCATTTTTACATCCGTTCAATAAAAAAAAACAGCGAGCCTTACAGTAGTCGCATATGTATGATGTGTAACATCTGACATCTCACCTTAGTAATAAGCAACATTAACATACTCCAGCTGCGCGCGCGCTCATTGGTCAACTGTGAATCAGCAACTACTTCATCTGATCTATAGATCTTACTTTTCGTCTGAAAACTTTATGTCTGGATAGCTCAGCTTGCAAACGCTCGGCTACTAATCTGAAGTACCGGAGTTCTATTCCCGACTGATGTGTTTACATTTTGCACTTTAAACATTAAATTTTATGTGATGGCTTCTAGTTTGATAGCACCGCGCGCTCGTTGGTCAAATCAAATAGCGCGCGCTTCCCCGGCCTGGTTACGCTTTTCACGAAATCACTCTCATAGATTGCAGGAATCGGAGCGGAAAGATGTTACACATTTCAAACTAGGTATTTGCATATTCCCATATAATATGTTCCCAGTTTTTGAGCACTGGCCATGTCACTGATAAAGTGGTAAAGCGGGAGAGGGGAGCGGAGATAGAGATAGAGGGAGTATGTCGTAAATTCGTTAATCTCTCTTTCCAGATTGCCGCATCAGCCTTGCCGATAACGCCCGAACTGAACGAAGAAATGATACGAAGCACTACTCCTGACGTCAGCCACAGGAGCTCAGAAGTTGTTACTGGTAACTAATGCTTTCACTGATCTATACCTATATGAAAGCAGTATCTCAAGCCGATGTAGAAGCCGAGCGAGCATTGCTAGGAAATTATATGAAGGCTGAAATAAATTGATATTTTGTACTTGCTTTTGGTCCTGCCCCCGTATGCAGCTAACAAACCTAACCTGCACTGCAATGTGATCGTTACCTTTCGGTGTGGCCAAAATGTGGGGAGATGTGGGGGAAGGTCTGGGGAAGTGAGGGAAGGTAGGTAAAGTTAGGGAAGGGGCTTTCCTCCTACCATTCCCCCTTTCTCGCACTCTGCCCCCACACTTCCTTTCAGCCTTCCCTCACTTTGCACCAACTGCCCAACACCCGCACCCTTCCCCAACATCCCCCACTTCCCCCCCTACCCTCCCCCTCACTTTCCCCCAACTTCCCTCACTTGCCCAAACCTTCATCCCCCAATTATTTCCCCGTTTATTTAATTTTTTCAAGTTTGGCTACACCGAAAGGTAATGTTCGTGCAGCGATCACATTGCAGTGCAGGTTAGGTTTTCTTAATGAATCGCACCTCTGGAATAACAAAAAGGTTACTTATATTATAACCCACAGAAATAACCACGTGGGCAAAGCCGCCGCACAGACAGTAAATAATAATTGTTAAAAAAAAAGGTTATATTTAATTGTTTTTCCTCATAAATTGAACATACTATCTATTTTTCGAATGTGTGATTTTCAAACTTGCGGCACTACAACGGTACAAAAATCCGTCCTAATATTATAAAGGAGAAAGTAACTATATCTGTCTGTTTGTTACCTTCTCACGACTAAACGGCTACGACAATTTTGGTGAAATTTCCTGTGAAGATAGCATGAACCCTGAGCAAAGATATATGATACTTTTTATCACAATAAACTGTATACTGTACAAGAAGTACTAGAACCATAAATACAAGGTAGAATATAATTGCCCTGTCTCATTTACAGAATCATTCTCTTCATCGACCACTACGAAGCATCAGGTTACAATCAGAGAGAAACAAGTCCATATGAACCGAGAGCTGCAGAGAGTCCTCGAGACTCCGAGCGACACCAGACTGAAGTCGTCCTCCTTACCGCCGGGGCTGGCGCTCAACCAGCTAGTGGGACAGTCGCCGACGAAGCTCAGCATCGCTGAGGCGAGCACCCCTAGATCCTCCATCAAGAGAAGCCAGTCCAGTTCCCAAGGACAACACCTCCGGGACTCCCCAAAAATGCAATCCACCTACCGCTCAGAAGACAGAATGACTAAATACCGCACCGAAAAGAAACACGCCGAAGAAGCTTGCCTCGAAAAGAAGACTAAAGCAGAAAAGAAGACGGAAAACGAAGTGATACGCTCTTCGAAGAAGGAAGAGTCGTTCTTCAGTCGCCTGCTGCTGAGGAAGAGCGGGAAGAAGTCCAAGAAAGACCAAACGGACGGCGATTTACAAGAAGTTAAGAAATGTAAAACTGAGAAGCCTCAAGCCCAGTACAAGCCGGTGGACGCTGATTTCTTTGAGGGACAAGGGAACAAACCCGTTCCCGCCGAAAGGACACACAGATCCGCCGGACAGAAAGCTTTCGCCAACCAAATGCATAAAAGGGTAGACGACAGAGGCGGCTACGTGCAAGACAGATCGGAGAGTGCTTACAAAGACATCTACAGCGCCGTCAAAGTCTCCGGCGTCGAATACAACATAACTGATCTCAAAGTAGCCGACGAAACCGACAAACTGTTGAACCAAGAAATGAGGAACCGGTTTAGTCGGCGAGAAGAATTCATCGAGAAAATGGAGAGGAGCAAACGGTCTGCGTCCAAAGAACTCGTCGACGACAAGCGAGAACCGTTCATGCTGCACGGTGAAAGAGCTAAAAGACCCACTTCCGTCCAAAGAGCGGCAGATCCATTCTCGTCCAAAGCATTTATAAACAGTGAAATAGCGAACAGGGCCCAAGAAGAGGTCCTCTCGCCTTCGTTAGTGATCTCAGATGAGGAGCCTCCGATAAGGGCGATGCGAATCAAACCTGTACCTAGCGACTACTTGTTTAGTAGCGGGAGCATGCCCAAAAATATACCATACTTCAACCCTGGGTTTCTGTCTTCTTCTCCGCCAAAACATAAGCACCAGAGTTCGGAAAACATTAAACATAGATCTTCGGAACTGTTGGAGTCCAGCGAAAGAGTGATAGTGGAACGCAAACGAGAGACAGTCCACCACGTGACCAAAACTGAAGAGTCCTACGTCACATCCGGGATGCGGTCTCTCGGAGAAGAATTCGTGGAAAGCAGAAGCAGCATTGGCAAGTCGCACAGCTTCCGCTACGCTTCGGAATCCACTTCCATAAGTTCTCAAGAGAACCAGCTGCCGAGTCTCCCGGCCATCGTGGGCATATCCGAGCCTCTGCTCGAGAGCTGGGAGGTCAACTACCGCAGGAACCTCAGCGAAAAGCAGGACTTTTCGAAGAGGATCTCAGCTCGAAACTATAACATCATTCAAGGCAATGATGAAGCGAATTACGATAGCCTGCCAAGTACAGATAGCAGTTATCTCGACAGCCTTAAAACTGACGTCAACGAGGACGCGAAGTTGTTCACGAACAGCATTCACGTCTCGATGCCTGTCAATAAGAGAGATAGCGATATTTCTCAGATAGAGGCTAAAATAGATGATATTATTAGCTCCCCTAAACCCATTATATCGCCAATACTCAAATCTAGTTCATTAGACAGTGTTAAGAGCAGCCCGGAGAAATGTGTCGACGATAGAAGAAAGACGATTTCAGTCGAAAGCGCTCTGAGTGCTAAAAACAAAGAAACAGAAAGTTTCATCTCGGTGACGCATATAAATAAAGATCCGCCTAAGCCGGATGCTTCAAAATTGAATAAGAGCGACGACAAAGTACAGAAATCTGGCAAAGCCGGAGTTCCGGAATTCCTTAACATACAATTGCACAAAGTAGATGTGAAGCCGCCGACGAATATCGTTTTGACCGCTAACGTAACGCCAAAGAAAATTGATAGTCCTCAAATTATTGAAAAAGAACCAGAGTACGAATGCGTCGAAACCACACACAATCCAGTCAAAAAAGAACTCAACACAACAGTAAACAAAACTGAAAATGAAAACACTCAAATAGAAAAAACTGGATCGCCGGTTGAAACTCTGAGATCGGTTATGGCTCCACAAAGTCCGTCTACCCCCAAGGCTTTCTTCAAACGCAAAGCGGCCAGCGTTGACAATCCCGACAAAGTGGAAAAGTCCAGAACCAACTCAATAAGTACAGATGGAAGCACGGAGAAGATTTTCGACAACATATCGATGGATCGCAAATCACATTCGAGCTTCGGAAGCAAAAGCTCCATTCAAAGCAGCGACAGTAACGACACCAAACCAGCAGACCGCGACGAAGCCGTCGTCTTACGCAGAAAGCCGATAATGCTGAGCAGAGAACTACGAGGGGAAAAGAAGGACGATGAACCAGAACTGATGAAAGTTTTCGCGCGGCGGTCTCTCAAAATCAAAGACTCCGACGCGGATGCCATCGCTCAAGACATAGCGGCCGCTAAAGAGGACGACTCGTCCGCTGCTAAAGCCAAAATGATCAAGAACGAGTTCAACGCTTCTATCAAATCTAGAGACAGTGATAAAGAGAACGAGGAATTGAAAGATGAAGAGAGATTAGTCGACATCGCTGCTCGAGTCAGTCAATTCGGAGCTCACTACCAGAGAAGCGTTAGCATTCACAGCGTTAACCCTAAAAGGGAAAGCGCTCCCAACTACAGAAGCGAAGTTAACAAATACAAGAAAGAAGTATCTGATTCAACTCCAGAGAAACGACTTAGGAATCGAACGTTCCCCGACCCTTCCAACGACAGAGAAGACATTAAAAGCATCGCTAAAAGCGAGGCTTTCAAAGCTGACACTCTCACCAAACGTCCTTGGATGAGGAACGAGAACCGATTGTCTATGGAGAAGCGAGAGAGTGCTGTGATAGAGAAGGACGGAGATAATAATAATAAGGAGAACGATGAAGGTGCGAAAGAGAAAGATGGTGCTGGTGGGGAAGCTGATGCTTCTCCGCAATTCAAGGGTATACTGCAGATGCGAGCCGAGTGGGAGAGGCGAGCGAAACAGGGCATGACCAAATAAAGGTGCTACGTAAAAGGTACGTACGTTTTAATGTATTTTTATTAATTTAGCATTAACGCATACTTAGCGAAAACATATCTAATAAAAAATACGGACAAGTGCGACCCGAACTTGCGTTACCCATTTTCCGTATAGATATTTAAAAAAAAAAAAACGTTTTTTCGGTGGGGAGCGGGAGGGTGGGAGCTATTGCTCAATTTGCATCTATTTTTATACAACAACTTTAAAACTAAGTATATAAAAATTATAAAAAAATGCCGACCTCTCGCAACAAACCCTTTCTTTTAATATGTCACACGGTACAGTTTGCAATTTTTATTTTTTATTTTCTTGTTTGCTCCCCAATAGTGATCCCAAAATTCATTTAACCTTACACCCACGTCCATATTTGGGTAACATTTAATCGGCCCAGTAGATTCGGAGTAAATTGGCTGTGACAGAAGCACAGACAGACACACGAAGGGTTCCTGTAAGGTTTTTCATTCGAACGGTTCGGTTGAAAAATCATCGATCGATTCGGTTTTTCGTTTACGGAACCCTAAAAACAAAGATCCTACTATAATTTATATATGCTAAAAACGATAGAAACAGTATTTGAATCACGGAGACACAACTCATTCGTGCTTTTACCGGCCACCGTGACGAGGACGGTAGCGCCATCTATAGGCAGTTTGCTGAACTAACCAACCGACACGACTAATTTTTGCGAGGTCCATGACATTAGTTTCACTAGATGGCGCTAATGACAATATTGGCATAATTCGTTTTATTCACTCAGTTTTCTATACTATGTTTTGTACCTAAGTTACTGGCTGAAGAATTGATGACGTTGTTTGTATATAAGAAAAAAAATGACTGACTAGGTAATCCATTGACCATGATCTCACCAGGGGCCTAATTCTCTAATTTTAAGACGCCAATTCCACGCCGCCCGCGTGGAATTTGTTCGTGATTCCACGCAGGCAGCGAGGAATCGGCGTGGAATTCGCGTGGAATTGGCGTGAGTGGTTTTACAGAATTCAGGCCCTGATGGAAAGCGATGATGTGGTCGAAGCAAGCTTGCCTATTAGATACCTATTTACTCTAAGACTACTTCACATAGTCACATACATGTTTTTTTTTCTGTCTGTGTATACATGCTGATGTGATTCTAACGCAGTGTTAATGTTACAGGATATTGATGCAAGTACCACGCTGTACACACTCTATAAGTTAAGTTATTATTAATATAATTAATATTATATTAGATTTATATTATTATAAACCGTAGATTTAGTCGACACGATGTTATTAAATATAATACAACCAATGTTTATTTAATGTTACTAAAACATTGTATTTTTGAGTGTTATTGATTAGCGTATAGTTATATTTTATTATTAAATGCCAAGATGATATCATTATGTATTGAAAATTGTGAAATACAAATTTTATTCCTATAGTTTTTATGTTGTTTTATTTCAAGAAGTACACATAATAAAGCAGTAACTTATAAAAAAAACTATAAAATGAAGATAATATTTTCATTTTACATTTTTATTTTTATCCAGGCCCAGCTAGTAATCTTAAAATTGTCAAGCTACTGAACAAACATATAACATTTCAAAAAATGTGTCCGTCTGTCTGCATGTTCTTTCTCGCTTCACATAAAAATACTGGACCGATTGTAATACGGGTTTCACTGTTTGACAGCTTAGAATACGAGTTATAATCTGTTGTACTTTTTATAGCTCATTGCGATGAGTAGCCATTAAAGCGAAATGGGCTTTAAATTTATCGATTCGTCCTTACGAATATTTAAAACTAGACCTTTGATAACTTGATTTTATTTTTTTATATGTGTAATAAATGTTCACAACATACTTTATCCGGATGTGGTCACCGATACACGATTAAATAAATTTGTCTCGATTGAAAAAAAACATAGTTTCCTGAAACTCACCCATTTGACGTTCCCCTCGATGGAATTAATCAAACTCATTCAGTATCTATCGAATATAATTTAACAAAACAAGTGTTTAATCCCAATAAACATTCAATTACTTCTGTGAACACAGTTTTTTGAAAAATCGTAATATTAATGAAAAAAGTATAATTACATTGAAAATATTAACTAAAATCGGCTCCTGAGATGCATCACATGTTCTAATTAACCTGCATCTTGAAGAGTAGTACAAAAATGTTGGCTCCCACAGCGCCTTATGCCGAGCAATGGATAAGGAACCATTTGACGGCTGAAAGAATTTTGATGATGGTATAAATTATACTTTATTTATGTAACTAATTTTAGTCCTGGACTCACAATACAGAAAGTCCTGGAATAACAATGGTGTTACGAGCTGGGTTTCGGATGGTTGATAGATGGCAACAAATACTAAATCAGTTTTGAACTCGACTGTACATACTAATCACTTATCATTGAACTCGACTTTAGCACTGTATATTCCGCTCGATTCACTTTGATCGCACTCGTAGTTTAACCTAATTTAGACTGACTCACTCGGCCGATGCGCGCCCTGTTTATACTCCGACGCGAACGCCTCGTGCGTTCTGGAAAGCTCTCGTACTCAATCATTAAGTCGTCGAATAGCCAGTATCTGATCATTCCAGATCGACAGGCATAGCCTCATACTAGTGGCGTCATCTAGTATGGACTATCTACAAGTTCCCATGTAAAAGTTACGCCACTCTACGTTAGATGGCGTTGTAGGTATAAACCTGCGTAACACTCATCATCATCATCATGTCAGCCTTTAGAAGTCCACTGCTGAACATAGGCCCTCCCAAAGAGCGCCATGACGACCGATCTTGTGCCATCTCCATCCACCGACTTCCTGCGATGGCTACAATGTCGTCGGTCCATCATGTGGGGGGTCTTCCCACACTTCGCTTGCTTGTTCGTGGTCGCCATTCGAGAACCTTTATTCCCCAGTGGTTGTCGGTTCTGCGAACTATATGGCCTGCGCATTGCCACTTCAACTCGCAAACTCTGAGTGCTATGTCGGTAACCTTCGTTCTTCTACGGATTTCCTCATTTCGGATTCTATCACGTAGTGAAACACCGAGCATAGTTCTCTCCATTGCACGCTGCGCAACTCTGAGCTTGTGTATGAGACCAATAGTTAGCGACCACGTCTCAGTGCCGTATGTCATCACTGGCAACACGCACTGATTATAAACTTTCGTCTTGAGGCTCTGCGGTATCTGCGACGAGAAGATATGGCGTAATTTAGCGAACGCTGCCGAGTTGGATTCGTCGGTTGACCTCTTTGTCGAAGTTGGATCGTCTGATCTAAGTAGACATCGTGATCAACAGCTTCGATAATATCGTTCCCAACATAAACCGACATGGGCACGACATGGGCATTTGACATGATGTTCGTCTTACCCATGTTCATTTTAAGACCCACCTGTTGGGAAACAATATTGTGATCACTGAGCATTGTGCTTAGGTCTTCCAGGGTTTCTGCCATGATGACTATATCATCAGCAAATCGATGGTGAGTGATGTATTCGCCATTGATATTAACACCATATCCGTTCTAGTTCAGAAGCTTGAATATATCTTCCAGTGCAAAGGTGAACAGTTTCGGAGAAATAACGTCTCTCTGTCTCACCCCTTTTTGCAACTAGATAGAATTCGTGCTCTGATCCTGAAGACGGACTGTCATGGTGGCCTTGATGTACAAACCTTCTCACACTTCGATGTACCGGTAATCAATCTGGCACCGTTGTAATGACTGTAGCACTGCCCAGGTCTCGACTGAATCAAAGGCTTTCTCGTAATCCACAAACGCTAGACTAGAGATAGTGGCCGAATATAGATAGATATGATAGATAGATATGATAGCTTATAGACGTGGCTCAGCAGCGAAATGGGCCAATAATTCTTCAAGATGGTTTTATCACCTTTCTTAAAGAACAAACCCACTACGCTCCTGTGCCACGCCTCTGGCGTAGTACCCTCGAGGATGATGGAGTTAAACAGCTTCTGCTTTACCGGTGTTCCACCCGCTTTCAGTAGCTCTGTCGTTATTCCGTCCTCCCCTGGTGCCTTGTTGCTCTTAAGCTGTTTGAGAGCCATTCTGATCTCGTATAGGCTGACGTCCGGGATATCTTCGGTATAATGTCGGGTCAAACGGGCTATTGCATTGCTAGTCCTGCTAGGAGGACTACGCGATGAGGTGTATAATTGTCCATAGAACTTCTCGAGCTCACTCAAAATCTCTGGCTTCGACGAAACGATGCTGCCACTGTCGGTTTTCAGCTTCGTCAACAGGCTTTGCCCAATAGACAGATCTCTTGCGAACACTTTGGAGCCTTAGTTCCGCTCTATTGCGTTCTTAATACAAGTAGTGTTATACGAACGCAAATCGTGTCGCATTGACTTGGAGATCTGTTTATTAAGCAAGCTGTAACTCGACATATCCACTGAAAACTGCAGCCTCATCTCGCCTCGTTCTGCCATAAGTTTGAGTGTATGCTCAGAGAGTTTCTGTGTTCTTTTTTTGCGGGGGGTCTTAAAGAACTCCGACCCGACCGCGTGGACAATTTCCACCAGCCCGTTGTTTAGTTCGTCCACTGTATCGCATCGGTAAGGATTTGGAAGCGATTTTGGACATCCAAATGAAAGCTCTCGGGGTTTTAGATTTGGGCAGGACTTGGGCGAAGAGTAGATCTCATCAAACGAGACCTCTCCAGCTTTACGTTGATATTTAATGAGCTTCTTACCATGCGGTGATCACTGCCGGTCTTAACCCTGTTGATCACAGAGACATAATTAAATATATGCTTATTGGTCGTCAAATGAAATCTATCTCGTGCTTACGACCGCCGGGGTGCAGCCACGTCAATTTCCTCGAGGGGCGCTTCTTGAAAAAGGTGTTCATCATATAGCAGGTTCATCCTTCTCCATGAAGTCGGCCAATCGCTGACCCCTTTGGTTTCGCTGTCCAAATCCAAACTGCCCCACTCTCAGTTCATCGCCATTCCTCATGCCCAGCCGTGCGTTGAAGTCCTCCATCACCACTGTGAAGTGTGTGTTTAGTCATGTATGGCATTAGAAATGTCGTCATACATAGCCTCCACTTCATCGTCCGGGCGTTTCAAGTGTGGGGCGTACACCTGTATGACCTTCAACGAATACCGTTCGGTAATTCTGAGTATAAGGTATACCACCCTGCTCGAAACGCTTTCGATCTTCACAATGTTGTTGACGAGGGACTAGTGGACGAGAAACCCGACACCATGTTGGGACTGCTGGTCGCCCTCCCGGTAATAGAGTAAGTTGCCGGAATTGAGGGTCATCGTATCCGCTCCCTCTCTTCGGACTTCTGATAACCCTATAATAACTTACTTACCCCAGCGCAACTTACTTACTACTTCTTCCAGCTCTATCAACTTCTCATCGGTCCTCAAGGTGCGTGCGTTATAAGTTTCCAGGTCCAGAGATCTTTGGGGTTGGTAGGTGGGTCTCTGCCGGGGATTCTTAGCACTCCCTACTCCGCCGTTACCATGGCTGCTACCGGTGCCAGGAATAACGGAGCCGCCGGGGACTGGGGGCCGTCTTGTCTATCATATTGGGGGGGGGGGGGGGTGGTTGCCAAAGTCACCACGCTTGGCAGGCGGATTGGTGACCGCAGTGTAGCAAATGTGAGGACGGAGGACTCGGAGGACGCTGCTGCCCATCTTCCGGTGTATAATCCCTTAGTCGCCTCTTACGACATCCACGGGAGGGAGATTGGGAGGGGTCTTATTCTAAGCCGAGACCGCCACGGCTATTGTTGTTATTATTGGCTATTGTTATGTACTTTTGTTTAATTCTATAATAGTATACATATTCGTACCTAAGTATATATTTTGTTGTCACATATCCCGAAGAACCGACAACCGTTTGGTTGACCAGTTTTCGAGTGGAGACCGCGCTTATGCAAACGTAGTGTAGGACGCCCTGTGGCCAGGTGGAGTGACGACCTGCGAAAAGCGGCTGGCAGAAACTGGATGCAGAGGGCTGAAGACCAAGCTAAGTTTCGTGTATTAGGAGAAGCCTACGCCCAGCAGTGGACAAGTAGATGATGATGATAATGATGATAATTTTGTTGCAACTTGTGTTCAGTATTCCTCCAGCTTTCATCATCATCCGGGAGTCGTTTATAGCTGAAAATGGACCTCCACCATCTAAGGGGGTGTTGCCATAAACACCACGCTACCAGGCGGCTTGAAGTTTGTAGCCCATTTACGAGATGAGAAGAGATGGACCATATTTTATACGGTATCCAGTATACCTACTTCAGTTTATGGTGACCAAATGATCCAAAAGATGGCAGCAGTGTTTCTCTTATTTTGATAGTAACTTCTAGACTTCTACTTCTGTAAACAAGACATCAGTTCAAAAACTAAAACCCTACGGTCGGGTAAAAAATAGCCCATGACACTCTTGCGACGAAGACGAAACTATTGATAACTTGCTTGTCAAAATCGTACCAAGTTTTTAGTTTGAACACATTACCGTTCCTTTGCTTCACCTTATTCGGGTAAAGAAAAACAGCCTATGACACTCTATACCTAAAGACGAATTGATATCTAAAGACGAATCGATTGATACCTCGCTTGTCAAAATCGGACCAAAAGGGGCGACTCTATGGTGGAACATCCACATATCGACATACATAGACTGTTAAACTCATTACCCTTCCCTTGCTTTGCTATAATAGGGTAAATAGCAAGTCTTAACATTATCGTTTCATAATAAATAGAGAAACGAATCTATAGCAATAATCCAAATAAGATATTTGACACAAATGAACACACCCCAGATTCTGAACGCAACCAAGGGGTGCTAATAAAGGGTAGCCGCGCATGCGCGCCACCCCACGTTCGTCTAACCCCAACCGTATTCTACACATCCACCATTTTATTTTCATTTCCACGATTTTCCAAACGATATATCGAATTACAAACAATTGGATAAAACAGTGGATTCAAAGACGTTTTGTGATACAGTGAAGTGATTTCAGGCTGAAAACTTTGACACAGTTAAGGCTGTACTGAAAAAGCGTGTTCTTACGTAATTTTCTTAGTCATTTTCAAGATTGTGTAATTTCGCCGAGGAAAAGGTAAGACTTATATTTCGTGCTAAATATCAGCTCTGCGTTATAATTTTGAAGGCTTTCTCTATAAACTTGAGTTGTCGGTCGGTAGTCATTGATTTTTAATTAGGATTTGTCGGTATACGTGCACAAACATAGTAAGCCGATATACCTACGCGTGTTAAGTATAGGTACCTACCTATGAGTAGAACGCGTATACAGTAGAGTAGCGTAGAGAAACACGACTTTAAAGCAGTAGGTAAAAAAAGTTTTGTTAATATTTTTTAAATGGTGTCTGTCTGTATGTTTGCGCGTCACGTAAACACTACTGGATTGCAGATTTCGCTGTTGGATGGCTCAGGTTTTGATTAAAATCTGGTGTACTTTGAATTTCATTCCGATAGGCAGGAGCGGAGCAATCGATAAAAAACTATTTGACGGAGCGAATTTAGAAGGAATATATTATTGTTCTTTATATGTACCTACTTTTAATCCTGGAACACACGGTTACGAAATGAACACGCGGGAACTTCTAGTAAAATAATTATTAAGCAAGTATTTTATATGAGATAATATATGTGTGCACGTTCTACGTTCTTGTGTAATGTGTTTTTAACTTATTACCGCGGTTGTTATCACTCAGCTGTGCAATGGCTGAATTGATTTTGATAAAATTGGTATAGGTATATAATTTACTTCTCAAAATAACACAGTATACTTTTATCCCGGAAAATCGCAAAGCCGTGGGACGGATGTCCAGAGGCTGAAACTACTGGGCGGATTTTGATGCAACTTGGCACAGTCATAGTTTATATGATGGGTTAAAATTGAGGATACTTTTATCCCGAAAAAATAAAGGGTTCCTGGGGGATACGGGTCCAAAGTTATGTTAAGCATGAAGTAATATTTTTTTCCGTAGTATACTCTATATTCGATTCTGAAGACAACATATTTGTTTTTCATTTTTGTCTGTCTGTCTGTCTGCCTGCCTGTACCGTGACCGATCATCACGCCAAAACTACTGAATGAATTCAAATAACACTTGGTATGATTTGAGTTCATACTACGATTGGATACTTTTCATGGGAACCATCTATATATACTTATAATAAAACAGTAAAGGGTCCAATTCTCTACATTGAAGATATTTTGATTTTTTTTTGACCTTACTCTAGATTCGATACTGAAGCTAAAACTGTATTTTTTTTTCATTTTTGTCTGTCTGTGTCTTGGCTAGGCATCACGCCGAAACTACTGAATGAATTTAAATGAAACTTGGTATGATTTAAGTTCATACTACGAGGTAGGACATAGGCTACTTTTCATTTCAGGGGTTTAAAGTTATTTAAAAAAACACTTACCACTCTGAAACTACTGGACGGATTTTGATGCAACTTGGCACAGTCATAGTTTATATGATGGGTTAAAATTGAGGATACTTTTTATCCCGAAAAAATAAAGAGTTCCTGCAAGATAAAGTCCCATATTCTGTAAATTAAAGATATTTTGTAATTTTTTTTGGAGGCCTTTCTATATACAATACTAAAGCTAACACTGTATTTTTTTTAATTTTTGTCTTTCTGTATGTCTGTCCGTCTGTGTGTCTTTACCTTGGTAGCGCACCACGCCGAAAATACTTAATGAATTCAAATGAAATTTGGTATGATTTGAGTTCACACTTCGAGGTAGGACATTGGATACTTTTCATCCCGAAAAAAATTAAGTGTTCCTGCAGGATAGGGGTGGAAAATTATTTAAAAGAACACTTAGCACGCTGAAACTATTGGACGGATGTTAATGCAACTTGGCACAGGCATAGTCTATAACATAGGTGAAAATTATGGATACATTTTGTCCCGAAAAATAAAGGGTTCCTGTGGGATATGGGTCCAAATTCTGTAAATTAAAGATATAGTGTTTTTTTTTTGAAATTGCTCTATATTCGATTATGAAGCCTAAACTGTATGTTTTTTCATTTTTTTCTGTATGTCTGTCAGTCTGTATCTTAGACGCGCATCACGCCGCCGGAACTACTGGATGAATTTAAAAGAAACTTGGTATGATTTGAGTTCGTACTACGAGGTAGGACATAGTATACTTTACATATCGTAAAATTTAAGGGTTATTATTTAGGGGTTGAAACTTATTTAAAATAACACGTACCACGCTGGAAGTAATGGACGGGTTTTGATGCAACTTGGCACTGTCGTAAGGTATATGATGGGTTAAGATTAAGGACATGTTTTATCCCGAAAAAGTAAAGGGTTTCTGCGGGATATGGGTCCAAAGTTATGTTAATAATTAAGTAATAAAAATATTTTTTGGATGGTTCTCTATATTAGATACTGAAGCCAAACTGTTTTACTTTTTAATTTCGTTTGTCTGTTTGTCCGTATCTTGACCGCGCATCGCACCCAAACTACTAAATGAATTCAAATAAAATAATGCTCTTGGGTGCTTAAAAAAGGTATTGAATAAATTTTTTTGTTAATCTTTTCTTTCTTTCTGGTTGTCTGTATGTTTGTTTGTTCACGCATCACGTAAAAACTACTGAACCGATTGCGATGCGGTTTTCATTGTTAGATAGCTTAGGATTTTATTTAAGTCTGGTGTAATTGGTATCACAATCCGGTGAGTTAGAAGCCGAGCAATTGATAAAGTATTTTTATGGCTGAAGAAATTTTGTTCAAATGTTGGTATATTATTGGTCCTGGAATAGCACATTATGGTACCTACTTTGAACCTAAAGAAAAGAACACGCGTCAGAAGCCGCGGGTACAGCTAGTGCTAAATATTAGGAGAGAAGATGAAATTCAAAATGTATATTTAGTTGCAATTCATGAAAGCGTAGTCCGTATACATTTTTTACTTTAATTATTGTCATTTAAATATTTCAAGCTTATCGGGTTTGTAGAATAATGTAAATTACAGACAGCTCAACCCTCAGTATTAAATCCAAATAACTTGAAACCCGAAATGTACAGGAACGATTGAACATACGGCTCATCATAAGCTGGCCTTCGCACTTTATCATGAAGGATTACCGGTCACCGTAGACAAACACAACGTAGTGTGGGACGCCCGCCGGCCAGGTGGAGAGACGACTTGCGAGAGACAGCTGGCAGCGACTGGATGAGAAGATCCTAAGATCGGGCTCAGTGGCGTTCATGGAGAGGCCTACGTCCAACAGTGGACTGGTATAGGCTGATGATGACGATGATGATTTTTTGGACACAAAACTCGCGATAGGCTTATTCTGTGGTTACGTCGCAAAAATCTGTACCGTCCTGTTTTTTTGGGACGTTGTTAGGATATGTACCAGTAGCGTTAAACTAAATTTGCAGCTTCGAAAGACCTGAGCTAACTTCGTGGTGCTCGAAAAACATCGAAATTTTCCGACTTAACCTCGAGAAATTAACAAGCGTGTGAAGCCGCGGGCACAGCTAGTTCAAAATATTTGCTCTTTTCGTACTTTGACGACCGGTTGGTGTTGTAGCTAGTGACCCTAACTACAAATTCAAAACGGTCACGGGTTCGAATCCCGCTAGGTTCAATCATTTATGTGATGAGCAGAAATGTTTGTTTCCGAGTCATGGATGTAATATTGGTATCTATGTATGTCTATCCGTTATCTAGTGCCCATAGTACAGAGTATCCTAGTTTGGGACTATGTAATGGGTGTGGAATTGTCCCATATATATTTATATTTATTAGAATGTGAGCTCGCACGCGTCGCTCTTATAAGAATAGATACTAGTTTTCCCGCCCGCGACTTCATCCGCGCGCACTACTGTTTATCGCGAAAAGAGCTGCTTAGGTTCTTCTAGGATATTAAAAACCAATGCAAAAGTAGGTTCAGCACCAATGCTCTGGATGTTTTTTGACAGACTTGTTATTTCGTTTCCATAGAAACCGTTCCTTACAGTAAATAATCAACATTTTCCAGTTTTCCCGCAGAAAAATTCAATTTTCCGGGATAAAAAGTATCCTATGTTTTATTCTAGGGTATAGGCTATCTCCAAATCTCATTAAAATCCGTCCAGTCGTTATCGCGTGAAAGCTCCCCAAACAAATAGACAACGTTTCACTTTTATATATTGGTAGGGATAAATAACGGGAAAAATACGAAACGTATACGTTTCGTATTACGTAGCGTAGATTATATTCTATTCAAGCGATTGACACTAATAACAAAGATAATTTATCTTTGCTAATAATAAAAGATTTCCTACCGTAGATATGTAATATTTGCTATTGCGTGCGCTCCGCGCCAACTTCAGAGCCGCCACGTACTGTACTTCCCCCAAAGAGGGGCAAAAATGGGGCTACTGAATATTAGATCCGATTTCGAAGGTTATTTTTTATTTGAAAGGTAGTAACTTGATCTCATAAACATTCGGTGAACATGAGGATCTTCGGCGTGATGAGCAGAATGTAAATTTCTCACTCTTAGGTTTCTACCAGATGAATCATCCCTTTACACACTAGGTAGGGATTGATGGAGCACCTTGGTTACTAATGTTAGTTGTACAATAAGGTAACTAAATGGCGCTACTGTGCACCGCTAGATTGATTGCAAAAAAGTTTGTACGCGCGAGGTCTGCAGCTCACAGAGCCACTAGTTATAAATATAGATAAATGAAATGGAAGTAGCTGGTAAAAGAAGGATAATAATGCTCGAGAAAGGACCAGGGATGCCTTAGTTTTGCCACGAACTGAACTAGATGGCGTTAGTATGCAAGTTAGCTCGCGATGACGAGAATCTCGCATTTGACATGGACTTTAAAACCATGTTTGTTTCTTCAGTGTGTTCGTGATATTATATTAATGATTAAGTTTTTATAGAGCGTATACTTAAATCGCAAATGTCAGCGATTATATGCTATAAAAGATAAAATAAAATTAAACAAAATAGAGAGAGGAGAGACATAAGATTAAATTTTTATAGACATTAACTACAAACTAGCGATGGGTTCCTCATACGATTTAAACGAGGATGAGGGAGGCCTCCCTCATTGCCATATAGATCCTCGTTCCTCATACCTCAAATGACGCGAGGTACAAATCGCGCCTGTTGCGGAACGGCCGCGTCACGGCTTTACCGCGCTTTTCACCTCGCCTCATTTGAAGCTAGAGGAACGAGGCCTCAAGGGCCTCAAGCCTCAAATGAAGCGAGATGAAAAGCGCGAGTGTTGCAGAACATCGCGGCGTTGCCGCTCTGCTCCTCACTCATAAGCTCGTAACGATCTCCTCTCTCGGTCGATTCGAGTGGTCAGTGAGGGGCGGGCAGACAGCCTCATTTGTGCAGAGGTGACGGAAAATATTTTTTGTTACATGAGCGATAACGACGCGGCAGTGAGGCGAAAGGAACAAAATATTTGCGCGTATGAAATGAGGAACTGAATGAGGTGGTTCAACGCCTTAATACGAGGTAACTCTCGAACGAGGTAACTCACGAGTGAGTAACTCATCACTACTACAAACAAGGAACATTCATTCAACATACATAATGCCACAGTATACCTACTACACACATACCTTCTTCTATTTTTCTATTAGACATATTGTGATCAGGGGAAAAAGTGGAATACAAATTCCAAAATTACTAGTTTTTCTTATTACGGACTAGGCAATCGTTTGACCACGATCTCACCTGATGGAAAGCGATGATGTAGTCGTAGGTGAAAGGTGTACCACGCTTTCCTATCAGATACCTATTCACTCTTGACTTGAACACACCTGTGTTATAATTTACCGGAAACACTGGCGAGGGTAAGGCATTCCTTTGCAGTTCTTATAATAAATGAAGAAAAAATGATTAATAATATTTTAGAAGTATTTACATTAGAAACGGGATATTTACTATGTTACTGAGTTCTCGGTATGTCGGCACTATTCACACAATATACTATGTTACTGAGTTCTCGGTATGTCGGCACTATTCACACAATATAAGTTACTGAGTTCTCGGTATGTCCGCACTATTCACACTATATACTATGTTACTGAGTTCTCGGTATGTCGGCACTATTCACACAATATACCATGTTACTGAGATCTCGGTATGTCGGCACTATTCACACAATATACTATGTTACTGAGTTCTCGGTATGTCGGCACTTATACACAATAACAACCACAGTAAAAAAAAAAACGAATAGGTACCGTAAAGTAGCAAAATCACAAAAAAGAACTGATTGTGAATTATTTGCATACATACAAGTTTGTATGGAACCCTCAGTGCGCGAGTCCGACGCTTTTATATAATTTTACTCCTATTATCTTCACTGTAGACACTTTTTGCTTTATTAAAAGTATACTCAATTATTATAGTATCTGTATCTGATATTGTGAATATTATATCCAAAATATCAGATACAGATACTATAATAATTGTACACTTAGTTGTATTTATTGTATATACCTATCTGATAAATAAGAATAGATTTTAGTTATTTTGTTTCACTGATCAATATACGTATATTTGAACAAGCGAGCGCGAAGCGCCTCCGTTTCAGCTTGGGCACAGAATAAATAATAGTGCTTGGGCAAAAATGCTATCGTATGTCCGGCGGATGTCCGAATGTCCGGCTGTTCTCATCTGCAGGTCGCATTTCTCAGCCAATCTAGACGAAACTTTATATACAAATACAAATTTTTAGAATTTTTCTAATCTGTTTGAATTTTTGATTGGCGGGCTGCTTCCTCCAAAAAAGGGCAAAAAGGGGGCTACTGAATGTCCCCGCTTTATTCGATCCTATTCCGATGGTTCTTTTTTATTTGAAAGGTAAAAGTTTGGTGAAAATCTGATGAGGATCTTAGGCGTGATGAGCAGAGTAGCTCCTCAAAATGTAGTAAATTGCTCACTTTTAGGTTTCTACCTGTGGAATCAGCCCTTTACCTACTAGGAAGGGATCGGATTGAGATACTAAGTACACCAGTTTATTTGTCGAACCTAAGGTATCCATCAATAAAAACCGCATCGCAATCGGTACAGTAGTGTTTTATTGTTGGATAGCTGGGGTCGACTTAAAAACTGGGGTACTTGGTATCTTAATCCGATGATTAGATGCCGAGCAATCGATACAAAACTATTTGACTGCTGTACTAATTTTGAAGAAATGTAATATATTGTACTATATAGGTACTTTTGATCCTGGAACTAGGTACTTTTGATCCTGGAACTAGGTACTTTTGATCCTGGAACTAGGTACTTTTGATCCTGGAACTAGGTACTTTTGCAGTTGGAAGCCGCCATATTAGTTTTTTTTACACTTCATATATATTATCCTATAGCACTCTCTTGATTAAGACGAATCCAATGATACCTCATTTATCAAGATCCTTCAAGCCGTGTAGGCTGTAGGATGCTCCTAAGAAACGTACAAACAAACACACACAACCCAAACACATAACCCTCCTAGGTCGGGTAAAAAATGCCTTTGTGACGAATGTTCGCTTTCCAGGAAGCAACAACTAGACTGTTGCTAGTTTTAGTACTACTTTTTATTCTACTGAGATCGTGAGTTCCAATCCTGGCAAGACCTCCAGAATCCTGGCAAGACCTCCAGAATCCTGGCAAGACCTCCAGAATCCTGGCAAGACCTCCAGAAACTGTCAGTCGGACAAACATATAGGTACCTACGTAATTTGATAAACAGGTCTGATATAAAATTAATACCAACTCGTAAACCACATATCGATAGATTGTTAGACCGGCCGCACACTTCGCTTCTGTGTGAAGCGAGCCACTAGTAGCCGCCACAAGCTGCGATTAAGATCTCTTATACCAAGAAGAAGCATAGCAAAATGGCGGCTGCTATGTTTGCGTGAGCAGATAATTTATGGTTGATACACAATTTAATCACAAAAGACTGCACTGTTTTTTAGTTTTCGTTAGAAATTGACTAACAAGATCGAGACCTTGCTGCGATGCGGCGGCCGATCGGCATAACATGGTCTAAGTATTTGCGTGTAGCTTTTGCGTGCTGGATTGGCATATTTTGGGTGCTTCACTTTCGTTATGGCGGTGTGGTAACTGTTTTTTTTACATTACTGAAATCCCCGCATAGTACACATTTACTTTATTCAAACTAGAACTGCTTGCCAAAGCCACTAGTGGCGACCACTAATGTCAAATTATACGAGAGGGCTTTGGTACCAGGAATCAATGTGAATAAGGTCACGAACGAAGCTAATATGTTATATTGACGTAATGTCACCCTGCAGAGCAGGTGGTTTAATTCGTTTCGTATTGATTGGTTTTCATTAATAAAACGAACGTGTTCTTTGATTTGCTCGGCTCGAACTAGCAAAGGATTTATCATGTTCGTTTGTCTGTATGTTTGTTCGCGCATCACATAAAAACTACTGGACCGATTGCGATGCGGTTTTCACTGTTGGATAGCTTAGATTTTGACTTAAAAACTGGGGTATCCTAATCCGATGATAAGAAGCCAAGCAATCGATAAAAATCTATTTGACAGCTGAACGAAGTTTAAAGAAATGTAGTATATTGTACTTTATAGTTACTTTTGGTCCTGGAATAACATGTATGACCTACTTTTAAATGAAGTGTCCACGCGGACGAAGCCGCGGGCACAGCTAGTTGTAGAATAATTCGTAGTGTAGACTGCTTACTATAATATTTCCTTTTGAAAATTCAAAACAGCCTCCTCAGAGAATCGAAAAACAAATCGGTAATAACTTTTCAGAATCCACTCCCCAGTCTGCTCCAGACATGACATAATAAATTAAAAAGCCCCGCCTCATCTACATAACGAGGCCCATCAATAATCATTTTGTCTTTATTTAAATTTATTTTGAAAGCAGATTCTTATAAAAATTCAGGTGCGTCGGTCCCTGTCGGAAAAATTGATGAGGGACGCTTTGAAAGCTTTCAAAGTTCTGTGATCGTCTATACTTTGGGTGGCTGTATTTGTATGAGCTTTTTATGAGAATTCAAATGAGGTGAAGGGAGGCCGACCTCAGGCTGCCTTTTTGTTTAAATTTGCGAGTTTTTGCTCGACAGCTAATTTTTAATTTCGTATCTGTAGGTTGCTTTGTGAGCTTTTTACACTGGCCTTCAAATCTTAGTAAGTACCTACATTAGCGACGCTATTAACTTAACAAAAAGATAAAAACCAACAAAAAGGGGTTTATCTAGTCGCGCATAACCTGGACCGATTGCTATGCGATTTTCACTATTAGATAGCTTAAGTTTTGACTTAAAAACTGGTGTACTTGGTATCTTAATCCAATGAGTAGGAGCCAAGCAATTTAATAAAAAATCTTTTAATTTCTATTAATTTCAAAAGTGTGGTACTCAGTTTACACCTGAACTTGAGTTGCTCGACTAACAACTGCCTAATCAAACAAACTAAAAGTCCTGTTTGTATAAATCAGTTATACGTCGTCTGTTTTAATGCGGCTTTCACGTCTAAACGGCTGAACTGATTTTGGTGAAATTTTGTACGGGGATAGTGAGACCAACCACCAATCACCGACCAACTTAGATTCCATCTATGTTACTTTCAACTAAAGGAATAACATCCGTGAGAAAACAGGAAAACTAAATATAAGTTGTTGCATTAGATTTTATGCACGGCAGCGTCGCTTGCTATAACTCGAGCCTTAGCTAACTTTTGTGAGTTATGGCTAGTAACAGTAGATAGCAATCAACATGAATGTAAGTATACGAGTATGTTATTATATCAACATCAAACCTAGACTGCTCGTGACTACCCAAAAGTCACGATCAGTCAAGCCAAACTACTATCCAAAAGGGTTTAGGTAGGCTGGCTTTATCTGATCAATATGGATTAGTGTTTAGGTTTCAGAAATGCCCTGGATTAGACCTAGTTAGTCTAGGACTCTAGCTAGGTATCATTATCAGCCTATATCTATTCACTGCTGGACGTAATGCACGCCACTGAGCTCGGTCTTCAGCTCTCCTCATCCATTTTCTTCCAGCCGCTTTCCGCAGGTCGTCACTCCACCTGGCCACGGGGCTTCCTACACTACGTTTGCCTAAACGTGGTCTCCACTCGAGAACTCGTCTACCCCAACGGTTATCGGTTCTTTGGGAAATGAGACCAGCCCACTGCCACTTTAGCTTATCCTTTTAGCTATGTCGGTTACCTTGGTTCTCCGTCGGATATCTTCATTATGAATCTTGTCCTTCAGGGAAACACCAAGCTTAGCTCTCTCCATAGCTCGCTGAGGGACCTTAAATTTGTGGACTAGTTTGACCGTGAGTGTCCACGTTTCAGCTCCGTAGGTCATGACTGGTAGGACGCACTGATTGAAGACTTTTGTCTTCAGGCAATGCGGTATGGACGACGAGATGACTTGACGAAGCTTGCCAAATGCTGCCCAACCCAGCTGAATTTTTCTGTTGGCTTCCTTCTAAAAATTGTTCTTACCTAATTGAAATATTTGACCAAGGTAAACATAGGACAACTTCAAGAGGTGCACCATTGAATGCAACCGGTTCCGGGTCAATAAGATCGTTAAACATAATCTTGGTCTTCTATGTGGTAATCTATGTTCATTCCGAGACCGATGCGTCGAGAAGCATCAACTAGGTTGGTCAGCATACTTTGCAAGTCTTGCAGCGACTCCGCCATTAGGACTATGTCATCGGCAAATCGTAAGTGTGAGATGTTCTCGTCAATGATATTAATGCCCATTCCTTTCTAATCCAGCGTCTTACACATATCTTCCAAATCAAATAAAATAATATTTATTCATGAAAGTTACAGGTACAATGACTTTTTAAAATATGGTTAAGACCTACCAAAACTTGCCTGTAGAAAGCGAATGAATATCAAAAAAATAAGTTATATAACATTATTAAAAAACTATTAGATTGCATGCATTTTACGAATAATAAGTACCTATGTCTAAATTATCGTAGCAACAGCTGACGTCTATTAATAGCAATATCATTTTAGTTATCTATTGTCTAATCTATCACATTGCACTGCCGTACAAATGAAAACGACACGAACACTTCTTTAGAAAATCGGTATCATTTTTTCAGCTCCAGGCGAAATTTGTTGAAGCGGAGGTCCACTATACGACCAGGTAAAGAATTGTATATAAGGGGAGTCATATATACACAGTTCTTTCGGAACAGTTGTAGGTGAGGTACAGGTATTTTAAGACGGATATATGTGAATTTTCTTTTATTATCATTATTATTGAGGTCGAAAAGTGAGACATTGCTTCTAACAAACTTGGCAATTTCATATATATAGATACTAGGAACTGTAAGTAGCTTTTGGCCCGAATACTGGCCTACAAGATTCAGACCACTTCATTCCGTGTATAGCTCTGACGCATTTTTTTTGTGCAATGAATACTCTGAGTATGTCAGTAGAATTTCCCCAAATAATTATTCCATATCGTATTGCGGAACAGACGTACGCATGATACACCTTCAATCTGGCTACTAAAGATGTACTTTGGCTTAATCGTATAAGTGCAAACACAAAACTGTTTAATTTAGTGCAAATATAGTAAATATTACCATATTATTATAAATAGTCTTAATATTATCTACTTTCGTTTTATTTATATTTATTTCCAATTTATTAAAATCAAGCCATTTAATTACGTTACTTAAGCAACAGCAACAACTTAAGCAACAGTATCCTACGGGCATTTGCGGAACGTTTTGACTATCAGTACGTGTACCACTGTGATATGGTTCACCTGACTAAAGTCAACTTATTGTTTTAAGTATGTATAATAATAATTATTATTTTTTCCATATTCTTTTTTCAATCCACTTTAGTTTTTATTTTTATTTTTTGTGTGTTTTATTTTTATTTTTGATGAATTTATTGTATTTTTGTATTGACCCTACGTGGTTAAATAAATAAATTAGAATTTGTTTTTAAACAATTGTTGATTTTATCTTCATAGTTATTCATGTTATTACATTTTACAATGATTGTGGTGTCATCTGCAAATAGTAAACTATTATGTTCCACTGCTGAAGGTAGATCATTTATATAGATTAGAAAAAGAAGGGGCCCCAAAATGCTACCTTGCGGGACACCACAACAAGTCAAGTTAAGATCAGAATCGTAATGAACAAGGCAATTAGAACTTGGTTTAAGCTTTGAGATCCCGGTCATTTGTTTTCTGCTGTCTAGATAGGATTTCAACCAATGTTGAGGCACACCCCTAACGCCGTATTTATCAAGTTTATTCATAAGAATTGCGTGGTCAACATAATCAAAAGCCTTAATAAGGTCAAGGAATAATGTAGAGCAAGATATCTTACAATTTAGATTATTCATAATTAATCGAACCAAGTAAAACGTTACTAATGCTGTTGACCTACCCTTTCTAAAGCCATATTGTTCATTTGCTAAAATATAATTATTGTTTAGAAATGAGATTAACTTTTATGCAAAACCTTTTCAAAAATCTTCGATAGAACAGGGATTTGAGGCGATAGGTCGATAGTTATCTTTATTTAATTTAGAGTCCTTTTTATGAAATTGCTTTATTATTGCATTTTTTAATCTATCAGGGAAACCATTGATAAATTAACAATATAGGCTAGAGGCTCCGCAATATAACAGCAGACTGAAGTCCAGTAGACTGAAGGATATCCGACGTACCAATGCCATCATAGCCTACTGAATTCGTATTTTTCAGAGTCGTGATGATTTTATATTTTTCATTGGGTTTTCATCGGTTTTTAGTTGGGTCTAAAATCATACTATTACAAGTTGAATCCAAATTACATGTAGCATTATTACAGCACTGTTGATAACCTGATTTATTAACATCTTTAAAAATTTTTTTGAAGATATTAGCAATATCAGATCCGGACGAGATTATTTTCCCACTATCAAAAATTTTATCAAATGACTCTCTAGTTTTTAAATTACCCATTTCACAATTTATGACTTCCTAAGTTGCTTTTGCTATATTTTTTGAGTTCATTATATGCTTTTAGGCATTAGTGAACAGTTTCGGGGATATAACATCCCCCTGTCTAACTCCCCTGCGCAGTTGAATATGTTTAGACTGCTGGTTTTGTACTTGGATACTCATAGTCGCGGCGTCCGACAGAAACCTCAGCACTTCGATGTATCACCAGTCCACTTGACAACGCCGCAAAAACTCAAAAACCGCCCAGGTTTCCACGGAGTCAAAGGCCTTCTCATAGTCCACAAAAGCATGACACAGGGGTGGTTGTACTCTTCAGACTTCTGTATAATCTGCCTAACTGTGTGTATGTGGTCTATGGTGCTATATCCTCCGCGAAACCCGGCCTGTTCAGGAGGCTGGAATTCATCAAGTCTTCTTGAGAGATGATTTGAGTTGATCCTCAAAAACAACATTTAGACGTGACTCAAGAGTGAAATAGGTCGGTAGTTCTTTAAAAGGGTTTTATCCCCTTTTTTAAAGAAGAGTACTATCAAACACCTGCTCCACGCCTCTGGAGTTCTCCCACAGTTAAGAATGGTGCTAAAGCTCCCGAAGTACGGATTTCCCCCCTGCCTTCAAGAGCTCCGAAGTTATACCATCCTCACCGGGGGGCCTTGCCATTCTTAAGTTATTTGAGCACCATCTCAATCTCGTCTAGGCTGACGTCGGGCAGTTCATCAGTATAGTGGCGGGTGTATAGTAGTGGGAAAGAAGAAGAGAAAATAGAAGTCTTCGATCTCAGAAAGGACTCCGGCTTAGAGACGACGGTTGTGCCATTATTGGTCTTAAGCTGCATCAGATGGGATCTACTCAATTGCTGGGCGACGACTTTTGACCCCCCATTTTGCTCAATTGCCTTTTCTATTTGACGTGTATTTGAGCATCGGAGGTCAAGTCGCACCCAACTTGCTGATCTTTTCATTGAGCTCCTTTTTCTGTGACGGTGTGGCTTGCTGTTGTTCCCGTCGCTCGTCCATAAGCCGAAGAGCCTCATCTGAGATTTTAGACTTAATGCCCGTACCCTGCAGCTGACAAAATTTAGTGCCTCCCCCCTAAGGATTCCGACAACTGTTTGGAGTTCCTCGTCTACGTGATTGTTGGTTTCCAAGGCAGCGAATTGATTTTCCAACTTAAGTTGGAACTGTTCTGATCCAACAGCAGCCTGGAGCAGGTTGGGTCGGAACGTAGACTTCACGAGACGGCATCTTTCAATCTTGTGGTCGATATCCAAGGAGCCTCGGACAAGTCTGTGATCACTACCGGTTTTGAACCTTGCGATCACTGAGACATCCTTAAATATTTGCTTATTGTCCGTCATGGTGAAGTCAATCTCATTTTTAGTCACACCATCGGGGCTTTGCCAAGTCAACTTCCTCTGGGGTTGATTTTAGAAGAAAGAATTCATCAAAAAGAACTCCTCTTTTTCCAAAGACTTAACTAGCATTTGCCCCCTGTGATTGTTGTCCCCATAACCGTGTGGACCTATTCTCGATTCACTGCAAGTCTGTACTCCCACTTTGGCGTTAAAGTCTCCCATGAAAATGTTGTAGTGAGCCCTTGTGGTGTTATGTAGGGCCGAAGATCTATCATCAAACATATATTCTACCTCATCATCAGAGTGTGCCGAGGTCGGTGCGTAATCTTGTACGATCTTAAGGCTATACCTTTCGGTCAGATTAAGAATCAGGTATGCTACCCTGGTCGACACACTGGATACTTCTACAACATTATCATTGAGGACTTTATCATGTTGGACGAACCCCACGCCACCCTGAGACTGCTGATCGCCCTCTCAGAAGTAGAATAGGTTGCCCGATTCCAGGGTTATTGTGTCCTCCCCCTCTCTTCAGACTTCACTTTACCCTAGAATATGCCACCTGATCTTAGTTAGCTCCGCCTCGAGCTGCGCCATGTGTTCATCAAGCCTAATCGTTCTTTCTTTGTACGTAGCCAGGGTCAGTTGTTTTTGTTTCGGGTGGCCTACGATAGCCTAGGAATTCATCGCACCCCTGCCCTGCCATTTCCTTGACCGCCACCGTGGTCAGGACTAGCAGGGCGACCGGTAACTGGGGGCCATTTGTTAGTTGTGCCGTTCATGAGGAGGTTTTGCCCATAATCGCCACGCTGGGCATGCGGGTTGGCGATCGCAGGGCGTAGCTTCTCGCACCGGTGACGCTGCTGCCCGTCACCGACCTGTGTCATTTGGCTACGCTTGTTTTGAGATGGTTATACCGCCACCTGTCGGTCGCCAGAGCCTCGTTCGTTATCCATTAGAATGACCGCGTGCAGGAGAGGTTGGCTTGGAGCAGTGAGATACTTTTTCGCTCCCATACATCCTAGCTAGGTATATATATATATGTATAATTATAATGGCTGTGCCCGCAGCATTGCCCGCGTGGTCAATGGTCAGTCAAAAGTAGCCCATACGCGTTATTACAGGATCCAAAGTACCTACGAGTGTAAATAAAGTACAATATACTACATTTTTTTATATATCAGTTTTTAATCGATTGCTCGGCAACTAGTCATCGGATTAAGATATCAAGTACCCCAGTTTTTAACTCAAACTTTAAGCTATCCAACAGTGGAAACCATCGCAATCGGTTCAGTAGTTTTTACGGGATGCGCGAACAAATATACATACAGACACGATTTTTTAAATTGTTATATTCTTTTTCAGTAGCCTATTATCCTAGACCTTTGTTTCAATCATCTTCTTTGTTCAGATTTTTTAGTTTTTACTGCTTCTTAATAAGTATAGATATTACCACCACAATACCACTACAATAAGTATAGATATTGTAGTGGACCACTACAATAAGTATAGATATTGTAGTGGACCACTACAATTGCGTAAGAGGCCTACTACTAGTAGCGGTAGGCCTCGAACTGTAAGGGCCTAGAGCTCTTAATATGTACCACCTATAGGTATAGTATATCACAGTCCTTACGGATATATACGAGTATGTTCTACCAATAAGTCTGTAATATATAATTTATGCATAAAAACTTGTAATCACTGATCACTGTTCGCAGCGAACCACACATGCTGCATTGCTGGCGGCATTGTCCCATTGAAGGCAAGCATGACAAGCACCGCATCAATCAGCCACTCAGATAGATGACGAGCTTGCGTTATTATTCTTGTTAAGTAGGTACTTAAAAATTAATATATATTCTGTACTAGTTTTCCTGCCCGCGACTTCGTCCGCGCGGACTACTGTTTATCGCGAAAATAGCATCCTACGTTCTTCTAGAATATTCAAAACCAATACAAATGTAGGTATAGCTCCACTCTTGATGTTTTTGACATACTTGTTATTTCGTTTACATGGCAACCGTTTCTTACAGCGAATAATCAACCTTTTCCAGTTTTTCTGTGATGGCAACCGTGAGTAATCAACATTTTCCAGTTTTCCCGTGAAAACTTACAATTTTCCGAGATATAAAGTACCCTATGTTTTATTCCAGGGTATAAGCTATCCCCATTCCAAGTTTCATCAAAATCCGTCCAGCCGTTATCGTGTGAAAGCTCCCCAAACAAACAAACAAACAGACAACGGTTTACTTTTATATATTGGTATGGATTCAAAATTACAATTGAAATTATAGTTATAGTAATTATAGTATGGTGACTGATAGACGGACGGATTCAAATTTTTTAAACTCACTTCTGCCCTGTTTGCGACTTCCGCCCCATCCAGAAAAAAAACAGGCTCCATTGTGCTCAAAACAATAAAAAAAATGTAAAAGTAATAAGTTACAATTATGAACAAATAAAACAGTGAATACCGTTAACAAGATGTTTTCAATACATTCAATTCAATATTCAATATCACCGCCACCATCAAATCAGACATCATTTCTCATCATCAAACCTTGCTGCAAGAATGTTTATAACACTTTGTTTAAAAAACAAATAGGGCAAGATAAATAAAACCGTTTAAAATAACAAAAAGATTGTAATTTTTAAACTTTCTGGCCTTGCTGGTTCAAATATGGACGTCTTTAACTCTATTTTGAATATCGCATGAGGACCAACTTTACTACGTGACCACTTTTGTAATGCGGGTTTCAATGTTGAATAGCTTAAGGTTTGACTTAAAAACTGGGGTACTTGGTATCTCAATCCGATGAATAGAAGCCGAGCAATAGATAAACATATTTTTGATGGCTGAAGGAATTTTGATCAAATGTTGGTATATTAGTATTTTAGGTCCTGGAATACATAAAGTACTTTTAACCTGGAGAAATGACCAAGCGTGCGAAGCCGCAGGCTCAGCTAGTCATCAATATAAACTTCGAAAATTGTGTATTTCCATTTCTATTATTTATCTATGTCCATACAAAAGACAGCCGGTTGGTCTAGTGGCTAGTAGCCCTAGGAACGAAATCAAACGGTCGCGGGTTCGAATCCTGCAAGGTGCAATCATTTGTGTGATGAGCATAAATGTTTGTTTCCGAGTCATGGATGTTGATATTCGTATTTATGTATGTTTATCCGTTATCTAGTGCCCATATTACAGGGTATCCTAGTTTGGGGCTAGGTAATTGGTGTGGAATTGTCCCGAATATATTAAATATATTATTATTATTAACAGCTATGAACATCCCTTCATAGTCCCATTAACCTACATTCCCGCAAATCTGTTCCAACTTTTTAAAACGCAATATTATTTCCAATTTCCAATGGAAAAGCAATGAAAACAACCACTGGCCCATTATGGGGTCCTAATGCGATCACAATGGCTATTCGGAAGCGGACATTTGGACAGAAATATTGGTCAGACCGACCCGTGTTTACCCGCCTCCAACCCTCCTTTCTCCATTAGAGTGAATCCATGGGTGGTAATTAGTTTTGTTAGGATTTCTTGAGCTATTTTAGGAATTAAGAGGTTAGGTCGATGGATTGTCTTAGTCGAGTTGTTTTTTTTTTAAGGTATTCTATTTATATTCACTAAAAGCTAAAAAATAAAATAAAATCGTAGAGCGAGTCGAATTTCTATTACTCAGGTTACGCTACGCCCCACAATTTTATTTTATTTTTCAGCTTTTATTTCGTTATTTCTAAAGTGTACTGTGGTGTGGTGGCGGCTATCTTAGATTTGAAACTTTCATGGTGTACTGTATTCTACTAGTAAGCCCTTTCATTTGATATCCATATCGAGAAGGTTGAAAAAAATAAATGTAATCCGCCATTTTAAGATGGATTTACAATGATATTGAATATACATAATTGTATTGTCATCAGAACTAAAGGTGTGTACCAAATTTGAGATCAATCGGTCAACAAGAATGGGGTAAAATTTCAGATCAATCGGTCAAGAAGAATGGGGTATAATTTCAATTACTAGATCCAACCCAAACATACAAATAAACAAACAAAAATCAATAAACAGGTCAAGCTAAATCAAACCGTTTAATAAAAACGGATAAAAATCTATGTGAAAAAGAGTCAATTGTATGGAATTGTTTTAAAACATAGGTAATAGGCCTCTTAAAACCGTTCTAATTGTGACTCCACTTCATTGCCTTGGTTTTCAGCACCTCATTCTGCTACCAGTCTATATCATCACTCTTCAAGACCCAAGACCCTCCAGTGATCGACGGTACAAATTCCGGTTAGGTATCAATAAACAAAACTCATCCCTCTATTATTCAGGGGTAGTTCAGGGGCTGTAACCTCCCCTGCACGCCGGAGATTTAACATTCGCTGCGTGTTGTCTCTGAATATTTTAATATGGGGAAGTGTTCCACGTTTATTGTTCAGGCTCTGTTTACATAGTCTTCTGTCTCAGAGGATTTATGGCGTTGGAAAGAGAGGGAAGATTTGAGTGGTTTTATTTTTCTTGTTATTGACGCATAAGGTAGTACAATCATTTATTCTGTGACAAGTGGTAACAATGTGGGCCAATAGACATAGGATTATTAGGTATTCTGTGACATAAGGCCGCTTGAAGATCTACCATCAAAAGTAGTCAAGCAGTAGAGTGCAAAGTTTTTTTTTTCTTTTGGCATCGTGCTAACGGGCATTCTGCCAGAGACATATTTCTTTCTTTGTATATCTACTGTGTTCCTGTTTGAAGATCATTGTAGTATTGCTTTCTTGTTTGTATGAGATAGTGCTGGCTTTTGGTGACAGTATGTCAGGCCGCCCGAGGGCCTCTGACGTGGACTCGACTGCTCTTCATCGATAACAGCCGGGACCGACAGCCCGACCAAAACACGAAGAGATGGAAATTCGCACATGAACTTAAAAAAACATTGGTGTGGAGCCGAGTACCGAACCCGTTATCGTTGGATTTTATGGTGAACTAGTAACCCTCTCCAATTTCCTAGGAACTGTATTAGCTAGGAAGGGTTACGAGAACCGGATTTTTTGACTTTGATAGATAGATAGATAGATAACACTTTATTAGCACAAAAATAAAACACTTACAAATAACCTTAAAAAATTGTACAATCGGCGGAGCAGCGATCTCTTCCAGGCAACCGTAGGCTGTATTGAGACACATGACTACCTAATACAGGTAGTTGTTGGTGTGCAACGTTTCATTTGCATTGGATTTGGAGGCACAGCAATTATAATGCGCAATCGTGGCTTTTTCCATCAGCCGAAAACCTAATCATTGCGGCATTAGGATAGGTACCTATACATATAATAAAGCAATAAGAACGAAAAAGTCTGTACAAAGAAGATAATTAAAAAACTCTCTTGGGTACTTACTGTCTGTTTGTTTGTCTGTATGTTTGTTCGCGCATCACGTAAAAACTACTGGACCGATTGTGATGTGGTTTTCACTGTTGGATATATTATGGTTCGACTTACAAACTGGTGTACTTGGTATCTCAATCCAATGAGTAGAAGCTGAGCAATCGATAAAAACTTTTTGACGGCTAGGAATTTTGATCAAGTATTGCTATATTGGTATTTTAGGTCTTGGAATAGTACATAGAGTACTTTTAACATAGATGTTTTACCATGTCATGGTGAAGCTTAGAACGGGCTATCACAATTAAATGCGTATAAATCATTTCGTGTCTGTGCTGTTAACCGTTGACGAGTTCCCTAGTTAGGACCCAACCCTAAGTGCTGCCACCATATCATAGTAAAACTTTAAACCGGCTATTATAATAAAGTGCGTTCACAAAATTTCGTGTGTGTGCTGTTGACCGTTGAAGAGTTCTTTAATCTGGAGCTGTTCCTGGATGTTAATTCAGGTCATGCTTACCGTAAAAATGCATAGTCCTCGGAACTGAACCAACATGTAAAAATTCAACTCCGTAGGATAAGAGGAAGTTTCTGTCTGTATGCCGAGCACAGACCTAATTTTGGGTCCGTGATGAAGAGGTTGTTTTTCTTGGCAAGGCGGTACTACGGCCTAACTACGTGGTTGGCCCAGTTTTGGAACTCGCGTGCTCGCTCTAACTCGGATATTGGAAATGTTTCGGAGCCAGAAATGAGGGTACATTTTAAAGTAGAGAACTGGGCCAAGTGGGGTTTCAAGTATTTAAGGTTTCATGTAGTAAGTAATTGTAGTATTAATAATATGACATGACGTATACAAGTATAGGTATCGATTCTTCGACATATCTCCAGTTCACTATATTCATATTTCATTTATTGGAATCATGATCAATAAACTAGCTGAAACCCGCAGCTTCGCACGCGTGGTCATTTCTCAGGTTACAAGTACTCTATGTCTTATATCAGGACCTAAAATACCAATATACCTGCCTACTAAGTATTAGGAAAAATAAATATGTTACAACTGTGGTTACAGTGAGTCAACAAGCTAGTCACACTACGAAACGTCTTCGTATGTGTGTGTCCCGTTCTTGACAGTTGATGAGTAAGGACGTTTCGGTATATGCCCTTTGCAATAAATTACTGTCTAGAATAAATAGAGATGTTGGCAGGTAGGTACCCAAGTTTGTAAGTTATTTTTATTCGACTACGGTGAAGCAAGTGAAAGGTGATGAGTTTAAAAGTCTATGTATGTATGTATGTATATTGTATGTATACATCAGTGCCCTATTTCATAAAGCGACAAATCATAATAAAACTACAAATGTCAGTCAATTACGCCAAACCTGCGTTTCATATAACAAACAATCACGACAGGACTGATGATTGTCAGTCATATTGCATTTCACAATGCCAGTCATATGTGATGGGTAAAGCTCCGGCTGTCACAATTGTCACGACAATTCTACAAATCGTGGTAATTTTTGAGCAACCGCCGTTTCATAAAACGTTTTTCTATTGACATTTGTTATACAATTGTCGGATGACTGCCGGTCACTACTATTGTTTTATGAAACACATTTAGTAATATTTTGACAATTCATTGAATGAATTGTCGGGTTTTTATGAAACGCATTTCGGTAGTTTGATTGACATTTGTCAATTGACACTTGTCAGTCTACTATAGTTTTATGAAATAGGGCCCTGGATGTTCCACCATTTTCGCCCCTATCGGTCTGATTTTGACAAATGAAGTGTCTATCGATTTGTCTTCAGGTATAGTATATAATCTATACAATAGTGTCATAGCCACAGTCATAGCCATTTTTTTTACTCGACTACTGCGAAGCTAATGAACGGTTATATGTTCAAACTAAAGCTTGGTTCAATTTTAACAAGCGAGGTATCAATTGATTCGTTTTCATGTATCGAGTGTCATAGGCTATTTTTAGTTTTAGTTTTTGAACTTATTGTACTCAAAGGCTTAGCACGCTTGCCAAGTAGGGGAGATGTGTGCATAATGATCCCCTTAGCACGCTTGCCAAGTAGGGGAGTTGTGTGCATAATGATCCCCTTAGCACGCTTGCCAAGTAGGGGAGATGTGTGCATAATGATCCCCTTAGCACGCTTGCCAAGTAGGGGAGTTGTGTGCATAATGATCCCCTTAGCACGCTTGCCAAGTAGGGGAGATGTGTGCATAATGATCCCCTTAGCACGCTTGCCAAGTAGGGGAGATGTGTGCATAATGATCCCCTTAGCACGCTTGCCAAGTAGGGGAGTTGTGTGCATAATGATCCCCTTAGCACGCTTGCCAAGTAGGGGAGATGTGTGCATAATGATCCCCTTAGCACGCTTGCCAAGTAGGGGAGATGTGTGCATAATGATCCCCTTAGCACGCTTGCCAAGTAGGGGAGTTGTGTGCATAATGATCCCCTTAGCACGCTTGCCAAGTAGGGGAGATGTGTGCATAATGATCCCCTTAGCACGCTTGCCAAGTAGGGGAGTTGTGTGCATAATGATCCCCTTAGCACGCTTGCCAAGTAGGGGAGATGTGTGCATAATGATCCCCTTAGCACGCTTGCCAAGTAGGGGAGATGTGTGCATAATGATCCCCTTAGCACGCTTGCCAAGTAGGGGAGATGTGTGCATAATGATCCCCTTAGCACGCTTGCCAAGTAGGGGAGATGTGTGCATAATGATCCCCTTAGCACGCTTGCCAAGTAGGGGAGTTGTGTGCATAATGATCCCCTTAGCACGCTTGCCAAGTAGGGGAGTTGTGTGCATAATGATCCCCTTAGCACGCTTGCCAAGTAGGGGAGTTGTGTGCATAATGATCCCCTTAGCACGCTTGCCAAGTAGGGGAGATGTGTGCATAATGATCCCCTTAGCACGCTTGCCAAGTAGGGGAGATGTGTGCATAATGATCCCCTTAGCACGCTTGCCAAATAGGGGAGATGTGTGCATAATGATCCCCTTAGCACGCTTGCCAATTAGGGGAGATGTGTGCATAATGATCCCCTTAGCACGCTTGCCAAGTAGGGGAGATGTGTGCATAATGATCCCCTTGGCACGCTTGCCAAGTAGGGGAGATGTGTATAATGATCCCCTTAAGGGAATATCAGAAGTATGAAGAAAATAGTCAACTTTTTTTATATTAAAGTAGTTTTAGTACATTCATAAATTTAAGTATTGGCAAAATTATTTGTTGAATATTTATTCTTACTTTTTTTTCTTACATTTTTTAACAATTTTTTCCAATAACCTACAAAAGGCTCATTTTGTACACGGGAGTGTGCAAAATTATCCCTAGGGTAAGGGCAACATTTATTGAATATCTGGCAAGATATTGGTGGTACTTACTACCCCAGGCAGACTCTTGCAGTAGAGGCCTAATCAGGAAAAGGCTGTTGTCATTCCTAACTAAATAAAAATAAATTATGGGTAAAATGATCCCTGGGATCACTATGTACATATCGTTTTGCCTCAAGTGTAACATTTAAATTGAGAACCAACCAAGTTTGTACTTACGATAACTAAATTTAGCTTAAAATAATGTGAAAAGATAGATCATATGAATGAAATAAATATTACATAAAACTGAAACATTTGTGCACAACATTCAAATGAGGCTTACCAAAGATTGAACACACCAATTTCAATATTTTTTACACACAACAAAGACTGCTGTTCACAACGCCATGACACTGTGAGATTGTCGGTTGGACTGCTTTACATGCAGTTCCGCTTGATGGCACAAGCAGTTTCGATGTAACAGTCGGGGAGGGGATCATTATATCTCAAGGGATCGTTATTTACCCCCTAGATACCTATTTACTCTAGACTTGAACCTTTTACCTTTATTCTGGCTTGAACATACCTGGGCTACGGACGAGGGCCGAGCATTCTATTCCTCACATTATTTCTGCCAGTTCATTGCAATTATAAACTCCTTTTCATAGCACTATAAGATAGAGAAAGAGGAGAGTTTTTTCCCCCTCTTTCTTTGTCAAAGTGTTTTTGTAGGATCATCACTTTGGGAGTAATTTTGAGGAAAATACCCAGTATAGGGGGTTTTTTGGTAAAATATTTTCGCCACTGTAACTAATTAGTTATCGGACTTACAAAAAAAAGGGTTTACACATAAATATAAATAATTTGACAAGTTGGTGTCCTGGGCTCTTATTCGCTATGACCATGCAGTCACGTAACGCGTCGCGTTACTATATCATCGTGGAATCGTGCGGCAATCATCGCACTGACTTCACACGTTTTCTGCAAGGAATTTCGTGTAGCAAAGCTATAGACAACTGCATATTACTCCGTACTCAATGGGCAAAGCAAATAAGCGCCCTGTGCTTGGTCTTTTCAATTGTATTCCCGAATTCATTGCAAAAAAAAATAACTCAGGTGTTCGTCACGTTGTTTCGCAGGACTGCGCTTGGCGTGAGGCGATGCCCCCTGCGCACTAGATGCTCTGCGGGGCCATTCTGACCGCAGCGCCGGTGTCCCTCCGCGGCCTGGCCCCGGGCCTGCCCGCCGCGCGCCCTGCCCTGCTCGCTGCGCTCGTCATGCACGCGCTGCACGACCACCGCCTCGACGGCGACTCCAGCTTCATAGGTGAGTGACCCCAAGCGCACGATTCCAGCGCAATAGGTCAGTGCCCCCAGGTCCGTTTCCAGCGCAATAGGTCATCGACATTATCGAGCATTACTAATGCTTCTGAGGTGAGCGACACACAGGCGCGCAGCAGCAGCAACTCAAGCCTCATAGTCTTGTACCAGGTCTACTTCCCTGGCTTCGAAACTACTTGACTTCCGATTCAGAAGTTCAATTCAGACTGAACTTAGGAGTCATCACTACGTCTCATGACCTCTGTTGTCAGTTTATGAACATTTCAGTTGGACACAAGTCAAGAGTGAATAGGTATCTACTAGGCAAGCGTGCTAAACCTTCGACCACATCATCGCTTTCCATCAGGTGAGATCGTGGTCAAACGATTGCCTAGACCGTAATAACAAAAAAAAACTAAACCGTGCAATTATATATTTTTATCTGCCCTTACAATGAAAATTAGTAGATCAAATTTGCAATGATTTCAAAAGAGAACGTTTCAAATGAAAATTGGCCAGCAGCCGAAGTCTGACGCTATCGATCGCAGCTAGTTCCTGCCCTCATTCTCTGACGTCAAGACCTGACTCAGTAGGCTACGAATTTGTACAAGAATCTCAAGTTTCAGAAGTAATGTATCTAACTACGTTACGAACCTTAAAGATGAGACGTTTTTGTCGTTTTTAGGGTGGAAATGCTACATATTATCATTATTAATTTTACTTATGTTTATAAACGCGTTTTATATTTATGTAATAAATGATATTACATATAGCAAAGAAGGTAGGTAAAAACGCGCGCAAAATGTTCCGAAAACTACCTCAAATTCGTCTTTACTGGTTCTGCCCTCCTTCTGTGACGCAAGGCAACGCAACCTAACGTGCGTGAAGTCCATCGTGATGCCGACAATAATGGGTGCGCGTTCAAAGACTGCTAATATTACGACGTAAGACCAAAAAAAAGTCCGGGGATCCGGGATATTAAAATATTTTAATAAATTAGGTAACAGTACGCAGTGACACGAAGAATCTTTCCCATACAACAATATAGGCGATATTTTTAACCTATTGGTGATATTTTGGCCAAAACAAAACAACCAAAACAGATATCCTAGTCAAATGTTACAAGAACTCGAGAATAAATTCAAACCTTTACAAAAGTACAACTCTAACAGACTTCTCCATTAGGGCGAGCTTTACGTCAATATTTTTACCTTTTTATTACCACAGCATAAATAAATAATACAAGTACTTTTACGCAATTCCTAACACGCGTTCAACCGTTTAACCTCTTGGCCGTAACAAAAAGTTGCAATAACATAAAATTAAAATTGATAACCCTTCGCGAGGGTTGGAACATCGGTAACCGTCACGCAATGCCTCTCGACCGCAGACTGGGGCGGTTATCGGTGATCTTACCACAGTGTAAATACAGAAAGGAAGAGAGCTATACTTTTACAGATTAATCGAAAAAAAAACAATACCAATATATATAAAAGTGATACGTTGTCTGTTTGTGTCGACACTGCGGACCCCGAGACGTTCCTTGGGGCTAAAGGAGACCCTGACCTGAGCTAAGAAACTAAGCTCCAAGGGTGGAAGTGTTAAAGGGCACAACGCCGGCAGTAGCGCTAAACTTCTGGCTTGATTCTGTGACAGAGTCAACGCTCGGCGAACTGGGTTTACTTTGTATTTTGACGGGATCGGCTGTCGAGCTGTCGCCATTGCACAAGTACAATAGTATACATTATTTTACTATCTGTTAAACTGTGCCCGTTATCCCTTTTGCACGATTTAGTCGCGGGGAAGCACTTCAATAAAGGAAAATGTGTCGTTTACCCTCATCTTTTGGTACAATTTTTCTTTTTATGAAACTTTCATGCGGAATTTATTTTTATTTTATGGGTGTAAGTTGTATAATGGTCAGTAAAATTAAACTTTGTTTCTTACAACATTCTATTCATTGCCACTAGCTCTGCGAGCTGTAGACCTCGCGCGTACAAACTTTTTACAAACAATCTAGCGGTGCACAGTAGCGCCATCTAGTTACCTTATTGTACAACTAACACTAGTGGCTCTGCGAGCTGTAGACCTCGCGCGTACAAACTTTTTACAAACAATCTAGCGGTGCACAGTAGCGCCATCTAGTTACCTTATTGTACAACTAACACTAGTGGCTCTGCGAGCTGTAGACCTCGCGCGTACAAACTTTTTACAAACAATCTAGTGGTGCACAGTAGCGCCATCTAGTTACCTTATTGTACAAGTAACACTAGTGGCTCTGCGAGCTGTAGACCTCGCGCGTACAAACTTTTTACAAACAATCTAGCGGTGCACAGTAGCGCCATCTAGTTACCTTATTGTACAACTAACACTAGAGGCTCTGCGAGCTGTAGACCTCGCGCGTACAAACTTTTTTGCAAACAATCTAGCGGTGCTCAGTAGCGGCATCTAGTTACCTTATTGTACAACTAACACTAGTGGCTCTGCGAGCTGTAGACCTCGCGCGTACAAACTTTTTACAAACAATCTAGCGGTGCACAGTAGCGCCATCTAGTTACCTTATTGTACAACTAACACTAGTGGCTCTGCGAGCTGTAGACCTCGCGCGTACAACCTTTTTACAAATAATCTAGCGGTGCACAGTAGCGCCATCTAGTTACCTTATTGTACAACTAACACTAGTGGCTCTGCTAGCTGTAGACCTCGCGCGTACAAACTTTTTACAAACAATCTAGCGGTCCACAGCAGCGCCATCTAGTTACCTTATTGTACAACTAACACTAGTGGCGCTGCGAGCTGTAGACCTCGCGCGTACAAACTTTTTACAAACAATCTAGCGGTGCACAGTAGCGCCATCTAGTTACCTTATTGTACAACTAACACTAGTGGCTCTGTGAGCTGTAGACCTCGCGCGTACAAACTTTTTACAAACAATCTAGCGGTGCACAGTAGCGTCATCTAGTTACCTTATTGTATTATTGTACAACTAACACTAGTGGCTCTGCGAGCTGTAGACCTCGCGCGTACAAACTTTTTACAAACAATCAAGCGGTTCACAGTAGCGCCATCTAGTTACCTTATTGTACAACTAACACTAGTGGCTCTGTGAGCTGTAGACCTCGCGCGTACAAACTTTTTTACAAACAATCTAGCGGTGCACAGTAGCGCCATCTAGTTACCTTATTGTACAACTAACTATAGTGGCTCTGTGAGTTGTAGACCTCGCGCGTACAATTTTTTTACAAATAATCTAGCGGTGCACAGTAGCGCCATCTAGTTACCTTATTGTACAACTACGAGTAACACTAGTGGCTCTGTGAGCTGTAGAACTCGCGCGTACAAACTTTATTACAAACAATATAGCGGTGCACAGTAGCGCCATCTAGTTACCTTATTACAACTAACACTAGTGGCTCTGTGAGCTGTAGACCTCGCGCGTACAAACTTTTTTACAAACAATCTAGCGGTGCACAGTAGCGCCATCTAGTTACCTTATGTACAACTAACACTAGTGGCTCTGTGAGCTGTAGACCTCACGCGTAGAAACTTTTTGCCTTATTGTACAACTTACATTAAAAACCAAGGTACTCCATCAATCCCTACCTAGTAGGTAAAGGACTGATTCCACTGGAAGAAACCTAAAGTGAGGAATTAACTGCATTTTGAGGAGCTACTCTGCTCATCATGCCGAAGATCTTCACCAACATTTTATGAGACCAATTTAAAGTTACTACATTTCAAATAAAAAATAACCATCGAAATCGGATCTAATAAGGCGGAGATATTCAGCAGCCCAATTTTTGGCATTTTTGGGGAAAGTACCCCCCAATCAAAAACCCCGACGACAATAAAAAATCATTTATCCTGTATACCAAGTTTCGTCTAGATCAGTTGAGAATTGCGACCTGTAGAGGAGGACAGAGATCCGGACATCCGGACATAAGAAATCATTTTTGCCCAAGTTGAAACGGAGACGCTTCGCGCTCGCTCGGTCAGTAACAATATTTAGGCTGGTAACGGGCCCCCTTATGGGCCGCCAGCATTGGCGACGTAAGGGGCAACGTTGGTGTGGATGGCTGAAGGGTGTCGAGAGGTGTGCTGCTGTTTCACTTAGCGCTACTCCGGCGTTATGCCCTTTAACACTCCCACCCTTGGAGCTTAGTTTCTTAGCTCTTGCGTCTCCACCCCCAGACGGCCACTTAAGGCAAGTTGGGGGCAAGGGGTCTCATTTAGCCCCATGGAGTGACTTGGGGTCCACAGTTTCGCCACGCACTGACGACCCGCCACAAAGTCGCCCCTACGGTTGCATTATTATTATTTATAAGTTTCTTTATGAATTCTTTCGTAATCGAGGTAAAAACCAATGATCGCGGGATTTTGGCCAAACGAGAATCATTCTATAAAGTTTGGTTTTCTATTCATCTAAAGATAGGAACTTGCGTACAATTGCAAAATCACGGAAGTTCCTCTCTTTCTGAAGAATTACATTAAGTGGCAAGGGACAACCTCAAACACAATGTGGACAGAAAACTTTTGAATGCACTGATGACTAAAATTAAATTACGTTTGGAGCTTCAAAATAGTACAATCGGCGACCTTAACGCTAAGAAGCGCTCTCTTGCAGACAGGTCATATTTTATAAGTCGTTATGCACCCATTTTTTTTTTATGTATCTGTAGTCTGTACAAAGAGTCGCCCTTTACAACCCTATGCTAGACCAACATTTTTCCCCCAAGTCCATTAAACTAACTAATGGAAACTATTTGGCTTAAAATACACAAACATCCAAATCCAGAGCACATCAATACTAGCTGGCAAGGCAGCGCTAGAAGCGGCCGCGTCACGCGACCGCTTATCGCAGACATCTCGGCGCCTGCATGACGCACAAAACTATACCTACACTACCCTGCCTTTACTAATAACTAAACTATTTTTAGTTCAATTTCATGGAAAATGCATAGTCAATAACAATCAGAGGCAACCCTGTACTTAGTACAGTAAATCGTCACGCGATGCAACCCTATTACCCTATCACAGACATCTTGGCGCCCGATCGGACACAATGCAATCAGACATCAAACTTTGTACAACATTATTTGATTACTTCACACAAGAAGGTTTAATAAGTTAAAGAAAATCTTTTCTGTGTTTATTATTACTGTTTTTTTAAAGTTTTTATATTTTCATGCAATGTCATCGAGTTGTGAGCTACCCTGCTATTATTTATTCTGTGCCCTGATTAAGTTTCAGCCGGATATCTAATAGGGAAGTGCTTGTGATTTGAGTTGCAAGATTCCAGGACAGAAATACAAATTGTCGTTAAATAAAAGCGTGAGAGTGACGTTAAATAAAAGCTTTTAAAAAGATACACTGACCAACAAACGAGTGAAGCAAATGGGGGCTGGTGTTTTGTGGTTGATCATATAATTTCATTACAAAAGACTGCATTGTTTTCCGTGAGAACTAGACAGAATTAACATGACTTAGATACAAGGTCGAGATCATGCTGCAATGTGGCGGCTGATCGGCGTACGAGCGGATCGGCATATCTTGGGTGCTTCACTTTGGATTAGACGGTGTAGAATCAGTTTTTTTTTACATTCTTGACTTCACATTAATGGCGCGTTTGTATTGCACGGAGAAACCACAGATGATAACAGTAAGTACGTAAGTTTATATGATTTTAGCATTAACGCCTGCTTAGCGAGAACATATCTAATAATTTTCTAAAGGAATAATTTGAATCACGGACGGGGTTCGAACCGGCATCATGCCATGCCTCTGCGCGACACATCCCTTTACCAATTCAGCTACCGTGACTAGTACTTCACATACGACCGAATTTAGAATTTACGCTATTGATCTACATCTACACTAATATTATAAAGAGGAAATATTTGATTGTTTGTTTGTTTGTTTGTAATGGATAAACTAAAAAAAAATACACACCCGATTTTAAAAATTATTTCTCATAAAGAAAGCTAAATTATGAGCGAGTAAAACAAGAAGGACTTTATTTTTCAAAAAATTAGATTTCTCTTCGAAAATTGCAATAATGAAACCCGAGGTATTACATTTTGCAAAATAACTCGATTACTTTGTATCACAAACCAAAGAGTATATAAATATTACTACGTAAGATCACAAACTAAGAAGGAGATATGGGTCTTTGTATATGGAACGTTGCCATGGAAACGAAATCACAGAACACCTAATAATCATTAACGTAGGAAATGCTCTATGCTAATAATACACGAAATAGTAACCGTAATTCAGCCACCTTGCGTTAAACAGAATAATACTATAGACGAAATGGTACGTGAGTATAAAACCTATAAACATAAACATTTTGTGTAAGACATTGTTGTTGTTCTATTTGTCCAAATAAAGTGCCTACTAATTTTATCTTTCTATATATCTACCCGTGCGAAGCCGGGGCGCGTCGCTAGTAAAAATATATAATAATAATCGAAGCCTAGGAGGATACATTAATATTTGGTCTGAGATCGAAGCTAAATAACCCGACTGCAAACTAAACGAAAAACAGACAAAATTTTAGGTGAGAATGGTTGCTAACCAACTTTAAATCGTTATAGACCCTAAATGGTCATTCGAAAAGAAAAATGATAAGAGACACCTAAAGATCATTTTCAAATACCTACCTATTCAATGATATCCCACTTAACATAGTTCGTCAAATTTCATTTTTTTATTTTTCACAATTATGGCGTCTGGTTGTCGCCGTATTGAATTTTGATTACTGTCATATCTTTAGTGACATTCGCAAGATTAAGAAAAATCGATTGTCGTAAGAATTATCATAATCGGTTTTCGCGTTTGGACTCTAGAGCGTTTTTTTTTATTTGTCCTTGTATCCAAGACATTTTAGAGAGTTATTAGATATGTATTGAAGTCAAGAATAAAATTCTTCCCTTCGAATGCGAGGAACTGTACGTATTGACTTGTTTCCAGCATATCCAAATTGGATAGTCCAATGCATGATGATTCAAAATATATTTGCCTAGATTTCGGCGGCAATATCTGCTGAACAACTGTTTTGGCGTTTTTATCCATTAGTATGTTAGGAGTAAGTATTATTTCATGCTTCTGCTAAACAACTGATTTTTCGTTTCTATGTTAGGAGTAAGTATTATTTCATGCTTCCGCTAAACAACTGTTTTTGCGTTTCTGTCCATTAATATTATGTTATAAGTTTATTTTATTAATATTATTTCATGTTTTTGCTAAACAATTGTTTTGGCGTTTCTATCCATTAGTATGTTAGGAGTAAGTATTATTTCATGTTTCTGCTGAACAACTGTTTTTGCGTTTCTATCCATTAATATTTTAGGAGTAAGTATTATTTCATGCTTCTGCTAAACAACTGTTTTTGCGTTTCTATCCATTCATATGTTAGAAGTATTATTTCATGTTTACATCATGATCATGAAATATTGAATTTTCAGTAATAATGCAAATTTAAATAACCAAACATTTATATAAGTATTGCTAAGAAAATACGGGCGAAAATATTTGTGACGAACACAAAGGAAATGATAACAGTGTGAGCCCGTGTGCCCAGCAAGGCATCATTTTATCATCAACATTTTATCTTTATCATTTTATCATCATCATTTTACCATCATCATTTTACCATCATCATTTTATCATCATCATTTTATCATCATCATTTTACCATCATGATTTTATCATAATCATTTTATCATCATCATGTTATTATCATCAACGGCCTATATTTGTTGCTGGACGTAGGCCTCTCATATTGCACGCCAATGAGCTCGGTCTTCAGCTCTTCTCGTCCATTTTCTTCGTTACTCCACCTGGCTGCAGGGTGTCCTACACTACGTTTGACTAAACGTGGTCTCCACTCGAGAACTCTTCTACCCCAACGGTTATCGGTTCTTCGGGAAATGTGACCAGCCCACTGCCACTTTAGCTTGCTTATCTTTAGAGCTAAGTCGGTTACCTTGGTTCTCTGTTCGATATCTTCATTACGAATCTTGTATTTCAGAGAAACTCCAAGCATAGCTGTCTCCATAGCTCGCTGAGCGACCTTAAATTTGTGGACTAGTTTGACCGTGAGAGTCCACGTTTCAGCTCCGAAGGCCGTAGGTGAATGACAAAATCAAATCTATTGTATATCTACATCTGATACCCATGTAGAGCATTGTATTGTGCTCAAGTTAGTATTTGAGAGGTCATATTACATAAGGTATGTTAGGCATTAGCACACATATCCGCACTTAACTTACAATTATTGTTGTGTGACCAGAAAAAGTGTCGAAATAAGGATCGATTCCAAACGAATACCATATTCTTATTAATCATATTTATTTTGTATTCCAAACGGATACCACTTTCGAAAACTGATCCCATAACAATGTTATAGGTACCTATCAGGTTAGGTACAGTCAGTCTAACTGCTTTTAATTATCTACGAAGTGTTTTGTTTGATCAAATCAAGCAAATTATAAATAAAATTAAAAAAATGCATGTATTTATGTTGTATAAAACATCAAAGACAATTAACTATTAATGTAGCAGCTATTTTTTTATTGATTGCTGTAATCACTGGCAATCTTTTCTTGGAATAAAGTGAATACAAAAATTTTAGTTTTAGCAAAAAGTCGTAATAAGATTAAAAAGAAATACCGTTGGTATTAGAAATGTGGTATTCGTTTGGAATAGATCGAAATGAGGACATTTTTGGGCAAAGGAAAGCACACATTCCATCTATTTCATTTATCTACACAATCTACATTATTATTATAAAGAGAAAAGATTACATTTTTTGTTTTATTCTATAGATAGATAGATAGATTAACTCTTTATTGACACCAAGAAAATAAAACGATACAGACAGGAAAACACTTAGATTATATTAGGGCGCAATAGATTATAGGTATGTGTGTTTGTAATGGATAAACTCAAAAAATACTCAAGCAATATTTTTTTTCACTTATAGAAAGCTACATTATCAGCGAATAACATGGGCAGTAATTTATTTTTCATTACATTAGAAATATATACGATAATTGCAATAATGTAACCCAAGGTATCAAAAATTAGAAATATCTACGATAATTGCAATAATGTAACCCAAGGTATCAAAAATTAGAAATATCTACGATAATTGCAATAATGTAACCCAAGGTATCAAAAATTAGAAATATCTACGATAATTGCAATAATGTAACCCAAGGTATCAAAAATTAGAAATATCTACGATAGTTGCAATAATGTAACCCAAGGTATCAAAAATTAGAAATATCTACGATAATTGCAATAATGTAACCCAAGGTATCAAAAATTAGAAATATCTACGATAATTGCAATAATGTAACCCAAGGTATCAAAAATTAGAAATATCTACGATAATTGCAATAATGTAACCCAAGGTATCAAAAATTAGAAATATCTACGATAATTGCAATAATGTAACCCAAGGTATCAAAAATTTGCTTATATTTTTTTTTATTTGGCGTTTGCTGCGTTTACTATTCATGATACATAAAATAATGTACTACGTGTTTATAGTACTCATCATTACCCACAAAAAAGTCCGCAAGGCTGTATGTCTAACTAATATTGTTCAAATTAGTCCATAAATTTTATCTTTATATCTTTCTACCCGTGCGAAGCCGGGCGGGTCGCTAGGGAGTAAGAAAATGTATGTAAAAATAAAATACTTATTTACATAATTGTAATTTATTCTTGATGTTTTTAAACAGATGTTAGGCGAAGAGTTTACTAGAGTGCGTTAGAATCCAACGATACCGGGATCAGTCCTCGGCTCCGAAACAATGACTTTTCTAAGATATGTTTATTTATTCTGTGGTTATGTACGGATTTCCAAAGCTCCGTGCTTCAGATCCGAGGGCACGTTATGCTTTCGGTCCTTGGATAACAGTCGCTTAGCCATGTCACAGACCTTCGGCCTGACAGCCTCTGACAGCAGAGGCCAGTACTACCTGATACAAAAAGTAAGCAAGCAAGCAGATGATAGTGTACAATAGAAACTTATATAGGTAGATTGTTAGAATGCAGAGAAAACTCCATATTTCAGGCATAGCCGCAGGACACATAATCTTTGTATATAAACAAACTAAAGTTCATCGTATAATATATAAGTCTATGTATAGAGAAGCCTTGCGTACCACAGAATAAATAATAGTACTACCCCGTACCTATTCGATTATGACTAACCAGAGGAGTGAAGTCATATCGATTGTCTGACTCACAGTTGATTGGTTAAAGACATTGATAAACATTTCAGAAGGTCAGCCTCAGGGCTGTTAGCTTTGAACTTTCTTCGTTTTTATGGTCACATTATGTCCATGTGTATTAGTCGTGGAAGGTAGTAATAATAATTATCATCATCAGCCTATATTTGTCCACAGCTGGACATAGCCACTGAGCTCGGTCTTCAGCTCTCCTCGTCCATTTTCTTCCAGTCGCTTTTCGCAAGTCGTCACTCCACCTGGCCACAGGGCGTCCTACACACGTATAACTGAACGTGGTCTCTACTCGAGAACTCATATACGAAAACGGTTATCGGTTCTTCGGGAAATGTGACATCATGGCTGGTCACATTTAGCTTGCTTATCATTTGAGCTGTCAGTTACCTTGTAGTAATAATAATAATTTATTGTAAAAAAGCTTAAGCCTAAGATGTAAAGTAAATAAAGGGAATAATAATATATTCCGGATAATTCACACCAATAACCTAACCTTGTGCTATGGACAACGCATAAACATACATAGATACGAACATTACATCCAGTAGGTAGTAGAATCGTTTTGTATTGGACTAGGTAAATTTAAATTAACACATTACACACCAGCAGGTAATTATAAAAGCTTAGAAGGAATATTACATTTACAAGCATAACATTGTACGACCCTAACACTACAAGCGATGACAGAAAGCTTAATTTTAGACGGAAAGATTTTATTGATATATATTATTTAGACAATAATTTTGGCTATTTATTTTATTCTGAAGCCAAAAAACATACTACCTACTTATATAAATAATGTTTAAAAAAAAATAGATTCCACACCGACAAAACGAAAGTGAAGCACCCGAGATGCCAATCCACTCGTACGCACAAGCCTCACGCACACACTTACACTATGTTATGTCGATCAGCCGCCACATCGCAGCAAGATCTCGACCTTGTTAGTCGTGTTAATTCTCACGAAAAATTAAAAACACTGCAGTCTTTTGTGATGAAATTGTGTATCAACCACAAATTATCCACTCACGCACACACATGCAGCCGCCATTTACTATGCTTCTTGTATGACTTACACATTCACAGAGATGATAACACTCTTTATTTTTCTTAGAAACTACGCTTACATAATCAGCTGGGTAATTCAATGAATAACCCTTATTACTGGTACTTGAAATGAAATGCTCTATTAGCTATACAACACGCCAGTACAGTACTGGCGCCGTATGACTCCGCCCTGAAACGTTCCAGTGAATCACTGGGACTTTCCAGGCGCCTGAAAAATACGCAGTACAACTTTACTTTATACCTCACCACGAAATCCTAAACTAGGTTGCCGCTTTGTTATGTTTGCGAGTACATAGTGTTTAAAGTCGATTTTGGGGTGGCATATTCAGGCCTAAGTTGGAAGACTTGGTAGACTGCATTTTGTGTGAAATTGGATAGAATCCATTGATTTATAGTCAGTGGGTTCGACGTCACACGATTTCTTGGCAGCTTTCCGTTTGATATTAAAAATTGTTGTGAACTTGTAATGTGCCGGCTCGTTTTTATAATGGGTTTCTTTGGATATGTCGTCAAGCCGCTGAGAAGTGAGTAAAGTTGCCGTGTTTATTTGATTCTGATTTATATAATTACTGTTATTTCGATGATTTCAAATGTTTCTAATGCAATTCAATTAACGTTCTCCATAAGTATAGCGATATACTAACATCTATGCTTCTATACCGCGTTTTTTTATTAATCGATCCTACCCGCAATCAAAGGTAAGTAGGTATTAAGGACTGCAAAAGCATGATTATAATAATGTATCTGGTTGTGATCGTAAACCCAAGTTTAAAGAATAATTAATAGTTGACTCAATAACTGACATGTAACGGATTAAAAATATATTAAAGCACCCATTTTCATAACACTATTATTTATTCTGTGCCATAACATAGAATTAATAACTTCATGATGTGGTCGTTAATTTCGTGGAATGGTATTTCGTGAAATGCCCAGCTAAAACTGACCATTTTGTTGAAACGTCAACGTCGTTTGACCACATCGTTATTGTAGGGTTTTCATGATTTGAAAGATGTTCAAACATCACAGTAAAAAAACACAAAAAAACGAAGGCTTGGCCGAAACGAAAGCTCCCGCGTGCCTTCGTGAACGCCATGAGCGTGTCGCTAGAAGATGAAAACACGTTGGTTGGTAACGAATGTAACTATTATTCAATCAATGATGTTGTTCAAGTAGCTCTCTGCTGATCTACCGGATGTTCTCTCCGGTTGAGTCACAGAATTCCTCTCAGAATGCTCAAGGAGCTAGAACTGATAGATCAACTCTCTGAATCAGCTGGATCTTATAATAACTAAAGTAAGTACCTAAACACAAAGTTCAGTTACTAGGTAGGAAATGGATGGAAGGAGTGGATGTCAGTGATTCTATTGTTTTGTGACATTACAGTATTGCTTTGTTAAATTGTATACAAAGAAAGAGTATACATTAGATTACTTTCAATGAAAAGGATTTTTTCTAGTCTAGTCATATCAAACAGTTTGATCTACGCTTATTGGATACCACCACTGAGTTCTATTATTCAATACTTCTATTGTACTAGTGGCTCTGTGAGCTGTAGACTACGTCAGCACAAACTTTTTTGCAAACAATCTAGCGGGGCACAGTAGCGCCGTCCAGTTACCTTACTGTAAAACTTACATTAATACCTACAATTCCTTTCCTTTTGCTCCATCAATTCCTACATAGTAGGTAAAGGGCTGATTCCACTGGTAAAAACCTAAAAGTGAGCATTTTACTGCATTTTGAGGAGCCATTCTGCTCATCATGCCGAAGATCCTCATCAGATCTTCACCAAATTTTTATGAGACCACCTTAAAGTTACTTCCTTTCAAATAAAAAAAGAACCATCGAAATCGGATCTAATAAGGCGGAGGTATTCCCTTTTTTGATAAGTAGACCAATAAAAAAACAGTGTGAACCTCATTCATGGCGGCTGTAATATATTTTTGCCACTTCTCAGAGATATTGGTTGCACTACTTGCACTGTACGCTTACTGACCTATTACATTACCTATATACGTCATTGACTACTTTGTATACTCTTTGGTTTCCCATTTGGCTTTAGTTACAAGGATGTAAACTAGATGGCGTTAGTGTCAAGTTAGCTCGCGGTGGCATTTTCATTCGCTCGTTTCAAGTATATACATTAACGCAATCCAACCGTCTACTGTCAACCTGAACTATATAATTTTTAATTGAGGCATTTTATTCAACGCTAATGTCAGCGTTACTGCCCTTGGTGAGAGAGAGCGGGTTTTTACCCGAGTACGGCGAAGCAAGGGAATAGTTATGACTTATGAGTTTAACAGTATGTATGTACATATGTATGTATTATGTAGATGTTCCACAATAGCGTCGCCCATATTAAGTATTATATCATGCTTCGCTCCTATTGGTCCGATTTTTATAAGCGAGGTATCAACCGATTCGTCTTCAGGTATAGAGTGCCATAGGCTATTTTTTGCCCGACTACGGCGAAGCAAACGAAGGCTTATGTGTTCAAACTAAAAACTTGGTCCGATTCTGACAAGCGAGGTTCGTTGCTGCGGAGTAGCCCCGATTGTTGTCAAACTTTAAGAGGTAAACTGTAGTTGGCAACAATCGGTACTTGACGACCAATTTTGCACATTTCTACACATTTTTACACGACTGCCCAAAAAAGGAGTGTTATGTTTTTAGCTTTCATGTATGTTTGTATGTATGTATGTGAGTTTCTTTATTCCACCATAACTTTTAAATGCCTGAACAGATTTAGACGTACGGGGTATCGTTAGAATCCTTACATCTTACCCCCGAGTAACATAAGCTTATACATTTTTTTGTAAACATTCAATATAGCGGCAGTATGGCACCATTTCCAAACTCCAAAGAAAAAAATACCTCGAAATTTACAATATGGGTATCAAGTTGAAGGCCTTGATAAGCACATTTCAAGCAGTATATAATTTATTGGCAAAAGCTCTTTTTTTGTGTACGCAGGCGTGTTTTTTTAGCTTTTAAGCTAGTTATTTAAATTTCACTTAAATAAAACTGTGACACACGACACTGAAAAATATATTGCAAATTCTGCAAATATGCCGTAAGTTTATGTGATTACAAGTGCTTTATATTAAATGAATCGTTGCTTCAACGTCTATCGATTGATAATTCAAATTTAGTAATTCTAGAAAACAGTTTCGATAATAAAGCCTCAAAAAGGTGGCATCACTATTATGTTGTTGTGGTTGTTGAATACATAATTATATTTATAGTTTGATATTAAAGAAAATAAATGTGATGGTTATGTAATATAAATAACTAAAGAGAAATAGTGGCCTAATTTAATAGTTTTGTATTCATCTACATGTTCTAGATTTATTTTAAATAATTTTTGAACATCACGCGTGATTTTGCGCGAAGTACGCATAATTTTAGTCGATTTACAAAAAAGGGGGCGAAGCGTCGCGGAATCGGGCTTCCGCCCTCGCCTTCTATTTTACGATAATATGAGCACTAACGTTTGACCATATCATGAAGAAGCCCTGCCTTTATAGTTTAGCTGTTCATATCGTCAAACATTAATTCATCTGGCCAAACTATTTCATGGTGTGACCGATAATTTCATGAAATTGAACTTTTTCATGAAATGTCAATGTGAAAATTAGTTTTTTTTTATGTAGAAATATAAATACGACGACATAGAGGTACAAGACCATCCTGGGAATCTCCTTCCAGTTACAAATTTAAAAAAAAGCATCTAAAATCATTCCAAAAATCTCTGATAAGTCGATGTACCTGGGGCCTAATTCACTAATTTTAAGACGCCGATTCCACGCCAATTCCACGCCGCCTGCATGGAATTTGTTCGTGATTCCACGCAGGCAGCGTGGAATCGGCGTGGAATTCGCATGGAATTGGCGTGAGTGGTCATACAGAATCCAGGCCCTGATGTGCATAAAATATTACGCTTTTAATTGATAACCTCCACCTTTCTTTTCTTTCTTTCTTTTTGGAAGTCGGTTGAAGAATAAAGGTACCTATTCCGAGGGCCTCACGTCCTACACAGCGGTCGTCTTTTTCGTTGCCCCAAACTTAATACAGTTATAAACTGTAACTGTACTGTACTGTCTAGTTTATTCTACGAAAAACTGAAAAAAAGAGTACCTACCTCATCATCATCAACATCATCATTATCAGCCCGCATCAGTCCACTGCTGCACATAGGCCTCTCCCAAAGCACGCCACTGAGCCCGATCTCCGGCTCTTCCTTTCCAACCGCGCCGCTAGCCATATTGCGTATGTCGCTCCAACGGTCCAGACGCGAGATTCCCCCTCAGCCAGAATAATGCTATGTTGACGTATCCCAGTTAGATATGTCCTATCGTCTGACACACGTATATTGATTTAACATTAGTAACATGACACTGATAGACTGTTCTATTCATACATTATTCATCGTTGTCCAGTTAATTATACAATTACTGAGTATTGGATATTTTAGCCGCCGCGTGTTGCCCGGCGTAATGATAGGACAGGTCCATCCCTTCTCATAGCGCGGGTGTTGTGAGAACCAGCAAACAAACAAGCGCTGTGAATATGTCAAAACCCCTAATGATAGGAAAATAGCGATGCAACCGCTGCTCGTATCAAGGACCGCGGAAGAGGGTGCAGAGGGGGCCAAATGCCCCTCCTAAAATCAAACATGGGGTGCAGTGCCCCCTCCAATTTTACTACCTGATAAAGAAGATTTCTCTGTGCTATCCTTCGCAAAGCTTTGTTTTTTCTTAAATTAATAAGCGCTTGTACGTAAGAAAAATTGCCGGAGAGAGCAGAGCATAAGAATATTTTTATCACACTTATTAGTTCCATCTGTATGTATGTTTGTTTGTAACGGAATTTTCGAACGTGCTTTTTACCCACTTCAATATTTAAGATTGAATTGAGCATTTGCACACTTATCAAGGACCGATGACAGAGTACTTCCGGAGTCCCTGCTCGTTATTGCGTTATATGGGTCCTCATATGAATCATGGGAAGTCTGATGTTCCGCAGGGATGCTTAGCGGCTGATGATTATGATGATCATTGAAGTGGGAAAGGGACCAAATGAATGACTGTAGCATTTTCGAACGATGTATGTCGTCGCCGCACAAATTGCACAAATATATAATTCTCCTTTTTGTCACGTTTATTATAATTTTTAATCGACTTCACAAAAGAAGAAGGTTATATGTACGACACTTTTTTTTGTAAATCCTTTTAATTTTGTGTTTATATTGCCTCCAATCTCTAAGATTTCTAAACTGATCAGGACGGTTGTTGTTTTCTTCAAAAGGGTAGACTTTCAATGTGGTCCCATATAAACCTTCATCAAAATTGGTTAAGTAGTTTTTTTTAGTTATTAGCTGTTAATCCATTTGAAGTCGATTTTTTGTACTATAGTATTTCGTACAGCAATTGTAAAAGCTATAAACGCCGTTACCTTACCATACAAACGATACCATTGCCATACAGATGATTTCCCATACAGATGATTTCGCTACGCCATACATATGATTTACCTACGTCATACAGATGATTTCCCTACGCCATACAGATGATTTCCCTACGCCATACAGATGATTTCCCAACGCCATACAGAACATTTCCCTACGCGTCGCTTATCGCTTTGCTTGTGTGTGTACAGTGAGACGTTTCAATCGCGGCGCGCCCGTAACACTAACACAGCCTCACAACTTTAAACAAACGAATTATTTCATCTCTATGATGATGATGATGATGATGATGATGATGATGATGATGATGATGATGATGATGATGATGATGATGATGATGATGATGATGATGGAATGTATAGATATGATGAAACTGTTGGGGATTTAAAATCAATTAACTGTATTTATAAAGCCCTGGCAAGGAAAGGAAGGAAGGAATTCTATAATTCATGTTCATGATAAAAGTCCTAATAATGCACGCTGATAGAAATAATAAAATATGTATACCTTCTAATAAAGCAGTATGTAACTAAAAGTCTGTACAATTAAGATAATTAAAAAGAAAAATGACCTCTGGTAGGTACTTACATAAAATAAGCTACTGAATAAGAATAAAAAATGTGTGCCTTTCTGTTTGTCCTTTTGTTCGCTCATTACCTAAAACTACTGGACCGATTGCGGTGCGGTAAATGATGGTTTGGCTTAAAAACTGGTGTACTTGGTATGTTAATCCGATTAGTAGAAGCCGAGCAATCAATAAAAACTATTTGACAGATGAATGAAATTATGCACCTTCTAGGTACTTTGGTCCTGGAATTACACTTAACATACTTCTTTCTTACCCAGAGAAATGACCACGCGGGCAAAGCCGGGGGGCTCAGCGAGTTAAAGAATATGAGATTTCCTTGAATCATATATAATTTTTAACGCGATAATCCATACATTTGCATAATCTAATACCAATTAAGTAAGTATATACACGTATGTTTTTGTTATTAAATAAACACAATAATAGAATTAAATAAAAATAAAAATTATAACTATCACAGTAGTATTACAAATCAGAGAAGCCACTGTCGTAAACAGACCAATCAGAGTTTAAAAAATGACTACTCTCACGAGCGGAAAACTTCGTATGCTCGATGCAGAACTCCATACATTAGAACTGACAGTCCAAACTTCGTATGCTCGATGCAGAACTCCATACATTAGAACTGACAGTCCAAACTTCGTATGCTCGATACAGAACTCTATACATTAGAACTGACAGTCCAAACTTCGTATGCTCGATGCAGAACTCTATACATTAGAACTGACAGTCCAAACTTCGTATGCTCGATGCAGAACTCTATACATCAGAACTGACAGTCCAAACTTCGTATGCTCGATGCAGAACTCCATACATTAGAACTGACAGTCCAAACTTCGTATGCTCGATGCAGAACTCCATACATTAGAACTGACAGTCCAAACTTCGTATGCTCGATGCAGAACTCCATACATTAGAACTGACAGTCCAAACAAAACAACATAAAATGCATAATAACCAAATAGCGCCATCTATATCTTATCATTAGGTGTGTTTGTTACTGCTTCACGCTCAAACGGCTGAACGGATTCGGATGAAATTTGGTACCAGGATAGCTTATAACCTGGATTAACACATAGGCTGCTTTTCGTCATCATCATGTGAAGCCGCAGGACGCAGCTAGTCCATACCAATATATAAAAGTGAAACATTATCTGTTTGTATGGGGAGCTTTCACGCGATAACGGCTGGACGGATTTTGATGAAATTTAGAATTGAGATAGCTTATACCCTGGAATGAAACATAGGATACTTTTTATCCCGTAAAATTGAAAGTTTCCACGGGAAAACTGGAAAATGTTGATTACTCACTGTTAGGAACGGTTGCCATTACAGAATGGTCTGTGGTTGCCATGGAAACGAAATAACAAGTCTGTCAAAAAACATCAAGAGCATTAGTGCTATACCTAATTTTGCATTGGTTTTTAATATCCTAGAAGAAAATAGGATGCATGTTTCGCGATGAACAGTAGTGCGCACGGACGAAGTCGCGGGCGGGAAAAATAGTTTATTATCAAATGTATAAAGTTTCTTATCTCCCACTATTGTTATGGTTTTGAATGTTGTAATCAGAGCTATTTTCAGACGGAGCACGTAACTCTCAACTCTCACAGAGTACCAATGAGGTCAAAGTAAACAATAAATAATTCTGACCTACATAACTAACGTGAATAACTACCGTCAGTCACAGAATAATTCATAGTACGTGTTGTAAAGCATAGCATTCTATTTCCTATACTTATAATAAAGCAATAGGAACGAAAAAGTCTGTACAAAGAAGATAATTAAAAAAGAAATGGTCTAGGTATAGGGTACATAAAATAAGCTACTGAACAAGAATATAACATTTTAAAAATTAATGTCTGTCTGTCTGTTTGTCTGTCTGTATGTTTGTTCGCGCATCACGTAACAACTATTGGACCAATTGCGATGCGGTTTTCACTGTTGGATAGCTTATGTTTTGTATTTTATATCTCAATCCGATGAGTAGAAGCCGAGAAATATATAAAAATATTTGTATCGAAAGTGAAGCACCCAAGATATGCCGATTCGCTGATACGCACATGCCTCTCGCACACACAGCATGCTATGTCGATCGGCCGCCACTTCGCAGCAAGATCCCGACTATGTTAGTCGTGTGTTGAAATTGTGTATCAACCACAAAACACCACAAATGATCCACTCACACACACACGCAGCCGACATCTGCTACGCTTCATTCGTTGGTTTGGCCGTGTAGACTCCGTATTTTTCTTACCATCATGCGTTCGAGTACAAAACACAAAGTTCGAGCGACTATCGGGCAGTTAATATACTGCTTATAATATTACTAGCTGTAGCCTACGACTTCGTATACACATTTATTATTATAGGTTATGGAATTGCGTTTCTCTTTTCCCTCTGAAGTGGTTGAGGGGGTGACTTACAGTCTTACACAACTAACAAAACACTCGTGAACACTGAACGGGTGCTGCTAGTGGGGACTGGCCCAGCCTAGTTTCTTACAATTTAAAGCTTACATTGTAAAAATAAAAACTAATACAGATTTGATGGTTATAAACACACATTATATATTTGAAAATATACACCTACCTACCTATACTTCTTTGACTATCTGATATGAAAGGTACATAATACAAGGAATTCCTGTATATACCTGTATATACAGTGAGGTCGCAAGCCGGTCGGTATTCTACAGATTGCACTATAGAGAGTGTGCACATGAACTGCACACTCTGATTCCCCCATCACCGTAGGACAAGACGATCAGCAAAGCGTCACCCTTTTATAGTAGAAATACCTCGCACAAGAACGAAGCGTTACGCTTCTTCATTTATTATAAGAACTGCAAAGGAGTGGAACGCCCTGCCCTCGTCAGTGTTTCCGGTAAAATATAACCCAGTTGTGTTCAAGTCAAGAGTGAATAGGTATCTACTAGGTATATACTAGGCATACATGCTACACATTCGACCGCACCATCGCTTTCCATCAGATGAGATCGGGGTCAAGTGATTGTCTAGGCCTAGTCAGTAATAAAAAAAAAACATTTATACTCCAGATCAACTAATCAATTCCAAACAAAAGCTGTTGAATATACTTGTATAAAGTTGTTCGACTAATTGATAGGCTTGATTTGATTCATATATTGATTAAAATCAAGTGCCTAAGACACTTAAGTCGGTATCATCATAGGTCTCATACATTTCCCCTAATAGTACTATGTACTCTAATGTCGCAATGGTCTGATTGGTCGGTCTCCGAAATACGTACCTACACAGTCAGGTCAGTCAAATCAGGACGTCTGTTACGATTACGACTATAAACTTGAAATCAAATCAGTTGATTTAGATTCGTAAGATGCAATGTAAACAAACAGACAAACCTTACTATTTTTATAATCTAATGATGAACTCAATATGAAGAATTAAGTGGCATAATCATAGAGTCCAGATTACCTAATCTCAATGCATTAAACCAATTACAAATGTAGCCTTTACTTGGCTAATTTAGACGTTAATTTTCAACTGAAGTGTTACAAAGACGTATTTAAAAAAGGTATTATCGTGCAGTGATGCAATGCTTTGTGTCGAGGCAGGTTGAGTAATGTCTAATGTTACGTGGAACTATAAATGATTCTGTGGTTAGTGGTAATCTGTGAGGTGATGTGATGGTCTACTGGGTATAGGTATCAGGCGCTGAGTCCGTGTTTTAGTACGCTCTTGAGACTTGAGATCGGCCTTGAGTATGGATCGATATTCCTAGGTATGGATCATCTAACTAAATGGAGCAACTACTATATCTACTAAATAGAGCATCTACTAATAACAAAATGTTTAAATAGTGCAACTTAAAATCCAACAATAACGGGTTCGGTCCTAGGCTTCGCACCAATGACTTTTCTAAATTATGTGCGGTTTTCCATCGCTCCGTGCTTCGGAGGGCACGTTAAGCTATCGGTCCCGGATTTTATTGTTCAATAGCAGTCGTTAAGCCATGTCAGAGGTCCTCGGGCGGCCTGATAAACACTGACACCAGAGGCCTCATACGACAAACAAATCTAACTAAATCAAGACAACGCTACTTTGCACTCAATTTTTGGTGCACTGGTACTTTTGGTTTTGGAATAACACTAATAGGACCCTTATATGCCAGAAATGTGACCACGCGGGCAACGCCGCAGTCACAGCTGGTAACTAATATATAACCGGTAGCATTTGCCTTTGTTTACTCCAACGAATTCCGGGATGGAATTAGTGCGTGACCATCGGTGGAGGTACCTCAATAGTTGTACCACTCGCGTGCTAGGCAAGTACTGGAGTTGGGACTTGGTATTATAAACACTGTACTATTATTTATTCTGTGACTGTATATAAATAGCTTCGACCAAATAGTCAAAGGGAAATAGTATTAAACGTATTTTTGACTAGCAATGGGCTAGAAGATTTTTCTTTGGAGGCTTCCGCGCATTATTTAACCTGTATATACATACAGGCTGGATTTTTGACAAGGGACAGTACCTTAACTGTTATAGTTACAGGAAAACGTTCCTAAGAGACTATCCATAACTTTTTGAGATATTCTGAACTGCATTCACAGATTTTGGAAAAAATGTACAGTCGGCAAGAAAATTGTAATTTTACACAAAAACTTTTTTTGATGTAAATCGATCCTCTTTCTTATAAGGATCAAAAGTTTATATCGGGCTGACTGAGGTTTGAGTACTAGGAATGACAGAAATTGCGAAAACCTTTTCCCATACATTTTGTACGAAATTACCTTAACCGTTGTAGTTACAGGAAAACTTTCTTATGAGAGTCTCCTTAACTATATGGAGATATTTTGACTTACATTCCCATGCCCGTTTTCTTTATGTGTGTATTTTTTTCCAAAATCTGGGAATGCCCATGTCCTATCTCAAAAATCCATCCTGTTTATACATAGGACAGTATACTAACAAAAAACTGGAGTACAATGTTCTAGAGTTCTAGAGTGTCACGTTATAGAGATAACTAGAGGTAAAGTTCTAGAGTGTCACGTCATAGAGATAACTAGATGTAAAGTTCTAGAGTGTCACGTCATAGAGATAACTAGAGGTAAAGATAGATAATAAGAACACAACTAACACAACAATGTCAAAACAATTAACTGTTTATACACATTAAATATTGCTAAAATAACCAGATCAAAAACCAATATATAAAAGTGAAACGTTATCTGTTTGTTTGTTTGTTTGGGGAGCTTTCACGCGATAACAGCTGGACGGATTTTGATGAAATTTAGAATGGAGACAGCTTATACCCTACAATAAAACAAAGGATACTTTTTATCCCGGAAAATTTTAAGTTACCGCGCGAAAACTGGAAAATGTTGTTTACTCACTTTAAGGAATGGTTGCCATCACAGAATGGTCTGTGGTTGCCATGGAAACGAAATAACAAGTCTGTCAAAACACATCAAGAGCATTGGTATTATAACTACTTTTGCATTGGTTTTTATTAACCTAGAATAAAATAGGATGCTTTTTTTCACGATCAAGAATAGTCCGCGCGGACGAAGTCGCGGGCGGGAGCTAGTAAATATTAAACTTACAACTAAGTTTTATTTCGGCAAGGTTAATTGAATCGAAGTGGAATCTGTTATTTGAGTAATATTAAATACGTAGAAACATAATAATAGTTAATGGTTGTCGTTGAGTTCATATTTTTACCTCTGTAAAGTGACATTTAAGAACATTATCTTTATTGAACGAGACACAAAATCAATAGACACCCATTGCCGCTCATTGTACCTTTCATTTCATGAGTTTATCCTATATATTACCTTCTTCTTGGTGTGCAATAAAGTGTTGTTGAATTGTATTGTATTGTAATAGAATATAATTATGTATTGGCCATATAACCAGCCCCCCGATTCAGAACCCTTCGATACAGTTATCTACTCAGTCATCGATCGATTTGGTATTATTTATTCTGTGGGTTCGGTTTGAAATCGTTCAGTTCAATAAATTTTTCATTCAGAATAAAGATTCGGTTCGCTATCACAAGGTTCTGAATCGGGGGACTGGTATGTTACACAAGGCAAGTCAAATAGTACACAATTACACTGATAGGCATAGTAAGAATTTATAACAATAAAATTACAATTGAAACGGAAGACAAAAGAAAAAAAATGGAAAATATTCAATACATTCTAATAAAAAAAAAAAATATGTTACATTATTTCCAAGAATTACAATTTCAACTAATTCTTATTTCGTTAATCCTCATTCAAAAATGATGACTCCGTCAGAAACAATGTCATAAATTCATTAGGTAAGTGAATAAAATGGGTTAGCTACGAAAATATGATTTATTTTACTCTTAAAATCAGTTAAATGTAGTCTTGTTGTGCTAATAGGCAACTTATTGTATACAGTTATTTTATTTTGTTTAACTTGCTTGTTTACTTTGGCTAGTCTTGTCTTTGATTGATACAATTTATCTTTATTCCTCAAATTGTAACTGTGCATGTCCATGTTTTTAGCCAGATCGTCCTTTTCACTATGAATTTCTAGAACACTGTTAAATATATAAATTGATAATATCAATTAAATTAATTGATTATAATTGATTTAATTGATATAATATTATTAGATTTAAAATATATTTTTGCTGACATGCGTTTTCTTAAACCATTTATGATCCTTATTAACCTTTTTTGGCATGCATTTCCCCAAACTGTTATAGCATAATTTATGAGGGAATGTACATATGCATAATAAACCGTAACTAGGGTTTTTTTTAATCTATAATTTGCTTAAGTTTTAGCAACGCGTAGTTTGCACTAGCTATCTTTTTACAAAGCTTATCTATGTGGGCTGAGTGACTTACAGTATAATCGATGGTATACCCTAGGAACACATTTTCTTTTACAGATAGGTTTCTCTCCAATCCTTTTCTATATTGGTAACGCATAATTATGCTTTTGTCGGCGTTAAGTATTTAGCTTAGCTTCAAACCATTTTTTAAGAATGTCTAATGTTTCCACCAGTTTGCCCTCTAAAGCAGTTTTGCACTTGTCTTTAATACCAACATGTGTGTCGTCAGCAAATATACTTAAAATACCATTCAGGCAAGCATTTAACAAGGTCATTTACATATATTAAAAATAGTACAGGTCCTAGAATAGATCCTTGAGGTACGCCTATCATACACATATATCAACACTGCCCATTGTAGAGGTTTTCTCATTGACTGTTACAACTTGAGATCTGTTGGCTAAGTAAGACAGTATCATCTCCAACGCCATACCTTTAAATCCATAATACACATGTTTTTTTTAAATAGTATGTCGTGTCGCAAACAATCGAAGGCTTTAGATAAATCACAATAAATGCGAGCACATTTTTGTGAGTCATCCAAAGATTCTAAGATAAAGTAGACTACTTTTCTGACCGCTATTTCTGCCGATCGTCCTTTACGGAACTCGAATAGTGCTGATAAAAAAGTGGGTTATGTTCAAAAAATTTCCTTATTATATTTTTAATAATTGTCTCTAATATTTTAGACAGGGTTGGCAGAATACAAACCGGAATATAGTTACTAAGTTCACATGATTCTCCCTTTTTGTGTATGTGTACTAATTTGCCTTTCTTAAGGACGTCAGGAAATATTCCACCTTTTAAAAAACTGTTTATCACAGTAAGTAACAACTTCATGAGGTAGTCATTTTGTACAATAAATTCTTTTATAGTTTTAATATTCATGTCATAAATATCCAATGTCAATTTTGCCTTAACATTAATAATTGTATCATATAACTCTTTAAAGTCAACTAAGGAAAATTTTATTAAAATGACTGGTTTTTAGATCTGGTTTAAGAAGTTCAAGCACTCTTCTGCGTTAATATTAACATTATTTGACAAAGTAGTAGTCACAAACAAAAACCCGACTACGGTCGGGAAAAAATAACCTGTGACACTCTTGCGATGAAGACCTCGATTGTACCTCGCTTGTCAAAATCAGCCCAAGTTAGTTGGTTAGTTTTTTTTTAGTTTGAACAAATAAATCTTCCTGCAGTAGTATAGTAAAAAAATGCCCATAACACTCTATAAATGAAGAAGAATCGATTGATACCTCGCTTGTCAAAATCGCACTAATAGGAGCGACGCTATGGTGGAACATCCACATACCCACGTACATAATACATAATCTGTTTAATTGATTACCCTTCCTTGCATCGCCGAACGCGAAGGTGTTTAAAGTTGACAGTTAAAAGCTAGGACTGTGACGTGAGAATACGACTTCATAAATCTGAAAACTTGATAATTGCGAAATTGCTGGCGTTGACGCCGCAGAAGCAAAAAAAAAACTTGCTAACGATTCCTTTTGTATATTTGATTGATAGAACGTTATCAACATAAAATAAGAATTAATAATGTGAGTATACGAAACGTTGCATTGCAAATTGCATCACAGAAGTTGCCCACACCGGTAGCGAGGCATTGTATCATGGACTAGCTTTCCCACCCGCGACTTCGTCCGCGCGGACTACTGTATATCGTGAAAAATACCTCCCATGTTCTTCTAGGATATTAAAAACCAATGCAAAAGTAGGTTAGTATAGCACAAATGCTCTTGATGTTTTTTGACAGACTTTTTATTTCGTTTCCATGGCAACCACAGACCATTCTGTGATGGCAACCGTTCCTTACAGTAAGTAATCAACATTTCCCAGTTTTCCGATGGAAACCGGGATAAAAAGTATCCTATTTTTTATTAAAGGCTATCTCCATTCTAAATTTCATCAATATCCGTCTAGCCGTTATCGCGTGAAAACTCCCCAAATAAACAAACAGACAACGTTTCATTTTTATATATTGGTATGTATTGGCGAACTGGACAGTTCCAGTGAACTGGAAGACGGAGGAAGGACCACATCACGAGGCGGGCCGAGTTCAACCGCTCGTTCAGGAGTGTTTAGGAATGGCCGTCTTCCAGCTGATAATGATGACTCAATCAAAGTCATGGAAGTATTTTCAGAATAACTGTCCATAACATCTGATCTATCTCAAACTGAACATAATTTACTACCATACTAACTTCCCATCTAAATATAAAAGTCTGAAACATTCACGAAAAATTCCTATTAGCTATTCAAGCCCGAAGCAGGGCAGAATACGAAAAACGCCACTTATAAGTACGCAGACGATTCCGATTCCGAAGACATGCCTTTACGTACGTTATTGACTGGATAGGTACCCTAGGAACGAGTATATACAGCCTAAACACTAGGGCGGGCGCCCCTCCCTCTCCCGTCTGCGACCGCCCAGCCAGTCTGCAAGCACCCGCTGTCGAGGCAGAACGCGACGCGACCTTTGCCACGATTACACAATTTAAAAAAGAACAGTGCGCGATTCAAAATTGGATTTTGATGACGTTTGTGTTGTTTTTGTGTCGCGATTGAATTTGGAAGAAAAAATACGCTATTGTTTGTTTTAATGGCTGTTTTGCTGTGGTCATTGCCAGTATTCTAAGGTTTATGCTGCGTAATTTTTGTGATCGATGCAGTGTTCTTTTTCTGCTAATGACGTGCGTGGTTACGGATAAATACGGATTGCTGAATATTACTGGTCGATAGTCCGATGTTTTCAGGTTGTAGTATCGACATGTTTATTTGGCCTGTGGTGCCCTCAATGAGAATTTATGTGCCTAGGCTTGGCGGACAAGACAAATATTGGTTTTCCATAAACATATGAAGTTCTGACTGAAAAGTAGGCGAGTAGGTACCTATTAATAGAGTTTTCATGATTTATTGCACCAACGCAATTGATGCAATGCAGTTTAGATACCAATGATATATACCTGGCGCGTTTTCGAAATTGTTAATTTAGGAATTGGTTATAATAATACGTAATAAAATAAAAATACTTTATTACTTTGTCGCAAATGCATTTACTTACATAAAATCGACACGAAACGAACATTCGTTCAAAATTATTACCCTCCTTTGGTAATGCTGTGCTGTACTCGGTTAATAATTTAAAATCGTATTACCTAAATCAATGGTTAAATATTAACAAAATAGGGTATGTAAGTAGTTTGTTTTCCTTTTTACACGACTGCCCAAAAAAAAGGAGTGCAATGTTTTTAGGATTCATGTATGTTTGTATGAACTTATGTGAGTTTCTTTATTCCACCATAACTTTTAAACTCCTGAACAGATTTAGACGTATGGGGTATCGTTTGAATCCTTACATCCCCCGAGTAACATAAATCAAAATAAATAATGGAATAATTAAAACTGTTTTTCTGCAGTATGGCACCAATTTCAAAAGCGTTTTTCAAAAATGTATTTACAGTATGGGTACTTACTATGATTTATCCTGTGGTATGGGTATCAAATTAAGGCCTTGATAAGCAAATTCCAACAGTATACAATTTATTGACATACCGAAGTCGTTTTTTGGTAGGACATATTTTATGCTTGTGTTTACGTAATTTATTAGCAAAGCATAGACAGGTAATATAGTAAAGAAGGTAGGTTTCTTTATATACGCTGGAAATGGGAATAAAAAAATATGTAATAGGTAAATATTTTTAATGACGTACCTGGTAGTTCTATTATGTTTAATGACGTACCTGGTAGTTCTATTATGTTTAATGACATACCTGGTAGTTATATTGTTTAAAGCTTGCTTAAAATGCATTTTTATTTAATAATTTTGTAAACTTATTACAGAGTAGGCAACCCTAAATTAAAATATCACTTATTACTTAACTTCATGCAGGTAGTATACCTCTACCTACCTTCTTTAGTTTTGTTTTATTTCCACAGAAGTTTGTTGATAAAATCAAGTAGCAAGGCCGCACGGGTTCTACGTTAACATGCAACTAGGACACGCCAGTTTTAAATACATTATTATTAATTTATTGTGCTAATTCGTATGTTATGTTTGGTATTAATATGTATTGATTTATTTTAATGTTATTTCTTTTCAATGACATTTTATTGGGACAGAACATGGACTGTTAATAAGTTTATAGAAAGGGGTCCTTATATTTTATTATGGATGCTGGCATGACAAAAAAATTTAGAATAGTAATTATCTGTCGCATTTGTGTGACTACATATATTAAATACAAAAGATATCTTTGAGCTCCATCTATACTTATAATAAAGAAATAAGACCGAAAAAGTCTGTACAAAGAAGATAAATAAAAAAATATGGTCTAGGGTACTTCAAGTAAGCTACTGAACAAGAATATAACTTTTTTTAAATCGTGTCGGTCTATCTGTTTGTTTGTTTGTCTATATGTTTGTTCGCGCATCACGTAAACACTACTACACCGATTGCGATGCAGTTTTTACTGTTGGATAGCTTAGGAATTGACTTAAAAACTGTCGTACTTGGTATCTAGAAGACGAGCAATCGATCACAAACTATTTGACGGATGAACGAATTTTCAAGAAATGCAGTTTTTGGTCCTGGAATAACACGAATGGGCTACTCTTTAGTGAAATGCCCACGCGGGCAAAGCCGCGGGCTCAGCTAGTGTATTTTATTTAGTTTGTATTGAAATTCTCTCACGATTTATTAATGTTTGATCTGTGGCCGCGTTTTTTTTTTCACTTTTTAATTTTAAAGAATATCATTGGAAAGTATGATTTCTGGTAATCATTAAAATTCAGTTATATGAATTACAATTAGTTGGTAATCGTTTGACTACAATCTCACCTGATGGAAAGCGATGATGTGGTCGAAGGTGTAGCACGCTTGCCTAGGACATTGTGTCGTTGTATTATATTAGAATGATGTTATAGGTATTTATTAATTTGCCTTGTAATAAGGTTTTAAAGTACTTTTATCAGGAGCTAACCTACCTACTATATGTATATAATGACAAGTGTTTTATAAAATAACAATGTTTATTTTTTTTACATAAAATGTATGAACAAGTAACTAAAAAAAAAAGTTCTCAATTGTATGTCTATATTATTCCAGGACCTAAAGCTGAACGAAATTTGGTATATTGTACTTTATGGGTATATAAGGTACAGTACAAATATAATCTAACACAGTAAAACAGTGTTTATCGATTGCTCGGCTTCTGCCTCATCGGATTGAGATACCAGTACTGTAGGTAGATCAGTTTTTAAGTCAAATCCTAAGCTATCCATCAGTAGAAACCGCATCGCAATCGAGGCGCAGTAGTTTTTAGGTGATGCGCGAACTAACAGTCGGACAGACACCATTTTTTAAACGTTAGACTCTTATTCAGTAGCTTATTTTAAGTTCCCTAGACTTAGACCAATGTTTTTTAATTATCTTCTTTGTACGGACTTTTAGCTTCGAAATGCTTTATTATAAGTATAGATAGATACTCATAAGTAGGTTAGGTACAATATATATCGATCAATTGAACGCAGTTTATTTTCAATAATGAATAATCCAGAAATTTTAATTGTAACAAAGTATAAATTGTTTACACAGTGATAACTAAAAAAACGACGAGCGAATCGTCTTCCAATCAACCTTTAGAACAACTGTTTTGACGCCTTTGGTTTGTCCAAACAATCACGCCAGACTATAAACAGTTCCTGCTTGTGTTTGGAGCTAATAAAACCGTTAAATCGGGCCGTGAATCACCGCCTGCGGCGTGGAAGGGTTAACGATAAATAAATTTAATTAATTGGGGTGTAACCGGGTTAAGCCGCGGTGCCGGCCACACGTTACGGCAGCCGGCTTTCAGGATGTGTTTGAGAAACTAAACAGCAGGAGTGTATTTTTTTATATTTTTTTATATGCTTAGCATGGAGTACAAAAATGAATTCATGTTCCGTTTGAATAGGAATAAAAATGAACTCATTTTCGTATCTATCTTCTATCTATACCTACTTATAACTAGTAGCTCTGTGAGCTGTAGACCTCGCGCGTACAAAGTTTTTGCAAACAATCTAGCGGTGCCAATGAGTTATATATAACATCATTGAGCGGTCCACAGTAGCGTCTAGTTACCTTATTGTACAACTGACATTAATAGCCAAGGTGCTCCATCAATCCCTACCTATTAGGTAAAGTAGGGCTGATTCCACTGGTAGCAACCAAAAAACGAGAAAATTACTGCATTTTGAGGAGCTATTCTGCTCATCACGCCGAAGGTCCTCATCAAATCTTCACCAGTCACCGAGGCTGTTTTCTTTAAAATTATTTTAATTGTACAGAGTTTTTATACAAGACTTACTGATGTTTGCCAGTGATGCCATACGGCACTGAGATGTGGTCGCTAACTATTTGTCTTTTGTTTCTTTGTTTTTTTTTTTTTTTGTTTTTTTTTTCTAGAGTTGCGCAGCGTGCAATATCGAGTGCAATAGAGAGTTATGCTTGGTGTTTCACTACGTGATAGAATCCGAAATGAGGAAATCCGTAGAAGAACCAAGGTTACGACATAGCTCTCAGAGTTTGCAAGTTGAATTGGCAATGGGCAGGCCATAGGTATAGTTCGCAGAACCGACAACCGCTGGGGAATAAAGGTTCTGAAATGGCGACCACGACCAAGCAAGCGAAGTGTGGGGAGACCTCCCACACGATGGAACGACGACATTGTAGCCATTGCAGGAAGTCGGTGGATGGAGGTTGCACAAGATCGCTCGTCATGGCGCTTTTTGGGGGAGGCCTGTGTTCAGCAGTGGACTTCTAGAAGCTGACATGATGATAGATAGATAGATTAGTGGATAGAAGATAGATAGAAGAAGAGGGTAAGTTGTACGTATGTTTGTAGCAGGTTATGTCTAGAACTACTAGTCTAATTATGAACTGATAGAAAGCTGCACTATTCCAGATGGACATAATAGGCTACTTTACCCCGGGAAAATGCAAAAAATTTGTGGGATGAAGGGAAAACTAGGGGCGGAGCTGAAGGGCAGAGCATGTCTTAGTTATAGCTCGACTATGTCAATATCGACAGGATAAGCTGCCTTTGAATTTGTTCGGTATTTTCTTAATTAACTTTTCGCTTTTTAATCTTCTTTCCTTTTGTGTCGTTACGGCGTTTGTTAATTATACTCGTCTAATTAAAAAGGAGCCTTGTTTTGACAGTTCAAAATAGACTGTAGGTACATTTATAACATACTAGCCGTGCCCGCGGCTTTCACCGCTTGCTCATTTCTTAGTAGTCCACACGTGTTATTACTGCATCAACAGTACCTATAAAGTACATTAAACCTTGTACTATTTTTTTTATTCTGTGATTAAACTAAATTTCTTTGAAATTCGTTTTGCCGTCAAATAGTTTTTTATCGATTGCTCGGCATCTAATCAGATACCAAGTACCCTAAGCTGTCCAACAGTGAAAACCGCATCGCTATCGGTCTAGTCGTTATTACGTGATGCGTGAACACACATACACAAACAAACAGACGACAAACATACGATTTAAAAAATGTTATATTCTTGTTCAGTGGCTTATTTTAAGTACAATGGACTATTTTTTTAAATTATCTTCTGTGTACATACTTTTTTGTTCTTATTGCTTTATTATAAGCTAAGTAAGTTTTGCAATCCAACAACACCGGGCTCGATCCTAGCCTCGGCCCCGGCTTATCAATAGCTTTGTGCGGATTCGCCATCGCTCCGTGCTTCGGAAAGCACGTTATTCCGTCGGTCCGGTTGATGACAATATTGATGGCAGATTAACACGTGCCAGCCATGTTACAGGCCCTTGGGGGCCTGACAAACTCTGACAGCAGAGGTCGGCACTCCCTCAGTCGACACGTACAAACATACAACACGTGTATAGGGCGCTAACACACAGCAAACTTTAACACCGATTCCTTCACATGCGCCATGTTTAAAAAATGCTGACTCATGAATCTGCAACCTCATTGGAGCGCCAGCAGTTCCGCACATAATAAAAAAATAAGTTAACCTAAAAACAACCCCTGAAAGCCCATAAAACGTACCTACACAGAAACCACATCATCATCCCTTAAAATACAAATACAGGAGTGAAATGATTGATAACACGAAAATAAAACGCGGAAAGTGGCATTTCATTGATCGAGCATGCCCTCGATCGTAGGGCGTTGAACCTGCAAGACAATATTGTCTTGCTGTATTGGGTTAATTTAGGTTATTTAGTAGTCAAAGTAGGTGATTGTAATGATAACATACGAGATTGTACTTCTTACAGTGCTCTGCTCTGCCTATAGGATGCATGTGGGGCTACCGCCCATCCGGGCCCGATTCTGTAGCTATTGAACAACGATAATGATTTGATTTTTTAGTTTCTTCTTTTTTTTATTGAAAATTACCCAAAAAAATCGCTTCTAGCACTTTTAAATGGTAGATGAGAAAATTTTGCAAAAAAATACTAGTGATCGACTTGCGTTATCGCTGTTCAATAGTTAACAGAATTGAGGCCCTGCTTATAGCGCATCAGAGCCCGAAGCCTTGTTAGCTATTGAGAACAAGTCCATCATCAAGGTAAGAAAAAAAAACACGACTTTCCAGCCAAAAAAGGTTTTTTTCATAAAAAATAGCTTAGGTAACTCGGGATGATGTAAGGATTCTAACGATACCCCATACATCCAAATCTGTTCAACCATACATACATACATACATCCATACATACATACACACATATTATTATTGAACCCTAAAAACATTACATTCCTTTTAAGGCACTCGTGGTAAAAGCCTTGCCACTGCGATGTCTCGGCGATTGGCAAATTAGGTAGTCTGCTAAATCAAGTAAGTACACAATCGCAGTTTTACATTAAAAGCAGCGAAGTAGCACGAATGTGCTACGACTTCTGATAATCAGAGTGTTGCCATTGAAATAAAATGTATCATCATCATCATGTCAGCCTTTAGAAGTCCACTGCTGAACATAGGCCTCCCCCAAAGAGCGCCATGACGAGCGATCCTGTGCCACCTCCATCCACCGACTTCCTGCGATGGCTACAATGTCGTCGGTCCATCGTGTGGGGGGTCTCCCCACACTTCGCTTGCTTGTTCGTGGTGGCCATTCGAGAACCTTTATTCCCAGCGGTTGTCGGTTCTGCGAACTATATGGCCTGCCCATTGCCACTTCAACTTGCAAACTCTGAGAGCTATGTCGGTAACCTTCGTTCTTCTACGGATTTACTCATTTCTGATTCTATCACGTAGTGAAACACCGAGCATAGCTCTCTCCATTGCACGCTGCGCAACTCTGAGTTTTTGTATGAGACCAATAGTTAGCGACCACGTCTCAGTGCTCGTCATCACTGGCAACACGCACTGATTATAAACTGTCGTCTTAAGGCTCTGCGGTATCTGCGACGAGAAGATATGGCGTAATTTCCCGAATGCTGCCCATCCGAGTTAGATTCGTCGGTTGACCTCTTTGTCGAAGTTGGATCTATTATTATATTATTGGAGGTATTCAATATACGTTGCCCGAGGACTAATAATTTTGCGTCCGAGTGATAAAATTGGACCAATGGTGGAACATCCACATACCCCCTTACATAAATACATACATGAACTGTTAAACTCATTACCCTTCCCTTGCTTCGCCGTAATCGAGTAAAAATAACAGCATCCTTCCTTCAGTACTTTTTATCCACCTCTATGAGAAAAATAAATAAAAGGTGCTAAAAAGATACTTTACAACTCATATATTTATTTAAAAGATTAAAATAGACTATAAATAAACACCTTAAAATACTAGGTACTCTGCTTTACTAAAATTTTATAACATTCTATTTTGAGTTCTTCGATTTATATCTTTCAGACCTTTAGATAGGTATTGTGTTATATAGTTTGTGTAGATCCCGAATTGAATGTATTGGTACTTACCTCCAAAGTATGAATGTGGCTAACATTTGGGTAATACTTGAAAAAGATTTCGCTCATTTTCATTTTCCCACTCGATAAAATTCTTGTAGGCTTTCAATTATTTTTACCGGGATTTAGTTGGTAATAGATTCTGTATCACATTTATTGCGCAATTTCTTATATTTTCATTTGTAAGTAATTAGCTACTTTCGCTACTTAAACTTGATGAACTTATTTACGTGAAATATTTTAGTTTTTCCACTGTCAATATTCCCTGTCTCCGTGACGTTGATATCGTAATTCACGTGCTTTTCATTTTTTCCTCCTCTTCGTACATTCACATGATTCTTTTTTTAAATACAGACAGCGCACCACGCGACCCAATGAACAAAATACGTGTTCCAAATTCAAAACTCATTATTGCCCTCTCTGAAAGTCTAAGAACAGAAAAGACCTACTTTGCTCCCACTTTTCGAGGAACCAATCAGCGTTTTTCAAATAGATTGGATGAAAAATATATTAAACGGACTTCAAATATTATAAAAAGAAATGATAAGTACTATTTTTTGAGTATTAAATAAACTAACCTACAATATACTTACTGAAACCTATTCCAGGCAGCCAAATTGGAGTCAGGACAGCAAAGATAAAGTAGCGTCCCGCACTCCCGCATGTTTTTATGTTATTGCTCGGGTTCACCGCCCGGGATATTCTGGTCCTATTTACTGTATGGTGTATGGTACAGATATTCTATTTCACGAAGTCCGTTTGGCTCTGGTTGTAGTAGTGACGTGTAGTGATAGGCGCGCTAGTGTGTGTAAACGTAGGTAGCGTTAGGAAAAAAAACTGACACGCATTATATATTTATTTAATAAATTATATAGACAATTTAAGTAAATAATATTTAGCTATTAGAATGATAAGTTGCAGAGAAAAGAAACAACAGTTGAAAGTAAATAATATTTTTATTTATTACAGAGAAGAAACAAAAAAATCAGCACTTAATCACTATCAAATTCAATTTCTGATTCGCTTTCGTCAGAATCGTTCCCTAAGTTAATTATGAACTCAAAATCCAGGTCGACGTATTTTAAGTATTCTTTTTCAATTTTTTCAACATGAGCACAGATTTTTTGCCATGTTTCACTGGTTACTCTATCCAAGCTTTCAAAGATCAGTCTTTCCATGTTCGTCATGTTTTGTTCGATATTCTTTGATGCGATATAATTTTTTACAATACCCCAAATATTTTCAATAGCATTTAATTCTGGGTGATAGGGGGGAAGACTTATGACATCAAAACCCTTGCTCTTAATAAAATCATCAATTTTATACGTTATGTTTTCATCTTTGTGTTTTTTTATAATATCGTACAATTCCAATTTAAGGAGAGATTGCTCAAATGCTATACCCTTATCCCTGAGCCATTGCTGCATGTCTGTGTTCTTTGTAGCCGACGTCGGTAGTTTTTCAGTCCGTGTGTTGTGATATGAAGCATTGTCTAAGACAATGACAGAGCGTGGGGATAAATTGGGTAAAAGTTTTTCGTTTAGCCATTTAACATAATTATCGTAGCTCATATTAGAATGGTAATCGCCAGCTGTTGAGTTGGCTTTATAAATCAATGAAGCATTTTCAATAAATCCATCCTTTGTACCCGCATGCACTAATATAAAGCGAGTGCCTGTGCAAATTTTTTTTAAGAATGGTGTACTCTCTTTCTTTTGTGCCCAGGTGTTGTTTCGCACGTGTGTTGAAAGGACATAACTTTCATCGGTGTACACAATTGGGCGACCTTGACTGCGATATTCTGACATCTTCTTTAAAAATTTTAAACGCCACATTTGTATATCATGACGCTCCGTCAAAACTTTACTGTTATTCTCTGTTTTACGCCACTTGTAACCTAACTTCAGTAACAATTGACGAACAGTTTCGATACAACCATCAAAACCAATTTTTTCATTTAATACAGTTTTTAACTTAGCCAACGTTGGCATTTCTTTATGGATGACATGGAAATTTTGTATAGTACTGCGAACAACATCGGCTGTAAAATTATACTATACTATTTCTATCTTACTATCCCGCTTTCTTCTTTTCTTCATAGGAGAAGTGAAATTTGATGAGCAGGATGGCAATTCCTTCTCTTCTTTTAATATCCGTTGAACAGTTTTCATAGAAACACCTGTAGCCTCAGCTGTACGCCTTGTAATATCTCGTAAATGAGACAAATCACAGTTAGGTTCCGCAACTGATTTTGTGAATTCATACTCTTCTCGCAGGAAATGATAAACGCTAGCTATCATGCTTCGACCCTAGAACAAAACCAAATCGAAATACCTATTTAAGTAACAAGTTTCATAATATTAGATAGATAAACTCTTAATAGCACACAAAAAGTAGTAACAATAGTTAAAAAAAAATGTTACCTCACTGTGGACAACTTTTCTGCGTTTACTTGCCATGCTGACGTTACTCTTTGAATTTTTTAGCGCGGAAACAAAACACTAGTGACTCTGACCGCGTCGCGATCGTGACTGAGCGCTCCCGAGGTTACGCACACTAAAACAGTGTGCACGTACTGACCTTACAACATTCATAGTCAAACGGACTTCGTGAAATAGAATATCTGTACTGACTTCCCAGAAAAAACATTACGGAAGCTGTTTTGGTTTATTTATAAGCAATCCAAATCTACATGATGCCACAGAATAAATACTAGTGGCTCTGCGAGCTGTAGACCTCGCGCGTACAAACTTTTTTGCAAACAATCTAGCGGTGCACAGTAGCGCCATCTAGTTACCTTATTGTACAACTAATATTAATAACCAAGGTGCTCAATCAATCCCTACCTAGTAGGTTAAGGGCTGATTCCACTGGTAGAAACCTAAAAGTGATTACTGCATATTGAGGAGCTATTCGGCTCATCACGCCGAAGATCTTCACCAAATTTTTATGAGACTAACATAAAGTTTCAATAAAAAAACAACCATCAAAATCGGATTTAATCAAGCGGAGATATTCTTTAGCCCCCTTTTAACCTTTTTTGCGGGAAATACCCTGACAGAAACTGGATGCAGAAGCTGAAGATCAGTGGAATGTATTAGGAGAGGCCTACGGACATGCATAGGTTACTGGTACACACTTTTTGTATTGCTGGCGCTGAATGGAAATTGTCCACACCAATATATATAATTATTTTTTGACAAAAACGAGAACAGCCGACTTCAAACACTCGTACTTCGCGAACGCTAAAACCTATTTTTCTTATTATTGAAACTGGTTAAAAAACTACTGAATCCATTTTGATAAAATTTCTATGGCACTAATCTGAAAGTATATCATTGCAAAAAAAATAGAAAAATCAAAATCGGTTCACAAATCACGGAGTTCTGACGTAACAAACATAAAAAAACATACGGGTCGAATTGAGGCCAGACTCCTTTTATGAAGTCGTTTAAAAAAGAAAAAACGTTAGTTTGTTTGAGGAGCTTTAACGTGATAACGACTGGACGGATTTTGATGAAATTTGGAATGGAGATAGCTTATACCCTAGAATAAAATATGGAACTTTTTATCCCGGAATAAGTTTCTGGAAAATGTTCATTACTCGCTGTAAGGAACAGTTGCCATGGAAACGAATTATCAAGTTCGTCAAAAATGTTCATTACTCGCTGTAAGGAACAGTTGCCATGGAAACGAATTATCAAGTTCGTCAAAAATGTTCATTACTCGCTGTAAGGAACAGTTGCCATGGAAACGAATTATCAAGTTCGTCAAAAATGTTCATTACTCGCTGTAAGGAACAGTTGCCATGGAAACGAATTATCAAGTTCGTCAAAAATGTTCATTACTCGCTGTAAGGAACAGTTGCCATGGAAACGAATTATCAAGTTCGTCAAAAAACATCAATAGCGTTAGTGCAATATTTACTTTTGCATTGGTTTTTAATATCCTAAAAGAACAGATGATGCTTTTTTCGCGATAAACTGTAGTCCGCGCGGACGAAGTCGCGGGCGAAACCTAATAGAATAGAACAAGAATTTAAATTTTGACACAGAATAACTGTTAGTAGGTATAATAGTTACAAGGTAATGAAATCCTCTTTGGTAGAGGAATGCATTAATGACCAAAATTATGTAAATTTTGACACAGAATAACTGTAAGTAGGTATAATAGTTACAAGGTAATGAAATCCTCTTTGGTAGAGGAATGCATTAATGACCAAAATTATGTAAATTTTGACACAGAATAACTGTAAGTAGGTATAATAGTTACAAGGTAATGAAATCCTCTTTGGTAGAGGAATGCATTAATGACCAAAATTATGTAAATTTTGACACAGAATAACTGTAAGTAGGTATAATAGTTACAAGGTAATGAAATCCTCTTTGGTAGAGGAATGCATTAATGACCAAAATTATGTAAATTTTGACACAGAATAACTGTAAGTAGGTATAATAGTTACAAGGTAATGAAATCCTCTTTGGTAGAGGAATGCATTAATGACCAAAATTATGTAAATTTTACTCAAGCAGATGCAAGGTCACTTACATTCGAAACATTAATAAACAGCTTTATAATTATCTCCAATTTATAGTTATGATGTAACGATATTATTAATTCTAATTTGCACATAATAGCCTGTTGTTTAATTATTAATTAATTGAAGTTTCAAGATAAACTTTAAAATTAGGTAGGTATTATAGTTACTTGCCTAAATTTATATTTAAAATAACTAGGTAGATTAAAAGCTAAAAAAACACGCCTGCCGCCAAAAAAGAGTTTTTGCCAATAAATTATTTACTGTTGGAATGTGCAAGACCTTCAATTTGATACGCATATTGTAAAATTCCACGTTTTTGTTTTCGAATTTGTATATAGAGCCATACTGCCGCCATAAAGAATGTTTTCAAAAAATATATAGCCTATGTTACTCGGGAGGATGTAAGGATTCTAACGATACCATACGTCTAAATCTGCTCAGGCATTTAAAAGTTATGGTGGAATATACAAACATACAGACATACAAACATACATGAATGCTAAAAACAATATACTCTTTTTTTTGGGCAGTCGTGTAATTAGCACAATTTAAATTAAAATATTTTCGCATTTAGGTTTGAGAAAGTTATAATAAGAAAGTTTGATGTAATTAATTTCTATTTACATTTGCAACATTAATTTCATTTGAATTAACTAAATTAATTAACTTTCTTGGATTGGCACTTTTTTTTTATTCGTTGATATATGTATTTTATGTTTATTCTATTAATTAGACACGATATGCATTCTTATTAAAACACTAAAATACAATATTATGTAATTAGGCCACATTACTAAAGTTCACTACCACGTCGATTGTAACTATAACCCAAAAATATATTTAAAGTTGTCCTAGATCACATTTACTATTTTACCAATAGTAGTAGGTACGTACGACCTCCCCGTGGTACCGACAGAAACATCATCATAAAACATCATTCCGGATTGTAGCGATAATAAAAAACTAATGACCATATAAAAAACAATGGGCGAGGTCAATATGACTGCAGCTAACTTAATTAGGACTAACTTAAGAAATGACGTATGCCTTCGGCAAACTCAGCGGCGTAGTGATGAACGAATTAAAAATAATTGCTTAGGAAGGTCATCTGACTACTTTTTGGCTCCATCATCAGCTCCTCGCAGGCTCGTCGAAACAAATCATAATAATGAGCTCTAGCTCCATGGTCATCATCATCAGCCTATATCTGTCTACTGCTGGACGTAGGTCTCTCCTAATGCACGCCACTGAGTTCTTCAGCTCTCCTCAGCCATTTTATTCCAGCCGCTATTCGCATGTTGTCACTCCACCTGGCCACAAGGCGCGTCCTACACTACGTTTGCCTAAACGTGGTCTCCGCTCGAGACCTCGTCTACCCCAACGCTTCTTCAGGAAATGTGACCAGCCCACTGCCATTTTAGTTTTCTTATCCTTTGAGCTATGTCGGTTACCTTAGTTCTCCGTCGGATTACATTACGAATCTTGTCCTTCAGAGATCTATCTCGCTGAGCGACCTTAAATTTGGATTGGATTTATTCTGTGATGGGGCTAGAAGATGCTATTGAAGGTTTCATTTCCCACAATATCCACCTTCCTGCATCAAAACAAACCAACAATCCACTAGACTCACTAGCTGGACTATTGCTTATACTTACTAACTATTATAATAACAAAAACAAAAATAAGTTGATCTATTTTAATATTATAGTAACATCTTGCTGCCACAAAGTCGTATCTCCAATTTCAAATGTCCTATTTATTTAAGGCACAGACAGCCTCGTTTTAGGCTCTAATGTAACATTAAAATTCTCCTTTTGAACTCCACAATTCGCCCTCTACGACCTAGGTCAAAGACTTAGTCTGCTTCAGACCAATGGCACGTAACAGAACGTAAGGTAAGTTAAGGACATACGTTAGGACGAGACGTTGACATGTTTTAGCACAGAGATAGGCCGTTTTGACTATTCGCAGAAAGGACTCTTCGTAGATGTAAGCATTCGATGAATAGACTTCGTGGAATAGACATTCGCAAAAACGTCATTCTAAATTTCGTACGATTGTTTTTTTGCAAAACGGGACGGGTTCGTGACCACGAGGAAATACCATTCCTCTTGGTTAAACCAGTATGACTAAATCGTTTTGAATCTTTATCAAGCACTGGTCCGGTCTTGTATGGAGTACTGTTGCCACCTCTGGGATGGTTCTGCCAAGTACCTATCAGCTCGAGTCTTTGTATTCAATTGAGAGACGTGCTATCAGGCTCATTGGGGATGACACTCTAGTGAAGAGTAAGCTTCAAAGTCTGGCGCATCGACGTGAGGTAGCAAGCCTGTCGGTATTCTACAGATTGCACTATGGAGAGTGTGCACAAGAACTGCACAACCTGATTCCTCCATCAACTTTCCATCACCGTACGACTAGACGATCAGCAAAGCGCCACCCTTTTATGATTGAAGTACCTCGCACCAGAACGAAGCGTTACGCTTCTTCATTTATTATAAGAACTGCAAAGGAGTGGAATGCTCTGCCCTCGTCAGTGTTTCCGGTAAATTATAACCCCGGTGTGTTCAAGTCAATGGTGAATAGGTATCTACTAGGCAAGCGTACTACACCTTCGACCACATCATCGCTTTCCATCACCGTACGACTAGACGATCAGCAAAGCGCCACCCTTTCATGGTTGAAATACCTCGCATAAGAACGAAGCGTTACGCTTCTTCATTTATTATAAGAACTGCAAAGGAGTGGAATGCCCTGCCCTCGTCAGTGTTTCCGGTAAATTATAACCCAGGTGTGTTCAAGTCAAGAGTGAATAGGTATCTACTAGGCAAGCGTACTACACCTTCGACGACATCATCGCTTTCCATCAGGTGAGATCGTGGTCAAACGATTGCCTAGTCCGTAATAAAAAAAATACATGAATGCTAAAAACATAACACTTCTTTTTTTGGGCAGTCGTGTAAAAAACAAGAAGATAGTAAGCGTAATTCAAAATCTTTGGCAGCAATGTGCTTTTTGACACACTTGTTTTTATTTTGTTTCCACGGCAACATAACCTTCCGTTCCTTACAGGGAGTAATCGACATTTTTATTTTTAAATTATTGCAATATTCGTAGAGATTATTGCAATAAGTTTATTGAAAAATAAAATACAGCCCATGTTACTCGCTGATAATGTAGCTTCCTATAGGTGAAAGAATGTTTAAAATTAGTTCTGTATTTTTTGAGTGTATCCATTACAAATAACATACAAATATACAAACATATAAAGAATCAAATATTTCCTCACATCAGCTTTCAAACAGAAAAAAACGCAACAAAATCGGTCTATCCGTTTGGGAGATACGATGCCACAGACAAATACACGAAAATACATACACACAAATACACATCAACGGGACCTCAATGAAGAGTTTGTCGACAGTCATTAAAAAATATGGAGAGGCTCACGAACATAGACTTCACCAACATGTAAATGTCGAAGGGATCCAGGTCCTTGACCACACGGACATAGTGAGAAGAGTCAAAAAACAAAACCGTTTGAATTAGTGTTGTGTTTAGTGTCAGTGATTTTAGTGTAAATTAGTGCTACCGATAAAGAACGCATGCACAAAGTGTCTTCATCTTAATAGAGACAATATGAAAAGTGACATACATTTTAAAACATTAAGTTGTAACAAAATTGCTAATTGGCCAAACTCAAGGCTAGATTGTAGTATAAAGAGGGGACATTACTCAAGAAATTACTCAAGAAAAAAGTACACACCCTCAACTTATAACACCCCTCTCTTTTCGCGTTTGGGAGTTTATAATTACGATCGACTGTGTGCTAATAAAAGTCAAATGTCAATTGCGAAACGTCTCTTTCGTCATTAAGTTAAACATTTGTTCAAGTGTTTCGTTGCATATGAGCTAGTGGATATTAGCATTTAGATTGCACAGCAGTATTTGCATTGTAATGGTACATGCACTTTGCAGTGGTGGTTGAAGAAACCATTGTGGAATGCTTGTTGTAAAATATGTAGGTACGTTTTATTAGCTGCACCCCGCGGTTTCACTCACCGGGATGACGCTGAGCCTATTTCATTCGCCGGGCCTTGAAAGTATACTTATGCACTTGGTACCTACGCATTGAGCACCAAAGATATTCCTCGTCGGTAAAGCCCAGTCACAGTCATAGGTACTAACGGATACACCTACGCACAATAATGTCTTCTGTACTTCTGTTGCAAGAATGTTAAAACAGACAAATTACACACCGCCAAATCTAACGTGAAGAACCCGAGATATGCCGATCCGCCCGTACGACGCACAAGCCTCACGCACGCAATTACAGCGTGTTGTACCGATCGGCCGCCACAGCAAGATTCCTTGTTAGTCGTGTTAATTCCGTCGAAAGTTCTCACGGAAAAAAAAATATACTACTGTGATGAAATTGTATGAGATTTTGTATCAACCAAAAATTATCCACTCACGCACACATACGCAGCCGTTATTTGCTTTTCTGTGTCGGTGCAGACTTCTCGTTTTTTAAACCATCTTTTTCTGTATACAGAGATTCCTTTTCAAGTCTCAAATGATTAGTAATTAACGTAATTTCCGTTATTTCATTTGATTACACTGACAAGGCTAATGTTATTATTAAGTTTGTTTTGGTTTCTTCTGCCAATTACGGATCATTTGGATTTCCTTTGCATTGTGATTACGACATGTAGATGTGATTATGTATTCAGTTTGTTCTATGCCTAAAATAGTTTAAAAGCTGATGGTTCAGTTAATAACAAACAAAACAAGAATACGTCACAAACATTGCACGCAAACTGTTCACCTTTATTTTAGCTAATTTTCATTTGTTAATTAAAAGTTGCCTTTTAAAAGCGGAAGTGAAAGAGTGTTATGAATGTTGCAAAAAAAACTGGGGCATATTTTTGCTAATTATTTGAATTAAAAGTAAATTCCCAGGCTCAGTGGGTAGGATTGTGCACACGTTTGGTTTCTAATATTATGTTGCGTACATAAATTGTGGAAATTTAATTTATTTTGAATGAACAACTTTTTTCTTTAATAAGTATAGGTAAGTGTAATGCCCTATAAGACATGATTTCTTCCTTATGAGCCACTTGTCGACGAGTAGGGCTCAACATGAACCTCTCGAAAACCAAAATTATGGCAAACAAAACCATCACCACTAATATTACTGTTCAATATGTACAATTGCCAGTGGTCAGTGAGTACAATTGCCAGTGGTCAGTGAGTACAATTGCCAGTGGTCAGTGAGTACATTTATTTGGGGCAAGTCATAAGTATGGATAACGACTGGAATGCAGAAGTTAAAAGGTGGATTCCAATTGGCTGGGCCAGCTGCGGCAATATGAGTAACATCTTTAAATCAGACATGCCTCTTCATCTGAAACGAGAAGCGTTTAATCAGTGTATAATATAATAATAATAATAATATATTTGGGACAATTCCACACCAAACTAGGATACCCTGTAATATGGGCACTAGATAACGGATAAGCATACATAAATACGAATATCAACATCCATGACTCGGAAACAAACATTTCTGCTCATCACACAAATGATTGCACCTTGCAGGATTCGAACCCGCGACCGTTTGATTTCGTTCCTAGGGTTACTAGCCACTAGGCCAACCGGCCGTATATTGCCGAAGTTGACATACGGATGCGAGACATGGGTACTGACGGATGTAGTTATGTCAAAACTAAAAGTTGCACAAAGAGCGATGGAAAGGTCAACGCTCCAAATATCCCTGCGAGATAGGATCAGGAACGAGGAAATCCGCAGGACTGGTGTCACCGACGTCGGGAATAGGCTAATGCGATGTTCTGCGAGGTGACAGAGTGGAGACCAAGAACAGGTGGCCAGGCTTTGCAAAGGCAAGATGGTCCGATGACGTGAGGGTGGTGGCCGTAAGCAGTGGGTTCGATTGACCACCAGCAGAACGAAATAAAGTTAGGGAGGCATAAGTCCAATATCGGACGAATAGATGCTGGTTATGATGATGATGAAGTTTATTGTTTGATAGCTGCACGAGAGCTTTTCCAGAGTCAAACTTTGCCACTCTCTCACTCTCTTGGATGGAGTTTAAACAAGTACCAATCTAAATAATCAAAGTACAAGAAGAAACACACCTTCCCTGCCAAAAACGAACTTAAAAGTTTTTATGCCAATAAATTATATATTGTTGGAATATGCTCATCAAGGCCTTCAATTTGATACCCATTTTTATTTTGATCTATACTGCCACCATATTGAATGTTTTCATAAAACATTTATAGCCTATGTTACTCGGGATGATGTCAGGATTCTAACGATACTACATAATTACGAATCTGTTCAGGCATTTAATTAGTTATGGTGGAATAAAGAAAGCCACATACATACAAACATACATACATGAACCCTGAAAACATTACACTCCTTTTTTGGACAGGCGTGTAAAAAATCTTCCTTAGTGCACCTTTTGGGATACTCAAGTAATATTTCTTCCAAATTTCAAATGTCTGTCCAGCTGTTTAGGCAATGCGTAAAATGGTTTGACAGAAACAACCTTAACCCAGTTCAAATACAATTTGAAACATATTCCTTATCCATCTTCTATTATTACTTCTGTATATGTATAATAAAGCAGTAAGTGAAATAAAGTCTGCACAATAAAGACAATTAAAAAAAAATGGGTAACAAGTATATAACATTTTTATAAATGGTGCCTATCTGTCAGTTCGCGCATCACGTAAAAAATACTGAACCGATAGTGATGCGGTTTTCACTGTTGGATACCATAGGATTTGACTTAAATAGTAGTGTACTTGATATATCAATCGGATGAGTAGAAGCCGAGCAATCGATAAAAAACTAACGGTAGTCAGAACAAATTTTAAAATGTACTAAGTATGTTAAATCTATTAGGTACCAACTTTTAGAGGTTATTTTTAATCGCAGGCAAAGCTGCGGGACACAGCAAGTAACAAATAAATTAACCACACAATCAATAAAAATTCAATCGGCGTATTTTTTCTTCCAACATAAAGTTTACGTAACAATATGCATGCTCATGTAAGTAATTAAATATTCCAGTGCGTCCTCACCTTATCTCGCGCGCCTTTAGAATAGTGATGCCAAGTGAAATGTGATAGAAAGTGCTCAACTGTTTAGTGCTCGAGATTATGTCAGCGTGCGAGATGCGTCAGTTTGACTGTTAGTTTGTCAGCAACACGCAACATGGGCCTACATAAGAGGGAAAGTGAGTATTTAGACTATATTTTTAGCACTTATGAAAGCTCTACTTTTGATGACACAGATGGTTTGCAATATAAGTAGTCGTACCGGCAATCTAGAGAATCGCTAATATCGGTAAGTAGACCAAAAGATACGGACCCCTTGGATGACACACGCCTTTTTAGCCGACGTGAAAAGCGATGGTAGCCTAACGGTTCAGTACTTAGAATAAAACGATACAGGGTTCTGTCCTAAGCTCCGCACCCATGACTTCTGTAAGTTATGTGCGGCCTCATCGCTCCGTGATTCGGAGGGCACGTTAAGCTGTCGATCCCGGCTGTTATTCATTAATAGCAGTCGTTAAGCCATGTCAGGGGCCCTCGGGCGATCTGACAAACTCTGAAACCAGAGGCCAAGCACTACCCCATACGAAAAACAAAACCAACGTGAAATAAAAGGAAGAGTTTTTAGTGTATGGAAGTTTATGTACCTACACAGTTTGTTTGTTTGTTTGTCAGGCCGCCCGAGGGCCTCTGACACGGTTTAACGACTGCTATTAATCAATACCAGCTGGGACTGCAACAATAGTTCACCGTTCTCTCCGAAGGACGCAGGACGTATTATGCACAGAAGTTGGAAAAAAAATACTACTCTATGGTATAGTATCCAAATTATTTGGTAAGCAAATCAAGAGAGTCTATTTTATTTTGCTCTTTAAATGCTCAAAGCAAGCGCTCGTGTAGAAACTTATTTTTTCTATAGTGTAACGGTAACCAGAGCTACCGCTCGTATTCAGCCTAACTAAATCAAGTGAATCCATATTATTTGCTTTTTAATGTCAAGAGGGTAAATTTTTATGAAATTAATAAGGTTTAATAAATACTCTCGATTCGTTATTTACTCTCGATTCTATTTAGATTTAATATCCATAAAGGGTAGGGTATATAGTTTACAACAGCAGATTCTTACAAAAACTTACTTTTTCTTTCCTCATTTCTGTATAAAGTACAAATGAATGGTACTAAATATAGAGTCAAAAATTATTTTTATTTTCATTTTCATTGTTTCGTCACAGAAGAAATTCGTCCTATTGGGACAAAAGGGACGTAGGACGAAACACTGAAATAGCCGACTTCACGTCCACTGCCTTTTGTAGGTACCTACTATTTTATAATGTGACGACGCTATACTATTATTTAGTATGTGACGACACACAAAACGAAACTCTCATTAACGCAAAATCTTGAGAAAGTCCTACTTAAGTGCAACTTAAACATGCTTACATGCTTACGCGTAACTTTACGACTTTTTGTTCGTCACTCGTGAGATTTCCGCTCACGAATTATCATCGCATTATTGTTGATATTGTGTTAGAAACTTGCTGACTCGCCTTTTATATTACCTGCTAGCTGTGCCCGCGGCTTTGCCCGCGTTGTCAGAAACTACACCGATTGCGATGCGGTTTTGATTGTTGGATAGCTTAGGGTTTGACTTAAAAACTGGGGTACTTGGTATCTCAATCCGATGAGTAGAAGCCGAGCAAGCAAAAACTCTTTGATGGCTGAAGGAATTCAGATCAAATGTTGGTATATTGGTATTTAGGTCTTCGAACATCTTACAGCAGATTAGACAATGTTAAGTTATGAGCTTTTCGATTCAACGCGTATTTTTTGTCCGTTAACAAGATTCCTAGGCTAATTTGGATAATCTATTATTTACCTTAAGATGGTCCCATATTATTGAAATGAAAATTGGTTCAGTAGTTATCTTTTTTGTAGTAATTTCATTTGAAGTCAGTTTTGTAGTTCAAAGTAACATTGTTTTTTTTTTCTTTTGATTTGCTCCGCACCACTAATGCATTTGGCCAGCGTCAAGTTGTATGTTTTTTTTAACTAAATAGTCAAAATTTCGAGTCCCGAAGTCGAGTCGAGGAGCTTTCTTGAAACTTCCTAGGGAGTTTAGAAGAGGACAAGAAATGACAAGTTTTATGCGTTAGTATCATTTGCCAACACTTGTACATGTGAACGAACACCTATGTAGTGGTTAATATTCCACCAATATGATAAAATGATAAATAAAAATAATAAATAATAATTTATGTCTATGAAAAAACATGCACTGTAGGTAAAACTAACAAAAGAGGAAAAAATAAGAAAACCAAGCGTTGACCTGCACCAACCGGAAACATGAATAGTAAATTTAAAATTGTGGCACGAAAAAATCACATAAAAGGACCTTCTACCGGTTGGTAACATTCCTCAAAACACAATAAATACAGTTTTTTTAAACATTTTTGACATAATATGACTGTTGTTACAGTCTATGGCTAGTAGTTAGTATTCGTTGTGAACACTAGCCCTCATACTAGGATTCCCTGTGTTATGGGGACTAGTTTCTCCAGTTGATCAGATGATGTTGTGTTTGTAGTGTTAATATTACACATTAACTCTCGATGAAACACAAGTTTGAGAAAATAATTCAAAGCAAAACTACTTCCTGAATTGGTTTTCCCGCCGAAATCCCTGTCACTGTTTAAGATGTACAAAATAAATCTTTATACCGATTAATATCCTTCTGGTATTCTCCCTTATTTTTCGGAATACGACTTACGTGACATTGGCGGAATTGTGGAATGGCAACTCCACAAATGCCATAAAACAAGAAGTGAAGTGAAATAAATCTTTAGTGACATTTATGTCACTTTGACACCAGCTGTCACCATTAATTCTAGATGCACTTCAAGATGACGATGAAAAGTATCTTAGTATTATTCCAGGATCTTAATCTACATACCAAATTTAATCAAAATCCGTTGAGCCGTTTCAGCGCGAAGACTAAACACATACACACACAAACTTTCGCATTTATAATATATCTGAAAGAAAAGAACACCGAATGACCATTACATTTGCCTTTCTAAAAAAAAAAAAAACTTCTCTATGGTTGGAATAATTCAACAGTTACGTGAGCTTGCTTCTGTTTTTGCTTTTTAAAAACTTGTTTTGGCGAATGCTACACATTTCCCACGAGTGATTCGTGTCGCCACATCATTTAGCACACTATTAAAATGCCACCGGAATGAAATATTGTTATGACCATGATCACTGACCAGTGACCTTGAACTTGTTAACAACTGGTTTGTGTCGTGTCAGTCATGTTGTATTGTGACACTGTTATTTATTCTGTGATTGTGATTCAGTCACTTGCCGTGGTTTAAATTGCACCAATGTGCGCTATGTGTACTGTCAGCGCGCACAAAGTCGGATTAAAATGTGCATTTATTCTCCACGTCGGACACATGACGTCAGGAGTGACGTTATTTTGGTGTGCACACAACGCTCACAAAAAAGAGGTAGAGCAGAGTATGCGGTAACGTCAAATTCAATTAACATATGTCATTCTGTGTCGATATGTTGTTGGAACTCCCGCCAGACTGCCAGTACATATAATAATGATTATATTCTTTTAGCAGAAGCAAACGAATTCAACAGAACTAAGAGAGAAATGAGAAAACTAAAAACAAAACAAAACAACAGTAGGTAGATTCACAAAACAGCTGACTCAAATGAGATAAGCATGCAATCGTCGGTTTAATTTGTTAGCGTGCTTAAGCTGACCAACAATATAAACCGATCGTTAGCAGTGTTTGCAGTTTCAGCACTGTGAGTGCATTTTAAACCACACTGACTGTTTACTGAGTTGTTGTGTAGTGACGATCAGTTGGTCGCCTGATGGTAAGCTCACGAAGAACGGAATGATAGCAAATTCGCACATAAACATAATTAAAGTTATTGATGCGGGGCCGGGGATTGAACCCGGCGCACATACCTATTACCGCTCGGCCACCATCTTTATAATAGTCTAATGAAAGCAAAAATTTGTGTGTATCTATGTACCTATGTTTGTTACCACTCAGCGCTGAAACGTCTGATCGGATTTTGAGTAAATTTGGTATATAGACGCGTCTTAGAAATATCACATATCAAATTTCATGACGGCTGATCCCGTCAAAGGAGACATGAAATGTATAATGCTTACGACTGCATCTTATATTTCAAAATCAAGAATCTGTAGCTGGTTTGCCACTTTTTAGTTTTGTTCGCAAAACATAACGGGTTTGTTGTTTTAACTGTAATAATTTATTTTAGTTTTATTCGCAAAACATAACGGGTTTGTTGTTTTTTAACTGTAATAATTTATTTTAGTTTTGTTCGCAAAACATAACGGGTTTGTTGTTTTTAACTGTAATAATTTATTTTAGTTTTGTTCGCAAAACATAACGGGTTTGTTGTTTTTTAACTGTAATAATTTATTTTAGGTTTGTTCGCAAAACATAACGGGTTTGTTGTTTTTTAACTGAAATAATTTATTTTCATTTGCAACTTTTTAGTTTCCCTTACATTTTTTTTGGAATGGTATTTTATATACCTCCATTTTGATACCACATTCGATAGGTTTTGTTCCTTGAATGTTTCGTCGGAAATAAAATAGTTATGGTTAGTTTTCTTGACAGTTCGTATTATGTCATAAGTCACTCTTGAGATTAAGACGAATGATAATCCAATGATACCTAATTTATCAAAATACATCAAGCTGTTTAGGCTGCAAGAGGCACCAAAAGAACATAACATACATACATACAGCCCAAACTCATAATCCTCCGCAGTCGGGTAAAAAGTCAAGGAACGCCACGCGACCTGTCTGTGCGCGCTATCGATTTTCCCGACCTTCAGGCTTTCAGACATCGCGTCTGGCCTAATACCTACGTTTCAGAACATGTGCTGTTCCTTAATCTGTGGTCGCCTACTTTCAGAATTAATAGGTATCTGTTTCGGTGGCTCGTGGGATAGCTCTTAGGAACTTTGGAGAAAGTTTTAAAGAGTAATTTTGAAACCAGATTAACTTATTTTTCAGGTTTTTAGTAATTTACTTTTAGAACGGTTTTTACTTTTTACTTTTGTAACGGTCTTCACAAGAATGTTAAAAAAATACGGATTCCACACCGCCAAATCGAAAGTGAAGCACACTAGATCCGCTCGTACGCTTTTGACGAAAGTTTATGATTTTCCGTTGGACAGAATTAAGTTCGTACAATGCCCAATTCTATCAACGGATAGTAAATGCTCAGTTCGTACAATTAGTTTTGCTCCCATACCCAATTCGTTCATTGGATGGTTATAACTCAATATGTACAATGTTTAGAGAAAGAAACCATGGCAAGTCATTCGTCACCAACCATGTTACCTTTTTGTAGTTTGAAATAAACAAAAAAAACATGTTTAATAGCTCGTTTTAAATAACTTCCATGGTATATTCATTGTTGCAAAAATTTTGTGCACTGTTCGCAGAACTACTAGTATAGACGTTAACAAGCGCAACAATTAGGTAAACATAAGTACATAGGTAGGTAGGTATAGGTATATAGGATCTTATGTAAGATTGATAAAGAACACTTTTTGAATAGGGCCTAGAACTTAAGTATGTTATGTAAATAGAATAGGGGAGGTATATTTACTAACAGATTAAGAACCCTGGTAGTCTACGATGAACTACGTATGGCATAGGTACAAGCACACGTAGTAACTTCGTACCCTTTATGGCTAATCTCTATATGACTACGTATGGTGTAAAAACGCACGTAATCACCTAAGAATAGATCAGTTCAGCCTGAAATCTACGTGTGAGGTAACTAACACACGTAGGTACGTCATGATTGACCTGATCTATAAAACTTAGATGTAACGTTTATGCACGCAGAGAAGTATTCTTACATCAGTAAAAGCGTGTGACCAACACCCGTAGGTACTGTTACAAATATAAGTCACACTTAAGTAATGTTAAAAATAAACCTTGAGCCCACCTCTCAGAAAAGCTCCATCAAGACTGCAACAAAAGGGAATAGAGCTTTATCAATGATCGGATAAACGATTCGCACCCGTAACAAGGGCAACAAAAGAAAGGCTCACTTCTTGGTAAGGATCCTACCTTGGACGCAATTGAGAATAATTGGGTATTGTACGAACTGGGAATTAATCGTACGAGCGGATCGGCATATCTTAGATGCTTCACTTTCGATTTGGCGGTGTGGAATCCGTCTATTTTGTAAACATTCCTGAAAACAGCCCACTCTTTTAAAACATTACCTAATTAAACATAGATTATATCTTATCTACCCTTTGAAATGAAGGGTGCGGTCAATTTTAAGGGCGATAACATGACCGCACCCTCCACATCAAAGAGCTGTAGGTAGGTACTCTGTACTGCAACAGACACTAACAGCCTGTCACCCTAGTATCTGATTAGTCGTATAACTAAGCCCTTCATGCTGTAATGGCATAGGCAACTGCGTAATTATTCCGTACTAGTGTAGGCTGCGCCGCGCGCGATACAACCGGTGCCAAACCACAGATTAAATAACAGTACTACCTATTTATTCTGTACCATAATGTCGGGGGTGCATGGTACAAGTTGTGAGGGACAGCGATTTCTGCATTTATCTTAAACTAGCTGCTCCGCGCAGCTTTTCCTTTGCCACCCCCATCCAAAACACTGAACACAACACTCAAAGCAAACTAAACTAGTGGCTCTGTGAGCTGTAGACCTCGCGCGTACAAACTTTTTTGCAAACAATTTAGCGATGCACAGTAGCGCCATCTAGTTACCATATTTTAAAACTAACATTAATAACCAAGGTGCTCCATCACTGGTAGCTGGTTTTTGTTTAGTTGACATGGTTTCTGCACTCAGGGTTGGCTCCTGACTAGGGAACTCCTCGACAGTCAACAGCACAGACACGACATTTTGTGTACGCATTTTATTATGATAGCTGATTTTTGTTTAGTTTACATGGTTTCTGCACTCAGGGTTGGCTCCTGACTAGGGAACTCCTCGACAGTCAACACACACGACATTTTGTGTACGCATTTTATTATCATAGCTGGTTTTATGTTTAGTTGACATGGTTTCTGCACTCAGGGTTGGCTCCTGACTAGGGAACTCCTCGACAGTCAACAGCACAGACACGACATTTTGTGTACGCATTTTATTATGATAGCTGGTTATTTGTTTAGTTGACATGGTTTCTGCACTCAGGGTTGGCTCCTGACTAGAGAACTCCTCGACAGTCAACAGCACAGACACGACATTTTGTGTACGCATTTTATTATGATAGTTGGTTTTATGTTTAGTTGACATGGTTTCTGCACTCAGGGTTGGCTCCTGACTAGGGAACTCCTCGACAGTCAATAGCACAGATACGAAATTTGTGTACGCATTTTATTATGATAGCTGGTTTTTTGTTTAGTTGACATGGTTTCTGCACTCAGGGTTGGCTCCTGTCTAGGGAACTCCTCGACAGTCAACAGCACAGACACGACATTTTGTGTATGCATTTTATTATGAAAGCTGGTTTTTTGTTTAGTTGACATGGTTTCTGCACTCAGGGTTGGCTCCTGACTAGGGAACTCCTCGACAGTCAACAGCACAGACACGACATTTTGTGTACGCATTTTATTATGATAGCTGGTTTTATGTTTAGTTGACATGGTTTTTGCACTCAGGGTTGGCTCCTGACTAGGGAACTCCTCGACAGTCAACAGCACAGACACGACATTTTGTGTACGCATTTTATTATGATAGCTGGTTTTATGTTTAGTTGACATGGTTTTTGCACTCAGGGTTGGCTCCTGACTAGAGAACTCCTCGACAGTCAACAGCACAGACACGACATTTTGTATACGCTGCATTAAAGCTTAATACATTTAAAAAATAAAAATCTATTTAGGTACCTACTTGTTTATGTATATAGTACCTAGATAGAAGATAACATATTATCGTTCTGTCACCTGTTGTTAATGGAGATGATTTTGAGAGCGTAGTTGGCTGAGACCACAACACCGGGTTCGATCCTCTGTCCCACACTAATTATACTGTCCTCTTTCGCCCCTCGATAAAGCCGAATTCACACGCGCGCCACAAAATGTAACGATAACGGCCCTCCCACACGGAGCGGCCGACATCAGTGTATTGTGTTCGAACGCTAAATAATTGATACTTTCGGTTATTATGTTCGGTTTTATGGACATGTGTGTGATAGAACCTGTGTATGTGTGTTTTAGCTAATATTATTAGATTTAGGTAAGTACTCATTTTAACTCCTGCGTTAATATCTGACTTCTTCTCAAATAGATATGAATTCTTTGATTTAGCGAAAAAACCCGTCATAAAAAATGTATTTTACTAAAAAACTACTGTTCCAATTTTCATGAAATGTGTATGGGACCACATCGGAGATTGAACAGAAAACACATTTAATACACACACAAAACAATATAAATCTATACTTATAATAAAGTACTAACTTACTATACTTATAATAGTGTACTTAAAATAAGCTACTGAACATACATATATACATTTTATTTTTAAATCTTGTCTTTCTTTTGTCTGTATGTTTGTTCGCGCATCACGTAAAAACTTCTGAACCGATTGCGATGCGGTTTTCACTGTTAGGTAACTGGGGTAATTGGTATCTTAATCCGATGATTGGATGCTGAACAATCGATAAAAAAAATTGCCAGCTGAACAAATTTTGAAGAAATGTAGTGTATTGTACTTTATATGTACTTTTGGTCCTGGAATAACACGTGTGGGCTACTTTTAAATTAAATGACCACGCGGGCAAAGCCACGGGCATAGATAATAAAAAACACAATAAACGAGTTCAGTCGCTGAATGCAACTAGTTGAGCCTGGGTAGGTGTTTAAATATTTTTAATATCTATAATAACAATCATCATCATCATCAGCCTGTACTCGTCCACTACTGGACATAGGCCTCTCCTAATGCGCGCCACTGGGCCCGACCTTCAGCTCTTCTCATGTAATTGCTGCCAGCTACTTTACCGCAGTTCGTCGCTGTTTCTAGCCGGAGCCCGTCCTACACTACGTTTGCCTAACAATAACAAAAAACAGAAAACAGATAGAGTATATTTAGTATTTAGTTTATTATCGCAGGTACCGGTCGGTCTGTAATTGCAGATTATTACGGCTTCGGCTTTGGTTCCGAGATGCCCCGCAAGTGGCGGTGACTCAGTGACTGGCGCATGTCAGATTACTATTCATAATATAATTTTGTTTAATAAAACAGAAGTGATCCAACAGATAACTAAAGTAACCGACGTGGCTCTAAGGATAAGCAAGCTGAAGTGGCAGTGGGCTGGTCACGTTTCCCGAACCGACAACCGTTGGGGTAGACGAGTTCTCGAGTGGAGACCGCGAAGTATAGGACGCTCTGAGGCCAAGTGGAGTGACGACTTGCGGAAAGCATCTGCAGAAACTGGAGCTGAAGACCGAGCTCAGTGCCGGACATTAGGAGAGGCCTACGTCCGGCAGCGGACAAGTACAGGCTGAAGATGATGATGATAAAATAATAAAAAACTCATTACCCTTCCCGTGCTTTGCTGTAGTCGGATAAAAAACGTTTGTAACAAATAATGATAATCTCTTTTGATCTCTTTCACCCATTTGTTACATAAAATCTTATACCATCTTTTAACCTCCTGTTCCTGTTTGTTACAGAAAATGGTCTTCTTTCGTACGAGAACCCGAATTACCACCTGGACCCGTCTCGGATGGACTCCGCTATCTACAGCGATTTGTACGACATGCACGACGACAAACACACACCGGACGAATACGACAACTATCTCGACAATAGGAGGTAAGAACCGCTTTGTTTTAGAACCACCGCTTTAGAACCGGTTATGTTATTGGTAGAACCTACTAAGTATTATAGTGAGACAAATGCACGCTAGTCAAAAGACCACAACGACAACTACTTGAACTATAGGAGTAATAACCGCTTATGTAGCTTTAGAACCGGTTAATTTCTCGGTATAATTAATATAATCGTTAAATAAACACAAGCCAGACGAATACGACAACTATATCGGTGTAGGAGGTAAGAAACGCTTTGTTTTACAACCACCGCTTAAGAACCGGTTATGCTCTTCGTAGAACAATTTGAGTTCTAAGGATTATCGTGACAAACACACGCTAGAGTCAACAGACCACTATGACAAGTACCTGAACGATAGGAGTAAGAACCGCATAAGTAGCTTTAGAACCGGTTAAGTTCTCGGTAAAATCAATATCATCGTTTAGAATTATATAAACACACTAGACGAATTCCACATATCGATTTAGGAGATAAGAACCGCTATTTGTAGCTTTAGAAACGTGTAGAACCAATAGAACCAATAGAGTTCCAAGTTTAATCTACTACTTCGATTGTCGATACGCGACAGACAAATTCGACACCTACTTTGGCGACAGGAAGTAAATAGCTAAACAAACATTTTCTAGAAAATACGATTGGAGAACAATATGAATAATTGGAATTAAAAAACACAATCACTGAATTTATTTCAATAAGCTGTATTTTTGGTAGAACCAACGGAGTTCGGTAAAACCAGTTGAGTTATAATTTAGAACCAATGGAGCTATCTGTCATATCAATTTTGCTATAGTTAAAGTTACATGATTCACCTTAAAATCTTATTTTTAGGGTTCCGTACCTCAAAATGAACCCCTTTTCTCAGGTATCAAGTTAATATCAAATACTTAGTCTGCAATTCCTAGGAGCTGTGTAAAAAAATCAAACTTCTAAGTTAACGCAATCAAAAGATACGTCAAAGATACTCCGTTTATGACGCATATTTTGACCTCGCAAGGGAATCAAAACCTACGAGTATGATGGTAAGAAGCAATTTCGTATAGCACAGGTAAAGGGGAAAATCTGAAAACCGTAAAGTGGCAGTTAAATAACAAAAAAAACTTTTTTTGTTCTCTTCGATACTCGATTCCCTTGTTTGACGAACTATTTACATACCTGTTTGTACGGGACCTTTGGTGCGCGAGACCGACTCAGACTTGGCCGGTTTAGTTTGTTAAGAGGATCCGATACCGAACACTGTTTCCGTTGTTGATTCCTTTGAGATTTTCCGCCTGTTAGATTAGAAGTTAAGTTTTAGAATTTACGTTCCGGAGCAAACCTCTTTCCACCCCTTAAATTGTAGCAAACTGTTTAGTTATCGGTGTCAATCGCTCGTAGAGGATGTATTTGGCTTATATAATAAATAAATAATTATTCCTAGTAAACATTCTAAATTTACAAAAGTTTTTTATTTAATTATTAGATATGTTCGGGCACCCAAATATGGGCGAGTCTTGTCCACGTTCTGCCTGCTGCTTCGACAATGTTGTCGCACCATCTCTTTCTTGGTCGTCCTGTCATTCTTCCTTCTTCTCTCGGGTACCAGTGCAGGATACGCTCACACCAACGCCCATCATTAGTTCTTGCTACGTGACCAGCCCATTTCCATTTTAGTCGACAGTGTGTCTTACTGCATCGATCACTTTGGTTTTCTCCCTGATGTCTCAGTTTCTTACTCTATCGCTTAGTTTGATACCCAGCATCGACCTTTCTGTAGCTCTTTGGAAAGCGGCTATTTTCGCTACTAAGCTCTTAGTAAGTGCCCAACTTTGGCATCAATAGAGAAGTGATGGTATGATCCATTAGCTTTTTTTTGAGACGTATTGGAAGGTTACTTTTAAATACACTCTTTGTGTATCCAGTACTTTTTCAGGATATGGCAATCCTCCTGTCAACTTCCTTGTTAGAGGCCTCCTTAAAAGAAATTATCTGTCCAAGATGGATGTAGTCGCTAACATATTCGATATATTCACTAGCAAGTATCGGTTTCTGTTCTCCATTTGTCATCGCCTTGGTTTTTGATAGATTCATGTGTAAGCCTATTTCTTGACTTGCCTTATCCACCATGTTTATCATAGACTGTAGACTCTCATGATTTTCCGCGAGAAGTACTATGTCATCTGCGAAGCGAAGACGAGTGAGTCGTTCTCCATTGATGTTGAGTCCATGGTTGTGCCACTCCAGTTTCCTAAACATGGTCTCAAGAATAGCAGTGAATAGCTTTGGAGAGATAGGGTCTCCTTGCTTGACACCCCTTTTATTGGCTCATACGTTGTTTTTTTGATTCTGTAAAATAAGTCAATAGTGTCAGCGCAAAAATATGGCTGATTCAGATGCTTGTAACTTTGAGGTGATTTTAAAACATTAAAAAAATATGACGTATATAGCCTAGTAAATAATGTGGTAAATATATGAAAAAAAAAAAACACCAAATACATTAGGAGGTAGAAAAGAGGTTTGTCTTTTTGTATGGACAAGGAGGCGGTAAATATTCCTCTTAAACTGAAGTTTAGCCTGGGGTTACTCGGGTTCGCGACTTCACGTGACCTAAATAAAGTACAAAACGCAGCGCATGAAAAAGATCGTCGGAGCGCATCATTTCACGTCGCTCCCACCTGCATTGTTAACGAATAATAAATGAGCCCGTTCGGACAGTTGCGGCGTAATGATTTGTTGAGTTTCGACGGTATGCGGCTGGAAAATAAATTAAAAAACTGAAAGGGCGCGCGTAAGTGGATTGGCATTGAGAAGTGTTTAAAAAATATTTAAATCACTTAAATGTTAAATGTTACTTACTATCACAGTTTAATGCGTATTCAACATTTCGTGTCTGTGTTGTTGACCGTTGAAGAGTTCCTATAACTGGAGCTAATCCTGAATGTTGATTTAGGTCATGCTTACGTACATAAAAATATATTGTCATCGGAACTAAACCAACATGTAAAAATTCAATTCCGTAGGCTATGAGGAATTTATTCTAATTCAGCTTGCAAGATTTGATCAAAACAAACATACATAAAAATAAAAGCTTTTAAAAAGAAAAGAAGTAGTGTCACGTGTCACGTGTCACGTCTGACATTTTCTTTTGTTTTAAAATAAAAAAAAAGCTTTTAAAATAAAATAAAAGCTTTTAAAAAGAAAAGAAGTAGTGTCACGTCTGACATTTTCTTTTGTTTTTTTTTTGGGTTTTTCACATATTCTATATAATAATATACTACGAAACAACGGTGTCAAAAAAAAAGAAATCATTTTGAATTCTAGTAGATACCTTTCCCAATTTTATTTCTCCGGTATCGGGCTTTGAAATCAGAATAGAGTCAGATGACATGACGGGTGCATCTTTTATCTATCGAGCGCCCTACTTGGCGCGTGCGCCGTGCGTCCATCGCACACTGCACCGTGTTAATTATTACTCGGTGACCGTGTGTGGCAGCCCTTAGTACTATCACAGATTCTGTGGCGATGCGGATGAGCACAGAATATATAATAATACTTCGTAGTATGGGGAGATATTGGTGTCAATTCTGATAACTGTCTTATACTAGCCTAACTAAATTTTAGTTCATTCCTGAGAAATGATTTATAGATCTGAATAACTGTGGAGCTTTAAAAAAAAACTTTTATAAGTATATGAACTAGCTGCGCTTGAGTGGATAATTTGTGGTGTTTTGTGGTTGATACACAATTTCATCACAAAAGACTGCATTGATTTTGATTTTCCGTGAGAACATGATAGAATTAACACGACTAGCAAGGTCGGGATCTTGCTATGTGGCGGACGATCGGCATAACGTGGTGTGTGTGTGTGTGTGTGCGTGAGGCTTGTGCGTAAGTGCGGATCAGCATGTCATGAATGCTTCCTTTAGTTTTGGCGGTGTGGAATCCGCCTTTATTTAAACATTCTTGCCTTATGTTTTGTGCATGAACATACTAATTTAACTTTATCTATAATATTTGTCGACTAGAAAATGAACAGTAATAAAAAGTAAACAGGTAGGTACGTACCGTCGCAGTATGGTAGTATGTATTGAGGCGCGCCGTCCTAGCGTTATATCCGCAGCTGACGTGCCACGGAACATCCTAGCGTTATATCCGCAGCTGACGTGCCACGGAACGGAACCACATCCGTTGCCAGGGGAGAGATAATAGCGCTGCAGTGCGCGGCGCGACTTAACTTACCCAAGGCACACGCTGAAAGCGTATTACGTACTATATTTTTCTTTGGTATTACTATGTGGACCTGCACAGAGTTAATCATAGTACTACGTCTATTAACACATCTATACATATAATAAAGGAGTAAGGAACAAAAAGTATGTAGAATAAACATAATGAATCAAAAATAGTTTAGGGGACTACTGAAAAGGAATATAACAATTTTTATAAGGTCGGTCTGGCTGTTTGTTTGTTCGTGAATCACGTAAAGAATACTGGACCGATTGCGATGCGGTTTCACTGTTGGATAGCCTAGAGTTTGCCTTAAAAACTGGTGCACTTGGTATCTCAATCCGATGAGTAGAAATCAAGCAGTCGATAAAAAACATAGTTTGCCGTCGGAGCGAAATTTGGTATTTTGTACCTTATTGGTACTTTTAGTCTTGGAATAACATATAGGTAACTTTTAACCCAGATAAATGACCACGCAGGCAAAGCCGCGGGTGCAGAACGTTAGTTACTTTGAATTTTAATTGTGTTATAACGGCGGTACGTTACAGCGTTATTCTATAGTTACAGCTAATAAAGTCGGTTCTCCGACCAGGTTTAGGTAAATTTTTGATGTCCTTTGATTTGATGCCTGAGACTTTATTAGCCGTGAGTTGTCATCATTTAACTTAAAACATGAATAACCCACGGTGAGATGATGATAAATAAGTACATGAAAACACCCACGGTGAAATGATGATAAATAAGTACATGAAAACACCCACGGTGAGATGATGATAAATAAGTACATGAAAACACCCACGGTGAGATGATGATAAATAAGTACATGAAAACACCCACGGTGAGATGGTGATAAATAAGTACATGACGAACACCCACGGTGAGATGATGATAAATAAGTACATGACGAACACCCACGGTGAGATGGTGATAAATAAGTACATGAAAACACCCACGGTGAGATGATGATAAATAAGTACATGAAAACACCCACGGTGAGATGATGATAAATAAGTACATGAAAACACCCACGGTGAGATGGTGATAAATAAGTACATGACGAACACCCACGGTGAGATGATGATAAATAAGTACATGACGAACACCCACGGTGAGATGGTGATAAATAAGTACATGAAAACACCCACGGTGAGATGGTGATAAATAAGTACATGACGAACACCCACGGTGAGATGATGATAAATAAGTACATGACGAACACCCACGGTGAGATGGTGATAAATAAGTACATGAAAACACCCACGGTGAGATGATGATAAATAAGTACATGAAAACACCCACGGTGAGATGATGATAAATAAGTACATGAAAACACCCACGGTGAGATGATGATAAATAAGTACATGACGAACACCCACGGTGAGATGATGATAAATAAGTACATGAAAACACCCACGGTGAGATGGTGATAAATAAGTACATGACGAACACCCACGGTGAGATGATGATAAATAAGTACATGAAAACACCCACGGTGAGATGATGATAAATAAGTACATGACGAACACCCACGGTGAGATGGTGATAAATAAGTACATGAAAACACCCACGGTGAGATGATGATAAATAAGTACATGAAAACACCCACGGTGAGATGATGATAAATAAGTACATGAAAACACCCACGGTGAGATGGTGATAAATAAGTACATGACGAACACCCACGGTGAGATGATGATAAATAAGTACATGACGAACACCCTCGGTGAGATGGTGATAAATAAGTACATGAAAACACCCACGGTGAGATGATGATAAATAAGTACATGAAAACACCCACGGTGAGATGATGATAAATAAGTACATGAAAACACCCACGGTGAGATGGTGATAAATAAGTACATGACGAACACCCACGGTGAGATGATGATAAATAAGTACATGACGAACACCCACGGTGAGATGGTGATAAATAAGTACATGAAAACACCCACGGTGAGATGATGATAAATAAGTACATGAAAACACCCACGGTGAGATGGTGATAAATAAGTACATGACGAACACCCACGGTGAGATGATGATAAATAAGTACATGAAAACACCCACGGTGAGATGGTGATAAATAAGTACATGACGAACACCCACGGTGAGATGATGATAAATAAGTACATGAAAACACCCACGGTGAGATGATGATAAATAAGTACATGACGAACACCCACGGTGAGATGGTGATAAATAAGTACATGAAAACACCCACGGTGAGATGATGATAAATAAGTACATGAAAACACCCACGGTGAGATGATGATAAATAAGTACATGAAAACACCCACGGTGAGATGGTGATAAATAAGTACATGATGAACACCCACGGTGAGATGATGATAAATAAGTACATGACGAACACCCACGGTGAGATGGTGATAAATAAGTACATGAAAACACCCACGGTGAGATGATGATAAATAAGTACATGAAAACACCCACGGTGAGATGATGATAAATAAGTACATGAAAACACCCACGGTGAGATGGTGATAAATAAGTACATGACGAACACCCACGGTGAGATGATGATAAATAAGTACATGACGAACACCCACGGTGAGATGGTGATAAATAAGTACATGAAAACACCCACGGTGAGATGATGATAAATAAGTACATGAAAACACCCACGGTGAGATGGTGATAAATAAGTACATGACGAACACCCACGGTGAGATGATGATAAATAAGTACATGAAAACACCCACGGTGAGATGGTGATAAATAAGTACATGACGAACACCCACGGTGAGATGATGATAAATAAGTACATGAAAACACCCACGGTGAGATGATGATAAATAAGTACATGACGAACACCCACGGTGAGATGGTGATAAATAAGTACATGAAAACACCCACGGTGAGATGATGATAAATAAGTACATGAAAACACCCACGGTGAGATGATGATAAATAAGTACATGAAAACACCCACGGTGAGATGGTGATAAATAAGTACATGATGAACACCCACGGTGAGATGATGATAAATAAGTACATGACGAACACCCACGGTGAGATGATGATAAATAAGTACATGAAAACACCCACGGTGAGATGATGATAAATAAGTACATGAAAACACCCACGGTGAGATGATGATAAATAAGTACATGAAAACACCCACGGTGAGATGGTGATAAATAAGTACATGACGAACACCCACGGTGAGATGATGATAAATAAGTACATGACGAACACCCACGGTGAGATGGTGATAAATAAGTACATGAAAACACCCACGGTGAGATGGTGATAAATAAGTACATGAAAACACCCACGGTGAGATGGTGATAAATAAGTACATGAAAACACCCACGGTGAGATGATGATAAATAAGTACATGAAAACACCCACGGTGAGATGATGATAAATAAGTACATGAAAACACCCACGGTGAGATGGTGATAAATAAGTACATGACGAACACCCACGGTGAGATGATGATAAATAAGTACATGACGAACACCCACGGTGAGATGATGATAAATAAGTACATGACGAACACCCACGGTGAGATGATGATAAATAAGTACATGACGAACACCCACGGTGAGATGATGATAAATAAGTACATGACGAACACCCACGGTGAGATGATGATAAATAAGTACATGACGAACACCCACGGTGAGATGATGATAAATAAGTACATGACGAACACCCACGGTGAGATGATGATAAATAAGTACATGACGAACACCCACGGTGAGATGATGATAAATAAGTACATGAAAACACCCACGGTGAGATGGTGATAAATAAGTACATGAAAACACCCACGGTGAGATGATGATAAATAAGTACATGAAAACACCCACGGTGAGATGGTGATAAATAAGTACATGAAAACACCCACGGTGAGATGATGATAAATAAGTACATGAAAACACCCACGGTGAGATGATGATAAATAAGTACATGAAAACACCCACGGTGAGATGGTGATAAATAAGTACATGACGAACACCCACGGTGAGATGATGATAAATAAGTACATGACGAACACCCACGGTGAGATGATGATAAATAAGTACATGACGAACACCCACGGTGAGATGATGATAAATAAGTACATGACGAACACCCACGGTGAGATGATGATAAATAAGTACATGACGAACACCCACGGTGAGATGATGATAAATAAGTACATGACGAACACCCACGGTGAGATGGTGATAAATAAGTACATGACGAACACCCACGGTGAGATGATGATAAATAAGTACATGACGAACACCCACGGTGAGATGATGATAAATAAGTACATGACGAACACCCACGGTGAGATGATGATAAATAAGTACATGACGAACACCCACGGTGAGATGATGATAAATAAGTACATGACGAACACCCACGGTGAGATGATGATAAATAAGATAGTTTGTTTATAGGTATGTTATATATGTTTGCTACCGGCTGAACTGATTTTAGTGTGGCATCAATGTTGTGGCGATATCGTAGAATTGATTATTTCATGAATTAAACAAAAAAACACGAAGTCAAAGGCTTTCTAACCTTTTTTTTTTTTTTTTTTTTTGAGGGGGGGAAATGCCTGCGCACTTCCCTTCCACCACGGGGGTGATGGAAGGGGGTATGTGGGGCTCGCACCCACTAAAACCCCCCCGTGAGCCGTCCGCCACCGCAGTGGGGCAAGATGGGGTCGCGGTAGCATTCTACCATCTTGCCCCAGTGGCGACCCTTATCGGGTCTCTCCACCCTTGGAGGGGCAACCTTGCTCACAAAGGTCACCCCTCAGACATGTGGGGCCGTGCAAGCCGGTGAAGCGTCCCCCGACACTCCACCAGTGACCCCACTACGGAGGAGGGAGGAGGTGGGCGAAACGCCTCCTCCTCCCACCTGGTCTTCTGCGCCGGAGCGCGTCCGCTTGGGCGTCAGTCTCCCGGGCCCGCTCCGCGGTCTCCTTCTGCAACATAACGGCTTCGCAGAAGGAGACCATTGCCTGCCACGATCTCTCGCTGCCAAGCATAGCGTTTACTACGCTTGGCAGAGAGAGATCCCGTCCTATCATCATTGAAAGCGTGTGCCGCTGCGGGCCCCATGCGGCACACGCCTCCAACGTGTGGAGCGCCGTGTCCTCCGGTGCCCCACACTCGTGGCACACCGGAGTCCTCTCCCGTCTTGCGATTTGGTGCAGGTACTTTCCGAAACATCCGTGTCCGGAAAGCACCTGCACCAATCGGAAGGTTAGCGGCCCAAATTTCCGCCTCACCCACCTCTTCAGGACCGGGCGGATAGCTTCCACCGTCCACTGCCCAGGGACCGGTGGAGCTAGGTCCTCCGACCACCGCCGCAACATGGCGGCCCACGCCTGCCGCCGCATGCGCGTGACCTCCTCCCACGCTGGGGGGTCTCCACGGGATCTCCTCTCCGCCACGAAGTGGTAAACTTCGGCGAGGATCTCCGCTTGGAGCTCCCAGGGGGGATCACCGGCCAACACGCACCCTGCCGTCCAGGACACCGTCCGGTATCCGCGTATCGCCCTCGTCGCAATCACCCGCTGCGGACGTCGCAGCAGGGTTTTGGTCCTGCGGTTGAGGGCGTCCACCCAGACTGGTGCCCCATACAGGGCCATACTCCGGACCACTCCGGAGTATAGTCTACGGCAGTTGGCGCTCGGGCCGCCCACGTTGGGCAGCAGCTTTCCCAAGGCGGCTGCCGCTCCCACCACTCTCGGGGCCATCTGGGCAAAGTGGGCCTCAAATGCCCACCTCCCGTCCAGGATGAGACCCAAATATTTCATCTGGGTCCCAACCCGGACCATCACCCCATCCAGAACCACCCGCGTTCCTGGAGGGGGTCCCCCCCGAGGCCCATGGAACAATAGGGCCTCGGTCTTGGAGAGGGCGACCTCCAGTCCCAGGGCGCGTATGCGGTCAACCACGAGGGTTGTGCCCACCGTGGCCAACCGCACCGTCTCCCTGAGGTCCCTCCCCTTGACTACGACTAGGGTGTCGTCCGCGTAGCACGCGACCTGCATACTTGCAGGAAGCGTGCCGCGGAGCACCCAGTCGTAGCCTACGTTCCACAGGAGCGGTCCCAGTACCGACCCCTGTGGAACCCCGCAGGAGACGCGACGGTGCCTCAAACCGTCACGTTCCTCCACTAGGACCTCACGGTCCCGGAGGTAGTCGGCTAACAGCCTCCGCAGATACAGGGGCACTCCATGAAACCGGAGCGCCTCCTGTATTGTTCCGTGCGGGAGGCTGTTGAAGGCGTTGGCAATGTCAAGCGAGACAGCCAACGCCTTTTGACCCTCGCCGACCGCATCCTGCGTCCACCGTTTGAGCCAGAGCAGGGCGTCTATTGTAGACCGCCCCGCTCTGAACCCGTACTGGGCCTCCGACAGACCAGGCCCAGTCTCTTCCAGGTGCCGGATGACACGGGAGGCCACAACTCTCTCCAGGAGCTTACCCGTATCATCCAGCAACACTATGGGCCTGTATCCGGAAGGCGAGTCGGCAGGTCGACCTTCCTTCCGTAGCAGGCACAGCCGGCCGTCCTTCCAAAGCTTGGGAAACTGCCCCGACGTCAGGCACGCGTCGAACAGTCCCCGAAGCCTGTCGCCCATCTGCCTTAGGGCTATCCTAAGGACCCGCCCCGGGATTCCGTCTGGACCCGGTGCGGTCCTTTTGCCCCGTAGGCGGCCGACTGCCACCTCCATCTCCACCTCGGACACAGGCGGAATGGAGGCTGGGTTCAGTTCCTCGGGGATGGAGGAGACCATCGTCGGTGGGGTGTGGTGGTGGGAGTCAGGGAATAGGCCCTCCAACACCCTGCCCAGGAGCTCAGGCTCCAGCGACTCCGCAATAGGGGTCGTTTGGCCCCGGAACTTTTTCCGGGCGCCCCTATATGGCCGCCCCCAAGGGTCCCTGTCGAGACCCTCCAGGGCCTCGCCCCAGGCCCGAGACTTGGCCCGACTGATAGCCAGCTGCAGCTCCCACTTAGCGTCGCGGTATAAGCCGTGCAGCCGGCGCTCAGACTCCAGCTCCTCAGCCGACAGCTGGTCGTCGGTCCGGCCATGACGTGACTTCCTACAGCGGGTGTAGGCTCGCCGCGCCACCGAGCAAGCGCACCGGAGGTCCTCAATCCCCGAGCACCACCAGTAAACCTGGTGGCGATCGGGGCAACGAAGGGACCTCGGCATGGCTGCGTCACACACGGCCGTCACCGCCTCTCGGAAGTCGCCTGCCGCGACGTCCACTTGCGGATGCACTGGAGCGGCAGACCACGACTGAAAGATAGCCGCCTCCTCTGCTAGTTCAGCGTCAAGGCGAGACATCGTCCAGCGTGGGAAATCCGCGCGCACCACGCCCGCAGACCCTCCTCGAATGTGGGAGGGGAGAATCTCGAACCTAATATATTTATGATTCGAGAGATTCTCCACCTCCGACAACACCCTCCAGGCCCGGACACGTGCTGCAACAGCCGGGGTGGCGAACGATAGGTCCACCACGGACCCCCCGTTATGTTGGACGCAAGTGTGGACCGACCCTCTATTGAGCAGGGTCAGTCCTGTGGCAACCGCCCACTCCCTGACAATCTCCCCGCGAGAGTCAGTAGAGCGGTTACCCCAGTCCCGGGCCTTGGCGTTCAGGTCCCCCATAAGGAGGATCTGACGTGGCGCCTGTCGTCTAACCGCTGCGGCAAGGAGGTCCATAAAGACCTCCAGTTCCGCAGCGGGTCTATTGGGGGAGAAGTATACCCCGATGATGGCATACTCCCCCCACTTGGCCACCACGTACCCCGAACCCCTCTCTTCGACTGAGAGGGGACGAACGCAACCCGACCGCAGTATAATGGCCACGGAGCCGTCAAGATCCCCAGCCCAGCAGGGATGGGGGTCAGGGGGAACGTAATACGGCTCCGCGGCAACCGCCAAATCTATTTGCCACTGCGCCAGGGTCTGCATGAGAAGATCTTGAGCCCCAGCGCAGTGGTTTAGATTCGTCTGGAGGAGGTTGTGATGCCGGACCTGATCCATCAATCAGACATCACAACCACCTCGACTACCGCTTGGCGGTCTGCTTCGGGGGTGGCCTCTTTTGTGGCCACAGGGTTGGCCTGGGTCCTGGTGGCCTTACCCTTCGTCTTTGGAGGGGCACAGTTGCGTCCCCCCATTACGTGCCCGGAAGGCTTCCCCGACTCCGCGCATATCGCGCATCGTGGTTCAGCCTTCCCGCAGCTGGCTGCCCGATGACCTGCGCCTCCACACCGGAAACACAGGTCACCCCTATCGACTGAAGCAGGACACTGGGGGCGCGTATGCCCCAGCCCCAAGCACCTGAAGCACCGCATGGGACGCGCTCCCAGTGCCACCACACGCACTGAGCTCCACCCGACCAGGAGTCTGCCCTTCTTCAGCAGCACTTGGGCTGCTGAAACTGGGCAAGACACCAGGATGGAGCCAGTACCGTTAAAACCCGGGTTGATCTCCCGGGTCTTAACCATCTGCACGTTGCAGCCTCCTGCCTCAGCGACCGCCTTCGCCACCTTCTCTTTCGTAGCCGCATCGTCCAGGCCCGAGATGCGTAGATCAGCGGATTTAATGGGCCTGGCGATGTTGGCCACCTCAGAAAGGACCCCGCGGAGCTTCTCCGCGAGTTGGTCCGCCTTATCTGAGTTTTGGGAGCCAGGGATTTCCAGCATTCTGGCTCCCGTGGCCGTCTGGCGGAAGCGGAGCTGGTCAATCCCCAGCTCCTGGAGATCGACCTTCTCCTGCGCCATTTTTAGAACGGCACTGTAAGTCACCCCTTTCTCCGCGGCTTCAGGCTGCAACGACAGAACAACCGCCGCGGACTTGGGGGATTTCAGCGCCGCCTTAGCCTTACCGGCATTGGTGGCTCCCTGCCTAATTTTGGCAGGAGCTCGGACCACGGGGACGGACGTGGGTGCAGGAGGGGGAAGAGAAGTCTTTCCCTTCCCCTTACCCTTTCCCTTGCCCTTCCCCTTTCCCACCACTGTGACCCAGGTCTGCTCTTGAGGAGCAGCCTGGCTGGTGCCTTGGGTCCCCCTCGACGTGGAGGGGGTCAAAGCTGATGCCACTGTGGTGGTGACCGCCTTTGAGGGTTCACTCACCCGCTTGCCCACCGGAGGAGTCGGAGGCACTGAGGCAGCGGCTGCCGCAGCCGCCTTCTTAGCATCCGCCCTAAGGGGTGGGCGTACCCTAGGGACCGGAAGAAGCCTGTCCTCAAATCCCGCGAGTCGAGCGTTCAGCATTGTCCCAAACGTGATGGTCAAGGAGCGCTTTAGCTCTTCAAGGAGATCGTCAGCCCTCCACGGTGTAGCGGGAGGGGCTCGCGTCTCCGCAGCGGTGGCGGCGGCCGTGGCAGTGGCGGCGGTGGTTGCAGCGGTGGCAGCGGCTGTCTTAGCCTCAGTGAAGCCTCGACGTAGTGCCTTCACCTCCGCCTTCATCGCCTCTACCTCCAGCTTGAGACGGCCGTTTTCCGCCCGAAGACGTCGCGTCTCCTCGGCTTCGCTCCTGCTCGCGAGAGCGTCCACCACTTCCCTCAGGGTCGACGAAGACCTCTTCAGGCGGTCGACGTACTCGCCTTTCAGGTTGCCCGAGTTCCTAGCAACGTCCAAAATATCGGCAAGCTTTTCACCCGCATGCGCCCTCAGCTCTTGCGCATTCAGCCTGGTGATGTCACCAACCATCGCAAAGGCATCGGTATCACTACCGGTGTCGGTGGCAGCGCCACACCTCTTCTTAAATTGCCTGACTCGCAGGATTTCCTCCAGCTCTCCATCTGATGACGCTTGGTACTTCAGGAACGCTTCTCTGGTAGAACCCGCTTTCACGTTCCTTCCTTTCCCTCGTCTAGCCGTATTCACCTTAGCGGCTGCCGTCGCTTCAGTTTCCGTGTCCGAATCTGAAAGACCAGACTCGAGAAACGGAGTAGACCGCCGCTTTCGACGGTTGTCCCGTCCATCCGCAGTCTCCGCACTACGGAACACCTCCATTTCTGGAGCCGAGACTTCCACGTCTCTATCCAGTACGTCATGATCAACGGGGGCCTCTGGGGAGTGGCCCTGAGAAGGGCCTTTTGTGAACTTCCCAGAAGCGTCACGCTGCGGTTTCTACGGCATTCTAATCACAGCGACGGCTGGTGATAGCTGCGAAGGTAGAGATTGGCCTGTTGGACACCTGCGTTACCGGGTCCAAACAGTTTCCAGGGGGCACCACGGGGAGGTTCTCTACTTGCCACCCCAAGGCTTTCTAACCTAACACAACCAAGTCGGGGCTTCCGTCTAACACCTCTACCAGTGGATAATGTAACTATTTACGATATGATCATTAATGTTTGACCTTATGATGAAGTAGCCGTGCGTTTAGCTGTTCATATCGTCAAACGCTAATCATTAATTCATCTGGCCAAACAATTTCATGTGTCACCGATAATTTAATGTAATACTTAAGGCCTGGTACTAGTATTTTTAGCAATTTTCGGTCATTTTTGAACGTCTGTTTCATTTTTTATAAAGAACCCAGAATTATGAAATTAGTATCACATCAAAATTTGATTTTTTAGCTCATACTTTGTGAACACAGAAACATGATAAGTACACTAAATAGAAAACAAAATCAAAGGTAACACTACTTAATGCTTAGAACATTGATTGGAAAGAGATCCCGTCACTAAATGATATCAAAGATATACCAAAAGAAAGAGCTTATTAATATTGAGAAAATGGTAAGACACTTTTTTGTTCTATGCTATAGTTTCCCTACAAATAAATAAAAACCTTAAATTTTACTCCTGAGGTGTATCATCTCTCCCGCTCTATTTGATCACAGATGAGAGGGACAAAAAATTCAATGTGTGCCTTAACAGTTTCATGATATGATCAATTCTACGATATCGCCACGACATATAGATACTTAAGGTACTGGGATAACACGTACATTTAGGATAGATACTTTTCATAATCATCAACATCCATAATCATAGTCGACGAATTGTTCCATTTATCCATTGCACTCCTATCATCATCAACATCATGTCAGCCTTTACGATTCCACGGCTGAACATAGGCCTCCTCCAAAAAGGGGGAGTTTGCCATTGTCACCACGCTTGGCAGGCGGATTGGTGACCGCAGTATTACAAATATGTGCTCGGAGGACGCTGCTGCCCATCTTCTGGTGTGTAATCCCTTAGTCGCCTCTTACGACATCCACGGGAGGATTGGGAGGGGTCTTATTCTAAGCCGAGACCGCCACGGCTAACTCCTATAGTTAGAGTAAACAAAAAACATTTAACCGGTTTTCATTTTAGATACGCTGCTTTTATTCCGGTTCCAGACTAATCCAGACTATAAGTTGGCGATATAAAACTGGTGTATACAGGCTGCTTTATTTGTTTTATTAATTAAAAGTGTATGTACTCTTATTACTTCAAGGCCTTAGCGTGGGTCGTATTTTTTATGACGTCATTTTGTTAAGCCCAAATATCTATTATCAACTTTCTAATAAATTACTTATACTTAGTATGAAATTTTAAAAATAAGTTACTGATTATTGATACGGTGTAATTTCAAAGTTGTTTTCGATTAACAGCAACATAAAATATTACAATAGTGGCTCTGTGAGCTGTAGACCTCGCGAGCACAAACTTTTTTGCAAACAATCTAGCGGTGCACAGTAGCGCCATCTAGTATTGTAAAACTAACATCAATAACCAAGCTGCTCCATCAATTTCTACCTAGCAATTAAAGGGCCGATTCCACTGGTAGAAACTTAAAAGTGAGCAATTTACTGTATTTTGAGGAGCTATTCTGCTCATCACGCCGAAGATCCTCTTCATATCTTCACCAAATTTTTATGAGACTTACTTAAAGTTATTACCATTCAAAATGAAAAAAGAACCATTGAAATCGGATTTAATATGGCGGAGATTATCCGTAGCCCCCTTTTTACCCTTTTTTTGGGGGAAGTACCCCCCAACCAATAATCCCGATGACCAAAAAGTTCTAAAAATTCGCTTAACTTGTATACCATGTTTTGTCTAAATCCTGTAGAGGAGAACAGACGGACAGACATCCGGACATACGAAATAATTTTTGCCCAAGCTGAAACAGAGACGCGTCATATTAAATCAGCCTGTCAAATTTACGAACGAGGCGTCGCTCCCAAAATTTATATCTTCAGATTTGTAACCCTACCGATACCGCATTCAGGATGCACTTCTCGTCAGAATCTCATTTGCTTGCGTCCGTGCTCACCATTCCGAATATTATAGTAGGTAGTTCTGAATTCGTGCCCCACTGGGAGTAAATGGTACCGGAATAGGGCTTGGGGTGTATTTCAATTATGAAAGTTAATGATTTCCATATAATTGCTAATAAGTCTTCGATCAGTGCTTCGACCATGACCTTTCGGTGCCGGAACGTGGACACTCACGGTCAGACTAGTTGGTCGATCAGCGAGTTACGCGAGTTTCTCTCAATGACAAGATTCACAATGAAATGATCCGACGAGAACTAAAGTAACCGACATAACTCTAAGTAAAGCAAGCTCAAACGGCAGTGGTCACATTTTCCGAAGCACCGACCGCTGCGTAACCGTTGGGGTAGACCTAGGCGTACACGTGTGAGTGGAGCCCACGCTTATGCAAATACAGTATAAGCTTTTTACTTGTGTAGGATTTGACAAATCAAGCATTTGACAAGTCGTGTCCAAATCCCGTGCAGACCAGGGCCCCGATTCTGTAAGCTATTGAACCGCGATAACGCAAGTCGATCGCTTGATTTTTTTTGAGAAATTTTCTTATTTACCACTTAAAAGTGCTGGAAGCGAAAATTTTGGTAAAATTTTCGCGGTTTTGTTTTTTTTCAGTTTTTTTTTCTAATATTTCCAAAAAAAAAAGAAGCACTTCTAGCACTTTTAAAATAAGAAAAAGAAAATTTCTCAAAAAATTTCAAGCGATCGACTTGCGTTATCGCGGTTCAATAGCTTACAGAATCGGGGCCCTGAGTATTTGATATTAATTTCAACTGGATTACGTGTCCCAGAGAAAAAGGACCTTGACAGAGAGACAGAAACACAGACGGACAACGAAGTGATCCTGTAAGGGTACCTTTTTTCATATTTTTCCCTAAATCAAACAAAAACATTTTTTTATGATTGTTAGCTGTTACCGTAACTCCTGCTTAATGTAAATATATAAGTATGCCAACTTTCTAACAGAAAATTTTGAATCACTGACGAGATTCGCATGGATATATGCGACATTGAATCTCGCCCATGATTCAAATTGTTCCATTACAAAATTATCACAAAAACTACATTGTTAGAAATTTCAGACATAAAATTGGAAAAAAAAATGCTCAACATTTGCACATTAGTTGTGCTCGCGCCTTTGATTATTCATATTTTTACATAAACATTTTGAATTATGTTTTGAAACTAATCATGTATTGAGACCGGAGAGGATCGTAGCTCCCAATCGAATGGACTTATCTATATGCGTTTTTTTTTGTTTGAATGCTGATACTATCGAGATACTTCTTAGTTATAGTAGGGGGGGGGGGGAGGGGTTTATCTATATGTTCAATTTATGCTTGTTGTTACAGAGTTGAAGCTTCGTCGCCAGTAAATAAATCAAAGTAAGTAAAAACACTATCTTGTACCTTGGATGTTCTATGCTGCTAGGACTTCCTGTCAATACGATTCTTATACCAATTTTTAGGGTTCCGTAAGGAAAAAAAGTACCTGTATAGGATCACTCTGTTGTCCGTCAGTCCGGCTGTATGTCTGTCAGTCAAGACCCATTTTCACAGGAACGCGTGGAGGCTGAAAGTTGAAATTAATATCCTAAATTAATAACTTCTAAGTCAACGAAAAGATACCGCATGCCGCATATTTTGTCACTCGCAAGGGAATCAAATCTATATGGTACTTCCCGTTGACCTAGAATCATAAAATGTGGCAAGAAGCAATGTCTTGCAGCACAATTAAAAGAAAAAAAACAACTGAAAACGGGAAATTTGTGGTTAAACCACAAAAAAAACATTTTTTTAAAATAACTTCGTGACTCGATTCCCCTGATGCACGAACTATTTAAATACGATATTCCCAACTACCCCATTAACGTCCCCATCTATGGGGCCGATGGGAATTTAAATTCCCACCTACCCCATTATCCACGCCAAAGGGGCAGGTGGGAATTTAAACTCCCATCGGTCCCATTAGCTTGAATAATGGGGCCGATGGGAATTTAAATTCCCACCTACCCCATTATCCACGCCAAAGGGGCAGGTGGGAATTTAAATTCCCATCGGTCCCATTAGCTTGAATAATGGGGCCGATGAGAATTTAAATTCCCATCGGCCTACAAGTTTGTACGGAACCCTCGGTTCGACTCGCACTTGGCCGTTTTTTATAAATCGAAGGAGAGTCCTATTGCCACATAATCGTTAGATGCAAATCAAGCATTATATCACTTGTTTAGTATGGATTATGTCTATTTTTATGCTTGATTAGTGTTAATTTTCGATTATGAATGTGGCAGTCAGTGGTGGGTACAGGTCCGTTATGGGACCGGCGGAGGAAGAATTGTAGACACAAACGTAATTCCAAAATCATTAAACAATAGTGTTGTGGAAAATACCATGGTACAGAAAAAACCTCGCGCGTACAAGCTTTTTTGTATACAATCTAGCGGTGCACAGTAGCGCCATCTAGTTACCTTATTGTAAAATTAACATTAAAAAAAATTAACCTAGTAGGTAAAGGGCTAATTCCACTGGCAGAAATCTAAAAGTGAGCAATTTACTGCATTTGAGGAGTAATTCTGCTCATCATGCCGAAGATCCTCATCAGATCTTCACCAATTTTTATGAGACCAATTTAAAGCAGTACCTTTCAAATAAAAAAGAACCATCGAAATCGGATCTAATAAGGCGGAGATATTCAGTAGCCCCCTTTAGCCAAACCAAAAGTCCGGAGATTTTTGAAGGTTTTTTTTTTAAATTCCTTTATCCTTTATACCAAGTTTCGTCTAGATCGGTTGAGAAGTAGAGGAGAACAGATCCGGACGGGCGCGCTGACATTCGGAGAGGATTCTTGGAGGGTTATAATATTTTAGCACGACTGCCTAAAAAGGAGTGTATTAATGTTCAGGGTTTATGTATGTATGTTTGTATGTATGTATGTATGTATGTATGTGAGTTTCTTTGTTCAACCATATAACTTTTAAATGCCTGAACAGATATGGGTGTATCGGTTATTGTTATAATCCTTACGTCATCCCTAGGAACAAAGGCTATATAATCCTTACGTCATACCTAGGAACAAAGGCTATATAATCCTTAAGTCATCCCTAGGAACAAAGGCTATATAATCCTTACGTCATCCCTAGGAAAAAAGGCTATATAATCCTTACGTCATCCCTAGGAACAAAGGCTATATATTTTTTAAATTCAATTTAGTTGCTGGGCTGTTTTATTTTTTCTCATACTTTGATGATGTAATAGTTTAATTCGCGCTTGTTCTTTATCTTTCCAGCGAGAAGAACGGCTTCATCACTCCTCCGGCACAGAATGGCGGCGAGGAGTCCCCACCCCCGGAGAAGGAGCGCGCCGACCAGCAGGACACGGAGAAGAGCCACGCGGGCGTGCCGCACTCGGCCGAGGGTCCCAACGATGACCTGTACGCCATCCCCGTCAAGCTGCGGCCCAAGAAGGAGCCGCCGCTGCCGCCGGGCTGGGAGAAGCATGAGGGTACGTATGTCATGGAGAAGAGCCACGCCGTCGTGCCGCACTCGGCCGAGGGGCCCAACAACGACCTGTACGCCATCCCCGTCAAGAGAATGACGTTTTTGCGAATGTCTATTCCCGAAGTCTATTCATCGAATGCTTACATCCTCGAAGGGTCGTTTCTGCGAATGCTCAAAATTGCGAAAGGTACGTTTGCTCGAATGATCAAAATTGCGAAGGTTTATTCCTGCAAAGGGTCCACATATTTTATTCCTGTTTATTACACTACTGCCCAAAAAAGAAGTGTAATGTTTTCAGGGTTCATGTTTGTATGTACGATACGACGTCGTCGTGTATGTGAGTTTGTTTATTCCACCATAAATTTTAAATGTCTGAACAGATATGGATGTATGGGGTATCCTTATCATTGATCTTATCAAAAAATTGGTACCATAAAAATACAGTAGTTATTATTTCGGATTTGTGCTGATTCGATTCCCAGCTGCAGCTGCAACTTTTCAAAAAAATGTTAATGTAGTTTTACTAACTTTTTAAAATAAGTGAATGTTTCTTTTGAGCAAAATTTGCTGGCTTCAATATGGAGGGTATTTTCCTTCCAGGTCCCGTTCGAACTATCCATTTTGTATGAGAATTACGCATGTTTAACAATATTACATACGAGGTATTTTCACGCGTACCTACATACGTAGGTACGTGTTTTTTAAGTAGGTTAAAAAATTTGTTGACAATTCGATCACACGACTCTTCGCAGCAATAAACCTCGCAGTATCGAACATTCGAGCAAACGTACCTTCGCAATTTTGACCATTCGCAGTAACGACCATTCGAGGATGTAAGCATTCGATGAATAGACATTCGCAAAAACGGCTTTCGCAGGTGACTACGTATCGCCCTTGACACAGATGACTAAATAGTTACTTTGGGCGAGCGTCCGGGCGCACGCCCTAGCCGCTTTTAAACCCCCAGACAACTGCACATTGCTCCTTATTAAGTGGCAAAGATCAACACATAAGTTATACAAACTAAACTAGATGGCGTTGGACGTCGCTGAAACCTGCAAGCGATATGTTCCAATAACAGCAGTGCCCATTTTACCTTTGTCTTTGAATGCACTCAAAGTAACGATGAGATTCAAATGTGGAATCCGCTACCATTTGACTGTCGCAGTCAGGGGTCACTATCATCTCGACCAAGCCAAACGAACCGACCGCCCCAACCGGTCGTCAAAGATAAAACATTCGTTTCTGGTACTTCTGGCCATGGTACAATAATATATTATTAAATCACGCTTCTGACTACTTCTGGTTCGGGCAAAGAGAAAAATTAAATTATATATACTGTGTTATATGTAATATAAATAATAAGTTCAAACCCGCCCGAGGCGCCCACCTACAGGTACAGTCGGTAAAAAAATTGTTTCATTAATTAACTGAAAACACCAACTACTACTACTACTACTGTACTACTAAAACTCACGACCAGCAACTCTCTCTATCGCTCGTATAGGGGATCGGAGGGAGGGAAAAAGTTCGCAATACATTTATTAAATACCTACTTTGCGAAGATCTCATCAAGCTACTATCCTTTTATAAGCGGGAAGATGAGATAACTGCTTCTCGTACGTAGACCACATAGGTGCAAAGCACATAATTCGCCTTCTTTGGCCTTAGTCATATCGGAGCGGCGTTTGTGTAGCACGTGCTATCAGTGACTCATTCGCGCTACTGTCTGCATATGACTCTCTATCTTTGTTGTTGATGCACACGATGCACGAGACGGTGGGACTGTAGCTGTTGGGTATATTTGCCTGTAGCTGTATGAAGTAATTATGTTGTTTAAGTTATATTAAATCGTCACGTATCTTCCCCCTTTTAACTATATCTACAATCAAAGGCTAAACATTGTTCGCTAACGGAAGATCATTGTCATCATCAGCCCGTATTCGTCCACTGCTGGACGTAGGCCTCTCCTAGTGAACGCCACTGAGCCCAATCTTCGGCTCTCCTCATCCGGCGGGCGCCCTACACTACGTTGGCCTAAACGCGTTCTCCCGTCTAGAACTCGTTTACCTCAAAGCGGAAGTTATGTTCATTTAATTTTTGTTACTGTCGTCATGTTGTTAACATGCTATCAATTCATCACAGTTTTTCAAAGAGATCATAATATTGTGCAACCTAAGAACCCTTATTGTTTCACCATGTCTGTCTGTCCGTCCGTCTGTCTGTATGTCACAGGCATTTTATTCAGACACTGCTAACACTATAAAGTTAAAATTTGGTATTTTATAACCTACCAAAGAATCATCATCATCATCATGTCAGCCTTTAGAAGTCCACTGCTGAACATAGGCCTCCCCCAAAGAGCGCCATGACGAGCCAAAAGCCAAAGTATATGTTTAATAAAAAAAAAAAAACGATTGACGTTAAATGTGAAAAAGGATAATAAATATATTTAACAGTTATTATTTTTTCTATTAAGTTCCGATTTCCGGTTACGAAATATTTTTCTCTAGATGTGTGTTTCTAACTCATAAAGTATCTACAGAACTAGACTATTTGAAGAAATCTAGGTTACTAGAAGATAATACGAGATATAGCATTTTATGCATAGAGATATATTTTGATGCCTTCGTCAACAAATTCCAAAGTGAGATACAATCCAACTGTAAAAACAACTTTGTTGGCGTATAACATAACAACTACTGGATTGATTGCAATGCGGTTTTCACAGTTGGGTAGCTTCGGGTCCTGGCTACGGAACCCGAAGTCTATTCGTGTCCAACACGCAGTGGGCCGGCCTTTTCAGTTACCTACGCAATTTAAATATCTATCGGCAACTACCAAGAAGTGTTAGCTCTTTGAGTTCAACCCTGCTTCCAGCAAAAACAAACTCCGTTTCAAAGATTATATGTTTTTTCTACAAAGTTCGTAAATATTTATACGAGTTTGAAACAATACAAATTGTTTATGGTGAACTTAAGTTTACTATATATTTTTCATATAGGAAATTAACAAAGGGATTCATCTAAAAGTTCCTCTGAACATCGCGCATTTTTCGTGATTCACCATTGTTACGGCCTTCCAAGAAGCTTATAATTAAATACAATCGGTCTTCTATAAGGGTTTTTTTTCTCGAATAGGTTAAATTACAGTTTTTTACGCCATTAAGCGTAATTCAACCTCTTTGGTTTTTGTTTATTCAGAAGTGTCAAAAACAACGAAAAGAATGGATTTCTTAATTCTTGGATTTATTGGAATTCGACAAGTTAAATGACATCTCCGTAGCTGTGCCCTGTGCCCGTAGTTGCTCGGCTTTTATCGGCGTAGAGTCGATACTCTCTCTACGTTTATCGGCCGTATTTCCGAAGCACCGGTAGTGTCAGAAGGTTATTTCCATTTCCTGTGCGAGATTCATCTTTGAGTCGGCACAGCATGGAAGGGAAATTACCATTTCAAATTCAAAGCATCATATATCTAATTAGATAAAAAAATGTAAAATCAATTAAATTTAATCGATTTTCCCAATTTCTGTTCTTTTCATTGTTCATAAGATATTAAGTTTTGACTTGAACTGCTATTATTTTGCCTATTTATAATAAATACTTTGACTTTGACTTTGTTCTATAGAAAAAGGTCATTACTAAATTGTGTGCTCTTTCCCTAACGCCATATCTTTTGATGATGTGCTCTATGCACGAACCTATCAATCCAGAACCAAGATTCTATTCGTATCTATGTATGTTTATCCGTTAACTAATGCCCATAGCACAGGGTATCCTAGTTTGGGGCTAGGGCTACCTTACTATTATTGTCTCTGCCATAATTCTGTTTACTATCCATTTCTAAAATGTGATCAAACACTTTTCCAGATAATGACGGTCCATACTACTGGCACATAAAAAGCGGAACCATCCAAAGGGAGATACCCAAAATGCCGCCAGTTGAAGCTAAGGAGTCGCGCATCTCTATGGTCCGGGACTGTTCCAACCTCTCCGAGGTCAAGTACGAGGGGGTCATGACCTCCTCTGTGACCAGGAGTACGACCAGCGGAGCCCTGGACCACGTGGACCAGGAGGAGAGGAGGAAGAAGGAGGAGATGTCTTATAAGTAAGTGGTTTCTAATACCTAAATAATAAATCGGCGTTTTTTGTCGAGCGAATCGTTTGACCCATAGAAAAGTTTTTTGTTTATAGTAGTGAGGCTATGTTGGCGCGACGTGACTATGACTCAATTATATGTATTGTACACTAACTGTGCCCGTGGCTTTGCCCGCGTGGTCAGAATTCATGGCACTAATTATTTTTCAAAAATAATGTAGCCTAATCGAGATGATAAGTTGTCATCATGTACTTCTCCATATTATGTATGGATGAGTATAGGCCTCCTCTCGTTCACGCCAGTCTTTCCGGTCCTGTGCTAGCCTCATCCATCAGCCTCCAGCGTACCTTACAATATCGTCTGACCATCGGGCTGGTGGTCTGCCTCGAGATCTCAGCCCATCTCTCGGATACCATTCGTTACTTTGCCTTTCAGGCCTTTGTACACCTATTTTCTGCCCGTCTTGCCAAATGTCCTGCCTATTTCCATTTAGCCTGACAATTCGCATACCTACATCTACCAGAACCTATTAAATAAATCCGCCCCTGAATAATATCTAATGTTTCCCAACAATGAATTACTTACAGACGGCGCAGTTTCCCGCTGCGACCCGAGACGGACGGGCGCGCGGTTCGGTTCTTCGTGCGGTCACTCGGCTGGGTGGAGATCGCCGAGTCGGACCTCACGCCCGAGCGGTCCAGCCGCGCTGTCAACAAGTGTATAGTGGACCTCAGCCTGGGACGGAACGACCTGCTGGACCAAGTGGGCCGCTGGGGCGATGTGAGTACAAGGGTTATATTAGTGTTCGTGCGGTCGCTCGGCTGGGTGGAGATCGCCGGTCGTACCTCACGCCCGAGCGGTCCAGCCGCGCCGTCAACAAGTGCATAGTGGACCTCAGACTGGGACGGAACGATCTGCTGGACCAAGTGGGCCGCTGGGGCGATGTGAGTGCAAGGAATAACTTACTTTCTTCTCACTCGTGGAGGTCCATTACTTACATGGGAATAGCTTTGGTTATTCCAAGTTTTAAGTTTATTCGATTCGATCGTTTATTTGAAGTTCTAATTTTCAAGTTTATTTTTCAATATGAACGATGAAAAAACGCCGAAGCTAATCGGAAGGTACATAAAATGACTTCAAAGCATTCCGGAAACAAACGAACGACTGAGATGACTGAGCAAAGCATTCCGGAAACAAACGAACGACTGAGATGATTGAGCAACTTAGACTAAGATAACAAGTTTCACGCGAATCACTTCCTAAAATGTCTATTGCGAAGCCAAGTGCTCTAACTTCAAGAAGAGAAGTTGCACTTACTGTACCTACAGCGTGTAGAACATAACAGGGCAGAGCAAATCGATTTCACTTCGGAGGCTTCAAGTTGGTCTTAGACTATGGGAATTAAATCCTCCTTCGTAAGTCGTGTTACTCATATTTGAGAGTCGCGTGTGGCCTCTTTCCATCTACTCCTCATGATGTTGCTATGTATGATAATATCGGTCGTCCGGAATCCGCGGCACCCTCTTCCAGCCCCACATCGTATAGGCATCGATTCAGTTGCGGTCTGCTGCGTCCAGTCTCACCACCATAAAGTAGGCAACATGGAAAAGACTAAAGTCCGAACTAGTTTGTAGGCAGTAAGTGGGCAAGTGGCTGGGTACTATCTTATACTACATGTACTTTTTTCCAGGGCAAAGACCTGTTCATGGACCTGGACGACGGGGCCTTGAAGCTGATTGACCCCGAGAGCCTGAACACTCTCCACACGCAGCCCATACATACCATCCGCGTTTGGGGCGTCGGCAGAGACAACGGACGGTACTTTTACATTTTATATTAACACTAGTTTTTGCCTGCGACGCGACGCAGACTAAAGTTAATCGCAATAAGAAGTACCCCACGTCCTTTCCCAGGGTTCAAACTATCTCCATACCAAATTTCATAAAGATCGGTTCAGCGGTTTCTTCGTGAAATGGTAACAAACAGACAAGAGTGACTTTCGCTGACCGCCTCAATTATTAGAGGTACATAGTTTGGATTTTATTATAAACTAGTTTTCCCGCCCGCGACTTCGTCCGCGCGCACTACTGCTTATCGCGAAAAAAAGCACCCTATTATCTTCTAGGATATTAAAAATTAATGCAAAAAATATCAAGAGCATCGGTGCTATACCTAGCAAAAATAGGTATAACTCTTGATATTTTTTGACAGACTTGTTATTTCGTTTCCATGGCAACCACAGACCATTCTATGATGGCAACCGTTCCTTACAGTGAGTAATCAACATTTTCCAGTTTCCCGCGGAAACTTTCAATTAACCGGGATAAAAAGTATCCTATGTTTTATTCTAGGGTATAAGCTGTCAGCATTTTAAATTTCATCAAAATCCGTCCAGCTGTTATCGCGTGAAAGCTCCCCAAAGAAACAAACAAACAGACAACGTTTTACTTTTAAATATGGGTATGGATGAACATTCCCCGTCCCCGTTCTAATCGCCCCGCTCCTCAGCAAGCCGACAAACCGCAGGCAGACTCGTTGAGACATTGATATATTACTTACTAACTGCGCCCCGTGGTTTCACCCGCGTGGATTGTGATGATGGATGATGATGATGATAAAAAGTAGCCTATTCGTTAATCCAGGATATAAGCTGTCCTGCTATCAAATTTCATCCACAACCGTATAGCCGTTTGAGCGTGAAAGAGTAACAAACTTACACACATACATTTTCAAAGGTAGATGTCGCTAATTGGTTTTTATGCATTTTATGACGTTTTGTATGGACTGTCAGTTCTAATGCATGGAGTTCTGCACCGCGCATACGAAGTTTTCCGCTCGATATGAGAGTATTCGTTTTTATAACTAAGCTCTGATTGCCCTGTTCACGACAGTGGCGACACTTCTCTGATTTATAATATTAGTTTGATTAGTGTGATAGTGTGATGTGAAGTGTGATGTGATAGTGTGATTATCGTCTGCCCCCACAAACTGTCACCCCAAAGTGGCAGGCGATAACACTTATAGCTATCAGTACTACGTTTTGGAAATCATGGCAGACGGTAATAAACTTAAGGGTATCGGCCGCCACGTTTTGCCCCTATGTTTTCGTAATGGGGGCAGGCGGTAATTACTTGGGTATCGGCCCCCACGTATAGCTCAACGGGTTTGTGTGCTGGCTTGAGGCGTAGTGCGATTAATGTGGGGACGGGGGCCGTTCTTTTAGGAATTATATTTTTTCAATGATTATGTGCAACATAATTGTTTATGTTGCACATTTGTTTTGGTAATTTTTTACATGAAATAGTGGAGGAACCACACTATGTCAGAGCCTGGCTCGTGGGGTTCTTTTTTACATGAAATAGTGGAGGTACCACACTATGTCAGAGCCTGGCTCGTGGGGTTCTTTTTTACTTGAAATAGTGGAGGTACCACACTATGTCAGAGCCTGGCTCGTGGGGTTCTTTTTTACATGAAATAGTGGAGGTACCACACTATGTCAGAGCCTGGCTCGTGGGGTTCTTTTTTACATGAAATAGTGGAGGTACCACACTATGTCAGAGCCTGGCTCGTGGGGTTCTTTTTTACATGAAATAGTGGAGGTACCACACTATGTCAGAGCCTGGCTCGTGGGGTTCTTTTACGTTTTAATAATTTACTTACAAGAGCAGAACAGGTTATGCAATAAGTTTAATATAACGTAATATTTATTAAATATTAATTAATAATGTAGATACTCCTACGAATAAGTACCAGTACTTTTCTATTACTACCAATTGTGTTTTGTATGTTTGATACTATGTTAATTAATTAATGATGGCGAGCGATGTTAGTTTTTGGTGTCCTTGAATCTAAATGTTAATTTTCTTTTTCCCCATTTGCTTTCTTGGAACAGCGAAAGGTACGAGTAGGTAGTCCAGGCTTTACATTCAAACATCACTAGATGTGAATAGAATACACTATTTAGAATATTGTTAATTCTAGAGCTTTAGAACTGTAGTTGTATTTCTTATCCACATTTCATCTTAGAGCTGGAAATCACCCACTAGGTAGTAACACTACTATCTGCAATAATTTATTCTACAATTTATTTAAAGTGTCCACTGGTATGACGACCGGTCTGACCGGTGACTGCAAAACGACACCTTGCGGGTTCGAATCCCGCAAGGTGCTCGTCACACAAATGTATATAGATAAATGTATGGTCCGTTGTCTTGTACCCATAGTACATGGTATTCTTGTTTTGCACTAGGTAATTGGTGTGAATTTTCCTGAATATGTTATTATTATATATTTATCTATCTTCGGTACCACGCTGCGTCTTTCGTAGAAGAACAGATTAAGTATGTCAGGAAATCCAGTGTCAGTTTGTAGGTACAAAGTTGTAGGTAAGACAGCCGTTGGCGTAGACTAGTTATCGAGTGGAGACCGCGTTTAGGTAAATGTAGTGTAGGACGCCCTGTGGCCAGGTGGAGCGACGTCTTGCGAAAAGCGGCCGGAAGAGAATAGATGAGAATGAACACCGAGCTCAGTGGCGTGTATTAGGAGAGGCCTACGTCCAGCGGTGTACAAGTGATGATCATTTAGGTACAGGTAGCGGTAACATGAGAGTTTTGGAATCTAATCACTCCTCGGCTCGAGATATGTGCGGATTTACCATCGCTCCGTGCTTCGGAGGCACGTTAAGCCGTTGGTCCCGTTTGCAACAGTTGGTAGCAGTCGTTCGTTAAGCCACGTCATATACTGTATTATCTATGGCCACGTCAGAAGCTTTTGGGCGGCCTGACAAACTCTGACACCAGAGGTTCGCAACTCCGCGCTAGGTCGGTGTTTGATATACAAAACACATTTTGCACAGTACCAGATTTCTATTAGTAGTTATATTTTCGTAGAAACATCAAGGGTTTTCCTAAATGAATCACATTAGTAACTACGAGGTGATCTGCACTACTTACAGTAACAGCAGGCTTATATGTAGCACCGGAGAATTATGTCACCGCGATGCAGAAAAGTGCAACACGCCAGGGGCACGAGTCTGCTAATTTCAAATAAAATGTCATCAAAATGTCGTTCCAGCGACTGTCCATGATCATGTATGATAAATTTGGTATTCTGCTAAAACTTTAGGTGGCTTCCATGGTTGTTCACTTGCCTGTCGATTCAATGGATTGAACTTCACACTAGGTACATATTTCTATCTCTATTCCTCACAAGGAAAAAAATGAGACAAATATTTTCCAGCGTGTTTGACGTTTTCTTTCGTATGTCCTTTTCATCTGTGGTCTTATTGGGAAAATTTGATTATCGATTTACGTTGAATTGAGAAGAATGGAAAGAACGTATTTTTCTGATTCTGCTGGTACCTTTGGTCATTAATTTCGTTCAGTACTAACGAAGTTACGGACCAAAGTAATTCGACAACACCTAGGTAAGTATTTTATATCAGTTTTATTCCTCAAGTACGACATCTAGCTTCGATGTAATGCTTGTTTTTTGATAATACAAAATGTAGTTTCTTTTAGTTCCACACATTTAATGCAGATCCTGCAAGTTTCCGCTAGAGGCGCTGCCAGTAAATTTATGGAACTAAACGAAACTACATTTCGTTTTCGAAAACTATAAAACTTGTACTAGACCCCCAAAAGTACTACAAAAACACAAAATTAAAGTTGGCGTATCAAATAAATCACATAAAAGTAACTTTTGTTCCATTACTACTCAATTGTAACTCAATAAAAAAAAACATTGAAACAAATGTCAAAGTAACGTCAAAACGAGCAGACTACCGTTTAGACAACTATCAACAATTCACTGGTTGTCCATGAAGTAGCCGAATACCAATCAGAGGTGACTTTTTTTCGTGGGAGTTCACTAAAAAATAAATCAAGAAAAAATGTCTTGCTTAGCATTTACTTATACAAAAACTCCATGTGCCGTTCTTTTTGGCGATCGAAAACATCTACTTATCACTTTCTTGTGGAAGTCAGTTATGGAATTAATTAATCGTTTTTCTATGATTATCATACACAATGCATTCAGGCGATCTTGCGCCATTGCGTTTCGTTGCGCGTAAACGTTTTGACTTTGTTTTGACTTTGTTTAACGTCGAAAAACAGCGCTCACTTTCCACTGAGGTCATAGCAGCAATACATAAAACAGCGCTCACTTTCCACTGAGGTCATAGCAGAAATACATAAAACAGTGCTCACTTTCCACTGAGGTCATAGCAGAAATACATAAAACAGCGCTCACTTTCCACTGAGGTCATAGCAGAAATACATAAAACAGCGCTCACTTTCCACTGAGGTCATAGCAGAAATACATAAAAATTTCATAAGTTTCATGTTTTTAGCAAATACGGATTCTTTTGCAAACTTAACCGGCAACGGCAACACCGCGGGTCAATCGCATCGTTGCGCAGTCACCGGTCACCGTGATCTGGCAACGTAACTCAAGAGCACCGCTCCAGATTCTGCTAACTTCTCATACAAAATCTTTTGTTCCACGTGTGGGACTGTGTAGAATTTTCTCTTTCGCACTTACTGAATTCCGTGCTTAACTTTGTACTAAATTTTGTTTCATAGGAGCGCAATCGCTGGCGCTCCACTCCGTACAACTTCATAGGAGCGCAATCGCTGGCGCTCCACTCCGTACAACTTCATAGGAGCGCAATCGCTGGCGCTCCACTCCGTACAACTTCATAGGAGCGCAATCGCTGGCGCTCCACTCCGTACAACTTCATAGGAGCGCAATCGCTGGCGCTCCACTCCGTACAACTTCATAGGAGCGCAATCGCTGGCGCTCCACTCCGTACAACTTCACTCTAAATCTTTTTATTGAAAGCAATTGCTTTTAGTGGAATGCTGTATTCAGTACATAGTGTAAAGGCTAATCAATGCCTGATTACTTATGAAAAATATATAAGTACCTACGGATAAAATATACAAATTTTTTATTAAAAAAAATGTGGGAGAGCACTGCAAACCTTAGCACAATGCTCAGTGACCTCAATATTGTTTCCCAACAGGTAGGTCGTAAAATGAACATGTCAAATGGCCATGTCGTACCCATGCCCGTTTATGTCTACTTGGGTCAGACGATCCAACTGGGTAGATCCAACTTTGACAAAGAGGTCAACTGACGAATCCAACTCGGATGGGCAGCGTTAAGGAAATTACGCCATATCTTCAGATAGATCTGATCAGATACCGCAGAGCCGAAAGATGAAAGTTTATAATCAGTGCGTGTTGCCAGTGATGACATACGGCACTGAGACGTGGTCGCTAACTATTGGTCTCATACACAAGCTCAGAGTTGCGCAACGTGCAAAGGAGAGAGCTATGCTCGGAGTTTCACTACGTGATAAGTTCCGTAACGAGGAATTCCGTAGAAGAACCAAGGTTATCGACATAGCTCTCAGAATTTGCAAGTTGAAGTGGCAATGGGCAGGCCATATAGTTCGCAGAGCCGACAACCGCTGTCGAATGGCAACTGTCGAGGAATGTCGAGGGAGACACCCCACACGATGGACGGACGACATTGTAGCCATCGCTGGGAGTCGGTGGTTTGAGGCGGCACAAGATCGTTCGTCTTGGCGCTCTTTGGGGGAGGCCTATGTTCAGCAGTGGACTGCTAAAGGCTGAAATGATGATGATGATGACTGCATCAGCGCTCCTTAGGACGAGCCGCCTCTGATACCAATTATGGACCATTGCAATTCGATGGAAAATCACTACGAACGATCATGTATCTTATTTAGCTAGTATAATACCAAATGTGTAAAACTAGGCCATCGACATGCCAGCGAGATTCCATGGAAGCGTCCTTAACTTAGCAGACTCGGGGCCCAGGGCGACATGCGTCTATCTAGCGGATTTCTCCGGCAGAAACTTGAACTTACACAATTGTTGTAGGTTCCAATATGTGTGATATCCATGTGGTCTGTCTTTCATGACTTCGCACTCAAGTGTGTCCGTTCCAGGGACTTCGCGTACGTGGCGCGCGACCGCGCGACGCGCAAGCACATGTGCCACGTGTTCCGCTGCGAGGCGCCCGCGCGCTCCATCGCCAACGCGCTGCGGGACATCTGCAAGCGCATCATGATCGAGCGGTCACTGCAGCCGCCGCCGCGGCCCACTGACCTGCCGGCACAGAGGCGCCCTAGGCCCTTGTCTGGTTAGTTATTAGTTCCGCTGCGAGCGCCCGCGCGCTCCATCGCCAACGCACTGCGGGACATCTGCAAGCGCATCATGATCGAGCGGTCGCTGCAGCCGCCGCCGCGGTCCACTGACATGCCGGCACAGAGGTGCCCTAGGCCCTTGTCCGGTTAGCTATTTTATTGGTTATGTGGATGGAGGTAAGGGTGTGGGTGTGGATTAGGTTTAGGTAGGTTAGGTATGTATAGATTATCCACTGTTGAAGCTCCTCCATCATTACGGGATGTACTTCTGACAGAGCCGAGCCAGGTTATGTTGGCCCGACCGAGAACAAGGCCTCCCGACATTTCCCAAATTTGGTGAGGAATCATTAATTTTTCAACATTCTTGCATACAAACAAACAATAAACGTTATCTGGGTACCATCTAGCGGGACCTGATCCGTACGTTAATGTACGTGTTTCCCCACCAGTGGGCGGCGTATTCCCCACGCCGATGGAGGAGCCGCGCAAGACCGTGCGCGCGCGATACCTGGGCAGCGCCGAGGTGCCGCGCGCGACCGGCATGCGCGTGCTGAACGACGCGCTGGAGCGTCTCGCCGCCGCGCGCGCGCCCTCCGCCTGGCGCCCCGTCGCCGTCGCCGTGGCGCCCTCCATGATCACCATCACTGAGGAGGGGGTTAGTACCACTACTTTCCAAGACAAAAAACCGTTTCTGAAATAAAACGATCAAAAAATGATAGCGAAACCAATATGTTTAAAAAAAACGCGCTAATCGTTAAATAAATTAGGAGCTTAAAATTTATTCCATGACATGATATGTAGGTATCTACGCGCCGCGGCCGCTGCTCCGCCTCGATCTGCGTCGCACGCACTACATGAGACTGTGACCGACCGACCCATGTCTCGGCGTGGTGCGCGCCGCCATATTGGTCGTAGTTAGGGCTGCCATCATTTACCTATATTGTTGAAACAGGACAAAGATTTCACAATCCCCGGACATTTGATGGAAACCGGGATTTTATCGGTCGCGAAAAAAAAACACATTTTTAAATAGGTAACTCACAAAGCCATTAATAAAAACTGGCTACTTAGGAATGCTAAGCTATGCTTTTTGACGGCCGGTTGGCCTAGTGGCTAGTGACCCTGGGAACGAAATCAAACGGTCGCGGGTTCGAATTCTACAAGGTGCAATCATTTGTGTGATGAGCAGAAATGTTTGTTTCCGAGTCATGGATGTGATATTCGTATTTATGTATGTTTATCCGTTATCTAGTGTCCATAGTACAGGGTATCCTAGTTTGGGGCCAGGTAATTGGCGTGGAATTGTCCCAAATATATATATATAGTTATTTATTTATATTTATGCTTAGCACACAACATACAATCAAATTTATATCTTAAATAACTCCAATAACTTTATTAAATTATATCTATCGTACTCTAAGAAAATTAGGTAAGAACTTAAATAAGAAAATTATAAGGAGCTCTCTTCATTTTGACATCAAATTAAATAATTTAAAATAAATAAAGTGTTACTACTACTTACCTACTATCATATTTTAAATGACTCATGCGTCGGTAAACAAGATATGAATTGAAATATGAATGAAAAGCATAATTATGAAAGTGATCGCGCGACACGTAAGGGAATTTTTCTTTTTAGCTTGCATGTATGTATTTTTTGTCCCAACTCTTCTCCAACGAAGTTTGTGTTGTTGTTGTCCCAGTAAAATGCTATGTTGATTGTGTCAGATGAGAGGCAGTGTGTTTGACTCAACTCATTTAAGTAACATACTTATTATTGGAATAGAAAACGAACAAAACTGCCAACACGCCGAGCGTTCAGGTTTAACCCGGACTCTTCTTGAGAGGCCCCCGGACGCCTTTTCAATCTACGACAAATCCGGGGAATTCCGGACGCATGGCAGCCCTAGTCGATCATAATTAATCCTTTTTAACGTCTGTGAAAATACGAAAGGCTGCTCTGATCGAAGATATTTTGAAAATATTCGAATTTGATGAATTTTACCATGCACTTATTTCATTTATTTTGAATTCTCTATATTTTTCTTGGTTACTGGCGCCATGATCATGAGTGTGATCCCTCGTGATCATTAGTGTGTTCCCTCGTGATCATGAGTGTGATCCCTCGTGATCATTAGTGTGTTCCCTCGTGATCATGAGTGTGTTCCCTCGTGATCATGGCGCCGCGCCTAATACTTGTTGGTGACCATGACAGATACTATACTCTCCTACAACAACATTGGTTTCGTTTGTCCATCATCTTGGCATTGAATTTTGATTTTCACCTAAATGTTTGTAGCCCAATGACATTTATTGTCTATATCTGAACTTCTATACTTCTAATAAAGTAACTAATAGTAACTATAAGTAGTAAGTAACTAAATGCCAAAAGTCTGTACCTTGAAAATAATTTTAAAAAAGTTCTAGGAGACTTGAATAAGCTAGGTAGTTAGGTACTGAACAAGAATATGACGTTTTTAAAAACCGTGTCTGATTGTCTGTTCGCGCATCACGTAAAAACTACTGGACCGATTGTGTTGTGGATTTCACTGTTGGATAGCAAAAGTTTAGACAAAGACTATTGTAGGTACTTGGTATGTCAATCCAATGAGTAGAAGGCGAGCAATCGATCAAATCTATTTGACGGGAACGTTTGGTATTTTGTACTTTATAGGATACTTTTATCCCAGAGAAATGACCACGCGTACAAAGCCGCAAGCACAGCTAGTCTAGAAATAAATACGTTTACCAGTCTATACAGATCCGCGGTCAGCTCCTGTAGCTAAAGCTTCTCCAACTCCCCAGGAAACCACGCCCATAGTGGAATGCCGCGTGCGCTACCTGTCGTTCCTGGGCATCGGGCGCGACGTGCGGCGCTGCGCGTTCATCGTGCACACGGCGCAGGACATGTTCGTGGCGCACGCCTTCCACGCCGAGCCCTCCTCCGGCGCGCTGTGCAAGACCATCGAGGCCGCGTGCAAGGTAACACCTAGCAACAACCCCGTGCAAGATGCCGCTTGCAACGTAACAGCCCTGTGCAAGAGGCCGCTAACGAAGTACAGGCCCGTGCAAGAGGCCACTAGCGAAGTAAAACGAACAGCTCTGAGCAAGAGGCCGCTTGCATGATAAAATGAAGTTACAGCTCTGTTGATCATCAATACCAACAAAGAATCTGAGAGAAGAAACGAGCAGATAGTCATTTTTATTTTCAGCCTTTATCCTCCCATTTTTGGGAGCAAGCCTCATTCGCCAAGTGGTCAAAACAACACAAAAAGTTCTGAGTAGGTAGGTAGGTACATATGTTTGTGAAAATATAAATAATAGCGTATAGAAATTAAACTCTCGCTCAATGTTATTTCGTTTTGGCCCAGTCAAGGATGTCTCGCACCACTTTTGCTTTTATTTATACCTTTTGAGTCTTTGAGTAATGTACCTTTGTTACAATACAAAAGGTACAAATATAGTGCCTACTCTCAAAAGTGGATATATATTTTATTTTAACCTTTTGGGGTAGATACACTACACAGGAGCACATCAAATATTGTATGATATTTTAAAGCTCTATCGGAGCGTCTGGTTAAAGTAGCACGTGACCAAAATGCTGGCCTTTTATTTTGCCCAAAAACTAAGCATTGCCATACAACGTGGCAATACTGCCAGCATTTTGGGAACGTTGCCCCTTGGTAGTGGCTAAGCTTACACTAAGTTTAGTATAAAGTAGTTAGGGTTTTTAGGTTAACATAGTAATTGTTTCTTTTTAGTTTGCAATAAAATATTTACTTTGTGAGTTGGGAGTCCCTATATTACACGGCAAATAATACGCGACCAAATAATGTACAGCCAATTATACGCGACTAATATGGATTGGCCTCGTAACATCAGGGTGTACATTATTTGGTTGCGTATTATTAGCCGTGTAATATCACCCAGAGCAGATTTTGTACAGGCGATAATACGCAGCTAGGATTACGAAGCCAAATTATGTACATTATTGGCTGTGTAATACAGGTCGGACACTTTTAGTACGGGCGATAATGTACAGCCAATACAATACAGCCCTGTGCAAGAGGCCAAAGCCTCGTTTGCAAGTTCCAGTATCCTTTTACTACAGATTATGAATCCCGATTACTCCAGAAATTGCGATTGCTGCGGGAAGTTCTGCCCCTCCGTCCTTGCGTAGCAAAGCACAGGTACCAACGCTCGCCTCCGCATCTTCGGCTTTTTGGTCGGCGACCAGCCTCCGCCGCTCCAGCTCACCCTGGTACCTGCACTTTGTCACAGCGGACGGGGGCTGCACTCCCTCCGCGCCTCCAACTTTTTAAAAACACTAGTGTAGGGCAGACAAGACCACGTGAAGTCGGGGTTGGCTGTTTCGGTTCTGTGACAGTTTTCTTCTTCTTGACACTCGCTTACACAAACGAGGTATCAAGGAGTGATTATATCGTTGTCTATGGTTGGCTTCGCATTATTGGCCGTGTAATATTGGTCGTACAAAATCGGCATGGGCTGATTTACGAATCGAGTAATTGGAAACCTGTACAAGCCAGTGAACCCATCACCGTACACCGTCTTTTGATTGTCGGGTTTTGAAGAGTTTCCGCTCTATACGTAGTTATTACTTTTGTATTCTTCAAATTAGACGATAGAAGCCTTGCAATGGCGCTGCAACTGCGCGTTATAAAATGTAACATTTGAAGCTATACAGTGGCGCCACTGTAGAGCTTCAAACTTAACTTGAAGGCGCCTCTGCTTTTTTATTTTTTTTAATCATGCTGACATCATTCCAGCTCCGCTATCAGAAATGCCTGGACGCGCACGGCGGCGGCGCGGGCGCAGCGGCGCTCGCGAGCGGCACGCGGAGCGACAGCGGCAGCGACAACGGGCGCGGCTCCATCGGACAGGCGCTCAAGTCGCTCGTGGGATCGCTCACCGGTAGGCGGGGCTCCTGAACGGGACTCAACTCGCCGGCGGAAGATGGTACCTATAACATTACTTACTGGCGGAACCAACACCATCCTATACCCTACGCAATAAAGGTGCTTCTCCATTGTCAAATTTAACTGTCATGTCTTCTAAACTGTTATAGATAAATAACACTTTATTGTACTAAAAGTCACATTTACAAACTAGTGGCTGTGAGCTGTAGACCTCACGAGTACCTACAAACTTTTTTGCAAACAATCTAGCGGTGTACAGTATCGCCATCTAGTTACATTATTGTAAAACTAGATGGCGATACTAATAACCAAGGTGCTCCATCAATCCCTACATAGAAGAAAAAAAAAAAAAAGAAAAAGAAAAGTTAATCCTGTATACCAAGTTTCGTCTAGCTCAGTTGAGTGCGACCTGTAGAGAAAAGTCGGACAGACATCCGGAAACACATACGAAAGAATTTTTGCCCAAGCTGAAACGTACGCTTCGCACGCGCTTCGCGCTCGCACGGTCAATAAAAATAAAATAAAAAAGTACCGTGCCCTAACTTTCATATCTAATCATGCGTCCGACTTCCATATTCAACTTTCATATCTAATCATGCGTCCGACTTCCATATCTAATCATGCGTCCGACTTCCATATTCAAATTTCATATCTAATCATGCGTCCGACTTCCATATTCAACTTTCATATCTAATCATGCGTCCGACTTCCATATTCATCCGCGCTGGGTTTGTGCTTGTTTGTTTCCTATTTATTTTATTAAGTACTTCTATTCTATAACAAGTTTTTATTTAGCTTGCAATATGTATGTTTGTTTAGGTCAAGTCTTGCAAGCTGAATTAGAACCACTTCCTCTTATCCTACGGAGTTGAATTTTTACATGTTGGTTCAGTTCCGATGAAAATGTTTTTTTATGGTAAGCACGTAGAAGGATAAGCATAACCTGACGGGGGGATGAGGGATCAGAGGTTTTTTATATTATTTATGCTTAGAATGAATGCTTCTTTTTATTTATTTTAGAATGTCCGATTTGTCTCGTTCCAGACCCCCCGTGTGGGACTCCGTTAGGCGAAGGGGCGCAGCCAGACGACGCGCCGCACGCTCGCTCGGCCGACGCCGACGCCCCCGCGGCGACACAATAATACTCTTGCGTTGCTCCTGTTGATGTTCTTTTGCGTATAATGACAAGGTTTTATCAATACTTGCGGGTAGTTTGATCTAGTTTGAGGACAGCGACATCTGTTGATGAAATGTATTTTTTATATTTTTATCTATCAAAATAGGCTATCGTTTGACCACAATCTCATAGCGACGATTTGGGCCACAGACTATAATATGGCTGAATGTGTCACACGCTTGCCTGTTAGATACCAAGGAAGTTCTATGTCCAATAGTTGTACGTATAGACTTCCTTGGTAGATACCTTATTCATTCTTTGAACACGCCTGGGGTACAATCTACCGGAAACACTGACGAGGGCAGAGCTTCCTTTCCTTTACAGTTCTTATAAATAAATGAAGAAGTGTAACGCTTCGTTCTTATGCGTGGTAGGTATATCCATAAATGCTCACTATCGAATTACCTACCTTAAAACCTTTGTTATCAGCACCCCAAGCGGGACGTCAGGGCGGGCCTTACCGCCCTAGTGAAAATGAAATGAAATGGGTGAAAGATTGACAGATGACAGATGGTCAGCCAGTCCTGCAAGGTTCCTGCTTCCTCTGCATTGTATTGGAAGTTTCTATTAAAGCAATTATTTTTCTCCTTTATCCGGTGAATACAGTCATCTCTCGTCACAGAAAAAACAATAGTACTCTCTCATTTCACCCGTCGGCTAACGCAGAGGTCCCCAAACTTTTACCATAAGTGCCCTCTAATTTTCTTCGAAAGTCACAGCGCCCCATTGCCTTTTAGAGTAAAACTACACGGTCCTTATGAATGGCATCTATGTCGATGAATTGAATTGATTGGTACCTACTTAAACTAAAACAAATTATTAGGTATTATTAGTGAGAGTCCTGTGTTTGCACTTGATTAACCAATTGGTGAGTTTTAAATTCAAAAATTGGTTTTGCAATCATTATGTAGCCTGTTTTGTCTTTAGTCCCAAAAGCTTTAAAAAACACGTTCACAGAGAGAGGCAATTGAGAATAGTACGCAGTACTTCCTTGCCGTAATGGGAAAAATCGCAATTACTATGACAGCGTCCAGCAACTACTTTGATTTGATTTCAAGAAATATCAGGTTTGAAGGCATACAACATATTTTTATTTCACCAACAACATGAATAAAATAATACACAATTTATTTTTGGAGACACCGCGCCCTTATTTTGATCACTCTACGCCCCTCTGGTGAGACGCGCCCCACCGTTTGGGAACCCCTGAGCTAACGGTTGATAGCAGTCGTTAAGCCAGCGGCTCTTCGGCGGCCTAACAACTCTGAAACCAGAGGTCAGCTATCTCATTCGATTGACCAACAGCAAAATGTTACCTACCCAAGTATTGATGAAATTATGTTATTCAATTTATAATATCTATAGCAGGTGGAAGCGGCTGAGGCTAGGTGATTCAATAATTAGATAGGGGCAGCCATAGTTCATAAGAAAATAGATGATGTTAATGTAAAATGATTGTTAATGTTCCCATTTAAGTCAGATGTCACACAGTGTTACTAACTTTGTTATTTTATGTTTAGTTCTGTTTTTAAACTGTCATGAACATTAGAATAATCGTTAGAAAAGAGACGAATCGTTAGAGACGAATTAATTTATCTTAAAAATCTTAAGGAAATTTTAGATCACGGATGGGACTCGAAACTGCACCATCCGTTAATGCTTAAATCATAAAAGATTAGATTTAGGAGGCGTAATTTTTACGACACGAAGGGTGGATGGTCCACGACATGAGTTTCACTCATCATCATCATGTCAGCCTTTAGAAGTCCACTGCTGAACATAGGCCTCCCCCAAAGAGCGCCATGACGAGCGATCCTGTGCCACCTCTATCCACCGACTTCCTGCGATGGCTACAATGTCGTCGGTCCATCGAACGACTATGGCCTGCCCATTGCTACTTCAATTTGCAAACTCTGAGAACTATGTCGGTAACCTTCGTTCTTCTACGAATTTCCTCATTTCTGATTCTATCACGTAGTGAAACACCGAGCATAGCTCTCTCCATTGCACGCTGCGCAACTCTGAGCTTTTGTATGAGACCAATAGTTAGCGACCACGTCTCAGTGCCGAATGTCATCACTGGCAACACGCACTGATTATAGACTTTCGTCTTGAGGCTCTGCGGTATCTGCGACGAGAAGATATGGCGTAATTTCCCGAACGCTGCCCATCCGAGTTGGATTCGTCGGTTGACCTCTTTGTCGAAGTTGGATCTACCCAGTTGAATCGTCTGACCCAAGTAAACAGTGATCCACAGCTTCGATAATATCGTTTCCATGTGCTTAGGTCTTCCAGGGTTTCAGCCATGATGGCTATATCATCAGCAAATCGAAGGTGAGTGATGTATTCGCCATTGATGTTAACACCAAATTCTTTCCAGTTCAGACGCTTGAATATATCTTTCAGTGCTGAGGTGAACAGTTTCGGAGAAATAACATCTGTCATCCTGTCTCACCCCTTTTTGCAGCTGGATAGAATTCGTGCTCTGATCCTGAAGACGAACTGTCATGGTGGCCTTGCTGTACAAACACTTCAACACTTCGATGTACCGGTAATCAATCTGGCACCGCTGTAATGACTCTAGCACTGCCCAGGTCTCGACTGAATCAAAGGCTTTCTCGTAGTCCACAAACGCTAGACATAGTGGCCGATTATACTCTTCGGTCTTCTGTATAATCTGCCGGAGCGTATGGATGTGGTCTATGGTGCTAAAGCCTTTCCGGAATCCAGCTTGTTCGGGAGGCTGAAAGTCGTCAAACCTACGAGCGAGACGGTTTGTAATAACTCTCGAAAACAGCTTATAGACGTGCAGCGAAATGGGCCTATAATTCAAGACGGTGTTATCACCTTTCTTAAAGAACAACACCACTACACTCCTGTGCCACGCCTCTGGCGTAGTACCCTCGAGGATGACGGAGTTAAACAGCTTCTGAAGGACTTTAAGTACCGGTGTTCCACCCGCTTTCAGTAGCTCTGTCGTTATTCCGTCCACTAGATGGCGCTAAATGGCAATATGTGCATAATATTATTTTTTGGCTTTTAAATGCAATCAGATCCGATTTATAATATTATTGGCGGCTATATTACCGTGCAATGATGATATTTAATCTTAAGTTTCATTTGTAAATCTAATATTTTAACCGTATTCGTTCCTTATAAATTTGGGTTCAGATCTTGAGTCAAGTCTTGAACCCAATTTTTTAGGGAATGAATACGGTTAAAATATTAGTTTATTAATGAAAACTATAGATTACATCGTATAATGATTTAACCGCGAATAAAGTTTTAAATCTAACCTGACTGCAGTTTAAGGCTCAAATAAATAAATTAAGCTAATACTGTTATTAGCGCCATCTAGTGAAACTCATGTCATGGACCATCCACCTTAATTGTATTAGCCGTGTTCAGTTGGTTAGTTCAGCAAACTACCAATAGATGGTGATACCGTCCTCATAAGACGGATTTAGAGTCTAAAAGAGAAATTTGGATGGCACGGTTGCCGAATATGTTAAAGGCATGTGTCACGCCGAGGCACGGACGGTGAGGGTTCGAGTCCCGTCTGTGATCCTAATTTTTCGGGTAGTTTTTGGGTTGTTTCAAGGGCAGACATATCGAGATGCCCCCTTTCTCACACGTTTCTAAAGGTCGATGATAGTACCGCCGTTTATCACAGTAACTTGAAATTGTTCCCAACACACACCACTAACACATAAAATTTGCATCGTTTCTAATGGTAATTCTAGTTTAGATATTGCAAATTATTTTTAAAAATCATCATCATCATGTCAGCCCTTTAATAATAAGAAATAAGAATGTTTATTTCTTTTTTCTATATTTTATATGTTTGTTATACTCATAATATTTGTTAATTTGGTATTACAATACTGCCCAAATATAGGTATGTTCTATATAGGTACTTACCTACAGTTGACGATATTGTAATAACGAATTTTGACTGCATTTATTACATATCTGTTAGTTCTCGTGCAAGATTTTATCACACACCTGGTATATTATATTATTATAATTTTCGTATATTATAATAATTATAAACCAAAACCTAGACATAAAAGATTAGTTATTACAGTACCTAAATGTCAAAAGCTATTATCAGAATCTTTAACAGAAACCGTGGCAGAATATTTAACTCCAATTTCGCATTGAAATACGTACATAACATATATATATTGGTCCTACAACCTACCTCCTTTGGTCCTACTAACTGATCGGCTAAAAAACTCACGAGTAAGAAGATCAGATATACTCAGACGAGGTTTTGGACTATTTTGAAGTCATTCACCTGGCAACACTATTCTGGCAAGCAGCGACGAGCCCTACGACCGTCAGCACGTAACTGGCGAGTTCTTACTCGTTAGTTTTTAACTTTTAACAATGCAACTAGCTAAACGCTTTGGCTGAGGGGAAACTTATCAAAAGAGCTATTTTCGTTCGTTTGCAGCAACTGAAAAGCATTAATTTCATTGTAAACTAAATTTCATTACACTAGGCAAACATATTTTTTTCTAATGTCCTTTAAATATGTATAGAAAAGGAACATACCTAAGTAATTGATAAGTTAAGGTTTGTTAGTTTGTAAGAACTATCATTAGAATAATTGTTAAACAGTCAGTGAAAAAAAACAATCTGAATGTTTCTAAATGCTCTTAAAATTTGCGACTTGTCCGCCTCAAAATAATATTCATCGTTTCTAAAAGTAATAGATGTATATAAATTTAGAGGAAGCGACATTTATCTAAAACATGTTTTAATTCTTATAATTTTTCTATTAGTCATTGCTAAAAATCACAACTAAAGATGTTTTAAATCATTTTAATATTGATTAAACCCAGTTTGATAATGTTGTAGTAAATATTTGTGACTAATTCTAAAGTAGGTACAGTAAAGTTAGTTATTACGTTAACGTGTTAATGATATGGTCTCTCTCATCGATGTTACCTTAAATCCTAGTCCATAGAAGTAGGAATTACATTAAACTTGTGTAAATTTTACGCTGTCACAAAATCTGTGCCTGCAACGCAGATCTATTGGTGTTAAAATACTTTTTGGTGTAACAATAGTATGTTTAAGATTGGTAAAGTATTAATAAAGTAAGATGAGAAACGCCGCTGTATCTGAAATGTAAGTAGTCTGTAAATATTCTAATACATTTAAGAGTGTTAGTGTTATAATACTTTTTGATCTTTCGCGGCTTGATTTTAAGATACATACTACATGCATACTTTTCGGGAGAATAGTCTTCTCGTGACCACGGTCAATATAATTTTCATTAACACTACGCGACCGCCATGTTAAATTCAATTTTTCGAACAGTGTGGTCATAAGGTAATCGCTGATTTGCAATATTGTTTTTTGTAATTAGATACTTAGGTAAACTATTTAACTATCTTAAATTATTGAAATTACATCAAGAAACCAGATTACCGGTTCGTAAAAGTACTAGTTTTTTTGTTAAACGCCCACACTGTTTGAAAATTTGAATTCAATTGATTGTAGACGAAAAGGTCTATTCGATTTGATCAAAAACTTGGGGTTAGTAAAGATGATATTTTGATATATGCGCGAATATACCTATTGTCTTTAAATCGTGTTAGTATGACTTGATCACTTCTGTTGTACTGAAAGTGTTCGATTTGAGATGATCTCAGTACAATGTAGGAGATTAAAACACATGAACGTTGTTTTTTTTTCAGAAAGTGGGATATTACTAAGGGTCTTACATTTTGTAAAAGCTACGTAACTTGATTGTATAGGTATCTAGTACCTAGCTGGAAAGGTTTGATATCGAGCACGGTATAGCCTATTTAGGAGATGTGACACGTAGAATAATATAATCGAAAGATATAGAACCCTACGAGTATATAAAAGAGTTTATTTTTGCTTAAGCTCTAAGATATAATACTTATATTGCGAAATATCATATTTTTTGTAAGTCATCGCATTGAGATCTTAATAAATGAGTATCTATTTACAATATTTAAGCTTATAAGCTATGACAATGTCACAACGCATTCTTAATTTGTTTTCGCATTTAATGTAATTAATATTAAAGTGCACTGCACTGTTCAAAATAGTCAAGAATAATTATTTAGATAACCGAGTGACATATTATAAGTACTTCACAAAACGAAATGTATGTTGTCAAGCTTGAATAAATGACTGTTTATGTAGAAAAGTAAAAAATATTTTCAAAAAATAGATTTGTGCGAACCTCATGATACAAAAAGTGTTGGAAACACGTTGAGCTTTCACATTTAAAATATAATTATACTAATATACACGTGCGAATTTGAAACGTAGAAAAAATACATTAAAATAGTATTGCTTAAATTAAAATCCTTAATGCCTGAAAATAATTTTTGTCTTCTATACATGCAGATATTACATTATCTAATAGAATTTGTAAGATGAATATTGGGACCTATGTAAGAAACCTGAAAAATCTTGACCTATTTTAAAATTGTTTAATTTTGGAGATTAAATCATGCAATTTTAAATCTTGGTCTGGAAGTTTTTCAGAAACTTGTAATGAACTGTGTGTTATGTCTGAAACACTTCAAATAAAATAAGTAAATTAATGCTAGTGTGAAAGAAAATGGCTTTATAATGCTTCGAGAAAACAACCAACTCTGGATGCTTGATGGGACTTCTTTATTGACAAGGAGCCTTTTTGATTGTTGCCACTCTTAAAAATTCGTCGCAAGGAGGATAAAGCCGTCCTTAAAAATATATTTGAACTCTTTATTGCATGACCGAGGTATTTTAACTGTTGGCTTTCATTGCATAGAACCATTTTCATTTCACACTCCTAGAATAAGGCCTTTGAATTAGAAATCACAAACTAGCTTCAAAATATATTTCAAATATTAGAATCAGTGTCGCTTCACACACTATAATATAAATTACACTGAGCTGTTCTATAATACGTAATATAGTGTTATACACGTTAATGCTAAGTAATAAAGTCATTATTTATACAATTTAATGACATTATACGAAGTTGCTATTTTTGTATTATATGACAAAACTGGCAACTTTTATTAATGTGCGTGGCAGACGAGCGGATAGAAAAAAGTTTTTGCCGCTCGTGTGCGACCGACTAAATACAATAGATGTGAAATCGCAAGCTTCGACTGCCTTTTATTGGATGGAGTATGTAATAATGTCAATATTTTCTATAAAGGTGTAATGTTTACGTAGTTTGTTAGATAGCTTGTGAATTCATGTTTTCTAGCTCACTGTTGATAACAACTAACAACAAATGTTACGGAAACGCTTAAACAGCTTAAAAGCCTTAAAACTGTGGCTTTTAATGAATACTTTTGTGAAATTAATAAAAAAATATACATAAACACATTCCAATTGTAGTTTTATTTAATAGGGCGTTCGTTTTGACTTAGATGGCAAAAACAGTAAAAGAAGCTTAAAAGTACCTATTGCATACATCTATTCGAACTGCTGCATTTATAGTGGTAGGACTCGCAGTCCTGACACTAAAGAAAAAACCGCATCAAAATAGGTCCATTCGTTTGAAAGCTATGATGCCACAGACAGCAATAAACTCAATAAACTTATAACACGCCTCTTTTCGCGTTCGGGGATTAGAAACTATCTATATGTGACGACCTTTGGCGTTCGGTTTGGAAATTAGTGGGCGGAATTTCATCATCTGGTCTACTGCTGGTCGTAGGCACTCCTAATGCACAATAATTTCTTTCTTCGCAACAAAAAAAACAATTCTGATTTCCTGGGCACAACTTTGCACTACTAGTAACATAGAGATCGGGGCAGTCCTTCTCTACACTGCGTCGTGTTAAAACGTGGCTGAGAACCGTTTATGTAATTAAATGACCGTTATAAAATGGTAAAATAAAATAAGGATAAAATTGTAAGTGAAGTGTTGAAACGGTTTAGTGAAGAACCTCGCAGAGTACTGTCCTTGTAAATTAAAGCTGGTTCCTAGTATATATATATTACTTCTTAATTTGTAACGTAGCCTGTTACACTGTTTTTGCAGCATGCAAAGTAGTCGCAGCGGAAGTATGTGTCTCGGAAGTTGTCTGCTAGTCGCTGCGCAAACTGCTATTTTACAGGCGCAATCCCAATGTTGAAGGTGAAGACAGCATTGTATAACTGCCTCGCTCATTCGCTTAAATTTTTAGCATATTCTATCTCGCTCTTACTTTATGCTATTTTATCCTCGCAGCAGTATCTGCGCAATCGTTCACAGAGCCTAACTTCACAAACATAGATTGGCTGCGACTACTGTACTACCTGTGTATTCTTAGTTTTATTCATCGCCTGCCCCTTATAGAATCCTGGCTACGCCCTTGGGAATTGGAAAGATTAAGCTGTCGGTCCCGGCTGTTATAGATTAATACCAGTCGTTAAGCCATGTCAGAGGCCCTCGGGCGTCCTGACAAACTGACACCAGAGGCAACAGAGCAACTTTACTTTTTACTACAAGCAATTTTATTCTGTCCACCGTTGTAATAGACATTTGCAGCCTATCCACTTATTGATCTCAGCCTATCTAGGGAAATTTTTAGGCTTCTCTTGTATGAATTTCAAAAATATTTTGGTACTTACGCACGTAGTTATATTATAATATGTGGTTCCTAATTTATTTTAGGTGTTAAACCTAGATGGAGTGGCCTAGATGGTGATTATTATTTGCATTGTGGAGTGGTGTGTCTATATCTCCCTACCCTTATCCCACTATCATGTGGGGTCGGTACAACATGTACTTTTCCTCCATTATTCTCTCCTTACACATGTCATCTCTCACACAATCTATCCACACTTTAGTTGGCCTTTCTCTACACTTGTTATCATTAAAAATAATTCTAGTATCGCATAATTGAGTAATTTCAAAGCCGAAAATTGCGTCATTGATCAAAACTTAATAAATGGATGTTTTGTTAAGAATTCAGTGTTAACAAAAACTGTTAGAACACTGGTGTCTTAAAGTGTCACACTTGTGTGATTGTGGACCGCGAATATAGCGTATTAAGAGCACGGCCGTGATATAGAGATAACTCCGTACATTGACCCCTCACTACTTATCTCTATCGCTCGCGCGTAAATGTGTATCTCCGTCGCTTTCGCACATAAGTGCAAGGGTGACGGCGCTATCTGTCGATCGCGGCCGTGCTTTAGTCATTAATATAGTTTGTTTCTAGTAGTACGGTGACACAACTAGTGAGTTTTTTCCCACTAGTTTCGTGGGACAAAGAACACATTAAATATAGTAGATATTTTTTTATTTCCACTAGTTCCGTACAGTCAATTTCAATGATAACCATGTGGTATGATCCCCCACTCATCATCATGTCAGCCCTTACAAGTCCACTGCTGAACATAGGCCTCCCCCAAAGAGCACCATGATGAGCGATCTTGTGCCACCTTCATCCACCGACTTCCTGCGATGGCTATCCCCACTACTTAATTATTAAATCAGAAACGCGTCATTTTCGGAAAGTAGTATAACACATTTTTTTGTATGCATTAGGAGAGGCCTACGTCCAGCAGTGGACAGATATAGGCTGATGATGATGAACATTTTTTTGTTGACATTGAAGTCCTCTATCGATTTATTATCGTTTGATCAGTGGCCGCGACTGTTCATATTTTTTTTACTTGTAGCTGGATCCATAGTAAAATACGGTCCCATTTCATAAAGATACACTGCAAAAATAAAAATTATGTAAGCATCACCTTGTTATCAACTTTCCTTATTTAACATAATAATGTAAACAGTGACAGCATACAGATTAGGACACTTCTCCGACTCTATTTCGTATATACACTAACGCATGTAACGAATGTCGGTTTTCGCACTATAGCCAATGCGAATGTTCACTTTTCAAATGCGAATATTCTTTAGTTATTACATATGTTCTCGCTAATTAAACATTATATTACATATTATTGCAGGCACCTGTACAATATCATAGTATTCTATGATAAGATTGGATCATACAATAATCCTTTTAATATTATTATTAATAATAAGATTGGAGTGAGTTACCTAACTTGGATTTAGTAGGATACATTATTAATAAGATTGGAGTGAGTTACCTAACTTGGATTTAGTAGGATACATTATTAATAAGATTGGAGTGAGTTACCTAACTTGGATTTAGTAGGATACATTAATAATAAGATTGGAGTGAGTTACCTAACTTGGATTTAGTAGGATACATTATTAATAAGATTGGAGTGAGTTACCTAACTTGGATTTAGTAGGATACATTAATAATAAGATTGGAGTGAGTTACCTAACTTGGATTTAGTAGGATACATTATTTAAATTTCGCAGCGTACAGTTGAGTAATAAAACCAAAATATTGCTATTAATTATAAATATTTATTTATTATCATTGGGCATAATTTGGAATTTTACATTTTCAAACCATATTCTTTCATTCACACAATTATAAACCAAACGTCCTTGGCTGATCGTTGGAATCTATGGGATTTTACATCGTTAGTGTCACTGCTCCACTATCACTGGATCCTGGACTATTTCATTTTACATCGTCAGTGTCACTGCTCCACTATCACTGGATCCTGGACTATTTCATTTTAGATCCATCTCATGATGAAATAAAAATAACTGATTAATTATTAGCTACTTCTAAGTGGGCCATATTTTACTGCAATTTATCGATATATATATTATTACTAGCTGCGCCCCACGGCGTTGCGCGCGTACAAACTTTGCCCCCCCCCCCCCCCCCCGCAATTCATCGAAATCAGTCAATCCATTCTCGAGATATTATCAAAAAAGCCGTTCCATACATAATGTGTGAGAAACTGAACTTTATTCATATATATATATATTCCTGTTTTAAAAGTTATTCTGCTATTCGGGACGGAGAAAAATCCAATAAATCAAAGATAATTAAAATCGGTCCAGCCGTTGTTGAGTTATAAATGGTGTAGCTAAACCGACTTTGTTATATATATTTAGATGATTCTATTATCTTGAGAAGATTATATTATACACTCGTGACCAATGAAATCGACTCATGACCTCAAGTGCGCAATCGTTTTTCTAATATCCGGCAAATCAGTAACGCTCGAGCGGCCCCGGCCCGTGTTTACATTGCAGCGGCTTTTATTCTGCAACGCATACTACAACGTAACGCGAAATCCCTGACATACTTCAAATCGCATCAGAAAGAGAAACAACAATAGAAATAGCCGGGAAACATTGCGGTATTTTGCAGTCCGGTCACACAAAACAGTAACAAAAATTACTAGACATGTTTGGCTATATTAGAAATACTGTTGTAACTTGGCAATATTGCAGTGAAAATATGGCCCGTTTAGAAGCACTTTTAAAAGTTGACCGGTAATAAGTACAAAATAAAAATCTCTGCAAATAATATAACTCCTTCATAATTTTACTTTTTCATCTTTGTGTCATATGGTTTTTGACTGATTACAAAGTCTTTTAAAAATACTTTACAATAAAGTATTGAACTATAATAATACGTCGCAAGTCATAACGCTCGTTCATCTGAGTACATTCAGCAATCACATTGTAGCACAAAAAGTGTATCAGAATAAACAATCGAAATCAAACAACAATCTACCATGAATAAAAATTATACTAGCGTATAGAAAGAACGGAAACTATAGGCAGGTTTTAAAAAATTTAGTATAGTGCGTAGGGTTGTCAGTTTTGTTAGTTGTGTACATAGCACGCACGACGCAGCACAGAATTACACTGAAAGTCGGCACTAATATACAAAGGTCCCATAAACGCCTCAGTTTTTTTGTCCCAAATTTACAACCACATATGCAAAAAAATGTAATATAAATTGATAGATTTCATTAATTTAAGTCATTTTTTACATACATTTTATCCTCATTATTGACCCTGTCGATTTTGTGGTATAAAATATAAGACTAGGTTTATGTAATTTTTTTGTCGGTTCGATTCCCGGCTGAGGAAATTTAGTTTTCAAAAATTTTTGAATGCTGGAAAACTGAGTTGTGAGTAAAATTAGCTATCATGATATATTCTATAATACTTTTCCTCCACGTAGCGTTTGTGCCGGCCTTGAGCGAGTTTCATATTTATGCGCTAGTATTATTTATTATCCATAAGAACTCTGTACATCATTACTTTGTTTCATACAAGTTTTTAAAATATGTGGAGCAGTATTCCCTTAACAATGTGGTGAAGTAATATGTGGAGCAGTATTCCCCCAACAATGTGGTGAAGTAATATGTGGAGCAGTATTCCCCCAACAATGTGGTGAAGTAATATGTGGAGCAGTATTCCCTCAACAATGTGGTGAAGTAATATGTGGAGCAGTATTCCCCCAACAATGTGGTGAAGTAACATCTGTGTAAATTAAAATGTTATACAAAATATCGACTTCTATACAAACTTATAGTGTAGGTAAAATATAAAATTGAAACTTCGCGGTGTTCTATACTTTAGAATTAGAACTTGTTATGTATTGAGATGCAATGCTTAAAACATTAAGCGGTAGTTTTAAAGATTAAGCCACCGCTACTTATATCACCGCTAATAACTAAGACTAACTTTTTCAAGGATCCGTTAGGCATAGAACTTTCGGATCCTGTCCGTGTCTGAGAAATGTGACTGAAGCTGATATCTACCTGTCGGGCATGTCAGTCACTGATGACTGACATGTAGGCAATGAATTCAATCACCCACAGCAGAACATCTGGCAAGTTTATATTGAAAAATATTGACATCGTTGTTTGCTTAGCTTCTTAAATGTCTTTGTGTAATGAGCGCAAGGAAGAAGTTCGGTACAATTTAAGTAAATAAGTGATGTTCTTATTTCAGAATATTAATAAATATAAAGATTTTAGTTAGACCAAGGCCGAAGTAACACTTTATAAGAACTTATCAATTTTACCTAATTACTTCCGTATTTAGAATAAGTAGTTTAGGTTCGTAACTCGAAAGGTCTTCGGTTTAAAAAGAACTCATTTCGTAAGTGCGGGGGAAGGTCTTGCTTCGTCCTATAACGGGGAAGTCATTATATATATATATGTACCTAAAGTCAGCTCGCGTGCTCTCGAGACATGTCAGCCCTAGCAGTGCCGGCGCGCCGGCCGTGACGTCATCGAGCCGAGCGGTTCAGTGTAAAATCGCCGTTCTCCAATGCGCGTAGGGTACAAATTGTCTTGCACTGGATAGATTTTACGATTATAGGTATATTACAGGAGGTGTTTCCGCGTTTTCTAAGGGAGTTGAGTGTTTTGTACGTATTACTATTATTTATTCTGTGACGTTATTTTATTTTCAAATGGACTGATTCGATTTTTGACCCGACAGTAAACGTCTTAAGTTCCCTAAAACAGAGAACCCTAGTCAGAACAATGTTGTAAAATTTTCAACAATATACTAATAATATTTACAAATTAAACGATATAATCCCGTAGAATACTTAATTTTAAGTTTTGCATCTCAGCACATGTCGGTTCCAGGCCTCTCCCTAGCACGAATCTCAACGGTATAATAGATTTTTTGAAGTTATAAATGTATTTATTTCTTAGAAATCACTCAGATTTTAAAAGAAAAATATTATGTGCAGATTTCAAATATAACAGTTTAAATTATATATAAATCTTTATAATTCGTAGAAATCACCCGGATTTTAGAAGAAACATATTATCTGAAGATTAGCAGATGAATTTTAATATAAAAGATACTATACAAATACAACATTTAAAATAAATATGATGCAAAACAGTCAAGCAATAATTGTTTAAACCAAAAAATCGACTTCAAATGGATGCACTAAGGAAATACTGAACTAATTTTGTTGAAATTTTTGCGAGGCCACAGGCTCATAGTTTTTGTGACTCACAAAAAAAAAAAAAACATACGTTCGAATTTTGAATCTACTCCTTTTTGAAGCTTTTTTTTTAAATCGCTGTTAACTTAACTTGTTTTTTTAAATCTTCTGTACAGATAAAAAAAGTATTATTGTTCGTGCTAGGAAACAATCAGTCTATAACTGTATCTTTTCCAATTCAATTATAAATATACTATGATCCGTGCAATTTATAACAACGCTTATCATGATTATATCACCCCCGCCGTGTGTCAGTCAACCTGAAAAAATATACAGACACATTGTTAATTATTATTATATTAACAAAAAAAATACGTTAATTCGAAGCGTAACAGTATTTTTTATAGATTTTATTTATTATTTATTGTATTAATTTATTTTATTTTGACATTAAAGTAATCATATCTATACAAATGGTCAATTTAATATTTTTTGTCGTTTATTATCGTTGAATTATAAACCAGTTACTAGTAGTTTTATTGCGAATAGGCAAAATAATATTACTTTTACAAGTCAAAATTAACTTCTCATGAACAAGGAGAAATACATCAAATGGATCAAACCATTAATATTAGGTAAACTGAGTATGCTTTGAGTTTGAAAAGGAAATTTCCCTTTCATGTGCCAAAAGAGTTAAATCTCACACTGGAAAAGGAAACACCCTTCTGACTCTACCGGTGCTTCGGAAATACGCCCGTTACATAAGAGAGCACCAAGAAACTTTACGAGGATGTCATTTTTTCCATATTTGTTAATTCATTATATCTTTTTTCAAGTGCTCATTGAAATCGATATTGGTTTGTGATTGTCTATGTCGTATTTTTAGAGCGGGTAACTCCGAATGGAGTGCTATGGCGGCGTTGAGCGGACAGTTTTTGACAGTTAAAATTTAGTATATAATCATATCAACATATCTCCATCAAGGAAAGAGCATACACGATGGGTGTTCAGCGGAAAATACATTGGCCTTCAAAACTTAGTATACCTATCGGCACGTTAAGTCTAGCGGCGAACGAAACGTGGCGGGGATCTTGGCACAGTCAGTTTTCGGGATAAAAAGTCTTACCCTAAGCTATCCAACAGTCAAAGCTGCATCACAATCGGTTTAGGTTTTATTGGTTAATACGCGCCACTGAGCCCGATCTTCGACTCTTCTCTTCCAATGACTGCCAACTAGCTTGCGCAGATCGTCGCTCCAACTAGACGGAGAGCGTCTTACAATACGTTTGCCGATTCGCGGCCTCCACTCTAGAACTCGTCTACTCTAACGGTTATCGGTTCTACGACAAATGTGACCAGCCTATTGCCACTTCAGCTTGCTTATTCTCTGAGTTATGTCAGTTACCTTAGTTATCTGCCGAATCACCTCAATTAGGATTCAATCTCTGAGAGAAACACCGAGCGTTCCATAGCTCGCTTAGAAATGTACTAATGTATAATAAACTAGAATTTCAAAGACAGTTGATGATATTTGCTACAAAACATTTTTTTATTTCAAAGGTCCGACTTCTATCATCATCAACATCATTGTCAGCTCAATCCCCCCACTGCAAGGCATACGCCTCCTCCCTCTTACGTCAATCATGTCTGTCTTGAGCCAATCTGTGCCAGGAGTAAGTTTGTAGGAAACAAATTTACTGATGTCATGACCCATCGATGTACTGACTTCTATAGTGTAGGAAAAACAGCAATTTTAAAAGTGTGGTAAGTACTTCGGTTTGAAGGCCAGTGTATTACTTAATGATGGAAATATAAGCAGGTCCTCACCAGTGTAGGGTAGGATTCATTCAATTCGTTCAAAGAACTTCATTCTGCGCTGAAACAAATAAGAAAATTACTATAGAATTACACTGAAATTCAAGTTTCTATTTAAAGTGTAGAAACCACCCGACTGAGAATGGTTTCTAACCAACTTTAAATTCTTATAAATCTTATATGGTCATCGGATATGATAAATGATAAGAGAAACCTAAAGATGATTTTCAAATACCTATTTAACACGTAACATACTTCGTCGACGTTTTTTTTTTCTTTTTCGCAATATGGCGTCTGGTTGCCGCCATATTGAATTTTGATTACTATCATGTCTTTAGTAGCTCTCGCAAGATTAAGACAAATTGATTGACGTAATAATTATCGAAATAGGTCCATGCGTTTGATCTATAAAGTGCCACAAAGGAACATACATACATACATAGGCTGATAAACACAATACCTTCCGCTCAGTAGGTTAAAAATGGGTCCATGACTCCTAGCCAAGAGCAGAAAAAGAAATCTGGCGCATCGACATGGTCGCAAGCCTGTCGGTATTCTACAGATTGCACTATGGAGAGTGTGCACAAGAACTGCATAATTTGATTATCTGTCACCTTTCAATCACCGCACGAATCGGCAAAGCGCCACCTTATTATTTATGGTTGAAATAGCTCGCACAAGAACGAAGCGTTACGCTTCTTCATCTATATACATATAAAACAGAACCGCGGCATACATACTGACTGACAGACAACGCACAGCGTATTCTGATGCATCAAGTGATCCCCCATCTCTAAGGGGTGAACGGGCGGTGTCAAAGTTTGCAAGCGAACAAAGCTGCGGGAAGCAGCTAGTTTACAACAACGGCAAAGGAGTGGAATGCTCTGCCCTCTTTATTACAAGAACGACAAAGGAGTGGAATGCTCTGCCCTATTTATTACAGGAACGGCAAAGGAGTGGAATGCTCTGCCCTCTTTATTACAAGAACGACAAAGGAGTGGAATGCTCTGCCCTATTTATTACAAGAACTGCAAAGGAGTGGAATGCTCTGCCCTCTAAAATTACAAGAACGAAAAAGGAGTGGAATGCTCTGCCCTATTTATTACAAGAACTGCAAAGGAGTGGAATGTTCTGCCCTCTTTATTACAAGAACGACAAAGGAGTGGAATGCTCTGCCCTATTTATTACAAGAACGGCAAAGGAGTGGAATGCTCTGCCCTCTTTATTACAAGAACGACAAAGGAGTGGAATGCTCTGCCCTCTTTATTACAAGAACGAAAAAGGAGTGGAATGCTCTGCCCTGTTTATTACAAGAACTGCAAAGGAGTGGAATGCTCCGCCCTCTTTATTAGAAGAACGGCAAAGGAGTGGAACACTCTGCCCTCTTTATTACAAGAACGACACAGGAGTGGAATGCTCTGCCCTATTTATTACAAGAACTGCAAAGGAGTGGAATGCTCTGCCCTCTTTATTACAAGAACGACAAAGGAGTCGAATGCTCTGCCCTATTTATTACAAGAACGGCAAAGGAGTGGAATGCTCTGCCCTCTTTATTAGAAGAACGGCAAAAGAGTGGAATGCTCTGCCCTCTTTAATACAAGAACGACAAAGGAGTGGAATGCTCTGCCCTATTTATTACAAGAACGGCAAAGGAGTGGAATGCTCTGCCCTCTTTATTACAAGAACGACAAAGGAGTGGAATGCTCTGCCCTCTTTATTACAAGAACGAAAAAGGAGTGGAATGCTCTGCCCTGTTTATTACAAGAACTGCAAAGGAGTGGAATGCTCCGCCCTCTTTATTAGAAGAACGGCAAAGGAGTGGAACACTCTGCCCTCTTTATTACAAGAACGACAAAGGAGTGGAATGCTCTGCCCTATTTATTACAAGAACTGCAAAGGAGTGGAATGCTCTGCCCTCTTTATTACAAGAACGACAAAGGAGTCGAATGCTCTGCCCTATTTATTACAAGAACGGCAAAGGAGTGGAATGCTCTGCCCTCTTTATTACAAGAACGACAAAGGAGTGCAATGCTCTGCCCTAGTCAATGTTTCCGGCTACATATATTTTCTTCTTTCTTTTTAAATATGTATTTCCGCCAAGTAACGCCTGGGGCTATCAAACTATATAAAAAATATTATTCTAAATGGTATTTACCGCTCGTAATCACGCCTCCGTAGGAATTGCTGTTTAACTCTTGTGAATGCTGAAAGTTAAAATGCTTATGTTAGACAAACGGAATACAGAAATAGATATACAACGTGTCACTGAGTGGACTTATAAGTACGTAGCAGGTTTGTTTCGATCAAGCATGTAAATTGGGTTTATGTGTGCCATGGTTGAATACATAGTATTTGAAATTCCCATACAAATAAAAATTTGCGATAACCCTAAATGTTTGTTATCACTTAGCAGAAAAAAGTAGGTATTTACATACAAACTGCCCCGTATGCGGGTTCAGGTTGCCAGACCTCTTCACTCTTGCGTGCTGGTAGAAATACCCCGTTGAGTGGATATTGTTAACCAGTATGAGCAAATGTAGGTAAAACCAGCCTATTGTCTCTCAGCACGCTCTTACATTATAGCTGAAGAAAATACCGAAGGCAAGAAACGTCAATTTGATGTAACACTTGAAACTGATCACAAATCTAAATATCTACTAAGGCATTTCAATATGGTCGGACTGTCCCGAGTCTGCCGCGGGGGACGTGCTCGGCGTAGCTGTGACTGAACTTGTTTGGCTGCCCCTCGCCCACCGCTGGCACGAGGGAGTACCGCTCTCGGTACTCGCGGTCTCGCAGTCGTACTATAGAATAGTCATAAGAGAGGAATTTGTAAAGAAATTAATGAGTTTCAATTTCATTCAATTAGCTTTAAGACGGTGCCTCTACGCCTCATAGTTTCCTTAATCTTTTCGCTTTATCTTGGAAACTAATGATCATAGATAGTAGTTTCTCTACCTATAGGATATATCTCATCGAGATCTTCATTTCATATGACAGCTGTTAAACCTAAAAGGGCTTTATCTGGGAAACTATTGATCTTAGACTAGTATTTTCTTTACAGAAATGCTAGATCTCATCGAAATCTTTGTTTTGTGTGACAGTTGTCACATTAAAATTAAATAGACTTTTGTCTAGAGGAGTTTCTTAACACAAGTGATAGATCTCATCGATATCAATGAAGAAACTACTTACTAGTCTGGGATTGTTAATTTAAGAGTTATAGCCCTTTTAAGTTTGACAGCTGTCATCCAAAACGAAGATTATTGATAAGATCTATCACTTCTGTCAAGAAACTAATAGTCTAGGCTCGTTAGTTTCAGAGTTATAGCCCTTTTAAGTTTGACAGCTTTCACTCTGACACAAATTCATTAATTAATTTTTGCATTTAATTATGTTGATAAGTAATTGGTCATTTTGTTTCTCCGGCTACAAGTCTTATAGTTTATATGTATGAGATATATCCCATAGGTACAGAAACTACTTTCTATGATCATTAGTTTCCAAGATAAAGCCCTCAAAGTCAAAGTATTTTAGTTAGGAAAAATAATTCCTCGTGGCCGAATCAGTTAGGCTGCATAGTTAGGCCACGAGAAAACGCCCGAGGTAGGACATAGGATACTTTTCATCCCTAAAAATTAAAGGGTTCCTGCAGGCTAGGGGTTGAATGTTATTTAAAAGAACACCTACCATGCTGAAACTACAGGACGAATTTTAATGCAACTTGGTACAGTCATAGTATACAGAATGTAACATAATAACCTATTAAATACTGGGATGGGGTATTATTCCACGCGATATGCCAAATAACGTTAGTTCAGCGACTTTTGAGTTTTTGAAGTTTTTCATTCATGAATTTAATTTTAAAGGTCATTGAAGGTTCAATGTTTTTCAAACCCTAGCAGCACATAATAAATAATAATACTACATAATAGGTCAGCTGGGAAAAATCAATAGTGCCAGCAACTTATCTGTTCAGTCAAGCAGGGCGCCACTATTCTTACGATATCAACAGTGAAGTATGTGTCACCGAAACTTGACCTTGAATTTGTGTGTAGTCCATTTTGACAAAGCTCGCCGCGTATTGGGAGTCTTCTGCGCAATAGGTAGTCAATCGAATGTCAGAAGTGTAAATTTGCATGTCAGAGACTACTAATAGTATTTACGAGTAATATTTTGTAAAAAGTGATTATAATGTTATTTGTGATTAGTTTTAAGGTCACGACTCAACGGGTTCTTTCCACCAAGTTTTTACATTTCTAATAATAATAGGTAATTTGTTTGAGAGCTACGATTTCGACACCCATTATGGCTAATAACCATCTCAATATGGCTTTCAAACAGAAAAACCACATCAGAATCGATCCATTCATTTGAGAGCTATGATGCCACAGACAGACATACACACATTACACCCCTCTCTTTCACTGAGGGTTAAATATAATACACAACATTATAAAAATAGACTAACCATCCGTAGTTTCAACTCACCCCCATCTCCCGGAGATCCCTCATAACCATATCAATATCTTCGTTAACATCGGTCCTCTTCCGGTCTTTCTCCTTTGGCACACTCGTTACACTACTTATTTTGTCCGTTGAAGGCACTAAACTATCACTTTTGTCTGTTGTCTCTATAACCTCAACATCACTTGAACTGTCGTCAACGTTCAAAGGTTCAGAGAGATCTGCTAAAGGGTCTAAATCGGAGACAACAATCAGATCTTTCTTTTTCTTCCCTTCCGGAGGCCTCTTGTCCGGTTTGGCGAACGTCGGTGAATGGTGAACGGGTACTAACGCTGGACGGGGTATGTTGTTTTCACCGACCCGCATTGTTTCGATTTGCTTCTTTGTGATTTCGTCTTTACTCTTCGGATTGGGGTCCTTTTTACTCGATTCTACGTTTTTGGGAATTGGATCCTTTTTACTCAATTGATAGTTTGTTTCTACGCTTTTCGGACTCGGGTCTTTTTTGCTCGGCTGGTAGCTTGTGTCTATGTGTAACGGAGATTCGACTCTTTTAGTATTTGAGTGTGATTTTTCTTGTTTCTTTATAACTTTGACGTCCTTTTTGTTAACCATATCATTGAGAGCTGCAGGTGATTTGACTCGAATGAGTCCACTGGCCGGAGGTTTATCTGACACTGTGACGCTAACCTTCTTTTCTTTAACCTGATTTGGCACGGGAGTTATCGTTATACTGCCTATATTGTTTGGAGGAATGTACAGTTCTTCTTTCTTGTCTTCTTTTTTCTCTTTCTCGACAATTAAATCTTTGCTGAGAGAGAATGAGTTTATGATTGATCCAAATATGGAATTTGATTTGAATTTCTCGTCTGTTTCCAGTGGCTCGCTCTTGTCTGGTGATGTTTTCACTGTAGTGGTAACGGTCAGAGAGCTTGGGAACTGTATGGCTGGTTCTGGGAAGGGGACAGTGGTACTCGTTGCAGTCTGTGGGTGGGTTTGTATGTGTGCGGCTGTCATTTGGGATGCAGAGCCATGGCGTGGCCTTTTCATGTCTGATACTTTAATTTCTTTGCTCAGGCTGAAAACAGATAGAAATAACATATATTCATAAATTGATGTGAGATATGATGCGATTTGTAATAAAAAAAATGTAATGTAATTCGTAATATGGTAACACCGCAACATATGGACCGCATAATTTAAGTGCAGGACACACAATTGACACACACTTCTAAGGCCTTAGTCACAATCGGAGTGGCGTTTGTGTAGCACGTGTTAGTAGTGACTCTCATTCGCGCTACAGTCTGCGTATGTCTCTTTATCTTTATTGATAATGCACCATGAAGCACGACAGTGGGAATGTAGCTGTGGGGGTGATCTAGTCCAGTTTTTATTTAAGTGATATTAAAGTGTACCATATCTTTTCCCCTTAAACCAGATCTGTGGTAATAACATTATAAATTAACTTGGCGGCATTTCCCTTCAGTGGGTGGATTGCTGGAGCTGCCAGTGATAATGATGATTTCATCTGAAGTTTTACAACATTTATCTATGTTAGATTTATTTTTTAATTATTATGTTGACTTACTCAGCCTGCCTCAGCAGCGTGGGCATCCTGACGAACCCGCTGGGGAACAGCGGCAGCGCCCGCTTGGCGAGCAGCAGCGCGGCGTCGTTCTGTGTGTCCGCCAGGCGCGTGAGGCGCGCGAGCAGCGCGCGTGTGCGCGGACACCATGGGAAGCGCCTTTTAGGGAGCCGCTTCTCTATGTGTGGGGCGCCGTCAGCCGCAGCCGCTATTTGGAGCTTTTTTCTGGAACAAAAGTAATAAAAGTATTGCCTTTAGTTGGTTTTGAAAACTAACGTGAGCGAAATTCATATTAAACTCACGATTAGGTTTTCTATATAAATTTGGATGACTTTAATTTGAATGGATGAAGTGTTTATTTTAACATAATTTGTTTCCTCGTAGGGTAAACAGTACTATTGTTGGCACTGAGACTTTGGAGATACTTGGAGTTTAAAATGCAATTATTACGAATTGCAAGCCGTTATAAATGGTAACAAAATATTTGAGTGATGGTATATTTCATTAACGATAGCACTGGCAAGCCAATGTTTTGAATTTCCTAAGCAGCAACATAAAAAAAAACATTCCTGTGGCGTCATAGCATGCCACAAGTTTTCGTCGTTTTGATAAGAAAATTTTGCTACGCCTCTGTAAGTTTCTTGCCTTGTAACTTGTGCTTGTGTAATGATATGTGTTCAAATATTATTTATTACTTAATAGATATGTTTGTTTTTTATGATTTATCTCAAAAATAGGCATTAAACGTCACTGGAAATTATTTTATAGCGGGCCAAGAATAGTATCTTTCGTTTGACTGGACGACTAATTCATTGGCACAGAAGCCAATCATAGAAATACATTTTCACAAATAACTGTGTTATCTTTTACTTTTATTAATTCAGAATAAAAAGTTCTATGAAATAATTTTAATATCTTGCTTATACTCACGTTATATGTAAATGATGGCATAGCCAATCATTGTACTAAGAGGGGCCAATCATTGTATATATCATTTTATATAGTATGTGATTTGACATAATAGTGATGATAAATTCATTGGCATACTACAAATACAGTGAATGGCACTGCCTAAGTGCCTATCATTATAAACCTAAAGGTTACAATGATTGTACTAGAAGGGGCCCAGAACAGTGCTTTTTGCATTTTTCAAATAGTTTTACCTTTCATTTTACATAAATACTTGTTATTGGCTATAACTTTTTTGTTGGATGTTATAAGAAAGATATGGCAACATTGAGCAGCTGATAATTTTAAAATACTTTTTCTGCAGGCTTCCAAAGTCAGACATTTGCGTATGGTGCCAATCATTGTACTGTTTACCCTACTTCAGGGATTTCTGTACCGATTTGAATGATTTAATAAAACAATAACATTTTTAATAGGTTATATATAACTTTTTTTATAGTTTTTTTTTACTTTTATTTGGATAAAGGCTACTCTTTCTCCAGGAAAATGCAAAGTGGGATATCGAGAAAACTACGGGCGGAGCAGCTATTTTTGCATTGACAGCAGGCTACTTTTCCCCCGGGAAAATGCAGAGTGGGATTACGAGAAAACTACGGGTGGCGTCGTAGGGCAGAGCAGCTATTTTTTCACTGAAAGTAAGCTACTTTTTCCCGGGGAACATGCAAAGTGGTATAACGAGAAAACTACTGGCAGAGCCGTGGGGTAGAATAGCTATTTTTTCACTGTCAGAAAGCTATTTTCTCCCCGGGAAAATGCAAAGTGGGATAACGAGAAAACTACGGGCGGAGTACCTTTCTTCCTGTACCCGTTCACACTCCGCATTGTAGCTCGCCAGCATGGACGGCTTGCGTTCATCGATCAACGCTTTCAACCTGAAATATAAATTGATCAGGGTTATTATTTTACGAAACAGGCAAAGGAAATGGGCAGCGTCATTTTCATGTAAAGTTAAAGTATTTTATTGTAAATAGCACTTTTACAAGTCAACATTAACAACTCCTGAACAAGAGAAATACATAAAATATTATAATAAGATCAAATCAATAATATTAGATAAACTAAGTATACTTTCGACTTTGAAAAGGAAATCTCCCTTTCATTTGCCGACTCAGAGTCGCATCTCGCACAGGAAAGGGAAACCCTTCTGACGCTACCGGCGCTTCGGAAATACGCCCGTTAGAGAAGAGAGCACCAAGGAACTATAGGGATGTAATTTTTTTCCATTATTACTAACATTTTAAATCAGAGAAGTCACTGTCGTAAACAGGCCAATCAGAGCTTAGAGTTTTAAATATGAATACTCTCTTCTCAAGCGGAAATTTCGTATGTGCGATGCAGAACTCCATACATTAGAACTGACAGTCCATACAAAACGACAAAAAATCCATAAAAACCAATTAGTCATCTATCTTTAGAAGTGTGTGTGTATGTTTTACTTCTTCACGCTCAAACGGCTGAACGGATTTGGATGAAATTTGGTACGAGGACACAGCTTATATCTTGGATTAACTCATAGGCTACTTTTCATCATCATCATATTCCTCGCGAGTGAAACCGCGGGACGAAGCTAGTTCTTCATGATTTTAATGACAAATATAAAACATATAAGTGACAATGCGATGTCCCACAATCATCAAACAAACAATATGGGGAGAAAAAAAAACAAGTAAATAACCAGGCTGTACCCGTTCACGAATATGACTTGTATACCAGCCATTAAATATTTTAGAGGGAAGGGAGTGCTTGTAAACAACGATATGACTAACCTTTGTAGGGTTTCAAATATTTTAGCTTCTCTCTCTTCTTCAGTAAGATTGCTAACAACAACCTCTTCTTCCTCGTCGTGTTTCCGCTTGTTGTTTGTTGTGACTGTTGTTGTTGTTGCCGTTGTCGTGCTGACAGTGGCGGGCACAACGATTGTTGTCGACGACTCTGAAAATTGTATGGAATTTGTTATGTAACTAGCTGCGCACCGCGGCTTTGCCCGCGTTGATATCATGACGCACATTTATTCCTAGTCAAATTTAATCCAGAACGGCTCAGCCGTTTCATCGTGAAATTGTAACAAAGAGACAGTTACTTTCGTATAATTTACACTAGCTTTTGCCAATGACTTCGTATGCGCGGATTAAATTCCGCCGTGTATGTAGACGTACCCTTCTCCGGCGCCCCGGGGCGCCCCCTGTCGAGCGCCCCCTTGAGGCGCTGCATGAGCTTGGCGCGCGACACGCCAACGGCAGCCGCGGCTCGCGACCACGCCACGCGCGTCGAGCACGCGTCACACGAGTGCTTCTTGAGAGCTTCATCTAGCCTGCGAATAAATTAATAAACATTCATTGTTTAAAACTGTTTCATTTAGCTTGACCTGTTTGTTGATTTATGTTTGTTTGATTGTTTGTGACGGTCAAATTAAGTAATTGAAATTTTACCCCCTTGTGACCGATTGATCTGAAATTTGGTACACACTAGCCGATGCGCCGAATATTCGTTAATTATTCGTATTCGGCATATTCGGCATGATTTTATATGTTCGGTTGATGTGCCGAATATTAATCTTATGTAATTTTAAGGCCTACCTGCAGCTTGTATTGACTTTAAAATATTTAACATACATATCAAATATTAACCAACTACTTAATATTAAAGTACGAGCCGAAATTATTCTACTTAGTCATTTTTATTTGGAAAATAAAACCAGCTAAGAATATCAGACAAACATGACGTATTTAACATTGATGTCAATTTTTATGGTGACAATTAGAATAATAGTAAATGAGTATGTATTCATTCAATCTCAGATAACACAATGAAATATAAAATAAATATCAATCAAATTATAATTATTTAAGCAAAAATTGTTTTCAATACATCCATCTCAGTAGCGTTTTGTTTTTGATAAGGTCGCAGGAGGGTCCTGGGACTACTCTGATCCCAGATTACGAAGTTTTGTGCTTAGTTTCGAACGATTGATTGGTACTCTATTCATACGAAAAACACTTATTTTTGACGAAAATGTAAAGACAGCGCGAGTGATGATGCCCATCTTAAAAAGATATTGGTTTTCAAATGCTTAGCCGGCCGGGCGCCTCGCGGACCTGTACTGTACAAACGTGTTTAGTGTGGCAAAGCGCCCCTAAATGGAACCTAATAATTCGGCCGAATATTCGGTTCGGTAATCGCTGAATCGAACAATGTTCGTTATTCGGTACGGTTTAGAAATCCATGTTCGGCGCATCTCTAGTAAACACCTTTAGTTCTGGTGACAATGCAATTATGTACATACAATATCATTGTTAATCCAAGATAGCCGCCGCCACAAAATGGCGGATTACATATTTTTTTCAACCCCTTCAATATGGATATCAAATGAAAGGGTTTAAACTAGTACACCATGAAAATTCCAAGATGGCCGCCGCTACCTGAAAATGGCGGATTACATATTTTTTTCAACCCCTTCAATATGGATATCAAATGAAAGGGTTTAAACTAGTACACCATGAAAATAATTCCAAGATGGCCGCCGCTACTTCAAAATGGCGGATTACATATTTTTTCAACTCCTTCAATATGGATATCAAATGAAAGGGTTTAAACTAGTACACCATGAAAATTCCAAGACGGCCGCCGCTACCTCAAAATGGCGGATTACATATTTTTTTCAACCCCTTCAATATGGATATCAAATGAAAGGGTTTAAACTAGTACACCATGAAAATTCCAAGATGGCCGCCGCTACCTGAAAATGGCGGATTACATATTTTTTTCAACCCCTTCAATATGGATATCAAATGAAAGGGTTTAAACTAGTACACCATGAAAATTCCAAGATGGCCGCCGCTACCTGAAAATGGCGGATTACATATTTTTTTCAACCCCTTCAATATGGATATCAAATGAAAGGGTTTAAACTAGTACACCATGAAAATTCCAAGACGGCCGCCGCTACCTCAAAATGGCGGATTACATATTTTTTTCAACCCCTTCAATATGGATATCAAATGAAAGGGTTTAAACTATTACACCATGAAAATTCCAAGATGGCCGCCGCTACCTCAAAATGGCGGATTACTTTTTTTCAATAGACGCAATATGGGTATCAAATGAAAGCGCTTGACAAGTAGAACACAGTACACTTTATAAAAAACTAAATACATGAAGATAAAATAAGTCAAAAAATGTTTATGTTTTTTATGTACTAAAAGCTAAAAATAAAGTAAAATAATGGGGCTTAGCGTAACATGAGTAATAGGAATTCGACTCGCGCCAAGATTTTATTTTATTATGCTTATAGCCTTGTGTTTTAGTACTAACATACAGAATTACACACAGAGATGTCCTGCACGGAGGTTAATCAATAACAGACGGGACCACCAGCTTAGCACATCTTTGTCTTATAAAATAGGTAAATGACACTTTCAGTGTTTTGTACCTCAGTAGGTGGTGTTCGTTGCTAGCAAGCAGTTGCTTCGCGGGTGTGCCCGGGTGCTCCACCGACAGCTTGGCGACGCTCGCCTCCAGCGCCTCCAGTACTTGGACCACCGGCTGCGGCAGCTTGGCTTCCAGTTTAGCTTCGCCGTCCCTGGAAAATAGTCATCACTTTATATACTGCTACTTCTAATCACTTGTATTTAAAAAAATGTATTGATTGTTCGGCTTCTACAGTAGTCGCAGCGGAAGTTTGTGTCTCTGAAGTTGTCTGCAAGTAGCTGCGCAAGCTGCTATTTTTAAGGTGAAGACATCATTGTATAACTGCCTCACTGACTCGCTTACGTGTATTCTATCTCACTCTTACTTTATGATGCTTTATCCTCACAGCTGTACCTGCGCAATCGTTCACAGAGCCAAACTTCACATCCACAAAGATCCGCTGCGACTACTATACTCATCGGATTGAGATAACAAGTACACCAGTTTTTAAGTCAAACTCTAGGATATCCAACAATAAAAACCGCATCGCAATCGGTCCCGTAGTTTTAGATGATGTGCGAACAGACAAACACGATATAAATAATGTTATATTCTAGTTCAGTCTATTTTAAGTTCCCTAGATCTTTTTTTTCATTATCTTCTCTGTACAGACTTTGTTACATACTGCTACTACTTAAGAAATGTATGTTTGTAATAATGTTTGTGTGTAGGTACTATGTATGTTATGTGTATATTAACTTCCTACTACCGTTGATCTGATTTTCACAAATTTTAGTTCATATTCACCTTTTTTGACACGACTACGGCGTACTCTGAACTGGGAGCAGGCTTGGAGGTGTGAGAATCCGACTGAAGTCCTCGAATCAGCACAATCCACGCTCTCTAAGTAGTTTACCTGGAGCTGTCGGAGGTGACGGCGTTCTCTGAACTGGGAGCAGGCTTGGAGGTGTGAGAATCCGACTGTGAAGTCCTCGAATCAGCACAATCCACGCTCTCTAAGTAGTTTACCTGGAGCTGTCGGAGGTGACGGCGTTCTCTGAACTCGGAGCAGGCTTGGAGGTGTGAGAATCCGACTGTGAAGTCCTCGAATCAGCACAATCCACGCTCTCTAAGTAGTTTACCTGGAGCTGTCGGAGGTGACGGCGTTCTCTGAACTGGGAGCAGGCTTGGAGGTGTGAGAATCCGACTGTGAAGTCCTCGAATCAGCACAATCCACGCTCTCTAAGTAGTTTACCTGGAGCTGTCGGAGGTGACGGCGTTCTGTGAACTGGGAGCAGGCTTGGAGGTGTGAGAATCCGACTGTGAAGTCCTCGAATCAGCATAGTCCATGCTCTCTAAGTAGTTTACCTGGAGCTGTCGGAGGTGACGGCGTTCTCTGAACTGGGAGCAGGCTTGGAGGTGTGAGAATCCGACTGTGAAGTCCTCGAATCAGCACAATCCACGCTCTCTAAGTAGTTTACCTGGAGCTGTCGTCGGAGGTGGCGGCGTTCTCTGAACTGGGAGCAGGCTTGGAGGTGTGAGAATCCGACTGTGAAGTCCTCGAATCAGCACAATCCACGCTCTCTAAGTAGTTTACCTGGAGCTGTCGGAGGTGACGGCGTTCTCTGAACTGGGAGCAGGCTTGGAGGTGTGAGAATCCGACTGAGAAGTCCTCGAATCAGCACAATCCACGCTCTCTAAGTAGTTTACCTGGAGCTGTCGGAGGAGACGGCGTTCTCTGAACTGGGAGCAGGCTTGGAGGTGTGAGAATCCGACTGAGAAGTCCTCGAATCAGCACAATCCACGCTCTCTAAGTAGTTTACCTGGAGCTGTCGGAGGTGACGGCGTTCTCTGAACTGGGAGCAGGCTTGGAGGTGTGAGAATCCGACTGAGAAGTCCTCGAATCAGCACAATCCACGCTCTCTAAGTAGTTTACCTGGAGCTGTCGGAGGTGACGGCGTTCTCTGAACTGGGAGCAGGCTTGGAGGTGTGAGAATCCGACTGAGAAGTCCTCGAATCAGCACAATCCACGCTCTCTACGTAGTTTACCTGGAGCTGTCGGAGGTGACGGCGTTCTCTGAACTGGGAGCAGGCTTGGAGGTGTGAGAATCCGACTGAGAAGTCCTCGCATCAGCGCAATCCACGCTCTCTACGTAGTTTACCTGGAGCTGTCGGAGGTGACGGCGTTCTCTGAACTGGGAGCAGGCTTGGAGGTGTGAGAATCCGACTGAGAAGTCCTCGCATCAGCGCAATCCACGCTCTCTACGTAGTTTACCTGGAGCTGTCGGAGGTGACGGCGTTCTCTGAACTGGGAGCAGGCTTGGAGGTGTGAGAATCCGACTGAGAAGTCCTCGCATCAGCGCAATCCACGCTCTCTACGTAGTTTACCTGGAGCTGTCAGAGGTGACGGCGTTCTCTGAACTGGGAGCAGGCTTGGAGGTGTGAGAATCCGACTGTGAAGTCCTCGAATCAGCACAATCCACGCTCTCTACGTCGGCGTGAGCGTTCTCTGAAAACAATATTGGTATCCGCTACAATTTCAATGAGCCTAATATTGCAACTCAACGTGGCAATGCCGCCAGCATGTAACCGACATTTCTATATCTACTAGTGACTCGCCGCGGCTGCACGCGGGTAGCGCTCACAACGCGGCATTTCTACTAGTGACTCGCCGCGGCTGCACGCGGGTAGCGCTCACAACGCGGCATTTCTACTAGTGACTCGCCGCGGCTGCACGCGGGTAGCGCTCACAACGCGGCATTTCTACTAGTGACTCGCCGCGGCTGCACGCGGGTAGCGCTCACAACGCGGCATTTCTACTAGTGACTCGCCGCGGCTGCACGCGGGTAGCGCTCACAACGCGGCATTTCTACTAGTGACTCGCCGCGGCTGCACGCGGGTAGCGCTCACAACGCGGCATTTCTACTAGTGACTCGCCGCGGCTGCACGCGGGTAGCGCTCACAACGCGGCATTTCTACTAGTGACTCGCCGCGGCTGCACGCGGGTAGCGCTCACAACGCGGCATTTCTACTAGTGACTCGCCGCGGCTGCACGCGGGTAGCGCTCACAACGCGGCATTTTTCTTACTTGTGCATAAATAACAGTTATACATTTCACATTTCGTATTGCAAGTGAATCGATGATTTTTAAAACAACATAGCTGACATATTTTTCAAATCGCATTTTTTTTAATGACTTTGCATATAACCATTGTTAGGTTGAGCATTAGAACTGGCTTGCATTTTGCGTTTTCATACAAAAATGAAATGTTGAAAATAGCTCTTTGTGTTAAAACAACATATATCTGTTAAAAAGTTTTTTGGTTACAACTCAATAAATAAATTTAATTTTAAAGTGCGTATTTAAAAAATGCTATATATATCAACAAATGGAATTTTCTACAGAAATGGCTTATTCAGCAAAGAAACCAATTAATATAAAAAAAATAAGATATTAAAAGGCTGATTTTGGTTACAGCCCAATAAATAAATTTAAAGTGCGTATTTAATAAAATGCTGTATATCTCAACAAATGGAATTTCCTACAGATATGCCTTATTCAACAAAGAAACCAATTAACAAAAAAACATATTAAAAGGCTGGTGCCTTATGTGCCAGACCTACATGAAGATTTCTTTAGTGAAATTTTGGAGTGGCTTTGTTATGTTATGTATGTATACTATATGTTAGATGATAACTAAATAAAATAAATGTGCCATATTACTTTGAAACATTATAGATACCTAATTTTCTATAGAAATACCCTTGTTTTATTTATATAACAAAAAAAAAAAGAGTCAAAACAACACAAGTAGCAGGATGAGTGTTAAAACAATATACATTGAAATTAAAAAAAAAATATATAAAAAAATGCTCAAAATTGTTTCAAAAATATTGTAGTTCTTTACTTATTACATAAAGTTTCAAATGGAAGTAATTCACAAGTAGTTCAATATATATATATTTTTACCTCTCCTGTAAAATTTTCATTTTGTTACATAATTATGTTGTTTTAGTAATCATCGATTCGTGTTTAGATGACATGGCAGTTAAATTTGACATTGGTTAAGCTACTTTATTCCGTAGGGGTTATTCTTCGTTAGGTTTGGGAAGGATCCTAAGTGGCAAAAATGCCAATCGAAACTGCCCAAAACAACATTTTTAACCGACTTAAAACAAAATAGGTTATCTCAAGTTGATGCGTATGTATTTAATATTGTTGAAAATGCGTGATATTCACATATATGTTAGACTATATGAGTATCTAAGCATATGTACCAAATTTCGTTTATGCATGTAAGTGTTCATGTATGTTTTTATAGTTCAAGTTTCAACAAAATCCGTTCAGTAGTATAAAAGATATTATGGACTGTTGATTACTGTTTCCAGTATGTATTTTTTCTTAGCGAACGGAATAGTACTTCCTATTCTTAGGCATACTTTGCTATTTTTGTGGGCAGGCCTGGCGCTTACCTTTAGGCAAACGAGCTGGTCGTCTCGTCGCTTAGTTATAGATATAAACAATTACCGTCAGAAGTCTGTTTTCCCGAGTTAGGCGCAGAATCCGTCCGGCGCACTTTCTTCGCCTTCTTGTCCACTTTGTTATTTTTCTGAAATTGATAAAATATCGGATTAAGGCCAGGCTCCATTAACACATTGTCCCACGCTAGCTGCTCCGCCTCTACCCTCTGCCACCATCACCCGCAACAACCACTGAAGTGCGCGTAACAAGGTTGAATATCGCGAGCGCTGTTTGAATACACAATTTAGCTCGGAACTAAATGACGTAAGTCTAAATGTTATTTATTTTATTGGCAGGCTACTAATTTAGTTAGGTAAATTTTGTCTTGACAGTGGATAATAAACTATATTTTCTAGCTGTGAGATTTATTTTAGACATAAAAGCCGTTGAGTAGAAAAATGAAAATATTACTGAAAATAACGAAATTTTGATACACTTTATCGAATGAAATTCTGTTAATCACGTTTTTGTCTTGATCACGGAGAGATAAAGATCTCAAAAACATATATTATGTAAAATTTCACATTTATCAGGTTTCTGGTTAACCTAGCATATTTATGGAAAAACACTCCTGAAATATTGGAGCTTTTAAGCCCAAATTTATTATATATTAATAAAGCCACTTGGGTTAAAAAACCCAAACGGATTCAAGCCTCATTTGAATATACTTGGAATAAAGTTTCATAAGAGTGTTATATATGAATTAACAGAGCTTGAATGGAGGGATTTAATTGGTTGATAAAATCGGTCATTGTCAAAACATTTCATGTAAGTACATGAAGTTGGAAGTCAAACTTGCCCGTGTGACGTCATCGACAGTCATTGTGATTCTTTATTTGTGTTGTTTTTAGTGATTTTGTGGTACTATTTGTGTTATTACGTCTAATAATACTATAAGGAACATATCAAATGTGTTAGTGTTCTGCGACTGACGATCGTCACTAAGTACCGCGACTAACTTTCGTCACTTTTTTTCGAATCTAACTCCTGCAGTTTATCTATATGCTATTATTTTTACTTATCCATAATGCTACGTTCAATAGCTTTCGAGAACAGTAACTCAAAATATTCTAATCGTAAGCATTCAGCAATTAGCCCCTGAAACCTGCGGTTACGCCTGCTGCCGAATGTCAGTCACGGTACACGTGGTCTTATAAGATTTTCAGCCATGCGGCGCGTGGCTAGCCAAGGGTATGCGTACATCATATGATCAGCACACAGACAATACATAGTTACTACGACCACGAGAGCGCTCAACGCAAACCTCAATGATATTATGTTGTAAAGTATTTTTTATTACTTTTGCTTTTTTCCTTAAAAAACACTTTTAGTCAAACGATTGCCGTAAGTAGAAAAAAAACGATCGTCTAGTTGGACCTGAAGCTCTCGATCGTGATGTCTAACAGCTCCTGGGTTAACTAAAACTTGGGATTATTTCAGTATTTTTTTAATAGCTTAGGCGTATTAGAAAACTGATAAAAACATTTAACAGTAGGTAATTATAGAAAAAAATAGTTAATTTAACAACATTTAAAAAAAAAACTTTTATGCCATGTCATGGTCAAACTTAGAACGGGCTATTACAATTAAATGCGTATACTACATTTCGTGTCTGTGCTGTTAACCATCGCGGAGTTCACTAGTCAGGAGCCAACCCTGAGTGCAGCAACCATGTCATGGCAAAACTTGAAACCGGCTATCATAATGCGTACACAACATTTTGTTTCTGTGCTGTTGGCCGTTGAAAAGTTCCTTTATCTGTAGCTAATCCTGGATATCGATTCAGGTCGCGTTACCATAAAAATGCCTTTTCATCGGAACTGAACTAACATGTAAAAAATCAACTGCATAGGATAAGAAGGAAAAGGTTCTAATTCAGCTTGCAAGATATGACTTAAACAAACATACATACAAACGTCAATCTCTACTACAAAAAAGACAAATAAAACAATTTCAACAACTTGTTTATCGATTGACACTATAGTTTTCATTGATAGTCAAGAAATCGAGTTTATTTCAAAATGGCGGAAGCTTGGGCAGTCTCCGCACATAAATGTTATTTGGTAACGAAAATAAATGTTAGATGGTATTTGGTATGGAGATAGTTTGAACCCTGGGTAACGACATGGGATACTTTTGATCGAGATAAACTGTAGTCCGCGATGTGAGCGGTCAGCGGGGGCGGGCGGAGGGCCTCATTAGTGTATAGGTGAGGGGGAATTTTAAGTTTCATGAGAGATAACGACGAGGCAGCGAGGCGACCGGCACGAGATAATTAATGAGATGGTTCAACGTCTTATACAAGGAGCTCTCTCATGTAAAATTTTGAGGACCTCGAATGAGGTTAAGGTGATATCAGACATTTCACTCGAATGAATGTTAACTCGAGTGAATTCTTTCTTTCTTTCAATCCATGTTCACACGGCTTAGCTGGAATGAAATAGAAATGAACATTCACTTCTCTTTTCATTCAATATGTCTTCGAATGAAGTCGTGCGTCTTGGAATTAGTTTAATTTGTGATCACTTACAATATGTCCTCGAATGAAGTCGTGCGTCTTGGAATTAGTTTAATTTGTGATCATTTACAATATGTCCTCGAATGAAGTCGTGTGTCTTGGAATTAGTTTAATTTGTGATCATTTACAATATGTCCTCGAATGAAGTCGTGTGTCTTGGAATTAGTTTAATGTGTGATCATTTACAATATGTCTTCTAATGAAGTCGTGCGTCTTGGAATTAGTTTAATTTGTGATCATTTACAATATGTCCTCGAATGAAGTCGTGCGTCTTGGAATTAGTTTAATTTGTGATCATTTACAATATGTCCTCGAATGAAGTCGTGTGTCTTGGAATTAGTTTAATTTGTGATCATTTACAATATGTCTTCGAATGAAGTCATGCGTCTTGGAATTAGTTTAATTTGTGATCATTTACAATATGTCTTCGAATGAAGTCATGCGTCTTGGAATTAGTTTAATTTGTGATCATTTACAATATGTCCTCGAATGAAGTCGTGTGTCTCGAAATTAGTTTAATTTGTGATCATTTACAATATGTCTTCGAATGAAGTCGTGCGTCTTGGAATTAGTTTAATTTGTGATCATTTAATGAAGGAATTAACAAAAAAGAAGCAAAGAAAACGTCGACGGTGGTGGGTGCGACCATGGATTGCACGAACAAATTTATTGGGAGCTTCAGATACATTGTTGAGGAACTAGCGGATGAAGATCCTGAATCATATTGAGATTTCATACCGTTTGTCCGTATATTCTGTCTTTATATTCAGCAAGTTTATGGTTCCAAAGGCATTGATAGTTTTTAAAGTTGTCCAAAAATAAGAGAAGAAGAAGAAATAAGTTTATTTGCTACAATAACAAACATAAATAATTATAAGAAAAAATAATGCTTAAAAGATAATTGCAGCAAAAAAGGTCCCAACTCAGCATAATGTTGGTTGTAAAACAACCAACGCTGGTCTTCCGTTGGGGCCTTACGATGACATCACGGCACGGACACACTCAGCAAAACAATAATAAATATAAAAAGTAAAGAAATAAATTAACTTAAGAAATGCAAAGACTAATTTTAACATTACAAGGATGCACTCAAACTGTGCTCATTACTGTGATTCTTACAATGTGAAAGTGACGGCAAATAATCTATTTTAAAACGTGGAAATATACAATAGTTGTGAGTGAAAGAAGAAAAAAAAACGATAATGAAAAACAAATTAAACGAGACAAGTTTCCAATTTGGTAATTAATAAAGAAACAATTACAGGTAAGTATTGACATAGAATTTCATATAACACTTGTGTCATGTTTTAGAGTTTCCTGACCCTTTTGGTGATCAATAAGATACTTTTTTAATTTGTCTTTAAAACCCTGAATACAAGAAGAGCGTATTTTCATCATTCCACTTGAACACCATTTTGCCGCGAACTCAGAGAAAATATTTAAAGTAGCGATGTGGCGTAGCGACGTTCGTCTCCTACAGGACTCGAAACAAAATGACCAAATCCGAGTGAACGTTCTGTGTTCAGACAGTTATTTTTCGTTCATTCGGAATGGGAGTCAAAGATGCGAATGAAAAGAACCAACATCGTTGGATCGGTTCATTCATGAATTCATTCGGCACTCTTGTTTCATTTTGTTTTCAGACGTTTCATTTCGAGTGAAAGGTGCCGAATGAAAGACGAAACTGAAAGAAAAATTAATCGTCTGATATCACCTTAACTCACCAGTAAGTTGCTCATCACTACAAATCAGTGCAAGAGTTCGCCTTTACACCTATAAGTCATTATATGACGTGTGCTGCGAAAATTATTCATGACTGAGACACAAAATAATGTAAGTACTACATGTTTATAGTACTCTTCATGGAAATGGTTTAAAAAAACGAGGAGAAAAATCAAAATTGAAAAAATTGAGTTTGTTTAAAGTGAAGGAAATTTATTTTCAAAAATGACAGTTTTTCTAAAAGTTTTTTCGAATCAAGCAGCTGTAATTAATAAAAATATTATTTATGTGATATTATGATCACTTAACCTTATTGATAATTTCTATGGCTTTCTAGAATAGAAACTCAAAACATTATAATCGTAAGCTTTCAGCAGGGAGATACGTAAATAGAGCAAGGGAACCCGGTACAACCCAAAACGACAACCGGTACCCGGTACCCCCCGGTACAAGTCAAACGACTTGCTTAGGACATACATTGGCATACGCAAGTCTTTATGTCTAACTATTCATCATCATCATCATCATTATGTCAGCCTTTAGAAGTCCACTGCTATTATAGCATTATAGTTAAGTAAAGCACGGGTAGAATCGAGTACCTTTTTTTATCACTGACTTGGCAATCGTTTGACCACGATCTCACCTGATGGAAAGCGATGATGTGGTCGAAGGTGTAGCACGCTTGCCTAGTAGATACCTATTCACTCTTGACTTGAACACACCAGGGTTATATTACAATACAATTCAATAGAAACCTTTAGCTACCCGTTTGAAGCCGGGGCGAGTCGCTCGTATAAAACAATACCTTCTTCCGATGCTCAGTCTTGATTGAGTCGACGGCGCCGTTGGCGACCGCCTTCGGGCCCTTCTCGTCCTGACTCTCGGACTCCGACGAGCTGTCTGAAGACTCCTCGCTGCTGCTGGACGATATGCGCCTCTGGAGACAAAGCAACATCAAATAGTGTGTGTATGTATCACTGTATACCATCGTAGCTCCCATAAGAATAAACCGATTTTGATGCAAGTCGACATCCTAAGTTATCCAACAGTGAACCGCATTTCAATCGGTCCAGTAGTTTTTACGTGTTTCGACAACAAACACAGAAAAAAAAACTTGTTCAGTAGCCGATTTTAAGTCCTTAAGACCTTTTTAAACTACTCGTATTTTAAGTCCTTGAGACCTTTTTAAAATACTCGTATTTTAAGTCCCTGAGACCTTTTTAAACTACTCGTATTTTAAGTCCTTGAGACCTTTTTAAACTACTCGTATTTTCATTGTACAAACTTTTTGTTACCTACTACTGCTTTATTATAAGTAGTCAGATTTTTGACAGACTAGGCAATCGTTTGACCGCGATCTCACCTGATGTAAAGCGATGATGCGGTCGAAGATGAGCACGCTTGCCTAGTAGATACCTATTCACTGTAGACACTCCCGGGTTGTAATTTGCACCATTCTGCGCTATGTGCAATAGTGAACATCACCACGAGCTTTGATTTAACACACACACTTTGACACGTTTTTGTACACTTTCAGATCATTAACAAGCACTAATTAAAAACAAATTAAAAATATATAAGAGCGGCTTCTGCCGCCCCTTGCGCTCATCTTTAGGCGCCTTTCATTAATCGTAATTCGTGAACTATCTTCAATTTTATTGCTTTTTTATTTGACTTGCCAGAAATTTAATAAAATACTTAGCAAAAAAATTCGTCATTCGTCAACCAATTAGTGTATCACACAAATAACCTTTATTCTTTTGTATGGGCGTTGTGGTTGTGGAAAAACCCAATAGACGTTTTCGTTGACTAGGAACTTGACCAAGTGGTAGGAATACTCCGTGAAGAGGGTACAAAGTTATGCGAGATACGACGTACTGGCAGAAAATCTAAACTTTCGGGAGAGTCTCTACAGCTAATGGAGAAACGACGCGAAAATCCAGTAGTCACTTCTACAGAACAGCGGCCTTTGAGCAAAAAAAATAACTAAGTTGGTTATACGAGACCTCCGAAGCTCCTATACACGCTCATAGAAGAAGCGATTAAGCAAAATCGGGGGTTCGACCCCCGATTTTGCTTAATCTTAAATCTTAAAGTCTTCGTTCAAAAGCTGGGTCGGAGCCATCTGACGAAGCTGACCAAATCTAGTGGAGAAGTCGTCGTTTCATTGAAGATTTTTATGGCCATTTATACACGTCACAGGCATCCAGACTAGAAACCAACACCGATGATTCCATGGCCACCCTGACCCGCCACTATATCGAAGAGCTGCCAGAAGTCAGCATTGATGAAGTCGTGATAGCTCAAAAATGGAAAAGCCCCTAGGGAGGACGGAATTAACACGGAACTCTTAAAAGCAGGAGGTACGGTACACCCACGCTCGAAGAACTGCAGCGTATATTTAATTCCGTTCTCTTCTCTGGAAGAACTCCACAGGCATGGGACAGGATTGTAGTCATCCTGTTTTTTCAAATAAAACTGATAAGCTATCGGCCCATCGCGCTCTTGAGCCATGTCTATAAGCTGTTTTCAAGAGTCATCACGAATCGTCTCGCTCGTAGGCTCGACGAATTTCAACCACCGGAACAAGCTGGATTTCGAGGAGGACACGGCACCATAGACCACATTCACACAGTGCGGCAAATTATACAAAAAACCGAAGAGTATAATCATACCCTGTGCTTAGCGTTTGTGGCCTATGAGAAGGCCTTTGCTCCATTGAGACCTGGTCTGTCCTGGAGGCCCTGCAGCGATGCCAAGACGACTGGCGATATATTCAAGTGTGAGATATGACGCCGCAACTATGACTGTCCATATACAGAATCAGCAGACTAAGCGAATCTTCCTGCATAGAGGAATGAGACAAGAGGACATTATTTCCTCGAAATTGTCCACAAATGCATGGGAAGATTAAGACCCTGAACTGGAAAGGACGTTGCTTAAACATCAACGGCGACTATATCTAACACTTGAGATTTACGGACATCGTCATTATGGCAGAATCTTTGCAGGACTTATATCATCATCAGATGCTGAACGGCCTTGTAACCAGCATCGAATGCATGTCTTTGTAACCAGCACAGAAGATTCGTGACGCGATCTTCGCAAAGTAGGTATAAGTAAAGCTATTGCTATCTCCACCTTCTCACCCCGATCCTCTATACGAGCGATAGAGAGTGCTGGCAAGGGCGTCGCCAGCCCATGGCCGGGGGAGGGGGGGGAGGGGGGGGGGGGGATTTTTTGGAGGACGGAAAAAGTATGAATTGTAGGTTCAGTCAAGAACACATGAAGCTTTACAAAGGCGTAGCGTGAGTTTCTGCCGCCCGGGGCAGAAGCGGAATTTGCTACCCCCTATTTTCTTTAATTCCAAATCTATTGATATATCGAAATGATTAAAAGAGAAAGAGCGATCGAAAATATGATGAGCTATTTCTCTTAGTGTGGAAAACGAAATCTAAATACTGAATCACACTGGAAATTGAAAAGAAACGCGAGCGAAGCGAGCGCGAAATTTTTGAGCTATTTGTATCAATGCTGCAATTAAATGATAATAAACAGAATCATAAAATTAAATGTATGGTCAAGCACAAAAGGCACGAACGAGCAAAGCGAGCGCGAAATTTGAGTTATTTCTATGAATATTATAATTAAAATATAGTTCCGATTCTAAAAAATATATATGCACTGGAATGAGTAATAAAAAGCGCGAGAATAGCGAGCGCGTTTTTTTTTTTTTTTCTTTTAAAACAAAACGGAACATCATGAAAATAATGAAAAAAAACTATAATAGGTACTTGTAAAGATCGCGAAAATGTTGAGCTACTAATATCTGAATAGAAATTCAAAAAGTTCCTAAGAGAAGAGCTATTTTTAACTGTAAAATATTAATAATAAAAAATAAAAAATTGAAGCTCTTAACAACTAAACTAGTAAACAAAGTGCGCAGCCGTTTTGGCGGGAAGATGTTTTCGTACGTGAGTATATTTTTAGATAGCTTTATTACAGTTTAGTATTTTTTCGAGGTTATTTATTGTTTTATCTACAATGGTATAACTATAATACATTATGTCATTTATTGTAATAAGCTATTCACAAAAATAAGTTTTGTTCGGTGCATATATTTTTTTACTTCTTTTAATGAAATGGAAATGGTTTAAAAAAACGAGGAGAAAAATCAAAATTGAAAAAATTGTGTTTGTTTAAAGTAAAGGAAATTTATTTTCAAAAATGACAGTTTTTCTAAAAGTTTTTTCGAATCAAGCAGCTAAAAATATTATTTATGTGATATTATGATCACTTAACCTTATTGATAATTTCTATGGCTTTCTAGAATAGAAACTCAAAACATTATAATCGTAAGCTTTCAGCAGGAAGATACGTAAATAGAGCAAGGGAACCCGGTACAACCCAAAACGACAACCGGTACCCGGTACCCCCGGTACAAGTCAAACGACTTGCTTAGGACATACATTGGCTTCTCTGCATTTGGCTACCTTTTTTTGAATCTCTAGGGGCAGCTGCCCCCCCAATGGCGAGAGAATTGAAAAATAGTAGCAGGTATACCTATGAAATGTAGACAAAATAAACGTTTCGTAGTCCCCTGTTTCCTCCTCCAACACTGGACCGATAATTTTATTTTTTTCATTAAAACTTAAAGAAAGGCTTTGACAGTGTTTCTAGGATTTACTTTTTATATACAGCGGAAAATCTGGCCATTTTTACACGACTACCCAAAAATATGAGCGTTATGTTTTTAGCATTCATGTATGTATGTTTGTATGTAAGTGAGTTTCTTTATTCCACCATACCTTTTAAATGCCTGAACAGATTTATACGTATGGGGTATCGTTAGAATCCTTATATCCCCTCGAGTAACATAGGCTATATTTTTTTGTAAATATCCTATATTACGGCAGCATGGCTAAATTGACAAATTCGAAAAAATAAACTTCGAATTTTACAATATGGGTATCAAATTGAAGGCCTTGATAAGCACATTCCAACAGAATATAATTTTTGCCAAAAGTTTTAGGTTTTTGAAGGTTCACATCTCTTTTAATAATTAATTTATGAAAAAATTGAGAAAATAGGAAGACATGAAATAGAGGACAAAGATATTTTGGAAAAAAATATGCTCTAATAGCATTATTCAGGGAGGAAACAGAGGACTACATTTGTATGGAAAAACGACCCTTACGTTTCCTCTTAAGGTGCTTATTTATACATTTGAAGTTATTGAAAAATGTAGGAAAACGGAGACGTATAAGCATAGCTAATTATAGAAACAACTTCATGCAAAACAAGTAAAAATTATAAATAGAAAAATATTTCTCGGTTTGTGAGCTATCCTGAAAGTTTCTGCCGGATAGCTAATCGGGAAGTGCTCAAAATTAGAATTGCAAGATTCCAGGACAGACAGAAATACATAGATAGATACCTATATAGATAGATACATACAAGTGAAGTTAAATAAAAGCTTTTAAAGAGATATGAAATTGGATATTTAAGGGTATATAAGTAATAAGTGTTTTTTCTTTTTTGTATGAATTTGGGTGCTATAGACTTTCTTATTGCTAAGCTTTACGTTCGAATACCGCACATATCTTTAGAAATCATTGGCTGAGGATCGAACCCGTCGAAGATCTCACCTTATTCCTCCTATTGGCTGGCTCATCAGAATTGGTGGGCTGCTCCTGAGACACAGTTTTGAACTCCAGAGAGCCGCAGTTGATGTAGAACCCGCCGTACAGAGTGTCGCACTCGGGCGGTATCATCTCGTCGTACTGGAAACATTAACAATATTCAATTAACTTGCTGGATCGCTGGTACAAAAGTCATACTCGTGAACGTCTCATCATCATCAGCCCATGTCAGTCCACAGTTGGTCATAGGCCTCTGCCAAAGCACGCCACTGATCCCAATCTTCGGCTCTTCTCTTCCAACTGCTGCCAGCCACTTTGCGTATGTCGTCGCTCCCCCTAACCGTATGGCACCCTACACTACGTATACCGAGCTGCGTTTTCCACTCCAGAACACGTCTATCCCAACGGTTATCAGTCCATCGACAGATATGACCAGCCCACTGACACTTCAGCTTACTAATCCTAAGGGCTATGTCGACAACTTTGGTTCTCTGCCGGATCACCTCATTCCGGATACGATCTTTCAGAGAAACTCAGAGCATAGCCCTTTCCATAGCCCGCTGAGCGACTTTAAATTGGTGGATTGGTGAACATCTGCTGATTGACATTTATTATTTATAAAAACGGAAAACATCAAAATTGGGAGGCATGAGGAGTAGCTCGCCAGGTTCTAGCTGATCCCCTCAAAGGAGAAATGAAATGCATGATGCCTCCGACTGTACCTTATATTTCAACATCAAAAATCTAAATCTTGCCTCGTTTTAGTTTAGTTCATAGTCGTTTAAGGTTGTCTGGATCGCTGTTAGCGATAAGACCGCCCATTGTGCCGTATTTTAAAAATAAGTTATTGTAATTGTTCCTTATATGGTGTAATAAAGTGTTTGTTATTAATATTATTATTATTTTGTTTTTTTATGCTATACCAGTTTTATTTATGCTATACCAGTTTTTTATGCTATACCAGTTTTTTTTATGCTATACCAGTTTTTTTATGCTATACCAGTTTTTTTTATGCTATACCAGTTTTTTTATGCTATACCAGTTTTTTTTATGCTATACCAGTTTTTTTATGCTATACCAGTTTTTTATGCTATACCAGTTTTTTATGCTATACCAGTTTTTTTTATGCTATACCAGTTTTTTTATGCTATACCAGTTTTTTTAATGCTATACCAGTTTTTTATGCTATACCAGTTTTTTTATGCTATACCAGTTTTTTTATGCTATACCAGTTTTCCGCCCGCGACTTCATCCGCGCGGACTTCAGTTTATCGCGAAAAAAAGCATCCTATTTTCTTCTAGGATATTAACAACCAATGCAAAAGTAGGTATAGTACCTTGAAGTTTTTTGACAGACTTGTTATTTCGTTTCCATGGTAACCGCAGACCATTCTGTGATGGCAACCGTTCCTTACAGCGAGTAATCAATCCTATGTTTTATTCTAGGGTATAAGCTATCTCCATTCCAAATTTCATCAAAATTCATCCAGCCGTTATCGCGAGTCCTCCCCAAACAAACAGACAACGTTTCACTATGATATATTGGTACGGATTATTTTTCTTTCTTTCATTGGTAGAGAATTTCAAGTTCAGGCTCGGTGGCGCGTCTGGCGCTCCTTGGGAGAGGCCCATGTCCAGCAGTGGACTAATATGGGTTACTGATGATAAAGTCGACAAAAAAACTTGTAAATATTTATCTACTAGTTGCGTCCTGCGGCCTTGCCCATGTGCTAACTTTGACACCCACGTTTATCAAAAAAAAGTTTCATAATACTCGAGGTATATTTATTACTAGCGACCCGCCCCGGCTTCGCACGGGTAGATATATAGAGAGATAAAATTAGTAGGTACTTTATTTAGACAAATAGAACAACAATAATTTCTTACACGAAATGATTATGTATACAGGTTTTATACTCACGTACCATTTCGTCTATAGTATTATTCTGTTTAACGCAAGGAAGTTGAATTACGGTTACTATTTGTATTATTAGCACAGAGCATTTCCTACGTCAATGATTATTAGATGTTCTGTGATTTCGTTTCCATATTCAATACGATATACAAAGACCCGTATCTCCTCCTTAGTTTGTGATCTTCTAGTATTTGTATACTCTTTGGTTTGTGATACAAAGTAATCGAGTTTTTTTGCAAAATTTAATACCTCAGGCTTCATTATTGCAATTTTCGAAGGGAACTCTAATTTTTTGAAAAATAAAATTCTGCTAGTGTTATAATGCGTGCTACGAAAGATGAGACTTGACGAGCGTCAGTAGTGGGGAGCTTGCGCATGTGTAGTCGTGTACGAAATACTTATGCATAATTTGTATAACTATTCAGGGATTTTTCGACGACATTCGGAATTATGTGCATAGCAATACTATATTAAAATTCATCACAATATTTAAATCATGGTGGTATGTGTATATATATCATCGCAATACGTCATGACCGTGTTCTTTATGTATTTTTATCTATTTGTTGTGTGGTTTAAGCATATCCGGAGTGTAGGGAATTCGTTTTTGGGTTAGCCATGATTGCATATCAGCTTTCACAAAGTTGCACTCAATATCTATAAACAAAGTAGAAATTTAAACACAGGTTGAACTCGTCTGTACTGCGTGGAGTCAAGCGGTGCGTGCGCGGGGCGAGGAGAACAGGAGGCAACTAAGGCGCATGCGCAGCGCCGTACCGCGCCTCCCGCGCTCTTTCCGCCCTATAAATCGTCTACTGCGCAAGTCAAACCACGTGGTGTGTCAAGTCTCATCTTTCGTGGCGCGTATTGTACTCGCTGATAATTTAGCTTTCTTTACGTGAAAGAATTTTTAAAATCGTGTCTGTATTTTTCGAGTTTATCCATTACAAACAAACAATCAAATCTTTCCTCTTTATAATATTAGTGTAGACAAACTCGCTGCGCCCCGCGGTTTCACCCGCGTGTGGGATGATGATGAAAGTATCCTATGTGTTATTCCAGGGTATAAGCTATCGCCATTCCAAATTTCATCAAAATCCGTTCAGCAGTTTGAGCGTGAAGTATGACGATAATAATAATAATAATAAACACTTTATTACACCATATAAGGAACAAATACAATACGATGATGACGATGACAATTATCCTATGTGTTATTCCAGGATATAAGCTATCTCCAATCCAAATTTCATCAACATACCGTCCAGCCGTTATAAGCGTGAAAGCTACACAAACAAACAGACAACGTTTCACTTTTATATACTGGTGTGGATTTCAAATCTCTAGGTACACCAGTTTAGGGTGTAGGTTGTTTGTCAATCAATAGGTATTAATAGGCATTTGGCCAGTCGCTTGTTACGCGTGCGCACGCGCAGTATGCGCGTGGTAGCTTTTTCGAGCGCGAACAAGCATAGAAGATGACATATTAATTACTAATTGATTAGGTTGTATATGAAGAATGAAGAATGCTCACCCCGTGAGTATTGTCGATGAAGGAGTCATTCTCGTCGTACCCAGCGCCGATATCTGCAAAGTCGTCCTGCTTCGATCTGCCCTTCCTACCGTAGGTACTGTTGCCGCCCTGGAAAGTAACAAGATATCATTGTAACAATAACATGTAACAAGGTCTATTCAGAATAAGAGATTTAGTTCAAAAACTAAAACCCGACTATGGTCGGGTAAAAAATAGCCCATGACACTCTTGCGATGAAGACGAATCGATTGATACCTCGCTTGTCAAAATTGATACAAATTTTTCATTTGAACACATAACCCTACTTTTGTTTAGCCGTAGTCGGAAAAAAATGGCCTATGACACTCTATATCTGAAGACGAATCGATTGATGATACTTCGTATGTCAAAATCAGACCAACAGGGGTAACGCTGTGGTGGAACATCCATGCTGTCTTAGATTCGGGCTAGTTTCTAGCCTGGACAATAAACATCAGTCCACGAGCATAGGTGTCTTAGCTTTGGGCTAGAAAACTAAGGCCCACTTGTATAGCTGTGTTAGCCCGGGATAGTGTCTAGCCTGGACTAAAAACTTAGGGCAACTAGTTTAGGCCCACTTGCACGAAAACAAAACAAAGTATCTAGTTAGTCAGTCCAAACATTATTGTTATCTCTTTCGTGCTACTGTCTGCATATGTCTCTCTATCCTTTTTGTCTTATTTTTTTAATAGCTTTGGGCTAGAAAACTAAGGCCCACTTGTATAGTTGTCTTAGCCCCGGGCTAGTTGTCTTAGCCCCGTGTTAGTTTTCTAGCCTGATCTATAAAACTTAAGCCCACTTGCATTGCTGTCTTAGATTCGGGCTAGTGTCTAGCCTGGACAATAAACATCAGTCCACGAGCATAGGTGTCTTAGCGTTGGGCTAGAAAACTAAGGCCCACTTGTATAGTTGTCTTAGCCCCGGGCTAGTTGTCTTAGCCCCGTGCTAGTTTTCTAGCCTGATCTATAAAACTTAAGCACACTTGGATTGCTGTCTTAGATTCGGGCTAGTTTCTAGCCTGGACAATAAACATCAGTCCACGAGCATAGGTGTCTTAGCTTTGGGCTAGAAAACTAAGGCCCACTTGTATAGCTGTGTTAGCCCGGGATAGTGTCTAGCCTGGACTAAAAACTTAGGGCAACTAGTTTAGGCCCACTTGCACGAAAACAAAACAAAGTATCTAGTTAGTCAGTCCAAACATTATTGTTATCTCTTTCGTGCTACTGTCTGCATATGTCTCTCTATCCTTTTTGTCTTATTTTTTTTGCCCAGACTAGACACTAGCCCGGGGCTAAGTCAGCTGTGCAAGTGGGCCTTAGATGTCTAAGATTCGGAATAGTGTCTAGCCTGGATTAAAAACTTAGGGCAACTAGTTTAGGCCCACTTGCACGAAAACAAAACAAAGTATCTAGTTAGTCAGTCCAAACATTATTGTTATCTCTTTCGTGCTACTGTCTGCATGTCTCTCTATCCTTTTTGTCTTATTTTTTTTGCCCAGACTAGACACTAGCCCGGGGCTAAGTCAGCTGTGCAAGTGGGCCTTAGATGTCTAAGATTCGGAATAGTGTCTAGCCTGGACTAAAAACTTAGGGCAACTAGTTTAGGCCCACTTGCACGAAAACAAAACAAAGTATCTAGTTAGTCAGTCCAAACATTATTGTTATCTCTTTCGTGCTACTGTCCACATAGATAAATTACACATAGATTTTGTCCACATAGATTTTACCACATAGATAAATTACATACATAGATAGTTCAACTCATTACAATCCCCTTGCTTCGCCGTAGTCGGGTAAAAAACAACCTCATTATTTTAGGGCCACTTGCATAGCTGTGTTAGCCCTATGTTAGTGGCTTGCCTGGGCTAGACAATTTAAGACCACTTGGCTAGCATGGCCTATAAAACGTAGGTTGTTTTAGCCCCGGGCTAGTTGACTTAGCACCGGGCTAGTTTTTTTGCCTGGTCTAGAAAACTTAAGCCCACTTGCATTGCTGTCTTAGATTCGGGCTAGTGTCTAGCCTGGACAATAAACATCAGTCCACGAGCATAGGTGTCTTAGCTTTGGGCTAGAAAACTAAGGCCCACTTGTATAGTTGTCTTAGCCCCGGGCTAGTTGTCTTAGCCCCGTGTTAGTTTTCTAGCCTGATCTATAAAACTTAAGCCCACTTGCATTGCTGTCTTAGATTCGGGCTAGTGTCTAGCCTGGACAATAAACATCAGTCCACGAGCATAGGTGTCTTAGCGTTGGGCTAGAAAACTAAGGCCCACTTGTATAGTTGTCTTAGCCCCGGGCTAGTTGTCTTAGCCCCATGCTAGTTTTCTAGCCTGATCTATAAAACTTAAGCACACTTGGATTGCTGTCTTAGATTCGGGCTAGTTTCTAGCCTGGACAATAAACATCAGTCCACGAGCATAGGTGTCTTAGCTTTGGGCTAGAAAACTAAGGCCCACTTGTATAGCTGTGTTAGCCCGGGATAGTGTCTAGCCTGGACTAAAAACTTAGGGCAACTAGTTTAGGCCCACTTGCACGAAAACAAAACAAAGTATCTAGTTAGTCAGTCCAAACATTATTGTTATCTCTTTCGTGCTACTGTCTGCATATGTCTCTCTATCCTTTTTGTCTTATTTTTTTTTGCCCAGACTAGACACTAGCCCGGGGCTAAGTCAGCTGTGCAAGTGGGCCTTAGATGTCTAAGATTCGGAATAGTGTCTAGCCTGGATTAAAAACTTAGGGCAACTAGTTTAGGCCCACTTGCACGAAAACAAAACAAAGTATCTAGTTAGTCAGTCCAAACATTATTGTTATCTCTTTCGTGCTACTGTCTGCATATGTCTCTCTATCCTTTTTGTCTTATTTTTTTTGCCCAGACTAGACACTAGCCCGGGGCTAAGTCAGCTGTGCAAGTGGGCCTTAGATGTCTAAGATTCGGAATAGTGTCTAGCCTGGACTAAAAACTTAGGGCAACTAGTTTAGGCCCACTTGCACGAAAACAAAACAAAGTATCTAGTTAGTCAGTCCAAACATTATTGTTATCTCTTTCGTGCTACTGTCTGCATATGTCTCTCCATCCTACTTGTCTTTTTTTTTTGCCCAGACTAGACACTAGCCCGGGGCTAAGTCAGCTGTGCAAGTGGGCCTTAGATGTCTAAGATTCGGAATAGTGTCTAGCCTGGATTAAAAACTTAGGGCAACTAGTTTAGGCCCACTTGCACGAAAACAAAACAAAGTATCTAGTTAGTCAGTCCAAACATTATTGTTATCTCTTGCGTGCTACTGTCTGCATATGTCTCTCCATCCTACTTGTCTTATTTTTTTGCCCAGACTAGACACTAGCCCGGGGCTAAGTCAGCTGTGCAAGTGGGCCTTAGATGTCTAAGATTCGGAATAGTGTTTAGCCTGGATTAAGAAACTTAGGAACACTTGCATAACTGTCTTAGCCCCAGGCCAGGTAATTTAAACCATGTTTTTTATGAACTCCATGGTTACGCAGCATGAACATTTATTATGTGCCCTCTATCAGGTAAGATGGAAAGGCAGTGATTTATTTTAACCACAAGTTCCAGGCTAGACAATAAAAACTAGATCAGCACATCTTAAAGTAACAAGGTTTAGGCACAGAATAAATAATAGTACAAGTACAGAAGGCTAACTGAGTAAAGTCATTCAAATAAATAGCGACTCTCGTTATAACGCTATAAAGTGCAATTTAACTCGCACGGCGCTGCGAGCTTTAAATCATATTTACCTAGAAGGCGCTCGCACACCGCGTGCAGGCTAGAATGCACCGTATCACAACGCGCGAGAACTTCCATTGCTCTAACCGTTTCAGAATCGCTCTGTCCCGTTTTCGCTCGGTAGGGTTGTATTAAGATATGACTAGGTATTTGTACTACTAATTATTCTGTGATATGTTATGACTTAGATATTGTAACAGAATAAATAAGTAATAATGTATTATGTTATTACTTATTATTATAAATTAAAATAGTTTTATTACATACAATGACATTCTTATCAGAATAGACCGACTTCCTCATTTTTACTACCTACCTATCCCGTTTTCAGAACGCCGATAAGTTTAGTGAGATACCTACCTACGTGTCGTTGGTTGATTATGATTATATCCTATAGGTATTGCACTTTGATGAATAAAGGTGCCTGTCTGAATTCCATGCTTTTTAATGTGTGAAAAATAAATTGCTACCTACGTAATAAAAGGTATTAAAAGTATGTAGGCTACTTACTAAGTCAGCACAGTAATTCATTTTCCGATCAACAATACCTACTATAATCAATTATAAAATTACGTTGATCGATTTAATAAACGACTTTATTTCTGCGCGGAATAACCTTAAATATGCGTAGCTTCGGTATGGAACACAAATGAAATAACATAAAACAATAGGAACCTACGTAATAAAAAAATATCAATATCTAACTACATAACCTTTACCTTTCAATATCCTTTGGAAACGTAAAGAATGACAATTCGTCATTTCTATCACTATTCAAACAGCCGAATGCTATGCAGTACTTTCTAGCTTTCTTCTTGGTACTCATAATTAAAACACGAATAAAGTTTGTCAATAACCTTACGTAAGTAGATGCTCTATCGCTAAGTACAAGGCGCGCGACTCATCGAGCGCACGCTTGACACTCGACTGAACGGATCCGAATATTGGGTCCTTGAATTTATTTGTACTTGTTGCGGAGTGCGACCGCCCTGGTTTAGGTAACCTTGCGGCCAGCAGCATCAGTACTGAAGTGTTGCAACCCGGTATTCAATATCAATATTTTTGCTTGATATCCACAACACAACACTAATCTATATATACTCTTATAATAATGCAGTAAATAACAAAAATAATTAAAAAAAAGCTTTACAAAACTTCAAGTCGGCTACTGAACAAAAATATATCGTTTTGTTTAATGGTGTCTGATCGTCTGTGTGTTCGCCATCACAAAATTACTGTACCGATTTCAAATAGCTTAGGTTTTAACTTAAAAACTGGTGTACTTTGTATCTCAATCTGATGAGAAGAAGCTGAGCAATTGATGACAAACAATTTGACCGCTGAACAAAGATTGAAAGAAAAAAAGAGAGATTTATTTTTTATTTTTAACCATATACATATGTACATATTAATTTGTACAATTATAATAAAAGAGTTACATAAAAAGTATTGTGAACAATATGTACCTACATATAACCTACCTTTTAGATACTTTTGGTCTTGGAATATCACATAGAATACTTATTCCTCAGAAAAATATCCATGCCGCCCGCCGGCAACAGTCACAGCTAGTTCAAAATAAGCAGATTCAGAAAAGGGGTATTAATTTCCTGTGCAAGATTGACCCTGAATCAACACATGAAAAGGAAATGTCGTTTTCTAGCTCAAGTGGCTTCACTGGTGCCACTTAATTCTAAGCTTTTTATTGTTTAATCAGGAGATATTACATACTAGCAGCGCCCCGCAACTTATCCTACATGCAAACTTTGCCACCTCCATTCATCCCCTTATAAAGGAATACTTACTTCCTTATTGCACCCCAAGGAATAATTCCTCCAAATTTTTTAATCTTTAGGCCCACCGGTTTAGGCTGTGTGTTGTCTGGTAGGTATGCTTTATAGGTTTAGATAAACTTGGAAAATGCTAATTATAGCCTTACTATAATTATTTTGAACTAGCTTTCGCCCGCGACTTCGTACGCGCGGACTACAGTTTATCGCGAAAAAAAGCATCACAATTATGTTCTTCTGACTTCTTCTAGGATATTAAAAACAATTGCAAAGTATTGCCAACCAATGCTCTTGATGATTTTTGACATACTTGTTATTATTTCGTTTCCACGGCAACCGTTCCTTACTGCGAGTAATCAACATTCCCGTTTTTTATTTCGTGTTCCCTATTCCGGGATAAAACGTTTTTTATTCCAGGGTATATGACATCTCCATGCCAAATTTCATCAAAATCCGTCCAGCCGTTATAGTGTGAAAGCTACCCAAACAAACAATGTTTCACTGTAATATATTGATGAGGATGTTACTTACATATTTCTGTTCAAACTTTCTGGCAACTCTTTCAACGTCATCATCATTGTCGGAGAACGGGTCCAGACCAGCTGTCTTGCCATTCTGTACATGCTTCTTTCTCTGCAATAAAATTAAATCTGTTTTTATAAAGGAGTAACATAAAGCACAAATTAAAAAAATCCCCCGACCTCACCCCCCACTAGCTAGAAGCTTCTCGATCACATCGGCTTCCAAACCCGACCTCACCCCCCACTAGCTAGAAGCTTCTCGATCACATCGGCTACCAAACCAAAAAAAAAAAACAAAATCGGTCCATTCATTTGGGAGCTATGCACACACAGTGATACACAGCCTAAACTTAAAACACTTGTCTCTTTGTTCGGGGGTGAAAAAGTCTTAAGATAATTGAAATAAACCTAATTGTTCGGGAGCTAAATCTACCATTACTACCATTGTCACCTTCCTTTTCTCAACTCCCCCCCCCTCCCTCCCCACATAGCTCTGAACCATCTTGATCACATCAGTTTTCAAACATAAAAAAACACATCAAATTCAGTCCATTCGTTTGGAAGCTACAATCCTCAACCTCCCATTATAGCCAAGAACCGTTTACCTCAGCTCTTAAACATAAAAAACCACATCAAAATCAGTCCATTCATTTGGGAGCTACAATGCCACAGACAGACAAACTTATAACACCCCTCTCTTTGTTCGGGGGTGAAAAATTCTTAAGATAATTGAAATAAACCAACTCCGAATAGAACTCACATGGAGGGTTCCACACGATGAATCATACATCATACATACATCTCACAATAAAGAGGTTAAACAGGTAAACAGGTTTTTCAGTTTTTTCTATAATCTGTAAGGAACTATTTACAGTAATTTATTCAAAATTTTCGGATCGTTTGTACTTGGCGATAAAGGTAACGTAAATTTTAATCTATTTTATTAAATAACTTTAAAACTATTTAATATAAAATAAGAAAAAAAGACCCTTCATAGCAAGCCCTTTCATTTGATATGTCACACTGTACAGTTTGCCAAACTTCATAGCAAGCCCTTTCATTTGATATATCACACGGTACAGTTTGCCAAACTTCATAGCAAGCCCTTTCATTTGATATATCACACGGTACAGTTTGCCAAACTTCATAGCAAGCCCTTTCATTTGATATGTCACACGGTACAGTTTGCCAAACTTCATAGCAAGCCCTTTCATTTGATATGTCACAGGGTACAGTTTGCCAAACTTCATAGCAAGCCCTTTCATTTGATATGTCACACGGTACAGTTTGCCAAACTTCTTTTTTAATTTTCTAATTTCCCATGCAAAAGTGACCCTCCTCCCCCATTCTTAATTAATAAACTTATTTACATAACACATCCGTGTTTGAGTCACAGAAACTCACATATGTACCAAATTTAAACTTAATTGCTCCAGTAGAAACATAGCAAATTGGTTGTGACAGACGGACAGACACATGGACACACCAGTGATCCTATAAGGGACCTAAGAGACGGTTTAAAATTATAAGACAATTGAAGGATAAGCTGAAGCTGAAGTGGCAATGAGCACATCTCTCTCGCAGAACAGACAAATGTGATGAAGTGAATGAGTACTAGAGTGGAGACCGCATTGAGGCATACATAGTGTGGGATGCTCATTGGATTGCTAATGGGGCCGGCAGAGACTGGATGAGGAGAAACATAGGGCTCAGTGGCATTCAATAGGAGAGAACTATGTCCAGCAGTGGACAAATATTGGCTAGACCAATTTAAATATGATGTTTCTGAACTTGCTAGGTATAATTTTATATAATTATAACATCTTGTTTTTTGTTAGTATCTACGATTGCTGAATAAATAAATACAATAAAGGGTGGTTCCACAGTAATCATGTTACGTTTTAAAACCCCGATTAAAACTAAGAAGGCTGGCATACCATATTATGAAATTATTATGTTATTTCCTATGAAAATTTCGTTGTAACATAGGCAAACAATGTGTATGTATATCATTTTATTTTGTATTCCATATGTTCAAATTTTAAAGTTTCAATAAAAATAGTTGGTAACTCATGTTACATTTGTCGATAATAACATCATACAGAGTACAGAAACTTGATAAATTAATAAATCGGAGGCATGAGGAGTAGCTCGTTCTAGCTGATCCCGTTTAAGGAGAAATGAAATGCTTGATGCCTCTGACTGTACCTTATATTTCAACATCAAAAATCTAAAGCATGTTTGCCTCATTTTAGTTTTGTACGCAGTCGGGTGTTTTGTTTTTATAATTATTTATTTTAAATGTTTGACTTTCCCCCAGATATTTTAAATGTTTGACTTTCTCCTAGATATTTTAAATGTTTGACTTTCCCCTATATATTTTTGGAATGACCTTCATTTTGACACCTCACTCGATAGGTTTTGGTAATTTTTATCCCATCGTAAATACAATATGGCAGCTGTAAGCCGCCATATTAATTTTCTTGACACTTCATATAATTATCGGCACTCTCGTGATTAAGACATATACAATGATACCTCATTTATCAAAATCCATCAAGCTGTTAGTCTGAAGGACGCACCAAAGAAACACACATAACCCCTCCACAGTCAGGTAATAAATACACTAAGTACTACCGGTAACTCCCGACGCCATGCGCCATTTCAAAACTGACAGTATTTTTCAGAAAACTATTGCCACTTTATTTAATCAATTTTAATACCCAAATGGTTTATTTTTGTCACTTCTGTTGTTTAGAGTTTCCTAAGGAATTTCCCATGTACCTACATACTTATCATATACTTTAAATACCATTGGTACCATACCAACTAAATCATGATAAGTGATAGGTATCTAATAAAACCATATATAGGCATATAATAACATTTTAGAGGCAGCAATCTTCGTAAGAAAATACCCAAAATTATATGAAACTGATACAAACCCGCAGAGACAAAACAAACTTAAACTACCGGACCCCAAATTAGAAATGTACAGAAGAGGGCCACAATACACACTTACTACAATTTATGATAAAATTCCAAACAACATAAAAAATGCACAAGATAAAATCTTTCAAAGTAAACTTTTCTGATTACAAAATGTTATTACTCATACAAATTCTTTGGGGATAAACATAAAAATACAGAAAATAATAATGAATAAATAGGTACATCATAATAAACTACACAAAAATATTATACCTACAGTAGATTTGAAAGTATTTACCTACCTAGATATCTTACAATTATTAATATATCTATGTAAATATTGAATAGAGATATTTAGCAAGTAATACTCTGATTATACTCCTAAATGTTTATTAGTATATATTTTAACAAATAAACTTTGTTAATAAGTAACTATTTGATGTAATATTTAAATTAACATTAATACAATAATAGTTATTAGTATAACATTAATACACTGTATGGTTAGATATTATGGTATCACAGTCACAAAGATATGCTACACCCTAATTAACAGAGTACACATCTTATAAAGATGTATGTGGAAGAATATTGTATGTGTGCATTAGTAAATAAATAAATATATAGTAACAATCAAAAAAAGTTAAATCTAATACCTATTTATTACATTCAAAAATAATACAAAACCACCAAAGAATATCCCCTTGAATTCTAAAGAGATGATACCTACCTATTATTAGCGTTATCACTATTGCACTTTTATCAAAGTCGTGAACATTATCAAAATAATATCTACACGAAAAACTAACTAATTACTTCAAAAATCCGACACAACACTATTCTATCAACGTAATACTCCCACACACTAAAACGCATCCAATTCAATGACACACGCACACACGAAAAAGTATATAGGTAAAGATGTTCAGTACATAGGAACCACCGTCCGTGCACTATTTACTTTGTATCGATTGAGCACAAAGAAAAAACTCAAACGGCGAAAGGTCGCTAAATCCATTCTGCCAACATACTCATATTATTATTATGCGATTTGCGAGCGAAACCAGACATGGCAACTTCCCTTCCCTTTCCGCCGAGTTTAATAACAAACATCATAATCTATAACCAAAACACTAGACGTAACCACCAGAATGGACCCTTTCTATATTTTATCTCAAATAGCAAAAATAATCTCATGATACAAATTAACAAGTTAGAGCGAAACGACACTACCTAAGGTACGTTTTTAGATGTCATCAACTCAACTCATCACGCAATACCTACCTATCTCATTATGTATACTATACATAGGTTTCAGAATAAATACCTACCCAGATAATTTTAACCAGTTTCGTTATAAAATGATTGCAAATTGATTCAACAAAAGCTGTAAAAAGTAACCTAAAAATGTGCATCGTACGTATACCGGAATCAGTGGTCAGGTTATCCTAGGTCATTTGAGACTTTCACGTACTACCCGATATCGCATGCAATGCACTAAAGCAGGCAGGACTCATTATTTACGTTGCCTACTATTAATACATAGATGCAGAAACATGAAAAATAAATAGTTTTGGCGCAAAAACAGTCGGAATCACGTAAGATCTGCGACCAAAACAATGCCTTCGTAAACTGATGTTCTGCTGACAACAGACTTCTATGATTGTTGCAAACATGGCGACCGCTTTCTGGGCTTCTCGTACGGCTCGTGGACGCAATTTCATATCACAAACCTAATACAAAACGATGTAACGTAAGCAAAAAATATCTTTCGAACCATCCCGACATGCCTTGACGAAACAATCTGTTACCGCCAAACTACTGGAGTTATTGCCTCAATTTTTTTTTAGCTCATTCCTTGCACTACAAAGAGCTGGAAAACCAGTATGGTTGCGTAAATTGCTATGATTTTCTGTTATAAATTACCTCTTCTGCAATGACTAGTTCCTTGTAATTCAACTCCGGATATTTACTTTCGTTGCTTTCATCCAAATTTATGGTTAATCTCACTGTTTTATTCACACTAGCCTTCGCACTTTTTGGAGCACCCACTGTTATAATAGTAGCACGTTTAGGGTCCGACATTTTCCACTAAACACAAGCTTAAAATGATTTTTTACAAAGCATGACACGACCTGCATTTTCAAACTGTGTACCACATTGCCTCCATGTTGGAATTCATTGTTTGGGTTGTGAGCGCCACGGATAATATGATAAACTAAGTAGTAGTTTTTAAATATCTTTCGACAGATGGCAGGGTAAAATGACAAGAATTTCAACTAGATGTCAGTACTAGTATTATTTTGTAAGAAACTAATTTGTATTTATTTAAAGCCTATCAACGTATTTTCATTGTTATTGGTAAAAAGATATACGAAAACGAACATTGCTTTGAAAAAGTTATTCAAACCAACTTTATAAGCAATCAAAAAGTAATTTGACATTGTCAATGTGTCGTTTTGATGTTGTTGAAAGGTAAAAATGGTAAAATGTTGGGCTTGTTTAGACTGAAACTGTTCAAATTGGTTCTAATTATTTGTGCTAGATGTCACTGTTCTTCTGTCAAAGTCATATGGCGTGCTGTTTTATCGAAGAAGTTAATGTCAATACAACTCCAAATATTATTTTTTTATTGATTTGGTTGTTAGTTTTATTCTATTATTCTGAGAAAATTGAATTATTCATTTAAATATTGTATAATAAAAAACTAATAATGATGCTGCTTAATAATATGTCATGTTAAATATGTAGCGCGAACTTTTGAAAGTATTACCTGTGGCATTACTCGTAGATAAACATGTACAGACCGTTCACCGTAAGATGTCCCCTGCCGTGATGTAAGATGTTCCCAAGGCAGGGGACATCTTACGGTGAACGGTCTGTAGATAAACCGTATAGACATTTCTTACTGTCGTTGAGATAAACACACAAATAAATTTGATAGGCGAAAGTTTGTATTTATGAGGGAGTGTAGGTTTGTTACTCCTTCACGCTCAAACGGCTGAACGGGTTTAAATGAAATTTGTTATGGAGGTAGCTTATACCCTGGATTAACACATAAGCTAATTTTTATTATGGAAAATTGCACGGTTCCTGAGGGACGTGGGTGAAACCGCGGGGCACACTGCACAGCTAGTACACTTTGTACTGGCATTACTCCATGCATTGATTTTCCTTATTAGATAGAACAATAGTTTTTCCTTAGAAGAAGGCAGGCTCTTTTTCAACAGAATCTATATATCATCAGTTCAGTCAAATTACACGATATTTTATTGCCGCCTACTCACACCCCTGCCGCAAGGGCAATTTAGGGTGCAACTGGTGCAACGCCGACAGGGCAATCAAGTAGGCTTCTCCTCTCGTGCTAGCCGTTCAGTTCAGTGTGAGAGAGAATGGACATGCCGCGGAACAGACGCGTTGCATGCTTCCGTGGAAATGGCGCTAAATGCGCCAATACAAAAAAAAAAATGATTTAGCCTTGGCTGTACCCAAGGTGCAACCTCAAAAAAATAAAAGAATAAATATAAAAAAAGAAGCTTTTATTTACGAACTTTTTTATTTTTTGAAAGGTATTTTTTCCAATATCACTTTTTACGTTTCTTTCTTTTTTATTCCTTAACTTTCTTTTTTAACATTTCAAGAATTAATTTAAAATAAAAAAATATTTTTTTACTGCATTGTCATTGGTTTGTAAGCTACCCTGAAAGTTTCAGCCGGATAGCTGATCGGAAAGTGCTTGATATTTAAATTGCAAGATTCCAGGACAGACATAATACAAACATACATCGATACATACATAGATACATACAAGTGAAGTTAAATAAAAGTTTTGAAGAAATGGAAGTTTTTTTTTATTTATTTTTTATTACGGACTAGGCAATCGTTTGACCACGATCTCACCTGATGGAAAGCGATGATGTGGTCGAAGGTGTAGCACGCTTGCCTAGTAGATACCTATTCACTCTTGACTTGAACACACCGGGGTTATAATTTACCGGAAACACTGACGAGGGCAGGGCATTCCACTCCTTTGCAGTTCTTATAATAAATGAAGAAGCGTAACGCTTCGTTCTTGTGCGAGGTATTTCAACCATGAAAGGGTGGCGCTTTGCTGATCGTCTAGTCGTACGGTGATGGAAAGGTGAAGGGGGAATCAGGTTGTGCAGTTCTTGTGCACACTCTCCATAGTGCAACCTGTAGAATACCGTCAGGCTTGCTACGTCGATGCGCCAGACTTTGAAGCTTACTCTTTACCAGAGTGTCATCCCCAATGAGCCTGATAGCACGTCTCTCAATTGAATCCAAAGACTCGAGCTGATACTTGGCAGAACCGTCCCAGAGGTGGCAGCAGTACTCCATACAAAGACTCGAGCTGATACTTGGCAGAACCGTCCCAGAGGTGGCAGCAGTACTCCATACAAAGACTCGAGCTGATACTTGGCAGAACCGTCCCAGAGGTGGCAGCAGTACTCCATACAAAGACTCGAGCTGATACTTGGCAGAACCGTCCCAGAGGTGGCAGCAGTACTCCATACAAAGACTCGAGCTGATACTTGGCAGAACCGTCCCAGAGGTGGCAGCAGTACTCCATACAAAGACTCGAGTTGATACTTGGCAGAACCGTCCCAGAGGTGGCAGCAGTACTCCATACAAAGACTCGAGCTGATACTTGGCAGAACCGTCCCAGAGGTGGCAGCAGTACTCCATACAAAGACTCGAGCTGATACTTGGCAGAACCGTCCCAGAGGTGGCAGCAGTACTCCATACAAAGATTCGAGCTGATACTTGGCAGAACCGTCCCAGAGGTGGCAGCAGTACTCCATATAAAGACTCGAGCTGATACTTGGCAGAACCGTCCCAGAGGTGGCAGCAGTACTCCATACAAAGACTCGAGCTGATACTTGGCAGAACCGTCCCAGAGGTGGCAGCAGTACTCCATACAAAGACTCGAGCTGATACTTGGCAGAACCGTCCCAGAGGTGGCAGCAGTACTCCATACAAAGACTCGAGCTGATACTTGGCAGAACCGTCCCAGAGGTGGCAGCAGTACTCCATACAAAGACTCGAGCTGATACTTGGCAGAACCGTCCCAGAGGTGGCAGCAGTGCTCGGTGAAGAACTGGTTACGTAAATCTACGTAAATAATTACATTAACAACCTAAAGAAAATGAAGCTGAAGTTTTGCACACTGATGTAGTTCTGACGACAATACAATATTATGGTACTATTGAGCTGGTCTGATGATGAAGTCACAGGCACTTAACAACAAAATGATGAAACCACTTCGAATTTGGGCTCATTTGGTTTGTCTTGATGAGTTCTCTGGTTTTATGTGGTATCCACGGTCTGATGATGCTGCCGGAAGGTAGCCGCAGAAACTCAACAATCAAATGATGGAACCCCTTCGCTTGTCTAATGTGGTATCCATAAGGTCTGATGATAGATGGATTCTTCTTCTTCTTCTTCTTTCTTTCTTTCTTTTCATTATCCACCTGCGTTATTTGATTGGTATCGAAAAGTTCTCAGCTCGTACGTGGTACCTAGTGATGGCTAGTAAAAGATTAATTCCAAAAATATATATTTTAAACGTAATTATACTTAGTAAATCCATATGTTTTTGTGTTTATATTATGTTCCCTCATATCAACGAGATTTCTTACTATTTACAAAAAAAAACACGCCTGCCCTGCCAAAAAAGAACGGCAATAAATTATATACTGTCGGAATGTGCTTATCAAGGCCTTCAATTTGACACCAATATTGTAAAATTGTATTATTTTTCTCCTTTGTAAATGGAGCCATACTAGCGCCACATTGAACTTTTTAAAAAAAAATATAGCCTATGTTATACTGGAATGATGATGATGATGATGAGAATGATTAAAACCGAAGCTCTGGGCTGCCGGGTCCCGTTCTGCAGGCTCCATGGCCGTACTCCAGTAAAGGTGACGCATAGTGAAGAAGCGTGAGCTAATTTTAATTACTTTACAAACATTTGAAAGTTTTATGATAATCATATTTTTTGTACTGAGTATCACTGCAGTGTATCAGTAAGTAGTTTGTACTGAGTATCACTGCAGTGTATCAGTAAGTAGTTTGTACTGAGTATCACTGCAGTGTATCAGTAAGTAGTTTGTACTGAGTATCACTGCGGTGTATCAGTAAGTAGTTTGAGGTGAATTGTATTGAACTAAGTAATCGTTTACTAAAATAATATTAATTTAACGCTTATAAAACTTAAATTAATCTGCCAAGTTATTGTTATTTTCTAAATCATGGAAGTGAAACATGTGCAAAAGATTCTCAAGAGTTGCCTAATTTGTTCGTGAAACGCAGTTTAAAAAATATCAAATTACCAAGTTTAAAAATTATTTATGTGTTAATGCGATAGAAACATTAACTTCAAATAACCTAGCAGAATTGACACTCAAATTGGTAAATTTGTGTCACTATTCGATCGATTTGACCTCTTGCAGAATCAGATAGTAGTCATTCTGCGAGTGAAACGTTGTCAAAGAATAAATAATATTACAAGTACGGATGAACATCTGAGTGAAGTCATTTAAATATCTACATAACGACTCTGGCTCAACGCAATAAAGTGCAATTTAACTCGCACAGTGCTGCGATCTTTCAATCATATTTACCTACAAGGTGCTCGCCCATCGCGTACAGGCTAGAATGTACCGTATCACAACGTGCGAGAGCTTCCATTGCTCTAACTGTTCCAGAATCGCTCTGTCACTGTTTCTCTCGGTAGGGTTGTATTTAAGACTAGCTGTACCCGCGGCTTCGCACGCGTGGCCATTTCTCTGAATTAAAAGAACTCTATTACTATTCCAAGACTAATACCAATATACCAACATTTAAACAAAATTCCTTCCGCCGTTAAAAAGTTTTTATCGATTGCTCGGCTTCTACTCATATCGGATTGAGATAATAAGTACACCAGATTTAAATTCAAACCCTATGCTATCCAACATGGAAAACCACATCGCAATCGCAATCGCAGTTTTTACGTGATGAGTGAACAGACTTAAAGATAGACACGAATTTTAAAACTGTTTTATTGTTTTCCAGTAGTTATTTTTAGTACCTTAGATAAAAAAAAACCTAAACGTAGTATGAACTCAAATCATACCAAGTTTAATTTGAATTCATTCAGTAGTTTCTATGCGATGCGCGGTCAAGATACGGACAAACAGACAGACAGACAAAAATGTCGGGTCAAACGGGCTCTTGCATCGCTAGTCCTGCTAGGAGGACTACGCGATGAGGTGTATAATTGTCCATAGAACTTCTCGAGCTCACTCAAAATCTCTGGCTTCGACGAAACGATGCTGCCACTGTCGGTTTTCAGCTTCGTCAACAGGCTTTGCCCAATAGAGAGATCTCTTGCGAACACTTTGGAGCCCTTGTTCCGCTCTATTGCGTTCTTAATACAAATAGTATTATAGGAACGCAAATCGTGTCGCATCGACTTGGAGATCTGTTTATTAAGCAAGCTGTAACTCGACATATCCACTGAAGACTGCAGCCTCATCTCGCCTCGTTCTGCCATAAGTTTGAATGTATGCTCAGAGAGTTTCTGTGTTCTTTTTTTGCGGGGGGTCTTAAAGAACTCCGACCCGACCACGTGGACAATTTCCACCAGCCCGTTATTTAGTTCGTTCACTGTATCGCATTCGGTAAGGATGTAGAAGCGATTTTGGAGCTCCAACTGAAAGCTCTCGGGGTTTTGGATTTGGGCAGGACTTGGGACTTGACATTTTATTACGGTAATAAATTAAGTTGAGTATAAAAATAACATAAGTATAACAACAAAAAGTTATTCTGTTACAATATATAAATAATATCATATCACAGAATAATGAATAGTACAAGTACCTAGTCATATCTATACCTATAATAAAACTGTAACAGGTCCAATTCTGTACATTGAAGATATTTAGGAAAAATCTTTTGGAGCCTGTTCTATATTTGATACTGAAACTGTTTTTTTTTGTCTATCTGTCTGTCTGTATGTCTGTACCTTGGCTAGGCATCACGCCGAAACTACTGAACGAATTTAAATGAAACTTGGTATGATTTGAGTTCATACTACGAGGTAGGACATAGGATACTTTTCATCCCGAAAAATTAAACGGTTCCCGCAGGATAGGGGTTGAAAGTTATTTAAAAAATCACTTGCCACTCTGAAACTACTGGACGGAAGTTGATGCAACTTGGCATAGTTATAGTTTATATAATGGGTAAAAACTGAGAACAATTTTTATACCAAAAAATAAAGAGTTCCTGCGGGATTATGTCCCAAATTCTGTAAATTGAAGATATTGTGTAATTTTTTTTGGAGGCCTTCTGTACTACTATTTTTGTATTTTTTGTGTGTCTGTCTGTCCGTCTGTCTGTGTGTACCTTGGCAGTACATCAGGCTAAAAATACTCACTGAATTCAAATGAAATTTGGTATGATTTGAGTTCATACTTTGAGGTAGGACATTGAATACTTTTCATCGCGAAAAATTAAAGAGTTCCTGCAGGATAGGCGTTGAAATTTATTTAAAAGAACACGTATCAAGCTGAAACTACTGAACGGATTTTGTTGCAACTTGGCACAGTCATAGCTTATGTAATGGGTAAAAATTGAGAATAATTTTTATCTTTTAAATTTTTGTCTGTTTGTCTGTCTGTCTGTCTGTACCTTGGCAGCGCATCGAGCCAAAAACACTTACTGAATTCAAATGAAATTTTGTATGATTTGTTGTTCATACTTCGAGGTAGGACATTGGATACTTTTAATCCTGAAAAATTAAAGATTTCCTGTAGGATAGGGGTGGAAAGTTATTTAAAAGAACCCGTAGCACGCTGAAACTATTGGACGGATGGTGAAAATTATGGATACTCTTTGTCCCGAAAAATAAAGGGTTCCTGCGGGATATGGGTCCAAATTCTGTACATTAAATATATTGTGTTTTTTTTTTGGAGATTACTTTATATTCTATAATGAAGCCTAAAGTGTATGTTTTATCATTTCTGTCTGTATGTCTGTCTGCCTCTATCTTGGCCGCGCATTTCGCCGCCAGAACTACTGAATTCATATGAAACTTGGTATGATTTGAGTTCATACTACGAGGTAAAACATAGAATACTTTACATCCCGAAAAATTAATGGGTTCTCGCAGGATAGGAGTTGAAAATTATTTAAAAGAACACGTACCACGCTGAAACTAATGGACGGGTTTTGATGCAACTTGGCATCGTCTTTGTGTTATATAATGGGTTAAAATTGAGGACACGTTTTATCCTGAAAATTTAAAGGGCTTCTGCAGGATAAGGGTCCAAAAATATGTTAGTATTTAAGTAATCAATAATATGATTTTTAATTTTTTGGGTGGTGCTCTTTATTCGATACTAAAGCCAAAACTGTTTTACTTTTTATTTTTGTCTGTCTGTCTGTTTGTCCGTATCTTGACCGCGCATCTCATAGAAACTACTAAATGAATTCAAATTAAACTTGGTATGATTTGAGTTCATACTACGAGGTAGGACATTGGATTCTTTTCGTCCCGAAAAATTGAAGGGTTTCCGCAAGATAGGGGTTGAAAGTTATTAAAAAGAATACGTTTCACGCTGAAACTACTGAACGGTTTTTTTATGCAAATTGACACAGTCTTATATCCATAAATAAAAATAAAATAGCTTTTAATTCCCATTAAATAAGTTAACATTGATTTTAAAAAAAAGAAAAGTAAAGTAACAATTTACTTATTTTACAATTATTTATTTTATTAGGGCACCCAAAATCGGGTAAAAGCCTCCCCCATGCATTGCCACATTCTCCGATCCTTTGCAAGACGAGTCCAGGCTGGGCCCGCCACTTCAACGACGTCATCACACCATCTTCTCTTTGGCCGCTTGGTCATATATCTATACTTATCTACTATATCATAAATAAATAGGTACGAAAAAAAGCTGTAAAAAAAGAAGGTAAATAAAAAAATGCTCTTGGGTGCCTAAAAAGGGTATTGAACACGAATATAATATGTTTTTAATCGTGTCGCTCTGTCTGTTTGTCTGTATGTTTGTTTGTTCACGCATCACGTAAAAACTATTGGACCGATTGCAATGCGGTTTTCAATGTTAGATAGCTTAGGGTTTTATTTAAAAAGTGGTGTAATTGGTATCTCAAGCTGGTGAGTTAGAAGCCGAGCAATTGATAAAATAAATGTTGATCAAATGTTGGTATACTGGTCCTGGAATAGCACATTATGGTACTTAGAACCTAAAGAAAAACCACGCGTGCGAAGCCGCGGGTACTGCTAGTTCGTACTAAAGCCAAAACTTTTATTTTACATTTTTGTCTGATGTGTGTCTGTATATCTGTCTGTCTGTAAGAACGCGCATCACGCTGAAACTACTGAATGAATTCAAATTGAACATGGCATATTTGAGTTCATACTACGAGTAGGACATTGGATACTTTTCATACTGGTAAATTAAAGGGTCTGCGCACGATAGGGTTATTTTATTTGGAGTTGGTGTTCATGTCTTAGGGTTTATAGTTACTTCCGTAGTTCACCTCTAGGATACTCAAGGAATATTCCTAAAATTTCAAATACCTAAGTCCACCGGTTTAGGCTGGCGTTGTCTGTCAGTCAGTCAGTAGGTATGTCACGGTACTGTTTTATAGGCATGAGTAAAATTATGTAATAAAACACATACTTTAATTATTCTGCCCAAAAGTGAAGAGCATCTTTACTGATAACAAATCAGTAAGTACCAAAAAATCTGTAAAAGGTTTTTTTTTATCTAAGGTACTAAAAATAACTACTGGAAAACAATAAAACAGTTTTAAAATTCGTGCCTATCTTTAAGTCTGTTCACTCATCACGTAAAAACTGCGATTGCGATTGCGATGTGGTTTTCCATGTTGGATAGCATAGGGTTTGACTTTAAATCTGATGTACTTATTATCTCAATCCGATATGAGTAGAAGCCGAGCAATCGATAAAAACTTTTTAACAGCGGAAGGAATTTTGTTTAAATGTTGGTATATTGGTATTAGTCTTGCAATAGTAATAGAGTTCTTTTAATCCAGAGAAATGGCCACGCGTGCGAAGCCGCGGGTACAGCTAGTCTTAAATACAACCCTACCGAGAGAAACAGTGACAGGGCGATTCTGGAACAGTTAGAGCTAGAGTCGTTATGTAGGTATTTAAATGACTTCACTCAGATGTTCATCCGTACTTGTAATATTATTTATTCTTTGACAACGTTTCACTCGCAGAATGACTACTATCTGATTCTGCAAGAGGTCAAATCGATCGAATAGTGACACAAATTTACCAATTTGAGTGTCAATTCTGCTAGGTTATTTGAAGTTAATGTTTCTATCGCATTAACACATAAATAATTTTTAAACTTGGTAATTTGATATTTTTTAAACTGCGTTTCACGAACAAATTAGGCAACTCTTGAGAATCTTTTGCACATGTTTCACTTCCATGATTTAGAAAATAACAATAACTTGGCAGATTAATTTAAGTTTTATAAGCGTTAAATTAATATTATTTTAGTAAACGGTTACTTAGTTCAATACAATTCACCTCAAACTACTTACTGATACACTGCAGTGATACTCAGTACAAAAAATATGATTATCATAAAACTTTCAAAAGTTTGTAAAGTAATTAAAATTAGCTCACGCTCCTTCACTATGCGTCACCTTTACTGGAGTACGGCCATGGAGCCTGCAGAACGGGACCCGGCAGCCCAGAGCTTCGGTTATAATCATTCTCATCATCATCATCATCATCATTCCAGCTTTTAGAAGTCCACTGCTGAACATAGGCCACCCCCAAGGAGCGCCACGACAACGATCTTGTGCCGCCTCCATCCACCCACTCCCTGCGATGGCTACAATTTCGTCCGTGCAACGTGTGGGGGTCTCCCTACACTTTGCTTGCTTGTTCGTGGTCGCCATTCGAGAACCTTTTTTCCTCGGCGGTGGTCAGCTCTGTGAACTATATGGCCTGTGTCATGAGACTCTACAGAAACTGGCGGAAAGATACAGAACAATAGTTAAATGGACAAAAGGGCATAGCTCTTGTAAAGGTAATACTATGGCGGACACCCTCGCCAAGGAAGGAACCAAGAAACAGGTAAGCAACGATGCAGTGGGTCTATGCAAACCATCGGTGATGGAAGTGCGAGACAAACTGCGCCGTCATGCTGAGAGTAAGCAACAAAAACTGTTTGATCGGAAAACGGACTGCAAACATGCCAAGACCGCGTTCCCGGCCCTTAGCAGAAATATCACAAACAGCTTACTAAAGTTGCAACGGCAGGATCTTCGCCTTTTAGTGGGGCTTGTTACAGGTCACTGCAACTTAAATTATCAAATGCACAAGATTGGAGCCACGGATAGTCCTCTGTGTCGTGGCTGCATGGAGGAGAACGAGACTGTGGAGCACGTGCTACTGCACTGTCCGGCCACGGAACAAATGATATATTCTCAACTGCTCCATTAACGTCCCCATCAATGGGGCCGATGGGAATTTTAATTCGGATGAGGACTGTTCGTGGCTTCAATCTTGTGCATTTGATAATTTAAGTTGCAATGACCTGTAACATACACTTCAATATAATAATAGCTATACAAACACTTCAACACTTCGATGTACCACTATGCTGTAATGACTGTAACACTTCCCAGGTCTCGACTGAATCAAAGGCTTTCTCGTATTCCACAAACGCTTAACATAGTGGCCTATTATACTCTAACTAAACATAGTGGCCTATTATACTCTAACTAAACATAGTGGCCTATTATACTCTAGCTTATAAGTTTGTTTTTTTTACAGCTCCAAGGGATTGCAGATTTGATATGTTTTTCAACTTGATACCTCCACGCGTTCCTGAGAAAATGAAGAAATGCTTCATCGGGTTCTGTTCTGCATAACTATTTGGTCATTTCAGTTTGCTGGAGTGGAGGGACAGATTCTGAAGTTATAATATCTCCATCACTCCAAGATAGGGTAGAAATACATGTTTCGTGTAATGTTTTGGCTAGTAATGTGGCTTAATCTGGTCCAACAACAGCTTAATATTCCCTCTGAAGCATGCATTGATAGCAAATGCACACTTAACCCGGATGAAACCCGGTGTTGTTGAATTTCGAAGTGCACATATTATAAGTTTACTACCACAGCTCTTCTGCAGTGACATAAATCTACTATATAATATAACATTTAAAACTTGTTTTAGTTGAAGATGACTAAATCCAGCAACCAGCAATAATACAACAATGCACCTGACTACAATCCACTGCAGAACATGGGCCTCCCTGATAAAAGGGGCGATTTACTATAATCACATTTGGCAGGCATCCCTGTATGCCCTGTGCACTCACAGCACTGACGGGATTAGAACGAGTGCAACTATTATGAAGCTGCCCACATAGCAATTATTTTGTAAACTGTGACATAAATATGATTTTACATTTCTACAAAGTACCTACTAATAAAATTAAAAATCAAATGATGTTTTATTTATTTATAACAATCAATAAACAATATTTATAGTAATTTCAAACAATCTATGCTCAAAGAGATTGCAGATAGGTAAGTCACTGTCTCTGGTCTTCCACATAGAAGAACACATCATACAGGCTAAAATCAACTCGTGTAGGTCATCAGTCCTCAGATTATAGATTCCCAACAACCCCTTCTAAAACAACCACCACTGGATGTGGTATACATTCTTTTTAATGTTATGAAGCACAACAACTTTATTTTTGAAGCCTTCTCTATTAGAGCTATCCTTGACAATATTGTATTGCATGGGCATTTTTGAAGACATCATACTCTCTTTATGGCACAGGAATTGGCACTTGTTACCAAGGCTTTATAATTATCCACAATAATCTGAAAAAAAAAAATGAATAGTTAATTAAGTACAGGTACATGCGCTAGACCTCAGGTTAGTCTGAGCGCTACACTAATAAAATAGGGTTACAGAAATACAGGCTACCCCTGTATTGTGGGTACCTACCTACTGATACCACCTAACCTAGTTAAATACAGGCTACCCCTGTATTGTGGGTACCTACCTACTGATACCACGTAACCTAGTTAAATACAGGCTACCCCTGTATTGTGGGTACCTACCTACTGATACCACGTAACCTAGTTAAATACAGGCTACCCCTGTATTGTGGGTACCTACCTGCTGATACCACCTAACCTAGTTAAATACAGGCTACCCCTGTATTGTGGGTACCTACCTGCTGATACCACCTAACCTAGTTAAATACAGGCTACCCCTGTATTGTGGGTACCTACCTACTGATAGCACCTAACCTAGTTAAATACAGGCTACCCCTGTATTGTGGGTACCTACCTACTGATACCACCTAACCTAGTTAAAAGAATAGTACATACCTAAGTATTTATTATCTGCATCTACGCGTAATGCCGGTCACTCACGTGCGTATAAATATACGTACATTGTACAAATGTTCGCACGCATGTGAGGGCCGTCAGACTTTAATTCGCAAACATAGCGGATATGCAAATGAGTTCACAAACCCTATATGCGAACCAATATGGCTTCCTCATACTTTTTACGAATGCCTCAGTCTTTTACTTGATTTTGAGAATCATGGATGGAGATTTTATTAGTGTGGTTGGTCTGTTTTACCTATGTTCATAAACTTACTTATATTATATGCAAAAGTAGGTATAGCACCAATGCTCTTGATGTTTTTTGACATCCTTGTTATTTCGTTTCCATGGCAACCAATTTTTACAGCGATTATTCTACATTTTTCCAGTTTTCCCTTGAAAACTTACAATTTTCCGGGATATAAATTCCGGGTATTCTATGTTTTATTCCAGGGTATAAGCTATCTCCATTCCAAATTTCATCAAAATCCGTCCTGCCGTTATCGCGTAAAAGCTCCCCAAACAAACAGACAACGTTTCACTTTTATATATTGGTATGGATACTGCAAGGAGCAGACTGCCGCAGACCGGCGAAACGTCCGTCACCTTCGCAATCAAGTGCACAACTGGGCCATTATTTACTATGACCATCCACGCACGTAATGCGCCGCGTTAAGATATCTGCGTGGAATCGTACGGCAATTGCCGTACGATTCCACGCAGATATCTTATGACGTCACACGTTGTCGGCAAGGAATTTCGCGCAGCATAGTGAATAAGCGCCCTGGGCCCTGTTTCATAAAACTTACAATTGTAGTTTACTATTACAATTTAGTGTACACTGAAGTTTATCTTCTAGCAAAGTTCATATTTACACGTAACACTCTAACATATGCATCAATGTACACTAAATTGTAATGGTAAACTATAATTGTAAGTTTTATGAAACAGGGCCCTGGTCGCACGAATGTGTGGGAGACTAGGCGAAGGTTCGAGGTTCACGCGCTTTGATGTGCGTCAAAAACCCGACACAGCTTGGAAAACCGCGAATGCAACGAAAACTTTGCATAATCATTTGCAAATGTCGTCCTACACTTGTGGGTTCGCGTATTCGTGTGAATGTGAGTGACCGGGGTAAGAATTGACTGGGTGTTGGCTGCTAGTGCTAGCGAATAGAAGACAGTAAAACATCAACTTACCTTTGTTTCTTTAGAGAAGGGAAGCCGCTTGTCCTATTAGCACTGAAATAAAGCCTCACATCCTCGAAAGCCAGTGGCTTTGAGAGGCAATTTCTTATCGGACATTGAGAATGCCTCTTCATGCATAGCATAACTTTAGTCCCAGTATCTTCATTTGACGAGTCATCTTTAGTATTGCTACTAGGCTTGCTGCTAGTATTATCTCATTCGTTGTTCGTATTTTAGGAAAAACAACACACGACAAGTAGGTTAATTTATGAAACTATGAACGCAATGTCAAAAATATCACCGGGTGATTTCAAAACGAGTGGCGGGAGGCACTCGTAAACGAAATCATACCAATGATATTTTTTTTCACCCAGTGAAATTCAAAAATACGACTTTTGGGAAATCGGTGATTTTTATCATTTCGCTGATATCTAATCACTCGGTGATACTCAAAAATCGCACCCCTGTTTACCTGTTTGTAGCTGGCAACTTCATTCATAGTTAGGCTAAAGGGAAAGTAGGCAACCTAATATTTTTGCGATTTTTCGTGTAATACTCTCTCGAATAAAACTCGATTTTTATAAATAACAAATCGGGTAAGTTGATCCAAAAAAGTAAGTATAAGTTAATTTTATTTAACAGTATTGGCCCGTGATTTAGCTAGGCAACCCATGTGCGGTTAACAATGTACATACGAGTATTATCTAACATAATATAAGTTTTGGCATCATTATATAACAGATCATATATTGTTAGACCGTATCTTAGACCAAAATATTTCATTCGTTTAATTAGTTGTTTATATCGTTTCATGCGCACGAAAACTACTTAGATAACATTATTGTTGTGATTACATAGTATGTTTATGATTTACATAGATTAGCTACGGATGCTATAAATACGAATGTAATATTTATATTTGTCCATTCCTGTTTCCTGGTCCAGTGTAGCGTTACAACACAATGTAATCATTTTTTATTTTTTTTATTTTAGTATCTTGTTTGAGTGGTTTCACGTTGGCAAATAATCAAAAACATGTAAATCAAGGTAAGAATGTGCAAGAAATTCAATTCAATGTATTAAGAAACGGTTATTTTGAAAGGAGCAAATCCACTTCATCAAACTTTTTAGGAGATTTCAAAAACTGGCTATTATTTTTAATAACTAATATACCATTTAATAACCCATCACCATTATTATTCTGTTATATTAATGATTAGCTGTGCCCGCGGCTTCGCACGCGTGGACAATTCTCTAGCTTTAATTCTTACTCTATTCAACAGTGAAAAATGCATTGCAATCGGTCCAGTAGTTTTACGTGATGCGTGAACAGACTCACAGACTAACAGACAGACACGAATTTTAAAAATGTTTTATTCTTTTTCAGTAGCTTATTTTTAGTACCCTTTTTTTATAATTTCCTTTTAAAGTTTTTTTTTGTACTTACTGCTTTATTATGATATATTACCGTCGGGCACCATGAACGGCCACCACGTGGAGGCAGACGGTAATACGAGTACTTATGGCTATCGGCCACCACGTATAACAAATGGTGGCCGACGGTAATACACTTATGGCTATCTGCCCCCACGTATGAGAAACAGTGGCAGACGGTAATACACTTATGTCTATCGGCCCCCACGTGTGATAAGTGGGGGCCGACGGTAATACACTTAGGGCTATCGGCCCCCACTCCCAATATTATTTTAAATTAAAAGTGAAATGTCATAATAATTTGGCCGATAGCCATAAGTATTACCGTCTGCCCCCACGTGGTGGCCTTTCATGGGGGCCGACGGTGATATATCTTAATTATAAGTAGTATATATGCCCATTACTTTTCGGCAGAATAATAAAAATATGTGTTTTATTAAATTATTTTAATCATGCCTATAAAAAAGTACCGTGGCATACCTACTGACTGACTTACTGACTGACTGACTGACTGACTGACTGACTGACAACGCCCAGCCTAAACCGGTGGACCTTGGTATTTGAAATTTGGAGGAATATTCCTTGAGTAACCTAGAGGTGAACTATAAACCATAAAACATGAATACCAACTCCAAATAAAATACCCCTATCCTGCGGGGACCCTTTAATTTACCGGTATAAAAAGTATCCGATGTCCTACCTCATAGTATGAACTCAAATCGAGCCAAGTTTCATTTGAATTCATTCAATAGTTTCGGCGTGATGCGCGTCCAAGTTACAGACAGACATACAGACAGTCAGACAACAGACTAAAATGAAAAAAAAGAACAGTTTTGGCTTCAGTAGGAATAATATAACAGCCTACAATTTTTTTTACTAAATATCTTCAATGTCAGAATTTGGACCCATATCCCGCAGGACCCTTTATTTTTTCGCAAAAAGTATCCTTAATTTTGACTTATCACATAAACTATGACTGTGTCAAGTTGCATCAAAATCCATGCAGTAGTTTCAGCATGGTACGTGTTCTTTTAAATAACTTTCAATCCTTATCCTGATGGAACCCTTTAATTTATCGGGATGAATATTATCTAATGTCCTACCTCGTAGTATGAACTCAAATAATGCCAAGTTTCATTTGAATTTATTCAACAGTTTTGGTGTGATGCGCGGCCATGATACAGACAGACAGACAGAAAGAAAAAAAAACAGTTTTGGCTTCAGTACGAATATAGAACAGTCTCCAAAAAAATAATTACAAAATATCTTCAATGTACAGAAGTTGGACCCCTATCCCGACAGAAACCTTTATTTTTTCGGAATAAAAGGTATTGTCAATTTTCACTAATCATATAAACTATGCCTGTGCCAAAGTGCATCAAAATTCATGCAGTAGTTTCAGAGTGGCAAGTGTTTTTTCAAATAATTTTCAACCCCTATCCTGTGAAAACCGTTAAATTTTTCGGGATGAAAAGTATCCTATGTCCAACCTCGTAGTATAAACTAAAATCATACCAAGTTTCATTTAAATTCATTCAGTAGTTTCGGCGTGATGCCTAGCCAAGGTACAGACAGACAATAATGATTTATTTTTACAGATTTGGCTTGAGTATTGAATAAAGAGCACAAACCAAAAAAAAAAACTAAATTTTGTCAATGTACAGAATTGGACCCGTTACAGTTTTATAATATGTATAGATATAGATTTTACAAAAAAAGCTTTTTTTTCCAGTTGTTTGCTATAAATTTAAACAAAATTTATAATTTAATTGGATATTAAATCTCATATTTCAAAAAAGCTGAAATAATTTAATTATTTCATTTTAAAGGTGAAGTTTTTACTTTGACGCGCTTGAAGTCAGGTTTTTTAAAATGTTTCATTTAACTTGCAATGTTTGTAGGTTTTGTGTATGTCAAATCTTGCAAGCTGAATTAGAACCACTTCCTCTTATCCTACAGAGTTGAATTTTTACATGTTGGTTCAGTTCCGATGACAATGCACATTTTTATGGTAAGCATGACCTGAATCGATATTCAAGATTAGCTCCAGGTAGAAGAACTCTTCAACTGTCAATAGCACGACACAGACACGAAATTAAGTGTACACATTTTATTACGATAGCCAGTTTTAAATGCTCTACCATGACATGGTTTCTGCACTCAAGGTTCGGTCCTGACTAGGGACTCTACGATTAACAGCATAGACACGAAGTGTTGTATACGTATTTAATAATGATAAACCGCTCTAATTTTCACCATAACAAAGCTAACTTATTTTAACTTAAATCAGCACATATTATTCGTGAGTGTAATTTACTCAGAGGTTGAATTACGCTCCCTGAGAGTTTACCCACGACCACAAATAAAGCAAGAGCTGTGTGTACTGAAATCTGGTAGCTACAGTTACCGCTCTTATTGAGCTAGCCGATGATAGTGCAACAGTACTATATATAAGTACAAGGTCAAAAATGCATTGTTTTAGTAATAGTTATTTTCTATAATGTCGTACTCTACTGTTACTTTTATGACTTACCGGGATAGGACGCATTTTACTGGTACTGTACCCTGGCCACAGAATAAATAATAGTACAACACCCTGGCTTAAAAGATTGCAAGATCAAGTATCCCTTTTGGCTCCCACGAGACACACTCAAATTTTGAAAAATGTAATACTCTTTTACTGAATAAATATTTTTATTTGTAAAGTGTTTTTTTTTCTTTTATTGTTTTGTTTACTCGCGCTACACATTGTAGTAAATTTTATTCACTTGTTGTATTCACTTGTAGTAAATTTTACTTTATATACCTGATTGATTTTATTTTTTAATAGCTTTTATTTAACTTCACTTGTATGTATGTCTGAATGTATTTTATCTATGTATTTCTGTCGGTCCTGGAAACTTGCAATTCAAATTTCGTGTACTTCCCGATTAGTTATCTGGCTGAAACTTTCAGGGTAGCACAAAAATCTATCAAAATGTAATAAAAAAATAATTAAAAACCAAACAAAGACAATGAATTTAAACAAAAAAAAATACTCACAAAAACTTTTTTTTAAATTATTTTCGGTACAAATTTTAGGCCACGTACATATTAAAAGCACTCACAATAACCGAAGTAGACATACTGCGACTAGAATACTTTAACAATAAACATAGTTATCAACTTGCAATAGGCGGGTGGTTTCAAAATGTTTGCATTGTGCTACCGCTTACTTGAAAATATTTTAGAAACAACTATGGGCGATAGAAGGCATCGTGCTACGAAATCGAAATAATCGCGCGTGTATTTGTTTCCAGAGTTGCCGTGTAAGGAGGTGTTGCTAAGTAAATACGACTGGTCTCGCTACTCTATAGACAGTGATACTCTCAACCACGTCACGGCAAAATGGCACGCCGCCGGCAACCTCACGGACTTCGAGATGCATTTCTCTATACAAGCGGACGCAAACGTGCAAATCGAACTGTCGACTAGTGACGAAGAAGATGAGAGCATCTGGACTCAGTTCCGTTTCAGTAGGTACGATAAACGTTACATTTATACTTAATAAGGTTGAAAACAGACCTTATTTAAAATTATTATATGTATTAATAGCTTTTTTGTAATTATTTTCAACAGGTGTTGGAAAAAAACGTAACTTTTACACAACATTGGACATAATAAACCATGATGAGTCGAGATACAATGTTAATAACATTCATACTCCCAACATACTGTCCCCAACAGAATTCAGGGAATTTTATGTTAAAGTAGTTGATGGTAAGTTGCATGTATACCTAAGTAAATGAATTAAAATAAATATGATTACACAGATAAGGGCCGTTCTACGAAGTCCTCCATGAAGCTTGTGCCGTCGGGCAGATAACCATCGGTTTGTTGGTTTCTCAAAGTTGCATGCCTGAAGCTTCTAAATACAAACTTTTAAACGAAATTTAATCGGTTCTCTTTTTACCGAGGAGGTCCTCTATTTTACTGTATCTTTTAGGCATGTCAACAGTCAATAGTTATTTATTCATAAAATTATTTACAAGTCAACAAAAAAAGAAAAAAATGTGTATATAACAAGTATATAATAATGTCAAATTAAAATGATATAAAAAAAAACAATAATATTGATAAAAAAATGAATAAAAAAATGACTTTTTTTTTTATCTCGTATCTCCAGTTTTTCTGTACTGATTTAACTATTTTTCTTCAAGGGATAGATGTCTGGGGTGATCTTATATTGATAACTAGCTGCGCCCTACGTCTTCGCCTCCATAGTCATTTTTCTGAAATAAATCGAGATTCATTTTTGTACTATTTATTACCTTCCTATCAATTATGTACAGTCATATTGTTGATGCGAATGAACATTTTTATTCTTCTTCTTCTATGCGTTATTCCTGTAGGTACCTGAAATATCTACTTACTTATTTATATCTTCTTACCAAATTCTTATCAATTGCCTATGACAATATACCTGAATACGAATCGGTTGTTAAATCGATTGGCAAAATCGAACCAATAGGGCCGAAGCTATGGTAGAACCTCCACATACCCACATCCAAATACTGTTAAACTCAATACCCTTCCCTTGATTCGCCGTACTGGGGTAAAAAGATGGACACTATTAACAAAAATATTATACTAGCTTTCTCCCGCTACTTCGTCCACGCGGGCTACAGTTTATCGCGAAAATAAGCGTCTAAGGTTCTTCTACGATATTAAAAACCAATGCAAATGCATAACACCGACGCTCTTGACTGGATGCTTTTTGTTTTAGACACACACATATTATTTCGTTTCCATGGCAACCGTTTTTTACAGCGAGTAATCTGCATTTTCCTGCTTTACCGTTGAAATTTACCATTTTCCGGGATAAAAAGTATCCTACGTTGGTCTCTATATTGTACAGTACCTATTTACAAAGTTCCATCAAAATTGGATCAACCGTTTTGGCGTGAAAGCTCACAAAACAAAGAAACATACAACGTTTCACTTATATATATTTGTGTGGATTTTTGTTCAGCAGCTTATGTCTCATTTTAACTTTACCAATATTTACAATGTTTCACCTGGACGCGGGATATGTGTAAAGTGCATGCGAAGATGCGGTATGTAGGTAGTTTATAAAATTAGGGAATGTATACTGCTGCATGAGTGGTAGTGTTCCCGTTTACCGAGGTACATTCGTATTTCAGCTCTTCGATTAACACTTGCATTGGTAATTTTTCTCGTAAGTACTATATAATCTAAATCGAGGTCAATTTCTGAGTTATAATTATACACACATGTAAGCCCGAGGTTGACCCTAAAACAAAATAAAATATAATTATACACAAATGTAAGCCCGAGGTTGACCCTAAAATAAAATAAAATATAATTATACACACATGTAAGCCCAAGTTTGACCCTAAAACAAAATAAAATATAATTATACACAAATGTAAGCCCGAGGTTGACCCTAAAACAAAATAAAATATAATTATACACACATGTAAGCCCGAGTTTGACCCTAAAACAAAATAAAATATAATTATACACAAATGTAAGCCCGAGGTTGACCCTAAAACAAAATAAAATATAATTATACACAAATGTAAGCCCGAGGTTGACCCTAAAACAAAATAAAATATAATTATACACACATGTAAGCCCGAGTTTGACCCTAAAACAAAATAAAATAAAAACTACTAAAAGTTTTTAAAAAAGACGGAGACCACACCGCCAAATTGCAAGTGAAGCACCCAAGATATGACGATCACACACTTACACTATGTTATGCTGATCAGCCGCCACATGGCAGCAAGATCTCTAGCTTGTTAGTCGTGCTCGTGTTAATGTTGTCAAGTTCTCACGGAAAATGAAAACAATGCAGCCTTTTGTGGTGAAATTGTGTATCGACATCATTTTATCCACTCACGCTCACGCACACATACGCAGCCGTCAATACACAATTAATTATCTATATCATGGCTAAAGTGTATAATATTTAGACAAATGACGAAAATAAATAAGATAAATAAAAGCCCCCACCTCCCCCCTCCCCCTATTATTTATCTTATTTATTTTCGTCATTAATTTATCTGAATATTATAGACTTTAGCCATGATATAGATAATGAATTGTATATGGCTATCTCCTGAGGCAGCAAGGGACAAAAGTCAAGTAAGGGCTATAATATTCAGACAAATGTCGAAAATAAATAAGATAAATAAAAGCACCCCCCTCCCCCCCCCCCCCCCCCAAAAACTTATTTATTTTCGACGTTTGTCTGAATATTATAGAATTTACTTGAGAGATATATAAAGGGAGGGCGGTGGCTGCCACAAAAGGCTGCATTATTTTTCATTTTCCGTGAGAACTTGACAATATTAACACGAGCACGACGAACAAGCTCGAGACACACATCTTATATCATTATTATTTTATGTATCTTATCTTTATTTTCTCATTTATTTTCGTTAATGATAATGAGAAATGTGTTGCAGCCTATTAAATCTCAAATCAATTATTCAGGAACACTGCAGTTCGGCAGGGAAGGTGACAGTCCACTTATCTACAACAACGAAGAAATCATCAGTTTCCTCATGCAATTCAAACTCGGTTATTATGGGGACAGTCAAGCAAAGATCCGTTACGACTGCCCTGCTCCTGCTAAGTGTAAATATTAAATACTTCAGTTATTTGTAATAGTCCTGGAGAGGACGGTATGACAGAAGCTTTATGGTGAACGCGCATTTACCGGAGCTGAACGCACGCGCCGAAGGAATCCAAGTTTCTTACGGCCTCGCGTACCTATCCTCGCTTTATTGAGAGAATCGGACGAATCGACCGCATCGGAAGAATCGTTCAGCAGACAGAATGCGATCAGGGTTGCCAACTTAAAACCACGGATGGTTGCATGATATAAAAGAAAGTGCTATATTGTAATTGATTCCAAAATCATCATCATCAGCCTATATCTGTCTACCAGTTCTACCAGGAAATCATAAACTACATGAAAATCGATAATAGTATGAGTGATATTACTAAAACGCACTTTTCTTTCCAACAGTACTTTTTTGACGATGGATCGCTTTTGGGAAATAAAATATATGACGGAGCCCTAAAATAATCTAAAACTGCTTTTATTTATATTATTTATTAATAACTAGTTTCTCGCCCGCGACTTCGTCCACGCGGACTTCTGTTTATCGCGAAAAAAAGCATCATATGTTCTTCTGGAATATTGAAAACCAATGCAAAAGTAAGTTCGCACCGAGCTTTTGATGGTTTTTGACATACTTGTTATTTCGTTTCCATGGAAACCGTTTCTTACAGCGAGTAATCATCATTTTTCGAGTTTTTCTAGTTTTCCCGTGGAAACTTACAATTTCCTGGGATAAAAAGTCCTAATAAATCCTATGTTTTATTCCAGCGTAGAAGCTATCTCCATTCCAAATTTCGTCAAAATCCGTCCAGCCGTTATCGCGTGAAATCTCCCCAAACAAACAAACAAACAAACACAACGTACCACTTTTATATATTGGTATGGATTATTATAAATATAATATTTGTATCTAATGGAAGGCATGAATTTGTTTTTTTCCTTGTCGTTTTTTTTTTTAAAACTTCATGTTAGAATATTTAGATGGATTGATTTTATTTAAACTCTGTAACCTTTTAGTACCCACTTAGTTTTTTTTTTCATTGTGACTAGTATTTTTGCGGAGCCCTTACAGAGGTTTTTTGTAGTCCTAGAGCTCCGCAGAGCACACTTTGAGTATGGCTGCCTTATAGTTTCGTCTGTTTTTTTGATTACGTCATCAGAATCCGTACGGGATTTGGTTGCCTTCCGAATTCTTGTGGCAATTCGACGCGTTCGGCTCGTACAAGTGCGCGGGGTTTCATAGCATTTCATACAACGAATTCTAAAATTCGATTCTTTGGCTCGTGTGACGCGTTCGCCTCCGGTAAATGCGCGTTCACTTGAGATATCCTTTCCTAGTACCTATCTCACTCAGCAAACCTTATTAACTCCATTCTTCATACAGACCAACTTTCAGCCACGAGTGCCTGTTCCAGGGCGACGTCGCCGAGGCAGGCCTAGGAAGCTATATGGCGTGATGACCTCGAGGTCTTTTCGGAGAGATGGTCTGAACTTACAGGGGACCGAGATTTCTTGATGGAAATGGGGGAGACCTTTGCCCAGCAGTGGAACATTGTAGGTTAGAAAATAATATTAATGAAATATGCTTCAGTAGGTATATGCCAAATTATATTGCGAATCCAGTGGTAGCGTCAGTTAATGCCTTTTATGGGTGCCCTCTTAGGGCCTATGTGAGAAAACATAATTTTATTTGATTTGAAATAACAGAAAGCTGTGCCATATAACTGTGGCGAGTCCCAGCACTGGGCACGCGGTAGACTGATGATTGTACAACAACAACCATCAACAAAGGATGAACTCATCAAAATGCTATCTCCACCCTACTTGAATGGGGAAACTACTAAAATTAAGATTAAAATCAACATTAGAAATGGGAATATCTTTTGTTTTGAGTTTCCCATATTTCAGCACAGTAGCAAGCGCATGATCACGGAGTAACTGAAGTTAATTCGGGTGGATGCTATTTTTCTAAGAGTAGGCATAATGTTCTGACCTCTCAGGACTGTAATGTAATGAGTCTTACAATCAAGTTTTGTCAAGTAGTGTTAGTAACATGTAAATCAAAACGTCTATTTTTGAAATTCAGAACTTTTTAGTTGGTATTTCGGTAAGTATTAATTGTGTAATTCTTTAGTTGAATGTGACCAGCCCTTTGCCATTTCAGCTTGCTTATTATTTAAGCTACGTCGGTCACCTTGGTTCTTTTGCGGATCACCACATTTATAACTATGTCCTTCAGAGGACCTCCAGCATAGCTCTCTCCATTGCTCGCAATGCGACTTTAAATTTGTGGACTAGCTTCACTGTGAGCGTCCACTATTCGGTTGGTTCCGTAGGTGATTACCGATAGGATGCAGTTTAGTTTATAGCTCCCTATTTCTAATCATTTAACGTTTTATTTTTACTGCACCACTACCATTTTTCTTGCACGTCCAGGTTGACGGGTAGAAAATGTTACTTAGCATTTACTCCTCCTTGTAGGTACATATTTGTGTGTTAAAGAACAAATAAATTAATAATTAATGCATGCGCTGAAGACTTTCGTCTTTTAGCTCCGTGGTATGGACGACGAGAAGACCTGACGTAGTTTACCAAATGCTGCTCATCTCAGCTGAATCTTCCTATCGGCTTCCCTTTCGAAGGTGTTCTTACCCTATTGCATAATCTGCCTGAGGTATATGTATTCCTGAATAAATCGATCGATCGTGACCGGTCGTTACCGCGACGTTAACGGTTAAGGTCGTTAAACATAACCCTAGTTTGTTTAACGACCTTGGTTTGTTTTTAAATAAAATACGTATGTTTCAACATAAAATGCGCCCTTTACGTTGAACGTTTGTTGGAGTGCAGGTATATGCTCTGTTGCAGCAGGATGAGCGCGGGCCGCGCGGAGTGCTACTGACAGTTGTGACAACGCCACCGAACGACGACACCATTTGCACCGCGCTTCCATAGATTATTATATTCATACTTTTATATATTTGGATTTGTGTGCCAATAAAAGTACCATTATTTACATTGTATTGAGTTTATCTTGAATTCCCGGATTAGAATCAGAACTGAAATGCAGTTGTGCTCCTGTAAATTGTGAGTTTTTATAGGTAGTTATTAAAATATGCTTTATATATTTTAGTTAGTAACTATTTATGACGTTTTTTTTTGGGTTTCGTACGTTCAAATAAAGAACCAAACCCTTATAGTATTGCTCACGTGCTGTCTGTCTGTCCGACTGCCGCAAAAAATGTGCTCCGAATCTACTGGACCAATTAAGTTGAAATTTGGTACACATGAATTCATGTGAATCAAACACGGACGTTTATACGGGCACGGGCATTAATATCAATGGCGAGAACATATCACAAATAAAATTTGACGATGATATTCAGCGACTCGTCCTAATGGCAGAGTCGCTGAAGACTTGCGAAGTATGCTGTCCAACCTAGTTGATGCTTCTCGACGCATCGATCTTGGAATGAACCTTAAATAAGACCAAGATCATGTTTAACGATCTTATTGACCCGGAACCGAATGCAGTCAATGATGTACCTCTTTAAGTTGTCCAACAATATGTTTATCTTGCGCAAATATTGCAATTAGGTAAGAACAACTTTGAGATGGAAGCCAACAGAAGAGTTCAGCTGGGTTGGGCAGCATTCGCCAAGCTTCGTCACGTCTACTCGTCGTCCATACCGCAGTGCCTGAAGACAAAAGTGCGTCCTACCACTTATGACCTACGGAGCCGAAATCGTGGTCAAACTAGTCCACAAATGTTAGGTCACTCAGCGAGCTATAGATAAAGCTATGCTTGGAGTTTCTCTGAAGGACAAGATTCGTTATGAAGATATCCGACGGAGAACCAAGGTTACTGACATAGCTCTAAGAATAAGCAAGCTAAAGTGGCGGTGAGATGGTCGCATTTCCCGAAGAACCGATAACCATTGAGTTAGACGAGTTCTCGATTGGAGACCACGTTTAGGCAAACGTAGTGTAGGACGCCTTGTGGCCAGGTGGAGTGATGACCTGCGAAAAGCGGCTGGAAGAAAATGGATGAGGAGAGCTAAAGACTGAGCTCAGTCTTTAGTCTTTAGCCGTCAGTTTTTAGTTTTTAGTCCGTGATTCATCATCATCAGCCTATTTTAGTCCACTGCTGGACGTCTCCTATTGCTCAGTGACTGAGCTCAGTGGCGTGCAATAGGAGACGTCCAGCAGTGGACTAAAATAGGCTGATGATGATGAATCACGGACGGTTCATATAAATAAATGAATTTTGTAAATGGGCATCACTTTTGTGGACAAATAACAGGTGGATAGGTTATCCCAAATTCAAAAGTCAACATCCAAACGTTAAAGGACCACCACTTGGTTTATGCACCAGCTCTGTACTGTTCAGATGACTAGAACAGCACACTTTTAAAATTGCCTAGTTTGTTTGGATATCGTTAAATATTTTTGTCGAATAGATGGTACCCTTGATCACTAATTTGGGTGACATTTCAAAAACGAAGTTTTTTATGAATTCTTTTTTCAGTGTAGTAATTCTAATTACTACAGCCCAGTTAACCAGCCTCTGTGTCTTGCTTTTGTGAACTATGAGAAGGCATTTGACTCCGTTGAAACTTGGGTGGTTCTGGAGTCTTTGCAGCGTTGTCAAGTAGACTGGCGATACATCGAAGTGCTGAGGTTTTTGTAGGACGCCACGACTATGAGTGTCCAAGTACAAAACCAGCAGTCTAAACATATCCAACTGCGCAGGGGAGTGAGACAGGGGGATGTTATATCCCCGAAACTGTTCACTAATGCCCTGGAAGATATGTTTAAGACGCTGGATTAGAACGGAATGGGCATTAATAGGCGAGAACATCTCACATTTATGATTTGCCGATGATATCGTCCTAATGGCGGAGTCGCTGCAAGACTTGCAAAGTATGCTGACCAACCTAGATGATGTTTCTGGACGGATCGATCTCGGAATTAACATAGATAAGACCAAGATCATGTTCAACGAACTTATTGACCCGGAACCGATTGCAGTTAATGGTGTGCCTCTTGAAGTTGTCCAACAATATGTTTACTTTGGGCAAATATTGCAATTGGGTAAGAACAACTTTGAGAAGGAAGCCAATAGAAGAATTCAGCTGGGTTGGCAGCATTCGGCAATCTTCGTCAAGTCTTTTCTTTGTCTATACTACAGTGCCTATAGACAAAGGTCTTCAATGAGTGCGTTCTACCAGTCATGACCTACGGTGCCGAAACGTGGACACTTACGATCAAACTAAAAAACCAAATTTAAGGTCGCTCAGCGAGCTATAGAGAGAGCTACGCTTGGAGTTTCTGTGAAGGACAAGATTCGTAATGAAGATATCCGACAGAGAACCAAGGTAACCAACATAGCTCAAAGGATAAGCATGCTGAAGTGGCAGTGGGCTGGTCACATTTCCCGAAGAACCGATAATCGTTGGGGTAGACGAGTTCTCGAGTAGATACCACGTTTAGGCAAACGTAGTGTGGCCAGGTGGAATGAAGACGTGCGAAAAGCGGCTGGCAGAAAATGGATGAGGAGAGCTGATGACCGAGCTCAGTGGCGTGCATTAGGAGAGGCCTACGTCCAGCAGTGGACAGATATAGGCTGATGATGATGATGATGATGTTGATGATGAATTCCAATTTGTTGCATTTTATAATGTTATAGATAAAATAATTTTAATCGATTATTACGGTATTATCATAAAATCTATGTCAATTTAAAGGAGGATGCCAGCTTTCGGCTTCCAAGACTTTTAAATGTATAATGCCACGGATACGAAATCTATCCACATTATTGGCTATATAAAATAACATATTGTTGGACCTCTCTCTCATTGCATTGTTTGGTTGACTGGTAGATAATGTTTTTAGTATTAAGTCCGCCATTTGTCCGCTTTTAATTGTGCAATAAAGTATAAATAAATAAATAATTTATTCACATTAAAATAATTACATTCGGGAAATGTTATTAAAAAAAAACAATTATAATTAATAGAAATGACCGGAAATTGCTGTGCAAGACTTTTAAATGTTAAATGCCGCGGACACGAAATCTGTTCACATTATTGACTATGTAAAATAAGTTAATTCATTCTTATTAAAACAATAACATTCGGGAACTGTTATTTAAAAAATATATGAATAGAAATGTCCGGAAATTACTGTGAATTGTTATTAATTACTAATTATAGTGCTGCCACTATTACTCGTTATTAGTGCAAATAAACTATTAATAAATCGATGAATAATATCGATTTGAAAAAATAATAAAGTATCTTACTATCAGAATCTATCTGATAATCATAGTTTATTCTAATTGAAATCGTTTCAGGATATTATTTTTAGATATTAGTAATAAACCACAGTAAACGCATACGATATTATTATCATACTTATACATTAATTCATTATTTGTTGTACAAATGTTTCAGTGGTTTAGGTACCAAGCTCATGACAAGAGCTGAGAAGGCTTGGTTCGATTCTCAGATGGATTATCTAGGTGCCTATAGCAAGTATAAGTAGGTATTAATACTTTATAAATAATATTAAACATAATCGTAACATGTAGATCTCAATGTAATATTAGATTTCAATAATTATTTAGGCTTATTTTATTCCCTTGACCATAAACTGTGTCATAATCTAACGAAACTCACATAACCTCAAAGTTAATTTTATTTCCTCATAACTAGTTTCTGAAAAGTTCCCAACAAAAGCTTTAATCATAATACTTTATAAATAAAAATACGGTTCAGTTGTGTCCACGACAATTTTATACCGAACCTAAGTCACTGTGAAAACCTGGCATAGTTCTTTGATCATCAAAAATTGATATTTCATTAAAAAACCTACGGGCCTATCATGTTGTATTATGTTTTCAAACTATTTAAAAAAATACGCACGCTTTATCCAAATTTTAAAATGGTACAAAACCATGAAGGTACTTTTTTATTTAATCTTTTTTATAAAATTAAACTTGGATATAGCAAAAGGGTTTGTTTTTCTTAATTCACGCTTGGAAATAATGTGACTAGTTTTTGTTCCTTTTTTAAATTATTTACTAATATTCTACACCTTCAAAAAACTCTTTCATATCTTATGTAGTATTTTTGCATTATTAAAACATTGGTAATTTTGAAAAAGTTATATTTTTGTATAGTTGATAGATTCAGGCGTTACTTTGCGGAAATCCATAATTTAAAATGAACAAAACTTTTTTTTAATATTTTTGTGGCTCAATTATTGTATTATTTCTAGTGGTTGTTTACATAAGAGCATTTTTAATATGAAGTCGTATTTTTGGGAAATTATCTTTATTTATTGATTTTGAGTGGCCTAAACTAAACATAATTCAATTCAAAATATTTATTTCAAATAGGAACAATACAATGTACACTTTTGAATAGTCAGGTATCAATCAATAATGTCTAAAAATAAATTATCAGCATACGACACACTTGCAATAATATTTAAATCGGAAGGAATAAATTATGCCAAAGAAAATAGTTAAACTCACCTTACTCGACGTTGGTAAAATAAAACCAAGGATGAATGACCTACATATAAAACAACTAAATCAGTTTTTACGAAAATCATCTATGATTTCACTGGAATGGAACTCTTTAAATAAATGGTTACACATCTCGTAAATATGAGAAAACATAAACAAAACAAATGGATTTATAAGTTTTAAATATATCAATACATTTTTAAAGCAATCTTTTACGAGATACCACCAGTACCACTAAGACTTGAAAACTCATCGAGACCAAACAAATAAGCCTAAACTCGAAGGAGTTTCATCATTTTGTTGTGGAGTTTCTGTGTCTATCTTCCGACTCCATCATCAGACCAGCTCAGTAGTACTATAATATATTGTATTGTTATTAAGCGCGTCACAGACGACTAAGATACGATAATATTTTATCTTAAGATAAAATATCGCTCGCGATACAATTTATATGAACCATCACAAACGGCGAAGATTATATATATTTGCATCTTAGAGTATCTTAAGATATCGAGCGATATGGAATTTATTAAAAGATGTTATCTTAAGATAGGAAATATATCGTAAAAGATACAAAATATATATTAATATACTATCTTAAGATACAAAATATATCGTATATGTTCTACAGGTTGCTCTGTTTTGTATTCGTGACGGTTTTTTTAACCCCTGAACAAAGAGATGGGTGTTATAAGTGTAGGAACTACACCCGTTTGCAAAACTTCAGATTCAATGGACGTGGTTAAATGGTTCAAAATTATTTGCAAAATTGTTTAATAACCCAAAGTATTGAATAAAAGCTTTTAAAAAGCTTCTTAACCAATTTTGATGAAATTTATATAGTATGTCCTCTTTTCCCAAGTAAAAATAATCATCTTGTGTTCAGAAATCCCGAAGATATGAGAGAACATAAACATTAAAATAAATATATTTTCTAATAAAAAAGTACTGAACCAATTTTGATGAAATTTATATGGGACTACACTGAAAGTCTACCCTTTTGAATAAATTCTTAGAGATTAAGGGCAGTATAAACAAAATTTACTAAAAATTGATTTAATTTCAAAAACTACTCTACCAATTTTGATATAATGTATATGAGACCACTTTGAGAGCCATGCCCTTTCAAACAAAAAAGAATTTTCAAAATCGGTCGTCAATTGACGGAGAAATCGGTGTACATACACAACAAAAACATACAATCGAACATAATTATAACCGTCTCCTTTTGAGAAATCAATTAAAAATTTACAAGCTGACGACAGTCAGTCGCGGTACGGGACGGGAACAATTAATTTTAATATTAGACATGAGGTACAATTCTCATAACATTTCTAACAAGAGGCAGAGTATATTTATAACTAGTCGGAAAAGGAGCGGGCGATTTGAATCTTGTGTTTTGTCAGTGCGTGACCAAAACAACGCGCAACGTATGATTTGTAAAATATTATAGTAATTATTTAGTTATTAGGATAAAATAATATTAAAATCGGGTCAGTTTGCAAGGAATTCGAAACCCCGATTTAGCAGCCCGCATTTCCTTATAACAATAATTTTAATATTAGAGCTTACTTACCATTTTTATAACATTTCTTACCTCTTTCTTACCTAAAGTTTATTTAAAAATAAGCTCTATATGCTAATTTTTGGGCTTCCTAAATATGCGTGGAGTATCTTTGGTACTATCATTATAATGCTTTTTTTCATAATTGTGGTCCTTTTTAGTTCGTTTCTCATTATTAAATCAATATCTTGCATTTTGTTTCATAACTCTAAAAGTAGTGACTAAGTAAAGGACCGACGGACGGACTTAGAGTTCCTTGTTCGACTACTGAACTCTAAAAACTTGTATGTTCAGGCTCATCACGATCAACGCTCCCTTAATTGTTCACATCGTAACCACAACTGCCGCCCCCGCTCCACGCGGTGCATAATATGTAGGTAGTTACTGCAGCTACTGACATAATTATAACTGCATTGGGTGACTATAACAAGGGTGGCTTGAACTACCTATTTATAATGTAGCGAGTATAATCATTTCTGAATACTCATTACTATTTATTTATTTAATACTTTAACACAAAAAGTGTAAATTGAAGATTTAAGACCAGGATCTGCTTTTTATCTGGTTTTTCCATTAATTTGCTGGGTCAACCACAAACCTAATAAATGTGAAACTTAACATACATGTTTTTGAGATCTTTTTCTCTCTAAGACTTAGACAAAAACATAATTAACAGATAGTAGTATGATTAACAGAATTTCATTAAATACATTTTCTTATCAAAAATTACGTTATTTTCAGTAATTTTTTCATTTTTCTATTCAATGGCTTAAGTTTTATGTCTAAATCTCACAGAAAGAAAATATAGTTTATCATCTAATGGTTAGACAAAATTCACTAAATTATTAGCCTGCCAATAAAACAAATAAGTTTATAAGTTTTGAGACATACGTCATTTAGTTCCGAGCTAAATTGTGTGTTCAAACAGCGCTCGCAATATTCAACCTTGTTATGCAGGCACTTCAGTGCTTATTGCGGGTAACGGGTAGCAGAGTGCAGGGGAGCTGGCAGGGGAGTGGGTAGTGGGAAAATGTAACATTGGAGCCTGCCCTAATGCCAGGAAACATTAGGGTCGCACACCACTCTAACACTTTAATTAATTAATTTATGTATTGAAGCCGCATTTATATTATGCTGCTTCAATATTGTCAATATTGTAAAATTGTTTGTTATTAGTCTAGTTTAATAAAAAATGGTGTCGATTCTGTTGTTCCCAACTAGACTAAACTACGCTAAATTTAAGTTTAGTCCTGTCAAACAAATTATTCTGTTACAAACTCACTAAACTAGCATAAATTTAGCTTTCCGAATAAAAAAGTGAGGGGAGGGTGGGGAAATAAGAATAATATGAGGGGAGGGTAGGGTAAGTTTGGCAAAAGTGAGGAGAGGGTGGGGCAAGTTAAGGGGAGGGTGGGGTAGGTCAGAAAAATGTGATAGGAGGATGGGGTAAGTCTGGGTCTGTTCCATCTTCCCTCACGCTCCCTTCACTTTTTCGACCTCCCCTCACATTTTCCAACATTCATTTCCCCCTTCCTCCTTTCACTTTCCCTCACACTCTCCTCACATCCCCCAACCCTTTCCCGACTTACCCTAACCGCCCCTCACTTTTTCTGTATTACCCCCCCTCCCCTAATCCCCCCACCCGTTCCCCGCCGCCGTGCACAATGCAAAACACCCTCTCCCTGCAAGTTCTTTAGTTTACTTAAAATGATAAAATAGGTATTAGGAATCTCTACACTAAATTTAGTTGGTAGTAGTAGTAGTAGTAGTGTAGTTTAGATTTAGTGAGTGAACAACAGAATGACACCAATGTGTGTGCTGTTGGGTCAAGGCGCCATTTATTTTGTGTTGAAGCTATACAGTATACAGCCTATTATTTATTTTGTGATACAGCTATGGATCGAATTAGAAGTGATATCGTGAACATTGGTAACATTGTCACAATATAAAACGAGTACGGAAGAGGGTAGACCGTTTCGTCTACTCGAAAAAAAGCATTTTCTTCAAATAATCCGTGGTGATGGTGCTTACAAAGTGCTGAAATATCGGAAACTCAAAACAAAAGATATACAAATATGGTAAATACCCCGTTTCTAATGTTTACTTTAGAGTTAGTGACCGTTTGTTTTAAAACATTATATATCTATAGATAGATAGATATATAATAAAGCAATATAAGTACGAAAAGTCTGTACAAAGAAGATAATTTTAAAATTATTGTGTCTCTCCGTTTGTTTGTTAGTATGTTTGTTCACGCATCACGTAACAAAACACTTGACCGATTGCAATATGGTTCACTGTTATATAACTTACTGAGGTACTTGTAATCTCAATCTGATGAGAAGAAACCGAGTAATTCTTAGCAAAACTTGTTGACGGCTGAAGGAATTTTGATCAAATGTTGGTTATATTGGTATTTTAGGTCTTGGAATAGCACATAGAATAGAGTATAGTATAGACTTTTAAGCTGAGAAATGACCAAGCGCGTGAAGCGGCGGGCACAACTAGTACAGAATATTATGTCACCATTCCAGAATCAAGAATCAGATTATTTTTCGACATTCATTCAGCCGTTCCAGACCAGGTCCAATCTTGAAGAAGAGCGCGACGCTCGATAAAATAATGTAGAAAAGTTTATTTTGGTGTCTGTGTGCGGAAATTTTAATGAAGAATTATACATGGCAAGAGTAAAGCCGGCCTTACATTAGGTCTTTAAAATTCATCCCGCACCACCTTGCTAAGCAGTGATGTGGTACTATTGCAATGTAGGATTGAGGAATATTTATAGAAACAGTCCAAAATAACAGTTAAGGAGGTATTTTAAAATAACACATTGGAACTCTTACGGTAAAACCAACTGAACAATTTATAGAACTGGTTTTTAATAGAACAATTATTTTGTAAAACATTTTTTCCGCTGGTCTTTTTTGTGACGATATCTGAAAGTGATATCACTGTTTCAATTTTGAACAGAATTCTATTTGCTCTAGGTAAGTAGGTCCAATACTGCACCATGTGATTTCTTATTTTATTTAAGTAGGTACTGTTTCTAAGCTCACATTGAGCGACTGAGTGTGAAAGACGGAGATCCAAAGAAAAACCAAGGTGGAAGACATCAGTACATAAACTTCAAGTGGCGATGAGAAGGACTCTTGGCAAGATACATTGATGGCAGGTGAAGTAGGTCACTGATAGATTGGTGGCCCCGCGTGGAAAATCGCAGCCGTAGAATACCAGTGCAACAACGAGGGGTCGAGCTAAATTTGATATGACCTTGGCAAAGATTGGCTGAAGGCAGAGATGTCAAAGGGAGAAGGTTTATGCCCTGCATTGGGAGGATGAAGCTGACATGATGATGATGATGATGACAGTAATGATCATAGCAACATCATCTAAGTAATATAACTACAACAAATTCAGTTTCATTTCATCATTGTCACAATCATCCTGGGGCATGCTCAATATCTGTTCACCTATAAGGCTGTTGCTTGTCTGGACTGGAAGAGATCGCTTTTAGCGATAAGTCCGCCCGTTTTAGTTTAGTTATAAGATTGTTCCTATTTATAGTATTTTTTTGGAAACTGGTGTACAATAAAGTATTATCAATCTATCTATATATCTTGTCCGACACAAAGTCCATAATAACATGTTGTTAGATAAAATAACTAATATTACACAATAATAAGATAGTGTACAAGTATCTTTAGACACCAAGTAAGTGGCGGTATTTTATTTGAGAAAGTGGATGCGAATATTTTCGAAAATTTGATTTCACCTAATTTGGTATGAAATGATCGATAATAAACTGTATAACCATAGTATATGATTTATTTTTCCATGTGTTATTTTTATGTGTCGATGACGTTGAGCCAATTATACCAAATAAGACCGCCCATAAGGTTTCATTTGGTATGATTGGCTCAAAACTATAAGAAAGGCGGAGCGTCACGGCCAGTAAGCGTAATTCAAAATATTTGAAGGCGGAGCTGGATGACATAAAATGGGCGTTTACTTACTTATGTCAAAGTATTGACGTAGGTAAGTTTTCCACATTTTCCATTGCTCGATTTATTAAATGTCTTTCACAAGCTACTTGTATTAATAGCGCAATGGAACAGTAGATTATACAATATCGGTGTCAATTTGAATTATGTAACCTAAACATTACTCCCCTCGTGATAATAATTTCTTGAGCGGATTTAAGAAAAGAGTCGATGTACATCTGACAATCGGCTAACTGCAACCTAGCTTTTGGCAATTTTGTGCTATTAAAAGATATGCTTTGATAATATACTGATAAGATCTATTTTCTAATGAGAAATATCAGTAAGTGCGGCTAAGAAAACGATCTAAAATTTCACAATTTGTATTTTACTTTTTGTGGTGTTAAACAATTGAGAATAAACTGTATTACCATAGTATAGGATTTATTTTTCTTTCTGATTTTTAAACGTCAAACCTAGGAAGGATCTTAGCAAATACCTGCAGTTTCAAGGCTTTCTTTTTATAATGACTCACATAAAATAGGTCTAGATATCGCGTGATGTATTTGATACATGTTGTTGAAACTTACGCTATTTTCAATAAACTAACGTAAACATTGCGCGCCTCGTGCTGATAATTTTATGAACGGATTAAACAAAACGAACAATGCATGCCGAAGAAATTGCTAAATTCGACCTAAAAATTACTGCTTTTGTGCTATTTTTAAAATATGCTTTGCTAATATACTAATAAGATCTATTTTCTAATGGGAAATATTAGTAAGTGCGGCTTAGAAAATCGATCTAAAATTATTCAAATTTTCTCAGATTTTATTTCACTAAATGAGTTATCAAATAATTGACAATGAACTGTATTACCACGAGATAAAATTTATTTTTCTATTTATCAAAAATATGTAGAAACTTAGTGCAAAACAAGCCAAATAAGTCAGATGGAATATTATACCATATTGCAACGTATTCAAATTTATTTTCAATCCGCATACCTCGCGATTGCTAAGAGGTAAACACATTTTTTTCACATCGCTAATTTGATTAAAGAAAATGCAAATTTAAACTACGTAGTTTTTTTTGTATGTACATGTCCAACGACTACACATTCACAAATGTCATATATATATAATGTAAATCTTGTCATAGATTACCTAATAAATCGATTATTCTAAAACAATCGCCGTGCACCGGTTCAAAAGTCTGGCAGACGATCAATTAATACGATATAAAAATAGAAAATAATTTACCAGTGTGACAAACTCTTCGGCTTGACAAACCATGACACCTGAGGCAGCACGTCAATCAAGCAAGCAATAAATGTTACATAATCATACCTTTAATTTCTTGGGTTTGCCAGGAGGTGGACAACTCCGTGAGACTAATCTACAAGTAAGGCACTCAGCATGCTATGGAGAGTTATTCCCGGGGTTTCTTTAAGGAGATAAAAAACAAAATCGAAAGAAAGTCATCGACATAGCTCAAAGGATTATTAAAGTGGCAATTGACTCACATTGCTCGAATGACGGACAACCGTCCGTAGACGAGACAGGTCTCGTCTAGAGGTAGTGGAGACCACTATGTTGCAAACGTAGTGTTCTAAGCGAATTAAAACTAAGTACAGCATATTTGTTTACCTAGGTCAATATATTTTGGCTAATCGAGTCGCACGTGTCATGTTTAATCGATAAAAATCATCAAGTGTGACTCGAATAGCCGAATAGCTACATCACATTTCGGTTATTTCAGTCACACTTGATCATTTTGATCGATAAAACATGAATGTGTTTATGATAGATATTTTTAAATGTTGTTTTAAGGATCATAATAATATGGGAACTATTCTATGGGAGAACTTTTCAAAAATTATCTCTGAGTAATGAAACTGAAAAAAAAAATAAAGAATTTAAAATAAATAAAGTGGTGGTTCTCTAGTAAAACAATATAATGTTATTACAGTATATTAATTAAAAAATATGCTTGTCAATATATTTACTCAATTACATTAATCAGTTATTAAAAAGCATAGGACACTTTTTATCGCGATAAACTGTATGCCGCGCGGGCGAAGTCGCGTCTAATATAGGTTGAAGAGCAAAAGCTAGTTTATAATAGGTTGAAGCTTTTTAGTCATCCAACACGGATATTAGTTTTATGTCGGTAGCTGCAGGACATGCACCACCTCGCCAGTCGGAGAAAAGTCAGGCACGTTTTGGATGACGAAGTAATGGTTTACACTTTACACGATTGTTCATGAAGATCCTGGAAAATAAAAAAATGGGATTAAACCATTTGCTCGGATTTTAGGTTGCCGTTGCGCCACAAGAAATATAAGATAGTGGGCAAGAAGGCTAAAATAAAACCGAGCAAGTGCGAGTCGGACTCGTGCGCCGAGGGTTCCGTACAAACTTGTAGGTACTCGTATGTAAATAGTTCTGTACTGTATGCCCAAATGTATACCTAATTGTAGACTAATATTATTAAGACAGTAATAAAGATACTTCCAAGCCATTCGGTCGTTTTACCATTTCACTCCCCTCAACGAACCTTACATGGCGACCCTGCCAATTAAGGCTTCATCGGGAGGACCGATCGCATTACGTTCCTTAAAAGTTTAGTACGCGAATAGACAAAATGTAATTTGTACGGTGAATTATAACTGGACTAATATATACCGAAAATTAAAACATTATGTGAAAATGTGTCATTCATCAGTTGAAAAAGATGAAGTGTTCATCACACAAGATGCGTCGGGAGGAACAAATTCAACGGAGTACCATCTTTCAAACATAAGCTTGTGATGTTTATTATTTGTACCATGTTGGTAATTATGGGATTGTTTGGCTTATATCTGCTCTACAAAAGATGTCACCATGAATGGATTAGAAGTGAATTAGTAGTTCCTCGCACAGAGTTTGAGGCGATCTTTTCGGCGATCAACTCCGAGTTTGAATACAGCTGTAGAGGAGCCGCGTGTTGCGTACGCCTGCCGTGATCATCAGCTACTGGAGGAGAGTAACCTTCGAAAGTGCTAAAGTGAATAATAATAAAAAAAAACCTTGATAAAGTGTATTTTAAGTGCGGTCCTTGCAACAAAAATATTAAATGGAACTTTTTCGAGACATTTTGAGCGAGCTACGGTTTGGTTTGGTGAACATTACTAATATGCATAATTAATCATTTATTTTATTTTATTTACGGTGGATACGGAAATAAGATTTGGTAAAGTATGTTATACTTAAGTAATTATAGAAATAAATAAATGGCAAATGAAATTAAAATCATACATGAACAATTTAAATATTTAAGAGATAATTTAGTTAAATTAAATTACAGTAAGAGAACAGAGATTGTTTTGCAACAAAAATTAAAGGAGGCGATCGTATTACGACGTTAGTTTGACGAGTGCATTATATTCGTATCAAAACAAATTGAAAACACGGTTTTCCGCGGTATAGGAGATGAAAGTTTTGTAATAGTATCATCGCACCAATCGTTTTTGTTGATATTCCAGATATCAGATATATCTTAGATTGAAATTACCGTTTCAAACTTTTCCAAACTTTTGTCAGCAGGACCGGGTTATTTTAGTCCATATTTTCTAATTAACTGTGTAAACGCCTGTGCATAAGAAATGGTCCAGGATCGTGGTTAATTAAAGGTCAATCTCTAAGTTTTGTATATTATAAGGTCTATGCATCAGCTGAACTCATTCAGTTGCTCACAGCACTGCTTTCTCAGTTATTGCTCAACGGTTTCCAATTTGATTCTGTTAAATGATAATATATCTGAAGCAATGAATACTGATCGTCAGGTAGACGTAGTCTATACTGATTATAGCAAAGCATTTGATAAAACTCATCATAATCATCATCATAATTTCAGCCTTTAGAAGTCCACGGCTGAACATAGGCCTCCCCAAAGAGCGCAACGAAAAACGTCCTTGTGCCGTCTCCATTCACCGACTCCCTGCGAGGGCTACAATGTCGTCGGTCCATCGTGTGGGGGGTCTCCCTACACTTCGCTCGCTTGTTCGTGGTCGCCATTCGAGAACCTTTATGTCCCAGCGGTTGTCGGCTCTACGAATTATACGTCCTATTACAACTTCAAACCATGGGTTTTCATGATGCTCGAAATCGTGGCACTTTCCGAAAAAACTACCTTGAAAGCGATTTTCAAGATATTCGTATAATTTCATGTAATTTTTTTGTAAAGCAATCTAAATTTTCTACAATTTTGAGCTAAACCCAAACTTTCTAGGTCTACTGTTTGTGGAGATAGCTGGAGATAGCTAGACAAAGAATACGAAAAAGATCTTTTAAAAAAAATATGAAAATAATCTGTTTGGTCGTTTCCAAGATAAGTACTGGCTAAACATTTTTTTATAGAAAAGTCATGAGAGAGGAATATGTAGAGAATTTAATGAGCTTCAATTTCATTTAATTACCTTAAAACTGTTTGTCTACGTCTCCTAGGTCCTCAGAAACATAAAATAGTAAAACATCTGCCTTTCGGGAAATCATGAAGGTAAAGATAAACGCTTCCCTATAACTAGTAAGTATAGTAGTTTATTCGAAAAAACTGAAACAAGTGTCAGAATTTCAAGCACCACGGTAGTTGCACAGGGTTTTCAGTGTTGCAAACTTGGTTTAAAGTTTTAATCCAAGTTTGCAATGGGTCCGCTCATGGGTGCTAATAATATAAAAAATGTAGATATACATTGCGATGTTTGATATAATTACTTTAATTGTAAACATTATTTGGTAAATACTTTATTTTACTTTCTCTCTTAATAAAAATCACCAAAAACAATACAATTTCCATGTCGATTCCACTATACATTAAAATTTGCAATTTTAACTGCAATTTTATATAGGTATAGTAAAAATCGAGCTCCACTTTTTCGGTGTATAAAATGGTGAGTAGTTTTCTAAGGCATTTCGGGGGGAGGGTTGGGGGGGGGGGGGGGGGGGGGTGAAACCCCCAAACCCCCCCCCCTGCCTACGGCCTTGATAGTAACATTGGTTCTTCTACAGATTTCCTTGTTATGGATTTTTTCACGTATACTGAAACACCGAGCATAGCCATTGCACGCTGCGCGACTTTGAGCTTGTGTATTAGACCAATAGTTAGCGACCACGTGTCAGTGGCTGGCGTGGCAACACGTACTGATTATAAACTTTCGTCTTGAAGCTCAGCGGTATCTGCGACGAGAAGATATGGCGTAATTTCCCGAAAGCCTGCCCATCCGAGTTGGATTCGTCGGTTGACCTCTTTGTCGAAGTTGGATCTGCCCAGTTGGATCGTCTACCTAAGTGAACATAGTGATCAACAGTTTTGATAACATCATCCCCAATATAGACCGGCATGGGTGCGACATGAGCATTTGATATTATGATCGTCTTACCCATATTCATTTTAAGACCCACCTGTTGGAAAATGCTATTAAGGTCACTGAGCACTGTGCTTAGGTCTTCCAGGGTTTCTGCCATGTTGACTATATCATCAGCAAATAGGTGAGTGATGCATTCGCCATACATCATATGCCATTCATTTATCACACAACTGTTAATCAAGTTTCATTGCATTGTGGTATCAGGGTGACTTGTACCGCTGGTTTTCTTCGCTTATAGATCGCAGGACTCAGGCTGTGGTAGTCTGTAACTACGTTTCTAGCTGGTAAACAGCCCCAGTGGGAAATCAGAATAATCCTTGTTTGGCCCTTAACTTTTTTTTTTAGTGTTCCATGCCTCAACAGGAAAAAACCCTTATAGAATCACTTCGTTGTCCATCTGTCTGTCTGCCTGTCAAGACCCTTTTTCTCCGGAGCGCGTAGAGGTATCAAGTTGAAATTAATATCCGATACCAAAGTCTGCGATCACTTGGAAAAAAATAAAACTTCTAAGTCAACGCAATCAAAAGATACCGCCGTTCTTGTCGCATATTTTGACACTCGCAAGAGGATCGAAACCTATAGGGTACTTCCCGTTGACATACAATAATTAAATTTGCCAGGGAGCAATGTATTTGTAGCACACGTAAAGGAAAAAAAAACGAAAACAATAAATTTGTAGTTACATCACCAAAAAATATATGTTTTTTGCAATTATATACTTATTTGCAGTTGGTAAACTGACCGTGACCTATGTTGATGAATGGGAATAACAGTTTTCCAACGGCATTACATACCTACAAGTTTGTACGGAACCCTCAGTGCGACTCTTATTGACATTAATTCTTCTTGCTTTTTAAACTCAAAATTTATTTCTCTTTGCAGGCTATATGAAAATATTTACTTCGATAAAAATCTCTTAAAGACGTAATTAATCTCCAAGCTAACTTACCTAAATCGCCTTGACTACTATTGTGCCAAGAATAAGCTTGATATTAATCCAACTCGGTGTTCTGTTGTCACTTATTCTCGTAAGAGGGAAACAATTCCTTCTGCTTACACCCTAAAAATTGAAGTTCTTATGTCGAATACCGCTATCCGTGATCTTGAAGTTATTCCTGACTCAAAGTTACTATTCGATGAATACCATAGACAGTATTCTAAAGAGGGCGTCTAAGACATTAGGATTTGTAATGCGAAGTTGTGCAGCATTCAATAATGCCAGAACCTTTAAAATCCTCTATCGTACCTTCGTTCGAAGTGTGTTGGAATACGCGTCACAGGTATGGAATCCTTTATGATAAGTGCATTGTACGAAAAAAGCGGATTCAAAAGAAATTTAGGCGTGTACCCATAGACATAATAGCGTGTACATCGGGTCCGTGAATGTCAATCTCAATAAAAAAAGTTTCAAACAACATGTGTCTAGGGCCCATGAAGCATAATTGAATAAGAATACTTAATAATAATGGTCGCTTCACCCTTGGCAAATTAATTCTTAAAATATAAATGTGTTTTATATTTTTAGAATTAATTTTTAGTTATAAAAATAATTTATCCATCTATACATACATAAATACATATATATATATATATATATATATATATACATACATACATACAAATAAATTAATTGAAGTGTTTGTTTGTAATGTCAAAATAACAGCTGTTTACTAAATGCATATGAAAGTATACACGGTACCTACACAGAACAAAAAAGCAATTTTTAATTTTTTTGTCTGTCTTTCTGTCTGTTTAACTCCAACTCCGCTAATCTCCGAAACAGCTGGACTGATTTTGACAGGACTTTCACTGAAAGATAGCTGATATTACAAGGAGTAACATAGGACAATTATTTTCGAAAAATAATTAGGGTACTGCACAAAAAATAAAACCCATAAATTTTAAACACGCGGGCAAAGTCGAGGGCACAGCTAGTCTACACTAATATTATAAAGAGGAAAGATTTAACCTGTTGTATTTTTGTTTGTAATGGATAAACTCAAAAAAAAAGTAACCAATTTAAAAAATCTTTCACTTAAAGAAAGCTACATTCATCATCATCATCATCATCACCAGCCTATTTTCGCCCACTGCAGTGGGCGAAAATAGGCTGGTGCTGGCATAAGCCTCCTCTCTCTTACGCCATCCATCCCAGTTTTGAGCCAATCTTGGCCAGATCTTTCCGACCAATTTTTCGATGTCATCGACCCATCGTGCCAAAGGTCTTCCGCGGCTGCGTTGCCCCGTACGTGGCCACTATACTATTTTGTCAGAGCCCTGGTCCACCTACCGACATCACATCTTGCCAAGTGTCCTGCCCATCGCCACTTGAGTTTAATTATACGGGATCCGATGTCTTCCACGTTGGTTCTCCTTCGGATCTCCGTATTTCGAACTCTGTCTTTTAACGTGATGCCTAACATTGAGCGCTCCATGGCCCGCTGTGCTACTCGCATCTTGTGCATGGCTTAGAAAGCTACATTATCAGCGAGAAACACGGTCAAAATTTTATTTTACAAAAAATTAGAGATCTTTACGAAAATTGCCATAATGTAACCCGAGGTATCAAACATACATAACGGAATGACGTTGCCATGGAAACAAAATAAAAACAAGTCTGTCAAGTATGTGAGTGGGCAATAACAGTGCTACAAGGATTATAATGAACGTGTCCAAAATAGGAACTAACGCCATCTATTGAAACGTCATATATGAGCTGCATAGTCGTACATTCAGCAGCGCCCTGCTTCAACTGTCACTCACGTTCATTATTATCCTGGTAGCACTGTAGGTATATACTGTGGTAATAATGCAGTTGTCTATAATCAAAAATCACTGCTGCCTATGATTTTTAATTACGCTTAATGGCGTTTTTTACAAGTTATATCTGGTATAAAAATGTTAAAAGTAAGAAAAATTCCGCGGTGTGAGCGCTATCCGAGTGAAGCCGGGGCGAGTCACTATTTCTTGATATAGATGGAAGATAAAGAACTATGTTTGTAAACAGGGACCGCGGAAGTACTCCATGACGGGGGGGAAGGGGGCAAACTTCTTTGGTTACCAGAAGTTTGCACCTCCTTGCCCCTCGAGGATAATGGTACAACATTATCAAATTATTGTAATTTGTATTGTCATAGGTCCTTGATAAGTGTGCAAAGTTTCAGTTCAATCTGAAGTTTTGAAGTGAGTGAAAATCGTTTTCAAAAATTCCGTTACAAACTAGCATACATACAGGTAGAACTAATAAAAGCGTGATAAAAATATAATACTTGTTCTGCTCTTTTCGGAAATTTTTCTTATGTTCAAGCGCTTTTTCATTTATGAAAAAGTCTCTCTGGAGGATAACACAGATAAACCGTCTTTGCCAGGTAGTAAAATTGGAGGAGGCGCGGCACCCCCTGTTTGATTTTAGGGGGCCATTTGGATCCCTCTGCCCCTACTTCCACGGTCCCTGTTCGTAAATCAGTTTATAACCAAATCTCTGTTTGTAATTTTTCACAAGAGTAATAAAGTTTGAAATTTGCCGCTGCTGAATTTGATCTCAGTACGTGATTTATTTATTTATTTATTTATATTTAATGGTACAAAAGCAGTTATCAAATTACTACTTAAAAAAACTAAACTTAATTATAAAGTACAACTTATTAAATTTGATAACCAAAACAGAATACACAGCATTAACCAAAAATATTAATTAAAAATAAACAACGTAAAAACTATAGTTACTGTTAAATAAAATTAATTTTGAATAATGAACTTTTAAAACTGCAAAGTTTTTGATGAAAAATATCGAGTTCGGAACAAACACCATTATAAAGATGACACATACGATGAAGTGGATTATTATGTGAAACTTTATTGTTTGAAATTGGAATACTGAATAATCGAGGGTTTCGAAACATATGCTTATTAGTGTTGAAATTTAAATGAATTAGTAGTTCATCACTTAGCTGGCCGTTAACAATTTTATGGAGTAGGCAAAGGTCAGTGATTTTGCGCCTGAATGCAAGATTATGAAAATTAAAATGCTGAAGACGATTGTCATATTCGGGAAGAGTACATCTCAAGCCCTGTCTAATGCTTAATTGTCTTAAAAATCGCTTCTGAATAGACTCAACCTTGTCAATATCAGTTTTATATATAGGTGACCACATAGAAGAACAGTATTCTAACTGCGTTCTTACTAGAGAATTGTAGAGAATTTTGAATGAGTCAAGCAGTTTAAAAGGCTTAGCTGTACGCAGTACAAAACCTAGCATTTTACTGGCCCTGCGTGCGATGTTATCATAATTAAATTTATAAGTTAGCGAGGAATCAAACCATATGCCTAAATCTCGTAATACTTTAACCTCTTCTAACTTGGTACCATTAATCGAGTAATTAAAATGTAGAGTTTTTTTTTTTGTAAATGTGATATATTGACACTTATTAATATTCAAAGACATACAGTTAATATGACACCATTGGGTAAGAAGATTAAGGTTGTCTTGAAGGAGATCACTGTCCTCAATGCTAGAGATCTCAGTGTAAAGTTTGATATCATCAGCATAAGCTAGACATTGACAGGTCATTATTTCCAGAAGATAATTAATAAACACCAAAAAAAGGAGAGGACTTAAATTTGACCCTTGGGGAACTCCTGATGATGGTTTAAATGGTATGGACTCAAAACCATACAAGGCTACCAATTGAGTGCGATTCTTCAGATATGAACTGAGCCAGCGATGAAGATTGCCATGTATGCCAAGGTGTTGTAATTTATTCAGGAGTATATCATGGTTCACGCGATCAAACGCTTTGGCAAAATCTGTATAAATTGAGTCTACCTGTGATTTTGTATTAAAAACTCTGCATAGGTAGTTGGTGTATGTTAAAAGATTAGATGCAGTTGACCTTCCACTAACAAATCCATGTTGATTGGAACTAAGCCTATGTTTAAAATGGTTGTATAATGGATCGTAGGCCATGCTTTCAAAAATTTTTGCGAAGCAGTTTAAGATGCTAATGGGCCGATAGTTAGTTACATCAGATTTATCACCAGATTTGTGAATTGGTGTGATTTTGGCAATTTTCCACAACTCTGGGAAAACACCCTCTTTCAATGATTTATTAAAAACGATAGATATCGGAATAGTTAGCGCAGGAGCACACATACGAATGAAAATTGGTGGGATTCCATCAGGTCCACTGCCTTTTCTTATATCAATTTTATTGATATGTTTAAAGACATCATGTTCAGTGAACCCAATATTACTTAATGTGTAATTTGAAGGAGGAAAATTTGAAATGTATGTACCACTTGTTGGATTATTAGAACTATAGACTGAAGAGAAATATGTTGCAAAAAGGTTTGTTATGTCCGTTCCGGAGTTAGCCGCACAATTTTTATAATGAACTGATCTAGGAATGTCATTAGTGATCCGTTTAGCTTTAGTGTATCTCCAAAATGCTTTTACATTATCTTTAAGGTTACTCTCAATTCGTGCAATGTAAGACTTAAAGCACTGATCATTAAAAGCTTAGAGCGAGTCCGTTGATACGCATAATCATCGTAGTCACGAGGATTATTATATATTTTATATCTGTGATGATATTTATTTTGCTCTTTCAGTGTTCTGATAAGTGATTTGGAAAACCATGGTGGATAACGACTACTTCTATTTAAAGCGGCTGGAGTGTGCTTATTAATAATCGTCCAGAGCTCATTATAGAATAGTTGTAAAAAATCATTACAGTTTAGTAATTCTGCTTGATTATGCCAATCAATAGAATGAATATCTGTTGTGCATTTTGCAAAGTCAGTTTTTCTAAAGTTTAATTTGGGTAAAAACGTACTACCTTCTTTTAGAATTTTCGTATCTACTTTTATTAGAAACTCAAGAGAAGGGTGGTACTGGTCTTCCGGACTAATAGGGAAAGAGCGAGTTACATTAAACTGTCCAATATCAGTTAAAATTAGATCAAGGACATTGTTAGTATGGTTGGCGATATTGTTATATTGCTGAAAGTCTGTCAAATCCATAAAACTGCTAAGCAAAGAGAGTCTTGTGTTACCCGTGATAACAGAGCTTATATGGTATTTTACCCAATGAGTATTAGGAATATTAAAATCTCCCATAATTAAAGTTTTGGTGTTCACTGATGATGATAATATCATATCAGAACATCTATTTAAAAATATTTCGAATGTATCATGCGCAATGTAAGAAGGAATGTATACTGCACAAAGATTTACAACTAGATTTTTTAACTTTATACGTATCCATAAGTCTTCAATATCATCCTGTCCCTGAGGGCGCACCTCAAAGTCAAGATTTTTCGATAAAGCTATTAGTACTCCACCACCATGACATTTACTATATTTTTCTTTAAAAATAACATCACGATCGCGCCGTATCGATATCTTTCATCAAACAATTCAGACGATAATATAGATTCATCTAACCAAGTTTCACAGAGACATATTACATCGTAGTTATTGCATAAAACCGATTTATGTACATCCAAACATTTTGTTTTCATACCTCTTATGTTTTGAAAATATATTTTCAAAGCCATTTTGATGAATTAAATATCTAAAAAATAAAACAAAATATGAAAAGAAACGGAAAGGAAAACTAAACTAGTCTTTCCAAGGACTGACTGTTCTTAATAAATATATAGCGGGAGTTCTCATCCTTACGGACATAAATATGCCCATCACGGACCCACACAAATTTATATTGCTTCTCCTTGGCCTTTAGACGTGCGGCGGCGTGCAAGGCCTTATTCACAGGCGAAAGATGCTCTCCAACAAAGATCGCCGAAGTCTCCCCAAGGATGCCCGCAGCACTCGTGTTTAATCTGTTATTGGGGTTCGATTTATTGTACCGCGATACAGCCGAGATAAACTCGTCTCGGAATCTCGAACTTTTCAACTTAGCAATTATAGTGCGTGGTTTCTTGCTTTCTTTATTGAATTTGGCAACCCTAGTGACCTTCAAAAGGTCACTGTCCTCAAGTTTGTATGAAACGCTATTAGCAATTTTTTTCAAAATCTCACATACATTTTCAGATCTTACTTCATTCGCACCATGAATTTCTACATTGCTCTCCCTCATTTGCTGTTCAAGCATATTGATTTTGTCAGTCAATTTGTTTATTTCCTCACGATGAGTAGTAAGTTTCATCATGGTGCTGATTGTCTAGACAATCAGCACCATGATGAAACTTACTATCATGCACTTTTTGGTGCTAGCACCAACTTATTGATTTTCGCGCTAAAGTCATCGTATTTTTCACTCAGGAATGTAACCGAGCTTTTTAAATCCTTCAGTCGCTCTTCTATTGGCGAAACAACAATTATCATTTGTTCGCGTATTATCTTAGGTAGCTCTGCCTTAAGCGCAGTTACAATATCGTTTTTCAGGGCCATGATCTGTGAGTCGTTATTAACTTCTACTGCCACAGGGACACCATCATCATCGTCACCGTCGCTAGTTTGGCATACCGAGGATGGTGCAGGCTTAATAGGTGTACTCGAGTTATCACCACCCCGCTTAATCTTAGCACAGCAGTCCGGACATGACCACCCTTCAGTAGTTCGCGTCGATGGAAGTGCTTTGCTACCCTGATAATTGACACATGTCTGGTGAAAATCGGATTTACATTTCGGAAACTTAACCCGATGGCGTTTTATTTCTTCCTTACAGCCCCCACATGGAAATGCCATTATTGTAGTGGATTCTTCAATGATTTCATTAAAAAAAAAAAAAAAAAAAAACCTCTAATGGGAATTGAACGAGGTACGTTCCACACACTAGACCACCGTAACAGATAACTGAGCCGGCGAAATTTATGAGCAGGTTCTCCAGTACTTGTTTTGTTTGCAAGACTTATTGTTCTTTCTTAGGTTTACCCCCAAGTTAAATTTCTCAATCGTAAATTCACATTTGGTTTGGGTTAATTTTCGTTTATTCACTGGTTTTTAAATGTATTTTACGAAACCACACACATATACATTTTGTATACACTTTGCACACAGTAGCTTCAGTCCTTTACAACTCTAAATAATTTATTTTGAATATTTTCTATCAGTGATAGCTCGACAGTGTTCACGCTTATAGTGACGTTGGACGATATGTTATTGTGAGAACATGATTGTGAGAACATTAACCTGTTTTCAAGACAGGAATTGTCAATTGGTGTGGAATTGTCCCATTTTTTTTTATTATTTTTTTATTTATTTATTATGTGCACGTGATAGTGACAATCTGATTGCAACCAAGATCGTTAATAGCACTACTGATTTAATTTTAACCACTTTATTCGGTAAGATAATCCTGAAATGTATGAACCGAAATATGAAAGCCCTCTATTATATTATACATAATTTCTTTTTATTATTTCACGAGAGTGCCTTGTCATTTATTCTTGTGCAAACTCGAACGTGGGTGGTTTAGTGAAGGTACGCCACCGCGCCGCAGGCATGATTTGCGTGGTCTGGTAAAGCGAGACACCTAAGTTGCCGACCCACAGACATAGCCTTAGGCTTGTTGTCGGCAGGTTAGTCGGTGGTTGGTTTCACATCTGGCCTCTTACACTCAACACCATTCCGAATGCGACCAGTCCGATTCAATCACGATCCCTACAGTGCGATTCACTGGAAAACCTAACCTGCACTGCAACGTGATCGTGACCTTTCGGTGTGGCAACATGTCCGCCATCTTGGTTTAAAAATGTATGTCCTTCCTTCACTTCCACACCTTTCTCCCACTTCCCCCACCCTTCCCCCTCTATTTATCCTCCACCATTCTCCAATTCCCCTCACTTTTTCACCACTTTCCCCACCCCATTTCGTTTCCCCCCTCACTTTTCCTCTTTCTCCCACTCTGTCCTCACCCTTTCCTTCAGTCTTGCCCCACTTCACACCGCCTGCCCTACTTCCGCCTACCCTCCCCTCACTTTCTCTCATCTTCCGTCACTTCCGCATACCTTCCCTCACATCCCTCCCACGTTAAGGTGCAGTTAGGTTTTCTAGCTGAATCGCATTGTTGGGATCGTGATTGAATCGGAATGGTGTTCGAGAGTAAGGGGGTTGGTTCAAATTGGAATACATTGTTCAAGATTCACCGACACGATTCTCTGAAATAATGCCACCACCCGGCCGGGCTGTGTCAGCGAGGTCGGCGACTTTAGTGTGTAGACTCTTTTATGTTGTACTCGCAGGTGTAATATGTGTATTATCTCGAGGGTCTCGACTCGCGACGCTCAAGTTGAAAAGCATAATCATGGCGGGCTAATAGGAGTTAAAGCCAGGCTCCAAGGTTACATTTTCCCATTCCCCACTCCCCTGCCACCTCCCCTACACTCTACTACCCGCTACCCGCAATAAGCACTGAAGTGCCTGCGTAACAAGTTTGAATATCACGAGTGCTGTTTGAACACACAATTTAGCTCGGACCCAAATGACGTATGTCTCAAAAGTTATTTATTTTATTGGCAGGCTAATAATTTAGTTAGGTAAATTTTGTCTAAGCATTAGATAATAAATGATCACACAAACTTACCTTGGTGGTGTTCGATCATTATTATATGAAGTGCTTCGTTCGAAGATATATCCCCTTACTTATAAAAAGTTATGCAATGGTTATGCAATGATTATAATTCTGTGCAGTACAATATTGTACACTAATCAGTACTTAATCATTGCATAACTTTTTATAAGTAAGGGGGATAATCTTTACCATGTAGTTTCTTCGATTCTCTCGGCACCAAACGCAATTTTCAGAGCTTATTTTTAAACTTCAGAATAATAAAAAAAAAAGTTTGTGACCATATCTACTCTATGCTCTTGCCTGTGTCATAATAACTCATTAATTTAGAGTACTCACGAAACAACTTTATGCTTGGGTATGTTTATCTAATAGGGATGGGTGGGTTTATATCTTCGAACGAAGCACTCCATATAATAATGATCGAACACCACTAAGGTAAGTTCGTTTGATCATTTATTATACCTCAGTGCTTCGTTCTCGATATAATCTTTAGCATGTAGTTATCTAAAGAATCCCATAAAATTGAGAAATTTTTCGAAATAGCAGATCATTTTACTCATAATAAAACATGAAATAATGTCTTTTCTAATATTAAAATTAAAACATAAAACAAATGATGCTTCTAATATTAATACTTAAATATAACAATGCTCTTTAGCTCTTTATTATAGAGTCTTAAGAATAATAATTATATTTTTTACAATATAGCATTGGCAAACTGATTAGTTTCATTATGTAGGGGTCTATCATAAAACCGAGCAAATGTTTGAGAAATACCTGTCCATCCAGCTGTTTGCTGGATGATGTCCACAGAAAAAAACCCTTAGATTTGGCCGCAGATGTATATGCAATATGCATGTCATACGCTATGTTCTGTGAGCACTTATGTATCTATTCCACTTAGCGTACGGCGTCAAAGTGTTCTTGATCCAACGGCTTATTGTAGCCATTAACGTGGCTTAATGTGGTTTTCTATCTGTAATAAGGAAACTATCCGCACTTTCTTAAATATCTGTAGTTAGTTTGATGTAATCACAAATTGCTAATGCTGGACACATCTTGGTATTATCATAAAACGGAATCTTCAAACTTGGCTGATTTTGGCCAGGAGCCGAAGTTTTAATTATATCAGTTGATAAATTACAAATTTTAATCAATGAGATAGTTTGTACTCTTTGATAACACGGCTAATAATGTGACACATTTATTGATAATTTTTCTAAACTGAACGGTTATTAGGATACCAGGACGACAAAAAACGACTATATTAAATTTGGATCCCAAGTGGATACATATCTTGCTGTAGTAGGTCTTTTCCGGTTAAACACCCTTGAAAAGCCGCTATGTACAAACATCATTCCCAATGTTGGAGCCAATAACTAATGAGAGTGTAGCTCTATGTCAATTCAGAGTGGCAAAGGAAGAATTAGCATTGTATTGATTCATTGAAAATAGTATAACTAATGGTACTGGCGATGTTATTTTGAAGACAATAACTCCACCAAACTTTATATGTAACATTGTACTGTTTAAATGAGTTTGTTACCCAACACAGATGATAGCATATATTGTATAACTTGTATATATTGTATAACGCTGATGATGTAGGGATAGGACCTTTAGAAGTCTTTTCATCGATTGCCGAATAAGATCCCTGCAACCAGTATAAGGTGCTCACTAAGCAGGTGAAAGTTACTGGTTTTGAAAACAGAAATGCACTAAAATATATTGGGCTCCAATCCAAATTACAAAAGTTTTAACTCCACCATCTCTCTCATGACTGGAAATCAAGGTTGAGCTGGTCAGTGTGGGACAACCATAATGCCAGGGGCTTTATCATGCCTAATTATTTGTAAACATTTTATGATTAGGCAAAATGGGGGTAAAACGTAGAAGAAATGATTTTGATCAAGTTAAATTGAAGGCATCTGTTTGTTGCTTCTGGATCTCGTTTCTACGAAAAAAAAAACCTTTCAATTAGGGTTCACTCTTCTGGAAAAAAGAATCTATGTTTGGTTTACCAAAATCAGAGGTAATAGAATGAAAAATGCTTTGATTCATTTCCCATTCAGTGTCTGGATTTGAAATGGTCCTTGATTATTTGTCTGCCTCTTCATTATTACAAGACCTGATGAATGATGCATATAACTAGATTCTTCACTGTTCACACCATTGCCATATGCTCCTAGCTAAATTTTTAAGACAATGAAGTTGAATACTAGTTACCCATTCATTAACAGTTAACGTATGAGATAGCTGTTTTATTATCAACCCTAAGTAAGATAGATTTCCTATTTTGACTTTGGAAAAATGATTTGAATGCTAAAAATGCTGCCAATAGTTCCAAATAATTTATATTACGATATCTGGTTTCTTCATTTTTATAAGCTCCTTTTACTCTGTTATTATTACATACAACCCTCCCAGCCTGTTAGTGAAGCATCCGTAAAATAAAAACATATCAAAACATAACTATCTTTATGTTTAGATAACTTAAGTTGTTTTTTGCATTGATCCTATTAAAGAAAGGGAGGATATGTGACCAACTACTCAGCGTGGACCGCGTATATTAGATACAACGCATACAATTGGCCTCAGTCGTAATCGGAGTTGCGTTGGTGTAACACGTGCTTGCTCTTTACCAAATATTATTCAGAATTCACAGCAAAAATGCATTTCTGTTCTTTTATAAGGTGCACAAATAGAGCAAGAACCAAACATAAGTTCCACGGCATTACTTTTCACTCGTAAGATTTTTTATCATAATTTTCTTTAAAATTCTACTGATTGATATTGTTTGTAAATTGCCATATGCAGAAAGGGACAGAAATATACGATTCGTAAGAGTGCGACAAGATAAGCGGCGTGTATAAAAGTACGCTAAGTATCCGTGAGCAGATCGCTTTGTACCGTCAGGAAAATAAAACATACATAGATTTTAGAATTGATTTTGTTCACTTAAAAATTGCATATTTTATTTTAATTTACCTACTTAGAGGTATTTGCCCCTTGTTTATATTAGTAGCGTAAACATAATAGATACTTTTTAATATGTTCCTGATATTTCTTCACATGTTTATTTTGTCTACTCTACACCCACTGATATGTTAATTGTTATTAATAGGTTTCCTAAAGACGAACTGATCTAAAATAAGCTAGGTATTGAACAAAAATATAAATTTAAAAAAACTCTTCGCTGTCTGTCTGTATGTTCGCGCATCATTATAGTATGTACAAAAAAAACTGCAAGACATTAAACAAAGTTGTACGTATATCTAGAAAAATCGCTAATATTAAATATATAAATAGAAGTACCAATAAAAATAAACCAACTTGGGGAATTATTAAGCAACATACATCTGAAACTAATAACATTAAAACATCAATAGAGAGTATAAAAATAGTCAAGAAAGAGATAACTGACCCGTTAAAAATTGCCACAGCCCTGAATAACTTTATTATCTGCCATAATAATCACGTTCAAACTCAAAATCCTACTCAACGAAAAGCCATTAAAACAAACTCAAAAACTATATTCATCAATCCAGTATCGTCCCAGGAAATAATAAACATTGTAAAATCATTAAAAAATAAAAAAACTGCAGGGTATGATGGCATATCGGTACAAATAATCAAGAGCAGCTTAGAGTATATAGTAGAACCACTGACATATATAATAAACTTATCTATCGAAACCGGATGTTTTCCTGACGATTTAAAAAAGACACTAATAAAGCCTTTGCACAAAAAAGGGTCAAAAATGGAAATGGCAAATTATAGACCAATAGCCATTTTGCCAAGCTTCTCTAAATTTTTTGAAAAAGTGTTCTTAACAGAATTACGTCATTTCTAGATTCTAATAATATGCTAGATAGCAATCAATTCGGCTTTCGTAAAGGAAAAAACACCACATTAGCCATTTTTAAAATGCTAAGACAGGTATGGGAAGAAATTAATAATAAAAAAACTGGTATTGCTGTCTTTTTAGATTTATCTATGGCATTTGATTGTGTCTCACACACAATTTTACTTAGAAAACTAGAAGCAGCTGGTATAAGAGGAACATCATTATCATTATTAGAATCATATCTAGAAAACAGAAGTCAATCAACAGTCATCGATGTTTATAATAGAGATACAAAAGAAGTAGAACAAGTAATGTCGGACTTTGAGAAATCTGCCCTTGGAGTGCCACAAGGCAGTATTCTTGGGCCCTTGCTGTTCCTTGTGTATATCAACGAACTACCTCTAATAACACAACACCTTTGCGTCATGTTTGCTGATGATGCCACTATATTCATACCTCAACAGAATCTTAACAGTACTGATTTTGAAATAGAAGTAAATAAAACTCTACAAATAGTCACTGATTGGCTAGGATCAATTAATTTAAAAGTTAATATAGAAAAAACTAAAATTTTACAGTTTACTAATTATAAAACAGTACCACTAAATCTAAATATTTTAAATGATGGTAATAAGGTTAACGAAATTATTGAAACAAATTTTCTAGGTGTAACTCTAGATAACCATTTGAACTGGAAGGCTCACGTTAGTAAAATAAATAGTCGACAAAATATTCTTACGCCTTGTCAGTGTTAAGTAATGTTGCATCTAAATCTGTAGCTGTGAGTGCATACTATGGTTATGTCTACCCTCAGTTGAGTTATGGGATAATCTTTTGGGGAAATTCAGTGGACGTTCAGTCAACATTTATATTGCAAAAGAGATGTCTGTGAAATATATATAATCTAGACAGTACTGATACCCTCCGTAACATTTTTAAAAATAATAATTTCCTCACCTTGACTTGTATTTATATATTAGAATTGTGTCATTTTGTAAAGACTAATGAAGAACACTACTTTAGTCAAAAGTCTAGTCGTGCTAGTAACTTAAGAAGCAAATATAGATATATTATGTGTATTCCGCAGATTAATAATACCTTATTTTACAAGAGCTCTTTTATAAGCGCAATTAAAATATTCAATCACTTGCCTATAGAACTGAAATTATTAAAAGGCAACATATTCAAACAGAATTTAAAAATGGTTAATATCTAAAGCTTACTATGATTTAAATGAATACTTTGGTTACTGAATCTGTGTAAATAAGAATCGAATGTAATTTTGATATCAGATTTAATAACTACCTATTAATAATTTTAAGCATATTAATATAAATGTATCCATAAATTTATTATATAAAGAATGTTATCGAATAATGTTCAAAATATTGTATGTCCGAAATGGATAGGCTGTTGAAACGTTTTTTACATTTAAGACCACACAGTGTACACAGTTTTTTACAATAAAATATTTCTATTTCTATTTCTATTTCACGTTCTTGAAAGACCGGTTGAAATGCAGTTTTCATTGTTGGACAGTTATGGTTTTGTCCTAAAATCTGGTGTATTTCGTATCTCAATACGACGAGCAAAAAACTTTATGACGGCTGAAGGAATTTGATTAAAATTTGGTATATTGGTATTTTAGGTCCTGGAATAGCATATAGAGTACTTTTAACATAGAGAAACGAGTACACGTGTGAACTACGCGTTAGTTTACTTATAATAAAACAATAAGAACAAAAAAGTCTGTACTTAAAATAAGCTACTGAACAAGGATATAACATTTTTTTTAATAGTGACTTTCTTTGTGTCTGCTTGTTTGTCTGTATGTTTGTTCGGGCATCACGTAAAAACTACTGGATCGATTGCAATGTGGTTTGACTTAAAAGCTGGGTACCTGGTATCTATCTCAATCTGATAAGATGCCGAGCGATATATAAAAACTATTTGACGGCCGAAGGAATTTCGATCAAGTGTTGGTATATTGGTAGTTCAGGTCAACAGCATAAATGACCACGCTTGCGAAGCCGCGGGCACAGCTTTTCTTTGCTAAATATGTACCAATGCAGGAACAACGTATATTCTTAACGACTGAATGTAGGGACTTGGTATTTGGAGAGTATGTTAAGAGGTAACAACGTAAACCAAATGATAAATATTGAAAGTCAAAGTTTTTACAATATACCTCTATTTTGAAGAGACTGTTCACATTTGACAGTCGAAATTTTGAATTTCAGCTCACGAAATAAAATAAACTTACACGTGTTAGAGGAAATTTAGAAATTTTCAAAAATATAAGGTCTCTGTCAGTTTTTCATCAAAAAAAACAATTTTCCTATTTTTTTATGAATAACTGACTCTATCGCTCCCCATCCATCGAGGAAGAAATTTTTTTTTTTGTTACGACCTCATAACTAAGCAATATAAGTCAAAATATCTTCTACATCAGCATTTGTAGGGAAAAGCTTCATATTTTTCCCCCAATGACTGGCCTAATAATTTTGTCTCAATTTACTAGAACTCTTTGTGCTAAACTCTGTTAATCCTAATTCAATGTCATAGAAGTTTTTCTCATTTTATGTTAGTGCCTATCTATTAATCAATTTTGCCTTTTACATAAACTTTGACGGTTTTATGAATAAAAAAATAGCTTGTGTCGTGTTTACCACGCTACTATTTCTCAGTGAGAAACTGGTCATTACATTCGCTCCAGCTAACCCCTACTTTAGAGTGCCTAACTGGGCCGCGGCCAGAGGAGAGTTCCCCTAAGCCATTTTTTAATAGGCGGATTTGAATGAATTCTGGCCGACTCGTTCTTCAATCGGACCCACTATGTTATATGCTGCCTGTAACTAATACAATTTACTAAATTATACAATGTTAGTGGCTTATTTACATTAAAGACCTCTGATTATACAAATAAACTAAAAATAGTTATAAAACCACTATATTAAGATATCGTAAGAAGCCTTCGGAGTAACTTTTCCTCCAAATAAATTTCCATAAAATTTGGAATGGTGTCAATTGTATAATACACAATACCGTGAAATTCTCTCTGCATTTGGAACAGAGTATACGCTAAGACACAGGCGCGAGACAGAGGAGGTACAGTTTTTCACAAACAAATGTAAAGACCTTATCTACCCTTGCGAATCTTCGGGTAATAGTAACAAAATAATACAAAATACTTTATTGATTATTACAGTTTATTGCCTTAAAACTAATAACCCATCAATTTGTTTACGATACTTAATTTCTAGGAAAAAAACACAAACAATTACCGATATTAATTTAATTAAACCTTATGTAGTAAACCACTACCAGTAGGTCACGTTCCCAATATGCTGGCTGCAGCCACGTTGTATAGCAAAATGTAGCAAACCACTACCAGTAGGTCACGTTCCCAATATGCTGGCTGCAGCCACGTTGTATAGCAAAATAAATACCAGCACTTTGGTGTTGGTTGCTTCGACCAAATGCCCAGAAAGCTCTAATGAGCTATAAAAAAAACTCCTGCCCCCCACGGCAAGAAAATTATTGAATCTGTCTTTAAACATAAATACATTTTCTTCTCTATGTGCCCACGTTAATAGCGTTTCGACCCCAAAAGGCTCAAGCCTCAAGTTATGGCCGCTGTGAAGGCGGCTTGACAACGGCCATAGCTTCAAGCTTTGGCTATATTTGGCTTTCATGAGGATCTCAAAAGCCCCAAAACCCTTTCACAGCTTCACCAGCTTTATTTTGAGTTCTTGGAAGATGTTACAGTGCAAGAAGCACCCTACAACAACGGCTGCTCCATCTTTAGTGGATTATGAGTCATTCCTGCAAGTATTTTACCACCGTCACGCTGGACAGTTAGCGGTGCACAGTAGTAAAAGCTAGAAGAATAATATCGTTAAGCCTGGATGGCAGGGAACTTTTCCTGCACTTCTGCCAAAAGACAAACCGTGGTGACCAAGCCGGTTGACAGCAGTGCCTCACTGGCAGAGGTGCAGGACGCAGCCAGCATGACGCGCCCAAGCGAATATATTGAATAGTTGTAGCTTTGTAGTCGTCCAACACGGTGACATATATGTCAGTAGCTGCTGTACCTAATCATGTAGCTCGCGAGTGGTCACAAATCAGGCACCTTGCAAGCGACGACGAAGTGAACAATTAAAATATTGCTCATTCAGATCCTGAAAAAAATATACATTTTGGAATTAAACAGTGTTCTTGGATTTTAGTTCTCCTAAAGTGCAACGAGGAATATAACATGTCTAACTGTGAGATCACCCCAGAAGTATGAAGTACTATTATTTATTCTTTGAAGGTCCGTCCGTCGTACATAGCCTCACAGATTCTTAATTTTTATAATTAACACTAACCGAAATGCAAAGTGCAGCACACTTGCAAAAAAAAAACTTAAAACGTCTTGATATTAAGTTTGTAACTGACATGGCCATTAGCACTAATGTCAACATTAGAAACCGGATATTAACCATGTTTAACTATTGCTTTACAAAACTTTATTAGACTGTTAGACTACCCTAACCTCTTAACTTGATTCTTAGACTAAGAGAGGGTAGACAGTATTGTCTGCTCTTAGAAAAATAGCACCTACCCGCATTTACTTCAGTTAGTCCGTGATCGTGGCGCTTGTTACTGTGCTGAAATATCGGAAACTCAAAACTAAAGATATACATGATAAATATCCCGTTTCTCATGTTGACTTTAGTATTTCTTTAGATATAGTGTTGCCCCCATACTTCTATGGTTGCCCCATTCTTGTATAGTGGAGATAGAATTTTTATGAGTACATCACCTCTTGATGGTTGAAACACTGACACGAAAAGGAGAAGAACATGGTTGTTGTTGTATCATTGTCATCAGTCTACCACATTCCTACTATTGAGATTCGGCACAGTTATATGGACCATAACTCACCACGCTGGCAGCTAAGTATGGGCTGGTGTCACAGTCTCTATGTTCTTGAATTTAAATAGGCCCTAAGAGGGCACTCATAGAATACATTAACTGACTCTACCACCGTATTTGGAATATATTTTAGAATTATGAATTCGCACTAATATACTAAAACATATTTCACCATGTTTTTTTTCTAATCTACAATGCTGCTGGGAAAAGGTCTCCCTCTTTTCCATCAAAACATCTCGGTCCCCTGCAGACTCAGACTATCCCTCCAGACAGGCATCGAGGTCATCACGCCATATACTCGTGCCATACCTTCATAGGCCTTCCTCGGCGACATCGTCCCTGAACAGGCACACGTGGAGAGACTATACCTTTAATATATCAGATTTTTCAGCACAAACGACCCTCGCCCAGCGATCCAGGTGAACACATCTTAGTTTGGATTGCATTTAAAATAGAGTATTGCATCATTGAAATAAGGTTTATTTTTACATTTCACTGAGCGCGTTCCTATAAAAAAATAAGACGCTTAGTGAAATGTGAAAATAACTGGAATTTGGCATGTATAATGTGTAATGGAATTAAAAAGGTTTTCTAAGTGCGGTAAGTACAAGAATGGCATAGTTGCCATTAAGCTTCTGTAGTGAATTTTTGTAGTACTTGTTTCAGCCAGGAATGAAATCGGCACAAATGCAAAAAAACATTCATTCTGTATTTTTATTCTACCAATTGGTAGGATCAATAATAAGTATCAAACCTCTAATAAAAACTGCATTTTTGGATAAGGAAAGATCGTAAAATCTAACAATAATTTATAAATTCAAAGTGCCAAGACCAAGGTTATGAAATCATCCTCTCCAGGGCTATTATCAATAAAGTGAAATATTTTAAATTTACCTTTAACTGCAGCTGGGCAGTCGAAACGAATCTTTGCTTCTTTGCCACTAAAATAATTGAAGCCGAAGTAGTTGACTTCACTGAGGCGGTCGTCGTTGAAGGACATAAGTGGACTACTGTCACCTTCCTTGCCGAAATGCAGTGTTCCTGAATAATGTAACTGAGATTTAATAGGCACATGGAAAAATGGGGGCAACCTTCCTCCTTATCTTTCTCTTATTTATTTCATCCTTTTTCTTAATCTTTAAGCATATTTTTGAGTGTTTTAAACTTTTGTTAAGATAAAGTTAATGAATTGTATGTGGCTATCTCGCAAAGCGGCAAGGACACAATTTGCAGACATATTTTTATCACCCGATTGAGGAACGTTATGTGTTTGGGTTGTATGTATGTTTGTTTGTTTGTGCACGTTTCTTAGGCGCGTCCTACAGCCTAAACGGCTTGATGGATTTTGATAAATGAGGTATCTTTGCATTCGTCTTGATCACGAAAGTGCTTTAAAATATATAAAGTATTAAGAAAACCAATATGGCGGCTGATAGCTGCCATATAGTATTTCCGATGGAACAAAAAAATACCAAAACCTATCGAGTGAAGTATCAAAATACAGGTATTTAAAAGGCCATTTTAAAAATATAACCGAACAGTAGCAATTTTCTTCTAAGCTTCTTACAACATTTTCAATTTTAAATTATTCAAGTTAATGTAAATACTATAGTCTAATGTTGCAATTGCAACTGTTATAGTAAAGTAAAATATTAGAGTTGAATATGAAAGAAACATTAGATTTATATAAATTCTAGCTGTGCCCCGCGGTTTCACCCGCGTCCCTCAGGAACCGTGCTTTTTCCGGAATAACTGGTCTAGTAGCCAATGTGTTAATCCAGGGTATAAGCTACCTCCATACCAAATTTTATCCAAATCCGTTCAGTCGTTATAACTAAGCGTGAAGAAGTATCTGACATACATATAACTAAATATATTTTTGCGGGCGGTCAGCTCGCAGTGAATAATTTTGTACGCAGTCGTTTTATTTTTATTTTTAATAATTCTACTTTATATTAGAGATAACTTTGAACTCATATGAGTGTTTATGACTCTGTAATTGACCTATTACCCTACTGACCCTACTGATCCTACTGATACATAGAGATTATATTTATTTACCCATGAAAAATTACCCATGCAAGTGTGAGGCGAAGAGCTGAAATTACGAGTTTACCATTACACCGGTACACGGAATCACTACCGCATGCAGCAGTAAGTATTCCCTTGTATAAACTAGGTACACCGCAGCTTCTCATCCTCTTTACACAATATATTATACAGCATTCAGGTGAAATATTGTAAATATTGGTAAAGTTGAAAATACACTATAAAGGCTATAGAAAAAGTATATACTTAGTATACTTTTAAAAGGTGTCTGACGTTTTGTATTTAATTATTGTGTGTTTTCGTATCACGTAAAATCTACTAACCCGATAGGTAGTTTCACTCTTGGATAGGTAGAATCTGACATGTAAACATTTGAGGTTTTTGCATCTCAATGCGATGAGAAGAAACTGAGGAAAACTTCTATGGTACGACTCGCATGCTTCACAACCCCACACTATTGCAGAGGATACCCAAGCCACTCTTACTCGCCACTATACAGAAACCTGTCAAAACCAACCTGCCTCCCAATTTCATCTAGGCAGATTTGCCTAGATGAAATTGGGATGGCGCTCAGACAGTTTAAAAATGGAAAAGCCCCAGGTAAGGACGGAGTCACTTAGGAGCTCTTAAAGTCAGGAGGTGAACCTGTACTTCAGGAGCTTCAGAAGTTGTTTAACTCTGCTCTGCATACTGGGAGAAATCCAAAGGCGTAGAACAGAAGTATTGTAGTTTTATTTTACAAAATGGGTAGTAAAAACTCTTGAAAAACTACCGTCCCATCTCACTCCACGGGCACGACTACAAACTGTTTTCGGGGTCATCACAAATCGTCTCGCAAGAAGACTTGATGAGTTTCAGCCTCCGGAGCAGGCCGGGTTTCGCAGAGGATTTGGTACCATAGACTACATACACACAGTGAGGCAGATTATACAGAAGTCTGAAGAGTATAATCTGCCTCATGTATTGCTTTTGTAGACTATGAAAATAATTTTGATTTCGTTGAGACCTGGGCTGTTTTGGAGTCACTGCAGCGATGCCAAGTGGACTGGCGGTATATCGAGTGTTGAGATGTCTGTATGACGCCGCGACTGTGAGTGTTCAAGTACTGAAAGAGCAGTCTAAACATATCCAGTTGCGCAGGGGAATGAGACAGGGAAATGTAATATCCTTGAAACTGTTCACGAACGCGATCGAAGATATGTTTAAGACACTATATTGGAAAAAGAAGGGCATAAATATAAAAGGCGAGTACATCCCACACTTTAGATTTGCCGATGGTTTAGTCCTGACATAGATTGCTGCATTCGTATCCATCGTTAGAAAGTCAAAATCTGCTCGTGTGAGTTTTTAGTTTTGGCTCTTCTGCGTTTTGTGTTTTGTATGAGGGTGCGTCATAGACAACTGCATATTAAATATTTAAACGGGACTTAATCGCGCTGAAAACTTAATATTTATTTACCTCGACGTTTCGATCAAGTTGCATTGATCGTGGTCACGAGAAGACTGAAGTAGCGGGTGTCAGCGTCGAGAAGGGCGAGCGTTGTCTCCAACTACCCGCATTTGGTTTTGTAAAAATTCTGAATTGTCACGACACACTACACTAACGTAATCTGCAGATATCTTCTGACATAAACCGGGACGCGAACACATGCTTATCACGGGATTCCAGGACGCAGCCAACTTGAAACCATCCTCTCGGTTGAAATTGGGATACTTTTTAATTTCAACCGCTTCACGTACAATCCTGGAGTAGTAGTGACGTTCCGTGGAGAGGATCTTCGGGTCATTGAGTTCAATCCAGTGATTAGGGCCCGATTCGAGCAAATGCTCAGCGATAGCAGATTTATTTATCTGGCGGTTCTTTACAGCTGCAATGTGTTCTTTGACCCTTTCCGCTATAGTACGCTTGGTTTGTCCAATGTAGGAACTACCGCTGCAATCTATCTTATATACGCCAGGAGTTTGAAAAGGAATGACATCTTTCGGTGTTCTAACATGCCTTGCTAACTTGGATAAAGGAGTATAAACAGTCTTGATAGACAAGTCCTTTAAAAGTTACAACTGCATATTACTTCTTACTTAGATTGGTATGTAATAATTTTGTTTAGATATTAGATTTAAATGATCCCTGGGTTTGGCACCGCCTTGAAAAAAAACACTTTTTTATCTTATGTTGTATTTTTGCATTATTATTACGTTGGTAATTTTGAAGAAGTGATACTGTTCTGGCTCAATTGTAATTATTTTATTCTTTTTAGTGGTTGTTTACAAAATAACATTTTTATTATGAAGTGTTTTTTTTTTGTTTTTTATTTATATATTTTTATTTTCAATAGCCTAAGCAAACATCGCAAAGAAAAGAAAATAGTAGACACTCACTCACTTTAGACTCAAAGTGTTGGTAAATTAAAACCAAGGATGAATAAACCTACATATATAACAACTGAATTAGTTTTGACGAAAATTATCTATGATTTCACTAGAATGAAAATGAACTCTTTAAAAAACTGGTTACACATCTCGTAGATATGAGGAAACATATCCAGAACAAATGGATTTATAAGTTGTAAATGCTGTAATGATGTATGTGTCCTTTTTTAAATCTATCTTTAACGAGACACAACCAGTACCACTAAAGACCTGAGAACTCATCAAGACCAATCAATTAAGCCTAAACTCGAAGGGGTTCCATTATTTGATTGTTGAGTTCCTATGACTACCTTCCGGCTGCATCATCAGACCCTGGATACCACATAAACCAGAGAACTCATCATGACAAACCACATAAGCCCAAACTCGAAGGGGTTCCATCATTTTGTTGTTGAGTTTCTGTGACTACCTTCCGGCTCCATCATCAGATCCTGGATACCACATAAAACTAGAGAACTCATCAAGACAAACCAAATGAGCCCAAACTTGAAAGGGTTCCATCAATGTGTTGTTCAGTTCCTTTGACTACCTTCCGGCTCCATCATCAGACCCTGGATACCACATAAAACTAGGGAACTTGTCTTGCAAAACCTGAGCATCTTTGGACGTCTTTAAATTGTTCAAAATTGACTTGCAATCCAGTCCTAATAACACAGTGGATTAAATTAAAGCTTGTTTAAGGCCACTTAACCAATTTTGATGAAATTTATACGTGCAATCCACCTCTAAACATTATAACACAGTGAATTAAATTAAAGCTTGTTTAAAGCTACTAAACCAATTTTGATGAAATTTATATCGTACCACATTGCGCATGTGTGTGGTCTTCTTACTCAAGTAAAACCAATCATCTAATTCGGTTCAGAAAACCTATTAGAGAAAAAAGATATTAGAGAATATAAACTATAAAACAAATAGATTTTGTAATAAAACTACTGAACCAGTTTTGATGAACTTTATATGGGACTACACAGAAAGTTTACTCTTTTGAATAAAAAAACACCTATCTAAATCGGTTATAAATTTTAGAGATAAACTCAAAATCAAGGCAATATAAACACAAAATCGAATGGATTTACTCAAAAAACTATTTATTGGCAAAAAAGCTGCTGAACCAATTTTGATACAATTTGTGTGGGACCACGTGGAAAGTATACCCTATCAAACAAAAAAATAAATTTTAAAATCGGTCCTCAATTGACGGAGATATCGACCGACATACATAAAAAAAACATACATACAGTCGAACATATAACAAGTCTCCTTTTGTGAAGTCGCTTAAAAAGTGAAACGTTGTCTGTTTGTTTGTTTGTTTGTTTGTTTGTTTGTTTGTTTGTTTGTTTGGGAAGCTTTGACGCGAAAATGGCTGGACGGATTTTGATGAAATTTTGAATGGAGATAGTGTTTCGTAACCGCATCAATTCGCATCCCTAGTTCGTTTCGCACCCAACTTCCATTCCTAAGCGTTTGTTATTGTACAGATTCGCTGAAGGAAATATTGACAAGCGCGATGGTAAGCGCGAGCAGTCTACCATGGGTGGGGTAATCGAATGCACTAGGACTGCTTTCGTTGTCTGTGGTGAGCAGGAGTAAAAAGGATCTGTACGGGTAGTTTCGAATGCCGGCTATATCTCTCGCCAAAGTGGAAATAAATACTGTTTTAATGTGATATTTTGTGATGTGTTGAAATCTAAAAGGACTAATACGTGCGTGCTGCAAAAGAACTGATGTGTATAGCTGTGGGGACCGAAAGGTAAGGCTGCTTGTTTTGCCATATTTTCATTCGTGTCTAAGTGCTCTGCAAACGCTTTGGATTTCATTTGATATCCATCTTTATGTTATCCGGGAATTTATCGTTCTCGTATCAGATAGCTTATACCCAGGAATTAAACATATGATACTTTTTATCCCGGAAAATTGTTTCCACGGGAAAACTGGAAAATGTTGATTACTCGCTGTAAGGAACGATTTCCATGAAAACGAAATAACAAGTCTGTCAAAAAATATTAAGAGCTTATGTGCTTTGGGTTCACTACGCTAGTACAAAGCAAACTCAGAAAAAGGCTTATTATGCTATAGCGACACTGATCACGGGGGAGATTCCAATACTGGACGGTCCACAACAGGAATGGTCTGTATTTACGCAGGAGCAGCTATATCTTGGAGAAGCCATAGACAGGTCTCAGTGGCTATATCGAGCACAGAGGCTGAAGTTGTGGCAGCTGGTGAGACATCCAACGAGATAATTTGGCTAATGAGACTAATTGAAAGTATTGATGGCCCTTTGAATCCAATCTTGTATGTTGATAATGAGTCTGCAATTAAGCTTGCGCACAATCCTGCCTATGAATTGCATCAGAGAATGAAGCATATTAAGATTAGACACTTTTTTATAAGAGAAGCTGTATCTGAGTCATGTCTGAAAGTTTGTAAGGTGTCCTCAGAGTTTCAGTTAGCGGACATGATGACAAAGTCACTCTTTAAGCCCAGACTACAGGCCATCTGCAACAAGGTTGGAATGACTTTGCAATGATGAAGGACTTGACAAAGAGAGAAGATGTTAGAATGCAAACTCTTTCATTCTTGTCTTTGTACAAGTCTGTTTTACAGGTTGCTTAGCTACAGTTGTTGACTGTCTATTAACGTGTGAAAAGTAAAAGTTCTATGAACTGTGTTTTTGAAAAATATAAATTTCAACAGTAAACTACTTTTAATTAGGGCGTCCACTTTATCAAAAGCTAATAGTTATTTGTTATGCAAGGCTGCAAAGTGATTTTTGTCGCGAGTACTTCTATTGAAACCTGAGCGTAGCGAGGGCCTTCGCGGGATGCCTGGCAGATGTGTAAACATAATAGAATAGAATCGAACAGAATCGAACAGAATAGAAACGAAAAGAGTCGAATAGAGTCATATAGGGCCGAATAGGGTTGAAAAGAGTCAAATAGAAACGAACAGAGTCGACTAGAGTCGAGTAGAGTCGAATAGATATGAGTAGAGTCGACTAGAGTTGGCTAGAGTCGAGTGTAGTCTAGTAGAGTCGAGTAGAGTCCAGTAGCGTCGAGAAGCGTCGAGTAGCGTCGAGTAGCTTTGAGTAGAGCCAAGTAGTCAAGTAGAGTTGAGTAGAGTTGAGGAGAGTTGCGCAAAGTAGAGTAGATTCGAGTAGAGTCAAGTAGAGTTGATTAGAGTCGAGTAGCGTCGAGTAGAGTCGAGTCGAGTCGAGTAGAGTAGAGTCGAGTCGAGTCGAGTACTGTCGAGTAAAATCGAGTAGAGTCGAGTAGAGCCGAATAGAGCCAAATAGAGCCAACTAAAGTTGAGTAGAGTCGAAAAGAGCTGAATAGAAACGAGCAGAGTCGAATAGAGTCGAGTAGAGACGAGTAGAGTCAAATTGAATTGAGTAGAGTGGAATAGTCGAATTAAGTTGAGTAGAGACGAGTAGAGTCAAATAGAAGCAAATAGAGACGATTAGAGTTGAATGGAGTCGAATAGAGTCAAATAGAGGTGAGTAGAGTTGAATAGAGTCGAATAGAGTTTTATAGAGTCGAATAGAGTGGAATAGTTGAAAATAATCGAGTAGAGAAGAGTAGAGTTGAGTAGAGTCGATTAGAGTCAAATAGAATCAAATAGAGACAAATAAAGACGAGTAGAGATGAACAGAGTCAAGTAGAGTCGAACCGAATCGAAAAATAATATAACATAAATAAGTATTAATGTATTTACTCAAACAATACTAGTAATGTGGTGATTATTTCGACAACCTTCTTTGGGCAGTCGACCTTGCCGCGCTGCTTGAATAGGCGCCAGCAAAGTTGTATGGAATTTCATTATTGTCGTGTTTTGCGGCCAACAATTTCCTTTGAAAATCCATTATTGTCGTCTTTTGTCGTAGCACTATTATTCATTCCGATCGTTAACCCCGAACGCGAAAAGAGAGGCGTTGTAGCTCTCAGACGAATGGACCGATTTTGATGTTATGTGTTACTGTTACTGTTTCTGTTTCTGTTTCTATTGTTGTGGTCGTTGTTGTTGTCTTTGTTGTTGTCTTTGTCGTTGTCGTTGTTGTTTTCGTTGTTGTTGCATTGTTTGAGTAAATTCTTATTATACTAAGCTGGTTTTATTTAAATTCCTCGCATTGTTTGAGTAAAGCACTATACAAGCCTTGGTCCGCAATGACTGCCCTGCTGGCCACGCTATGATGGCCTCGAGCTTTGCTTAGTTAAGTTCTCGGCCTTCAAGCTTGGCCATCATTGCAGCCCTTGCTGTCCGCGCTATAAAGGCTTCGACCTTCGGTCTCGGCCTTCATTCCAGCTTGACCATCAAGGGCTGCAATGCTGATCGCGCTGTGATGGCCTCGAACTTAACTTAGCTACGCTCTCGACCATCATCATCGCTGCCAGCAACGCAGTCATTACAGACCGCGGCAGTAATGTACTATTGCAGTGGTGTGGTGGTATAGAAAATTATTGAATAGAAAGGTTCAAATTTTAAAAACTCTTTCCACGCTAGCGGGTAAAATGCACTTTTGCACTCAGATTTCGAATGACAAACAATCTTTCCGGGCTTGTGAGGTGAAAATATACATAGTTGTATTGTCATCATAACTATATGTGTGTCTGTTTGTTTGTTAAGGATAAACTCAAATAATACTGAACTGATTTTAAAAATACTTTCACCAAAAAAAAGTAAGAAAAAACATTAATAACATTATCTGCTAGTTAAATGGGCAGCACTTTATTTGTCAAAAAATTAGAGATATTTATATATATTCGGGATAATTCCACACCAATTACCTAGCCCCATACTAGTATACCCTGTAATATGGGCACTAGATATCGGATAAACATACATAAATACGAATATAACATCCATGACTCGGAAACAAACATTTCTGCTCATCACACAAATGATTGCCCCTTGCAGGATTCGAACCCGCGACCGTTTGATTTCGTTCCTAGGGTAACTAGTCACTAGACCAATCAGCCGTCAACGAAATATGCCAGATGTAACCCAAAGTAGCGAAAATTTGCCTATAAGAGCATTATAAAAGTCATTATTTGGCGTGCACTGCAAAAGCTATTGATGATACATAAAAATGTAATGTACTACATGTTTATAGTTCTAATCATTACCCAAAAATAAGTCCACGAAGCTATATGTCTAACTAATATGTCACAATAACAGTTTTTTGTTTAAATTAGTTATTCAAAACTCTGGTAGAATCAAAATTTTGTCTAAAGAAATATTTTGAGAAACCCTTAGCTACCCGTGCGAAGCTGGTGCAAGTCGCTAGTAAAATATATTTCAATACATTTACAGTATACATGCAACTTACCATCATCTATTTTAATATAAAATGCTCTGAATTCTGTAGGGGACAGTATAGAAGGTGTGTGAATGCTGTTAATCGAACTATCAGCAATTTTTTCTCCATATTTGTTTCCAAAATCTGTAAAAAAATATATAAAAATACAATCTAATAATAATTTTACAAATGCGAGTTGAAATAGCATGGAGCGGGTTCCGTACGATGTATAAATGAGCTCACAGCATTGAGACATTTACGATTACGTTATTTTAAGACATACACTTCCTAAAGGTTCTCCTGTGAAGTCCTATGTGAATGTGTTCGACGAGACTCAATATAATACTCATCGGAGCATATGATCAATTGTTTGTATTGGTTACATTCCCATACAACATCTGTTGGAAATAATTACAAACAAGCTATTAGGTACCTATGTCAATAAAAGTATCCGATTCAAGGTAATCATGTTCGCTCATCAGCAGGATACGCACGTAATGATCCGCTTGTATAGCGAAATGAATCTCGAAGTACGTGAGTTGGTCGGCAGAGTTCCTTTTCACCGTGACGTGTTTGAAATTATCATTGTCCATAGAGTACGTCGGAGAAAAGTGATTAAGTGAACCACCTTTCCTAGGCAACGACACCTCCTTACACGGCAACTCTGGAAACAAACGCGCACTTTATTATTTCTTACAGTATGTTACCTCGGAACAATTACGTAGTATAAGTAGTACTACTTGTTCTGTGTGTTAATAGTGAATTTAAAATTGGTTGGGGCTGTGTTGGGGCGCACGGCCGTTTGTTTGTCGTAAAATGTATACTCCACGTACAAATCGCGAGTTATACCGATCACAGAAACATCCATTTTACTGTTTCTCAGCAGGACACCTGCTCCTTACCCGCGTGGTCATTTCACTGGAATAAACGTAACTTAGTTATTATTAATAACCTGTAAAGTACAAAATATCAAATTTCACTCAACCGTCAAACAGTTTTTTTATCGATTGCTCGGCTACTATCCACCGGATTGAGATACCAAGTACACCAGCCAGATTTTATGCCAAAACCTAGTTTTTACGTGATGCGCGAACAGACAACCAGAGATACACGATTAAAAATAATGTTAAGTATATTCTTGTTCAATTAAGTCTACTAGACCAATTTTTTTATTATATTTTTTGCCCCCGAACTCTAAAAGAGAGTCGTATTTTAAGTTTAGGGTGTGTGTGCATGTATGTATGTATCCGTTTTTCTGTCTGTGGCATCGTAGCTCCCAAACAAATGGACGGATTTTGATGTGTATTTGTTTTCTGTTTGAAATAACTTCAGCCCTTGAATGTGTGTGTGTATATGCAAGTAACTATGAAATGGAAAGATCCGTTAAAGAAATTCTTATATCCAACAATATGCTTAATTTTAGTATGGACTTTCCGGGCGCTGCAATAACTTGTATGTTTTTTACTCTACGGCACGTACAATTAGATCAGGTCCTGGAACCCTCTCGTTCGCTCTGGGCTGGAGTTTAGGGTACTGTTGTGAGCTCCAGAAATGATTCTTTCTAATACTCAAAAAATTCAGCCCATTGTTAATAATCGGGTTCGGTTTGGACTCATTAGAAATTTACGTTAACCCGTCTATTCTCAGTAGATCAATTAACAGTTCAATTGACTGAACTAATGAGATTTTTTAGTCTCACTAGTTCAATGAAATAATTTGATTGAACTTGTAGTTTGCGGTGATTACTTTCACAGGCACTACTCCAAACTGGTGCAGCGTAGGAAATGCGGGGCCGTATTAAGGTTGAATAGATTTTTAATTTCGTTTTTGGATTCAATTGCTTCTACGATTCATAACTGGGCTAAGTGCTCCAAATGCTTTCAAACCTTTTGATTGGATAATATTGACATGCGAAGACCAGTTTAAAACAGCGTCCTACAAAACGTTTGCCTAAACGTGGTCTCCACTCGAGAACTCGTCTACCACAACGGTCATCGGTTCTTTGGGAAATGTGACCAGCCCATTGCCACTTCAGCTTCCTTATCCTTTAAGCTATGTCGTTACCTTGGTTCTCCGTCGGATATTTTCATTACGAATCTTGTCCTTCAGATAAACTCCAAGCATAGCTCTCTCCATAGCCCGCTGACCGACCTTAAATTTGTGGACTAGTTTAACCGTCAGCAAGTGTCCACGTTTCGGTACCGTAGGTTATGACTGGTAGGACGCACTGATTGAAAACTTTTGTCTTCAGGCACTGTAGTATGGACGACGAGAAGACTTGACAAAACTTGCCGAATGCTGCCCAATCCAGCTGAATTCTTTCGTTGGCTTCCTATTCAAAGTTGTTCTTACCCAATTGCAATATTTGCCCAAGGTAAACATATTGTTGCACATCTTCAAGAGGCAAACCATTAACTGCATTCGGTTCCGGGTCAATAAGATTTGAACATGATCTTGGTCTAATCTATGTTCATTCCGAGACCGATCCGTCGAGAAGCGTCATCTAGGTTGGTCAGCATACTTTTTAAGTCTTGCAGCGACTCCGCCATTAGGACGATATCATCGGCAAATCGTAAGTGTGAGATGTTCACGCCATCTATATTAATACCTATGCCTTTCCAGTCCAGCGTATTAAACATATCTTCCAGGGCATTAGTGAACAGTTTCGGGGATATAACATCCCTCTGTCTCACTCAACTGCGCAGTTGGATATGTTTAGACTGCTGGTTTTATACTTGGACACTCATAGTCGCAGCGTCATACAGAAACCTCAGCAGTTCGATGTATCACCAGTCAACTTTTACAACGCTGCAAAGACTCCAAAACTGCCCAAGTTTCAACGGAGTCAAAGGCCTTCTCATAATCCAGAATAGCAAGACACAGGGGCTTTTTATATTTTTCAGACTTCTGTATAACCTGCCGCACTGTGTGTATGTGGTCTTTGGTGCTAAATCCTTCGCAAAACCCGGCCTGCTCAAGAGGCTGGAATTCGTCAAGTCTTCTTGCGAGACGATTTGAGATGACCCTCGAAAATATCTTATGGACGTGGTTCAAGGGTGAAATAGGTCGGTAGTTCTTTAAACAGGTTTTATCCCTTTTTTTAATAAAGAGTACTACCAAACTCCTGCTTCATGTCTCTGGAGTTCTCCCACTATTAAGGACAGTGCTAAATAGTTTACAATGCGATAGTTTACAAGAGTGACGAGAAACTGAAAACTGATAGATGTGAATCTGATAAAATCATACAAGCTATATATCCGGATTTTCCGCAAGCTAAAAGACTATTACGACTTGGGAAATATGATGGTAAGAAAGCACGCCCAATGAAAGTCAGTTATTCTTCCGATGAAATTGTGAAAATTATACTGCGAAACAAGGTTAATCTGAAAGTAGATGGGGTCCAAATTTACTCAGATCAGACGCGACAACAACAAAAGTTTTTAAAAAATTTGTGGGTAAATCGACTAACCTGCGTGTGTACTTCGGTGTATGTGTCTTCTTCCTAGTTCAGGTAATGAGGAACACAATAAAAATCCAAAGCACTGTTCACCCGTATATTGGAGGTTCACAGGTATACAGTTTTACAGTCACAAATCACCACTAAGTCTTTATAATAAACACCAATTGGCGCAAAGCGCCCGTGCGAATGAATGTAAACAGTTTGGAGAATAAGGTACGTGAGCGGGCGCGGCGGCGCGATGTTATTTTGCTAGCTCGAGCGACATGCAGTCGCCTTGAGACCTTGATATGCACTGCGGGAGGAACCCGCTCTGGCCCGGTGCTCGCTGCGCTGGCGCCGGCCGTCGGGGTGGGTCGCAGGTCGCAGCGCACATGACATTGCAGTTGTAGAAGAATGCTTCGCGCGTACGACACGATACGACGTAACGATTTGACGAGGGCCGGTTGATGGTAAGTGTTTGTACATAAATATTTATTTGTTTATATATCATACATATATTTATTGTATGTAGTTTATTGATATAGATTTATAAGTGGTAGGTAAGTAATATATTATATGTTAATTCATATGTATGTATATAATGTAACGAAGTATATAAGTATGTGATATTGGTTTGTATATATTTATATAGTGGCGTTGCTACGCCACAAATTTAAAAGATGAGCTACTACTACGTCAAGAAAATGGAGAGAAAAATCTTACAATAAAATACATAAAAGGAATTCCAAAAATTTTAGAACAGGAGACAAAAAACTAAGTACTAGAGAAAATGCAGAAAAAGATCGAAATACAGTAACATACGAAATAACTAATATATATGCAGATATAACAACTACAACTAAATCAATAAACTTCCTATATGCTAATGTCCGCAGTATTGTTAAGCCCGGTAAACTGGACGAGCTCAGATGTGTTACAGAGACATTTCAGACTACTTTGCATGTTATAGTACTGACTGAAACATGGATAAAAGATGAGTATGAAGCCCAAAGGCTAAAACTACCAAACTATACACACTACCATAGAAAAAAGTCAAAAGGTGGTGGAGTATCAATATATGTACATAACATGAATTTCTAGAAGAGCTGAGTGAAGATGGAAATCATTATCTTTGGATACGTCTGGTAAAACTTGGCTTAGACATTGGGGGCGTTTACAAACAACCAGCATCGAATGTAAAAAGGTTTCTTGAGACCCATTCAAATCAACTACAGAAAAGGAAAATAGCTATTGTTATCGGATATATAAATTTGGACTTACTTAGTAAAGGGAAATCTATCAAAGAGTACAGATGTGTGATGAAAGAAAATGGGTTCAAAATTTTAAATAAAGTTGATAAACAGCATTGCACACAGGAATCAAAAACATCAAAACGATATTGGATCATGCTTGCACTACACTGCTAGATAATAAGTTTCATATGGCCATAATTGAAAGCGTCATGTCGGATTATAAACAAATTTACCTCGAGGTGAACAGAATTAAACCTGAAAAACCGAAAAGAGTACAGTATGAAGCAATTGACTATAGTAGCTTATGTGATACTGTTGAGGATACAATTTCAGCCCACCTAGAGAATGAATATATAATATTGGAGACTCTTCTAGCTATCACTAAAAATAAATCAATGAAAACGAGACAGTTGAATCCACCAAGAGCAGATTGGGTCAATAAAAACTTAATTTCTGCGATAAACAAAAGGAATGTACTATGGCATAACCTGAAACAAACATCTGAAGACGACGGGCTAGAGGAGGAATTTTTAAAACAAAAGAAGAAAGTTTGTGGAAACACCCAGACGGCTAAAAATAAATACTATTACAAAGCTTTTAAAAACTGTGAGAAGAATCCTTTAAAGATGTGGCAACTGATAAATAATTTGGCAAGTAATAAAATAAAAAACGCCTACATCCCCATAAAGCTAAATACTCAATTGGGCCTAATCACAGATACTAAACATATATGTGAATGTTTCAACTCTTTCTTTTCTAGCATAGGCGCTGAGTTTGCAAATAAAATTCCACAAAAATATCGAAACCTATCATTGTCTAGTAACATACAAAATAACACAAAACTGTCAAAATTAAAACCTGCGACAACGGATGTGGTGATTAAAATAATCAATAACTTAGATACAAATACAAGTACTGGCATTGACGGGATAAGCACCAAAGCAGTTAAGTGTGTCAAGGATTTAATCACTGATCATATTACTCAATGCATAAACAAATGCTTAAGCGATGGAAAATTTCCAGATTCTTTGAAAACAGCAAAAGTTAGCTCTATTTATAAATCAGGTAGCTAAATGGGCCCTGGAAATTATCGTCCCATTTCAGTACTAACGGCCTTATCTAAAGTGTTCGAAAAAATATTACATAATCGTCTAAGTGAATTTCTGACATCTAAAGATTTCTTATATGATAAACAATATGGTTTTCGTCCCATGTCAAATACTCTTACAGCTACAATCGATTTGGTAACAAACATTAAAATTAATATTGATGAAAAGAAAATTACGTTAGGTATATTCATATATTTAAAAAAAGCATTTGACACTGTCAGTCACGAAATACTTCTTATGAAATTGGAAAATTTAGGTGTCACAGGTTCAGCGTATCAAATATTCCAATCATATCTCACAAATAGATACCAAATCGTTAAAATCGATGGAGTTGAGAGGTTCCTCATTTAATAACTTGCGGTGTTCCCCAATGCTCAATTCTTGGACCATTGCTATTCCTCATTTACATAAATAATATACACGAGATTGGCCTATGTCTCCCCTTAGGCTGCACACACTATATGCTGATGACACTAGCTTATTTTATTCTGGTCACTCAATAGTGTCAATAATAGAAAATGCGCAACATGATTTAGATCTCTTACATATCTGGCTACAATCTAATTTACTAACGATAAATACATCCAAAACTAATTACATCATACTGCTAAAAACAAAAAGAAAAGAAGAGAAGAAGTATTTCATCTTCACTGCTAAAAACAAAAAAATTGACAAACACGAACTTTTGACCATATATGGTGAAAAATTAATCAAATAAATAAGGAAAAATATCTTGGTTTAATCATAGACAATCAGCTTACATGGAAACCGCACATTGAAAATATTAGAAAAAAGCTTATATCACTTACAGGTGCCCTTCGTGGCATAGTACGTTGCCTCCCCAGGCAGGTACGGTATACAATTTATAATTCACTTACCAGATTCAAAAGGGCCAGAGAAGTGCTCCTAAAATTGTTCATGTTGATCGACTGGCTCAATATTATGGGACTAACATTGCTCGGAACGAGCATGTCTTAGGAGGGGGCAGTGTAACGCTGGTCGATTCTTAGAAAAAAGTAGATAACTAAATGTTCGGAAAGCGTGGATGAATGACGCAATACGTACATTTAAAGGAACATTCTGGAACACACCAATGGAGCGTAGGTACCTACAGAAGTTTCCAGAGCGCGCGGTAGGTATATACCTACGGGCATGGCAACATCAAAGGCACCGCCCGCCTTAGGTACCTACGGGTGCGGTGCGAAAGGCGCCGCTGACCTTGAAAGTTTAAATACTTACCGACTACTGCTAGTACATGCGAGTACATACGAGTACCTTCTGGAAATTTCCGTCGGGGTATAAATAAGGCGCGCATCAGCTGCCTAAGACAGTATTGACTTGGCATTCTTAACGAAACGATCAAAGTGATACGAAGCAAGTATTCAGTGATAATTGATAAGAGTGTGCAGTCGAGTTAACAAGTGTTTGAGTGTTACTTGCGAGTAATTTTTTTTGTGGTTTTCCCTTTAAAGTTGTTTTTTTTTTGTAATTGGCGTACATTAATTTTATTCAAATCCGTACAATATATACACAAAAAAGAATAATATATAGTAGTAGACCGCTAATTTTGTTTATAAAAAAACAATACGTGGCATGTCTGTTCGTTATGCATTTGTGTGTGAGTTTGAGTAGGAGAGAGTGTGTTTGTGTGTTGAGGGTGTGTTTGTGTGTGTATATTTGTGAGAGAGAGAGAGAGAGAGAGAGAGAGTGCATGTGTGTGAGAGTGCGCGTTTTTTAAATTCAATACTTTTACAATAACAGTACAATAAAATTCTAATACTTCTTCAGTTTCGTCATAGGAAAGTTTAAGTAGCCATATTCTCTAATAATTATTTTACATTCAGTACAGAAAGATTTTTTATTTCACACTTGTTTTCCCTCCCACGACTTTGTCCGCGCAGACTACTGTTTATCGCGAAAAAATGCATCCAATTTTCTTCTAGGGTATTAAAAACCAATGCAAAAGTAGGTATAGCACGAATGCTCATGGCGTTTTTTGACAGACTTGTTATTTTGTGTCCATGGCAACCACAGATCATTCTGTGATGGCAACCGTTCCTTGCAGTGAGTAATCAACATTTTCCAGTTTTCCCGTGGAAACTTTCAATTTTCCGGGATAAAGTACGTTATGTTGTATTCCAGAGTATAAGCTATCTCCTTTCTAAATTTCATCAAAATCCGTCCAGCCGTTATCGCGTGAAAGCTCCCCAAACAAACAGACAACGTTTCACTTTTATACATATATTGGTATGGATAGTTTTCTTATTTTACTGTGCCGGGAACCGGCAACCTGAAAGCTCGTCAATTCATGATCTTATCGTTATCGGTGACGCTTTTTAAGTATTATAAAGTATTTGTGTATTTATAAAGTAGCATTATAAATAAATTGCTGTAGTACGCGCAAAACCTTGTATTCTTTTTAATTTGCAAATTTTTGCATTTAATGTATTCCTATAAAGTTTAATACTGCTCAAAGATTAAACGAACTTATTTAAAAGTAAAGTTCTATCACAATTATCCAAGCGCCGAGTCTAAGTGATTGATAGTATACATATGTAATATCGCCTCCCGGCCCACCACTTTATGCACAAGTTGAGATAAAAAATGATGAAACAAAACATCTTTGCATTATTAAAACTTTCCCGTTTTCTCCTACTTCTGGTTATGTCATTTTGTTTAGAGCTGGAAAACCTGCATTAATTGATAATATTACCGCGAGATTCTATAGATTGGAAATATAAAATTTGAGGAGAGTGAAAAAAATAGAATAAAAAGAGTTGCTTACCTCAGCCGGGAATCCAAACGGGAAAAAATGCGAAAAATAACTTCCTGTATTTTTATGGCACCACCCCATAGGATCAATGATAAGAACCAAATCTTTACTTAACATTGCAACTTAAATTAAGGACAGATGGTGAAATCTAACAATAATCCAAACCAATATATCATGAAACGTTGTCTGTTGTTTGTGTGTTTGTTTGTTTGTTTGGGGGAGCTTTTACGTGTTAACGACTGGACAGATTTTGAAGAAACTTTGTAGATAGATAGATACTGTACAATATAAAGAGCAAAATAGAATATTTTTATTTTGGAAAATGGCAAGTTTCTGCGGGAAAATTAGAAAATGACGATTACTCACCTACTGAAAGTTAACTGTGGAAAAAATAAATAAGAAGTCTGTCAAAAAGCATCAAGAGTGTTGGTGCTATTCTTTAGCATTGGTTTTTAATATCCTAGAAGAATGTTTTTTTTTGTACTGTACTGTAACTGTAACTGTAGTCCGCGCAATGTCACGGGCAAAAGCTAGTAACTTATAAATTTAAGAGTGCCGTGATACCATCGTCTCCAGGACTATTATCAATAACAGAAATATTTCAAAATTACCTTTTGGAGCAGGGCAGTCATGACGGAACTTTGCTATTGCTGGGTGCAACGAATATACCTTTATATAACTTTTGAATTGGAAGTAGTTGAGTTCACTGAGGCGGTAGTCATCGTGGGAAATAATTGGACCAACGTCACCATCCTTGCCGAACTGCAGCTTTCCTGAATAATTTATTTAATATATAATAGGCACACATGTACAACACATTTTTCCTAATCTAATGAGTAGGAAAAATGGGAGCAATCACCCTCCTCAGTGCCTCCTTTCGTCATCTTTTTTTATTTTTTCCTTATGTCTCAGCATACTTTTTAGTATTTTAGACTTTAGTTACGATAGAGATTAAATGTGTAAGTCTATCTCCTTAGGCAGCAAGGAACCAGTACACAATTTGCATGTTATTTTTGGAAATTTTTAATTAGAGATATTCTCCAACTCGCAGTGTGTCTATGATTCGGGAATAATTGACATAGAGATTATATAGTAAGAGAAAAATTACTCATGCAAGTTTGAATCGAAGAGCTGAAATACGAATTTACCTTGGTAAACGGAATCACTACCAGTAGTAAGTATTCCATAATTTTAACTAGCAACATCGCAGTTTCGTGCCCACTTTACACATACACAGCGTCCAGGTGACATATTGTAAATATTGGTAAAGTTAAAAAGAGATTTCGATTTTTTTAAATGGTTTCTGTCTTTTTTTACGTAAAAACTGCTGGACCGATATAAATGCTGTTTTACTGTTGGATAGGTAGGATTGAACATGTAAAATCCGAGTTTTTCATCTCATTGCGATGAGAAGAAACCGAGCAATTGTTACAAATTATATACAATTATTTATGAAATTTGGTAAGAAGTACTACTTCTTACCAAACAGGTAGATAGGTACGTTAGGTACAGGAACAACGCATAGAAGAAGAAGAAAAAGAGTTCATTCGCAATTATAACATGTGTACGGGCACCGTACAATGTTACTTGATACGTCATTAGATTAATTTTATAAAATATGATGATCAGATCGCAATAAACCACTTACAAGAACGGTCGCCTTTCATTGTGCGCTCCGTTACACAGCGTTGTGATTGAACATATCTTCGAACCAGATTTAAAGGTAGGTAAAACAAGGGTAAACTTCGTGGAGAAGCAGAACGCATCGTGCAACATCTGAACATTTCACATGAAAATTACGATGCCTGTTGGAACATATTTACGCAGAGGTACAACAACATACAACTACTTTTCACGAAGCAAGTGCAGATTTTTATGAGTCAACCAACAATGATTAGACATTGTGCTTATGAATTAAAACGGCTTCATGATACAAGCTTGGAGTCTATTCATGCAATCAGTAACTTTGGAGTTGACACCTCGACGTGGGATCCAATCCTTGTCCACATAATGACGGAGAAAATGGAACCCGAGACCTACACGTCCTATATGGAAAACAGAGAGAACGCTCGTGAGCTACCATCATTAGATGAATTGACACCCTTCCTTGAAAACAAGTTTACGGCATTGGAACCAATTAACAAGGGAAAAACAGGTTATCCACCAAAACATGATCAAGGTCATCCCAAGGAACCCATGCCAAAATCCATACAATCGAAGCCTTTTTTACGTCGATCATACATCGCCACAGCTGAAAGAAAATACCCGCTTTGTAAATTAAACCAAATTTTGATTTACTGTAAAACATTTCAAGAGCTGTCACCCGAAGAAAAAATTAACAAATTGAAACAATTTAACATATGCAAGAATTGTTTATATTCCCACGATAATAAACCATGCAATTCTACAAAAAGGTGTCGAGTTTGCGACATGACCCACAACACAACATTACATGACATGTTTAGCGGAATCAAAACTGCTTACAAAGGGAATATGCCGACTACACATTTAACATCGAATCATGTTGCTGGGAATGTTGATCAAATATTACTCGCTACTGTCGAACTAAAGGTAAAGTCAAATGATGGAACTTACCTGACATTACGAGCATTAGTAGACCAAGGATCACAGATAAATTTGATCACAGAGTCTGCAGCGCAACGTCTAGGCCTACAGGGACGTAAACAGAATGCGAAAATATTGGGCATCGGTATTGTACATCTAGCATGCAAATCAATGTCCGGAGACTACTCGTTCAATTCTGAAGCCATGGTCATGTCCAAAATGCTCAACAATCTGCCAAATTACACATTCGAGTCACAATGGCCTCATCTACAGAACATTATTTTGGCAGATGAACATTACAACATATCAAGACAAGTAGACATACTCCTCCATGCTGCTGTCTATGCGGATATCGTCATGGAGGGAATTATACGTGGACCATCTACCACACTTATTGCACAACAAACACAATTAGATGGGTACTGATGGGAAATATCAAAACATTCAACTGCCACGCAGTTTTCAACGATTTTGAAGAGATATCGCAATTCTGGGAATCTGATGAAATAGCTGACGGGCAAGACAATATTTCAACCCAGGACTATTGTGAAACATTATACAAGACTACGACAAATAGGGGTTCTGATGGAAGATACGAAGTCAGACTACCTATGTAACCAAACTTTGAAAAACTTTTAGGTTCGTCGAGGCCACAAGCAATGGCTCAATTTGGACAATTGGAGAAACGGCTAGCCAAGGACTATACTGTCATAGAGTTATACACAGTTCATGAATGAATATCTACTTCTAAGCCACTTGAAAGAATGCACGTCACCACGAGAACCTAGCTGCCTACTCCCGCATCATGGAGTCAAGAAGCCAGACTCCCAAACTACGAAATTACGCGTAGTACTAAATGCGTCACAAAAGACATCATCAGGACAGCCTAAATGACCTGATGGAGGGAGGACCTAATCTTCAAAGAAACATACAAGCTCTGATATTACAACGGAGATTTTACAAGTACGTGTACACGGCGGACATAGATAAATTCTACAGACAAATCCGTGTGCAAGAACAAGATCAACATTTACAAAAACTTATATGGCGGGACACAAAGGACAACGCAGTAAAGGACTTCCAGCTAACAGCTAACTGTCACCAACGGAACTAAGGCTGCACCCTATCTCGCTATGCGCTCTATAAAACAGTTGGTGGTGGACGATGGTGACCAGTATCCTCAAGCTGCAGAAATCTTGAACAACCAACTCTATTTAGATGATCTTCTCGGCGGGAACAAGATACTCAAAATCAATTATTGGAGTTACTGCATTGGGAGGCTTCATCATCGCATCAGAACAGATTAGTCAAAACATGCTGGACTTCAAGCACGCAGAAATAAATAAAACCTTGGGCATTACTTGGAATCCGTGCACAGACAACTTTACATTCTAACATAACATTCAATGCCATATAAACAACAACGTTACCACCAAACGCTCACTATTATCTGATTTATCAAAGTTATATGATGCTATTGGCTGGAACGCTCCGGTTACCGTGAAGGAAAAAAACATATTTCAACAACTATGGCTAACAGAAGTCACCTGGGACGATCTTTTACCTGAACACATACAAAACGAATGGATTGACTGCAAAAATGAATTACATATGCTACAAGACATAACTATTCCGAGATGTATCGGGAATACAAGCAAGCTTGTGGAATTTCATGGGTTTAGCGATGCGTCAGAAAGAGCCATATTTGGTACGATTTATTGCAGGAGCATAGATGACAACGGGGAGTACAAAGTGAGATTAGTGGCTGCAAAAACGAAACTCGCACCACTGAAAAAGACAATAACACTACCAAGGCTAGAGATTTGCGGCGCCCATCTTCTAGCAAAGCTTATGAGAAAGGTCATAGAGTCACTAAAAGGCGATGTGGTATCTATAATCGGTCGGATAGACTCGACCATAGTTCTGAGTTGGTTGAAGGGGGACATTTCACGTTGGAAGACGTTTGTGGCTAACTAAGTGAAAGACATCTTAACAGTCATGCCTGTTGAATGCTGGAAGCACGTGAAGTCAGAAAACAACCCAGCAGACTGTGCAAGTAGAGGCCTAAATCCGTCCCAACTTATCAGACATCTAATATGGTGGCAAGGTCCAGAATGGTTGAAAGGCAAAATGCCTACTCAATCCACAGAAGCGACAAAATATGAAGTTCCAAAACAAGAAATAAATCGACAAAAACAAGTAAATACCGTTCAAGTGCTGTCACTATTCATTGATGAACATCTACATAAACATAGTTCTCTGACACGGGCGGTACGAGTAATTGGATGGATATCACGTTTAATTCATAACTGTGAATAACTCTGAATAAATCAGACGCGACGAAGTCCACTTACTGACAACAATGGAACTGCAACAAGCTCAGCTTAGAATTATCAAGAATATGCAATCAAACTACTTTGAGGAAGAAATAAATCAGTTACAAGCAAATGAGCGACTTTATGCGAAAAGCAGAATTTTGAATTTGAACTCATATTTGGACGAAAATCAAATTTTACGCGTTTGTGGAAGATTGGGGAAGAGCGATTTAGCTACAGAAGAGAAACATCCGATCATTCTCCCACACAAAAGTAGACTGACAGAGCTCATAATCAACCAGGCACACAAGGATGGAGGAGTCAGACTTACTCTAACGCACATTCGAAACAAATACTGGATGCTGAGAGGAGTGAAGACAGTTAAAGGTCATATTTTGAAATGTGTAACCTATCATCGATTCAAACCTACGTCAAACAACAAGTTGATGGCAGATTTGCCAAGGTCTCGTGTTACACCATCCCGCCACTTCACACACACAAGAGTTGATTTTAGAGGCCAAAACAAAGGAAGAGGAATCAAGACAACGAAGGCTTACATTTGCATCTTCATCTGCCTAGCAACAAAAGGCAGTCCACATTGAACTTGTATCAGACCTGAATACAGATGCTTTCCTAGCTGCATTAAAACGATTTTGTGCTCGACGATCAAGGCCATCGATTTTGTACAGCGACAATGGCCGAAATTTTGTTGGAGCTGCTAAGGTTCTCAAGAAGGAACATAATGAGGCCGTACAGTATTACATCAACAACAATGTCATCAGCGAAATGGCAAATCAAGTCATTGAGGGCAAATTTAATGCCCCATCATGGCCGACAGCTGGTGGACTATGGGAAAGTGCGGTCAAGTCAATGAAACACTATTTAAAAAGGGTCTTTAGCGAACAGAAGCTTAAATACGAGGAGTTATCTACCTTGCTAACACAAATCGAGGCATGCATGAACTCAAGGCCAACGACGTCACTAAAAAACGAAATAGATAATTTGGATATCCTAACAGCGGGTAATTTTTTAGTTGGCGGGCCGGTGCTAGCCGGACCTCTGTCATCCCTAGAAGAAACCCACAATATCAGAACCAGATGGCAACTCACAGGAAGAATGCACAAGAACTTCTAGAAGAGGTGGTCTTCTGATTATTTGCACACACTGCATATACATGCAAAATGGTGATACCCAAAGCAGAACCTTGCGAAAGGAGATTTAGTCTTGATAAAGGAAGACAACATGACCCCTGCAAATTGGCTGATGGAGAAGATTACTGACACTCGCGAAGGTAGCGACGGACTCGTAAAGGTTACGACCCTGAACACAAAAAACAACATCACGCTGACGCTGAAAACAAAAAACAACATCATGAAACGGCCTATAACTAAATTGTCACTCTTGCCAACACATCAAGAAGTAGACTACAGAGAACAAAGGGATGATGAAACAAATAGACAGCACAACAAGAAGGCAAGAATAGAAACAGAAAGAAAAGGAAACTAGGAACAAGCTATCTACTCACACTCCTCTGTCTCCTTGTAAGCATCTTAACATCAGAGCAACAGCTATACAAAACATCAACCATCGATCCAACCAAACTCATATATGAAGATCGTACAAGATAACTGGAAAATGGTTGTCTACTACAACATGACTACATACTGGCGTAACCTGAAGGTAGTAGAATATTATGACAATTACCTCACTAAATCACCAAAAATGAAACTACATTTTCACAGTTTAAACACGAAATAAATGAGCTAAAACACTACAACAATATGCTCAGAGTATAGCATGGAAGACGATCCAAACGAGGACTCATAGATGGAGTGGGCTACCTACAAAACTATTTATTTGGAGTACTAGATCAACATTTCGCGGAACAATACATCAAGGACATACATGGTTTACAAAACAACCAGAACCACTTACAAAAATTATAAAAAGAACAGACATCCATAATTGAAGGTGAATGCAACTTGCTAAAGCGAAATGAGAAGTTGATGAATAAACAATTTCTCCTGATTGACCAACAGCTAAGGGAGTTAGCGATCGCATCCAGTTGAATCGTGATACAACTTTAGACATGATTTCCACTGCACTCACAGCCAACAATATCATATCACAACGACGAGTGCAACAGAGTTTACTTGACCTGGTAACAGACGTAAGAAACGGTCGAGTCGACGGACACTTACTGAAACCTGATCAACTACAAGATCAGCTGAGCATCATTTCGGGACAGTTACCCCACTGGGTAACTGTCTAATCTATCTATTCTTGTCTGTCTGAACTATCTCTACCTTGTGTCAACAGTCATCACTGCGTTCGAGAAATGTATATACTTTCAAGAGTACAATTCCGACTTACACAAGAGTACATGATATTCGAAGTTAAATTACCACTCGTCAATAATGAACCCTATGAACTCAGCCGCATGATACCTATATCGCAGATAAAGGGACAAAGTATAATACAAATAATAACTGGATCGGAATTCATAGCAGTGAACTTAAAGGAGGACTTAATAATGCCACTAATATACAACAATTAATATGCACATTGGATAAGCCTTTATATGACACAAAGGTCGCCGAAACGAGTTGTGAGGCACAAATTATAAACAATAGAAATTTATCAGCGTGCCGGCTGCGAGTATCGGATTGCACCGACCTCTGGATACAGTTATAACATAGTGGCGCGTGGATCTACACTTGCCGTCGGGAATGCTTAGCGCGCATTTTCTGTACATCTGGCGTGGCTTCAATCACTCTCAATAGGACGGGAATTATTGAACAGAATTCTGGATGTGAACTGAAGGGAGGTGAGGTCATCATCCACTCTCACGTTGGTACGTCACATATAGCGTCATATTGCTACTACTAACAGCGATAACGGCATGGGTGAACAAAACAGCATGGAAGCACTGGTACCGTCGAACTGCACAACTCATTGTTGAATCCATAGTTACAAGAGATGAGGGGTATGCAACAATCGCACCACAAGCACGACCCAACGGACACATTGATACTATTGAGATGACAACACGGGACCTTGCAAGAAGCGTCGACAGGGCTACTTCACCTACTCAAGCCAAGGCGCTCACGATCACGCGAATTTAATATCATTGAAATCAAGTGCTACGTTGTTTGTGTGTGTACTATTTATAAGTTGCTTGATTTGTATTGCTTTTAGTAATTTTTTTTAATATAAGACTCGGGAAGATGTACGGGCACCGCACAATGTTACTTGATACGTCATTAGATTAATTTTATAAAATATGATCAGATCGCAATGAACCACTTACAAGAACGGTCGCCTTTCATTGTGCGCTCCGTCACACAGCGTTGTGATTGAACAACATGGCTGTACCTATTAAGAAGGTACTCATAACAAAAAGTAAAAAATGCGTCTCGATTTATCATAGAAAAATTACCAAAGGGGCGAAGACGTAGTTAGTTTCTAACTAGCTGCCCCTATATATGATATAGGACCACCCAAGAAGTCTATAAGAAAAACATAAAATTCGGTTCTGAAATAGCGGATATAGATAGATAGATTAAAACATGCATAAAATATAGTTTTAAATGCAGAACCTGCTCAGTTTAACATTGGTAAAAAAGTTTGTATTTAGCTTCACATGCAACTTCGAGAAACCTAGCAACAGTCGGTTTTTTACTCGAAGACCTGAATGCTTCAGGGAGGACTGGCCCTACTAATAAAATTATTTATATTAAATACATTTACTTAAGTAGGTTTACATGCATCTTACCATCATCTATTTTAATATAAAATTCCCTGAATTCTTTAGGGGACAGTAAGTCGAGAGAGTAATTAATGTCTTTAGCGGTTCTACAATGAGTATTGTCTTCACATATGTCCAATTGTGTGGATGCTCTTGCAATTGCCGCTCCAACATCTGTTGAAAATAATTACAAACAAGCTATTAATAAAAGCTTTTGTTTACAAGCTTATACATACAATTTTAAGCAATTCACGTACTATGTAGATTCACAGAGCGGTGCAGGTGTGGAGCGCGGGAGCCACGACGTAAACTAGGAGTGTTTCGTTGAGTGATTTTCAAATCACTCAACTTAAAGAGTGAATGCGGTGAATAAACGTTAACACAACAATATAATGTGAATAACTCCCGTTTAGTAAATTTCATGAGTGATTTCAAAAACTACGTGAATTTAACGTAAGACTTTAAATCTAGTGAAGCGAATCTCCTTCTGGCACGTAAGGCCTGGTTCTAGCACTTTTAGTAATTAACAATCGTACTTTGTAAACATGAAAACATGATTAGTAAGAATTCACTCGATAGAAAATAAAATAAAATAAAAGGTTACCTTTGATTTTACCTACTTTATGGTTAGAAAATTTATTGAAAAGAGACCCCGTCACTAAATGACATAAAAAATATACCAAGAGAAAGAAGTTATTATGATTGAGAAAATGGCTAGACACTTTTTAATTCAAAGCTTTAGTTTTCCTACAAATAAATAATAACCTTTATTATTACTCCCGAGATGTATCATCTTTCCCGCTCTATTAAATTTAATCACGGATGTGAGGGAAAAAAATTCACTGACACCCGGCCTTCATTACAAACAAGATAAGTTCAAAAACTAAAACCTGACTAATGTTGGGTAAAAAATAGCATATGACTATGTTGTACCAAGATAGCTTATATCCTGGTTTAATACATAGCCTATTTTCATCTTCATCATCATCATCTTCATCATCATCATACACCCGGGTAAAAATGCGGGCGCATCTAGTAGTGATATAAATTTAACGTTTCTTATACACTTACTAGTTTACTTTAATAGTTGTAATTGCAACATTTGTTCCTAGATAAAATATATATAAAACTTTTTTTTTCCGAAAGGCAATTTTATATATTTTTGGAATGGTCTTTTAAAGACCTTCATTTTGATACCTCATTCGATAAGTTTTGGTCATTTTCGTTCCGTTGGAAATACAATATGGCAGCTTTAAGCCTCCATATTAGTTTTCTTGACACTTCATATAATTATCTTACAGCACTCTCGTGATTAAAACGAATCCAATGATACCTAATTTATCAAAATCCATTAAGCCGTTTAGGCTGTAGGATACCAACGAAACGTAAAAACATACATACTAACCCAAACACATAGCACTCCTCTGTCAAGTAATAAACAACAAATAACAATGACATCAATTTTAAACAAGACTAATTTCCAAACTAATTAAAAAAAAAACAATTTAACGTTTTCTGTAATAATATTTATTAAGTAAGTACTTACTTATGTTGAAATATGTATGATCCAAGTCGTCTTCTTTCATCAGATAGATACGTACTTTTCTGTTCGCTAGCACAGTGAAATGCATCTCTAAGTAAGTGAGCTGGCCAGTGGAACTCCTGTTCACCGTGACGTGGGTCAGATTATTATTGTCCATAGAGAAGGGAACCGCAATGAGATTATCGTCAGCCATAGACCAGCCAGTCTTGTTCAATAACACCCCCTTACACGGCAACTCTGGAAACAAATGCACACTTTATTATTTCTTACACTATGTTATTTAAGTACAATTACTATAGTAATATTATTGACTGAGCGAGTGCGAAGCGCGAGCGAAACGTCTCCGTTTCAGCTTGGGCAAAAATGCTTTCGTATGTCCGGATCTCTTTCCGGATCTATGTTGTCCTCTACAGGTCGCATTTCTTAACGGATCTAAACGAAACTTGATATACAAATTAAACGAATTTTTAAAATTTTATGACGTCTTGGATTTTTGATTTAAGGGGTACTTCCCCAAAAAAGGGGGCTACTGAACATCTCCTTATAAGATCCGATTTTGATGTTCTTTTATTTATTTGAAAGGTTGTAACTCTAAATTGGTTTCATAACAATAATGACAACTGGCAACCCTTGCCCAGTAAACATCCCCTAATAGAGTTCTGTGCAAAATTATTGTAAATAAATATAATTATGAACCAAGTTTTATCGTGCATAGCTGGAACTGCCGTGAACATAACCTAGATATCAAGAAAGGACACCAACAACACCCGGTTAGACGTATCCTACGAATATTTCACTAAATTATAAAGAAAGAACAATGGCGAACTCCCATACATGCTTTTATGTCAGTCAAATTCAGTGTCTTTAGACAAAAAATATCGCTAGTAATTCAGCATCATTTCCTGAGATTGTTAGTCTAAGATATATTTTTTGGGGAGGCCAGGAATAATTGCTATTAAGCTTCAAAGTTTTGTAGGTTATGTTACTGTTAATGACCTTTGAAACAAGTCTTAGAGATTTTAAGCAAGTAAGTACTTAGCGTGATAAATATAATGTTTCAAGATATTGTAGGTACCTACCTATTCAATTACCCTCCTAGTGTAATAGACTAGGCTTTTGAATAAAAAATATTTTTAATCTGTTACTGTCTAGCGAGATTACAAATCAATATATTTAGATATGTTGCTGCTGTTTCATGTGCAGGGAAACGGTTGTCTACCTTGTTACGAGTGCGCATGCACTGTATGCGCGTGTTCGTGCGCTTGGTAGCTTTTTCGCGCGCGAGCTAGGTAGTAGATAGCACAAACATTTTGCAACAATTCCTTACAAAAAATATTGATTTACACAAACCTTTGTTTCTTTCGTATCTACTGTTCAATACTTTAACCAACACGCCCTATGTGCTATTATTTCTTTCATGTCCTGGATGACTGGTAGATAATGCTGTTTAGCATTACGTCCTTTCTTGTACTTATACTATTTTTTGTGCAAAACAATTAAATAAATTAGCATACCCTATTATATCTACAATTCTTTACACTTTCTCCATAAACTCAATAATGCATTCATTGTATTCCCTTTGCTACGAGTATAATGTTTTCTATAGAGGTTTTATATTGACGTACCATTTTGTCTATAGCACAGTCTATATTATTATTCTGTTTATCGCAAGGAGGTTGAATTACGTTTACTGTTAAAAGATTTAACGCCAGTAAGCGTAATTCAACCTCCTTTGGTTTAAAAAACTGGGTGGGAAGTATACTGTGTTGACAATTTTGACATCCAAATCGGAAACGTCATTGTATTATATACCTATATTTTTTCACCCGTTGGGCAGGCAACAGGCCGGATAAACATTGCAGGAAGGAAATGAAGTTACAATTCCATGTTTTTTTAAATTGATTTGTTAACTAGGCTTTTTCTAGCTTACCGGATATGTTGAAAAAACGTAGAAAAATAATTACTTAAGTTCTGTAGAAATGATATGTCAAGACGCTGCAAGATTTATCGCATAAAATTCCACCTATGTTCTTTACGTTACGAAATTGGAAAATCACACGCACACACTGAAAACAAATATTTTGGTAACAAATAGATACACTCTACCTCGACGTGTGTGTACATTTTTTGACAACGCACTTTAACATTATGAAACATACTTGTCAATTCTTATGACAGGTGTTAATGTTGCCACCATACAAATTTAAAGATCTTAGGTTCACACCACAACGACCAGTACATAAATTTATAACATCATTGAGTTGCCCATTCTATAAACATGAAATGAAAACTGAACTGAAAATGTTAACATGCGTCGACGAAGGCGATATAACTCGCTCGTCCTTGATTTATCTGCCATCAATGTGGAGAACGGAGACAGTTCTCACTCTCGGGATGTAGATACCACATTTCAAAGTTTATGCAATGTATCAGCAGGATATAATCAACATGTATCAGAATTAAAAGCTGAAAACGAAAAACTAAGCAACCAATTAGACATTGCAAATGAAGAGATTTCGAACCTGAACATGCAAAATCATGGACTCGAGAAGGAAGTAGAGAACTTTAAAACAATAATAAAATTTTATAAATCACTCAGAATTGATGAACTTAACCCAAGTAGAAACTCGGCCCGAAGCTTAGCAGAAAATAATTAGTATCAAGTCAAATTGGCATAAAGACACAACACCTCCAAATAGGAATACCATGAACATCTCCACTTCAGGTCACACACAAAGTTGCACAAATAATGACACCTCAACCCACACATTTTGAGCAGCCATCCACCTCACAAGATCAGCGAAAAATTCTTGTTCATAATGATAACAAGATAGTTAGTGGTTCAGGTAGGGATAACGAAGACCCCCTGGTAAAAATAGCATGTGACATGGCGACAATTATTATTCCACTTGACGATGGCAACAGTAAGCCACAAATTGACCATAATTTGAACAAAAGAACACGAGAAACTAGTATAATAAATAAAAATAAGGCTAAAATATACATACTAGGCTCTGATCAAATAAAAAAACTGTCAATGACTATGATACATGATAGGAAGATGAAATGGAATGATGTATACGACATCTTTGCAATCAATACGCCTGGAGCCTCATCTAAGCATGTAATTTCTTGCATAGACCAACTACAACCCAGGATAACCAAGGAGGATAAGGTGATTCTATGCTTAGGAGAGAACGATAAGAACCCCATGGAAATCTCAACATCACTTACTATTGCTCTAAACAAGTTCAAAAGCACTAGTACCTACGTTCTTCAAGTGCTTAACAATAGATCTCTAAACGTTAACCTTGTGAATACAAATATACAGCTGCTTTGCAAATATTTCGATAATGTAGAATTCATAAAAAATAAGTACTCTGGAAATCACAGATTGTACTTACGAAAGTAATGTCAAAAATTAAACTTATGTATAGATTCCTCAGACTAAAACAAAGCATTCTTAAGTTTGAAAGCTCATAAGGCACAATGTAATAACAACAACGTACATAGCAAAAACTCATCAACGGAATATAAGAAAGGTACAATCCCATTTTATTTCAAGAAACAATTTGTTAGCGCTGCAGAAATAGATAGAAAATAAACTAGTGAGATTACAAAACAATATGTTTAGATATGTTGCTGCTGTTTTACTGTACAGGGAAACAGTTGTCCAATATTAGCACAAATATTTTGCAACAATTCCTTACACCAAATACTTTATTTACACAATTAATGTTTGTTTCTTTTGTATTTATTGTTTAATACTTTAAGCCGCACGCCCTTTGTAATTTTTTTTTTACGACCTGGGTGAGTGGTTGTTAATGCTCAACTCATGAGTAACTCATGAGTGGCCCCCTATCGGGCGGGAGACGAAGCACGCAATATCCTACCAATACGGTGCACGATTGAGCGAAAAGCGTGAGTTTTATTTCGCAGTGCGGCCATAGCCATAACTACTAATGTACAAAACATTCGCGCGGATATAAATTCTCACCGCATCGCGTTCAATTTGCATCGAATTACAGTTTTTTTTCCCGCGTGTTTTTTTAACCACTGTGATTCAATGTGTTCTGAAATGCGAGAAAAAAACGTGTGGCGAAATATCGCAGTGCGGACAGGGCGTAATGAATTGTATTATCTAAGTAATCATGTTTTGTTAATAGGTTTTATTTTGTCTATAGTATGTTGTCTGTTTATCGCAAGGTCGAATTATGCTTACTGTTAAAAGGTTTAACGCGTAGAGAACGGTTTAGCACCAGTAAGTGTAATTCAACCTGTTTTGGTTTTAAAAAGGGGGGGGGGGGGGGGAGAAAGAGTAATTCAACCTCCTTTGGTTTAAAAAACCAGATGGGTGGTATACTCTGTTGACTATTTTGACATCCGAACCGGAAACATCATTGTAGGAAAGAAATGAAATTCAATTTCATGTCTTTTCAAATTGATTTGTTAACCAGGCTTTTCCTAGCTTAAATGCTATGTTGGAAAACGTAAAAAAATAATTACTTAGGTTCTGTAGTAATGATATTTCAAGACGCTGCAAGATTTATCACCTCAAATTTCGCCGTTGTGCTTTGAAGCGCGGTTCTATTCCCTACTATTTTCTAAAGATGACCACCAACAAAAAACACAATGTAGACCAAATGACAAATACCACAGATTCTCTAATGAATAAGAATGATGATCTTAAATCTAAAAGTGACACTAACACGTTTTTTCTTGACTAATAAAAATAGAAACAAAGTAACCATCTTCCACCAAAATATTGCAGGCATTCTTAAGAAACAGAACCTCTTAGAATTGACATTAGACGAATTTAAATCAGACAATAAAGAAGTAGACATCATTTGCTTATGTGAAACATTCATAAAAGCTGGCGAAGAAAAAAAGCTTGCCATAAATAACTATGTTTTGGGAGCTTCCTGGTCTCGGGCAAATATTAGAAGAGGGGGAGTATGTATTTTAATAAAAAAACATATTTACTCTTCCCAACTAAAAATAACTAAAGAATTTTCCACTCAGCACATTTTTGAATGTTGTGGTATATTAATTCCTGACAACAATTCAATAATTTTATGTATGTACAAAATTCCTAAAGCTGACACAAAACTGTTTCTACAAGAATTAGATTCACTATTATTAAAATTAACTAATAAGACAAAAAAAACCTGACAGGAGACTTTAATATTGACATTCTTAAACATAATACTTTTTCCATTAATTTAAAAAATCTATGTCAATCATATAATTTGAACATTCATATAACGCAACCTACTCGCAAAACATCTTCCATTGACCTAATAATTAGAAACATTGCTTCGGCAAATGGCACTGTTTGGAAATTAGGTCTATCTGATCATGACACAGCCCAAATTTTACAATTCAATATGACCCTGAAGAAAAGCCCGAAGCAGTGGTTTGAGAGTAAAAGAGATTTTAATATAGAAAATTTAAGTAAATTCAATAATTGTATGAAAGCACTATCCTTTAGCGATGTTTTAGAAACTGTAGAAACTGATAAGGCCTTTGAAATATTTCATGAATTGGTGATTTTGTTTTTTGTCTTGTGATTCCCTATTAAACAATTTAAAATAGGCAACAAAACCAACAGAACAAAATGGATGACTAAAAGTATCAAAAGAAGTCAAAAGAAGTCTTCTTAAAAGACGTCTATACTTTAAGACCCAATACGTATCAAGTAAAAATAGAATAAAATTAATTTATAAAAAATACTCTAAAATATTAAACAAATGCATTAATGAATCGCGAAAGATAGGAAATCAAAAGTACCTTATCCATACCAAAAACAGTGGTAAGGCAGTATGGAATATCATACGTTCTATTTCTAGTGACACCTTGCGAGATTCTTCTATCAATGAAATTCATTATAAAAATAAGATATTAAAGGAGCCTTGTGAAGTCGTAAACTCCTTTAATGACTTCTTCATTGATACGACAAATCAATTACAAACCCTTACAAACGCTGATAACAATCTGACCTCTCACCCTACGTCTATCTTCTTGAAACTAACAGATCCCTATGAGATATATAAAGTTATAAAACCTTTACGAAAAACTAATACAGTGGGTTATGATTTGCTGTCCACAAAATTTATACAACTCTGTGCGCCCTGTTTTGCAGTACCCTGTCTCATATTATCAATCTTTCATTTTGTGAAAGAAAATTTCCAAGCAAATTAAAAACTTCAATTGTGAAACCTTTGCATAAAAAAGATGACAAAACCATAATGAACAATTACCGGCCTATTACACTGATACCTGTACTATGCAAAGTAATTGAAAAGGTCATGTATCAAAGACTGGAATCATTCTTCATGAAAAATAATATTATTAAAACAGAGCAGCATGGTTTCATGAAAAATAAGTCGACAACTTTGGCAGTATTCAAATAAATGAAATCTGTCACTGAATGCTGAGCGAGCCGTAGCATTATTATTTGACATGACTAAAGCCTTCGATTTCGTTCATCACGGCAAACTGGTAGATAAATTAGAAAAATATGTGATCAGAGGAGTTGCACTTGACTGTGTTAAAACCTACTCAGATGATAAACAGCAGTATACCGAAATTTGTCAAATACCGGATAGCTTAAGGAAAGAAACTTATAAATCAACTACTCGTTTTAACAGTTTTGGAGTCCCCCAAGGAAGTATTCTGGGACCGCTGTTGTTTATTATCTACATAAATGATTTACCAAACGTTACAACTAATCAGACTATTCTATTCGCTGATTATACAACAGTTCTCATAACAGGGAAAAATAATGTGAAATTTGACATGGAAATAAAATGGACTATAAATAAAGTAATTAATTGGCTGGATATTAACAATTTAAAAGGAAACATAACAAAAACTAAATTGATACAATTTAACACAAATAGAGCAACCCTATTGAACTTAAACATTAATTCTAAAAATGAAAAAAAATACGAAGTTTTATCAACAAAGGACTATGCCAGATCTCCAAAGTGACTTAGGCTCGATGTAAAATTATCGCGGACACAAATGAACAGTTTTTATTTTTAAAGCATTATGTTAAAAGCTTTTGTGTGTTATTAGTTTTTTCTAGGAACTATTCAAAAATAAGTTATGAGGAAATAAAGTTAACTTTTGTTGTTATGTGACTTTCGTTAGATTATGACACGGTTTATGGACAAGAGAATAATATAGCCAAGATAATTATTGAAATCTAATATTAGGTAAACTGCTATATTATTTATGTACCTACACTTTACGATCATGTTGAATATCAGTTATAAAGTATTTTTACCTACCTATACCTGCTATAGGCACTAGGCATTTAGGTACTCAATCTGAGAATCGAACCCTGGGCCTTTTCGGCTCTTGTCTTGCTCTTAGCTTGGTACCTAAACCACTGAAACATTTTTAACAAATAATGAATTAACGTATAAGCAGGATAAAAAATACGTATGCGTGTATTGTTGTTATTTCTATATCATAAAATAATATACTCAAATGATTTCTATTAGGATAAACTAAGATAGCCTATAGATTATTTTTAAATCGATTTTGTTTATCGATTTATTCATATTTCATTTGCACTAATTACGAGTTATAGTGAACACTATGATTAGTAATTAGTATTAATTCACAGCAATTTCCGGTCATTTCTATCCATTTTTATTCCTATTTTTTTAATAACCGTTCCCGAAAGTTATTGTTCTAATAAGAATTAATTACATTATTTTATATGGTCAATAATGTGGATAGATTTCGTGTTCGCAGCATTTAACTTTTAAAAGTCTTGCACAGCTATTTCCGGTCATTTCTATTCATATTAACTGTGTTTATTTTAATAACAGTTCCAGAATGTTATTGTTTTAATAAGAATGAATTTAATTATTTTATATACTCAATAATGTGGATAGATTTCGTGTCCGCGGCATTTAACATTTAAAAGTCTTGGAAGCCGAAAGATGGCATCCTCCTTTTCTTGGTATAGTATTAGATAGTCACTGCAGTTGGAAAGAGCATGTAGATGCAGTTTGCTCTAAACTGAGCAGATTCATATTTGCACTGCGACGACTTCGTCATGTATTTTCCTTGGAGACTCCGTGTCATGAGTCCGTGACTCATGTTTTTAATGTTTATTTTGGCCGATTCAAATCACACAAGATTTAACGGCCGACGTTCCGATGCCGGTTTCATACAAGCTGTGACCTGACCGTAAAGTGATGCCTCCGTAAATGATCTATGGTTTGTTTGATTGTTCATATTAAAACATAACATAATATATAGATCTTCTTTTATTTTAAAGCCGGAGTTTGTTGGTAAATTCATTTTTGTGTTTTGAGACTAACACCGGCGCCAATATTAAAAATAATCTTTTTTTAAGTCGCCATTTTCTTTAAGACATTTCTGCCAGTCATGTAGCTTCGCGTCAAAAAGTTTATAAATAATTTACTAGTACAGGAAATTTAGAAACGACAAAGAGACCAGATTAATATGATGTATTTTACAAACTTAGTAGGACTACACTACGTAAATGAATTAAATATATATACATACATATGAACTATGATTTATAAAACTACAACATACGCAAATACATATTAAAGTTTCAGATTATTTAATGAAAGGAATGGATAAAAGTTCTGTTATATGAGTTGGCAAGGAAACATCTAGTGAAATAAGAGACTGAAAGAATGATAAATGAAAATATGATTGAGATCCCCTTCATCAACACCACATTCACATATTGAAGAATCTATACTTATAATAAAACAGTAACGGATCCAATTCGGTACATTAAAGATATTTTGAAATTTTCTTTTGGAGGATACTCTATATTCGATACTAAAGCCAAAACTGTACTTTTTTTCATTTTTGTCTGTCTGTCTGTCTGTCTGTCTGTCTTTCTGTATCTTGGCTAGGCATCACGCCGCAACTACTGAATGAATTTAAATGAAACTGGGTTTTATTTGAGTTCATACTACGAGGATTCATTTCAGGGAGTTCATTTTTGGAGGCCGTTCAATATTCAATACTACAACCAAAACTGTGTTTTTTTTATTTTTGTTTGTCTGTCTGTCTGTCCGTCTGTATGTACCTTGGCAGCGCATCACGCCAAAAATACTCAATGAATTCAAATGAAATTTGTTATGATTTGAGTTCATACTTCGAGGTAGGACATTGGATACTTTTCATCCCGAAAAATTAAAGGGTTCCTGCAGGATAGGTGTAAAAGTTATTTAAAAGAACACGTATCACGCTGAAACTACTGGACGGATTTTGTCGCAACTTGGCACAGTCATAGTTTATATAATGGGTAAAAATTGAGGATACTTTTTATCCCGAAAAAAAAAGAGTTCCTGCGGGTTAATGTCCCAAATTCTGTACATTGAAGATATGATGCAATTTTTTTATTATAGGACTTCTATTTTCAATACTGAAGCCAAAACATTTTTTTTCCAATTTTGTTTGTTTGTCTGTCTGTCTGTATCTTGGCTGCGCATCACGCTAAAAGTACTCAATGACTCCAAATGAAATTTGGTATGATTTTTAGTTCATACTTTGAGGTAGGATTTTGGATATTTTTCATCCCGAAAAATTAAAGGGTACCGCAGAATAGGGGTGGAAAATTATTTAAAAGAACACGTAGTACGCTGAAACTATTGGATGGATGTTGATGCTACTTGGCACAGTGATAGTTTATAAGATAGATGAAAATTAATGATGCTTTTTAGGATTTAATTGCTTCAGTACAGTCTTTATCCCACCACGGAGATGAGATTTTAATCATTTTATTTGCATAACTAGGTAGGCAATTAAGTACATACCTATGCGTGATAAATATAATGTTTAAAGATATTGTAGTTTAACAGACTAGCCTTTTGAATAATAATTATTATGAAGCTGTTACTGCCTAGCAAGATTACAAAACAGTATGTTTAGATATGTTGCTGTTGTTTCACTGTGCAGGGAAACAGTCGTCTAATATTAGCACAAATATTTCGCAACAAATCCTAAATAACAACCATAACCTAACAGCAATTCCTTACTTACTTCCTCCATAAATTATAATGCATTATATTCTCTTTACTAAAATGTTTTGTTTGTAGGTTTTAATACGTTTTATATTGACGTATCATTTTGTTAGTATTATTCTGTTTAACGCAAGGAGGCTTTATTACGCTTTCTAATAAAAGGTTTAACGCCAGTAAGTGTAATTCAACCTCCTTTGCCTTAATAAACCAGGTGGAAAGTAAGCGTAATTCAAACTCCTTTGGTTTAAGAAACTGGGCGGGAAGCATACTGTTTTGACTGTTTTGACGTCCAAACCGGAAACGTCATTGTATTATCTTTTTTTTCACCCATTGGGCACGCAACAAAGCCGGTAAAACCCGTAGACAGAAAAACCAATAGACAACTAGATAGCTTCCATCGCAGTCATACAAGAAAGAGAACAACATATGCATAGGTCTTGTGAAGAAATGAGACAGAACGATATGATCTGTTGTTGCAGGTCGCGTGCCGGTTTTTTCAAGGTCAGCACATCTCTGTGCTAAAAAAATGACAGTTCGCCATAGTTTTGTATGGACTGTGAGAAAAATAATTCTGCTTGGTGTGTTGCCTGCATCCGAAATGAAAGTTCTCTAGACCCTTTTAGTATTCTGTACCCAAACTACACATTTTTTATTATTAAAATAGTTTGATTGCATTGGTTCCCATTTGTATCAATAGTAAATTCAAATTAGGGCCAATTTTTCAATGCTCAGATAAGCAATCAGTTAGCGTTTATTCGATTCATAGCATAAGACTGAATTTTTCATGTGTCAGGTTAGGTTTTATTTGACGAACAACTCGCTTAACTGAAGAATAAAATTATCTACCCGTTTGACGGCCAGACAACTGCTTATTCGACTGTTTATTTGGCATTGAGATGTTGATGTCACTAGCACAACAAACAAATTTCGTAAAATATCACCACAGTACTAAGGAAGTTGAATTACGCTTACTGCCCACGGTACAAACAACTATACATACCCTCGAAATACCTACATGTCAAACAAAACAATGACATATATGATTGCTATAAACTGTCCTGCTCTAACATTAGTGTTATCAATATATTTGTTGCATCTCTCCGAAGTTAGTAACGCCTGATTTGCTTTATTCAGCCCGGCTGCTATCCATGGAATGAATGACAATTGAAAAACATATAGCTAGATATCAGACCGATAAACAGTCTAATAAATTTATTCCTCGAACAGTTATTAGCCCGTTTATCTGAGCATTGAAAAACCAGCCCTTAATGTAATATCGTACGATGTTGTTAATATGTATACAGAATAGAAATTTTATTCAAGAGAGCAAGGGTATCTACGACTACTTCAATGCCCTAATCATTAGAGCTACATACGAGTACATCAAAACTGTGTGAGCCATGTCAGAGGTCCTCAGGCAGCTTTGCAAACTTTGATACCACAGGTCCAGCATTACATCATACGACAAACAAACAAACAAACAAACAAACTATGTGAGAAGACCTTCCGTGGATTTTGGAGACAGTTTGATTAAAATTTAAAGATTTTGGAAAAAATGTACAGTATGCATGAAAAATTATAGTAATAACAAAAAAATAGCATTCCTATTCCTTGGAGCTGCAAAACCATACTGTATTCCCCGATTTTGTTGTCATCTTTTTTTTCTCTTTCTTTTGGATCACCTCCCTTTGGAAGCAAATTCATAGACGTATCCACGACAATAATAATCAAACTTTACTTCATTTTTAGTGCGATATTGTTTTGCCTATTTTATAATAATAATATACACTTATCAGGAAAGGAATTTCTGGTGATCCTCACACAAGGTCAAAGGCTGTCTCGTGAGAGCCTCTTACAATTTAATATCTATGTTACTACGACAAGAGCAACAGTTTATGCAATAGAATAGCATAAAAACTAACTTCAAGTAAATATAAATGAGTGAAAAATAATGTTTTCCAATGATTTAGTATGCCATAGAGTTTTGAAAAATATAAGTGACTATAATACCATATTTTTCTGTTATTATACTTTCAAGTTTTAGTAGGTACCATTCGTAAGATATAAGTACCTATCCATGTTGGCATGAAATTTAGTAGGCAGACAGTTTTATTTTATTTATTTAGATCCAGGAAAATGAATAAACTAATTTTTATCATGAATATCACCACTTCTCATCGTGAGAGTGCTGCGAGAACCAGCTAATGGGAAATGGGCAACAGCACATGGAGTACTGCTGCCACCTCTGGGACGGTTCTGCCAAGTATCAGCTCGAGGCTTTGGATTCAATTGAGAGACGTGCTATCAGGCTTATTGGAGATGACACTCTGGTAAAGAGTAAGCTTCAAAGTCTGGCGCATCGACATGAGGTCGCAAGCCTGTCGGTATTCTACAGATTGCACTATGGAGAGTGTGCACAAGATCTGCACAATCTGATTCCCCATCACCTTTCCACTACCGTACAACTAGACGATCGGCAAAGCGCCATCGTTTTATGGTTGAAATACCTCGCACAAGAACGAAGCGTTACGCTTCTTCATTTATTATAAGAACTTCTAAGGAGTGGAATGCCCTGACCTCGTCAGTGTTTCACATCATCGCTTTCCATCGGGTGAGATCGTGGTCAAAGGATTGCCTAGAGAGTTTTTTATTTTTAAAACACTTTGTTGTGTATTATCTTATCACCAACTACTGCGAGCACCAAGATGCATGCCGACCCGCTAATGAAAAGTAGTCATAGAAGTTCTTGAGAGCAACCGCTTGTTGTGGCGTTAATGGGGATTTACGAGTATATGATGATGATGATGATGATGATGATGCGTGTGAAGACATGGGTCGCAGCAAGTAGACATGGTAGTTGCTAACTGACCGAGCGAGCGCGAAGCGCGAAAAAAACGTCTCCGTTTCAGCTTGGGCAAAAATTCATTCGTATGTCTGAATGTCCGGCTGTTCTCCTCTATAGGTCGCATTTCTCAACCGATCTAGACGAAACTTAGTAAGTATATAGGTTTTACGAATTTTTAGAACTTTTTAGACGTCGGGGAATTTTTTCACTTCCCCCAAAAAGGGCAAAAGAACTGAATATCTCCGCCTTATTATATCCGATTTCAAAGTTTTTATTTTACTTGAAAGGAAATAACTTTAAGTTGGTCTCGTAAAAATTTGGTGAAGATCTGATAAGGATCATAGGCGTGATGAGCAGAATAGCATCAAATGTGAAAATTATGACATCGATACAAAGATAAAATCTTTCCGTCTATTTCCGTTGTCCCCCACTTTTTGTTCACCACTGGTGGACAACGCTACTAAATTATTCCCGTTGTCCACCAGTGGTGGACATTATAGCAGAGAGTTATAGCAATTTTAAGTTTGACAGCTGTCATGCAAAATGAAGATATCGATGACACCTATCACTTCTGTAAAGAAACTACTAGTCTAGGATCGTTAGTTTCAAAGTTATAGGCATTTTAAGTTTGACAGCTGTCATCCAAAATAAATATTTCAGTGAGATCTATCACTTTTGTAAATAAACTATTAGTCTAGGATCACTAGTTTCAGAGTTATAGCAATTTTAAGTTTGACCACTGTCACCCAAAATGAAGATATTGATGAGACCTATCACTTCTGTAAAGAAACTACTAGTCTAGGATCGTTAGCTTCAAAGTTATAGGCATTTTAAGTTTGACAGCTGTCATCCAAAATAAATATTTCAGTGAGATCTATCACTTTTGTAAATAAACTATTAGTCTAGGATCACTAGTTTCAGAGTTATAGCAATTTTAAGTTTGACCACTGTCACCCAAAATGAAGATATTGATGAGACCTATCACTTCTGTAAAGAAACTACTAGTCTAGGATCGTTAGTTTCAAAGTTATAGGCATTTTAAATTTGACAGCTGTCATCCAAAATAAATATTTCAGTGAGATCTATCACTTTTATAAATAAACTATTAGTCTAGGATCACTAGTTTCAGAGTTATAGCAATTTTAAGTTTGACAGCTGTCACCCAAAATGAAGACATTGATGAGACCTATCACTTCTGTAAAGAAACTACTAGTCTAGGATCACTATTTTCAGAGTTATATCCCTTTTAAATTTGACAGCTGTCATCCAAAACGAAGATATCGATTAAATCTTGTCAGGTGTTGACTTTGAAGTTTGACATGTCAGTTTGACATCTGTCACATCTGTCACTTTGACATCTGTCACATCTGTCACTTTGACGCCTGCCACTTTGACACCTGTCACTATGTACATGACACAGTAATAATAAAATAGTTATATAGTTAGGGACGATGCCACATTAGTTTCGAAATCCACCACTGGGAGACAACGCTACTTTTTTCCCGTTGTCCACCAGTGGTGGACAAAAAGTGGGGGACAACGGGAATAGACGAATCTTTCGATCAGATCAATTTTTGTTTATACATCACTATGAGGTCCGTCATTTTAAATTTCATGCTATGCGTCATGAACGTTGTGACATGACAAGTCCTGTCTATTAGACATTTCCTTCGCCATTGAGTTCAATGCAGTGCAATTGAGTTTTTCAGCAGCATTGTCAGTTTAGTTCTTTCATCGTCAAGAGATGGCGCTCGCGTAAATGGAAAGGAATTAATATACGGCAAATGAGATGAGGTCATGACTTCTTTACTTCGAAATTTTGGTTGATAGGTCGGACGTCATCTCGTATGAAACTAATCTCATGCGCCCGAGATTCACCCCCTAATGTTCGAGCGTATCTTAAAAAAAAACATATACAAGTATAATGTCAGTTCGTATATTTTAAAAAGCACGTACTTAATTATACAGGAATAGCAATTTACTGCAAAGACCCGAAGTAGGCATTCAGTCCGTGATACTGAATATAATAGTAAACGTGGGTAAGTCGTAAAACACAAGTTTGAATCCTTGTCTCTACAAAATTTACCTATAATGGTTCAGAGACATGTACATACATCATATGGTTTAAACTCGACAATGCTGTTGAAATCAATAACAAACAAAAGATTTATTCCTTACTTCACTATTTTAATTAAATTTTTCTAACGAAGAAGTTATTTGAATTTATGATGAATACATTTCCTGACTGACTAAATTTTCGCAAATTTCAGTCAAATAATGTTAGAATATTACAATTTCCCACCTTTAATCCCAGATAACTTATCAATAAACGGTATATTTCACAATAACATGAAAACATAGTCACTCGCCTGTGAAACGATAATTCGTGTCTTTCCTTCCTATATTATGAGGCGTAGCCTCCTGCAGAGCACTTAACCATATTCTTCTTTATTATTTTCGTAAAATATTTATTCAAAACACCGCAATATGCCTCAAATTCTTTTCGAATGGAAAAGAACAAAGCGAAAATGTCACAAAAATAGAAAGTAAACAAAGAATTTATTATGGTGGTAGCACGAACCTCTACTTTAACTGGACTGCGCAGTGTTTCATATAAACGAGCTGAAAGAGAGGCATCACAGTTGTACTATATCCCTTTCTAATAGGGTGTCCATGCAATCTATCTATACTTATAATAAAACTGTAACGGGTCCAATTCTGTACATTGAAGATTTTTATTTTTTTATTTTGGAGGGTACTATATATTCGATACTGAAGCCAAACTGTTTTTTTTTTCATTTTGGTCTGTCTGTCTGTCTGTCTGTATCTTGGCCGCGCATCATGGCGCCAGAACTACTGTATGAATTCAAATGAAACTTGGTATGATTTGAGGTCATACTACGAGGTAGGACTTGAGATACTTTTTATTCCGAAAAAATAAGGAGTTCCTGCGGGATAATGACCCAAATTCTGTAAATTAAAGATAATTTGTTTGGAGGCCGTTCTATATTCAATACTAAAGCCCAAACAGTGTTTTTTAAATTTTTGTTTGTCTGTTTGTATGTCGGTATGTCTGTCTGTACCTTGGTAGCGCATCACGCCAAAAATACTCAATGAATTCAAATGAAATTTGTTATGATTTGAGTTCATACTTCGAGGTAGGACATTGGATACTTTTCATCCCGAAAAACTAAAGGGTTCCTGCAGGATAGGCGTTGAAAGTAATTTAAAAGAACACGTATCACGCGTAAAAATTGAGGATACTTTTTTTCACGAAAAAATAAAGAGTTCTTGCGGGATAATGTCCCAAATTCTGTAAATTGAAGATATTTTGTAATTTTTGCCTTTCTATATTCAATACTAAAGGCAAAACCGTAGTTTTAATTTTTTTTTCCATCGCTCTGACTGTCCGTCTGTATGTTTGAACCTTGGCAGCGCATCACGCCAAAAATACTCAATGAATTCTAATAAATTTGTTATAATTTGAGTTCATACTTCGAGGTAAGACATTGGATACTTTTCATCTGATGACAAACTCTGAACTATGGAACTAAAACTACTGAAACTATGTCAGCTGATGACAAACTCTTCTTCATCACTAAAACATTCAAAAATATTTATACCATGTACCGATGTCGGAGTAACCTGCGATTCAACGATGGGACGACCACGACCTTACCTGCCCCGTCCTTTCCTCGGGTGGCGTTCGACAAACTCCACAACTTAAGTCACCGTGACGCTTGGTGACGGAGAGGTACGTGTGGCCTCACATCAATCGCGACTGCACTGCGTGTTCGCATGCCTGTGTGGCGTGCCAGCGGAGTGAGGTAACGCGTCATATACCGTTGGGGAACTTTGTCACACCATCTGGACGCTTCCAGCATGTCCATCTTGACATGGTGGGACCATTGCCTGTGTCCGATGGAAAAATCTACCAATTCACGGCGATTGACAGACACTACCGTTGGCCTGAGGCCTGGCCAATGAATTCGATCACAGCCGAACAGATAACTGACAAGTTCATAGCAAACTGGGTATCACAATTTGGGACGCCCCTAATCGTGACATGCGATCGAGGTTCAAATTTCCGATCAAGTTCGTTTACCAACCTAAGAACGCTATGTGCGAGTAAAAAGGTACACACTACCGGTATTAAACCTTGCGATCACTGAGACATCCCTGAATATGTGCTTAATGTCCGTCATGATGAAGTCAATCTCATTTTTAGTTACACCATCGGGACTTTGCGAAGTACAATTCCTCAGGGGCTACTTTTTGAAGAAAGAATTCATCAAAAAGAACCCCTCTTTGTCCAAAAAGTGAACTAGCATTTGCCCCCTGTGATTTCTGTCTCCATAGCCGTGTCGACCTATTTTCGATTCACTGCAAGTCTGTACTCCCTCTTTGGCGTTAAAGTCTCCCATGATAACGTTATAGTGTAGTGGGCCCTTGTGGTGTTATGTAAGGCCAAAGATATATCATCAAACATATCTTCTACATCATCATCCGAGTGTGCCGAGGTCGGTGCGTAAACCTGTACGATCTTAAGGCTATACCTTTCAGTCAGCTTAAGAACCAGGTACACTACCCTGGTCGACATACTGGATATTTCTACAACATTATCAATGAGGACTTTGTTGACGACCCTTGAACCCTGAGACTGCTGATTGCCCTCTCGGAAGTAGAATAGGTGGCCCGATTCCAGGGTTACTGTATCCTCCCCCTCTCTTCGGACTTCACTTAGCCCTAAGATGTGCCACTTATCTTGGTAAGCTCCGTCTTGAGTTGCGCCACGTGATCGTCAAGCCTAATGGTTCGTCCGTTGTACGTAGCCAGGGTCAGTTGTTTTTGTTTCGGGTGGCCTACAGTAGCCCGGGAATTCTTCGCACCCCATGACCTGCCATTTCTTTGACCGCCACCTTGGTCAGGACTATCACGGCGACTGGGAACTGGGGGCCATTTATTGTTTGTGCCGTTCATAAGGAGGGTTTGCCCATAATCGCCACGCTGGGCATGCGGGTTGGCGATCGCAGGGCGTAGCTTCTCGCACCGGTGACGCTGCTGCCCGTCACCGGCCTGTCATTTAGCTACGCTTGTTTTTGGGATGGTTATACCGCAATCTGTCGGTCGCCAGAGCCTCGTTCGATATCCAGCTGGATGACCGCGTGCAGATGAGGTTGGCTTGGAGCATTGAGATTATATTCGCTCCTTACATCCCAATCTTACACCGTCTCCTCTTAAAGGGAAAATTCCTTATTCTATGCCTTTGATAACGTAGAGCGTAGACGCGAGTATGTACTGTACCATAGATACTGTACAAAGAGAAATATTGTACTGTACAGTAACCGGCGATAAATCATGCACATCGGTCTTTGGAAAGAGACTCGGCTATTTTGGCTTCGTAGAGCGTTGTCACACCCTACCTGTGTACCATAATTGTTTTTCATCACATCTATTCGAAAAACGCTGATTGGTTCCTCGAAAAGAGGGAGCAAAGTAGGTATTTTCTGTTCAAGACTCAGAGAGGGCAGTAATGAGTTTTGAATTTGAAACATGAAGTTTTGATGTTGTTCCGCGACGCGAGCGCTCGTGGCTCGTCGACTCTTTCCGCCTCAGCTCAGATTTGCATTTTATTTAAGTGCAAAATGTAGTCACTCTAGTTGGGAATCGAACTTCGCTACTAAAGATCGGGAGTCAAACGATGTTCCGTCGAGCCATGCAGACTGATGGTATTAGGCTGTAAATTTAGTATAAATCAGATGAAGGGTTGCTGGTTCACAGTTGACCAATAAGCTCATTATTTTTTGTTCATCGGATCGCGTGGCACTCTGTCTATATTTAAAACAGGAATCATGTAAATGTACGGAGAAGAGGAAAAAATGAAAAGCGCGCAAATAATGATATTATCGTCACGGAAACAAGGAATATTGACAGTGCAAAAACTAAATAATTTCACGAATATGCAAGTATAGCGAAAGTATTATACTACCCACTTACACCTGAAATTACTAATGTACCAAATGTTACCAGTAGCTTGAATGCGTGCGCACGCGCAATATGCACGTGGTCGTGCGCGTGGTAGCTTTTTCGCACATGAACAAGGTAGTAGACAACCTTCAAACGCTGGCGGCCAGTACCAATAATGAATTTACAATACACAAAATTTAGAATACAATATCTGAAGAAACTGTTTGAAGAACGGGTAAATAAAAGAAGTACAAAGTGAACATACATTTTTAGATAAGTGTTAGTAATTACCTAGTTTATGTTCAGTTGCTTATTTTTAGTCTATTTAATATCATTTTCAATAACTAATATGATTTGTAAAGTATCTAAAAGCACCTTTTATTTATTTTTCTCATAAAGGGGATGAAAAGTAGAAAGAATCACTCAGAAGCAAAATTATTTTTCCCCGGGCAAAGTTTATTGAATCCTTCGCTACGTTCAGGATTCTACTTATGAATCCTTTACTCCACTCTGGATTCAAAATTGCCGTCAAAATATTATTTTGCTTCCTAGTAATACAATCTACTATACTATCCTTTTTCTAGTAGTTACTAATAAAGTCCATATTTATTTGATATGAAATGACACTTAATAAATACGGTGATTAATAAACGGTCGTCAGAGTTCGGCAATCGTCGTAAACAGCCAATTGTCTCTTTCCACAGGCCGATGTGCATTATTTATCGCCGGGTACTGTACGATACTTGCCCTGAGTGACTGTAATATTTGTAAAATGCTTTTTGTCTATGCCTAAAGACCAAAAAAGGTTTTATTAGGCCTAAAGTAAGCGTAACCCACTTATTAGGCATTTTAACCCACTTTACTAGGCTTTTAAATGTAGCAATTTCCCACCATAGGCACCATAGGAATGATATTATTCGGATTCGCATAGTATTTGTCTAGGATCCCAACTGTTTTTTTTTTCTTAAAAAAGCTTACCGACGTACTCAAAATTTAATGTTAGTAAGCGAATATATTTTCACGACAAATATACAATTCACTAACATTTCGTTTTCGGTAAGCATTCTGATAAACAAAACAAAAGTTGGAAACCAATATTAAAAATATCCGAATCTGAATAATACCTTTTCATGCTGGATATGGTTCAATTACTTCCAAATAATTTAGGAATTACGTTTGTATGGACAATTCAGACGGCCCCTAATGCTTTGATACAGTCCTGTAGATAGAAACCATAGAATAAATTCTTATATATTATTATAGGTATAGTGTAGGTACTTTCTACAACGCTAGTAGTGGTTATTCGCCGGTTCTAGCTCACTGTTCTTGAATAGAAACCTCTACTCTAATTCAATACAAATAAGGTTGAAACTGCGCTGGGCCTCCTTTGCCCTAAATTTTGCCGGCTCTAGCTCAATATTTTATTAGCTTAGGAAAAAAAAAAGTTTGGTGTCATTTTATAGGTTTTCGGGCACGCCCGATCGATCTGTGCCATCCCAGTTTTGATATCTCTTACGGGTCACGAGATAGGTTTCAAGATTCTACATCTACAGTACACTTCAGATAAGGTAGAGATAAGTGGGCTCTATTGTCCCTAGTAGCGTTTTTTCGTTGGTACTATCGGTTACTCATCGACCAGCTCACAGATAAACTCCTATAGATACCGCATACAAGACAACGGTTGCTATTATGTAGGTACTGTGTTGACCACTAGTTTTTTTTACCGACATGACTGTATCAAAAAACCTACCTAATTTTTTAGGCGCAATTCTATCAAAAGACAAAGGTTTATAAACAGTTTCATGTTCAACCTAACTAAGCTACCTAATTTTTTTAATCGCAATTCTATCAAATATAGTAGTTTGCAAACAGACTTGCGTTTTGTGTAAGTAGATTCAGCACTTTTTTATTTGATTTATATTTATTAATCAATAAAACAGGATTGGAACATATTATGAAGTAATATATCATTGTATATTGTATTGGAATCGAATATTCTTATAAAATCAGGCATTGTATTGCCATTGAATTTGTGGTTTAAAAATAGACAATATTTGCCGCATACTGATGAAGTGGAAAGGTTATGTGGATAAATTTAATAGTTTGACTTTAAAACAAATATGATCAAAGAAAGTATTTATTTGACATTACTTAGTAACAGTTATATGTCATACTTTTCAGAAAACGTGACAACTCTTTTTTCAACTAAATTACCAAAATTCATCATATTGGAAGGATCGTGGTCTGTTGGTGTTGTTGAATTCCAATACTCATGCACAACAATGTTCACTGTTCAAGGTCATGAAAATATCATTTACGTTACTAAATGGATGGTAATGCCTCAAGATAAAAAAACGCTCGCTTGTGTACTACAAAACTCATATACCGGCCACGAACAATGATAATATCAACCATATTTTAACAGCGTTTAACAATATAAAAAAGAAAGTTAAGTTTCGTTTTGATGAGTTGTCAAAGTTTGTATCTGTTGCGGTATTGGATGAATCAATAACATCAGTAACGTTATCACCTAAATTGTGACTTCAACTTGGATTTGAACCCAATACACACCTTGTCTCTAAGGGTCTTGGAAAGTGTTCAGCGAATTTGCATTTAGGTTTACCATCTCAATTATTTGTTTATTGTGATATAATCGAACCACAGGTCGTCGGAGATGTAATGACTCCACTTCTTAGAATAATACCTTTAGACCCTTCAATAGTAGATTAGTAGCCAAGCCTATTGTACGAGGGTGCAATTGATGCTTACACCCGAGCTAACTACTCTGCTTTACATCTCTATTGTGAGGTAAGTAGAAAAAAACCGGCATTACAAGAATAAAACATTTTATTAGTTAAAATTTATAGTGAAATGAGAACAATTTTTCAAATTTTAGGGACAGGTGTTTTTTGGGTATGTTAATAGTTTGAGATTGTAATATTTGTTGGTCATGGACAAAATCTGACGGTATGAAGCTTTCTTCAGCAGAAGTTGATGGTTGCGGATCATCTCTTGAGAAAGATGTTTCATTTTTTGAAAGCTGAATAGTTTCCGTTATTTGTTTGGTAATTTTACTTTTATTTTGTATGGAATCTTCGATGTAACCTTCAGCCACCTTGCCGGGTTTCCACCCATCGTGCCTTTTTATAGTGGTTAAAAGTCAGCATCGGCTAAAAGTGTAGCCGATGTTCTCCGGAAGCAATGACCTGTGTACAATTCCAGGTTATCTAACTTTAAATAACTTGCGTTTTGCTTCGGCATACTTCTGATGGTATTTTTTCCAATAACTTGTTTGTAGCATTTGCCTTGGTGGTACTTAAAAAAAAACGGTTGGTGTTTACATTTTCAGGACGAAGATTTCTGTATTTTTGTACGAATTCAGAGAATTCTTGAGGAACTACAAATGTTCGGTCAATTTTACTTTTTGTGTTCGGTAGTTTAATTACTAACAACTGACCCTGTTGTTCTATGTTCTCTATTGTTTTATTTATCAATTCAATACCTCGGCATGCGCCAGTTATACCGAAGATAAGAACCACCTAAAACAAGCGAAATGTAAAAATAAGTAAGTATGTTTTATAGGATTGTAAGAATTTAAAAGATAAATGATGAAGTATTACCATTATGTGATTTGTTATTTTACGTACCTTAACAGCTAAATATATGCCATCAGGGGCTTCATTTATGAATGTTTTCACGTCTTGCGCTGTAAAAACCTTTGACTTTTTGCTTTTGTGCCCAGCTGATTGTCTTTTTAGAAAAGATGATAATTTTGAAAAGTTCTTGATATTGATGTCGTGTTTAGTACTCATAGTTGCTTTTAACATTGAATAAATGCACCACAAACTAGATGGCTGCAGCTTTTTGATAGCTCACTAAAGTATGTTAAGAATACAGTCTCAGATAAAGACTTTACTGGTTTTTCTTTTCGCCACTTCATGAACTCGTCGTAAGTTTTCAAATATCTCTCTTTAGAACTTTCAGGCAAAATATTGTTAATTGCTGCTTCAGCTTCCATTTTCATTGAATCGGGAGTGCAGCTTATATCTTCATCACTTGCAGAACTCATGTTTTTTTCCCTAATTAGCACGTAATTATAAAAAAAACCCAAAAACAAACAAATATTTAAAGTAAAAGTTTTCTATTGCCGCCTTTTTTCCTTTTTATAATTATTTTTTTCAAAAACGAAATTGAGCTTCGCCGTTCGATATTTAAAATTGATGTCTATTATACTCATACGAAGACAAGGCTGAATAGCGAAGCGACCTCTTTTGTCATTGGGCTGAATGCATGATGTCTATTGCCAGTATGATGGTTATATGTACGCGAACTTTTTTAAAGAGTGAAGTTTTTTTTTAATTACTTACCGCCCTAGGGCTTTTCTAGCTACATTATTACCCTAGAGCGCTAATTGGTCACCTACAAGCCCCATTTGGGGGTAATAAGGACCTACTTACCAAATATGAGAGATGTAATAGTAGATTAGTAGCCAAGGGCTGTAAGGCATCAATTGCAGCCGAGATATTTAGACGCACGAGCGCAGCGAGGGCGCTTATAGTTCGAGGGTGCAATTGATGCTTACACCCGAGCTAACTACTCTGCTTTACATCTCGATTATGAGGTAAGTAGAAAAAAAACGGCATTAAAAGAATAAAACATTTTATTAGTTAAAATTTATAGTGAAATGAGAACAATTTTCAAATTTTAGGGACAGGTGTTTTTTGGGTATGTTAATAGTTTGAGATTGTAATATTTGTTGGTCATGGACAAAATCGGACGGGATGAAGCTTTCTTCAGCAGAAGTTGATGGTTGCGGATCATCTCTTGAGAAAGATGTTTCATTTTTTGAAAGCTGAATAGTTTCCGTTATTTGTTTGGTAATTTTACTTTTATTTTGTATGGAATCTTCGATGTAACCTTCGGCCACCTTGCTGGATTTCCACCCACCGTGCCTTTTTATAGTGGTTAAGTTAGCCCCAGCATCGGCTAAAAGTGTAGCCGATGTTCTCCGGAAGCAATGACCTGTGTACAATTCCGGGTTATCTAACTTTAAATAACTTGCGATTTGCTTCGGCATACTTCTGATGGTATTTTTTCCAATAACTTGTTTGTAGCATTTGCCATGGTGGTACTTCAAAAAAAATCGGTTGGTGTTTACATTTTCAGGACGTAGATTTCTGTATTTTTGTACGAATTCAGAGAATTCTTGAGGAACTACAAATGTTCGGTCAATTTTAGTTTTTGTGTTCGGTAGTTTAATTACTAACAACTGACCCTGTTGTTCTATGTTCTCTATTGTTATATTTATCAATTCAATACCTCGGCATGCGCCAGTTATACCGAAGATAAGAACCACACACAAGCGAAATATAAAAATAAGTAAGTATGTTTTATAGGATTGTAAGAATTTAAAAGATAAATGATGAAGTACGCGAACTTTTTTAAAGAGTGAAGTTTTTTTTTAATTACTTACTGTCCTAGGGCTTTTCTAGCTACATTATTACCCTAGAGCGCTAATTGGTCACCTACAAGCCCCATTTGGGGGTAATAAGGACCTACTTACCGAATATGAGAGATGTTAAATATATTTACGGAACTAACAAAATGCATGTGTTCTTACCACCTCACTATCTAAATATGCCTATACTATACTAATATAGCCTGTCATGCGTAGAGAGTTTGATACTATTGAAATAGATATAAGATCAAGCACAGGTCAAAAAATACCATTCCAGTTCGGAACCGTGGGTATTAAACTAAATTTTAGAACATTGTAATGTATCCTCAACGTAATAGTATAACTTGTCCCTACGAACATTATTACTCACATCAAGCTGGATCGGGTATTGGAGCACCATATCAACGCGGTCATTGAATCGGTAGTTTTCTATTGTTCAGATTATTCAGTACTCTTTTGCCATTGCTCTCTAGTGGAGCTCGAGTGATTGGTAAAGAGGCTTTAAATGCAGGCGTAGGGTTTTTATCAAATATGGTTAGTGCACGTCCTATAGAAGATTCTATTAAGGCTCGATTGTAAGAAGTTGGGTCAAACTTAAAAAGAAAAGCTGATAACAAAATTGATCTAATTAATATGTCTGGATCAGAATATATAACAAAGAAGAAACGTCAGTCTTCATTCATTCCACAGCTACGTGCTAAAGCGAAAGGTGCTAGTAAATATATAAAATTGAAAAGTAATAATATCAAAGATATATTTTCTTAAATTTTAATACCAAAATGTATTTTCTACCACTCATTCTTGTGAGTGCATAAAGTCAGAGTTAGATTTATTTGCTTTACCGTCTACACAAACAAGTATAGAAAACGGAATGTGGATACATTACAAACCTATTTCGTCTCTTGCCGACGATGGTCCCATTGAATTTCAAGTGCCAGACACTGGTGATGACTACATAGATTTGCCCCTTACTCTGATTCATATTAAAGCTAAGATACTAAACCAAGACTCAACAAAACCTCTAGCAACCACGACAGTGGCACCAGTAAACAATTGGCTACATTTATTATTTAGTCAACTTGATGTTTATTTGAATCAGAAACTTATATCACCACCAAATAATACATATGCCTATCGTGCTTACATGGAAACTTTGTTGGATTATGCTCCTGCATCAAAATAATCTCACTTAACGTGTAGTCTTTGGTATGAAGATAAAGCTGGAAAAACAGAATCAACTGACGAGAAAAATGAAGGTTTCACAAAAAAAAGGATTAACATCTGAAAGTAAACATATTGAGATGATTAGACATCTACACCGTGACATATTAAACCTAGAAAAAAATCTGATTAATAGTTTGAAATGTCTGTTAAATTAGTTCGTTCCAGAGAAACATTCAATAATGAAATAATTCCTAATGGATTCTTCAAAAGATTTAAAATTGAAAGTTTGCATTAGTGATGCAACGCTTATTGTTCGTAGATCAATCCAACAGTTTTGCTTGCACATCAAAAAGTCTTAGCCTCTACTACAACTAAATATCCTATTACGCGTGCTAAAGTTAAAGTTTTAACAATACCATCAATACACTTGATAACATTTTTCTGGGACAAAAGATGCATAGTCGGATTTGTTAATAACGCAGCTTTTAACGGTAAACTTACTAAAAATCCATTTAATTTTGAAAATTACGATATGAATACATTTTGTTTATATATTGATGGTTAACAGATTCCTTTCAAAGCTTTACAGCCATCATTCGAGGGTAACATTTTCACTTCAGCCTATTATACATTATTCTCTGGAACTGGTATACATTTTCTTAACGAAGGTAACGGTATATCTAGGGAACAATATGCTCACCGTAATTGTCTATTAGCTTTCGACTTACCATCTGATTTATCAGCTTACTTTTCAGGTCATTGGAACCTTATAAAACATGGTAGCGTAAGATTGGAAGTTCGTTTTGAATCAACTCTTTCGCAAATAATAAACTGTATTGTTTATGCCGAGTTCGATAATGTTATTGAAATTGATAAAAACCATAATGTATTTGTAGACAGTCGTAGTAGTTAAATATCATCGTAATAGTTTTAAGTGCTTATATAATTTGAATAAAACATAATTTTCAGCATATACTTACCCTTGTATTATTTCAAAGATCCCATCAGATTTGAAATACCAAGTTATTACCTTCAATTTCACATTTGCATCTGATCAGTTGAATAGGTAAGAGCTAGCAGTGATACTGTGTGCATTATGAACACAATAGAAATACAGAAACATTTATGTAAAATTCATCCAAGCTTAAAAGTTAATGTGTTTGCTGCAAAACGATTGCTAATACACGTTCAGACTCCATCATACATAGTAAGCAATCTAGATGGAGATACAAAACCGGGATCTCACTGGATAGCCATACATATTAGTTAAATATTTAAACGGGACTTAATCGCGCTGAAAACTTAATATTTATTTACCCCGACGTTTCGATCAAGTTGCATTGATCGTGGTCACGAGAAGACTGAAGTAGCGGGTGTCAGCGTCGAGAAGGGCGAGCGTTGTCTCCAACTACCCGCATTTGGTTTTGTAAAAACCAAACACCGAAAGATGTCATTCCTTTTCAAACTCCTGGCGTATATAAGATAGATTGCAGCTGCGGTAGTTCCTACATTGGACAAACCAAGCGTACTATAGCGGAAAGGGTCAAAGAACACATTGCAGCTGTAAAGAACCGCCAGATAAATAAATCTGCAATCGCTGAGCATTTGCTCGAATCGGGCCCTAATCACTGGATTGAACTCCATGACCCGAAGATCCTCTCCACGGAACGTCACTACTACTCCAGGATTGTACGTGAAGCGGTTGAAATTAAAAAGTATCCCAATTTCAACCGAGAGGATGGTTTCAAGTTGGCTGCGTCCTGGAATCCCGTGATAAGCATGTGTTCGCGTCGCGGTTTATGTCAGAAGGTATCTGCAGATGTCGTTAGTGTAGTGTGTCGTGACAATTCTGAATTTTCACAAAACCAAATGCGGGTAGTTGGAGACAACGCTCGCCCTTCTCGACGCTGACACCCGCTACTTCAGTCTTCTCGTGACCACGATCAATGCAACTTGATCGAAACGTCGAGGTAAATAAATATTAAGTTTTCAGCGCGATTAAGTCCCGTTTAAATATATAACTATGTGTTCGAATCGCGAAAGTTTAAAAGTTACAAGCCATACATATTGACGATAGCGGGCTTGGACAATATTTTGATTCCTATGGTCGAAAACCGACAGGATTCCACCAAGCATTTTAAAGAGAAATGCAAGACTGGAATTTGAATATTTATAACATACAAAATGATTTCACATCAGTATGCGGCGAATATTGTCTTTTGTTTTTAAACCACAAATTCAATGGCAATACATTGTCTGATTTTATAACAATATTCGATACCAATACAATATACAATTATATACTCGTATTACTTTATGATATTTTTCAATCGTGTTTTATTGATTATTATATATAAATCACATAAAAAAGTGTTATAACGGAATCTACCTACACAAAACGCGAGTCTGTTTGCAAACTACTATATTTGATAGAATTGCGCCTAAAAAAAACTAGGTAGGTTAGTGTATGCATAAGGTCTTGTATGCGGTATCTATAGGAGTTTACCTGTGAGCTGGTCGATGAGTAACCACGAAAAAACGCTACTACCTTATCTGAAGTGTACTGTAGATGTAGAATCGTGAAACTTATCTCGTGATCCGTAAGAGATATCAAAACGGGGATGGCACAGATCGATTGGGCGTGCCCGAAAACTTATAAAATGACACCAAACTTTTTTTTTATCCCTCCTTCCTTCCTAAGCGATAGTCGGCTATGGAAAAATTCAAAAATATTGAGCCAGAACCGGCAAAATTTGGGAGAAAGGAGGCCCAGCGCTGTTTCAACCTTATTTGTATTGAATTATAGTAGAGGTTTCTATTTAAGAACAGTAAGCTAGAACCGGCGAATAACCACTACTAACGCTTCCTACAACAGTTTTCAAACAAAGCGAGATCGCTAACGTAAGCTACAAATTGTAGAGTCAAAGTCAAAGTCAAAGTCAAAGTATTTTATTGTAAATAGGCATAAATAATATCACTTTTACACGTCAAAATTAACATCTCATGAACAAGGAGAAATACATAAAATAATATAAAAAGATCAAATTTAGGTAAACTAAGTATTCTTTGAGTTTGAAAAGGAAATTTCCCTTTCATGTGCCAACAGAGTTAAATCTCACACTGGAAAAGGAACTACCCTTCTGATCCTACAAATTCTTTGGAAATACGCCCGTTACAGAAGAGAGCACCAAAAAACTCTACGGGGATGTATTTTTTTGCATATTTGTTAATTTTTTATATTTTTTCAAATGTCGTAATTATAAAAAAACATGTAAACTAAAAATAAAAGATAAAAGTATAAGATCTTCTATTTAGATTTTTAAGAATTAAAACAAACATTTATGTAAGCAAATATAATTTCATTTAATCATGCACTGTTGGGAAATGGTTCTAATTCAGCTTGCAAGATTTGACCTAAACAAACATACAGCCAAACATTCAGACATACAAACAATTAAAGTTTCACAAAAGAATTTAAAAAAAAGAAGTTTTTATTCTTACCAGCGACGCAAAGAGAAGCGCAAACCGCCAACAGGAAGAGTATCGCAATCATGGCCCACGTTTTTCAACCACGAAGTTATAATTATGAATAACTGAAGAAATCAATGAATCGGGCGTTAAATACTTCGAGAACATATTAGGAAGTCGATTTAATAATTATTATTTATACAAGTGTTTTTATTAAGTAAAATGCTAATTATGCTTTCGAAAAGTTTAATTTTGCGGTTTTTGAATGCGAACGAATTTAAAAGAACGGTTTCGTGTGGTTTATTTTAGCTTCCCATTTGTTGATACAAATCTAAACGTAACAAGACAAGCGAAATTAGAAACAAAACATTATCGAAAGTGCTACAAAAACCGAAAGCGAACGAAACTAAAAAGCGGCAAAAATTTGAGTGAGAATGGTTGCTAATCAAGTTTAAATCGTTATAGATCTTAAATGGTAATTCAAAATGAAAAATTATGAGATTTACGTCAAAAAGATGATTTTCAAATACCTATTCAAAGATGCATAGGTCCTTAACTTTCATGTTTTGATTTTTCACTGCATGGCGTCTGGTTGTCGTCATATTGAATTTTGATTACTGTCATTTCTTTAATAATATTCGCAAGATTAAGATAAATTGATTGACGTAAACATCATCAAAATCGGCCCACGCGTTTGTACTATTGAGCGCCACAAAGGAACATACATACGTACATAGGCTGATAAAACATAACCTTTATTGAGGTATGTAGCTACAAAATGAAGTACCTATCTACGACTACTAAAGTAAGTAGGTACTTACCTGACACAGACCCCAGAAATATATTTCTCTTTTAAGTTTTATACTATTTGAAGTGATTTGTTTATCATCATCATCTTCATCATTGTGTCAGCCTTTAGAAGTCCACTGCTGAACATAGGCCTTCCCCAAAGAGCGCCATGACGAGCGAACTTGTTTGACGAGTGATTTTGTTTGTCACAAAGAAACAAGAAAAAATAAAACAAACTATGTTTGTTTTTCTTTTCCTTGTTTGTTTTGTTCATTTGTTAATATTAGTTTATATTGATTACTTCTTTTGTTAGATAAAAATGAAGTGATTGTTCCGTTCGCTAAAAGAAACAGTTAATACACGAGAATAAAATCCCTAAAGTAGTTTTATTGAAATAATGGTATAATCCAATGGTATAAATGGTCTCAACCTATTCCACGTATACCATTAAGAGTACAGGTGGGATAAGTAAAGACCATTTATACCACAATGTAATTGTCTAATGGTATAACTGGTATTAACTAGTACCATCTGTACCATTACATGTATAAATGGGACAACTTAGTACTATTAATTAACTTAATGGTATAACTGGTCCAAAGCGTAACAGCCCGTGTCTTTAAAACTACTGAATTGATTTTGATAAAACTTGAGTATTGCATTATTTTTAAGATACTGAAACCACGGAGAGAAAAAGCTTGTAGATTCACTGAAAGTCAAGATGTAATGAAGTTATCCGACAGAGAACCAGGGTAACCGACATAGTTCTAAGGATAAGCAAGCTAATGTGGCAGTGGGCTGGACACATTTCCCGAAGAACCGATAACCGTTGGGGTAGACGAGTTCTCGAGTGGAGACCACATTTAGGCAAATGTAGTGTAGGACGCCCTGTTGCCTGGTCGAGTGACGACCTGCGAAAAGCCGCTGGAAGAAAATATTTGCGGTGAGCAGAAAACAGATCTCAGTGGCGTGCATTAGGTGATGCTTACGTCCAGCAGTGGACAGATATAGGCTGATGATGATGATGATGACGATAACTGAAACGAAACTTAACTTAAACTGAACTTAAGTAATGGTTACTCGCCGGTTGTAACTCACTGTTCTTGAATAGAAAGCTATACTTTAATTCAATACAAATAAGGTTGAAACTGCGCTGGGCCTCTTTTCCCCCAAACTTTGCCGGTTCTGGCTCAATATTTTTGAATTTTCCCCCATAGCCAATTTTTGTGGCCGCCTTGGAAGGAAAGAGACCAAAAAAAAAAGTTTGGTATCTCTTAGGAATCACGAGATAGGTTTCACGATTCTACATCTACAATACACTTCAGATAAGGTAGAGATAAGCGGGCTCTATTGTCCCTAGTAGCGTTTTTTCGTTGGTACTGTTTGTTTGTTTGTCGTATGAGGTAGTGCTGGCTTCTGGTGTCAGAGTTTGTCAAGCCGCCCGAGGGCCTCTGACATGGCAAAACGAATGCTATTAATCAATAACAGCCGGGACCGACAGCTTAATGAGCTGTTCGATTACTCATCGAACAGCTCACTATTATGTAGGTACTGTGTTGACCACTAGTTTTTTTACCGACATGACTGTATCAAAAGACCACACATAACTAACCTACCTAGTTTTTTTAGGCGCAATTCTATCAAAAATAGTAGTTTGCAAACAGACTTGCGTTTTGTGTAGGTAGATTCATTTATAACACTTTTTTATTTGATTTATATTTATTAATCAATAAAACAGGATTGAAACATATTATAAAGTAATGTATCATTGTATATTGTATTGGTATCGAATATTCTTATAAAATCAGACATTGTATTGCCATTGAATTTGTGGTTTAAAACAATAGACGATATTCGCCGCATACTGATGTGAAATCATTTTGTATCTTATTAATATTAAAATTCCATTGTCTTGCATTTCAATTTAAAAATGCTTGTTCCACCAAGCATTTTTAAAAAGAAAAAGAACCTGTGGGATTTCGACCATAGGTATCAAAATATTGTCCAAGCCCGCTATCTTCAATATGTATGGCTATCCAGTGAGATCCCGGTTTTGTATCTCCATCTAGATTGCTTATTATGCTGGAGTCTGAACGTATATTGACAATCGGTTTGCAGCAAACACATTGAATTGTAAGCTTGGATGAATTTTACATAAATGTTTCTGTATCTCTATTGTGTTCATAACGCACACAGAATCGCTGCTAGCTCTTATCTATTCAACTGATCAGATGCAAATGTGAAATTGAAGGTAATAACTTGGTATTTCAAGCTTGATGGGATCGTTGAAATAATATAAGGTAAGTAAATACTGAAAATTATGTTTTATTCAAATTATATAAGCACTTAAAACTATTACAATGATATTTAACTCCGATAGTCTACAAATACATTACGGTTTTTATCAATTTCAATAACATTATTGAACTCGGCATAAACAATACAGTTTATTGTTTGCAAAAGTGTTCATTCAAAACGAACTTCCAATTTTATGCTACCATGTTTTATAAGATTCCAATAGCTGATGACGTTGGCTGAAGAGTTAGCTGATAAATCAGATGTTAAGTCGAAAGCTAATAGACAATTACGGTGAACATATTGTTCCCTAGATATACCGTTACCTTCGTTAAGAAAATGTTTACCAGTTCCAGAGAATAATGTATAATAGGCTGAAGTGAAAATGTTACTCTCGAATGATGGCTGTAAAGCTTTGGAAGGAATCTGTTGACCATCAATATATAAACAAAATGTATTAATATCGTAATTTTCAAAAATAAATGGATTTTTAGTAAGTTTACCGTTAAAAGCTGCGTTATTAACAAATCCGACTATGTATCTTTTGTCCCAGAAAAATATTATCAAGTGTTTTTCCCTGAACCCCTGATGGTATTGTTAAAACTTTAACTTTAGCACGCGTAATAGGATATTTAGCTGTAGTAGAGGCTAAGACATTTTGATGTGCAAGCAAAACTGTTGGATTCATTCGCGTTCTACGAGCAATAAGCGTTCACTAATGCAAACTTTCAATTTTAAATAATTTGAAGAAGCCATTAGGTTGAATGTTTCCTGTAACGAACTAATTTAACAGACATTTCAACACTATTAATCAGTTTTTTTTCTGGGTTGAATATGTCACCGTGTAGATGTCCAATCATCTCAATTTGTTTACTTTCAGATTTTAATCCTTTTTTTTTGTGAAACCTTCATTTTTCTCGTCAGTTGATTCTATTTTTCCAGCTTTATCTTCATATCAAAGACTACACGTTAAGTGAGATTCTTTTGATGCAGGAACATAATCCAACAAAGTTTCCATGTAAGCACGATAGGCGTTTGTATTATTTCGTGGTGATATAAGTTTCTGATTCAAATAAACATCAAGTTGACTAAGTTATGAATGTAGCCAATTGTTTACTGCGTTGCTAGCAGTTTTGTTGAGTCTTGGTTGAGTATCTAAGCTTCAATATGAATCAGAGTAAGGGACAAATCTATGTAGTCATCACCAGTGTCTGGCACTTGAAATTCAATGGGACCATCGTCGGCAAGAGACGAAATAGGTTTGTAATGTATCCACATTCCATTTTCTATACTTGTTTGTGTAGACGGTAAAGAAAATAAATCTAACTCTGACTTAATGCACTCACAAGAATGACTGTGTAGAAAAGACATTTTGGTATTAAAATTTAAGAAAATATATCTTTGATATTATTACTTTTCAATGTTATATTTTTACTAGCACCTTTCGCTTTAGCACGTAGCTGTGGAATGAATGAAGACTGACGTTTCTTCTTTGTTATATATCCTGATCCAGACATATTAATTCGATTCAATTCAATTTTGTTCAATTCAATTCATTTTTCAATTTTGTTATCAGCTTTTCTTTTTAAGTTTGACCCAACTTCTTACAATCGAGCCTTAATAGAATCTTCCATAGGACGTGCACTAACCATATTTGATAAAAGCCCTACGCCTGTATTTAAAGCCTCTTTACCAATCACTTGAGCTCCACTAGAGAGCAATGGCAAAACAGAACTGAATAATCCTCCTAGAAAGCTACCGATTCCATGACTGCGTTGATATGGTGCTACTCTGTAAATTACTCCAATACCCGATCAGCTTGATGTGAGTAATAATGTTCGTAGGGACAAGTTATTCTATTACGTTCAGGATGAATTATAATGTTCTAAAATGTAGTTTAATAGCCACGGTTCCGAACTGGAATGGTATTTTATGACCTGTGCTTTATATCTATTTCAATGGTATCAAACTCTCTATGCATGACAGGCAAGTAGTGAGGTGGTGAGAAAACATGCATTTTATTAGCTCCGTAAATATATTTTGAAGGGTCTAAAGGTATTATTCTAAGTAGTGGAGTCATTACATCTCCGACGACCTGTGGTTCGATTATATCACAATAAACAAATAATTGTGATGGTAAACCTAAATGCCAATTTGCTGGACACTTTCCAAGACCCTTAGAGGCAAGGTTTGTATTGAGTTTAAACACAAGTTGAAGTCACAATTTAAGTGATAACGTTACTGATGTTATTGATTCATCCATTACCGAAACAGACACAAACTTTGATAACTCATCAAAACGAAACTTAACTTTCTCTTTTATATTGTTTAACGCTGTTAAAATATGGTTGATATTATCATAGTTCCTAACCGGTATATGAGTTCTGTAGTACACTCATATATAATTTAGTTGAAAAAAGAGTTGTCATGTTTTGTGGAAAGTATGCCATTGAACTGTTACTAAGTAATGTCAAATAAAAACTTTCTTTCTCCATATTTGTTTTAAAGTAGAAGCCAAAGTCCAGCTATTAATTTTATCCGGATAACCTTTCCACTTCACTAACACTTGCTTTCTGTTACCAGCGTAGCAAGTGCTAACTATTTTATCTATTTAGTATCTGGAAGAGGGGTTATAATATTTTTTTTGCAATTCTCTTTCATAAAAAGTATCGGTTCATTTTGCAAATCTTTCAACGTATATACCTATCGTATCGTAACGTACCTATCTATTATTAATGATATAATAAAAATTTCATCACTCCAGTTCGATTCATAGCCTTTTTGAAATATATGTTTAACTTTTGTAATTCTTACATGATCACCAATATGAATTTTTTTTTGGTAGTGAGATATCAGCTGAGATTTGTTTTATACTATCCCTTTCATATAAATTATTCCAAACAGTCATTATATTGTTGGAATTAACATTACAAGGGCACATTTTAATGCTGGAATGATAACTATGATTATATGCGTATTGCAAATAATCTATGTACTTGTATGTATTTTTATGAGTAAAATAACGCCACTCTTTCATCTTGAGAGTTCTTTGAAATCTTTATACGATGCTTGCTTTAATATCAGGATTATTTGTTGTATAATAGTTTATATTTTTGCTCTTAAAATACTTTTGCACATCCTTTGAAACAAATTCAGTTCCTTTATCAGATTGTATATGTGTTGGTGTGGTACTGGCTTAATTAAATATGATTTTAAATATATTTTTTATAGTTCCTGAGTTTTAATTTTTCATTGGTATAGCATAAGCATATTTAGAAAATACATCAATAACACAAAGAATGTAATTAAAATCATCATTTTATTTAGAATATGTTCTCATGTCACTTAAATTAGCTTGCCAAAGTTCATTTAGATTAGATAAAATATATTTATTCCCAGGGAATTTTCTATGGACTGGCTTATGAAGTGTGTATGTTTCTTGGGCTTGCAATCATTTTTTAATATCACCTCTGGTCATTTTACCTTTCATAGCTTTTGCTAGTTTGTCTATACTACCATATCCAGCAGGATGTGATGCACGATAATACATTTTATTAATTTCTAGTAACGAGTCCATTTTTCCCAGTCAATTTTTTTCTTCAGTTTCTTATGATACTTATATACACTAGTTGGTGTAGCATAGATATCTTCGTTTGTAGAGTATTCTCCAAGATCTTTCGAACGGAGTTTATTTATGAACTCACTTCTGTTTGGATTCCCAATGTATGTTAGTGGTATTTTAATAACTTTCAATGCTTTAGCAATTTTTTCCCAGCCAATTGGGTCACTGTTTTTCAATGGTCTAAGTGAGTTGATGACCAAATCTATAATATAACTACCAGGAATTTTTTATTTATCTATAATGACTGTACCGTTGTCGTTCCAATGAATTTTGTTTTACTCAATATTATCCTTGAGAGTTATCCTAGATAAGTGTTTCTTGTTGTTTCTCTTCGTCTTTCATATCTGACTAACAACTAAATCTTTACCATCGGTATCATTATTTATATTACAAACATGTTTTTTTGCAATGGAAGTAATTATTGTATCAACATTGGAAGTAATTATTAGTAATTCTAAGGGTAGGCGATTTTCTTCGGTGAAATGTAGATATCTTTTTAAAATTTGAAGGTATAAAATCCATTTTTTTCGGTCGTCCATATTACTATTCAAAATCTTTTGCATACATGTATCAATGCCTAACCTTGAGGTAGGGTTTTCAATTTTGTGTTCATTATTTAATTTCTCTAATAAACTTGGTTCAATGAGTATGTATGTAGTATTGTTACGCTAGTCGATTCTTAGAAAAACAGTAGGTACTAAAATATTCGAGAAATCGCGGTCGGATGACGCAATACATCTACAAGAACCTTCTGGAACACACCAGTAGAGCGTAGGTACATACAGAGGTTTCCAGAGCGCGCGGTAGGTATAATGGCGCCGACGGCCTTAGGTACCTACAGGGGCGGCACGACATCAAAGGCGCCGCCGGCCTTAGGTACTTATAGGCGCGGCGCGGTGCGGCGCGGCAACTTCAAAGGCGCCGCCGACCTTGATAGTTCAATTACCTACCGACTACTGCTAGTACATACGAGTAGGTACGAGTACCTTCTGGAAACGTCCGTCGCGGTATAAATAGGGCGCGCATCAACTGCCAGGGACAGTATTGACTTGGCTTTCGGAACGAAACGATTAAAGTGATTCGAAGCGAGTATTCAGTGATAATTGATAAGAGTGTACAGTCAAGTTAAAGAGTGTTTGAGCGTTATTTGCTGGATTAATTTCTTTTTGTGGTTTCCTTTTTTGGTGTAATTAGCGTACATTAATTTTATCCGAACCCTAGCTCGTAACAATTTGGTGTCAGAAGGGAGGATAAAATAATGCCGGCTACACCAAAGCAGGAAACAGACCGCATGAGAACAAGAAGCCAACGAGAGAAGAAGGTGGACGAAAGACGGTTTGGTTTGCCATTACGAGCGCCTGGTGGTGGTGACAATCAAGAAACTACCAAGTTGGACGACGCCGCGGCCACCGGTCCATCCGCTGGTCCATCTACAGATTCTCCGTCTTCTATAGCCCCACCCTCATTTGATCTTTCGGGCTTAATGGCATTACTCCAGGAGCAGTCTCGCAAACAGGACGAGCAGGCTCGCAAACAGGAGGAGCAGGCTCGCAAACAAGAAGAGCAGGCTCGCAAACAGGAAGAGCAGGCTCGCAAACAGGAAGAGCAGGCTCGCAAACAGGAGGAGCAGTTGCTTCGTGACAAAGAGGAGCAGACTCGCCGACAGGAAGAACAGACTCTCCTCATAAAAGACCTGCATGCAACTTTTGGTCAGGAACTCAAAGATGTAAAAGAGCAGGTACATCTTCATGAGAACCGCATCTCCGTAACTGAAAACCGCCTCTCCGAAACTGAGATCCAGATCGCAGACGTGAAGAAAGCTTTGGGTGTCCTGAAATCTGGAAGCGGAATGTCAGCCAATGTTGTTACTGCGTCTTCGGCGCGAGGTTTCAAAGTGCCGCCGTTTGATGGAAACTCTTCGTGGTCGGCCTATAAGATCCAGTTAGAGGCCGTTGTCAAGGCGAACGGATGGAGTAAAGCGCAGGCCATGACTGCACTCACACTGGGCCTTCGTGACCAGGCCCTTACTATACTCGAGGCCCTTGGAAAGGATGTTACCTACGAACAGGTGCTTGAAGCATTGGAATCTCGCTACGGTGACGCACACCTGGAGCACGTGTATCGTGCTCAGTTAAAGGACAGGGCTCAGCGGAATAGTGAGAACCTACAACAGTGGGATCTCGAAATTGAAAAACTGGTTCGAAAGGCGTACCAGTCCTCACCTGCACTCATCGATGGGATTTTTATCCAAGCATTTGTCGATGGGATTCGCGACCTGGAAATAAGGGCTGCTGTGAGACTTGGGCATCACGAATCCCTTAAGGATGCCGTGGCCCATGTTTTAGAGGTGGAGGCCGTCCGACAAGATCCTCGAGCTCACTGCATCAGGGAAGTTGTGGCATCTCCTCCCCGTGACACTCGCCCTAAATTTAGTCCCAGATGCTACGAGTGTGGAGAGAAGAAGACCAAAAACTCGTCTCGGGCAGTTGAATCTCAGGTGGCCACCTGAGATTCAACTGCCCGAGACGAGTTATTGGCAGGGAAGATCGGCCACAGCAAGTGCGGGTGGTTAGCAACGCCACTGAACAGACCCAAGGAAACGAGTAAACGCCAGGACCGTGGGGCGGATGTTGGCTAGTATTAATAATAATAATATATTTTTATTGCAGGCAAAAAATACCCATAAATCGTAAAAAGATACATACAAAAAAGAAAAGATACAAAATATACCTAGTAAATTGCAACTTAAATACTAGTAAAACTTGCAAGTCATTTGCGATTCTCGCTCTGGTGTACAGATAGCTAAAATCTAAAAATAGGACTGTACAGATCTTCGGACAGACATTTCAATATATCATTATCTGATTTACGTATCCTGTTCCAAAAGGATGCGATACGGGATCTTATAATAGCAAAGAAATCAGGAACCCGTGCATCAGCAAACATGGCCAATGCGCTGAAAAATCTTGGTTTCTTCTTAAGGATGCGAAATGCGTTATTATATTGCACCCTTATGGTACTATATGCTTTCCTTGTGTACCTTGTCCAAAGCTGACATGTATATAAACTTATACAATAAGCCTTGAACAAGGTATGTTTTACCCCGTGAGTACATTTGGCAAACCTCCGCGTGAGCATGTTACATCTGATGGACAGGCTCCTTCTTTCCCGTTTCATATCCATGTCATCCGGCAAATCTTTGGTCATAATGTGACCGAGATACTTGAACTGTCCTATAACCCTTATTGGCGAACCCAACAAACAGACATCGGGCACTCTCTCCGGACCCTTACCTGCACGAAATACCAGCATTTCTGTTTTACCAATATTGTACTTTAGTCTATGCTGTTTAGCATATTGTTCGCATACTGCCAATAGTTTCCTAAGTCCATTAATCGAGGGGCTGAGAAGCACCATATCATCAGCATAGCTGAGGGTATTAACACAAACTTCACCAATATGGCATCCGATTCTGGTGCTTCTCAGCTTCTCGATCAAATCATTTACATAAACATTAAACAGGTCCGGAGAAGTTAGTCCCCCCTGGCGTACCCCGCAGTCCAGTCTGTAATCACTGGATGTCGTGTCATCCCATCTCACTGCATTTGTTTGGTTTCCGTACCAGTACTTAAACACGTTCACCACTTCATCCGGGACCTGAGTCCGGGACAGTTTGTTCCAAAGAATATCTTAAGTCACCAAATCAAACGCCTGACTCAAGTCCAGCAAACAGACATAAACTGATGTTTCACGGGTAAGGTAGTAGTTTACCGTGTGTTTTAAACTAAAGATAGCAGAGTCCGTTGAAAGTCCGGGACGGAAACCAAACTGAGCATCGTCGATACGTATATTGTTCACCAATAAGGGCTGTAAAAGCCGTTCAAATATCTTACCTATTACGGTCCCCAAAGAGATAGGTCTGTAATTAGCTGCACTACTCAAATTACCGGTCTTATTTTTAACAATAGGTACAACAATAGTTTTCATCAAATTATCCGGCAGGAAAGAGTACATTAGACATAAGTTAAACAAATTACATAATTTATTATAAATTAAATCTCCAGCGCAAAGAATGTGTTTGAGACTTAACCCGTCGTGTCCTGGCGACTTACCACGCTTCATATTACGGACAGCTTTCATCACATATTTCGTGCTAAATGTGAGTTTAGATTTCAAGGCACAAGTCCGGGAAGTGACGTTCGCACTCTCTTGGAAATCTGATTGAACCCTGAATTTGTTTGAAAATAGTTCTGCAATCTCTTTAGGGTCCTGCAAGCCATCAACCGTCACCGGGAGAGCCTTTTTATAATTAAGCTTTCTAGTTGCGTTCCAAAATTGTTCCAAATGAAATTCTTGTTGTGTCTATGAGTCGCCAATATGTCCATTTTGATTCTCTCTTTGTTGTCTTGACACCACTTTAACTTATTTTTAAATATCTTACGTGATAAATACATATTAGTATAAATATCGCCAGCTGTAGGTCTACCGGCAAGAACCCAACATTTCAAATTCATTCTGGCTATTTCAGGACTGTTTTTTACCTGAAAATTCCATCCAGTCACTTGCCTATGTCTACGTTCTCCAGAGCGAAAACCAGCACTGTTCTTGGCCGAAGTCTGTAGACTAGAAGAAACCTTGCTTTTTTTATTTATTTTTGGATAACCAAATATATTGTCAGATGGATAATCAGATGTATCAAATCGTGTGGTGAGATCGGGCTTCGTCAAATCAAATCAAATCTTCGTAAAAATTGTCTGTAAAAATTTGATATATTAAACTGTCAGTATCAGTGTATAATAATTATGTTTTATTGTTGAATTTATTTAACATGTAGTTGTAATGAAAATCATACATCAGAGTTTTTGAAATATCTAATGTACAAAATCCTAAATAGATAAGTTTGTCATAAATCAATTTTATTTTTCGTAACTTTACTGCAACTAGGTTTTCACCAAAAATGGATAAACTGTGAAATTCTGGTTTAGCAATTAAGTCTTGCCCGCCTAAAGTTTTACCCCGATTTTCCCAGTGCGTTAATAATTTTACATTAACTCTTTTTTCAATGTTCTGCATTGTCTTACCGAATAAGGAGTTGTTCATTAATTTAGAAAAGTCTTTCTCAAAATCTGAGGTTGCCTTTGTTTTTAATTTTTTATTCAGATCCATGTATCTTTTTAACCAAGCACTTTGACCAAACAATAATATTTTATGAATTTTAGTCAATTCTATACCATTTCAAGACATTGTTTGAGATTTCTGTAATGAATTTTATATTTGCTTTTATTATTCAGATTTGGAACTAGTTTTTTTACTCTAGAATTACCTGCACAGACATTTTCTGGACACAGTGGTAAGTCCGAATGTACATCATGAAGTTCCACGAGATACTCTGATTCGACTTCAGACACCTCAGTTTGTATCTGGACTAACCCATTCAAAACTACTTTCTGGAAGAAATTGAAACATAGCCCAACCATAAATATTGTTAGCGTCAAAATATGCAAGTTATGACTATGGATTTTTCTCATCAAAATCTTCCAAGAACTCATTATTTGCCTTTGCATACCGATTGATACATTGAGATGCACCTCCTCTTATTCCTGACTTTGAAGTGGCTTTTATTCCTAATAAAAGCCACTTCAAAGTCTGTTAATATTTCTAGTTAAATTTTAGTGTATTTTACCATAGCGTCCAAGCTCAATCCCGTTGCTGTATAATAGTGTGCAGAATCTAAATCGTAAGTTGCTATACAAATATTTCTAAAATTTTCAAACACATCTATCAGGAGCAAAACATCTGTTTTTAGGTATAAATTTGATTAATTTAACATGTTACAATAGGTAAAATGTTTCCATAAATCCTGAGCACGATTATAATCACCATCAGAAACATTTGAATCGGACAGTGAACTTTAAACCTGGTCTTGACTGGGCAGAGTTGTTAATTTTAAACAGTCATATGATGTCATAAACTCGTAAGGGTATATACCTTTTTTTCTAAGACGGCTAAAGTCTTCATCCCTAGGGAAATTTCTTTTAAGCGTGTGGAATTGTTCATCTTTGAGATTTTTAGCTAACTGATCATGACTGCATGGTACAAATTTAAAAGAATCTATGAATCTTAAACTGACTCTCTGGTTGTCTATAGTTAGCATGTTTGAACATGATATCTATCTTGCTTTGTTTTGTGGAATTAGTTCCACATTGCCATCTACAAAATTTTATGCATGAACAATGAAATGTGCATTACAGTGACTGAGATTATGAAAGAATACTGGAATGTGTGGCGGTGTTCAAAACTTTGCTACGCATACTTTGTGTGCAACTCCTCTGAAATCACCCGTGTGCCAATCAAAATTGAGAATCAGTCTCACAAATGTAACAAATTTTCGAATTGTTAATTTTATTTTCATCTTTAGTTAACAGTGGTTTGGGACATTTTTGTAAACGATTTATCCACACATCATTTTTAAATCTTCAAACAAACATTCCATAAATACTTGTGCGCAGTTTGTTCCACTATATGTTACATATTTTGACAAGTTATCATCATAGGGACACTTTATGTAATATCCGAAACTATACATTTCTTTTTATTAACATTGTTAGTATACGACTTAGACGGATCATTGAGGCATGATTTTATTGGGCTTAAAAATGCTTCAAAATCAGCATACACGACAAATGGTACTTTTAACTTTTTTTTTGAATTTATCACACTTTAATTTATCGTTAGATACCAGCTCTCCAAACCAATTTTTAATGATTTTTTATTACTTGGAAGTTCAGTTGAAATGTGAGAGCAATCATGTTGTTGGTGGTTAGACAACCTTTCCTCTGTGGGAAAGTGCAGTAAACATCCATCACAGATATGAACTTCATGTTCATGGTTTCAAATTTGTTTGCTGAGTAATCGCGACAAATTTTGAATAAAACATATTTGATCTTCTGATAAATCTACGCATTTTTGCCATCGCTCTTTTCGCAGACATTGAAAAAATTTACTTCTGTGTCGTTTCATTAACCCTTTCAACGCATATTGTTTCGCTTTGATTCGGACTCCACGATTGATACCTATCAGTTCAACCGGGTATCATTCGGAATTTCTAGCTCGCCTTATCTCGCCATGCGAGTCGTACGGCAACTCTGCTCCGACGAGCGCGACAAGTTTCCGATCGCCGCGCATGAAGCTGAAAACCGAATGTTTATGGATGATTACATTTCATCCATGGATGGTTTGGTTGAAGCTGAACGTATCTATCATCAGATGGTGGATATGTTTATGGCCGGGGGCTTCAAATTAGTCAAGTGGATTTCAAACATTTCCGAACTCATGGATAAAATTCCGAAATCGCACGAAAGTCCTCATCTCATTAACTTTGACACGGATTGTAACATCAGCACAAAAATTATAGGTATGCAGTGGCAGCCTAATGCCTTCTGTTATAAAATAAATGATGATAATACCGATAAATGTACAAAGCGCACAATACTTTCCGCGACGGCACGCTTATTTGATCCGTTAGGAATTTTAGGTTGTGTGACCGCATTCATGAAATTACTTTAATATTACATGACGAATTTAACATGACATAGTATTATGAGCTGGAATGAAATAGCAAAACTTAAATAACAACTTGGAATAACGTGACATAGTAACAAGAGCTAGAATGAAATAGGATATTAAACATCAAACGAAGCAGCGAGTTATAAGAGTTAGAAATACCTATAATTATTTATTGCGAATGTAATAACTAAACTTTCAAAGGATTTAGAACGATATAGTATAGAATGATACAGAGTTAAGAGTTCTACATTAATACTAAGATCAAGTATCTAAAATACTACATACAATATGATTACAGCGTCTCATGGAGCTTCACAATGTTGCGTCTACTCTTGCTGATCGTACTGTAATTACCGTCGGCTTCCTCATCATCGGATATTTTCGGGTCCCGTGTCGGTATTTGTACATTTATGGTTTGGTTTGGACTTTTGTTTGTTTTTGAATTAGAATGGCAGTGGTTATAAATTCTTATGCAACACTGTGAAGCACCTGTATTACATAATAATTTCTTACCTTTAAATAATAAATATAACAGAGTAATAATCGATATGATATAACCTACAGACATGTAGTGAATACTATATGTTTGGAAATGTGTGGGACTTTCAATTTTATTTAACTCCTTTTCAAAATCGTCAAGGAACACGCTTGCGTGTAACAGTGAGTGAAAGTCCCCTACATGATTTAACCTTACGAACGGGAGACTTGTGAGAGTTTCATTTCTTAAAATTCTGTCACAACAATCATCTTCGACTAACTTGAAGTTCGAAATAGAGTTCACACTGGTGTTGGTCGTAAAAACATCACTTGGCGTAAATTGTAGAGTTTTGAAAAACGCCTTACACTTTTTAGGAAGAGTCAATATGCCGGTGCCGAATAGAATTTCGTCATGAGTGTCACTTTCACATGCTATATGGCATTTTCCCGGTTCCGACTGAGCATAAATCCATTGGTTATTACTAATCTTATGAAACGCGTCTACGTTTCCTTTAAATAACTTAACCTCACACTGAATTGGTAGTTTCGGCACTGCTTCTGTAAGTAGAATTGTTTCGCACGTGGGAATAGCTATAGTTGACAACACGTTTGCACTAGAAAGTTCACACACATAGCATTTCCCAACCACAATTTTGCAGTTATCGACAGTATCAAGTAGTGAATAGAACAAATTATCAACCGTTATAGTCACATAGGGTCGATTGGGAGCGATTAGGGCATATGTATCTGGTTTCACTATATTATAGGGAACTAGCATAGGAATGACATGGTAGAGTTTGTAAGTCTGGGGAAGGACGAGTGGGATTCTAACAATGATTACAATTTTCTGATTATGATAATAACATATGAGTTTAGAAATATCTATTAGTTGGTGCACATTGTGTAATGATAGCGCTATAGGTAGATCGCAGTGCCTAGGTAAGCTATTTCTGTGCAACTCGAGCTCGTTGTATATTTGTTGCGGGCTAAGTACAGTCGGGTGTAAAATATTTAATTTACTAAACAGAATAGCATTGTTGATGTCTTCAATATTAAAGGATATGGAAATAATGATACTCTCTAATGAATTTAGTAAAAGGTTTAACTGCGATCTTATTTCTATTTTATCATTTAAATTCGAAAGTTGTACGAAAGAGTCGCTGATCAGTTCCAAGTTTTTGTTAAGAAGCTTTTCGTTATCTTCGACTTTAGAAATAGATTTATTGAAAGTTGAAATAGTAGACTTTATGATATGAATGTTGTCTTTCATCAGGTGAACCAACTGTTTTTCATCTGACTGTACTTTATCAATGGCTTCTGAGTATTTTAAAGCATCGTCACTATCTAGCGTTCCGAATAGCGTTTTAAGTAAAGAACCACCAGCATCGATTAAACCTCGTTTGAATCGTGTGGGCTGATCGCCAAAGATTAAGTATGAAACAGAGGAGAACTTTTTCAGATTATTGACATGTTGATTTTCTAAGGACAACAGAGAGTTAGTACATTCTACCTGAATTTTTGAGGACGTAGACTTGCAGAAATTTTCGATTGTACTTAATAAATTTTCTACTGCATTTAAATGAGGTTGTATGTTTCGGATATCAACGTAGGTCACAACGTCCCAATTATCGTTAGTGAACTTAACATCGAGTAAGTTATCGTAATATAAGCCAGAACTGTCTACTATCGAAGCTGTGAAGGGATGACCCGAACTTGTAGGGAGAAGATTTTGCCTGGAAAAGAAGAAGGGTCATTGTGATGGATTGTCAGCAGCTAGCTTAATTTCATCGTAATGATGACGCACATGGCGCCTATTTATGAGCAGAGTAACTGTGTGATTTCCATTTATTTTAATTATTTTGAAAGGGCCTTTCCAAACTGGTAAAAAGGACTTATTTTGTTTATGATGACACTTCAGGTAAATCATATCACCAACATTATACGTCTTTGGCTTTGTATGTGAATCATAGTACTTTTTCGACCTTTCTTTTGAGTTCTGTATGTTTTGGATCGCTTTCTGCCTACTATAAAATAATCTATGATTTAACGCACGAATATAGTAGGTGTAAGTATTGTTCTCGATTACATCGATGGACTTTGGGACATAAGGTTTAAAACCGAATAATAACTCAAACGGAGTGAAGCCAGTGGTAGAATGAACATTTGTATTGTATGCTAACATAGCAGTATTTAGGTATAAATCCCATGCATTAGGACTTTCATTTACGAAGGGACGTAAATATTCTTTGAGAGTGGAATGGCTTCTCTCGAGAGCTCCGCTTGTTTGTGGATGGTAAGGACTTGCAAAAATATGTTTGATCCCGAAAAGACGTTCCAACTGTTGGAAGACCTCTGAACAGAAGTTTGTACCCTGGTCACTTACAATGAATTTTGGTATGCCTACGTGGGAGATGAAGTGTACGAATTTCTTAGCGGTTTCTTCGGCGGAACAGGTTTGCAGAGGGTAGGCTTGGGAGTACTTTGTCAGGTCGTCTTGAAGAGTGAGAATAAACTTATAAGCGAACTCATAGGTTTCTGGAAGAGGACCGAAAATGTCAAGATATACTTTTTCCGTGGGTCTGGTTGCAGTGGATGTAATTATCATGGGTGCACGGTTTGTTTGACGCAAAGGTTTGTTGACTTGGCAGGATTTGCACGCTTTAACATAATCCTCTATATCGGTACGCATATTCTTCCACCAGTACATTGACTTGATGCGTTCAAACATTCGTGCAGTACCAGGGTGACCCGCGGAAGGTGAGTCATGGTTTTCTTTAAGGATGTTTTTAATTTCGTCTGGCGTTGGGAATAGTATATTGTTGTGATAAATGTGGACTTTGATGTTCGTATCATGGAAAATGAATGCGACGATATTGTAAATTTTCGTGACAGATAACTTAGTAAATGGATTGGAAAAATCTGAGATAGCAACTTCCTTCTCTTCTGACCACCAATATTTAATCATATCTCGATAGTCGCGTAACAGGTTAAATATGTCCTTGTATGAGATTTCATCGTAGTGATGTACTGAAAGGAAAAGATGAGTAAACACGTGCTTATCGTTGGACGTGTTATAAAATGTATGGAGCTCGCGTTCAATATTACGGATGTTAGGTTCACTTGTAGATAAGGATATTACCTCAGAACAATAGGGGGTAGAATCGTCTAAGTCGATGGAGGTAGGATATGCAATCATTTTACATTTGGTTTTCAAAAGGGACTCATTATGTTCTTCGATTGCAGTGTTATAGGACGCAGTGGGGGAGTCACGGCATATCTGTAAGTATTTTTCATAGGTTTCTGAGGAAGAAGGTGAATTCGGTGGATTATTGTCATCGATCGCTAAAACTGGTAGGTTTCTGGAAAGAGAATCAGCGTTACTGTTGAGTATTCCTCTCTTAAATACGATTTCATAGTCGAATTCCTCTAGCCTAAGTCGCCAGCGAATAAGTTTCGAGCTAGGGTCTTTGCAACTGAAAAGCCATTGTAACGGCTTATGGTCAGTGACGATTTTGAATTTATGACCAAAAAGGTAAGGACGAAACACTTTCGTTCCGAATATAATTGCTAAACATTCTTTTTCAGTTGTTGAATAGTTACCTTCGGCTTTATTGAGCGTTCTTGATGCAAACGCGATGGGTAAGTCTTTCCCTACTTCACCCTGAGATAGAATTGCAGAAACAGCGAAATTAGAGGCGTCAGTGGTAAGAATAAATGGCTTGGTAAAGTTTGGATATTGTAATATAGGAGCAGTGGTTATTTTTATTTTTAGAAGGTCGAAAGCTTTCTGTTGTTCTGGGGTCCAGAAGAACTTAGCATCCTTTTTTAGGAGACTGGTCAATGGTTTTGAAATATTAGAGAAATCTTGTATGAAGCGTCTGTAATAGCCAATTAAACCGAGGAAGGATTTTATATCCTTAGGATTTTTCGGAATTGGAAATAGTTTGACACATTCTATTTTCTTTGGGTCAGGTTTCACACCTTGGTCGGAGATGATGTGTCCCAAGTACTGAACCTCTTTTCGTAGGAATTCGCTTTTATCGGGCTGAAGTTTGAGATTGTGTTCTCGTAGTCTTTTAAATACGAGCTCTAGGCTTTCTACATGTAGTTTTAACGTAGAATTATGAATTATGACGTCATCCATGTACGTATAACAGTGGAGACCTTGAAGACCAGTCAGCACAACATTCATAAGCCTTTGGAAGGTGGACGGCGCGTTACGAAGTCCGAAAGGCATTCGAGTAAATTCATAGTGCCCGGACGGGACACTGAAAGCAGTTTTTTCGGTGTCCTTGACACAGATTTGATGGAAGCTAGAGGCAAGGTCAAGCGTCGTAAAATATTTACTATGACCTAGCTGGTCTAGGATGTCGGTTATATTTGGAATGGGATAAGCATCGCCAATTGATATTTCATTTAACCTTCGATAATCGATGACAATGCGCCACTTCATTTTTCCTGACGCGTCTGGTTTTTTAGGGACAACCCAAATCGGAGCGTACCAAGGAGAACTAGAAGGACGAATTATCTTTTGGTCAAGCATGTCTTCAATTTGTCTGTTCACTTCCTGTTTATGACATTCAGGGAATCTATAACTCTTTACATTAATTGGAGTTTCAGAAGTAGTACGGATTTCATGTTGAATAGAACTAGTATGACTTAATGGATCGCCTTCAAGATGAAAAATATCTGAATATCTAGAACATAGATCACGTAGCAAAGTTTCTTCTTCCGCATTCATGTGATCGCAGCGGAGTGAACTTTGAACCTTTAAGTCGCGTTGAGAGTGTGATACAGTGAGGACGCGAGGAATCTGTGATGGATCTTCAGAGAGATCTTCGTCATTTGATTTCAGAGATGAATCTAAGATTTCTAGTACTTTAGTGACAGGTTCTAAAGTGAACTTAAGATCTTGTAAGGTAACATTTTTTTCGGACGTGTTTAATACAGAGATTACGACTTTGTCTCTAGAGTTTACATTTACGAGACATCTGGCGAAATATAAGTCTGGATACTGTGGTAAGGTATTTTTTAAGATCAGCCCCTCTTTAACCTCAGGATTTGTGACAAGACATTCAATTAACATTTCGCTTCGCGCTGGGACATTGTAAACTGTTTTGGTCATTTTGATATTGAAATATTTGTTCAGGTTATCGGATATTTCTAACCTTGATTTGGCATATCGAACGTTTGTATTGTAAGCTTTCATGAAACTTGTACCAATAATTCCATCATAATCTAAATTTATATCTCTACCTACGACATGGAAATAAAAGGGTAAGGAATCAGTTTTGTTACGTTTTAGATATAGAACAAACTTTCCTTTTGTTTCATCGTTAATCCCTTTAAACTTCACTGTATGTTTTTCTAGTACTGGCATTGGTGAGAGACTGGATTCTCTAATGAGACAAATAGAACTTCCGGAATCGATCAAGAGACGAAGAGGAGTACTAGAATGTGAGGTATGAACTTCTATATATGGAAGAGAAGATTTATCTGCCAGGATATCATATACTATGATTTCTTCGTCTAACTTAATTCTTGAACTTTGATCGTTATTATAACTTTTAAATGGCGTAGTACTTCTGGACTCAGGGGTCTGTATATATTCTTTGATTTTATTTTGTCCGTTGTCTTTTAAAGATTTGGAAGTGGTGCTTACAGGGAAAGCGAGAGAAGAATCAGTGGGTTTTTCTGACGTAGAAAGACTTGTAGATTCCTTAATAAAATGTTCGTTTATGTTCACAGGAGTTGTGGGACTATGGGAAACAGTGTGTGTCGACTTAGAAGGACAACGACCAATAGAAACTGAGGGATCATAGGGTGCAGAGGATGTTGATTTAGCATGTTGAGGGTCGGCTGAAACAGAGGGACCATACGAAACAGTGGATGTTGATTTAGCATATTGACGGTCAGCAGGAACAGAGGGACCATAAGAAACAGAGGATGTCGATTTAGAATATTGACGGTCAGCAGAAACAGAGGGACCATACGAAACAGAGGATGTCGATTTAGCATATTGACGGTCAGCAGGAACAGAGGGACCATACGAAACAGAGGATGTCGATTTAGCATATTGACGGTCAGCAGAAACAGAGGGACCATACGAAACAGAGGATGTCAATTTAGCATGTCGACGGTCGGTAGAAACAGAGGGACCATACGAAACAGAGGATGTCGATTTAGCATGTTGTCGGTCGGTAGAAACAGAGAGACCATACGAAACAGAGGATGTCGATTTAGCATGTTGACGGTCGGTAGAAACAGGGGGACCATACGGAACAGAGGATGTCAATTTAGCATGTTGACGGTCGGTAGAAACAGAGGGACCATACGGAACAGAGGATGTCAATTTAGCCTGTTGACGGTCGGTAGAAACAGAGGGACCATGCGGAACAGAGGGCAGAGTTACAGGACGTCCTGCTACAGCGTCACTATATCGCCTCCTGCAGGAGACGGGGTCGATTTTTACATTAAAATTATTAATTAATTCATTAAGATTAGTAATTACAGGTGTGCCTGTCTTGGTATCAGGTACGCGACGGCACGTATTCGATACCTGATACTTTAGTTTAAATCCTCGTCATTGTTTTCAAAGAACGGCGTCGACTCTAAAGAAACATGATTCTGTTGCGGAAAATTACGTTGAAACATACCTTGTTTCGAGTTATTAACTCTTCGTTTTATACATTGTGAAATATCATGTCCAACATTTTTACAATACCTACACACCGGTTGTGCGGGAGCCCTCTGGGCCTGGTACTGTTGCATAGGAGGTCTCTGGGCCTGGTATTGCTGCATGGGAGGCCTCTGAGACTGATTTGGAACCAGGGATAGCCTTTTTATACGACAGTCTCGTTCGAAATGTCCTGTTTTGTGACAAAACCGACAAGTCATAGGACTTGTGAACGACGTACTGTTTGTACTACTTTTAGAAAGTACATTTTGAATTTTCTCTTCACTGATAGCAATATTTATTGCAGCATTCAGAGTTTTGACATCTCGTGCACGGACAATAGCACTAATTCGTGGGTTAAGACCTAAACAGAAAGTGTGCAAGCCTAGGTCTTCGGTCATTGCGATCCTTCCTGACAGATCCTTTTTGAATGTATTTGAGTTATGGATTTCTGTCTGGAGGTCGGTCAAATAGGTTTCGACCTTAAGGGCGAACTGAGCTACCGTTTCATTCGGTGACTGTTTACAGGACTGCAGCTCCAATAATAAGTGAGAGTAGTGTTTCCTTTCGCCAAAATTTTGTTGGAGGAAGGCTTTCAATTCTTCAAAATTATCGAAAAGTTTGGTGGCACATGCTACTTGGGCTTTGCCTTCTAACTTTGAAATGATGTACTTAAACAGCAGTTCTTTTTGATTTTGTGAAGCTAACTCTAATGCATTTTTACAATTTGTCAAGTATGCTTGTAAAGTTTCTCTGTCTCCTTTGTAGGTGTTTATAAAATTACATAAAACACTAATCGGAAATTCACTAGGTGGTAGATTTGGTACACTTGGAACTGATAATGTTTCATTAGATTTCACACGAGGAGATGATTCGTTTGGAAGAGACATGATGGAAAGTTTTTGAGGTAGAAAAGAAATAGTTATCTATATATATTGAAACAATTCAATATGAATAGGAAATCGAAGGATTTAGGATATATATACGAGTATTAACTTAAACAGTGGATTGTGACAACAACAGATCTAAATAATAAGTTCTACTCACAGAATAACTACAACTTGGAGTATAGTGATGAACATCTTGCGTTGCGAATACTTGGGCGAATACAGGGTAGCACGGCGTCTGTGGAGGTGGAGACTTCAAGTAAGTACCGGTCTCAGGTACTCAGGAGCAGTGGCGAAGAGAAGCAGAGGATGATGACTACAGGCTCACACAGCCTGTGATGGTGGCAGGATACAGTGATTTGGCGATGTCTACGCGGCTTACAGCCAGCGCAGATGAGGTTCAGGCTCGGTGATGGATTCAGGGTCTACGCGGTTCAAAACCTGCGCAGATGAGATGCGGACCCGGCGGTAGATTCAGAGCCCACGCGACTCAAAGTCAGCGCAGGGACACGGCGTCGATGGCGGAGAAACGTGAGCGGTGACACAACTTCACAGGATATTGCACCATATGGAGCAAATCCCTTATTATTTTATTGACCCGTATGAAATAGTTAGCTCTATTTTGCCAACTATCCCACTTCTGACACCACTGTTACGGGGTGGGTCAGGAATCGAGTTTTAAAAAAACAAATTACGATGGCTAGAATGAAATGTATTGAAATAAAAGAAATAGAAAAAACATAAAAGTAATATTAACGACTAGCCGCGCCCGGAATTCAAGTCTGAATGCCTTAGAATATCTAATTACTAAAAAGTCGCCGTTAGGCGGAAACACCGACAATGCCAAAAGTGCGAGCATCAGCATTTCCACCCTCATGCGCTTGCTATGTGTGGGGCATCGTAACACTACGCTGACTCAAGCGAGAGGTGTTAAGGTGCCACAGTTTATGTAAGAGTAGGAACTAGTGCGGATTCGTCTGGTGTCGTCAACCTTCTCACGTCAAAATCTCGAGTCGCGCCGCTGAGGAAAATTTCACTAGCCCGCATCGAATTGTGCGCTGCTTTGCTCTTAGCTAATCTCATGGCTTCTGTTCAGGATATTATTAGCGAACGCTGCCATATAAATTCAATTTACGCATTTTCCGACTCAACTGTTGCATTAACGTGGATACATTCGCACGCATACAAATATCATACCTTTGTAGCAAACAGAATAACTGAAATTAACACTAAGCTTCCAGCAGCTCATTGGTATCACGTTAGTGGTAACGAGAATCTGGCAGACATAATCTCACGACCGTTAACGCCTAAACTCTTAATAGACAATTACCTTTGGTTTCACGCACCGCAATGGGCTTCTCGCCCTATTGCTGAATGGCCAATCAAGCCATTTCAGCCTTCATTAGTTATACCGATCAATGAAGACAGTTTAGGAGAAAAAACTGTATCTCTCACTATCGAAATTAACTCACCAGAAACTCATACGATTGATAACTTGATAGAACGCATGTCGTCTTACAAAAGGTTATTGCGCGCAACGGTTTACGTACTGCGCTTTGCAAAAATTACACCGACAACCGGTTTAGTATCGCCTTCCGATTTGGATAAGGCTGAACTCTTTCTCATACGCCACGTACAAAGTACTTACTTCGCTCAAGATATCTACGCAATTAAAAATAGTAAACGCATCAGTAAATCGCTCATCAAACTTAACCTTTTCATTGATAACGAAAACATAATTCGCGTTGGACACATTCTCAACTGGATTACGGACATTAACATCCGATAATTCTTCCATCGAAACATCGCCTCACGCAACTAATTGTTGATCACTTTCATGTATGTAACTTACATACTGGTCCTTCCCTATTACTCTCCCTGCATCGGTAGAAGTTTTGGATTCTTGCGGCTAGGAATCTAGTCCGACAAAAAGTACACCAATGCAATGTTTGACACGTTCAGACTCCAGCATACATAATAAGCAATCTAGACGCAGATACTAAACCGGGATCTCACTGGATAGCCATACATATTGACGATAGCGGGCTTGGACAATATTTTGATTCCAATAATATTTTAATATTTTGATGACAATATTTGGAAACCCACAGGTTTCCACCAAGCATTTCAAAGAGAAATGCAAGACAATGGAATTTGAATATTCATAACATACAAAATGATTTCACATCAGTATGCGGCGAATATTGTCTATTGTTTTTAATCGACTTCAGAAAAGGAGACGGTTATATGTTAAGCTGTATGTATGTTTTTTTTTTTTTAATGTATGTCAGTCCATACCTCCGTCAATTGTGGACCGATTTTAAAATTTATTTTTTTGTTCAAATGGGTATACTCTCCAAATGGTCCCATATAAATTGTATCAAAATAGGTTCAGCAGTTTTTCGAGAATAAATAGTTATGTTGAGTAAATCCATTGGATTTTGTGTTTATATTGCCTTTATTTTGTGTTTATCTCTAATATTTCTAAACCAATTTAGATGATTGTTTTTTATTCAAAAGGGTAAACTTTCTGTGTAGTCACATATAAATTTAATCAAAATTGGTTCAGTAGTTTTATTACAAAATCAATTTGTTTTATAGTTTATGTTCTCTAATATCTTGGGATTTCTGAACCGAATTAGATGATTGTTTTTACTTGAGTAAGAAGACCTCTAGTGTGGTACTGTATAAATTTCATCAAAATTGGTATAGTAGCTTTAAACAAGCTTTAATTTAATTCACTGTGTAATAATGTTTAGGATTGCATTGCAAGTCAATTTTGAACAATTTAAGGACGTCCAAACATGCTGAAGTTTTGCACATGATTGTAGTTCTGATGACAATTAAAAACTACAGTAGTAGTAGTAGTAGCAGCAGCAGCAGCAGCAGCAGCAGCAGCAGCAGCAGCAGTAGTAGTAGTGAAAGGAACTACACAATCGGATGATGAAATCCCTTCGAGTTTGGGCTCATTTGGTTTGTCTTGATGAGATCATGTCTGGTTTTATATGGTATTAAGGGTCTGATGATGGAGCCGGAAGGTAGTCGCAGGAACTGAACAACAAAATGATGGAACCCTTTCGAGTTTGTGCTCATTTGGTTTGTCTTGGTGAGTCCTCTGGTTTTATGTGGTATCCAGGAATGACTGAGCTGGAAGGTAGTCACAGGAACACAACAACAAAATGATGGAAAATGGTCAAAACTAATTCGGTTTTTATATATGTAGGTTTTATTTATCCTTGGTTTTAATTTACCAACGCTTTGAGTCTAAAGTGAGTGAGTGTCTACTATTTTCTTTGGCAAATATTCTTCCTGATGTTTGCTTAGGCCACTCAAAACCAAAAAATAAAATAATTTTCCAAAAAAAAACAATCGGCTTCATAATAAAAATGTTATTTTGTAAACAACTAAAAAGAATAAAATAATTACAATTGAGCCAGAACAGTATCACTTTTTCGAAATTATCAACGTAATAATAATGCATAAATACAACATAAGATAAGATAGAGTTTTTTGAAGGCGGTGCCAATCCCAGGCATCATTTAAATCTAATATCTTTACAAAATTAATACATACCTATCTACGTAAAAAGTAATATGCAGTTGTCTATGACGCACCCTCATACAAAACACGAAACGCAGAAGAGACAAAACAAGAGCCTCATACGAGCAGATTTTGACTTTCAGACGTTCACAAACCGATTGACACGAATACAGCAATCTAGTAAATGATAAAGTTTTTGTAGATAATTACTTTAAAAGCTTATTTTTTTACATCGCCCATCAAACCGTTTTGACATTATCTTCTTGAATAAGCTCAACCATATTAATAATTATGGCTCGGCTTGGCACCGCCCTCAAAAAACTCTATCTTATCTTATGTTGTATTTATGCATTATTATTACGTTGGTAATTTCCAAAAAGTGATACTGTTCTGGCTTAATTGTAATTATTTTATTCTTTTTAGTGGTTGTTTACAAAATATCATTTTTATTATGAAGTCGATTGTTTTTTTTTGGAAAATTATTTTTTAAACCATAAATTCAATGGCAATACAATGTCTGATTTTATAAGAATATTCGATACCAATACAATATACAATGATATATTACTTTATATCATGTTTCAATCCTAAAAAAATGAACAAAATAAAAATATGTAGCTTACTTCCGCCAAAACTGTAAGTCAGACAAATGATAAATGGTAAAATTAAATTATAACAAAAGTAAAACCCCACGCTAAACAAACCCTACCCAAATTGAACTATTGTAAAATATGAATTAAATTTAAGCTAAGGCTATTTAAGCTTAGCCTGGAGGCTAAGGTCTCCAGGCCAGAAAAAACACTTATAATCACTTAAGCATAAAAAGCGGTATTAACCGGTATTCCAGTAGTTGCTACGTTACAATTGTGTTGTGTTATGCTCTGGTTATATTTATATACATATAATATATTTACGCTAAACAAACCCTCCTCAAATACAACTAGCGTAATACTTATATATTTATGTACATATAATATAATTATACACAATAAAAAACAAAAAACATGTACTTTGCTCCAAATACCAAACGTCTAACATCAATATGACACGTGTTTCGCCTCTGCACGAGGCATCTTCGGGTGATGTTGACTCATCGAGTGCTGAACTGAGAGTGACTAAGCAATGGTGACAAATTCCCTTATATAGGCTATGCGCCTGAGCCAGTGAAACTGCACCACTGCACCGCCGCGAACCAGTCTGAGCTGGCATGAATCACTACGATTTCACAAGGTCGCGTCACTATTACACCACATTTACGATTACGTCATCGCCGCCTGTTACTTGTGAATACGCAACAAAGGTGATGAAACTAAGTTGGTTAGGTCGTTCAATAATGTATGCCAAAGGTCTCCCTCATTTTATAATTAAAAAAAATAGAATTTGAAAACATATTATCGAAAATAGCTCTTTATTTATGGATTACAGGAAAACCTTTCACAATTCTATGATAAAACGGTATATCTCTCAATATTGTGAGGTAATTTAGGCACAACGCGATTAAGGCACACTGCGTTTTAGGTGCGCAGCGATTAAACGATATGTTCATCGTACGGAACCCTTTTCACGTGAGTTCAACTCGCACTTGAACGGGTTTTATAACTATTTTACTGGCTGTCTTGTCTGGCTGTCTGTTCGGTACAATAGTTAACTTCCCGATCGATGAGATAAAGATTTTAGACAAATCTCACTACGCGAGGAGCTAGAGACGTTTTTAGGCGAGCTAAAAACGAGGTATCATCATCATCATGTCAGCCTTTAGAAGTCCACTGCTGAACATAGACCTCCCCCAAAGAGTGCCTTGACGAGCCATCTTGTGCCACCTCCATCCACCGAATTCCTGCGATGGCTACAATGTCGTCGGTCCATCGCGTGGGAGGTCTCCCCACACTTCGCTTGCTTGTTCGTGATCGCCATTCGAGAACCTTTCTTCCCCAGCGGTTGTCGGTTTTGCGAACTATATGGCCTGCCCATTGCCACTTCAACTTGCAAACTATGAGAGCTATGTTGGTAACCTTGGTTCTTCTACGCATTTCCTCATATTGGATTCTATCACGTAGTGAAACACTGAGCATCACTGGAAACGTGGTAAACTTAAAAATAATAACACAAAAACATTTAAAAAAAGACTTTTATGCATTGCTATCACAATTAAATGCGCATATAACATTTCCTGTCTTTGCTGTTAACCGTTGAGGAGTTTCCTAATCAGAAGCCGGCCCGGAGAGCAGCAACCATGTCATGGTAAAACTTCAAACCAGCTAGCATAATATAATGGCGACGGACTCGTGGTCATTCAGGTCATGACTTCTAAAAATGCATTGTAATTGGAACTGAACCAACATGCAAAAATTCAACTCCGTAGGAAAAGAAGAAGTGGTTCTAATTCAGCTTGCATGATTTGACCTGTATAAGTATACATTCAAGATACAAATATTGCAAGTTAAACAAAAGCTTTTAAAAAACTTGGTCGATTGTACAAGATTTTATTTAAGGCAGTTTTATCCTAGCTGGTAAGGTTAGAGGAATTATTTGGATGCATATATCTTACGACTAAAATATTTTTCCAAAAAAAAACGCCTTCATAATGAAAATGTTGTTTTGTAAACCATCACTAAAACGAATAAAATAATTACAATTGAGCCAGAACAGTATCACTTTTTCGAAATTACTAACGTAATGATAAATGCAAAAATACTACTTAAGATAAGAAAGAGTTTTTGAAGGCGGTTCCATTATTTGATTGTTGAGTTCCTATGACTACCTTCCGGCTACATCATCAGACCCTGGGTATCACATAAAACCAGAGAACTCATCAAGACAAACCAAATGAGCCCAAACTCGAAGGGATTCCATCGTCCGATTGTGTAGTTCCTTTGACTACTACTACTACTACTACTACTACTACTACTACTACTACTACTACTACTACTACTACTACTACTACTACTACTACTACTACTACTACTACTACTACTACTACTACTACTACTACTACTACTACTACTACTACTACTACTACTACTACTACTACTACTACTACTACTACTACTACTACTACTACTACTACTACTACTACTACTACTACTACTACTACTACTACTACTACTACTACTACTACTACTACTACTACTACTACTACTACTACTACTACTACTACTACTACTACTACTACTACTACTACTACTACTACTACTACTACTACTACTACTACTACTACTACTGTAGTTTTTTAGTTGTCATCAGAACTACCCCCATGTGCAAAACTTCAGCATCTTTGGACGTCTTTAAATTGTTCAAAATTGACTTTCACTCCAGTCCTAAACATTATAACACAGTGAATTAAATTAAAGCTTGTTTAAAGCTACTAAACCAATTTTGATGAAATGTATACAGTACCAAACTAGAGGTCTTTTTATTATTATTACTATTATTATTTATTTATATTCAGACAATGTCCATAAAATTGTTAGTATAGATCTTATTTATCTATGTTAGTCTAATACAGTCCAGAAAAATCTACACAGTAAAATAAAAAAAAAACTAGTTATGAAGATATTCATCCGAGTCCCGGCCAGACAGCCTGCAACGAGACTATCTGATCTGAACTCGCATGAACTCCTTCACAATCACGGAATCGTATCTTCCACCAATGACTTTTAGGATGCTGTTAGTGCTTCCCCGCACTCTGCTTAGCAGGGAGGCGATTCTCTTGCGCATGATGGCATGAAAGCCATCAACCCGCGTCTCCGCAAACATACTCGAAGCACTACAGAAACGGGGCAGCCCCAAGAGCATCCTAAATCCATTGTTATACTGGACACGCAAGGCATTGAGCGATCTCTGAGTATAGCTGGCCCACAGACTACTCGTGTAGAAAGTTTGACAATATGACTTAAACAGTGTTATTTTGACTTCATCACTACAACGAGCAAACCTGCGTGCCAGCATATTACTTCTGATCGCCAATGCCCTGCGTTCCCTTTCTATATCAATTTGATAATCGAGGCCTTCAGTAACGTAGTGCCTGAGGTATTTAAACTGTTTTACCCTCTTAAGTTCTACACCGATCAGCTTTAATGGTGGCACATTAGACTGATATTTACCGGAAGCCCCGAAGATCAAATACTCACTCTTCGCACAATTATACACAAGGCCATGTTTATCAGCATTACTCTCACAAATAGCTTTAAACCTTCTCATTCCACCACTAGATGATTGTTTTATACTCAAGTAAAAACAATCATCTAGTTCGGTTCAGAAATCCCGAGATATGAGAGAACATAAACTATGAAACAAGTAGATTTTCTAGTAAAACTACTGAACCAATTTTGATAAAGTTTATATGGGACTACATAGAAAATTTACCCTTTTGAACAAAAAACAACCATCGAAATCGGCTTAGAAATCTTAGAGATAAACACAAAATCAAGGCAATATAAACACAAAATCGAATGGATTTAGTCAAAAAACTAATTATTCTCGAAAAACTGCTGGAACAATTTTGATACAATTTATATGTCAATTGTCAAAAAAAAAGAAGAATTTTGAAAATCGGTCCGCAATTGACGGAGATATCGACCGACATACATAAAAAAAAAACATACACAGTCGAACATACGAGTATAACCGTCTCCTTTTCTGAAGTCGCTTAATAAACATACAACAAGATCAAGTCCACATACTACGAGTAATATTATAAACCAAGAAGGGTAAAAAAAAGTAGTATTTGTGAAAGTATTTTTTTTTAAGGATAGCGATAGATATGGACAGCTTCATCACCAGGCTGGGGGCGGGCGTAAAGATGCACTCGCACAAGAAGCGCTTCGCCAAAGGTTCGTGTGTGTGTGTGTATGTAGGTATTTCGGGTCTTCACATGCTGTAACGTATCGATTAAGTTTTGTATGAACGGAAATGTAGTATTTTTAATTAGCTACGAATTGTATTGTAAAATATTGAAGTACCTAGTGCTTTATGTAGACATAATTAATATTCTCTTGTTATATATGGGTGTCACAGATGTTTTTCATGCCTTTTAATATCATTTCTTATTACGAGTATTTATTTAATCGACTTATTGTCGTTGGATGTGAAGGCCGGATCAGCTACTAACCCTAAAATTAGCATAAAAAAATACTACTACTAAATCTATAGGGCGTTTTACATTAGCTACTGTCTGGTACCGGCACGGCACCGCCACGGCACCGCCACGGCACCGCCACGGGGATAGTTCATCGACTCGTCGTCCCACATCCAAGTCGTCCCAATAGGACGAGTTGATGAATTTAAAAAATATTATTTTTCTGTTCTGTAACTCGTCCCATTAATTTTATCCTAAAAATATGAATGGATTTAGTACAGTCGACAACATAATCTTTAAATAATTAATCTTCTATATCTATAAAACAGTAACGTGACACACTGACTGGCAGATAACACAGCCTAAACTGATGAACCTAGTTTGAAATTAAGAGGAAATATTGAGTAATATAAAGTCATATTGAGTAATTTAAAGCTATTATGGTCAGGCAGATCCTGAATCGAGAAGTCCACAAACGGAAATATTTAGAACCAAAATATTGGCATAGGGTCTGTTATCGTTTGTACGAACAACGATTACAGACATCATTGTTCGTACATAATTCGTACGATAAGAATTATGTCAACTTTATAAGCTTTGAAATATATGCTAATAGTTTGAAGCCATTTTTTCCAATCATCGAGATCAAATTTGCCATCAGAAGTATCGACACAACCCTGCCTACCTAGTCTTTTGAGGTAGATTGACGCTTTGCTATGCTGTCAGGACATTGAGGTGTCTTCAAGCCCTTACGACCACAACCAAAACATAACATCTCACCCTTATCTGCTTTACATTGCCGAAAATTATGCGTGTTGTCACGACACCTTGGACAAAATTGTGGTCTTGTTTCATCTACCTGAACAGCATAAACATAGCTGGCATTAGCGTTACTTTTATTATAATTGCTGTTATATTGTTGATTTGCTTTGTTATAGTTAATATTTGTTTTAACCTTACTATAGTTAAATTTATTATTGTAACTAGTGACCCGCCCCGGCTTCGCACGGGTAGATATATAGAAAGATAAAATTAGTAGGCACTTTATTTGGACAAATAGAATAACGACAATTTCTTACACAAAATGTTTATGTTTACAGGTTTTATACTCACGTACCATTTCGTATATGGTATTATTCTGTTTAATGCAAGGAGATTGAGTTACGGTTACTATTTCGTGTATTATTAGCATAGAGAATTTCCTACTTCAATGATTATTAGATGTTCTGTGATTTCGTTTCCATGGCATCGTTCCATATATAAAGATCCGTATCTCTTTCTTAGTTTGTGATCTTACGTAGTATTTAAATACTCTTTGGTTTGTGATACAAAATAATCGAGTTTTTTTGCAAAATTTAATACTCGGGTTTGATTAATGCAAATTTCGAAGGGAACTCTAAGTTTTTGAACAATAAAACCCTGCTAGTGTTACTCGCTGATAATGTAGCTTTCTTTATGTGAAAGAATTTTTAATATTGGGTCTGCATTTTTTGAGTTTATCCATTACAAACAAACAAACAATCATTAGTGTACATTGGTACTACTTCTAGAACTACCTGAATACGCAAACTCTGGTGCTAATGTATCAGCAGTTAGTCGTAGAGGGTCTTTAAATTGAGAAACGCGCGACTGTATTATTTCGTAATTCCGACACATAGCTCTGAGTTCCTCAATAGTTTTGACACATAGAATAAAAGGCGCTTGCGTAGCATGAACGGATGTTATGTAGGATTATTTCCAATCGATCTTCTTCCGATAACTTCTTAGTAAGTTTAAAAAAAAGTCCTGACATAATCGCAAGACCTGAATTAACGCTATTAGGTCATACCAATCAGTCACTGAATCCCTAACGCCTCTGTACCAGTGAATTGCGTTACCTATAAAAATTTCCGTGGCGTTCGATAAAATCTTGTTAAACAACATTCCTAAGCCTGGAAAAATCCATCAACACATTGAATGAATGCTCGTACGTAAGACTTGCCATAATATTTTATTTTTGCAAAATTGTTGGCGTTGCTGCCCTCACAAATAACGGTAATGTTAAGCGGCAGCACGGGATTAATAGAAGAAGTTTAAACATCACTACTAGATGTGGCTAAAGGGTCTGTAGTAGTGTCCTTGATTGAGTTGAGCTTGATCACCGTTTGTTTGTAAATACTGGTACATTGATCGTTATTCTTTTTTGATTTACCGTCACAAGAAATGCTGCTAAGACGGTGATATAAATGGTTTAGTATGTTCTGATTTCGTAGCAATGTGCTCTTATCGAATGAGGTTGAATCAAGACCAGAGTTAGTCTTCTCTAAGATGTCTGTAACCCTATTCAAGTCCTTCAAGGCATCGTTAGGACTTGTTAGTATATCTTCAGAAGGAATTTTGTCACCATATTTAGCAATCTGCTTGCGTAAGTCCATAACTGTAGAACCAAGAGTTTGGCCTCTGGTGGTTACTTCATACTCGAGTTCTGATGTTTGTAGGGACATGAATTTGATGGGGTAGGCCATTGTGCAATATTATACTTCTTACAATTCCGCTTGGTTAAAAATTTAATAGAAATTGACAAAAACCGTCTGTACTTCAAAAAATAACCAAAATACTCCAGCTCTTACAACAGTAAAAAATTATTGAATAACGTTCAGAGTTTTTTTATTTATTGAAATAAAACGAGAAGAAAAAATAATGGAATAATAATTAGTAGCACGAACAAATAAAACCACAAAAATATGCAACTATTGTGTACGGTACGATTAGGAATGTAAAAACTTCTTAACATTTATTCTTTTGCTATCTATACTACTGTTCTTTTTTTATATGTATCTAGAAACACATAAAGTACGTATGACGTAAACCTTAGTTGCCACCAACCCAAAAGGAAAATAAATGTTTCACAAAAATAAAACACGCACACACACACACACACACACACACACACAACTCACTATGAAAAACTTAGGCCTTGAATTACCGCGTTTAAGGGCACCAGTGATACGGGGGTGTTTATATAGAGAAACCCCTGTAACACAATAATCCATTTATTCGGAAATAAAAACATAAAAGTAGGGCGTGGTTCAAAAGCCCGCCTAAGTGTACTATGCGGTGTGGTGCATGGGGAGTGGTTGGCTGCATCCAATCTGGAACGATGAAGATCGCGAAGTCGTCCAGGGGCCCAGCACTCGGATGTTAATGCTGTAGCAGGCGCTGATTCTGAATTGGCGGCCAAAACTGGAAATTGATCCCTGGAAAGTAAGTTCCAGAAAATTACGTCCTGCGACTAGTGACGACAACCACCTCACAAGCAGCAAACAAGAGTTACCGAAAGTTGGTTAGGTGGCTGTTAAGAAATCAGCCAGATGCACAGATATTTGAGGAATACACAAGTTGAAGTTAAATAACGTCTGTTCAATACTTATCCAAGTATGGGGAACAAAGCACTAAATTTATATTCTCTCGCCGAGATACTCACGCTCTTTGAGAGAGAACCTGTGTCCCAGCAGTGGGAACGAAACAGGCTGATAATTATAAGAGTTTATCAAATAACATAAACAAAGTGCGTCTGCCTTTGAGACGGCGGGCGGTAAATCAGCTGACCCTATCTCGGCCGGGGGAGAGGGGAGGCAGACTGGTTCCTACAAGCGCGAGCTCCCGCCTTTATTCACTGGCACAGATGACCCAAGAAATCAATATAATAATAATATAATAATATATTCGGGACAATTCCACCAAATTGCCTAGCCCCAAACTAGGATACCCTGTACTATGGGTACTAGATAACGGATAAACATACATAGATACGAATATTATAACATCCATGACTCGGAAACAAACATTACTGCTCATCACACAAATAATTGCACCTTGCAGGATTCGAACCTGTTTGATTACGTACCTAGAGTCTCTAGCCACGAGACCAACCCTCGTAGTATGTATGTATATTGATTTATACACCTAGCTAGTAAAATAGTAATAGTTAATAATTAGAAGTTAATATTAAGTAGGTTTAATTCATCTTTATAGCATTCATATGTGTAAGTTTTAATTGTTTAGTATTTTTTTATATACTTATATGAATATAACTTTGCAACGTTACAACCCCTAGCGAGAACCCTTTGATTTTTCGGGAATTTTATGTTCTACCTCGTAATATGAACTCAAATCTTACCCAGTTCATTTGAATTCATTTAGTTGTTTCGGCGTGATGAGCGGTCAAGATACAAACAGACGAAAAAGAAAAAATAAAGAGTTTTGGCTTCAGTAACGAATATAGAGTACCCTACAAAAATATGATTTATTACTACAAAATTAACATAGTTTTGGACCCTTGTCCCGCAGAAACACTTTATTTTTTCGGGATAAAAAGTATTCTTAATTTTAACCCATTTTATAAACTATGACAGTGCCAAGTTGCATCAAAATCCGTTCAGTTGTTTCAGCGTGGTTCTATTAAATATTTTTAACCCCTATCCTGCGGAAACCCTTTAATTTTTCATGATGAAAAGTATCCTATGTGATATCTCGTAGTATGAACTGAAATAATAACAAGTTTCTTTTGAATTATTTCAGTAGTTTCATCATGATGCGCGGCTAGGATACAAACAGACAGAAAGACAGTCAAAAATGAAAAAAAGTTACAGTTTTAGCTTAATTTTTTGGGATGTAAAGTATCCTATGTGCTACCTCGTAGTATGAACTCAAATCAAACCAAGTTTCATTTGAATTAATTCAGTAGTTTCGGTGTGATGCGTGGCCAAGATACAGACAGACAGACACACAAAAATGAAAAAAAAAAAAAACAGTTTTGGCATCAGAGTACCCCCTAAAAAATATATCAAAATATCATCAATAAACAGAATTGGACCTGTTACAGTTTTATTATAAGTAAAGATAGATTTCGTGCAAAATGCATGGTAAAATTTAATGTTTGCAATTTCTGAATTTTCTAATACGCTAACTTCAGTTGGTCCGGTAAAGACTTTTGATATTTCTATGAAACACGATCGAATGTTATCCAAAAAAGGTTTTTGTGTAAAATACCTATTTCCTTGATAACGGTTAATGTAATTTTCTCCGAAATGTATGGAAAAAGTTTTTCGCAATTTCTGACATTTCTAGTACTCAAACCTCAATCGGTGCGGTCGAGACTTTTAATCCATATAATAAACAGGACCGATCGGCATCAAAAAAAGTTTTTGTGTAAAGTGACCATTATCTTGCTGACTGTATTTTTTTCCAATATCTGTAAATGCAGGCCTAAATACCTCAAAAAGTTATGGATGGTCTCCTAGGAACATTTTCCTGTAACTATAACGGTTAAGGTACCTGCCCTTACTGTCCTGTCTCAAAAACCCACGGTGTATTTACAAAAACAAATAGACAATTTTGGTTTTCGAATAACATATAGGATACTTATATCTCTGAAAAATATTCGGACAAAGTCACCGGGTGCAGCTAGTACAATAATCATTAATTAAAACAATAATTTACCTTCAGCAGGAGCAGGGCAGTCGTAACGGAACGTTGCTTCGTTGTAATCGCAATCAAAGAACTCGAAGTATTTGACTGATTTCAAGAGGTCGTCGTTGTGTGAAATAATTGGAACATCACCTTCCTTGCCAAACTGCAGTTTTCCTGAATAATTAATTACTCATATATTACTTTATTTTTTGTGTGAAGTAGTAAGAGTAGCCGTGTAAGCGTGACGGGCGTGTCGCGATTATGTCTCTATGTACATATCCATAAAAAGCCACAGGTGACCGTTCGTTAAGACGCGTAGGGAAATCAGCCAGATATTCTATAATACGGTGCATACTTAAGAGTTGCGATTGGCGTTTAGTTTTTAATAAGGATAATTTAAAAAAAAAGAAGCTTTTATGAGTTTATTTCAATTTTTATGTTTTTTCCTTATATACTTATTTTTTTATATTTTTTCATTGCATTATCATCAATTTGTGAGCTACCCTGAAAGTTTCAGCTGGATAGCTAATCGGGAAGTGCTCAAAATTTTAATTGTTAGATTCCAGGACAGACAGAAATACATAGATAATACCTACAAACAAGTGAAGTTTTTTTTTATTATGTGACGAATATTTGTGCAATTTGTGCGTCAACTGAGACAATACATCGTTCGAATATGCAACACGCAACACTGGGGTTCATGCAACATTTGGTTCGCTTACTTTCGGTCCTTTCCCAATTCAGTGTTTTTACTAAATACTAATGAGTAGGAAAAACATAGATAGATAGATAACTCTTTATTGTACACCACATAGAACAAAAATACAAAAATAACTAAAACATTTATACAAAATATATGGGACAATGGGCGGTCTTATCGCTAAAAAGCGATCTTTTCCAGACATATAAATTAAAATAAAACATTCGAGACACGAGCAGACTATAAAGTAATGAATTAAAAAAAAATTGGTTCATTTTTAAAATTTTTGCTATTGATGACGCATTTTGGCCTCGAATCGACTCGTCGTACGAGCCAGACTCTAGGCATAGTAGAACTATGCTCTGGGCCGCTCTACGAATCGACTCGTTGTACGGGCCAGTCTCTAGGTATAGTAGATTATGCTCTGGCACCGCTCTACGAATCGACTTGTCGTATGGGCCAGTCTCTAGGCAAAGTAGAACTATGCTCTGGGCCACTCTACAAATCAACTCGTGGTATGAGCCAGTCTCTAGGCATAGTAGAACTAAGCTCTGGGGCCGCTCTACAAATCAAGTCGTAATATGGGCCAATCTCTAAGCATAGTAGAGCTATGCTCTGGGGCCGATCTACGAATCGTCTAGTCATATGGGCCACTATCTAGACATAGTAGAACTCTAAGGCGCTCTACGAATCGACTCGTTGTACGGGCCAGTCTCTAGGTATAGTAGATTATGCTCTGGCACCGCTCTACGAATCGACTTGTCGTATGGGCCAGTCTCTAGGCATAGTAGAACTATGCCCTGGGCCCGCTCTACGAATAGACTCGTGGCATTGAAAATATGTACATTGCATCAGATTTTAAGCCATATCCAAACCTATACAGCCAAAACCACATTTCAGTCGGTCCGTAGTTTTTCTGAAGCGAAAACACAGACAGACACCATTTAAAAATAATATTAAATTCTTATTTAGTAACTTATTTTAAGTCACAAATACTTTTTAACCGAATGCTTTAGGCTGTTAGTAAGTATTTATAGTATATGACATGAAAAATGTTCAGTAGTTTTAAGTCTCAAATACTTTTTTACCGAATGCTTTAGGCTGTTAGTAAGTATTTATAGTAAATGACATAAAAATGTTCAGTAGTTTTAAGTCTCAAATACTTTTTTACCGAATGCTTTAGGCTGTTAGTAAGTATTTATAGTATATGACATGAAAAATGTTCAGTAGTTTTAAGTCTCAAATACTTTTTTACCGAATGCTTTAGGCTGTTAGTAAGTATTTATAGTATATGACATGAAAAATGTTCATTAGTTTTAAGTCTCAAATACTTTTTTACCGAATGCTTTAGGCTGTTAGTAAGTATTTATAGTATATGACATGAAAAATGTTCAGTAGTTTTTTAAATAATATAATTTAGGTATTTGTTCCGAATAATAAATAAAAATTACAACAGAATCTTATGGATACAAATGTCACAAAATTTACATTTTAGGGAATCGGTTCTAAAGAGTCTTAGTTTTTTTAGTTACAAAATAAAATAAAATAATATTTTCTGGGATGTTTTTTATCAAGGGCATCTAAAAAGTAGAAAATAAGAGGCCAACGCCACAGAATAAATAATAGACTACAATAATATAGAATCTATCTTCTATGTATACTTATAACTAGCTGATGCCCGCTGCTTCACACGCGTGGTCATTTCTGTAGGTTAAAAGTACTCTTTGTGCTATTCCAGGACTTAAAATACCAATATTCCAACATTTGATCAAAACTCCTTCAGCCGTCAAAAATATTTTTATCGATTGCTCGGCTTCTACTCATCGGGTTGAGATATAAAGTACTCCAGTTTTTAAGTTAAAACATAAGCTATCCAACCGTGAAAACCGCATCGCAATCGGTCCAGTAGTATTTACGTGATGTGCGAACAAACATACAGACAGACAAACAGACAGACACGAATTTTTAAAATGTTATATTCTAGGTTAGTAGCTTATTTTATGTACCCTAGACCATTTATTTTATAATTATCTTCTTTGTACAGACTTTTTCGTTCCTATTGCTTTATTATAAGTATATAAGATAATGCAATATGTACGAAAAAGTCTGTACAAAGAAGATAATAAAAATAAAGTTGTCTAGGCTAGGGTTTATAAATAAGCTATTGAACAAGAATATAAAAAAAAAAATAATCGTGTCTGTCTCTTTGTCTGTATGTTTATTCGCGCATCACGTAAAAAAAATCTAGACCAATTGCCGTGTAGTTTTTACTGTTGGATAGCTTAGGGGTTTACTTAAAAACTGGTGTACTTGGTATCTCAATCCAATGAGTAGAAGCTGAGCAATCAAGGAATTTTGATCAAATGTTGGTATGTTGGTATTTTAGGTCTTGGAATAGCACATACCTACGCGTAGAGCACTTTTAACCTAGAGAAATGACCACGCGTGTGAAGCCGCGGGCACAGCCAGTAGTACTAAGTATAAATAAAATAAATAAATAAATATATTCGGGATAATTCCACACCAATTACCTAGCCCCAAACTAGGATACCCATAGGATGTACTAGGGGCACTAGATAACGGATAAACATACAAAGATGACATCAACAATCATTTGTGCTCATCACACAAATGATTGCACCTTGCAGAACCTAAACCCGCGACCGTTTGATTTCGTATGTAGGGTAGCCACTAGACCAACCGGTCGTCAACCTTAATACGCCAGTAAGTAGAGGTATTTGCGTTTCAAAAAGTGTGTTGTACTCGTAGTAATGATTTTCACATCTTGGGGAGGGGAAGCAAATTAGTTTAATGAAAATAATTCACCAATGGTTCATTTTATATCAAAAATGTCAAAAGCAAAGTTATAGACGATACATTTTTTTTGTACTTCCTTTGACTAGTTCGTTACAGCGGTGAAAAGACGGTCTTTTTTACCAAAATACCCCCTATACTAGGTATTTTCCTCACAAGTGTTGATCCTACAACAAACACTTTGAAAATGAAATTTAAAAAAAATAAAACGCTCCTTTTTCTTTTACTCTATTCATGGTGTAGAAAGGAGTATAGAATTGCAATGAACTGCCAGAAATAATGAGAAATTAAAAATAAAACAAGCACAAATTAAATAAATATATAACCCCCGACTCCTCTACCCCCATTATAGGTAAGGAGCATCTCGATCACGTCAGTTTTCAAACATAAAATCATTCCATCCGTTAGGGGCTACGATCATCTCGTTTACCATTACCCATCCCACCTCCATTATAGCTAATAACCATCTCGTTTACCTCAGCTTGGAAACATGAAAAACCGCAGCTAAATTAGTCCATTCGCTTGGAAAATACGATTCTCACCGCCCTTTTCTCAACTTCTACTCCCACATATGGATAAGAACCATATCGATCACATCAGTTTTCAAACATTAAAAACCGCATCAAAATTGGTTCATTCGTTTGGGAGCTACACACCCTAAACTTATAACACCCGTCTCTTTATTCGGGGGTTAATAAAACATTCCGACAATTGTAACTAATTAAGTATTACAGTACAATTTATACGACAAAATGTAAATTATTTGGTTTTCTTAACGTTTCCCGTATACGTGTTGTAGGATCAACACCAAAAACCCCCCTTTCAAAACAAAGGCGGGATTTTTTGGTAAAAAGTCAACTTTTCGCCGCTTTAACAAATTAGTTATCGGATTTACAAATAAAAAGAGTTCACCCTCTTTAACTTTGCGTTGACATTTTTGAGACTACAAATGAACCGTAATCCAAGAAGGCGGCTTGCGCCCCCCCCCCCCCCCCCCTCCACAAGGTCAAAAACTTGGATTTATCATCAGAGTCTAGACCTAAGCAATATATGAAAATACTACACCACCTTTTGCAAGGCAAAGGCTTTTGATCTCTCTACTTACTATCGTATAATATTTATCTTAACTTATTAAATTAGGTTGTAGGTGCAACTTACCATCATCTATTTTAATATAGAAAGTCCTGAACTCAGTAGCGGACAGTATGCCGGGACTTTGAACGTTTAAAACCTCGTGAGTCCATTTACCTTGAGACTTTATGTCCAAACGTGTCATATTGACGGTAAATCCAATATCTGTTAACAATAATCAGAAACAAGTTGTTAGGTAATCTCTATGCTCTATCTTCTCTATTCTCTACATAGTATAGTAAATTATATTATCATCATCAATCAATACATAGTATAAAACAAAGTCGCTTTTCGCGTCTGTCTATCTGTCTGTTTGGCCGCTAACTCAAACCACGTAACAGATTTTGATGCGGTTTTCATCATAAGTTAAATATATTTTTTCACGGAAGGTTTATATCTATAATACGAGCATACGAGACCTCCACTCCGCTTGGGAGGAGGCGGCGGTGGTCGGCGGCTCGCTTCGCTCGCCGCTTCCCCCCTATATACGTTCAAGTCTCGTATCGTTATGCTCGTATTGTATTTATATCAGTTAGATATATATATATATATATATATATATATATTTATATAAATATATATATTTATATATATATATATATTTATATAAACCTTCCGTGAAATATTATCTAACTGATGGTGAAAACCGCATCAAATTGCGTGTATTGCGTGGTTTAGGAGGAGTTAGCGGCTAAACAGACAGATGGACAGACAGACGCGGAAACCGACTTCTTTTTATTTTTTTATACTATGTATTGATGATGAAATACAAGTTTATTCTTAGGTCGGGGGTGGAGATTCTCATCCGGTAGTGCTATTGTGATCAGGCATGAGTCCGCGTAAATGAATTATATTGTACAATAATACGTAGCAATGTTCCTTTCCCTGCATTTATTTGTAACTACCTGTACCCGCGGCTTCGCACGCGTGTTCTTTTCTTTAGGTTCAAAGCACCATCATGTGTTATTCCAGGACCAATATACCAACACTTGAACAACATTTCTTCAGCCGTCAAAATACTTTATTAATTGCTCGGCTTCTAACTCACCGGATTGAGAAACCAATTACACCAGATTTAAATTAAATCCTAAGCTATCTAACATTGAAAACCGTTTCATTGCAATCGGTTCAAGGGTTTTTACGTGATGCGTGAACAAACAAACATACAGACAAACAGAAAGAAAGAAAAGATTAACAAAAAAAAATGTTCAATAACTTTTTTAAGCACCCAAGAGCATTTATTTTCATTTGAATTCATTTAGTAGTTTGGGTGCGATGCGCGGTCAAGATACGGACAAACAGACAGACAAAATTAAAAAGTAAAACAGTTTGGCTTTAGTACAGAATATAGTAATCTAGAGTAAGGTCCAAAAAAAAAAAAACAAAATATATTCAATGTACAGAATTGGACCCGTTACAGTTTTATTATAAGTATATATAGATAGATTTCATCGGAAATAAATAATTGATTGTCAAGTAATTGATTCTCTTTTTCTTGTGTTTCTTCAAGTGTTAATGCGTAATATTAATCATTACTTTTAATTTATTTATCATTAATTTTATTTTTAATTTGTGTTTTAATATAATTATGGATTTGATAATCTGAAATAAATGAATTATTATTATTATTATTATTACGCGGTCACGAGTAGACTGGAAAATGCTTTGACGAAAGAAACATATAAGGATTTATAAAGTTCGCCCGATTCGTGATCCACCAAAACCTCGCGCAATTTAAAAACTCCTGGCCCGCTTATAGTAGAGACGGCTTCTTTAATTGGCAAATAGGGAACCAAACTTAATCATCATAAAAAGTAAAAAGCCGCTATCCATAATTTTGAGCCGGGGCAGCACAAATTACTAATCGACTACGCGCGCTGACACACGCTTGTGTGCGTAACTCGTAAAAGTTTGCGTGGAGCGAACAGGCAAGCGATACGGGTTAATGGGTGTGGAAAAAGGATGGCACAATATCGTTTGCGATCTTTTGATGATAAACTGTGACCAACGGTTTTGTACCACGCGATAAGCACACCACAAATAGTCGCGTGATCGCATTTTGAATAATAGTAAGTAATAAGTGCTTGATCTTTATTTGTTTCTTTCATCTAAGGGAAAATTCGGGTCTCAGCGTCGTGAACAGTGCGCGTTGTTTCCAACTACCCGTTTATCTTTTAGACATGAATTTAATTCGCGATGCTTATTATGAAGTTACCTATGTTGAATATAACATCCGAGTAATCGAAGCTTCTTTGGTCCATCAGTCGGATGATCAAGTATCCATCTCCTTGTATAGCAATATGCGTCTTGAAGTATGTGAGTTGGCCGGCGGAGTTCCAGTTTAGCTTGGCGTTTTTGAGAGTCACATTGTCGATAGAGTAGCCCGGACTGCCGTTGTAATTGCGAAGCTTCACCTCCTTACATGGCAACTCTGAAAACAAATTCACTCCTATATTTCTTCCATTATTATATTTTGCCCATAGTTAATACATCAAGATTATTCAGAAATAATACAAAGAAATTAATATAAATAGCGGAAATAAAAAAATGCTTCATTTGGCAACGCACAGCCTAAACTGGTAGACCGTATTTGAAATTTGGAGGAAATATTCCTTGGAGTCAACTAAACTAGTTGAATTCAAGGATACTAAGGCGGGTTTGTTTGAATTCCGTCACAAGCGTGTAATGTAAATCTAAAGATTTTCATTTTTAAGCGACTTCAGAAAAGGTGACGGTTATATGTTCGACTGTATGTATGTTTTTTTCTATGTATGTCGGTCGATATCTCAGTTAATTGCGGACCGTTTTTTTTGGAAAGTTTATACGCTCCAGGTGGTCACATATAAATTGTATCAAAATTGGTTCAGCAGTTTTTCGAGAATAAATAGTTTTTTGAGTAGATCAATTCGATTTTGTGTTTATAATGCCTTGATTGTGTGTTTATCTCTAAGATTTCTATACCGATTTAGATGGTTGTTTTTTTATTAAAAAGGCTAAACTTTCTATGTAGTCCCATATAAACTTCATCAACATTGGTTCAGTAGTTATATAAGAAAATCTATTTGTTTTATAGTTTATATTCTCTTATATCTTGGGATTTCTGAACCGAATTAGATGATTGTTTTTACTTGAGTAAGAAGGCATCTACTGTGGTACTGTATAAATTTTATCAAAATTGGTTTAGTAGATTTAAACAAGCTTTAATTTATTTTACTGTATTATAATGTTTAGGATTGGATTGCAAGCCAATTTTAAACAATTTATGGACGTCCAAAGATGCTGAAAATTCGCACATGGGTGTAGTTCTGATGACAATAAAAAAAAACAGTAGTAGTAGTAGTAGTAGTAGTAGTAGTAGTAGTAGTAGTAGTAGTAGTAGTAGTAGTAAAAGGAACTACACAATCGGACGATGGAATCCCTTCAAGTTTGGGCTCATTTGGTTTGTCTTGAGGAGATCTCTGGTTTTATGTGATACCCAGGGTCTGATGATGGAGCCGGAAGGTATTTACAAGAACTCAACAACAAAATGATGTAACCCCTTCGAGTTTGGGCTCATTTGGTTTATCTTGATGAGTTCTCTGGTTTTATGTGGTATCCAGGGTGTGATGATGGAGCCAGAAGGTAGTCACAGGAACTCAACAACAAAATGATGGAACCCCTTCGAGTTTGGGCTCATTTGTTTTGTCTTGGTGAATTCTCAGGTGTTACGTGGTATCCAGGGTCTGATGATGGAGCTAGAAGATAATCACAGGAACTCAACAACAAAATGATGGAACCCCTACGAGTTTGGGCTCATTTGGTTTGTTTTGGTGAGTTCTCTGGTTTTATGTGGTCTGATGATGCAGCCGGAAGGTACTCATAGGAACTCTGTTGAGTTCCTATGAGAAATAATGGAACCCCTTCGAGTTTGGTTTCATTGGGTTTGTCTTCATAAGTTATCTGGTCTAATTAGGTATCGAGGGTCTTATGATGGAGATGGAGTCACTGGAACCCATTACCCAACCATCAAATGAAACCCCTTCAAGTTTAGGCCTTCAAAAGAACTCATTTTTTATCTTATGTTGTATTTTTGTATTATTATTACATTGGTAATTTCGAAAAAATGTTACTGTTCTGGCTCAATTGCAATTATTTCATTCTTTTTAGTGGCTGTTTACAAAATAACATTTTTATTATGAAGGCGTTTTTTTTTTGCAAAAGAATTTTATATTTTAATAGGGTCGTTGCAAACGAATACAAAAAATACTTGATCTTGCAATCTTTTAAATGTTTGTTGTTTTTTTGTTTTGATGTGATTTTTTTTGTTTATGTTCTTTTTTCTTTTTAATGTTTTGTTTTTGTTGTTTTTTGTTTTAAATGTTTGTTCTTTTATATCTTTTTTTTTTTGTTTGTAGCTGGACGCAAATTTATAAATTTTTTTTCTATTGTACTTTCATCTAATGAATTATTATGTATTTATGATAGTGGCAATAAATTATTTTTTTCATTATTTTTTTAAACCAGGGTGAGGTACAGTACCAGTAAAATGCGTTCTATCCCAGTAAGTCATAAAAGCAGCAGTAGAGTTCGAATCCTGCAAGGTGCAATCATTTGTGTGATGAGCAGAAATGTTTGTTTCCTACATAAATAATAAACATACATAAATACGAATATCACATCCATGACTCGTATTTATATATGTTAATCCGTTATCTAGTGCCCATATTACAGGGTATCCTAGTTTGGGGCTAGGTTATTGGTGTGGAATTGTCCCGAATATTATTATTATTATTAGTACGACATTAAAGAAAATAACTATTACTAAAACAATGCATTTTTGACCTTGTAGTTATATAGTACTGTTGCAGTAACACCTGCTAGCTCAATAAGAGCGGTAATTGTAGCTACCAGATTTCAGTACACACAGCTCTTGCTTTATTTGTGGTCATGGGTAAACTCTCAGAGAGCGTAATTCAACCTGTTTGAGTAAATTACACTCATGAATAATATGTGCTGATTTAAGTTCAAAATAAGTTAATTAAAAACATTTAAAAAAGGCTTTTATGGAGTAGCCATGTTATGGTGAAAATTAGAGCGAGCTATCATTATTAAATACATATACAACACTTAGTGACTATGCTATTAATCATAGAGTCCCTAGTCAGGACCCAACCCTGAGTGCAGAAACCAGATCATGGTAGAGCATTTAAAACTGGCTATCGTAATAAAATGTGTACACAAAATTTCGTGTCTGTGCTGTTGACCGTTGAAGAGTTCCTTTATCTGGAGCTAATCCTGGATGTCGATTCAGGTCATGCTTACCATACAAATGCATTATCATCGGAACTGAACCAACATGTAAAAATTCAACTCTGTAGGATAAGAGGAAGTGGTTCTAATTCAGCTTGCAAGATTTGACATGGACAAAACCTACAAACATTGCAAGTTGAATGAAACATTTAAAAAACCTGACTTCAAGCGCGCCAAAGTAAAAACTTCACCTTTAAAATGAAATAATTAAATTAAGTTCTTTTTTGATGTATAAGATTTAATATCCAATTAAATTATAAATTTTGTATAAATTCACAGCAAGCAACGGGCAAACAAAGCTTTTTTTGTAAAATCTATATCTATACTTATAAAATAAAACTGTAATGGGTCCAATTCTGTACATTGAAATATTTAGTTATTTTTTTCATTTTTGACTGTCTGTCTGTCTGTCTGTACCTAGGCATCACGCTGAAACTACTGAATAAATTTAAATGAAACTTGGTACGATTTGAGTTCATACTACGAGGTAGGACATTGGATACTTTTCATACCGGTAAATTAAAGGGTCCCCGCAGTATAGGAAATTTTATTTGGAGTTGGTATTCATGTTTTACGGTTTTATAGTTCACCTATTACTCAAAGAATATTCCTCCAAATTTCAAATACCTAGGTCCACCGGTTCCGCCGTGGCGGTCTCTGCTTAGAATAAGACCCCTCCCAATCCTCCCGTGGATGTCGTAAGAGGCGACTAAGGGATTACACACCGGAAGATGGGCAGTATGAAAACAGATAGACACATCAAAAAGAAGGCCCGGTAATAGCCATGGTAACGGGGGAGCAGGGGGTGGTAAGAATCCCCGACAGAGACCCAGCTACCAACCCCCCCATCTCTGCACCTGGCAAACTTATAACGCACGCACCTTGAGGACCGATGAGAAGGTGATAGAGCTGGAAGAAGTAGTAAGTAAGTTGCGCGGGGGTATTATAGGGTTATCAGAGGTCCGAAGAGAGGTAGAGGATACGATGACCCTCAATTCCGGCAACTTACTCTATTACCGGGAGGGCAACCAGCAGTCCCAACATGGTGAGTGGGGCAGTTTGGATTTGGACAGCGGAACCAAAGAGGTCAGCGATTAGCTTTATGATGAACTCCTTTTTCAAGAAGCGCCCGTCCAAGAAATGGACGTGGCTGCATCCCGGTGGTCCTAAGCACGAGATAGATTTCATTTTAACGACGAATAAGCATATAAATAATGATGTCTCTGTGATCAACAGGGTTAAGACCGGCAGTGATCACCGCATGGTAAGAGGCTCATTGAATATCAACGTAAAGCTGGAGAGGTCTCGTTTGATGATATCCACTCTTCGCCCAAGTCCTGCCCAAATCCAAAACCCCGAGAGCTTTCAGTTGGAGCTCCAAAATCGCTTCCAAATCCTTACCGAATGCGATACAGTGGACGAACTAAATAGCGGGCTGGTGGAAATTGTCATCTCGTCGCAGATACCGCAGAGCCTCAAGACGAAAGTTTATAACCAGTGCGTGTTGCCAGTGATGACATACGGCACTGAGACGTGGTCGCTAATTATTGGTCTCATACAAAAGCTCAGAGTTGCGCAGCTTGCAATGGAGAGAGCTATGCTCGGTGTTTCACTACGTGATAGAATCAGAAATGAGGAAATTCTCATCCTCATCCTCATCCTTCTACAAGAATAAAGGTTACCGACATATCTCTCAGAGTTTGCAAGTTGAAGTGGCAATGGGCAGGCCATATAGTTTGCAGAACCGACAACCGCTGGGGAATAAAGGTTTTCGAAAGGCGAGCACGAACAAGCAAGCGAAGTGTGGGGAGACCCCCGACACGATGGACCGACGACATTGTAGCCATCGCAGGAAGTCGGAGGATGGAGGTGGCACAAGATCGCTGGTCATGGCGCTTTTGAGGCCAATGTTCAGCAGTGGACTTCTAAACGCTGACATGATGAGGTCCACCGGTTTTGGCTGGGCATTGTCAGTCAGTAGGTATACCACGGTACTGTTTTATAATCATGATTAACATAATTTAATAAAACACATATTTTTATTATTCTGCCCAAAAGTGTAGGGCATATATACTACTTATAATAAAGCAGTAAGTACCAGAAAAATCTGTAAAAGGAAAATATTTTAAAAAAATACTAGGATACTAAAAATAAGCTACTAAAAAAGAATAAAAATCGTGTCTGTTAGACTTAAATACTGGGGTACTTGGTATCTCAATCCGTTGAGAAGAAGCCGAGCAATCAATAAAAATATTTTTGACGGCTGAAGGAATTTTGATCAAATGTTTGTAGAAATAGCACAAAAAATAGGTACTTTTAACCTAGAGAATTGTCCACGCGTGCGAAGCCGCGGGCACAGCTAAAGAAAAGCTAGCCAAGGCTAGCTTTGGAATCTCCTGAAAAGTTTGATGAAGTGGATTTGCTCCTTTCAAAATAACCGATTCTTATTACATTGAAATTGAATTTCTTGCACATTCTCACCTAGATTTACATGTTTTTGATTATTTGCCAACGTGACACCACTCAAACAAGATACTAAAATATAAAAAAAAAAAAATGAGTACATTTTGTTGTAACGCTACACTGGACCAGGAAACAGGAATGGACAAATATAAATATTACATTCGTATTTATAGTATCCGTATCTATCCGTACCTTATCTATGTAAATCATAAAAAGACTATGTAATCACAACAATAATTTTATCTAAGTAGTTTTCGTGCGAATAAAAACGACCTTAACAACTAATTAAACGAATGGAATATTTTGGTGTAAGATACGGTCTAAGAAATATATACCCTCATCTATTATTTGATGATGATAAAGCTTATATTATGTTAGATAATATGTACATTGATAAATCGCACATGGGTTGCCTACCTAAATCACGGGCCAATACTGTTAAATAATATTAACTTATAATACTTACTTTTTTGGATAAACTTACCCGATTTGTTGTTTATTAAAATCGAGAATTAAAATTGAGTCTTTTTTACCCCCGAACAAAGAGACTGGTGTTATAAGTTAAGGGTGTGTATCACTGTGTGTGAGGGTGTGTTTGTGTGTGTGTGAGGGTGTGTGTGTTTGTGTGTGAGTGGTGTGTGTGTGTGTGTCTGTGGCATAGTAGCTCCCAAACGAATGGACCATTTTGATGCAATTTATGTTGTTTGAAAGCTAATGTGATCGAGATGGTTCTTAGCTATATGGGGAGAAGGAGGGGGGATGGGGATGTGACAAAAAGGAGTGAGAATCGTAGCTTCTAAACGAATGGACCGATTCAGCTGCGGTTTTTTATGTTTGAAAGCTTATGTTAACGAGATTGATCTTTAGCTATAATAGGAGGGAGGAGTGGGGAGGATGGTGGTTAGGATCGTAGCTCCGACCGATTTTGATGCGGTTTTTTACGTTTGAATGTTGATGAGATCGAGATGGTTCTTAGCTATATTGGGTAAGTCGCGAAAAAAGGGGTGAGAATTGTATCTTTCAAACGAATGGAGCAAAATGCTGAGTTAAGGTACTTAGTTTTGGCTATATTTAGGGGGTTAGGGGGGGGGGGGTGGGAGGCGGTTATATAAATTTTTAATTTGTGCTTGTTATAGTAAGTCTTTTACAACGCTATTCAGCCTACAGTTGCCTAGAAGACATCGCTGCTTAGTGATAAGGCCGCCGATTGTTCTATGTTATAACTTGATTATTGTATCATCAGTTTATTTCTTGTGCAAGCAAGAGTTATCTATCTATCTATCTATCTATCTATCTATCTTGCCAGATCAGATACAAACAGGTAAACAGGCGTCAATAATATACCCTCATCAGTTATTTCATTGTTTTTTTTTTATTAAATAAAGGTTATTTTATTTCCTATCCAACAGTATTAGTTTGACATGTCAAAAGTATGTCACATCCATGGTTGTCTAGATTTTTAATGTTAAGATTAAAGCGCGAGCAGGGAGAGTGTCAGAGATAAGTTGCGTGCGCCATTCCATGCGACAGATAAGGATACAGTAAAGAAAGAAAGAAATCAAGAAAATACATTTATTTCTGACAACACACAACATTAAAAAAACGAAACTAGACAAATAAACAAAAAATAATGCTGTGTGTTGTCACAAACAGGTCCCGACTCAGCAAACGCAAAGGCAAGGCCTTGACACTGATTTTCTGTCGGAACCTATTTATTGATATATAGATAGATAGGTGTGCGACAGGCAGCTGCTGACTGAAAAAAAAGAGTAATAGACAAAGATGACTTGACTGGCCGAAAGAGATTAGGAAGACTGGTTGGGAGTAAATCTCACATTCCGTTGTAAACTTTTATTTAAATTTTAATTAGCACTTCTGACGAGTCAGAATCAGAATAAATTTCTTGATTGTATTATTATGTTTTGTTGTAATGTACTGCTGATTAATAAATAAACGAATAAAATAAAATTATATCATTGTTATCTGCCTTAATTCTAGTATCTAATTTATAGAGCGCGCTTTCATAATCGGAAAAAAAGTCTTTCAGAACTCGTGGCATCCTTATCAAGTAGAGCTTTTTGCGATAAGGATGCCAAGAGTTCTGAAAGAAGATGTTTTCGGACGTTGGGACGCCCTCCCGGTAATAGAGTAAGTTGCCGGAATTGAGGGTCATCGTATCCTCTCCCTCTATTCGGACTTCTGATAACCCTATAATACCTAGATAGATTTCTATAAGTCGTCTCATAATGTGTGTGCATAGTTGTACTACTTTGTAGTGTATTTCCGTGCCTGACGTCACCAGCTGTTCCCAACGGAAGACCAGCGCCGGTTGTTTTGCAACCAGCACCATGCTGAGTTAGGGCCGGCTTGTGCCAAAAAAACGATAATGTAGGTAAGAACTATCTTTTTATTTTAAGTCTTATTTATCATTTGATTAACTTGTTTGTTTATTGTTTTTTGTCACAAAATAGATATGTCTATGTCTATGTCTAGAAAGACTGTACAAAGAAGAGAATAAAAAAAAGTCTAGGGTATTTAAAATAAGCTACTGAACAAGAATACAAAATTTAAAAAAATCATTTCTGTCTGTTTGTTTGTTCGCACATCACGTAAAATCTCCTGGACCCATTGCAATATGGCTTTTGACTAGTTTAGGGTTTGACTTTGGTATCTTAATCCGATAATTAGACGCCGAGAAAACAATTATAAACTATTTGACAGGTGAACGAATTTTGAAGAAATGTAGTATATAGTACTGTATAGATACATTTGGTCCTGGAATAACAAATATACTTTTAAATGAAATGACCACGCGGGCAAAGCCACGGGTACAGTTAGTATAAACTATGACTGTGTCAAGTTCAATCTAAATCTGTCCAGTAGTTTCAGCGTGATACGTGTTCTTTTAAATTACTTTTAACCAATATCCTACTGGAACCCTTTAATTTTTCGGGATGAAAAGTATCCTATGCCCTACCTCGTAGTATGAACTCAAATCATACCAAGTTTCATTTGAATTCATTCCGTAGTTTCGGTGTGATGCGTGGCCAAGATGCAGACAGACAGACGGACAAACATAAATAAAAAAATACAGTTTTGGCTTCAGTATCGAAAATGAAGTACACTCCAAAAAAAAAAAACATATCTGCAATGTACAGAATTGGACCTGTTGCAGTTTTATTATAAGTATAGATTGCCGTTTCATATTGGGCATTTTTCAAAATGTCTGGGCATCTATTTATTTATATACTTATAATAAAGCAGTACGTAACAAAAAGTCTATACAAAGAAGATAATAAAAAAATGCTCTAGGTGGTAGAAAAATACTTGTATAGTATGTACCCTTTGTATGTTATGTACATACAAAGGGTATTAAGGGTACTATACAAGTTACATACCATACGTTACATACCGTACATACTATACAATTTACATACAAGTTACATACCATAGATAACCAAAACAAAAGGAGATTTGGCAAGGAGGCGTGGCACTTGCGAACGCATCTGGCCACAAACTGGCTTTTTATGAATTTCGGCCGTCAGTCATATTATGTCACCACGCGTCATACCTACACCATCGATTTTGTCAAAATGCCAGGTTGTTCGGTGGTTGTGTGTAAATATACCAGCACCAAAGTGAATTATTCTAAGGATGGCATATCATTTCACACGTTAGTACTACAATATTAAAGTTTTTTCTTTTAAATGAATTATTCAAAAGCTGCAGTAATCAAATATTTTTGCTTCATTACTTTGCGAACACAAAGTCAATAATTTTATTACGAACAAAAACCATTGCATGCTTAGTACAAATCAATCAAAAAATAAGCTATGGAAACGCGCAATGGGTGCCGGTTCTACCGATACTGTCACATTAACGATATGATCGTGATGCAGCCGCTGCTCGCTTCCGTGAAGTAGAGATGTGGCCTGACAAGGGTTAGCCATGCATATTGTCGATATTCTATTCGACGCGATATAAAATAGTACCAATTATCCACTTAATGAATAATAAGATAAATATAATACTAACAAAATATGATATAGCTTTCACTTTTATTACGAATCACTTTGATCTTTATTCCGACATAATTTACAACTTGTTTAATAACATTTTAACACAACGATTAGGTATGCCAGAAGCACGCAAAGCAAACATGTGCACCGGGCCGCGTCCGAAGTAAGATTGAGTTATTTTTTTATTTTTTTTAGAAAGGATATGTGCTGCTGGTCTATAACTGACCTCTACAGCGTCACCGGACGGTGGGGCGGGCGCAAAAGCGCTCCGCCGCAATGCGTGATGCAGAAGACGCACGCCAAAGTTAAGTTTTTGGCCACTTGCTCAAGGGCACCCAGGGGGGTACGAACCTCGGCTTGGACAGTTGCCATTGATTACTTGGGGAGTATCGAACTAAGGCCATCGATTACTTGGGGAGTATCGAACTAAGAGTCACTTTTACTCCGAGCGCTCCTTTTTATAGCCAGTCGGGTGAAGTCAGCTGATGTTGAAAGATGACGGTTTCTCAATGTTGCCATTAGTATGAAAATAAATGGTTCCACAGATAATATTACTGCGCTCGGTCACTGCCCGCTGCACATGGTGTTTTCATCTGCACAATGACGCCGCCGTCAGGTATATATTCTTAAAAACATGAAATTTATTTCTGCTAATATTAACATCTACATATATTGCATAAGTTACAATTTGGTATTCTGCATTTATAAAGTCCAGACGTTTTGAGGTTTTTCATTTTATGTTATTACTGATCACAAAAAAGGAGGTTATCAATTTGACACGTATGTATGTAATATTATTCGAACTGCAAAATATTACAGATAGATAGATAGATAGATAGATAATACTTTATTGTACACCAGTTTTCAAAAAAAAATACAGCAAATAGAAACAATCTTATAACTAAAGTACAACGGGCGGACTTATCGCTAAAAGCGATCTGTTCCTATCAACCTTACACAAACCTTTTTTTGTATTTAAAATTCACATATGATAATATATTAGGGCTTCCAAACAATTAATATGTAACATTTTATAGGTGTATATTTGTATGTATGTATGTATGTATGTTTGTATGTGTGTTTGTCCACACATTTCTCCGAAACTATTAATCAGATTTTGACCATTTTGTTTTTACTGGCTTACATTGACTTAAACTTAGTGAACAGTGCAAGTTTTATCAAAATTGGTTTCGCAGTTTTGATTATATAAACTGTAACGGTTCAACTGCGTATCTTCTATTTAAGCTATGTAATGTTCGGGCACGTTTTTCTGAAGTCGGTTTTCTAGGGTGTTTTTACATTAACACTTGTTTTAAAGTCTTGCTGCTACTGACCAAGTGAGCGAAGCGACAGAAGCGAGTGAAGCGTCTCTGCTTCAAGTTCAATCAATTTGCTTTCATCTGTCAGTTTGCTGGTACTCCTCTACAGGTCGTATTTTACAATATATCTGGACTACACTTGGTATATAGGTTTTACGACTTTATAATGTTTTTTTTATCTTCGGAGATCTTAGATTAGATTCTTACTCCAAAAAAGGGGGCTACTGAATATCTCCGCCGTATGCGATCTGATTTAGATGGTTATGTTTTATTTAAGTTCGTTTGCTTTAAGTTGTCCTCATAAAAATTTGATGAAGATGTGATGAGGATATTTGGCGTGATGAGCAGAATAGCTCCTTAAAATGCAGTAAAGCAGTATTTCTACCAGTGGAATCGACCTTTTAACTACTGAATAGGGATTGATGGAGCACCTAGGTTACTAATGTTAATTTTACAATGAGGTCACTAGATGGCGCTACTGTACACCGCTAAATTGTTGCAAAAAAGTTTGTGATCATGAGGTCTACTGTTCGCAGAAGTACAAGTTATATACTATTTAAATTTGTAGGTATCCAAAGGATCCTAAAATAAAAGAGAAATGGATAACAAAATATAATTGGCCGTGCAAAAAACAGGAATTTTCTAAGTTCAAACCAGCAACACTTAGCGATTGGCCTTTTATTTTAGGATCCTTTGGATACCTCAAAGGATCCTAAAATAAAAGAGAAATGGGTAACAAAATATTATTGGCCGTGCAAAAAACAGGAATTTTCTAAGTTCAAACCAGCAACACTTAGCGATTGGCCTTTTATTTTAGGATCCTTTGGATACCCCAAAGGATCCTAAAATAAAAGAGAAATGGGTAACAAAATATTATTGGCCGTGCAAAAAACAGGAATTTTCTGTTCAAACCAGCAACACTTAGCGATTGGCTTTGAGCCTTGTTGATGGTTATGGCGAAAGCCAGACGCACTGGAAAATGAAATCGCTTGAAATCGAAGGTCAAATCGATTGAAATAGTTTGAATTTGTGGTACCAGCAAATCTTATCCTATAAACTTTTCTCGCTAATGATTGTCCATAACGGACATAGGTACAATCATTTTTTGTGTTTGTATTTTATAATGTACTAGCTGTGCCCGCGGCTTTGCCCGCGTGGTCATTTCATTTAAAAGTAGCCCACACGTTTTATTCCAGGACCAAAAGCCAAACCACCACCAGACCAGTTGTAGGTTTGGTCCAGGTCCAGAGGACCAGGAGGACCAGGACCAAACCTACAAAGTACAATATTATACTACATTTCTTCAAAATTCGTTCAGCCGTCAAATAGTTTTTTATCGATTGCTCGGCATCTAATCATCGGAATAAGGCACTGCCTTGCCTTTTTATAACGCATATTCTGTGAAGTAACGCCGTCCGTACTTCACAGAATATGCGTTATAACACACTTGCACTTCTATGATACTTCATAGAAGTACACGTATTTCAATGAAATAAACGCATATAATAAAATATGAAATAAAGGCATATAATACAATATGAAATAAACGCTAGAATAAACGCACCGTGTTCCACTGCAAGGCAGTGCGTGCAAGGCCTAAGATACCAAGTACCCCAGTTTTTAAATCAGTCGCAAGGGCTTCAGATCAGGGCCTGGATTCTGTATGACCACTCACGCCAATTCCACGCCACCTGATTTTGATCCCTGGTTTTTTTAATGAAAGATTCATGAAATGAATGAGTTAAATTTATTTTTTTAATTAATATTTTACTATAAATAATTCGCTTAATTTCGCTGCGCGTTTTACAACTGAAGTCGACTTATTCTATCAAAAAACACAAAAAACATCTAAATACGTTTTAAGAGCCGTTAGGGACTACAAGGTAAAAAAAAAAAAAGAAGAAATCGAGTTGTTCGAGTTCATTCAACGTTCAAACCACTTCGTAACAAACCGCTTGCGTGTTTTAAGGGTAGACAACGCCATCTAGTTTAAATGAAGTAACTTGTTATCATGAACGTCTTGTTATTGAGTAGAGAAAATTATCTCCCAAGGTAAGGTGCCACAGATTAGAGAGTAATTAAGGTGGTGAGGTAAATTGGATGGGGCATCAAGGGTAGGTCATTATTATGAGGTCCATACGAACAAATTTTATTGCAACGAAACATTGTGTTCTTAGTACAAATTATGTTTTATGATGTTTCACAGAACGACGTACTTACTGGCACTTAACTGGCTCTTAATAATTACCTACCCTACCTACCTACATTTTGAGCTTATTCAACACGATATTAGGATTGATTTGGAAAAAATGTTTGTATGTACACATTTCAATACCGACAACTAACCATTTTGCCAGTAAGACATTATGAAGAAACCTCCGATATATATAATTATGTAGGTACGTAGGTAGTACATTATAAGTAATAAGTTATTGTATTTTTTCCTTATATGGTGTAATAAAGTGTTTATTATTATTATTATTATTATTATATCTCAATGGAAGAAACATAATAAAAAAACGTAGTACATATAATGTATATACATACTCAGAAAACTTGCAACGCTTCGAAGTATTTTTTACGCAAAAGCAATTGTGGACTTTATTTATGCATACCCGATCAATTTCCTATGCAAATATTTTTTACTTTCATTTCAAGGCTTCAGAGTACTTTTCCACATACACGATAGTGCTCCTTTTACATATACAGACAAAGATCAATTGCCTATGCAAGTATTTTCTACTTTCAAGGCTTCCAAGTACCTTTTATTTTGCAAACACGATTGTTCTCCTTATTTATATGACGGCAAAGATCAATTTCCTATGCAAGTATTTTCTACTTTCAAGGCTTTAATCTGTTTATACAGAAAGCATTTGAAAGTATTTTGAACCCTGGTTTTTCGCCCTGGTGTTTGATTGAACATGGACGTACTTGAAAGCCCTGGTGCTAGATATTGTGAGTATGACCCATGCCTACGTGGAATTTGTTCGTGATTCCAATGACCAAGCAGGCAGCGAGCGAGGAATTGGCGTCTTAAAATTAGAGAATTAGGCCCCTGGAGGTCATGCTAGTGCTAGTGTGAGCTGAATCCGAAAAACCCAAGAAATACCTGATAAATTTGAATTTGGCGGGACCCTTGGTTGTATTGAATGAAATGCTTGCGTGTTTTAAGGTCAATCAACGCCATCTAGTTAAATTGGAGGGAGAACTTTGATGCCTTTGGTTTATTCGCTTGAGTTGTTGATGCCATTGTGCTATCTATACTCGTACTATAACATCTCGATTACCTCAGCTTGCAAACATAAAAAACCGCACCTAAGTCGGACCATTCGTTTGGATAGATCCCATTATATATATTGTTTTCAAACAAAACTTGACGGTTTACTTCAGGAAATTACATAAGCCTTAAAAAAAACAAAGAAATTGTAAAAAAGGCACAAAATATGTAAATGCTTATAAATATTGAGGCAAAACATTCATAGAAGCGCGTGGATTCGATCCATGTGCCTCTGGGTTGCAGGCCAGACACCGCTTCCACTGTGCCAATCTGACTTGTGGCATAGGAGCCGAATTTACGGTACCGTTTTATAAACGGATGTGCAATTATTATTCCTTTCAAATTAACATAACTTTAGACTCATATCCCGTATTTATTCGTGATTAAAAGTATCATTCATTTTAACACATACTATAAACTTTGACTGTGCCAAGTTACTTCAAAATCCGTCCGGAAGTTTCAGCATGATATGTGTTTTTTGCATCAAAATCCGTCGGGTAGTTTCAGTGCGATGCGTGTTCAAAGAGACAGACAGACAGACAAAAAATAAAAAAAAAACCTTTTTGCACTCCATATCGATTTTGAAGTTCATCTCAATTAAAATATTCAAAAAATATTTAATGTACAGATTTAGCCCAGTTACAGTTTTATTATAGTAAATAAGATAGATATAGAATTTTAAAACTGTATTTATTGTATTGTATTTTTATATTAAAAAATGATTTATGTGTGAAAGTTTTTCTTTTTCCTCCAATCACTTCATACTGCAGTTCTTGTGATATTAAATTTCATCGTTTTTTTAATCGACCGCAACTTTCTATCTCTATTTCTCGATGTTTTATTGTTTTTGACTATAACTGAAATAAGTGGACAGAATAAGGTGACCGTCAGTCCTGAACAATATTTTGACAAAGCCAAATGTCCTTTTGTTTTGGTTATCTATGGTACATACTATACAAGTTTTTTTATAGTGTGTTTGTTCTCGCATTGCTTTACGCAATGCGCTACTAGGTTTTGTCTAGGGTTTGTCTAGGTTTTGTCTAGGGTTTGTCTAGGGTTTGTCTAGGGTTTGTCTAGGTTTTGTCTAGGGTTTGTCTAGGTTTTGTCTAGGGTTTGTCTTAAAAACTGGTGTACTTGGTATCTCAATACGATGAACAGAAGCCGATCAATCAGTAAAAACTATTTGAAGGATGAACTAACTTTGATGAAATGTATTTCATATTTAATTATGTTTCTACGTGTAATTTTAGGTCTTAAATATAATAGCAGTATTTTAAAAACATGGAATCCTGGATACAGAATATTTAAGGATCAATATACCAACATTTGATAAAAATTTCTTCAGCTATCAAAAATACTTTTATCAATTGCTCGGCTTCTAACTCACCGGACGGAGATACCAATTACACCAGTTTTTAAATCAAACCCTAAGTTATCTAATAATGAAAACCGCAGCGCAATCGGTCCATTCGTTTTTACGTGATGCATGAACAAGCAAGCATACAGACAAACAGACAGAAATACACGATTAAAAAAATGTTATATTCTTGTTCAATAGCTTTTTTAAACACACAAGAGCATATTTTTATTTATCTTCTTTGTACATCCTTTTTTGTACCTATTGCTTTATTATAAGTATAGATATATGACTGTGTCAATTTGCATCAAAAAAACCGTCCAGTAGTTTCAGCGTAATACGTGTTCTTTTTAATAACTTTCAACCCCTATCTTGCGCAGACCCTTTAATTTTTCGGGATGTAAAGTATCCAATGTCCTACCTCGTAGAATTAACTCAAATCATACCAGTTCCATTTGAATTCATTCAGTAGTTTCGGTGTGATGCGCGGTCAAGATACAGAAAAACAGACAGACAGATAGACAAAAATAAAAAATAAAAGAGTTTTGACTTTCAGTATCGAATATAGAGATCCCTTCAAAAAATATAATTTATTACATGTTGTTTGTTTGTTTGTCGTATGAGGTAGTGCTGGCCTTTGATGTCAAAGTTTGTCAAGCCGCCCGGGGGCCACTGACATGGCTTAACGACTGCTACTAATCAACAGCCGGGACCGACCGCTTAACGTGCCCTCCGAAGCACGGAGCGATGGAAAACCGCACATAACTTAGAAAAGTCATTGGTGCGGAGCCTAGGTTTTAAACACGTTACCGTTGGATTCTTAATTGCACCATAAAACGTTAGGCCACCATTGCTCTATATTAACATAACTTAGGGCCCATATCCCGCAGAAGCCCTTTACTTTTTCGGGATAAAACGTGTCCTCAATTTTAACCCATCATATAACTTAAGACGGTAACCAAGTTGCATCAAAACCCGTCCATTATTTTCAGCGTGGTACGTGTTCTTTTAAATAAGTTTCAACCTCTATCCTGCGAGAACGCTTTAATTTTTCGGGATGAAAAGTATCCTATGTCCTACCTCGTAGTATGAACTCAAATCATACCAAGTTTCATTTGAATCCATCCCGTAGTTCCAGCGGCGTAATGCGGGGCCAAGATACAGAAGACAGACACAGACAAAAATGAAAAAACATACAGTTTAGGCTTCATTATCGAATAAAGAGAAACATACAAAAAAAAACACAATATCTTTAATGTACACAATTGGACTCGTTACTGTTTTATTATAAGTATAGATTGCATACATGTACATGATAATAAATATCTTAAAAGTAGGATTAGTAGGTACATGCACCTTGTAAGGGTATTTGCAAGTGCGATTAACACTAAATTAATACAATTATTATTCTAAATTGTGATTAATTGATTAATTACATCTAAATTCATTAGTATTATTTGCTAGAAAGTCAGCTCATTGATATCTATATAATAAGATTTTAATGTTAATTTTTATCACTTAAATCCATAATTAGTTTTAATTAGAATAATATTACATTCACTCCACTTAAATATTTTATAACATCACAGCTCAGCTTTATCACAAAATTGAGTCATTTGTCAATAGTTGCAGTTTGTCCGATTTAAATTTTTCTACAGAGTAATACATTTTTTAAATAATAATGATTTATGTTTTTTACAATGATTAATGTTTTTTGTATTAGTTTCATTTTGTATAAATTTAGGAATTTTGTTATAAATTGATATTGATCTAGAATTTGGGGTTTTCCAAACATGTGTAAATTTGATGAAGGTAGGATAAGCTTATTTTTGTTTCATCTATTGTAATTATCATGAATTTAATTATGTGATTTAAATAAACTTCGGTACTTCCTTACAAACATACATATTTGAAGGATGTAAAGACATGGTAAGCTTATTTTTCTCAATGAAATGCAGTTAACAAATATCTCTCTGTTTAATGTTCACAGGGATCCGGATGCATTTCTTTTGCATAACAAAGAGATCCATGAAGTCTGGACTTCCACCCTAAAGTATTATGCCGTAACCAAGAAACCAAGAATATGCATACGCATAGTACGCAGTTAGCGCAGTTTCAAAGTTAGTATTTGATTTTAAAATACTTAATGCGTATATGAATCTAGATAATTTTGTTTTAACGTTGTCAATCTGCTTCTTCCAATTTTCTTTACTGGAATCACGATACAAACATAGGTAACACAAAAAAAGCGTGTGGGCGTTAGTTTTAATTGATATCCCTAATACCTGAAATTTGCAATTATTCTGATGTAACTGACTTCATTTAAATACGTTTTCAATATTATCTTGTATGTACTGTTAAATTATTCTGTGACAGCAAATCGGTTAATCATCAGCATCAATAATATTATTATACTGAAGTTTGCTTGCAAAAAGATAAAATAGTGAACTTTGTGCTCAACAACAGATAAATACTTTAGAATCCGTTAAAAGTAATAGATAAGAAATAGGTAGGTATCTATAGGAATTATAAGATGTGCTCTCGTGACAGAAAATAAAATGCCCTATAACCTTTAATAAATATATGTTGTACTTGTTTTTTTTATTTTTTGTATTTATTCCAGTTACTAGCGACAGAGTGGCTTGATTCCCAGCGTCACCTCATTGCAAATTTTGAAATTCGAGCATAGTCCTCTCCATAGCTCGCTGAGCAACTTTCAACTTATGAAACAGTCCGTTTCGGCTCCGTAGAAAATAAATGGAAGGAATGACGCATTGAAGATTGTCTTGTCTGTTTTAGTCTTCCTTGAAGTTGTTTCTTCCTAACTGCTCAGTCTGCCCAAAGTAGACGTATTTCTGAACAACTTCAAGAGTACACATTAACAATGAGATTATGTTGCTTTCTTTCAGCGTGACGGTGCAGCAGGTCTCGTACTTTGGGTAGCCTAACTACGTCATCCCTAACATGTGTCTTGAATGTTTGGTTGGCGAAGATATCCATCGTCTTATCTCTACGAGAGTATTAGGTCCCTTTACACTTTCCAGATGTAAAATGTTGCAATGTCGAGCAATTTTGATTTCTACTTTACTAGTAGACATCAATAATTAGTATTTATTTTATTCATCTTAATTTTAATTATTTCCATATTTTTTTGTCATGAATCGCATAAAGTTATTATGTCTTTGTTCTTCAGAAAAATGACACATTTGAAGGCAAATAACCGTTTACTACCATCTTGACTCACGCTCACAACTTGTGTCGCTTGCCTGCCTGCTTTATTTGTCCTAAACGTCTTTTATATTACCAGTCTGCGCAACGCCCTTTGCGGTAATGTGTTTATCAAATATCGTTGTATAATTCTTTGCCAGTTCCTGTACTCTCATGACACTTACTGATCTGTTTCCAGGTCTCCTGAGTACATTAATAATGGCCACACCATGCATCTTAAAAACTGGTGTAATTGGTAACTCAATCCGATGAGTAGAAGCCAAGCAATCAATAACAATACTTTTAACGGCTGAAATAATTTGGATCAAATATTGGTATATTGGTATTTTTGGTCTTGGAATAGCTGGAGAAATGACCAGTCGAGCGAAGCCGCGAGCACAGCTAGAACTTATAATAAAACTGTAACAGTCTAATTCTGTACGTTGAAAATATTTAGTTTTTTTTTGGATGCTGTTCTATATTCGACGCTGAAGCAAAAACTGTTTTTTTTTTTTCAATTTTTTCTTTCTGTCTGGCTTCTGTGTCTTGGCCACGAGTCACGCTGAAACTACTGAATGAATTCAGAACCTTGGTATGATATGAGGTCATACTACGAGGTAGGACATAGAAAACTTTTCATCCCGAAAAAATAAAGGGTTTGCGCTGGACAGGGGATAAAATTTATTTAAAAGAACACGTACCACGCTGAAACTACTACACGGATTTTGATGCAACCTGGCACAGTCATAGTTTATATGATAGGTTAAAATTTAGAATACTTTTTATTCCGAAAAAATAAAGGGTTCCTGCAGGTTAGGGAACCAAAGTTATGTTAATTTTGAAGTAATACTAATATTTTTTGGAGGATACTCTATATTCGATACTGAAGCCAAACTTTTTTGTTTTCATTTTTGTCTATCTGTCTGTCTGTACCTTGACCGCGCATCACACTGAAACTACTGAATGAATTCAGCTGAAACTTAGATTTGAATTCATACTATGAAGTAGGACATTGGATACTTTTCATCCAGAAAAAATTAAAGGGTTCCCACAGGATATTGGTTGAAATTATTTAAAGGAACACTTACTACGCTGAAACTACTGGACAGATTTTGATGCAACTTGATACAGTTATAGTTCATGTGATGGGTTAAAATTAAGCATACATTTTATACCGGAAAAAATGGGTTTCTGTGGAATAGGGCTCCAAATTTATGTTAATTTGAAGTAATAAATAAATAATCTATACATAAAATAAAGCAATAAGTTGTTAAATGTTTGTATATTAGTATTTTACGTCTTTGAATAGCATATGGAGTAGGGCATGTAATATCGGAAGGTTTTCAATTCCAAGACTGATTTCCGATATTAGATCTCAATATTGGAATTGAACAAATTTGTTAAAAAGCTTAATTGGATAAAAAAAAACTATGTTTTCAATCAAATTCTTTTCAATAATACAAAACAAAAAACGTTAAAAAGACAACTTTTTTCGTTCAGCGGAACGTAGTGCAACCTAATGCATTAAAATGCATTAGGTCTAAGGCTTGAGCTACGGAATTCCAGTTTTAATAACATTCCGGAATTCCGAAATATTTCAGTATCGTTTGTAATTCTGGAATTGGTGTGATCAAAACTGGAATTTGGATAAATAAAAATAAAAATTGTCACAGCTTGAGGTACGAAAGCTAAAAATAAACGTAGTCTCTTTGTCGCAGAAATGCTGATTTGATGACGGCTGATACAGTCCTAAAATACATATTAAGGTCTTTAGATTACCAAAACTGTGACATCTGCAAAAATCTGGCACAGAACCGCATAAGGAAAAACATCTTCATATAGTGTCTGTGTTGGCGTTTCTTTATGACCCAGAAGATTATCACAAAGTACAAGTTTGACCGTGAGACATTTTTTAAACTGACAAGCGAGGAAATGTTAGCGGAAGTTATAAAAATCGTTAGAAAGTTGCAATTTTCACTAAACCCGGTAGAAGAAATCCGTGATTCTGATGAAGAAAACGCGAATGGAGAAACCCAAAAATAGAAGTGTGAAACCTAACGTAACGAAACTATTCAACAAAAACTGATTATAAAAAGTAAGAAAAAACGAACAGTTGAGAAAATTTGAGTTGGAAAGTTTGATAAAAGTGGAAATGGCAGTTTTCGAAAACGGTGGCGATAGAGAACAATATCTTACGAAACACTTCCAATATTTACAAACAATACCACATACTAGTGTCGAAGCGGATCGCGCTTTTTCAGCAGCTTTTCCAATTTCAATCATGTAAGAAGTTTTCTAAAGGACTACAGCTTGTATGTTCTGACTTTATTGAGATTTCATCACAAACAAAAGTCCTAGATAATAGATTAAGCTAGTCCTACATTTCGAAACTATCAAATAACCAATAAATACTATGCATTTTGTACATCACAGTATTTTTATTTTTAAAGAAGCCTCGAATTCCAGAATTCCGGAATTACGGAACTGAATTGCTTAATATCAAAACCCAATTCCGGAATTGAAAATGGTCCGATATTCAAGCCCTAATTAGATATCACTGAACGAACAAAATTATTTCTAAATCTGTTTACCTACTTACAATTTGGCACAAAAATAGTTATTTTGTAATACGGAATGTAGTGTACATGTAACAAATTACAGATTTCTCATTATTATCCTCTACTAATTAAATTATAAAATTCAAAACCAACTTCAATAAAACTTCTGAATAATGTAACTGTAAGTTAAAATAGCAATAATCAACAATTAAAACTACTTAAATACTGTAGGTGGGCTATATCTATTTCATAGACATATTAGAACGCTAATATTGGTAAATGTGTTCTTAAAAATGACAAAGCGTCTATTATCTATCTGAGAGTGACCTTCGAATTTTGCTACAGAAATATCCAGCTGATGAAAAAACACGCTCACTTTCAACACTGGTAGGCAAAACTGATGTAAGAATACGTGTATGCCTGCGTCAGACACACTCCTCTTTCTCCTCCATTATCGTACATAATTTAGTTTGACTAAAACATTTTTTTTTTTTTTTAATTGTAGTTTTTTGCAACTCAAGTGTTACAAATTTGCTAGATAATAGTATAATGTTATACCCCGTTTAAACTACGCACATGGGTTCTCTTTATGCACAGACTATACTTTATTTAAAAACTCAAATAGAAAAGATTGATTCCGATGTTGCGATATTGGAACCCTCAGTATCGGAATTGTAATATCGGAACTAATGTTCCGAGATTCCGGAGTTGCGATATTCCAAGATTCCGCGATTCATGCCCTAATATGGAGTACTTTTAACCTAGAGAAATGACCACACGTGCGAAGTCGCGGCCACAGATATTCAATAAATAAATGATAGCAATAATGTAGTTTTTTACTATTGTTCGAATTAGTTGAATCGGTCTGAGACATCCTGTAATAGTGTGTAGATTATTTTTGCTAGCGGTCAACTTGCAATGCGTCCGTTGTCGTGGCTGAAAACCATAAACCCGGACACTTCCCAAGATCACACGATCAGAATTGCTCATTTACGGATCACGCTCGGCGTTTCCAATGGATCATGAGATCCGTTGGTATACAAATAATAAATAATTTTATGTTCTCAACGGATCATACGAACATAAAGTTACTTGAACTTTTTAGATGTAGAATCTTTTTGCGTCGTGTGTCCCGCGCCCCATGCCTGCACCGCTTTACGAAACAACGCACACGAGTTGTTTTAAATTTAATCTCACGACGAAAACTCTATGGCCGAATCGAGCAGACCTATGTTTCCAGGGAAACTAAAAATAAAAAAACATTAAAACAAACTGCGAACAAAATTAACAAAAGGCAAATAAGCTTTAGATTGTGGATTTGAAATATAAGATGCAGTCGGAGGCATCATGATACCAGATTGCTAGAATCTTTGAAAAGAGAATCACCCAAAAGAGAAATAAAATGCATGATGTCCCTTTTTACTTTTTAGTTTCGTTCACAGTCGTTTTTTTATGATTATTTATTTTTATTATCTCTTTTCGTATCGAATATAACTAAAACAATATTTTTTTAGCGTTCATATCTCTAGGCACGGGTAAAAAAAAACAACAACATTACTGTTGTTTTTTTTTCCATTTCAAAATTATTATATATATTTACGCTAAGCAGGCGTTAACTGCATAAAAACATAAAAATGTTATTGTTGTTAGATAATTATTCTTCCCAGGAATTTGAACATTGGATGATAAGACAATATAAGCGGTTTCATCTGCTTTATTATCGCAGCTTCGCCAGAATGATTAAAAATAGGTTACTTGCTAAGTAAACAAAGAAAGATGATTTTATTTTAATTTATTTAAACTTTTGAACACTCGTAGCTTGCCTCTAATTAGTAACTACCTACTATAAAACGACGTAGGTATACATTCAAGCTTTTAGAATTTCAATGTTTATGTAAGAAAGTAGATAAAATTAAAAGTAAGGCAAAGGCTCACCCACCATGGGCTGTAGCCTGGAGCTTCTCAGAAGATGGTCAGTACTCTAGACCAAGATAAGCTTTGCAGTCAGATTCTAGAAATTAATCAACAATTCTCAAAGAAGTTAACTCAGTATAAGTATTCTACTACATTTGATACCTAATTAAAAGTCTTACTCTCTATTTGATCAAAATTCCTTCTGCCTTCAAAAAGATTTTATCGATTGCTCAGTTTTTACTCATGGGATTAAGATACCATATAAATTAGTTTTTATGTCATACCATAAGCTATCCAACAATGAAAACCGCATAACAATCCGCATAATAAAACACAAATTGACAGACAAGAATTTAAAATCATTCAGTAGTTTCGTCGTGATGTGCGGTCAAGGTACAAACAGACAGAAAGACAGACAGACGGACAAAGAAAACAGTTTTGGCTACAGTATCGAATAAGGAGTACCCTCCAAAAAATATTATTTACTAGTTTTCCCGACCACGACTTCATATGCGCAGACTACTGTTTATTGCGAAAAAAACATCATATTTTCTTCTCATCATCATTATTACGTCAGCCTTTAGAAGTCCACTGCTGAAAATAGAGACCAAACCCTCCCCCAAAGAGCGCCATGACGAGCCATCTTGTGCCACCTCCATCCACCGATTTCCTGCGATGGCTACATTATCGTCGGTCCATCGTGTGAGGGGTCTCACACGATGGACCGTGAAAAATTTGGGGGGCCGTTCTATATTCAATACTAAAGCCAAAACTGTATTTTTAAAATTTTTGTCCTTCTGTCTGTCTGTTCGTCTGTCTGTCTGCACCTTGGAAGTGCATCACGCCGAAAATACTCAATGAATTCAAATGAAATTTGGTATGATTTGAGTTCATACTTTGAAGTAGGACATTGGATACTTTTCATCCCTGAAAATTAAGGTGTTCCTGCAGGATAGGCGTTGAAAGTTATTTAAAAGAACACGTATCACGCTGAAACTACATGACGGATTTTGTTGAAACTTGGCACAGTCATAGTTTATATAATGGTTTAAAATTGAGGATACTTTATATGCCGAAAAATAAAGTGTTCCTTCGGGATAATGTCCAAAATTCTGTAGATTGAAGATATTATGGATTTTTTTTTGGAGGACGTTCTATGTTCGATACTAAAGCCAACACTGTATTTTTTATTTATGTCTGTCTGTCTGTCTGTCCGTCTGTCTGTCTGTACCTTGGAAGCGCACCACGCTGAAAATACTTAATGAATTCAAATTAAATTTGGTATGATTTGAATTCACACTTCGAGGTAGGACATTGAATACTTTTCATTCAGAAAAAAATAAGTGTTCCTGCATGATTAGGGTGGAAAATTATTTAAAAGAACACTTAGCACGCTGAAACTATTGGACGGAAGTTGATGCAACTTGGCACAGACATAGTTTATAAGATAGGTGAAAATTATGGATACATTTTGTCCCGAAAAAATAAAAGGTTCCTGTGGGATATGGGTCCGAATTGTGCACATTAGAGATGAAGTTTATTTTTTTGGAAGTTAGTCTATATTCGATAAAGAAGCCTAAACTGTGTTTTTTCATTTTTGTCTGTATGTCTGTCAGTCTGTATCTTAGCCGCGCGTCACGCCGCTGGAACTACTGGAATGAATTCAAAATAAACTTGGTATGATTTGAGTTCGTACTACGAGGTAGGACATAGGATACTTTACATATAGAAAAAAATATGGGTTATTATTTAGGGTTGAAACTTATTTAAAAGAACTCGTACTACGCTGAAAGAAATGGACGGGTTTTGATGCAACTTGGCACTGTTTTAAGTTATATGATGGGTTAAAATTGAGGACAAGTTTTATCCCGAATAAGTAAAGGGTTTCTGCGGGATATGGGTCCAAAGTTATGTTAATATTTACGTTAAAAAAAATATTTTTTGGTTGGTTCTTTATATTTGATACTGAAGCCAAACTGTTTTACTTTTTAATTTTGTCTGCCTGTTTGTCCGTATCTTGACCGCGCATCGCACCCAAACTACTAAATGAATTCAAATCAAAAAAATGCTCTTGGGTGCTTAAAAAAGGTATTGAACAATATTTTTTTTGTTAATCGTGTCTTTCTTTCTGTTTGTCTGTATGTTTGTTTGTTCACCCATCACGTAAAAACCACGTGACCGATTGCAATGCGGTTTTCATTGTTAAATACCTTTCCGGTGAGTTAGAAGCCGAGCAATTGATAAAGTGTTTATGACGGCTGAAGAAATTTTGTTCAAGTGTTGGTATATTGGTCCTGGAATAGCACATTATGGTACTTGGAACCTAAAGAAAAGAACACGCGTGCGAAGCCGCGGGTACAGCTAGTAATATATATTTTTTTCCTGTAAAAGCGCCGGCTTGGCACCGTACAACAAGGGTTTTCGTCATTTATTATCTATAGCAGCGCGAGTTAGACCATACGCGCGCGAATTCGCTGTCGACTGGATTTCGGCGCCATAATTTACTTTACATTTAATTATCACGATCCGTGCTTTGGACGGCACGCAAAACCATTTTCTATGTCAGTCCCGCTTTTATTGATAAATATAGTCTTTAAGCCATATCAGAGGCCTTCAGGCAGCCTGAAAGGCCAGCACTACCTCATACGACTTGCAAGCAAGCACCAACACTGAGCGACATTAAATTTAACCAAGAAACCAACTTACTTACTTGAACTTACTTAATCTGTCGGTTAGCATATTTGGGCACTAGACAACGGATAATCATACATTTATTTGTTTATTTATTTATTTTTAGCCATGACTCCACTGCAGGGCAAAGGCCTCCCTTCCGTCTTTCCATTTCTTGCGGACTTTTGCTCTTGAATGCCAGTCTTCAGAAAAGTCAGTTCGTCCCATAATCTCTTTCTGGGCCTGCCGCGACGTCTTTTACTATTTTATGGGGTCCACTCTGTGGTCATTCTCGCCCACAGATCGTCAAATATGCGGCAGATATGTCCTGCTTAGTTCCACTTCAAGCTGACAGCTTTTTCATCAGCGTCTATGATTCGCGTTTTGGAACAAAGTATCGTATTTCGTAATGATTGCACCTTGCGGGATTCGAATCCGCGACTGTTAGTTGACTTCGCATTCAGGGTCACTAACCTTTCGACTTACCGGTTGTCTAGATTATTTATAGAGTAGATATAATTTAAGTCCGTTAGAAACAAACCGCTAATAAATAGCCTTGGCAGTAAATCCACGGTGGAACAAAAAATAAGTGCTGTGTGAAGAACTAATTAGGTATACCCACGTAAATAAAATAACATTAAGAGCCGTAAAATTATATCACCCGAATCTATATTTCAAACTTATTATTTTTCCATTTTTACATTAACAGCAACGAGCTATACAAAACAACTCGCAGCCCGCTCCGCACGTCAGTCAATGGAGAACTGATGAAGAAATTGTATTAACAGAAACGAGCTACACAAAGCAACTCGCTGCCCGCTCCGCATGGCAGTCAATGAAGAACTGATGGAGAAATTGTATTAACAGCAACGAACTACACAAAGCAACTCCCATCCGAGCTCCACACGGCAGCCAATGAAGAACTAATGAAGAAATTGTATTAACCGAAACGAGCTACACAAAGCAACTCGCTGCTCGCTCCGCACGGCAGTCAATGAAGAATTGATGGAGAAATTAACAGCAACGAGCTATACAAAGCAACTCGCAGCCCGCTTCGCATGGCAGTCGATGAAATACTGATGGAGAAATTGTTTTTAATAGCAACAAGCTACACCCAGCAACTCGCAGCCCGCTCCGCACGTCAGTCAATGGAGAACTGATGAAGAAATTGTATTAACAGAAACGAGCTACACAAAGCAACTCGCTGCCCGCTCCGCATGGCAGTCAATGAAGAACTGATGGAGAAATTGTTTTAATAGCAACGAGCTACACACAGCAACTCGCAGCCCGCTCCGCACGTCAGTCAATGGAGAACTGATGAAGAAATTGTATTAACAGCAACTCGCTACACAAAGCAACTCGCATCCCGCTCCGCACGGCAGTTAATGAAGAACTAATGAAGAAATTGTATTAACCGAAATGAGCTACACAAAGCAACTCGCAGCCCGCTCCGCACGGCAGATAATGAAGAACTGATGGAGAAATTGACCCAATCTCACTACACAAGCGAGTCGTGGCAGAGCGGCAGGGACTGAGTAGGGAGCTAGAAACTTCCGGAGCGCTTGCCTTAGGGAACTATTCAGAAAATTGACCCGGCTATCCTACAGTCATTACAGCTTAGGAGGCAATTAAGGGTCCCTACACCCTAGATTGCCCCTGCGGCAGGCGTGTGGGTAGGTGAGCTTAACTCCTTCCAGTGAAAACCTACGATTTGGAGACGTCAGATTCATGTTCGGAGTTTCTCTGAAGGACAAAATCAGCAATGAGAAGATAAGGTTATCAATATTCTGTGGCAGCTAGATACTCTTGAATTTCCTTTTACAATTTACAAGTTTTTAGCTAGATAGGTTTGCGGTAAACAAAGATCTTGTCTATGAATAATCAATGTGAGAAATTTCAGCATATTATTTTATTCATATGTCTGTAATGTTATTAAAATGGGTGACTGATTATATCAAAGAACAACCGATATTGAGCTGTGTGCTCCAGCACACAGGTATAGATAATACGGGTACCTACTGTTGATGTTGAAGACATTCGGTATTTGTAGTCATCCGCTTGATCAAATATTTACAATGGCGAAGGAAATGTCTAAACAATATTTATGATTCAAGTATCTAAAGTTTTAATGCTTTTCAATACCCGACATTTAAAAAAAATAAGAAAATCGAAAGAAGAAACAACTCGCTGCTCGCTCCGCACGGTAGTCAATGAAGAATTGATGGAGAAATTGTATTAACAGCAACGAGCTACACAAAGCAACTCGCATCCCGCTCCACACGCCAGCCAATGAAGAAATCTGAAGATCGATTGTTTGAGATCTGAAGATCGTCAGTCGCGGTATGGGATGAGGTAAATTACGATTTTTTGAATTTTTATAACCTTATTATTTTATTTTTAGCTTAAATATTATTGAATACTGGTACACACAGTATCACAGAATCTCATTGTAGGTAAATAAATAATTTTTATTTGCTCAAATAATAGATATGCTGCTGTCACACAGCTTCAAATTAATAACTATTTAATTTTTAAGGTTGGACGGTTATTAATAAACTTTTTCATTACAAAAATAACACCTCGTAAGACCCTGTGAACATTTAAATGTACATAATATAAGAAGTAACTAAAGCCCAAACATATGAAAAAAGTGAGTGTATACGCCCGTGCAATGTACATAAAAGTGAGTATATCCGCCCAGTGCAATGTACATAAAAATGAGTGTTTACGCCCCGTGCAATGTACATAAAATATTTTTGTGCTTATTTGAAATTCCCGCCTGTAACCATTTCTCGATTGTTATTTTTTTATTGGTGGATAATAATGTCAAAGTTTTGTTGATGGGCAATCTTCAAAAAGTTCTATAATTTCTGTCAAAACTGTAAACTCATGGCAAGATGGTGCGCCAACAGAGGTCAAGTAAGTTAAATCAACATTTATCTTAAAAAACTAATGACTATTAGGAGCAAAATTTTATATTAGTGCAAGAATTATAATTATACTATAAGTTTCCGTTATTATTTTATCACTCTCATGCAAAAGCATTTTTAGAATCGCCATTAAAATAGTATGTAAATTTTATTGCAGAGTGAGCAATACTGCATCGCATAATTTGTACTTTTCATTGCACAATGGGTGTGTATGGATGATTATGGAGGAGATAATAGGTGGACATGGTGCTAGGTGAGGAAGTGATGCTGGCAGAAGATGTGGTGCTGGCAGAAGACGTGGTGCTGGCAGAAGACGTGGTGCGGGGAGAGGACATCGTTCTGGCCGAGCTCGTGGTACTACGCGCGAGCTTGGAGAATCAAGAGGAAGAAGAGGAATAAATCAAGACAGAGGACAAGATAGTCAAATTGAAATTCATTCATGCACATATCCATCTTCAGATGAACTGAAACACAAATAAATTTCATCCTCAACTTACAGTTATATTAGAACCAGCCTGCTGCATTATTACCACATTACATACATAGTGTGTTATTACTCATGTCATTAACGGACTTGTTATTATTTCGTTTCCACGGCAACACAGTTCCCTTAAAGCGAGAAATCGAAATTTTTGCAAATATTTGTAATTTTGGGATACATTATTGCAACTGTCATAGGGCTTACTAATTTATTGAAAAACTAGCTGCGCCCCACGGCTTCACCCGCGTGGGGGATGATGATGATGATGATGATGATGATGATGAAAAGTATCCTATGAGTTATTCCAGGGTATAAGCTGTCTCAATTCAAACCCGTTCAGCTGTTTGAGAGTGAAGTGTGGTGATGACAATGATGATAATGATGGTGATCATGAAAATTTTATATATCCCCGATCCCTCCACCCCCATTATAGCTTCTCGATCACATCAGCTTTCAAACCGAAAAAACCGCATCAGAATCGGTCCATTCGTTTAAGAGCTACGATTCTCTTTCCGTTTACTTAACTCCCCCCATATAGCTAAGAACCATCTCGATTGCATCAATTTCCAAACATGTAAAGCCGCATCAAAGTCGATTCATTCGTTTGGAAGCTACGATCCTGCCCCCCTCCCCTACCCTTCCCATTGTAGCTAAGAACTGTCCTGTTTACCTCAGCTTTCAAACATTAAACCGCAGCTAAATCGGTCCACTCGTTGGGAAGCTATGATTCTCACCCCCCCCCCCTTTTCCTCAACTCTCCCTCCCCCACATAGCTAAGAACCATCTCGATCACATCAGTTTTTAGACATAAAAAAACCGCATCAAAATCATTCCAATCGTTTGGAAGCTACGATTCTCACCCTCCCACCCCTTCCTCCTCCCCCCAACTTTAGCTAATAACCATCTCGATCACATCAGCTTTCAAACCGAGAAAAAAGCACATAAAAATCAGTCGATTCGTTAGGGAGCTACAATACCACAGAAAGACACACACACACACACACACACACACACACACACACACACGCACACACGCACACACGCACACACGCACACACGCACACACGCACACACACACACACAGTAACACAGTGATACACATCCTAAACTGAAAACACCCGTCCCTTTGTTCGGGAGTTAAAAAAAAACAACAGTAAGCGTAATTCAAAATCATTGGCATTAGTGTTTCTTGACCATAGACAACTGCATACTCACCTACTTGACAGACTTTTTATTATTTCGTCTCCATGGCAACGTAATTTCCGTTCTTTAATTTTGGTACCTTGGGTTACATTATTACAATTTTCATAGGGATCTCTAATTTTTTGAAAAAATAAATACTGCATCTGTTACTCACTGGTATTGTAGCTATCAATAGGCGAAATAATTTTTAAAATCGGTTTTGTATTTCTTGAGTTTATCCATTACAAGCAAACAAACATATAATCAAATCTTTCCTCTTTATAATATTAGTGTAAATAAAAAACTTCTCATGGTCATCATCATCATGTCAGCCTTTCGAAGTCCACTGCAGAACATAGGCCTCCCCCAAAGAGCGCCATGATTTTGTGCCACCTCCATCCAACGACAACCGGTGATTTCTCATGTTACTCGCTGATAATGTAGCTTTTTATAGATGATAGAATTTTTAAAATCGGTTCATTATTTTCTGAGTATATTCATTACAAACAAACATACAAAAATACAAACAAACATACAAAAATACAAACAAACATACAAAAAACAAATCTTTCCTCTTTATAATATTACTGTAGATAAAACTTAATTAAGTTTTTATGTAAGCAGAAAAATCAATATTTTGCAACCAAGTCGCTGAAATATAAATTGGCATGGCTTACGTAGGCTAAAACCTTAGGAGATACAAAAACTGTGTGAGAACTTTACATTTTTCACATCTTTTTAACCCAAAAACAAACTTAGAACAAAGAGACGGGTTTATAAGTTTAGGGTGTGTATCACTATGTGTTTGTGTGTGTGTCTGTCTGTGGCATCGTAGCTCCTAAACGAAAGGACCGATTTTGATGCGGTTTTTCTGTTTGAAAGCTGATGTGATCAAGATGGTTCTTAGATATAAAGGGAGAGAGGAGGGGGGGAGGTAAGAAAAGGGGAGTGAAAATCGTAGCTTCCAAACGAATGGACTGATTTAGCTGTAAAATTCGTAAGCTGGGGTAAACGAGATGGTTCATAGCTATACTTGGAGAGATTAAGGGAGGATGGGGGGGGGGGGGGGATTAGGGTGAGGATCGTAGCTCTCAAACAGATGGAACGATTTTTATGTTTGAAAACTGATGTGATCGAGATGCTCCTTAGCTATAATTGGAGGTGGGGAGTCGGGTGTTATATATTTTTTTAATTTGTGCTTTTTTTCTAATAAATTACACCAGTTGGCGAAGACGGGGCGGTTCGCTAGTAAAACAATTTAATGTTTGTATAATGGTTGTAAATACATTTACTCAATTACCTTTATCAGTTATTTAAAAACATGGACACTTTTTATCGCGATAAACTGTATGCCGCGCGGACGAAGTCGCGCGCAAAAGGTAGCTTGAAGCTTTGTAGTCATTTAACACGGTTAATATAATAAAAGTGAAACTTTTATTATATTAAGTCGGTAGCTGCAGGACATGCACCTCGCCGGTCGGAGAAAAGTCAGACACGTTTTGGATGACGAAGTAATGGTTTACACTATACACGATTGTTCATGAAGATCCTGAAAAATAAAAAAATGGGATTAAACCGTTTGCTCAGATTTTGCGCAACAAGAAATATAAGATAGAGGGCAAGATGGTTAAAAAAAACCGGCCAAGTGCGAGTCGGACTCGTGCACTGAGGGTTCCGTAAAAACTTGTAGGTATTTAAATAGTTCATACATCACACTAATCAAACAATTTTTTTGTTTTTTTAACTACAAATTTACAATTTTACCCTTTACTTGTGCTTTAAGACATTGCTTCTTGCCAAATTTCATGATTCTAGGTCAACAGGAAGTACCCTATAGGTATTGATTCCGTTGCGGGTGTCAAAATATGCGGCATAAACGGCCGTATGTTTTGATTGCGTTGACTTAGAAGTTTTTTTTCACAGCTTCAAATAGATTGCAGACTTGAGTATTTGATATTAACTTCAACTTCATACCTCCACGCGTTCCTGAGAAAAAGGGTCGTGACAGATAGACAGACAGGCAGAGAGACACAATGACAACCATAATATATAAGTATAAGGGTTCCTTTTTTTCCTTTTGAGGTACGGAATCCTAAAAAGATAGCGTCTATACCACCGAACTAACGAGTGAAATGGTATAAATAATGGTGGAAAAAATAATGGTAATGGTATGGTAATGGCTGCGTATGCGTATGTGTGTGTGAGTTGATTATTTGTGGTGTTTAGTAATTGATAAAGTCGGATTCCACATCGCCAAATCGAAAGAGAAGCACTCAAAATAAGCTGATCCGTTCATACGTAACAAGCATCAAGCACACAGTTACACCTTGTCACGCTCATCGGCCGCCATATCGCGTCAAGATCGACCTTGTTAGTGGTGTTACTTCAGTTAAGTTCTCATGAAAAATCAGAAACAATGCAGTCTTTTGTGATTAAATTGTGTATCAACCATAAACTACCAAAAATATTCACTCACATACGCAGCCAGCATTTCCTAAGTTTCACTCATTTGTGTGGAGGTGTGGACTCAACCATATTCTAATCCTTCTTGTCTATTACAATACTTTCAATTTTGGTTCTGAAATAACACATAGAATACTTTTATCCCGGAAAAATATCTTCCCGGGCAAAGCCGCGGGGCGCAGCTAGTAATTAAACAATAAATTACCTTCAGCAGGAGCAGGACAGTCGTAACGGAACTTTGCTTCATTGCTCCGGGCATGAACGAAGTCAAAGTATTTGACTGATCTCAAGAGGTCGTCGGTGTGTGACATAAGTGGACTACTTTCAACTTCCTTGCCGAACTGCAGTGTTCCTGAATAATTAATTCAAATTGATTAATACAGTGCTTCAATAATACTCATAGTTAAAAAAAATGTATAGAGAGACTATGTGACGTGCGTGCCGCGATTATGTCTCTATGTACATTTCGTGGACGCGCATATTTTTAATAGTTTCGAAGATAATTATATATTTGTGTAATTTGTGCGTCATGTAAGACAATCATCATCATCATCATCATCATCATCATCATCATCATGTCAGCCTTTAGAAGTCCACTGCTGAACATAGGCCTCCCCCAAAGAGCGCCATCACGAGCGATCTTGTGCCACCTCCATACACCGACTTCCTGCGATGGCTACAATGTAGTCGGTCCATCGTGTGGGGGGTCTCCCCACACGATTCGCTTACTTGTTCGTGGTCGCCATTCGAGAACCTTTATTCCCCAGCGGTTGTCGGTTCTGCGAACTATATGGCCTGCGCATTGCCACTTCAACTTGCAAACTCTGAGAGCTATGTCGGTAACCTTCGTTCTTCTACGGATTTCCTCATTTCTTATACTATCACGTAGTGAAACACCTAGCATAGCTCTCTCCATTGCACGCTGCGCAACTCTGAGCTTTTTTATGAGACCAATAGTTAGCAATCACGTCTCATTGCCAAATGTCATCACTGGCAACACGCACTGATTATAAACTTTCGTCTTGAGGCTCTGCGGTATCTGCGACGAGAAGATGAGAGAGGCAGCGTTCGGGCGTAATTTCCCGAGCGCTGCCCATCCGAGTTGGATTCGTCGGTTGACCTCTTTGTCGAAGTTGGATCTACCCATTTGGATCGTCTGACCCAAGTAGACATAGTGATCAACAGCTTCGATAATAACGTTCCCAACATAAACCGGCATGGGTACGACATGGGCATTTGACATGATGTTCGTCTTGCCCATGTTCATTTTAAGACCCACCTGTTGGGAAACAATATTGGTCACTGAGCATTGTGCTTAGGTCTTCCAGGGTTTTAGCCATGATGACTATATCATCAGCAAATCGAAGGTGAGTGATGTATTCGTCATTGATGTTAACACCAAATCCGTTCCAGTTCAGAAGCTTGAATATATCTTCCTGTGCAGAGGTGAACAGTTTCGGAGAAATAACGTCTCCCTGTCTCACCCCTTTTTGCAAGACAATATGTCGTTCGAATACATGCCCAGTGCCCATATTCAAGACTTCATTAGCCCATAGGCATTACCTACACATAGCCCGACATATATTTAACATGCTAAATAAAAAGGTTAATAATTGTAAGGACTATAGCAACAAACAAATTATGAGTAACATTATACAATGGTTGGATGACCTAGACTATAGGGACACTGAAACCCTGTAAACTATTAAAAAATAAAAGCGTCAAATGCAAATACATACATACACACGCGTCCACATCTTTGCATGCGCAAGGATATTTACGCGTGTACAATCTCAAACATACTTTTACACACACATACTTACTATTCACCCACAAAAGACCTAACGATATAGATATATAAAACCCTTATTTATATCTCTCTTATTTACATTTTATAGATTAATTTATCTTTTAGCAGAAATTTTAAAACAGACATTATTATATAACTGTTTACTGAATTCTTGTAAATGGCAAGGACCTGGCTCTTAAGACACAGGTTTACACGGGTTTACTTAAAAAAAATATGTATTTTTTGTATTTGATTATGCAACACGCGACACATGGGTTTCATACAAAATTTGGTTTGCAGTCTTTCGATCCATTCCCATCATCATCATCAGCCTTTATCTGTCCACTGCTGGACGTAGGCCTCTCCTAATGCACGCCACTGAGCTCGGTGTTCGGCTCTCCTCATCCACTTTCTTCCAGCCGCTTTTCGCAGGTCATCACTCCACCTGGCCACAGGGCATCCTACACTGCGTTTGCCTTATCGTGGTCTCCACTCGAGGACTCGTCTACCCCAACGGTTATCGATTCTTCGGGAAATATGACACTGCCACTTTTGCTTAGCCTTTATCATTTCATCAGATCCATTCCCATTTCGGTGTTTTTAAGCGACTTCAGAAAAGGAGACGGTTATATATTCGACTGTTTTTTTTTTACTAGGTACTCTAATGTGTAGGAAAAATATACATATAAATTGACATAAAACATTCGAGAGCCGAGCAAACTATATTTAGGTAATTAATTTAAACAAAAATAGGTAATTTTAAAATTTTTGTAAATGAAGTCGCGCCCGCATGCGCCAATGAGTGCCCATTATTCCTCTGGGCGTAGTAGAACCATGCTCTAGAGCCTATCTACGAATCGAGTCGTAAAATCAAGATAACAAAAGAAAGAAGTTAAATCCAAAACCGTCGTATGTCGGTCCGTCGTTTTTTTTAATGCCAAAACAGATTTACAGACAACATTTATAGATATGTTACATTCGTATTCAATAGCTTATATTTTTAAGTCTCAAATACGTAGGTACTTTTTTCATTATCTTTATTGTACAGACATTTTGTTACTTACTGCTATAATAGGTATTTTAGATAACATGGAAAATGGTTAAGTTATTTTTTTCTCATGAAATCATTTAGTTTTTAGTTCCGAAGAATTATTTAAAAATACTGTTGTACTAAGGGTACGAATGTCACAATTCACAAAAGTTTCATTATTTTTTCAGGTTGGTTCGAAAAGTTATAGTTGTTATTAGTTACAAAATTAAAAAATTAAAAATAAATGAAAATTAATTTAATAATCGAGAGCCTGTAAAAAGCAGAAAAAACTAACGAGGCCATCACCACAGAATAAATAATCAATCATCAGCCCGTATTCGTCCACTGCTGGACGTAGGCCTGTCCTTGGGAACGCCGCCACTGAGCCCGATCTTCGGCTCTCCTCTCGCAAGTCGTCACTCCACCTGGCTGGCGGGCCTTACACTACATTTGCCTAAACGCGGTCTTCACTCTAGAACTCGTTTATCCCAACTGTTGTTGGTTATTCAAGTTATGTGACCGGCCCATTGCCACTGTAAATTAATAGTACTCCAATACTCTAGAAGTCTACAATATAAATATATATATATATATATATATTTGTTGGCTAATCATTTTAATATTTATTTTTACATAAGATAAAGAGACCTATTTCCGCGCTATTTTCACCAAAACTCGAAAGGACGTTAAAAATTAAGCATTTACTGAACCGCGAAATAACATGCTTATAGAACCTTATCCCGACCTAACTGTACATCGGAATAGCGTTTCATACCACAAAAACTCGGTTCCTAATTCCGAGTACTAAAATATATAAGATTTTTGTATATTTTATTTACAGAAATATGATTAATTTCAATTTCGTCGTAACTAGATATAATACTTGCTAACACTTACACTGTATTGTGTATGAACTTTAATTTTCTATCTTATCTTTTCCATACAGCGAATTAATAAAATACTCAAATTGATAATACATGTTATAATTAGTGAATGTGACGCAAAAATGTACCTCAGAAAAAGATTTTAAAATTTAAGTACTATTTAAGTTGTCAAATCCAAACTGAAAAATGCCTAATTATAAAAACAACCATGAAAATCAAAAAATAAAACAAGTCTATGAAATTGCTATTCCGCGGCATACATCGGATTAAGAAACTGACTAAAATGGCACCTAATGCCGCGGTATATTCGAAATGTATTTTTACCCTAATTTACTCAGAAAAAATCCACAATAGTTAAGTGTTTACGATTGAAAACATAATTTTTGTATTAGCTTATCCCAAAGAAGTAGACACACAGTTTAAAAAAACATGGTACTCACGTGCACAGGGTCCAAAATGTATGAAGCGTGCGATCAGGCCAGCTGCTTACGCAATATTAACAGATTATTTCAAACCGTTTACACATGAAACCACTTTTTTGGTGATATAACTACGCAAAGATATATTATCTATTGAATAAAGGATCATGAATTCATTTTTATTTATTAAATCCTTTGTAAGCGCCGTTTTTCTAAATACCTTGGAATTAGGTGCCTTTACCTTATCAAATTAGGTTGTAGGTGCAACTTACCATCATCTATTTTAATATAGAAGGTCCTGAACTGAGTAGGAGACAGTATGTCGAGAGTGTTAACGTTTACAACCTCGTTTGTCCATCCACCTTGAGACTTTTTGTCCAGTTGTGAGTTTTTTCCATATCCAACATCTGTTAAAAATAATCACAAATACACTATTAAAACCAATATATAAAAGTGAAACGTTGTCTGTTTGTTTGTTTGGGGAACTTTCACGGCAAAATGGCTCGTCCAATTTTGAAAATATGTACTGTACAATACAGACACCAACATAGCATACTATATTCCGGAAAATGGTTAGTTTCCATGGGAAAACTAAAAAAATGACGATTACTCGTTGTAAGGAACGGTTGCCATGGAATCGAAATAATAACAGGTCAGTCAAAAAGCATCAAGAGCGTTGGCGCTATACTTTTGCATTTTAAATATCCTAGAAGAACATAAAAGGATGCTTTTTGTTTTTTCGTGATAAACTGTAGTCCGTAGAAATCTATAGAAGGCAAGTATATAATAATACATAAAAATCTGAATCAATCTTGACAAAACTATGGTATGGGGATAGGATGAGCCCTGCAGCTATATTATATAAGTCAACGCGACCAGTTGCAATCAGATTTCCAGCATCGATGCATATAAGTATTATGCGCAAATCATCGTATAAATCTTAAAAGAAAGAAATAATTCAACAAAAAAATGTTTTATACGATTTGAAGTACTTTTTTATTATTAAATAGTTTGGTTTTGTTTTTAAACGCGAAAGTTTAGAAGTTACCTATGTTGAATAAAATGTCCGAGACATCGTGGCTTCCTTTGTCCATCAGTCGGATGATCACGTATCCGTCCGCTTGTACAGCAATATGCGTCTCGAAGTATGTGAGTTGGCCGGCGGAGTTCCAGTTTAGCTTGGCGTGTTTGAGAGTCGCGTTGTCCATAGAGTAGGTCGGAGTGCTGCTGTAACTGCCGACCAACACCTCCTTACACGGCAACTCTGGAAACAAATTCTTCACTATTTATTTTGACTATAATGAATACATCAAAAATATTCATCAAAATATATATACATAATTGAACTAAACAACTAGCTCAAGAGATTAAAAAGCACGCCTGCCCTGCCAATAAATTATATACTGTTGGCATGTAATTATTTGATACCCGTATTGTAAACATCGAAGAATATTTTGTTCCATTTTTAGCGAATTGCCAAAAAAAAAATGCCTATGTTATTCTAACGATATCCCATACGTCTAAATCTGTTCAGGCATTTAAAAAATTTGGTGGAATAAAGAAACCTACATGCATACATACAAACATTCATGAATCCTAAAAAACATTACACTCCTTGTTTTGGGCAGTTGTGTAAAAATACTTCATTTGGCAACGCACTGCATAAACCGGTGGACTGGATTTGAAATTAGGAAGAAATTCCGTCCCAATTGTTCGCGTGCTCAAATCCTCTGTGGTTGCCAAAAAGCCGGTTTTACGCATATTGCGTATTTTGCGAGCGCGCGAGTGGATGGTGAATGATGGATGGAGGGTGGCAAAGTTTGCAAGCGGACAAAGCGGGCGTAGAAAACTAAAAAGAGGATATATACATTTCCTTCAAAAATTCTGAATATATTTACAACTGGCTGCACCCGCTGCTTTGCACGTGTGGTCATTTCTCTAGGTTAAAATTGCTATTCCAAGACCTTAAACAGCAATATTTGATCAAAATTCCTTCAGCCGTTAAAAATATTATCGTTTCGATTGCTCGGTTTATATTTATTGGATTGAGATTCCAAGTACACCAGTTTTTAAGTCAAACCCTAAGCTATCCAACAATGAAATCGCATCGCAATCTGTCTAGTAGTTTTTACGTGATGCACGAACAAACATACAGACAAACTAACAAACAAACAGACAGACACAAATTTAAAAAATGTTCTATTCTTGTTCAGTAGCTTATTTTAAGTAACCTTAGCCATTTTTTTCTCAATTATCTTCAATGTACAGACTTTTTCGTTCATATTTCTTTATTATAAGTATCGATAGATAGACAGTTAGATGAAATTATCACAGTTTGGCCTACCAAGATATCAGAAAGTATAGAAAAAGATGCTGTATATTGGTATTTTGTTTGTTTTTTTGTCGTATGAGATAGTGCTGGCGTCTGGTGTCAGAGTTTGTCAGGCCGCCCGAGGGCCTCTGACATGACTTAACGACTGTTATCAATCAATAATTGCCGGGAGCGACAGCTTAACGTGCCCTCCGAAGCACGGAGCGATGGAAAACCGCACATAACTTAGAAAAGTCATTGTCATACGGAGCCTAGGATCGAATCCGGTATCGTTGGATTCTAAGTTGCACTAATGAATCGTTAGGCTACTTATAGTATGAGTAGTGTAGAATTGTTCTTTTCTTGAAAACACAAAACATATTGAATTGAATTTATTTATTTATTTAATACTTTATGCACAAAAACAGTGTACAGAGGAGGACTTAATGCTAAGACAGCATTTTCTGCCAGTCATCCTAGTTGTGCAAGAAAGATGTGTATAGGCGTGCACTCGAGATATGGACAGTAAAATGAAAATAAAGATAAATTAATCGAAATGAAGCCTAAAAATTAATGTTAATTCATGTTTTTATTAATGTGTAATTACTGCCGATTTTGAAAAATATACTGTATTATTTCCATTACTGCTGATATATTTTAGCACTATCATTAATATTATAGAATAATAATGTTTATAGGTTATTAAATGGTAGATTAGTAATTATTGAAGCCCAAATAAATTACTAGAAAGTTTTTTGGGGCCCCCGGAAAGTTTGATTTGGAGGATTTTCCCCTTTTAAAATAACCAATTCTTATAACATGGAATTGAATTAACTGCGTATTCTCACCTCTCTGATTTACATTTTCTTCGTTATTTGCCAACGTAAAACTACTCAAACAATACACCAACATTAATAAAATATATTTTGTGTACATTATGTTGTAACGCGACACTGGACCAGAACAAACAGGAATGCACATATATAAATATTACAATTGTATTTATAGTATCCGTACCTTATCTATGTAAAACATAAAAAGTGCGAAAACATACAATAATTTTATCAGAGTAGTTTTCGGGCGCACAAAAACGACCTAGAAAACGAATGGAATGTTTGTTTTCGAAAGTCAGTTTTTTATTAACTTACCATTGGATTGTGATATATTTTTTTGTTCCCGAAAATTGGAATACAGTGCCACCAACATATTTGTGATCTGAATGGTGGCGTGAGTGTTCCAGTCAAAGTCAGTCAGTCGATAAGTAGACCAATCAAAAAACAGAAAAATACAGAAAATATGAACCTCATTCGTTTTCGTATCAAGTTTATTACACTGTACATAATTGTTTTAAAAAACTAAAGGTCGGACTACGATAAGACTGTAGAGTAAGAGTATATCTACTTATAATAAAGCAGCAAGTACCAACAAATCTGTACATAGAAGTTTTTTTTTTTAAATGTCTAGTATAGGGTAAGATGGGACGCAGCAACACACCATCATCATCATCATCATCATGTCAGCCTTTAGAAGTCCACTGCTAAACATAGGCCTCCCCCAAAGAGCGCCATGACGAGCGATCTTGTGCCACCTCCATCCACCGACTTCCTGCGATGGCTACAATGTCGTCGGTCCATCGTGTGGGGGGTCTCCCCACACTTCGCTTGCTAGTTCGTGGTCGCCATTCGAGAACCTTTATTCCCCAGGGTTCTGCGAACTATATGGCCTGCCCATTGCCACTTCAACTTTCATACTCTGAGAGCTGTGTCGGTAACCTTCGTTCTTCTACGGATTTCCTCATTTCTGATTCTATCACGTAGTGAAACACCGAGCATAGCTCTCTCCATTGCACGCTGCGCAACTCTGAGCTTTTGTATGAGACCAATAGTTAGCGACCACGTCTCAGTGCCGTATGTCATCACTGGCAACACTCACTGATTATAAACTTTCGTCTTGAAGCTCTACGGTATGTGCGACGAGAAGATATGGCGTAATTTCCCGAGCGCTGCCCATCCGTGTTGGGTTCGTCGGTTGACCTCTTTGTCGAAGTTGGATCTACCCAGTTGGATCGTCTGACCCAAGTAGACATAGTGATCAACAGCTTCGATAATATCGTTCTCAACATAAACCAGCATGGGTACGACATGGGCATTTGACATGATGTTCGTCTTGCCCATGTTCATTTTAAGACCCACCTGTTGGGAAACAATAGGTTACTGAGCATTGTGCTTAGGTCTTCCAGGGTTTCAGCCATGATAATTATATCATCAGCAAAACGAAGGTGAGTGATGTATTCGCCATTGATGTTAACACCAAATCCGTTCCAGTTCAGAAGCTTGAATATATCTTCCAGTGCAGAGGTGAACAGTTTCGGAGAAATAACGTCTCCCAGTCTCACCCCATTTTGCACCTGGATGGAATTCGTGATCTGATCCTAAAGACGAACTACACACGACGAACTAGACAGTAATACACGCGGCACAGTAAAAAAAATACATTATTATAATAATCATCCTTTCAGCCTTTAGCAGTCCACTGCTGAACATAGGCTCCCCCAAAGAGCGCTACGATTAATGGTCTTGTGCCGCCTCCATCCACCGACTCCCTGCGATGGCTACAATGTCGTCGGTCCATCGTGTGGGGGGTCTCCCCACACTTCGCTTGCTTGTTCGTGGTCGCCATTCGAGAACCTTTATTCCCCAGCGGTTGTCGGTTCTGTGAACTATATGGCCTGCCCATTGCCACTTCAACTTGCAAACTCTGAGAGCTATGTCGGTAACTTTCGTTTTTCTACGGATTTCCTCATTTCTGATTCTATCACGTAGTGAAACACCGAGCATAGCCCTCTCCATTGCACGCTGCGCAACTCTGAGCTTTTGTATGAGACCAATAGTTAGCGACCACTTCTCAGTGCCGTATGTCATCACTGGCAACACGCACTGATTATAAACTTTCGTCTTGAGGCTCTGCGGTATCTGCGACGAGAAGATATGGCGTAATTTCCCGAACGCTGCCCATCCGAGTTGGATTCGTCGGTTGACATCTTTGTCTAGGCCTATGTTCAGCAGTGGACTTCTAAAGGCTGATATGATGAACCTGAAATCTTTAAGGGATATAAGAGAAAATATTTAAAACCTTTACTTTTGTAGCACAATAGTTATCCTATATAAAATGTGATATTTTATTCTCTCCTATGGTCACACCGTTACGTATGGATTATCTAAGACTTTTGGAGAATATAAATAGATACTCTCAAAGAACTATGACCGTTACTCTAGCGTAGCGGTTGTATTCTCTTTGACCGTTACTCTATAATCTGTGGGTGTAAAAGATCGAGCGGTACCATCGAGGTGCAGGTCAGGTTAGGTGCAGGAAACGCGCGTACCAAATGCTAGCTGCAACCCTTTTGAAAGGTAACAATCGCGCTGCGATCACGTTGCAGTGAGGTTAGGTTTTCTACCGGAATATCGCCCCAGTACACTATGAAGAAAACAAACAAATCCAAGATGGCAGTCACCACAAAATGGCGGAACACTCTTTTTTTTTAATTCTTTAGTATGTAGTTATATCAAATGTAAGGATTTGACAAGAAGATCACTGTTCACTTAGGTAAATAAAAAACTAAAAACTTATAAATTAAATAAGTTTTTTATTAACTTAGATGGTTTTATCACTAAAATAAAAAAATAAAAAAAAAACGTGGGGCGTAACGTAACCTGAGTAATAGAAACTCGATTTGCCACACGTTTTTATTTTATTTATTACCCGACTGCACGGAGGGTTATGTGTTTGGGTTGTATGTATGTTTGTTTGTTTACCCGCTGCCCATCCCTAAGCGTGTCTTATTTTCCAAATACTTTCGGTTATGGACTAACCGTATAGGATATTTTATCTTTGTTAACGTGGGCAAAGCCGCGGTGCGCATCCAGTACGTAGATAAAAGTATTTTATTAAAAAAAGACGATATCAAATTGTAGGTCAATAAGTTCAGTTGCAGATAAGCAGGTATTTATATAACAACGAGCATATATATATATATATATATATATATATATATATATATATATATATATATATAGTATATATATATATATATATATATATATATATATATATATATATATAGTCATTTTGGGATATAAGTCATCATTATTATACTAACAGTTGTTATTCTAAAATAGATCAGGGACTCCTGACAACATGTCTTATACTTTTTGTATTTTTGTGAAACTGTGTGTTATAAGTTGTGCAGTGGGAACAATAAGCGTTGATAAAAACGAAACGGAATGAAAACTTGCAGAATTAGAAAAGAACATCAATCTAAAATTTAATTATTTGGAAAGTAGCATTTTGGATAGATTGATCACTTACATAGATGGAAAAAGCGAATAAAATAAACAAACAAATACCCGAATTAAATGACAAAATAACAAAAACATTAAATGAGACAAACAAGAAAAGAGAAGAAGAAATAGCACAAGCATTAAACGCATCAAACAATAAAATACAGAACTTCACAGAAGAAATAACACACGCATTAAATGAATCAAACAAGAAAAAAGAAGAACTCTTGGAAAAAAAACAACACAAACTTCAAACGAATTGAACAGTGTGAAGAAGGAATTGTTCAAGAAACTCCGAATAATAACAGCTCGTAAGTTGAACAGTTTATTACTACAGGTAATGTGGTTTTATATTGTAAGTTGTTTATAACTAGCGACCCACCCCGGCTTCGCACGGGTAGATATATAGGAAGATAAAATTGGACAAATAGAAAAACAACAATTTCTTACACAAAATGTTTGTTTTAGGTTTTATACTCACGTACCATTTTGTCTATAGTATTATTCTGTTTAACGCAAAGAGGTTGAATTACGGTTACTATTTCGTGTATAGAGTATTTCCTACGTTAATGATTAATAACAATTTATTATACTCTTTGATTATTAGATGTTCTGTGATTTTGTTTCCAAGGCAACGTTCCATATTTGTATATGGAACGTTCTCCGACCCGTATCTCCTTCTTAGTTTGTGATCTTACGTAGTATTTATATACTCTTTGGTTTGTGATACAAAGTTATTGAGTTTTTTTGCAAAATTTAATACCTCAGGTTTCATTATTGCAATTTTCGAAGGGAACTCAAATTTTTTGAAAAATTAAATCCTGCTAGTGTTACTCGCTGATAAAGTAGCTTTCTTTCTGTGAAAGATTTTTTTTAATCGGGTATGTATTTTTTGAGTTTATCCATTACAAACAAACAAACAATCAAATCTTTCCTCTTTATAATATTAGTGGTTAATCTAGAACGCATCTATAACTTCTAACTTTATCACCGAGAGTATGCTTCTCAATTTAATTGGGTTTGGGGCTACCTACACCTTTCCTACCTCCTCCCTTCCAACTTCTGAACAGCGACACGACATTACTACTTGCTTGCGCGTCCACGATCCGCCATTGTTGCGACGCCGGTTACTAATAAATCAGATTATCGCCGATCAATGAGCTCGGATAGCTTATTTCGCCGCGTTATTAATCTGCAAGCATCAACAATCAAATCACCAAGGAAAATCAGCAAATCATCTTGGAATGGAAGAGAAAACAGCCTGACGCACCAGAACCAGTGCCATCGAAGAACTATCAAGATCAGCACGCGTGAGTCAGTCGTTATTCGTAAAATTAGCATATATCTAGAATTTCTACGCCCCGTCATATCTAATTAGCATTCCTTTCGAAACTTCAATCGGGAAATTTCGATCGTAATTTCTATTGCATTGTCATCTTTTTGTCCGCCATATTTTATTGCATTTCAGCGGGATAAATTCAAACTTAAGCTTAGTTCATTCACTTCGTTCAATTGCATTTACATTTTCATATTATCTGTGGTAAAAGTTCGAATCGATCGATTTAGTATGGCATCTGAGTGTGTGTTGAGCCTTATTTTATTTATTCAACTGGCAATAGTAACCAAAAGTCAAGGTCCGCGTTTATATTCTCTCCGGTTCACTTTGTTTACGTTTTTGCAAACTTTTGTTGTTTTCGTGCAAAACATTACTTTTTCAGTGATTTTAGGCTAAAAGGTGAAGTGAAAGTTTTTAAACATGAGTGATGCTAAAAGAGCTAACGTAACTTTTGACTTTTGTGATCGTTTTATTAATGAAGTATACAATATTACCACGCAAATAACTGGTCAGCAGAATATTAGCGAACACGATAAATCTCGCTTCCACGCGAGATATGGGGATTTGACCAGGCACTGGAATCAGATGGAAGAGTCGTTCTCGATCATCATGGCTCATCTAGACGATGATGGACAACGAATTCAGGTAGAAACTAAGTTCAACGATTGTCAAGAAATCGTCTATTCAATAAAGACATTACAGAGTAATTTCCTGACTGTCCCTGAATCGAAACCCAAAGGCAACAACGATTTTCATTTACCGAAAATTACACTAACACGATTTACAGGTATCCATGTAGAATGGCCAAATTTCATAAATATCTTTAACAGTTTAATTCACAATAATAGAAACTTAGATTGTGTAGAAAAAATGCATTATTTGTTAAGTGTTTTAGACAAACAACCATTGTCCTTAGTCAAGCATTTAACAATTTCAAATGAAAATTACACAATAGCTTATCAGTTATTATTGGATCATTATGAAAACAAAAGATTAATAGCTGACTATCATGTAAACTGTATATTGTCTTTGCCAAATTTGAATCAACTTAATTTAAAACATTAACTTCGTTCATAAACACAATAAAAGAGAATGCACATACAATTGAATGAGAAGCCTTACGATTTGATGTCACGTATTGGAGTTTCCTTTTACTCCATATCATACACAAGAAGTTGCCGCTGGACTTACGTATTAAATTTGAGTCTACAACTGACACTACAAACATTCCCACGTTCAGCCAACTGCTACAGTTTTTAGAAAATCAACTTAGAATATTAGAAAACGTTGGTTACGTCTAGAACAGTGACGGGCAGTAACACATTAAATATTTTAGATGACAAACCACGTTACCAGATTCACAACACTTTTAGTTGTCCATGTTGCAAGGAGAACCATGCTATTTATAGGTGCTCAAAGTTTGGCAGCATGACTCCCTTGCAGCGGAAGAATTTTGTGATTCAACATAAATTATGTTTCAACTGTCTGCGCACTCACCAAGTTTCCAAAGGCACATCAACAAGTGTATGCCAGGTGTGTCGAGGGCGGCACCACACCAAGCTCCACACATCAACACATGCAACGGAAAATCAACATTTTGACTCAACTTCTGCGCCAAAGCTCCCTGAGCCTGCTGTGTCGACACATAGTTCCACTGTCCAGTCTCAGACTTTGCATGGTGTTGATGCGACATCCACCATGGTATTAGGTACAGCGTTTGTCAGCGTGCAGGATGTTGACGGTCACTTTCACACGGCCCGTGCCTTGATTGATAGCGGTTCTCAAGTCTCCATCATGACTGAGAATTTTGCCCAATATTTGAAGCTACCTCGTTCTAAGTCAGGTAGTTTACACGGACTAGGTGCTTCGTCTGTTCCAGAGACTCGAGGCATAGTTCATTGCAACGATAAATCAACATGGGATAATTTAAATATTATATCTTCGACCTTCATCATTTTAAAGCGAATTACAGGCCTTATGCCTTCGGTTCCAGTCAATTCCAAAGTTTTAGAACTTTGCAAAAATTTGGTTTTAGCTGATGCCAACTTCACATTACCGGGAAAAATTGTCTTGCTTCGTGGTATAGAATTTTTTAACCAGATCCTGGATGGCAGGAAGTTCAGTCTAGGTGACAACATGCCTACTGTCTACTCATCCATCTATGGCTGGATCATTATGGGAAAAGCACCTGCAGCATCGCAACATGCTTATACAGCTTCAGATGGCCTGCACCATGGAACTCAATCTTGCTCTCAATAGGTTTTGGGAGGTTCAACATACACCCAAATTACGCATCCAAGATCCTGAGGATATCCAGTGCGAAAAGCATGTCACAGAAACTTACACCACTTACCTTATCGGGATAGTGATGGTCGTTTTGTAGTTGCGTTACCTTTCAAAGTCAACCACAAACCGTTAGGTGACACTCATCTTACTGCTTTGAAGCGGTTTCATAATTTGGAACGCAAGTTCCAAACCTCGACTGCGTGAACTCTATGTAGCCTTCATAAGGGACTATATTGAAGCCGGTCACATGCGTGATGTACCATATTCGACTTCCGGCGAACGCTACCGGATCGCGCACCACGGGGTCCTGAAGGAGCATAGCACGAGCACGAAATTACGTATGGTATTTGACTCGTCAGCAAAGCACATCCGGTGTAGTGCTCAACCAGGTACTCATGTCAGGTCCCAAGCTCCAGCAAAATATTAAGGACATCATTTTGCGTTTCAGATTGAACGGAATACTTTTCACATGCGACATAAAGCAGATGTACAGGCAGGTGCGCATGCGCGACGACGACTGCAAATATCAAACCATACTCTGGCGCAAATCTCCTGACGACAAACTCAAGCAGTTCGAACTAACTACAGTTACTTATGGCGTTTCAAGTTCGGCGTTCCAGGCTATTCGCGTTCTACACGAGCTAGCTTACCTCAATGCAGACAAGCATCTCGACGCTTCTAAAGCTCTGTTACAGGACACATTCGTCGATGACGTCGTTAGTGGAGCTCGTGATATCGACTCTGCTAAGAAACGTGCTCAAACGATAGCTGATATCCTCGCGCAGGGATGTTTTCTTTTGCGCAAGTGGTCCAGCAACTCCCAAGAGTTCTTGGAAGGGTTTCCTGTCGACCACTATGAATCTCCTTACAGGTTCGTCGAGGATGGTGAAGGTTGGTGGTCAAGGTTCTGGGCATCAAGTGGAACTAAAAGAAGGACAGCTTCGTCTACCACGTCTCCGAAATGAGCAAGGTCCTCACTAGGCGCGGTGTTCTGTCCAACATTGCCAGGCTCTATGATCCGTGCGGATTCTTGTCCACGGTTACATTCTTTGCTAAACTTTTCATGCAAAGGCTTTGGTTGATCAACTCGGGATGGGACGATCCTTTCCCTTCAGACAGAAAATCGATTTTATGTCCAACTTTCACAACTTAAATAAAATTTCAATTCCACGGCATATCGTCACTAATCGATCGCTTTCCAGTCAGCTGATCAGTTTCAGTGATGGATCAGAGCGCGGGTTCGCCGCGTGCGTCTACCTGCGCGTTCAAAACGCTTGCGGTCGCGTTTTAGTTCATCTGCTTTAGGCTAAATCATGCGTTGCACCGCTCAAGCAAAAGCTAACTGTTCCCAAGCTCGAGTTAAACGGAGCGTTGCTATTAGCTCGCTTGTTGGAACACGTTACAAAGTTATTGGAGGGAAAACTTGCGTTGCATAGAACGATGGCGTGGTCTGGTTCCACCATCGTACTATCCTGACTTAAAACTTCGCCCCACAAACTACAAACTTATGAGAGAAATCGTGTGTCCCAAATCCAATAACTCATTCCAAGTGTTGTTTGGCGACACGTCCCATCAGCTCAAAACGCAGCCGATTCTGCAAGTCGCGGTCTAATGCCTTCAGAATTGGTCAAACACGCGTTATGGTGGTCACCAGCATGGCTCGAAGATGATCCTTCGTCATGGCCGGGGACTTTGACACTGTAGACGATGCAGATTTGCCGGGATTAAAATCTAAGACTTCAAGCTCTAACTCTTACACAGTTCAACACACGGAAGCTTCTCCAGTTACGGAAGGAGAAACATCCGAAAAGGTTCAAACTGCAAACGACTTGCTAAACAAATTCAGCTCGTTTCCCAAATTACAGGCAACTGTAGCTTGGTGCAAACGCTTCATCCATAACGCACGCAATCCAACCCAAAGACGTACTGGACCCCTATCTTTCATGTTGAAGGTTTCCCCTTTGCGAAATGCTAAAAGCGTCAAGGCCTACATGTGCATTTTCGTGTGCTTCACCACCAAGTGTTGTCACTTGGAGATAGTTTCCGAATTATCGACGGACGCTTTTCTAGCTTGCTTCGACAGGTTCGTATCCCGCAGAGGTTTGCCGAGCGACGTTTTCAGTGACTGCGGTACGAATTTTGTTGGCACGCGTAATCGCTTGATGCAAATTTCAAAATTGTTAAACGAATCCCAGCATGACATACAGAATCCTTGGCGGGTCATCAAATCGTATGGCACTTCAATCCCCCTGCTAGCCCTCACATGGGCGGCTTGTGGGAAAGTGCAGTCAAATCCGCGAAAATCATTTTAAGTAAAATCATCGGAGATCGCTCTCTCGTCTATGAAGAGCTCGCTACAGTATTCTCAAAGGTTGAGGCCGCGTTAAACAGTCGTCCAATGTATCCGGTCAGTAATGATCCAAATTACCTCGACAGCTTATCGTCCGGCCACTTCATCATTGGACAACCTCTCCTGGCTCTGCCCGAGCAGGACTTGTGCCACGAGAACGTTAACATATTGAAGCGATGGCAACTAGTTCGTCAAATTACTCAACGCTTCTGGAGGCGTTGGCAAACAGAGTATACCCTCCAGCAGCGTCCCAAATGGTTTCTCAAGTCTCAAAACTTGGAACCAGGCGATCTTGTGCTTATAAAGGAATCCAATTTCCCACCACTTCAATGGAGAAAAGCTCGCGTCATTCGAGTCTGCCCAGGCATCGACGGTACGGTGAGAGTCGTTGAATTTAAAACTTCTTTTGGCACACTTCTTAGGCCAACAGTTAAACTTTGTCCTTTGATGCCATGTACCGATCTATAGTCATTTACTTTGTTAAATGTGAAGGCAAGTTTCGAACAAATTAGACTAGATGGCGTTGTATGGCTTTAAAACACGCAAGTGATATGTTCCGCGACCACATTACTTTAGCCGCCAACTTTGAAATATATGAGAATTAGAGACGATACGTTGTTTTATTTTAATTACAACCTTATTCACGCGACTCTTTGGGTTGGGTTTTGGACATGGTCCTTTACGAGTCGGATTTGTGAAGCAGACTTTTTAGGCTTTTCAGCTGCAAAGCACTTGGAATAGTGGTAGATCGCGATTAGCAGTGCTCATCGCGCGCGCATCTCAGGTTGAGGTTGACGCCGCGATTGATTGGAGCGGTGACGTGCAGTTCCGTTCCGGGTCTGTCTGCAACCAAGACAGGTGCGGAGGACCGGAAGGTGCAGTCCCGCCAACCGAGGAACCAAAGCGTGATGTTAGCGCAGCGAGAACTGATGACGTCTTCGAAGCTACGTCGTCGTGAGAAGTTGTGACGTCATAACAAGGACGTCACATATTGGAACCAGCATTGAGTGTGAGGTTTGCCAGTGGAAAAATTGTGAGTACATTTTTTGTGTTTATTTGAGTACATTAAAATTTTGTGTTGAAGTGTTGTCTGAGTACATTACATTCATTCTCTATTGGGAAGTGAACGAAACATTTTCATCGACTTACAAAAATTTGAGCAGTTTTAGGACTTTAACTTTTTATAGAATACGAGACTTTAACTTTTGAATAAAAGGCTTGACTTGTAAAATTTTCGTGTGCATGCCATTAGACTTAGAATAGTTTAAGAAAAAGTGTACCGACGGGGAATCCACGCCCGTTTTCCCTCCCAGTGTGCATAATCTCAACCACTTTAGACTTAGAATAGTTTAAGAAAAAGTGTACCGACGGGGAATCCACGCCTGTTTTCCCTCCCAGTGTGCATAATCTCAAACACTTGTAAATTTTATGGGACTTGTATTTTTTTCGGTTTCGAATATCAAAGTTTAAGTTGTGCAATTCAGCGCCACTTTCACTATGTCTTCCATCGCTTTAATCAGGTCTCAGGCTGACAACTTGACTAGAATAAGTAAAGCATATGAAAATTATAAGAAATCACCTAAAGACCGTCTAGCCAACGAGTCCTATCATGAGACTAGATTAGAGACGCTGGAGGAACAGTGTAAGGCTGCCGTTGAAACCCATAAAAGATTACAAAGAGATGAAACACAACATCCTTGAACATAAATACTTCAAACTGGATATGTTTGAAGAAATTGAGGAGGTCTACACAAGTTACAAGGCAGATCTCAAAGAGGCATTGGCTGCTTTTAGAGATTTTTCAATGACTTCAAATACGTCCAATCAACATGAGCATAGCTCAAGGATGGATACCAATGTAAGGCTCCCAAAAATCACAATCCCGATGTTTTCTGGGACTTATTCAGAGTGGCAAACATTTAGGGATTTATATGTGTCACTGATCCATACAAACGCATCAATAGATGACGTGCAGAAGATGCACTATTTAAAAGGCCACCTCTCCGGTGAGGCGGAGCAGCTTTTGCGACATGTTCCGATCACATCAGCCAACTACCAAGAATCTTGGTTATTGCTAAATAGTAGATACAACAACAAAAGGTTTTGGCTGGTAATCTACTGAGGTGTTTTATGGAGCAGCAAAATATCAAAATAGAATCATCCAAAGCAATTAAAGATGTATTAGATATCACTAATGACACCTTGAATGGCTTGAAAAATCTGGACATCGAGTAGGTACATGGGATGTAATAATGATCTACATAATTTGCACGAAGCTCGATCCTGAAACACGCAAGCAGTGGGAAGTTAAGTATGTCAGACGAACTTCCCACCCTGCACCAAATGCGAGATTTTTTAGAGTAGAGATTTCGTTCTTTAGAATTTTTGGACAAACCAAAATCAACTCCAAATTTTTCAAATCCCAGGGTAATGCACACTGTTGCTACTGACTCTGCAACATCAAATCCTTGCATATTTTGCGAACGGACTGGACACAAAATTGCGAATTGTAAAGAGTTTTCGTAATTAGATTATTATGCACGTCACAAATTCGTTCAAACCTCCAGACTTTGTTTTAACTGTTTGGGTCGAAACCACACGGTCAACTTGTGCTCATCTTCCACCAAATGTCACGTCTACAATAACAAACATTATTCTTTACTTCACCCTAAATCTAATCCGAAGAAAGAGTTGCGTACTTTTGGTTCGCCTAAACCAGAAGTAGCAGTTATGACAACATCATCAGAAACTCCGTCACCTTCGAATGTCGCTGCACATTTTTCAAAGGAAAAGGCACCTAATCAGGTAGTTTTAGCTACCGCTCTTGTTAAATCACCAGCAAGAAACGGTAACGTGCGCTTACTTAGAGCCCTTATAGACCAGGTTTACAAGCGTCGTTTGTGACTGAAATGGCTGTGCAATTGCTCGGCCTTAGTAAAACACCCACCAGAAGTGTTATATCTGGTCTGGGAGGCGACAAGGATACTTTGGCGTCAAAGTATGTTGTTGCCATGAAGGTACAATCACGTCACGATCCTACTTTTCAGATTGAAGTACGTGCTCACGTCATAAGTACGATTACGAGTTTACTTCCGACTGAAAGGATCGTGAGTGTAGAGTGGCCTGAGCTTGCACAGATCAGCCTGGCTGATCCACATTATGACATACCAAACAAAATCGACATTTTGTTAGGTAGCGACGTGTACGGTCGAGTTATAAGAGAAGGATTGATCAAGGGTCCTAATGGCGCTCTTGTTGTACAACACATAGCCTTAGGATGGATCTTGACAGGTCCAACACATCAATTTGATGATGATCAAGCCCTCTCACAACCCCATTGTCATCATAATGTGATCACGAGCAAGCATGTTCACGTAGATGACAACGAATTGTTGAAATGATTTTGGCAATTAGAGGAGTCCAATTCCTTCGGAACAAAAATGCTCACCGAGGAGGAACAGCTGTGTGAAGAGTTTTACAGTAAGACAACGTGCAGGGACTCTACTGGACGTTATATTGTGCATCTTCTTTTTCGCGAGGACGACCCTCAATGCAAATATGAAAACTCAAGAGACATTGCGGTCAAGAGACTTCATCTTCTTGAACGTCGCTTCAAGAAGAATCCTGAAATCAAGGCAAGTTACTCCAATGTCATGCACAAATACTTGGACCTTGGTCACATGGAACGTATAACTAGAAAAGACGATAAACGATCTGAGAGTGTATACCTTCCACATCACGCCGTTATACGCGAAGATAAGACCACGACCAAGGTTAGATTAGTGTTTGATGCATCTTACCGAGGACATCAAGGAGTATCTCTAAACGATGCGTTGATGGTCGGCCCCACGATACAGCAAAACTTACGTCATATTTTAACGAGATGGCGCACACATCCAATCTGTCTAAGTGCAGACATAGTAAAGATGTACCGTCAGGTCATGGTCAGCAAACAGGACGCAGACTTCCAGCGACTTGTATGGAGAGACGATCCTGAATCTGAAGTAGAAGACTTTAGATTAGGGAGAGTCACATTTGGCACAGCCTGCGCTCCTTACTTGGCTGTGATGACGTTGCAGCAGTTGGCCGTTGATGATGGCGAAGATTTCCCTGCAACAGCAAAAAGGGTCAAGACAGACTTTTATGTAGACGATTTATTAACAGGCTGTGAAACAGTTAATGAAGGAATTAGGATTTATCAAGAGATGAAAGAGTTATTAAGTAGAGGAGGATTTGAATTACAGAATCGGATCGCACCCTGTGTCGTCGTGGCCAAGGTGATGATACAGAAGATCTGGTTAGCTGGAATAGACTGGGATGAAGAATTGCCTAACGATCTGCTGAAGGACTGGCTCACGTACCGGTCAAATCTAGTTCATGTTCGAGACATTTCAATTCCAAGATGGATCAAGGCTAAATCGGATGAAGATCTAAGCGAGCTCCATGGATATTGTGACACGTCAATTTCTTCATATGAAGCGGCAGTCTACTTTAGAATAGTTGACGCTGCCGGCAATGTCCACGTCAATCTTGTTGCTGCAAAAACAAAGGTAGCTCCAACGATGCAAGTCTCAGTGCCTCGACTGGAGTTAATGGGAGCAGTTCTACTGGCCAAGTTACTCACAGAAGTAGCTAGTGTGTTGAGCATTGACAACTCAAACGTTCATGGATGGACTGATTCAACGGTAGTTTTGGCATGGCTTAGTAGTCGTTGGTCAACTTTTGTAGGCAACAGAACTTCCGAGATCCTATCAAGACTTGACAACACACAGTGAGCACATGTCCGATCTACGGAGAATCCTGCAGACATCGCATCCCGAGGTAGTATGCCCTTGGAACTCGCTCAGAGTAGCTTGTGGCTGCAGGGTTCTACATGGCTCAAAGACTCAACAATCGACTATCCAAGACCGCATTCGGCTTTCACGAATCTGGAAGAGAGAAAAGTCAAGGTTCATTTGACGATAGACCTATCAACCGAAGATCCGTTGTGGACAAGATTTTCATCCTTGCAAAAATTGATTCGCATTGTTGCGCTTTGTCGAAGATTTTTGAAGGTGAAAGATGACAAAAGGATTCTTCATAAGTTTGAACCTTTCCTCAGGAGTTCAGAACACAATAACGCTGCATTCGGCAAAGTCAAGTCTTGGAGTTAGAAGATAAGGGTAAACTGAAACCTTTGAACCCGTACCATGACGATAAAGGAATTTTGAGAGCTCAAGGAAGAATACAGAATGCAGATCTTCCTGAAAATACAAAACACCCTGTCATTCTTCCTCACAAAAGTCACTTTACAAACCTGATCGTTGATAATGCTTATCAAAAAATACTGCATGGTGGTCCCTTGTTAATGCTTAACTACTTACGAACGAAATATTGGATTGTGTCAGCTAAAAGATTAGTAAAAAATCACGTGCGTGTGTTACATGTGTACGAAATTTAGCAACAACGAGAAATCAACTTATGGGTCAATTGCCGTTGGCCAGAATCACTCCTGCTCGACCCTTCTTGCAAAGTGGTGTAGATTTTGCTGGACCAATAAATATCCGAATGTCTAAAGGTCGTGGCAACCGATGTTACAAAGGTTATATCAGTCTCTTCATCTGTATGGTTACCAAGGCTTTACATTTAGAAGTCGTCAGTAGTCTTACATCTGAGGGATTCATTGCATGCTTTAAACGCTTCGTGGCTCGACGAGGGTATGTCAGCAATATTTGGAGTGACAATGAAGCAATTTTTTGGGTGCTTCAAAAGAACTCCAAATGATTGTTGACCCACAAGTATCATCCGTAACATTCGGGAATGGTTAGGCAACAATATCGTCACTTGGCACTTCATTCCTCCTCACGCACCAAACCATGGTGGGTTATGGGAGGCAGGCGTGAAGTCGACCAAGTTCCATCTAAAACGCGTTGTAAAAGACTAAAGTTTCACCTTTGAAGAAATGTCTACCGTTTTGTTACAAATTGAGGCTTGTCTCAATTCTAGGCCATTGTCTATACTTCCAGACAATCATTCACCCCTAACTCTAGGACATTTCCTAGTTGGAGAGCCATTAGTCACTGTCCCTGACCACAACTATGAGCAGAGCAACATTTCTTCATTGAGAAGGTGGCAACTGGCACAACGTAAGGTGCAGAGTTTCTGGCGTAGGTGGTCCGATGAATATTTAGTTTATTGTTTGCAGAGGTACAAATGGTCGAAAGTGACACCTGATTCTAATGTTGGAGACGTAGTTCTCATCAAGGAAGATAATCTTCCTACAGCTGGTTGGTTGTTAGGACGACTTGTGACCAAGCATCCAGGCTAGGATAACATAACTAGAGTTGTTATTCTCAAATGTAAAGGTTGTCTCATCAAGAAACCTACATCAAAACTGTGTATTCTACCCGTTACAGAATAAGTGCTTTGTACAAATTGACTGAACAAATTTGATTATTACCACAAGTGATTTATGTTACCGCAATCGTTTCGCAAGAAAACATTGTTTGTTTTTTTTAATGCAGAGCTTCTTCAAAGCCCCACACCCCCTTGACCTCATGGTGGGCGGTGGTGTAGAATTTGGTGGTGAAGAACGTTTAATGACGTTCTTGGTGGGCGGTATGTTAAATGTGAAGGCAAGTTTCGAACAAATTAGACTAGATGGCGTTGTATGGCCTTAAAACACGCAAGCGATATGTTCCGCGACCACATGACTTTAGCCGCCAACTTTGAAGTATATAGGAATTCGAGACGATACGTTGTTTTATTTTAATTACAACCTTATTCACGCGACTCTTTGGGTTTGGTTTTGGACATACTTATCTGAACACTTTACTTTCTTCTTACTTTTCCTTATTTTTTGAAACTCAACTTAGCTTTTCAACCTAATTTTAGAGATTCGAATAGATCCATCTTAGAAACTCAACTTTTTCTGTTCGAATTTTACCACAAATTTTAGATTAAGCTTCATTATCTATCTTATATTTTGAAAGAGCTAGGTAGCTCTTTGGGGGACGGTATGGTTAATCTAGAACGCATCTATAACTTCAAACTTTATCACCGAGAGTATGCTTCGCAATTTAATTGCGTTTGGGGCTACCTACACCTTTCCTACCTCCTCCCTTCCAACGTCTGAACAGCGACACGACATTACTACTTGCTTGCGCGTCCACGATCCGCCATTGTTGCGACGCAGGTTACTAATAAATCAGATTATCGCCGATCAATGAGCTCGGATAGCTTATTTCGCCGCGTTATTAATCTGCAAGCATCAACAATCAAATCACCAAGGAAAATCAGCAAATCATCTTGGAATGGAAGAGAAAACAGCCTGACGCAAAATCCAGTGCCATCGAAGAACTATCAAGATCAGCACGCGTGAGTCAGTCGCTATCATCTCCTTTTCCCCCTTTTTCTCGCCCAATTAGGGTAGATAGGATAGACGTAGTTAGAAGTGTAAATTAGATTTACTTTTCGCCGTATCTACTCACATTTATTACTTTGGCTTTTAGTATCCCAAAATAAAAAAAAAGATGGCATTGGCGATCCTTGATACACGCCAGAGTTTTTCACGCGATTTATCTAAATATAGAAAACATAGATTAGTTCTGCGATTCATAAATCAAGAAAAGCTGGACCGATTTTTATCTGGGTCCAATTTTTATTAAAATGGGGTCAATGTTTTAACAAATACCTCTATTTTGAACAGACTGTTGACATTAGACAGTCGAAATTTTGAACGTAAGCTCCCGAAATAAAATAAACTTACATGTTTTTCAGGAATTTACGAAATTTTCGATTTTTGACATCTTTGTACTTTTCATAGACACTTTTGCACTTTTGCTTTTTAATATAATATATATATATATATATATATATATATAAAAAAGCAAAAGTGCAAAAGTAAATAATAAAATAATAAAATAAATAATGTAATATATATATATTATATTTTTATATAATAGTTTTTTAATAGTTATCATATCAAGTATAAAGATAACTAATTAAGAACTATTCAGAAAAAGAAATAAATTTGGCCCCTTCAATTCAAGATGGAAGCTAACGCTCCCACCCCTCAAGGTCAAAAACTTAGATTTTTCATCAGAGTCTAGATCTATACAGCATAATATGTTAAAATCATTACTACACCACCTTTTGCGAGGCAAATGTCTCTACTTACTGGCTTACACCTCTGTAAGCTGTTTTCGAGAGTAGTTACAAACAGTCTCGCTAAAAGGGCTTTAGCACCGTAGACCATATCCATACGCTTTGGCAGATTATACTGAAGACCAAAGAGTATGATCGGCCACTGTCTAGCATTTGTGGATTACGAAAACGCCTTCGAATGTGAGGATAGGGTGAAAGAAGATTATTTTTGGGAAGAATTTGATGTTGTGCTGAAGGGCATCCCAGAAAATGAGAAAGATTTAAAAACTGGGGTACTTGTAATGTCAATCCTATGAGAAGAACCGAGCAATTGATAAAAAAAAATGGACGGAATTTTGATCATTGTTGTTGGCCATCTATCTATCTATAGGTATTTATAAGAAAGACATAACAACGAAATAGCCTATACAAAGAAAATAATTTAAAAAAAATGGTCTAGGGTACTTAAAATAAGTTACTGAACATGACTATACCATTTTTTTAATTTTTGCCTCTTCATTTGTTTGTCTGTATGTTTGTTCGCGCATCATGTAAAAACTAGACTGAAGGCAATGCGGTTTTAAAGCGGTTTTAAAGCGTCTCCTTTTTAACTAGGGCAAAAATGCTTTGGTATGTCCGGATGTCAGTCCCGATCTCTGAGAAATGCGACCTGTAGAGGAACAGGTCGCATTTCTCAACCGATTTAAACGAAACTTGGTATACCTACAGGTTAAGGGAATTTTCAGAATGTTTTAGCTGTCGGGGATTTTTGAATAGAGGGGGGGGGGGGGGGGTTACTTCCTCCAAAAAAATGGTAAAAAGGGGGCTACTGAATATCTCCGCCTTATAAAATCCGATTTCAATGGTTCTTTTTTTATTTTAAACGGTAGTAAATTTAAATTAGTCTCATAAAAATTTGATGAAGATCTGTTAAGGATCTTCGGCGTGATGAGCAGAATATCTCCTCAAAATGCAGTAAATTGCTCAGTTTTAGGTTTCTACCAGTGTAATCATCACTTTACCCACTAGGTAGGGATTGATGGCGCACTTTGCTTATTAATGTTAGTTTTACAATAAGGTTACTAGATGGCGCTATTGGGCACCGCTAGATTGTTTGTAGGAAAAATTGTACGCGCGAGGTCTACAGCTCACAGAGCCACTAGTTTATTTATTTAAGTATAGGATGATGATGATGATAGATGCCATATTGTCCCGTCGAATAAAATGGAAACCGCCAAATCCTATACAATAGGGGCTCTAATAAAAATATATTTCCAACAAAAAAGTCTTCATATAAAAAAATAAGTTCAAAATGTTCTTTTATAAACAAACACTACAAAGAATAAAATAACTCAAGTTGAACTGAACAAAATATCACTTTTAAAAAAATACAAAACTAATACCAACACAAAAATACAACACAGGGTCAGAAAGAGTTTTTTGAAGTCGGTGCCAAACCGAACGAACCATCACTTCTTGCTGCTGGAGCGACTTAAAGTGGGTCTTGGCCTCTGTCAATAGTTAATGCCACTACCGCAGTACGATTACGTAATGTTGATCATGACGGTTTCAAGCCGTCAAATTCAATAATGCTTTGCAATAGAGTCGATTTTGCTATGAAAAAAGTGACAATCTGATTGAAGCCAAGTTCTGTGGTCGGGCCCCAGCAGCCCGATTATCAAACATTACGTAATCGCACTGCTGGTCCCGATCCGGCTTGAGGCTGTCTGCGGCCTGCACTGCGTCTACGAGTTTACGACGATACTTAAATGAAAGTGATTTAAAATTGGCTGCGAAAAAGAATCTCATTAAAGGACTAGTACTGGGAAATGGAAACTTACCTGATTGTGAAACCTGTATTAAAGGTAAAATGACACAATTGCCATTAAAATCAGTACAAGGACCACAATCTACTCAGCCATTGGAAATAATTCACACTGATGTATGCGGACCCATACAACCGGAAACATTGAATGGAAGAAAATACTTTGTTACGTTTATAGACGATTTTACAAAATATTGCTGCATATATTTCATGAAAAACAAAAGCGAAGTTTTTGAAATCTTCAAAGAATATAAAAGAAAAGTTGAGAAATTCCATGATGGGTATGAAATAAAGAATTTACAGTCAGACAATGGAACTGAATATTGTAACCGGAAGTTCGACTCTTTTATAAAACAGAATGGCATTAAGCGAAGACTGACTGCTCCATATACCCCCCAACAAAATTGCCAGAGTGAGCGCAAAAACAGGTCAATAATGGACAAAGCTCGCTGTTTGATGATAGAAGCAAAGTTACCGAAAAATTTATGGGCGGATGCAGTCTACACAGGTAATTACTTGCTTAATAGATGTCCAGCCAAAGCACTGAAGGGGTGTACGCCTTACGAGAAATGGACTGGACGCACACCTTCGGGAAACCATCTACAAATATTTGGTTGTAAAGCATTTGTTCTGAATAAACATAGAAAAGGAAAGTTAATACCAAAAGCCACAGGAGTTTTTGTTGGCTATGCACAAAACGCAAAAGGTTTCCGAATCTATTTGCCTAATAAAAAGACTGTGATAATAAGCAGAGACGTGAAGGTCATTGACAGAATGTATTATCACAGTCAAAGTGCAAAAGGTGATGAAAACTATGATAATATATTCAGCAAACAGGAACACTAGCAGCCTGAAAAAGAAAAAGGGGAGAAAAATGAATACATACCTTACGTGGATTTTGAAATAACACCAATAACTGTTCAAAACCCTGGAGTACCTGAAATAAGTACAGTTCCTGATGATAGTTTTCATTTTCAGGATCTTAATTTTCCCACTGGCCGTCAAGAGGTCCCTGAAACGTCAGAAACCTCAAGTCAAAGCAGAAGGAGATCTCAAAGACAGCGAAAACCTCCTGTCTGGCAGGAAAACTATGTGCTTGATAAATCTTCTACATCACAATCGTCTTCCGATGAATATCAGGAATTATCGAATTTCACTGGAAGAGATATAGATGAAATAACATACTTATGTGAAATTGAAGATAAAAATGGAAAAAATTCAGAATGGCATGAAGCTATCAAATCAGAAATAAGGGCACACATTAAAAATGGTACCTGGGAAATAAAACAAAAAGAAAACGAGAAAAACATAATAGATTTCAAGATGATACTAAAAGAAAAAGCTAACAACATTAAGAAGGCTCGCCTCGTTGCACGAGGATTTACACAAAGACCTGGCGTAGATTACAATGAAACTTGGGCACCGGTTGCGAAGCCGAGTTCCATAAGATTACTGCTAGCTACCGCCATCCAAGAAAAATTGAAACTTTATCAACTAGATGTCACAACCGCTTATCTGAATGGTGACCTAGATGAAAGAATAATAATGAAGAAGCCAGAGTATTTGGATGAGTACATCGTAGAAATTATGATAGATGAAAGCTCAAATAAAGATACAACTGTTTTCAATAAAGCAAAGAAAATGCTGGAAGACATAAAAATAAATACAGGAGAGAAAATATGTGTATTAAAAAAAAGGTTTATATGGTCTAAAGCAATCCGGGCGACAATGGTACAAGAAGTTAGACAATGAACTAAGGAAACTTGGCTTCATCCCGTCAACAGCTGATCCGTGCATTTATATACTGGAGAAAGGTGGAGCTAAAGTACTTCTCGTACTATATGTCGATGACATGCTGATGGCATACTCCTGTAAACAAATGTTTGAACAAGTCAACGTAAAATTAAAGAACATTTTCGAGATGAAAGACATTGGTCCTGTTAAAGATTTTGTCGGAATAGAAATAAAGCAAAAAGAAGGCAAAATAGAACTAAAGCTGGAAAAGTATATCGAAAAATGACTTACCAAATTTGGAATGGAGGACTGTAAGCCAAGTGTTACGCCTATAGAGCCTCGCTTCAAATTGGAAAAACAAGAGAAAAGTGATGAAACGATACCCTACCAGAACCTAATTGGATCTTTGATGTTTTTAGCTGTAGCTACGCGACCTGACATAAGTTTTGCCGTGAGCTATCTCTCGCAATTCAACAATTGTTTTGGAAGCGAACATTTCAAGGCTGCCAAGAGAATATTAAGATACCTAAAGGGAACAAGAACGATTGGATTGGGTTTTGAGAACACTGAAGGGAAAGAAATGGTGGGATATGCAGATGCCGATTGGGCAGCATGCACCATAGTCAGGAAATCATATACTGGATACTGTTTTATACTGGCAAATGGCGTCATCAGTTGGGAATCCAGAAAGCAACGAGCAACTGCCATGTCTACTGCAGAAGCCGAATATATGGCACTATCAGATGCTGTCAAAGAATCTCTACACCTAAGGATCTTATTGAATGACATGACAGCACACAAACAAGAAAAGATAACAATTTATAATGATAACCAAGCAGCATTGAAACTGTGTCATAATGCAGTTATAAGCAGCAAAACTAAGCACATTGATATTAGAATTCATTTTCTAAAAGAGCATATACAAAATGGAGCCATCATTGTGGAATATAAAGACACATCAAAGATGATTGCAGATGTGCTAACAAAAGGGTTAGCAGGACCTTGGCATCAAGAGCTGAGGAAATCTTTAGGATTGCATTAGCGATCGTTGTGACGAGGAGTGAAGTTCAGAATAGAACTCTTTACACAACTCACGCATCTCAGCAAGGAGTCTTAATTACCATAGACTGCTGTATTAGAAGTGATGCTCACTTGTTGTGTGTAAAGAGTTCTATTCTGAACATCAAAATTCATCAAGACAAACCAAATGAGCCCAAACTCGAAGGAGTTCCATCATTTTGTTGTTGAGTTCCTGTGACTACCTTCCTGCTACATTATGAGACCCTGGATACCACATAAAACCAGAGGACTCACGAAGACAAACCAAATAAGCACAAACTCGAAAAAAAACAACATTTGTTCTTGAGTTCCTGTGACTAACTTCCGGCTCCATCGTCAGACCTTGGATACCACATAAAACCAGAGATCTCGTCAAGACTAACTAAATGAGTCCAAACTTGAAGGGATTACATCATCCGATTGTGTAGTTCCTTTGACTACTACTACTACTACCACTACTACTGTGGTTTTTTAATTGTCATCAGAACTACACCCTTGTGCAAAACTTCCGCATATTTGGACGTCCTCAAATTGTTCTAAATTGACTTGCAATCCAGTCCCAAACATAATAACACATTAAATTAAAGGTTGTTTAAAGCTGCAGAACCAATTTTCATGAAATTTATACAGTACCACACTAGGGGTCTTCTTACTTAAGTAAAAACAATCATCTTATTCGGTTCAGAAATTCCAAGATATTAGAGAACATAAACGTTAAAACAAATAGATTTTCTAATAAAACTACTTAACCAATTTTGATAAAGTTTTTATGAGACTACACAGAAAGTTTACCCTTTTGAATAAAAAAACCACCATCTAAATCGGTAAAGAAATCTTAGAGATAAACACAAAATCAAGGCAATATGTCAAGATCTGTGAGTGTTATGCGGTGAAACATGGACTCAGATACAATGCCAGCAAGAGCGAACTGATGGTATTCAAGGCGGGATCAAAAAGCTACAGTACTGTACCGCCTGTCTTGTTTAATGGTAGTGAGCTTGGATTGGTACCACAGTTCAAGTATCTGGGTCACTGGGTCACTGATTCACTCGCAGATAATATAGAGGTGAAAAGGGAGCGCTGGGTTGTCAGTAAGGGCAAATATGCTGGCTCGTAGGTTTGCACGGTGTACTGCACAGGTTAAAACAACTTTGTTTAGAGCATATTGCCAGACCTTCTACACCTGCAGTCTATGGGTCAAACATACGAAAAGTGCCTACAATGCTCTGCGCGTCCAATATAATAACGCGTTCAAGATGCTGATGGGGCTGCCACGCTTCTGTAGCGCATCGGGAATGTTTACGGACGCACGAGTGGACGGCTTCATGGCCATCATGCGAAAAAGAACAGCATCCCTGATGCGCCGGGTGCGGGGCAGCGCCAACAGCTACCTGCAGTTAATTGCTGGACGAATGGACGTAGATAGTCCGTTCATGAAGCACTGGACAAGTATGCATAATGCATTCTTGATCCGGTGCTTTAATTTTGTCTATTTTTCTAATGTTATTTTTTATTTTTGTTTGTGTATTTATTTCAATAATTGTGTGCTTTTATGTCTGAAATAAAAATATTTGAATTTGAATTTGAATATAAACACAAAATCAAATGGATGTACTCAAAAAACTATTTATTGTCGAAAAACTGCGGAACCAATTTTGATGCAATTTATATGGGACCACCTGGAAAGTACAAAAAATAATTTTCAAAGTCGGTACGCAATTGACGTAGAAATTAAAAAAAAACTTACATCGAACATAATAAAATTAGTCTCTTTTGCTGAAGTCGCTTAAAAACTGAAAAGACACTCAAGAAATTTTCTTATTTTTTTGCCACGATGGATGTCAATATTTAAATTGAATGTTAGGTATTTAAAATGAATGAAGAAAAAAGATTCGCTTACTTCCGCTGCACTGTAAGTCAGACCGCTGACACAGCCGCCATGACTAGGAGGTTGCATCTCTTTTTATTTTATTATTTTTCGGTAAGCGCCATCTAACGGCATGTGACATACCCTGTGACGGTTGGGAAGTGCTTGCGTAACAGTCATTAATATATTTTGCAAATTCATTGTCAAAGTGACATCGCTGGGGTGGGGGTTGAGGGTTGTTGGTAGGGGTTTTAAAGGAGACGGGGCCAGGGGGAGGAGGATGGGACCAAAATTTGTACGCGGGCATAGCCGTCACCAGGAGCTGAACCACAAAATTCATCGATATTAGTTATTCTAATCTCGAGATATCATCAAAAAAGCCGTTGCATTCAAAATGTACGAGAGAAAGACAGCTAATAAGTTAATAATTACAGTTTAAAAAACTTAAAAACGCGCTTTTATAGAAAATTTAACTATATTATTGCATTGTCATCGGTCTTTGACAGTCGTGCTAAATTTGAATGAAATCAGACCGTTTAAAGTGGGTCAAAATAGCGTCCAAAGGAGTCGGTTACAAACATACAAACATACAAGTGAAGCTTATATAAAGTGTGTGAAAACTTCTATTGACTCTAAGGCGGTACGAAGTTCGCCGGGTCAGCATATAGATAGATAGATAGATAGATAATACTTTATTGTACACCACTTTTCAAAAATTTACAACAAATAGAAACAATCTTATAACTAAAGTACAACGGGCGGATTTATCGCTAAAAGCGATCTCTTCCAGTCAACCTTTAGCTTACCTTACTTTTACCTTTTTTATATTTTGTAGTATGTATGCATTTTCCGTTTACTAATTTTTGTACGAAAGTCGGCATTCCCGACTTTCGTACAAAAATTAGTCTCGTTAAAATTAGTTTCGTTAAATTTAGTCAAATAACAAAACATAACTACGCAAAATTATAATAAGTAAAACTGCCATTATATTATATATTAATAAAATATCGAATCCAAGTTTTCGACAATTATTCCTATGTTTTCGTAGAAGACGTATCAATGACATCATGCACAAAATTAAAAAGATTAATAAATAAGAAAGATGAAAATATAACATTAATATTAACATTATATATATATATATATATATATATATATATATATATATATATATATATATAGATAGTAGCTGCAATGTTATATTTTTATATATATATATATATATATATATATATACTTATAATAAAACCGTAACAGGTCCGATTCTGTAAGTTAAAGTTTTTTTTTTGAGGTTTCTCTACGTTCGATACTGAAGCCAAAAACGTTTTTGTTATCGTTTTTTTTTGTCTATCTGTCTGTACCTTGACCGAATCAAGCCAAAACTAATGAATGAATTCACTTGAAACTTGGTATGATTTGAATTCATACTACGAAGTAAGACATTGGATACTTTTCATCTCTAAAAATGAAAGGGTTCCCTTAGGATATTGGTTGAAAGTTATTTAAAAGAACAATTATCACGCTGAAACTACTGGACGGATTTTGATGCAACTTAACACAGTCATAGTTGAAATTACGAGTTAAAATTGACGAAACTTTTTATCGCGAAAAAATGAAGGGTTTCTGCGGGATAAGGGTCCAAACTTATGTTAATTAATAATAATAATAATATTCGGGACAATTCCACACCAATTACCTAGCCCCAAACTAGGATACCCTGTACTATGGGCACTAGATAACGGATAAACATACATAAATACGAATATCAACATCCATGACTCGGAAACAAACATTTTTGCTCATCACACAAATGATTGCACCTTGCAGGATTCGAACCCGCGACCGTTTCATTTCGTTGTAATATTACCCGTTTTGATTCTATATCCACTGATACGTTATGTGCACACACACGCCCTTAGCCCGGCTGTTTATTTATTGATGATTAAAATGAGAGAAAAGATATTTTATGTAACTTTTATTTGATTCTGACTTGCATTGAACACTTTTTACATTTTAAATGATTAAAATTAAAACACACACACATTATTTAGTCATATTAATCACCTTACTCAGGAACAGGGCAGTCATAACGAATCTTTGCATCATTTTTTGAGCCAAAGTAAACGAAATAGAAATAGTTCACTTAAGCGGGCGTGGTCGTAAGATATAAGTGCACTACTTTCACCTTCTTTTCCAAACTTCAGATTTCCTAAAAAAATTATAAATACATTATTAGTACAGCAGGAAAAACAGAAAGGGAATTTCTCACCCTACCAAAAGCAGTCTAGTGGAAGTGTAAAATATATATTGTAACTTTTAAACTTTCACGATTCGAACACATAGTTCTATATTTAAACGGGACTTAATCGCGCTGAAAAAAATATTTTTATATTTTTTTGGCTAATGGCTAATGGCCTAATGGCTCGTTATCTCATTGTGTTTACAGGAAGCCAACACACACTGACAGATACCTCAACGCCTTGTCACATCACCACCCGCGTCATTTACAATCAGTAGCCAGATCACTCTTAGACAGAGCTTATGCCATCTGTGACCCTGAACATTTGGATGCACAAGTGTCGCATGTTCAGGAGCTACTCAAGCAAAACCGATATGAGGTGACCACGGTACGTTACTACTACTCCAGGATTGTACGTGAAGCGGTTGAAATTAAAAAGTGTCCCAATTTCAACCGAGAGGATGGTTTCAAGTTGGCTGCGTCCTGGAATCCCGTGATAAGCAAGTGTTCGCGTCGCGGTTTATGTCAGAAGAAATTTGCAGATATCGTTACTGTTGTGTGTCGTGACAATTCTGAATTTTTACAAAACCAAATGCGGGTAGTTGGAGACGACGCTCGCCCTTCTTGACGCTGACACCCGCTACTTCGGTCTTCTCGTGACCACGATCAATGCAACTTGATCAGAACGTCGAGGTAAATAAAAGTTTAGTTTTCAGCGCGATTAATTCCCGTTTAAATAAAATATATATTCTTACTGTAGTACATGTAAGCCTAGTGGATTCCTAGCTTTACTGACACTCTTATTTGATAAATTTTATAAAGATTAAGTATGAATGACTGAATTACATGAACAGTATACAGAAGCATATTAAAAATAATTATTACAATGCATAGATAATGCATTTTTATACAAAAATCACCGACAAAATGTCTCAGTGACCGCTCAGCCCAATAAATTACTATACTTTTAGCGCTCAGCGGTCGAATCGTTCGGACGTATAATCCGTGTTAATTTTTCCGCGATCCTCTCGCTCTATCATATTACGTGCCTCTAGCTCTGGACCGAATAACGAAAGTCGCTCTACTTAATTTGTTTTTTTTTTTAATCTTAAATAGTAGTAGTGTAGTGGAGGTGACTTGCATGTTAGAATATTTTTAACTGATAACAACATGTCTTGATGAAAACGAAGTTAATCTAGTGTTTAGGATTTATGAGGAGGATTTATGATTTATTATAAATATTTTGCAAACTAATTTAAATATATGTCTACTAATCCAGATTTTAAAATGGCGTAGATAATGTATATTTTTACCCGAGTATGGCAAAGCAAGCGATGGGTAATGAGTTTAACAGTATATGTATGTATGTAAGTTTGTGGGTGTTTGTGGGTGTGGATGTTCCACGTCGCTAATTTGGTCGATTTTTTTAATCTATATAGTTTTTGTAGTTTTTAGTAGGAGCATAAGGATGCAGGATATCTGAACCTGTTTGATTTAAAAAGGAAGATTTTCATTGTAGTTTCATATAAGTATCATCAAAAATGTTTTAGTTTTTTATTAGGAAATAGAATTGTTTGGTGTTTATATTCTCAAACTTCCTGGATTTCTAAACCAAAAATGCTTATTTTTTACACGAATGTCCAAAAAATAGGAGTTTATTGTTTTTAGGATTCATGTATGTATGTATGTGAGTTTCTTTATTCCACCATAACTTTTAAATGACTGAACAGATTGAGACGTATGGAATATTTTTAGAATCCTTACATCTCCCGAGTAACATAACCTATTTACAATTTTTTTTAAATAACAATATGTGGGCAGTATGGCTCCATTTTCTAATGCGAAAAAAACTTTTTGCTTCGTATTTTCAATATGGGTACAAATTCAAGGCCTTGATAAGCACATTCCAACAGTATATAATTTATTGGCATAAGTTCTTTTTTGGCAGAGCAGGCGTGTTTTTTTAGCTGTTAAGCTAGTTATTACTTGACATTATAAACGTGCCGTTTGGTTCTGTTATTTTTTTAATTCAAAATTAGTTTATTTGTTCATTACAAACTTTTATTTAACTCACCAGTTAGTATGATTGGTAACAGTCTTACAGGTGAATTTTAAATACATTTTGACGTCTAATACAAGCTATAATTTTGTACACGGATGTAGTTCTGATGATAATACAATATGATGGTAGTATTAAGTATTAAGCTGGTCCGATGGAATCAAAATTAATTTAAAAATCAAATGATGGGAGTGATGGAACGAACCCATTCGAGTTTGGGATCATTTGATTTATCTTGATAAGTTTGCTTGTATGATGTGGTATCCAGGGTGTGATGATGAATCAGGTAGGTAGTCAATGCAACTTAACAATCAAAATATGATCGAACCCTTTCGGGTTCTTTTGGTTTGTCTTGATAAGTTCTTTGGTTTTATGTTGTGTCCAGGGTCTGATGATGGAGCTGGAAGGTAGTCAAAGGGACTCTACAATCAAGTGATGGAACCCCTTCAAGTTTATGCTTATTTGATTGGTCTCTTGATTTGTCAGGTCTTACTTTGTAGCTTGCTTTAAGAAAGTATTTTTATTGTCAAACAAGCTCATTATCGTAAAAAAACATCAGATGCATGCTAACATGACGCGCGGCACGGAGAATTTAATGTTACTAACTGTCGCGAATCATGTTATCGTGGAGTATCTATTATTTTTGATTGTGTTGATTGTTTTTGTTTGTTTGTTTGCAATAAATACATCTTATTATTATATGAATTTATTAGAAAATCAATTGTTTTTGTGTTTATGTTCTCTTATATGTAGATACAAGAGAGTAGAGAGACACAAGACAATTATAACATTTTTTAATTGAAAGAATTCCAGTGATGTCACAGAAAATGTTCATCATAACTTATTCAGTAGTTTTTATGTAAGTACCTAAATCATCTTTGGCTTTATTTTGCCATCGTCTTCCCTTCCAGTTTCGGAGCGCAGCCCACGTGCGTGAAATTTATGCTTATGGTGCATGATGCGACATTTCAGGGGTTAACATAAGCTATCTTACTAATAACTATTATAGGGGGCGTATAAATTGAGGTAGGTAGAAGTCCGTGCTACTAACAATAGTTTTTTCATGAAGACGATGATTTCCAAGGAAGTTTAATAGAGGATCATTGGATGGCCCTCACCACTCAGCATATTCGCTGTCCTGATTCGACCTGGTGTCATTCTTCTAAGCTCCTTTATTTCTTTGACGATAAAGACGTTGTTTTTCCGCTCCTGAAAGTGATTTTGATCGATCGCAAACGGGATTAATACTTTTTATATTGACTCTGACATTTTTATTTTCTATTTCGGCATTTTGGCGTGATAATTATGTTATAACTCTAACATTGTTTTTTTTTTGCCATAAAATATAGAGAACATGTATGTATGTGCTTTATATCTACGGCTCTTTTCCTATCTCTTTTTGTGTAACCCAGGATACTCCTCTCCATGGCTCCTTGAAATGTAATCAGTTTTTGTTTTTCTTTTTGTGTGTTTGCGCAAATCTGGCCTCTATTCCAAGTCTGGTCTATTAACCAGTAAGTTAATATTGGTATTATGCATGTGTTGTATATTTTTCTTTTCATGGCAATATTATATTGTTTACCTTTTAGCACATCTTTGAAAGACTAATAAAAACCTCTTAAATGCATTGGCTACCTGTCTTTCTATCTCTGAGTCCATTTGATTGTTGAAGGCATTAAGCTGGCCCAGGTATATATAGGAATTTACATATTCTATTTCCTCCGCACCTACTGAGATATTTATTTGGGATTTGTTTGTCATTATTTTGGTCGTTGTTTTGTTTATTGTTAAGCCCACCTTTTTGCTATCACGTGACAAATCTTGGAGCATGTTTTGAAGGCTTCCCGGGTTTTTTCTTATAAGTATTAGGTCATCTGCGAATCTTGGGTGAGTTAAACGTGTTCCATTGATGTTAATTCCCATGTTGTCCTATTCCATCTTCCTGATAACTTCTTCTAGCACTGATGAAAAAAGTTTTGGCCCTCGGTACCACATTAGACCAGAGAACTTATTAAAACAAACCCAATGAACCCAAACTCGAAGGGGCCCATCATTTGATTATTGAGTTCCTGTGACTACCTTCCAGCTCCATCAGCAGATCTTGTATACTACACGAGACCAAAGAACCCATCAAGACAAACCAAATGAGCCTAAAATGGAAGGGGTTCCACCATCCGATTGTTGAGTTCCTTTGACTACTCTCCGACTCCATCATTAGGTCATCTGAATAGTACCTACCATAAATGTCATCAGGCTACACCTACGTGCAAAACTTCAGCATATGGACGTCGTTAAATGGTTCAAAACTGTCTTGCAAACTAGTCGTATGCATAATAGCCAGGGAATTAAATTAAAGCTTGTTTAAAGCTACTAAATAAATTTTGATGAAATTTATACAGTACCCCACGCAGTCTAAAAGTCTTTATGTCACTTTGTAAATATAGTCTTAAACAAGTGCTGTACAAAATATAATGGTACAAAAAAGACTTCAAATGGATTAACTAATAACTAAAACTACTGATCCATTTACCGACCGGTTGGTCTAGTGGCTAGAGACCCTAGTACGAAATCAAACGGTCGCAGGTTCGAATCCTGCAAGGTTCAATCATTTGAGTGATGAGCAGAAATGTTTGTTTCCGAGTCATGGATGTAATATTGCTATCTATGTATGTGTATCCGTTATCTGGTGCCCATAGTACAGGGTATCCTAGTTTGGGGCTAGGTTATTGGTGTGGAATTGTCCCGAATATATTTATTTATTTATTTGATAATTTTGATACAATTTAAACATTACCACACTGAAGGTCTTCTTTCTCAAGTAACAATAATCATCTTATTCGGTTCAGAAATTCCAAGATACGAGCATAAGCTATAAAACAAATAGATTTTGTAATAAAAATTTCTGGACCAATTTTGATGAAGTTTATATGGAACTACACTGAAAGTCTACCCTTTTGAATAAAACAACAACCATCTAAATCGGTTTACAAATCTTAGAGATTTGAGGCAATATAAACAAATGACTAGGTTAAAAACTAAAAAAAAAACACGCCTGCCGCCAAAAAAGAGGATTTGCCAATAAATTATATACTGTTGGAATGTGCTTAGGCCTTCAATTTGATACCCATATTGTAAATGTAGTAGTTTTTTTTTTCGAGTTTGAAAATGGTGCTGTACAGACGCCATATTGTTTTTTTTTTTTTAAATAACGTATGTTAATTGGGGGATTATAAGGATTCTAACAATACCCCATACGTCTACATCTGTGCTGCATTTAAAAGTTATGGTGGAATAAAAAAACTCACATACATACATGAGTGCTAAAAACAATACGCTCCTTTTTTGGGCAGTCGTGTATAAATCAAATGGATTTACTAAAAAAAAGCTTTTTTAAGTAGTTAGCTACTCAACCAATTTTGATACAATTTATATGGGACCACCTGGAGAGGAGAGTACACACATTCAAACAAAAAAAATATGTTTAAATCGGTCCGTAATTGAAGGAGATATCAGCCGAAATAAATTATAAAAACATACATACATTCGAACATTTATTACTGTCTCTTTTTGTGAAGTCAATTAAAAACTGTCTGTTTGAAGGCTGAACGAGTTTTGAATATTGGTATTTTAGGTCCTGGAATAGCACATAGGGTAGTCATAACCCAGAGAAACGACCACTCGGGCAAAACCGCGGTTACAGCTAGTAGATAATAATATTTAAAAAGATATCACTTTGAGGAGCGTTTATTAATGTGGTTTGAAGTTTGTATGAATACTTTTACATGCAACCTTCAGGCAACACATTAAAAAGAGGCGACAGAAAATTAGTAACTTACAAAAATTTATTAAGAATAAGTGCAACTTACCATCATTTATTAAGAATAAGTGCAACTTACCATCATTTATTAAGAATAAGTGCAACTTACCATCATTTATTTGAATATAAAACTTTTTGAATTCAGAAGAGGAAAGCATATTGGGAGTGTGAATGCGTTTAATTGTTGATGTACTTATACCATGGGAGTGTATGTACAATGTCGTATACTGATTACTCTCCAGTCCAATATCTATTGAAAATAATAACAAAACAATTAAAGTACTTATCTATAAATGTGTTTCCAACCAAATTCTACCATTACAGCTAATGTTTCTAGTAATATCAAGCTATGGTGAACGTGTTTTATTCCATTGACTAAACTGTGTAATGGTAGGCCTATTATTTATTCTGTGGATTAGTTAAATCCTACATCTGTCAAATATAAACAGAAAATAAGCGTAAGAGAAAATATGATAATTCTTAATTATTAGGGGAATGGTTTATTTGTTTTTTTTTTAAATACCCTTAGCCTATTTACGCTTTCCATGCCCAAACGAGGACATTTATCAAACTATAATGTAATATGGAGATATACTTCTAACTATAATTACATTTTTTTTAAAACACTGCTGGCTTTCATTTGGCCACAAATGAGATAAGTTATTATAGTATGTACATTGTACAATAAAATATACAACTCTCCCCCCGCACCCCCACAAAACCACTGACGCAACGCTTTACCAGGGTCCCTTTTTACATTTATTGTAAACTAGCTTCACCCTGCGGCTTTACCCGCAAGTACAATTTTCCGTGACATAAAGTATCCTATGTTGATATCTATCATTATCGCGTGAAAGCTCCCCAAACCAAAAAAAAACAGGCAAACAGACAACTTTTCACTTTTATATATTACTAGCTTTCGAGCGTGACTTCGCCCACGCGGACTACGGTTTATCGCGAAAAAAAGCATCCTCTAGGATATTAAAAGCTAATGCAAAAGTAGGTAATAGCACCAACGCTCTTGATGTTTTTTGACAGAATTGTTATTATTTCGTTTTCACGGCAACCGTTCCTTACAGCAAGTAATCAACATTTACCAGTTTTCCCGTGGGAAATTACCACTTTCCGGGATGAAAAGATTCCCTAGTTTTTCCAGGGTATAAGCTATCTATATACCAAATTTCAAAAAAAAAGAAAAGAACTGTCCAGCCGTGATCACGTTTAAACTCCCCAAACAAACGAACAAACGTTTACACTTTTATAAATTGGTGTGGATGTACTCACCTATGTAATATCGAATATCCGATGCCGACTCGCTGTCTTTATTAATTAATCGAATACCCGCAAATTCGTTTGCTTTCACAGAGATGTGCATCTCTAAGTAAATGAGGTGGCCCGTAGAGTTTCTCTTCAGGGTGACATGGTTGAGGGCCTTATCGGTCATCCAGCAGGACGGAGATATACCAGTAACTGACATCTCCTTACAAGGGTAACCTTAAAACAAATTGACGCTTTAATATTCAATTATGTAATTCAACCAATTATGTGTAGAATAGTAACGATACGATAGTTAGGTACCAAAGATCTAGTGCGTGTCTGAGACGCACGGTAGCCATGTCAATAACAAATAACAACAATGAAAACCGCAACACAATCCAGTAGTGTTTATTTCTGGAAACTGTATCTTCTACTGTGCCACCGTTTCAAGAATTTGAAATATAATACAATATAAACGCCAAATAATATAATTTTGTTTATTAATAATATAGTTTAATTATTTTGAAATACCTATCCAACTATTCGCAGTAGTCCCGAAAATATATCTACAATTTAGCTACCCTCAAAAATATATTGTTTTTTGAACGATTTTTGAAAACACCTGTTTTGATTACAAGTATCTATTACAATTGCCAAACGACCTTGTAATCGTCGTAATAAAATGTCTGAATAAAATGGCTGTGATATGCAGAAGAACAGACAGATGGACAACGAAAACTAGAAATATTTGTTTGAATATTATGAAACCCAAAAATTATACCAATATTCACCAAGCATAGATTACAACTTGTTTAACTTACGAGAACGATTCATGTTCAGCAATTCCTTCTTGATTGTGTCTATTTTATTAAAAATTAGAGTTTTTTGCTGATCCAAGCTCTCATTATTTTTTTTGTTTGATGCGTCTAAAGTTTGTGTTATTTTCTCATCCAATTTTTTTTCTATTTTCTTGTTTGACACATCCAATGTATGTGTTATTTTAGCTTCTAAGTTCTTTTCCATAATCTTGCTGGATGCATTTAGTGTTTTTATTATTTTTTCTTCGAAGTTCTCTTCAATTTTGTTGATGGACGCATTCAAATATTTTGTTATTTTTTCCTCTAAGACTGGAATTTTATTGTTTGTTGCATCCACTTTTCCATCTATATACGTGATCAATTTTTCTAAAATGCTACTTTCCAATATGTTTAATGTGTGATTGATATTACCTTCTAAATCGGTTAATTTACTTTCCATTTCATTTTTATCCATATAACCAACATTTATTATTCCAACTACACTAGTTATTAAAGTTAATTTTATAAGAACATAATAAGTATATAACATGATGTTAGGAGTTACTGAACGGTTACAGAATAATTATAATATGAGGTACTCTCCCAAACATATTATATGTCAATCTACCACTGAACTGTATTGACCTTCTTTTTGATAACAAAGCACTTGTTCCAGAATGTCCAAGTAAAGTTTCAGATAGGTTATAAGTAAAATAATCTGTTAAATAAATTGCCTGCGTTTCGCAGTCACTACAAAAACCAGTCAAGTGCATGTCGGACATACACACATACATAGGGTTCCACAGCCAGGACCCTAAGCTACTGCAACTCAAACACAAATGTTACTTTAGAGCCAAATATTTCGTAAATGGATCCAAATAGAAAAACAACTGTTACTGTTAGGGCAACATAATTACTCGTATAATTTTAAAATACCTATTCAACAAGACATAAATATAGGCAAACGTGTTTTCTTTGGAAAGGGACCTCAAATTTCCTACATTATTGAAAATTCTTATGAGCAAAAATGGAAAAACGTTTCTGGGATCATCCTACGAACAGAATGAAACAGAATGAAGGTAAATTTCACTGTTCTGTTCAAAACTAGAGAATTCGTTGACATACGACTAGCTTAAAAGATTAAAAATCTTCTGTCCGTCAAGACCCTTTTTCTCAGGAACGCGTGGAGAAGCGTGGAAGTATCAAGTTGAAATTAATATCAAATATTCAAATCAACAATACTCTGGAAAACTGAAAACAAAACTTCTAAGTCAATTCAATAAAAAGATGCCGCTTATTTTGACACTCGAAAGGGAATCAAACCCTAAAGAGAAATAAACGTAAAAGGTATCAAACCTAGGTATCCTGTTGACCTAGAATCATGAAATTTGCCAAGAAGCATACTCGTATTATCTTATAGCAGAACTAAAGGGAAAATTCCTAAACCGTAAATTTTTAGTTATATGTAGTGTAAATAGTCCTATTTACATACCTACAAGTTTTTGGTTAATAGCAGTATTTAAGCCATGTCAGAGGCCCTCTGGTGGCCTGACAAACACTGACACCAGAGGCCAGCATTACCTCACATGACGAGCAAGCAATAAAAATTCACGGGACAATCTTTAAAGAATCTTCTTAAAAGATTGTCCCGTGAATTTTTCAAGGTCAACTTGAAACCCAGAATGTACAGGAACCTTTCAGCGTACGGCTCATCCTAAGCTGACGTTTGCATTGTATCGTATACAGAATCGTTATGGAGTCTAAAACGGTTTTTAAGTCTCTATGTTTCTTTGACCACGTATCACTACCACGCATTAGGTCGCCCTTTTTGTATGGAGTTTGACAGAGTTTGATGGAATTTATTGTTACCTAGCGACCCGCCCGGGGTTTGCACGGATGAAATAAAAAAAAGAAGTTAAACATTTTTGTTCCCCCACACACTCTATCTTCAGTCCGCTTCGGGGAGCGGTGGCTCGCTTCGCTCGCCACTTCTCCCCTCACCACGTTTGGGTCTTGTACGCTCGTATGATCCATGTCCATATTAGGCGGCGGAGTAATTTTCAGCGTTCCTTATCTTTGGCCAAAGCTTTGACTTCCCTAAACGATATGACATTTACCATTATTTGATCTGTAAATTTCCTTCTAGGTCTGCCTCTGCCTCTCTTCCCTTCTACCTTCCCTTCTAATATGGTTGTTAAGAAGTGTGATAATTTGTAAAAAAAAGTGATAAAAATAGTTTTACTGAATTTATACAGAATAGCCAACGAATCAACAATGTTGCAATAATGTTCCTAAGCGGTAATAACGGCAGGAAAAAGAGTGGAGTGGAGTTCGCTCTGCCAACTTTCTACTTCTTAACTCAGAATAGAAGAAAAAAGGTATGTGACGTAAAAAGTACAAAAAGATATAAAGGTGGCGACGCGGTATTAACAAAATTATGGGTGGGATTTTGGCAGGAAAGCGAAAGCGACACGTAGTTTTGCTTTGAAATATTTTCTCAAACATGTGTTTCTTCGAGAGTTAACGTGTAATATTGGTGGAATATTAACCGTTAGGAGTTCGTTAAAGTGTACGAGTATAGGCAAATGATACAAACGCAAAAATCATTCCATTTCGTGTTGTCTACGAAATACCATGAGAAGTTTCAGGAAAGCTCCACCATATTTAAGGATCCACCACTTTATGTTTTGGTATTTAGATTGAGGTATATGTTTTTATTGTGTATTTATATTATGTGTATATAAATATATAAGAGTTACGATACTTGTATTTGGGTAGGGTTTGTTTAGCGTGGGGTTTTTTATTGTGTATATATGTATATTACATATATTATTTGTATATAAATATATAAGTGTTTTTTCTGGCCTCCAGGCCTTAGCTTTCATTTAATTTATATTTTACAATAGTTCCATTAGGGTAGGGTTTGCTTAGCGTGGGGGTTTACTTGTGTTAATATTGCCATTTATCATTTGTCTGACTTACAGTTTTGGCGGAAGTAAGCTACATATTTTTATTTTGTTCATTTTTTTTTTCTCCACCACTTTAATAAATCATAACTTTGACTAGACTTTTGACTACCTGACTGACTGAAACTCGACATTTTGACAATTTAGTGAATAAGATATACAAAATATCTTTACTTGAAGCTAGCTAAAATACGGGTGCAAAGCCAAAAAAAATATATAAAAAAATTAGTAGTAGTAGTAGCAGTAGCAGCAGCAGCAGCAGCAGCAGCAGCAGCAGCAGCAGCAGCAGCAGCAGCAGCAGCAGCAGCAGCGGCGGCAGCGGCAGCGGCAGCGGCAGCGGCAGCGGCAGCAGCGGCAGCGGCAGCGGCAGCAGCGGCAGCGGCAGCGGCAGCGGCAGCAGCGGCAGCAGCAGCAGCAGCAGCGGCAGCAGCAGCAGCAGCAGCAGCAGCAGCCAAAGGAACTACACAATCGGATGATGAAATCCCTTCGAATTTGGGCTCATTTGGTTTGTCTTGATGAGATCATGTCAAACAATCAATCAGCTAGAAAGCATCTCTATTTACAATACAATACAATACAATAACTCTTTATTGAACACATTACAATAAAAACACAACATAACAGTAATGATACATAAAATCTAATGTTGTACAATAGGCGGCCTTATCGCTATTTGCAATATCTTACAGGCAACCTTTGGATGGACAGGAATATAAAATAAACATTGCGGTCAGTGATGGAGACTTACTTTGGAACAAAAAAGTTAATAGATAAATAAAAACAACTATATAACTTAATATTTGTATACATACTTACATATGTGTTATCATAAATTTTGTTAAACACATAAATATATATACTATAATTAAATAATATAACATAGTATCCAGCTTTATGACAAGTAGTGCTTCTTCACCATGTCTTTGAAGACAGCTATCGACTTAGCTTTTCCAATATTGATGGGCAAAGCATTCCACAGTCTTACAGCCCGTTTAGTAAAAGAGTTGTGATAACACATCGTAGATTGGTGAGGCACTTTCAACTGCAGAGTATTGGTGGAACGAAAAATACGGGAATGGGAAAGATGAAGGAACTCAAATCGCTCTCTGAGATCGATTTCAGGGAGGGGTCGATGGATTAAATAGGACACTGTACAGAAGAGAGAGGGCATGAGTATCCTGGCGAAGTCGGATTGGTAACCATTTGAGCTTTGTGCGAAAATCAGATACATGGTCATACTTGCGTAAGCCAAAAACAAACCGAATGCAAAAGTTTTGTAAGCGCTCTAGCTTATTTAGCTGTTCTTCGGTGAAGTCCAAATAGCAGGCGTCGGCGTAGTCGAGTAAAGGCAGCAGAAGAGACTGTGCTAGAGCAAGTTTGGTGGTAGTGAGGAGAAAATTGCGCAGTCTTCTAAGTGAACCCGCTGACGCATAAACTTTACGGCTTACCTCACTTAACTGAGGTCCCAAAGATAGTAGTCTATCAATTAGCACACCCAAGTTTTTAACAGTTTCACTTATTTTGATATGTGTTCCATCGAAAAGAACTTGTGGGAGATGAAACCAGTCAATCTTAGATATTAGTCTTGAACTACCGATTACAATAACTTGGGTCTTTAAGGGATTTACACTAAGGCCATATGATTTACTCCAGTCTGAAATACGTTTGAGGTCATAATTGATTGTTTCAATAGCTGTATGCAACTGATCTAAAGGAGTTTGTGTATAAATTTGCAAATCATCTGCATAGAGATGGTAGGAAGAAGATATTTGGTGAGAAATTGAGTTTATGAAAATAGCAAAAAGTAAAGGAGATAATACGCCGCCCTGAGGAACGCCAGCAGATGTACAACACCAGGATGATAAGTTATCATCAATGCGAACACGCTGCCAGTGACCATACAGGTAACTACGAAACCAATCAATAGCCGTTGGAGATACGTTAAGAGAGCGAAGAAGTCCAAGAAGAATGTCGAAATCAACGTTGGTAAAATCGTTACTGAAGTCAAGTAGTGATAAAACAGTCAGTTTTCCGTTACCCATGCCATATCGGATGTCGTTAGTAATTTTAACTAATGCGGAGACAGTGCTATGCCCAGGACGAAAACCAGATTGGAAATTATTAAGGAGATAGTTTCTGTTAAGAAAGGAAGACATTTGCTGATGAACAATGTGCTCGAGCACTTTTGATAAAAAAAACTTTTTGGGGAGAGGAGTTATTAGGGCTTCTTTCCATAAAGATGGAAATGTACCACTGGATATAGAAAAATTGAGGATGTATCGGATAACAGGATAACAGGGATGACTTCAACGACCAACCGCGTTAGGTGAAATTGAAGCAATGCCTCTCTTAACGTCACAATTGGTGAATTGAATGAAAATAAAAGAAGGGTGGTCGGGAGGTGGAAATGAAGAAAGATAGTTAAGCGTAACAAGTTTTGTAGGTCCATCAAAGTTGGAGGAAGTTGTTGGAGTGGCTATTTAAGAGATCAATATTTAAGTTATAAGGAATATCATCTTGTGACTTTCCAACTTCCATGGACCAAAGGAATTTCCAAAATTTAGCGGGGTCTTCATTTTCTACTGAGTCATGGAAATGTCGGCGCTGTGCATTCCTGCAAACTCTATTGCAGTGATTTCGGCGTTCAATGTATTTACATCACTATAACAAAATAACTTTACATATTTAACTGTTACAGCCTTATTACCTATTAAAAAAAAAAAATATTTTTAAACAGGACAGCAATATGTGCTTTATGAGATTCACTCTCGCAAGAAACTTTTTCATATTCAGAGTTAGAATACGCCAGGCACTGTTCGAACTTGTCTTCGAGCTTTGCCTGGAAACCCTTAATGGCGTTGTTAAATTTTTCTGTCCAATTCCTCTCTAATAATTTCCCGAATAGTGTCCGCGGAGAGACAACCGTAATTACCTACTGGAGGAACAGGGCTGCAAGGCTTCGAACGCAGCGTGACGTTGTCGTACAGCGTCGAAGTTGAACCGTCTGTGTTTTTGAGTGCAGACGAGACCGCTAAAGATCGAACCGGTGTATTAGAGTTATCGCCTCGCTTGGGCTACTTGCAACGACAACACGGGCATACCCACGTATCTTTAAACTCTTTGTTAAAACCTTGAAAATCTGCCTTACTAAAGTTCATGCAAGTATAATGGTATTTGTCGGGGCAACGACAACACTGTAGGAGCGATATACCTCTCAAGGCATTCGGTCAGCCAGAACATTTTTGAGTACTCTTTGCCGAAAACGTGTGACGTCAGTACGGCAACTGCCGTACGATTCCACGGACATATCTTAACGCGGCGCGTTACTTGCGTGAATGGTCATAGCGAATAAGCGCCCAGTAGCGTTTTCGATTCAGAACTATTCGATAGCCGGTATGTTCTGTATAGACGTGACAGGGAAACTAGCGGCTTCCATAATAATAAAAATGGCGGAGGTGTAATAATCGCTGTTGTGTGCTGTGCACACAAATGCAGCCACTCCTTTTGACCCCCACTATTGCAATATTCGACCTGAACCCATAGATCTTCACATTTTGACTCCAAGCTCTGCAGGCGCACGGAATTGAACCTTCTAGATACAACGATTAGTACACCTCCGCCATTTTTATTATTATGGCATTCGGACATCCAGAACATTTTTGAGTACTCATTGCATTAGTTTAACTTACTGTTAGATAACACAGAGTTGATAGCTACGAACGAACAGCTCAGCTACGTCTCGACGCGATACACCAGAATTCTTCACATCATTATCATAGTTCCGGATGTGCTGGACTAGTCTCCGCCCCCGAGGTGCTTCTGAACTGCAACTACACTGACCTGACCGTGCTGGATACATTACAACTTATCGTTACGTATATTTGTTGGATTATCTACAACTACCGACAACCGCTGGGGAATAAATTTCAGTCACGAGAAACAAAACGTTAACGTTAGATAGATAGTACTTTATTGTAAGTTTACTAAAATATATGTTGCATAGGAAAAATCTTAAAACTTAAGTACAATGGTCGAACTTAACGCTAAAAGCAGTCCAACTAACTCAATGTAATCTTTTTATAAATAAAACAGAAATATAATAACCCACTGTCTGCTACAAGATTATCAAATTTTTTGGAAATACATTCCGATGTTATCATATCTGGGATTTCTTATGACTTTTATAAATATTATAAACGAATGTGTCAGATAGAGCAGGTCATTGGAAGGGCAGTCAATCACATTTGCCAAACAAGTTTTGTTTAATTTAGTAACTGGGTTACGAGACCTAGACGACTAGACGCTATATTGTAAACGCCAACAACACGCCCGCCCGCCCATCGAGGACTTTTGATTGAACTTTGCACTCCACTGCAACTGCACTCGCTAGTTTGAGGAGCATATAATAATATTCTATGCACTATAGTGTCCTGTGACAGTAGTTTTTAAGTTTGGGTTCTGCAAAACGCGTATTTATGTATGACTTTTCTAAGTTAGAAGCAAAATTACCTCGCTCGTGCTCCGTGCGGAGGCCAGCACTACCTCATACAAAAAGCAAGCAATCATTTTGTATGAGGTAGTAGTGCCGTCGGAGTAATCAAATAAGTACCGTAATAATTTCTACTAAAGGACCCCAGGGCGGGTACCATAACTACTTAATTCACAATTTTCTTTCCCAATTTTACTGATTTTTATTACTGGATTCCTAAAACTAGTCCTGTTTAAAAACATTTATTTTTATTAATAGGTAATAAGGCTGTAACAGTTAAATATGTAAAGTTATTTTGTTATAGTGATGTAAATACATTGAACGCCGAAATCACTGCAATAGAGTTTGTAGGAATGCACAGCGCCGACATTTCCATGACTCAGTAGAAAATGAAGACCCCGCTAAAGTTTGGAAATTCCTTAGGTCGATGGGAGTTCTGAAGAGATGAGATGATTTTTGTATATTAATTGTGAGGGTTGACCATAACAATGCCAAAGATATTTGTATAAATGAGAAATTTTGTCTTTTATCTCAGTCAAAAGGGCGCCTCTATCGACTGAATTAAACGCGTGTTTAACATCCATCTTCAAAAGCACATCACCTCCATTGTGGCACAAAAAAGTTCTTAAAGCCTGAACCGCCGCCTCACAGCCACCACGCGAACCGAATCCCAACTGTACAGGTTGGAAGTATGTACAGAGGGATTCATATATTATTATTACTATTTTAATTTTCGATGTAATATTATGATATGTTTTTTTTTATGAATTGTAATGTAATGTTTTCAATATTTAATTATTATTATTATTATTATTTTAGTTAGATACTGTTATTTTTGCATGCTGTCGTCATCTTTAATTGTAATGGCATTAGGCGAGTGCTATTTTTGTTTTAATTTTCTCAACGATGTATTAATATGCATTATGTAGATGGCCAAATAATAAATAAATTAATAAATTGAAAGAAAGTTCATGAAAAGCCTGTGAATATACAAAAATATAATTAAGATTAAGACATGTGCTTAGTTATAAGCGAAAAATAAAAGGAACTCTTAGTTTGCGAAATGCGTGTCCAACACGCATTTCGTGTTGGACACGCATAGACTAAGAGTTTCTTTGCCAGTATCCAGAGCTACGAAAGGATCTATGAAAACCGCATTGCAATTGGTCCAGTAGTTTTAGAGTGATATGCCAACAAAGTTTTTTTAACTTGATCGGTCTACGAGTATATCTCTTAAAATAGTTAATTATCGATAATCAGTTTTAAAAAAAAAAAAAAAATTTAGTTTTTGTGGGGGGGGGGGGGGGGGGGGATACACATGCGATTCAAATAAAAACATCACTTTAATCGCAGCCAAAATAAAAAAAACTTAACAATAATTTTAAAACACTTAGAAACCTCATTTTCAACTTTTTAGTGATAATAGTTTCTTAATAAAATGGCTGTGACATACAGACGGACAGACGGATTGCGCCCTAATAATACTTCTCTATGACTATGATTGCACTATGAAGAGTGTGCACAATAACTGCACAATCTGATTCCCACATCATCGCTCACTATTGGTCTCATACACAAGCTCAGAGTTGCGCAGCTTGCAATGGAGAGAGCTATGCTCGGTGTTTCACTACGTTATAGAATCCGAAACCGAAATCCGTAGAAGAACCAAGGTAACCGACATAGCTCTCAGAGTTTGCAAGTTGAAGTGGCAAGGGGCAGGCCATATAGTTCATAGAATCGACAACCGCTGGGGAATAAAGGTTCTCGAATAGTGACCACGAACAAGCAATCGAAGTGTGGCGAGACCCCCCACACGATGAACCGACGACATTGTAGCCATCACATGAAGACGGTGGATGGACGTAGCACAAGATCGCTCGTCATGGTGCTCTTTGGGAGAGGCCTATGTTCAGCAGTGGACTTCAAAAGGCTGAAATTATGATGATGATTTTTTATTTACATACCGTTACATACAATAGCTTAGCTACATAATATACAAAGTAGAACGTAGTATGCGCAACATACGTGTAAATTTACTTATCTAGTATCCAAGTATATCAACGTAAGTAAAACATACAATATTTACAGACTACTTTAATACGACGCAAAAAGTCATTAGGTTGACTTAAGTTTTTTTCACGCTACGTTCCTCCGCCGTAAAATTTATAAACAACGATATCTATAAAACTGTAAATAAGTATTTATACCCTTAAAAGACACACAACATCATATGAATATGGTAAAAATTCCAAATGAAAATTTCATAAAGATCGGATGAGTGATAGAAAATAACTTTGAATGGCTCTCCTGTAAAGTTGGCTTTTTTTAATATGATAGTCTACTTAGGAGCCATCGACATGTCAGAGGCTTTCGGGCGGCCTAACTAACTCTGACACCAGAGGCTAACACTATCTCAAACGACAAGCAAGCAAGCAAGATAAAACCATAATAATAATGTAACATTATTACCTTTAACAATAGCAGGGCAATCATAACGTATCTGTGAGTTCATTTTGCCATCACTGCTGTAGAATCCAAAGTAGTTGATTAAGCTGAAGGCAGCGTCGTAGTAAGATATAATTGGTCTACTTTCATTTGAACTCCAGTTTCCCTGAAATAATTATTTGTAAACTATTAGAGTAGGAAAAACAGGGTGCAATATTTTCTAGTACGACATCATCTGTATGCATGTTTTTGTCTATTTTCCACTTTATCCAAAAAATTACGTTTTTTACCTGTAAACAAGAGGTACAAGTGTCATACCTACTGGCTGACTGACTGACTGACTGACTGACAGACAACGCAAAGCCTCGACCTGTGGAGCTTTGAGATTTGAATTTTTATGGATATATTCCTTGAGTACTTAAGGTGCACTAAAGAGGAAGATGTATGAATTTTCTTCCCTAAATGGGAGAACAAGGGTGGTTAACATTTTGCGAGTGCAAAGCCGCATGGCGTAGCATTTTCATATTATCACGAAGATGCACAAAATGTCTGTCATGAGGGGACGGCGAGGACGCACGGTTAAGGAAGCAAGAATCACAAGAAGCAAATGCTCGTCAATATATCGCAGGAAGAGGGTCTCTTCTTCATAAATACGTTCATTAAAAAGCAGCCCAAAGGCTTTTTTTTAATATTTTTTTTATTTTGTTCATCAATATACATAGCAAATATTATAAAACAATATTCTGCCAAACTGCAAAGATGTTTGTAGGCAGATGATAAATCTCACGTTAAGTTATAACTTATATAGTTATTAATTTTAGTCCGATAAACGTAGGTTAAAGAACTTATAAGTACATCTAATCATAAAAATATCTTTATATAATGCATGTTGAAGACATTTAGGTATTAGTCTTCCATATTATGTAATAGCCTTTTTTTCAAGGCTGCTTTAAACAAATATCTAGTTAATAATTTATCAACCAATTCGCTAGATAGATCGTTATATTATTTGGGCACTAGCCATTTCCGCATACGTTGCCCATAATAATTATTAACATTATATTCTAAAGCCAGCTGTGGCTTAGTTGCTTTCCGAGTTGTATAGTTAAATTGTCTTTCTTTTTTAAATGTACTGATCTGAAAGTGTTCCATTATAATCATGTAATGTACTTTACTATCTACCTTACATATTTTGAAAAGCATGAAGTATTAAGTGAAAATTCTTCTCTAGCTTTCTTGTTAACTAATACATTTAATATTCTAGTTTCTAGGTTCTTAACTTGTCGTACGTTGGGAACGTAAGCCCGTAGGAACTCAAGCCATAGCTGAAAATCGCATCGACTAATGCGTAATACACACTGTGCCTCTACATAACATTTTAGACAATTGTTTAAATTTTCCTAACTAGATTCCAAGTTTATTATAGACATTGAACTGAACAAAACTGGCTGAACTGGCAAAGCCCTGATAACATGACAAGAAATGAGACAGACTTCATTATGACGGATAAAAGGCACATATTCAGAGACTTCTCCGTCATCAATAGTGATCACCGACTACTACGCGGCTCTCTGGATATCGAAACTCATGCTTCCCGTCTGTGAAGTATACGCTTCGACCTAACCTGCTCCAAACAGTTGTGGGATCAAAAGAGTTCCAACTTCATCTGGAAAATAATTTTCTGCTCTAGAAAACATCAATGACTTTGACAAGGCTCTAGATCAAATGGTGGATATCATACGAAAGAGAAAGCATAGAACAAGCTATTTACAAAGACTTAGAACAGAAGCGCTGTTTTAATTTTTTTAAAATACGTATAATGTTCCTTAAAAACTACAGGCACATTTTATATCTGAGCCACATATATAAGCTATTTTTATACAACTACGGCGAGCAAGGGAAGTGTAATGAGTTTAACAGTCTATGTATGTATGTAGATATATATGTGTGTATATATATATATATATACCTATATATATATAATATGTATGTGGGTATGTCAACGTACCACCATAACGTCGCACCTATTAATCCGATTTTGAAAAACAAGGTGTCAATCGATTCGTCATTAGATGTAAAGTATCATAGGCAATTTTTTTACCCAACTATGGTGAAGGAAATGAAGGGTTATGTGTTTAAACTATAAACTTGGTCCGTTTCCGACAAGCGAGGTATCAATCGATTCGTCTTCATTGCAAGAGCGTCATAGGCTTTTTTTTACCCGACCGTAGTCAGGTTTTAGTTTTAGAATTTATGTCTTGTTGAGGTTAGTCTCGAAACGTCTAGTGAATGATGAAATTCAGCCTCGTGAGTGGGTAGCCCAGCCTGCAAAGGTTTGACAAATAGTTATAAATTGTTGCAACTTACCATTGTCTATTTTAATGTAATAGGCCCTGAACTGAGTCGCAGAAATTATGTTAGAAGTGCGAAGGAGTGTTAGTAACGTCCCATCCAACATCTATAGAAAATAATCACAAAATACGCATGTATTACATATAATATCATATTCTTAGGGCCTCGTATATATGTCGCCGGCAGATAGCTTAATGAGCTGTTTGATTTACTGCCTAGTCTTGTGATTAAATGATGATATTCAACTAACATCTTAAATGTTATTCAGCTATTTAATCAAACAGCTAGGCAAATGATTTTGGATTGATTAAATTTAACTACTTGCCTAGGCTATTCATTTAAATTGAGTTCCACATTTTAATTTGCTTCCACTTTCTGCCACCTGGCACTGAAGCCTGTACAATGTCAATATAGCAGTAGCGCTACCTAGACAAATTGGACGGAGCCGAGATTTTAATAAACTAAACAACACATTAAATTTGAAGTTAATTTTATTGGTCTTACTTTTGACCGTAGAATTCAAGCGAAGATAAAATAATGTCAATTTGTACTTAGTAACTTCCTTATATAACTTTTATAAATGCGTAGGCGATTTCTAGTACATTCTTCATTGTAATAAACAACTAAGTAGTTACATTTCTCAAAATTTAGCGAGAAAAACATCTAAGTACATAAATGCTTATTCAGCTATGCGCAATTAAATCAAATCAACATGTAGAGTACCTCTACTGCGCATTATTCATAGAAAAACAACATAAGTACAAAAAGTGCTTAATTGGTACTTTCACAATCGAAGGAAATACCTACTTGTATGATTAAATATGTCGCAATTGGACTAGTACCTAGTCTGTGGTCAATATTGCGTCGTCAAGCAACAATATTGTTCGTGTTTCTCAGTTTGATTGCGTTTACGCAAAAAAATGTAACTGGAAAATGATGATTACGGGAAAACTGGAAAATGATGATTACTCGCTGTAAGAAACGGAATGACATGAACGGTTGCCATGCAAACCAAATAATAACAAGTCTGTCAAGTATCAAGAGCATTGGTGCTTTAATTTAGAATTGGTTTTTAATATTATATTTTAATAGTAGTTAAGTACGTGAGTTATTAAAACTGCTCGCAAGAACTATTGCGAGCACAGTTTTAATAACTCACATACTTAATTACAGGAGTAAAACAATAACCACATTTCACTTCAGGAATACGTTTGACCTTGTCATGATGTAACAAAGTTTTTGTTTAGATACGAGTAGAAAGATAAATCATTTATTTGTCTCTCCAAAACACAGACATAGTAAGAACATTAAATAAGTAAGAAGGTATAAATGTAAAAGGCCCAAGAACATTGACCTTAAGAGACCGCCCTTTTAAATATGTACATACCTCCTCCAGTTTTCCAAAATTGCTTTATAAAGTGTTCATGTCTCTGGATCTGCGTGAATGCGGTGTAGAAGTTTGAGTTGCACAGGTCCTCGATATTGGGCGCTGTCGACACGACGCCGCGCAAGTAATAGTGCGGGGTACCCCTCTCCGATTCGGGAAATGCTAGTCCACCGCCACTGTTGCCCTTGCATACCGCTTTCTGCTCTAGAAAATAAAATTAGCTTTGTCATCCAGGCCCAATCCAGGGTATTAATAATGTGTAATTATTATTATCGTTTTAATAAGAGTACCAAATTTATGGCAAATGTTAAAAAATTTATCAACTCTAAATCCCACGCAGAACTTATCGCTGGTGATATATCCGCGGAAATTTGGCGGCAAGTTGTCTATGCATGTTCCAGTACTGACATATGGCAGACTAATAAGGCCACCGATTGTACTATATATTTAAGTCTATTTTTTTGTAAGTGTTTTATTTGGTGCAATAAAGTGTTATCTATCTATCTATCTAATCACTTGTAGGACTTGGGATGCCGTGCCATTCACATCTGTGATACACCAGCCTGCCACCTACAGGCAAAGAATATATACTTAGCCTGAAAAAGGTCATTTTCATCAGCCTATTATGATCTCACTGCTGGGACACTGGCCTTCTCTTAGAGAGAGAGAGAGGATGACCGTTCTTCACGCTGGTCCAGTGTGACAAACACGAACAAAATTACCCAATATAATAAGGTTTTCAGAAATTCAAGTTAGGTGTTCCTCAAGGCAGTATTTTGGTTCCGCTATGCTTAGTACCATCCGAGTACGGTAATAATAATAATAATAATAATAACGTTTAATGAAAGTAATTCAAAGGTGTTCTAGATACACATTTTGTAAATAAACTTATCATATACATTTAGTTCTATTTTGTTGCGTATTCACAATATGTACCTTAGTTGAAGCAAGTGAAGGGTAATTAACTTATACAGTCTATGTATGTGGTTAGTGGATGTTCCACCATATCGTCACACCTATTTGTCCAATTTTGACAAACGAGGTAAAACGAGATACCAATCAATTCGTCTTGATTAATAGATTGTCATAGGATTGTAGTAGCTATTTTTTTACCCGACTATGGTGAAGCTACGGAAGGTTTATGTGTTCAAACTAAAAACTCGTCCAATTTTGACAGGCGAGGTATCAATAGGTTATTCTTCAAGACAAGATTAGAGTGTTATAGGCTCCTTTTTGTCCGACTGTAATCGGGTTTTAGTTTTAGATTTTCACTAGGTTTAACTAGCATAAGCTCTTTTAGCATACTATACATATTGCGGTTACTTGCACGTGGTCCACCTTGTTTCATTTTTTTGCAAGGAATCGTAGCACGTTTTAGCGGTGTTACACAGTTTTTGTAAAGCTTGATATTTTATTACACGATCAGTCCACCCAAAAGCGCGGGAATTGGCTTCAACAACATTAATCCACATTTGTATATCGTCCACTAAAGGGTCAAATTCCGGGATCACTGAAGAAAGTATCACATTCTGACTTACTGCGGGAGACGCACATCGCGTGCGCCTTACTTTCCTGCTTCGTCTTCTGGTGTCACGGCTTGACGATGATGAAGAACTTGAACTCTTGGGGCTTGGTGTTCGCACAGAGCTAGATGAACTGGTAGAAGTTCGTCTACTCCTGCGTTTCTTTGCGCGTTTGCGGCTTGGCGGCATGGCGGCGTGTTTTCACTTCCACTTCTGATGAAATCTATTCTAAGATAAACCAAGAAAAGATATAAATAAAGATTCACAATGTTATATATTTTAAGTTAAATACAAGTACTCGTGCGTAACAAATAGGTTATTCGTAATTAAAGTACACTTTTACAAAATCTACGATGTGACATGGCTGCGATCAAAAAGAGAGCGCACGCTTCGAAACAACCGTATTTAAGCGCCTGAAGGGCGAAAGGGACTATTCCGCCATTTTGCAACGGAAACAAGTCCCGCTGGCCAATGGTGGCACGGCGCGCCTTCCTTGTTGCTACAGTGGCGACATCTATTTTAAATACTAAGTCAAATCAGAAACTAAAATATTGGTTCCTTTTCCAGTGCATAGATGTCGCAGACGCGGCGTCATAAAGTTTTTAGTCGATGGTTTTGCGCGGCGACAACAGTTATATGTACAACAGTTATACGTATTTTCCTTTTTCTAATCTAACACCAAAAGGAACGTCTTGAAATACATCCTCTGATAAAGTCCATGAAATATCATCCGGTTCGAAAGATTGAAAGGATGAACCACTCTTATCAAGAGTTTTACTTTCATCTTCACCCTCAGATTCATCTTCAGTTAATTTATCAATAACACTTGCATCAGACATACTATCTTTGGCAGTGAATATAAAATCATTATTTAATTCATCATCACATCACCACATTATATTTAACTTTTTTTAATTGAATAGGCATTTCTTCAATCAATGAAACACTTTTTGTGACCATTTTATTACAAGGATCTGTTATTGGTTTTAATGCAGATTCGTTTGCTATCTCAGCATCTGATTTTAAACTTCGCATTAACTTTACCTTTCTTTTAACAACATCTGCAGATTTCACAATTTGTTGTTTTAACGTCTTTGCTAAATTTTCCATAATGACTGTAATAAGACCTATATCTTCCAATGTTGGACTGTTGAATGAAGTTTATATTAATATATAACGCATTTATATATACACTACCAGTTAATCGATAATAACAAAAGTGTCAAAGTTTTTTCTGTAACCTCCTTTGTTTTTTTCACAATCTTTATTAATTACTAAATAATTATATGGGACACTCCAATTTTTTTTACACATCTTACGAAACTGTTTCCTTGACATATCTGTATTAACATGTTCATCATAAGCATGTCTAAGGTTAATTTCATCTTGCTTAAAAAGAACAATAACATTTGCGTTGTCTCTAATAAGTTGTTTCGGTATTTTACTATATGTTTGATTTAAGTAAAAACAATCAATTTGTTTGTGTCGCCCTGTAGCAAAATAATCACGTATATTATTCTGTTTTTCACAAGCCACGTCATCAAATATTATCACTGAGTCTGTCTTTGCGTCTATTGGACTCAACACTTCATAATTTTCTTTAAATTTATAGTAATTAATCGCAGGTACCAATTTGAGAACATTGTCTAAGAATATATAAATCGGTTGAAATAAAGTTTTTGAGAATATGTACACGTTTAAGAATTTTAATCCGTTTTCATGTAAAAGAAGACCAATCAATAAATTGGTTTTGCCGCAGTTTGAGGGGCCACAGACAATGCAGCGAATAGAATTAGGAAGAAGCTTACTATGTCTGTGAGTCTGTCCAGTAGTAATTGATGTACAGATTTGGTTTAAATTCAAAGTACAAGGTTGTTTAACGAGCTACATGTTAGAGTTATTTGACTAAATTCAAGTTCAACGAGATATTTTACATCCAAAACATTATCATAGGTCGATTGAACGCACAGCGGTAATTTTGGGAATTCTACTCCCAGGAGTGAGCGTAAGCGAAAGTCCTGCAGTGAGCGAAGCGAACGTAAGGCCTGGAGTAGAATTCCCAATATTTTCCTACTTACGCATTCGTCCATAGGTTAAAATCTGGTTATAGGTATTTTGTATTTCAATCCGATGAGTTGCAGCCGAGCAATCGATAAAAATTAAGTACTTGAAGGCTGAACAAATTATGACGAAATGTAGTATACATACAGACAGACAAATACCATTCCAAAAAATGTTATACTCCTATTGAATAGCTTATTTTAAGACACCTAGACCATTTTTTTATTATCTTGATGTACAGACTTTGTGTATAGATTTATAAATAACTAGTCACTCCCCCGGCTTCGCACGGGTAGCGCTCATACCCGTCGTAACTTCTAAAAAAGAAAACACCAGCTCGTGGTGCGTTTTGACCATAGACAACTGAATTATTACTCACGTACTTTTTGATAGACTTGTTATTATTTCATTTCCACAGCAACATGCCATTCCGTTCCTTTGATACCTTTAAATTTTAATTACTTACTTTAAATTTTTGATACCTTGGGTTATATTATTGCAATTTTCGTATGAATCTCAATTTTTTTGAAAAATAATATACAGCAACTCGCTGATAATGTAGCTTTCTTGTATTGGTATATGAATTTTTAAAATAGGGTCAGTATTTTTTGAGTTTATCCATTATAAACAAGCAAAAATCAAATCTTTCCTCTTTATAATATTAGTTTGTTTGTTTGTCGTATGAGGTAGTGCTGGCCTCTGATGTCAAAGTTTGTCAAGCCGCCCGAGGGCCTCTGACATGGCTTAACGACTGCTATTAATCAATAACAGCCGGGACCGACAGCTTAACGTGCCCTCCGAAGCACGGAGCGATGGAAAACCGCATTTATCTTAGAAAAGTCATTGGTGCGGAGCCTAGGTTTTGAACACGGTATCGTTGGATTCTAAATTGCACTATAGAACCGTTAGGCCACCATCGCTCTATAATATTAGTGTAGATATACGTTGATCTGCTGCTACAAGACAAACTTAAAAAATACAAGCATTTACATGAAAACATAGTGACTGTCAAAGATTTTACATAAAAGACGTTATTTTATGAATGCCGAAATGTCGCGGTGGGGCTGGTGCACAAATTTAAAGTCACTCAGCGAGAAAAGGAGAGAGCTATGCTACGAGTATCTCTGAAGGAAAGGATCCGGAATGAGGTGATCAACCAGAGAACCATGGTAACCGACATAGCCCAGAGAATAAGTAAACTAAAGTGGCAATGGGCTGGTCACATCTCTCGCAGAACCGATAACTGTGGGGAAATCGAGTTTTAGAGTGGAGACCACGTTGAGTCTAACGAAGTGTGGGGCGCCCGCCAGCCAGGTGGAGAGCTGACTTGCGAAAGACAGCTGGCTGCGACTGGATGAGAAGAGCCGAAGATCGGGCTCAGTACCGTTCATTGGGAGAGGCCTACGTCCAGCAGTGGACTAGTGTAGGCTGATGATGATGATGACAATATAAAAAGTTGTATTGTAGTAGGTATAAAAAAATCTAGTGAAGTAGAACGGTGCGCTTCACAATACATCGCCATCTAGTTTGGACCTCAGAGCTGTAGTAATGACAGTTACGAGTCTGACTTATTTGTGCGAATACGTCATTACTTAAAACCGTGAAGGAAACATCGACCATTGGAAACCGAACACTACGTGTCCGAGAACCTCGAAATTAAGGACATGTGACATCCAGCACAGTTTGCGAACGGAAAAGTTATGACTGCGGTTTGCTCAGAGGTTTCCTTCCGTTCTGTGTTCAGAGCTTCTAAAGATTATGATCGATTCTAATGTATTACAAGGACCCAATTACAAAACAAAGTTCACTAAGCTTTTTACGCGAGTACGGCGAAGCAAGGGCAGGGTAAAGAGTTTATGTCTACACTCTATGTATGTACATAATAATGTGGGTAGGTGGATGTTTCACCACTGAGTCGCTCCTATTATTCCGATTTGGACAAGCAAGGTATCAATCGATTTTTACCCGACTACGGCGAAGCAAATGAAGTATTATGTGTTTAAACTAAAAACTTGGTCCGATTTTAACAAGAGAGGTATCAATCGATTCGTCTTCATCGCAAGAGTGTCACAGGCTATTTTTTACCCGACCGTAGTCGAGTTTTAGTTTTTGAACTTATGACTAGTAAAAGAAAAAGAAGACCTATGAAGCTGAAACGTGTGTTAATAGTTTCTGCATAAAATTCAGAAACTATTAACAGTAGAAAGTTTAAATTTTGGACATAATATATAGACATCAACGCATCCTACCAGTGTTAGCTATTTAACCTTTTTGTTAGTGGACTCTGTACGATCTTTATATTCTGTGACGAGGATTTGGGTTTTGCCGCGCTTTTGGTGCTTACACTTAGGATAGTATGGATGGTATAAATATTAGATTTTCATTTGTAAATAAATTCTTACTTTATTGCCGAGTCCGAATTCTAAGTGGCGCTGCTGGGGAGTATACTCCCCTGCCGCACCTGTTATAAGAACAGTATTTATCGGCTTACTACGTACATAATGTACGTTTAACGTACAAAAGGTACTCTCCGTTATGACTGAACCCTATCGATTATGGTGGCGCTGCTGCGGAGCATCACTACAAGAGTGAGCTCAAGCTCCATAGAAAACTAACCACAGCCCCGGCGCTAAATATATGAATACTAGCGACCCGCCCCGGCTTCGTATGGGTAGCTAAGGGTTTCTCTTTATATGTACAAATCGTTACATTGACTCCGGCCGCGCACGAGCCGCGTCTGCGTGGTTACTTGGCGTCTGTGGTTTAATAAACTAATATCAAGTACGAAGAACGGGTTGAACAGCATTAATTGAAATTTCCTTTCATATTACTGTGATATTGAATTTGATAAGGATTAATACAGTTTAGGACAAAAAGCTCTAGAAAGTTGAGTGAGATAACACTTGCTTCTACCGCCGATTGAGAAATTCGCGCTGTTTGTTTCGTGACTTGTGTAGTGTGTACGGTGAAGGGGTGAAATGGTCAAGGTTTCTCGTTGGTGCCCCTCATTCATCGATGCATGAACAAAGAAGCGGCCTTCCACTTCCCGTGCCCCGAGTGTTGTCGCATTTTTATTTTTTGCCTTCAAAAAGCGCGAACTTTGAAATCGGCGATAGGAGCAAATGGTGTCTCCATAGTGACTAGAGCCTGACTGCCCGATCGATCGATGCACGAGTTTAGGAATTTTACATTGCTGCCACATATGCTAATTTCCCACGACTCCCAGACTTTTCCCAATAAACAAATATATATATAAAAAAATGTGTAGCTTACACCATATTATGTGTAGTTTTTTTTTGAGACGACGTTATATACTGTGATGTAAAGTAACTATTTTTTATTTATGATACTGTTATTTCTGCAATAGAAAGAGATCAGGCGTTGCGTTGCGATAATCATAATTAACCCCTATCACTACTCGCTATTTCAAGCCTACAGACGTGTACTCGAGATACGGGTCCAAAGCTATGATTATTAACCCCTATCACTACTCGCTATTTCAAGCCTACAGACGTGTACTCGAGATACGGGTCCAAAGCTATGATTATTAACCCCTATCACTACTCGCTATTTCAAGCCTACAGACGTGTACTCGAGATACGGGTCCAAAGCTATGATTATTAACCCCTATCACTACTCGCTATTTCAAGCCTACAGACGTGTACTCGAGATACGGGTCCAAAGCTATGATTATTAACCCCTATCACTACTCGCTATTTCAAGCCTACAGACGTGTACTCGAGATAGGGGTCCAAAGCTATGATTATTTTGAAGTAATCTATACTTGTAATAAAACTGTAATAGGTCTAATTCTGTACATTAAAGTTTTTTTTGTGTTTATTCTATTTTCGATACTGAAGCCAAATCTGTTTTTTTATTATGTCTATCTGTCTGTCTGTCTGTATCATGACTGCGCATTACGCAGAAAATACTAAATGAATTCAAATTAAACTTGGTATGATTTGAGTTCATACTCCAAGGTAGGACATACAATACTTTTCATCCCGAAAAATGAAAGGGTACCCGCAGGATAGGGGTTGAAAGTTATTAAAAGAACACATATTAATAATTATGGCTCGGTTTGGCACCGCCTTCAAAAAACTCTTTCTTATCTTACGGTTGTATTTACGCAATATTATTACGTTGGTAATTTCAAAAAAGTGATACTGTTCTAGCTCAATTGTAATTATTTTATTCTTTTTAGTGGTAGTTTAAAAAAAAAAAAAAAAAAAATGAAGTCGTTTTTTTTTTTTTGTTTTTTTTTTTTTATTTTTTTTTTTTTAGTGGCCTAAGCAAACATCGGAAAGAATGTATGCCAAAGAAAATAGTAGACTCAAAGCGTTGGTAAATTAAAACCAAGGATGAATAAAACCTACATATATAACAACTGAATTAGTTTTGACCATTTTTCATAATTTTGTTGTTGCGTTCCTGTGACTACCTTCCGGCTCCATCATCAGACCATGAAAACCACATAACACCAGAGAACTCATCAAGACAAACCAAATGAGCCCAAACTCGAATGGGTTCCATAATTTTTTTGTTGAGTTCCTGTGACTACCTTCCAGCTCCATATAGAACTCACCAAGACAAACCAAATGAGCCCAAACTCGAAGGGGTTCTATCATTTTTTTGTTGAGTTCCTGTAACTACCTTCCGGCTCCATCATCAGATCCTTGATACCATATAAAACCAGACATGATCTCATCAAGACAAAACAAATGAGCCCAAACTCGAAGGGATTCCATCATCCGATTGTGTAGTTCCTTTGACTACTACTACTACTACTACTACTACTACTACTACTACTGTAGTTTTTAATTGTCATCAGAACTAAACCCATGTGTAAAACTTCAGCAACTTTGGACGTCCTTAAATTGTTCAAAATTTATTGCATTCCAGTCCTAAACATTATAACACAGTGAATTAAATTAAAGCTTGTTTAAAGCTACTAAACAAATTTTGATGAAAGTATATAGTACCACTCTAGAGGTCTTCTTACTCAAGTAAAAACAATCTTCTAATTCGGTTCAGGAATCCCAAGATATTAGAGAACATAAACTATAAACAAATTGATTTTCTAATAAAACTACTGAACCAATTTTGATGAAGTTTATATGGGACTACACAGAAAGTATACCCTTTTGAAAAAAAAAACACCGTCTAAATCGGTTTAGAAATCTTAGAGATAAACACAAAATAAAGGCAATATAAACACAAAATCGAATGGATGTACTCAACAAAACTATTTATTCTCGAAAAACTGCTAAACCAAATTTGATACAATTTATATGGGACCATCTGTAGACCCTTTCAAACAAAAAAAATATTTTTTTAAATCAGTCCGCAATTGACGGAGATATCGACTGACAAACATAAAAAAAGCCGAACATATAACTGTCTCCTTTTGTGAAGTCGATTAAAAAACGACTCTACACGGTACATATTCACTGTCGAGTACGAAAAAAAGGTCGACAGCAAGAAAAAAATACTTAATGTGTAAACTTATTATAAAAAGCAATAACCCGACTGCGAACAAAATCTATCTATACTTATAATAAAACTGTAACGGGTCCAATTCTGTACATTGAAGATATACTGAATTTGTTTTTTGGAACGTACTCTTCTTTCGATACTGAAGCCAAAACTGTATTTTTTTCTTTTTTGTCTGTCTATCTGTCTGTATCTTGGCTAGGCATCACGCCGAAACTACTAAATGAATTTATATGAAACTTGGTATGATTTGAGTTCATACTACGAGGTAAGACATAGGCTACTTTCATCCCGAAAAATGAAAGGGTTCCCGCAGGATTGAGGTTTAAAGTTATTTCAAAAAACCCTTACCACTCTGAAACTACTGGACGGATTTTGATGCAATTTGGCACAGTTATAGTTTATATGATGGGTTAAAATTCAGGATACTTTTTATCCCGAAAAAATAAAGAGTTCCTGTGGGATAATGTCCCAAATTCGTTTTTTTTTTGGTGTCGTTCTATTTTCAATACTAAAGCCAACAATGTTTTTATAATTTTTGTCTGTCTGTCTGTCTGTTCGTCCGTCTGTCTGTCTGTACCTTGGCAGCGCACCACGCCAAAAATACTCAATGAATTCAAATGAAATTTGGTATGATTTGAGTTCATACTTCGAGATAGGACATTGGATACTTTTCATCCCGAAAAATTAAGTGTTCCTGCAGAATAGGGGTAGAAAATTATTTTAAGAACACGTAGTACGTTGAAACTATTGGACGGATGTTGATGCAACTTGGCACAGACATAGTTTATAAGATGAGTAAAAAATATGGATACATTTTGTCTCAAAAAAAATAAAGGGTTCCTGTGGGATATGGGTCCAAATTCTGTACATTAGAGATATGGTGTTTTTTTGGAAGTTACTCTATTTTCGATAATGAAGCCTAAATTGTTTGTTTTTTTTTTTTTTCATTTTTGTCTGTATGTCTGTCAGTCTGTATCATAGCCACGCATCACGCTACCGGAACTACTGGATGAATTCAAATGAAACTTGGTATGATTTGAGTTCATACTACGAGGTAGGACATAGTATACTTTACATCTCGAAAAATTTATGGGTTCTCGCAGGATAGCGGTTGAAACTTATTTAAAAGAACACATACCACGCTAAAACTCATGGGCGGGTTTTGATGCAACTTGGCACTGTCTTCAGTTATATGATGGGTTAAAATTGAGGACACTTTTTATCCCGAAAAAGTAAAAGGGATATGGGTCTAACGTTATGTTAATATTTAAGTAATAAAAAATATGTTTTGAATGGTTCTCTATATTCGATATTGAAGCCAAACTATTTTACTTTTTAATTTTGTCTGTCTGTTTGTCTGTATCTTGACCGCGCATCGCACCCAAACTACTAAATGAATTCAAATGAAAAAAATGCTCTTGGGTGCTTAAAAAAGGTATTGAACATATTTTTTTGTTAATCGTGTCTTTTTTTCTGTTTGTCTGTATGTTTGTTTGTTCACGCATTACATAAAAACGAATGGACCAATTGCAATGCGGGTTTCATTGTTAGATAGCTTAGGGTTTGATTTAAATCTGGTGTAATTGGTATCTCAATGAGTTAGAAGCCGAGCAATTGATAAAAGTATTTTTGACGGTTGAAGAAATTTTGTTCAAATGTTGTTATATTGGTCCTAGTATATTGGCACATTATGGTACTTTGAACCTAAAGAAAAGACCACGCGGGCGAAGCCGCTGGTACAGCTAGTTATTGAATATGAGCTGACCACCCGCAAAACTAATCATACTAATGTTTTAATGATGAAAGTTTGTACGTATGTAAGGGGTAAGGGTCAGTGTGTGTATGTTTGTTACTTCTTCACGCTTAACGGATTCGGATGAAATTCGGTAGGGGTTTCGCTTATATCCTGGCTTAACACATATGCTACTTTAATCACGGAAAAAACTGTGGTTCCTGAGGGTCGCGTATTTATAAAAAAATAATGGTAATTTTTTACTTTACTATAACAGTTGCAATTGCAACATTAGACTATAGTATTTACATCAACTTGAATAATCTAAAATTGAAAATGATGTAAGAAGCTTAGAAGAAAATTGCTTCTGTTATGTTATAAGATTTTTAAATTTTTTAAATGGTCTTTTATAGAACTGTATTTTGATGATCACTTGATAGGTTTAGGTAATTTTTGGTTTCGTTTGTAATACAATATGGCAGCTGTAAGCCGCCATATTGGTTTTCTTGATACTTCATATATCCTATAGCCCTCTCGTGATCAATACGAGTCCAAATGATACCTCCTTTATCAAAATCCATTAATGGCCGGTTCCTATATCTTAAAACGAACCGTTTTTGCATACTGTCCGTCTGCTTTTGACATAAACGACATACAAAAAACGTCAAAAAGTAACGAGACGTTGGAAACACGACTCGTTTAATTTTTATAGCAATGGGGGGTTAGTCGTTTAGGCTGTAAGACGTGCCTAAGAAACGTACAAATATACAAACATACATACAAGCCAAACACATAACCCTCAGTCGGGTAAAAACAAATACAACGGACCGACCGAGACGGACGGACGGCAGACAGACAGACAGTTTTAAGTAGGGGAATGGTTAGCGCAGAGATTTTAACGTAAAGCTACGTCATCTAATTTATCTATATCTATCACTACTTTTCTTGCCCGCGACTTCGTCCGCGCGCACTACTGTTTATCGCGAAAAAAAACATGCTTTTTTCTTCTAGGATATTAAAAACCAATGCAAAAGTAGGTATAACTTATACTATTATTTATTCTGTGGTATAACACCAATGCACTCAATGTTTTTTGACAGACTTGTTATTTCGTTTCCATGGCAACCACAGACCATTCTGTGATGACAACCGTTCCTTACAGTAAATAATCAACATTTTCCAGTTTTCCCGTGGAAACTTACAATTTTTCCGGGATAAAAAGTATCCTATGTTTTATGTATAGCTATCTCGATCCTAAATGTCATCAAAATCCGTTCAGCCGTTATCGTGTGAAAACTCCCCATACAAACAAACAGACAACGTTTCACCTTTATATATTGGTATGGATTAGTACATCAAGCGTGGGGATTATGGCGAACCACCCTATATGGGGACGGCTTTTTAAAGCGGGGGTCGACGTCTTCGAGCTAATGAGGTGAACTCGAATTTTTATAATACCTGCACCCGCGGCTTTGCACGCGAGGTCATTTCTCTAGGTTAAAAGTACTATTCGAAGACCTAAAACATCAATATACCATATACATTTAATTAAAATTCCTTCAGCCGTCAAAAAGTTTTTATCGATTGCTCGGCTTCTACTCATCGGATTGAGATACCAGGTACCAGTTCGTAAGTTAAACCCTAAGCTATCCAACAGTGAAGCATCGCAATCGGTCCAGTAGTTATTACGTGAGGCGCGAACAAACAGACAGACAAACAGATAAACAGACAGACACGATAATAAAAATGTTTTAAATTATATTCATTGTACAGACTTTTTCGTTCTTATTGCTTTATTATAAGTATATATAGAAGATAGATTTGTGTATTTTGTTAGTTGCCCCTAAACAACTAGGTGGATCTTGTTGATGTTCCCAGCGTTTTTAACCTATTAGAATGTCCAGCTAAAATCTGAGCCCTGTTTTGATACATTAAGTGTAAACTGATTGTAGAGTTGTCTAACAATTTTTGCAAAAAAAGTTGTTGAATTACATTATTTGATAATTATAATTTATCGTCGATAGTTCGCATTGTTTGAAAAACATGCTGTGGGTTATCAAAACTGGGAGTTACAATTACAAACAACTGTGATAAGATGGGCAGGTCATATGAAGGGCAGTGACTATAACAATTGCAAGATACGTTTTTTTAGTACAATACAACTGAGTAACTATCTGCATATTAGCTGTTCACACCTAATTGGCTGAACCGATCTTTAAGAGATTCAATGCGGAGGTAGTTTGAAACCTGGTGAAGGACGTACATTAATTCCGCTATTTCTTATATACCATGCGGATTATCTCGTTGGAAAAAGTTAGACATAGAAATTAATAATAGTTAAAAATTCGGAATAAGTCAGGACTCGGGAGGTATTGAAAGAAGAAAAGTCAATACAATTGGAAAGTTACAACGCCAGAAATAGGGTTCCGAATGACGGCGCGCGCGCAATGACTGGCTACTGCAGCCGAGTACGAGCGTCATCGGTCCCATCTTCTAGCAAAGCTTATGAGAAAGGTCATAGAGTCACTAAAAGGCGATGTGGTATCTATAATCGGTCGGATAGACTCGACCATAGTTCTGAGTTGGTTGAAGGGGGACATTTCACGTTGGAAGACGTTTGTGGCTAACTAAGTGAAAGACATCTTAACAGTCATGCCTGTACGAGCCGAGTACGAGCGTCATCGTTGTGGCCATCTTTATTGACAAAAATAAGTAATTTAATACGTAACTACGTTTCGTTGAGGCACAGTATGCGAGTTCGAATCTCGTCCGTGACTTAACTTTTTCCATTACAAATTTATTATATATAACTACGTTTCATTAGAAATAACACATACTTATTATGTATTTATTATCAATAACATGACTGTAACAGAAAACAAGTGCTGTCAAACGCTTTTTACCCGACTGCATGGAGGGTTATGTGTTTGGGTTGTATGTATGTGTGATTGTTTGTTAGTACGTTTCTTAGGCACGTCCTACAGCTTAAACGGCTTGATAGATTTTGGTAAATGATGTATCATTGAATTCGTCTTGATCACGAGAAAGCTATAGCATATATGAAATGTCAAGAAAACTAATATTATGACGGCTTACAGCCGCCATATTGTGTTTCCAACCGAACAAAAAATTACCAAAACCTATCATAACTATGAGGTATCATAATGAAGGTCTTTTAAATAACATTTTAAAAATATATGACTGTTTTTGGCAAGAGGAATTACTTACATCTTGGTCCATTCTTGTATACTAAAATACATAAAAATATATGACTGTTTTTGGCAAGAGGAATTACTTACATCTTGGTCCATTCTTGTATACTAAAATACATAAAAATATATGACTGTTTTTGGCAAGAAGAATTACTTACATCTTGGTCCATTCTTGTATACTAAAATACATAAAAATATATGACTGTTTTTGGCAAGAGGAATTACTTACATCTTGGTCCATTCTTGTATACTAAAATATATAAAAATATATGAGTGTTTTTGGCAAGAAGAATTACTTACATCTTGGTCCATTCTTGTATACTAAAATACATAAAAATATATGACTGTTTTTGGCAAGAGGAATTACTTACATCTTGGTCCATTCTTGTATACTAAAATACATAAAAATATATGACTGTTTTTGGCAAGAAGAATTACTTACATCTTGGTCCATTCTTGTATACTAAAATACATAAAAATATATGACTGTTTTTGGCAAGAGGAATTACTTACATCTTGGTCCATTCTTGTATACTAAAATACATAAAAATATATGACTGTTTTTGGCAAGAAGAATTACTTACATCTTGGTCCATTCTTGTATACTAAAATACATAAAAATATATAACTGTTTTTGGCAAGAAGAATTACTTACATCTTGGTCCATTCTTGTATACTAAAATACATAAAAATATATGACTGTTTTTGGCAAGAGGAATTACTTACATCTTGGTCCATTCTTGTATACTAAAATACATAAAAATATATGACTGTTTTTGGCAAGAGGAATTACTTACATCTTGGTCCATTCTTGTATACTAAAATACATAAAAATATATGACTGTTTTTGGCAAGAGGAATTACTTACATCTTGGTCCATTTTTGTATACTAAAATACATAAAAATATATGACTGTTTTTGGCAAGAAGAATTACTTACATCTTGGTCCATTCTTGTATACTAAAATACATAAAAATATATGACTGTTTTTGGCAAGAGGAATTACTTACATCTTGGTCCATTCTTGTATACTAAAATATATAAAAATATATGAGTGTTTTTGGCAAGAAGAATTACTTACATCTTGGTCCATTCTTGTATACTAAAATACATAAAAATATATGACTGTTTTTGGCAAGAGGAATTACTTACATCTTGGTCCATTCTTGTATACTAAAATACATAAAAATATATGACTGTTTTTGGCAAGAAGAATTACTTACATCTTGGTCCATTCTTGTATACTAAAATACATAAAAATATATGACTGTTTTTGGCAAGAGGAATTACTTACATCTTGGTCCATTCTTGTATACTAAAATACATAAAAATATATGACTGTTTTTGGCAAGAAGAATTACTTACATCTTGGTCCATTCTTGTATACTAAAATACATAAAAATATATGACTGTTTTTGGCAAGAAGAATTACTTACATCTTGGTCCATTCTTGTATACTAGAATACATAAAAATATATGACTGTTTTTGGCAAGAGGAATTACTTACATCTTGGTCCATTTTTGTATACTAAAATACATAAAAATATATGACTGTTTTTGGCAAGAGGAATTACTTACATCTTGGTCCATTCTTGTGTACTAAAATACATAAAAATATATGACTGTTTTTGGCAAGAGGAATTACTTACATCTTGGTCCATTTTTGTATACTAAAATACATAAAAATATATGACTGTTTTTGGCAAGAGGAATTACTTACATCTTGGTCCATTCTTGTATACTAAAATACATAAAAACCTACAGATTTTACCCCTCACAACCCCTTACATAAAATAATCGAATACTTTATTATTAGTTAACATTCACCATCTCAAACATACACATACATAAATTCACATGGACATGCATACACGCATAGAAACCTCAATTACTCGTATACTGCATTGTTACGTATTATTAGTACCCATTATATTATATTATTATATCATGTTAGTACCTACATGGGTTCTGATGATGTGGTGTCGGTGGGGTGTTGGTATGTTAACCAACTACCCACCATCATAATTATTTCCTTATTAATATTAAGCGCAAACTTCAGTATTTATAATTATAAATATATTCTAAAGTGTACTCAAATAAGTAAGTTACTCAAATATTATAATATTAAATTTGTTTTAATTTTCTACTTTTTGTTCGAAAGAGACTACCTCCCACAACACAGGTCCGCCTAGGGTGGGAGGTAGAATCACATTATTATTTTTTGTAATTATGTTTTGTTAAATAAATGCTTTTTCTATTTTTCCTATTTCTATATAATTTTAAGCTTCTTACAAAATTTACAATTTTAGATTAGGTATTCAAGTTAATGTAAAAACCAAATGTTGCAATTTCAACTATTTAAGTAAAGTAAAATAAATAAAAAAGAAGAATCATTTAATTTATATATATATATATAAATACTAGCCGCGCCTATTAGCTCAGGAACCGTGCATTATCTCCATACCAATTTTTTTTTTTAATATTTTTTATATTTTTGGGACAATTCCACACCAATTACCTAGCCCCAAACTAGGATACCCTGTAATATGGGCACTAGATAACGGATAAACATACATAAATACGAATATCACATCCATGACTCGGAAACAAACATTTCTGCTCATCACACAAATGATTGCACCTTGCAGGATTCGAACCCGCGACCGTTTGGTTTCGTTCCTAGGGTCTCTAGCCACTAGACCAACAGCCTTTCAGCTGTTTAAGCATGAAGAAGTAACAAAAATACACACTCACACACACACACACTCACACACACACACACACACACACACACATTCACACACACACACTCTCACACACACACGCGCACACACATGTATGTTTGTATCTTACATACATACATACAAACTTTCAACTTTTTAATATTAGTGTGATATTTTTGCGGGCGGTCAGCTCGTATTCAATAATTTTGTTCGCAGTCGTTTCTTTTTAATTTTTAAAATAAATTTACTTGTTTTTTGTTGACAAAGATTTGAAATATTGTTGTTTATTTATAATAAGTATATTACTGTATATTATTTACAAAGTACTCGGAAAAAGCAGACTGATTATTTTACTCATATATAGCCTATCCAAAACTTTACTTGGACATTCTGAAACAAGCGCTTAGATAACAAACAGAGGTTAATACAGTTCAGTGGTAAATAGGTGTATATCTATGAGTGGGAGATATATAAGTGTGGTAGAGTAGTCACAGTATAAGTATTCTGGAAACAGTCAGTGACTCCTGACATCATGTTTTATACATGTTGTGTTCTTTTACAATTGACTGTATTAACTAGTGTAGTCGGAATAATAAATGTTAATTATATAGATAAAAATGAAACAGAAAGAAAACTACCAGATTTAGAAGGTAATATCAATCACACATTAAACATATTAGAGAGCAACATTCTGGATAGATTGATAACGTACATAGATGGCAAAGTGAAGGCATCTAATAAAAAAACAGAAGCTAACTTAGAAGAGAAAATAAAAGAAATATCGAATGCATCAAACAAGAACATAGAAAAGTTGGAAGAAAAACTAACACAAACACTAAATGCATCCAACATGAAGATGGAACAGAACTTAGAAGAGAAAATAACACAATACTTGAATGCATCAAACCAAATAATAGAAGAGAGTTTTAATAAAAAAATAACAGAAACACTGAACGCATCCAACAAGAAAATGGAACACAAATTAGAAGCCAAAACAACAGAAACATTAAATGCATTAGATAAGATGAAGAAAGAATTGTCCGAAAGTATCCGTATATCAGTACAACAAAGTAAGTTGAACAATTTTCTAAGTAAAAATATCGGTCAAGTGTTATAGACATATTTTTGTGTTTGAATTGTACTCTTTTATCAATTTATTGTGGTTTGATTGTCTGTGTTTTTGTTACTTGCTGTTATGCCAGTAAAATGTAAGGATATCTTTGAATTTGTTTCCAGTGTTGCCTTGTAAAGAGGAATTAGTTAGCAATAATGGCGACACTGCGGTCTACTCGATGGACGATGAGACTCTCAACCACGTCACTGTGAAGAGAGACTCCACCGGCCGCCTGACTTACTTCGAGACGCATTTCGCTATAAAAGGGGACCAACACGTGCTTATCCGGCTGATAAATAAAGCAAGCTTCTCGGAATCGGACAACATATATGACATAGGTAGGTACGAGTTCCAAATATGTTCGTGATAATCACTAAGCATTGCGAGACACAATAATAATTGTAATTTAATATATTTTTTGGTTTGGTTCATACATATAGATTGTGTTATTATTTAATTATTAATAGCCTGTTTCTTAATATTTAAACTGTCTTGGTTACTAACATTAGTATATATTATTCTTCGAGCAAGCAATCAGCTCCGTTTGAGTTGCTTACTTGCTCGAAGTTATTATCATTAGACACGGCAGATTTACTTAGTATTTTATTTATTTTGTGTTCTCGATATTTCGGCTTCGTTGCATGAACATGAGCAAATTAAATGTTAAACATCCCTCTTCTTCAGATAAAACTAATTGCTTCCTTTGTTATTATTTTCTTCAGAAATTGGACGTGAGAGTAACCAGTACACGAGATTGGACTTCTGGTATGATAAAAGCAATTGGAAAACTGTCAAACACATTTATACTCCAAACATACTTTCATCTACACAGTTCAAAACCTTTTATGTTAAAATAGATGGTGGTAAGTTCATAGTAATGTTCCTCAATGGTTGTGTTCAAATCAATTTGGCCTAATAGCTTATATCGAAGCATTCTGCGTCACCTTACTAATGATGCCTATAATAGATTGTTCAGCTTATTTTATTGCTTTTCTTATATCGTTGGTGACTTAAATTATATTACCTACTGTACTAAAAAGTATATAAAAAAAATGGGGCTTAGCTTGTCATCTGAAAACAAATGAAAAATATTAATCCACAAAATTTAATAGTTATTTATATACGCTACACTTTGCACATGTACACAAAAGAGAATTGTTTCCCTTTTTTCACGTACTGACATCGTAAAATCATTTTCCAGGAAAACTGACGTTTGGCAAGGAAGGTAGCAATAGTCCTCTTCTAACCCACTACGGCTCTCACCTTGCTGCAGTCAAATACTTCATGTTCCGTAGTTACGCTTCCAACAAAGCCTGGATCCGTTTGGACTGTCCTGCTCCTGTTCAAGGTAATGAAAAAAGTTACAGAGTTAGCTTAAACTATATCAGTGATATGAATCCAAGAATGGGATAGGATTAGGATTAATAGGATGGATAGGATTTAGAAACGAACAAATGATACGGCTTAAGTAATAGGATGAATTAAGAAGGCCGGCCAAATGCGCGCCGGAGTACCTACATAATATTCACAGACCTTCCTCCGCAAGTTATTTTTTTCCATCAGGTTTTCATTATTGCATGGTTAATAATGGCTTTTTAGGTAACAGTTTAGAAATAACAATAACTACATTAGTTATACAGTTTGTTATCGAGTTATCTTTACAGTGGTCTACTAGCTCACCTTGTGTTTAACTCGGTACAGATTTGTTTAAAAACTGCCCAAGTTGCGAGACGTGTCTGCCATATTCAGGGTTAAATAAAAAATTAGGCACTCATTTCATTAACCGCAAAATGTAATATCTAAAGGCACTTTGTACAGAACCACGGCGGACACAATAAAAATAGAATAGGATAAACAGAAAAAGGGCTGTAATGTACAGTGTTATGAGGTCGCATTACAGTAATGTGGGTAGTAGTGTGACGAGGTCCAAACCTCTTTCATAATCTAAATTCTTTCATAATCCATTTCTTTTCATTTTGATAGTTCATTATTCATTCAAAATACAAATATCCTGTCATTGACACATTGATTTTTGGTCAAAAATAGAAAAAAAAACCACTTTAGTGTTTTCATTGATTTAATTGGCAAAATATATCTTTCGTCCTTCCTTCGCTAACACTAATATAAAAAAATCTGAAAGTCTGCTGCTCTGGTTTGAGGAACATCGTTGAGTTGCAGCGCCCGATCGCGTTGCACTCGATGAACGGCTTCGCGCGGAAATCTTTTAGGCAAGAGCCAAGCGATATCAGACTCTGGCCTGCCGAGTCTGCTCTCGCCGTGTGCTCTAGCACACGCGGAAGCGGAAGCATTAAGCGGAAGGAAGTTCCTGTAATTCTGTGTCACTGAGGTTTGTTTGTGTCCTGGAATAGTGGGAGCAACCCAAACCCGGGGACCGCCTCGTGACAGTAGGAGTAGGAGAAGTCGAAACAAGAACCCAAAAATCTTTTTACTCGTTGAGTTCTTTGGCCTTATTTTGTATCTTATTATGTCTTATGACAGAGCCAGAAGGTCTTATGATAGAGCCATGATGAAACCCTTTCGAGTTTGTGCTCATTTGTAGATCTAGATAGCTGTAAGCTCTCAGGTAAACTACCTTGTAATAAGCATAAGAAATGCAAAGTTTAAAACAGAACAAAAACATATGTTGTTACGTTTCATGAAATGAGTTGTAAATAAAATCTTTGGAGTTTTCCAGTTTTTATTTTTCCCGTCTAAGATGTGGTATGAACGATGCACAAGGTTTAGTCTCTTTTTTTTACTCTACTGCACGGAGGGTTATCTGTTTGGGTTGTATGTATGTTTGTTTGTTTGTTTATACGTTTCTTAGGTGCGTCCTAAAGCCTAAGTGGCTTGATGGATTTTGATGACTATAGGATATATATTACGAAGTGTCAAGAAAACTAATATGGTGGCTTACAACTGCCATGTTCTATTTTCGAGTAACAAAAAATGACCAAAACCTATCGAGTGACGTAATAAATTGAAGGTCTATAAAAGACCATTTTAAAATTATGTAATTCTTAAAAAACTGTAGAAATTGCCTAAAAAATTCTTAGTAAAAAAAAACAATATGAGATTTTTCAAGTAAATGTAAAAACATAGTCTAATAGTCATAATCATTTGCAGCTGTAAAAGTACAGTAATATAATGTAAGTAAAAAATAAACATAAATTATATAAATACTAGCTGCACCCTGCGGTTTCACCCTCAGTAACCGTGCATATTTCGGGATAAAAATGAGCCTGTGTGTTAATCCAGGGTATGAGCTACCTCCATGCCACATTTTATCCAAATCCGTTTAACCATTTAAGCGTGAAGAAGTAACAAACATACACACATACATACATCTTTACATACAAACTTTCGCCTGTTTAATAGTGTGATTATTTTTACGGGCGGTCAGCTCGTATTCAATAATTTGGTCGCAGTCGGGTTTAATGTATTTCTATAATAATTTTACTTGTTTACAGGGTCTTCGTAAACTCTTTCAACCCTCCGGCTTGTCAACCCTCCGGCTTGTCAACCCTCCGGCTTGTCAACCCTCCGGCTTGTCTGCAGCCCACAGAGTCCTGTGGCTGACATACGTCACCGTGTTGGATGGATAATTTATAGCTTTATCTATGTTTATGGGCCCCTACCAAGAATTATTAAAGATCTTTATCAAGGCCGCAGTCTAATTAACTACGCAAAATTATATGTTATAATAATACTGTACAAACAAGCACAAATAAAAAAATTACATAACCCCCTACTTTCTCCCCGCATCGCGTTCACATCAGTTTACAAACATAATAATTGTTACATCAGGTTGAGAACTACAATCATCACCCTCACCCCCCCCCCCCCCCTTCCCCCCTCTCCCCATTTTAGCTAAGAACCATCACGATACCTCAGCTTTCAAATATAAAAACCGCAGCTAAATCGGTCCATTTGTTTGGAAACTACGATTTGCACCCCCCCCTTTTCTCACCTCCCCTTTCCCCTCTCCCCTCTCCCCCTCTTTTTACAAGATTTTATTCAATACACTGGGTTATTAAGCTTGGGACAAGTTTGCAAGTCAATTAACGACGACCAATGAAGCTGAAGTTTTGCACACGGGTGTAGTTCTGATGACAATACAATATTATGGTACTGTTGAGCTGGTCTGATGATGGAGCCGGAAGGAAGTCACAGGAACTCCACAACAAAATGATGAAACTCCTTCGAGTTTAGGCTTATTTGTTTGGTCTCGATGAGTTTTCAGGTCTTAGTGGTACTGGTGGTGTCTCGTAAAATATTGTTTTAAAAAAGTTTTTATATACTCGTATTTAAAACTTATAAATCCGTTTTTTGTTTATGTTTTCTGATATCTATGAGATGTGTAACCATTTTTTAAAGAGTTCCATTCCAGTGAAATCATAGATAGTTTTCGTAAAAACTGATTCAGTTGTTTTAAATGTATGTTATTCATCCTTGGTTTTAAATTACTAACGTCGAGTCTAAAGTGAGTTTAACTATTTTCTTTGGCATCATTTTATTTCTTCCGATGTTTGCTTAGGTCAAAATCAAGAAATAAAAATACTTTTCCAAAAAATTTAAATAGTCTTCAAATTAAAAATGTTCTTTTGTAAAGAACCACTAAAAAGAATAAAATTATTACGATTGAGCCAGAACAATATGACTTTTTCTAAATAACCAATGTTTTAATAATGCAAAAATACAACATAAGACAAGAAAGAGTTTATTGAAGGTGTAGAATATTCGTACATATTTTAAAAAAGGATTAAAAATTTGTTTCATCATTTCCAAGCGTGAATTAAGAAAAACAAACCCTTCTGCCATGTCTAAGTTAACGATTAAATAAACAGTTCTTGCATGAGCTGTACCATTTTAAATCTGGATAAAGGATGCACATTTTTTTAAATAGTTTGCAAACATATAATACAACATAATAGGCCCTGTAGATTATTAATAAAATTTCAATATTTGATGATCAAAATTAGATTGACATCGATTTTATGATTACACCGTAATAATCAATTAAAAACTATTTTATATAGCACATTATAATGCGCAACTAATTGGGATTACTACACTGAAAACAGAATTCATAAAAAAACTTATTTTTTAGAAATGTCACCCAAGTAAGTGATCAAGGGGGGTTTACCAATTATTCGAAACAAACAAAAGTTGCCATATCTAAAATATAGTCAATTTTTATATGTGTAAAGTTGTGATCATTTGAACGCAACTGAACTGGTGCATAAACCAGGTAGTGGTCCTTTAACGTTTGGATGTTGACTTTTGTTTTTGGGATAACTTATCCACTTACCTTTTCATTGTCCCCAAAAGTGGTCCCCATTTAAAAAAATATTTTATACACTTTTTCACTTCACTGAGCTCACTGAGTCTTCAGCTCTCCTCATCCATTTTCTTTCAGACACTTTTCGCAGGTCATCACTCCACCTGGCCACAAGGCGACTTACATTATGTTTGCCTAAACGTCTCCACTCGAGTACTCGTCTATCCCAACGGTTATCGGTTCTTCGGGAAATGTGACCACCACCACTTTAGCTTGCTTATCCTTAGAGCTATGTCATTAACCTTGGTTCTCCGTCGGATATCTTCATTACCAATCTTGTCCTTCAGAGAAACTCCAAGCATAGCTCTCTCTATAGCTCGCTGATAGACCTAACATTTGTGGACTAGTTTGACTGTGATTGTCCACGTTTCGGCTCAGTAGGTCATAACTGGTAGGACGCACTGATTGAAGACATTTGTTTTCTTCTCAAAGATGTTCTTACCTAATTGCAATATTAGCGCAAGGTAAACATATTGCTGGACAACTTCAAGAGGTACACCATTGACTGCAATCAGTTCCGGGTCAATAAGATCGTTAAACATGATCTTGGTCTTATCTATGGTTCACTCCGAGACCGATGCGTTCAGAAGCATCAACTAGGTTGGACAGCATACTTTGCAAGTATTGCAGCGACTCCGCCATTAGGGCGATATCATCGGCAAATTGTATGTGTAAGATGTTTACACGGGGATTTACGCCATTGACGTAAATCCCCATGCCCGTATAAACGTCCGTGTTTGGGTCACATAAATTCATATGTGTACCAAAATTTCAACTTAATCGGTCCAGTAGATTCGGAGCACATTTATTGTGACAGACAGACAGCACACGAGTGATCCTATGATTTTTCGGTTTTTATTTGGACGTACGGAACCCTAAAAAACAATTTCAAGACATAAATAGTTACCTAACTAAAATAAATAAAACATATTTTAATAAAACTACCTTTAAAAATTCATAGTTTACAGCGCACCTGCATTTTAGTTCTTGTTCTAATCCGGGAATTCAAAATAAACTTAAAAGCATGTAAATACTGGTACTTTTATTGGCACACAAACCCAAATAGATAAAAGTATGAATTTAATAATCTATGGACGCGCGGTGCAAATGGCGTTGTCACAACTGTCAGTAGCTCTCCGCGCTGCCTGCGCTCATCCCGCTGCAACAGAGCATACGCTCCAACAAACGTTAAACGTAAAGGGCGCATTTTATGATGAAACGTACGTATTTTAATTACACAGAATCAAGTCCGCATTTTGCATCACCTACGTAATTTAATACAGGGCGACCGCATAATCAATCGCAGACTAACATACACAGGACAAGGTCCGCATTTTACATCACATACATACTTTAACACAGGGCGAGCGCGTAATCAATTGCGGACTAACATACACACCTCGAGATCCGCATTATAATAACGTACTTACTCTTACACAACTGGGACTGGTGGCGCCACGTGGTGGTTACACACTGAACTAAAACATTAACGGATGTTAACCAAAGTTGTCAAATATCTCTAATATGCGGTCATTTTCATATTTTGCTAAGATTTCACCAGTCAACTAATCTCATCGCGACGAATTCAAAGATATATTTGAGACCTCGTCAAATTATTATGCGGACATCCGCACAACCGGGTAAGTCCGCACAATCGTGTTTCCTGTCACGGTAAAGTCCGCATAATGTTAAAGCCGTAAATACACACCCAGTGATTCCAGAACAGCTCAGGTTTTGACAGAGTCAAATGCTTTCTCATAGTACCTACCTACTTAAAAGCAATACACAGGGGCTGGTTATACTCTTCAGTCTTCTGTATAACCTGCCGCACTATGTGGATGTTGTCCATGGTGCCGTAACCCCCTAGAAACCCAGCCTGCTCTGGAGGCTTGAAACTCATCAAGTCTTCTCGCTAGACAATTCGAGACTACCCTCGAAAACAGCTCATGGACAATATCTGGAACTCTCGAAGTACATACAGGACTTCCTGCCGCTCTTTCCGCCTCAGCTCGGCCATGTTCGTTGTTTATATACATGCCAGGCGTCCACAACGGCTTTTAATACTTAATCAATATAATTTGTAAAATGTCGTCTAATAAGGAATTTCTTTCTAATATATATATATAACGGCACACCAGCATATTATTTGCCAATAGATTTCATACAAAAAACTAACAATGAATGTTAATGTCAGAATCTTTTTTATCATGGTTTCGATGTGGCATTTTTTTGTAACCGTTGGGGTAGATGAGTTCTTGTGTGGAGACCACGTTTAGGCAAAAGTACTGTAGGTATTACGTGGGTGGTGGGTGGGTTTTAATTATTGTGGGTTTCCTGTGGCCAGGTGGAGTGAAGACCTGCGAAAGGCGGTTGAAGAAAAATGGATAAGGAGAGCTGAATACCGAGCTCAGTGGCCTGAATTAGGAGAGGTCTACGTCCAGCAGTAGTCAGATATAAGCTGATGACGATGATGATGATGTGACATTTTGGGATTAAAATATCAGATCTACTCGTGAGTGTAACATATTTTTATAGAAAAAAATATAACTAAATTACCATCGATCTAGTTACAGCTTAACATAGATAACTGCGTATTACTCCATCAGCACGTTCAGGCTCACATTGTCTAGTCTCCTAAAATGTCTAGTATGCTAAAAAGTCCAGTGTCCTATTACGTCCAGTCCCACAATGTCCAGTGACCTAAAACGTCCAGTATCAAAAGGTCCAGTTACCGAAATGTCAAGTGTCTCAAAAGGTACACGTATCAAAATGTCTAGTCCTACTCAGCAGACTAGCCAGAAACAACAAGGCACGTGAGGTAAGTCAACAACAACGTTTTCAAGTAAGTATATAAACACCAAGGTACTCTAGGTTTTCAATAGAAATAGTGTCACCTGAACAAAATTCTAAATCACAATTTACAATACAATCTAGAAGGATTCTAGGGATCTCTCAAGACTTCTCAAGTTGAATGTTCCATACATAATTATGTTATTTTATAGATTCAGGCTTGTGTCGCTACTTAGTTTGACAAATAGGTAGGTAGACCAAAAAACAACAGGATGAATTATGATCGACTACATAGATCTATTTATAAGTTGGAATATTAGCTTCGCACCAGCTCTTTGGGCATGGAACGCATAAATTAGATGCAATGCACGCAATTGGTCTTCTTCGGCCTTAGTCACAATCCGAGTGGCGTTTGTGTAGCTCGTGTCTCTCTATATTTGTTGCTGATGCACATGAAACACGACGGTAGGAATGTAGCTTGTGTTTGCCCATGGTTGTATCTAATCCAGTTTTGGTTAAGCATGCCGTATCTTCCTTCCTTTAACTAGATCTATGATCGACTGCAGATTTTCTGACCTTCCACTTCGAGCCGATGTTTCAAGCATTGCATCCTCGATGCGCAGTTTGTTCAAACATCGTGATGACAGGATTATACGGAAGTGCTTCAAACCCGAGGGTGCGCTGGACATTTTTAGTATATAGGGATTATTTAAAACACACCTTGTGGAAGCTCCTGTCTTGAACCTCATATAATATTATCAGATACTTCATAGATCTCAATAAAAGTGGGAATATTAGATACTAGCTCCTTGGGTGTGGACTGCATGAATAAGGTCCAACACACACAATTAATTGGCCTTAGTTACAATCGGATTGACACCTGTCTAGCACCAGCGTCTTCGCTTTCCGCATCAGCTGTTCAAAATGCCGGCGACTCCTGCAGGTATGTATGCAGTAAGCGTGGTACATTCAAAGTTAGAAACGGGATATTTACCATTGTTCTGGCTGACAATGTCTAGTCTCTTAAAATGTTTAGTACGGTAAAGAGTCCAGTGTCCTATTTTATACAGTCCCACAATATAGTAATTACTAATGTCCAAACACGTCCATTGCACGATAACGACAATTGAGCTGTATGGTCCAGTGTACTTAATACTCTAGTGTTCTTTCGACACCATGGGAACTATACGGGTACTTTATGATACATTCGCTTTCGGTAAGAAGAGTTTGTTAAATCATTATACAATGCCATTATATACCAAGACTAGAAAAGGGAGCGCTTATTTTATCTATCTACAATAATATTAAGACATATGTAAACATAAAACCCACTACGGTTGGGTAAAAATAGCCTGTGATACTACATCTGAAGACGAATCGATTGTTACTTTGCTTGTCAAAATCGGACCAATAGGGGCGACGCTATGGTGGAACATCACCATACCCACATACATTTTTTTTTTTTTTTTTATTTTGGATTAGGCAATCGTTTGACCATACATGTTTCATACATACATAGGGTTCCAAAACCCGATAAAATCGATGTGCAATCACAGTGCAAATTTTTGTTCCGATTCAGATAACGCGCTTATGGCAGTTTGAGTGTTGACGGGATTCGGAACGATTCGAAACTCAAAGAATACTTAGTTTATCTAAATTTGGATTAATTTGATCTTTTTATAATATTTTATGTAAATCTCTTTGTTCATGATGTTAATTTTGACTTGTAAAAGTGCTATTATTTTTGCCTATTTACAATAAAATACTTTGACTTTGACTTTGATTCTGAACATGATAACAAGTTCACAACAACATTACCTAAAAATGGCGGATGTAATCACCTCTCATTTATGACGTCACACGCGACATCGTAGGCACGGCCATTCGGAACGCATGATGTCGCGATACTATAATACTATACTACACATACATAGCTTCGCCGTACTCGGGTAATAAGAGCGGTTTGGGTCGGCTTAGGATCCAGTCGCACGAATTTGGGGGGGGGGGGGGGGGGGGGGGCAAGGAATGGAGGGGAAGATATTTGACTTCTCTTTTTAATGTTGCCACTCCTAGCCCGAGGAAACGCATAGTTTTTCTTATACTTATTTTACGATGTATCTATCGTCATCTATATATATATATACATCTTGAAGGATATGTTGCGTCCTACATGGCGTTATTTACCGATGATGCTGCGTCCCACTGACTTTGTGCGTCCGGAATACGGACGCAAGATTAACCGACCCTCATTTTTAGCCCAAAGGTCCCTTATGATCGTTAGAATGCAAGGGCGAAAAATTGGCATGGACGTAATTCCATCACTACAATGCCTTTTAGCGTATAACATAGTTCCGCCATCGTCCGACTGAAATTTGGAGGCCGCTAGTGTTCAGCGTATAATTTACCACGTATACTTTGAGTTCAGTTCACCGATCTTATCGTGTCCATTGAATATCGTACATAATTTGTAAAGTTTTTATCATGTTTTCGTGACAACAATCTTGCGTCTCTTAAATATTCTAAAACGGGCACTAGGTACGGTGTCTGAGGGGCCTATTCGGGGTTCACGAGGGACGCATGGCGCGGGGCGCGGGGCGGCGGGCGTTAGCGCGCTCGCGTGCCGTAGTTTGTAAACAAACAGACATGTGCCGGCCGTGATGTAAGCTTGTCACCAAAGTGAATTATTTGCAAGTGCGTTAAAAGTGGTTATTTATTTGGTCTATTATTATAGTTAGTGATTATAATAATTAATGAATCACAATGAAAAGAAGTGCAAGGATTCTTAAATTGGCAAACCGTAAGTACTTACTTTTTACTACATAAATGAAAATTATAACACGTTTTATCTTATTATAATGCCTATAACATCTAGCTAGTAAGTACCTACCTACTTACATTAAAACATGTTGTCTGTTTATAATATTATGATGAGCTTAGTTTGCGTTAAATTGTCTGTGAGTGAACGTGTGTAGTCTGCAAAAATGGTTGTTGTGATTGATGTGGATACTTTTTTTTAAAAGAAATGATTTTATACATTTTTATAAAATTAAACTGCAATGGCCTTGGGATTCAACGCATTTCATTTTGCAAAATTGGTGCATACATTGTGATACGAGTATTAATATTACTAATTCAGTGGTTGAACACTTTGTACTACCCATGAATTTCGATGACTTTAAAAGGCTTTATAACTCTTCTTTCATGTGGTATAAATTTTGCGAATATGCCATTTATGATCATTTTCCAGAAGACGAATGTTTTTGTAATAACCAGTAATAATCAAAAGGTACATTATATTACTTACCTACCTATTTGATTCTTATATCCTAATATCATCCTACTTCGTACTAATACCTATTATAAACGCGAAAGTTTGTATGCACTCACGGCTGTTATCCCAGAAGGGGTAGCTAGAGGCTTTTTTGCGACTTCACACAGTTCTCAAGGCGAGTGCGTTACCCACTGCGCCTCGGAAGTTAAGGCACCTATGGTGTTTGTGAGTATGGATGGATGGATGGATGGATGGATGCTTGTTACTCTTTAACGCAAAAACGGCTGAACGGATTTGGATGAAATTTGGTATGGAGTTACATTACATCAGACAACGTCATTACAGTTAGGTATATAAAATCTTTTTAACCCCTGACGCAAAAAGAGAGGTGTTGTGTTTGTGTGTGTATGCGCGAGTGCGTGCGTGCGTGTGTACCTGAGTGTGTGTCTTACTTTTTATAGGTTTTCTTGTTTTTGTTTGCTTTTGGGTCGAGGGTATTTAAATTTTTTATTGTTTTATAATAATACAAATATATCTGTTTTGTTTTCAGAGAGACAGGAAGAAAAAGAAAACCAACCAGAAACCTTACATGAGGTAGGTACTATGTTTTAACTTAGATAAAACACAACTTACGTACTGCTTTTTTACCTGTCCAACTCCGGACTTACCTGTTCACACCAGCCTGTACCTCTGAGCTTACCTGTTTATACATACTTACCTGTCCAACTCCGGACTTACCTGTTCACACCAGCCTGTGCCTCTGAGCTTACCTGTTTATACATAGTTACCTGTCCAACTCCGGACTTACCTGTTCACACCAGCCTGTGTCTCTGAGCTTACCTGTTTATACATACTTACCTGTCCAACTCCGGACTTACCTGTTCACACCAGCCTGTGCCTCTGAGCTTACCTGTTTATACATACTTACCTGTCCAATTCCGGACTTACCTGTTCACACCAGCCTGTGCCTCTGAGCTTACCTGTTTATACATACTTACCTTTCCAACTCCGGACTTACCTGTTCAAACCAGCCTGTGCCTCTGAGCTTACCTGTTTATACATACTTACCTGTCCAACTTCGGACTTACCTGTTCACACCAGCCTGTGCCTCTGAGCTTACCTGTTTATACATACTTACCTGTCCAACTCCGGACTTACCTGTTCACACCAACCTGTGCCTCTGAGCTTACCTGTTTATACATACTGACCTGTCCAACTCCGGACTTACCTTTTCACACCAGCCTGTGCCTCTGAGCTTACCTGTTTATACATACTTACCTGTCTAACTCCGGCCTTACCGGCTCACACCAGCCTGTGCCTCTGAGCTTACCTGTTTATACATACTTGTCCAACTCCGGACTTACCTATGTAGACGTACTTACCTATCCAATTCTGAATTTACCTGTTCACATCAGCCTGTGTTGGTTCGAGTTTTTCCCAGCTGAATACCTAATAGCTACTGCTGTCTATTCATTAACTTTACATTAGTCGCTCTTAAAAAAAGAAAAAAGTACCTATGCTGTCTCGTTCATCTTCAATTTCTTCGTTTAGTGTTGTTAATCATGTATTTTATTGTATGTATCTCTGTTTACAGGAATCATCTGATTCAAAATCTGACTTTTCTGCGACATGTTCTATTTACACTCCACCGAGACACGAAGTAAGTTCAACTAAAATACTTCATTAATTCATTAATAATAATATGCTATCGGCTGTTATCCCAAAAGCGGTAGCACTCTAAGCCGAAGCAGTCCTTAAGCCATGTCAGAAACTAGGTCAGTCTAAGTCTAGGTGGCTTAAAAATATCTGCGAGCGCCAATTCAGGATTGAGATCGGGGATAGGTAATTTTGATGTTCAGCAAGGGATAGACAACACTTATATCACTAATCAAGTTGTTACCTTCATATTAACGAAGCAACAATAGTAAAGTGCCACAAAATATAATAAGCTTTTTTTTTGTTGCAGACCAGTTCTGATGATTCTTTTCGCAATGAATTTGGAACTTCGAATAATTTAACGCCATTAAAATGTGTTTCGAACTTCGATTCATCGGTCAAGGATCCTATTAATCTTAATTATAGCGAAATTAGTCACATAAGCGGTTCTTCATGTAGTGTATTTGTAGAAAGGAAACTTCTTCAACCTTATAAAGCAGATGAATTCGTACCAAAGCAAGGAATACCACTTGATGTTAATAATTCCTTGTCTAATGTATCTTTCAAGCCACCTAATAACATAACTTGTGAAGTTAGTTGTAAAAGCAGTTCTCCTTGCAATGTAATTGTAAGTAGGGAATTTCCACAGGCTTACAATGAATCAGAACCAAATGAAGAGATTATTTACGATATTAATAGTGAATCTCAAATAGAAGATAATTCTAATGATAGTACAACAATTATCCAAAGGCAAAAACCCAAAAGTTCAAAGGTTCGAGATAAAGATTATTGTTTTTACTGTGAATCATTTGTTTTAAATTTTGCTCGTCATTTACTCCGACACCATATTTATGAAACTGATGACCAAAAAATTTTGTCAAAACCTAAAAAAAGTCTTGTTAGAAAACAATTAATTGCAGCTCTACGTAAAAAAGGAAACTATCTTGTAAATTCAAAAGAGGTCACTAAACCGATGTGAAAATCCAAATTTACTGATTATTTGCCGTGTACAGAGTGTCTGGGATTCTATTCTAAAAAACTATTGTGGAAACACAAAAAGAAATGTAGTGGTAAATCAGGAAGTAAAAACATTCAATCTGAGGCTCAAAATCTACTGATGCGTCATCTTAATATCGACGAAAAACTTAAGGAAACTGTATTTCCCCGAATGCGGGCAGACAAAATATCACTTATTGCAAAAAAAGATAACCTTATATGTGCTTTCGGATCTCAATATTTAAAAACTCACCGAGAAAAACATTTTGTTAACGTAGTGTCTAGAAAAATGAGAGAGCTTGCAAAATTATTACTTGAGTTAAAAAATATTGATCCATCCATTAATGACTTCTTTTCTGCCTTAAGACCAATTCATTATGATATCATTGTACAAGCAACCAAAATACTGGGAAATTATGACATAGAAAAAGATAGGTATGAGACACCTACGTTCGCAATGAATCTGTCCACCACCTTGAAACAATGCTGCAATATTGCAATAATGTGTGCATTAAAAAAGCAAGGGCCTTACACGGAAGTAGATACTGGCAAAATAGAAGCCGACTTAAAAACATTGATTCAACTTATTGAATCAAATTGGAAATACGATGTGTCTACACAAGCTGCAACAGATTTAAACAAGAAAAAGTGGAATAAGATAACTATTGTGCCTTTAGCAAATGATTTAAAAATTCTTAAAGAATACCTAAAAAAAAAATCCTTGGATGCTGCTATAAAAATTAAAGAAGGCTTAAAAACTACTGAAACATATACACAACTTTTAGAGACTGTGTATTGTAGGGTTTTATTATTAAATAGGCGCAGGCCTGGAGAACTTCATAGAATTACAGTGCACTATTATTTAGAAAGCGACAATAATGATAATAATAAGTATGAAGAGTTTGATCGTGCGCTTACTGCCTCAGAAAGGATTCTGGTAAAGAAATTTAAACGTGTTGTCATTAGAGGTAAACGCGGTCGCGGAGTACCAGTTCTGTTTACTAAAGAAGTTCAAGATGATATTAAATTATTATTATCGATTAGGCATATTTTTTTTGCTTCGACACCAAATCAATTTTTGTTTGGTAATCCCGGTTATAACAATACAATTTATGGCTACAAAGTTTTGGAAAAACATGCCAAATTATCAGGGGCGAAACAGCCTAAAGCAATATCCTCTACAAGGCTAAGAAAACATTTAGCCACCTTATCACAAATTTTCAGCATGTCTGAAAATGATATGGAGCAGCTGGCTACATTCATGGGCCATACTAATGAAGTACATAAAAAGTCTTACAGGTTGCCAGATGACGTATACCAAACCGCTAAGATATCAAAGCTTCTCATTCTTATGGAAGATGGAAAAGCAGACGCTTACAAAGGAAAATCTCTCGAAGAGATTGATTTAGATTTGAATGAGGAGCTAATTGAAGAGCCCGTGGACAATAACGAAATTATAGACTATGATTCAGGATCATACCTGAACCTACTTTAGATGCTAATTCTGATTACGTACAAACATATTGTAATTTAAATGATATATCTCAGGCTGGACCATCTGGTATGCAAAATGATTCTCAACAATTTATTAATGAACCCGTGTCTCAATTAGGTAACGAAAACAAAATACGAAAAGGAAAAAAAAGGATGTTGGTACCTTGACAAAGGAACAAAAGGACGTAGTTAAAAAATACTTTAAATTTCACATAAAAAATCACCAACCGCCTAAAAGAAATGAATGTGAGAAACTAAAAGAACAACATGTAGATTTACTTAAGAATAAAGACTGGCTAAAAATAAAGGTATTCGTCCAAAATATTTACTCTAAGGCTAAGAAATGAGAGAAGAAAATTTAAGTTTTAAAATAGTATGTTTTGTTTCAAATATTTTTACATTGTTAATGCATACCAATGATTAAGATACTTATAATTATGTTTGAATTGATGATTAATACCCGGTTTCTGAGGTCCGTATCAGTATCAGCTGTTTATTTATTCCATAACTTTATCTGATGTTTAACTGTCATTAAACTTTGTTTAAAAACGATTTTACTGACATAACTGCAATTACATAAGCAAATGCCTTTAAAAGCATTTTTAAACAAAGGACTCAATAAAGAATTAAAAAGGTTGTCTGTTTATCGAATTAATAATTAATGAAGAGATATCTAACAGCACCTCAAAAACCGGGCATGAGACTTTTAGTTGTAGCCACTGATTTATTTTAATTATAATATAAAAATACATGTTCCATTGTAATGAAGACTGATTGATGTTCATAATTAAGTTTATTTTGTTATTAGGCAAAGGCAGAGCCCATTTATGTTTAATTGTTTAGTATAACTAAAATTGTTAAAATGTCAGTTAAAATGTTTTGATTTTTATGTTTAGATACCCATTTTTTTTTACAAAATTTTAAATTGAAAGAGAAGCTGCAGATTGAGTTTAGGTTGTAGATGGAGTTTACATTTGAAGACTGATTGAGGTTCATAATTCAGTTTATTTTGTTACTAGGCAAGGCAGAGCAAATTTATGTTTATTATTATGTCAATATTAAATTGCATTGATTTGTTGATTGAAAAGTTTTTATGTTTAGATACATATTTTTTGTAAAATTTCAAATAAAACATTAAATGTTTTATATTACGATATGCCTTTTATTCCGTATATTCACCTGCAGAAATATGACTAGGTATTATATTATTCGTATCATGAAACTTCCTCTTTCTACCTTTGAACCTACATGTTCAAACCAGCCTGTGCATCTGAGCTTACCTGTTTATACATACTTACCTGTCCAACTCCGGCCTTACCTGTTCACACCAGCCTGTGCCTCTAAGCTTACCTGTTTACACATACTTACCTGTCCAACTCCGGACTTACCTGTTCACACCAGCCTGTGCCTCTGAGCTTACCTGTTTATACATACTTACCTGTCCAACTCCGGACTTACCTGTTCACACCAGCCTGTGCCTCTGAGCTTACCTGTTTATACATACTTACCTGTCCAACTCCGGGCTTACCTGTCCACACCAGCCTGTGCCTCTGAGCTTCACTGTTTATACATACTTACCTGTCAAACTCCGGGCTTACCTGTCCACACCAGCCTGTGCCTCTGAGCTTACCTGTTTATACATACAAACTTACCTGTCACTCGTCAAAAATGATTAAAAAGCAATATAATCATTTTTGAGATTTTGTAGACCACCAAAGTGAAAATACCTACGCTATACATAGGTATTGTTACTTTTGTATGCTAACTATAAATTATTTATTATCTGTGCCTGGAGTCATTATAAGCCCTTATATAGGTGGAAGCCTCTTGGCTGATAAGCTGGATACAATAATTCAAAAACAGTATTCGGAACCAATCTGAATTCAATAGTAGATGGATGTCATTTAGTTATTATAATCATTATGATATATGCAGAGCAATAAACGGAATTGATTTAAACATACAGTTGGATGGAGGCGGGAATGTGCATGCAGTGTTTTGAACGTATACGGAGATATTCAGTGTGCAAGAAAGATTTAAGAGTGAACGGACGCACTAATTCAGTTATTCGGAACCAATCTGAATTCAATAGTAGATGGATGTAATTTAGTTATCATAATCATTATGATATATGCTGAGCATTATACGGAATTGATTTAAACATATATTCGGATGGAGGCGGGAAAGTGCATGCAGTGTTTAGTAGGTATACGCAGGTATTCAGTGTGCAAGAAAGATTTAAGAGTGAACGGACGCACAAATTCAGCTAGAAATATTTAATTTGAATATCACCATTTAACGTTTAAATGAAATTTGACGTCGACTACTGATATGATACTGATTAAAACATCTTACATACGCATTTAAAACATTAAAAATCTCACTATATTCAGTGGACGCCGCAGGGTGGTAGTTTGTAAAGACGCAAGAAGTCCTTCGCGATTTATATATATATATATATATATATATATTTAAATAACTTTCAACCCCTATCCTGCGGGAACTTTTTAATTTTTCTGAATGAAATTATCCTATGTCCTACCTCGTAGTGTAGTATATATATATATATATATACTTATAATAAAACTGTAACGGGTCCAATTCTGTACGTCAAAGTTCTTCTTTTTTTTTTGATGTTACTCTGTGTTCTATACTGAAGCCAAAACTGTATTTTTTATAATTTTGTCTCTCTGTATCTTGGCTGAGCATCACGCTGAAACTACTGAATGAATTTAAATGAAACTTGGTATGATTTGAGTTCCTACTACGAGGTAGGACATAGGATAATTTCATTCAGAAAAATTAAAAAGTTCCCGCAGGATAGGGGTTGAAAGTTATTTAAAAAAACACTTACCGCTCTGAAACTACTGAATAGATTTGGATGCAAATTGGCACAGTCATAGTTTATATGATTATTTAAAATTGAGGATAGTTTTTATTCCGAAAAAATAAAGGGTTCCTGCGGGATACGGGTCCAAAATTATGTTGACGAACGCGTAGTCCGATTTCAATCATTATTTTTTTGTTAGAAAGGAGGTACCTACTTTAAATATTGTCATGTAAATATTTCAAGGTTATTGGATTTGTAGTTAATACTGTAAATTACAGACAGCTCAACCCTTACTATTATGTTGAAATAACTTGAAAATTGAAATGTACAGGATCGTTTGAACGTACGGCTGATCTTAAGCTGGCCTTCGCACTTTATCATAAAGGATTAACGGTCACCGTAGACACAAACACAACGTAGTGTGAGACGCCCGCCGGCCAGGTGGAGAGACGACTTGCGAAAGACGGCTAGCAGCAACTGGATGAGTAGAGCCGAAGTTCGAGCTCAGTGGCGTTCATTGGGAGAGGCCTACCTCCAACAGTGAACTGGTATAAGCTCATGATGATGATTTTGTAGACACAAAACTCGCGTTAGGCTTGTTCTGTGGTTAGGTTGCAAAAATCTGTGCCGTCCTGTTTTTGGGACGTTAATAGGATAGATCTGGTATCTAAAGTGTTAAACTAAAAAAGACTTCGAAAGCCCTTTTTTTTACATGGGAAATGCGTTTATGCATACCACTGAGCCCGGGGAAGGCCCAGTGGGTATATGGGACTCACCGGGCAACTGCCCGTACTACCCACTAAAACCCCATGGTGTACCTCCTCTGCCGCTCACGACGGGAACACGGGAACGCTTACGCACACGACCGCGAACACGCCGCGGCTGTCCGTTACCGTACCCGCCTCTGGGGAGTACTCCCCCTTGCGACACGCCAGTACACATGACGCCCCGCAACCACGCGGGAACCTACCCGCCAATGGGCGCCAGACAAAATCCCCGTGTCTGGACGCCCGAAGTCCCCCTGCGATGGGTCAGTTCAGTGGCCCCACCGCCAGCCACTTCGGCCGCAGAGGATAGGGAGAGCGGCGCACCGTTATACCGGCACTCCTCTTCCCCTGCGGCTCCACCGCGTCCGCCATCAAACGGTGGCGGCCCCGCCGAGGCCGCGGAAGGTAGGAAGAGCGGCGCACCTTATCACCGACACTTCTCTCCCGCCGCGGTCTCTCTTCCCTCAGCCGCGGTGCTGCCCACTTCAGCGTGGGCTTGAGGAGCAAAGCCCAGTGAAGCGGCCCCTCCATGGGGCCAGCCGGCGACACCCTGCCAGCGCGGCCCCGGGTTCCTCTTAGGTTCACCGTGGTGGGCGAAGCCACGGTTACTAGAGCCCCCCCCCCCCCCCCCCCCCCGCCACGACAAGGCGGGAACCCACGGGGGGGGGGGAGCTTCGAAAGACCTGAGCTAACTTCATAGTGCTCGAAAAACATCGAAAATTTGTATTGTTTCTGATTTTTGGCTTATAACTTCTAAAAGGTGCTTCCCACTTATAAAGAGAACAATTTTTTTCTATAATTGGAACCCAACCGCAGCTCTGTTATATTTTTGAAAAACCTGAGAAGCAGTACTTCAAACATTTTCTGTTTTTCCTAAAAAGTTCCAAATTGTAGTTTTACCCGCCTTCCGAGCAGAATATCGGCTATAATACTCATTCCACGAGGAAAAACATAAAAAAGTAGTAGAACAGTTATTTAACTTTAATATAAGAAGAAGCGGAACTTTGTAGGACCAAAAGTAATCTGGACATAACAAAAAATTAAGGAAATCGGATTTTTTAGATATGTAAATTGTTATTAATATTGCACATTAATCTACTGTAATGTTAATAAAAGGACATAAAATAAATAAATTATATTTACTTTTAGTGTGTCATACCTACATGTAACATAGAGTTCTCATCGGCTATCATGGCCGTCACATGGCTGCACGTCGAGAACAGCCCTGAATCTACTGCTACTACTACTACTGCTGCTTATGTTAACTATATAATGATGAAACTCATAATTCTTCTATTGGTAAAGCTTAGGGGGTAGGTACCTACAGAACTTTCTTTAATCCGCCGGAATAGCTTCCGCTTCAGACCCCCGAAGAACATTCTTTCAAAGTGTTGTGCTCCTTTTTTTCCTTTTGGTGGTGATTTCGACCCTCAAGCAAAACTTAGAGATGCTTACGACTCGGTCATCATCAGTGTTATGTGCGACCAAGGGTTTACATTAAACGGTTCCTCGTCAGCATACTGCATTAATGGCAGGTGGTCGCAGCCGATGCCAAAATGTTTCTGTAAGTAGATATGATATTTTACTCACTCGATGACTTTTCAGAAAATTGCGGTTAGTACACCAGTGTATTTTTTATGGCTTTAGATTATTTTTGGTTTGGTTATTTTTTTTAATGATAATTATGGCCATGGTCGTGGTTGGATTCGTCGAGTCAACCGACGAATCCAACTCGGATGGGCAGCGTTTGGGAAACTACGCCATAACTTCTCGTCGCAGATACCGCAGAGCCTCAAGATGAAAGTTTATAATCAGTGCGTGTTGCCAGATGACATACAGCACTGAGACGTGGTCGCTAACTATTGGTCTCATACAAAAGCTCATGAGTTGCGCAGCGTGCAATGGAGAGAGCCTATGCTCGGTGTTTCACTACGTTATAGAATCAGAAATGAGGAAATCCGTAGAAGAACGAAGGTTACCGACATCGCTCTCAGAGTTTGCAAGTTGAAGTAGCAATGGGCAGGCCATATAGTTTGCAGAACCGACAACCGCTGGGGAATAAAGGTTTTCGAATGGCAACCACGAACAAGCAAGCAAAGTGTGGGGAAGCCACACCACACGATGGACCGACGACATTGTAGCCATCGCAGGAAGTCGGTGGATGGAGGTGGCACAAAATTGCTCGTTATGGCGCTCTTTGGGGGAGGCCTATGTTCAGCAGTGGACTTCTAAAGGCTGACATGATGATGATGATGATTATGAATTTCACGCAAACACTGATGGAGCCAAATGTTGTTATATCATCATTGAAAGGAGCGCTCAAAAAGGCATCACGTTAAGCGACAGACTTCGAAATACGGAGATTCAAAGGAGAAGCAAGGTCAAATATACGGATCCCATATAATAAAACTCCAGGAGGCCAGGTGGAGTAGACACGCATAAGACAGCGGATAACTGGCTTATTAAAAAGGAGGAGGCATAAGTATGTCCAGCAGTGAGCAGAATTGAGCTGTGTGTGATGTTAGTATGATGATGAATGTACCTACCGTCAGTTTTTGTTGTAAAATAAAAAGTTTCTGAAACATATCTAATAATTCTCGCTAAGCAGACGTTAAGCTAAAATCATTAAAACAGTTGCTGAAAGAAAGTAAAATTATGATATTGTTCCTACATAATAATATACAACATCGCACGGATTTATGCGCAGACTAGGAAATCATAAAATTTGACGGGTGGCAGGTGTCATGAGTTAGAGATAAAATGATACGAATTTATCTAATTTATTCCCAATCAACAGCGCAGTGCTGGGAGGGGTCCCACCATTCTGTTGAATATCGCTGTCTCGTGTTTGGAACAGTTGAAGGCTCCAGGACTTGCGATGAATATGAAATCAACGGCACAGTGGTCAGCCCCCATTGCCGGAGCCCTAATTACTACTCCGCGACTGTCCTCACCTACATGCGATGCATCGACGGCAGCTGGGACTACGACGCTGCATCTCGATGCATAGCTCTTATTATGGTTATGTTCCCACAGGTAGCAGACTGGGGCCTCACAGCTCTAGTTATGTATACTTCTCCCACAGGTAGCAGGCTGGGGCCTCACAGCTCTAGTTATGTATACTTCTACCACAGGTAGCAGGCTGGGGCCTCACAGCTCTAATTATGTATACTTCTACCACAGGTAGCAGACTGGGGCCTTACAGCTCTAATTATGTATACTTCTACCACAGGTAGCAGGCTGGGGCCTTACAGCTCTAATTATGTATACTTCTCCCACAGGTAGCAGGCTGGGGCCTTACAGCTCTAATTATGTATACTTCTCCCACAGGTAGCAGGCTGGGGCCTTACAGCTCTAATTATGTATACTTCTCCCACAGGTAGCAGGCTGGGGCCTTACAGCTCTAATTATGTATACTTCTACCACAGGTAGCAGGCTGGGGCCTTACAGCTCTAATTATGTATACTTCTCCCACAGGTAGCAGGCTGGGGCCTTACAGCTCTAATTATGTATACTTCTACCACAGGTAGCAGGCTGGGGCCTTACAGCTCTAATTATGTATACTTCTCCCACAGGTAGCAGGCTGGGGCCTCACAGCTGTAGTTATTTATACTTCTCCTAGAGGTAGCAGGCTGGGGCCTCACAGCTCTAGTTATGTATACTTCTACCACAGGTAGCAGGCTGGGGCCTCACAGCTCTAATTATGTATACTTCTACCACAGGTAGCAGACTGGGGCCTTACAGCTCTAATTATGTATACTTCTCCCACAGGTAGCAGGCTGGGGCCTTACAGCTCTAATTATGTATACTTCTACCACAGGTAGCAGGCTGGGGCCTTACAGCTCTAATTATGTATACTTCTCCCACAGGTAGCAGGCTGGGGCCTTACAGCTCTAATTATGTATACTTCTACCACAGGTAGCAGGCTGGGGCCTTACAGCTCTAATTATGTATACTTCTCCCACAGGTAGCAGGCTGGGGCCTCACAGCTGTAGTTATTTATACTTCTCCCACAGGTAGCAGGCTGGGGCCTTACAGCTCTAATTATGTATACTTCTACCACAGGTAGCAGGCTGGGGCCTTACAGCTCTAATTATGTATACTTCTACCACAGGTAGCAGGCTGGGGCCTTACAGCTCTAATTATGTATACTTCTCCCACAGGTAGCAGGCTGGGGCCTCACAGCTGTAGTTATTTATACTTCTCCCACAGGTAGCAGGCTGGGGCCTTACAGCTCTAATTATGTATACTTCTACCACAGGTAGCAGGCTGGGGCCTTACAGCTCTAATTATGTATACTTCTCCCACAGGTAGCAGGCTGGGGCCTTACAGCTCTAATTATGTATACTTCTACCACAGGTAGCAGGCTGGGGCCTTACAGCTCTAATTATGTATACTTCTCCCACAGGTAGCAGGCTGGGGCCTTACAGCTCTAATTATGTATACTTCTCCCACAGGTAGCAGGCTGGGGCCTTACAGCTCTAATTATGTATACTTCTCCCACAGGTAGCAGGCTGGGGCCTTACAGCTCTAATTATGTATACTTCTACCACAGGTAGCAGGCTGGGGCCTTACAGCTCTAATTATGTATACTTCTCCCACAGGTAGCAGGCTGGGGCCTTACAGCTATAATTATGTATACTTCTCCCACAGGTAGCAGGCTGGGGCCTTACAGCTCTAGTTATTTATACTTCTCCCACAGGTAGCAGGCTGGGGCCTCAAAGCTCCAAATGGAACTCAATCCCAGCAGCCCGACTCCATAACTTGGCTTCAATCGAATTCTCAGTATTGCAGCCACTAATGCCTTGCGATAGAGTCGAATTTGCCATGAAAAAAGTGATAATCCGATTTTAGCCAAGTTATGGAATCGGGCTGCGGGTCCTCCAAGTCATTAGTCGCTGGATTTAAAAATGGTACTTGTTCATAATACAACTTCGCTATGATGTAACCTGTATGATGTCCTGTACGATGTCCTGTACGTTGTAACCTAGCGGCAGGTTGCCTATTTACCCAACTGCGGCTAAGCAAGGGACGGGTAATGAAGTTAACATTATATGTATGTTTGCGTGTATGTATTTATATATGTTGAAATTCCACCATAGCGACGTCCTTATATGTCCGATTTTGACAATCGAATAGAGTGTCATAGGCTATTTTTTTACCCTAATACGGCAAGGCAAAGGAAGGGCTATATGTTCAAATTTAAAACTTGGTTTGATTTTGACAAGCGAGGTATCAATCGGGTCGTCTTCCTGCCTATCGGAATTCTACAGATTGCACTATGGTGAGTGTGCTTAAGAACTGCACAATCTAATTCCTCCATCACCTTTCCATTACCATACGACTAGATTGGCAAAAAGCCACCCTTTTATGGTTGGAATACCTCGCAAAAGAACGAAGCGTTACGCTTCTTCATTTACAATAAGAACATCAAAGGAGTGGAATGCTTTGCCCTCGTCAGTGTATCCGGTAAAATATAACCCAGGTGTGTTCTAGTCAAAAGTTAAAAGGTATCTACTAGGCAAGTGTGCTACACCTTCAACCGAATCATCGCTTTCAATTAGGTGAGATCGTGGTAAAGCCATTGCCTAGACAGTAATAAAAAAAAAACCTAAATTAAATTAATTTTAGTTTTTGATCTTATGTTTTATTATAAGACACATTTGATGGGAATATGAAAAAATTAGGTTAAATAAAATAAATACATACGAGTATAGTTACCCCAAAATATCAATATAAATTATTCATTTTGCAAACCCCGATTTCTGCCATATCAAATCCAAGTCATCCTCACCTGCCCGTGTTACATCCTGCCAAACAATGGACGAAGCTTTGACGACTGACAAATGGCGGCATAACCATTCAAAATTTGCGCAGTTAAATTCTACAGACCGGTGACGGGCAGCAGCGTCATCGGTGCAAGAAACTGTGCCCTGCGATCGGCAACCCACCTGCCCAGCGTGGCGACTATAAGCATTACCTCCCTATGATAAGCACAATGAGATGTCTGTATGACTCCGCCGCAATGACCGTCCCATTACAGAACTACCAGACATATAAGAAGCAGAAGCATATCCCCCTGCATCAAAGTCCGAAATTGTTCTCAAATGAATTGGATTAAGTCTCTGGACTGGAAAGGATGTGGCATTAACATTAACGGTGAGTACATCTCACACTTAAGATTCGCGTATGACATCGTCATTGTGGCAGAAACGTTGCAGGACTTGCAACAGATATTGGACTGCCTAGCTGATTCGTCTCAACGCATTGGTCTCCGGATGAACTTGGGCCAAACGAACATATTATTCCGGAACCAACACAAACCAAGGAAGTTAACGGAACTATTCTCGAAGTTGTTCAGGAGTATGTTTATCTGGGGAAATCTTTGCAACTAGGTAAAAACAATATCGAGAGTGAGACCCGCAGAAGAATACAGCTGGGCTGGGCAGCATTTGCAAAACTTCGTCGAGTCTTCTCGTCACCAATACCGCAAAGTTTGAAGACAAAAGTCTTCAACCAGTGTGTCCTACCTGTTATGACATATGGAGCCCGGCTGTTATTGATTAATTGCAGTCGTTAAGCCATGTCAGAGGCCCTCGGGTGGCTTGACAAACTCTGACACCAGAGGCCAGCATTACCTCACACGACAAGCAAGCAAGATAATAAGTTCCGATTTGTACTTTATTAAGCGTGTTTTTGTTTTATTTCATGGTGTTGGTTCTTCTTTAGCACGATTAATTACAAACATACTTTTTTACTATTGCAGTGCCGTGCCAATTAAAGCCACACCATTCAGTGGTATACCGCTGCCTCTCCTTTGGAAATGCCTAAAGATAAAGAGCATGCAACTAATATGAAACCGCGGGTACTGTTGTCAGCCCCCAATGTCGGCGCCCTGGATTCTACTCTGCGACTGCCCTCAGCTTGATGAGGGCAAGTGGGACTACGTCGTAAAATGTTCACAAGGTTTGGAAGAAATTTAAACTTAGCACCAGACTACTGGACTCATCAGCGTCATAGGCCTTCTTACATCAACAAAAGAATATTAAAACTGCGTCAGGAGGCTGCTAATGAGGCTGTTATGATTAAACTGCATTAAAGCTCTAGTGCATAAAAGTGTATTGCTTAGTGTTAAACTGTTCGTGAACCTGATACATAATTTTAAAATATCACTACCGGCTAAGACTCACGTGTATATAGTCGAAAACATCGACCTAGGTTTCGAGGTTAAGAATCTGGACACAGCTGGGTCGGCCATTGCAGAGCATGCGTGTCTTTCCGGTTCGAATCATTACATAAGGTTCGACAAAGCCTCGGTACTAGCTCGAGAGAAGTTCTTTGTGCCTCGAAAAGTGCGTAAGGCGATAGAGATCTCTCGATTGCCTAATTTCAACCGGGACCGTGGGTGGACTCTGCCTCCAGCTTGGAAAACCGTGCTTAATGTTTCCTCGACGCAGCAAGTGGTAGGTAGTGGAGTGTGACACGGTCAGCATTGTGTGTGGCAGCACGTTTGGCGATGATGCAATGGATAGCGATGGAGTTCCATCGCCAACACCAGCAGGAGTTCAATCTCCGTCGACGGCGGTGCAGAGCAGTACGAGCACCGGGCGTCCCCGTTCCCAGTCGCCGCCGCATCTCATGCGCCGCTCGCAGCGGGCTGCAGCCCGCAGTGCGCGTCGGGATCTCGCGGCGTGAACTCCTGAAGAAGAGCGTCGGATACGCTCGAAACCTAGGTCGATGTTTTCGACTATATACACGTGAGTCTTAGCCAGTAGTGATATTAGTGTATTACTTCTCTAATTCTCTATGGTTAAATGTTTCAAGTAGAAAGATAAAAAAGATGGTCAGGAAAGAAGCCCTCGTCTTTTCTTAGCAGCATATGTCTGGTTATTTAAAATATTTATTGTTTCATTTCTTCGCCATCGAAATAAAAAGCAGAGTGTATAACTCGTTTAAAAAACAATGCATTTTATCCTCGATTTCAATATCCACGTGTGATATACGGCTCGGGCGGATAAATTACTGGGCTATAATGGCTTGTGGCACTTGTTGTACAATCTACTGTTTACACAAATGTCATTACAACCGGAGGTGTTGCAATATTTGTGGAGAGAGGTAGAGGATATTGGGGGAGGGGACAAATTTGCACGCGGGTTAATGCGCTTGGGGCAGCTAGTAATACATAAAACTGCCGTGTCGCAGATTGTCTGGCTAATAATCAGCATACAGCCTAAACCAGAAGTGATAGCTAGAGATGTGGCATTGTCAGGGGAGCTTCCTTTAGTACTAGGACTAAGAAACGAAACACGCGGGCAAAGCTCTTATAATTTCTATAAACTATTCGCTAAGCAGTGTTAGATACCTACTGTTAAGTACTAAAATAATTAAAGTCAAAATTCGTTTCCAGAATTGCCTTGCAAGGAGGATGTACTAAACGTGAGCAGCTCCACTCAGTCCTACTCTATGGACAGTTTGACTTTCAACTACGTGAAGCTGACGAAATACTTCACCGGACACGTCGCGTACTTCGAGATGCACATCGCCATTAAAGCGAGCGCATATACGGCTATCTTGCTGTCAAATGTAGACAACTATTAAGTCTCGGACATTAACTGTACGAGTACCATAGGTACCTACGTATCTATTACATTGCTTTAAGTAAGATTCCGGAAGCTTCGCCAAGTCTTCTCGTCAACTATACCTCGGTGCATGAAGAAAAGTCTTTAATCAGTGCCTAATAATACCAGTCATCACTTATGGATCCAAAACGTGGAGATGCACGGTCAGACTAGTCTACAAATTTAAGGTCGCTCAGCAAGATACGCTATGCTTAAAAATTCTCTAAAGGATAAGATTTGAAATGAAGTGATCGCCAGAACCAAAGTAACCAACATAGGTTAAGCAACCTGAAGTGGCAGTGAGCTGGTCACATTTCCTGAAGGTCGGTTTTTGTTCGGTCGAACCGTTGGGAAAGAAGAGTTCTTGAGTAGAAACAGCGCCTAGGCAATCGTAGTGTAGGAAGTCCTGTGGTCAGGTGGAATGACGACCTGCGAAAAGCGTCTGATAGAAACTTGATGCAGAGAGCTGAAGGCCGAGCTCAGTGGCGTGCATTAGAGACCTACGTCCAGGAGAAGACATGTATAGGCTTATATTATTATGAAGAAAGAATTAAAAAAAAATGAAAAAAAATAATGAAAGTTTGTGAATGCTTGTTTGTTAGATACTTAACGATGTAAAGTCTAAATGGATTTTGAATAAATTTGGTATACTTTTAGATACTTTAGGTCCTGAAATAAAACATTGAATAATTTTCATCATCGTCATCATCCATCATCACGTCCACGCGGGTTAAACCGCGGGGCTTAGCTAGAAGTAGAATAATAATTTGGCCTGAAACTAATTGCATTTTAGGAAGAAACTGTACTACAATACATAACTCATGCTATCAGGAATTGAAATTAGAGATTTACATACCCTTGCCAGAATATTCACAGTTGTAACATGCTTGCCGATTTTTATAACAAATTACTTTTATTAAATGTAACTCCACAGATCCTTGCATTAGCTTACAAAAACTGAGCTGAGACAAGATGGCTGCCTAAAACTGTGTTTTCTTAACCGCTCGATTGATTCTATGCGCTACAGTCACATTTTTTGTTTTCATCGATCATCGGACCACTCGATAGCGACGTAAATTTTGCCACTCGATTTTGAACATTATTGACCTCAATAATCATTCAAATCTAAGTGTGTTTATATAATTATTTTGCTTCGAAACCCACAACATAAACACTTGAAATATGTGCCGTACTTATTTAACTCCATAAATCACCAGTTTGTTTATGTGCCGTACTTATTTAACTCCATAAATCACCAGTTTGTTTATCTAAGCGCTCAATGAAGTGGTCATAAAAACTGTTTGTTTACGCAAAGTCGGCGCGGCCAGATGTGTCACGTAGACCTTCTTTTTTTTGTGGGTTGACAATCAGATACCTGTGATCTCGGCACGTACCCAATAAATCCCCAGTTTGCAGCCAGATGTGTCGCGTCGACCTTTTTTTTTGTGGGTTGACCATCAAGTACCTGTAGTCTTAACGCATATACAATCAATTACCAGTTTGAGGTTAGATGTGTCGCGTCGGCCATTATTTTTTTGGGTTATCAGTTTGGTCCTGCGGTCTTCAGCGCGTGGACAACCGAGCGGTTAACATTGAATGGCTAAAGATTCGTTCAGAAATCGAGATTATATTTTATACTACGGTCGTGACCAAAAATTTATCACAATATTCAAAGGTGCTTAAATGACAATTTAAATTAGTGAAAACTGCTGTTTTTTTTTTTTATCTATTGCGGTACAGTTAATTTTATCTGATTAATGATCATTTGAAACGAGAAAAACTTAGGTTGTTTTATTTAATTGTATTTTTTGTTAGAAACCGAAGATGTCACTACACGGACCGTGACATTTAAATTATTTTTATTTATTTATTTATTTTCAGTTCAATTGACGTTTTAGATTAATGCTTAATGCAATTAAGATATAAGAGGCGCACCCAAAAAAAAAAAACAAAAAAAAAATGTAGTTTAAAAATATTTGGGGAAAAATTTCTGAAATATTATATTTTTACGTGACTGCCCAAAAAAAGGAGTATTATGTTTTTATTGTTATTAGCATTCATGTATGCTAATAATAATAAATGATAATGAATGATGTCGATAGATATCAGTGTCTTCCTTTACACTTTCAGTTCCTTTCCCTACTGAGCTGAAGCCCAATACTGAGCTACTTTTACGCTGACAGAAATTAATCGTGCCTAATGTATGCACCCCAAAAAAATAATTGTGCCTGCGCCCATGGTAATTATGGCCAAAGAGAATAAAAATAGGAACTATTTTCACGGGTACCAATTTTTCAAAAAAGTTTTATTGAAAATGTTAAGTCAAAGATGTTGAATTTCGATTACTGGCGTAAAAGTACAAATAGGTTAAAATACACTTACTAGAGTTATGTTACTTCTTCGAGTATTAGACGTCAGTGTACCAAAAACTTTGCGGGCTGCAATTAATAGACGCAAAGTTCATCGCAAACACTAAGAGAATCGTAAAGTTTGCTATATAGTTCGTTATGATATCGATAAAAATCGATATCTTTGATAGTAGCTGGCAGCCTCGACACAGATAGCTACGCCAACGCAAGCTACCGATCGCTAATTCAACACGAATAACAACAGTACAGAGAGAGAGAGTAAGAGTATCAGGTAACGATGATAATCATTAGCTTTTAACAGAATCTATCGATGTTCATCGGTATCTGTACGGAGTACCAGTTATAAAATAAAACAAAGTAATATTACAGTTAATTAACTTTAAATTTAAAAATAAATACCTGTCACATTGTTTACGATACTTAATTTCAAGGAAACAAATAACAAATACGTACCTAATTTAAACTAATTATATCTAATATAACAAGCCGCTATCAGTAGGTAACTTTCCCAATACGCTGGTTGCATTTCCACGTTGTATGGCAATGGTAGGTAATCTTTGTACAAAATTATGCTCAACCAGCATTTTGATCACGTTTTGCTTCGACCAGATGACAGAAAGTTCATAAAAATAACACGGCCCCCACGGCAAGAAAATTATATAATGTCTTTATACTAAATACATTTTCTTCTATATGTGCCCACGTTAATAGTGTTTCGACGCCAAAAGGTTTAAGCCTCAAGTTATAGCTGCTGTGAAGGCGGCTTGACAGCGGCTATAACTTGAGCTTCAAGCTTTGGCTATATTTGGTCCTTTGAGGCTCTCTAAAGCCTCAAAAGCCTTTTTTAGCTTCACCTGCATTATTTTGAGTTCTTGGAAGATGATACTGTGCAAGAAGCACGCTACACCAAAGGCGACTCCTTCATTAGTGGAATTAAGAGTCATTCCTGCAAGTATTTTACCATCGTCACACTTGACAGTTAGCGGTGTGCGGTGGTAAAAGCTTTAAGCCGGGATGGCCGGGAACTGTTCCTGCAATTCCAAAAAGCGAACCGTGGTGACTAAGGCGGTCGACAGCAGCGTCTCACTGGCAGTGGGGCGGAACGCAGCCAGCATGACGCGCCCAAGCGAAGATATTAAATAGTTGTAGCTTTGTAGTCATCCAACACGGTGATAGATATGTCAGTGGCTGCTGTACCTACTCATGCAGCTCTCGAGTGGAGACAAGTCAGGCACTTGCGGGACGACGCAGCGAACAATTAAAATATTGTTCATATGAATGAATCCTGAAAAAAACATTTTGAAATTAAACAGTGTGCTGGGATTTTAGTGTTCCGAAAAGGCAATAGGGAATATAATTTGTATAACTGTGAGATCACCCAGCAGTACGTACTATTATTTATTCTGTGACGGTCCGTCAGTCATCCATAGCCTCAAAACTTCTTAATTTTTATAAGTATCACTAACGGAACTGTAAAGTGCAGCAGACTTGCTTCAAAGTTCCTAAACCGTCTTGATTTACAAGTTTTTATATTGATATGGTCATTAGCACTAATGTCAATATTATAAACCGGATATTAACCATGTTTAACTATCGTTTTACAAAATATTGACAAAACTTGATTGTTAGACTACCCTACCCTCAAGAGAATACATACCGTATTGTTTGCTCTTAGAACAAGGCATAAATTAAAAAACCGACTACGGACGGGTAAAAAATAACTTAAGACACTCTTGCTATGACAACGACTCGACTGATACCTCGCTTGTCAAAATCGGACCAATAGGGGCGACGATATGGTGGAACATCCACATACCCACATGCATATGCTTTGCTATAGTTGGGTTTAAAAAAAAAAACACCCACCCGCATTAACTTCTGTTAATCCGAGATCATGGCACTTGCTACTGTGCTGAAATATCGGAAACTCAAAACAAAAGATAAAGATATACATGATAAATGGCCAGTTTCTCATGTTGACTTCAGTCTTAATTTAGTATTTCTTTAGATGGCATGTTCCCCCGTTCAAGGAAAGTGGAGATACTCGTAGCACTGTTATGAGTACTCCCCTCTTGGTGGTTGTTGATGTATCATCATCATCAGTCTCCCACGTGTCCACTGCTAGGACTCGGCACAGTTACATGGACCATAATTTTAATCAAAAAATTTGCCAAAAACAAACGTATGCAAATAAATTACAAATCGTTGGAATGTGCTCTTCAAAGCTTTCAATTAGATATAACATGGTATAACAATAACCATATTAAAAAAATCGAAGAAAAAAGTTCTTTTCCCATTTGAAAATGGAGTCATACAACAGCAATAATTAAGTTTTTCAAAAAATAATATACGAGTAGCTTATATTACTTCGGATGATGTAAGTATTCTAATGATACACCATACATCCAATTCTGTTCAGGCATTTAAAAATAAGGTGGAATAAAAAAACTCACATTTATACATACAAACATACATACATACATACATACATACATACATACATGAACTCTGAAAACATAACACTCCTTTTTTGGGCAGTCGTGTAATAACCAACCACTCTGGCGGCGCAGTGCGGGTTGGTTGGCGGGTGTCACGGTCACTATGTTCTTAAATTTCTTTGTCATACTCGTATCAATTAAAATAAAATTTGTTTGCTCACATAGGCCAAAGATCCCGGCCAATCAAGCGATTTTCCCCCCCAATATGATAGACACACCGCAAGGAAGGCCCCAAGTCCCCAGCGGCTCCGTTAATCCTGGCACCGGTAGCAGCCACGGTAACAGCGGAGCAGGTGGTGCTTAGAATCTCCGGCAGAGACCCAGCTACCACCCCCACCCCACTATCTCTGGACCTGGCAACTTATAACGCACGCACCTTGAGGACTGATGAGAAGCTGATAGAGCTGGAAAAAGTAGTAAGTAAATTGCGCTGGGGTATTATTGGGTCATCAGAAGTCGGAAGAGCGGGAGAGGATACAATGACCCTCAATTCCGGCAACTTACTCTATTACCGGGCGGGCGACCAGCAGTCCCAACACGGTGTCGAGTTTCTCGTCCACAAGGAAGCGGTTCGAGCAGGGTGGCATAACTAATAATCAGAATTACCGAAAGGTATTCGTTGAAGGTCATACAAGTGTACGCCCCGCACTCGAAACGCCTGGACGATGAAGTGGAGGCTATGTACGACGGCATTTCCAATGCCATACATGTCCCAAAAACACACTTCATAGTGGTGCGTTGAAGTCCCTCACTTCAACGCACGGCTGGGCATGAGGAATGGCGATGAACTGAGAGTGGGGCAGTTTGGATTTGGACAGCGGACCCAAAGGGGCCAGCGATTGGCTGACTTCATGGAGAAGGACGGACTCTTTATGATGAACTCCTTTTTCAAGAAGCGCCCTTCCAGGAAATGGACGTGGCTGCACCCCGGCGGTCATAAACAAGAGATAGATTTCCTTTTTTCTACCAATAGGCATATATTCAAGGACGTCGCTCTGATCAACAGAGTTAGGACCGGCAGCGATCACCGCATGATAAGAGGCTCATTGAATATCAACGTAAATCTGGAGAGATCTCGTTTGATGAGCTCTACTCTTCGAACAAGTCCTACTCAAATCCTAAACCCCGAGAGCTTTCAGTTGGAACTCCAAAATCGCTTCCAAATACATACCGAATGCGATACAGTGAATGAACTAAACAAAGGGCTGGTGGAAATTGTTCACGTGGTCGGGTCGGAGTTCTTTAAGACCCACCGCAAAAATAGAACACAGAAACTCTCTGAGCATATACTCAAACTTATAGGAGAACGAGGCGAGATGAGACTGCAGTCTTCAGTGGATATGTCGAGTTACAGCTTGCTTAATAAACAGATCTCCAAGTCGATGCGGCACGATTCGCGTTCCCATAATACTAATTGTATTAAGAACGCAATAGAAGGGCTCCAAAGTGTTCGTAAGAGATTTGTCTGTTGGGCAAAGCCTGTTGACGAAGCTGAAGACCGACAGTGGCAGCATCGTCTCGTCGAAGCAGAGATATTTATGAGCTCGAGAAGTTCTATAGGCAATTATACACCTCATTGCATAGTCCTCCTAGCACAACTAGCGATGCAAGAGCCCGTTTGACCCGATATATTTTTTTACACATTTTTAGTAACTTTCTTGTTTGTTTGTCTGTCTGTCTGTTGTTTTGGGTGGAATCTTGCAAATCAAATTACAAGCAGTTTCCGATTAGCTATCCGGCTAAAACTTTCCGGGTAGTTCACGACTCGATGACGATGCATTTAAACAAAAAACTTGGTTTTTAGATTAGTTTTTTAATGTACATTTGCTGTTTGTTTCTAACCTAAAATATCCTACTGCTGGGAAATGATCTCCTCATTTCCTTCAAGACATCCCGGTCCCCTGCAATCTTAGACCATCCCACCTGATACGCATCGAGGTCATCATGCCGTAAAGCATCCTAGGCCTGCCTCGGGAGACGTCGCCCCTGAACATGGCGTGACGACCCTTCCCCAGACCCTTTCCCTTTCCTTTTCCCTTTCTTCTTCCTTTTTTTTTTTGGTTTAGCGATCCGGGTGAACACAACTGGTAGTTTGCCTGTATAATGGATGAATGGATGGTATGTGTGTAATGGAATTAAAAAGGTTTGCTTAGTGAGCTAGGTACTAGAATGGGATATCTCTGTATGCATAGTAGATATTAAGCTTCTGCCGTGAATTTCAAAAGAAGTTTACCTCAGCCGGGAATCAAACCGGCACAAATGCGAAAAATAACATCCTGTATTTTTATGGTTATATTAAGAGATGTGTCAGTAATCAGCAGGTTTAATACCGGTAGAGATCACCGACTTGTCCAAGTCTCCTTGAATAACGACAACAGGCTTAAAAAGTTGCTGTCTGGTGAAGTCTATGCTCCGATCCAATCTGCTCCAGGCCGCTGTTGGATTAGAACAGTTCCAATTTAAGCTGAGAAATCGATTTGCTGCCTTGGAAACCACAAATGACGTGGACAAGGAACACCAAAAAGTTTTGGGAATCCTTAGGGAGAAAGACACTAAATTTTTCAAGCTTTTTCAAGTCTTCTCGTAGTCAATACCACAGTGCCTGAAGTCAAAAGTCTTCTATCAGTGCGTCCTACCAGTCATGACCTACGGTGCCGAAACGTGGACACTCACAGTCAAACTAGTCCACAAATTTATGGTCGCTCAGTGAGCTATGGAGAGAGCTATGCTTGGAGTTTCTCTGAAGGACAACATACGTAATGAAGATATCCAACGGAGAACCAAGGTAACCGAAATAACTCAAAGGATAAGAAAGCTAAAGTGGCAGTGGGCTGGTCACATTTCCCGAAGAAGTGATAACCATTGAGGTAGACGAGTTTTCAAGTGGAGACCACGTTTAGGCAAACGTAGTGTAGGACGCCCTGTGGCCAGGTGGAGTGATGACCTGCAAAAAGTGTCTGGAAGAAAATGGATGAGAAGAGTTGAAGACCGAGCTCAGTGGCATACATTAGGAGAGGCTTACGTCCAGCAGTGGACAGATATAGGCTGATGATGATGATTTTTATGGTTCCAATTGATAGAATCAATGCTAAGGATCTGTAATAAACAATTGCATCTTAGAGAAATCTATCAATTACTTATAAATTCAATGGTCCAAGACCATCTCTCCAAGACTGATCAATAACTGAACCATTTTAAATTTACCTTTAAGCAGGGCAGTCAAACCGGGCCTTTGCTGTGTTGTCTCCGCCATAAAAGATACGGAAGTAGTTTATTTCACTGAGGCGGCCGTCGTAGTGTGACATAAGTGGACTGGCACCTCTCTTACCAAACTGCAGTTCTCCTGAATAATTGAATTGACATTTAATAAGATACAACCCCATTTTATCTAATCTAAAGAGTAGGAAAAATGGAGGCAATCTCGCCCCTTTTCTTTCTCTTTTTTTTTTTCGTTTTCATCTTAATCTTTAGGCATACTTATGAGTATTTTTGACTTTTGTTATGATGGAGATAAATAATTATATATAATTAATTGTCTATCTCCCAAGTTAGCACGAAACCGGTTCGGTATACAATATGCAGACTTATTTTTTGAATTTTTTTTTTTATGAGGGATATATATACTCGAACTTGCATGTGTGTGTATGTCTTGGGAATTGATTTCGTACATAGAGATTAAACTTGCATGGGTATTTTTATTAATAGTATGAGAATAATTACCCATGCAGTCACAGAGCTGAAATACGAAGTAAACGGAATTACTACCATGTATGCAGTAGTAAGACCTCCCTAATTTTATAAACTAGCTAGCTTTATACCGCATTTTTGCACGCATATCCAGCGTGCACGTGACATATTATAAAGATTGGTACAGTTAAAAAGAGACACTATCTCCTGAACAAGAATATAATAATATAATAATTTTCTAATGGAAAAATTTGGATCACGGACTTCCCCATAAGACGGGTTCAAGAAGCTATTGGAAAAATTTGGATGGCAATGCATAATAGCCGAATTGGTAGAGGCATGTGCCGCGCAAATGCACAGTATGCGAGTTCAAATCTCGTCCGTCATCCAAATTATTCCATTAAAAAATTATATATATGATTTCGCTAAGCAGGCGTTAACTGCTAAAATCATAAAAATGTAATATAATTTTAAATGGTTTATGTCTTATTTTAGTTAATTACTGTGAATTTTCGCATCACTTTTAAACTACTGAACCGTTGTGGTTTACTGTTGGATAGGTAGGATCTGACATATAAAATCTGAGGTATTTTGCATTTCATTGCGATGAAAAGAAGCCGAGCAATCGATAAAAAGTATTTGATGGCTGAACAAATTTTGATGAAATTTGGTAAAAAGTATAAATAGGTACATACTTTAGGTACAGGAATAACGCAAAAAGAAGATGAAGAAGAAATAAGTAAATTAAATAATGTTTAATAAGAAAAAGTTTTATGAAGTAGCCATGTCATGGTGGAACTTAGAACAGGCTATCACAATTAAATGCGTATACAAAATTGTGTGTCTAGGCTGCTAACCGTTGAAGAGTTCCTTTATCTGGAGCTAATCCTGAATGTCAATTCAGGTCATGCTTAACGTAAAAATACATTGTCTTCGGAACTGAACCAACACGTAAGATACGAGAAAGTGGTTCTAATTGAGCTTGCAAGATTTGACGTAAACAAACATACATACATACATACATAAAAACATTGCAGGTTAAATAAAAGCTTTTGAAAAATGTTCATTCGCAACAATAACATGACTGTACCTGTAGGTTTATAATAAATAGTACAAAGAATGAATTTCGATTTTTCCCAGAAAAATGAGCATGGGGGCGAAGACTCTGGGCGTAGCTATTTTATAATATAGGGTACAGCACCACTCCAGAGATCTATCAGAAATATAGAAATCAGTTCAGAAATACCGGAGATATGAGGTAACATGCATAAAACCATACAGTCCAGTGGAGAACTCTTCGGCTTAAAGTTGGTTAAAAAGAGAACAGAGTTTAATTTTCGTTTAAGAATTTGTATTTAGAAGCTTCACAGGCACGCGACTTCGAGAAATTAACCAACAGGTAGTACTACGATTCCCACCAAACCTGCTGAGAAGGAAAAGCACAAGTAGCATTTATTGCGAAATATTTTTCACTGATTCCGAGAATGGTCCTACATTCTCGGAATCAGTGAAAAATATGTGTTTTCTCTGTCTCGGAGCCATAGCGATATATCCAACATTACTCGATTTAGCTTTGCATAAGTACATCGTTTTTTGTCTTGAAGGCATACTGTTAAACTCCATATGTAGCCAGTTATGATCTTGTATAGTAATTTTTGTTCAGGGCTTTAAGAAATTTCAGAACATAAAATAACATAAGGTACAACTTTGAAGCAAAGTCAACATAAATGTTAACATGAGATATTTCATCTTAGCAATTATACAATGTAAACATTACGCTAGTAAGCTGGAAAACCACAAGTGCAAACTTATGTTTTTTCTGCCTCGTACGAGTATATAATTTATATTAAATAAATAATTTAGAACTACTAAGAAATAAAACACAAGTGTGTAATTGATTGGTGTGGCCGATTGGTCTCGTGGCTAGTGATCCTAAGTACGTAATCAAACGGTCGCGGGTTCGAATCCTGCAAGGTGCAATCATTTGTGTGATGAGCAGAAATGTTTGGTTCCGAGTCATGGATGTTATAATATTCGTATCTATGTATGTTTATCCGTTATCTAGTACCCATAGTACAGGTTATCCTAGTTTGGGGCTAGGTAATTGGTGTGGAATTGTTCCGAATATATATATTTATATTTGAATATATATAATATATATATATATATATATATAATATATATATATATATTAAAAGAACACAATTAAATATATATATATATATATAATATATATATATATATATTTAATTGTGTTCTTTTAGCTTCTTATTATAATAAGTTTGTAGGCGCATAGCATATGTGGTTCCTTGTGTTTTTTGCTTAGTATATTTCAAGTTGATAAGTAATTATTTACGAAGAAGAAGTAGTTTTTTTCAATTAACTAATCAATTAATAAATAAATTCAGACAACTAAATATAGATAAAATAAATTTGTATTTATTTTATTTGTTACTAAAACACCGAGACTCAAGCTTCTAAGTTAATTAAAAAAGTACGTAAAGTTTTTTACGATTTACGCCGAAGTTACTTTTTGTTACTTGTACTTTTTCAGATTAAGAGGGCAGTAGTTACTTGTGTTTTTTCAGATTAAGAGGGCAGTAGTTACTTGTGCTTTTTTCAGATTAAGAGGGCAGTAGTTACTTGTGCTTTTTCAGATTAAGAGGGCAGTAGTTACTTGTGCTTTTTTCAGATTAAGAGGGCAGTAGTTACTTGTGCTTTTTCAGATTAAGAGGGCAGTAGTTACTTGTGCTATTTCAGATTAAGAGGGCAGTAGTTACTTGTGCTTTTTCAGATTAAGAGGGCAGTAATTACTTGTGCTTTTTCAGATTAAGAGGGCAGTAGTTACTTGTGCTTTTTCAGATTAAGAGGGCAGTAGTTATTCTGTGCCAACAGTTAGGTTTGATCGTAGCCATGCAAGCTTCAGCGAGGACTTCATAGACCCTACAATAATACAAATAGTACAAACTTCGGCCCTACAAATACTTATATTTATTTTAATACATTTTCTATATATACAATATACATGCAACTTACCATTAACTATTTTGATATAAAATTCCGTGAATCCTGTAGAGGACAGTATGTTGGGAGTGTGAATGTTTTCAACATTATTTCTCCTTATACCACGGAGTTCGTCCCATAAATCCAATTGTGTGTATTGGTTAAGGTCCCATCCAACAGCTGTTGAAAATAATTACAATCAAGCTATTTATAAATATAACAAGTTTATGTAATCAAGATCTGTTTCCAACCTATTATGTTAATTTAACGTTTCCAACAACAATATTCATTGCGTAGGTACCTATTTCAAACCTAATATCCGAGTTCGAAATGATTCCATTTTTATTCGTCAGTCGGATGCGCACGCCTCTGTCCGCTTGTACAGCGACGTGCATCTGTAAGTCCGTGAGGCGGCCGGCGGAGTTCCTGTGCACCGTAACATGGTTGAGAGTGTCACTGTCCACAGAGTAGATTGGAGTCGCCTGGCGATGGCGTAACAACACCTCCTTACACGGCAACTCTGGAAACAAACGCACACGTGATTATTTTCACACGACTGCCCAAAAACCCAAAATGTAATGTTTTAAGGATTCATGTATATTTGTATGTATGTTTGTATGTATGTTTGTATGAATGTATGTGAGTTTATATATTCCACCATAACTTTTAAATGCCTGAACAAATTTAGACCTATTCATTAAATTTATATAGGATTCTAAAGGTACCCCCTTTAGAATGCTTATATCTCCCCGAGTATCACATAAACTAGATAGTACACGTATATTCAAATAGGGAATAAACGTATTTTGGTTAAGATTTTTGTTTATGTTATCTTTGTTATCTCCCAAAACTACTTGCTATGTATTAGCGGCTGCTCTACAAGTGCATGAGATGAGTCTGGCTGGAGGCGTGGAAAAGTATTCCATTTACCGTTAACTTGTTGTCCTTTTGAAAGAGCCAGGCGCTTTTGGTGAAAGAAAACATCACGATAATGTCTTGGTGATAGAGTATTTTATAGTCCGCCTAGCTAGCTACTCTGCCTCCAAGTGCCTAGGATGTTCAGTCCTTGTTACCCAAATTTTTGGGTTTAAATGTTTACCTCCATCCTTCACTGTCTTTGTCACTTACCATTAGTTGAAATAGTGATCAAACGTGCTTGTCGGACCACGCGTAGTGATCATAGTGATCAAACGTGCTTGTCGGACCACGCATAGTGCATAAAAGTAAAGTTTTTCATAGTCACACTTTTTCTAAATGGAACAGTTTTCATCATAAAATAAACCCGAAATTTTCTAAAATGATATACTAGCAATAGTGATTATAATTTTGAAACTCAAACAGAATAAATATATACGAGTGGAGTGACAAGCAAACAGTGCGGGCGATAAAAAAAATGTGAGCAAAATACTTGGTAAGTTATTTTATAAGACAAGGACAGTAATGTAGCAAACAAGAAAATGAAAAAATGTATAAAAATGTTAACAGATAACCCTGAAAAGATGAATTAATTACGGTTTATTCTCTTGAAATAGAGATCTTCATTCAAATTTCATGCAGTTTTGTTCATAGTACAAGTTTGAAGCTGAGATAGATGGACATACGTCGGCCGCGAGCAAGGGCAATAAAGTTTACGCATAGAGACTCCACGCTGCGGTAATAAACCGATATAGGGTCGTGTTTTGAACACAAGAAAAAACTTTGGTCTACCAGATTACGCACACTAAATGACGGGGACCTTATTGACACTTACCATGTGAGGGGGAGGGGGTTGGTTTCGGAGACTGTGTCTGCACTGGCGGTGTTGGAGCGGCGGACTGTGGCTGCCCAGCTGGGGATGGGGGCTGCGCTTCCGGTGCCGATGCGTGATCTGAATATTGTGTTTTCTCTAGAACAAAAATAAAAATTAACTTAACATCATACTCACTCTTCTTTCTTTTTTAAAAGCTTTTATTTTACTTGCAATGTTTGTATGTATGTATGTTTGTTTAGGTCAAATCATGCAAGCTGAATTAGAACCACTTTCTATTAATCTATAGTTTTGAATTTTAATTTTTAAATGTTGGGTTTGTTTCGATGACCAGGATAGATAGATAGATAAATTCTTTATTGAACACCACAAGTACAACAAAAATTATATCTAAAAATACAATGTAACAATGAATGTCACAAGGGGTGGTCTTATTGCTGCTCAGAGCGATCTCTTCCAGACCGTGCACGGAGAGGAATACAGAGTGGTAAGTTACGGTGGTTATAAGTAGATAAATGAATGACATACTTACACCATAAAATATAATAAATGTGAATTCGTATATTTTATGAATGAATTTTTATGGTAAGCATGACCTGAATTGATATTCATAGGATTAGTTCCAGATTAAGTAACTCTTCAACGGTTAACAGCACAGACACAAAATTTTGTGTACGCATCTTAGTATGATAGGTAGCTAGTTTTAAGTTTTACCATGACAGGTTGAACTTTCATGAACTTCTGAACGGCTGACAGCATAGACACGAAATGTTATATATGCATTAAATTGTGATAACCCATTCTAAGTTTAACCACGACATGGCTAATATGAAAAAAAAACTTTTTTTTACTATCTTATTAGGTTTCTTTCATACTCGAAGGGTGCAAAGCTCTATTACTAAGCGTATGCCGTACAAATGTCTGTTTGTTATATATATATATATATATATATATATATATATATATATATATATATATATATATATATATATTACCAGAATATGTAACTTCCAAAAAAAGTTTGCTTTGAGTGTTGTTTGGGTCAAACCTTGCAAGCATAATTTTCTCCGATCCTACAGAAATTAATTTTTACAAGTCTAGGCAATCGATTGAGGGACGTGACCTCCGATGCTCCAACACACGCCGTATAGAGAACCGCTATCGAGCAAAATCGGGGGACCAAATTTTTTGCTGGGCTAAAACTTTGGTCCCCCGTTTTTTTTTCTCAATTGAGAAGGCACCATCTGACAAAGCTAAAAATATCATCTGGCAATACCGTAACCTTACAGATGGAGATTTTCGCCGAGATAGAGGACTTCTATGGCCGACTGTAGTATGACTCGCACTCTACTCGTACGATCCGAACCCAACAATGAGGATTCCAGAGCCACATTGACCACCCACTACACCGACGACCTGCCGGAAGTCAGCCTAGACAAGATCGAGACAGCTCTGAAGCAAGTGGTAGCTGTCACGGTAGCCGAACTTGGTAAAGGCATGTGCCGCGCAGAGGAACGAAACCCCGTCCGTGATTAAAATTTTTCGTTTAGAATATTATTAGAAAAGCTCTGAAGCAGCTTAAAAATTGAAAATCCCCAGGGGAAGACGGAGTTCCTTCGGAACTTTTGAAAGCAGCAGGAAATCCTGTACTTCGAGAGTTCAAAAAATAGTTTAACTCTGCTCTGAGCAATGGGAGTCCTCCCACAGTTCACGCTTTAGAGTTTTAGACTCTAAAGGCGTGGAAAACAGTTAATACACGAAATGTTGTATATGCATTTAATTGTAAAGCCTCTTAGTTTTACGACGAAATGGCTACTGCAAGCTTTTTTTTAATCTATTTTTATTATTTTTTTTAATTATTTTTGCTCTATCTTAAAAACGGCAATACATACAGGCGTCAAACTTAGTGTGATTATAGCGCTAACTCTAAAGTAAAATAACAAAATAAAAATTGCTCGCTGATAGAAAAAAAACCTGACAGATGTTTTGTCATAAGAAGGATAGATGTAAGTGGCCCTATAGTAATCAAACAATCTAGGATTATCGTTTATTTCGTATTAAAGGCTTGTAAGTAGTTAGCATCCAGCCTAGATATAAAATATTTTTTAACGTCTTTCAGCGATCTAAGCAAGGCGTAACTTGACTTCAGTTGTTTATTGTGATAGTGCAGGGTCCATTAAATGTGCAAGGACTCAGCTATCTGAGCTTAGTAAATTAATTAAATAAAAAAAGCCATGAAATGCAGGTTCTAAATGTGATTGTAAAATCAGGAATTACATTCAAAATTGCATGTTAGTCATCAACATACGCAGGACTCTTGGTAAGACGTGATGTAAAATTGCATGTTAGTCATCAACATACGCAGGACTCTTGGTGAGACGTGATGTAAAATCCACAGAATATCACCTTCGCAGATTCTGTTGGCTCATGTTTAATCCTGTCAGGAAATGAATTCTGTTTTGGTTCAGATCGAAGGGATCTTGAACAGTAGGCCAATATGGCCAAGGTCATTCGATATTGAGGACCTATCGTAGTACCGGTTGGAGCTCTGGTTTTTCTACGTGAGACTCATACTCCGCCCATGACGTCATGGCTTATGGCAAGAGTGACCAGAGTCTTTCCTGGATATAACGGCATGATTAGATGTTAACAAGACATAATTGAAAGTGCTGAGAAGCCCGACTGCTAACATAACTAAAATGAGGCAAACATTTAAGTGGGAATGTCTGTAACCAACTTTAAATCGTTATAGATCCTAAATGGTCATTTGAAATGAAAAATGAGAAATTAAAGGTAATTTTCAAATACTTATTCGATGATATCCCACTTAACATAATCGTATTTTTGCACTTTTTGGCATTTGTTTGACGTCATATTGAATTTTGATTACTGTCATGTCTTGACAAATAGATTGACGTATGAATCATCAAAATTGGCTCAAGAATTTGGTCTCTAGAGCACCACAAAGAAACAAACATACATACGTACATTGGCTGATAAACACATTACCCTCCGCGCAGTCGGCTAATGCCAATGTTCATAAGACTTATATCACCAGAATCTGTATACTTCCTACCCCTACAACCCCACGCTGCTATTTGTATAATAATATGGTAAATCCATACAATTTTTTTGCGGTCATAATCTTGGTATTTTCAGAACCATATCAATTGGAATCTTTTTGGGCCATAATCAAACGACCACTCGCTTGGGCTCAACCCAACCTAGTTGGGTTGGGCACTGGACGACCGCGCGACGTTGACATGACATTCGCGTTTGACAGACGGAAAAGATTTCGTGTCAGAGGGCACTAGTGGGAGAATTTCACGTGAACGTCGACCTCTATCCGTCCTTGAAGCTTAATGCGTTTGTATTATTTTGTTTTAAAAACGGGAAATTCACGTGTTTTGGAGGTTTAAGTGTTAAATCCACGCAAAATATTGATTCCCACAATGAACGGATATTCGCAAGTTTAGTTGGGTTGTTTGGAGACAACCCCGCGTAGGATAAACAATTGGTATTTGTACCGTTTGTATTTTGTTAGCCGGCAAGTTGTTTGCAAAATCAGTGAAAAGATACTAACCTCAAGATTGTATGTCAACCGATGAATAATTTGGAACCATTTTGGGATCAGCCAAAGAAGCTGTCTTGCGATGTAAATTCTACTGCGTTCGAAATTCTGGTACTAGGAAAGTAGGTTAGGCAGGAAAGACCCGGAGCTACTCACGAGGATACTTGTATGTATTTTGCATATTTTTTTCTCATATATTCGAAAAGCTCCGTAAATCTCGGACGATCAGAACTGAACCCTGGTCATCAATCTCGTCATAATTTTTCATCAGGTAGCAGAGCGACGATGATGAGGGCCAGGGTTGATTCTGTTTATGGCGACTAATACGTTCATGGTAATTATATTTTAATGTAAGTCAGTTCTGTTAAAGCACTGAACTAACTGAAATAGCATAATAATAATTTTTGTATAACATTGATAACTAGTGACTCGTCTCGGTTTCATACGCATAGAGTTCACACAAAAAAAAAACTTCATAAAGAAACTCCAGTGAGCGTAATTCAAAATCTTTGGCAGTAACGATCTTGGTGCTTTTTGACTATAGACAACTGCATTATTACCGTAGACAGAGAAGCTAATAGACGGCGTGATATGTTTTGTTTCATTCACTCAACAAAGGACGTGTATGATAATAGTAATAATTAGCACTTGTAAGAAAAAGATGTAGCTACCATATTGTTGTCATTATCCCCGTACGACCTAAAAAATTCTTTGGCATTAAATTTAATGACAAGACAATGCGACTTTTCGAACTGCCAGCTAAAGTTTTATAATTACCCAAGGTCCGACCTCCTCGCTTACAATTACGGCGAAAGTGTGACTATACAATTATGTTATTTAAATTGAGGTAAGTATGTAGTCGTTTTCAAGTTCATTTTCACTTTCAGTTTTCCAATTGATTTGGAAATAAAAAGAAAATGGGTGTTAGCTACCGGTGTGAGAAATTAGGAGCCTATTTGTTCAAGGCACTTTTTTATTTTGTAATGCTGTCCCAACAACTTATTTAATGGAGGTATGAATGCCTAAATATCGGAGCATTTTCATTCTGCTGTGATTTTATGTATTAGATGGGCACGTTTTTGACCATAGTTTGATAAATTGGTGTAAATAATTACAAGATGGATTATGATATGTAATTTGATAATAAATGGTATGGTATTAAACCATATGTTATTTTTTTCTTTAATTATCCTATACTAATGAAAAAATGAAACGAAAGTGACCTAGAATTACTGGCTTCACAACATAGTCGAAGAGGTAACACTGATGCGTGAATGGGAGGGAGTATAGCGGTTACGCGACACCACCGTCTATCAGCTTCTCTGTCTACGATTATCACTCACGTACTTGACAGAATTGTTATTATTTCGTTTCCATGAAAACATATCAGCTGTTCCGTACAGCTAGTGATTGACATTTTTGCGATTTTTTTATTCCATGGGTATTTATTGCAATTTTCGTAGAGACTTCTCATTTAAAATAAAATACAGCCCATGATACTCGCTGATAATGTAGTTTTCTATAGATGAAGGAAGTTTTAAAATCGGTTCAGTATTCTTGAGTTTGTCCGTTACAAGCAAACACACATACAAGCAAATAAACTTACAAAAAACAAACCTTTCCTGTTTATAATATTAGTTAACTTATAGTTATATATTTAACTATAATAATAATTATGCCTAATATCACAGAATAAAATGTAATAGTACTGTGCTTGTAATGATAAGCTCGCAATATTCTCTCCTATTAAATACATACCTTCACTTTCGAAATATTTTTTTAAAAAGTGTTCGTGTTTCTGGATCAGTGTAAAAGCAGTGTAGAAGTTTGCGTTGCACTTGTCCTCGTTACTGGGCGCTGTCGACGCGACGCCGCGCAGGTAATAGTGCGGCGTACCCCTCTCCGACTCGGGGAACGCTAACCCGCCGCCGCTGTCACCCTTGCATACCGCTTTCTGCTCTACAAAATAAAATTAGGTTAGTAATGGTCCAATCCAGGGTATTAAAAATCAGTATTTTGATATTTTAGGAGTAATTATTTGTCAAACAGGGTAAAAGCACAGAATAAATATTGGTTGGTAAAAGTGAAAATCAAGTGAAGTCCTTCGTTAAGTCTCGATGTGGTTGACTTTGTGATAGCTAAACATGGTACCCTAATAAAAGTTCATGGAAATCTGAAACTAAACGCAGCTTTTATAAATAAATTTTTGTTAGAACAATTTAAGAACCACCACGAAGAAACCATTATTTCTAAATGTATTGCGTTTTCTAACAAATATCAACCTACGGACCTAAATAAAGCATTTAATCAGATTTCTAATTGTGTTACAAGTTGACAATATAAAATAAAAAATAATATTTTTCTTGGGCTTTGTTCCTAAGTTTCAAACAGAGATTTAGTTGCTAAAATTGCTTACACATGTTACAAAGATTTGAAAAAAAAAACGTGAGAAAGTAAGAATATAGTGTAGGGCGTCTTAACTATCATTTTTTTTCTATATTTTTTTATTAAGCCAATTATAGCAAAAAAAAAACCCCAAGCGACGCTAACTTTCAACTCCATTAAGTAACAAAGTAGGTGGAGCTTAAAATAAGAACAAAACTGGGGAGCTGAGGTTTTGAGGAAACATAAAAATTATGATGCACGCGCGCAGACTTCAAAAAATTATAACGCGTAATAAATAGCCTAGTTGTCAAGGCACTAAAGCGATTTTTCTGTAGAACAGTGTAAGTGAGAATAAATTAAAGTGAACTTTTTATATTTATAAAAACGTGTCATAAATAAAACCGTCGCGTAATAAGTGGTTAGAGGATGAAGATAGCAGTTTAACAGCACTGGATTCAAAGCTAAATTTTTACTAGAAGTTGGTTTTGTTCATTGTTTATTAAAACAAAATCATTTCATAAATTTTAAAAATAAATTATTGAATAATTCAAATATTTTATTAAGTTTAAATAATATCTTATTCTATTTGCATTGATTTTCTCTTATCATTTTATTTTTTAAATAATAAAAATTAAAATCCATAAAATAATTTAAAACATAGAATATTTATTATATATATCTTTTTTAATCATATTGTTAGTAAACAATGAATTTATGAACAATAGAATTTAACATAACGGAGTGATTTTTATATGTTGCCGTACTACTTGCTCTTGCCTTAACAGTAGCATATTTATGACAGTTCTGGCTCACTTTGCGTCGTGCAACTGTAGTTGCCACCAGTTCTGGCTCACTCATGACGTCATAAAGTACCTATGGGGGTTCTGGCTCACTCATGACGTCATAAAGTACCGTTGAGATTTCTGGCTCACATTCAAGGTCAAGGTACAATCGCTAACCTTTGCTTTTGAGATTTCTGGCTCACATTCAAGGTCAAGGTACAATCGCTTTTGCTTCAAGGTGACGTCATAAAGTACCGCAGGTGACGTCATAAAGTACTTGTGGAGATCGCTTGTGGCGGGGAATGTCGAGCGGGTAGATATGTATTATATATAGGTATAGGTACATGGGTGATGTAATAATTCAAGGTCAAGGTACAATCGCTAGCCTTTGCTTCACCATTGGTCGGATGGTGTGATGACGTAATAGTTTGAAGGTGGGTTTAAAGGTACTCACCAATGTAGGTACATATAGGTACTCACTGTTATCGTTAGGTGACGTCATAAAGTACCATCTTAGGTGTGTAACCCACTTTCAAGGTCATTTGAATTAAACCTGGAGCTTTGTATTGAAATAAGGAGGTATAGGTACATAGGTGATGTAATAATTCAAGATCAAGGTACAATCGCTAGATGGTGCTATAAGAAACATGGATGATGTAATAATTCAAGGTCAAGGTACAATCGCTAGATGGTGCTATACAATACTACATACTACAAGGTAGGTGCGGGTTCTAACTCAAAGTAGGTATAAGGTGGGTATATAGGTAGCTATAGAATAATAACAGTAGAAACTAAATCAAACCGAGTTTAAGTTTGAATGCATAACCCTTCCTTTGCTTCATCATCACTCGGCTAAAAATAGTCTCGCTTGTGGTGGGAATGTCAATGTAGGTCGCAGTGGTTTGTAGATAAGGTTTATACAATGCGGACACATGGAAGCGATTACATAGGTACATTCGTTTGGTTATTTATAATGTTTGAACACATAACGCTTCTTTCGCTTCACGGTTAGTCGGGTAAAAATACTCTATGACACTCTTGTGATAAAGTCATTGGAAACTATGTGATCATCAATGGTTTTTAGTACTGAGAATACATAAGCATTGAATTGATAAAACATATCTTGGTACTCCTTATCATTAGGTGACGTCATAAAGTACCGTCTTAGGTGTGTAACCCACTTTCAAGGTCATTTGAATTAAACCTGGAGCTTTGTATTGAAATAAGGTTGAAATTGTGGTGGCATCTGGGTGGCGATTTACTTCCGGTTGTACCTTCAAAGTGTGTAGAAACGAATGTAGTAAGCAATGATTTAATGACGTAATAGCTTAGAATTTCTACTGAAATTATCTGTCCATGCATGACTTTGACAGCTGTCATCTTTGATACTTGTCACATGTCTCTTAAGTTAGGTGACGTCATAAAGTACCGTCTTAGGTGCGTAACCCGCTTTAAAGGTCATTGAACCTGGAGCTTTGTATTGAAATAAGGTTTAAATTGCGGTGGCAAAAAATGTGGATTTTGCATGGTTATTTTTCAATAGAAACTAAATTGAACCAACACATTACCCTTCCTTTGCTTCACCATTGGTCGGATGGTGTGATGACGCAATAGTTTTAAAGTGGTTCAATGCTGATGGATGTATGGAGGATATATATATATATATATATATAATAATAGGTTATGGTGGGTTTTTCGATAGGTATAGGTACATGGGTGATGTAATAATTCAAGGTCAAGGTACAATCGCTAGATGGTGCTATAAGAAACATGGATGATGTAATAATTCAAGGTCAAGGTACAATCGCTAGATGGTGCTATAAGAAACATGGATGATGTAATAATTCAAGGTCAAGGTACAATCGCTAGATGGTGCTATAAGAAACATGGGGGTATGTAAAGTGGGTCATGTGGGCTAGCTCAGCAGCTACAAGGTAGGTGCGGGTTCTAACTCAAAGTAGGTATAAGGTGGGTTGTGGCGGGAATGTCAAGCGGGTAGATATGTATTATATATAGGTATAGGTATATGGGAGGTATAGGTACATGGGTGATGTAATAATTCAAGATCAAGGTACAATCGCTAGATGGTGCTATAAGAAACTCCACATGTTGTGATTAGATTAGAGTTTTATTCCTATTGAAATAATGTTGAAATTGCGTTGGCAAAAGTGTGGTTTAGGTTGTTTAACCCGCTATCGCTTGTGGAGATCGCTTGTGGCGGGAATGTCAAGCGGGTAGATATGTATTATATATAGGTATAGGTATATGGGAGGTATAGGTACATGGGTGATGTAATAATTCAAGGTCAAGGTACAATCGCTAGATGGTGCTATAAGAAACATGGGGGTATGTAAAGTGGGTCATGTGGGCTATATATAGGTATAGGTATATGGGAGGTATAGGTACATGGATGATGTAATAATTCATCGAGAAAGGTCAAGGTACAGTCGCTAGATGGTGCTATAAGAAACAGTGGGTCATGTGGGCTAGCTCAGCAGCTACAAGGTAGGTGCGGGTTCTAACTCAAAGTAGGTATAAGGTGGGTATATAGGTAGCTATAGAATAATAACAGTAGAAACTAAATCAAACCGAGTTTAAGTTTGAATGCATAACCCTTCCTTTGCTTCATCATCAATCGGGTAAAAATAGTCTTATCAATGGTTGTTAGTACCAAGAATACAAAATGATATTTACAATGTAATTATCAATACCCCTCAACATTTGATACTTCAGTGGTTTGTAGATAAGGTTTATGCTGCGTGGGAGTCTAGTGATTGCGTGAAGTACCCACCAACATTGGGTTTTCGTGTCACAGTGAATATCGATATAGGTACATACTGGCATAGTTATGTATATATAGGTATATTGAGATATGAGGTAAGTATGTCAACCAGATGTGGACAATGGTGTATAGATACATGATTAATTAGGTCAAGGTGAGGGGGATTGTCTATAGGTATATGAGGTAGAGGTATAGGTACATGGATGATGTTTATATAGATATAGGTATATGGGGATATGAGGTACCGGATGTGGACAATGGTGTATAGGCTATAGTTGCCAGCTCAATAGATACCGAGCAAAGGTACATATCGATATAGGTACATACCGGCAAGTGACAGGTGTCAATGTGACAGGTGTCAAAGTGATAGGTGTCAAAGTGATAGGTGTCAAAGTGAATATCGATATAGAATACGACTTACGTGACATTGGCGGAATTGTGGAATGGCAACTCCACAAATGCCATAAAACAAGAAGTGAAGTGAATATCGATATAGGTACATACTGGCATAGGTATGTATATATAGGTATATTGAGATATGAGGTAAGTATGTCAACCGTATGTGGACAATGGTGTATAGATACATGATTCGTTAGGTCAAGGGCAAGCGGATAGATATGTATTATATGTATAGGTATATGAGGTTAGAGGTGTACATAGATGATGTAATAGTAAGTGAAGGTATGTATATATAGGTATATGGGGATACGAGGTAAGTATGTCAACCGGATGTGGACGATGGTGTATAGATACGTGATTAATTACGTCAAGGGTGTATGATGAGGGGGATCGTCTCTAGGTATATGAGGTAGAGGTATAGGTACATGGATGATGTAATAATTCATCGAGAAAAGTATAGTTACAGTTGCTAGATGACGCTACAAGTAGTGATGGAAACATGGGCTATGTAAAGTGAGTCATGCGGGCCAGCTCGATAAGTATAAGGTAGGTACGGGTTCTATCTCAAAGTAGGTACAAGATAGGTATATAGGTAGCTATAGAATAATAAGTTCAAAGTGATTAATTAGGTCACGTGGGTTTAAAGGTATTTATCAGTATAGGTACATATAGGTGTGTATCGGTAGGTACAAGGTAGGTACGGGTTCTAACTCAAAGTACATAGATGATGTAATAGTTAGCATAGGTATGTATTTATAGATATAGGAATATAGGAGATATGAGGAACATGTCACACCCACTTCCTCTGTGGGTCATATGGGCCAGCTCAGTAGGTACAAGGTAGGTACGGGTTCTAACTCAAAGTAGGTACAATGTAGGTATATAGGCCGCAGTGGCATGTAGATAAGGTTTATGCGGCGTGGGAGACATGGGAAAGTGTGTCAGTGGTTGCATAGGTACATTCCTTTGGCTATTTTTCAATAGAAACTAAATCGAACCAAGTTTAATTTTGAATACATAACCCCTTCCTTTGCTTCACCGTTGTTCGGGTAAAAATGTCTATGACACTTTTGTGATAAAGTCAATAGAAAATATGTGATTATCAATGGTTTTAGTACTGAGAATACATAAACATTGAATTGATAAGGCTTCAGACAATTTGTTTCATATATGCAAGGTTAAATGAGGTCAACTCATAATGATTTATCACATTAATATTATAAAGGTGAAAGTTGTTTGTTACTCATTCACACTCAAACGATATGGATGAAATTAGCAACCTACAATTATTATCATCATCACTCACAGAGCTGAAAATGTCAAAGTAACAGATGTCAAGGTGACAGATGTCATGTGTAATGTAATAAATACAATACTTCAAAGGTAGGTAGGTCAACTGATAGCAACTTCACAAAATAAATAAAAGGTAGTACAAAATTATAAATGAGAGATTCACGTTAAGTTAATTTGAAGCCTTTTTCAATATAGATTAGGTATATTTAGGGTATGTGGTGCTTTGTGACATGGCATAACAACTGCTATTAATCAATAACAGCTGGTGTCTTCAGCTTAACGATACCTCCGAAGCATAGAGTGATCTAAAACCATACATAACTTAGAAAAATCATTAGTGCGGTGCCTAGGACCGAACCCGGTATCGCAAGATTCTAAGTTGATACTATCGAACCATTAGGCTACCATATTTCAAGGTTATTTAGAGCTTCGGTTTGTTTCATTATTATAATGCAAGGTTACATGATACATTGATATGAAGGTACTCCCAACTCTGATTCTAGCAATAGGTAAGTAGTGGGTCAAATTGATAGTGAGCTTATTTGGGGTGAGACCAAAACATGAAACCTCGTATTCATGTACCTATATACATACCTATACTAACTATGACATCATCTATGTACACCTCCAACCTCACAGTTGAAATTTCAGTGGCAAAAATGTGGATTTTGTATGATTATTTTAAAATAGAAACTAAATTGAAACAAGTTTAAGTTTGATTGAACACAATACCCTTCCTTGGCTTTACCGTTGGTCGAGCAAAAATAGTCTATGACACTTTTGTGATAAAGTCAATAGAAACTATGTGAGAAACTATGTCATTATCAATGGTTTTAGTATAGAAGAAGAATACTGAGAATACATAAGCATTGAATTGATTAAGTACCCACCACCGCAGCGGTTTGTAGATAAGGTTTATGCAGCGTGTAGTGAGGTGAAGTATAAAGTTGCAGTTACATTACTAAAATTATACGTGATTAATTAGGTCAAGGGTGAGGTGTGGAGGAATCACCGATGAGTGTGTGTTGAACTTGTTGAACCATGTTTTTTTTCATGTTGTTAAATGTGCTAGGGAATAAACAATGATAAAGTGATTAAAAGCAATGGTAGGTACATGTAATAATTTATAAGTATGATGTTATAGTAGCCAGCTCAGTAGGTACATACCAACAAGAGCAAACATAGGTACATACAGACATAAGTATGTATATGGGCGATATGAGGTAGGTAGGTACATAGATGATGTAATAGCTATTATTGGAAGTAGGTCAAGCGACAAGGACTATACCAACTCAAACTCCTCATATTATGGTATACCTACATAACCCAGATAGAAATAAGGTTCAAAGAGCAACATTAAATATGATGATGGTTTATAAACTATTTAGTAATCTGTGGTTATGTGACGTAAGTTGATAACACTATCACACCGTGGTGGATGACACGACGGACCACATGAATGAATCTAACTATTTAGTACTCTTTGGTTATACGATGTAAATAGATAACACTACTGACTTTTGGTGTCACAGAATAAATAATAGTATATTTATAAATGAAGACTTCACTTTACAGTATTTTGAAGCTTATTTCTACGTAATTTAGGTATATTTAGAGTGTGTGATGCTTTCTGGCAGGAATGTTGCAAGATGATTTAGAGCTTTAGGTATGCAATTTAAATGGTAAAAGAGGTCATCTTATAGTGATTTACCACACTAATATTATAAAGGCGAAAGTTTGCAGGTATGTATGTTTGTTACCTTTCCACACTCAAACGATTGAACCAACTTGGATGAAATATGGTACCAAGATAGCTTATATTCTGGATTAAACACATATAATACCTTTCATAAACATGATCACTCACATAGCTGAAAATGTTAAAGTGACAGGTATCAGCGGGTGAAACCACAGGGCGCAGCTAGTAATGTAATAAATACAAAATTTCAAAGAAGCCGAGAGTGGTTAAGTGGGCTAAGGTGACAGTAATTATCTACTGATAATTATGGCTTAACGACTGCTATTGAATCAATAACAACTGGGACCGACAGCTTAACGTACCCTCTGAAGTACAAAGCGATGGAAAACCATACATAACTTAGAAAAGTTATTGCTGCGGAGCCGAGGACCGAACTCAATATCGTTAGATTCTAAGTTGCACTATTGAACCATTAGGCTACTATTTTTCGAAGTCATTTATAGCTTCGGTTTGTTTCATTACTAGAATGCAAGGTTACTTTTTAGGTTTATGGTAAATTGATAAGAATATACTCTCTACTCTGATTCTAGCGATGGGTAGGTAAGTGGGTCAAATTGATAGTGAGCTTATGTGAGGTGAATGGGTGAGACCCAGAAAGTAGGTATATTTAGTGGGAAGTGCAAATTTGCAATTAGTGATTACTGATATTCTCGGAGATAGGTAACAATAGGATAGGCAGGTGTAACGTTTACCATCACAAGAATGATTTGCTCGTCTCAATACTCAGGTTGTACAGAGAAGGTTTTGAAATTAGTGAAGTTCTTGTTTACTTTTCACCGTTTGAATCCAAACATATTAAGAAAATGTATCAATACACACTAATATATAATATTTACTAGGATTGTACTCATAGCACTTTACCTGCATAGGTAATCATTTCTCTCAGTTAAATTATCTATGTGCTATTCCAGGATCAAAAGTAGGTAGCTACCTATCTATAAAGTACAAAATACCAAGTTTCAATCAACAATGACATCATTTTTATCTATTGCTCAGCTTCTAACCTACTCATCGGATTGATATATCAATTAGTTACACCTGTTTTTAAGTCAAAACCTAAGCTATATCCAACAAAGAAAACCATATCGCAATCGATCCAGTAGTTTTTACATGGGGTACTCTAGTGTGCTATTCCAGGATCAAAAGTAGGTAGCTACCTACTCGTATCTATAAAGTATAAAATACCAAATTTCAATCAACAATGAAATCATTTTTATCGAGTTTGCGTAAGAAATTGTTTATACATGGCAACTATCCAAGGGTGCTCCACTGTTTTTATTATTAGAGTATAATATTATGTTTGGTAGGTTGGTATCCTTGAATTATTATCCAATACCTAGGTTGAGTAGCCTTGAATGGTATAATATTATGTTCGGTAGGTTGGTAGCCTTAAATTATTGTCCAATACCTAGGTTGAGTACGCCTTAATGGTATACTATTATATTCAGTAGGTTGGTAGCCTTGAATTATTGTCCAATACCTAGGTTGAGTACCCCTGCAGCATAGTATACTATTATATTCAGTAGGTTGGTAGCCTTGTATTATTATTCAATACATAGGTTGAGTACCCCTGAATGGTATACCATTATATTCAGTAGGTTGGTAGCCTTGAATTACTGTCCAATACCTAGGTTGAGTACCCCGGAATGGTATAATGTTATATTCAGTAGGTTGGTAGCCCTGAATTGTCCAATATTGTATACCTAGTTATAAGGAAAAATAAATATATGAACCCTATGATTTCATTTTTTTATTTTGTGTACCCAATAGGTTGAGAACCTCTGAACTGTACTGAATACTCTGGAAACAGGTTGAACAGAAATGAACTGGTTATAGTAGGCGGTTGAACAGAAATTAACCGGTTATACTAGGCGGTGGAACAGAAATTAACCGGTTATAAGAGGCGGTTGATATGGTTATAGAAGGCTGTTGAACCGGTTAATGGAGGCTGATAAAGCGGTTATAAGAGGGCTGTTGAACCGGTTATAAGAGAGCTGTTTAAGCGGTTATAAGAGGGCTGTTGAACTGGCAATAGCCTTTGAAACTGTTATAGAGGTTGTTGAATCGGTTATAGGGTCAGCCCTCTTATAACCGCTTAAATAGCTCTCTTATAACCGGTTCAACAGCCCTCTTATAACCGCTTTATCAGCCTCCATTAACCGGTTCAACAGCCTTCTATAACCATATCAACCGCCTCTTATAACCGGTTAATTTCTGTTCCACCGCCTACTATAACCGGTTAATTTCTGTTCAACCGCCTACTATAACCAGTTCATTTCTGTTCAACCTGTTTCCAGAGTATTCAGTACAGTTCAGAGGTTCTCAACCTATTGGGTACACAAAATAAAAAAATGAAATCATAGGGTTCATATATTTATTTTTCCTTATAACTAGGTATACAATATTGGACAATTCAGGGCTACCAACCTACTGAATATAACATTATACCATTCCGGGGTACTCAACCTAGGTATTGGACAGTAATTCAAGGCTACCAACCTACTGAATATAATGGTATACCATTCAGGGGTACTCAACCTATGTATTGAATAATAATACAAGGCTACCAACCTACTGAATATAATAGTATACTATGCTGCAGGGGTACTCAACCTAGGTATTGGACAATAATTCAAGGCTACCAACCTACTGAATATAATAGTATACCATTAAGGCGTACTCAACCTAGGTATTGGACAATAATTTAAGGCTACCAACCTACCGAACATAATATTATACCATTCAAGGCTACTCAACCTAGGTATTGGATAATAATTCAAGGATACCAACCTACCAAACATAATATTATACTCTAATAATAAAAACAGTGGAGCACCCTTGGATAGTTGCCATGTATAAACAATTTCTTACGCAAACTCGATAAAAATGATTTCATTGTTGATTGAAATTTGGTATTTTATACTTTATAGATACGAGTAGGTAGCTACCTACTTTTGATCCTGGAATAGCACACTAGAGTACCCCATGTAAAAACTACTGGATCGATTGCGATATGGTTTTCTTTGTTGGATATAGCTTAGGTTTTGACTTAAAAACAGGTGTAACTAATTGATATATCAATCCGATGAGTAGGTTAGAAGCTGAGCAATAGATAAAAATGATGTCATTGTTGATTGAAACTTGGTATTTTGTACTTTATAGATAGGTAGCTACCTACTTTTGATCCTGGAATAGCACATAGATAATTTAACTGAGAGAAATGATTACCTATGCAGGTAAAGTGCTATGAGTACAATCCTAGTAAATATTATATATTAGTGTGTATTGATACATTTTCTTAATATGTTTGGATTCAAACGGTGAAAAGTAAACAAGAACTTCACTAATTTCAAAACCTTCTCTGTACAACCTGAGTATTGAGACGAGCAAATCATTCTTGTGATGGTAAACGTTACACCTGCCTATCCTATTGTTACCTATCTCCGAGAATATCAGTAATCACTAATTGCAAATTTGCACTTCCCACTAAATATACCTACTTTCTGGGTCTCACCCATTCACCTCACATAAGCTCACTATCAATTTGACCCACTTACCTACCCATCGCTAGAATCAGAGTAGAGAGTATATTCTTATCAATTTACCATAAACCTAAAAAAGTAACCTTGCATTCTAGTAATGAAACAAACCGAAGCTATAAATGACTTCGAAAAATAGTAGCCTAATGGTTCAATAGTGCAACTTAGAATCTAACGATATTGAGTTCGGTCCTCGGCTCCGCAGCAATAACTTTTCTAAGTTATGTATGGTTTTCCATCGCTTTGTACTTCAGAGGGTACGTTAAGCTGTCGGTCCCAGTTGTTATTGATTCAATAGCAGTCGTTAAGCCATAATTATCAGTAGATAATTACTGTCACCTTAGCCCACTTAACCACTCTCGGCTTCTTTGAAATTTTGTATTTATTACATTACTAGCTGCGCCCTGTGGTTTCACCCGCTGATACCTGTCACTTTAACATTTTCAGCTATGTGAGTGATCATGTTTATGAAAGGTATTATATGTGTTTAATCCAGAATATAAGCTATCTTGGTACCATATTTCATCCAAGTTGGTTCAATCGTTTGAGTGTGGAAAGGTAACAAACATACATACCTGCAAACTTTCGCCTTTATAATATTAGTGTGGTAAATCACTATAAGATGACCTCTTTTACCATTTAAATTGCATACCTAAAGCTCTAAATCATCTTGCAACATTCCTGCCAGAAAGCATCACACACTCTAAATATACCTAAATTACGTAGAAATAAGCTTCAAAATACTGTAAAGTGAAGTCTTCATTTATAAATATACTATTATTTATTCTGTGACACCAAAAGTCAGTAGTGTTATCTATTTACATCGTATAACCAAAGAGTACTAAATAGTTAGATTCATTCATGTGGTCCGTCGTGTCATCCACCACGGTGTGATAGTGTTATCAACTTACGTCACATAACCACAGATTACTAAATAGTTTATAAACCATCATCATATTTAATGTTGCTCTTTGAACCTTATTTCTATCTGGGTTATGTAGGTATACCATAATATGAGGAGTTTGAGTTGGTATAGTCCTTGTCGCTTGACCTACTTCCAATAATAGCTATTACATCATCTATGTACCTACCTACCTCATATCGCCCATATACATACTTATGTCTGTATGTACCTATGTTTGCTCTTGTTGGTATGTACCTACTGAGCTGGCTACTATAACATCATACTTATAAATTATTACATGTACCTACCATTGCTTTTAATCACTTTATCATTGTTTATTCCCTAGCACATTTAACAACATGAAAAAAAACATGGTTCAACAAGTTCAACACACACTCATCGGTGATTCCTCCACACCTCACCCTTGACCTAATTAATCACGTATAATTTTAGTAATGTAACTGCAACTTTATACTTCACCTCACTACACGCTGCATAAACCTTATCTACAAACCGCTGCGGTGGTGGGTACTTAATCAATTCAATGCTTATGTATTCTCAGTATTCTTCTTCTATACTAAAACCATTGATAATGACATAGTTTCTCACATAGTTTCTATTGACTTTATCACAAAAGTGTCATAGACTATTTTTGCTCGACCAACGGTAAAGCCAAGGAAGGGTATTGTGTTCAATCAAACTTAAACTTGTTTCAATTTAGTTTCTATTTTAAAATAATCATACAAAATCCACATTTTTGCCAATGAAATTTCAACTGTGAGGTTGGAGGTGTACATAGATGATGTCATAGTTAGTATAGGTATGTATATAGGTACATGAATACGAGGTTTCATGTTTTGGTCTCACCCCAAATAAGCTCACTATCAATTTGACCCACTACTTACCTATTGCTAGAATCAGAGTTGGGAGTACCTTCATATCAATGTATCATGTAACCTTGCATTATAATAATGAAACAAACCGAAGCTCTAAATAACCTTGAAATATGGTAGCCTAATGGTTCGATAGTATCAACTTAGAATCTTGCGATACCGGGTTCGGTCCTAGGCACCGCACTAATGATTTTTCTAAGTTATGTATGGTTTTAGATCACTCTATGCTTCGGAGGTATCGTTAAGCTGAAGACACCAGCTGTTATTGATTAATAGCAGTTGTTATGCCATGTCATAAAGCACCACATACCCTAAATATACCTAATCTATATTGAAAAAGGCTTCAAATTAACTTAACGTGAATCTCTCATTTATAATTTTGTACTAGCTTTTATTTATTTTGTGAAGTTGCTATCAGTTGACCTACCTACCTTTGAAGTATTGTATTTATTACATTACACATGACATCTGTCACCTTGACATCTGTTACTTTGACATTTTCAGCTCTGTGAGTGATGATGATAATAATTGTAGGTTGCTAATTTCATCCATATCGTTTGAGTGTGAATGAGTAACAAACAACTTTCACCTTTATAATATTAATGTGATAAATCATTATGAGTTGACCTCATTTAACCTTGCATATATGAAACAAATTGTCTGAAGCCTTATCAATTCAATGTTTATGTATTCTCAGTACTAAAACCATTGATAATCACATATTTTCTATTGACTTTATCACAAAAGTGTCATAGACATTTTTACCCGAACAACGGTGAAGCAAAGGAAGGGGTTATGTATTCAAAATTAAACTTGGTTCGATTTAGTTTCTATTGAAAAATAGCCAAAGGAATGTACCTATGCAACCACTGACACACTTTCCCATGTCTCCCACGCCGCATAAACCTTATCTACATGCCACTGCGGCCTATATACCTACATTGTACCTACTTTGAGTTAGAACCCGTACCTACCTTGTACCTACTGAGCTGGCCCATATGACCCACAGAGGAAGTGGGTGTGACATGTTCCTCATATCTCCTATATTCCTATATCTATAAATACATACCTATGCTAACTATTACATCATCTATGTACTTTGAGTTAGAACCCGTACCTACCTTGTACCTACCGATACACACCTATATGTACCTATACTGATAAATACCTTTAAACCCACGTGACCTAATTAATCACTTTGAACTTATTATTCTATAGCTACCTATATACCTATCTTGTACCTACTTTGAGATAGAACCCGTACCTACCTTATACTTATCGAGCTGGCCCGCATGACTCACTTTACATAGCCCATGTTTCCATCACTACTTGTAGCGTCATCTAGCAACTGTAACTATACTTTTCTCGATGAATTATTACATCATCCATGTACCTATACCTCTACCTCATATACCTAGAGACGATCCCCCTCATCATACACCCTTGACGTAATTAATCACGTATCTATACACCATTGTCCACATCCGGTTGACATACTTACCTCGTATCCCCATATACCTATATATACATACCTTCACTTACTATTACATCATCTATGTACACCTCTAACCTCATATACCTATACATATAATACATATCTATCCGCTTGCCCTTGACCTAACGAATCATGTATCTATACACCATTGTCCACATACGGTTGACATACTTACCTCATATCTCAATATACCTATATATACATACCTATGCCAGTATGTACCTATATCGATATTCACTTCACTTCTTGTTTTATGGCATTTGTGGAGTTGCCATTCCACAATTCCGCCAATGTCACGTAAGTCGTATTCTATATCGATATTCACTTTGACACCTATCACTTTGACACCTATCACTTTGACACCTGTCACTTTGACACCTGTCACATTGACACCTGTCACTTGCCGGTATGTACCTATATCGATATGTACCTTTGCTCGGTATCTATTGAGCTGGCAACTATAGCCTATACACCATTGTCCACATCCGGTACCTCATATCCCCATATACCTATATCTATATAAACATCATCCATGTACCTATACCTCTACCTCATATACCTATAGACAATCCCCCTCACCTTGACCTAATTAATCATGTATCTATACACCATTGTCCACATCTGGTTGACATACTTACCTCATATCTCAATATACCTATATATACATAACTATGCCAGTATGTACCTATATCGATATTCACTGTGACACGAAAACCCAATGTTGGTGGGTACTTCACGCAATCACTAGACTCCCACGCAGCATAAACCTTATCTACAAACCACTGAAGTATCAAATGTTGAGGGGTATTGATAATTACATTGTAAATATCATTTTGTATTCTTGGTACTAACAACCATTGATAAGACTATTTTTACCCGATTGATGATGAAGCAAAGGAAGGGTTATGCATTCAAACTTAAACTCGGTTTGATTTAGTTTCTACTGTTATTATTCTATAGCTACCTATATACCCACCTTATACCTACTTTGAGTTAGAACCCGCACCTACCTTGTAGCTGCTGAGCTAGCCCACATGACCCACTGTTTCTTATAGCACCATCTAGCGACTGTACCTTGACCTTTCTCGATGAATTATTACATCATCCATGTACCTCTACCTCCCATATACCTATACCTATATATATATCCCACATGACCCACTTTACATACCCCCATGTTTCTTATAGCACCATCTAGCGATTGTACGTTGACCTTGAATTATTACATCACTCATGTACCTATACCTCCCATATACCTATACCTATATATAATACATATCTACCCGCTTGACATTCCCGCCACAAGTGATCTCCACAAGCGATAGCGGGTTAAACAACCTAAACCACACTTTTGCCAACGCAATTTCAACATTATTTCAATATGAATAAAACTCTAATCTAATCACAACATGTGGAGTTTCTTATAGCACCATCTAGCGATTGTACCTTGATCTTGAATTATTACATCACCCATGTACCTATACCTCCAATATACCTATACCTATATATAATACTTATCTACCCGCTTGACATTCCCGCCACAACCCACCTTATACCTACTTTGAGTTAGAACCCGCACCTACCTTGTAGCTGCTGAGCTAGCCCACATGACCCACTTTACATACCCCCATGTTTCTTATAGCACCATCTAGCGATTGTACCTTGACCTTGAATTATTACATCATCCATGTTTCTTATAGCACCATCTAGCGATTGTACCTTGACCTTGAATTATTACATCACCTATGTACCTATACCTCCTTATTTCAATACAAAGCTCCAGGTTTAATTCAAATAACCTTGAAAGTGGGTTACACACCTAAGATGGTACTTTATGACGTCACCTAACGATAACAGTGAGTACCTATATGTACCTACATTGGTGAGTACCTTTAAACCCACCTTCAAACTATTACGTCATCACACCATCCGACCAATGGTGAAGCAAAGGCTAGCGATTGTACCTTGACCTTGAATTATTACATCACCCATGTACCTATACCTATATATAATACATATCTACCCGCTCGACATTCCCCGCCACAAGCGATCTGCACAAGTACTTTATGACGTCACCTGCGGTACTTTATGACGTCACCTTGAAGCAAAAGCGATTGTACCTTGACCTTGAATGTGAGCCAGAAATCTCAAAAGCAAAGGTTAGCGATTGTACCTTGACCTTGAATGTGAGCCAGAAATCTCAACGGTACTTTATGACGTCATGAGTGAGCCAGAACTGTCATAGGTACTTTATGACGTCATGAGTGAGCCAGAACTGGTGGCAACTACAGTTGCACGACGCAAAGTGAGCCAGAACTGTCATAAATATGCTACTCTTAACCGTTTTAATTTCATTGAGTACGTTTTTAATGTTTAGTTTTAAGCTGGTTTGAATTTACTGCTAAAAAGACACTGATTACCACTGGTCACTTTTAATTACAAAATATATATGTTTTCCTTGGTAAATTGTTGATAATATTTAATTTTTAAACAAAAATGGTTTATGTTTCTTTCATGGAGATATGCTATACAATAGTTGTTATGAACTTTGAAGAAAAGTCATAATAATATTGATTTCAATTAATAAGACTGCTAAGCGTAAAATCGTGCAAAAACAAGGAAATCTACATTGAATGGTTACTCAATACCGGTATAAAGGAATAATTACATACTATACAATCAAGACACAGAGATGAAAACTATTTTTTATTTAAATTCTAATCTATCTTTCTTTTAGTGTAAACGTGTTTCTGTTCTGTGTTTATCTTTGGAGGTTTACGCATTCAAAACGAAAATCAGGCGCTTGAAATTACATATTCTAAAGGATAATTCTTAATTCAATTTAATTATGTACAAAACAAGATCACTAAACATCTGATCGCCAGTTTATATATTATGAACATAAGGCAGGCCATAATCATCTCTGATATGAAAGAAAGAAGTAACAATTACAGAAGACACACTTGCTATATTATTGGATTGAATTGGGGGCGAGCCTAATGATCAGTTGACGATCACATTCAGCTTAGTAAAACAACAAAATTTTACCGCAAAATGACAATTGTGGTTGTGTAATACATTTAGATTGTGGTTGTGTAATCCATTTAGATTGTGGTTGTGTAATCCATTTAGATTACACCAACATGGGATAAATGCTACATTAGCTAGTTTTTTGTTTGGACTGAGTTAGCGCCACATTATGCATATTGCATTTTTCGTTCATCTCTCTTTCTTACAATGGTGGTTGAACTGGTTTACGAGTTATGCATCCCATTTCCTCGCCCTTCCAAAACTTTCTACCACGACCTATGGCAAGGCAGTCGTCTACAGACCGTAAAGGTCAAAGCACGCGCCGCGCCCTTAAGTTGTCATCAAGTCATCACTGAGATGGCCGTCGCACGCGCCGCACACTTACTTGCCTAAATCGAAGGTCAAAGCCCGTCACGCGCCCGCCGTGATATTCATATAATTTTCATCCGCGACTCATGTGAACTATATTAAAGACACTTTATAAACCCGCGAGTGAAATACCAGGTGAAAGAACTTTGCAGTGATATCTACTAGCTGAAGTCACCACCTTGAGAAGGCATCAAAGGGACGTACAAACAGCAAGCCGATTGTCATGGTTATTGGGAGGGTTAGATGTAAATAAAAAGTAGGTCTTTACCATTTTTAAATCCTGCGCAGATCTTATCGCCAGTGATGTATCCGCGGAAATCTGGGGGTGAGTCTTCTATGCATGTCCCAGTACTGACATACGGCAGATTTATCACTTGTAAAACCTGGGATGCCTTCCCGTTCACATCAGTGAGACCCCAGCCTGCCACCTGCAGTAAAGGAATAAAGTACTTAGCCCAATTATGTTCTCATTGCTGGGACGCAGGCCTTCTCTCAGAGGGAAAGAGAGAGAGAGAGAGGATGAACCGTCTTTCACTCTGGTCAAGTGTGAGATAAGTGACAAACACAAACAAAACTACCAATATGAATCAGGTTTTCAAAAACTCAAGTTAGGTGAATACCTAACTTGAGTTTAAAACTACCAAAATACTACCCTGGGTTTTCCAGGGCAAACAGCCCTGGGCAATCCCAGGGCAGTATTTTGGATCCGCTACTCATTTAAATTAACGTGTTTTTTTGCCATCTGAATACTTGTGTGTGATTTTTGCGGATCAGTTACGATTGTCTTTTTTTTTTTGGCGTATTGGCGTCCATAAATTTTATTAATAGCAAAGAATTTAAATTATTTTTCTAAGATTTTTCAAATATTCACTCATTTTTGTAAGAGCCGCAGTTATATGTTTATTGTGAGTATATTAAATGATGTGGGTGATTCTTTGGGGCCCCAGTTTTCGATGTCTAGGGGCTTATTTCAATGAACTCGTTAGTTTAGAAGGTTGCTTATTTTTCACAAGTAGCTTATATTCGTATTTTACTGGGATCTACAACGTGTCACTGGATCGTCTTGTATGTACGTAGCAGGTTTGTTTCCATCAAGCCTGTCAATTCGTTTACATGTGCAATGGTTGAATACATGGTATATCAAATTCCCATACACAAGTAAAAATAACCTGCAACCCTAAATGCATGTTATCACGAGCATAAAAGCTCCATATGAGAGTTCAGGTTGCTAGACCTCTCCTCGCTTGCGTGCTGGTGGAAATACTCCGTTAAGTGGAGATTGTTCACCATCCGATCAGATGTGGGTCGAGCCAGCCCATTGTCTTTCAGCACGCTGTTACATTATAGCTGAAGAAAACACCGAAGGCTTTTAAGAAGCGAAAATTTTATGTAACACTTGAAACTAATCACAAATCTAAATATCTATTATGGCATTTCAATATGGTCGGACTGTCCCGATTCTGCCGAAGGGGACGTGCTAAGGGACGTGTCCAAGTCGCGGTACTCCCAGTACTCACTCTCGCGGTCGTACAACCTCTCTCTGTCACAGGGAACTCCAAAAGGCTCGAGCGACTGAACGTCTACTGCCTGTCACTCAAACGCCTCTTCCTCTCTTCAATCACGGGCTCTATGATTTCATCCTCGTCGATACGACTACCCAAATCTCGTCGGTCGTCGAACATTTGGCACAGAGAGTATATCAAACCTGAACTTGTCTCTATGAGGATTCGGATAGGATAGAGATCCTGTTCGAGTAATCTCCCGCGCCGTATTTGAATCGGTTCACTTCATTCCGTTTTCTTCCGATTCTTGGAAGAAAAACAAACTCAAAAAATAAATAAAATTCTTACAAAATAATAAACTAAAAAAACTATTAACTATTCTTTTATGGGGCTTGATGTACAGTGTTTTGCGTATACTTTAAAAGTAAATTCATGAATGAAAAACTTTGAAATCTCAAAACTCGTTAAACTAACGCAATTCACCACGCCTCACCACATGCCCTACTTCATTATCTAATTAGTAATTATATTAGATTATGTATATCGATTTTTGTACAACTGATTATAATTATTCACAAAAAAAATATGAAGCCATGATTCTTACTACTCTGTCGTATCCGTTCTCCATTTTCATGAAAACATCGCTCTGTGCTTCGGAATGCACGTTAAGCTGTCGGTCCTGGTTGTTATTGATTAATAGCAGTCGTTAAGCTTTGTCAGAGGCCCTCGGGCGGCCTGACAAACGCTGACATCAGAGGCCAGCACTACCTCATACGACAAACAAACAAACAATGAAAATATATGATTATATCTTATAATCAGTCAATTTTATCAACATTTTGAGTGACTACATAAAAAGAGAATTTGTTGATCAAAATTACACAAATATTTTTTACCTACAATATTAATCTTTTAGCTGAGGAAATAAGATGTGTCAGCCATAAAATTGTTATAACTCTGGAGTGCGCTTCAATCAGTTGTATCATAGTAAAACATAAGGAACTAGCGAAAAACTCCCACGCGGGAGGTTTTTAGTCGCGTTACGAGCGTGTTAGGTAGTAGACGTGTCGGCTAGCGCAATTCGTTCCGGAGTTACGAAGGTAAATATTTGACTTCTCTGTCCTTGGTTTAGGTAATATTCTTATTATAGCCTCTAAATTTGTATTAACTGTTTTAATTACTATATTTTTGCATTATTAACAGTAACCTTCCAGTATGTTCGTATTATGAACATTCAGCATTTTTTATCTTTCCTCTGTCCATTATTCCTAAGGACAGTGGATTCAAAAAACTAACAGTTTTCCTAGTGTTTTTACTCTGTTTTTTTTTTCTGATTATGCCAACTTGTGTAGTTTCTATGAATTTCTTATATAATATACGCATATATTTTTTAAATTAATAATACTGATTATGCAAAGTTTATGATTAATATATTTGTTAAAACTATAATACAATAAATTATTCCAAGAATAATTAAGTTTATTTTTACGTTTTAAAAAGCAATAAAAATTATGGAGAATCTAACATGTATATTTATTTTTTATACCTATTTTGATTCCTCTGTGATTCCTCTGTGATTCCTCTGGACACACAAACTAAAAAGTTCATAAAAATAAATACATAACACTACATATGTTTCTGAACAAATCTACTTTAATGTGAGCATACATTTTTTTGGCAAATCAGGAAAAAAACGACAGAGGAATAAGACAAAAATCATGACCTCAAAGAATCACATGTACGAATTACATTTGAAATGTCAACCACACAAATAGGGGTGTAAGTACAAGTACTGTAATAATGCTGTTTATCTGTATCGAAGTAATTTAATGAATGATTGATATGCATTGGTTGACATTGTTTTTATCATATTTAATAAAATGAATTGTTCTTCTTTCTTAAATGAAACTAGTGGTCAAATGCTGATATCTCTGAAGCGATCCTTCTTGTATCTAATTTGTAATTGATTAATTTATCTTAATCTTTACGATATTTTATCGATATTAAACAAAAACGAATCGAAACATGCATAGACAACTGCACATTACTCCGTACTCTACACAGGCTATTGACGAAAGTCACAATGAGCGCATTTGCCTATCGCTATTTTGGCGCTGATTGCAGTAGTTTGGCAGTAGTGAGCATCCACGGAACTAACGGTGGCTAACGTCAGGACATGAAACAATGTCAATTTTAGTACCATGGATACTCAGTGGGGCGCTTTGAATTGGCACAAACGAGAGCACGACAGAGCCTATCCAGTGTTAGTAGTAGAGATCAGTGGAAACGTGTCAGCTCTTGGTCAGCTCTACTTTGAACTTTGACAGTGACAGCTCTACCCAAGCTATGGTATTTTCAGTCATTTGCGCGGCATTTAAGAGTTATATGTATTAAGGTGTATGTTTACACAAGTTTTACTAGATGGCGGTCGTATTTGCATATATATTTTCTACTCTTATATCTTTATAATAATAGTAACCGCTACATAGTTTTTTTTTTTAGTTTATCTACCTTTCCCATATTCCCAACTTTCAGCTGTCTTTCCAGAAATAAGTTGTCAAAGTTGACACACACGGGCCGGATGAGCGTGGTGTACACGTAAGGCGTCGTTACTACCACTACCGCTATGTCTTCCTGGAAGTTTGCCACGCTGCCTTGGAAATTGGGTGGCAAGTGGACAGCCTTCACCTGTAACAAAGCGAATTGCTGGCTGAACATAATGATTTATAAAAAAAAAAAAATGTAAAGATCATCTGCACAATCTGATTCCCCCATCACCTTTCCATCACCGTACGACTAGACAATCGGCAATGCGCCATCCTTTTATGGTTGAAATACCTCGCACAAGAACGAAGCATTACGCTTCTTCATTTATTATAAGAATTTCTAAGAAGTGAAATGCCCTGCTCTCGTCAGTGTTTCCGGTAAAATATAACGCAGATGTGTTCAAGTCAAGAGTGAATAGGTATCTACTCGTACTAGGCAAGCGTACTGCACCTTCGACCACATCATCGCTTTCCATCACGTGAGATCGTGGTCAAACGATTGCCTAGACCGTGATAATAAAAACTAAAAACAAAACTAATCAATTAGCAAACTAATTTAGCTCGGTAGTGGGCGTTTTGTTTTGAGAAATTGGGACCCTAGCTGAAGTCTGGGAGCAAATCGTATAAAAAAATACTAATTGCCTAGTGTCGACGCGTGACTAAATTGCTGGATTTTTTTGGCTCATTTATTTTGCATGGCATTTCAACGGCGTAATATCGCCAGTATAATGAGTACGGTGCCAACTAGTCGCGGGTTGAATTTCAATTCTAATTACATGAATCAAATTAGTATCAGCATTTTCGTCATGCATCCCATCGAACAGGCGTGATTCTAGCTAGAAAGGATGCCAGCTTTCGGCTTCCAAGACTTTTAAATGTTAAATGCCGCGGACACGAAATCTATTCACATTACTGACTATATAAAATAATTTTATTGATTCTTATTAAAACAGTAACAATCGGGAATTGTTATTAAAATAAAAATTATTAATATGAATAGAAATGACCGGAAATAGCTGTGCAAGGCTTTTAAAAGTTAAATGCTGCGGACACGAAATGTATCCACATTATTGACCATATAAAATAATGTAATTAATTCTTATTAAAACAATAACTTTCGGGAACGGTTATTGAAAAAAATAGGAATTAAAATGAATAGAAATGACCGGAAATTGCTGTGAACTGATACTAATTACGAATCATAGTGTTCACTATAACTCGTAATTAGTGCAAATCAACTATTAATAAATAGATAAACAAAATCGATTTAAATAAATCTATAGTCTATCTTAGTTTATACTAATAGAAATCATTTCAGTATATTATTTTATGATATTAGAAATAAACAACAATAAACGCATGCGTATTTTTTATCCTGCTTATACGTTAATTCATTATTTGTTGTATAATTGTTTCAGTGGTTTAGTTACCAACCTCAACCTCATGACAAGAGCCGAGAAGGCCCAGGGTTCGATTCCCAGATTGAGTACCTAAGTGTCTACTACTATAGCAGGTATAGGTAGGTAAAAATACTTTATAAATGATATTAAACATGATCGTAAAGTGTAGGTACCTGGGTTATTAACCTGACACCTGACGAGGGCAGAGCATTTCACTCCTTTGCAGTTCTAACGTGCCCTGACAACACTGGGCTTACCAAAGCCATCAGATCTTTCAGAATAGCGTCAATCTTTTAAATATTGAAGTTTCAGGCCATACATCCCTCCGGTTGATGATGTATAGTTACTCACATCTGATCTCTGTGCGTCTTCCTTGTCGTCATTCCAGGGTCGGTACAATTTGCCGACCGCTACCGCAAACTCTGCAGCAGGCAGCTGCTTACTCTCAAAGTTGCTCCAGAAGCAGTGGGCAGCTGGAAGTTATCACACACAAAAATAAGTAGGTTACTAGAACAATACTGGTTGTTCGCCGGAACTTAACGTTAACTTGACGTATGACACGTTATATTTTTTAACATGTCGCCTTGTTATTTATATTTTTTTATTTTTTTTATTGGTATTTGAAGACAACTCTCGCCTATCTCGGCGCTGATACGAGAGTTGTCTTCAAATACCAGTTTTTTTTTAATTGATCGCTACTTTACGTTAAATGCTCACTGCACAAGGCTGCCTCAGCAGCCAAAACCAGTTTATGCGCGAGCGCTAATAATACATTAATTTAGCATAAGAGCTAAATCTTTCAGCGAATCTTCTTCGTAACTGTGGTCAAAGCAACTTGATCGAAACATCCAGGTAAACAATATTACGTTTTTAGTCCCGTCAAGACAATTACCATACTACTATTCATTTATTCTGATGTTAAAGGGTAAAGAAATGCTGTGAACCGCTTCCGGACAACATACGCTTAGATATGTATGGCGCATGCTAATTGGCCCAAATGCGCTTCCTAACAAAATCCTGATGTTTTAACACTTATTAGTTATTCAAGACAGAGATTTTATCTGCTGAGATATAGTGTGCAAACGCTACTGCCTTCGGTTAGAAAGGCATTTGAGATGGAAATTACTGAGCATTATAAATCGATCACTCAAGGATATGAAATAGCATAGATTCTGCTGATCCTCACCTGATAAAACAACACTGTTGCTTATGAGAGAGCCCCCACATATCTGCATGTACGGGTTCGTGGTCTTGGTGTAGATGGCTGCGTGCCACGGAACCTCTGCGCTCATCGCCCGCAGCCCGCCGATGATAAGCTCTGTGCCGGTTGAAGGAACTGTGCCGCATTCTGTGGGTAATATTTTGGTCTAATCCATACTAATAAAATACTATTAAAGAGGAAAGCCTTTATTTAGTAGGGAAGTAATAAATTACGAGGTATGTACTAAAGACCACCACTGAACATGGGCTTCCCCCAAAGAACGCCTTAACAAGGATTTGCTCGCTGTTGGGGGATGTTGCTATAATCACAATGCCAGGCAGGCATCTTGGTGATTGCAGTAGTAAATTGCTGCTGCCCATTTCCTGAATTCTCTTTGCTAGTTCTCATAGCACCACGTGGTGCTGAGAAGGGGTGGTCTTATTATTATGCCGGCAGCACACGGCAACAATGTCTGTGTCGTTATTCCTCGAAGTATATTCAGGAATGTTGTTTATTTGTTAGGCGTTCTATTTGTAATACGGCTATAAAATATCGATGCATATCATGGAATACGAACTTCATGAGTTGCGGACATTCAAGGCAACTTGGTATCCTCGTTATCTTATTTATTTTATGTAAACTTATATCGTTAAATCCTGTCTGAACTCAAAAATAGTGAAACTAGAAAATATATTATATAATATATCTATTATGTATAACACAATTTTTCGGAATAGATCCCAGTTCGTACAATGCCCAATTCGTTCTATGTCGCTCTTTACCCAGTTCGTACAATGCTTATTCTCAATTGGTACAAAAAAAGGGTTCATGGGTTCTCTTTGGTTCAATTCTGTGAGTTCAATAAAACATTTATCCTTATTTCTAATTCGTAATTTTTAAAACGATAGATACCGTTTGTTGCTTTTGAATCGTTGAGGAGAAAGGGAAGTATATAACGCTTAAATATATAAAAGTATGCCTGGAATACCTTCAGTCGTCAGTACTTTTGTTTTCAAAGGCCGTAGCACAACACTGCTACGGCTACGGAAAGGCATCATGAACTTTTCTGTCTATATTTATGTTTGTTTTGGGATGAAGGAGGCAATGAAAACAATACGTGTAGAATAACGGAAGGTTATTTAATCAGGAAAGTATAAAAAAACTTTAACTAAAACATATGGCCTATATCGGCTAAAACAGAATTCGTCGGAGTTCCTAGAGGACTTAAAAAGGTACACTGGAGTGATTTAAAGTCTATGAGTATTTGGCGTACGGTGAGGAGTTTATGTTGTGGTTGTCAAGCACTGAAGTTAAAGTAATCAGGACAACAGAAAGTTTATCTTGCAAGGGGAAAACGTTACGCGTCGTGGTCCACGTCGAGGTAAGGTGGTGAGGAGGGGACTCTACATAGCGACGGCAAAGGCACGGTGAGCGGTTCTCATAGTACGAGAAAAAATAACGAAGCTTGCCAAATGCTGCCCAACCCAGCTGAATTCTTTTCTTGGCTTCTTTCTGAAAGTTTTTCTTATCCAATTGCAATATTTGCCCAAGGTAAACATATTGTTGGGCAACTTCAAGAGGTACTATTGTCTGCTATCGGTTCCGGGTCAATAAGATCGTTAAACATGATCTTGGTCTCAACTTTGTTCATTCCGAGACCGATGCGTCGAGAAGCATCAATTAAGTTAGCCAGCATACTTTGCAAGTGTTGCAGCGACTCCGCCATTAGGATGATATCATCAACAAATCGTAAATGTGAGTTGTTCTAATGCCTACTTCTTTCCAATCCAGTGTCTTTGAACATATTTTCACCTGTGTCAAGGAATAAAGTAACCTTACCAACTTTAAATCGTTATAGAACCTAAATGGCCATTCAAAATGAAAAAATATATAATTATACTTAGTTCGTCGATTTTCTTTTTCACAATATGGCGTCCGGTTGTCGCCATATTGAATTATAATTACTGTCTTGTCTTTAGTGACATTAGCTAGGTTAAGATAAATCGATTGACGTAAGAGTGATCAAAGTCGGCCAATTGATGTTCTCTAGAGGGTCACAAAGGAACGAACATACATACATACATAGATTGATAAACACATTTCTCTCCTCTGCGTCGTGCAGTCGGGTAAAATGAGGGTGTTTTTTATTTTTTTCTTTGCTTGGGGACGGCTACAGAAAATATTATTGATGAAACTAAAGTTCTATATTTATACAAACCTGGAATGCAATGAGTTGCAGCGATGTAATTCCAATGTCCATCGACGCATCGCATGTAGGAGAGCACGGAGGCGGAGTAATAGTTCGGGCGTCTGCATTGCGGACTGACCACTGTGCCGTTCACTTCGTATGTGTTGCAAGGCCTGGAGCCTTCTGTTTCTAGGAGGCAGCGATATTCTACAGAGTCGTGGGGCGGCAGGTGGCACTGTGCTGTTCATTAGAAAGAAATTTAAAAGGAATAAATCCAAATTAAAAATATATCAATTACTTAAAATACCATCTCATATTAAAATTTATAATACACAAGCATTATTGCAGAGAATAACAGATAACGTTAGCTCTAGTTTGTGTCACTGCTAGTTTACCTACTATGTTTCCGACTGCATATATCTAAACCTATAGTATAATAGTTGACTGACAGAGAAAATACAGCCTAAACTGGTGGACCGACGCTGATAATGTAGTTTTCTATAAGTGAACAATAATTTAAAATAGGTACAGTATTTTTTGAGTTTATCCATTATAAACATACAATAATCTAACCTAACCAATGTTTGTTCGTTTGTTTGTCGTATGAGGTAGTGCTGGCCTCTGATGTCAGAGTTTGTCAAGCCGCCCGAGGGCCTCTGACATGGCTTAACGACTGCTATTAATCAATAACAGCCGGGACCGACAGCGTAACAATACAATACAATAACACTTTATTAACACACAGTTAAACAAATTAAAAAATAGAAATAACATAAACAATAGGTACAACGGGCGGTCTTATCGCTCATAGCGATCTCTTCCAGACAACCTTAGGATGGTAAGAAGTTAATTGCTAATTTCGTAACGTGCCCTCCGAAGCACGGAGCGATGGAAAACCGCACATAACTTAGAAAAGTAATTGGTGCGGAGCCTAGGTTTTGAACCCGGTATCGTTGGATTTAAAATTGCACTATAGAATCGCTACACCATTATCGCTCAATAATATTAGTGTAGATAAGATCACGAGACTTGGGAGACTTTACGAGGAAAATTAAGGAAAGGACCTAATGTAAACCTACGGAAGTAGAAGTAAAATAAAATAAATAAATATATTCGGGACATTTCCACACCAATTATCTAGCCCCAAACTAGGATACCCTGTGCTATGGGCACTAGATAACGGATAAACATACATAGATAAGAATATTACATCCATGACTCGGAAACAAACTTTTCTGCTCAACACACAAATGATTGCACCTTGCAGGATTCGAACCCCTGATTTAAAAATAAACTTAAAAAGTTTTTAAATATTAATAACTTTCTATTAAAAAACATGTCAGAGGGTCTCGGGCGGCCTGAAAAAAGCCAGCATTATCTCACAAAATAATACATGAAAAAAAACGAAAAAAAACCAGTATCCAGTACCAATCGATTTAACCAGTAATTATTATTGATTTTAATGAATATTTTTACTAGCTTTCCCGCCCGCATACGCACGGACTACAATTTATCGCGAATAAAACATCCATTATACGTCTAGGATATTAAAAACCATTCCAAAAGTAGAACACTAACGCTCTTGATAACAGACTTGTTATTGTTTCCATGGCAACCGTTACTTACAGCGAATAATCAACGTTTTCCAGTTTACAATTAACCGGGATCAAAAAGTATCCTGTTTTATTCCAGCTTGTGTCTCGTAATGATTGCTTTATAAAAGGACACATACCCCATTACATTATTTACAACTCATAAATCCATTTGTTTCGGTTTATGTTTCCTCATATCTACGAGATGTGTAACCATTTTTGAAAGAGTTCCATTTCATTTCAGTGAAATCATAGATCATTTTCGTCAAAACTAATTCAGTTGTTATATGTATATGTAGGTTTATGCATCCTTGGTTTTAATTTACCAACGCTTTGAGTCTAAAGTGAGTGAGTGTCTACTATTTTCTTTGGCATATATTCTTTCCGATGTTTGCTTAGGCAACTAAAAATCAAAAAATAAAAAATACATAAAAAAACTACTGGAATTCGTTATTTACTCGCTGTAAGTAACGGGTGCCTGTTTTCCCGTGGAAACTTTCAAAACAATTTTCCGGGATCAAAAAGTATTCTATGTTTTATTCCAGGGCTATAAGCTATCTCCATTTCAACTTTCGTTATATCCGCCCAGGCGTTATCGCGTGTAAGCTCCCCAAACAAACAAAAAAACAAACAGACAACGTTTCACTTTTAGATATTGGTGTAAATGTGTCAGTTCACATCTAGCCGAAAGCCCTAATTAAGTTATAGGCAAAATCTTGAGTGATTGCGACCCATTCATCCTGTATTGCGTTTTTAAGATTTTTCAATTTGCGCGGGCAGGATTTCTTTTCATAAGTTGTCTTCGTTGTCGTATACTCACCGATCTGCCGAACCACTTGATAAATTGTTGTACCACATATTTTGTTACTCGTTATGTTTGGGCCACATGTTTGTAAGTGTGCCCAGTTTCAATTAAAGTGTTAGCCCTAGCAACTTGTGTGGCGTTTAGAGCTGGCGTTCTTGTTGTATTTGCAGAATCAACTCACACTTGAAACGATAAACAAGACAGTCAACACAAACAATAAAAAAAAAACACATTCTAAAGATCGCAAATAATTTCATAATATGAAATAAAATATTTTTCCAAAAAAAAAAAAAAATTCACAATATTTTTTTTATTTTATAAACAATTAATAAAAAATAAAAAAAAACAATTGAGTCGCAATTACCAACGTAAAAATAATGCAAAAATACAACATCAGATAAGAAAGAGTTTTTGAAGGCGGTGCAAAACCTAGTCATAATTATTAATATGGTTGAGCTTATTCAAAAACACAATGTCTTAAACGGCTTGACTTGCTATATAAAATAATAAGCTTCTAAAGTAATTATCTACAAAAACTTTATTAGTTACTGGATAACGGTATTCGTGTCAATTGGTTTGTCAACCTGTGAAAGTCAAAATCTGCTCGTGTGAGTCTCTTGTTTTGTCTCTTCTGGGTTTCGTGTTTTGTATGAGGGTGCGTCATAGACAACTGCATATTACTTCGTACGTAGATACGTATGTATTAATATTGTAAAGATATTAGATTTAAATGATGCCTGGGTTTGGCACCGCCTTCAAAAAACTCTTTCTTATCTTATGTTGTATTTTCGCATTATTATTATTACGTTGGTAATTTAGAAAAAGTGTTACTGTTTTATTCTTTTAAGAGGTTGATTACTAAATAAAAATGTTACTATGTTTTTTTTTTTTTTTTTTTGTTGCCTAAGCAAACATGAGAAAGAATATATGCCAAAGAAAATAGCTGTAGACACTCACTCACTTTAGACTCAAAGCGTTGGTAAATTAAAACCAAAAATACATACACCTACATATATATATATAACAACTGAATTAGTTTTGACGAAAATTATCTATGATTTCACTGAAATGAAATGAAACTCTTTCATAAATGGTTACACATCTCGTAGATATGAGGAAACATAAACCCAAAACAAATTGATTTATGAGTTGTAAGTGCTGTAATGGTGTATGTGTCCTTTTATAAAGTACCCACCACCAGTACCACTTAAGACCTGAGAACTCATCGAGACCAATCAATTAAGCTTAAGCTCGAAGGGGTTCCAAAATTTGATAATTGGGTAATGGGTTCCTATGACTCCATCTCCATCATCAGACCCTCGATACCTCATTAGAACAGAGAACCTATGAAGACAAACCCAATGAAACCAAACTCGAAGAGGTTCCATTATTTGATTGTAAAGTTCCTATGACTACCTTCCGGCTGCATCATCAGACCCTGGGTACCACATAAAACCAGATAACTCACCAAGACAAACCAAATGAGCCCAAACTCGAAAGGATTCCATCATTTTGTTGTTGAGTTCCTGCGACTACCTTCCGGCTCTATCATCAGACCCGTGATACTACATAGCACCAGATAACTCATCAAGATAAACCAAATGAGCCCAAACTCGAAGGGGTTCCATCATTTTGTTGTTGAGTTCCTGTGACTACCTTCCGGCTCCATCTTCAGACCCTGGATACTACATAACACCAGAGAACTGATCAAAACAAACCAATGATCCAATTTATATAGGTCCACCTGGAGAGTATAAATTTTCAAACAAAAAAATGTTTTTTAAATTGGTCCGAAATTGACGGAGATATCGACCGACATTAATAAAAAAACATGCATATATAGTCGAAAATATAACCGTCTCCTTTTTTGAAGTCGCTTAAAACGCAATACTACGCAATAATCCATACCAATGTATAAAAGCGAAACGTCTGTTTGTTTGTTTGTTTGTTTGTTTGGGGAGCTTTCACGCGATAACCGCTGGACGGATTTTGATGAAATTTGGAATGAAGATAGCTTATACCCTAGAATAAAACATAGGATACTTTTTATCCCGGAAAATTCCACGAATTCCTTGGAAAAACTAGTTTCCACGGAAAAACTAGAGCATGTTGAATTCTCGCTGTAAGGAACTGTTGCCATGGAAACGAAATCACAAGTCCGTCAAAAATCATCAAGAGCGTTGGTGCCAGAGAGTCAACAAGCCACGGAGCCCATAACCAAGAAGTCTGTCTACTTTTGCATTGGTTTTTAATATCCTAGAAGAACGTAAGTAGGATGTTTTTTTCGCGATAAGCTATAGCTTATATACTACTATACTATACGACGACGTACCACGTGGACTATAGTCCACGTGGACGAAGTCGCGGGCGGGTAAGCTAGTTACTTATAAAAAAGGAAAAAGGAAAAAAAACACAACTTTATTTTTTGAATAGAATTAACTTATGTTTGTGGCCATTAAGCACGATGAGAAATTAAACCTTTTTTTAGGTTCCTATAAGATTATCCATGAGGATTAATTAAGTTTATTAGTTTTAATTATAATTATAATGTGTAAGTTTTCTTTAAAAACTGGTAATTACAATAAAGATTTTCGTATCGTATTAAAATCAACAAAATTATGTAGGTATTGATGAGGCTTCGAATGTACACCACGCAAACGTGGCATGGGACGCCCTGTGGCCAGGTGATATTTGTGCGTTATTTTGAGAAAAGGAAATCATGAGTTAAGGCGGCAAAACTACTGGGCTGATTGCAATGCGGTTTTCATATTTGGGTAGCTTAGGGTGCTGGCTACGGAAACCTAACTCTTTTAGTATCCGACAAACACTTGGTCAGCTTTTTTATAAACATGAAAATGTTTTATGACAATTTTTTGTCATAAAACAAAAAATACATTAAAACTAAATTACAAAAACAAAGGTAAGTAAATAAAATTGTAAAGCGGTGGAGAAGAGCGGTGCGAGGGGAGGAGTGCGGGAGGTGCGGCGATGAGTTGGTAGTGTTGGTTGGCTGTTGCGTTGCGTGGGACACTTTTTTGTGACCGTGATGCGGAGCGGACATAATATATAAGATTTGCTATTGTATCCTTATAGTGATTTATAATTAAACCTGGTGAAAATCCGTAATAAACATTCCGTTATAATAAAATTATATTTTATTTTCAGTAGGCATCTATTATAAAATGTCATACTCACAGACACATTTAGGCATCGGCTCCGACCACTCGCCTTTAACGCAGTATGCTGACGCAGACCCGTTCAAAGCAAATCCGTGGTCACAGGTGACTTTAGTGGTGACCAACTCGTAAGAGTCTCCAGGCTTCGCGTTGTGTATGTGTGTGGTGTATGTTCCATGGGCTGGGTACGCGGGCAATACGCACACATTGTCCTTTTCTGTTCTAAAACAATAATAACTTTTTTTATTGGCTAGCATTTTTCACGACAATGTAGTCGATGTTGGTAAAAAGTGGTTTGTTGTCAGATCCTCTGTTATTGGTGGTAGCTAGCCAGCGGATACTATTCCTGTAACGGTACTTGTACTCTAAACTGCTGCCGCAATACTCAGAAAAGTGGTTTGTTGTCAGATCCTCTGTTGTTGGTGGTAGCTAGCCAGCGGATACTATTCCTGTAACGGTACTTGTACTCTAAACTGCTGCCGCAATACTCAGAAAAGTGGTTTGTTGTCAGATCCTCTGTTGTTGGTGGTAGCTAGACAGCGGATACTAATCCTGTAACGGTACTTGTACTCTAAACTGCTGCCGCAATACTCAGAAAAGTGGTTTGTTGTCAGATCCTCTGTTGTTGGTGGTAGCTAGACAGCGGATACTATTCCTGTAACGGTACTTGTACTCTAAACTGCTGCCGCAATACTCAGAAAAGTGGTTTGTTGTCAGATCCTCTGTTGTTGGTGGTAGCTAGACAGCGGATACTATTCCTGTAACGGTACTTGTACTCTAAACTGCTGCCGCAATACTCAGAAAAGTGGTTTGTTGTCAGATCCTCTGTTGTTGGTGGTAGCTAGCCAGCGGATACTAGAAAGTCCGACACGGGTTACATTTTTATGGGTAACATTGTTATCTGCAAAAACTTGAGGACAGGTTTTTTATAGGTAACAGTGATTACAGAACATCGATCCATCGCAACCATTTCATTTTTACCATCCCATACATCGGACAGAACCGCTATTTTAGAAAATAATATAAATAATTAATTTAATTCATAAAAAATACGTAGAACATGTTATTATGAACGCTATATTTTTACATACATTTGTTTCTCTGCCTGATGTAGTGTTATTATGTGTGAAAAATATAAATAAAAATATACTACGCGGATCGTTAGTTTGTTTGTGAGGCCGTTGTATAAGAAGCTTAAAAAAAGACTAAAAATTCACATCGACTAAACGGCAGAAACATTGATGTTATTTGGCGAGGAAATAGAACATAGGGAAATGATATGAGTATTTTCTTATTATTATTTTTTTATATATATATGTGTTTCTCTCTAGCTGTAATACAATTATTTATTTTTTTGTTTTTATTTTGTGTAAAATTGTATTAAATTTTCTGTGTCATTAAGGCCAAGAAGCCAGTCAGAAACTTTATGTTTGATCTCAAATTAGAAAGGGGGTAGATGTTAAGATTTTTATTAATTCTATTATATAGTTGACTACTAATAATGGGAAAGAAACGACTATAGAACCTAGTTATATGTTTATCAATTAGACAAACACGATCGTTTCTTCGTTTAGTACTATGATGAAGTTTATTGTACGCTACGGATGGGTGCTTGCGGAGTATAGTTGGAGGATAAAGAGACGTCTCACTGAAAGTACCTTGCTGTCCAGGTATAGTGCAGCAGTGGAATAGCGGTAAGGCTTTTTAAGCATTACTTTTAGCACTGCTCTTTGGGCTCTCTCCAGCTGCAGCATTTTAGTTTTGGTGAGCAGCCCCATACGGTGATGCAATATCTCAGCAGCGACTAGCACAATGCAAAATATACCAGTCTCAATGTATCTTGACTTGCTGAGCCCCTAAGTGTTTTAAAAATATACATCAGTTTCCTCGCTCGTGATGTCAATTCATCTATGTGAGCATGCCAGTTCAAGAGCTCATCTACTAAGATTCCTAGGTATTTTGTTTTATTGTTCAGGATAAAGCGCTGCAGGTACATAATATATTAGCGATTATTACATACATGATACCTCATTTATCAAAATTCATCAAGCCGTTTAGGCTGTATAACTCGCCAAAGAAACGTACAAACATACATACATAAATACATACATACATACAACCCAAACACATAACCCTTCTCCACAGTAGGGTAAAAATGTAATATGTTACAAAAACAAAAGCATTGCATTCGCCGAGTTTTTAAAAGTAAACAAATACTCACTGTCGAGTCCTCCGGCGGAGGCTGTGAGACGGCACACTGCTGTTCTGGCATTTGACATTGCCGTTCCATTTTCTATCTATGCAAGATCCGTCGTCACACTTCCACTGGTCTTCACTGAAAATAAAGTGGTCCATTAGTTTTTTAGCGCTCCTTACCTCAAAAGGAAAAAGGGAACCCTTATAGGTTCACTTTGTTGTCCGTCTGTCCGTCTATCTGTCAAGACCCATATTCTCAAGAATGCGTGGACGTATCAAGTTGAAATTAATATCAAATACTCAAGTCTTCAATCCCTTGGAGCTTTCAACGCAAACAAAAGATACGGCCGTTTATGCCGCATATTATGACAGTATCATGGGGATCAAAACCTACAAGGTACTTCCATTTGACCTAGAATCATGAAATTTGTCATGAAAATGAATATCTTATAGCACAAGTAAAGGGAAAAACAGAAAATTGTAAAAACTTCTGATTTTTTGCCGACTAGATATTTCCATCCCTACAAGTTTGTACGGAACCCTCGGTGCACTTGGCTGGTTTTTTATATAATTTAAATGTTAAAGATGACTACGATAAAAGAGAATTAGAAACTGTGACCTATCTGTAATATATGTATCTCTACTAATGTAAAGCATATTGTAATTTCTCGGAGAACTAACTTCACATATTGATTAGGTATGTTGGCGCGTATACACTGCGGCACTGCGTATACACTGCGGTACTGCGTATACACTCCGGCACTGTGCATACACTGCGGCACTGTGCATACACTGCGGCACTGCGTATACACTCCGGCACTTTGCATACACTGCGGCACTGTGTTTTGCGACGGACGACCGCTTCTCACTGGTCCGCGTCAGGTCAACCTGTTCTACATTTTCTGTACCTTATAAATACTTCTATCTTATAACAAAGCAGTAAGTAACACAAAGTCTGTACAACGAAGAAACTTTAAAAAAACTTAGGGTGAACTTAAAATAAGCTACTTTAAATGGTTTGTCTGTATGTTCGCGCATCAAATAAAAACTTCTGGACCGATTGTGTTGCGGTTTCCACCGTTACAGAACAGTGAAAACCAGAAATAAACAATAGAACTTAGATTTTGAATTAGAATCTGATGTACTTTGTATCTTAATCCGATGAGGAGAAGCGGACCAATAGATAAAAACTATTTGACAGCTGAACGAAACTTGGTATTCCGTACATGTACCGTGACCTGTACACATTACATTTATGTCACTTATTCCCCGAAATAATGACCACACGGGTAAAGCTGTGGACACAGCTAGTCTATATTTATAATAAAGCAATAAAAACGAAAAAGTGTGTACAAAGAAAATAATTTAAAAAAGTCTAGTGTACTCAAAATAAGCAAGTATATTTTTTTTTTAAATTCGTGTCTGTCTTTTGTCTGTTTGTCTGTCTGTATATTTGTTCACGCATCACGTAAAAACTATTGGACCGATTGCAATGCAGTTGAATAGCTTGGGGTTTGACTTAAAAACTGGTGTACTTGGTATTTCAATCCAACGAGTGGAAACCGAGCAATCGATAAAAACTTTATGACGGCTGGTCTTGGAATAGTACAAATACTATTTTTAACCTAAAGAAATGACCACGCGTGCGAAGCCGCGGGTGGGTTCAGCTAGTCACCAATATACCAGGTGTCCGAGTTTTATGGTCCAAAGTATTTACTTGAGACGTCCCGGATTTTAACAGATACATTTTTAGAATTTTACTGCTGCTGCTTCTGAAAAAATGCGCTAACTTTACAACACTGAAAAAACAGTTGAAATCAGTCAGCAGTTTAGACATTAACTACTCACAAATCTTATTATAGTATTAGTCAAAGGTTTCATACCTGCAGGAGTCGCCGGATTGCTGAAGGACAGACGCAGAAAGCGACGACGCCACTGGAAAATAAATTATCACTGATGACACATAATTATCACAATCAAGGTACACTACAGGGTCGAAGGCAGGAAACTTAAAATTTGAACAAGCAGTAGATTTCTCAAATAAATAATTATTAAAAGGGGAGCCCCTGAAAAGAATTTATCGGCACTTTGCGTAATGAGGTAAACGCTTTTCCAAAAAATCTTATTAATGTATCTTATCTATGTAATGTAACTGCACTAAGGTCATCTATTAAATAATAATTCAGCCGAAATGCCGCTTAAAAATAATAACTTACCAAATACAATCACGAACAAAACATTCTTGCACACGAACAAACGCATCATATTATATTTCAGAGCACGTCACAAATTATTGCAAACCCTATTAAAAATTGAATCGTAATTTTTTTCAAAACCTTTAAAGGAATGAAAATAAAATTAAAGGAATGAAAATTAAAAAAATATGAAAACTATGTGAGCAGTAAAATTGTTTTGAAAAATAAAGCAAGCAGGCTGTCACAGGAAAAACCTCGGCACAACTAAATGACACTTCTGTTTCGCGCTCGCGCGATATAGCTTAAAATACTAATAATAACAAAATAAAACTAATAAAGGTCAATAACTGCAGATCAAGTTTTTTTAACTTGTTTACAGCATTTTTAGAGCTAGTCGAGGCGCCGAAACTAGGTGGAACCGGAATTATCGCATGGCACTGTGTTGCATGATAATAAGGATTTCTTTCGGAAGTTCAGTATTTTTTAAAGGATTTTAATTTGTGCGAAACTAAAACGGGTCTATTCGTGATCAAATTAATATCTAAGTACCGTTGTGACTAACTTCAACGTTTCGATCAAGTTATAATGACCGTGGCTGTCAGTAGTGTCTTCTCCAATTATCTATGTTATGTATAAAATAGTACCTTGACATAACTACTGACAGACAGACAATGCACCGCCAAAACCGATGGAGCTAGAGATTTGAAGTTTGGAGGATGTTTTGGTATGCTGGAGGAGCACTAAGAAAGATTTTTTTGAAATACCATCTTTAAGGAGGTGAAAGGGGATGGCAATATTTGCACGCGGGCAGCTAGTAGCTAACTACTCCAACGTCCTGAACAAAGATTAATTGTGACGTTGATATAGCCTAATACAAGAAATATATAACAGTGTTTGTCGATTCATTGAAGGGAAAACCAGTAGGTACCATAAAGTAAGGAATTTGCTTCAGGATACAAGTATAAGGTAGGTACCAGTTATGGTAGTAACATAAAACGACATACTATGGTAAAACCAGATTATATAAAGTTCACGTCATTGTCAATATAAAGTTTGACTTTCCTGTGAATATTTTAAGAACATTAGTCACATCTGTAATATTCCAAGCCGAGACAACAGAGTCGAACAAGACATAAGTTCAAAAACTAAAACCCGATCCTAGTCGGGTAAGTCTGGGGTTTTTGGGTAAAAAAATAGCCTATGACACTCTTGCGATTAAGGTGATTCGATTGGTACCTCTCTTGTCAAAATCGGACCAAGTTTATAGTTTGAACTCAAAACACTTCCTTTGCTTCGACGTAAGAAAATAGTCCATGACACTCTACACCTGATGACGAATCGATTTTTACCTCGCTTATCAAAATCAAACCAAGTTTTTAGTTTGAACATATAACCATTCCTTGGCTTCGCCGTAGTCGGGTAAAAAAAATAGCCTATGACGCTCTTTACCTGAAGATGAATCGATTGACACCTCGCTTTTCCAAATCGGACCAAGTTTTTCTGTGTTTGAACACATAATCCGTTTTAGTTTTTCATTATGTTTAGGTACACATGCTAAAATCATTCAACGTAGTTATAATTACTACTAGTAACGTAGCAAATGGCTGTTTGGTCTAGACTCAAGATCAAGGAAAGGTCAACTAATTCAAAGAGTGTTAAAAAACGATACGGAATAAGAACTGGTTTTGGGTTCACCCCTTTTTTATTGATCTATTCCAAACGATTACCACATTCTGATACTAATGGGATTTATTTTAAACCATATTTATTTTGTGCAAGCTTACCCGCGGCTTTGCCCACGTGGTCATTTCATTCAAAATTAACTCGTACGTGTTATTCCAGGACCAAAAGTACCTACAAAGTACAACATACTACATTTGTTCAAAATTTGTTCAGCCGTCAAATAGTTTTTTATAGATTGCTAAGCATCTAATCATCGGATAAAGATACTAAGTATTTCAGTTTTAATTCAAACCCTAAGCTATCCAATAGTGAAAATTGAATCGCAATCGATATAGTAGTTTTTACTTGATGCGCGAACAAACTTACATACAGACCTTCAGTAGCGACTTGACATGGCCGTGATAGGTTAAAAGACAAAGACGGGAGCGATTAAAGTGATTAACAAGGACTGTGGTGTAGCGATATATAAATATATATGGGAAATTAAGATTTGACTATAAAAAGGCATAAAAACTAAATAATTAACAATACTTACATACTATAAATTAATACAATTACAATACTTATTATTATACAAGCTGTGCTCACAGCTTCGCACGCGTGTTCATTTCTCGAGATTAAAAGTAATCTATGTACAATACCAATATACCAACATTTAATCAAAATTCCTTCAGCCGTCAAAAAGTTTTTTATCGATTTTTCAGCTTCTACGCTTCTACACATTATTGTGTTTATTTTATTTTTACACATTGTTATATTTTCTTTATAAGTGTTATAGATTACTTTTCCGTGAGAAGCACACGAACACTTGAAAATTTCGATGTTAGTTAGTTAGGTCTTTCGAAGCTGCAAATTTAGTTTAACACTACTGGTATCTATCCTAAAACCAACCAATTCTGTGTTATAGTCATAATGTCAATTCAAAATTATCACTAATCTTAAACCTAAAATGTAGGCAAAGTCTTTTTTCTGTGGGCTGGGACTTAATATCTCCATCTTACCATTTTGAGTAGGTACTTATATGAAAATGTGTATGCATCAACGTCCTTTTTGTGTCAACGTAATTTTGTCAATATATATTTATGTGCTTGGATGTCTAGTACTCGAGAATTAGCCCCCAAATATAAGTATATTTTAGAGTAATTTTACATGAAAACCAAGGGTTCATAATAGACATGTCGTGGTGAAATCGTAGAATTGATAATTTCACGAAGTTACCGATAATTTCATGAAATGGTTCTATTTCATGAAAGGGCCAGCTAAAACTTACCATGTCGTTGAAACATCAACGTTTAGTGATATTTCAATCCACCTTTGGCCATATCATTAATTTTCATTAATGTAGGGTTTTCATGGCGCCAACGGAGATCAAACAGGTTTTCAAGGCTAAAAAAACACGAAGACAAAAGCGCCTTTGCCTTCTAACCTATCACGGCCAAGTCAGGCTTCCGCCTAGCTTCTTTAGCGGTGGACAATGTAACAATTTTACGATATGATGATTATTTGATATGATCACTAATGTTTGACCATATCATGAAGTAGCCGTGCGTTTAGCTGTTCATATCGTCAAACGCCAATAATTTATTGAGCTGGCCAAACTATTTCATGATGTCAACGATAGTTTCACTAAATAAAAAAATATTATGGCCATCCATATCATGAAATGATCAATTTTTCGATGTCGCCACGACAGAAACATTAGATTTTCAGCGGTCAAAAAGTCAAAACAGATGAGAACAAGTTAGAATGAATTAAGACGACTCCTTGTTACTCCTACCCCTTACTATAGTAAGGTTACAAACTAATCAATTATTCAGGCAAACTGCAGTTCAGCAAGGAAGGAGACAGCAGTCCGCTTATATCACACTACGACGACCGCTTCAGATCATTCAAGTACGTCCTGTTCTATAGTGGCGATAACGACAAAGCAATGTTCCGTTTCGACTGCCCGGAACATTGCCCTGCTTCTATTAAAGGTAATTTTGCATTTATGGTTCAGATTTTCATAATTAATTAAATTCTACTTACCTATCCTAGAATGTCAAATATGCTAAAATGCGAATTGTAGCTGAAAGGTTGCATTATGAGCTTCACAATCCGACGACACCCGATTCAGACCTTACCTCTGCCCTGACTTAATGATGTTTTATCTATCTATCTATCTTAACTATCTAATCAGCCCCTACCCACCCACTGCTGAGACTTAAGCAATGTTCTAATTTCCATGTACATGGAGATGTTGATAGACAGAGATCTTGCACTCGATTTATCTATTCAGTCTTCTCTCAATTTAACTTCAACGATACGGATTAAAATAACCACTTGCAAAGGTATTATCATATATATTTAAAAGACGCATATATATTTGTAATAAACTTATTTAGGTATTTTATTTATTATTATTTTGTAAAATTGCAGTTTTTGCTAATCCAAAAGACAATATCGGAATGACAGGTTATTTGAATTTAGAATTAATAATGACAAACTATCAAATGGAATGAAATGGATTATGAAAGAATTAAGAAATCAAATGAGTATTATTACGAAAGAGGTTTGACCTCGTCACAATACATCGTGGTATCTTTTGGTTGACCGTTTAGAGCGGTACAATAAAAATATAGGCTGTTGATTTCTCTGATTTGGCCTGTTCAAATCCCGGCACAGAAAAATGATTTTTCAAAATCTTTGAATGCATTAAATAAAATTATGTCTCCAATAAGTAAAACTTCGTATCTTCAATACTGGAAGTTTTTGCCGTCCATGTGGCATGGACGTGAGACAGTCTGTTTAATTGATAAGCGTAAAGCTTCTTCGTTTTGTAGATTTGGAGAAAAATAACTATGACAGACGAACAGACGAACACGAGCTAAAAGGAAACCCTAAAAAGTGCGTGCACTAAAAATATTTTATCTCCACTTCACATGATTGTGAAATATGCAGTTAAAGTAAACTCAAGTTTTTTTTTGAAATTGAGTTCTTTTGTACTATGATTTTGCAGTTCACAACTCTAGAAATGTTGACGCTGTGACGGACGGACCGACTATCAGGTACTCTGTAGGGATTATATTCCTTGTTGCACCCTTAAATCCGAGCACATTGATTAATCAAACGTGTTTTTTTTTCAGGGTCTTCGTAAACATTCGCTTAATCAAATCATCACTTCATCTTTCCACAAAACGGAACTGACTTGTCTTCAATTTACAAAGTAGCTGCAGTCTACTGACACAATATATCTACACAATATATTCATTTAATAGATGAATAAAATCTTTTCATCTAAAATGACTACATCCACGTGCAAATATGTACGTACACCACCCTAATACTTTTATTATGAGAAAGTCGTGTGCATTTCCAGCCAATTGTATATAACTCAAGGAATGATGAACTATCGGCTTTCGGTGTAAGCGTGCGCACAAAATCAGTTTATATTTGGGTTTGCAAAAATACTACAACATGAATTCAAAATAAAAGCAGCTCATATTGTAGTTTATACATTTAATGGAAGTTTGAGATACAATTACAGTTAATTATCATTGAAAGCAAAGCCGCGGCGCCCAGCACACCTTTCTTATTTTGCCTAACTTTATGTAGTTTTGTTTAATAAACCATAAATATGTTTTTATTTTGGAGCCGCTCAAATTATAAACAATTTCACTGTGATAAAAATTTACCAACTGTACCTATGTTAAATGTACCAACTGTACCTATGTTAAATGTACCAACTGTACCTATGTTAAATGTACCAACTGTACCTATGTTAAATGTTTATTATTGAAATAAGATTGATCACATCTTTAGAACCGTTTCTATTTATTTTGACGTTAACGAGTACCTACACATGACATCCACTTAACTGTGTTATGCAAGTTAAGTACAAGAGTAGATTAAATTTTAGCTATTAATATACTGTAATACCTAATAATAAACCTGTGTTTAATTATGTTTCCAAAAAAAAAACAATTTGTGGGTATAATATATAATAAAATCTCCGATGACTTCAAAACACTTCAATTTATTTCACAGCATCACCTTAATTTCCAACTTTAATCTCTCACCTTCTTTGAATTCAAATGAAACTTGGTATTGATTTGAGTTCATACTACGAGGTAAGGCTAAGCCGGCCTTACATTAGCTCTTTAAAATTCATCCCGCACCACCTTGCTAAGCATTGATGTGGTACTACTGCAATGTAAGATTGAGGAATATTTATAGAAACAGTCCAAAATAACAGTTAAGGAGGTATTTAAAAAGAACACTTTGGAACTGTTACGGCAAAACAAACTGAACAATTATTTTAAAGAACTGGTGAAAACATTTTTCCCGCTGCTCTTTTTTGTAACGATATCTAAAAGTGATATCACTGTTTCAACAATAACAACAGAGCAGAACAGAACAGAACAGAACAACAAACAACAACAAGAACAGAATTCTATTTGCTCTAGGTAAGGAGGTCCAATACTGGGGTTTGTTTAGAGTGTCAACGGATCGCAGTGAGTCTAAAAAAATTAAATATGTACTTTTTTTTTTTTAATTTTTATTAGTATTTACTCAACTTTAGGTATATAACATAAAGCAACACTAAAAAAAACATAATTTATCATAAAACTATATTTTTTTGTTATCATTTTACATAATTTACCCAAAATTGCGATCCGATGGGAAAATATTTTTATTTTATTTGAGTCTTAACTGATATCGCGATCCGATGCCACTCAAAATTTGTTAAAAAAAATCCCATCGGATCGCGCTATCCGGTTATATAAAATGATAACAAAAAAATATAGTTTTATGATAAATTATGTTTTTTTTAGTTTTGCTTTATGTTATATACCTAAAGTTGAGTAAATACTAATAAAAACTAAAAAAATAAAATAAGTACATACTTCGATGATCCGCATGTAAACACAAATGTACAATGGACAATATGGTATCGGTAGGTATATGGTACATTTCCAAAACTTCTTGCATTTTGAAAAAAATGAAACCACAATACTGATTATTATATAATCTATTAAACAAGCAATCAAGGAGTTTTTTTTTAATCCAAAAACATGTTTTTTATATTTTTTATTGCATAATCATCGAGTTGTAAGCTACCCTGAACCCTGAGTTTCAGCCGGATAGCCAATCGGGAAGTGCTAGAAATTTGAGTTGCAATATTCCACATGGAACGATAGACAGACAGACAAACAAGGAAGTGACTTACTAGAAACGTGGTAAAATAAGTAATAATCAGTCATGTTTTAATTCGAACAATAATCAACAATAAAAAAACAGGTAAAAAAAGGAACTAACAAGAAAGGTAAAAAATCAACACAGGATAATATAAAATATGATCACACATTCAAAAAGTTAGACATGTTTTTATACTGACATGGTCACAAATCACTTACACTAAAGTCAACATTAGAAATGGAATATTTACCATATATTTATTTTGTTTTGAGTTTTCTGTTTCATCACTGTTTCAAGCGGTATAATCGCAGATAAATTGAAGTAAAAGCAGTACTAAAATAAAAAACAGAAAAGTAAAGTTAGAAGTAAGTTTAGAAAACTCAAAATAAGTAACTACATGTTTTTATCGCGTTTGTAATGTTGACTGAAAAATATGTCTTCATTTTAACTATATTCAACAATTATAAACATAACACAAAGACAAACAAAAAACATCACAGATAAAATAACAATAATTAACTTATTATATTAAATTCGCGAGCAACAGTCAAAACAAAATAAATATATGGGAAACATTCCGTTTCTAATGTTGATTGTAGTGTTAGTGCTATTTTAGTTAGCTAGTTTTAGTTTTATAATAATCAATATTGTGGTTTCATTTTATTCCAAAAAACAAGAATTTTTGGAAATGTACCTACTGATACCTTTCCCGATACCATATTCTCCATTGTACATTCGTGTTCACATGCAGATCGTCAAAGTATGTTATTAATTAAAATTTTCATTTAAAATGTAGGTTTCATTAGTATGTACTCAACCTTAGGTATATAACATGCAGCAACACTAAAAAAACAACATCTATCATTGTACATAACCTAACCAAAATAGCGATCCGATGGGAAAATTATTTTATTTTATTTGTTTCAACGGATAGCGCAATCCAATGGGAAAAATATTTAACAAATTTTGAGTGGCAAAGGATCGCGATATCAGTTGACACGACTCACTGCGATCCGTTGACACTCTAAACGGATCGCGCGATCCGTTGGTACAAACCCCAATACTGCACCATGTTATTTCTTATTTTATTTAAGTAGGTACTGTTTCTAAGCTCACATTGAGCGACTGAGTGCGAAAGACGGAGATCCAAAGAAAAACCAAGGTGGAAGACATCAGTACATAAACCTCAAGTGGCGATGAGAAGGACTCTTGGCAAGATGCATTGATGGCAAGTGAAGTAGGTCACTGATAGATTGGCCGCGTGGAAAATCGCAGCAGTAGAAGACCAGTGCAACAACGAGGGGTCGAGCTAAATTTGATATGACCTCGGCAAAGATTGGTTGAAGGCAGAGATGATAGTGTCAGAGGGAGAAGGTTTATGCCCTGCATTTGAAGCTGACATTGATGATGATGATGATGATAGTATTTATCATAGAACCATCATCTAAGTAATATAACTACAACAAATTCAGTTTCATTTCATCATTGTCATAATCATCCTGGGGCATGCTCACCATCTGTTCACCTATGAGACTGTTGCTTGTCTCACTCACTCAATTATTTATTTTAAGGTTGACTGGAAGAGATCGCTTTTAGCGATAAGTCCGCCCGTTTTACTTTAATCATAAGATTGTTCCTAATTGTAGTATTTTTTTGGAAACAACCACAACAATAAAGTTTTATCTACAATAAAGTATTAGCTATCTATTTATCTATCTATCTTGTCCGACACAAAGTCCATAATAACATGTTAGATAAAATAACTAATATTACACAACAATAAGATAGTGTACAAGTATCTTTAGACACCAAGTAAGTGGCAGTGGCAATGTGAAGAAAACATGGTCCGACTTGATTCGACCTTGATTATGCCACAGGGCTCTTTTAGACGAACGGCACAATGCCGTCGACAGAGTAGCTGCCAGTTGGTGAACAAACCGTGGACTCTTCGCGTATCTGGAAATATTTTAAAACTAGCGACCCCCCGCAACGTTGTCTGCGTGGGCTTCAATTTATCGCGAAAAAAGCATCCTGTGTTCATCTAGGTTATTGAAAATCAATGGAAAAGTAAACCACCTATGTATTGTATTCTCTTTGCCACCAACGCTCTGTATGCTTTTTGACAGACTTTTTATTATTTTGTTTCCATGGCAACCGTTCCTTACAGCAAGTAGTCGAAATTTTCTAGTTTTCCCGTAGAAACTTACTATTTTTTGGGATAAAAAGTATTATATGTGTTACTCCAGGGTATAAAGCTATGTCCATTCCAAATTTCATCAAAATCCGTCGCGTTAAAACTCGCCAAATAAACAAACAAACGTTTTCACTTTATATATATGTGGATAGCGAACGACACCGTAGTGACTAGCGACCCGCTACTTCTCCTGTAAGTCTAGAATTTTTCTTAATATTTATATGAATAAAAAGTATGTGCACTGCCCGTATCTCACGGACACTCCAGCGTCGTTGCATTATGATACCATAGAATAACTAAAAGTAGGTACGAAGATGCTGCAATTTCCTCAGAGAGCACATCGGACCAACGCATATATATTAAAACATTACAACATTTTAATAAGGCTCTCAACCATCTGCCTCAAATCACTACTCGAGTATTTCGGACTATTGCAAGGAAGAACCTTGAGAAACTTATAGTTGCTGGAAAATAGACGGCATAGGACCAAGGAGCCGCAGCCCGATGCGATAATAAAGTGATGTTGCTATGATAAGTACGTGTTGGACACGCATAGACTTAGGCTTCCGTAGCCAAGACACTAAGCTACCTATTAGTGAAAACATTGCAATCATTTCTGTAGTTATTTCATGAGTAGTGTTTACATTATAGGCCAACAAAGTTTTTTTTTACGCTGGTATTACAACATTATTGTAACATAGATGTGTTGCATATAGATGCACCCTTACAATCTACTAGTCAAGCATTTAACTTATCCTATATTTATACTCATCATCAGCCTATATCTGTTCACTGCTGGACGTAGGCGTCTCCTAATGAAGAAGAAGAAGAAGAAGAAGAAGAAATAAGTTTATTTGCTACAATAACAAACATAATAAGAAAAAATAAAATAATAAAGCTTAAAAGATAATTGCAGCAAAAAGGTAATGCAAGTCACTGATTCGGTCTTTAGCTCTCCTCATCCATTTTCTTCCGGCCGCTTTACGCAGGTCGTCACTCCACCTGGCCACAGTGTGTCTTACACTACGTTTGCCTAAACGTGGTCTCCACTCGAGAACTCGTCTACCCGAACGGTTATCGGTTCTTCGGGAAATGTGACCAGCCCACTTCCATTTCAGTTTGCTTATCCTTTCAGCTATGTCGGTTACCTAGGTTATACGTCGGATATCTTCATTACGAATCTTGTCCTTCAGAGAAACTCCGAGCAAAGCTCTCTTCATAGCTCGCTGAGCGACCTTTAATTTGTGGACTAGTTTGACCGTGAGTGTCCATATTTTGGCACCCTAGGTCTTGACTGATTGAAAACTTTTGTCATCAGGCACTGTAGTATGGAAGACAAAAAGACTGTACGAAGCTTGCCGAATGCTGCCCAACCCAGCTGGATTCTTCTGTTGGCTTCCTTCTCAAAGTTGTTCTTACCCAATTGCAATATTTGCCCAAGGTAAACATATTGTTGGACAACTTCAAGAAGCACACCATTAACTGCAATCCGTTCGGGTCAATAAGATCGTCGAACATGATCTTAGTCTTATCTATGTTCATTCCGAGACCGATCCGTCGAGAAGCATCATCGAGGTTGGTCAGCATACTTTTAAAGTCTTGCAGCGACTCCACCATTAGGACGATATCATCGGCAAATCGTGAGTGTGAGATGTTCTCGTCATCGATATTAATGCCCATTCCTTTCCAATTCAGCGTCTTAAACATATCTTTCAGGGCATTAGTTTAGAGTTTCGGGGATATAACATCAGTTGGATATGTTTAGACTGCTGGTTTTGTACTTGGACACTCATAGTCGCGGCGTCATACAGAAACCTAAGCACTTCGATGTATCGCCAGTCTACTTGACTACGCTGCAAAGACTCCAGAACCGCCCGGTTTCAACGGAGTCAAAGGCTTTCTCATAGTCCACTAAAGCAAGACACAGGGGCTGGTTCTACTCTTCAGGCTTCTGTTTAACCTGCCTCACTGTGTACGTGGTCTATGGTGCTTAATCCTCCACGAAACCCAGCCTGCTCAAAAGGCTGGAATTCGTCAAGTATTCTTGCGAGACGATTTTAGATGACCCTCGAAAACAACTTATAGACGTGGTTCAAGAGTGAAAAAGGTCGGTAGTTCTTTAAAAGGGTTTTATCCTCTTTTTTAAAGAAGAGTACTACCAAACTCCTGCTCCACGCCTCTGGAGTTCTCCCACTGTTAAGGACGGTGCTAAATAACCTTTGAAGCTCCCAAAGTACGGGTTTCTCCCTGCTTTCAGGAGCTCCGAAGTTATACCATCGTCACTGGGGGCCTTTCTATTCTTAAGTTGTTTGAGTGCCATCTCAATCGCGTCTAGGCTGACGTCAGGCAGTTCATCAGTTTAGTGGCAGGTCAGTATTGCGCGGGAATTCGGTCATATTGGTCTTCAATCTCAGAAAGGATCACTGGCTTAGAGACGACTATTGTGCCATTATTGGTCTTGAGCTTCGTCAGATGGGATCTACTCAATTGCTGGGAGAAGACTTTGACCCCCGAGTTTGCTCAATTGCCTTTTCTATTTGGCGTGTATTTGAGCATTCGAGGTCACATCGCTCTAGCTTACTGATTTTTTGATTTAGTTAGCTTTTTTCTGACGGTGTGGCTTGCTGTTGCTCCCGTCGCTCGTCCACAAGTCGAAGAGCTTCATCCGAGATTTAAGACTTTGTGCCCATACGATGCAGCTGACAAAATATAGTGCCTTCCTCCCTAAGGATTTCCACAACTTTTTGGAGTTCCTCATTCGCGTCATTGGTGGTTTCCAAGTCAGCGAATCGATTTTCCAACTTGAACTAAATCTGTGCTGATGCAACAGTGGCCTGGAGCAGGTTGGGTTGGAGCGTAGACGTCACCAGACGGCATCTTTCAAGCTTGTGGTTGATATTCAAGAAACCTCGGATAAGTCTGTGACCACTACCTGTATTGAAACTTTCGATCACTGAGACATCCCTGAATATGTGCTTATTGTCCGTCATGATGAAATCAATCTCATGTTTAGTCACACCATCGGGACTTTGTCAAGTCCACTTCCTCTGGGGTTGCTTTTTGAAGAAATAGTTCATCAAAAAGAACCCCTCTTTTTCCAAAAAGTGAACTAGCATTGCCCCCTGTGATTCCTGCGACGACCTTTCCATCAGAAAAAATAATGGGACTGAAAAAAAGGGTGAAATATCCACATGAATATATAAATGTGAAACGTTGTATCTTTGTTTGTTTGGTTTTTTGTTTGGGGATTTTGAACGCCAAAGCAGCCGATCCGATTATATATATCTTTGTAAAAAAAACTGTACAATATAACTTATTAACATTGAATATTTTTTATCCCAGAAAATGATAAGTTTCTAGGGGAAACTGGAAAATGTAGATTACTCGCTGTAAAAAACGATTGCCACGGAAACGCAAAAATAAGTCTGTCAAAAAAAACAAGAGCGTTCGTTGGTGCTACACTTTTGCATTGGTTTTTTATATCCTAGATGAACATAGGATGCTTTTTTCACGATAAACCTTAGTCCGCGTTGACGAAGTCACGGGTAAAAGCTAATAAATTATATTATTATCAACCAGATGCCGGTTTATTAAAAAGTATACACGTCAAACACAATTTTATACTAGTGGCTCTGTGAGCTGTAGACCTCGCGTGCACAAATTTTTTTCAATCAATCTATGGGTGCACAGTAGCACCATCTAGTTACCTTATTGTAAAACTAACATTATAACCAAGGTGCTCCATCAATCCCTACCTAGTAGGTAAAGGGCTGATTCCACTGTTAGAAACCTAAAAGTGAGTAATTTACTTCATTTTGAGGAGCTCTTCTGCTACTCACGCCGAAGATCCTTATCACATCTTCACCAATTTTTTATGAGACCAACATTAAAGTTCTATCTTTCAAATAAAAAAGAACCATCGAAATCGGATCATATAAGAAGAAGATATTCATTAGCTCCTTTTTTGCTCTTTTTTGGGGGAAGTAAATCAAAAATGCTAAATATTTTAATTAATTCTAAAAACTCATCAAACCTGTATTCTAAGTTTCATCTAGATCGAATGAGATGTGACCTGTTGAGGAGAACAGGGATCCGGACAGACATACGAAGGCATTTATACTCAAGCTTAAACGATGCTTAGCTCGCAATTTGCGCTCGCTCGGTCAATTATACTTCACAAAACAAATTTATTACACATGAAATACTTTTAGAAATTAAATAAGGGAAATTTAAGGAACGCAATTGAGAGATAATTGAACACCTTCGACTGCCGACGGAATAGTGGCCTTTCACTCCCGCCATCTTTTCATGCTATCTCACCACCAGCTGCTAGAATCCGCCTCTTAGCGTGATATTCCTTGCAATATATATTTATATATCAAATTTCATTTAAATCCGTACTCTATTTTCAATAAATACCTAATGTTTCTTCATATAAACTTTGCCATCCCCGTACACCGCTTTAAAGATGAATTTACAAATATTAATAAACAAGTGTTTTTATAATCGACTTCACAAAAAGAGACCGTATATGTTTTTTTATGTATGTATCCGTCAATTGCATACTGACAATAAAAAAAAAAACTTTGTTTGAAAGGGTTATACTTTCCAAGTGATTTCATATGCATTTTATCAAAATTGGTTCAGTAGTTGTTCGACAATAAATAAATTCTTCAACGGTCAACAGTATGGAAATGAAATGAGTGAGTCATAGCCGGTATTGATATTTTAAATAATGTATCAGGTTCACGAAAACTTTAACACTAAATAAGATACATTTCACCCCGAAAAATTAAACAGTTCCCGCAGGATATTGGTTGCAAGTTATTTAAAAGAACACGTATCACGCTGAAACTACTAGACGGATTTTGATGCAAATGTGTGTATGTTTTTTTATGTATGTCAGTCGATAACTCCGTCAATTGCGGACTCATTTCAAAAATTATGTTTTTGTTTGAAAGTGTATACTTTCCGGGTGGTCCCATATATATCGTATCAAAATTTGTTTAGTAGTTTTATTAGAAAAACTATTTGTTTTATAGTTTATGTTCTCTAATATCTTAGGATTTCTGAACCGAATTAGATGATTGTTTTTACTTGAGTAAGAAGACCTCTAGTATGGTACTATATAAATTTCACCACAATTGGTTTAGTAGCTTTAAACAAGCTTTAATTTAATTCACAGTGTTATAATGTTTAGGACTGGATTGCAAGTCAATTTTGAACATTATAGGGACGTCCAAATATGCTGAAGTTTTGCACATGGATGTAGTTCCGATGACAATTATGGCAGGTACTATTGATCTGTCCTGATGATGGAGCCGGATGGTAGTCAAAAGAACTCAACAATCGGATTAATATTCGGGACAATTCCACCCCAATTACCTAGCCCCAAACTAGGATACCCTGTAATATGGGTTTGGTTCAGTGGAACACTTTTAAATCTAAGAGGTCCCCGACTGCAATGACAATCTTGTTTTTGACTTTTTAGTTCATTATTAGCAGGGCAGTCTTATTTTTTTTTAATTTTGAGTTTTGAGTTATGGCAATAAATTATATATTTTTGGAATGTGCTCATCAAGCCCTTCAGTTTGATATCCATATTGTAAAATTCGATGTTTTTTATCCGCATTTGAATATGGAACCATATTTCCGCCACATTGAATTAAAAAATAAATTATAGCCTAGGTTACTCGGCACGATGTAAGGATACCAATGATACCCCATACATCATAATCAGTTCAGGTATTTAAAAGTTACGGTGGAATAAATAAACTCACATACATACATACATACAAACATACAAACATACATGAATCCTAAAAACATTAAAATTGCGCTGGCGTCTGAACGAAGTTTGTTGATATTGGTACTTTTGGTTCTGGAATTGCACATAGAATCCTTAAATCCCAGAAAAAGGAACACGCAGGCAAAGCCGCGGGCGCAGCTATTATTTAAATTAATTATTTTCAAAACACTCTCAAAGGCGCGCGTGATGTCGCTATATTATTAGGGTCCATTTTTAAACCTTCTTGCTTGCATAGTTACCATCGGAGATAGTGACTTAACTAAACTTTTGCGATTCGAACTCATACTTGTAGTTAGTTACAAAGAGTCCTAATCGCGCTGGAAAAATTATTATGTCTAGTTACTTCGACGTTCAACGTTTCGATCAAGTTGCATTGATCGTGGTCTCGAGAAGACTGAAGTAGCGGGTGTCAGCGTCGGGAAGGGCGAGCGTTGTCTCCTACTACCTGAATTCTCAGAAATCAGAATGAATTTCAGAATTGTCACGACATACAAGACTAGACTAACGACATCTGCAGCAGATTTCTTCGAAGATAAACCGCGACGCGAATACTTGATTATCACGGGATTCCACGACGGAGTCAACTTAAAACCATCCTCTCGATTGCTTCACGTACAATCCATGAAGTAGTAAGTGACTTTACGTGGAGAGGCTCTTCGGGTCGTGGAGTTCGATTAGGGTTGCCATCATCTACATTGTTGAAACCTGACAAAGATTTCGGAAACCCCGGAATTTGGTCGAAATCGGGTTTTTTCCCTGGACTCCCTTATTTTTTTTTTGAAAATTTGAATATTAATTTAATAAAATAACTCTCGTTTAATTGGAAATGCTTTAAGGTGGGGTACGCTCTCAAAGGTTTGTCCTGCTCGTCCAGGCGCAATGTAAGCGGGAGAGGTGATGCAGCTCAGGAGTTGATTTTAGCTAAATTTGTGCTTTTTATCGATATCTCAATATATAAAACCCAATTACTTAAAAAAGTTTTCAGTTATTTGTTTAGTTTAATAGGTACATGATCATCGGGTGGCGCAATAGCTAACATTGCGAAGTACTGAGCGCATACATGCGCGTGTGCGAACTGTCACTGAAAATAACGAGAACAGCAATGCAACAAGTTATTTTCATGTGGTAGTTCGTATTATTTTTTCAAGGATAAGAAGCCATTTGTAAAAAAATATTTTCGGTTATTTTTTTTTAAGTAGTATACTTTTCTATCCACAGTATTTTTGGTTCATATAAATGTGGTTTCATTATTTAAATGACGTTTTGCTATTTGAATTTGAACGCCGCCTTAAGTAGGTAACTCCAATAACAACATTTAATTACATCTAAGTACTCTACTATGAAAATTAGTTAGAAACTTAACTAACATATATTTTAGTAATTTAGAACTCGCTTCATGTATATAATGCCAAAAATTGTATTATATTCAAAACAAATTACTAAATAAACATCTTGGTAGGTTAATAGTTACTAAAGTATTTTGAATGACTCACGCGTCGGTTGAAATTTTAATGAAAAGTGACCGTGCGTCATATTGAGGGCACTTTGCCTTTCAGCTTGCATAGAAGACATTTTCTTGTCCCTGCTTTATTTAACCAAAATTTCTGTTGCTGTTGTCCCCGGAAAATGCTATGCACAATTGTGTCACTTGAGATGCAGTTAGTTTGACTCAAGACGTAACATACATCGTACATATACTTGGTACATAACTGATTACTGGAATAGAAAACGAACAAAACTGTCAACACGACGAGTGTCCGGGTTTCACCCTTTCAGTTCTTGAGAAACCCCCCCGGATGCCCCTGGACGCTCTTCATACTAGGACAAATCTGGGGAAACCTGAATAGGTCAATCCAGTGATTAGGGCCTGATTTGAGCAAATGGTACATTTATTTATCTGATGGTACTGGCGCGATTATGTCCCGGTTAAATAATTAACTTTGTATTGGAGATAGTCTTGTTCGTAGCATTTATTTAAGAAACAAGATCGGCGAAAAAATAAAAATTAATACGTATTCCAAAAATTTTAAAACTACTTTCTAAACATTTCCAAATATTCCAAAAAATTTAAAAACTACTTTCTAAATTGTCACTATTGAAAGTATTTTTTTAAATGTTTGGAAAACGTATTAATTTTTCTATTGTTGCCAATATTGTTTTACAAATAAATGCAACCAATACATCAAACAATTAACAATAATGTAAACTTAGTTTAACCTTGAGATATGTCTGGGAATTTCCATTATACCTATGCTTATAATATTATGCTATTATTATTCAATTCGTTATCAAGTCATCTATATAATATCTATATTTAACTTTTATTCATTAAGTGCTGTGAATTAAGGCACTGGCGTTTAATCTTTGTCCGATGGTGATTGAGAAACACAATCAGCGTTACACAGTTAGTAAGTAACTTATTAATAGTCTATCTGGAACTTAACTCTGACATTCTGAAACACACGCTTACTTATCAAACTGTAGGTTAATAATCAGTTGTATATAGGTATAATATGAGCATATATATTAGCGTGAGTAGTCATAACAATAATATATTATTCTGTATCCATTCATTGACTCCTGACATCATGTTTTATACATGTTGTATTCTTATAAAGTTAAGCTTAATAATTTGTGTATTAGGAACAGTAAATGTTGATTATATGGATAGAAACGAAACAGAAAGAAAACTAGCAGACTTAGAAGGAAATATTAATAAAAAGTTAAACAAATTGGAAAGTAACACTTTGAATAATTTGATATCATACATAGATAACAAAGTGGACACAACAAACAAAAAAATAACCCAGTTAGAAGAGATAAATACGCAAACGTGGGACATTATGAAGAAGGAATTCCTCAACAAAATCCGTCGTTTAGAAGCACGTAAGTTGAACAACTGTTAATAGTACATTGTACAAATGCATAAAATAAACCATTTTATCCAAGTCATTTATCCACCCAAGTCAAAGGCAAGGGTAAAATGCCTTGTTTTATAAACTAGTTATACACCTTGCTTTTTTCGATTGCGAGGTCATTAAACAGTGATATCTTATTCAAATACTGCTAAGAAAATACAGTTTTTTTATCTTTGTACTTGAATCATTAAGCTGGGGTCAGAGACTATAGAGAATTAGATAAGTAAAACCACTTGGTAAATTTAATGCAAAATAGCATCAAATGCAGTTTTATGTCGCCTACACCCAGCAAACAAGAACTTTACAAGCATGAGAAGTGAAAGGATAATTATGTACCTATATAATTCATCTACTGTTGAAGCGCCCGACTAATGTCAAAATAGAAAAATGTCCAAGAGGTTATTCAATAATGATGGACTTTTGTTTTTATTTGTAGCGTTTGGTTACTATTATTATTATTATTAACGCGGCGCGTTACGTGCGTGAATGGTCATAGCGAATATGGGATCTGGTGATAACAAAAGAAAATTCTAAGTCATAGATATTTTTATTTCATTAGATCTATGGTCGACGATGTTATAGACGCTGCGGCGCGCGGCGCACAGTATACGATTTAACCAATCTAGCTAGACAATAGGTATAAAAACTAAACATGAAATTGAGTTAAACCATTGCCTAAAACAGCTTATCTGATATTTCAAGAGATGAGTCCAATTCTTAAAAAAGCGATTAAACAATAGGAAGACGCACCCGAACCCTTTTGCCAGTGCAATCCTTTCTCAACACCATTAAGATTGTCATTTGTTAGCGTGTTGGACATTTAAAGTTTTTGCAGTGACGGAATTTTATTCTATAGGTATGAAATATCTTACAATTTGTCCGATGTTATATTCTATGAGTCAAGTGTTGTCAAGGTGGTCTAACTGTTGTGTTTTTCTTATCCTTGACTACCAATATTTATCTATCTATGCTTAAAATAAAGCAATAGGAACGAAATAGTCTGTACAAAGTCAAAGTCAAAGTCAAAGTATTTTATTGTAAATAGGTAAAAATAATAGCACTTTTACAAGTCAAAATTAACATCTCCTGAACAAAGAGATGTACATAAAATATTATAAAAAGATCAAATCAATCCAAATTTAGATAAACTAAGTATTCTTTGAGTTTGAAAAGGAAATTTCCCTTTCATGTGCCAACAGAGTTAAATCTCACACTGGAAAAGGAAATATCCTTCTGACTCTACCGGTGCTTCGGAAATACGCCCGTTAGAGAAGAGAGCACCAAGAAAGTCTACGGGGATGTATTTTTTCCATATTTGTTCATTCTTTATATTTTTTTCATATGTCACAATTATAACAAAACATGTAAAGTACAAATATAAAAGGTAAAAGTGACAATGAGATATCCCACAAACATCAAACAATCATACTGGAAAAAATAAGGTAAAAACTTCTAACGCGATAATTATGTTGTATAAAACAACGTGATCTCATGGTATGTTTGAGACATCTCACAAAGTACTTTGAACATTTCATTCACTTAACGTTAACATCGAAGCTATCACTTATTATTATCATGGAGCTTGGAGACATCAGGCCATGCATTTCTGTCATTAATATAATCATTTACATTGTAATACGCTTTCTTTATGAGATTTACTTTAACAAAAGTTTTAAACTTATGCATTGGTAATTGATCAATGCCGTCAGGTAACTTATTAAAAAATCTTATACAGTTCCCCATATATGAACCACTAACTTTCTTTAACCTAAATCCAGACACTTTTAGTTTATTTTTATTTCTAGTATTAAAATTACAAAGAAGACAATTAAAAGAATATGGCCCAAGGTACTTAAAATATGCTACTGAACAAGAATATACATTTTTTTAAATCGTGTCTTTCTGTTGGTTTGTTTGTTAGTTTGTCTGTATATTTGTTCGCGCATCACGTAAAAATTTCTTAACCGATTGCGATGCGTTTTTCACTGTTGTATAGCTTAGGGGTTGACACAAAAACTGGTGAACTTGGTATCTCAATACAATCAGTAGAAGCCGTGCAATCGATAAAAAGTTTTTGACGACTGAAGGTTTTTTTTTATCAAATGTTGATACCTATTGGTATTTTCGGTCCTGGTCCACAAAGAGTACTTTTAACCTAGATAAATTACCATGTGTGCAAAGCCACGGGCATGAAATCATTTCTCATCAATCGAACCTGCAGTGAATAGCATGAAAATCAAATAAAAGTCCTTGCAAAAAGAGAATGTGAAAATATCGGTTCAATTTGGTCCTAAAACAAAGACGTCAAATTTTTATTTCATTTGTTATTTTATTTTTTTATGACTTTTAGGTTACCGCCAAATAAATCGATTCAGTACAGTTTATGTCATTTTATTTATGCATTTAAACAATTTTTTGAACTAGAACCCTTAGTATACATTATGTCCCGCCAGATTGTCAAATCGTATACTTTGCAGCGCTTAGAATAAAAGTCGAGTAATTGACAAAATTTATTTGACATCTAAAAGAAGTTTGATGATATTGGTATTTTTGGTCCCGGAATAACACTTAAGTTTACCCACAGAAATGACCACACGGGCAAACCGCGGGCACGCACAGCTAGTAATTTTATAAAGTGTGAACTTACTTCCAGAGCTGCCTTGTAAGGAGGAGTTTGTTAATAGTGACAGTTACACTTCGTACCACTCATTGGAGTCTCTCAACCACGCCACGCTGAGGAGAAACTCCACCGGCCACCTCACGCACTTCGAGACGCATATCGCGGTACAAGCGGACGAAAGAGTTCGTATCCGGTTGTCGGGCCAAGGAAGCGTCTCAGACTCGGAAACTCTATATGACATAGGTAATAGGCATGTAAAGTGCTATTGCTTCAAACTTTAACTGTAGTAGTAGAATTTGTTTGAAAACGAATAGTATTTTTATAGATTATTATGTTGTTTATAACTTGTTTTGTGATTTTACTCCACAGATGTTGGATGTTATAGTAATATGTATACGGATTTGGACTTTAAATTGGCAAATATTCAACATGTACATACTCCCGACATACTTTCCTATAATGAATTCCGGGCCTTTTATATTAAAATAGATGATGGTAAGTGATTATATGATGATTGTTGTGCGAAAATTTACCTCCTGGCTATTAGAGAATGTCAATCAAAAACTTCAGTTGTCTGATTGAATAGAAAATTAATTTTGATAGCATGTGACAACTAGTTATGGTAAGAGTATATTCCTGGAGACAGAAACTTCATTATGTTGTATGAGAGAGAATTGCCCAGGCTTGTTTTTCTTGCACTAATAGCGTGTAAATGATTTATCCAGGAAAGCTCGAGTTTGGCAAGGAAGGCGACAGTCCACTTCTGTCATTCTACGACGCCGGCCTTGGTTTAGTAAATAACTTCCTATTCCATAAATGGGGAAGCAAAGTCCAAGCAAATATCCGTTACGACTGCCCTGCTCCTGTTCAAGGTATTAATATACACAACAACGTTCCATCTTCTCTTCCTTGATCTCTCTTTCTTACCTCTCCATCTCCATTCCTACATCCCCACAGCCAAACAATCTACATGAACTTACGTGCAGACCACACTGTATATATTCCACAACAAATAATAAGTATCTATCTATACTTATAATAATGCATAAGTAACAAAATGTTTGTTCAAAGAAGATAATTAAAAAAATATGTCAAAGGGCTTCGTTCTTTCATCGAAGTTAAGGGGACTTAAACTACTGAACAAGGATAATAACATTTCTAAATGGTGTCTGCTGTTCGCATATTATGTTTAAAATAACTACTGAACCGATTCGGTTGCGGTTTTCACAGTTGGATAGCTTTTGGCTGTTTTGAAAAACTTGTGGATTTGGTATCTCAAACCGATAAGTAGAAACCGAGCTATCGATAATAATATATTTGAAGGCTAACGAATTTTGATGAAATGTAGTTTAGAGTACGAAACCGCGGGGCACAGCTAGTCTTAAATAAAAATATGCCTACTTGTTTTTACTCGACTACGGTGAAGCAAGGGAAGGGTAATGAGTTTTACAGTATATGTGAAAATAAATGCCTGGCTGCATTCCTCGACCTCAAGAAAGCTTTTGATACAGTGTCTGTAGAAATACTTATCAATAAGCTGGAAAATGTTGCAGTACGAGGAATGCCGCTAGCCCTTCTGACAGACTACTTATGTGAACGAAAGCAGTGTTTGCGAATTTATTAGTGATGACGAGACTATTAGCTATGTGTTCCTCAGGGGAGCGTACTTGGTCCAACTCTATTCTTGATTTACATTAATTATATTTTTAACCTCAAAGTAAACAATGCAAATATTTTCTCCTATGCAGATGATACTGCTATCGTCTTTACTGGTACATCCTGGAATGAAGTTAAAAAAAGAACCGAAGAGGGACTCTCTGATATATCTAAATGGCTTAACCTTAATTTACTAACCCTAAATGTCTCTAAAACTATCTTTATGACTTTTACTAAATACAATAACAGCCAACCAAATCTCGATTATAGCTTAAAAATACACAAATGTAACCTCATTACCCTTCCTGTGATTGTTCTAACATCAATAAAGTAGCAACCACAAAATACCTAGGAATCATGATTGATCAGCGTCTGTCCTGGCATGCACATATCGAACTTCTGATGAACAGGATTCATAAATTAATCTGGATTTTCAAAATGTTACGTCATGTCCTAAAGATTTAATCAATCAAATCTAATGGAACTCGAAAGAGCACAGAGGTATTTATTAAAAATGATGTATTTTAAGCCCTACCAATACTCTAAAGATAAGCTCTACCAAGATTCTGGTCTACTATCAGTCAGAAAACTTGGCATCCTAAGTGTTGTTTTGAAAATGCATAAATCTCTTGAGTTCAACCCCGTAAAACTCAATAAGCGAAAAAATGCATAAATCTCTTGAGTTCAACCCCGTAAAACTCAATAAGCGAAAAAATGCATAAATCTCTTGAGTTCAACCCCGTAAAACTCAATAAGCGAAAAAATGCATAAATCTCTTGAGTTCAACCCCGTAAAACTCAATAAGCGAAGAAATGCATAAATCTCTTGAGTTCAACCCCGAAAAACTCAATAAGCGAAAAAATGCATAAATCTCTTGAGTTCAACCCCGTAAAACTCAATAAGCGAAAAAATGCATAAATCTCTTGATTTCAACCCCTTAAAACTCAATAAGCGAAAAAATGCCTTAATCTCTGAGTACAACCCCGTAAAACTCAATAAGCGAAAAAGATATAAAGTGGCTACTAGAATTACTGCTCGATCTCAGTTTGCATCGCGACAGTATGCCTCGCAATCTACCTACCTGTACAATTCTATAAATAAAATTTGAGTATCTACCCTATGAATTATTATAAATGCAAAAATAAACCTTAATAAAATAAAAAATAAATAAATATATTCAGGACATTCCCACACCAATTATCTAGCCCCAAACTAGGATACCCTGTGCTATGGGCACTAGATAATGGATAAACATACATAGATAAGAATATTAACATCCATGACTCGGAAACAAACATTTCTGCTCATCACACAAATGATTGCACCTTGCAGGATTCGAACCCGCGACCGTTCGATTTCGTACCTAGGATCTCTAGCCACGAGACCAACCGGTCGTCAAAAATAATAATGAAAAAATAAATAATAATGAATGGCTATTGTCACTAAGCTACGAGGAAACTGAAAAACTACTGGAAATTGTTTCGTAACATACCTACACAAACTTCACTCACTTATCTACTCACACCTGGGTGCTCCAGAAATACTCAAGCTTTTTATAACATCTGTGATATCTGTATGAGATAAGGAGCACCCATAGACTACACACATACACTTTACATACAAACAATGTTGTTAAAATATTTTTAAATCCCTAACTGTAACTTATCTTATACATAAGTAATTAGACCTAATCCTGCATTATTTTAACTTATAGTACCTATCTTATTTTACTTAATATATTTTTTCCTTAATGTCTTAACTTTTAAATAAATTAAATCCTATTTTTGTTTTTATACTTAATCTAGTATTTTTTTTACTTTGGAAGAGCGAGACGCACTTACACAGGAATCTCCATACTTAAAAGAGGGTCTCAAACCATGAAATGTATCTTAGATTAAGTTTACCGAAATAAATATTTGTATTTGTATTGTATATGTATGTATGTATGTATGTATGTAGGTATGTGGAATTGTAGATGTTCCACCATATCGTCGCCCCTATTGGTCCAATTTTGTCAAGTGAGATACCATTAGATTCGTCTTCAGGTATGGTGTCATAAGCTACATTTTTACCCGACTATGGAAAAGCAAAGGAAGCGTAATGTGTTATAATTAAAAACTTGGTCCAATTTTGACAAGCGAGGTATCAATGGATTCGTCTTCATCGCAAGAGGGTCATAGGCAATTTTTTAGTACACTGTAGTCGGGATTTAGTATTTTAGCCGATAATTTGTTTTGTAATGTTAGTAATACTACAAATATAGTATTGGGTATAGGTAATTATTTAGTATAATTATATTTACTAATAGGTATATTAATAGTATTGTAGTTTGAACTCAAACTTCACTTGGATGCGTCGTTCAAAATTCAAGAATAATAAACAAAAGACGACTGACAGTAGTGCTTCTCTGCTTTCGCAGGCCCAAAGATTTTGAATAACGCTTACCTTTGTACTCCCTCTACGAGCGAGCCTCACGGCATTTTACGGGCAAAGATAAAAGAAGTGAAGAGAAAAATTATATAAACAAAAAAGTTTCGAACGATGTATGTCACCATCATCATTATTATGCACGTGGATGAAACAGCGCGGCGTAGCTAATTATGTATATTTATAGTGTCGGCTTGTTTCCAGAATTATCTTGCAAAGTGGAGACAGTGAATCGCAACAGTTACACTTCGTCCCGCTCAATGGAGGCTCTCAAATACGCCACGCTGAAAAGAAACTCCACCGGCGAACTCACGCACTTCGAAATGCACATCGCGGTAAAAGCGGATGAAAGAGTGCGTATCCGGTTGTCGGGGCAAGGAAGCGTCTCGGACTCGGATATTCTATATGACATAGGTATATAATTAGAAGTTTGTTTGTTTGTTGCTCGTATGAGGTAGTGCTGGCCTCTGATGTCAAAGTTTGTCAAGCCGCCCGGGGGCCTCTGACATGGCTTAGCGACTGCTATTAAACGACTGTAGTTAATACCTACTTAATAAGCATGTAATAATTACAATTGCTAACAACCATTTTTATAATAGTAGCATTTGGCTGAAAACCAATTGTATATCTGTCGTATTGTCGTATTGTCGTATTGTCGTATTGTATATATTATAATTTAACTAGTAAAATAATAATTGCACGGTATATTGACAATCGGCTTCATTTACGTGTCTATTTATTTCTAACTCTATGATTGCAACATTGACATTGAAAAACGGACCAATCAGTGACCACCTCATAATAAAGTTTTCATGTTCAATCTAACCTACCTAGTTTTTAGACGCTAGATTTTTAGGCACAATTCTATCAGAAAAAGTAGTTGCGAACAGACAAATATTTATTAACAGTTTTCATGTTCAACCTATCACTAACCTACTGTTCCATAATCTTAGATATTATATGTAAACAAAGGGGGTAACAGTGCAAAAAAACTGCCTACAAATCGTGCAATCCATAATTTGAGATATAAATTTGTTTTACTTATTTTGAAAGAATAATATGATATTCTTGAATTATTTAATTGTTTTTAAGTTTTTACTTTTGCATGATAGTCATTCTAAACAAATTTAGAGTGAGCAAAAAATAAATTTCGTGCAATTATTTTTCTTAGGCAGGGAACACTGCAGGGATTCAAAACATTTCTACCATTTTGTTATTCGTAGGAGTGGGTCATAACGTATTTTGTCCGTAATCGGTTGTACGCAGTTTCGTGTCTACGCTTAACTAGTTTCAAAATTCCTTATTTTTGTAACTAGTAAATTTTTATAGCACATTTGTTACTTTGAGTTATGATTATGATTGAAAGATTGAAGTTTTTTTTCCGTATTATGTTCAATGATGAATCAAATTGAACTTTCCTTCAACCTTTTTGCAGGCTTAGGAATAGACAGCTAAATTTAGTCATATCAAAATTACTTTCCTGCCATTTTTTTTTGTATAGACGGAATGCAAACGTTGTTTTATCTTCTTTTCGTTAAGTTCGATAAATTTGTTATTATTCTTGTCAAATGGAGACGGGTCCATCAACATTAAAGCACAATTTATCACCGGTAAAAAAATGTGTTCGCAAAAGTATGAGTGTATCAGAAAAAGAGATGGAGATGAATGCCTACAAGTCGTGGTATATAGACAAATATTAGCTATTAGCAGACTGTGCCCAGAAACAGCAGTTTTTTTTTGGTAATATCTGCAGTAACTGTGAGAAATATTGTTACTGAGATTAAAACCAGCAATGAATTCATTATGCCTCTGAAGACTGGGCCATTAACAATGGACATAAAAATTGGACGAATTTACCTTGACTGCTATAAGACAGATTGGTCATCGCTTTTTTCAAGATAATAAAGCTCCTATGACAGCAAAGCTGCCGCGTTAGAGCAAAGCCGGGGGAAGTAGAAACAAAAATGTTTTGTACAAGTGAAAAATGTTTTGGGCAACTGGCATGTCACTTTGATAGTGACTTATCGTGACATTTCATTGTTTACATAAAGTATCTAAGATTATGAAAGAGGGTATACCTAGTTTTTAAGGTACAATTCTATAATTTTTTGTCACTACACTCTTCCATTGTACTATATTTCTGCGCAAACGCAATAAAACTGTGAGAAACACCAACAATATTGTTGCTTGTCGATGCCATATTGACCAAGAATTAAAAAGACAGTATGTAAATGGAGCCGATTGTGCAATTGTAATTTCACTAGTTAAAGTATAATATCACGGCTTGACAATATATTTGTGACTATATGCGTACCAGCTGTACCCGCGGTTTCGCATGCCTGGTCATTGCTCTAGGTTAAAAGTACTCTATGTACTATTTCAATACCTAAAATACCAATGTACCAACATTTGATCAAAATTCCTTCAGCCGTTAAAATGTTTTTATAGATTACTAGGTTTCTACTCATTGGATTGAGATATAAGTACATCAGTTTTTAAGTCAAATCATAAGCTATCCAACAGAGAAAACCGATTGCAATATGTACAGTAGTTATTGCGCGATGTGCGAACAAACAAACAAACATACAGACAAACAGATGAGAAAGACAGACAGACATGATTTAAAAAAAAACTGATTTTAAGTACCCTAGATTTTGTTTTAATTTTGTTTCTTAGTACAGACTTTTTCAAACTTCTTGCATTATTATAAGAACTAGCTGTGCCCGCGGCTTTGCCTGCGGGGTCATTTCGTTTAAAAGTACCCCATACGTGTAATTCCAGGACCAAAAGTACCTATAAAGTACAATATACTACATTTCTTTAAAATTCGTAAAGCTATCATCAAAAAGTTTTTTATCGGTTGCTCAACGTCTACTCATCGGATTGAGATACCAAGCACCCCAGTATTTAAGCCAAAACATAAGATAAACAACTGTAAAAATTGCATCGCATTCGGTCTAGTAGTTTTTACGTTATGCGCGAACAAACATACAAACAGACAGACAAGAATTACAACAAAAAAAAAACTTGTTCCGTAGCTTATTTTATGTACCCTAGACTATTTTTTTTCTTTATCTTATTTTACTGACTATTTCGCTCCTATTACTTTATTATAAGTATAGATAGATAGATAGATAGATAGATAGATAGATGGATGTTAATACTTAATAACTCGTTTTGTGATTTCACTCTACAGATGTTGGATGTTACAGTAACACGTACACGGATTTGGACTGTAAATTGAAAAATGTTCAACACATATACACTCCCGGCATACTTTCCTCTACAGAATTCAGGGTATTTTACATTAAAATAGATGATGGTAAGTTGAACCTGCTTAAAAATTAAAATTATATTTTTTATCATATTTTTTGAATGGTAAAGTGATAGACAAAAGTCACTGAATATGTCCTAACATTCATTTTACTTTCCAGTAAAATATTTTATAAAAATATGCAAGTCACATTAAATAAAAACTCATACAACATCAGCTACTTTTGTCGCTGACTGTACCTCAGTATCTTAAATAAAACCGATAAGTCAATAAATCGTCAAGATTATTAATCAATTATCATTAAAACATCAATTAATAAAATACATATGTCTCAATGGCTAGCCATTTTAGAAAACAGAGCCGGTTTGAAAAAGGCTTAGCTGGATTGTATTAAGAAAATAAATAATATTAAAACAAATAGAATATGCGTAAACGCTACACCCGTAGTTGGAAATAATATATTTGACTTTGAAATTGATTTTCCTGGAGATAGTTCTTGTATGTGAGAATGTAACCTCTATGTATGAAGACGGTCCTTGTGTCATGTTGAACTCAAGATTATCTCTTATTCTGAAATCCCTCATAAAAATGGCCCAAAATTTCTTCTGATTCTTTGCTGGGAATTTACATTCCAAGAAATTGATATTCTGATAACTGAGTATAAGTCGCACGAAAACATATTTGATTATCACACTACAGAAATTCTTAAGCAAACAAACATGGGAGAATCAGGCCCACCTATTTTGCTTACTATTAATCAATTATTCAGGAAAATTGGAGTTTGGCAAGGAAGGTGAAAATCCACTTATGTCATACTACGACGCCCGCCTCGCGTTAGTAAACTTCTTCCAATTCCATAAATGGGGCAACGAAGTACAAGCACACATCCGTTACGACTGCCCTGCTCCTGTTCAAGGTAAACATACGACTTACCTAATCCACTCCACCCTTTTTTGCGCGCATACCACACTGTATATTCCAATTTAATAGGTATTAACAATTAATTTTGGGGAGGCCTATGTTCAGCAGTGGACTTCTACAGGCTGAAATGATGATGATGAACAATCAATTAAAATTTACCTACTTGCTTTTAAAAACATACAAATTCATAAGGTTCTTATATTTGTAAAATAACGGTCAAGTGCGTGTGGGACACGCAACGACTTACAGTTCCGTAGCATGTTAGTAGCGTAGTTTTCACCCAACTGTGAAAACTGCATTGAAGAAAAAGAAGAAGAAAATGTTTTTATTGACTCAACAAATAAAATTTACAAAAAAATAATTATTTGTAATACAAAATAAAAAGTGCATTACAAGCGATGCGAGTTCACCAAAAGGGCCAGTGCTCAGTAAAAAATGACCAGTGCATGCTGGTTTTCAGAAAGACCCCGCGTGGAGGATACTACAAAATGACCAGTGCATGCTGGTTTTCAGAAAGACCCCGCGTGGAGGATACTAAAAAATGACTAGTGCATGCTGGTTTTCAGAAAGACCCCGCGTGGAGGATACTAAAAAATGACGAGTGCATGCTGGTTTTCAGAAAGACCCCGCGTGGAGGATACTAAAAAATGAGCATTGCATGCTGGTTTTCAGAAAGACCCCGCGTAGAGGATACTAAAAAATGACCAGTGCATGCTGGTTTTCAGAAAGACCCCGCGTGGAGGATACTAAAAAATGACCAGTGCATGCTGGTTTTCAGAAAGACCCCGCGTGGAGGATAATAAAAAATGAGCAGTGCATGCTGGTTTTCAGAAAGAAGACCCCGCGTAGAGGATACTAAAAAATGAGCAGTGCATGCTGGTTTTCAGAAAGACCCCGCGTGGAGGATACTAAAAAATGACCAGTGCATGCTGGTTTTCAGAAAGACCCCGCGTAGAGGATACTAAAAAATGACCAGTGCATGCTGGTTTTCAGAAAGACCCCGCGTAGAGGATACTACAAAATGACCAGTGCATGCTGGTTTTCAGAAAGACCCCGCGTAGAGGATACTACAAAATGACCAGTGCATGCTGGTTTTCAGAAAGACCCCGCGTGGAGGATACTAAAAAATGACCAGTGCATGCTGGTTTTCAGAAAGACTCCGCGTGGAGGATACTAAAAAATGACCAGTGCATGCTGGTTTTCAGAAAGACCCCGCGTAGAGGATACTAAAAAATGACCAGTGCATGCTGGTTTTCAGAAAGACCCCGCGTAGAGGATACTAAAAAATGACCAGTGCATGCTGGTTTTCAGAAAGACCCCGCGTAGAGGATACTACAAAATGACCAGTGCATGCTGGTTTTCAGAAAGACCCCGCGTAGAGGATACTAAAAAATTACCAGTGCATGCTGGTTTTCAGAAAGACCCCGCGTGGAGGATACTAAAAAATGACCAGTGCATGCTGGTTTTCAGAAAGACCCCGCGTAGAGGATACTAAAAAATGACCAGTGCATGCTGGTTTTCAGAAAGACCCCGCGTAGAGGATACTACAAAATGACCAGTGCATGCTGGTTTTCAGAAAGACCCCGCGTAGAGGATACTAAAAAATGACCAGTGCATGCTGGTTTTCAGAAAGACCCCGCGTAGAGGATACTACAAAATGACCAGTGCATGCTGGTTTTAAGAAAGACCCCGCGTAGAGGATACTAAAAAATTACCAGTGCATGCTGGTTTTCAGAAAGACCCCGCGTAGAGGATACTAAAAAATGACCAGTGCATGCTGGTTTTCAGAAAGACTCCGCGTGGAGGATACTAAAAAATGACCAGTGCATGCTGGTTTTCAGAAAGACCCCGCGTAGAGGATACTAAAAAATGACCAGTGCATGCTGGTTTTCAGAAAGACCCCGCGTAGAGGATACTAAAAAATGACCAGTGCATGCTGGTTTTCAGAAAGACCCCGCGTAGAGGATACTACAAAATGACCAGTGCATGCTGGTTTTCAGAAAGACCCCGCGTAGAGGATACTAAAAAATGACCAGTGCATGCTGGTTTTCAGAAAGACCCCGCGTAGAGGATACTACAAAATGACCAGTGCATGCTGGTTTTCAGAAAGACCCCGCGTAGAGGATACTAAAAAATGACCGAATTTATTAAAAATACATATAGGGTTATAACATACATATACTTAACAATAATAATACAAATACATATGGATATAAAAGTAATAAATAGAACAAAAAATATGCTTACAGTACATAACTAGCACAAAAGTACATAAATAAGTTATATACTTATTTAGAAACAATAAACATAAGTCCAACTATACAGAATTATAATGATTAATTTTCCAATGGCAATCGAATGGAGCAAATAGAAGAAAAATCTGCCAGTAGGTAGCGAAATCATCATAAAGTTTGCAACGCGTGACCACGCTTGTTGTCTAGTCTACCTTCATAATGTTGTGAAAGTATCCCTGAACTTGGAAAAAACGGACATGGACGGAACTTGTTAAAAATGATGTATAACGCTGTAAGTTCTATAATATAACTAGATTTGCCCACGGTTTTGCCAACGTGGTGAACATATCACGAACGAGACCAATACAGCATTAGTCCATATTTCTGGGCCAACTTAAAAGTAATCTATATGTTATTCCAGGACCACAAGTACTTATAATGTACAATAAACAACATTTCATCAAAACTCATTCAGCCGACAAATAGTTTTTATTGATGACTCGGCTTATATCTGTCGGATTGAGATACAAAGTTTTAAGTCTAAGCCTAAGATATCTAATAGTGAAAACCGCATTTCAATCGGTCCAGTAGGTAGTTTTAACGTAATGCGCGAATATAAACACAGTCATTATTTTAAAAAAATGTTGTTTTCTTGGTCATTCGCTTATTTTAAGTCCATCAGACATCTTCGTTGAACTTACGTTTCGTTACCTACTGCTTTACTATTAGATGTACATTATAGACAGTAGACGATAACGCCAGCCTATCGCTTATAAAAAAATAGTTTTAAATCTATACCATCTATACTAATATTATAAAGGGTGTATTTCAGTTGCCCCCATTGACCGTTTCCACATTAATGGGGACAGCGGGAATTGAATAAAAATATTAAAATAGTTCCCGTTGTCCCCATCAACATACGGCTCTATTAAGAGGATAGGGCACACAAGCGGCTTCTACAGGTTTTGCAATACATTTGCGTTTTGGGAGAAAACGTTTCTACCATACTAAACCATAACCAAATCCAATAATTCTGGTCTCTTTTTATTAATAACAGAATAAACTATATTTGTAGCTTTTTATTTTAATCATAATTTGTAAACAATTTGAATTAATTTAGTGATTTAATACCGATATTTTCTCTCAAGTTTGTGTTCTGTTTAAATGAAAAATAATAATAAACTAAGAAAAAATAATACCTACAAACGTAGTTTATTTTGTGATTAATAAAAAGAAACCTGAATTATTGGATTTGGTTAAGGTTTAATATGGTAGAAACGTTTTCTCCCAGACCGCAAATTTCACGGAAATGTAAAACAAAACCTGTAGAAGCTGCGTGGGTGCCCTTCGGTCTTAATGGAGACAGCGCAGCGGAGATGATTTATTTTGTATGTTTATGTCTCCACTTGATGAGTCTTGATGATGATGATATTAATCATACAACAACAATAAAATACACAAATAATGTATATGTTCCATTATTGGGAACGGATCTCGTCTCCTCGATATAACAAGATCGTGAATACACTTATGGTGAGCCAATTAGTGCGGTAACAGGTACGAAAACATAAACAATTTATTCGTTATTATTTATTTCTATAAATTTCTTTAGTACGATACAACATTAAAAAAAAACATTTCTTCTATGTAGTTCAAGTATATTAAATTAACCTATGTGGGTTTTGCTCGCAATTAAAGGTAGCAAAACTAAAATTTCTAAATGCAAATGGTCAAAAAATGTTTTCAAATTAAAACTCATCCTATCCACAGCAGCTGAAATATGGTCAGATCTGAACTTGCTGTTTAGGTCATGGTCAATATTACTACTCTTGGGTTTATCGTTAAATTATTAAAATCTTAAACTACTACTATTTTAAAATAACACAATTAAAATAACAGAAACAAAAATATCAATATCATTTATATAATCTCAAATCAAATATAATCTTTATTGAAAAAAATAACCTACAAATAACTGTTATATACGAATCAATTAATCAAGGTATTGTTATATCAATGAATAGTTGTTTTTTTATTAAAATACGATACTGCGTCTTAACTTTGTTCCACTTTATTTAAGCTTAAAAATAATAATGCGAAACTGATCATAAAACTAAATTTACCAGAGAACTATTTACTTTCGTGGTAAAGCGATAGTCACATTTCTTAACACGTGCGTGATCTTAAACGGTATGCACCGTCGTCGCTGCTGATACCGCCACAGAACACAAGCGCTGAAAACATTGTTGATATTTGCGAAGCTCTCATTGGATCTTTCCAAGTTCCAAACCCCATTCCAGGACACCATTTCAAAGTAACACTTGGATTGGATTAGTGTTAGTTGTGAAGTGACAGTGGTGTGAGTAATATTAATAATTTTCTGTGAAATAACAGAATAATATGAAAAAATTAGGTGATAGGACGCTTAAATAACCTTTATTCTAAATACAGTTTAACCTAAAGAGCTCTAGAAAATTGACTTAGAAAATTAGATTTTTGTTCATTACTAAATAAGATGATTTTGGGCTTTCTGTTACACATAATTATGGTCTCGTAGATTTTTTTGTGGAACCTGTTTTTAGAAGAACAATCCTTTCATATATTACTTTCATATAGCCCTAATAGTATGCGCAGCGTACTCAAAAAATACAATTGAGACGGCTGTTTTCCCGACTTAGTTGAATTGGTGCTAAATCGACTAAATTTATAATATACAAAACACTAATAACTTACACTTTTACTTTTGTATTTTTTGAGATATTTGTAGACAGACAGACAGACGAGTTTAGTGACTTTATTTTCTAATACGTATGTAGTGATAGTTATATAATGATTTACAGGTACTAGTAGCTAACTAATTAACCACTACCAAGTATTCTATGTTTTTTTTATTAATTAATTTTATTGTTATCGAACCAGTACATTAGGTTTCCTTCATAAGTGACATTCCCGAATTATTCCTCCACTTTTTGAAGTGTGTATGTCCCTGCATTTCAAAGTAGGAGTCCTTCTTCTCTATGTATATAATTAAAATCACTGCTCCTCTGCTGGCAGGCTGGGGCTCTTGTGACATTATTGTTATCTATTGGAAAAAAATTAGTAAATAATTAATTTATATGAAAATTCGTGATATGATGTCATCGCAGAACGTAAGTTTTTTCATTAATAGTATTCGTCCTAACACTTTTATTTCCATATTGCTCAATCATTTCCAGGATCTGAATAAGGAGTCAGGAGGGGTAATCAGGAGTTGACAAACATAATTTGTATTAATCGTATTTAAAATACAATTACCAGTTTACAATGAGATTACTTGATGTAAGATACAAGGAACATTAATAATATTACTCACACCACTTTCAAGTTCACAACGAACATTAATCCAATCCAAGTGTTACTTTGAAAAGGTGTCCTGGAATGGGGTTTGGAACTTGGAAAGATCCAATGAGAGCTTCGCAAATATTTATAAACAATGGTATCAGCGCTTTTGCTCTGTGGCGGTATCACCGGCGACGAACCGAACTTTAGTTCTGATCTGAACATATAGTATTTTTAAGTTTTTTTAGTACACATTTTCTGCTGCTGTAGATAGGATGAGTTTTAATTGGAAAACATTTCGTGAACATCTGCATTTATAAATATTTGATTGGTAAATTGGTTACCTTGTTTATTATGAGCAAAACCCACCTACATTAATTTAACAGAGTTGAAGTACATACATATTAGATTTTAATGTGGTATTGTATTTTAGTGTGTGCGAAGAATCTCCGGGCTAACGTAAGCCACCCCAAACAAACAAAATGACCCTGGCTACGTGCAACAGACAAACGATTAGGCTCGTCGAGCTTAAGGCGCAACATGAGGTGGAACTTACTAAGATCAGGTGGCACATTCTAGTATTAAGTGAAGTCTGAAGAGAGGGGGAGGACACAGTAACCCTGGAATCGGGCCACCTATTTTATTTCCGAAAGGGCGGTCAGCAGTCTCAGGATGGCGTGGAGTTCTTCATCAATAAAGTGCTCATTGATAATGTTGTAGAAAAATTCAGTGTGTCAAACAGGGTAGCGTAACTGGTTCTGAAGCTGACTTAAAAGTAAAGCCACAAATACAAGTTTACGCACCGATCTTGGTACATTAAGATGATGAGGTAGAAGATATGTTTGAAGACATTTCAGCCCTACATAACTACATACTACCAGAAGGGCCCACTACAATGTTATCATGGGAGACTTTAATGCCAAAGTGGGAGTACAGACTTGCAGTAAATTTAAAAAAGGTCCAAACGGCTATGGAGACAGGAATCATAAGAGGCAAATGCAAGTTAACGGGTTCTGTTTGATGAATTCTTTCTTCAAAAAGTAACCCCAGAGGAAGTGGACTTGGCAAAGCCCCGACAGTGTGACTAAAAATGAGATTGACTTTATCGTGACGGACTATAAACACATATTCAGTAATGTCTCAGTGATCGCAAGGTTCAATACCGGTATTGATCACTGACTTGCCCGAGGCTCTGTTGGATCAGAACCGTTCCAACTCAAGTTGGAAAATCGATTCGCTGCCTTGGAAACCACAAATGACTCGGACGAGGAACTCCAAAAAGTTGTGGGAATACTTGTGGAGGAAGGCACTAGGATTTGTCAGCTGCAGCGTACGGGTACGAAGTTTTAAATCTCGGATGAGGTTTTTCGGTTTATGGACGAGCGACGGGAGCAACAGCAAGCCACACCAGAAAAAAGGGAGCTCAATCAAAATATCTCTAAGATGGTGCGACGTGACCTCCGTTCAAATAAACGCTGAATTGAAAAGGCAATTGAGAAAAATTGGGGGCCAAAAGTCTTCACCCAGCAATTGAGTAGATCTCAACTGACTAAGCTCAAGACCAATAATGGCACAACCATTGACTCTAAGCCGGAGATAATTTCTAAGATCGAAGACTTCTATGGCCGATTGTATGACCCACATGCATCTAGACCTTAATCCAGTACAGGAGATTCCTGCGCAATACTGACCCGCCACTATACTGATGAACTGGCTGACGTCAGCCTAGACGAGATTGAGATGGCGCTCAAACAACTTAAGAATGGGAAGGCCCCCGGTGAGAATGGTATTACTTCGGTTCTCTTGAAAGTGGTCAGAAAAATCGTGCTTCGGGAGCCTCAGGGGTTATTTAGCACCGCTCTTAACAGTAGGAGAACTCCAGAAGCGTGGAGCAAGAGTTTGGTAGTACTCTTCTTCAAAAAGGGTATAATACCCTTTTAAAAACCTATCGTCCTATTTCACTCTTGAGCCATGTCTATAAGTTGTTTTTGAGGGTCATCTCAAACCAGCTTGCAAGAAGACTTGACTAAGGCCAGCCTAATGAACAGGACCATTATTCTCTTTTGCCACATGAAATTCGATGCAGAAAACGTTTGACATCAGAACGTGCTTTAAACACAAACGCGTATCCTAAACGCGCCATAGCGCGGGAATCTAAAACTGAATTATATATGCCACAAGAAAAGTTGTCTCTGCCCGTCGTTCTATTTGGATTGGATTTCACGTGGTACCAGCGGGGCAGTTTTATATCTTGTTGCAATCAGATTTTCATTATTACGTGCACTTAATGCGGCGCGTTTGAGTCGATATTGATTTGAAAATCTGATTGCAGCAAATCACATTGGCTTATGTAATTGACCTGATACTTACAGCTATAATATGCTTATGTCAGTCCGTTCGTTTCGGAAATGCATCAAAGTGTAATAAAAGATGATTAAATATAATTTTAAAATATTTTATATACAATTATAATAATATTTTCGAAACCGTGAACAATTTTTAGGCTTTCTGAAGTCCACGTTGATGAAGATGCGGGCAAAAACAAGGTCAAATAAAAACTTCACAATCCTTTGTACTTCTACTTAATTTGATTTGGTGAATCTTTCTTTAAATGATGCTTGAAGATAATAAGCTTTCACTCCGTCGAGCCTTCAAGCTTATGTTGTTTCGAGATTTTGATGCATTGACGTGGTAACCGCTCGAGCTCATGATTCATCGATTTCATACCCCATCGAGTGATCGTGTTCGAGTATTTGCTACTAGATCAAATGGCATTAGATTTTGAATGAATAGTGAACCCTGTAAAGTACATATATATATATATATATATATATATCGAAATGTTTTTATTTTTCAGGGTAGTTGAACGATAAGTTCTGCACATGTCGTCTTTCCATCCTACGAGCCCGAATTGTCTCCACTCTACGAGAAACCTTATATAAGTACTACACTAATGACATAATATTGTTCTGTCATGTTTTAGTTTGTATTTACTGTCTAAGGAAAACTAACTGCTATAAAACAATATTAATAAGTAATAATTGATGTTAATAAAAAATAAAAGACAATGTGAGAATTTTCAGAAATATTAAGGCGGTAAATTTAATTTTGTTTATTGCACTAAACAAGGGTGTAGCGAGGTACGGGCAGGGGGACAGCTGCTAGGGAAGAAGGGGCAGCTGGCGAGGGGGCGTGGGAGAGGCTTATGTTAAGCTGTCGCTAGTCGTTTAGAATGCTTACAAACCGGAGAGTAAATATATATTAAAAAGCAAAAACAACGATTAATCTAAAATTTTATTCGCTTCGTGATTTTTACGCACGAAATTATGTCATGCATACGGGGTGCTGGAGAAAAAGCGGCAGGTGGCAGAATTCGACTCCGCACCGCGCTTCGCGCCCCGTCTGCCACTCAATATCGCATCTCATCGTCCGTGCCGCCCGAGATCGCTGCCATATCGCCTTAGTTTTAATTAATTTTAAATCAGCTGACATACTCAATACAAAGCATAACGCTTTCGAAGCTTTCCTAACCATGGTGTTAATAATAGTTTAGAATCGATCACTCCTAAATCTTTGATTATAGACACACGTGTTAGTTGCGTGTTTTGAATATGATAGTTACTAATAATTGGATTAAGTTTGTGAGTGAAAGACCAAACATAACACTTAAATACATTAAGATTCATATGTTGATCCTGATGTTGATTCGTAGATAAATGTTAAAGCAAATCATTGATTCCAATTATTCAAATTCTCCCGCTTTTTATCAATGAGTTTGTAGAGGTTCATTCAAGGACTCCCCTCCCTCCTCTACACACTTCCGCAGCTCCGGTATAAATTACAAATAAAAACATAAAACCAAAAATCATTGTGTTGTGATATCATCGAAGTGCTTGAGACCATTCTGGACAGTAAATACGAACCGTGGGGGCCCCCAGGAGACGCCAGAAGTGCTGAGCTGCCAACCGGTGAGTTCCCATCCATAATTCATTCATCCTATCAATTCCCCCTTTATATACAGTCCACAAGTGGGCTAACATACCAGCCCATTGCTCCAACAAACTAAATCATAAACATGTTCATCAACATTATTATGATCTATAACTTGCTTCAATAGTGGCCGCACAGTTAGCGATTTGCGAAGGTAAAAGCCAGAAGGCTGATATCATTAAGCCTGTAATTCTATCAGCACTTCTTCCAAAAAGCAAACCATGGTGACCGAGCCGGTCAACAGCAGTGCCTCACTGGCAGCGGTGTGGAGCAGCAGTTAGCAGTTTTACAGTTTTTTTATTCACCTAATACGATGATGGAGTTGTTACTATCAGTAGCTGTTGTTCCTCCTCATGCAGCTCGCGAGTGGAGACAAGTCACGCATTTTGTTAGGGGGACGATGTGAAGAATTTAAATATTGCTTGTTAACATCCTGAAAATATAAACATTTTGGAATTAAACAGTGATTTTAGTGTCCCTGGAGTGTAACTGAGATCAACCAGAAGTACGTAGTACTATTATTTATTCTGTGAAGTTCCGTCCGTCATACATAGCCTCACAGCATCTTAATTTTTATAATTTTAACTTTAACTGAAATGCAAAGTGCAGCACTTCTGCTAAAAGGTTCCTAAAACATCTTGATATACAATTTTTTAAACTGACATGGTCATTAGCTCTAATGTCAACATTAGAAACGAGATTTTAACCATAATTAACTATTATTTTACAAAATATAGACGAAACTTTATTGTTAGACTACTCTACCCTCAAAAGAGGGTAGACCGTATTGTCTGATATTATAATAAAATAAACTTTAATAAAAAGTAAAAACTGACTTCAAAATGAATGTTGTTTTTCCATTATTTTTTTGAGTTTATTTTATTTCCCTATTTTGATTGGCGTGAACATGAACATGCAACTACACCAATCGCAAGTGATTTGCTGTTATCCATTGAGAAGTTCCTTTGTAATCTCTGAAAGTTTTTATGAGATCTTCACCAAATTATATAGTTTTCCCGCCCGCGACTTCGTACGCGCGCATCTTATTTTCTTCTAGGATATTAAAAACCAATGCAAAAGTAGGTATAGCACCACTCTTGATGTTTTTTGACAGACTTGTTATTTCGTTTCCATGACAACCACAGACCATTCTGTGATGACAAGCGTTTTTTACAGTGAGTAATCAACATTTTCCAGTTTTCCCGTGGAAACTTACAATTTTCTGGGATAAAAAGTATCCTACGTTTTATTCCAGGGTATAAGCTATCTCCAATCTAAATTTCATCAAAACCCGTTCAGCCGTTATCGCGTGAAAGCTTCCCAAATAAACAACCAAACAAACAGACAACGGATATGGGTCCAAAGTTATGTTAATACTGAAATAATAAATGATATTCTTTGGTGGGTTCTCTATATTCAATACTGAAGCCAAAACTGTTTTATTTTTTATTTTTGTCTGTCTGTCTGTCTGTTTGTCTGTATCTTGACCGCGTAATGCACCGAAACTACCGAATGAATTCAAATGAACCTTGGTATGATTCGAGTTCATACTACGAGGTAGGAAATTAAATACTTTTCATCCCGAAAAATTAAAGGGTTTCCGCAAGGGTTGAAAGTTATTAAATAGAACACGCTGAAACTACTGGATGGATTTTTTAATGCAAATTGACACAGTCATATATCTATACTTATAATAAAGCAATAGGTACGAAAAATGCTGTACAAAGAAGACAAATAAAAAAAATGCTCTTGAGTGCTTAAAAAAGTGCTATTGAACAAGAATATAACAACTTTTTGAATCGTGTCTTTCTATCTGTTTGTCTGTATGTTTGTTTGTTCACGCGTCGCGTAAAAATTAATGGACCGATTGCGATGCGGTTTTCATTGTTAGATAGCTTAGGTTTTGATTTAAAAACGAGTGTAATTGGTATCTCAATCCGGTGAGTTAGAAGCCGAGCAATTGATAAAAGTATTTGTGACGGCTGAAGAAATTTTGACCAAATGTTGGTATATTGGTCCTGGAATAACACATTTTGGTACTTTGAACCTAAAAAAAAACCACGCATGCAAAGCTGCGGGTACAGTTAGTATATATATATATGTCTATGGTTTCGGATGTTCCTGCCGTGGTCTTGGCGAAGTCTCATCACTTGTGCTTTGCTGCCAGATCAGCTAGTAAGCAATATATTTGAAATGTGCTTTCTTTAGCGGGGAATGAGGATGGCTGGTTAAATAGGGATACTGAAGGGAAGACGACTAACCTGGTCTCTTGACACTGCAATCCTAGTCTTGGTCTGGTTGTGCTTCTTCAGTACCTTCCTTGACGTGAGTGTACTGTATAGTTGTTGAATAGCGGTTTGTTTGATGATTTGATTGTCGCGACGCGACTCGGGTTGGTATTTATGTTTTCACGACGAAGGCGTCCAAGGGGAGCCTGGATGACTATCGCGAAGAGCTGTACTCCTGGGACCAGAGGCAAGGGGCCTGGGTCTCCACGCTCACAGCGGCATTACAGGAGGTTCAAAAGTATAATTTGAAAAACGTCTGAGAGCCGTATCGTAAACACGTCCAAGCGGCGGAGCGTGTACGACGTTCCTCCTCGGCGTTTTGAGGTGCTCTCTAGAAGTTTCTTCGACGACTCCGCGCTGGTAAGCGCGGGCGCAAACATTTGTTGTCGCGCTTATTCCTTCAGTGCTACAGAGGGGATGACAGAGAAAGTCGTCGACAAAGGGATGGGGAGGATGTTTAGGGTTGTACTACTAAGTGGCGCGAACAAGTGTTAATAAAATTAAGTTATAAAATTAAGCCATCCCCTAATTTTCCACTCTTAGAGGTGTAATATTTTCATGAAATTTAAGTTAGACTACCCCTGAGGCATACCCAATCGAATAAAAAAAGAACTTTGGAAATCTATCCACAATTGCCGGACATATCGCGTAACATACATACATATCGCGTAACATACATACAAAAAACAATTTTGAAAATTAAGAAAACTATTAAAACAAAGTCACGGAAAATATCTAAAGGTCTTAAAATAAGCTGTAAAACAAAAAGATTTTTAAAGTACAAATATTACAAGAACAAAAGTATTGAAAATAAAAAAAATGTCTTAGCATATTCTAAGATTCTTAAAAAATGATTTAATAGTCTAAAATGTATCAGCAATGAAAAGCATATAATGAACGCAAAAAACATAGCAAAAGCAACTTGGGAAGTCATAAATTGTGAAATGGGTAAATTTAAAACTAGAGAGTCATTTGATGAAATTTTAGATAGTGGGAAAATAATCTCGTCCGGATCTGATATTGCTAATATCTTCAACAGTTTTTTTAAAGATGAACAGAAACAACCGGAAGATGAATGGAATGTACCAGTGCTGGCTGGAGGACAGTGACCTGTATAGCTAGGCCGACAGGGTCTGAATTGCGATGCGAGCTGCAGAGTAGTTTCTAGAGATTTCTAGAAAAGCGGATGTAAGATTTCGGAGTAGCCTGCTACCCAACGTAAAGCCAGAGTTCGTATATATACAAAAGAAAAGCCTGCGGGGAGCATTTGAATACGGACTGTGAATTTAGTTTGTTTCACATAGTTGGCACGTGATTGAGATCGGCGCAGATGAGAAAATTTGTTTTTTCTGGGATTCCAATAGGTTCTGTGCGAAAACGAGTTTGGCTTACGGGTTTTAAATTCGCAGGCAGCAGAAGAACACGCAGTCTCTTGTGTGGACAAAACGACCGAGACACGCAGTCCAGAACGAAGCGCGGAAACCGTGACTTCTCGGTAACCGGCGAAATAAGTATACGAGTGCAAAAGCCAGGTTATAGTCGAGCATCGACGGACGGCCGCTGCCGTCACCACTGCGAAGCTGCTGTGCACCGATCTCCCGGGGCTCACCACCGTTTGTGGAAGAAGCCAATCTCCCGGGGCTCAACAACCGATCTCTGGCGGTCACCAGAAGGTCTTCAACGCACCACCTGTCCCGTAGAAGACACCGATCGAGAGAGACACCAGACACCGACCGTGGGAGACGCAGAAACCGTTCGAGAGGAGCGGAAGGCACCGTTCGTGGAGAGCAGGAAGAGCTGAACGGGTGGAGTAAAGGAGGCGATCCGCGGCGGCACGCGAGTCGACAGTACGGCGTCCCGGGAAGCTTCCAGGTTGGTCCACTCCAAATCATTTTCGAGTCAGCGAGCTGTAGTGAGGGAAGCTTTCGCCTACTTGCGTGTTAGAATACAGTTGAAAGATACTTTCTGTTTTAGAGTTTGATATCCCTCTGGGAAACACAACCTTACACACACACACAAACTCCTGTTTGCACAAGTTCTTTTTTAATTTAGAACATTCTAAGGCATAGACAAGACTATTCCGTTGCGTTGTGACCAATATATGATGAACTGCTGAGCACTGTCTCTCTAAGTTTTTACTAGCCTAGTATACTGCAGTTCTATTGTAAATTCATATTGTACAGGCCGAATACTAATATATATATGTTTGAGAAAATTGTAATCATATTTGAGTATTTTGAGTTAGGAGTATTGAGTTAGTAGTATTTCCTATTATAAGAACTTGCTGTTTAGATGCAAATATTTTGATGCAGAACAAACGTAGTTAAGTGAAAAATACTTATTTTTGAATTCCTCAGTAAAGGAGCGAGTACCAAGCTTTGATAACTCATATAAAACAAACTCATCGCAGAATGTTATGCTCATGGATAAATCCATTGAGCGGGTATACGAAGCTCGCAATCTCGGCTTGCTCATGGATTGCAACTTGCGTTATGAACAACATGTAGCAAAGTCAATACAAAATTGTTTTTATAAATTAAAAGTTCTTTACCGTATGAGACCGTTTCTGAAAGAAGACTTACGTATCCAACTAGTGGAGTCTCTAGTGTTGTCCAAATTAAATTATATGGATGCGGTTTTTGGCCCCAGACTTCTAGCACGGACAGAAAAACTCATACAAAGAGTGCAAAACGCCTGTGCTCGTTTTTGCTTTAAAATTCCGTATAGAGCTCATGTGACCCCTTACCTCAACAAACATTCTATTCTTAAAATGAAGCATCGTCGCAAGTTACACCTGGCTTGTTTACTTTTTGGTGTCCTAAAATATAAACAACCTTCTTATCTATATGAGAAATTGTCCTGGATATCCAGCCACAGGTCCCATGAATCTCGACAGTGTGCATCTCGGCTCTCCTCGCAACGCCATAGTTCAGCCGCTTTCAGAGGCAGTTTTCGCTACGCTTCTACCAAATGCTGGAATAACATCCCGCCGCCAGTGAGGAACTTGCAAAATGTTCATTGTTTTAGAATTAAACTCAAATATTTTTTTACCACTCATCAGCAGCGAGAGGAAACTCTTAAATTTGATACGAGCGCAATATAAATAATCCATACCTTAAAATTGATTGTTATCCCTACTTTGTTTTTACTCCCTTTGTCGTCACAAGTTACCGTTGTGTAATCTTGTGGTACTGTAGTTATATGTTACTGGTGTATTATTGTCATATATGTTACTTTTTAACTTATAAGCTTTAATTTTTAGCTCCTTACTTGTTAGTTTTGTATAATGTAATTTTATTATTATTTTTAATATCAGTTTGTTTAATTTAGTTATTGTCTATCTTTTTATGCAGCTGTGCATGTGTGTATGACCGTGACATCACCTAACGGCTCCAAAGGAAGATCAGCGTTGGTTAACATCCAGCATTATGCTGAGTTGGGGCCGATTTGTGACTTACTCATACAAATTTTTATTTTCTTTTGTGTTGTTTGTCGCAAATAAAGTTTTTTCTATTCTATTCTATTCTATATGTGTTTTTTTTCTATTTTTGTAATAAAGCCCTTTGTTATTGAATTTACCATCTTGTTTTAATTACCTCGCCTTTACCTGAAAAGGAGGTCCGTTTCCGTAGCCGGGAAACGGTCTTTCAATAGTATTGGTGTCTATAAGCGACGATGATGATATGTCAAATTTAAGAGCGTGTTTCTAACCGCGAGAGGGTTATAACATTTTAATTCCGGGAGGGGTAATTATTTTCATAATTATACAAAATGGTATATTCTATAACGAGATTTACTTGTTTTAGAGTAAATAAATTACTCAACGTGTCATTGTGTTTTTTTTAACTAGCTTCTGCTTATCTAAATAGCTTAGTGAGCTTTGTTTTGTAATTATGAACTTGTAAAACTTTAGAATCAGATAGTTCCTCTGAACACTGAACGGAAAGAAAACCTCTGAGCAAACCGCTGTCCTAACTTTTTCTTTCGAGAAGTGAGCTGGATGTCACAATATGTCCTTTAGTTTCAGGTTCTCGGACATCAGGCGTTCGGTTTTCTCGCGGTTGATGTTTTCCATGACGTATTCGCACAATAGCTGACTCATTACTGTCATTAGTTCAGCGCTGAATATCTTACTACATACTCAGTAGAATAAATATATTTTTTGTTGTCCAATCCGTTCTATAGTAGAACAGCATGGACGGCCAATAAACAATTTGTTTGGATCCAATATGTCATACTGCTTAGTAGAACAGCTTGAACTTTTTTGTCCAATCTGTTCTTTAATCGAACAAATAGTAGAACAGTTTGGTCTTACCCGGATTTGAACCGGATGCCGATGAATTATGAGACGCCTACTACAATACAACTTTTTTATGCGGCTGAAAGTTGAGCTACTTATTAACTTCCCGATTCCTTAGGTAGGTACAGGGAATCCCTAGTTAGTGTCATGATCTATGTGTGTGATCGTGACGTGTTCTTATTATTATAATATTGTGTTGACCAGTTCTAATCAAACCTAGATTCTTCTGATCGTGCATGGCAACACCCTTGCCTCCTCCAGTTCCTCTCAGTTGACAGCTTGGTCCAGTAGAGGTTGCAGAAGGAGTCAAGTTCATCCCGCCATCTTCTGGGCTTGCCGCGCCGTCATCTGACGTTCCATGGCATCCACTTTGTCGTGGTTCCGTCAGATATTGTCCGACGTGCAACAGATATGTTTCCAGACCAATTATATGTTAGGGTAAGGATTGTATATATTGTTAAATAAAGGCAGCTTTATATTCATAGCAACAAACTAAAAAGTTTTTCTGTATTAAGATATTATAGGTGCAAAACAATGACAGCAAAGTGATGATGATGTAACAGTATTAATTATATTTAAAATGATAATATTCATTACACAAAGATAACAGGAAGTAACTTCATAAAAAACGATGTAAATATGAAAAAAGATGAAGGTTCTCGTGCGTGAGCACATTTTACTTAAACCTTCATACTCACTTCGATGTTAGACATCGAACACACTTAAAGTTAAAATAACTAACTTGGTGATGCGAGGCCTTGCCGGATTATAAATAAACTAAAAATATCATGACCCACCGTCTGCTGCAACGTTATAGTTGAGAGGTCAATTTTTTTGAAAAATCATTTCGTAGGTTATCTATCAATAATTATGTCTGAGAATTCATCTGATTTTCATAAATAACAGGGCAGTCAGTAACATTGCGGGACAACTTTTTTTTATATTAGGTAACTGGGTGACGAAACTAGACGGTAATATGATGGTAAGCGCCAACGCCTGTATACCGTGAACTTTTTGATCTTGGTGTGACTACGAGGTAAAAAACCTCGTAGTCAACACTAGTATGACAAATCAGTGTGACCACGAGTCCGCCACCAACTTTTGAATGAACAATTTTGAGTGGCACTGCAACTGCCTGCACTCCATAAAGAACATAATTATATGCACTAGTCTTTAGTGCCCTATGACATTCGCTTTAAGTTTGGATTGAACAAAATTCCTATTTATCATGACTTTTCTAATATATGTGCAGATTTTCGTCACTCCAAGCGCGCTTTGAGCTGTTGGTTCCTGTTGTTATCCATTAATGGCAATCATTCAGCCATGTCAGAGGCCCTACAGGTTGCCTGTCAGTGATAATCCAGCACTACCTCATACAAAAAGCAAGCTAGTATTATGGTGACGCCGGAGTAAACCTACTAAACAACCCAAAGACAGATAACGCATAGCCATAAACGAAGGACCTATAGATTTGAATTTTGGAATGTTCCTTGAGCACTCTTACGGGGGATTTTAGAAATTTCCATCCCTGACGGGGGGGTGGGAGGGGGGTGGTTGTGTGGGTGGGGGTGGGGGGGGGGGTGAAAAGAGATTGCATGTGGGCCAGCGGTGAGGCGCAGATAGTTATCACTCTTATGTACTTTCTCCTAAGCAATAACTTGGTCTATTCGATTCTTGGAAAAAACTGTTCCGGCACTAATTTTACCCTTAGCTACATTGGAGCTAAGATTATGTTCTTTGTATAGACATTGCACAGTTCTTTAGTTTTGTGATCGATTGCTCGGCTTCTACTTATTTGATTGAGATACCAAGGACCCCAGTTTTTAAGTCAAACCCTAAGCTATTCAAAAGTAAAACCGCTTCGCAATCGGTCCAATAGTTTTTAAGTGATGCGTGAACAAACATACAGACAAACAGACAGACACGATTTAAAATTAAAATGTATTCTTGTTCAGTAAGAGCTGACTGTGAGCTGACACGTTTCGATCCGGTTTATTTTTTTAATGTCGATTCTTAGGTATTTTAAGTAATTACAAATTCGATACAAGTATGATCGCTACAGAGATATCAGCATTTGACCACCACTTTCATTAGAGGTAGAAGAACAGTGCATTTTAATAAATATGATTAAAACAAAGTCAACCAATCCATATCGATCATTCGTTTAATTAAATCGATAGAGATAAATTGAATTGATAACCTTCATCCCTATTTGTATGGTTTACATTGTGAAGGTAATTCGTACATTATTTGATATACTTTCAATTAGCCTAAACTACTCCGGCTATTACGAAAATGTGTGAATATTTGAAAAAAAAATGAAAATTACATTCATTTCTTTGCTAGAATGAAATCTATGGACGCCAATAGGCTAAAAAAACAGTCAACATTCTGCCAGTGTTCTTTGGAAGAAATGTTCTTCAACGTTTGAGATATTTTGAATTTCCATCCCTAAGAACGGGGGTCACAAAATTGCGTGCAGGTGCATTGATGGGGTGCAGCTAGTTATTACTTTTTTGTAGTCCTTCATAAGTAAAAAATTGGTCCACCTGATGCATGACAAAAGCTGTATCAATAACTTATTTTGTAGTCCTTCATAAGTAAAAACTTGGTCCACCTGATGCATGACAAAATCTGTATCAATAACTTATTTTGTAGTCCTTCATAAGTAAAAACTTGGTCCACCTGATGCATGACAAAACCTGTATCAATAACTTATTTTGTAGTCCTTCATAAGTAAAAACTTGGTCCACCTGATGCATGACAAAATCTGTATCAATAACTTATTTTGTAGTCCTTCATAAGTAAAAACTTGGTCCACCTGATGCATGACAAAACCTGTATCAATAACTTATTTTGTAGTCCTTCATAAGTAAAAACTTGGTCCACCTGATGCATGACAAAAGCTGTATCAATAACTTATTTTGTAGTCCTTCATAAGTAAAAACTTGGTCCACCTGATGCATGACAAAATCTGTATCAATAACTTATTTTGTAGTCCTTCATAAGTAAAAACTTGGTCCACCTGATGCATGACAAAACCTGTATCAATAACTTATTTTGTAGTCCTTCATAAGTAAAAACTTGGTCCACCTGATGCATGACAAAAGCTGTATCAATAACTTATTTTGTAGTCCTTCATAAGTAAAAACTTGGTCCACCTGATGCATGACAAAACCTGTATCAATAACTTATTTTGTAGTCCTTCATAAGTAAAAACTTGGTCCACCTGATGCATGACAAAATCTGTATCAATAACTTATTTTGTAGTCCTTCATAAGTAAAAACTTGGTCCACCTGATGCATGACAAAACCTGTATCAATAACTTATTTTGTAGTCCTTCATAAGTAAAAACTTGGTCTACCTGATGCATGACAAAAGCTGTATCAATAACTTATTTTGTAGTCCTTCATAAGTAAAAACTTGGTCTACCTGATGCATGACAAAAGCTGTATCAATAACTTATTTTGTAGTCCTTCATAAGAAAAAACTTGGTCTACCTGATGCATGACAAAACCTGTATCAATAACTTATTTTGTAGTCCTTCATAAGTAAAAACTTGGTCCACCTGATGCATGACAAAACCTGTATCAATAACTTATTTTGTAGTCCTTCATAAGTAAAAACTTGGTCCACCTGATGCATGACAAAATCTGTATCAATAACTTATTTTGTAGTCCTTCATAAGTAAAAACTTGGTCTACCTGATGCATGACAAAAGCTGTATCAATAACTTATTTTGTAGTCCTTCATAAGAAAAAACTTGGTCTACCTGATGCATGACAAAACCTGTATCAATAACTTATTTTGTAGTCCTTCATAAGTAAAAACTTGGTCCACCTGATGCATGACAAAATCTGTATCAATAACTTATTTTGTAGTCCTTCATAAGTAAAAACTTGGTCCACCTGATGCATGACAAAAGCTGTATCAATAACTTATTTTGTAGTCCTTCATAAGTAAAAACTTGGTCTACCTGATGCATGACAAAAGCTGTATCAATAACTTATTTTGTAGTCCTTCATAAGAAAAAACTTGGTCTACCTGATGCATGACAAAACCTGTATCAATAACTTATTTTGTAGTCCTTCATAAGTAAAAACTTGGTCCACCTGATGCATGACAAAACCTGTATCAATAACTTATTTTGTAGTCCTTCATAAGTAAAAACTTGGTCCACCTGATGCATGACAAAATCTGTATCAATAACTTATTTTGTAGTCCTTCATAAGTAAAAACTTGGTCTACCTGATGCATGACAAAAGCTGTATCAATAACTTATTTTGTAGTCCTTCATAAGAAAAAACTTGGTCTACCTGATGCATGACAAAACCTGTATCAATAACTTATTTTGTAGTCCTTCATAAGTAAAAACTTGGTCCACCTGATGCATGACAAAATCTGTATCAATAACTTATTTTGTAGTCCTTCATAAGTAAAAACTTGGTCCACCTGATGCATGACAAAAGCTATATCAATAACTTATTTTGTAGTCCTTCATAAGAAAAAACTTGGTCTACCTGATGCATGACAAAACCTGTATCAATAACTTATTTTGTAGTCCTTCATAAGTAAAAACTTGGTCCACCTGATGCATGACAAAACCTGTATCAATAACTTATTTTGTAGTCCTTCATAAGTAAAAACTTGGTCCACCTGATGCATGACAAAATCTGTATCAATAACTTATTTTGTAGTCCTTCATAAGTAAAAACTTGGTCTACCTGATGCATGACAAAACCTGTATCAATAACTTATTTTGTAGTCCTTCATAAGTAAAAACTTGGTCCACCTGATGCATGACAAAAGCTGTATCAATAACTTATTTTGTAGTCCTTCATAAGTAAAAACTTGGTCCACCTGATGCATGACAAAAGCTGTATCAATAACTTATTTTGTAGTCCTTCATAAGTAAAAACTTGGTCCACCTGATGCATGACAAAAGCTGTATCAATAACTTATTTTGTAGTCCTTCATAAGTAAAAACTTGGTCCACCTGATGCATGACAAAAGCTGTATCAATAACTTATTTTGTAGTCCTTCATAAGTAAAAACTTGGTCCACCTGATGCATGACAAAAGCTGTATCAATAACTTATTTTGTAGTCCTTCATAAGTAAAAACTTGGTCCACCTAATGCATGACAAAAGCTGTATCAATAACTTATTTTGCCCTGAGCTACATCGGAGCTAAGATTATGTTCTTTGTTCATTGCACAGTTCCTTAATTCTAACACGACTGCCCAAAAAAAGGAGTGTAATGTTTTTAGGATTCATGTATGTTTGTATGTATGTGAGTTTCTTTATTCCACCATAACTTTTAAATGCTTGAACAGATTTATACTTATCGTTAGAATTCGTAAATCCCCTGAGTAACATAGGCTACCTTACTTTTAAAAAAAAAAAAATGGCGGCACCATTTTCAAATGCAAAAAAATATTTTTGCTTCGAATTTTACAATATGGGTCTCAAATTGAAGGCATTGTTATGCACATTCCAACAATATATAAATAATTGGCATTCGTTTATTTTTGGCAAGGCAGGCGTGTTTTTTTTAGCTTTTAAGCTAGTTATTATGTATAGAAGTGTACAAAGATTAAACTTGTTTGTGTACGCTCATGTATGATAACTTAATGATATAAATACGAGAATACAAGATAATGTTATCCATTTCTCTTTGAAGAGCAAGTAGTGTCACATTAAAACCAAAAAATGGTTACTAAATATTATACTTTTATTTCACTAACTTTATTATTTAGTTATACCTACGCCCAAATATTCAACGAAGAGAATGGAAAACAACGAGGGCCAGGTGAGAATATTATTATGGGTTAGTGTAATCGATTCCGAGAATCCATAGTTCACGTTGAATAAAGGTTCATATGTATGCTCAGTGAGATTATGAAACAAAATAAAAATAATAATTATGGACGCTTCACCCTTGACAAAAATTAAATCTGGTATGTATACAGCACAAGATTTCTAAAAAAATAAACATTGTTTGTTATTTTACAAAATATTGTTGTAAAATAACAACAGTATTGTTAAATAGATAGAAAATAGTGAACTATAAAAGTGAATCAGTCTTAGTAGGTACTTTAAAAATAGAAAAAAGATCCGATTACACTGGCCCATGTATGAGATATTCTAAAATGCAAGCCTTGTCTATCATGGTATGTATTTATAGTGGTGTAGACCGGGTCCGTAGATATCTGTAAGCAATGTTTGTTACGTTTTTTAACTGTTTTTTTTTTATTCACGGTCTCTTAATTAGAACATTTATAAAATATACAGAATGGATTTTTGAGACGGGACAACAAGGGCAGATACCTTAAACGTTATAATTACAGGAAAACTTTTCTTGGAGACCATCCACAACTTTTGAGATATTCAGAACTGCATTCACAGATTTTGGAAAAAATGTACCGTCTGCAAGAAAATGGTAACATTACACAAAACCTTTTTTTGAGGCCAATCTATCCCATTTCATGAAGGGATCAAAATACTCCACGTATACGTATACTCCCCCAAATACTTACCTTAACCATAATAGTTAGAGAAAAACGTTTTTAGGAGGCTATCCTAAACTTTTAGCGATATTATGACCAGAATTTACAAATTTTGTTAAAAAAATCAGTCATCGAGAACATATGCAATTTACACAAACACTTTTTTGATGCCAATAGATCCTATTTCTTATCAGGATCAAAAATTTCTACCGAATCATCTGAGGTCAGGGTACTAGAAAAGTCAGAAATTGCAAAAAAACTTTTTCCGTTTATTTTGTAGGAAATGAATAAAATAAAATTCTAATATCGTTCAAATACAAACTTTTCAAAAATATTGGCGGCTCTAACCTCAGTTGGTCCGATAGAGACTTTTGATTTTTATAAGAAACAGGATCGATTGGATTTTTTCTTGCTAACTGTTATTATCTTTTTAAATCTTTGAACGCAGGTCAAATTATCTCCAAAACTTAAAGAGAGTCTCCTAAGAACATTTTCCTGAAGCTACAAAATGTATGAGAAAAGTTTTTCGCAACTTCTGACATATCAAGTACTCAAACCTCAGTCGGTCTTTTAGAGACTTTTGATCCTTATAAGAAACATGATCGATTGGTATCAAAAAAGTGTTTGTGTAAAATTACAATTTTCTTGCCGACTGTACATTTTTTCCTAAATCTGTGAATGCAGTTCAGAATATATCAAAAAGTTATGGATGGTCTCCTAGGAACGTTTTCCGGTAACTACGAGTATAACGGTTAAGGTACCTGCCCTTACTGTCCCGTCTCAAAAATCCACCTGTACATTATACAATTTTCAATGAAACCTCATGAAATTCCTATTCCTCCGGACTTACTAATCTGAAAATGCTCTGAGTACGGTACTTTTTCGTGCCAGTATACATCACGGGGAACTGCTTTTTTTTTCTCATTCTTACGCCCCTGTAAAGAGTCTGTTTTAATCAATGGTATTTTTATCTACATTGTCCAGTGGTCTTTTCCCTTTCTTTTTCGTCAAGTACTCGTTTTATAAATGGAATAATAATTGATCCTTGTTATAAAGACACTCGACGGGTATCATTTACCTGTGACCAATAGCACTGCAAATTGCTTTATCCAAAATGTTTTAATGCAGCAAACTAAATATTTCAGAAAAGGAAATTGAATACAAAAATTTAGAATTAAAAGTGGACAGAATTTTAAATTTATTAGAAAGGAAAATTCCGGACATAGAACATGATATTATCCGCATTTCAGAAATGTTTTCTAAAAATCTAAATAATGAGTTAGAGAGCGACATCAATACAAAATCTGATGATGAAGTTAAGAAGATAACAGACTTATATGAAACAATGAACCGCAAACTGGACAACATGGAAGAAAAAATATCAAAAAAAATTGAAGAGGTACACTTAAAATTTGATGAATTGGGCCAAAATATTTCACTGAAATTAGAACATAATATCAATTACAAACGGGATGCTCTAAATAATGTAACTGGTGGAGTAGACAACAAAACTCTTGAATTGGATGGAAAAGAAAATAATACATCAGATATTATATATAGCGTAACCCACAGAAATGTATCGGCCGTAATGGAAAAATCACCCGAAAATATCAGTAAGTTAAATATTTTCACATATATGCATTATTAAAATGTATAATATATATACGTACCACATTGACGTTTTACAACTAAATATATAAAACATTGATGATTTCAATCAATGACAGTCGATAATGAGTTTATATCATAACAATTTTCTTAAGTAATTATCAATTTCAGTTTTATATATTATCAATTATGTTATTACTTCGATAAATCCATTTAAAACAATACATAAAACAGGAAAAAATAATAAGCAATATAAATTTTTAAAACGACATGTTTCTTTAACACTAAAGTGAACATTAGAAATGGGATATTTACAATGCACCTATATTTTTTTTGTTGTGGCACTGCTGAAAGAGTATTGATCACGTATAAACAGCATTATCCGTTTATCCGTGATCATGGCAATGCAAAAATACTGAAATATTGGAAACCTCAAAACAAAACAAATATCTACTGATAAAAATGACCTTGATTATGTTTGTATGAGAGATATACAGACCGTATAAGAATTTATTTATAGAATAAAACGTACAAACAACAGAAGTTTATTTTAAAATATAAATATAAAACTTAACTATTTACACAAAACTATTTCAAAAATCCTTCGGAAGAAGAGAAAGTGCCCAAAGTGCTGGCTGCATTACCACGTTATATTGCAATACTAATGTTTTGGCCTAAATAGGAGCCAGCATTCTGTTCCCATGTCACATCCTCCAAACGTTTTGCCAATTCCCTGTAAATTTCGTGGCCACCTGACCCCCAAGAAATATTGGCTCGATAATAATAGAATAAGTGGAGAACTCAGCCGTGACCTCAACCTATTGATACAATATGTTGGATAGTAATAATTGACAAAATTCTGATGGAAGAATTATTAAAGTGTTTCCAGTGTTGCGCTTGGGAAACGAGGTGTCGGTTAGCCGTATAAAGCTTGCTATGACCTACTCTATGGATAGTGAAACATTCAAACATATCACGGTGTCGAGAAACTCCACCGGCCTGCTGCCGTACTTAGAAATGCATTTCGCTATTGAAGGGGACGAATGCGTGGGCATCCAGCTGTCGGATAAAGAAAACATCTCGGACTCTGATATTGGATATTACATAAGTACGTATTTTATAAATGTTGTTGCTAGAAAATATAATTCTAATTAGATATTGATAACTAACGCGAGTGATATTCTTATAAAAATATGTCAAAACGGCTAAAAACATACAAGATTAAGATGATCGGATATGCTCCAACCAGGTTTCAGACTTGAACTCCATCGTCTGGCAGATATTTAGCCGCAACGAGCGCATCCACCGTCATCAGCATATAATGAGTGCTATAATTATACACGTCACTAGGTGACGCCACTGAGACAGAACTGAGGTAGCTGTCAAAAGAGTTTATTGGTTGTTTTTAAGCTTTGATGAAGATTGTTGCATAAAATAATCAATAGCCATAGCTCTATACCTGTCACAGTCGCGCCACCTAGCGTAATTTGTTTAATGGTAGCCTCCATTGGTGACGCATGCGCGCCGGCGTAGAGTGCGGTTACCGACGCAGGAGTAAGGCTTGGAAAGTCACAGTAGATTTTAGCCGAAAAGACATTATTTTATTAATAACCTTGAACGTAGTTTATGTAGGTACTACTTGCACTATAGTAAGTTCATGATTGTAATAGTTGAATTTGGCTAAAATCTGATTGTATTTGCTGTTTTTACCCGACTGAAGAGGGTTATGTGTTTGGGTTGTATGCATGTTTGTATATTTTAGTTTGCACTTTTATTAGGCGCGTCCTACAGCCTAAACGGCTTGAAGGATTTTGATAAATGATGTATCATTAGAATAGAATAGAATATATTTTATTTGCTCCAAATGTGAGTTAATATAAATTGATGTTTTACAGTGAAAAGACCTGACACATTTCGCCAATTAAATTAAATTCCATTGGATTTGTCTTGATCACAAGAGTGCTATATGATATATAAAGTGTCAAAAAAACAATATGGCGGCTTACAGCTGCCATATTGTATTTCCGAAGGTACAAAAAATTAGTGTATTACCGCAGCAAAATGTTGAGGTTTAGAAGGATGAGAGTATGATAGAAACTCTCATCCTTCTAAACCTCAACATTTTGCTGCGGTAATACACTATTTTTTTTCGTGAGGAGTACATGTGCCCTAATTAGCAAAATTTGTGTGTCAAGTACTTTCAGAAATAATCGTGATAAACAGATTTTGCTGCAGTAATGTTTGAAACGTTACCCTAGCCAAATTTATTTTTCAAAATCGATTTTGCTTGGAACCAAATACATGAATAGGTAGCTTTCTTTGATTAGTTAATGTGCCCAAATTGCAAAATTTGTGTGTCTTACGGTTTTTGAGTTATTCAAGCTTTTACTGGGCTAACATTTTGTGATTTGCTATATATCGAAAATGGCTTGACACAAAAGTAAGAAAAAAATACCACTAATAGACCTTAAAATATATTTATTTTTGTGATTATTAGTTTTTGAATAGTTTTACAAATATCTAGTAATTAATTTGTTTCCGAAATCATAAAAACACATTAAAGTAAACAAGTGTACTTACAATCAAATTAATAGCTGTTAAATGTACCCCCCCCCCCCCCCTATACATCTTAATAACGTCAGTAAATTTGAGATAAGCAACTTTATGAATATAAACCACATTTAACATGTACTTACTTTTGCGCTTGAGTACGCAGCTCCCATAAAACAAGGAAACGTATAATTTCACAAATAATTAGAGTGTTCTGTAGACAAGCTTTCCTGTAAATTTCAGCTTAAATGTATATTCTGAAATATTATTTAGTACAGTTGTATACAAAAGAGTATTTGTGTCTTGTTGGTTACATATTGTAGCATGTTAGTACAGTTATTTTTTGATAGTTGACGGTGGCGCCACCGTTGCCGGAGCGGGAAAGAAGGTTTATTCCATTCTGGCCTACTAGTAGTTCGATGATATAACTGTTTGGACAAAAATATTCCAATTTATTATACCGAGGGGAGGGACCGGGAAGATGAGGGAAGGGTGAGATAAGTTGGGAAAAAGTGATGAGGGAAGAGTAGGGGAAGTTAGGGAAAGGTGATGGGAGGACGGGGGAAGTGAGAGCTTGTGAAGTGATGGGAAGAGTTTAGTTTGAGGGAAGATTTTTTCAAATACGTTATAATAACAAGGTATTTGGTTCATTTCAATAAGGTCGAATATCGTGTGACTCCTTTTAACTACTACCATACTCACGCGCGAAAAAGCTACCACTCGCATACTGCGTGTGCGCACGCGTAGCAAGGTAGTGGTTAAATGATTTTGGAGCTATGTAAATTACAAAAAATACTGTGACAAGATTTTGACCCTTCTTAACATTAACCAGATTTAGTCAAATTTGGCATTTACTGTGTCCATTTCGTCAAAATAAATTAAAAAACAAGGTACTTTGCTCATGTCAATAATGTCGTCGAAAATCGTATGACACCATTTAAATGATTTTGGAGCTATGTACATTACACAATATTGCGTCATACTATTTTGACCCTTATTGACATTAATCGGATTTAGTCAGACTGAGCATTTACTGTGTTCATTTAGTCAAACAGCGTTTAAAAAATAGTTACTCGTTAACTGAAGTCGAAAATAGTCTGACACCTTTTAAATGATTTTGGAGCTATGTACATTACAAAATATTGCGTTACACAATTTTGACCTATATTGACATTAATCGGATTTATCAAAAATCGTCTGACACATTGTAAATGATTTTGGAGCTATCTAGGTACATTACAAAAATTAGCTTCACACGATTTTGAACCCCCTTTGATACAAGCTATAAATTAATTCATGTAAGTACTTAATATTATTTTTAGTAGGTACTTAGTTTTTAATATTATGTTATTAATATTATTATCTTTATAGTGCCTTGTGCTAATAAACCTTTTTATTCTATTCTTATTCTTAATCAGATTTATTCAGATTCGGAATATACTGTGTTCATTTAGTCAGCCTCCCCACACTTTATCCCACCCTCTTCTAACTTGCCCCCACCCTCCACTAACTGATACACAACATCCCATCATCCCAACTTTCCCTTCACTTTTTGATAACTTTCCCAACCCTCCCTATCATCTCCTTCCATCTCCTTCCACCCTCCCCTTACTTTCCCTAACCTTCTCTTACATCTCCCACCTTCTCTCACCCTCCCCTCACTTCCCTCCACCCTACACTAACTTTTTGACAACATCCCCAGCCTCCTTTTACTTTTTGTCAACTTCCCCTACCATCCCTTCACATCTCTCCACTCTTTCTATCTCCCCTCCCTCTGCTCACTTCTCCCCTCCTGTCGCTTTTGCTCAACTTAACACACCTTCCCCTCACTTCCCCCACCCTCACATCACTTTTCCCAACTTTATATCACACCCTCCCCTAACCTTTTCCTAACTTGCACCATCCTCCCCTCACTTCCCTTACCCACTCCTCACCTTTCCTTAACTTTTCCTTCCCTCTCCCCACTTCCCCCAACCCTCCCATCACTTTTTTTAAACTCACCCCACCCTCTCCTCAACTTTACTATCACCTGTCACTTTGACACCTATCACTATATAATATATTCGGGACAATTCCACACCAATTACCTAGCCCCAAACTAGGATACCCTGTACTATAGGCACTAGATAACGGATTAACATACATAGATACGAATATTACATACATGACTCGGAAACAAACATTTATGCTCTTCACATAAATGATTGCACCTTTCAGGATTCGAACCCGCGACCGCGAGCCACTAGACCAACCGGTCGTCTATACCGACCTATAGATATGAAAGAGTAATATTACAATAATTAAGTAGTGGGGGACAGTGCAACTCATTTCGGAGTTATGTCAGTAGTATCATCAATGATACTGATAAATAGTACCTCTGACATGAAGGATACATTCTGCGTTGCTATTATATTAATGGTACGTAAATGTGTGTCAGTAGTACCTTCAATGGTACTGATCAATGGTACTTCTGACATAAAGAATACATTCTGCGTCGTTAGTACCATTATATTAATGGTACGTAAATGTGTGTCAGTAGTACCTTCAATGGTACTGATCAATGGTACTTCTGACATAAAGAATACATTCTGCGTCGTTAGTACCATTATATTAATGGTACGTAAATGTGTGTCAGTAGTACCTTCAATGGTACTGATCAATGGTACTTCTGACATAAAAAATACATTCTGCGTCGTTAGTACCATTATATTAATGGTACGTAAAGGTGTGTCAGTAGTATCTTCAATGGGGGGACGTGGTATACAATAAAATATAAATGTGTATTTTTTTTATTCATTTGGTATGAGCAAGAATGCTACTTTACAATACTACGATAAAAAAAGAGCTTTAAGTAATTTTGATTGACTAACAATATTTTTTGTGTTGATATTTCAGCTGACAGAGATTTGCTAAACATTCTTGAAAACTAAACATCGTGAGTTTTGGCCGTTTTATTTATATTTAATATGAATATCACTCGCGTTAGTTTTCAAAATCAAATTCTTGAAAACTGTTTGATTGAAAGGAATGTACTCACCGAATAAAAATAATAGTATATAATAAATATTCACAAATAAAAACGTTCAGCTGCACGAACGTTGACTTTCTGCTTACCTGTACAATGATTCGAATACTAAGTTTTCTATTTGCGAATGTTACCGTTATGTATGTCGCAGTCGCTTTTATTGATCGGCTTCTATGGAAATTTCTGAGATTTCGATATTTTTTGTTAAACTTTTTTTACAACTGATGAGCTGAAATTTACAGGAATGCTTGTCCACAGAACACTAACTATTTATAAAATTCTACGTTTCCTTGTTTCATGGGAGCTGCATAGTCAAACGAAAAAGTAAAGTACATGTTAAATGTAGTTTATATTCATAACCAATAAAGTTACTTAACTCAAATTCACTGAAGTTATTAAGGTGTACTGGGGGTATATTTTGCAGGTATTAATTTCATTGTAAACGTTTACTTTAAATTATGATTTTTAAAATTTCGGAAATAAATTTAATTACTAGATATTTGTCAAACTATTTAAATAACTAATAATCACAAAAATAAATATATCTTAAGGTCTATTAGTGGTATTTTTTTCATACTTCTGTGTCAAGCCATTTTCGATATATAGCAAATCACAAAATGTTAGCCCAGTAAAACTTGAATAACTCAAAAACCGTGGGACACACAATTTTTTCTATTTGGGCACATTAACTAATCAAGGAAAGCTACCTAATCATGTATTTGGTCCAAAGCTAAATAAATTATAAAAAATAAATTTTGCTGGGGTAACGTTTCAAACATTACCGCGGCAAAATCTGTTTATCACGATTATTTCTGAAAGTACTTGACACACAAATTTTGCTATTTGTGCACATGTATTCCTCACGACACTCTAATTTTCTATCATACTCTCATCCTTCTAAACCACAACATTTTGATGCGGTAATACACTCCAAAAAATGACTAAATCATATCAATTGAAGCATCAAAATACAGGTCTTTAAAATATCACTTCAAAAATAAATAATTCTTAGAACTTAACAATAGCAATTTTCTGTTAAGCTTCTTACACATTTTCTATTTTAGATTATTCAAGTTAATGGTAATACTATACTCTAATGTTGCAACTGCAACTATTTAAGTAGAGTAAAACATATAAGTAATAATGAAACATTAAATTCATATAATAACTAGCTTCGCCTCGCGGTTTCACCCACGTCCCTCAAGAACCATATATTTTTATGTGTTAATCCAGGTTTTATGCTACCCCCGTACCAAATTTCACCAAAATCCGATATGCCGTTTAGGAGTGAAGAAGTAACAAACATAATACACACACCCTTACATACATACTAACCTTTAGCCTTTATAATATTAGTGTGATTATATTTGCAGGCGATCAGCTCATTTTAAATAATTTTGTGCGCTGTCAGGTTTTTTGTTTTGTTATAATAATTTTACTTGTTACTATTCTAATAGTTTGTTATGTTCCTATTTTTAACAGACATTGGACGTAACAATAACCAGTACACGGAATTGCAATATAAATCGAAAACTCTTCGACGCATTCATACTCCCGACATACTTTCTTCTACTGAAATAAGAACCTTTTATATTAAAATAGATGATGGTAAGCTGAACCTATTTTATTTTTGACTTTCTAAAATATTGATATCGTCATCATCAGCCTTTACTTTTCCACTGCTGGACGTAGGCCTCTTCTAACGTAAGTCACAATTAAATATATTGTTATGGTAATATAGTCTCACTAAGAAGAATTGCCTCTTGGATTTCTCTTCTAATAGCTTACAAATTACTTATTCAGGAAAACTAGAGTTTGGAAAGGAAAATGGCAGTAGTCCATTTTTGTCCTACCATGACGGCCGCTTCAGTTCAGTCAACTACTATACTATTGGTAACTGGTTCAATGAAGGAAAGAAACATTACAACTGCTCTGCTCCTGTTGAAGGTAATTTAGCATTAGTTCATTAGTTAATAATTTAGATAACCGTAGAGCAAATATTATGAGCGTGTGTTTCTCTCTACTGGTTTTGTACTAGCTCTATACCTTTACAATTTTGCTACTCAAACATTGTTGAAGTAGGGTAGGTACTCGGATACAACATGTTTTGCTAGTATGGCAATGTTTGCAAATCTATTTTCATTTGAAGTTCTTTTCAGACAAAACTATTACCCATGTACCGTGTGAAAATATATATAATTGAGAGACCCTCACAACAAGCTCTTTCATTTGATATGTCACACGGTACCGTTTACAAAACCCCAATATTAAAACATATTAAATAATTTAGAATGTATATTATTTTTGAATTCATGTCCGTGTTAAGATCACATAAATTCATTTGTGCATCTACTAAATTTCAAAGTAATCTGTACAACATATTTGGAGAAAATTAGCTGTGACAGAAGGAAAGATAGATAGATGAGTGTTCCGCTTTTTTTTCATTCTAATATAAGGAACCCTAAAAATGAAATAAGAAAGCGTGAATTTGTTTCCAGAGTTGCCTTGTAAGGAGGAGACACTGGTCAGTAATCACCGCGATACAGCGCCCTACTCTATGGACAATGAAGCTCTCAACCACGTGGTGCTGTTAAGGAACTCCACCGGACACCTCACGTACTTCGAGACGCATGTTGCTATAAAAGCGGACGGAGAGGTGTGCATCCGGCTGTCGGGCACAGGAAGCGACTCGCACTCGGATATTAGACATCACATACGTACGTACCTACGTACCTAATAAGTAATATTGCTAAAATAAATCATTAAATGTAATAGTAGAATTCGGTTGGAAGCCTATCGTGTTTAGGTTATTCGTGGTTAGCTCCAAAGTCATGTCGAGTTTTTCTCATATTGGCTTATAATTAAATATCTACGAAGTCTAAAATTAAACATGTATAGTTTTGTGCGAACGAAGCCCTTTTATACGATACACCATGATTTTGGGCTTTTGGGCTTTTAGACCAAAAAATCTTAACAATTCCAGACCGCAGCTCATATACAACAAAATTAAAAAAATAAAAGTCTTTTAAATTTCACAAAGATCAGATCAACGGTTCGAATTGATTCTGTGAGTGCAAGCAGTGTGTTTTCATTTACAGATATAATAGAAATATTATAATATATAGGTGAAGTTTTTCTTTTAAACATAACCTACCGAATAATGATTCGTCCAAGATGACAAGAAGACCTTGCTTCGCTATATTCACTAGAAGAGACAAAACGGCCTGATAGGAATTTCGGGAATAATCCTTAATTATTTTTACAGATGTAGGATGGGAGAGTAATCAATACACGATTTTGGAGTCATGTTCCCATACGGAATGTACAACTGTGCAGCGCGTTCACTCTCCCAACATACTTTCCTCTACTCAATTCAACGCTTTTTACATTAAAATAAACGATGGTAAGTTTCACTTGTTTTACAGTTTTATCAATATGTTAAGCCACGCTCACACTCGGCTTTCCAAATTATGCCATGAGGAGAGTTTGTACCTGGAGTAAAGCTCATTGGCCATGCCTACTTGAGACCCGCCTCAAGTTTCTAGATCAGTCGCAACGCAAGTTTGCTTGTTTATCGATTTTGCCATATTGTTGAGTGTGCACTGGAGTTGCACTGCACAGCCCTATTCCACCATGTTCTTTCATTCCCTTATTGGATAACACGACGTAAAGCGCAGCGCCATCCTTAAACGGTTGACATTCTACCTGTACTAAAAAGCCCTTTGTTTCCACTTTCATCATAATACAGGATATCCTAGTTTGGGGCTAAGTAATTGGTGTGAATTGCCCCGTTTTTATTTTTTTATCATTCGAACGACCAAGGAGTGGAACGTTATGCTTACCTTGTGTTTTTCGATAGCTATAATCTGGGAATATTTCAAGTGAGCTTAAATTATTATGTATCTTCTCCGCAAGCATGTAACATCCTAGACGGCATCTTAGCTTATCACCAGGCAAGATAGTTGCCAATCCGAGCCGAAAAATATTATATTTTTTTTGCCTAAAATACATTCAAGAAGTTAGGTGAGATTTATTGTTCTTCGTAGTTGTGCCTATTTTTTTTTTACTCGACTACACAGAATCAAGGGAAACGTAATTAGTTTAACAAGCGTCGCCCCTATTGGTCCGAATTTCACAAGAAAGCTATCAATCCATTCGTCTTCATTTATTGATAGATGGTCATATGCTATTTTTACCCGACTTCGGCGAAGCAAAGGAAGATCTATGTGTTCAAATTAAAAACTTGGTCCGATTATGCTAAGCGAGTTATCAATCTATTCGTCTTCATCGCAAGAGTGTTATATTTTTACTTGACCATAGTCGTGTTTTAGTTTTTGAACTTATAGATTATCTGTGCTCTATATATCTAATATATGTGTGTGTATCTAATAGCCTAAAAATAAATTATTCAGGAAAACTGAACTTTGGCAAGGAAGGGAGGAGCCCACTTATATCCCACGACGATGGCGGCTTCAGTTCAGTCAACTACTTTACTTTCGGTAACTGGGTCAACGAAGCAAAGATTCGTTACGACTGCCCCGCTCCTGTTGAAGGTAAAATAAAATTTGTTCAATTATTGATACTTCATTTAGAACCGTATAGTACTGATAATAATCGGCTAAATGCGAGTCAGGCTTGCGTACCGAGAGTTCCGTACCACCAATATAGATAATAGAGTAAGGTATTAAAAAAAATACTTTATTTTACGGGATCCTTGCTGCGAGCCCAACTCACGTTTGGTTTTACTTTAGATTTTGCACAATAATTACACTAAGCATTACATTGTGACGATGTCAAACCTCTTTCATAAATTATTAATTCTTTCATAATCATACCCATTTCATAGTTTGTCTATGTTAATTCTAAATTCAAATAACCTGTCACTCCATATTGTCATTGGATTAGCAAAAACTGTTTTTTTTTTACGAAATAATATGTTTTAAAAATGTACCTAAATAAGTTTATTATATCTGGAGTCCTTTAAATATATATGATAGTACTTCCGTTCGTGGTTGTTTTGATCTTTATTGTTGAAGCACGAAAAGTCTGTGATAACAAAAATAATAGAGCCCCAAGGGTACACTTATACACTTTACTTACATTTAGGGTAAACTTTTATCAAATATTGTAGCATTCGCACCAAGCCAAAATAGGGGTGGCTTTACACTACACTGGGACAATACGTATTCTATAATAAACGATGTTCAAAAACTCGACAAGGCCTACAGCAGAATACAATGCTATCACGTACCTTGGACTGCTGCAAGCACTCGATGAGCTTCCACCTTCACCTTATGATTCAGTTGTTCCACAGGGATGTAAAATAGTTCTGCACACGCGTGGTACGGAAAAGGTTTTAGTGTCCCTTAGGACTGATAGTTGATATTTCACGATGTTTTGATTTTCTTCATTTAACAGCTCCAAACTTTTATTAGTACGCGATGCAAGGGCGGTCAGAATGCGACTACCTTCCGCTGGAGTCTGCCGAGAACTTGAAATCGATAGGGTATGCAAAAAAATGCATAGTATAGCTACATGATAACGGAACAAATATATTAAATTGGGAGAAGACTGAATAGAATAGTCGAGTGCAAGATCTTTGTTTATGAACATCTCCATGTGCTCCTAATTGTTCCTGTACTTTTATGTTGTCCACTGAGGTTTGGTCCCTGGGCTAGTGGAACAAAGCCAAACCCAAGGACTGCCTCGTGACAACGTAGTACTGTTTTTTCAACAAGTAAGATAACTTGAAAAAATAAGTCCCTTAGCATTAAAAAGGACTTAAGCATGTAACTGGGGAAAATGGCTACTCTACCATAAAAAGTATAGTGAATATTATATAGGTGTGATGAAAAAAAAAGCCGGTGCAATCTTGGAATGTAAACCCGACTCGGTTATGTTATGTACTCTATTCTACCGGTGCTAGTACCGGTAGAATAGAGTGGGTTTCAAAAGTGCGGTACACTATAATATCGCATTTTGAAACAATCTGTGCTTTACATACAAACAAGTAAAATTATTATGAAAATACAAAAACCCGACTGCGAACAAAATTATTGAATACGAGCTGACCGCCCGCAGAAATAATCACACTAATATGATAAAGGCGAAAGTTTGTATATGTATATAAGGGTGTGTGTGTATGTGTTTGTTACTTATTCTCGCTTAAACAGCTGATCGGATTTGGATGAAATTTGGTATGGAGGTAGCTTATACCCAGGGTTAACACATAGCTACTTTTTATTCCGAAAAAATGCACAGTTCCTGAGGTACGCGGGTGAAACCGCGAGGCGCAGCTAGTATTTATATAAATTTAATGTTTCTTTTTTACTTACATATTTTACTTTACTTTAATAGTTTCAATTGCAACATCAGACTATTTATTTACATTAACATGATTCAATCAAAAATTCTATCAAAAATTTTAAATTTCAAAAGATGCTTATAGTACAACTATTACTGTTTAGTTATAATTTTTTTTTATATTATTTTATAGACCTTCATTTTGATACCTAGTAAGTTTTCTTGACACTTCATATATTAGATTCCTCATATATCAAAATCCATCAAATCGTTTAGGCTGTAGGACGCGCTGAAGAAACGTACAAACAAACAAACAAACATGCAACAAAAACACATAACCCTCCGTGCAGTCGGGTAAAAAGTAACCTAAGGTTTACATTTTCTCTTCTCTGCCCTCTATAACCTTAAGAATTCTGTACGGTTACTAACCCAAGATGTGTACTTTACTGGGATATTCTTACTACTGTCATATTTTAGTAAGCACATATATATGTTTTATTTTTTACCACGTAACTTTTACAGAGGTGTGCAATCAAACAATTAAATATATCTAAATAACTGTTTCTGAAAACTTTAGTATTCATTAATAAATGGACAAAATAATAAGGGATGACATGGATTGTGGTTAGTCCTGTAAATAGTCTAAACCTTTGATGTACTTGCGTACTAAGTATGCCAGAAAAAACTATTTGAAATTCTTATGCAGTAAATTAATTATGCCCACTCACCACATCAATCATCCAGGCCCACCTGCAACTCATCGAGAGGAATCACTGTAGAGCAGAAGCATCTCAAAGTCATGCAGCGTCGTAGGTAGGGTGCTCCAGCCTCCAGGGATGGTAAAAAACACGCAGCACTTCTAGAAAGTTGATAGTTCGACACAAACATCCACACCGCGTATATGGCGTATGAGACAAAATTTTGTATATTTCTATATATGGATTTGGTTTCCAGAGTTGCCTTTTAAGGATTTGAATGCAGAGTGCCCATGTAAGAATGTATCAGTTAGTAGTAGACACAAGTTTTCTTCGCCGTACTCTATAGACAGTGCGACTCTCAACCACGGCACTGTGAAGAGAAACTCCGCCGGCCGCCTCACGTACTTCGAGATGAACGTCGCTGTACAAGCGGTTGGATACGTGGTTATCCGGTTGTCGGATATAGGAAGCGAGTCGTACTCGGAAATTGGTTTAAACATAGGTAGGTACCTAACTACACACGTAATAAGTATTATTGCTAGAAACTTTAACTTTACTTATAGAATTTGGTACTTAGCTTGTTTGTAATTTATTTTTAACAGATGTTGGATATATTGGTAATACACAATTGGACATAATGTCTTCTGGTGCAGGAGGAACAGGTCTGGGACAGGTTTCCACTCCCAACATATTGTCCTCAACAGAATTCAAAGCCTTTAATATTAAAATAGATGATGGTAAGTTGCACCTGTTCTAAATTTAATTTGTTAAAATCACAGATTATAAGAATAAGTCAGATGTTAGATGTTGCGCGGAACACGGAAGTGAGGCTTATAAAGAAATATGTACAAAATTTTAATCAGCTCACATACATTTTGAATATGTACGAAGCAAATCTCATTTTTTCAGTACGTAACCTGTCTCGGCATATTTTAGAAATAAATTAGTTCACTACTGGTTCGTATAAGCACTTCACGGCTTGGTTTCGTACTGACTCGAAATAATAAATTACCTTTTCAATTCTAAGTGTGCTTTTTGTCTCATTTCTGTGCGCATGACATCTGTATTTTTCTTCTAATCTGAGTTTAAAATGAGTTTTTATTTTAGGGCCGCTCTTCGTTTTATGAAGTTCGAAAGCTTGCATGCATATGAACCATATTAATTAATCTGAAATTTTTTTTATCGAAGTATAATGCGGGGCACAGTGCGGGGTTTCAAATAGAAACAAACGAGAGCATGATTCAGTATTTAAAACTTATTATGTTACTCTAAGCTAGCATTAATAGCTAGCACTCAAGGGTTATTTTTATTGTTCTAGCTAGTCCAGTCCTTTTGTATGGTAAAAATGTTTAATGCGCACGGGCCGGGCGCGGCGCCGGTACATAGTACGAATAATTATTCTGTGATACCGAGAGAATATACTAATATTTTAAACTTGAAGCACAGAATGAATAATAGGCATCATCATCAGCCTGTGTTTGTACACCGCTGGACATAGGCCTCTCCCAATGAAGGCCACAGAGCCCGATCTTCGGCTATTCTCATCCAGTTTCTGCCGGCCGCTTTCCGCAAGTCGTCACTCTGGTGACGCCGGTGGGCGTCCTACACTACATTTGCCAAGACTCGGTCTCCACTCGAGGACACGTCTACCCCAGTGGTTGTCTGTTCACTCAATTGTGGCCAGCCCTTTGCCACTTCAGCTTGCTAATCCTTTGACTTTGGTTCTCTGGTGGATAACTTCGTATTGGATTTCATCCTTCAGAGAAACCCCGAACATAGCTCTCTCCATAGCTCGCTGAGTGACTTTAAATATGTGGATTAGTCCCACTGTTAGTGTTGATGTCTCGGCTATAACTGGTAGGACGCACGCATTAAAGACATACTTCATAATCATAATCATAATGATTTATTTAGTAAAGCCAATTTACACGTCAAAAATACAAAATGTTTACATCGTGTTAGTTTACACTTGTTAAATATATACACAAAGAAAAATATCTTCTTTTTTTACTACTTACATTGAAATCATAATAACCTAAAAAAATAAACTGAATCGAATTCAAATGTCAAATTTCAAATGTAAAATTAAAAGAATATATAATAAAAAATAATTATATTACATAGTAATATCAATCCTTAAAGCTAATAAATTCGTCATAGCTATAAAACGAATGCTCAATGGGCCAGCGTTGTAGACGAGACTTGAAGCTGCATAGACTAGGGGCTGCAGTTATGTGGTCCGGTAGCTTATTGTACACCATGGGATCCATGATGTGAAAATAAGGTCTCGCGGATGTATCCTATGGTATTCGTACGATTGCTCTGATGGCGCGTTTCTGGAGACGGAATACCCTTCCCCACTCCACGCTACGTCCCCAAAATTCCGCGCCATACTGTAGCAGGGAATGTTCTGTGGCAAAATAACATGTTGGGGCCACATCCGCAGACACAGCCCGCGCGACTCGACTCAGTGCAAAGCACGCACTACCAATTTCACCACATAGTTTATCGACATGATCTTCCCATTTAATGCAAGAGTCAATCTCAAATTCAGAATGAATGAATTTTTCGAATGCCGCTCAGTCCAACTGAATTCTTCTGTTGGCTTCCGTATCGAAGTTGTTTCTGCCCAATTGCAAAGTCTGCCCGAGGTAGATATTATAATCCTTAACAACTTCAAGTGGTTCACTATTGATGAATAAAGGTCTCGGGATAATAAGATCGTTAAACATGATCTTAGTCTTGTCTTAGTTCATCCCGAGACCTATTTGTCGAGAAGCATCATTCAGGACGGTCACCATTCACTCGAGTTCCTCCAGCGATTCCGTCGTAAGGACTATATTATTGGCAAATCTTGAATGTGAGATGTAGTCGCCGTTTGTATTTATGCCCTTCTCTTTCCAGTCCAGTATCTTAAACATATCTTCCAATGCGTTCGTGAACAGTTTCGGGGATATGACATCCCCCTGTCTCACTATCCTGCGGAACTGGATATGTTTGGACTGCTGGTTCTGTACTTGAACAATCATAGTCGTGGCTTCATACATACATCTCAGCACTTCGATTTACCGCCATTCCACTTGGCATCGCCGCAGTGACTCCAAAATAGCCCAGGTCTCAATGGAATCAAAGGCCTTTTCATAGTCTACAAAAGCAAGACAAAGGGCCTGATTGTACTCTTCGTACTTCTACATAATCTGCCTCGCTGTATGGATGTGGTCTGTGGTTCCTAATCCTTCGCAAAATCCGGCCTGCTCTGGAGGCTGAAACTCATCAAGTCTTCTTGCGAGATGATTAGGGATGATCCTCGAAAACAACTTATAAACGTGGCTCGGAATTGAGATGGGGCGGTAGTTTTACAGGAGGGTTTTGTCAACATTTTCCATACCAATATATTAAAGTGAAACGTTGTTTGTTTGGGGAGCTTTTACGCAATAACGGCTGAACAGATTTTGATGAAATTTAGAATGGAGACAGCTTATACCCTAGAATAAAACAAGGGATACTTTTTAACCCGGAAAATTGAAATTTTCCGCTTCAAATCTGGAAAATGTTGATTACTTACTGTAAGGGACGGTTGCCATCACATAATGGTCTGTGATTGCCACGAAAACGAAATAACAAGTTTGTCAAAAAACATCTAGAGCACCAATGAACCATACCTACTTTTGCATTGGTTTTTAATATCCTAGAAGAAAATAGGATGCCATTTTTCGCGATAAATAGTAGTCTGCGCGTAAGAAGTCGCGGGCGGGAAAACAAGTTGTAAAATGAAACTACAATACTACTGTTCCATGCCTTTGAAGTTCTCCCAGTATTCAGAGCAAAGTTCAACAACTTCTGAAGCTCCTGAAGTACAGGTTTACTTCCTGGCTTCAAGAGCTCTGAAGTGACTGCGTCCTCACTTAGGGTTTTTCCATTTTAAGCTGTCTGTGCGCCATCCCAATTTCATCTAGGCAGATTTCTGGGAGGTCTTCCTTGTAGTGTCGAGTAAAAGTGGCTTGGGTATCCTCTGCAATAGGGCCATGTCATGAAGCATGCGACTCATACAGTCGGGTATAGAAGTTTTCTATCTCGGGGGTCTCGCTCGTTTTTCTGGCTTGCGTGTCGTTCCGTATGTTATCCATAAACTGTACAGTCTCAGCCGAAAGCTTAGACTTCGTTCCCGTACATTGCAACTGGCAAAACTTCCCTCAGGACTCCCACTACTTTTTGGAAACCTTCGTCCTCTGTGGTTTCCAAAGCAGCGAATCTATTAAGTAAGTGGAGCTGGAACTGCTCTGATTCCACAACGGCTTGAAGCAGGTTATGACGGAGCGTAAACTTAATCTTTCGACATCTTTCTAACTTGTAGTTGATATCCAGTCAAGTCAGTGATCGCTACCGGTATTAAACCTGCTAATCACTAAGATATCTCTAAATATGTGCTTCTTGTATGTAATAATGAAGTCAATCTTCTTTTTAAACACAAAATTGGGGCTAAAAAAAACTAAAAAAATACGGAGACAAAGGCGCCTTTGCCTTCTAACCTATCACGGCCAAGTTGGGCTTCCACCTAGCTTCTTTAGCGGTGTATAATGTAACAATTTTAGGATATGATGATTATTTGATATGATCACTAATCTTTGACCATATCATGAAGTAGCCGTGCGTTTAGCTGTTCATATCGTCAAACGCCAATCATTTAATGACCTGCCAAACCATTTCATGATGTCAACGATAGTTTCATTATATAAAAAATTATCATTATATTATGGCCATCCATATCATGAAATGATTAATTTTTCGATGTCGGCACGACCGAAACATTATATGAAATAAAGAAGATGTGTTAGATGTGATTGTATGTAATAATGAAGCAAAAACAGCGGTCAAAAAGTCAAAACAGATGAGAACAAGTTAGGATGAATTAAGACGACTCCTTGTTACTCCTACCCCTTACTATAGTAAGGTTACAAACTAATCAATTATTCAGGCAAACTGCAGTTCAGCAAGGAAGGAGACAGCAGTCCGCTTATATCACACTACGACGACCGCTTCAGATCATTCAAGTACGTCCTGTTCTATAGTGGCGATAACGACAAAGCAATGTTCCGTTTCGACTGCCCTGCTTCTATTAAAGGTAATTTTGCATTTATGGTTCAGATTTTCATAATTAATTAAATTCTACTTACCTATCCTAGAATGTCAAATATGTTATGATGCAAATTAGTAATTCGATTATTAGGCTGATAATGATGTTTCAACGACGGTTGTAGCTGAAAGGTTCTTCACATTTTATGGGCTTCACAATCCGACGACACCCTATTCAGACCTCACCTCTGCCCTGACTCAATGATTTTATATCTATCTATGTATCTTATCAGCCCCTACTCACCTACTGCTGAGATTTTAGCAATGTTCTAATTTTGACGCGATCGTTCCAAACGTAAAACATCGTGGTGTCTTTTAGTTGACCGTTTAGAGCGGTACAATAAAAATACAGGCTGTTTTATTCTCTTATTTGGCCAGTTCAAATCCCGGCACAGGTAAACGATTTTTCAAAATCTTTGAATGCAATTATTAAAATTATGACTCCATTTAGTTAAACTTCCTATCTTGAATACATATTGGTTGATTTTGCCGTCCATGCGGTAAGGACGTGAGATTGTGAGCCTGTATAATTGATAAGCTTCAATCTTCTTCGTTTCGTAGTTTTTTTTAGAAAAACAGCTGTGACTCACGGACATACGGACATGAGCTGAAAGGGAACCCTAAAAAGTACATGTACTACTAATATTTTATCTCCACTTCACATGATTGTGAAATATGTAGGTAAAGTAATTGAGTTGTTTTGTACTAAAATTTTGCGGTTCACAACTCTAGAAATATTGTTGCTGGGATGGACGGACTGACTATCAGGTACTTCGTAGGGATTATTTTCCTTGTTGCACCCTTAAATCTGAGCACATGGTTTAAAAAACGTGTTTTTTTCAGGGTCTTCGTGAACATTCGCTTAATCAAATCATCACTTCATCATTCCACAATGTCCTCTTTGACTTCAAATGACGGGAATCAAACTACGCTCTCGTTAGTAACTGGAATACCTGCGCAAGATGAAGAAATAAAATAAACAACATTATATTTAATCAAGGTTATCGGACATTTGTTTTCTGGCGAAAAGAGCACATCTTGTAGTTGCTATAGGTACCTAACTAGTTCTAATCTACTATTTTTTACGAATAATAAAGTTTTTATCCGTTGATGGGCATAAAGTTCACTATTTTATCTTTTCGCAAACAAACTTCAGTATAAAAATAGTAATGTAAGTTCACCGATTTGCCATCACAGAATTTAGGAGACAATTTTATTTTTTTAAACTAACTGATAAAGTCACTGACATCAGAAAAGCTGCAAACGTCGTTTTATTAACCCGTTTTATTAGGGTTAGTGTCAAATCCCGATTAGATTTCCCCATTAATGGGGATTTTGAAACTTTTAGTCTCATAATCCCCATATTTGCGGTAAATTCATACTCATGGGGATTTTGACGCTATTATCCTCATCCCTGGTTAGTGTCAAAATCCCCGTTAGATTTTTCCATTAACGAGAATTCCACATTAAAGGGAATATCATGTGAAATAATATGATTTTCTCTTATCGTGGAACACCAGATGGAAAATGCTGCTGCCTTATTTTTATGTGATGAATAAAAACTTATATTAGTACCGTAGGTACCTACTACCTATGTAACTATAGGCACTAAGATATTGCTAAGGTATAGGATACTCTTGTAGGTTACAGATGCTTAAAATTGCCATCGAGCTATCGACTTTTAACAATCACAGAATTCTTCATGGAGCCATAGCAGGCCAGTCGCACTTCGCAACAAGTACAAATATTAAACCTACACTTTGCGGCCGCAATATTACGGTTCATTCAGTAGAGTGTCAAGCGTGCGCTCGATTAGTCGCGCGCCGTGTGCTTACGATGAAATACCTCCTTACGTAAAGTTGTTGTCAAGTTTTATTCTTTTCTTAATTATGACTACCAAGAAGAAACCTAGAATGTACTGCATAGCATTCGGTCTGACAAGTCTCGTAAAATACCTACATACTGACATTTTATTACGTAGGTAGTCATTTCTTTTTCATTCATTATTAAGCATGGAATTCAGACAGCCAACATTTATTCATCAAAGTGCAATACCTATTAAGTTATAATCAAATAATGAGGTACTAGGTCTATTCTCATAAGAATGTCATTATATGTAGTTAACAGAACTATCAACTTTTATAATAATAAGTTGAAAAATAATACATTATTACATAATAGTTTATTCTGTTACAATATCTAAGTCATGTTATATCACAGAATAATTAATAATTAGTACCTAGTTATATCTTGATACAACCCTGCCGAGCGGAAAAGTGACAGAGCGATTCTGAAACGGTTAGAGCAATGGAAGCTCTCGCGCGTTGTGATACGGTACATTCTAGCCTGCACGCAATGGGTGAGCGCCTTCTAGGTAAATATAATTGAAAGATCGCAGCGCTGTTCGAGTTAAATTGCACTTTATTGCATTGAAGCGAGAGTTGCAATGTATTTAAATGTCTTTAATCAGTTATCCTTCTGTATCTGTACTATTATTTATTCTGTGGCTATAGTCATAGTTAAGCCTTTACTAATAAAATTAGATCACCTAATAAAAAAATAATATTGAATCAAAATTGAAAAGAATGGTTAGATGGTACTATTGACGTGTTTTTAAATCAAAATTACACATAGTATTTACAATAGTTTTACAGGTTGTACTGACTCGCCATCACAAAAATTGTGTTAACAGTTAATTAGAACTGAATCATACCATAACTTGAAAAATAATTATGGATAAAAAACTTGACTTGACTAATAAAATTAAGAACCTTTTGAGCTACGATAAACATCAGGTAAAAATATAGATATTTTATTTAGTCAAGATTTATATATATATATATATATATATATATATATATATATATATATATATTAAAAATCTTGACATATATATAGTGTATTTGTGTAACTTAAACTAGTAATTTTTTGTAAATATACTGTGATTTAGAAAATAAGCATGCATTAGGTGTTTAAGCAAACTATTTTTTTCAAGTTATGTTGTGGTTCAGTTCTTATAACACAATTTTTGAGATGCCTGTTACGCCATCCTACCCATAGAAAACCGCTGTCTAAGAAGTCGCAGTTACCTACCTACAAAACATTGCGACACGGTCACACGGTTCGCCGGACACCCGAGTCGCCGAGTCAGCTCCATTCCTGGAAACTTGTGCACCTGCATTCAATTCCTTCCTTTCTTCATTTTATTATTTTAATTAAGTATCATTGTTAACCTAACATCGGTAGCATTCATACCTAGAATAGGAACTTATTGTAATCCTACTTATAAAAATTAAATTAGTTTCAAATAGTTTTGTTGTTTTTTGGATCCTTCGGCTGCGGCCTACGTAATTGGCGCAGACGGTAGGATTGGGTAGGTTAGCTAGGAGTGCTCTAATATCGAACTATTCCTACTCTGTGCGTCGTGTGAGTTGCGAACTAATACGTCGTGTGAAGTGTGGACTACTCCTGGTGCGTTGCGTAAAGTGCGTCGCCTGCCCGAATCCTGAAAGAACCTAGGCCCGTGGCTGGAGGACAAATGCGAACATTGATTCCGAAGGAACCAAAATGAAATATATGTAAGTACTTGAATTGCTCCTGTACTTGCTATCCTTATAATTTTATCCTTGTATTGTTACAAATCCTTTACGATTTTTCATCCAAAAAAATCTTCCTTAAGTCCTGCACCTGGTAGGCAATCGCGTAGACTAGTAGCTGATAGTTTTAGAAATTTAGAAACTATTGTAGAAGTAAAGGAAAAGATGGCAACTGCTCCGGACCTCGATGCAATTTACAAGGCCTTACGAGTGGTGCCTGAGTTTGACGGTAACCCCAACGTACTTACTCGATTTATACGAATATGTGACCAATTATGTGCAACTTATTTGAGCGCGGAGCAAGGAAGTGAGCTTTCTAAGCTTATTAAACGGAATTCTTAACAAAATCACAGGGCCCGCCGCCCGCACTATAAACTCAAATGGTATTCCGGAAAGTTGGGCAGGCATCAGATACGCTCTTATAAATAATTTATCTGACCAGAGGGATGAAACTGCCCTCTACAATCCCTCTACCTTGCTCTTGCTACGCAGGCCAATAGTTCACCCCAAGAATTTTATGACCGCTGTCAAACCTTGCTGAGCACTATCATGACTTATGTAAGTCTGCACGAGCAGATTCCCACAACAATTGAGGCGAAACGCACCTTATATAAAAAACTGACTATGCAAGCGTTCGTACGCGGACTAAAAGAGCCCTTAGGCTCTCGTATACGATGCATGCGTCCCGATAGTGTCGAAAAAGCATTAGAATTCGTGCAAGAAGAACTTAATGTTATGTACTTGCAACAACGAAATGATTCTGTGAGTGACCGTAAATTTAACACCATGAATGCTACATCGAAACCGATGCAGCTTCAACCATTCACAATGCCAGTACAAAAATCATTCGTTCCTCCTGCACCCATGTATAATAATATGCCATTTAATGAGCCTTTTCAGCGACCCATGCCTCTGTTTCAACCCCAGCAACCCTGGAGGCCTATCCTCCCCGTGAACCGACCTCCTCGTACACGTACCACGGGTCCTTCACGTACCCAACAAATGTTTCGAAAATTACAACCCCCAAAATAATTCTTTTAGAATGCAACCTCGATACCAACCTCAAAATACTGGCCCTAAGCCTATGAGTGGCGTAAGCCACTATGTGACTAGATTTTTACCATCCACTTGGCAATCAGGACACAACTGGATGAAGTCGGGAAACCCGCCTCCCAGTAATTATTTTAAACCCGCGAAGCTAACCTCAATGAGTGCTCTGGTGATGAATACTATTATCAAGACTATGAGTCCTATCCATATTACCCTGAGTTTGAGTATGGTTATGAGTGTCCGAATGCATATGGATATTATGAGTCCCAGGATCACCAGGATTTTCGCAAGGGTCAGACATCACGAAAGCTAAAATAGAAGTCAACTTGCAAACGCAACGCCAACTCCCATATATCCAAATTTCTGAACCTCCTTTGAAACTCCTAATCGACACTGGGGCCAATCAGTCATTTATTAACCCCGAGGCAATTGAAAAATATTTTCAAAAAGGTATTAGAGCATTACCCTAAGTGTTATCAATGAGCACCCCCACTTGCAACACGCATCTCCAACATATCCTCTCACACAATATAAACCCAACAAGTAGACTTCATCTTCTCACATGACTATATAATAGAGGCAGTTGTTGGTGTGCAAAGTTTGAGTATAATACCCAAAAAAGAAAGAAAATAAATAACAAACAAATAAAACAAAAATGAATTTGAACAGAATATAAATAACAAGATAATACTAACAAAATATGTAAATAGCAAATACTAGTAATTATATAAACATTATAATAAACTAATTACTCACGTCTTACGAGATGGCGACTAAGACTGAGCGAATACGACTTTACTGTTATCTATAAGAAAGGAAAATCTAACACAAATGCGGACGCTCTTTCTCGCATAGAAATCCATACAAAAGAAGCAATGTCCTTAATAGAGGAAATCGATGATCTTAATTCCTTGATGGGCAATCCATCTGACACCATAATCGCCCTAGCAAACTCTTCCACTGAAACGGTACATACAAGCAACGAAAATCCAATTTTAGAAATTCCTATAACAGACGAACTCCTCAATAAATTCAATCGACAGATATATTTTACTCTTGTTAATGACGTAAAGAAAAGACCCACAGTGACTAAACCATTTGACACTCACACACGTATCAGCATCCAGCTATCGGAATCCAATCTGGAGGAAGATGTGATAAACGCATTAAAAGAGTACGTTAATCCCAAGGTCAAGACAGCTATTGTAATAAATCCACCATTGGCCATGTATTCAATTATCCCGATCTTACAAGACAAGTTTAGAAGCTCATCTATGAATCTTGTCTTAGTTAAATCTGAGTTAGAAAATGTCAAAGAATATCTCCGACAGAAGAGATTATACGCCACTATCATGATCGCGGAGCTAACCATCGCGGAATCAATGAATGTCATTTAGCCTTTTCTCACAAATACTATTGGCCAAAGATGAAAGAGCAAATAACAAAATTTAGAAGTGAGTGCAACATCTGTGGACAACCTAAATACGATAGGCATCCGGTCAGACCTCAATTCAATGTTGTACCTCCAGCCACTAAACCATTTGAAATAATCCATATGGATTTTTTCACCGCACAAAATGAAAAGTATGTAACCTTTATTGACGTTTTTACTAAATACGGTCAAGCTTATCATCTGCGTGACGAAACAGCTGACAGCATTTTACAAGCTCTTTTGCTATACTGCACCCACCATGGCGTTCCCATGACAATCATCACAGACAACGGAACAGAGTTTACCAATCAGCTGTTTATGGAATTTACACGGCTCCATAAAATAAACCATCATAGAATCTTACCCCATTCCCCTAACGACAATGGCAATATCGAACAATTTCATTCAACACTTCTTGAACACCTCAAAATCGTCGAACTACAACATAAAGACGAAGCGATAGTAAATCTTATGCCCTACGCTATTATAGCCTACAACAGCACAATACATAGCTTTACGAGATGCAGACCATTTGACTTATTGACTGGACATTTTGATCCCAGAGACTGCCTTGATATTGAAATAACGCAACAGTTATTACAACAATACATACAAGACCATAAGGAACAGATGAGAAAAGTCTATGACATAGTAAATTCTTCATCCCTTGCTAATCGTACTGCACTAATCGAGCTCAGAAATAAGAACCGTGAACCTGAGACGGAATACGCACCCCAACAACAGATTTTTATAAAGAATCCTCTCGCTAGTCGACAAAAGGTAGCTCCACGCTACACACAGGACACTGTCTTAGCTGACCTACCAATCCACATATACACTTCCAAAAAACGTGGCCCTGTAGCTAAAACGAGACTAAAGCGTGTCCCTAAAAAAGCCAATTTGTTACAGGATCCTGCTAGTAACGATCCTCCCAATCATTCGACCTCAGGAGATATTACTTGAGAGCCTAGATGACGGACCGGGACTACTACCTTATAAACTCGGACTGATGAAACTCACTACTCACCACCATACATTCATGCAGTACGTAGAATTGAATGACATCGAAAATAATGTCCACACATTACAGACTCAATTACTAAGCAAAATGACAAACGATACTTACTCCCTATACGAGATTCAAATAAATTATCTTACTGACAAGCTTGGCAAAGTTTTAGATCAATTACAATCTTTAGAACCTAATAGAGTTAAAAGAGGCCTTGTAGACGGACTGGGTTCCATTATAAAAAGTATAGCAGGAAACCTAGATCACACTGATGCGTTAAAGTATAATGAGGCAATTAAAACTTTGGAAAATAATCAAATTAAAATAGTAACTGAATTCAATGACCACATAAGTAAGAGTAAAGAGTGGATGTTCAAACATAGTGACGTACTGGCACAGTTTGTTGACAGTCAAAATAGAGTTAATAATACGATAGAATTAATATTAAGAAGTAACGCATTAAGAGAAAATAGTTTAATTAAGTATGCTAAGTTAGCCCAGCTCCTAGAAGTAATATGCGAAAATGTAGAAGATCTTACTCAAGAGCTACTTAGAATAGAAAACAGTTTAGCCTTCATTCGTGATTCTAGTACACGCCACTCTATGATAGACATTGAGGTAATAGGGTCAACGGTTCATAAGCTAGAAAATATATATGGTAGAGAGCAAATTTTAGATTTAGAACTTAGATAATATTACGACATTATAATACCAGGATCATACTATGTCGATAAAATGATAGTTTTCATTTTTAAGTTTCCGATAATTTCTAAAGATAGTTATGACTTATATAGATTATCGATAGTACCTAACAAACACGCGCAGGCTCTTATCCCATCCTTTTCCTTCATAGCAGCTAACGAGATGTCGTTCGTGTAAATAGAGGCAGAATGCCCGAAGTTGAAAAACTGGTATCTCTGTGGGAAGGGAATCACTTATCAGATTCGCACCAAATCTGACTGCATTCAAGAATTAATCACTAATGAAGTCCTTCAGGAATCCTGCCAACTCACGACAGTCACCCTCAAAAGAAGCCATGGAGAAACTAGACGACCAGCACTACATCCTGTCCTTCCCCCAACATACGAAGGTACAACTCATCTGCAGCCGAAAGGAATACAAATCGCTTCAAGGAAGCTACCTCACCACGATACCCATTGGATGTCGCCTGAAATCTGAAGAATTCACTATCGCAAACGATAATGATGAAATCAAAGGTCAACCTCTCAAACTGACGAAGACGTTGAGAAACAAGCTACAGTAGCGACTCACATCAGGCTGAACTCCATCGATCTCCAAGGACTACACAGCATCCAAGATAAAATCATGCTCCAGGCCCCTCTACAAATGGATAACCTGAAATCACATTTCTTTAATCATACGACAGTTCCATTCTATGCTGTACTATCCAGTGCAGTCGCACTCATTATCATTCTAATGCTCCGGCGCTACATAGAAAGATGTTACAGAACCACGAAGGACGACCAGCAGCCTCCAATCACTAACCAGGAGAGGAAAGAAGATCCTGACAATGTCCCGGCAACATTTTCACTAAACGTGCTAAAATAGTCGCCGTTCTAAGGGTGGAGGAATTACGTAGCGCTACCGTATGAAGACCGCCGACGGTGCAGTTGCACTTTGCAGTTGTTATTGGGGAAACACCAAATAGCCGATGCAGCATGTCGTCAACCGACGGAACTTGTTATTTGATTATTGTAATGATAGGCATTCCATATTCCTACTTCGATGTGGAAACATTCTTTTATAACTTAAGTAATTAATTGTAATTTTGATTTTAATTAAATTAGTAAACCATATTTCGGTTTTTTTTCGATCCTCCTTCTGCTGCTAACGTATTTAACTAATAAATATTTTATGGTAGGTAAATAAATCATATACAAGAGGTATTATATAGATAGTTTCAGCCAAAAGTGAAAAATTACAATGATGACAAGTACGAAAAAAGAAGTAAGTAAGTATCATAAGTAGAGCTTTTATGCAAAGGAAACGAGATTAAGACGAGATTTTCTGATGACCGTAGGAAGCGGGGATTTGAGCAATGTAGAAATTCAAATCGTTCCTTAAGATATCTTGGAGAAGAGGGATTAAACAGTATATTGTAGAAAAGGGAAAGGATATGAGTATTCCGGCGAAGGCGAATAGGGAGCCACTTGAGCTTAACACGAAATTGAGGCACATGGTCATATTTGCGTAAGCCAAATATGAACCTGATACAAAAGTTTTGAAGTCGCTCAAGCTAGTATAGTATTTACATTAACTTGAATAATCTAATATTGAAAATTTTGTAATATGTTTCAACTCGTACGATTGCTACTGTTTAGTTAAAAGATTTAAAGCAGTTAATTTAAGCCGCCGTATTGGTTTTCATGACATTTCATATATCTTTTATTACGTAAATAGCTCACTTACACCTTACCTTAAATTTGTGGACTAGTTTGACCGTCAGTGTCCACGTTTCAATTCCGTAAGTTATGACTGGTAGGACGCACTAATTGAAGACTTTTGTCTTTAGTCACTGTGGTATGGACGACGTGAAGACTTGACGAAGTTTGCCGAATGCTACCTAACCCAAATTAATTATTCTGTTGGCTTCCTTCTCAAAGTTGTTCTTACCTAATTGCAATATTTGCTCAAGATAAACATATTTTCGGACAACTTCAAAAATAAACACCATCACTGCACAAGGTGTCGTCTCAAAAAGATCATCCAACATGATCTTGGTCTCATCTATGTTCATTTTGAGATGCGTTGAGAAGCTTCATCTAGGTCGGTCAGAAAACTTTACAAGTCTTGCAGCGACTCCGTTATTAGGACTATGTCATCGGCAAATCGTTAGTGTGAAATGTTCTTGCCATTGATATTAATTCAAATGTCTTGCCAATCCAGCGTTTTAAACATATCTTTCAAGGCATTAGTGAACAGTTTCGGGGATATAACATCCCCCTATCTAACTCTCCTGCAAAGTTGGATACGTATAGACTGCTGGTTTTGTACTTGGACACTCATAGTCGCGGCGTAATACAGAAATCTCAGCACTTCGATGTATCGCCAGTCTACTTGACAACGCTGCAAAGACTCCAGAACCACCCAGGTTTCAACGGAATCAAAGGCGCATAGTTCACAAAAGCAAGTCACAGGGCCTGGTTATACTATTCAGACTTAACCTGCTTCTGGTCTGTGCGTATGTAGTCTATGGTGCTAAATCCTCCGCAAAACTCGGCCTGTTCATGAGGTTTCGTCAAGTCTTCTTGCGAGTCAATTTGAGATGACCCTCGACAACAATTATACACATGGCTCACGAGTGAATTTGGTCAGTAGTTCTTTAAAAGAGTATTATCTCCTTTTTTAAAGAAAGTACTCCTGCTACACGCCTCTACAGTTCTCCCACTGTTGACAACGGTGTTAAATAAACCCTGAAGCTCCGAAGTAAAACATCCTCACCGGTGGGCTTTCTATTCATAAGTTGTATGAGTGCCATCTCAATCTCGTCTAGGCTGACGTCAGGCAGTTCATCAGTGTAGTGGCGGGTCAGTATTGCGCTGGAATCCTCTGTGCTGGGTCCGGGTCGCTTCTAGAAGCGTGAGAGTCGTACAATCGGCCATAGAATTCTTCAATCTCAGGAACGATCTTCGGCTTAGAGACGACGGTTGTGCCATTATTGGTATTGAGCTTCGTCAGATGGGATCTACTCAATTGCTGGGTGAAGATTTTTGACCCCCTATTGTCGAGTTTATTACACTTCTATTTCTCAGGGGGAAACTGGTCTATACATTCGACCCGAAGTTACGACATACGCCAGTGAGCGTAATTCAAAATCTTTGACAGCAACGCTCGTGGTGCTTTTTGACATACTTGTTATTATTTCGCTTCCAGGCAACATGCCATTCCGTTCCTTACAGAAAGTAGCATGCTGTTCCGCTCAGTCTTTCAGAGAAAAATATTATCTGAACGGCACAACATGAGATTTATACCTTCAGACCAATCTCATTGTTTAAGTATACGGGTTCTATAGTAACTGTTATGGGCAATTTTTTTGTTACCTTTGGGTTTATTGTTGCAATTCTTGTAGGTAAGTATAATTTAAAAAAAAAACAAAATTTTAACTGTAACAGGTCCAATTCTGTACATTAAAGATGTTTTGAATGTTTTTTTGGAGGTTACTCTATATTTGATACTGAAGTCAAAACTGTTTTTTTTTTCATTTTTGTATGTCTGTCTGTCTGTCTGTATCTTGGCCGCGCATCACGCCGAAACTAATGAATTAATACAAATGAAACATGGTATGATTTGAGTTCATACTACGAGGTAGGACATTACTTTTTATCCCGAAAAATTAAAGGGTTTCTGAGGATAGAGGTCCAAAGTTATGTTAATTTTGAAGTTATAAATATCTTCACTTACTTATAATAAAGCAATATGTATGAAAAAGTCTATACAAAGAAGATTTAATTAAAAAAATACGTTATAGGGTTTTTCAAGTCATGTCTTTCTGTCTGTACATTCGCGCATCACGTAAATGCTGCTGGACCGATTGCGATGCGGTGTTTTAATTTTTCAGCTTAGGGTCTAATTTCAAAACTGTTGTAATTGGTATCTCAATCCGATGAGTATAAGTCGAGCAATAGAAAAAAAAAACTATTTCACGGCTGAAAAAATGGTGATCAAATTTTGGTATTTTGGGTCTTGGAATAGCACATAGAGTGCTTTTAACCCAGATAAATGACTACGTGGACAAAGCCACGGATACAGCTAGTAGTAAATGAATGTAATGTTTCTTTTACTTACTTTACTCTTATAGTTGCAAAAGCAACATTGGACCATAATACTTACACATAACTGGAATAACTTAAAATTGAAAATGTTGTAAGAAGCTAGAAAGATAATTGCTACGATTAAGGTTACAGAATTTTATATTTTTAGTTTAAAATATTTTGATACCTCCTCGAAAGGTTTTAGTATTTTTTTATTCCATCGTAAATACAATATGGCAGCTGTAAGCCGCCATGTTAGTTTTTTACACTTCAAATAGCTTATAGCACTCTCGTGATTAAGACGAATCCAATGATACCTCCGCGCGGACTAGTTTACCGCGAAAAAAGCATCCTTTGTTCTTCTAGGATATTAAAAACCAATGCATAGGTATATCAACGCTGTCGATGCTTACAGTTGGTAATCGTAATTTTCCAGTATCTTGAGCGTCAGAACTGCGGGTACCTACTACTTTTATGTCGAAATTCATCAGTTCGAATACCTCATCCAGTCCTGTCACTCATCATTTATCAAAATCCATCAAGTCGTTTAGGCTGTAGGATGCGCCTAAGAAACGTACAAATAAACAATCAAACAAACGTACATACAACCCTAACACATAACAAATTTTCTGCATTATTTTAAAAGGATTCAGAAGAAAACAAGGATTGATAATATAATTATTTAATACAATAGTTTTAATCTCTATATTATATTTTCGACAACAGCCATTGGAAATACAAATTAAAGAGAATGACAACCTCCTACGATGTTGCCCTCATCCGTTTGTACATAGACGTTTACATTACAGAATAGATTTTATTTTAAAAAATGCCACAGATACAATTAACACTCAAAGATAAATTGTAAACATTATGGTGCCCAAAATCCCAGCGTTTCGACCCCATAACGACACTAAAAGCCATTTTTGGCTTCACCAGCATTATTTTGTGTCCTTGAAAGACGTTATTTTACAAGAAGTGCCTTCTACCACACGCCGCTCCATCTTTAGTGGAATTAAGAGTCACTATTGCGAGTCTTTTACCATCGTCTCGCTTGACATGAGGCCACTTGGTCTACATTGGCCGCACAGTGAGCGGTTCGCGGTGATAAAAGCCAAAAGGATGGTGATCATTAAGCCTGGATGGCTGGGATTTTTTGCTGCACTTCTCCCATAAGACAAACCGTGGTGACCAAGCCGGTCAAAAGCTGCTCTTCACTGGCAGCGGGGCGGAAAGCAGCCAGCGCGACGCGCCCAAGCAGAGATATTAAATAGTTGTAGCAGATTATGTCACATGCTGCTGAATCTACTCATGCAACTCGCGAGTGGAGACAAGTCAGACACCTTGTAAGCGACGGCGAAGTGAAAAATTAAAATATTATACTATCAGAACCTGGAAAAAAAACATTTTGGAATTAAACAGTGTTCTTGGATTTTAGTGATTCTTAAGTGCAACAAGAAATTTAATATGACTGTATTACTGTAAGATCAACCATAAGTATGCTGTCCTACTATTTATTGTGCCAGAAGATCCGTCCGTATTACATAGACTCCAAGCTTCTTTATTTTTTAATAAAATATTCACAGAAACGCAAAAAAAAACACACATAAAATTAGGGTCTAAACCCACTAGTCGCATCGTGTTGTCCCGTGATGGGACAACTGCAACTATTTTGACCCAGTAGTGCCATGGGACAAGTGACATCAATATTTCGGACCCACTAGTTCCATCGTGTTGTCCCATTACACTATTTTAACCCAGTTGTCCCATCGAACAAGTGAATCCAATTTAATACGTCATGATTGACAAATGTTTAAACTGACATGGTTACTAACACTAATATCAACAATAGAAACGTGATATTCACCATGAAAATATATTGCTATTCAAAATACACACTAAACTTGATTTTTAACGACTCACTTGAGAGGATAGACCGTTTAATTAATCTGCTCTTAGAACACGAAATAAGATCAAAAACTAAAACCCTAATACGGTCGGGTAAAAAAACAGCCTAAGACACTCTTGCAATGAAGACGAATCAATTGATACCTCGCTTGCCAAATCGGTCCAAGTTTTTAGTTTGTACACATAACACTTCGGTTGCTTCGCCGCAGTCGGGTAATAAAAATAGCCTATGACACTTTATACCTGAAGTCGAATGGATTGACACCTCGCTTGTCAAAATCGGACCAATACGGGCGACGCTTTGGCGGAACATCCACATAACCACATCATCTATACTTATAACTAGCTATACCCGCGGGTTTGCCCGCGTAGTCAATTTATTTAAAAGTAGCCCCTAAGTGTTATTCCAGGACCAAAAGTGCCTAATATATTACATACTAGCTTTCCCGACCAAGACTACGTCCGCGCGGACTACTGTTTGTCGCGAAAAAAAGCATCCTGTGTTCTTCTAGGATATTAAAAACCAATGCAAAAGTAGTTAGCACCAATGCTCTTGATGTTGTTTGACATACTTGTTATTTCGTTTCCATGGCAACCGTTTCTTACAGCGAATAATCAACATTTTTCCAGTTTTCCCATGAAAGCTTAAAAAAATGCGGGATAGAAAGTATCCTATGTTTTATTAGCTATCTCCATTCCAAATTTCATCAAAATCCATCTAGCCGTTATCACGTGAAAGCTCTCCAAACAAACAAACAAACACAACGTTTCATTTTTATATATTGGTACGGATCTCTAAAATTCCTTCAGCAGTCAAACATATTTCATCGATTGCTCGGCATCTTATCATCGGATTAAGATACCATGTGCCCCAATTTTTAAGTCAAACCCTAAGCTATCCAACAGTAAAAACTGCATCGCAATCGGTCCAGCTGTTTTTACGTGATGTGCAAACAAACAGACAGACTCGATTTTTAATAATGTTATATTCTTGTTCAGTAGCTTATTTTAAGTACACTAGACCATTTTTTTAAATTATCTTTGTACAGACTTTTTCGTTCTTACCTCTGCACGGGATAGACGCTCGAAAACGAAATCCCCGTTAAAGGGTTTGAGGTATCAATTTAGCTGCCGCGGCACGCTGCGGAGTGGCACGGAAGTTGCGCTCCGGCCCATTTAACTTGAGATTTCTCAAACTTGATATTGATATTTGGAGATGGTTTTCAAGTTTTCCAGTTTATAGTTACTTCCGTAGTGCACTTCTAGGATACTCAGTCAGTCAGTTGGTATGTCACGGTACTGTTGTGTGATTAAAATAATTTAAAAATCACGTCTTTTTATTATTCTGCCCAATATGTGAAGGGCATTATTCATAAAGCCCGGTCAATTTATTTATGTCAAAGTTATTATCATAGCAATATGGATATTGGGCATTTTTCAAACAGACCGGGCATTTATCTATTTAAATACTTATAATTCAGCAGTTAGTAACAAAATGCTGTACAAATAAGATAACTAAAACAAATGGTCTAGGCTACTTCAATAATATAAAGAAAAAGATTTATTGAAATCGTGTGTTTGTCCGCGCATCGCGTAACAACTAAGTTTTGACTTAAAAGCTGGTGTACCTACTTGGTATCTCAATCTGATGAATAGAAGCTAATCAACCGTTATACAAAGTATATTTGAAGGATGAACAATTTTGATGAAATGTAGTATGTATATTGTACTTTACAGGCACTTTTGGTACTGATATAACACATAGGCTACTTTTTACAGAGTTAAATGACCTCGCGGACAAAGCCAAGGAAAATAACATCAATAGCATTACTTCAGTTAATCCCCACACTCGCCTGTTGCCTGCCGTGCATTGTTGTTGTCACACTTACATGATTTTGTTACATTTTCTTTACCAATCAGTATTTTATGTTATGACTTCAACATCAAAGATAAGAAAACATGTGACATTAACTCTCAGATAGATATGTGACAAAATAAAATATTAGTTTGCTGTAAAAAAGTGTGACCAATTGTATATTTAAGTTACATTTTTGATTAAAAATACAATGACGAATTTCGCTAAATCTTTATATTAATATAATTACAAAAACTGCCTTATTATTGATTTCTCCGTACTGTAATCAGAACGGGGGCTAATTTTCGGGTCTTAATCAATAGTACTTGACAGACTTGTTATTATTTCGATTCAATTACAACGTCATTCCGTTCTGTAATTTTGATAACTTGGATTACATTATTGCAATTTTCGTAGGGATCACAACTATTTTCAAATAATTAGTAATAATTCTATTACTTGCTTATAATGTAGCTAACTAAAAGTAAAAGAATTTTTGAAATTGTTTTTTTATTATTTTGAGTTTATTCATTACATACAAAAATACAAAAAAAAAACAAATCTTTCCTCTTTATAATAATAGTGAAGATGAATGGATGGTACGTGTGTATGGAATAAAAAAGATTAGGTAAGTGGGGTAGCTACATAAAAAATAAGTTTCTGTCGTGAATTTCAAAAGTTGGTAACTTCTGCCGGGAATTGAACCGGCACAAATGCGAACAATAACATCCTGTATTTATAAAGCACCAATCGATCCCTGGTGTCGTTTTCATAACTGATTTTCATAATTAGCTGCGAACATTGAAGATTTTCGCAGTTTCATAACTGGTTATCAAATAAAATTATTTTTTTGTAAGGCCGTTTTCCTAATATTTTCTTAACTGCTGAAGGAGTTTTTTTAAATGTTTCATAACTGGCTAACAAATGAGTATTAAAAAGATAAATGAATAATAATATGATGTAAGTAATCGTATTTAGTTTTTTTTTTGTGTAAACTTAGTAAAATTCAAATTATTGCGTCAAGTTTTAAGTTATAAACAATTAAAAATTAGGTTTGGAACCTAATTCAAAACTGATCCTAATCTTAATGTAAAAAAATTGTTTAGTATTACTATTTTAACTTAGTAAAAGTGTTATTGTTCTTGTTTAATCATAATTATTACATTCTTTTTAGTGTTTGGTTACAAAAAATAACATTTTTAATATGAAGTAGAGTATGATGTTGAAAACAGAAGTCGATTCATATATAATATATGATAATCATGACCATACAGGTCATGATTGTGATAGCGTGAAAACCCTTTTTTTGTTCGATAACCAATAATCGAACAAAAAAGGCCAAGGCCGTGATACCTCCTATCCAAGATTATTCAATAACCATTGTAAATTTACCTTCACCAAAAGCAGGGCAGTAGTATCGGACCTTTGCTTTGTTGTTGCCATCATAATAGAATTGGAAGTAGTTGAGTTCACTGAGGAATTCGTCGCTATGGGATATAAGTGGACGACTGTCACCTTCCTTGCCAAACTGCAGTTTTCCTGAATAATTGAAATGAGGTTTAATAGACTACAACACATTTTAATCTAATGAGTAGGAAAAATGGGGGCAATCTTTCCCCTTTCTTTCTCTTATTTTTGTCCTGCTTTCTTCTTACCTATAAGCATATTTTGAGTATTTTACACATATGTCACGATAGAGATAATTCATTGTGTATGGCTAACTCCCGGCAGCAAGGAACCAGTACACAATTTGTAGACATCTTTTGTTAAAATTTAAAAAAAAAATATAATTTATTACTACTAAACTAAAAAAAAAACGAATGTATTAGGTACTACTTATTGTATTTTTACTGTGTTTTCGCATCACGTAATACCGACCGATATAAATGCGGTTTCACTGGTTGAGAAGGTAGAATTTGACATGAAAAGTCTGAGTTAATTTTGCAATTAATGCGATGAAAAGAAACCGAACGATTGATCCAAACTATTATATTATACGTCTTACCAAAGTTAGATGAAATTTGGTAATACGTATAAAGAGGATACTATAGATACAGAGATAATGCATAGAAGAAGAAAAAATAAGTTAATTCAAAATATAACATGTAGGTACAAAATAAATGGTACAAAAATGCATCTCCAATTATTTACCCCAGAAAAAGGGCGTAGACTTAGGGCGCAGCTAGCTTATAATATAGGATATAGAACCACCCAAGTGGTCTATTCCATAAAGAACAAGATTTAGAGAAATACCGGGGATTTTAAGTAACATGCAAAAAAAACATGCAGTCGAATGGAGAACCTCCTCAGTTTAAAGTTGGTTGAAAAGAGAAGTCTTTAAACTTCGTCTCAACGTTAAAAAATTTAGAAGCTTTATATGCATGCAAGCTTCTTATAAAACGTCGAGTGACTCTAGAGATATAATAGGTATTTAACAAACCAAATTATGTAAATATGTAACTTACCATTATCTATTTTAACATAAAAATGCCTGAATTCAGTAGAGGACAGTACGTTGGGAGTACAAATATTCTGAACTTTGTTTCTCCAAGTACCATGAGAGTATATGTCCAATTGTGTGTTTTTGTTTTCATTCGCTCCAACCTCTGTCAAAAATAATCACAAATAATACTATTAATATGTACAACTATTTTGTACAGGACCAATTTCCGAATTAAGAATAGAATATTATTATCAATAATACTTATTACCTACCTATGTCAAACTTAATATCTGCGTCCGATTCGTTCTCTTTATCCGCCAGTCGGATACGCACTTTATCCGCTTGTACAGCGATGTGCATCTCTAAATAAATGAGATGGCCGTAGGTGCTCCTGTTCGCCGAGACGTGGTGCAGAGTATCATTGTCCATGGAGTAGGTCGGAGAATTGCAGTAGTTTTTTAACAACACTTCCTTACACGGTAACTCTGGAAGCAAATGCATACTTTATTATTATTACATTATGTTACATATTACTATTTATTCTGTGGTATAATTGTTTTAAGTGAATCGAAAAATATTCAATACCAGTTAGATAATTTTGTACTAGCAGGGCCCAGCAGATTTGCCTGCGTACAAACTTTGCCACCCTCAAATACTCATTTATTGGTAAATATAATTGCACGACATTACAGCTAATAATTTAGGATAGAGTAAAAAATTAATTGAAAAGAATTATTAAATAAGTAGGTACACAGTGTGTGTATGCATCCAGAATATAACAATTAATTCATAAAGCAACAATATGTCAACAAACAATTTAAATAGAAACAAAAAGTAATATACAAAAATATGTCATAAAATCATGTCAGACAAATACAACATAAACCAAAGTAAAATCAATATACAAGCATACCTACTGTACGAATGTCAAAAATATACAAAAACCCGCAATAATGTTATACTAACATAAATTCCTCAAAACTATAGAACGTTTGCTCGATAAGCCAGCGTTTCAGTCTGGATTTAAAACAGTAGGAGCAGCAATAATATCCGCAGGAAGTCGGTTATAGACCGCTGGAGCCATCACACGAGTCAGCTTGCTGGACTTGGTGAGAGAGCGAGATACAGCTGCAACAATAATATCCGCAGGAAGTCGGTTATAGACCGCTGGACCCATCACACGAGTCAGCTTGCTGGACTTGGTGAGAGAGCGAGATACAGCTGCAACAATAATATCCGCAGGAAGTCGGTTATAGACCGCTGGACCCATCACACGAGTCAGCTTGCTGGACTTGATGAGAGAGCGAGATACAGCTGCAACAATAATATCCGCAGGAAGTCGGTTATAGACCGCTGGACCCATCACACGAGTCAGCTTGCTGGACTTGGTGAGAGAGTGAGATACAGCTGCAAGTTTGTCTGCATCGCGTGTTTTATAGGAGTGTATGTAACCGCGTTTCCTGTTCTTGTCGGGGTTTATTCTCACGTACACTGCTACTTGAAAAATCACAATGGCAGGCAAAGTGTTAATACCAAGCTTTTTGAAGTACGATCTCGCGGTACCTCTTCGAGACCTCTTGCGATACTCGTACTAACGCTCTTACAGCGCGTTTCTGCATACAGAATACGCGTTCCCATTCCGAGCAACGTCCCCAAAGCTCGCGCCGTACTGCAGCAACGAGTGCACTGTTCCAAAGTAGCATGCACGCGCTACCTCCGCGGACTCCACCCGGGACACACGACGCAGCGCGAAACATGCACTCCCAACTTTACTGCACAGTTTTTGTACAGGACTCTCCCACGTCAATCCCTTGTCTAGTTCGAAGCCTAGGAATGTCGTCTTTCCAACCTGTTCGATCTGAATGCCGCCCTCCAGGACCATCAGTAACTTTGAAGCCCGACCTGATAGATTGAAATGGAGGAAATGAGTCTTACTGAGATTGAGTGCAAGACCATTCATGCTAAACCACGTTACCAGGCTTGATGAGGTTTCATTCAACTTCTCTTCTAGACGATCAACGGTTGGCGCAGTGACTATCGCAGCCACGTCGTCGGCATACATTAGTATGTCCGCCACCGTTACGACGTCCGGCAGATCGTTCAGGAGGAGGGAGAAAAGTATGTTGGAAACTGACGACCCTTGCGCCACCCCCATCGTAGACGAGAGCGGGTCCGACTTAGTCTCTCCGTCACCAGCATCTACTATCTGGGACCTACCTCGTAGTAAGTCCATCAGTAAGGCGTACATCAATACCATAGTGCCTCAGTTTTATAGCGATTATAGTATGGTCAGGTACATCAAATACCTTTGATAAATTGCAACAAAGAACAGCCATTTGCAGCTTACGCTCGCGAGCAGCCATCACGCGAATTATCAATTCTCGAGCTAAGGAAGTAGTTGACCGCCCTTCTCGATAAGCATATTGATGCTCAGACATGGCACTAATTGCCGTAAGATATTCAATCACTCTATGACTTAACCCGTTTTCGAATATCTTTGCTATTGCGGGTATGATGGACACGGGCCTATGCCCATCTATAATCTCCCTTTTTCCTATACCCTTGAATATTGGCGCCACTTTGCTTACTTTCAAAGGTCCCGGATATGATCCCTGTTTGACGCAATCATTGAAGAGTGACGCCAATACTGGGGCAAGTGGTATGATAGCCATCCTCATCAGTTCCATCGATAGGCCGAAAACATCTTTCGACTGTTTCGGATGTATACGATTTATTACAGTGCGGAATACTCGTCCGCAGTGAAGGGACACAGTTGCAACGAACGGTCAGTGGGCGTGCGACCGACAAGACTCGGCGTACAGCGGAGATATTAGGTGCAGGTGTACTGCACGCGGAAGCCGCGTTCAAGAACCGTAAATTTATATAATAAACCGCTTGCTTGGTATTGTCAAACTTGCTACCGTCAGAATTTACTACAACATCTGCAAATTTAAGTTTGGGAGATTATTCACTAAAATATCAAATTTAATATTTAGGTCATCTAAAATTGATTGAATGCAAATTTCATTGGAAAATAATTAATTCAATTTATAAATGTCAAATAAAAGGGACTTCATATTTTTTATATCGGGAGTTACCCACGATGACTCAATTTTCCTAGGATGTTTTCTCTTAGGAAAACAAATGTCAAATTTATTAGCAATGAAATTTGTCACCGACTTTGCTAAAGTCTCTGCCGACCCAGAGCACTCAATAATTTGCAGCCAATCTACACTATCTATTGAAGCAACAAAATTGCAACGGTTGGATTGTGAGAAGTTCCTGGTGAGATGTGTTTGAGGTTCTGGGACCTGACGAGTGCACATTACCTCCCCGCGTACCGCAAAATGATCGCTCACGTTGGTAATAACTGGAGTCAATCCCTACAGATGGAATTTACAAAAAATGCCTGTTTAATTCACCCTAGGGTAGGAACTTAAGGAATATATCCTATAGATTTTTACTATAGATAGAATTTCTAGGTCCAGTGGCTTAGGCTGTTAGTTGTCTACCAGTCAATAGGTATTTAGCAGTACTGTGTTTCACAGTGTTGTAAGGTATACTCTTAGATGTATGATTATTGATTACACACCATTGTCAAGGTTATAAGGTGAAACTTAACCCGCTATTTCTGACATATATGTCTTGTCTGTAACACCGAGTAGTTCGAAAAAGTGGAATGATGTTTTTGTCCGCCATCGAATTTAGTTGGGATTTCCTGTATATCCCTCATTGCGCGTCCCCACCGTTAGAGCAACCCGCGTTGGTGACGCGGATGCACATCTCGGAGTTTTGACACCAACCCATTGCGTGAGACTGGAGACAGACTAAATTATGAATATAAATTTGTTTTTTTAGTTGTGAAGGTACTTAACCTCTTCTTTTTTTTTTTAGTTCCTAATTACAGAAAGACTAACAAAGGCTGATTAAGTTACAAGCATAAATAAAAAATGTATGTAACCACATGTATGTTACATACATTGAACCTCATATGAATGAAATTTTACCGATATAGATGCCATTTTCCATTTTGAGTAGCAATAATACATTTTATAATTATAATCATACCCCTTATCTTATTTTATTTAGGCTCTACAAACAAGAGCAGAAAAACAACTTAGTCACACGAATGGGTTCTATTTATACCTTTTGGTTACGGATTCCTAAAAAATAAGTCTGTTAATAACAGATCACCCATATATACTTATATGTGTATAAGTAGTACGTAGAAATTGTTTAACTTACGATCTGTTATTGTTCGGGATTTGTTGAACAATTCCTTCTTCACACCGTCCAATTCATATGAGATTTGTGTTGTATTTTTTTCTAAGTATTTTTCTATTTTCTTGTTTGATGCATTCAAAGCTTCTATTATTTCTTTTTTGAAGTTCTCTATTTCCTTGTTTGATGCATTCAAAGCTTCTGTTATTTCTTTTTCGAAGTTCTCTATTTTCTTGTTTGATGCATTCAAAGCTAGTGCTATTTTTTCTTTGAAGTTATATTTCTGGTTTGTCTCATTCAATGTTTTTGTTACTTTATCTTCTAATATGAGAATTTTTTTGTTTGTCATATCCGATTTTCTATCTATGTACGTGATCAATTTATCTAAAATGCTGCTTTCCAAATTGGGCAACATTCGATTCATGCTCTTTTCTAAATCTACGAATTCTCTTCCGTTTTCGTTTCTATCCATATAATCGACATTTCTTATTCCCACTGCCCAACTAATGAGACACAATTTTATAACAATACAAAAAGTATAAGACATGATGTCAGGAGGTTCTGATATGTTTTCGAATATATATTTTTAACAATTATGACTTCTATCACAAATATGTCTATAAATATATGCACAAAGTTATATAACGACCAACCTATCTACAACTGAACTTTATTGACCTACAATTTGATAACGTCTTCTTTTGATAAGCTACTCATTTTATTTACATACTAGCTGCGCACCGTGGCTATGCTCGATTAGTCCATAACCTTAGTATCTGGGTAGGTCATAGATCTAGTTAAAGGGTGGAAGATACGGCTCTTAGAGGTGGGCACCATGTAAATACTTATAGGTAAGAAAGGCAAAAATCGGGTTAATAGGATGAATACCCATTTTTACTAGGTATTTACCCAATGATATCGGTAATTAAATCTGAAATTACACAATTCACAAAACAAAACACGTCCAAAGTTCTACTCGATCCATACCAATATATAAAAGTAAAACGTTGTCTGTTTGTTTGTTTAGGGAGTTTTCATGCGACGATTTCACGGCTCGACGTATTTTGATGAAATTATAATGTGATTATTATCCCGGAAAATTGTAATTTTTCACGGGAATGTTGGAAAATGTGGATTAATTGCTGTAAAGAAGGTTTCCGTGGAAACGAAATAACAAGTCTGTAGATAAGCATAAAGAGCGTTGGTGCTATACCTACTTTGGCATTGGTTTTTAATATCCTAGAAGAACATAGGATGCTTTTTTTCAAGATAAACTGTAGTCCACGCGGACGTTGTCTGTTTATTTGTTTGTTTGTTTATTTAAATGTTTGTTTGTTTGTTTGGGGAGCTTTCACGCGATAACAGCTGGAGATAGCTTATACCCTGGAATAAAACATAGAATACTTTTAATCCCGGAAAATTGTAAGTTTCCACGGGAAAACTATAAAAAACTGGAAAAAAAGATAGTTACTCGCTGTAAGATACGGTTATCATGGAAACGAAATAACATGTCAAAAATAACAATAGCATTAGTGCTATACCTACTTTTGCATTAGCTTTTAATATCCAAGTAGAACATAGGAATCCTTTTTTCGCTATAAACAGTAGTCCGCGCGAAAGTGATTGCGGGTGGGAAAGCTAGTTCTAAATAAATAGAAGCTAGTTTGATATCATTTACTTCGAAACCTAACATAAGGTTAACAATTTTTATATCTTATTTAAAAATAAAAGATAAACAGTTCAAACATTGCAAGAAAATAGTTCAATTTTTTTTTTTACTTTTATGTAGCAAATAATAATACAATTATCAATGATATAAATTTAATATTATGCAAGTAATGTTTTAAAAAAAACATTGAACTTACATTAAAACTACCATAAGTACTACTACTACGTCATTTTTCTTCACTAGAAGCATCATTACAATCCATAAATTCAAAATTATTCGTAGATACATCTTTATTCGTTCTTTATCTTGTCCTAAATAAACCGTTTTCTCCAAAATCACTCCTTAGCTTTATAATTGTCAGATCTGGCATCAGTTCAATATGAAAGTCGTATAAAATCACTCCTTAGCTTTATAATTGGCCAGATCTGGCATGAATTCAATATAAAAGTCGTATAAAATCACTCCTTAGCTTTATAATTGGCCAGATCTGGCATCAGTTCAATATGAAAGTCGTATAAAATCACTCCTTAGCTTTATAATTGGCCAGATCTGGCATCAGTTCAATATGAAAGTCGTATAAAATCACTCCTTAGCTTTATAATTGGCCAGATCTGGCATCAGTTCAATATGAAAGTCATATAAAATCAAAGGTACTGTAGCTTAATGCACAATCTCATAATTTTAACATTTTTGAAATAAACTTATTAAGAGTTTTCAATTTTTTATTACTTGTGTTTGAATGAAAAATTGTTTATAAATTTGGCACAATACTAACTTAACATCACATCGATCAGATTATTATTTAAGTCACAATTAAAAACACAGATTTGGTATTAAATTAAAATAACAATCTCAAACAATCAATTAAATAAAACACTAGTATATTAGTGTATCATTATTTATATTATATTTATATTCGGGAATGTCAAAAAATAAGAAATTCATTCAAATAACACGCCCCTGCTCGCCCCTGCCCGGTGCAAAGGTGCCCGTGCAGTCACAATTTAAAGAAAACATTTACATTTACTTATTATTTACATTTAATCTGTCTTTAATCCTGATGGGATATTTTTTAGTTAATTTTAAAACCAATGTCATGTTTTTTTTACTTTTATCAGGATATGACACATTTTTGTATACTTAATAGGTACATAAAAAAAATCAAACCGAAGCGATTGACGTTAAGAACTCCATAGGTATAAGAATATTATTTCATAATGTCCCTTAAACTGATACAAAGCAGAGTGGAAAAACTAATTGCAATTGCTTATTTAATAACAAACTAATAAACTAATTCCAATGACTTTAACACTACTAGATGGATCTACTACAAGGTTTCCGCTTAAAATATGTTTTGATAGCTATAAATAAAATAAAACTGTTCGTAGAGTTTTTGCTTTTATAAGTATGTCGGAGGACTGTCCTTGACCTTGAACCAGTGTCAGGATGATCAATGATGCTTCAGGATAACCCGCGACCGGCTAACCTTCACACTGCTCTGTCACACTGGTGGGATGGTTAGGAAGAAAATTTACTAGCCGCCACACTAATATTAAGGATATGAATTCGCTTTCCTAACCGTAACACCCTTTCTTAGTATTTTCTCACGTTCACACTCATGACTGATCACGATCGACTAACCTTCACACTGCTCTCATACCAAGCCGCACCTAAAAGTGACAGGTGCCAAAGTGACAGGTGTCAAAGTGACAGATGCCAAAGTGACAGATGCCAAAGTGACAGGTGCCAAAGTGACAGGTGACAGATGTCAAAGCCGATGTTGGTGTCCATAATTGAAGGCGCTTTGTGTGTAGGTTTGATAAATTGTATGCACTGGCGGTGGCTTGAATCACACGTTTAATGTGAACAGGTACAAACAATAAGTACAATCTACTTATTCCAAATCACAATTATTTGTTAGGTGGATACACTGTGGGTAGTGTAACGATATAATTTGGTGTTTTAGTAAATTTCTGAGAATAAAGGTAATAAAAAATAAATTGGGGCGAGTCAGACCAAGAGTGGGGTGAGTCGGGATTCTTGCCCCATTCGGTCACTCTGAACGCGAGGACGCTATACCTTTCTTCGGAATCACTCGAAACTAAAAATACTCGTTACTATTTTGAAATTAATAAAATTACCTGGATAAACTTAGAGCTTCAAGAACTATTGGATCAAGACCGTTCCGTAATGTACTAGCTAGTGGGTACAATAGTGGAAGATAAAACATACAACTCAAATTCACCAATACAATATTTATTATCCTTGGTTTAATTTTGCTTACTTACTTAAAATCTAAGGAACCGTGCCGTAGGTACGTTGGACGGCCATTCAAGCTAGCATTTAATAGTGGAAGACAAAACATGCAATTTAAATTCACCAATACAATATTTATTATCCTTGGTTTAATTTTGTTTACTTGCTTAAAGTCTAAAGAATCCTAGCCTGCAGATCCAACTCAGCAGCCAAGAAATACCAAGATCTAAGATTACCCTGTTATAACTAGGGTCGATATAGAACTGTCAAAATCAAGTATTTACTCTAACAAAACATTGATGAATTGCCGGCCGGCAGTGTAGTCTACTTATTTACCTTTTTCTATAGGATTTAGCCGTTATGTTAGTGAAGGTAATTCTCCATCCGGCGTTTCAGCAATGTCCAATTCGCGTGAGAGGTAGCCAGGCTAGACCCCTCAGGCGTTGCAGGTGTCCAGCAGGTCGGTGGGGAACCAAAGTTCAATACTCCGGTTAATGAAATATATGCATAAACATGCCAATACGATACCGCATTCCGAGAACGTGGCAGGAATCGTTGGGTATAATGTCGTCGTGGCGTATCGCGACACGGCGCCTTTCTACTTAAATCCGGGGGAAGAAGCCTCCGTCGTGTGATGTCTCAATCCGGGGGAAAATCTCCGTCGTGGTATATCGTGGTATCCCGGGGGGAAAACCCGCTGTGAATGAATAGACACAACGTTTGTTTAGAATTCGAGACTTCGAAAACGCCACCGCTCTCAGTTCGCTAAAATGACGTCTCTGTAACAAAACAAGGCAACGAGAGTTAGGCTCAGCAAGGCAGAGTAGCTTATCCACTCGGCTTTCCTGTCCAACAAACTAGGGGTCTAAAGAAGATATTACAAGATCTCAAAGATTTGAGGTATTATTTCAAGAAAAACTTCAGCTTTCTTGCACACATTAGAGTAATAGGGATCAAATTACCCGCAAATCAACTAATAAATCAAATCATCAATCTCTATCGAAGTACTTCAATTTTGTATGTAGGTACATGTTTATTGCCTCGACCACACATCTCTATCGAAGTTCTTCAATTTTGTCTCTAGGTACATTTTTATTGCCTCGACCACACTCTGCCACTATCAATTAACCAGTGATAGCAAAACCCCAATGCTTAAATAGCACTAAGCCATTACCACTTAAGCAGCGGTAGCAAAACCCCCAGTGCTTAACCAGCGCTTTGCCACTATCACTTAACCAGTGATAGCAATTAGTATAGTGTTGCAAAGGACCGTTGCCCGGCTAAGGAAACGGACCTCCTTCTCAGGTAAAGGCGAGGAATTAAAACAAGATGGTAAATTCAATAACAAAGGGCTTTATTACAAAAAAATAGAAAAAGCACACATGAGTTATCGAATATTGGTACTCTCCCCTTTACTGAGGAATTTAAAAAGAAAATAAATATTTTACACTTAATTTAGTTTGTTCTGCATCAAAATAATTCTAAACAGCAAGATCTTATAATAGGAAATAACTTAATGCTCAAAACTCAAAATTTCTCAAATATGATTACAATTTCATCTAACATATAAATTTTAGTAGATAACTCCGGCCTGTATGATATGAATTTACAATAGAAAAGCTGTATCCTAGGCTAGTAAAACTTAGAGAGTCTGTGCTCAGCAGATCAACATGTATTTGGTCACAACGCAACGGAATAATCTTGTCTTTGCTATAGAATGTTCTAAATTAAAAGAGAACTTGTGCAAACAGAGTGTGTGTGTGTAAGATTCTGTTTCCCAGAGGGATATTAAACTCTAAAATAGAAAGTAAACAGAAGTAAAACAGAAAATAAACAGAAAGTATCTAGATAATAACAGAAAGTATCTTTCAACAATATCTTTGCTCGTTAGAAGGCGAAGGCTTCCCTCAACACTGTAGCTCGCTGACTCAAAATGATTTGGAGTGGACCAACCTGGAAGCTTCCTGGGACGCCGTACCGTCGTCTCGCGTACCGCCGCGGAACGCCTCCTTACTCCACTCGATCAGCTCCTACTGCTTGAGCACGAACGGTGGTGATATCTTCTATTGGACAGGTGGTGCGTTGGAGTCCTTCTGGAGTCCCTCGTAGACCGGCTTCTTCCACGAACGGTGGTGAGCCCCGGGTGATCGCGCACAGCAGCTCGCAGTGGTGACGACAATAGCCGACCGTAGATGCAGGATATAACCTGGCTTTTGCACTCGTATACTTATTTCGCCTGTAACAGGGCAGCTTCGTTCTGGACAGCGTGCCTCGGTCGTTTTGTTCACACAAGAGAAACTGCGTATTTTTCTGCCGCCTGCGCCGAATCTATCACGTGCCAACTATATATGCAAAATTCAGTTTTACGTCCGAAATCAAAATCCAATCCACAGGCTTCTCTCTTGTATATATACTATCTTTGTTTTGTATGTTGTATATATGTATTTTGTATATATACTAACTTCGAGTAGCATTCTACTGCGATCTTGAACTTCCGGTTATCTCGAAAAGTCCAGAACTAACTCTGCCATTTGCTTCGTAAAGTAGACCTTGTCGGCCCAGTAATACTGGTCACTGTCCTCCAGCCAGATTTGGTACATACCAGCCAGCATCCGGTGTTTACTTGAACAAGTCCATACAAAAAAAAGAATCTCTCTGGAACTTTGATGCGATTTAGACATTATGTCAAAACCTTCCATGGTGTGACCATCGCAAGCGATTTCTAGATTTATATTATTTTCGACATATCAAACGCTGCATTCTGTAATTATTATTTGTTAGCCAACTTAAAGATGCGACCTATTCTGGATTTTTAAACAAGCCGTTCCTCTTCCAAAGTTATTCAGAGCCCGAAATATTCCTGGAACGTCAATTATTAATAGCAACACTAAGAAGCTCGCTACTTGCCAATAGAGATCACCACTTAGTTTCCACCTTTCTTCTAGTTCACGCCATTTGTCGCTAGCTGTCGCTGCGTGGATTAACCATTTTATCTATTTTGAGACAGTAGATGAAAACTTTTCCCTTTCACTCGCAGAGGCCAATTCAACCATTATTTCTTGATTCTTAGATAGGCGAAATTATCAATCTGTCTTCAACAAGAAAAGCTTTCATTATTCCTTTAACGAAGAAAGTGGCGCACGCGTGGTGGAGTTCGGCGTTTTTTACAAACTCGGCGTCTGGTTTTCAGATACGGAGAAAACACAACTTGATCTAATAGAAAAGACGCTGCTCCTCGCCAGATGGCGTTGTACTATATATTTTATTATCGAGATCTATAACAAAAATCTAACTTGGAGTCATGATTTAACATGTCACAGTGTGGTAGAGTCAAGCTACATGAAACAAGTCAATTCATCTAAATTATCCTCTGTAGAATCTTTATCTGCAGGTCTGTACCGACACGGATTGAATTTTCAGGCATTTGTCTTAAACGATCATGCGTTAAGTAGCTATTGGGAAACAATTTGAAAATAAAATTCCAGAGTCACGCACGTCATTAATTTTTACCGTGAGTTACTACTTAAACCACGAATATTAGGCACCAGAAACATTATGAGATATAAAGTACTGGCCAGTATACAACAATTAATTCATAAAGCAACAATATGTTAACAATTTAAATAGTAACAAAAAGTAATATACAAAAATATGTCATAAAATCATGTCAGACAAATACAACATTAAATCAACCTAATAAAACAGAGAAAGTTAACAACATTAATTCTCAATTAAACTCACTAGTAATTTTGCCTACTGATGACTCAGAAGTCGAAAACATTATTTTAAGCCTAAAATCAGACTCAGCCAAGGGTTGGGACAATATACCCACTAAATTTCTTAGGATGGCTAGACATCTAATAACCCCTCCCCTAGTCAAACTATTGAATCTGTGCATCGAATTAGGTAAGTTCCCAAATGTTTTCAAAATGGATATAGTTTACCCTATACATAAGGGTGGGGACAGACACTTGTAGGAAACTATAGACCTATATCTGTTCTGCCAGCCCTATCTAAAGTATTTGAAAAAAATTTAAACTCAAGACTCGTGTCATATTTTAACAAGTACAAACTGCTTTCCGATCAACAATTTGGCTTTAGGGCTGGCAGATCAACTGAAAGCGCTGTCACTGAACTATCCACTTCCGTGGTTGAGTTATTATACAAAAAACTAAAATGCTTGGCTTTGTTTCTTGACCTTGCAAAAGCGTTCGACACGGTTTCTGTTCCCATCCTCCTGACAAAACTTGAACGGCTAGGAGTACGGGGAAAATGCTTAGAGCTTTTTAAAAGTTACCTCTCTGACAGAACCCAGTACGTCAAGATTGGCGAGTGTGTCAGTGAGAAAACTTCTATCTCCTACGGTGTACCTCAGGGCAGCATCCTCGGCCCTAGTCTCTTCCTGATTTACATTAACGATTTGTGCTCCATGCAGACTGGAAAAACTGGTGAAGACTGGAGCCACGCGCCGAAAGCACTGGCATATTGTTTTTGTTTCCTATGTTGTATTAATAGGTAGATAGTTTCTTTCCTTTTTTTTGTAGTTCTACCTACTTCTAATGTTTTTTCTTTCTTTTTAAATTATTATTTTTGCATGTTTATTTTATTACACAACTTAGTCGCAGGAAGAAGTTAGTACCCGGGATACAGACTTTCTTGTCCAGGTTCTAAGGCACCATGTAAATTACATACAATTATATAATCAAACTTATAGACTTATAGAAGGTTCCTACTTATATAGTAGTACTTCTGAATTGACTGTAACTTTCAATTTGTACCTACTTTTTTATTTTAACTTTGTATGTATGCACTTGTATTTCTGAATAAATTTATTTATTATTAATATACAGGCATACCTACTGTATGAATGTCAAAAATATACAAAAAACGTAATAATGTTATAATAACATAAATTCCTCATAACTATAGAACGTTTGCTCGATAAGCCATCGTTTCAGTCTGGATTTTAAACAGTGAACAGCAATAATATCCGCAGAAAGTCGGTTATAGACATCTGCACCCATCACACGAGTCAGCTTGCTGGACTTGGTGAGAGAGTGAGATACAGCTGCGAGTTTGTCTGCATCCCGTGTGTTATAGGAGTGTATGTAACCGCGTTTCCTGTACTTGTCGGGGTTCATTCTTGAAAAATCACAATGACAGGCAACTTGATAATACCAAGCTTTACAATACACTCTAGGTAGGTAGAATAATCGGAGTCGAGATAGCGCGGTATTTCCGACGTGCGCGTGCAACATGACTGCTCTGCTCTATGGTTCTCGCCGAAGTCATCTTCGCTGTCTTCGCACCGTCGCTGATTATACCCGAACGTAGACAAGCTTGCAATCATCATTTGCTTTACGCTCGACGTTACCTCATCTCCAGCATGTACATAAATAACAGTTAAAAACGATAAAAATGTTTCGATAGCCGTTTGTTTTGTATATAACAATTTAATTTGACATAAGAAAGGCGACTTTATTCCGTAGGTTATATGGTAATTTTTTATTCGGTTCGGAAAGGATCGTTAGTGGCAAAAATGGCCATCAAAACTTCCTAAAACTCAAATTCTTAATTTTAAACGCAGTTTTAATTTGGTATACGTTTTTTTCTAAGGGTAAAAAAAAAAGGGATAAGGGGATTAAAAAAGCTTAAATTAGCTTTGATGACCTTTTTGCTTGAGTTGCATGTCCCCCTTTAATTAACTAGTGGCTCTGTGAGCTGTAGACCTCGCGCGTACAAACTTTTTGCAAACAATCTAGCTTATTGTAACCTTATTGTACAACTAACATTAATAACCAAGATGCACCATTAATCTCTAGTAGGTAAAGGGCTGATTCCACTGGTAGAACCCTAAAAGTGAAAAATTTACTGCATTTTGAGGAGCTATTCTACTCATCACGCCGAAGATCCTCATCAGATTTTTACCAAATTTATAATTTAAAGTTACTACCTTTCAAATAAAAAAATGACAATCGAAATTGGATTTAATAAGGCGGAGATATTCCGTAGCCACTTTTTACCTTTTTTTGGGGAAGTAACCAAAGATTCGTCTAGATCGGTTGAGAAATGCGACCTGTAGAGGAGAACAGCCGGACAGACATCCATACATACGAAAGAATTTTTGCTGCGCTTCGCGCTCGCTTGGCCAATAAAGTATACTTTCATGTTTGTTTTAATCTAATGTAACATGCACATAATCAAATTTATTAACAAAATTACTATCTATAATTAGACCAAATTTGCCGGCATATCACATATAAACTGCTAGACAGATTGCAATGCAGTTTTCATAGTTGAGTAGCGATCCCGGTACAGTACAATAATAATTGTAAAAGGTAATCACCTCCGACCAATTTATTTTAAATCTGAATTTCCTCTTGGAGTTGGCTACGACTCCACTAACAAATTTAAGGTCGAGGCCCAGACCCGTGATATATTATGAATATTGTATTAGATAATAACTATGTTAAAAGCTAAAAAACACGTCTGCCCTGCCAAAAAAGAGATTTTGCCAATAAGTTATATACTGTTGGAATGTGCTTATCCAGGCCTTCAATTTGATACCCATATTGTAAAAAGAGAAGAAAAAAACTGGTTTGAAATTGGTGCCATACTGCCGACATATTGAATATTTTCAAAAAAAAAGCTTTTGTTACTCGGGGGGATGTAAAAATTCTAACGATACGTCTAAATCTGCACTTAAAAGTTATGGTGGAATAAAAAAACTCACATATATACATGAGTGCTAAAAACAATACACTCCTTTTGGGCAGACGTGTAAAAAGAAAATCATCGTTGTACTTAAACACACATTTCTATATTATATTAAATTGTATATACATAATAGTGCCGTGTGTATAACTACTGTGTTTATTGCGTACGTCATTAGAGCGAGATAACACTAGTTATATAACTGTATGCTTTCTGGAAGATCTAGTGAAGCTGATGCGGAGACGATTGCAGAAAAATAGGCACCTGCTTACACAACACCTGTAAACAACAGGGGGATAGGTGTTAAAAAGCCCCCCTCCCCTTTTAAATATCAGCTTACACTAGATATCCTATACTTATAATAAAACAGTTCGTAACAAAAACTCTGTAAAAAAAGAAGATTAAAAAAATGGGCAATGGTACTCGTACATAAAATATGCTACTGAATAAAAATACATCATTTTTTTAAATCGTGGCTGTTTGTCTGTTCGCGCATCACGTAAAAACTACTGGATCGATTGCGATGCAGCTTTCACTGTTAGATAGCTTTTAATTTGTACTTAAATAAAGTCAAGCAGTAGTTCTTACATGAAGAGAAAATAAACACATACAAAATTGACTTTTATTGATTGCTCAGTTTCATCCAGTTGCACTGAGTTTCTACGTACATCAGATTATAAGTCAAATTCTTAGCTATCCAACAGTCAACGCCGCATAGTAATCGATCTAGTAGTTTTTACGTGATGCAAAAATAAACAAAAGACGAACAGCTTTTTGAATTTATCTTCAATTTACAAATGTATTGTTACTTATACGACTGGTTGGCCGAGTGGCTAGTAACCCTTACTGCGAAGTCAACCAACGGTCGCGAGTTCGTATCCCGCAAGATTCAGTCATTTTTGTGATGAGCAGATATTGTTTCCGAGTCATGGATGTAACATATACGTATCTATGTAAGTTTATCCGTTTAATAATACTCTTATTTTAGGGTTTCTTTAAATTGGTGTAAATTGTCCCGAATATATTATATTAATATTTTTATACCTATTAGGTACTGCTTACTAGTACTTAGAGGTCTGCTATGTGTTTTGTAGAAAAACATAGTCCACGTGATGATTTTTTCATCGATGTCGGACCAAATCAGCAGTCTTGGATGTATTTTTTTGCACGATTCGCAATTTCTAAAACAAAATTTTCTAGAACTCTATGCTACACTGTGTTATCATTGTCAAACTATTTACCTTATGCGTAATTCTCATTTCGTTTTACCTTTGAGTCAAGTTAGCCTTTTATAACATATCCTTGACGAGTAGTTAGAAAAGGTAACGGTTATTATAAATTAAACACTAGCTTGTCACGAGTTTACAACGCTGTTATTTCCCAGCTAACCCCTACTTTTTAAGTTTATTATTATTTGTGTTTCTTTTGGTGCAGTAAAGTGTTGCCTATCTCACTATGTATGGTGAAATTCTCTCTGAATTGGGATGAGAGTATACGCTAAGTTACAGATGCGGCCTAGACGCATTAGGTAATGTTTATCACAAAGTAATTTATACAAACACTTATCTACCCGCGCAAATCCTGGGGTACTAGTATTAAAATCAAACATTATTTTAAATGGCAGTTTTTTGGAATGTTACAGTTTGTTAATTTTAAATATAAAATTAATGTCTATTTTTTTTAAAAGGCTCAATACTCCGCGGTCACTGTGGCAATAAAAACTCAGTACGAAAACCACATGCGGTGTACTGGGCCTGGTACGAAGTAAATATATGTTTACGGCACCTGGATATTTTTTAACAACAAAAATTATGTGAGCTCCAGGGGCCTTCTTCCGTAGTGTTAACGTGCGGTTAGGTTAATGACATTTGTTCCATTGATTACCACCGATCACCGTTTCGAATTCTCTAAGCTCAGTGAGCATGTCAAATGACGTCATCAAGGCAATGAGCATTTAACTTTAACTCAACCGCACTGAAATTGTCATTTTACTAGGCATTAGAAAACCGGTAATTCAAAATCCAAATTTACAAGGAATTCAGTGGCAATGAGTTTTCGTCAACCGACGAGCACCGATGCTTTAATTGCAACTACTATCTAGCAGTGTTTGCTACGAGATGATCATTGATAATGCATAGTTACTCAAACCAAATAGTTTAACACCTAAGTACGCTTTGTTTCATGTGTTATCCTGTCATGAAATTGGTTAATGTTTTGAAAAGTTAGTATTAATCATAAGTATGTATGAGGTATTTCATAACCTACCTATCTATTTTTATAACTAGAGTAGGATTTTTGTTGTTAGTGACTGAAGGAGCAGCAGCAACATTTGCTGCCGAAGAATCAAGCAAAAAGTAGGTAGCCGCTCTTGTAAGGTGGCGACTGAAGACTGAAGACGGGTGTGTAGCTCTCTTTGTATAGAAATGAATAGTAGATTTGGTTTCTTTCTACGGTTCAAAGGTACAATTAAAGAGGTAGGAAAGAAGACTGACAGATGGACGGCGTAGGTCTAGTAATAGAATTCCGTTTGGACCCTACAGGTAAGGAATCCTTAAATAAAAAATACTTTAAAATATCACTACCGGCTATGACTCACGTGTATATAGTCGAAAACATCGACCTAGGTTTCGAGCGTATCCGACGCTCTTCTTCAGGAGCTCACGCCGCGAGATCCCGACGCGCACTGCGGGCTGCGGCCCGCTGTGAGCGGCGCGTGAGATGCGGCGGCGACTGGGAACGGGGACGCTCGGTGCTCGTACTGCTCTGCACCGCCGTCGACGGAGATTGAACTCATGCTGGCAGTGGCGATGGAACTCCATCGCTATCCATTGCATCATCGCCAAACGTGCTGCCACATACAATGCTGACCGTGTCACACTCTAGACTGCCTACCACTTGCTGCGTCGAGGAAACATTAAGCACGGTTTTCCAAGCTGGAGGCAGAGTCCACTCACGGTCCTGGTTGAAATTAGGCAATCGAGAGATCTCTATCGCCTCACAAACATTTCGAGGTACAAAAAAACTTCTCTCGAGATAGCTAGAGAGATGTAGCTAGCTCGAGAGAAGTTTCGACAAAGCCTCGACAAAGGTTCGGCAAAGCCTCGGTACTAGTACCGAAGCTTTGTCGAACCTTATGTAATGATTCGAACCGGAAAGACACGCATGCTCTGCAATGGCCGACCCAGCTGTGTCCAGATTCTTAATGCTCATTATGTGCTCGGAAAGTCTAGTTGTGATGTTGCGTCCAACCATCATAGTTTCACCAATATAACTCTTGCCACAATCGCAAGGTATTTTATATACACCGGGCATATTTAATGGATCTCTATCTTTTGGTGAACGTAAATGCAAAGGATAAGATATCCGGTAGTGTTATTTTAAATTATGTACCAGGTTCACGAAAACTTTAACACTATAAAAATACTTGTTTAAAAATCTAGTAATGTTTTTACAAAGCATAAATAAGTAAAAATCTTTCAACTAACAATGAGGTGTCAAGGCAAGGATAAATAAAACGAAATCCAGTGTATTTAATGTCATGAAATGATGTTATAATTTTCACATACATTGAGGTTTGCCTTATCCTATGAGCTCGGATAGCTCGGAAACGAAATGGTTCTTAGCTATAATAGAGGGAGAGAGGGGTAATATACATTTTTAATTTGGGCTTGTTTTACATTTGTTTTTAAAATTAGCAATAGCTCGGTACACCAAGTTAATAATTACATTAAGTAATAATCGGCCATCACGCGTTCTCTTGTTTCAGAAGTGTTGGGTAAATTTCACGTCACGCCAGCCTTAAAGATAACATTCGCTGGCTTTGAACAGCGCCAGTATTGCAGCTATTTTCGAACCGAATCATCTGATGCGCAATCATTATGAAAGGTCTCACGTAGTAAGAACCTTATTCCTTGGAAGATGGGACGTGGGCTAGGGCTCATAGTATTTTCTGAAAATTTATCTGAGCGCCTGATTGATGGGACTCGTGACCAAAATGCTTGTACTTACATGGCTCATCGAATTAGCATTGCAATTCAGCGGGGCAATGCCACCAGCATGTTGGGTACGCTGCCAACTGGTAGTGGGCTAGAACACTGCAAACTGCGAACTGGTAGGGACACTTGGACTATGTAAGTCTGTAATGGCATGTGGGTTGCCTAAGTGTGTCAAGTAGTAGTTAGCTAGTTATACTGTGTAGTAGTCATACATAAAAAGGGAATTGTCCTTTTAAAAAAGTAACAATATAAAATTACCTTATACAGGTGTGCAGTCGTAACGGATCTTTGCATCTATAGAACATTCTCATGAAGTGCAGTTTGATGTGCATCCACCTGAAATAAATGTATCATTATTATTAGTATAATCAAATAGAGTTCAATATTCAATGTAGTATCTTGCCTATGATGAATAAAAAAAAAACTGAAAAAAAATTTGCCTTAGCAGCCCGATGTCATAAATTTAATAATGGTTATTCTACAATATATGGTAAAACTTTAAGTAATTGAAACAGATTGGCGCTGCACGCCCTCTACAAAGACAGGTGAGTTAGTTAACCACTAGCGTAGAGCGTAGAGCGTCAGCGCCATCCATCAGCTTTGGAGTTCAAATCAAATTAGTCCTGTCACATTTTTTTCTTATTTTAGTTGGAATGTACAACTTATAAAATTTTAGGCATCACTAAAATAAAATAAAATTTAGCTTCAGTTTAGTTCAGTGAGTTGAACTACAGAATTGATGCCATTGTTCAATTATAGTTAATATTCGTAGTAAGATTACTGTTATCGCAGGTCACTAAGTTCAGTTGTTAGCTGAGTACTCATATTTGAATGAGTACTCATATTATAATAAAACTATTCTAAAAATTCAGTGACTCCTGACATCATGTTTTTTTCTCATTGTGTTCTTTTAAAATTAACTTTAATAACCTGTGTGGTCAGAAAAGCAAATGCAGATTCCATTGACAAAAATGAAATGGAAAAAATAGTAACAGAGTTAGAAGGGAATTTCAATAAAAAATTAAACATATTGGAAAGTAACTTATTGGATAAATTATTAAATTACACAAATGGCAAAGTGGACGAAACAAACAAGAGAATACCGGAACTTGAAGAGAAAATGGTGCAAACATTGATTGCATCAAACAAGAACCTAGAAGATAAACTGATATTAGCATTGAATGCGTCAAACGAGAAAATAACAAAAAATACAGTGGATGCATTGGACAATTTGAAGATGGAACTGCTCGAAAAAATCCATATAATATCAAGTCGTAAGTTGAACAATCACCACTAATGTATTAGAGTGATACGTTATTTGTTAGTTAGTTTCACGCGTTTGTTTCGGCATGATTTTAATGAAAATTTGTATATAGATTTATTGTTTACTATAGAGACTAACAAAGGGTACTTTACAATTTATGAAGTAGTTTATTTTTTAAATAATAAAAAAACAGCAATATAGTTTTTTTATGGTTGTGGCCGGAGCCCTCCGAGGGTGTCTACCAGCTCAAAGGGACTCCTTGCTCACAATAATTTAATTGTACTTAGTAGTGCGAGCCTTCATTTTTCAACGGGCAGCGGAGGCTTCGTAGCTGCTAGTCTTCATACGTACAAGTTTCCTTCAGCTATATTCAGCAAACTTAGGTTTTGAAATGAAATATATTTAGGTAGGTATATATTACGTGTGTATTCTGTCTTTTTAAAAGTTAGGTCAAAAACACAGACTTGAGCGAATCAATGACAATTTAAGAATGACAGGTTATTTAAATTTTGAATTAAAAATGACAAACTATCAAATGGAATGAAATGGATTATGAAATAATTAAGAGATCAAATGAGTATTATTATGAAAGAGGTTTTGACCTCGTCACATGGTTAAGTGTGATTCAAAAATTTATCCCAAACCGAAAATTTCAAGGAAAATGTAAGGCAATACCTGTAGAAGCCCAGTGAGTTCCCTATCCAGTAAACGTAAGGTGTATATAATTCATGTGACATAATATTACGGTAGAATGAAGACGTATAACTCTGCTATTAAAGGCTACAAAATAAGAAATAATTTACATAATGAGTCGAAGTGCATAGAATCCAAAAATGCAATATATTTTTTTTGTCATAACATGATACTACCGCGTTATTCTTCTGAGCCGTCGACGTGTAAATTTGACATTATTGTTGCTTAGTAGCCGGTAGAGTCAAATTAGAACGGTATTTCCTTTTCCAGTGATATTCAACTATCAGTCGGCGGCACATGAAAAGGAAATTTCCTTTTCAAATTCATATCATTTCACCACATTTTATTGATTTCATTATGTATTTAAAATATTTAATGTATTTCTACTTATTCATGAGATGTTAAGTTTTGACTTGTAAAAGTGCTATAAGTATTTTGACTTATTACAACGAAATATTTCTACTTTAGTTATTACGAGGTTTTTTTATATGCAATTTTAACCACTAGCTTTGTATTCTCTTTGGCACCAACTATCTTGATGATTTTTGACAGACTTGTTATTATTTTGTTTCCATAACAACCATTTATTACAGTAAGTAATCGACTTTTTCCAGTTTTCCCGTGGAAACTTACTATTCTGGGATAAAAGGTATTCTTTGTGTTATCTCCATTCCAAATTTCAACAAAATCCGTCCAGCCGTTATCGCGTTAAAATTCACCAAACAAACAAACAAACAAACGTTTTATCTTTTATAAACATAAAAGTTTTTTTTTTTTGTTTTTTTTTTTTTGTTTTTTTTTTATATATATTGTTGTGAATAAGGAGTGTGTTAGGTTCGTTTAGGTTTGTTTCATTGCCACTTTGTGAAACTATGTCCAGTGTTTTTTTTTTTATAATTGTGAATTTGTTTCCAGAGTTGCCTTGTAAAGAGGAGGCACTTAGCAGGAATAACTATAGCCCTCCGCTCTACCTGATGGACAAATTAACTCCAAGCTACGTCACATTGAAGAGAAACTCCACCGGCCACCTCACGTACTTCAAGATGCTTATCGCTATACAAGCGGACGAAGGCATCACTATCAAGCTGTCGGATAAAGGAGACTACAAGACCTTGGATAATTTATATAACATAAGTAGGTACTAAGGATATATTATATAATGGTGTCACACTTCGGGGAAGGTGAAAAGGGGCGTGGCGGGGAGTGGTGTAGTATTGTGCTCATGACGGGCAGTGGGTAAAAGGTGGGGTGCGGGGGCAGCGGGTCATGCAAGGAGCGGAAGGAAAGCGTGGGTTGAGATTCTCATACCGTCACTCCCCGTACTTTCCCTTTTATTTTTTTCGGAGAAGGTCCCCGGCCGTTCGGTAATTTCCCAAAATGTTGAAATGATCAAATAGTTTTTAAGAATCCATAAACTAACTATAAATTGACACCATTGTTGCATGCAATTAGAAGTATCTTGTACGTAGTAAAATTTGGTTGGAACCCAAACGAGTTTATGAGTTAATATTTTAAATGGGCTGTTTTGTGATTTTCCACAGATGTTGGTAACAAAGACACTGACACAGGCGGTCACCAGTACACGCGTTTACGCAGATGGTCATGGAAAATAAAAGCTAATAATAAAGGGTCATGGGAAACTCTTCAAAGCGTTTACACTCCCAACAGTATTTCCGCTACTGAATTCAGGGTGTTTTATATCAAAATAAATGATGGTGAGTTTAACCCTTTTTTATATTTGCTAAAATGTACCGATATAAAGGGTTTTATGTCACTGAAAACATATAAACCAAAAATAATTTATTTCGAATGAGAACTGTCTAGCAGAATCACAAAAAAATATGAAAAATCTCATTATAAACGCTATAGAAATAAATACCTCATGGCAATTTAAACTTTACTAATTAAAACGTTGATAACGTAGAGCTTGCAGTTTCTTTTGCTTATCCCCAGAGAATAGTTGACGTAGTCTTCGCAAAGAAGTATTTAGTAAATGTATTGCTTTCTCTCCTCCTCCCCTGATCCCCTCTACGAGCGATAGAGAGTTGCTTGTTGCGAGTTTTAGTAGAACAGTTTTTGATAGAATTGGTGTTTTGGGGGAAACACTTTCCACCCCCGAAATTGTGGTGTTTTTTGTTGTTGTTATAATGTCAATCGCTTGCACAGATAATCTACGCTTATACGTTTAACTTTTTAATGAAAGCTTTATATTTTTGAATAAGAGCATTTTCAATAATAATATTATTATTATTATTATATTAATTATCTATTATTAGTATTATATAATTTATTTATTTTAATTATTATAATATATAGTTTCACTATGGAATTACTAAGAACACAGAGCCGCCATTTAAGATGCTTATAACTGTGAAGTTATTGAAAAGTTTATGATGATGACGATGACGATGATGTATAGGCGTAGTTTATGATGATGACGATGATGTATAGGCGTAGTTAACAGAAACAAAACTAAACAAATAAAACGGACTATATTTCAGGGTAGAAAAGTGATTCTTCTCTTTGAATGTGTCATGTTATTAAATATGTAAATCAATGATTAAAAATATTTAAAAATCCTTATAATATTTTTTTGTTAGATACATAAGGATAATAAAAACTATAATGGTACGTAAAGCGAAGTTCATAAGTATAGATGTAGTTGTAACCATTTTTTTTTTTTTTTTTTTTTACGAACTAGGCAATCGTTTGACGATCTCACCTGATGGAAAGCGATGATGTGGTCGAAGGTGTAGCACGCTTGCCTAGTAGATACCTATTCACTCTTGACTTGAACACACCGGGGTTATAATTTACCGGTAACACTGACGAGGGCAGGGCATTCCACTCCTTTGCAGTTCTTATAATAAATGAAGAAGCGTAACGCTTCGTTCTTGTGCGAGGTATTTCAACCATAACAGGGTGGCGCTTTGCTGATCGTCTACTCGGATGGTGATGGGGGAATCAGGTTGTGCAGTTCTTGTGCACACTCTCCATAGTGCAATCTGTAGAATACCGCCAGGCTTGCTACCTCACGTCGATACGCCAGACTTTGAAGCTTATTCTTTACCAGAGTGTCATCCCCAATGAGCCTGATAGCACGTCTCTCAATTGAATTCAAAGACTCGAGCTGATACTTGGCAGTACCGTCCCAGAGGTGGCAGCAGTACTCCATACAAAATTGGACCTGTGCTTGATAAAGATTCAAAAGCTGTCCCGGTGTGAACTACCGCCTAACCTTAGACAAAATACCAAGTTTTTTTGCAGCTACCTTGCCTTTGGATTCAATATAAGACCCAAAATTCAGGTTTGATGTGAGTTCGACACCCAAAAGCTCCAAATGGTCGCAAATTTCTATGTCAACTATCCTATTATTCCATTAAAAAAAATTGTTGTGAACTGTTAGCATTTAATTCATCAGACGGTTCACCCTACATTGTTGTTCCTGCTGTAATAGTGTACAAATCAATTATTCAGGAAAACTGGAGTTCGGCAAGGAAGGTGACGGCAAGCCAATTATAATCTACTACGACGACCGCTTCAGTTCACTCAAGTACTACGCATTTTTATACACAGGCAGCGAAGTTCAAGCAAAGATCCGTTACGACTGCCCTCTTATTGTATAAGGTAATGTAATATTGTTATTTTTTTTTTAACAGGGCAATTCCCTTTTTATCTTATGACTACTACAAAGTATAACTAGCTAACTACTACATGAAACACTTAGGCAACCCACATGCCATTACATACTTATAGATAGTCCAAGTGTTCCTACCAGTTCGCAGTTTGCAGTGTTCTAGCCCACTACCAGTTGGCAGCGTACCCAACATGCTGGCGGCATTGCCCCGATGAATTGCAATGCTAATTCGATGAACCGAATAAGTACAAGCATTTTGGTCACGAGTCGCATCGACTGTCCCATCTTTCAGGGAATAAGGTTCTTACCGTGTCAGATCTTTTATAATGGTCGCGCATCAGATGATTCGGTTCGAGAATAGCTGCAATACTGGCGCTGGTCAAAGCCAGCGAATGAGATCGTTAAGGCTGGCGTGACGTGAAATTCGACCAACACTTCTGGAACAAGAGAGGGCGTGATGGCCGATTATTGCTTAACTTGGTGTACCGAGCTACTAGACAAGCGCATATTAAAAGTTTATATAATCCCTCTCTCCCTCTATTATAGCTAAGGACCATTTCGTTTACCTCAGCTTTCAAACATAAAAACCACTACAAAATTGGTCCATTCGTTTGGGACATACGATCCCCCTTCCTCCATTATAGCTAAAAACCATGTCGGTCGTATCAGCTTTCTAACAAAAAAAAACATATAAATAGGTCCATGCGTTTGGGAGCTACGATGACACAGACAGACACACAGTGATACACATAGTACACACATACACACTCTAAACTTATAACTCCCGTCTCTTTGTTCGGGGGTTAAAAATACTTAAGTGCGAGTCAAATAAAAAAAATTATAAATCGTTAGACATCATAGATCCTAAATTGTCACTCGAAATAAAAAATGATGACCATACAGATGATTTTTGAATACCTATCCAATGATACCCCATTTGATATAGTTTGTCGACGTTTTTTTTCATTTTCATTATATAGCGCCTGGTTGTCGCCATATTCAATTTTGATTACTTTCATGTCTTTAGTAGCACTTGCAAGACTAAGACAAATCGATTGCTGAAAGAATCGTCAAAATCGGTCCACCCGTTTGGTTTATATAGTGCCGCAAAGAAACAGACATACATACACATAAATACATTGATAAACATAATACCCTCAGTCGGGTCATCATCATCATCAGCCTGTATCCGTCCACTGCTGGTCGTAGGCCTCTTATAATTCACGCCACTTAGCTCGGTCTTTAGCTCTCCCTATCCATTCTCCTCCAGCCGCCTTTCGCAGGTCGTCACTCCACCTGGCCACAGGGCGTTCTACACTACGTTTACCTAAACGTGGTCACCACTCAAGAACTCGTCTATCCCAACGGTTATCAGTTCTTCTGAAAATGTGATCAGCCCACTGTCACATTAGCTTGCTTATCCTTTGAGTTATGTCGGTTGCCTTGGTTCTCCTTCGGATATCTTCATTTCAAATCTTGTCCTTCAGAGAAATTCCAAGCAAAGCTCTCAAAATATATAGTGCTAGTAGCTCAAGTGGACTAGTTTGACTGTGAGTGTCCACGTATCGGCTCCACAGGTCATGACTGTAGGATGCACTGATTGAAAACTTTTGTCTTGAGGCACTGTGGTATGGAAGACAGGTCTTCTACCTGACGAAGCTTGCCGAATGCTGCCCAACCCAGCTGAATTCTCCCGTTGACTTCATTTGTTCCTCAGTCGGGTAAAAAGACACAATCATTTATATGTAATAACCCGGACAAAAGCAGGTCCGGTTTTTTGTTTGTCGTATGAGGAAGTGCTGGCCTCTGGTGTGAGAGTTTGACTGGTTTGAGGGCCTCTGACATGGCTTAGTTACTACATACTAGCTGCGCTCCGTGGTTTCACCCTCGTGAGGGATGATAATGAAAGTATCCCTATGTGTTATTCCAAGGTATAAGCTATCTCCATTCCAAATTTCATCAAATTCCGTTTGGCCGTTATTGCGTTAAAATTCCCCAAACAAATAAACAAACTGTCAAAATTTCACTTTTATATAGGGTTTGTGGATTTTCATATACTCGTCGTAACTTCTAAAAAAAACACCAGTAAGCGTAATTTAAATCGTTGACAGCATTGTTTTTTGACCATAGACAACTGCATTATTACTCACCTACTTGACGGACTCTTTATTATTTCGTTTCCATGGCAACGTAATTCCGTTCTTTATTTTTGGTACTCTGGGTTACAATGCCATTTTCATAGGGATCTCTAATTTATTGAAATATAAAACACTGGTTATGTTACTCGCTGGTAATGTAGCTATCTATATTTTTGAATTATCGGTTCAGTATTTTTTTAGTTAATCCATTACAAACAAAGAAACATACAAACAATCAAATCTTCCTTCTTTGTAATATTAGTGTAGATGTAGATAATTCTTCTTCTTCAGGTCAGTTGCACTGGGTGTCGTGCAATAGGACCTTTGAGACCAAAAGGAGAGATAACAAGGTTCGCCGTTGACAGATACGTCAAGGAGGACATCATCATCATCATCATCATCACATATAATTATATCTGATCAAGTTAGACAAAACCTTGTTGACATGCAAAAACGTAAAAATTTCTGAATCAATTACGATACGGTTTTCATATAAATTAGATAGCTTAGGATTCTGGCAACGTAACTCTTAGTCTATGCATTTCCATCACGCACTTGGCCCGTTTTTTACGATAAACACCAACATATAAATACACGTACGTGTGCGTTGTTGTATGTTCGTATTAATCTTACTTTTTATTTTTACAGGGTTATCATGACATTCAATTCTACACATACCATAGTTCCGGACGTGATGGACTTGTCTCCGCCCCTCGAGGTGCAGCAGCATTGCATCTACACTGCCTAGATACAGGATTAGCTACAATTTTTAGATAATTATGTTTGCTACAATTAAATGTCAACGTTCCAAATTTTCAAATGTATGTAAACCATATATTTTGATGATGTTAACAAAAGCTATTATTTATTCTGTGGTACTGCATAGCATTTGGCTGTTTGAATAGTGATAGAAATGACGACTTTCACTCATTATAAAGCAAGGAATTCAGACACCTTTATTCATCAAAGTACAATACCTATAGGATATAATCATAATCAACCAACGACACGTAGGTAGGTATCTCACTAAACTTATCGGCGTTCTGGAAACGGGATAGGTAGGTAGTAAAAATGAGGTAGTCGGTATATTCTGATAAGAATGTCATTGTATGTAATAGAAATATTATAATTTATAGTAATCCATACCAATATATAAAAGTGAAACGTTGTCTATTTGTTTGTTTGTTTGGGGAGCTTTCACGCGATAACGGCTAGATGGATTTTGATGAAATTTAGAATGGAGATAGCTTATACCCTGGAATAAAACAATGACTTTTTATCCCGGAAAATTGTAAGTTTCCACGGGAAAACTGGAAAATGTTGATTACTCACTGTAAGTAACGGTTGCCATCACAGAATGGTCTGTGGTGGCCATGGAAACGAATTAACAAGTGTTTTCAAGAGTGGTGCTATACCTACTTTTACATTGGTTTTGAATATCCTCGAAGAAAATAGGATGGTTTTTTTTCGCGATACACTATAGTCCGCGCGGACGAAGTCGCGGGCGGGCAAACTAGTAAGTAATAACATAATACATTATTACTTATTTATTCTGTTACAACATCTAAGTCATAACATATCACAGAATAATTAGTAGTACAAGTACCTAGTCATATTTTAATACAACCCTATCGAGCGAAAAAGGATTCACAGAGCGATTCTGAAACGGTTAGAGCAATGGAAGTTCTCACGCGTTGTGATACGGTGCATTCTAGCCTGCACGCGGTGGGCGAGCGCCTTCTAGGTAAATATAATTGAAAGCTCGCAGCGCCGTGCGAGTTAAATTGCACTTTATAGCGTTGTAGCGAGAGTCGCTATATATTTATATGACTTCACTCAGTTATCCTTCTGTACTTGTACTATTATTTATTCTGTGACAAAAGTAATTTTGCCAATGTATAGGTTAGTTTAGTCCAGAATAATGAAACGATACAATTGTGCCAAAATTAACTAATTACATTTGTTACATAGCTAGTAGTTATGGCAAAGATAAAATAAACAGTATCCAAGCCATATATCTAATTAACAGTGGTAAGGTTACCAGCTCCTTGGGCGTGGACCGCATATATAAGGTGCAACGCACACAATTAGCTTTCTCTGGTCTTCGTCACAATCGAAATAGCGTTTTTGTAGCACGTGATAGTAGTGACTCATATTCACGCTGCAGTCAATACGCGAGGTACCGTTTTAACGTTATATTAAAGCGTGCCGTATCTTCTCCCTTAATCTATATCTATGATTCATGTACATTAATTTCAACACGACCAACTCTTGTTGAAAATTGCGTGAATAGAGTAGCATAAGAATAATACTTAGTACTAGTATAATAACGGTAGAGTACTGGTAATAAAAGCAAAATAATGGTCGCAAAAGTGTTATAATATTAAATCCTCTTTACTCTACCCGCTACTATTTCTTGTATCTACTCTACGGCAACAATCCCAAGGCGTTTTTATTTGTTCTTCAATCACTTTAGAACTAAGCTGAACGAATTGGATGTAGTAGATAGTCTATTTCTTGCATTATTATAATATTAAATACCGACAAATTTATTTTTGCTGGAAATCTGGGTAACGTGCGTGAAAAAATGTTAGTGATATTTCCTGTAACGTTGTCATCAAAGCCTAACAATTATCTATTTTGACCGCCAGTTTTTAATGATAACGCACCTCTATGCGTTATCATTAACCTAACAAACCTTTCGCTATCTGTTGTGGAAACAGACTGTAATTATTGAGAATGTGTTGTTATTTTACACATTATTTACATATTTTGATAAATACCTCCAATATCTCAAAATTTTATCCTAAACATACGAAAGATACAAAAATGCGCAAATGGTAAACGTGTTTATTGTCTATGAAATAACAACAACAAAATATGAACATAATTATTAAAAAATGTATATAATTGAGGAATGAGTCATAATCTATGCTTACAAAATAGTAACTCGATTCTTATAATCATCGTACAGGTCAAACGCTCAAGATATGAAAATATAATGGACAGGAGATTCCTCTCACATCGAATCTGTAGGATAAGAAGCAATTTTGAGAAATGCATCTCCGTAAGTCGGGTTTATTTTTATTTTACTTGGCTTTGTCGCTTAGCAACCACATCGCCTTGCGACAAACAGTGTGTTAAACATCAGTGTGAAACGAAACTTTGTCGCTTAGCAACCACATCGCCCTGCGACAAACAGTGTGTTAAACATCAGTGTGAAACGAAACTTTGTCGCTTAGCAACCACATCGCTCTGCGACAAACAGTGTGTTAAACATCAGTGTGAAACAAAACTTTGTCGCTTAGCAACCACATCGCCCTGCGACAAACAGTGTGTTACACATCAGTGTGAAACGAAACTTTGTCGCTTAGCAACCACATCGCTCTGCGACAAACAGTGTGTTAAACATCAGTGTGAAACAAAACTTTGTCGCTTAGCAACCACATCACCCTGCGACAAACAGTGTGTTACACATCAGTGTGAAACGAAACTTTGTCGCTTAGCAACCACATCGCCCTGCGACAAACAGTGTGTTAAACATCAGTGTGAAACGAAACTTTGTCGCTTAGCAACCACATCGCTCTGCGACAAACAGTGTGTTAAACATCAGTGTGAAACAAAACTTTGTCGCTTAGCAACCACATCACCCTGCGACAAACAGTGTGTTACACATCAGTGTGAAACGAAACTTTGTCGCTTAGCAACCACATCGCTCTGCGACAAATAGTGTGTTAAACATCAGTGTGAAACGAAACTTTGTCGCTTAGCAACCACATCGCTCTGCGACAAACAGTGTGTTAAACATCAGTGTGAAACGAAACTTTGTCGCTTAGCAACCACATCGCTCTGCGACAAACAGTGTGTTAAACATCAGTGTGAAACGAAACTTTGTCGCTTAGCAACCACATCGCCCTGCGACAAACAGTGTGTTAAACATCAGTGTGAAACGAAACTTTGTTGTTATTATCGAGTTAATAAGTGGGAATATTTTGTATCTTGACCCCTCCCCTGGGTTTATTTTCAGCCCAGGTTTTTTAGTTCCATTTGCTATTTCCATTTGTTTTGTTATAATGTTTATTTGTTTAATCCATACGATTAACTAAAATTAAACATAAACAGATTAACTAATAGTTTTTAGTTGATTGCTTATATGAGACTAAGTAACTAATACATCAGTTTAAAGTCAAATCCTAAGCTATCTAATAGAGAAAACCACATAATAATCGGTCCAGTTGCTTTTACATGGTCCAAAAAAACAAGACAGACACCTTGTTGACCTTATCCATTACAAACAAACATACAAAAAGTCAATTCTTTTCTCGTTATAATAATTAGTGTAGATAGGGCTAAGTTGACATTTATATACGGTGAAATTATTTCTACATTTGGAACAGATATACGCTAAGACACAGATACGGCCTAGACGCGAGTAAAGATTTTCACAAATAAATATTTAGAGGAAACGTTATTATACCCGTGCGAATCCCGGAGTACTAGTCATACAATAAAACAAAATTTTATATATATTATTACAGTTTATTAACTTCAAATTTAAAAATAATAATCTGTCATTTGTTAACGATACTTAATTTTAAGAAAACAAACAACATATAAGTGCCTCATTTAAACTAACTAAACCTAATATTATAACAAGCCACTACCAGTAAGTAACGTTCCCAATAAGCTGGCTGCAACGTTGTATGGAAATATTAATCTTTGTCCAAAATGAAGACCAGCACTTTAGTCACGTGTTGCTTCGACTAAATGCCCCCACAGGTCAATAAAAAAAAAACTTGCGGCCCTAACTCTATTGTGCCCAAGGCTGGGACGTTTCCACCCCAAAACGACCGATCGAGCTTTTTTAGTTGAATAAGAGTCATTTCTGCAATTATTTTACCATCGTCACGCTTGACATGAGGCCACTTGGTTCTATAATGGCCGCACAGTGAGAGGTTTGCGGTGGTAAAAGCCAGAAGGATGATATCATTAAGCCTGTATGTCAATTCTTCCTGCACTTCTCCCAAAAGACGTGGTGACCGAGCCCGTCGACAGCAGTGGCTCACTGGCAGTGGTGCGGAATGCAGCCATAATGACGCGCCCAAGCAAAAATATTAAATAATTGTAGATTTTAGTCGTCTAATACGGTTATAGATATATCAATAGCTGCTGTACCTACTTGCAGCTCGCGAGTGGAGACAAGTCGAGCACCATTTAAGAGACGACAAAGTGAACAATTAAAGTATTGTTCATTCAGATACGGTTATAGATATATCTATAGCTGCTGTACCTACTTGCAGCTCGCGAGTGGAGACAAGTCGAGCACCATATAAGGGACGACAAAGTGAACAATTAAAGTATTGTTCATTCTGATCCTGAAAAAAAGACATTTTAAAATTAAACAGTGTTCTTGGATTTTAGTGTATCTAACGTGTAACAAGAAATTTAAGTGTGAAGTAATTTGTGTGATCACGCAGAAGTACGCAGTACTACTGTTAATTGTTTGCCAGAAGGTCCGTCCGTCTTACAAAGCCTCACAGTTTATAAATTTTTATATTAAAATACTTAACGAAAGAAATAATAAAAAGTTCTCAAGTAAAACAATAAAATGTGTTGATAAAAAAGATTTTTATACTGACAAGGTCACTAATACTAATGACAATATTAGAAACGGGATTTTAACCATGTATCTCTATTGTAAACAAAATATAGACAAATCTTGATTGTTAGACTCACTACCCTCTTGGTAGGGTAGACTGTATGTCTGCTTTTAGAAAATAGCACCCACCCGCATTAACTTCAGTTAATCCGTGACCATGCACTTGCTACTGTTCTGAAATATCGGAAACTCAAAACAAAAGGTATAAATGGGAAGTAACCCGTTTCTAATGTTGACTTCAGTCTTAATTTACTTCTTTAGATATAGTGATCCCCCATTCATGTAGAGTGGAGATAGCATTTGTAAGAGTACACCCCTCTTGGTGGTTGTTGTTGTATCATCATCAGTCTCCCATGTGCCCACTGCTGGGACTCGACACAGTTATAATATAGACCACCATCCATCACGTAGGTGGCACAGTGTAGGTTGGTGGTGTCACGGTCACTATGTTCCTGAATTTTGAGGTTATGTTATTTAATTTCAAGCTATTATTTCAAATCTAATTTGTTAACTTAGGCTCGGGGACTTATGTACATAAACATAGACATAATTTTATTGGTAATTTTCGGCTACATATAAGGCAATAACGGAGTCTACTACTGGATTCAGAATATAATTAAGAATTAATAATTTGCATATACCAAACCATATTTAAGCATATTTTTTTCTAACCTACAATATTCTACTGCTGGACAAAGGTCTCTCTCATTTCCTTTAAGATATCTCGTTGGCCTGTATAATGGATGTATGGACGGTAGATACTATAATGGGATATCTTGTAAGCATAGTAGAAATTAAGCTGATGTCGTGAATTTCAGTTGCTTACCTGAGCCGGAATAGAATAGAATAGAATAATTTATTGGCCATATAACAAAGAAAGTTACACAAGGTAAGTCACATTTTACAATTCATTAATAATAATATAAAAAAGTAAGGCACAAAATAAAACATTATATAAAAAATATTTAAAAAACGAACTAGACACACAATATAAAAAAAATATATTAATGTTTGGAAAAAAATCATTAATTATTGATACGTTGCTTTATCATTCCAATGAGTCATTATACAAAAATGAAGATTCTATTAATCGCATGGTCATAAATTCATTTACAGAATAAAACGGATTGCTTTAAAAAAAATGATGTTTTTTAAAACCATTTCGGAAAACGAACTAGCAAAAAACCTGTATTTTTATGGCTCCACTCGATAGAATCAATGATACTGATCAAATCTTTCAAACATTTTGTCTTAAAATATGTGAAGATAGTGTAATCTAACAATAACTGATAAATTAAATGGGCCAAGGCCAAACTCGTCATACGAACCACTCCTGAACTATTAACAAACTGAACTATTTCAAATTTACCTTCAACAGGAGGAGCAGGGCAGTCGTAACGGATCTTTGCTTTTCTGTCCCCGCTTGTATTATAGAAGTGGATGTATTTGAGTTCACTGACAAGGTCGTCTTTGTGTGTCATAAGTGGACTACTGCTGCCTTCCCTGCCAAACTGCAGTTTTCCTGAATAATTGATATGAGATTTAATAAGGCTGAAACATATTTTACAAATGGGGTAATATCCCCTCCCCCCTCCCCCTTTCTGTCTCTTCTTATCTTTCGTCATTCTCCTTATCGTTAAGAATAACTTTATCTATTTTATACTTAATGTGTATGGCTATATCCTAAGGCAGCAAGGGCCCAGTACACAATTGCAGCAGACAATTTTTTTGAAAGAACATCGGACACTTTCTATACTATCGTGGACCTGACTTCCAAATCTTTGTCGAAGAATTTTAGTGTGAATGGCTTTTTTGTTATGTTATGGAGTATTTCACATATTACTACATTCTTATTCATATCACATCACATATCAGCTTCAGTCTGGGAAAAGAAATATATCCGTTTTTGTCAAAATATGATATGGTTATAATTCTGGGATGAGTTAACGATAAGTTCTTGGTTAAGTTCTACCCCGGCTGCTCATGTAATTGTTTCTGAAATACCGTATGTATTCTTATGGGTTCTTAAAGAAAATAAGGTACCTTATTTCGACTTAAGATATACATATATGTAACAATAGCGAAAAATTTACTTTTGCTGACTTGAACTATTTAGTCGAACAACCAACAATAAAAAAATGTACTACAAATTTAACTAGAACATTATTGAGAGAAATTATGGCAATTGATTAAAAAACAAAATCGGAAGATTACAGGAAAAATATTGTTAAAATATGTAAGTACGTACTGAAAGACTTTATAGACAAGCAAACCCAGACTGATTCAACTACTGCACCAGTATTCGGTCAATCAGACTAACGCATTCCTCAAAAGGTGGGGACCAATAATAAGAAAGGGACAATCCCAGGAGGCGCAGCGAAAGTATGTGTCTCGGAAGTTATCTGCTAGTGGCTGCGCAAACTACTATTTTTCAGGCGGAATCCCAATGTTGAAGGTGAAGACAGCATTGTATAACTGCCTCGCTCACTCGCTTACATTTTTCGCATATTCTATCTCGCTTTTACTTTATGCTATTTTATCCCCACAGCAGTACAATCGCAATCGTCACAGAACCTGATTTCACAAACATATACATTGGCTGCGACTACTGTACTATTAAACAAAAACAATTTTTTAACAATGGTGACATTAAAATAGACGCTGGTATATCCCCTAACCCTAACCCTAACACGAATATGTACGGTCTATTAGGCTTTTGCCGCCTTTCGGTCGTTCTGGACTTTTATGTACATTATTTTTTCGTATCCAGTGATGGGAAATCAAAATTCTCCGATTTTCACTAGAATATAGCAGGTATTATGTATTTATACTAAGACCTTAATAAATTTCGGTGACGTACGTAACATAATATTACGAATATTAAAGGCTCAGGCATTTTATTCACGTGCACAGAAAAGAAAAGATGTCTCGTGATTTTCAAACAATTCACAAACAATTTAGCGTGTAAAACAGTATTATTATTATTATTATACTAAGATATCATGAAAGCTTTCGAATGTTGTGACCTCAAAAGCTTTCATAATCAACTTCATAATTAGCCTATTACTTGTCCGCTGCCGGACGTACGCGTCTCCTAATGTCTGCCACTGAGCTCGGTCTTCAGCTCTCTTCATCTATTTTCAGCAGCTTTTCGAAACTTAACGGCTCCAGGGCGTCCTACGCTACTTTTGCCTAAATGTAGTCTCCACTGGAGAACTCGTCTGCCCAACGGTTATCGGTTCTTCGGGAAATGTGACCAGCCCACTGCCACTTTAGCTTGCTTATCCTATGATAAGCTCTATAGCTACGAGTATGTCGGTTACCTTGGTTCTCTGTCGAATCACTACATTACGAATCTTGTCCTTCAGAGAAAAAAGAGAGAGTGAAATTTAATTACTGTGTGTAATTAAATTTTAATGTAATTTATGCGAAAGCATTACGTAAAATCTACTGGGCCGATAGAAATGCAATTAACTATTTGATAGGTAGGATCTGACATGTAAAATCTGATGTTTTTTTGCATCTCAAAGTGATAAAAAGAAGCTGAGCAATCGATACACACTATTTGATGGCTGAGCTAATTTTGATGACATTTGCTAAGAAATATAAATAAGTAGAAACTAAAGTATACCAATATATAAAGTACACCAAATAAGGTATAAAAGAAGAAGAAAATAAAGCTTTTTCGAAACATTAACATGACTGTACTTATTAAGTAGGTACCTACATAATAAAAAGTACAAAAAATGCATCTGGCTTTATGCCAGAAAAATGACCAAGGGAGCGAAGACGTAGGGCGCAGCTCGTTTATAATATAGGTGCAAGACCAACCCAGACATCTATCTATCTATAAGAATATTAAATTAGTTCAGAAATACCGGAGATTATGTGGTAACATGCAAAAACCATGGAGTCGAATAGAGAAAGTCCTCGGTATAAAGTCGATTAAAAATTTATTATTATTATTATTTAAATTTCCTTTAAAAATTTGTATATAGAAGCTTCATAAGCATGCAACTTCGAGAAACCAACCAATAGTTGCTTGTTACGGTTAGCTTCAGGAGGAGGACAGGGAGGACTGCGTAAAGTGGCTCTACTAAAAATAATATTTATTTTAATACATTTACATAAGTATACATGCAACTTACCATCATCTATTTTAATATAAAATGCCCTGAATTCCGTTGAAGACAGTATGTTGGTAGTGTGAATGTTTTCAACGTCGTGTCTGCATGTACCACGGGAGCAAATATCCAATTGTGTGTACTGGTTCTGGTCATATCCAACAGCTGTTGAAAATAATTACAAAGTAGGTATTAATAATTACAACAATTTTAAACAAGATCTGTTTCCAACCTTTCCAGTAATAATACATCATTAATGCGTAGGTACGTACCTATGCTAAATTCAATATCCGAGGCCGAGAACGTTCCTTTATTTGTCAGCCGGATAAGCAACTCTCTGTTCGCTTGTACAGCGATATGCATCTCAAAGTACGTGAGGCGGCCGGCGTGGTTCCTGTCCAAAATTACGTGGTTCAGAGCATCACTGTCCATAGAGTAGGGCGGTCCAGACCAGAGGACACTACTTAACAACAACTCCTTACACGGCAGCTCTGGAATCAAATACACACGCAATTATTTCTAACATTACGTTACCTCGGTATAATTACGTAATATCTCAATATCATTTATTCTGTGGTATAATTGTTATTACCCCAACCAACACAAACTAGTTGCATAACTGTGTTCGAATCAATCTGATTATGCCCAAAGATGCTAAGACGTAAGTAGAAGAAAGCCTAATGCAGCAGCTCTTGTCGCGAAATGCGAATTAAGAACGGAAAAAATGATTAAAATGTTTATCTTAATAAGTTTCTGTGCTGGCAACATTATATAACGTAAAAAAGAATAGATTTTGACTTCTGTAAAAATGAGGGTAAGTCAAGTTTGCCTCGTGGCGGGGACAGAGCTGAGGAGGGAGGAAAAAATAAAAATATGAGGGATACAGTGGCGCTCGGTAAAAATGAGATCCATAACCGGGAGCGTAGAATGTACACCAAAGAGAGTATAAGGTGTACCGTGAAATAAAGTATTCAATGTAATGAAGTTGGCAGTGTAATTACCGGCAAAGAAGAGTGAAGGAGCTCACTAAAGCGAGGGACAGATAACCTTGGCGCCACACAAGATTCACGAAAGAGCTGGTTCGAGATCCTTTCCGGGAGCGGTAAGGGTCGAGGAATTAATCACCGGTAAATCTGGTGAGTCCGTTCCTTAATATTAATAGCAATAGCGAATGCTAAGTAAAACTCTGAAGGCAAGGGGTGGCTATAGGAGAGGTTGGAGGCCACTGGGGCAAACCCTCAAACTATCCACTGAACCGACTTCTAACTGTTTCGAGACTTATTGGGAGGAAATAAAGAGGAGTAAAAAGACTTTCAAGGGACTTTGTTCCCAATTGTTAGTGAGAGGAGTAATTCTGAAAGGCTGATAATAATTCACCCGTTTGTGGGTGGATCCAATCGCTTAACTCCGGCTCCCGGGTGATTTCTTGGTATCAGACCCGGCTCTCATGGGTACAAATGTAAGATAAGACTAAAATAAGATTCAGGTCCTTATACTTCCAATAACTCTCATCAAGATTATATATGTGGTGTATAGTAGAACCTATATTGAAGCTAGGCACACACTAATATCGAGACATAGGTATAACTTCGCCACAACTCTAGCGCCAATTTGGGCTAGAGCTGTGGCTTGGCTGTGATTTAGTTACATTACAGCTGCACATTGGTAGCAAAATGGTGCCTCAAGAACTGCAACCGATGATTAACACCACACTAAAGCTTTTATGATGCTACTTACGTGAACGAGTGAAGGAATATGAATTAATGTATTGTATGTCATAATTGTAAAGTGTAATTAATATGGTAATCGGCCATCATTAAATATTATTGTTAAGTAAATAATTTATATGTGCCTTATTATATTGTAAATCACAAGCGGATCATAACGCTCTCACTTACTATGCATATATATGGTGTTTTCTAGTAATTTTTAAGCGCTTTCGAAATAACATAAAAATGGAAAAAATATTTGCTAAATAGTATTGACTTTTTCAAATAAATTGATTTCGTATTTTTTAATATGTATCGACACTATATTATCTGCAATTGGTCGTTTGTATATTGACAAAAACAAAGTTAATTTCAATGAAACACATCATTGTAACGTCTAAATTTTGCAAGTAATTAAGATAATTTTCTTGAGAAATGGCGGATTGACTTAGTCTGTACAACAGTGCAAATAATCTCTATTGTATTACTCAAGGTAGCTGTTGTTCCATTTTAAAGACCCCAAGTTGATCTTTAGTTACATTGGTTGTTTTTTTGGAACTTGATTCTGTATTAGATTATATCATTACCCCTTTTATGGACCTTCTAGTAGAACAAGAGTGGTTATTCGAACTCCTATACAACTTTTCATATAGCCTATAATTAACTCTTTTATGCAGTTGCGCGGCGTATAACAGTAACAAGAGTAACCCTCATAAAATTTTCAGTGACAAATGCTCTTCGTTACTCTCTATAATGTAAGTGGTAAATTGGTTCTAGAATAAACTATTATAAAAATAAAGGTGGTATTTGGTTACGATACTTCCATTTTTGGTGCATTTTGTACCTACAGACGTTTGCGGAAACAGTTATGCAACTTAAAACTGATAGAGCTGACATGCCAATGGTTGTAAAAGCCCCAAATTAAAAACAGCATAAAAATAACTTCAAACTGCTTCCTGAACTCTTATGTCACTATTATTCATCTTAAAGTAACAATACAGGCTGCAATATCCACTAGTGTGTTGGTTGGGAGTGAATCGAAAAATATTCAAAATCAATTTGATTATTTTATTCCTAGCTGCGCCCAGCAGATTCACAACACACACTTAAGCATAGTATTAAAAAACATTCTTAGTTCATCCCTAGGGTAATTAAGGAATTTTCCCTCTAAATTCCAAATCTCTAGGTCCACTAACTTAGGTTGTGCGCTGTCAGTTAGTAGGTCAGTCAACACGTATGTAATGGTAATAATTTATAAGTATAGATTGTATGTTTACATACCATTATCAAACATACCGAGGGTTTTCAAAAAAAAAACATACACTTAGGGTTCCGTAGCCAGCATCCTAAAATACCCAACTATTATATCCGAATTCTCATCAGCCCTCTAGTTTACTACGAAATCCGCATAGTCATCAGCCCTATAGTTTACTATGAAATCCGCATTGTCATCAACCCTGTTGTTTACTATGAAATCCGCATTGTCATTAGTCCTATAGCTTACTATGAAATCCGCGTTGTCATCAGCCCTATAGTTTACTATGAAATCCGCATTGTCATCAGCCCTGTAAAGTACGGCCGATAAGTCGTGGCCACTCTGAACTTCGTGCAAATAGCTGCGCAATGAACATTTTCAGGAACCGAATAGCGGGATGAGGCGACATGCACGGGGCTGTAGTCTAGGCTAGAGATGCAACTCATTTCGCCATTCGAAATCTAAAAATGTTCATTGCGCAGCTATTTGCACGAAGCTCAGAGTGCAGAACGCAAAGGCCCGGTAAGGTGTTTATCATCCTATATATTATGTACTAGCTGTACCCGCGGGTTCACATGCGTGTTTTTTTCTTTAGGTTCAAAGTACCATAATGTGCTATTCCAGGACCAATATACCAACATTTGAACAAATTTCTTCAGCCGTCAAAAATACTTTATAAATTGCTCGGCTTCTAACTCACCGGATTGAGATACCAATTCCACCAGATTTAAATCAAACCCTAAGCTATCTAACAATGAAAATCGCATTGCAATCGGTCGCGTAGTTTTTACGTGATGCGTAAACAAACAAACATACAGACAAACGAAAGAAAGACACGATAAACAAAAAAATATTGTTCCCTACCTTTTTTAAGCACCCAAGAGCATTTTTTTCATTTGAATTCATTTAATAGTTTGGGTGCAATGCGCGGTCAAGATACGGACAAACAGACAGACAAAATTAAAAAGTAAAACAGTTTGGCTTCAGTATCGAATATAGAGAACCATGCAAAAAAATTTTTTTATTACTTAATATTAACATAACTTTGGACCCATATCCCGCAGAAACCCTTTAATTATTCGGGATAACACGTGTCCTCAATTTTATCCCATCATATAACTTAAGACAGTGTCAAGTTGCATCAAAACCCGTCCATTACTTTAAGTGTGGTACGTGTTCTTTTAAATAAGTTGCGACCCCTAAATAATAACCCATATTTTTTTCGATATGTAAAGCATCCTATGTCCTACCTACGAGGTAGGACATAGGATGCTTATGGTAGAACATTGAATACTTTTTATCTCGAAAAATTTAAGGGTTCCCGCAGGATTGGGATTAAAAGTTATTTAAAAAACACTTACCACTCTGAAACTAGAAGGATGAAGGAAGGAATCTGAAGGATTTTAATGCAACTTGGCACAGTCATATTTTATATGATGGGTTAAAATTGAGGATACTTTTTATCCCGAAAAAATAAAGAGTTCTTGCGGGATAATGTCCCAAATTCTGTAAATTAAAGATATTTTGTAATTATTTTTTTGGGGCGGTGCTCTATATTCAATACTATAGCCAAAACTGTATTTTTTTAGTTTTTATTTTTCTGTCTGTCTGTCCGTCTGTCTGTCTGCACCTTGGAAGTGCATCACGCCGAAAATACGCAATGAATTCAAATTAAATTTGGTATGATTTGAGTTCATACTTTGAGGTAGAACATAGAATACTTTTCATCCAAAAGTATCCTATGTCCTGGGTCCAATTCTGTACATTGAAGATATTTTTAAATTTTCTTTTGGAGGATTCGATACTAAAGCCAAAACTTATTTTTTTTTCATTTTTGTCTGTGTGTCTATCTGTCTATCTGTTTGTCTGTATCTTGGCTAGGCATCATGCCGAAACTACTGAATGAATTTAAATGAATCTTGGTATGATTTGAGTTCATACTATGAGGTAGGACATAGGATACTTTTAATCCCGAAAAATTAAAGGGTTCCCGCAGGATAGGCGTTGAGAGTTATTTAAAAGAACACGTATCACGCTGAAACTACTTGACGGATTTTGTTGAAACTTGGCCCAGTCATAGTTTATATAATGGGTAAAAATGGAGGATACCCGAAATCTCTTTTATCCCGAAAAATAAAGTGTTCCTTCGAGATAATGTCCAAAACTCTGTAAATTGAAGATATAAAAAATAATCATTTTTTTTGGAGGACGTTCTATGTTCAATACTTAACACTGTATTTTTTTTATTTATGCCTGTCTGTCCGTCTGTCTGTCTGTCTGTCTGTACCTTGGCAGCGCACCACGCCGAAAGTATTTAATGAATTCAAATGAAATTTGGTATGATTTGAGTTCACACTTCGAGGTAGGACATTGGATACTTTTCATCCCGATAAAATTAGGTGTTCCTGCATGATAGGGGTGGAAAATTATTTAAAAGAACACTTAGCATGCTGAAACTATTCGACGGATGTTGATTCAACTTGGCACAGAAATAGTTTATAAGATAGGTGAAAATTCTGTACATTAAAGATATAGTGTTTTTTGTTTCGGATGTTACTCTATATTCTATTATGAAGCCTAAACTGTATGTTTTGTATTTTAGTCTGTATGTCTCTAAGTCTCTATCTTAGCCGCGCATCACGCCGCCGGAACTACTGGATGAATTCAAAAAAAAACTTGGTATGATTTGAGTTCGTACTACGAGGTAGGACATAGGATGCTTTACATATCGAAAAAATTATGGGTTATTATTTAGGGGTCGCAACTTATTTAAAAGAACACGTACCACACTTAAAGTAATGGACGGGTTTTGATGCAACTTGACACTGTCTTAAGTTATATGATGGGATAAAATTGAGGACACGTGTTATCCCGAATAAGTAAAGGGTTTCTGCGGGATATGGGTCCAAAGTTATGTTAATATTAGGTAATAAAAAATATTTTTTGGATGGTTCTCTATATTCGATACTGAAGCCAAACTGTTTTACTTTTTAATTTTGTCTGTCTGTTTGTCCGTATCTTGACCGCGCATTGCACCCAAACTATTAAATGAATTCAAATGAAAAAATGCTCTTGGGTGCTTAAAAAAGGTATGGAACAATATTTTTTTTTGTTAATCGTGTCTTTCTTTCGTTTGTCTGTATGTTTGTTTGTTTGTTTACGCATCACGTAAAAACTACGCGACCGATTGCAATGCGATTTTCATTGTTAGGTAGGTTAGGGTTTGATTTAAATCTGGTGGAATTGGTATCTCAATCCGGTGAGTTAGAAGCCGAGCAATTTATAAAGTATTTTTGACGGCTGAAGAAATTTGTTCAAATGTTGGTATATTGGTCCTGGAATAGCACATTATTGTACTTTGAACCTAAAGAAAAAAACACGCATGTGAACCCGCGGGTACAGCTAGTACATAATATATAGGATGATAAACACCTTACCGGGCCTTTGCGTTCTGCACTCTGAGCTTCGTGGAAATAGCTGCGCAATGAACATTTTTAGGTTTCGAATGGCGAAATGAGTTGCATCTCTAGCCTAGACTACAGCCCCGTGCATGTCGCCTCATCCCGCTATTCGGTTCCTGAAAATGTTCATTGCGCAGCTATTTACACGAAGTTCAGAGTGGCCACGACTTATCGGCCGTACTTTACAGGGCTGATGACAATGCGGATTTCATAGTAAACTATACGCCTGACGACAATGCGGATTTCATAGTAAACTATAGGGCTGATGACAACGCGGATTTCATAGTAAGCTATAGGACTACTACACCTTCGACCACATCATCGCTTTCCATCAGGTGAGATCGTGGTCAAACGATTGCCTAGTCCGTAATAAAAAAAAAAAAAATTAAAAACAAACCAATTTAATAAATTAGGTTATCTCTTCGATGAAACAAACAAATATATTTTAAACTAGGTAAACGATAGCAAAATGTTAAACTTACTAGCTGACATTGTTTGTTTGAACACTTTTTTCTTAATGCTGTCCAACTCCGTCTTGATAAAGTCCAATTCCGTCTCTATTTTCTTGTTTGATGCATTTAGTTCTTTTGTTATTTCCTGTTTGAAGTTTTCTTCTATTTTCTTGTTTGTCTCATTCAATGTTTTGATTATTTTATCTTCTAATTCGGGTAATTTCATGTTTATTTCATTCGCTTTTCCATCTATGTACGTGAGCAATTTATCCAAAATGCTACTTTCCATATTGTTAAATTTTCGATTGATGCTATTTTCTAAATCTACAAATTTTCTATCAGTTTCGTTTTTATTCATGTAATCAACATTTATTGTTCCCACTGCAGAGCTAATGAGACATAATTTTATAAAATTATAAAATGTAAAAGACATGATGTCAGGAGTGCCTCATATAATTATTTATAATAATCATGAGTTCTACCCTAATATGTTTATATATACGCTCGTAGTTATGTAACTACCAACCTATCAACAACTGAACTTTATTGACCTACAATTTGATAACGTCTTCTTTTAATAAGCTACTAATTTTATCTACATACTAGCTGCGCACCGCGGCTATACCCGCTTAAACAATGATAAAAATATCTTACATAGTTTGTCCTTAACCTAAAGTATCTGTATTGGTCAAAAATTTAGATAAAGGGTGAAAGATACGGCACGCTTAGAGATGGGCAGCGGATAAATACCCAGAAAACGGTACGGTACGGGTAAATAGTGTGAATACTCATTTTTGCCCAATGATATGGGTAAATCCTAGTAGATACTATTAGATACCTACTAAATCAAAATAAGTCAAAATAGCTGATAAACTTCGAAAATCAACATAATTGCAAAAGTTAACACAAATGTTTATCATTTATTTATTTATTTTTATTACGGTCTAGTCAATTGTTTGACCACGATCTCACCTGATGGAAAGCGATGATGTGGTCGAAGGTGTAGCACGCTTACCCAGTAGATACCTATTCACTCTTGACTTGAATACACTTGGGTTATATTTAACCGGAAACACTGACAGGGCATTCCACTCCTTTGAAGTTCTCATAATAAATGAAGAAGTAGCGTAACGCTTCGTTCTTGTGCGAGGTATTTCAACCATAAAAGGACGGCGCTTTGCTGATCGTCTAGCCGTACGGTGATGTAAAGGTGATGGGGGAATCAGATTGCGCAGTTCTTGTGCACACTCTCCATAGTGCAATCTGTAGAATACCGCCAGGCTTGCTACCTCACGTCGATGCGCCAGACTTTGAAGCTTACTCTTTACCAGAGTGTCATCCCCAATGAGCCTGATAGCACGTCTCTCAATTGAATCCAAAGACTCGAGCTGATACTTACTTACGAAAACTTAGGTTTTTTTGTTTGTTTTTCGTAAGAGGTAGTGCTGGCCTCTGGTTTCAGAGTTTGGCAAGCCGCCAGAGGGCCTCTGACATGGCTTAACGACTGCTATTAATCAATAACAGCCGGGACCGACAACTTAACATGCTCCCGAAGCACGGAACGATGGAAAACCGAACATAACTTAGAAAAGTAATTGGTGCGGAGCCTAGGATCGAACCCGGTATCGTTGGATTCTAAGTTGCACTATAGAACCGTTAGGCTACTATTGCTAAAAACTTAGTTTTACATTTCAAACATTTGAAAAAACATTGGTTTCAATAACTTTTTTTGTTATTTACATAACTAAATATTTTACAAATATTTCTAATAATATTAGTATTAATATTTTGCAATAACGTTATAATAATCATTGCACTTACATTAAATTATAACATTAATTCAGTCTGATTCTGCCTATAGAAGATAATGCAACTAAGTACTCATTACTAAGTACTTACTACTTTCCAGGTGGTCCCATATAAATTGTATCAAAATTGGTTTAGCAGTTTTTCGAGAATAAATAGTTTTGTTGAGTAAATCCATTCGATTTTGTGTTTTTATTGCCTTTATTTTGTGTTTATCTCTAAGATTTCTAAACCGATTTAGATGGTTGTTTTTTTGTTCAAAAGGGTAATTTTTGTGTGTAGTCCCATATAAACTTCATCAAAATTGGTTCAGTAGTTTAATTAGAAAATTAATTTGTTTTATAGTTTATGATCTCTTATATCTTGGTATTTCTGAACCGAATTAGATGATTGTTATTACTTGAGTAAGAAGACCTCTAGTGTGGTACTGTATAAATTTCATCAAAATTGGTTTAGTAGCTTTAAACAAGCTTTAATTTAATTCACTGTGTTATAATAATTAGGACTAGATTGCAAATCAATTTTGAACAATGGAAGGACTGCTGAAGTTTTACACATGGGTGTAGTTCTGATGTCAATTAAAAACTACAGTAGTAGTAGTAGTAGTCAAAGAAACTACACAATCGGATGATGGAATCCCTTCGAGTTTGGGCTCATTTGGTTTGTCTTGATGAGATCATGTCTGGTTTTATGTGGTATCAAGGGTCTGATAATAGAGCCGGAAGGTAGTCACAGGAACTCAACAACAAAATGATGGAACCCCTTAGAGTTTGGGCTCATGTGTGATGCTACACGAGATCAAAACATGGACGAAATCTTATCAAGAAAAATATTATAATACGCCAAAAATATTTTTGCAAAACTAGACCATTGCTGTGGTCGGCTTCTGCAAATAAAAAATGGGAACTATTCCATTATAAATAAAATTAGCAGAAGCCAGAACAACTGCGATAGCCGGATCCTGCTTACCACAATTGCCTCTTTTAGGGATATTTTGCTAGACCATCCCCTAAAATGGTCGGCTTTAACACAAAAAATGGGTTATAATGGCATGTGGTCTTATTGGGCAATTTAATATCTTGACCTCAGAATGCGCGTTGAAGAAACGTGTCTTTGGAACACGTAAAGTAAATAAAACCTTAAGTCATAGGCATTATAACTCATTTTCTCAAAAAAACAGGGTTGGTCGCTTTCTGCTTAACTATGCTCAATTGATAACGCTAAAAACTACCTGACGTTTGCAGCTTTTCTGATGTAATTGATGCCCGGTTTCTGAGGTACTTTTATCGATGGTTAATCTATTCAATAGCTGAATCTGACTAATTCTCAATCAAGCTCCAAAATCACTTAAAAGGAGTCACATGATTTTGACTCTTATTGAAAATAAACTTGTCAGATTCAGCTATTGAATAGATAAACCATCGATAAAAGTACCTCAGAAACCAGGCATAATCAGTTAAATACATAGTTTACAAAATTAAAATAGTCTTTTATGTACTATTAAGTTATTCTGTGACAACAAATCGTTTGAACCGGCATCAATACTAAAGTTTGTTTGCGAAAATATAAAATAGTGAACTTTGTGCCGAACAACAGATATATATAAAAATTTCAGATTAGAAGTTGGTAGGTATCTATAGCAACTACAAGATGTTCTCTTGTCACCAGTTTTTTTTGCCTAATAAAATATTATTGATACTATCCACACCAAAATATAAAAGTGAAACGTTGTCTGTTTGTTTGTTTGGGGAGCTTTTACGCGATATCGGCTGGACGAATTTTGATGAAAACAGCTTATACTCTGGAATAGAACATAAAGGTATATAATTATGTTGTTTTTTATTATCTTGCGTTGGTATTCCAGTTACAACAGCGTGGTTTGATTCCCGCCGTCTACAGTAAAGTCAAAGAAGTATTGGCCGGCATGGGGACAAGGACGGAAGCTATAACAGATGGATTTGCGGTTTCGATTCCTGCCTGGCACCGCAACCAGAAGTTAACATTATAATTTGTTTAATTTCCATCATCACCATCAGCCCGCATATGCCCCCTGCTGAACACAGGCCTCCCCCATTCTCAACTCGGCGGCAGCGCGGTGCTCGCAGTGGAAGTCGATACTTACACAGAAAAGTGCTACTGCCTGCCTGTAATTCCTGAATTTCCATTGCTGGTTCTCACATTTGCACTCATTAGTGTTTCATGTGAATTTTATCAGCGTTACTGTTATCAGGAGAGTGACGTCAGACCTGGGCATTGCTGCCAGACGAGTATCTCAGAGTCCTGTCTAGCAAGCGATGTGCCAGCTCAGGGTTATTGTGTCTATGCGTGCCAGTGCGTCTTTGGAAAATCAACCCATAGGAGTTGAGAGATAGGCTTTGGCTTTTTTTGGCTCTAGGGGCTGAAACAATTTTTTTTTGTCTTTGGAAAATCAACCTATAGAAGTTTAGAGATACGTGACTTTGGAAAATCTACCCGCAGGAGTTGAGAGAGAGATAAAATTGATGTAAGTAGCTTACAGAAAGATATCAAAATACTCCAGGATAAAACATGGATTGCTGGTTATAAGCACAACTAACCCAGAAATTGCAAGCTTAATTTGGCCGGTGAGTCAATTAATCTAAGATCTCAAATAGTGTTAACCACATACCCATTGGGTTTGTGGTGTTAGCATATAATTAATAATAATAATAATAATAAACATTTATTGATCAAAACGAGGAGAACATTACATATTTTTAAGACTTATAAAACATTTAAAAAATAAGTTGACTATTTCTAACTAATAGGTAACATGCAAATAATTGTTGGTAGGTATGCTTTAACAATAAAGTCTAAAAAAGCTTTGACCTCCACACTAGGATACCCTGTGCCGTGGAGATCAAATCTATTATTAAAGTCACAACATAATGTTGCAGTGTTCGTGTAAGTATTAATAACAATGTAGGTAAGGACATAAGTGAATTATTTTAATAGAAGTGCATAATTTAAAAATAGGAAAATATATGTATTTAAAACACATTTTGATTCTAAGATTCTAACTTTGCTTATTGTACCGGGAGGTACCGGGTAAACAAACCGGTTTCATAACAGTGGCGTGACTCAAACCTATCCTAGATTAATAATTATTGAGGAAAAATATATATAATTATAGCTATGGTATCCATTTGAAAACAAAAGAAGTATATAAAACTTGCAACTAAATAGCATTCTGTTAGTTCCTAATGTGAGATTATAATTTTATTGTAAGCCTTTTGTGAGGGTATTTCACAGCACGAATGTCGAGCATAGTGTAAATGAGTGAGTGTGCGTGCATGTATTTGCTTGAGCGCTTACGAATATATGTGTGGGTTAATCGACAAGTTAGTGCTGGTATACTGTAAGTATTTAATTGTATCCGTTTTATCAACACCTTTTTTTTTGTTTTTTTTTTATCATGTAAGGAAATTAAAATCGAAAACAACCTATCTATTTTACAATAAATAAAATATTTTCCGTCTCCTCATACGTCATACTGAAAGGCTATTTCTGGTCTGTTAATTTGCAGCGATATCTTGTCAGCGGCAGAATGTTAAGTAGCAGGTTAATTTTAGTATATAAATAGGGAGCTGCCCAAGAGAAAGTTCTTCGATAGAACTCAGTATGTCTGATGGGAGGTTTCCACCTTATGTGTCGGTAACAAATGATAAGGGTGCTGCTATTTTGTGGTATCTCAGTATGACAGACACTATATAAAGTTGTCTAACTCTCAGGTGCCCACATTCATTGTACAGTGCATTGGTTGAATAGAGGAAGGGCTTCCTATATACAACCTTTAGAACAGCTCTCTGTGCGCGTTCTAATTTAAGAAGATCAGTTTTATTTGCTCCTCCCCAAACCACTACGCAGTAACTTAAAATTGATTTGCAGATTGCATTGTAGACCAGCTTGATAACCTCAGCGTCTGCAACGAATTTCAATCTTTTGAAGACGAACATAAGCTTCCTCACTCTACCAGCAAGAGTACTAACATGCTTTTTCCAGGTGAGGTTTTCGTCTATAACGATTCCTAGATATTTTAAGGAATGCACCTTCTCTAACACGGTACATTCACAAGAATTAGAGGCATTTAAACAGGTATAAAATTTGACCGCCAGTGGTTGTTTAGGTGCGGTCCTATTTGAAATGCTGAAAGTAACTATTTTCGTTTTTGAGGCATTAAGAGTCAAAAGGTTGTTCTGAAGCCAGGATCCTACCAGATTCATACCTTCTTGACAATTCTTTTGAACAGATTCCCATGAGTCAACGTAAAAAACGATAGCGGTATCGTCAGCGAAAGTGAAAATGTAGCCTTGGTAGATGTCTAAAGAGCAAAGATCGTTAATATATACTAGAAATAATGTAGGGCCTAAGACACTTACTTGTGGCACTCCGAAATTCACCTTCGTAAGATCGCTACTTAAATTATTCACACAAACTCTTTGAGTTCTGTTATTCAGATATGATGTGAACCATTGAAGGGGAACACCACGTATGCCAAGAAGTTCCAACTTTTTTAATAGAATTTGTTGTGACTCCGTGTCAAATGCTTTGGCAAGGTCGAGAAAGACTCCAGTACACTTGGAGCCATTATCAACCCTGCCAGACACAAAGTCGCTTAACATGGTTACAGCGTCTTCTGTGGACTTCTTGGCACGAAAGCCAAATTGACGCTCCGATAGTAGTTTCTGAGTTTCCAGATATTTGAGCAGCCGAGAATTTACCACTTTCTCCATAATCTTGGAGAGACAACTCAGAAGTGAGATTGGCCTGTAATTGGACGCAACGTGAGGGTCCCCTTCTTTGTATACTGGCGTAACATTTGCAATTTTAAAATTTTCTGGTACCTTGCCACCAGTCACACTCAAATTACATAAAAATGCAACAGGAGCGGACAAAAAATGTTTGGCTCTGATTAAGATGTCATTAGTTATGCTGTCATGTCCGGGAGCTGACCTTGGTTTGAGGCTTCCAATAATTTTAAATATTTAATTTCTATCTGTGGGACTGAAGAAGAAGGAATCCGGGTGTTTGTTAACAATAGTAAACTGATTTAGTTCAGCAGCTAGTTGGTCTTCCGTTTTGCCAAATTTGTTTAAAATGTGTCCCGCTAATTTTTGGCCTACAGAGGTAAAATAATCGTTTACCATATTAAGGGACTCTTTAGGGCTGAGGTTACCCTGAAATAGGTCAGTACTAGTAGTTTTTTTGGCAGATATACCGCAGAACCTTTTTAACGTGCTCCAAGTTTTCCTACTGTCACCTTTGCAACTGATCAATTCACTCCTTTCGTATATATTTTTGGCATTCTGTATAGTATTATTGCAAGTGTTACGATAGATTTTATACTCACTTGCCAAAATATGATGGTTAAGATGTTTTTTAACTGATAAATGCATCAGGTCTCCACGTGCAGTACATCTTAAAAGTGGTGGAGTAAGCCACGGAAGAATACAGTCAAAACGTTTACGAAATCTTTGAAACAGATTTTTATGTTTCTCAATTAAATTCATGATTATAGTTATAAATTCATTAGTAGCCACGTTTATTTCGTTGTGCAAATAAAAACTATTCCAATCTATATTTTCTAGTTACGCTAATAAACCACAAAAATCTATTTTCTGGATTGGTTTATGAAAAACTTGTGCCTTAGCTGGTGATCTTTCTGTAGAAGTAATAATAGTATCATGGTCAGTTATGCAAGATGTGCAACTACTTTACAATTCAATCTAGTTTTTATGAAAAAATGATCTAGGCAGTTATGGCCTCTGGTGGGGAATGTGTGACCAGGAGCAAATCCGTATTGAGCCATTAGATTCAGGTATTCCTCAGCCCGTTGATCCCCTGTTCCTTCCTTAATATCAATGTTGATATCACCCGTAATCATACAGCATTCTCCCTTACTTTCAATCATGAGTTTTTCTAATGAAAATATAAAATTTGTTATTGTGTTAACCCTTTATGGGGCTCTGTCCATATATTGGACACCATATATTTTAAATTTTCGCGGCTAAACTAAACGTCAAACAAATGTCACTTTTGGCACTCTGGTTGAGCAATTAGATCCTGATAACAAAACGTAAAAAAAAAAAACAAGCATGGCCGATCATATGTCAAAAATTGATGATTTTTGATGGTGGTAAAGAAATCTAAGAAAATCTTCAAAAGCAATGAACAGAAAGGTAAGTTTTCTTTTATGTATTGTTCCAAATGTTGTAAATATGGGGTAAAAGCTCTGATTTTTGAGATTGTGGTTCACATTTCTTGTCAGAAACGAAAAATTATGACGTCCATATTTTGGACACTGCCTGCGTAGGTCATGGTAATTTTCATGCCTTAGAATCACATTTATAATTTTTGGTTTCTATGTAACTAAGTATGTAACTGTTCCTATTTCAGACGATTCCATTAGTTAAACTCCAAGATGTTCTCGAAAACCTGTTCGCATTGTCGGATGGTGAATACTCTGAAGATGGTAACGAAAGTGACGAGAACGACACCGAAACTATTTTCATACCGCCAAGTGATGCTGAACTTCAAGAAATTTTGGAACCAAGCTTGCCTCTTAGACCTGCAACAGTTTCAAACCTGAGGATAGAGTCATCTTCTGCAGGTACATTTGTTTCACATACTAGCTCCACGCAGCCACATCCTTCTCCTGGAACTTCTAGATTGTCTCCTGCTCTAACAACTGCTTCTGCATCTTCAATACCACGAAATATTACACCTCCTGCTGATGCAGGTACAGAATCATCTGACGATAGCTCTGACAGTGATGACGAACATTGGAAAAAAGTGCAGTTTCCCCACAATCCGCCAATTGATAAATTCGATGATAGAGTATTGAAACCGAAACAGTTTATCCCGAACAGAAGTAGTCCTGCTGTATATTTTACAGCTTTTTTCACGGATGAAGTCTTAGCTAGCATTGTTGGACAATGGTGTGGTCGGCGGGTTCGAATCCTGCAAGGTGCAATCATTTGTGTGATGAGCAGAAATGTTTGTTTCTGAGTCATGGATGTAATATTCTTATCTATGTATGTTCTATCCGTTATCTAGTACCCATAGCACAGGGTATCCTAGTTTGGGGCTAGATAATTGGTGTGGAAATGTCCCGAATATATTATTATTATTATTATTATTATTAAACTAATTTATATGCAACACAAAACTGCCAAAAAGATTGGGAACCTGTCACCGTAGCTGAACTGAAAGCCTTTTTTGGAATTCTGATATTCATGGGACTTCATGTACTTCCTAATGTGGCACTATACTGGTCTTCTGATCCACTGTTTTGCGTAGAAGAGATTGCAGACGTCATGCCAGTGAAGCGATTCAAAAAGATTCTGTCTAATTTACATATAAATGACAATAGTAAAATGCCTAAGAGAAATGAACAAGGGTTTGATAAGCTGTACAAAATCAGACCTTTGATCGACAGCATGAATGAGGCTTTTCAAAATAGAGCAGCATGCTCTTCCTCACAAAGCATTGACGAATGCATGATAAAATTTAAGGGTCGCAGCACGCTCAAACAATACATGCCAAAAAAGCCCATCAAGCGAGGCTTCAAGGTTTGGGCGCGCTGTGACAGTTTGACGGGTTATCTTTACCAGTTCGAAATATACACAGGTAAAAAAGACGACACCACGGAAGTTGGATTAGGTGCCAGTGTGGTGAAAGGACTGTGCAAAAATCTGATTGAACAAAATGCTGAAAACATTCATGTCGCGTTTGACAATTTTTTTGCGTCCTGTGAGCTTATGCAATTTCTATTTGAAAAAAATATATACTCAACAGCCACTGTTCGTCAAGACCGCACCAATTTGCCTGAATCGATAAGAAGCCATAGGAAAAAGAAAAATACACCTAAACCAGCTGCTCTAAAATTGGACAAAGGCCAACACAAATGGCGAGTCAACAAAAATGTTGCATTCTTCGTATGGAAGGATACCAAATTGGTATATGTACTAAGTACAGCATATCACCCTCGACAAAAGCGAATCTGTAAAAGAACGCAAAAAGATGGGACGAAATCTGATATTCCTTATCCTTTGGGCATTTTAGAGTACACAAAAAGGATGGGAGGTGTGGACAGATTCGACCAGAAAAGGGGTACTTACCCTACTTCAAGACGCAGTAGAAGGTGGTGGATGCGTATATTCTATTTTTTGGTGGACGCAGCTATCACGAATGCCCACATACTTTATACCCAAAATGACAGAGTTCATAATCCAATGAGTGCATTGCAGTTTCGCACTGAGCTGGCACGTAACCTGGTCAACAATTACAGCTCCAGGAAACGAAGAGTATCTGTCTTGCCCAACTTTGCGACCAAAAGACCAAAGGGACCAACAAGCAGGCAGAAGTCTATTTATGGTATCCCTGACGAGCTAAGGCTGAATAATGTGGGATCGCATATGCCGGGAGAGCTGCCCAGTTATAGAAGGTGCAGAGCTTGCAGCAGTAAAGCTCTTGGAAAAAAGAGCAAAATAGAGTGTGTCAAATGCAAAGTGCCACTATGCATTACACCATGTTTTGCACAATTTCATATTGTGCAAAACATGGTGTAATGTCATGAGAAGGGGCAGTGTCCAAAATGTGGACACCATAATTTTTTTTCATGGAAAAAAAAGTGTCTCAAAAATTTTCAATAAATACTACTTTTAATATCCCAGTGTTTTATTTTTAAAATACAAGCCAGGGCCTTCTGCCCTATAAAGGGTTAAACGAAGGAGATAGAGATATGTATAGAGCAATATTTCTGAATATGTCATCCACATCAATTAAAAGGCAATTAGCTTCCAAAAAGGCTGGTTCTTTTATTTAGATTTGCAGGTCAATTTTGGAAAATACCATCATTTTGGTTGATATAATTTTTTGAAAAGTGACAATTATAATTATTGAGATATACATTATTAAAATTTTGATCAAGCCAACATTCACACAGAATTATTAAATCCGGCAAAAAAAAACAATCTACATAAGAAGATAAGAAGGTTATCTAGATTTTTTCGAATACTTCTTGTATTTTGCGACAAAATTGTTAAGTGGTCCTTAACGTTTTCTAAATGTTGTAAACACAACTCTGGGCTATTTACTAGATAGCTTGGGACAAAACACATGTCATCCAGCTCGTCGTTTATGACTTTTTGATCCATAATGGTTTAAAAGAGGAGAATATGTGAACTTTTTCCATGTTCATATACCAGAAATAGTAAATTATATAGGTCCAAGTTAAATTAGATATTGTAAAGCACATAAGATTATATTCATATTCTGACTTGACTTCTTGGCAGGATAATTTTTCAAGTCTGGATAGAACAGCAAACTTTCTTAACCAAATCCTTACCAATGAGTATGATATACTCATACTCGGATGGAGAAGTATTTTTAATAGGTCAGCAAGCTTAACACAATAACTAGTTGCACTAGCCTCGACTAAATCGCACAAGATACTCGAACCAGGGTATCAAACCCAACGCGATGTATGTAGGGCATTCGTTTGTACTAATAGGTCCCTAATAGAAGCAATGTGTTGTAAAATAATTAATAGCAACATCATGAGAATAACCAGAAAGGCGGAGATTCTAAAACCTCTTATTTGTTTTATACGGACAAGTGCTAGGTAGGTGTTGAATGTTTTATCAACATTTACGGTCACATGATATTGTAAATGTCGGTATAGATGATGAGTATGAATAGATAAACAACTAAGATATTTTCCCGTAAGTAATATAATAAATGAAGGTAGATTCAATATTGCGTGCTTGCTGCTGGTGCACAAAACTTGATTTGTATACATAGGACTTGATTTATTTTGATAGAATATACTCGGATTATGATGTTTACTTTGAGGAGTTAGATGGCTATAATGTTTATTTGGATGTTGTAAGCGCGTGTGACAGTCAGAAGTTTTCGTAATACTTGTTATGATAAGAATAGGTATATTGCCATAGGGAATTTGTATTGTTATATTGTGAGACATCTTGGTTACAAAGATAAACAAAGCAGTAATAATTCGTTTACAAAGTCGTTGCGTAATATTAATAACATACGAGTAGTCCACTTTCAAACACCGCTATGTCAAAAAATATGTGATTGTTTGATTTTGGCAGTTAACGTTCGCAAATTTTAAATACTTTGAAACAGATTAACGATACTGCGCCAAAACTGGCTACACTCCGTACAAATCAACATCAAAGTTCGACTACTCCTGCAAAAGTTGCTACGTTTTTCATTTTGACACTTGCAGAAGTCGCCATCTTGTCATCAACTTGCAAACACCGCTCTGTGGCGCCTAAACGTGTGCAAAATCCGCCATCTTGTTTGTCATAAACGGTCATTACGCTTTTTGCTATTATCTCTGATGCACGTATTGTTTTGTGATACATAATTTTAGTGAAATAATAAGGTTTTTATCATGGAAATAGCGCAACAAAAAGTTATTTTAGCACAGGATCGGAAAGGTCGTAAAAAAGAAGCTGACAAAACGTCATGGAAGCGAGAACGAGAGTAATTAGAACGGTTAGTAGTTTGAACATTTTGCATACTATTTTATTGTTTGTTGATGCTATTATGAGCTGCAAATTGCACGGGATTTTGTTTTACTACATATTTATTTGTTTTGTTTTTATGCTAAGCTTTCGTTTTTGCTACTTATTTACAGACATAAGGCAAAGAGACCGCCAGTGATCCCCACATGTGAACATGGAAGATCACACGGTTACAAATGTACAGAATTAACTACGCAGGATTACAGCAAATTTCACAGACATTTTTATGCAAATGCAAGTAAAGTTGACCAAGATACTTTCTTATTGAAATATTGTTCATCACAGACTCCAAAACAAGCAGGTAAAAAGAAAACACAAACTATTCGATATTTTATACCAATGCATGTCATGAGCAGCAAAGGAAAACGTACGTAATTCTTGAAGAAAGTTTGCCAAAAAGCAATAACGACTGTTCTGGGAATATCTAGGGATAGAATACAAAGAATTTGCAAAAACCATCTTACAACCATGTCACTGCCAAAGGAGCGAAGGGGAGGAGACAGGAGGACAAATCAGTACGCAGAAAGAAAAGAATCTGTGATGTCATTCATAAAAGAACTTAAGTCTGTAGAATCGCATTATGTTAGAGGCAGATCAACTGTGCAATATTTAAGCAGCGATTTGAGCATTAAAAAATTGCATAAAACTTACAACGAGTCACACAGTGTACACGTTAAATATGAATTTTTCAGAAGAATATTCAACAAATATTTCAATCTGAGTTTTAAAACGCCGGCAACAGACGCATGCTCTAAGTGCATAGAGCTGAAAGAGAAAATTAAAATAGAACATGACCAAGGCAAAAAACAACTTTTGATGGGACAATATCGAATTCACAAACTGAGAGCTAAATGGTTTTACACTGCCTTGAGATGCGAAAATGTTGACGAAATTACTTTCTCGTTTGATTGTCAAAAAAATGTAGTTCTGCCAAAGGTACCAGACCAAAGTGCATACTTTAGTCGTCAACTGTATGCGTATAATTTTACGATTTGTCAGGGAACATCACGAGCGCAACAAAATAGTAAAAATACTTTTATATATACATGGTTAGAGACGGAGGCCGCAAAAGGATCAAATCAAATTGCTTCTGCAGTTTATCATCGGCTGACTAACACGATTTTCGAAAGCACAAAAAAACATGTGAGATTATTTTGCGATGGTTGTGGAGGGCAAAATAAAAACAGAATAGTCTTAGGAATGTTGGCATATTGGCTGAGAACAAAAGCTCCGTGGGACATTCATTTTTGCCCCCTGATCGTATTTTTGGCAACATAGAGAGAGAAATCCGACCAATAGAGGTGATAGTGCAGCCTCAAGAATATTACGATATTTTTGAGAAACATGGAACAGTTCTAAGACTTGGCAGAGATTTTAGTTTTCATGATTGGAAATCTGCCGTACAAGAGGTTCTCAAAGCACCTGGTTCCTGGCATTTCCAATTTAGTGCCACCAAAAGATTGTTTCTCAGAAAAGACAAAACCGGTAAGATAGCAATTAAAGGCGAACCTAATTATGTGTCAGAAATTGTCAACTACGGCAACATTTGCAAACGAGGGAAAACATTCCAAAATATACAACCAGCCATTATTGATATTGGAGTTCCTGTAAAACCCGCCAAACTGCAGGATGTAAAGAACTTACTTGCCAAACATTTTGGCGAAGATTGGCCTACATACCAAGCTCTGGAATTCTATGCTCACAACATTGGGCAAATTGAAGTCGATGTCACTGTAGAAGAAGAAGTGACAGATAAAGAAGAGTCGGCAATGGCTGACGACATAGATGTTAGAGTATAGGGTTAGAATTAGTATAAAGGGTTAGTATTTGACTATACAAGTCACCAAACTAGGTATGTTAATAGTATGCAAAGGCAAAATTTTCAAGCTGAAAATAAAATTGAATCAAGCAAGTTGTGACTTGCTTGATTCAATTTTCTTCTTACCAGCTTACTTTACTGCTTTGTATAGTTTCAAATCTTGCCATTTGAAATTGTCTTATTTCAAAACTTGCTATTTAATTTTTGTACAATTTCAAAACTAGCTATGTTATGATTACTACTGCAAAACTGTTTATGTTAAATTTTTGAATTGAAATAAAGCCATGATATTAATTCTGTGATTTTGATTTTTAATGTTATTCGGTTTAATCTTACCCCAAGTCTCGAAATAACAAAACAGTTTAACACTTACTAGGTTAGTTTTTAAAATAAACATTTTTTTGTTTACTGAGTTTTTTTCAAAGACGCACATAACGCGCTTTGCAAGTGGACTACTCATACCTAATATCACAATTAGGTATCTTATCAGATTTGAGCGATTCGAATTCGAAATAGGTAATCTTAATTACTAAGCATAAAATTAGATAGGAACATTTTGTTTTTAATAGCGTAGGATATATCATGCTGATTATTGTTTTAGAGCATATTATGTTTAATACATTGATTGGTCTTGAATTATTATAGGTATAATGTATCCTTTGCTTGTATGTATGTGTTAGTACTTTTGACATATTGTTTACAAACAAATAATTACATAGATAATAATATGAAAAAAGTACAATAAACATTAACAGATTCACGTATATAAATATTGACGTGGTTGGCTGGTATAAAAATATTGTGGTTTTTAGTCACTTTGCAACCCTTGAGGGAGGCAAACTGGGTCTCAGATTTGATGTTTATGTAGGAATGTCCTTCTTGCTTCCGGATAAAAACCCGTCCATTCGAGGTCCAGCAGAAGGCATAGCCCTCTGATTTCACAAATTCCCACGCCAGATAGTGCAGCCGCCTCATTTTCGGGGTTAGATGGTCAGATATATAGATAGCACTCATGGTGCCTTTTAGTCCAAGTGCACTTGAATTCAGTTGTTCGCGGGGATGTGAGTCATTATAGTTCTTTATATTGTTGAGAAAATCGGCCTCGATGAGTGTATTTGAGAGTTCCGCGACCACCGTTGATACAGGCTGGTCTTGTTTGCTAGGTAGGCGAAATACATCCCTAACAGTGATCGGTGAGAAATCCTGTTGTGCGACTTTGAAAGCACTCTGGATAAGTTCATAAAGGTCATGCTTAGATTCGCGTAGTTTCTTAGGCACGCTTCTGATTTCTATACACGTCTTTGTGAGATCGCGTTGAACGGATTCAATTTTATCATCAAGGCGCACAATAGATGTCGCCATTTCTTTCCGCTCTTGGTCTAAAACCGTAATTTTAGAGTCAAGGCTCTTCAGTTGTCCAGACATATGGTCCATGGATTTTTCTAAGCCGAGGTACATTCCTCGAAGGTTATCAGTCTGGTTTTTAATTTGCGATTTGATTCGTTTTTCTATTTGTAGAAAATTTGTATTGTCTAGCCTTATATTATAACCAGACGTGAATGCGGCGAACATATGTCTCATTTCTGCCTGGAAACTGGTGAAGGCATCGCCTGGGATCTCACCATGAGCCTGCTTCTTGCGCTTGGTGCGGGTTATCTTGGTTTTATCATCCGAAGACGCTTTGGATCCCAAATCAGTACCATAATGCCTAAGTGCCGACTCCTCCGCCAGCCTTATCTCGGCCGCGGTCCGGCGCGATGCGCGAGCGCCTTGTAAACAATAGGCGGCGCTCGACATCTCGCCCGGCCGGTAATCGCGCGGGCCAGCTCAGTCAGCTACAGACGATACCACGCGAAGCCCGCGCCGCTCGCATGCCATATATTATATAAAAACACGTGAATAGTTATTAATTTGGATATTGTGATTGTGCTAGTTAATATCTCTTGCAACCTATCTTATTGTAGTAAACAAATAGACCACATCTACAAGAACTTGTGTTGTTTACTATCACTCCTTCTACAACAAAACACGGCCGACGCACAGCCGGCCATAACTGGTGACTCTTGTATTACACGAAGATCAAAATGAGTGAAAGCAGTGATTCAAGTACAAATACCGCAATTCCACAAGATGAAGGCAGCGCGAGTAAATAACATGTTACCGTACGCCGCGCCCAAAAAGTGCGTGATTCTTCGGAACACAAAAACTATTCGTCGGATTTTCGGAAAATGAATTTTAAAGTGCCACCATTTTCACCGGATGACCCAGAGATATGGTTTGCTTTGTTAGAAGGTCAGTTTGAAAATTTTAATATCACTGAAGATGCCATAAAATTTAACAATGTGATTATTAACCTAGACATCCAACACCCAAAGGCCGTGAAGGATATTATTGTCTGTCCTCCGGCAAGAAACCGGTATGATAAAATTAAATACGAACTGATCCGACGCCTGTCTGCTTCGCACGAGAAAAAAGTTAAGCAGTTGCTCACTCACGAAGAGCTTGGAGACAGGAAGCCTTCACAGTTCCTGAGGCACCTACAGGACCTAGCTGGACCATCCGTTCCCGAAGATTTCACCCGTACAATTTGGAGCAACCGTCTACCAAATAACATCCAGACCGTGTTAGCGTCACAGACCACCCATTCGCTAGAGCAGCTATCAGATCTGGCTGACCGCATTCAAGAGCTCACTTCGCCTTAGAACGTCGCATCGATCTGATCCAGTGCCGCACATTCTCATCCTTCTAATGAAATTGCGGAGCTGAGAAAAATTGTGGAGCACCTTGCGCTGAAGATTTATGAACACACTCGCGCATCCAACCACTCCAACAACAACGACCGTTCTAGAACCCAGAGACGTCGTTCAACGTCACGTGGATCACGCCAGAGGACAAGATCAAACTCCAGTTACCGGAAATACCCCTTGTGCTGGTATCATTCGAAGCACGGAGCAAATGCACACGCATGTGTCAAGCCATACGACTTCGAGAAGAAGGCGGGAAACTTCATGGGCAGTCGCTAATGGCGGCTGACGATTGCCCAGCCTCTTCGGGTCGCCTCTTTGTTACCGATCGTAGTTCGAGCACCCAATTCCTGGTGGACGCCGGCAGTGACCTATGCGTGTACCCTCGATCTGCGCTCCGCGAACACCGTAGCAAGACTGACTATAAATTGTGTGCAGCTAATGGAACTACCACAGACACTTTCGGTTATTTAGAGCTTAATCTTAATTTAGGCTTAAGGCGTAACTTTCCATGGCGTTTCATAGTAGCTAACGTTACTAAAGCAATCATTGGTGTTGATTTCCTAAGCTTTTATAACCTAAATGTACATTGCCGAAACCATCGCATGATTGACAACACCACAACTTTGAGTTCAAATGCTTCTGCTGCTAATACTGAAGTATTTTCTGTAAAGACTTGGACAAGTGACACGAGGTATCACAAAAATTTGAATAGCTTCCCCGAAATATCTTCCCCCCTTCAGGCACACCGCTGATTCCAAAGCACAACACCGAACATCACATCCGCACTACACCTGGTCCACCCATCTCATGCACACCCCGCAGGCTAGCACCCGATAAGCTTAAGATTGCTTGGCACGAATTTGAGCTTATGCTTAGTAACGATACAGCGCGTCCATCTGACAGTCCCTGGGCCTCGCCTTTACACCTTGCCCCAAAGAAGGATAATGGCTGGCGACCGTGCGGCGACTATCGAATGCTTAACGCACGCACTATCCCAGACCGTTATCCAATAAAACACATACAAGACTTCGCTCACAGCATCGCTGGTTGCAAGGTCTACTCCACAATAGACCTGGTTAAGGCATACAACCAGCTACCCGTCCATGAGGATGACATACAGAAGACCGCCATCTCGACACCCTTGGGATTGTTTGAATTCCCCTTTATGACCTTTGGTTTGAGGAATGCGGGTCAAACATTCCAAAGGTTCGTCGATGAGATGACTAGAGGTCTGGACTTCTGTTATTGTTATTTAGACGACTTTCTGGTCTACTCGCGCACAGAAGAAAACAACGAAGTCTACCTTCAGCAGCTCTTCACCCGCATGAAGGAATATGGCATCCTTGTAAACACAGCGAAGTGTGTATTTGGAGCTAGCGAGGTCTCGTTTCTTGGATACAGAATATCCGCTTCTGGAACAAAACCCTTAGAAACAAAGGCCGAAGCTATCAAGAATTTCCCTCCACCGAAGACAGTCCGAGAACTTAGACGATTTTTAGGCATGGTGAATTTTTATAGGCGATTTTTACCTCACGCTGCAAAAGTTCACGCACCCCTAAACGCCTTACTACTCGCTCAGTTAAAGCGTCTCATCCCGTTAACCTGTCTGGTGACACAATGTTAGCTTTTGACCAATGCAAAGAAAACCTAGATGCATCTGATTTGGCAATGGGTGCAGTTTTGCAACAATTAGTGGACGGTACATGGCAGCCTCTCGCGTTCTTCTCAAGGAAATTCAGTCCTTCTCAACAGAAGTATTCAGCCTTTGACCGCGAGCTCTTAGCCATATACGAAAGTATAAAATACTTTAGACACATGTTGGAAGCAAGACACTTTGTGGTGTATACTGACCACAAACCCCTCAGTTACGCTTTTCGTGAAAGAAAAGCTAACTGTTCCCCTCGTCAGTTCCGGCAACTCGATTATATCTCCCAGTTCACTACTGACATCCGCCATATTTCAGGACAAGACAACATCATCGCCGATGCTTTGTCCAGGATAGAGGAACTGCAGATACCAATCGACTACACCTTGCTTACCACATCTCAAACCTCTGACCAAGAGCTGGCTCAACTTCTGGGTGGTTAATCTTTACTCCGCCTAAAGAAGTTGAAAATCCCAAACAGCAACACAGAGCTTTACTGTGACGTAAGTACAGAATCACCAAGGTCTTTTCGTGACAAAACCATTTCGAAAGCAACTTTTCGACAATCTTCATAATTTTAGCCACCCAGGCGCAAAAGCAACCGCTAAATTGGTATCCGAGCGATTTATTTGGCCTGTGGCGCGCAAATACTGCCGAGATTGATCACGAAATTGCCTGGCCTGTCAACGTGCTAAAGTAAGTCGCCATGTATCACGTATGTATCTCCATTAGGCACGTTCGACTTACCTAGCTCACGATTCGCTTTTATCCAGGTGGACATTATCGGACCATTGCCTTCATCACAAGGCCATCGGTACTGCCTTACTGCAGTAGACCGTTTTACACGCTGGCCTGAAGTTACGCCAATGCCAAATATGACATCAGAAACTGTCGGCAAGGCTTTAATGTCGTGGGTATCCAGGTTTGGATGTCCAACTGACATTGTCACGGATCGCGGAGGTCAGTTTGAATCGGCGCTATTCCAGTACCTTGGAAAAATTATCGGATTCAAACACCGCAAAACAACCGCGTACCATCCAGCATGTAACGGTTTGGTGGAGCGTTTCCACCGTCAATTAAAGGCAGCGATAATGTGTCACGCTGACAGCAACTGGGTTGACTCATTACCTTTGGTGCTTTTGGGCATAAGGGGCTCATATAAAGAGGACCTTCAGGCTTCGTCAGCAGAATTGGTGTATGGCAAGCCTTTACGTCTGCCAGGAGAGTTTTTTCAGGCGACTGTTCCGGACTCCACTGATATATCGGACTTCACCACCCGCCTACGCCATTTTGCAGCGAAACTAAAGCCCACACCAGCTGCTCGTCATAGTAAAAACAAAATATTTATTTTCAAAGATTTGACTTCTTCGTGCCACGTATTTTTAAGGGACGATGCAGTGCGAGGTTCTTTACAACCTCCCTTCACCGGCCCCTACGAAGTTCTCGAACGAGTTGACAAAACCTTTAAATTATTAGTCAAAGGCAAAACAGTCAGCGTATCCATTGATCGGCTCAAACCGGCTTATATGTTGGTTGATCCATCTCCATCACCCACACATATATATATTATGATAAATATATTAAGTACATATTATGTAATAATGTTTATGAAATATAAATGAGTATTTTGTAACCCGTAATAAATAGGTTTATTTAGTTTATGTATTATATTATATTAACTTGTTTATGTAAGTGTGCAATAATAGTTATTATTATTTAATGTGTATGTAAGTATAAGTATGTGAGTAGCCCACAGATGTATGTATGTGTATATTTATATACAATTAGTTTGCCAAAATGGCTAAACGTACCTTAGGGTACGACATGCCTGTATCACGTATGTATGTACGTGTATGTATGTAAACGTTGTGTTAGAACGTTAAAATAATATAAGTACGGTAGGTAGGTAATAGTATATTAACTATAAGATAATACTGGTTTTGTGACCTAGGCTTGGTTTATAGAGTAATCACATTATTTGCTCACATAATCACCCTAATCAGCGACTAGTGACTGTATAAATAAGCCTACACTATACTGTATTGGTTCCACGGGTGACCTTATTGATATATAAGGTTCCTCTTTCTTATGAGTTTTATTTTCAAGGAATGGGAATAAGACTATGAATGATGATGAATGAATGTGTGATTTATGAATTTGAATGAATCTAGGAATTCAATCAATTGTATATTGACATTGTAAATAAACATGTTTACCTAAAAATTAAAGGTTGAACCCAATTAAACCCAAATTGGTCAACAACAAAAATTCAAAGGAGCTTGTGCAATTTTCTTTGAAAATTGGCCAGAGTTTAAAAAATCATTTTCAGCTCAGCATTTCCATTATTTTAATTAATTATTTTACTATTTTAACTTTATTACCCTTATTATATATATTTTTATTATTAACTTCTACTATTATGTATTGTGACGAGGTCAAAACCTCTTTCATATTAATACTCATTTGATCTCTTAATTCTTTCATAATCCATTTCATTCCATTTGATAGTTTGTCATTTTTAATTCGATATACAAATAACCTGCTATTCGGACTCTGATTGCATTAGCAAAACCGAAATTATTATAAAATACATAAATAAGTTTATTGCAAATATATACGAGCCTTTTAAATATATATCAGAATACCTACGTAAGTGGTTTTAATCCGTATCATCGAAGTACAAAAAGTCTGTGATCATCTCCTCCGGTTCCTGTGCTCCTAATTATTATTGTTCCTGACATTTTATGTTATCCACTGAGGCTTGGTCCCGGGGCTGGTGGAGCAAGCCCAAGCCTAGGACCGCCTCATGACAAGCATTGGTGCTATACCTACTTTTGCATTGGTTTTTAATATCTTATAAGAAAATAGGATGCTATTTTTCGCGATAAACAGTGGCCCAATTCCATAACTTGGCTACAATCGGATTATCACTTTTTTCATAGCAAATTCGACTCTATCGCAAGGCATTAGTGGTTGCGAGACTGAGAATTCGATTGAAGCCAAGTTATGGAATCGGGCTGCAGTAGTCCGCGCGGACGAAGTCGCGGGCGGGAAAACTAGTAACTGATATTTATAACTTACCCTCTTAAGTAATTTACTTATATTTTACCTAGATATTTATTTTCTTAGACAATAAAATATAACACAGTTTTATTATTCTTACAGTATAAAAAGAGCTAACCATAAAAAAACGACGTTTTGGGTACGCATGTATTTTTATATGCGTAACTCAGTATGTGGATGTCGTGTGTAGGTGGATGTCAAAATTGATAGAAACAGTTTTATTGAGTTCATCTGTAATATTTCGATAGTAAACATTTAAGTTAGGCTAATCTGGTAGATATGTATTCATCAGAGTGAATGTGATTACAATTTGAACTGCTCCAAAATAAAAACTATTTTATGCTCTATTAAACATAACAACGTAAAGTTGGTCAAATTAAGACAGGAGTGCCGGTGCAGCGGCGGACAATGACACCTGTAGAATTTTATATCAATCTTCCATTAAATAAAACACAAATATAAAAACAACAATTTGAGTTGCTTATATTTTGAATTCAAGTTGTAGTATTGTTGCATACCCAAACATAAACTGATATTGTGCGCACGTTTTCTTGCCAACCTTACACCGAAAGCCGATAGTTCAACATTGCTTGACGCAAATACAAGTGGCTCGAAATACACGACTTCCTCTTAATATATATTAAGGTTGTGTACGTACTTGTACGCTCGTGGATGTCGTCATTTTAGGTGAAGATATTTTTATCTAACACGGTGATATTTTGTTAATTTATTTTATGTCAGTAGACTGCAACTACTCCGTGAATTGGAGACAAGTCCGGCACGTTGTATGGAATGATGAAGTAATGATTTAATTAAGCAAATGATCATGCTGATCCTGAAAAAAAAAACATTTTAATTAAACCTTGTGTTTAGATTTTAGGGTGCAACAACGAGTATAATCTCTACTGAGCACCCAGTCGGTCCGGTCACAGTGTCAACATTAACCTATTACAAATACTCGATTTAAACACAAGGCTTGGATTTAATTTGCTCACATATTCCACATTCATCTACAGTGGATATAACTATTTCTATGTATACTCCCTTTAGGGTTCCCTTTTGAGCTCCTGTCCGTCTGTCATATCTGTTTTTCTTCAGAACTACGAAACAAAGTAGCTTGAAACTTATCAAGTAAACAATTTTTTTCACGTAAATGCCACATGGATGACAAGTACTTCAAATATGGAAGATAGAAAGTTTTACTGAGTGGAGACATCATTTTATTTTTACCCGACTAAGAAAGGGGAGGGTAATGTGTTTAACAGTCTATGTTTGACCGGACTAAGTATTTAGTTTGAACACAACACAACAATATATATATTGCATGTTTCACTATAGCGTCGCCTCTATTAGTGCGATTTTGACAAGCGTGGTGTCAATCAATTCGTCTTTAGACATAGATTTTCATAGGCTATTTGTTTACCCAAGGCAAAGCAAAAGAATTGTTACGTATTCGAACTAAAAACTTGATCCGTTGGATGTGTCTTCATGTATAAAGTGTAACAGGTTTTTTTTACCCGACTAAGGCAAGGCAAAGGAAGGGTTATGTTTTCGAACCAAATACTTCGTTCGATTTTGACAAGCGAGGTATCAATCGACTCTTCTTCATCGCAAGGGTATCGCAGGCTATTTTTTAACCTACAGTAGTCGGATTTTAGTTTTTGAACTTATGTCTTGTTAAAATTAAGTAACACCGACTGCAATCAAAGGTTTTGAAAAATTGTTCCCAGGTCCGAGATTTGAACCACAATTTGTTTGAATTTTGAGGTCATTTGACCTACTGCATGCCAGCACGCCTCACGATGTATTACTTTTGAAGGATCGAGTTGACATTAGAGCAAATCATATCAGTTGTGGCCAGCTGCGCGCAAGTATATAATTAAGTCAGGGCAGAGGTATGGTCCACAAATTTAAGGTCGCTCAGAGTGCTATGGAGGGAGCTATGCTGGAAGTTTATCTGAAGGACAAAATTCGTTGTGAAGTTATCCGACAGCGAACCAAGGTAACCAATAGGTACAATTGAGATTACTTGGTACAATACATGCACCGCCGGGCATACTTAGTCCCTTTATTTGAATAAATATTATATTGACGTGGGCCCCAAGAGGGCACTGATATTTAACAGACTACCTACCAACACATTCAGAATACTACTAATTGAATAAGAGAACTAATTATCATTATAGCATATTTAATATTCTAGGATTAGTACGAATTACTTATGAAAAGCTGTACTACAAATGTTATATGATTATTACCTTTAACAGAAGCAGGGCAGTCAAAACGGAACTTTGCATTTACGTTATCGCCACAAAAGAAGAGGACGTACTTGAATAATCTGAAGTTGTCGTCGTAGTGTGACATAAGTGGACTACTGTCGCCTTCCTTGCTGAACTGCAGTATGCCTGAATAATTAATTGACTGGTAATTTTACTAAAGTAGAGTAGGGGGTAGGTAGGGTAGGGTAGTAAACAAAGGGGCGTCTAAATTAATTCTAACTTGTTCTCTTGTAATTTTGAGTTTTGACGGCAGAAGTCTAATTAATGTGTCTAATAAAAACATTTTGATTTCGTGTAAAATTCGGTGACATACTGAAAATACGAGCTTTGTTTCGTACAAATATTTTTTTGCAAAAGTAACAATTTTTTATATGTTCAGACACAGTACATGTTTTTTTTCGTATTCCTTGCTTGACATCTGACTTTTTCTTTTCATCAGTAATTTGAACAAATAAAATTTAGAAAAGGTGCAACTTACCATTATCTATTTCAATATGAAAGGCTCTGAATTCAGTAGAGGATAATATGTTGGGAGTGGGAACGGATTCAAGATTTGCTGTCCATTTACCACCAGAATTTATTTCCAAGTATGTTTTACCTCCAACAACTGTTAAAAAGAATCACAAAGAAGCTGAGTATTAATCCAATATATCATAACTAGAAGCTCAATCTTTGGTTTCCAACCAAAACCACAGTTAAAGTTTCTAGCAATAATACTTATTACGTATGGAGTTAGGTACCTACCTATGTTTAAGAGAATATCCGAGCTCGAATAGCTTTCTGTATCTGACAGCCGGATAACCACGTATCCGACCGCTTGTACAGCGACATTCATCTCAAAGTGCGTGAGGTGGCCGGCTGAGTTTCTCGTCACTGTGCCGTGGTTGAGGGACGCACTGTCCATAGAGTACGGTGGGGAAAAATAGTATCTACTAATAACTGATACATTCTTACAGGGCCTCTCTGCATTCAAATCCTTAAAAAGCAACTCTGGAAACAAAATTCATGTAATATTTATTCTATTATTATAATGTCAATAGTTATTAATGCATAACAAAAGTACTCGTATTCAGAAACAGTTAATTTAATTCTATTTCGTTGTATGACCGTTGTTAAAGTTACGTGGTGTAATTTAAAAAAAACAGAATCGTTCTTCGTTAATCGTTTTTTAAAATCAGAGTAAGCAGTATAATACGACTGCAGAATAAGAATATCCAATATGAGGTACCGTACAGACTTTTTAAGGTAATAGAGGAGAGTAGATAATATTAAATGTAAATGTATAGAGGGTTTCAGAGGTGCGATAGAGTTTCACTATCGCACTTTTGAAACCCACTCTATTTTTTTACGGTTTTTTTTATTATTATTTTTTCAAAATTGGTAGGGCAGATTGTAAATACACACGTCTCTCGATCCTGCCACGGCAGAGTTTAGGAAAATTGCAGCGCGAGGAGTAGCGGTACGGGCTGAATGATAAGGCATAACAGAACCGAGTCGGGTTAACATTACCAGAATGCACTGTCATTTTTTTTTCGTAACACCATTATTATACTCTCTACCCACTTCTTCTGGTAGAGTAGCCATATTCCCTACTTATGAATATGATAAACGCCTTAGTTAGAAATTTGATGTGTCGAAAAAAACCGGAGAAATGCGAGTCGGACTCGCATTCCACGAGTTCCGTACCGTTTGAAAACCCCATACATTGATGTAGGTCGCGGTTAATTTACAAACAACAACAAAAAAGTGATATAACTACAAATTTACGGTTTTCGGATTTTTCTCTTTACTTGTGCTATAAGACAATGCTTCTTGCCAAATTTCATGATTCTAAGTCAACGGGAAGTACCCGTTGACGTTATAGGTTTTGATTTTCTTGCGAGTGTCAAACTATGCGGCATAAACGGCCGTATTTTTTTACTGCTTTGACTTAGAAGTTTGTTTTTTCAAAGATCCAAAAAATTGCAGACTTCAGTACTTGACATTAATTATAATTTGATACCTCTACGCGTGCCTGAGAAAAAGGGTCTTGACAGACAGACCAACAGACAGGCAGACGGACAATAAAGTGATACCATAAGGATTCCTTTTGTCCTTTGAGGTACGGAACTCTATAAACAGAAATACATACAAAGGCTTTGTGTAATTCAAGTTCAAACTCTAAAGTAAAACCAAGGGTGAGTTGGGCTCGCGGTAAGGATTCATTAAAATGAAGAACATCTTAACTGAAACTTTTTTTTATAAAAATTTGCCTGGTATGGAATCCTAAACTGACTTGACTGGTTGACTGGTAGAAAATGCTACTTAGCATTAAGTCCTCCTTATACATTGTATTTGTGTGCTAAAGAATAAGTACATAAATAATAATAAATAATCCTCGGTACGCAAGTCTGACTCGCATTTGGCCGGTTATTATCAGTACTCTACGGTTCGATATGAAGAATCAATAACTGATAAAACTTTATATTACCTTCAACAGGAGCAGGGCAGTCGTAGCGAATCTTTGCTTCGTTGGCCCAGTTACCGAAAGTGAAGTAGTTGACTGAACTGAAGCGGGCGTCGTCGTGGGATATAAGTGAACTACCAATCCCTTCCTTGCCAAATTGCAGTTTTCCTGAATGATTGATTTGTAGGCTATTAAAGCATAAACAAGACATAAGTACAAACACTAAAACCCGACTACGGTCGAATGGAAAATAGCCTATATGACACTCTTGAGATGAAGACGAATCGATTGACACCTCGCTTGTACAAAGCAATGATGTGGTCTAGGATGTGACACGCCTCAGATATTGCTGTTGTCTTAATGTACATAATTCCATGGACATAATGATTTTTGTCAGAAGGTTTTCATGACAAAATGCTCCAGGTAAAAAGCGTTCTTTTGTCCATAATGGGTTGTGAGAAATGGGTAAAGCCACAGAATAAATAAAAGTATAAGTACAGAAGGATATCTGAGTGAACTCATTTAAATACGAGTACATAGCGACTCACAACGCAACAACACATACAACGCAATAAAGTGCAATTTAACTCGCACAGCGCTGGGAGCTTTCAATTATATTAAACTACAAGGCCCTCGCCCATAGCGTGCAGGCTATAATGTATCGTATCACTACGCATAAGAGCTTCTATTGCTCTAACCGTTTCAGAATCGCTGTGTCACTTTTCGGTAGGGTTGTATTTAGATATGACTAGCTACTTGTACTATTAATTATTCTGTGATATGATATGACTTAGATTATTGTAACAGAATAAACAAGTAATAATATATTATGTTATTACTATAATTGTTGATAGTTTAAAATCATTGTATCATTGTATGTGCAATGACATTCTTATCAGAATAGACCTACGTTATTTTTACTGTACCGTTTGCTGAACTCCGATAAGTTTAGTGAGATACCTACGTATTAAATATCGTTGGTTGAATGTATCATAATAGGTATTGCACTTTGATGAATAAATGTGCCTGTCTGAAAACAAATGGCTTTCTACCTAATAATATATCGCTAGGTAAGTATTGAAAGTATGTAGGTATTCTACGAGAACTATCAGACCGAATGCTACCAAGGTTCGGTACCAAAAAGAAAACTAGAAGGTGCAATACCTTCATTCATAATTAAAAAACTAATAAATTTTGTCAAATACTTTATTTAAGTAGGTACTTTAATGCTAAGCACACGGCACGCGTCTCATCGAGCGAACGCTTGACAGTCTACTGAATTATCCCCAATATCGCGGCGTCGAAGTGTTGGTAAAATATTTGTACTTGTTGCGGAGTGCGACCGGCCTGGTAAAGCCTCAGATGTTAATTATTGTCAAATTTTACGGTAAATATGTTTTCAGGAAGTACCGTAAAAGCTCAGTAATCATCATCAGCCTGAATAAGTCCACTGCTTATAGTAGGCGCAGCGAAAGTAAGTTGTCTGCTAGTCGCTGCGCAAATTGCTATTTTTCAGGCGCAATCCGAATGTTGAAAGTGAAGACAGCATTGTATAACTGCCTCGCTCACTCGCTTACGTTTTTCGCATATTCTATCTCGCTCTTATTCTATGCTATTTTATCCCCACAGCAGTACCTGCGCAATCGTCACAGAGCCTAACTTCACAAACATATACATTGGCTGCGACTACTGTACCCAAAGAGTGCAACAATGAAAGGTCTTGACACTTCATCAATACTTTACACATTATACCATCTGATACTTTACACATTATGACAAGTGGATGTTTCTACCCAGAGTGGCTTGTCATATTTATACTATAAATCATGTGATACTTACCATCGTTTATTTTAATGTAAAAGGCCTTGAATTGATTAGAGGAAAGTATGTTGGGAGTGTGAATGCGCTGTACAGTTATACATTCTGTATGGGAACATGACTCCAATATCGTGTATTGGTTACTCTCCCACCCTACATCTGTAACAATAATTGAGGATTATTCCCAAAATCCCCACCACGCTGGTGCGTCCCCACTAGTGAAAATATTGACCGAGCGAAGCGAGGTTTCCTTTTCATCTTGGACGAATCATCATTCGTTTGCAGGTAATTTTTGAAAGAGAAACCTTACCTATATATATCAATATTTATATTATAATAGCTTACACGCCCGTGACCGTGACTTCGCCCGCACGGACTACAGTTTATCGCGAAAAAAAAGCATCCTATGTTCTTCTAGAATATTAAAAACCAATGAAAAGTAAGTGCAGCACCTACGCTTTTGATGTTTTTTGACAGACTTATAATTTAGTTTCCATGGCAACCGTTCCTTACAGCAAGTAATCAACATTTTCCAGTTTTTCCGTGAAATTTTTTCAATTTGCCGGGACAAAAAAGTATTCTATCTTTTATTCCAGGGTATAAGCTATCTCCATTCCAAATTTCATCACTATACGTCCAGCCGTTATTGCGTGAAAGCTCCCCAAACAAACCAACAAACATACAACGTTTCACTTTTATATACTGGTATGGATTAGTAAATTAATACACACTAACTGCACTCACGGACACAATACAGTTGATCCATTAATACTTGTTTTTTTATGTTTGTACAATATGAGCTGGGGTTTGGAATTGTTAAGATTTTGTGGTCTAAAAGCCCAAAAGTTACCAGTGTGACACAATCATGGTGTGTCGTATAAAATTGCTTCGTTTGCACAAAAATATTCTTGTTTAATTTTAGACTTCGTAGATTTTAGCTATAAGCCAAAATGAGAAAATCTCGATATCAGTTTGGAGCGAACCACAAATAACCTAAACACGATAGACTTCCAACCGAATTCTACTATTACAAATAATGATTTATTTTAGCAATAGTATTTTATTAGGTACGTAGATACATACGTATGTGATGTCTTATATCCGAGTGCGAGTCACTTCCTGTTTCTGACAGCCGGATGCATACCTCTCCGCCTGCTTCTATAGCAACATGCGTCTCGAAGTACGTGAGGTGGCCGGTGGAGTTCCTCAGCAGCACCACGTGGTTGAGAGCTTCATTGTCCATAGAGAAGGGCGCTGTATCGCGGTGATTACTGACAAGTGTCTCCTCCTTACAAGGCAACTCTAGAAACACATTCTCGCTTTAACATTTCTTTAATTTTTAGGGTTCCGTACCTCTGAATGAAAAAAACGGAATCCTTATAGGATCACTCGCGTATCTATCTGTTCATCTGTCACAGCTAATTTGCTCTGAATCTGCTGTACCGATTACGTTGAAATTTAATAGATACACAAATTGATTTATGTGATCCAAATACGTGTATTCAAAATTAGTGTATCCAAAATAATTGACGTGAATAATTATCAAAATTCATTTAATGTGTTTTAATATGAGGGTCACTTTTGAAGGGCATATTGGAAAATAAAAATGAAAGAACTTGTTGTAGGGGACTCTCAATTATATGTTTTTTACACAGCACATGGGTTACAGTCTTGTCTGAATTAAAATAAAAATAAATTGTCAAACATTGACATTATAGCAAAACACGTTGTTTCCGAGTACCTGCTCTACTTCAACAATGTTTGATTAGCAGAAGAGTAACGGAATAGAGTTTATAGATAATCAGTAAAGAAACGCACACGCTAATAATATTTGCTTTTCGGATATCTAAATTATTAACTAATGATTTAATTTTATATTACCTTCAACAGTAGCAGAGCATTTGTTACGATTTTTTCCTTCATTGAACCAGTTACCGATTGTGCAGTAGTTGACTGATCTGAAACGGCCGTCACGGTGGGACAGAAGTGGAATACTGCCATTTCCTTTTCCAAACTCTAGATTTCCTGAATAAACGATATGTAGGCTATTAGAAGAGGAAAAACAGGAGGCAATTCTTCACTATGTACGACTATATTACCTTAACATTCTATTTAATTATTGCTGTACGTTAGGAGTGGCCTACGTGCAGCAGTAGAAAAGCCGATGATGATGACGATAACACTATTCGCACTAACCGTAGAATAGGGCCACAGTGGCCGTTAGGTCTTTATGTTTTTATTGCATTTTTGGGATCTTATAATGCATATGCATCTATTGACATTGGTAAAAAAATAATTGATTTTATTTTGATTTAAATATATATATATTTATGTTTTACGCAAACAGCCACGTTACAATATTCTCCGACGAATACCGCCACTAACGCCAGTGCAACCGTTTTTTTCCGTAGAAAACGGCCACTGTCGCCTTAGCGACTATGTTCCACGCAAATATCTGTGCGGGGAGTCAGGGGAAGAGGTCATAACCGCATCGCTGCCTTTACTCGGCGGAATTGCTAGGCGTCGGCCATTGAGCTGGCTTCGTGAACGTGAGTAAACAGATCATTTTTGAACCACACTAGTTAAGTAGTACTTACTTTAATAGAAATTCAGGTCTGTCGTCAGCATTAGGTACCTGCTTAGGTATATTCAGACCTACCTATGGGCACACACTGAATAACATCAGACGTCATAATGTATACAATCAAATAAAACTCCTAGGTACCAACCTAATCCAGGGACTTTAATCTACGTATGTATCTAACCTGCTTGTTAATAAAACACCTACGTAATCTAGGCACTTTATAGACGTTTTAAGCATGGTCTTATCACCATATTTGAAAAAAAGTACCACCATACTACTACTTCACCATGCTACTACTGTGCCATGCCTCGAGTGTTCTGCACAGTTGACAACGGAGTTAAAGAAGACCTGAAACTCCTTCAGAATAGGTTTACCTTTAATAGATCCGATGTAACTCCGTCTTCATCGGAGGCTTTTCTAATTTATTATCACAGGGCCATCTCCATCTCTTCTAAGCTGACGTCTGGTAGCTCATCAGTATAGAGGCGAGTCAACGTGGCTTTTGAATCCTCACAAACAGTCTCTGGCCGAGGAGCATGCGAAGCGTATAAGTGTCCGTAAAAATCGAAGGTGAGTGATGACCACGAATAGAGTGATGTGTTCGCCATTGATGTTAAACCCATATCCATTCCAGTTCAGAAGCTTGAATATATCTTCCAGTGCAGAGGTGAACAGTTTCGGAGAAATAACGTCTCCTTGTCTCACCCTTTTTTGCAACTGGATAGAATTCGTGCTCCGGTCCTGAAAATGGATAGTCATGGTGGACTTGCTGTACAAATACTTCAACACTTCGATGTACTGGTAGTCAATCTGGCACTGCTGTAATGACTGTAGCAATGCTCAGGTCTCGACTGAATCAAAGGCTTTTTCGTAGTCCACAAACGCTAGACATAGTGGCCGATTATACTTTTCGGTCTTCTGTATAATCAGCCGGAGCGTAGGATGTGGTCTACGGTGCTAATGTCTTTCCGGAATCCAGCTTGTTCGGGAGGCTGTTAGTCGTCAAACATACGAGCGAGACTGTAACTACTCTCGAAAACAGCTTATAGACGTGCAGCGAAATGGGCCTATAATTCAAGACGGTGTTATCACCTTTCTTAAAGAACAACACCACTACGCTCCTGTGCCACGCCTCTGGCGTAGTACCCTCGAGGATGACGGAGTTAAACAGCCTCTGAAGGACTTTAAGTACCGGTGTTCCACCCGCTTTCAGTAGCTCTGTCGCTATTCCGTCCTCCCCTGGTGCCTTGTTGCTTTTAAGCTGTTTGAGAGCCATTCTGATGTCGTATAGGCTAGTCCGGGATATCTTCGGTATAATGTCGGGTCAAACGGGCTTTTGCATCGCTAGTCGTGCTAAGTGGACTACGAAATAGGGTGTATAAATGCCCATAGAACTTCTCGAGCTCACTCAAAATCTCTGGCTTCGACGAGACGATGCTGCCACTGTCCGTCTTCAGCTTCGCAAACAGGCTTTGCCCAATAGATAGATCTCTTGCAAACATTTTGGAGCCCTTGTTCCGTTCTATTGCGTTCCTAATACAATTAGTATTATAGGAATGCAAATCATGTCGAATCGACTTGTAGATCTGTTTATTAAGCAAGCTGTAACTCGAAATATCCAATGAAAACTGCAGCCTCATCTTGCCTCGTTCTGCCATAAGTTTTAGTGTATGCTCAGAGAGTTTCTGTGTTCTATTTTTGCGATGGATTTTAAAGAACTCCGAACCGATCGCGTGAACAATTTCCACCAGCCCGTTGTTTAGTTCGTCCACTGTATCGCATTCGGTAAGGATTTGGACGCGATTTTGGAGCTCCAACTGAAAACTCTTTTTTCGGTTTTGGATTTGGGCAGGACTTGGGCGAAGACTAAATCTCATCAAACGAGACCTTTTCAGCTTTACGTTGATATTCAATGAGTCTCTTACCATGCGGTGATCACTGCCGCTTTTAACCCTGTTGATCACAGAGACATCATTGAATATATGCCTATTGGTCGTCAAAATGAAATCTAACTCGTGTTTATGACCGCTGGGGTGCAGCCATGTCCATTTCCTGGACGGACACTTCTTGATTCATAATAAAGAGTCCCTACTTCTCCATGAAGTCTTTGGTCTTTGTCACTGACCCCTTTGGTTCCGCTGTCCAAATCCAAACTGCCCCACTCTCAGTTCATCGCCTTTCCTCATACCCAGCCGTGCGTTGAAGTCCCCAATCACCCCTATGAAGTGTGTTTTCGGGGCATGGATGGCATTGGAAATGTCGTCGTACATAGCCTCCACTTCATCGTTCGGATGTTTCGAGTGTGGGGCGTACACTTTTAAGACCTTCAACGAATACCGTTCAGTTATTCTGAGTATAAGATATGCCACCCTGCTCGAAACGCTTTCGATCTTCACAATGTTGTTGACGAGGGACTTAGGACGAAAAACCCGATACTGTGTTGATACTGCTGGTCACCCACCCGGTAATAGAGTTAGTTTTTGGAATTGAGAGTTATCGTATCCTCTCCCTCTCCTCGGACTTCTGCTAACCCTATAATATCCCAGCGCAACTCACTACTACTACTACTTTTTCCAGCTCTATCAACTTCTCATCGGTCCTCAAGGTGCGTGCGTTATAGGTTGCCCGGTCCAGAGATCGTGGGGGTTGGTAGCTGAGTCTCTGCCGGAGATTCTTAGCACCCCCTGCTCAACCGTTACCACGGCTGCTACCGGTGCCAGGAATAACGTACCCGCCGGGGACTGGGGCCGTCTTTGCGGTGTGTTTATCATATATTTGGGGGGTTGCCATAGTCACCACGCTTGGCAGGTGGATTGGTGACCTCAGTGTTACAATTATGAACTTGGAGGACGCTGCTGCCCATCTTCCGGTGTGTATTCCCTTAGTCGCCTCTTACGACATCCACGGGAGGATTGGGAGGGGACCTAATCTAAGGCGAGACCACCACGGCACATAAAACTTATATAAATATAATATAACATTGTAATATACTTCCGGCTCATATGATATTTTTATAAATGTTCACTTCTGCCATATAGTAAAAAAAAACTCCGAAATACCTAATAGTGAATCTTAAGTAATTATTTTGTTGATTTTGAATATTGTATAGTTTATCTGATATATTTTAATCATATTGCATTTTAATATCAATTTATAAGGTATGATGACACGAATAATGATTCAATATTAATTACATCATTGCTCATGCATAACCGCGTTTGCATGTCCACCTTTTAATAAATGTTTTACTTTCTTTGCTGAAAATGAATGGTGACTTTTTGCTTTGATAATAAATCATACGTTTTAACCATTTCTAAACCTAATACTTATAAAATATCTGTGTCTGTTAGGAGTAGTTGCTTAATAAAATAAAATTGTTCATGTTGTTTCCTGATAACAACTATCTTATTGTGATCTATTTTGTGTAACATGGTCATATAGACATTTCCTATGTACAATGGTAACATGCAAGTGTAACATGACATTTTTTTATTTGTCATTACCAATAAAGTAATGTAATGTGTTGAGTTGATGTGTTTTTTTTCATTGCATGTTACCCTAACATTTTTCTACATATAAAATTGGGGTTAAACCGTCAGCTATTTGTTGTATATTATAAAAAACAATATGTACAATCCTAATTTTAACTTTAATATCTCTATTAAAATAAAATACAATGATAATTATTTGTTTATCATTATACTTACTGAAACTAAATCAATAGTATATAAATCAGTCCGTTCATAGAAGAAAAAAAGTTTTTTTTCTTTAATTTTGTGTACGGAAATATGCCATTTAACTAAACACTTTGCTCGTAAAAAGCCACCACGTTGCTATTTCCGTCGAAAAAAGTCCTAACGACTTTTAAATTTACGCGTGCACGTCATTTTCCGTAGAATAAAGCCCTTATGGCGATTAAGTTAATGTAAATGCGCTAAAATTCCGCGGAATACAGTCATAAGGGACAAAATATATAAAAAAACTGATGATATTAAATAAAAAAAGATATCACTGTATGCTCGTTATATCACCTAATCGTTAGGGATACCATAAAACATACATTCTCTAAGAAATATAAGAGAAAATGAGAAAAAAACCTCCCCTGAAAACCTGTGGTTTTGCAATAGTGGCTCTTTACGACGGATAGGGCGTATTATAGAAATTCTAAAATCAAATAGGTTCAACTTACCATCATCTAATTTAATATAAAAGGTTCTTAGTTCAGTAGAAGAAAGTATGTCTGGAGTATGGATGCGTCGAAGAGTTCTCGATTTATATTGCAATTCCGTGTACTGGTTATTGTTACGTCCAATGTCTGTTAAAAATAAGAACAAAGCAAGCTATTGGAATAATAATATAAAAACAGTAAATACGATCAGATTCTAGCCAAATTCAACTAAGGTAGGTCTGTCAAATTTCGCCTAGACGCCAATTACGCCTATGCATCAAAAATTCTAGTTACATTAGCGATAAAATCAATCTTATTGCCTACGCACTAAGGTTAGCAAGCCTGACAGCGGTCTCGAACCCCGAGCGCGGCATCCCCCCCTCCGCGAGCTAGTAGTCGACGGACGTTCGCCGTGAGTGGTCGCTGTGCTCTTTTTTACTAACACAAATCAGGAAGTTGAAGGTATGTTTTCTATACTTTTTGTGAGTTTTTTACTTAAATCTAATATTAGTTCGACAAAATAACTATTTTCTTTTCTATAATAAAACGTGATAGGTTTAAATATTTTTTTACACTTACTCATAATTGCTCTGGGCGGGTAATTACGCCTAGGCGGTATTTCCCACACTAAATGCTGTGTTAGGTGTTTTTAACCATAATGTTTATATCATGTAGTTAAACTCTTTTTTCGAACTCCATATTCAAATGGAAAAACGAAAACATCGTACTTACCAACCATTCAATCAACCAACCATTTTTCACACTCTCTTAAATAGTATTCTATAGCCTTCCATTTACTAAATTAAAGGAAGGAGGTCATTTTTGTTTAAAAAATAGCTTAAGTACGTACGAGACATTACTTTCGTTTTTTTTGTCTTTCATTGATTTATGAAAATTTGAATTTATGGCTGGAAAAACTAATTACCTATACTTAGTATTTTAGGTTAAAAAAAATATGTCAACTGCAAAGAAAAAGCGTGGCTTGTAGACACAGAGTACTTTAGAAGCTGCTGTGGCTGCTGTTCAGGCAGGCTGTCCAGTTATAAAGCAGCTGACACTTATGAAATTCCAAGAAGAACATTGCGTGATTATGTAAAGAGTGGGATGTCCAAACTAAAATGGGGAAGAAAAACTGTATTCAATAGAAAACAAGAAAATGATTTCGTTAAAAGGATTATTAGGTTTGTAGAATTGGGGATCCCACTGACGGCAAAGATGATACGCAAACAGGCAGGATTAACAGGCATTTGTGTTTTGTAAGGCGTATAATATTCCTAACAATTTTAATAAGCAATTATGCCTTGCCGGGCGAGACTGGCTTAAACTTTTTTTGAAGAGAAATCGCAACGTTGCTAAAAGCAAAGCTCAGTTTTTGAACCAAGCTAGAGGTCAAAAGTTCAATAAAGCTATAGTTTCACATCATTTTAAAAAAGTGAAAAAATTATACGACGAACTCGGAATACATTACAATCCCGAGAGACTGTACAATTTGGACGAAAAGGGTTGTCGTTTAACGATGCACAAACAACCCACAGTGATCGCTCAGAAAGGAGCGAAGAGAGTTCATATACAAGCATCGGAACATGGCGAAAATGTGACAATTGTAGGCTGTGCCAATGCGTTGGGGAATGCCATACCTCCAATGTTTATATTTAAAGGTGTTCGCAGGAAGCCTGAATTTGAAACAAATTTGCTTCCAGGTTCTACTGTCAGAATGGCTCCGTAGGGAAGCATGACCTCAGAGCTGTTTATTGACTACTTGAGACATTTTGCCAAATACAAGACTTCGGGAAACTGTCTTCTAATATTTGACGGGGCAAAGTGTCATTTAGATTTTAGGATTGCTGAAGAAGCTGATATACTTGGTATCACACTATATTGCCTACTCTCGAACACGACTCATGAGTTCCCTTCAACCCTTCGAGAGTTATTGGGACCAAGAAGTGACGCAACATTTTTATGAAACCCATACTCGACATATGCCCAAGTATGACATATGATAACATCACCAGTGGATTCCGAGCAATAGGGCTATATCCCTTTAATCCAGATATTTTGCCTGAAAGTGCATTTGCACCGTCTGTATTAACTGAAAAAACAGGTACCTCTAAACACAGATAGTGGGGAATGTCACCAAATGTTTCCAATAGCAGTCGACAGTGAAGCGCTCCAACGTTGGGTGAATACGTCTCAAGCAAATTCTCCCGCTGCACAAGACACTTTATCAGATTTGGTTGAAAGTTTGGATATTTGTAACGTTGTGTCTTCTGCACGACGAGTCACTCCAATACGCTCATTGATTTTGGGTCAAACCCAACAAGTCACTCCACCACGCTCATTGAGTGTGTGTCCAACTCCACAGTTAACTGCACCAAATAATACATGCCGAAGTCAACCCAGTTACCAATCTCCAGTTCCTTCTACAAGTTATTTACAAAATACAAAGAGGCTTGTGGACTAAAGCTCTTCTACAGATGCTTCTGACGATGAAAATACTTCTGACTCAATTCATCACAAGACCACGTATCCAGCAAAGTTCACATATTTATTCATCATAATCGGATTCCGAATCTACTAATGAAGAAGACGTACCGTTGGCCTAGTTGTCAGGAAAATCACAGTTTCAACTATTTATGCCCACACCGAACTATGCCATTACCAAAAATAGACCGCGACGAAAGGCTTTGAATTACAAAGGCTAAAGAATAACAAGAAATTTATTTAATGACACGAATGAACGAAAAGAGAAATCCGATGGTATAAAAATTGCCAAAGATAAATAACTAAACAAAAAGAAACAAAAAAGAAGACAAATGGTAAAGGAAAATCAAATACTGAAAATAAAATTAAGAGGAAGCTAGGAGGAGTAAATAAAATAGAGCCAAAACAAGTAAAACTAGAAATGACAATAAAAGGTGCAAAAAAAAAGTAACAAGCGTAAGAAAGGGTAAAGAAAACAAAAGTTGTGGTTGGTATTGCTTCGCTTGTTATGAGGATCGAGTTGCAGATATGCGGCCATGTGTGAATTGTACAAAATGGTACCATGAAGAATGTATCGGATTGACCAAAAATGACGTAGAAGAATTTAGATGTCCTGATGGTTGTGATTAGAATAAGCAGGCGATATTACCTCAACTAGGTGTAATACGACGATCAGCAAAGCGCCACCCTTTCATGGTTGAAATACCTCGCACAAGAACGAAGCGTTACGCTTCTTCATTTATTATAAGAACTGCAAAGGAGTGGAATGCCCTGCTCTCGTCAGTGTTTCCGGTAAATTATAACCCCGGTGTGTTCAAGTCAAGAGTGAATAGGTATCTACTAGGCAAGCGTGCTACACCTTCGACCACATCATAGCTTTCCATCAGGTGAGATCGTGGTCAAACGATTGCCTAGTAGTAATAAAAAAAAAATAACGCCTAGTGTTATTTTTTTTTTAGAATTTATTTTTGTTTGAAACACAATATCTGAAGACGATTTGATTATGTTCAAACTACGTGCCATTGAAAAATAATAATATTAATGTGTATAACCTTCGAAATTTAAGATTTTGGTAATATTATTTTATAAACGTAAAAATATGTTTAAAAAAATAAAATAACTGATGATTATGATATTACTTCTAAGACTGATTATGTTCCTAACAAAATAATACTATATTACCGCTCGAGTATAAAGTTATTTTAAGTAAATGATCGTACGCGGAATTAAAACTAAGTAGCTTAATTCCGCCAAAACTACACTGTTTGAAAATTTATGTTCACTCTTTATTTTCTAAGTAGCGCAATACATTTTGTGATTTATTTGATTTATTATTAAACAACCCTTCGATGTACACACTATTTTCTTTCCCCTCATTTAAAATATCACAGAAATTTTGCTTCAACCTTAAGTAGGCGTAATTCGACAGACATACCTTATTACAATCATGAACGTACTACAGTGTACCTACATATACTACGTACAAATTTATTTATAAAATAATATATCGAAACAGCTTAAACCTATTGTCTTTCGAAGCCGTACTCAAGCGTCAGTCACCGCCCTTTGCGCCGGCACGCATGCTCCGCCATAGGATCTGACATGTAAATATTTTTTATGAATATATTACTTTGACTTTGACTTTAGGGGCTACCATTAAAAAAACAGGCTGGCTTACTGAGACGATAGGTATAGAGCTATGGCTATTGACTATTTTATGCAACAAACTTCATCAAAGCTTAAAACAAACCAATAACTCTTTTGACAGCTACCTTATGTCTCAGTAGCGCCACCTAGTGACGCGTATAATGGTAGTCCTCATTGCCTGCTGATGACGGTGGTTGAGCTCCTTGCGGCTAAATACTTCCGAGACGATGGAGTTCAAGTCCGAAAACTGGTAGGATTATATCCAATCATCTTTATCGTGAGTTTTTAGCCGTTTTGACATATTTATATAATAATATCACTTGCGTTCGTTTTCAATATTTAATTGGAATTATAGTTTCTAGCAACAATGTTGATAACATACGTACCAATGTAATATCCAATGTCAGAGTCCAAGATGTTTTCCTTATCGGACAGCCGGATGCCCACGCATTCGTCCCCTTCAATAGCGAAATGTATTTCTATGTACGACAGCAGGCCGGTGGAGTTTCTCGACACGGTAACATGTTTGAATGTTTCACTTTCCATCGAGGTTTTAGCAAGCTTTATATGGTTTACCGACACCTCGTTTCCCAAATGCAACACTGGAAATACTTTAATAATTCTTTCATTAGATTTTTGATACTAATAACATGCAACCATATTGTGTTCATAAGTTGAGCTCGTATCCGAGTTATCCTCTCATTATATCATTATCATGCTAATTTTTAACATGTATCTATTTCTTTTTGTTTTCCATTTTTCGGCACAGTTGCAAGACACAAATGATCACGGATAAATTTATAATGCTCTTTCAGCTGTGCCGAAATAAAAGAAATAAGTACTTGGTAAATATCCCATTTCTAATGTTGACTTTTAGTGTTAGTGGCTATGTCATTTCTAATGTTGACTTTTAGTGTTAGTGGCTATGTCATTTTCAAAACTTCTATTGCTATTTTTTTCTTCTTACCATTTTATTAAATACTTATTTTTATGGATTTATCAAAACAATAATATTATAATAATTTATAAAATGGAAATTGATAAATTACTTATCAAAATTGTCGTAAAATCAACTCATTATTGACTGTAATTGAATGGAATCTTCGATTAAATATAAATAAAATGGCAAAAAGCTCACGAAATAGAAGATCGGAAATACTCCGATCAGTTTCTAAATATTTCGTTAGGTTTTAGCCGTTTTATTTATATTTAATGTGAATTTCGCTCGCGTTAGTTTTCGGAATCTTCGATGTTTGAAATTAAGTTGTAAATCAACAATGCACAATGTGGAATAGGTATTATACATATTAATGATGAAATCCACTCATGCATTTCGATAAAAGTGTTCAACTTACTGATATTTTCGGGTTCTTTTTCCATAACGGCTGATACATTTGTGTGGGTTACGTTATATATTATATCATTTTTTTCATCCACTTCGAGAGTTTTGTTTTCTACTACAGCAGTTATATTATTTAGAGCTTCCGGTTTGCAATTTATGTTCTTTTCTAATTTCAGTGAAATATTTTGGCCCACTTCATCAAACTTTAACTGTGACTCTTCAATTTTTTTTGTCATTTTTTCATCCATGATATCCAGTTTGTGGTTCAATGTCTCATATAAGTCAGTTAGCTTCTTAATTTCATCAGATTGTACATCGATGTCTCTCTCTAACTCATTATTTTTAATTTTTAATAACATTTCTGACATGCTAATTATATCATGTTCTATGGCTGGAATTTTCCTTTCTAATAAATTTAAAATTCTATACATGTTCATTTCTAAAGTTTTGTAATCGATTTCTTTTTCTGAAATATTTAGTTTGCTGTATAAACACATTAAGGATAATGCAATTTGCAGTGCCAATGGTCACAGGTAAATGATTCTCGTCGCGCATCTTTATAACGTCCATTCATAAAACTATCCCTTGACGCGCGAAGGCCTCAGAAAAGTCTTCTGGATAAACCAGATGAAAAGACCACTGGTTGAAACAGACTGTTGTTGGAAAATTCTGACATTTACAGGAATGTATACTTAAAAAAAAACGTGACACGTGGTTCTACGTGATATGTAAGGGTGCGGACATGCCGCACGCGGGGCATTATTAGCATATTAAAAAACGTGACACGTGGTTCTACGTGATATGTAAGGGTGCGGACATGCCGCACGCGGGGCATTATTAGCATATTAAAAAACGTGACACGTGGTTCTACGTGATATGTAAGGGTGCGGACAGGCCGCACGCGGAGCATTATTAGCATATTTCATAAAATCCTTACTACTTATTAATAGTTCATGCTCTTTTGTTATAATGTGATATCGATTTTAATACTTATAGTTTTATAACTAAACAACACAATTCTAAAAAAAATATAACAGAACTAGAATATCATACCTACAAATTTTCAGTGTCAGTACCGGATATAAATCGAATTATAACAGAACTAGAATATCATACCTACAAATTTTCAGTGTCAGTACCGGATATAAATCGAATTATAACAGAACTAGAATATCATACCTACAAATTTTCAGTGTCAGTACCGGATATAAATCGAATTATAACAGAACTAGAATATTATACCTACAAATTTTCAGTGTCAGTACCGGATATAAATCGAATTATAACAGAACTAGAATATCATACCTACAAATTTTCAGTGTCAGTACCGGATATAAATCGAATTATAACAGAACTAGAATATCATACCTACAAATTTTCAGTGTCAGTACCGGATATAAATCGAATTATAACAGAACTAGAATATCATACCTACAAATTTTCAGTGTCAGTACCGGATATAAATCGAATTATAACAGAACTAGAATATCATACCTACAAATTTTCAGTGTCAGTACCGGTATTAAATCGAATTTCATAAGGTTTCCTTGTAAATAGTTTCTTTTATTATTATTTTTAAAACTAGTTTTGGTAATACAGTTATTAAAATATAACAAACATTGCGAACAGAATTCTTCGGACCTGATCTACACCAACAAAAATAAATGCCTGTATTGAAAAGGCTCTTACAGGTCTCTTATTTTAGAATATCTCATATAAGGGCCTACAAGTTTTTCTATTGGCTTTGGACATTTTTCTTTCTTGATATTAGTCGTGTCTATCGTTTTTTTGGCTTTTCTGCACTTGACATGAATGTACTATTTTAATAAACACTTAAATAATAATAATAACAATTTATTTCGTTACACCTGACATCAATTCTAATTGTGAACTCACTGAAAAGTGCTCAAAACTGTAATGAATCAAAAAAAAGTTTATGTTTATGACGACCGGTTGGTCTCGTGGCTAGTGATCAACCGGTCAACGAAATCAAACGGTCGCGGGTTCGAATCCTGCAAGGTGCAATCATTTGTGTGATGAGCAGAAATGTTTGTTTCCGAGTCATGGATGTTATAATATTCGTATATATGTATGTATATCCGTTATCTAGTACCCATAGTACAGGGTATCCTAGTTTGGGGCTAGGTAATTGGTGTAGAATTGTCCCGAATACATTTATTATTTTATTATTTTTAGAATTCAATTGCTATCTGTACCAAATTTAATTTTAGTCAAGAGTGTAGTGACCATAATAATTATTTTTCTTATTTAATGTTTTAAATAAGAACAATATGTTCCGGCGGGGCATAATGTATGATACTTATATGAAAAAAAAATGAATGAAAACGAGATTTATGGATTCTTAGATCCAATTACACTAACCCATAATAATATTCTCACCTGGCCCTCGATGCTTTCCATTTTCTTCGTTTAATATGTTTGCCATAGTATAACTAAATAATAAAGTTAGTGAAACCAAAAGATAGTATTTAGTAACCATTTTTTGGTTCTACTGCGACACTGCTAGCTTTGAGAAAAGGAATGGTTATAGTTATCATTTGTCCTCGTATTTATATTACCAAGTTATCATATAGAAGCGTACACAAACAAGTTTATCTTTGTACACTTATATACAACCCTAAGGAACTGTACAATGTCTGTACAAAGAACATAATCTGAGCTCCAATGTAGCTCAGGGCAACATTAGTTTTTGATACAGTTTTAGCCATGGATCAGATAGATCATATTTATGCTTAGAAGAGAGTACAAAAAAGTCGTAACAAGCTGCGCCCGCGCTCAAATTTTTGCAGCTTTGTTCGTCCTATTGGGACGACTGTGTTGTGAGACGAGTCGCTGAACTAGCCCGTTCTCCCCCTTAGGGATGGAATTTCAAAAAATCCCTCCATAGTGAAACTCCTTACTCGAAGAATATTTACTCTAAATTTCAAATCTAGCTCCATTGGTTTAAGCTGTGCGTTGTCTGTTAGTCATAATGTCACAGTACTATAGATTTATTTTTGGGTAATTCATTTCAAGGCGCGTCAAAAAATAAGATGTCTGTCTCCATACATCTATATCCTAATCTTATAGAAAATAACCAACTTAAACGGAGTGGGTTATTTTCTCGAAAACCTAAACCCTTTTCCCAAACAGTAATAGATATCAATGTGTAAATAAATAAATACGTGTTACCAATGTTAATTACGGTATCAATGTGTTTATATGCAAAAATAATGTGAATGGATGGCATCACATGCTCGCGTCACATCAACGTTAGAGCGGTGATAGCCGAGCGGTGTACTACAGTTCGCGTCGTGTATATGTGAATAGATGGCATCACATGCTCGCGTCGCAGCAACGTTAGAGCAGTGATGGCCAAGCGGTGTACCACAGTTCGCGTCATGTATATGTGAATAGATGGCATCACATGCTTACGTTGCAGCAACATTAGCGCGGTGATAGCCGAGCGGTGTGCTACAGTTCTCGTCGTGTATATTTTGTAGTGATGGTGGCCGAGCGGTAGCGTTAGGGAAACTAGAGTGCGTTAGAACTGGGATAAGAAAACCGGGTTTGATCCACGGCTCGGCCTTTGACTGTTATAAGGTAGATTTGTGCGCATTTCCATCGCTCTGCATGCTTCGGAGAGCACGTTAAGCACGGTGCCTGTCTTGGCTGTTATTGATTAATAGCAGTCGGAGGCCTTCAGGCAGTATGACAAACTATGACAACGTAACTAAAAGTTGCAATTACACGGACACTTATTTCCACAATAATTACCATATTAAAATTGTACACATATGCCAAAATGCTACTACAGCAGAGAGCCACATTGTTGGGGTACACTTTGCATAACCTTTTGCACTCTCTGTACAATTGTGGCAATAATTTCCGAAGAACTAGCCCGTCTCTGAGGACCTGACCTGAGGCGTTGCAGTATAGATCATTATTTTGCTCGTATCGTACTTGTATTATATTCATAAAATCATACAGGCGAAGCTGCAGGCAAATTGCTACCTATGTAAGTAGAACATGATAAAATGAACAAATATGGAAAAAATACATCCCCGTAGAGTTTCTTCTCTTCTCTAACGGGCGTATTTCCGAAGCACAGGTAGAGTCAGAAGGGTATTTCTTTTTCCAGTGTGAGATTTAACTCTGTTGGCACATGAAAGGGAAATTTCATTTTCAAACTCAAAGAATACTTAGTTTATCTAAATTTGGGATCTTTTTATAATATTTTATGTATATCTCTTTGTTCAGGAGATGTTAATTTTGACTTGTAAAAGTCCTATTATTTTTGCCTATCTACAATAAAATACTTTGACTTTGACTTTGATACTATACCACAGACAGTTTGTGTACTACACAATGAATATGCATGAAGTACTTCATGATACGGCTTGCACGTATCCTCGTTTGTTATTGCAAAGGTTTTTATCTGGTGCACAAAATAAGTAATAGTACCTATGTACTATTATTTATTCTGTGGTTGATTATTTCTGAGAAAAAAACGGTTGACAACAACAGATTGCACGTAGTACCAGTAGAGTCAGAAGGGTATTTCCTTTTCCAGTGTGAGATTTAACTCTGTTGGCACATGAAAGGGAGAGAACTATGCCAGATCTCCAAAGTGACTTAGGCTCGATTTAAAATTATCGCGGACACAACTGAACAGTATTTTTTTACTGTTGTTTATTACTAATATCTTAAAATAATATGCTGAAATGATTTATATTAGAATAAACTGTGATAAATAGATAGATTCTGATACATTTGTATTTTTTTAAATCGATATTATATATCGATTTATTAGTAGTTCATTTGCACTAATTACGAGTTATACTATAATTCATAATTAGTAACAATTCACAGCAATTTCCAGTCATTTCTATTCATTTTAATTGGTTTTTTAAATAACAGTTCCCGAATGTTATTGTTTTAATAAGGATTAATTATATAATTTAATATAGTCAACTAGATGATGCCCGCGGCTTCGCACGCGTGTTCATTTCTGTAGGTTAAAGTACTCATTATGCTATTCCAGGACCTAAAATACCAATATACCAACATTTGACCAAAATTCCTACAGCCGTCAAAAACATTTTTATCGTTTGCTCGGCTTCTACTGATTGGATTGAGATAATAAAGACCCCAGTTTTTAAGTCAAAACATGAGCTATCTAAAACTTAGTATCTATCTTTCTATCTTAGTTTATTCTAAAAGAAATCATTTCAGGGTATTATTTTAAGATTTTAATAATAAACAACAGTAAACGCATACGTATTCTTTATCCGGCTTATACTTTAATTCATTATTTGATGTACAAACGTTTCAGTGATTTAGGTACCAAGCTCAAGACAAGAGCCGAGAAGGCTTAGGGTTCGATTCTCAGATTAAGTACTACTATACCTATAGGTTGGAAATAATACTCCAAAAATGTTTTTAAATAAAATCGTAACGTGTAGATCTCAGTTTAATGTTAGATTTCAATAATTATCTAGGCTATTTTATTCCCTTGACCATAAACCGTGTCATAATCTAACGAAAGTCACATAACCTCAAAAATTAACTTTGTTTCCTCATAACTAGTTTTTGAAAAGTTTCCAGCAAAACTAATAACACACAAAAGCTTTTCACATCATGCTTTAAAAACAAAAGTACTATTCAGTTGTGTCCGCGACAATTTTGCATCGAGCCTAAATCACTTTGGAGACCTGACATAGTCCTTTATGATATGCGCAAGTGGGAGACATATCGAAGCGGCACAACTCTTGAGAGCATTTGTGGTGATATCGTCATATCCACTAGTTTGACTATTACTTATGGATAATATTGTAAATTTCACTTGCGTCAACAGGATTTAAAAATATAGTTCTTGGATTTCTATTATTTTCATTTAATTTAACACAATTAAGTGAGTCACTATTATTATTAGATGTCAAAATGATAAAATAATGGTTAAATTTATTACAAATGCCAAGGGAATTTGTATATGTCCTATCATTTAAAATTATCTTTTCAATGTAATTTTTACCTAAACTATTTCCTGCAGTCCATGAAATTGCATCCCAATTGGCTTTACTATTATTTTTACTACTTTGAATACGCCTTGTATTAACATTTTTTGTGCCTTTCTTGCACACCTTTTAAACACGTTATTGTATTTAATTTTATTGATATTTTTATTTATCTTTGTGTATGTCAGATATAAATGTATTTAATTTTATTGTAATTAATTTTATTGTATTTAATTTTATTGATATTTTTATTTATCTTTGTGTATGTCAGATATAAATGTCGTTTAATTTTACAAGACCTCTTTACACCTTTAGTTAGCCAATTAAGTTTTACAGGTTTATTAACCTTTACCTTAATCGTAGGAAAACACATATGTTGTTCTTTAGAACAGACAAATTGTATTCTAAAAGTGATCAAAAGTATCTGACAGCACATTAGACTCAAAAACTTCCGAGAAAGAAAGAGAAATATTCGAAATAAACTTTATGTTATTCTCACTGAAATCACGTCTACGCTCAAACCAGCCTATAAAAGCTTTTCGTTTCACTGCTTTCAGAGTTATTGATTGTGCAGTTTCATGATCTGACAGCCCAAGATCAACGCACGATAAAACGCACGTTTTTAATGTTGCTAGCAATTTGATCCAAACATGCATTTAAACGAGTCGCAGACTTAATATGGGCCTAACAATTTTATGTTTGAAGCAGACTCATTAGTTCTCTGGTAACGGAAAAATCCTTTAAAATAGCTATGTTCCAGTCACTACAAATTATTATTTTTTTCGTTTAAACTTATCAGTCAAGTAATTCAGTAATTTGTCAAGTTTATGGCGGAAAATACCAAAATGCGACTTGGTTTGATCAGGAATTCTATATTTATTAAATACTAGCTGTATCCGCGGATTCGCACGCGTGGTCTTTTCTTTAGGTTCAAAGTACCATAATGTGCTATCCCAAGACCAATATACCAACATTTGATCAAAATTTCTTTAGCTCTCAGATTCACCAGACTGAGATACCAATTACACCAGTTTTTAAATCAAAGCCTAAACTATCTGACAATGAAAACCGCATTGTAATCAGTCCAATAGTTTTTACGTGATGCGTGGACAAACAAATATACAGACAAAGAGACACGATTAAAAAAAAAACGTGTTCAATACCCTTTTTAACCACCCAAGAGCAAATTTTTATATGTCTTCTTTTTACAGCCTTTTTCGAAACTATTATTTTATAATAAGTATATTAGATATATAACTGTGTCAATTTGCAACAAAAAATCCGTCTAGTAGTTTTGTTGAACGTGTTCTTTTCAATAACTTTCAACCCCTATATTGCGGAAACCCTTTAACTTTTCGGGATGAAAAGTATCCAATGTCCTACCTCTTAGTATGAAATCATACGAAGTTTAATTTAAATTCATACAGTAGTTTCTGTGCGATGCGCGGTCAAGATACGGACAAACAGACAGACAGACAGACAGACAAAAATAAAATAGTAATGGCTTCAGTATCAAATATAGAGAATCATCCAAAAAATATTATTTATTACTTAAATATTAACATTACTTTGGACCAAGCCCTTTAATTTTTCTGAATAAAACGTGTCCTCAATTTTAACCCATCATATACATTAAGACGGTGCCAATTGCATCAAAACACGTCCATTAGTTTCAGCGTGGTACGTGTTCTTAAGTTATAAGTTTCAACCCCTATCCTGCGAGAACCCATTAATTTTTCAAAATGTAAGGTATCCTATGTCCTACCCCGTAGTATGAACTCAAATCATACCAAGATTCATTTGAATTCATTCAGTAGTTCCGGCGTTGTGATGCGCGGCTAAGATACAGACAAACAGATATACAGACAGAAATGAAAAAAACGAACAGTTTAGGCTTCATTATCGAATATAGGGAAACCTCCAAAACAAATTTACCATATCTTTAATGTACATAATTTGGACCCATATCCCGCAGGAACCTTTTAATTTTTTCGGGACAAAAATTATCCATAATTTTCACCCATCTTATAAACTGTGTCTGTGATATCATCCAAGTTTCATCAACACCCGTCTAATAGTTTCAGCGTGCTATGTGTTCTTTTTAATAATTTTCCACCCCTATCTTGCAGGAACTCTTGAATTTTTCGGGATGAAAAGTATCCAATGTCCCACCTCGAAGTATGAATTCAAATCACACCAAATTTCATTTGAATTCAGTGTTTTCGGCGTGATGCGCTGCCAAAGTACAGACAGACAGACGGACAGACAGACAGACAAAAGTTTCAAAAATACAGTTTTTCTTAAGTATTGAATATAGAACACCCTCCAAAAAAAAATTACAAAATATTTTCAATTTACAGAATTTGGGACATTATCCCGCAGGAACTCTTTATTTTTTTCGGGATAAAAATTATCCTCAATTTTTACCCATTATATAAACTATGATTGTGCCAAGTTGCAACAAAATCCGTCAAGTAGTTTCAGCGTGATACGTGTTCTTTTAAATAACTCTCAACGCCTATCCTGCGGGAACCCTTTAATTTTTCGGGATTAAAAGTATCCTATGTCCTACCTCGTAGTATGAACTCAAATCATACCAAGTTTCATTTAAATTCATTCCGTAGTTTCGGCATGATGACTAGCCAAGATACAGACAAACAGATAGACAGACAGACAGACAGACAGACAAAAATGAAAAAAAAGTTTTAAGTTAAATATAGAGTATCCTCCAAAAGAAAATTTCAAAATATCTTCAATGTACAGAATTGGACCCGGTACAGTTTTATTATAAGTATAGATGACTAGGTTAAGGCCAATGACTTCGATACCACAACATTCAAAATGTAATTTCGTGGCCAGATTGGACGAAACCGATAATGGTTTTGTGCTTAATATTTTCTTGGCTAGAACAGACAGAAATGCATAAAAAAATAAAGACAAAGAAATGCATGAATAATAAAGACGTTTCACTTTTATACATTGGTGTGGTTGAAATCACTATAACTTGTTTTGAATATTTTTATACATTGGTGTGGTTGAAATCACTATAACTTGTTTTGAATATTTTTATACATTGGTGTGGTTGAAATCACTATAACTTGTTTTGAATATTTTTATACATTGGTGTGGTTGAAATCACTATAACTTATTTTGAATATGTTTTTGCTTTACACTTTTATTAACTTTAAAGTAATATTTACGTTTCCCCGCCTAATATTCATCGTGTGATTTTTTAAGGCAAATGTTGATCAGTTAGTTTTGCTGATTACTCCTTCCCCTCGGGATACATCGGTGTGAGCTCGCAACAGCGCCTATATATTTACGTTGCCAATCCTCGTCTAAGCGTGAAATTCTCGTCAAAAATTTTCCCATCAAATCTGTCTCGCCTAACGGTTTTTTCCTTACATACAGTCGCACTTAGTGGATCCGATTGTATAAGTATTTCTTGCAGTAGATGTGGCTCATATGCTATTTGCTTACGTTTACCCATCGATCGTGGCTCTTCATCTGATTGCATCAAATGTGGATCATATGCACATTGCTTACGCATAACCATCGTTTGTGGCTCTTAATAATTTATATTCAAAACTAGCAGTACCCGCGGCTTTGCCCGCGTGGTCATTTCATTACTCATAAAAGTTACTCATACGAGTACGTGTTATTCCAGGACCAAAAGTACCTATAAAGTAAAAGTAACAATAATATACTACATTTGTTCAGCCGTCGAATAGTTTTTTTATGGATTGCTCGGCATCTAATCATCAGATTAAGATACTAAGTATCCCAGTTTTTAACTCAAACCCTAAGCTATCCATTCTCTATCCATCTCCAAGCTATCCATACTCGCTAAGCTTCGCTACGTTTCGCTCTCGCCTTCGTCTTCTAACTATTCACGGCCATGTCGGGTTGCCACTGAAGGCTGTTGGCAGAAATCTATCTGTGTTGCAATAGCAATTAAATAATTAATAGGTTGGTCTTGTGGCCTGGGAACGAAATCAAACGGTCGTGGGTTCGAATCCTGCAAGGCGCAATCATTTGTGTGATGAGCAAAAATGTTTGTTTCCGAGTCATGGATGTGATATTCGTATTTATGTATGTTTATCCGTTATCTAGCCCATATTACAGGGTATCCTAGTTTGGGGCTAGGTAATTGGTATGGAATTGTCCCCAATATATTTATTATTATTTATTAATGTTTGTACAGCCACCAAGACACTTTGTGGAATAGAATAGAATAGCGTTATGTGGAGCGTTATTCGAAACTACCTATACCCGATCGCAGCTCGGCCAGTGACGTCATAAATGTTCGAATGTATACCTTTACGGTGTACTTTCGAACAATACATTTTCGCTTTCTGGATTTTAAAACATACTCGATGCCAACCACGAACCTCTACAGATTCATAATGCCAACACGGTCTCTGACGTCAAGAGCGTTGTGTACGTAATGTTTATTTTCGAAATATGCAACGACGTCGGCTTTCCTTTAGTTAGTGCATCAGACAGTTCTGTTAGTACAACATGTAAAACATTAAGGATTCTGGCAAATAGTACAACGTATAAACGGAAATAGAGGCCTATCTTCGCGCCCAATAGGGGTAAAGCTCAGTGGCGCCTCTGTATTTAGCTAATGGAACTATTGCTTCATGAAAAGTTTTTGTTGAGTGTAAATTTTTTTGAAGCTACTCGGATACAAACTTATATACAATACTAAACTAAACCAATAACTAAATACTTTACTAAATATAATATACATACCTACCATAATATGAATTAAATCAGTTAATGAAAATAACACACATACTACCCTGGGTGGATGATTTAAGAGGATGATCAGGATTAAGATTTTTGACAAAATATTTTTGAGTTGCTAGCTGAAAGTTATCTTTGGTGCTGATGCTTTTTATATTTAAAGGTAGTTTATTCCAAAGGCGAACTGCCATCGAAGAAAATTATTTGGATAGGAAGGATGTTTTGCGTTTGGGAGTGGCCAAAGCCAGGGTATTCATAATCATACTCATCTAACATGAATGGGTATTCCATCTTGCTACTTTTGGTGTTCAGTCTTTCTTCTTCAAGGTTTGCTGAAATGCTTGGCAATCGGTTACCATTTTAAAGTGTATTCCATATAAATGATGTCGAAATTTTCTCACTCCTTCCACTACAGCGAGTGCTTCCAGTTCGTGGCTTGAGTATCTACTTTCAGCTGCAGTCGTCTTATGACTCATATAATGTACTGGGTGTAACTCACCATCTGGGTGTAATTGCAATAGTATTGCCGCCAAAGCCTGGCTTGATGCATCGGTGTGTATTTAAGTTGACAATCCATGATTGTATATCTTTAGTACTGGGTCGCTCGTCAACTTCTGCTTCAATGTGTTGAAGGCACGTCGTTCTTCGTCTTTGAATGTATAAGCAACTTCTTTCTTCAACAGATCGGTTAAAGGCTTGGCAATCTTGGCATAGTCATTGATGTATTTTCTGAAATAAGATGTTAAACCAATGAAACTCGTGACTTGTTTGGTGCTTTTAGACTTGTTGCGTTGTGTATGGCCACACGCATTTAGTGTTGTTCTTCTATGAGTCACAATGTGAAGTCGAGCGCGATCCCGATTTCAATTTCAATCTTGAATATGTTCGAGAGTGCCAAATAACTGTTTATTGCGATTGAAACTGATTCGGATTAGAATTTGATTGCGATTGGAACTGTATTCAAGAGTAAACCACCAGGTCCCCAGAGTTCTATCTCAAAGGTTTAAATAAACTTTCAATTAGATGGCAGAAATATATAGACAACGAATGTAGGCGATGGATCGCAAGGTCTACACGATGTACTGGATGGAGACTTCGGTTCGTAGCTCCTAGTAGTTCAGGTTCCTGGTTCGATGTGGACTGTAGTTCAATTAAACACTGTTGCTTGTTCAAGTTCCGTTGACTGAATGGTCGGATCCAATCACTTTGACTACTTCAGTTCGACTACATTTATTTACCAAACTTATTATCTATATATACATTTTTACGATCTTACAACTAGTGCGGTATACACGCCGCAGTTAAAAGGGGCGTGGCCTATTTTATATGTTGTCTGAATTCATGCTGTCGTGGGCAGGCTCGGCGTCCACAACATCACTCCCCCCGGCGCAGCTCGCGTAGCCTCTTCTTCCCTTAGCAGGACGGCGAGTTTGCTGGTAGGGCGTCGGAAGGTACCGCTCTTAGTTTTTACGTCGGCGACTCGAACGCCGCCATCTGGACCGGGATAGGTGCGCTCAACAATCCCGATTGGCCAGACGTTCCGGGGCAGCGTGTGGTCGACCACAACCACGATGTCGCCGGCTTGCAGTTGTCGTCGGCGGTTAGCTGGCTCCCCCCGTGGTACAAGCGTGGGGAGGTATTCCCGCAGCCAGCGCTTCCAGAAATGGTCAGCGAGCGCTTGGCTTGCTCGCCAAGTTCGTCGGTCAGCTTCATCGCAGGGGCCTGTGGTAGGTAGGCCGATCGATGACCCCAGCAGGAAATGGTTCGGTGTGAGCGCTTCTGGGTCGAGTGCACTCACGCTGACGTAGGTGAGGGGGCGAGCATTGATAGAGTGCTCGGCTTCGATCAGGAGGGTCTGCAGAACCTCTTCGGAAGGTGCCTTTTCTCTTAGCGTCGTATGCAGAGCGGTCTTCACGGAGCGTACTAAGCGCTCCCACGCTCCACCCTGGTTGGGCGCGCCTGGTGGGATGAAATGCCACTTCATCCGGTGTAATAGCCCTTCGTCACTTAGGGCGGGTGCCCATTCTGCGTATGCCTTCTTCAGTGCCACGTCGGAGCGCCGGAAGGCCGTTCCGTTGTCCGAGACCATAAGACGTGGCCAGCCTCGACGTGCAGCCATCCGTCGCAGCGCCATCAGAGCTGAGTCAGTGGACAACGAAGCTACGAGCTCTAGGTGCACGGCGCGCGTCGTGAGACAGGTGAATAGGGCACCCCATCTCTTTTCTCGGCGGCGCCCCACCTTGACCTGCATTGGCCCGAAGTAGTCCACCCCGCAGTTAGTGAACGGACGGTGAAATGGGTCAAGGCGGGCGCGTGGCAGGTCCCCCGTGGCGGGCGGCCGCAGTCTTGCTCGTCGTACTCGGCAGAGGGCACATTTACTTTCTACGGCGCGTACGGTAGGTCGCAGGTGAATGACCCAGTACCGCTGCCGTAGGTCGTTCGTCACGCGCTCTCTGTTAGCGTGACCGGCGGCGCAGTGCTCCCTTAGCACGATGAGCTTTGTCACGTGGTGACGGCCGTCAAGGATAACCGGTCGCTTGGTTTCCAGGGGCGCGCTGGATGCGTCGATACGCCCCCGCACCCGCAGAAGTCCGTCTTCGAGCACGGGGCTAGCTTGAATAGTCGGCTTGCTCTAGGGACGGAGCAAGCAGACTCGATCCTCCTCAGTTCGGTCCCGAAGTTGTCTTCTTGGGCGCGTCGTATGAGCGCTTTCTCAGCGCGTTCAATGTGATCTGCTTCCATGCGCGTCGTACGGCGCCGGCATATGTCGATGAATGCCAGCACACGCGCGGCTGCCCGCACCAGCGTCTCGTATTTAGAGAAACGAGTGGGTTCAGGCAGCCATCGGTCACTATATTCATCCCGCTCGTTCGTGTGCGGGATCTCTAAATGTTCGTCCTGCTCGCTCGTGTGCAGGACCTGTTGTTGGTCAGTGAACGCTTGGTGTGTGGGCCATTCTTCTTCGGGTTCGCGAAGGAAGCTGGGCCCCTGGAACCAGCGATCGCTAGCGGCTATGGGCGTGCGGCTCAGTCTCGTCGCGTCGTCGGCTACGTTATGTTCGGTAGGCAGCCATCTCCACTCACGTCGGTGAGTTAACTCCGCTATCTCGCCCAGCCGGTGCGCTACAAAGGGCGTGTAGCGCTTCGCGTCGTTGTGCACCCAATGGACTACGGTCGCAGAGTCGGTCCAGTAGGTGGTTTTCGTTACTTCAACGCGATGCTCCTTTTTTATAACGTCCGCGAGCCTCGCGCCGATGACCGCTGCCTGAAGTTCTAGGCGCGGTATGCTCTGCGCGCGTCGCGGCGCTACCTTGGCTTTGGCAGCCACTAAGGCAATGGTCACGCTGCCGTCGTGGTGGATGGCCCTCCAAAAGGCCACCGTAGAAAATGCCTGCTCGCTCGCATCGCATAGTATGTGCAGGTCTACGCGATTGTGTCCCTCTAGCGCGTAGCTACGGCGTAGGCGCAAGCGAGTTATCTCGCTCAGCTGGCGTAGCCATTCCGCGAAATGTTCGGCTTCTTCTGCAGGTATCGGCTCGTCCCATGGCATGTGAAGACGCCACAGGCTCTGCAGGATGATCTTCGCTCGAATGGTGTACTGACTGAGGAGACCAAGCGGGTCATAAATGGACATGACCGCGCTGAGGGCCTCTCTCTTCGTGGGTGCGCGGATCTGCGCGCGCACCTCAGCCAGTACGCGGTGCATTGCGGTGTTGAACCCCAGTTCGTCTCTGTTGGAGTCCCAGCAGAGCCCGAGTATCTTGCTCTCAGGGCTCCCTGCTCCCAACTGAGTGGGCGTAGTCGCTCGTAGCTCTGGCGGTACGTCTCGTAGCACGTTCGTGTTTCTAGCACTCCAACTGCGTAGAGTGAAGCCGGCGGCCGCGTGCACCTCGCGTAGTTCTTGGATGGTGCTACGGGCCTCCTCTTCATTGGCGTAGCTGTCTACTAGATCATCCATATAGTGGCTGTTCGTGATGGCCACTAGAGCGCGTGGGTGAGTCTGTGCATGTGCGCGCGCATTGTGGTTGCGCACGCTGTGCGCCATAAACGGTGAGCTGGCGGCGCCGAAAACCATGCTCGCCATCTTGTAGTGGCGAGGCGGGTTAGTTCGGTCCCGGCCTCGCCATAAGAACTGCTGTGCGGGCTGGTCTTCAGGTCGGATCTTCACTCGTAGAAACATCTCTTGTATGTCGGCGGTGACGGCGATCGGCCGTTCTCTGAATCTGAAGACGATTCCTTGTAGTGATAGTAGAAGGTCCGGGCCCTCCAGCAGCTGGTCGTTCAAGCTCACGCCGTGACATTGGTGAGCTGCGTCAAAAACAAGCCGTTGTTTACCAGGCTTGTTCGGGTTCTGTACTGCGAAGTGCGGGAGGTACCAGCAGATGGGGCTCCGTCGTTCAGTCCCGTCGCATGGCACCGCATAATTCTTAGCCAACAGATTTTCTATTTGCGCGGCGTATTGGTCCGCGAAGTCTGGGTAGGCGTCCATCTTTCGTTCGATGCTTTGTAGACGCCGTAGAGCCGCGCCGTAGTTCGACGGCATGGTGACGTCATCTCGCCGCCAAGGCAAGCCCACTTCGTAGCCGCTGTCTGTTTTCTTTATTGTTTCTTCGAAGATCTTCGTAGCTCGTAGATCTGCGTCGCTCACTCTCGAATGGATAGCGACGCCGAGCGCGTCGATGCGGAAGTGCGCCTCCACAAGCTCGTGTAGGCGCTGGTCGTGCTCGTTCGTACGCTGGTCGGGCGCGTATACGTGCAGCACGCTCTCGTTTTCGTAGATCAGGCTGCGGGGTGCGGTTCCATGCATCACCCAGCCAAGTCGGGTCCTCGACGCGGCCGGTTCATTTGGCCCGCCAAGACGAAGCTCACGGGATACAATGAGCTCCCAGTGGTCGGCGCCTACTAAGATGAGGGGGTGTGCCAGGTCGTAGCACACCTCTGCCTCCATCAAGTCCCGTAGGTGTCGGTGTTGTAGAAGCGAGCTCGGGACGGTCTGCCGATGTAGCTTTAGGTCGCGTACCGTGCGCGCTTTGACTTTGTATAGCGCTGTTTCCTTTGCTCCCCTCAGTGAGAGTGAGACGGTTTGGCTATCTTCCTCTCGCTGCGACATGTTAACGCCATTCAGATGTAGGGGCTGCGTAGGGCCTTCTGCGCCGATTCGTTTCGCCAACTCATGGTCGATGAGTGTGATAGTGGCGCCTTCGTCGAGCAGCGCGTAGGTTTCGACCTCCCCCCGTGGACCAGTGACAACCACGGGGCAGATCTTCAGCATCACGGTCTTCAGGCCGGCAGCATTGGTGGGTGCTACCGACAAGACCGCTGCATTGTGGCTCGACGAATGTTCGGGTTGCGCAGCTGATCGTGCGTTAGGTCACGCTTCTTCGTGCAGTGTTGAGTGGTGCGGGCGGTGGCATTGGTTAATGCCGCACAGCTTCGCCTTGCATTGGTACCGACGATGTTTCTTGTCGGCGCATCGGAAGCATACGCCTTTCTCTTTGACCAGCTCCCAGCGCTTATCGACGGTCAGTGCCCGGTAGGTTGGGCACTGATGTAGCGCATGGGCTTGGTTGCAGCTCTGGCATCGGTCAGTCTTTGTTTCTTGTTCCGCGCCCTCGTCGGTAGTGTACACGGCATTTCTCTTCTTAGTTGTCGCTGCCTGTCTCGTTTCACGGGCGGCGGAGGTCACTGCGGGCGTATAAGTGTAGCGCAGTGCCATATCCGCCTCTCGCATGAGGAAGCGAGATAGCAAGACGATCTCGGGTTCCACTGATGACTGGTGTTCGTCGGCGTAGTAACACCATTGCGTCTTGATGTGCGGGCTCAGCTTTTCCAGCACCTCTCGTGCCAACATTGGGTTATAAAGGTACCCACGCCGGTCAATGCTCTGAAGCACGCAGACAACGTTCTGAATCTTGACAGCGAAGCTATTGAGATCAGTCGCTGTCGTTCCTGGCTTCGGAAATCTTCTAAGCTCCTCCAGAGCTCGGTCAATGATGAGTTCTGGTCTCCCGAAGCTCTGCTCTAATGTCTTAATGATGACGTCAGGATCGGTGGCTGTGTGCAATAATGCAGCCACGGCGTCACGTGCATCACCCTTCAGGCAACTTCTCAGCCGCTGTAGGTTCTCGGCTGCTGAGATGTGGTACAGGGCGGTGGAATCCCGCATTGCAGCCTTGAAGGGCAACCATTCATTTGGTGCCCCAGTGAAGACGGGCAGGTCGGAGTTGTAGCGGGCCCGAGGTCTGGCCATTCGTTCAATAGCCTCGGCGAGTTGTTCGATCCCGGATCTGCGGTCAGATCGACCCGGGGTGGGTGATCTTGTAGAACGCTCAAAGCGTCCTCGTCGTCGTGGTTCTTCTTGTTGCCTCTCGGTGTTGAGGCGCGGCACATCCCCGCTCTCCCCCCGTAGGGTGGAGGGGTTTGTGCGTTGCAACCAATCATCCACCTTCTGGTGGTTGTCGTTGTTCCGCACGGTTGGCTCGTCGTGAAGGCTCTGATCTTCTTCAATATTCGCGATCTGAGCCGCCAATCGCTTCTTCACTAGGTCCGCTTCCATTTCCAACTCCTTTCTCTTCAATTCAGCAAGTTTCTCGGCCGCCTCTAACTCCGCCAGCCGCAGCCTTAGGGTGGAGTTCGCAGTTCGTTGCGAGTGCGCCGGTGACTTGCTTCGTTCGATGTTGCCGGACGGGCCGGCGGTCGTGCCAGCAGCCGTGCCAGCGGCCGGCACAGATGGTGATGCCGGCGGCTCTAGGGATAGCCTTCGAAGGCGCTCTTCGTCCAACCGCTTCCGCTCTTCCAGCTCTGCCAGGTCGCTTTGGCTCCTCGTGACCACCATGTTCGATGGGCGGCAGACGTTCACTGGATAAGCTGTTGGTCGCTTAAGTTCTTCTGGTTCTATCCGGCTCCGATGGACCAAGATGTAGGCGATGGATCGCAAGGTCTACACGATGTACTGGATGGAGACTTCGGTTCGTAGCTCCTAGTAGTTCAGGTTCCTGGTTCGATGTGGACTGTAGTTCAATTAAACACTGTTGCTTGTTCAAGTTCCGTTGACTGAATGGTCGGATCCAATCACTTTGACTACTTCAGTTCGACTACATTTATTTACCAAACTTATTATCTATATATACATTTTTACGATCTTACAACTAGTGCGGTATACACGCCGCAGTTAAAAGGGGCGTGGCCTATTTTATATGTTGTCTGAATTCATGCTGTCGTGGGCAGGCTCGGCGTCCACAACAACGAAGGTAAATACTTTGATTAAATAAATATATTTTATCCCACAAAATATTTTAATTTTTCAGTATGAAATAGCAATTGCATACATAATAACACCCCTAATACATAGAACGATTTTGTAGCACGATTGACTATTATATTGTATTATTGCACTTAGTTGACTTTTAAATATTTTCATGTAATCGATAGCACAATGCTAACATCTTGAAACCAGTATACGTTGGGTCGCACCACGCCTATAATCCCAAATAGACAACTATGTTTATTGTTAAAGTATTCGATCGCAGTATGCCCTACTTCTGTCATCCTCAGTGCTTTTTATAATGTATGTGGCCTACAATTTGTACAGTCAACACAAAATGTGTGGATGTGCGGGTTTGACATAACAAGTATCCGTGGGTGGTGTTTTTTTTAATGTAGTATTCTTAATTGATTTTATTTTTTACCTAATATTTATTTCCCTTCGAGCACAATCAACTCTACACAAACGGAGTTGGTTGTGTGCTCGAAGGAAAATAAACATTAGATAACAAAATAAAATCAAATAATAATAAAAAAAATATATAATAAACACACCAGAATTAAGGGAAAAAATATATATACAAGAAATCATTTTAAAAACAGGCGCAGTGGAGTGGCGCTTATCAATTAGGTAAGTATATAAAATAATATTATAAATGCGTGAATGTGAGTTTGTTTGCATTTTGTTTATTTGTTACGCTTTCACGCCTTTACTACTCAACCGATCATCATGAAATTTTGCACACACGTTGTTAGAGGTTCAGAACAGGATGTACATCCCGACTGAAGCAAAATATACGAAAAATTTTAATTATTAATTTTGAATGAGAATTGGCACTTTGATGCCAAAGTGACAAGTGTCAAACTGACAGCAAAAAAACAACCAATTTTAAAAATTATTTTATCCACAAATTTCATAAAAGTGAAGTGGAAATTATTTATTAACAATTTCAATAATATATTTTTTTTCTAAATCGGGATGAAATGTACCCTATGTCCTTTTATGTACCCCTGCCAATGTTTGTGCAAAATTTCATGATGATCGATTGAGTAGCTATGGCGTTAAAGCGTAACAAACAAACAAACTCACTTTCGAATTTATAATATTAGTAGGATAGGATAGTAAGATAAACACATAATAACAAAATCAATATTTTGTACTTTGAATATATTTAGTGACACTGTTATATAATTTTGAACATAACTGTACTAATATAGGCATTACGCTATCGTTAGATTCGATTAATTATGAAGTTGGCAAACTGCGATGATAAAGTAGGCATGGTGCGACCTAATGTATGATAACACATATGTAAGTATGTATACAAATATTAAGTTATATAGTTGTTTTTATTTATCTATTAACTTTTTTGTTCCAAAGTAAGTCTCCATCACTGACCGCAATGTTTATTTTATATTCCTGTCCATCCAAAGGTTGCCTGTAAGAAATTGCAAATAGCGATAAGGCCGCCTATTGTACAACATTAGATTTTATGTATCATTACTGTTATGTTGTATTTTTATTGTAATGTGTTCAATAAAGAGTTATTGTATTGTATTGTAATGTATGGTGGTTTCAAAATGTTGGCATTGTGCTACCGATTACTTGAAAATATTTAAAAGTCAACTAAGTTCGATAGTAGGCATTGTACTACGAAATCCATAGGGCTTGGTTCTCAGAAATATATATAGATAGATAGATAGATTAACTCTTTATTGGACACCACAAGCCCAAAAAGAAATAATATCTAAAAATAAAGTATAACAATGCAAATATATACATGGGAAAACATCTTTAAATTGTCTTTTCATGGTTACAATATTAATTTACCTTTTATGAAGGCTCGAGCTGAAGAATCACAAATAAAACCAATGATGTTATATATAAACTAAAGGTACGTTGTACTCCGCTCTGCGTGGCAAAGCAAACAGAAGCTAATCAGTTTGTGTCGACTTAGTCCCAAACAGAGTGGCAACGACGCAACACGTAAATACACGCGACTTCCGAAACATGAAAAATTAATCAAAAATGACATCTTGTGTGATTAGAAAGCGCACTACATACACTGAGACGACTGTTAAGGCAGGAAGCATGTGTCTTTTCATTTTGAAGTACTGTTTACGGTATTTAAAATGGAATTTATTAAAATTTCATTTTACTCTAACGCCCGTAGCACACCTCCGCTGCGAAACTATAACAGCGGAACCGCAGTAATTTCGCCATGTCTTGTCCGTATGTAGGAGAAGCGGAACTGCCTGTTCTAACGCATAGATTTGACTATAATTCTATCTCTTTCCCCGCGCGGTATTGTCGATCTGCTCCGACGCCATCCACACTTCCGCGTTCCGGCCGCCATTTTGTTGCGGTGCCGCGTTGTTTTCTCACGTGTTTGTGGAAGTCGACAAAAATAAAAGGCGAAACTACATTTTTTCATATAATGGACGTTGATTTTACTGAAAAATTAATTGAAGAGGTCAGAAATAGACCTATTCTATATTTACTAAATCATCCAGACTATAAAAATAATATGAAAAAAATGCAGGCATGGAGAGAAATCCAGAGGGAATTAAATGAGGAAGGTATGTATCTTTTTTAAATAATAATAGACTGTATAACATGTTCTTGTTTATTTATTTGTTCTTATGATAACAATACACATTTAAATCAGCTGGCATTTAAAGCCGCTATACACAGCCGCACGTCAGACTACTCCCCATTTTGACCTTGAGTCCGTCTCTATTTCCTACGCAATAAAAACTGGTTTCGTAGTTCACTTGGGTAACCTGACGTGCTGCCGTCTGTACGTTTTAATGAGAAGTTATCAAATTTAAATACATACTTAGTTGCAATTCAGTAATACCTTGTTTTTTAGGTTACCTTAAATGTTAAATTTTCACATTTATGTAGGTATTTAATTATGGATCCCATTTTGACGTTAATAAGATAACCCTAAGTTCTCTGCGTTTGTGCAAAATATTGAACGAATTTATCCCTGACCTCAAACGCTGCCGTCAATGCTCTCTGTCGGTTTCCAGGTCTATCTTGTGGTAGAAAAGCACCTAGCTATTCTATTTCAAAACTGGAACTGGCATGTACGGCTGATTCTTTCGTCTGTATAAAGTTGTGCAAACAACAAGCTGCTTTTACAATTTTTATTGTGTTTGTCAAATCTGTTTCAAAAGGTCTTAGAAAAATCCTAAACTTCTGTGTCATTATTCCAAAAGCACATTCCACAACCACACGTGCTCGACTAAGCGCCTGATTAAATTTATTCTTATCTCTATCTTGCATAGCAGCTTCTCTTACAAAAGGTCTCATCAAAAACGTTTCTAGCTTAAACGCACCATCCCCTATTAAAACATAAGGCAAAGAATCTGTGCCTTCTTGTAATGGTTGGGCATTTGGTACATTAAGTTGACCAGTCCGCAATAGTTGTAAAAAAGGTGTTTTTCCAAATATAGTACTATCAGAATCTTTTCCAAACGATCCAATGTCAACATACATGAATTTATAATTAGCATCCACAACAGCCAAAAACACAATTGAAAACTTACTTTTGTAACAGTAAAACATTGAGCCGCTACCTGGAGGGCATTTAATGGTAATATGCTTTCCATCCACGCTACCCAGGCAATGAGGAAATCCCCATTTTCGAAAAAAGTCTTCTGCTATATTGAGCCACATTTCTTGTGTAGGTTGTGGAAAGGCTAATGGTTGTAATATATTCCATATTTCCTCACATACTTCGGTCACTATTTTTTAAACTGTTGAATTTCCTATACGGTATGAGAATGATAATGTCTTGTAGCAATCTCCAGTAGTTAGGAATCTGTAATGGAAAAAAAAATATTTAAAATATTTTATTAATTTTGTCTTATTTTGTTAATTTTCAGTCGTAACTTTTAAAGCGAAGTGGAAGAATTTGAAAGACTCCTACAAAAAATACAAGCTGTCTAAAAAGAGTGCTAGTGTCCAAGCCGCAAAAAAACTTCAAAATTGGACTCGGGCAGATCAAATGAGTTTCATTGATCCAGCAGTTACATTGAATGAGTCTGAAGGTAGTATGGCATCTCCGAATGTGGAAGAAGTTAATTCTACTAGCTCTCAATCTACCTGAGACGAAACTACACAAGACATATCACAAGATTCCTGTCCGCAAGATACTCAAAATGCCCAACAAATTTATCGAAGGCATAGGAGAAGTAATCCGGATTCGGATCCAACGGATAGAATGATCCAGTACTTACAAAATAGAAGAGATCGCAATAGAAGTGACAAAAAAGTTGATGTGAAATGTGACGGACTAGATTTACTTTTTTTGGGATACGCTGATACATTCAAAAAACTATCAAAGCGAACACAAATAAAAGGAAAATTTGATATCGCCCGTATTTTGATGGAAGCTGAATTAAGTGATCTGGATAGCTCTGCACCAGGCAGTTCCACCAACTACTCTATTCTAAGTGATACCAGCATGAATGCTCCTCCTACACCAGGAAATTACTCCATGATCAGTGAAACAACAGTTACTGACAATGCTAATTATTACATTATTTCACAAGAGAGCAATACGGCTATGCCTACTGATTTAACTACCACGAATCAAATCGATTCAGAAAATAACAATAACAATTATTTTTCCCAATTTCCATAAATAATTAAACAAAAAAAATTATTTACTGTAGTGTTATGTTTCACTGACCGTGGAGTTAGTAACATGCAAGATTATTTTTTGTATTAATAATTAATAAATAAAAAAAATACTTCTAAGTTAAGGCTAATCTTTCTCTGCTAGAAATAGCTTCCCGAAACCTTGTATTTTGTTTTGTAATATGTGGCTTCAAAAGATTATGTAAATCTTCAAAACTCTCTGGGCTCATTCTAAAATATGTGTAGAAACGATCTTCATGTGACTCTAATTCTTTACATAATCGGTTTTCTCCTAATTTCTTCCTTTTTTCATTAATCTCGTGCACCCAAATTCTACGAGTTTTACGCCTTTTCAAAGTTAAACTCCACAATAATATTTCTTCCTCCTTTGACTCTGATAACGACGACATTTCGCTCCAATTGTCTCAACTCAACTGACTCGCGTGGCGTTCCGACGCCAGTTCCGCTATTCAATCTACATCAGATCGCAGCGGAATTTCTACAGCGGTTTCGCGATTGAAGTTTCGCAGCGGAGGTGTGCTACGGGCGTTAATCAACTGTTGCGATGCTGCCGCTTCGCTACTGGACTGACTGATAGATCACTGGTTTTGATGGATGAACTGTCAAGCATGTGTCAAGTCATACGTTTTGTTTCACTGATGTAGTGCGTTCCAATCATAGATTTTGAATGGCGCTACTTAATTTCGTATTTCTATTTATTTTCATTATTTATTTGACTTCATTGCTAATTTATATGTATAATTATAATCTAATTTATATTATATTTGTATATCGTCCCCGTAGAGCGAAAATTAACTAAGTAGAGTTATGTTTTTTTTTTTTTATAATACAAATCAGCGTTTCAAGCTCTTTATTTATGTCTTACTCTCATTTTTGTAGCTGTTATAGTTTTTGACTTATAAAATGTGAAAATACACTAAGTTATGATTATGGACAATATCACGTAAAGATAAAATTACCTAATTTAGTTAGTTAATTTATCTTTTAAATAAAACTGCACAAATATAAATTAAAAACACTTAATTAGATTTTCTCTAATTTATTTGTTGTATACCTTGCTCTCATAAATCACTAAACCGTTTTAGTTAGTTTGGAAATCAGCAGTTCAGTTCAACATTTGAAAGCGAAAATTAACTAACTCGGTTTGTTGATTTCTCTTTTTTGAATTGTAATATAATTCATACAAAAACAAAAAATGCGAAAAACCATTAATAATAAATACCATAAATTTTAATTAATTTTATTGTAGTAAAATGGGTGACATTTATTCTGTTTCAAATAGTAATGATATTATTTTAGTTAATATTTCAAATATAAAAAAGTAAACACCTAAACCAACACAACCAACATAAACAATTAAACCTGCACCTAAACCAAAAAACTAAACTAATAATCTAAAAGTAATTGGTGTTCATGTGGCATGGTTCCAAGAACGCTCGCTGCATTTCCGCGTTGAATAGCAATAGCTATTCTCTGTGCGAGAAATGAGCCAGCTCTCTTGTCACCAGCGACGTCGATAACGCGGGGAGAAATTTGCTTAAAAAATTGTTTCGTACTGGGACCCCATGGACCAAATGTTGCAAAGCCAAGCGGCACAAATATATAGTCGCTTGAGAGCGATACATACTTGCGTCGTTTGGCTTGTTCTGCGGCCTCCGCCGCGGCTCCGGCCCTCAAGACTGACCCGCTGAGACGAGAAGGGGCTAACGTATCAACACAAGTCGCGTCCCATACGAGAGCCTTTCCCCGCTCCCAGGGGATCAGCGTTAGGCCGTCCGGGCGCTTGCCATCATCACGTAATATCCCTACTGGTTCTAGTACAGAAGGTACGTTGATGGTGGCAAGCGCCCGTTTAATGATAATATTTGTACCGTTAATATTTGTACGAATTTGGTGTGCATTTAGTAGCTTAGGTATGACTCGCGCGCGACTTGGTTACTTTGGAAGAGCGGCGCGGGGCGAGAGCGGCAGTTGGTGACTTTCATTCCTCGCGTTTGCGTTGTAGAGTGCGCACGCGTTTCTTTTACCGCCGCAGCCGCCACACGAACTAGTGATTTTATGAACAATGAGTCGTGCCAAGTATATTTTGGAATTATTGGACCAAAAAGAAAATACCGTTACAGACGTAAGTACTTTTCTTCGTTTTCATATTATTATTATACAGTTTAAATTATGCATTATTTTGAACAGTGTATCCTTTGTAATAAGTAATACTAAATAATGTTGATTTATTACATAATTAAGTTATGAGTACGTTACTGTAAGAGCTACTTACAGTAACATACTAATTGTTTATATTTTTTTGTGTGTCGTATGAAGTAGTGTTGGCCTCTGGTGTCAGCGATTGTCAGGTTGCCTGAGTGCCTTTGACATGGCTTAACGACAACGTGCCCCCCATCGCTCCATGCGCGATGAAAAATCGCACATAACTTAGAAAAGTAATTTGTAATGGAAATTTCTAAGTTGGATTCTAAGTTGCACTATTGAACCGCTAGGCTAACATCGCTCTTTCCATTCTATATAGTATGAATGCGGAAGTAACTTTGTTTATTGCAACGATACATTGAGTTTGTGTGACACTAATTATAATGTGTTTATAAGTATGTAAAATTAGTGTCAATTGGATAATGGAGAAATTATTTTGGTATTATTTTATAGGAAACTACTGAAATCTCGCTCACAGATCAACTCACCAGAACTCTATAGAACGTAACTATTTCACTTTTATTACGGGTGGATTTTATTTATAGCTTGGATTGCAAATTATTTTGTGTGCGTTTGTTTTGTTTTTTTTTTCTAAGTAATGATAAAGATAATAATATATTTTTTCTACGTGCAAGAGAGATAAGATAGTCTTGTATATAGTGCTTCGTGTACTTATGATAAGCTTTACTGGGTTGTATAAGTTGTGCTGTTAAGTTATTGTTCTATTCGGACATCATTAACCTTATTTAAATCAGGTGCAGTAAATTTAACATGCTACAAGCACTTTTAATTTAATACAATAAATATTTATGATAATTAACCTAACAGCGCCTGCAGCTGGCATGGCTTTACTTTTGGCAATAAGTAGCTTGTTTGTGTGAATGCTCTTTATTTTGGTTATTTCAGAAACATGTCATTGAATTCAATGAGAGACAGTGAGCTAACATAGATGTCGACGATCTTTTCCCGAATGAAAATTTATATGAGTCTGCTCCACCGTCTACATTATTGAAACTCTTCAATAATGTAGACGGTGGAGCAGACTCATCCACTCCAAACAACGTGTTGCCTCCATTAAGATCACCCCGCTCTGCTCCTTTGTTAGTCTTCAATGAACAAGGTGTCCCCACTGAAGATGTAGAAAATATTCGTAAAGAACCAGCATAACATTGCTGACACCACACATAAATATGAGAAACTAAAGAGTCTATATTCTGATATTAGTGGTATTAATGAGTTGAGTAGTTCACCTATCCGTGTTTTCTCGGATTCTAGTGTTTCTTGGTATCCAGAAAGTGAAGAGGATCGTCAGAAAAAAAAGAAAATAAAGTTGTTCATTGCGGCATCTTCTAGTGATAGCGACGATGAAGAGTATTATGAAGGTAACCGAATCCAAGGAAAAAATACAGGTACTAAAAAACAAACAAATACAATTCCAAGTACACAACCTTCTACAAGTAATAATATGCATATTCCTAACGACACTTCAATTATAACATTCACTGAACCACAAAAAAACCAGATAATAGTATTGTACAAGAACTTGCCACAATTGCCGAAACTTCAAGCAAATGTCGTGAATCTTGTGCGATGGAAGAAAAGTAATCCCAGCAAATGGAAAAAAATATAGCAAAAAAGAACAAACAAGATTGTTTGCCATATTTAGGCAAAAATGACAAACGAATGCCCGCAAAACAGCCTAAGCCTGTTAAATGCAACACTAAATGTCTCTTCCGGTGTTCTACTTACTTTTCAGAAGATGACAGGACCGTACTTTGTGAGAACTATTGGAAAATCACAGATTCAATGCTCAGAAACAATTCATTTTATACTTGATAAAATAGAAACACAACCTATAAAAACAATGAAGGCAGATATTCCTAAACACTCATGCATATCATTTTCATAAAAATTACGTTCAGACACGAGTGTGCAAAGACTTTTTCATGAAAACCTTATGTATATCCAATGGTCCTATTAATGAAGCTCTACGTCATAAAGACGAGCTTGGACACTACATAGGAAATGACAAACGTGGTAATAAAGCCCCAGTAAATCAAACTCCGATAGAATCTCAACAAAAAATTATCGATCACATTGATTCCTTCCCTCGACTCGAATCCCATTATTGTCGAAAAAAGTCTAAGAGACAATACCTAGATAGCAAGCTTACTATCGCTAAAATGTACGAGCTTTATAAAGAGAAACTAACATCAGCAGATGAAGAACCATGTTCTTTTTATGTTTATAAAAATATATTTGGCAGCAAATTCAATTTGTAATTTTTTAAACCCAAGAAGGATTTATGTATGATTTGCACTCGCTATGCTGGAGCTGGTCGTCCAGAACATCTAAAAGAGGAATATGAAATGCATATTTTAAGAAAAAATGCGGCACAAGAGGCTAAGGAATGTAATAAACAGCGGTCTATTGCTGATGACAACTACCTAGTAGTAACGGCCGACATGTAGTCCACTTTGTACATTCCGGTCAGTGGTGTTGGTATTCTTTATTATGCAAGAAAACTAAATGTCCAAAATTTTACCATCCACACAGCAAAACCACCTCACGAAGCGTTCTGCATAACTTGGAATGAAATTAATGGCAAAAGAGGAAGTATAGAAATTGTTACTGCGATGAACTGGTGGATTGAACGATTACCAGTCAATATAAAGGAAGTTACTGTTTACACTTGTGCTGGGCAAAATCGAAACCAATTTATCACGGCATTTTTAGTGCATTTGATTCAAAGAGCTGAGTTGCCATTGGAAGTCATAGAACAAAAATATTTATAGAGCGGACACACGCACATGGAGGTGAACTCCATGCACAGCGCAATAGAAAGGCAGCAAAGACATACACCGGTATATTCTATGATCGACTGGAAAACGATCATGCGTAATGCACGCTCAATACGACACAGAGATTCAGCGCCACCTTATGTTGTTAAGGAATTAACCTACAACGAAATGCTTGACGTGAGGGCCTTAAACCAGAAGTTCGTTAAGAAAATGAACAAAGACAGAGATGGAAACAAAATAAAATGGCAACACCCGGGTATAGTAAAATTTCGCTACTCTCACGAGGGCCCATACTCAGATTTCAGCATTTTTGAAGAACAACAAAGGTCTGTTTCTGTTACTAGAAAGAGATAAAAAGACCAGCACAAGCAAGTAAAATGTAGCCTTAATACGGAACAGGGGCTTGGCTATCAAAGAGAATTATTTACAAACTACTCCATCCCAAAGGCTTACTCTTCGCCTTTGCCTATATCCGAGGCAAAAAAGAAAGATCTTTTGAATCTATGTCAAAAAGGGATAATTCCTCAAGAGCTTCATGCATGGTACGAGTCTTTGCCTTCTAATAAAGATGTTGTGGACAGGATTTTAGAGCCCGATGCCACAGAAGAAGAAGAGGACCCTTCTGCTTAAGTTTGATGCTCTTTTTTATATTTCATAAATTTTATGCGTCAGATTCTGTCTAATTATGTATTAATTGCTCAATTGTGTTTTCTATAATTTGTTGATTTGGCTAATTGTATTTCATTTAATTTCCTTTAAAATAATTACTAATAAGCAGATGCTAAATATGCTCCCACGGCCCAGGCCATACATTTGCGCAATGACCTGATTGCGCAGGAACCAGAAATTGATATCTTCTGTACAAAATTTAACCACTTTTTGAACCATTGTATCACTTTCTTATCTAATTGTTTTTTTTTTGCTTTTTTTGTAAAACGATTGAAAGACTTAACTCCTGCATATGAGCATACTATTTTAATGGGTGATTTTAATACCTGTTTGCTTAAGAAAGACTTCCGTTCATCAAAGTTTGAATCAGAGCAAGCAATTTGACCATTCTGCCCTTAAACGCCACACATTACTTTCCTGATTCAACACCCTCTCTTCTTCTCTTCTTGTCTCTTCTTCAGTACATGTTAGCAAACATGGTCAATGTGCGGCGGATGTATTTTCTTATCACGACATGATTTTTCTTTCTTACAAAATCTGTCCGCGTAAATCTAAGCCCAAAATTCTTCTGCAGCGCAGTTTTGGTTATATTAATCTAGACCGTCTGCGTAAGGATGCTTTAGATCCGGTGTATTTGAAGCAATAACTATTGATAACAAGGTTGAAAGTTTTAATAAAACTTTGTTGAAGCTTTATGATGCTCACGCTCCACTACAACCTGTTAAAATCAAGCATCTCCCTGCACCCTGGCTTACTCCTGAAATAAGATCAATAATGCACAAAAAACTTATTGCCTGGCCTAGGTTTAAGAGGCGACCTACGGTTCGAAACAAAGACAATTACATTGATAAACGGAATCTCTGCAATAGGGTGTGTAGAAACGCATTACGCCTGCATATTCATCAGTCAGTTCAAAATGAAGATCCTACTAAGGTTTGGAAATTTCTTAGAACTTTGGGAGTAGGAAAACAGCATCAAGACAATTTACAATATACATTTATTAAAACAAAATTTTTCAACGTCTTCCAATTTTGATGGAACTGTAAAAACAACTACTTTAAATCATCTTTCTTCTATTCCAGCTCCCGACTACCCTTCATTTGTCTTTCATCAATTTACTGCTTAAGTGGAGCATTTCGTCTATTTCGTCGAACGCAGTCGGTAGCGATAGTGTCAGTCGCAACATGATCATGCTCATCATTCCATCACCAGTGGGTCTTTTCCATTACTATGGAAAGAAGCCCAATTAATGCCACTGCCAAAAACTTCCACTTTGTCAGATTTTCGCCCAATTTCCATATTACCTTTCCTTTCTAAAGACCTAGAACGCCTCATCCACAAGCAACTTAGCTCCTTTCTGAATATAAATAACCTCCTTAATCCTTTCCAATTCTGTTTTCATCCGGGTCACAGCACAGTGTCAGCTTTAATTAAAATCACAGATGATGTGCGGTTTAGCATGGCAAGCGGTCATCTAACTGTTTTAACGTTACTTGATTTCAGCAATGCATTCTGCTTGGAATCGTTCGCTCTCTTAACATTCTCGTACGGTAATTGGTTGGTTTCATAGTTACCTATATGGACGCCGGCAGCGTATTCGCATTGATGATACCTATTCAACCTGGTGTAATACGACTGCTGGGGTTCCACAGGGCGGCGTTCTATCTCCACTTCTATTCGCAATTTTTATCAACTCTATTTCTCATCAGCTTACTTCATTCTACCACCTTTATGCAGATGATTTCCAAATGTCCACTACTTGTCCTCTCTGACTTAAAACTGTGTTACTTTGTTTGTCTTATTACATTTAATACTGCATTATATTTATATTAATAATAATATAAATCTTGAAATTACAAGACAACGTCACACACACGTGACGTTATTACATTTTAATGTCCTACCTCGTAGTATGAACTTATATCAATCCAAGTTTCATTTAAATTCATTCAGTAGTTTCGGCGTGATGCCTAGCCAAGATACAGACAAACAGAAAGCCAAAAAAAAATAAAAAAATACAGTTTTGGCTTCAATACGGAATACAGAACAGCCTCAAATTTTTTTTACAAAATATCTTTATTATAAGGATAAATATTGTACTTATGGTATTTATAAGTAATATTTTTCGTATTTATATTGTTTTTTTTTTCAGTAAATGTGTACTACTTGCACATGCACACTATCGTTCATTAATGTTCATGGTCTCGCTTTATAATCTAGTTTCTTGGAAGAATTCGCTACTAAGTGATAAGGCCGCCGATTTTACTATTTTAAGGTTAATGTTATCCCGTCCCGTCGAGTCCTGGGACATATTGCTATCCTAATTTCAAAATGGCTTCAGTGACTGACTGACTAGGTTTTATAAAAGCCAAACAGAAGTTTAAAAAATATGTTTAAATCCACATAAGAATGAATGCAGAATCATATTTACATGTAGCTCAAGAGAACATATCTCTCTCGTACATATAAATGAGCTATCTGTAAATGCTTGCTCATGTCAGGGTGTTGTTCTACTGCCCACAGTAAAAGTAAAGGTTGCAAAGGCTGATGGTACCTTTGTGATTGCCCGTGGTCTGTTAGATAGCGGTAGCCAGACCTCGTTAATTACAAACAAACTTAAAAATGAGCTAAACTACACATATGTCCGAGGCAGTGGTCATAAATTTAAGCTTCAATGTTAATAGCGCATTCACTCAAGTTTTGTTTGTTCAGTGGTAGATAAGATCGCATCTCCTCTACCAGAATATAAATTAAATATAAGTAAGTTCATACCTAATGTTGTAATGACTGATGAAAGTCACTGCTTTTAGCAGCTGATTTATTTTTCAGTGTGCTTATACCTGATGACAACATTCAACTCAATAACGGATTATGCCTTCAAAACACAAAGCTGGGTTGACTAAACAGTTTATATAAAAAGCTTGTTCAAAATGAAACTGTATTTAGAGTATTCAGACTTCATAAAACAATATATTGACTTAGTCCATGCAAAGTTGTATGATATAAACCAAGCAATGTTTAATGTATTTTTTAGCATACCACGAGGTCATAAATGATTCGAAGACTAATCGTTGTAGAATTGTATTTGAAGGAAATCAAAGGTCAAAGTCCCAAAATCTTATCCTAAATGATTGTATGCACAGTGGAAAAAATCCACAGAAGGAGTTATTTGACATATTGGTAATGTTTCGCACTTATAAATATGTTTTTATGATAGACATCAAAAGTATGTTCAGGCAAATAGATTAAGACCCTACTCAATAATAGAAAAATAATAAAGGTAGGTAAATCTAATTTGTGCTAAATCAAGGGTTGCTCCCCAAAATTATAAATTAACTATACCCAAATTAGAGTTAAGCAGTGCTCTGTTGTTGGCCGAGCTGACTTCTAAGATAACAAAAAAAAAACATATATATAAAATCTGACTATACACTGATTCCATGGTAGCTCTGGCATAGATATAATCACACTCAAACAAATTGAGCCTTTTGTAAGAAATACGGTGAATAAAATAAAGGTTCTTACCTCAACGGCGGACTGGAAACACGTTCCTGGTTTGGAGAACCCTGGCGATTTGGTGAGCCGTGAAGTGGACACTGACCAGTCTCACAGTCAGTGCCCACGTTTCGGCTCCGTATGTTATTACGGGTAGCACGCACTGGTTAAAGACTTACGTCTTTAGGCACTGTGGGATGGGCGACGAGAAGACATGACGAAGTTTCCCAAATGCTGCCCAGCCCATCCGAATCCGCCTATCGGCTTCCTCTCAAAGTTGTTTCTGCCCAACATAAGAGTTTGTCCTAGGTAGACTTACTCCTGCACAAATTCGAGAGGCATTCTACTAACGACTATTGGTTCCGGGGTAATGTGTTGATTAATCGTCAATATTGTTTTTCTATGTTCATGCGGAGGCCAATACGTCGGGAGGCATCTGCTAGGCTAGTCGGCATTTGTAGCAACTATGATTAAGATTGGAGTCTTCTTTAAAGGAACCTCGTTTAAAACCACGCGCCGCGTTGCAACGCGTAATGAAGGCAAACAATGAATAGAGCGGCAGGTCAGTTTCATATAGCTACGAGTATCATCATCATTATCAGCCCGCATCAGACCACTGCATCATTCCTCACCGGCGTCGTTACCGGCACCGGGTAACGACGGTCTCACGTCTGATATATGCCAAATGGCCTACGAAGCTGCCCCACAGACTCTTCTTACACTCTTCAACCAGTCCAGCCTTAGAATAGGGCACTTCACGATTATTTTGGAAGGAGGCGGTAACAAAGGTTATTTCGAAGCCAGGAAAGGAAGATTATACGCATCCTAAGGCGTACCGACCCAATAGGGTTATTGCCGGTCATGGGGAAGGCGCTCGGAAAACTGTAAGTCAATCGCTTGCAGTGGGATCTTGACTCTAGGAATAAGCTCAGTGGCCACCAGTACAGATTTATGCAACATTGCAACACTGATGACGCACTATACGATGCCCTGACGATTTTCAAAGAGCCTTACAGGAGAAAAACCTGGCTGTCGTTGTTTCCCTTGACATCAAAGGGGCATTTAACAATGGTCGGTGGCTGCCATCTTGGACCAACTTCTGGAGAAAGAGGTGGACGGGAGCATAATACAGTTGATTCAATCTTATTTATGGAATACGAAAGCTCATCTTCAGTACTCAGGAGCTACGGTTACACGTCATACAAACAAGGGCTGCATACAGGGTTCGATTTGTTGCCCTATATTCTGGAATGTCCATTGGATCAAATCTTGGAGCCTACCCAGTATGGAGGTGTACACATTCAGGCATTTGCGGATGACATTATTTTAATTGAAGTTGGCAAGACCGGGAGGAAGTTGAGGAAGCACTTAACAAAGTAGCTGCCTCAATAACTTTTTATATTATTTTATTTATTTATTACGTTGAATGACGAGACAGGCAGGTCGCTCGCCTGATGAAAATGTTTACACACTACTGCTTGCCGGTTGAATATCTGACAAAGGTGTGGTACTTCCCCAGGCGGACCCTTGCGTAAGAGGCCTACCACTACACTAAGAAATTGAAGGCAGTTTATGACAGTTTTCCTCTATTCTTCGCCAATCGCTCTATCCAGAAGACATACCAGGACTCAAGCGTTGCTTCTATTACTAAGATGTTTTTTCCGGACATCAAACCAGCTTACAAGATCTTAAGGAAAATTAAGCTAGATAACCTAACAGCTCAATTATTCCCAGGGCATGGTGGGAACCGACCTTATTTTTATAAGAATAAATTGTGAAAGTCTCCCTTGTGCACATGCGTCGATGAAAAAGAGCAAAACATCGCTCACTTATTAACTGCTTGTCAAAGATTCTCTTTATTGCGGTATAACTGCGAGTGCACAATGGATGCCCAAATCACTATAGATAATTTGTCAGTTCTGATTGGTAATGACGATATCAGACCTATCTTTCTCGATTTTGCAAAGTTTGTGCTTCGCACGATTGGGAAGGAAAACAATTCAAAATATTGCCTTTGTGGCTCAGCAACACCGTATCGCCAGCACATTGTAGTTGCTGAGGCACTTTAACAAAGCACTCTAGGATTTCGTTTTCTTAGTAATTTTAATTATTGTTTGATTTTGTGTAATTGGAGTTGAATTGGTATCTTGGCTCTAGATGCAACAAATAGTGCAAGGTCGGGCAGTGAGCAAATATAAATATAATTTACCAAACAACTTAAAAAACAAGTGTGTTCAATACAGAACATAATAAAATTGTTATTCTCTTTCTCATATTATTTAGATCTGTATTTTAGTTTCGTTCATCATTCAAATTTCATTCATTGTACTAGCTTCGTTCATAATGTTCGCTCTCTTCCATATTTTTCCTGTACGATACAAAAAGTGTTACATCGAAATAAATTTATATTTATTATTATAACAGTTTCAAGTCGACCGGCATCACGTACGCCATTTTTGTGTTTCGGCCGCCCGGTCGGAACTTGCGAGTCCATATCTCGCACAATTCGTACTATATGCGAGTTGCGGGAAACCCATTTCGATGCTATATCGTCGAATTATTGGGATTTCATCGAGTTTCGTCGAGAAGAAAATCATCAATTTGTCGCTTGGCCATAGACAAGTGACGCCTCTCGCTATAAATCGGCGGGAAGAACGGCTTCGTCGGTCATTGTACGTCGGAGTTTGTTTGGTTTGATAAACCAAATCAGGTACGACTTCAGTTCATTCTTCTAACGTCATACGTCTGTGTCGTCTAAGTGTAAACGTCAATCAAATTATACGTCAGTGTGGTGTATTTGTAAACAAAGTGATCAATTTCGTTTATTTTTCCCAAAAACATGCGATTTCTAGTCCTCTCTAATCACAAAAAGTGCAGTGAAGTGTAAAAATGTAAGCAGTGCTTACTTATTGTGTAACTTTACGGTTCATAAAGAAATACAGACTTTGTGAGGTTATATACGTGCGTATAGTTCGACCACAAGTTGTCAACAATGGCTACTTCAGAATTAGATCTGAAACGACTACGCACGCAACGAGGACAATGTAAATCAACAATTACTCGAATCGAGAACTTTATGAGTGATCCCATAAACATTACTTCATCGTCGATAGACACTTTGGAAGCGCGAAAAGAAAAACTTTTGAGTACTCTCAAAGTTTATGAAAGTGTTCATTTGGATATTCAAAACTTAGATGAAAGAGACAAAGAGGAGGTAGGTGAAATTGAAGATAAATATTTTTTTGTATTGGGCAAACTTAATGAAGCCATAAGGCAACTAAAAACAAAGGTAGACTCAGAGAGGCATTCCATCTCAACATGTAAATTACCAAGCATAGAAATTTCGACATATGACGGCAAAGATTACACTAAATACAAGCCATTCATAGATTTATTTAATGCAGTCATAGATAAAAATCAGTCGCTGTCTAACGTTCAAAAACTATTCTATTTAAGAAAATATTTAACAAAAGATGCCTTATCTGTCATTGTTAACCTACCACTTGTCAATGACTCTTACCCTCAAGCCATTCAATTATTAGAAAAACGTTTTGACAATGTATCACGTATAATTTCAAATCACATAAACCTTCTTTTGGACATCCCTCAAATGCAAAAGGGAACTGCAACTAGCATCAGATCCTTTGTATCTAATGTACGTCAACAGCTCCATGCGTTGAAAAATCTTAAACAACCTGTTGAGAATTGGGATATGTTGTTGATATCTATATTATCACGCAAGCTTGATAGCTATACTAGTCGTGCATACCATCTCGACAGGACTTCAGACAATTTACCCACTATCGATGTTTTTTTATCTTATTTGGAAAAAAGAGCAGTAGGTTTGGAAGACAGTTCTCCTATGAAGAACACCTGCTATGAAGGTAAGTCCAGTCCAAACTTTCAAAATTTCAACAAAAACAAAGTCTCCTATATAGTGACTAATAATAATAAAACGAACAATTCAAAAATAACTTGTCCATTTTGTAGCAATGACCATCCTGTATATTCATGCCCTAAATTTAAATTGGCTCCAGTTTCACAGCGTATAAAGTTTGTGGCTGACAACAAATTATGCACAACATGTCTTAGAAGTCACACTGATAATAAATGCAAGTATTCATTTAAGTGCTATGTGTGCAAAAACAATCACAACAGCTTATTACATGAGGGCAAGCCAAAAGAAGGTGAGGTCATAAGTTTACATTCCAATTTACCAACAAGTCAAACAAATATTTTATTACCCACTATAAAGGTAAAACTCATTGACAAATCTGGTCAAGAATTTTATGCAAAGGCTCTGCTCGATAGCGGTAGCCAAGTATGCATTATCAAACGTTCCCTTGTAAATAAATTGAACTTGACGCCTGTGGCACAAGATTCAAACATTGTTGGTTTGGGCAATACACCAAACTAAGTAAATGCATCTGTAAATGTATTATTACAGTCATCTCTATATGATGTTAAATTTTCAGTGTAATGTCTCATTGTTGATACGATTACCAATAATTTACCACAAAATTTTATTGATTTAAGCAAATGTAAGCTTCCCAACAATATTCAACTGGCCGATGATCAGTTCTATGAACCATCACAAATTTCCTTGCTATTGGGAGTTGGTTTCTATTCAAAGGTCATAATAGATGGTGTTATAAAATTAGAAAATGGTATTTTATTGCAGAATACATTATTCGGCCATGTAATTACAGGTACTATTGAAAATGAATGTAATGCTTACACATCAAATGTGAATTTAGTCTCAAATTTTATTGTTCAAGAGAAAGTTGATAACAGTTTAGAAAATATTATGAAAAATTTCTGGTTATCAGAGAAGATACCAGAAGAGTCAAATATTCAGGAAATTGAGTTTCAAAAGGCTGAACAATGTTTTCAAAATTCAGTAAAATTAGAAAATAACCATTAAATACCCCATTAAAAGAATTAAAATTAGGCGATTCTTTCACGCCTGCTTTACAAAGGTTTCACCCTCTTGAAAGGAAATTTGAGGCAAATTCCGAATACTTTCAAAAGTATAAACAATTTATTGACGAGTTTATAGGGCTGGGGCATGCCAGGGAGGTTGACATAAGTCAATATGATGTCTATAATGATCCAATCTATTTTCTCGCACATCATGCAATTTTTAATAATAATAGTAGCACAACAAAGGTACGTGTAGTATTTGGAGGAAATATGCGATCTAAAAATGGTCTCTCCATAAATGATGTAATGTCAAATGGACCTATAGTTCAAAATGACCTTTTTAGTATACTAATACTTTTTCGCACTTACCAATATACACTCATGTGTGATGTAGAAAAAATGTTTCGGATGTGCTTGATTAATGAAAATTTCAGACCGTTGCAAAACATTTTATGGCGTGACAACCCTAGTAAACCTATCATGTGTCTTCAATTACAGAGAGTCACATATGGACTTAAGGCTTCGACTTTTTTAAGTACGAGGTGTCTAGTAGAACTTGCTCAGCTCTATAAGGATGAGTTCCCATTGGCTGCTCAGGCGCTTCAGCTAAACACATATGTCGACGATGTCATATGTGGAGCTGACAGTATGGAAACTTTACATGAATTAAAAAGGCAGCTTATAGAGTTAATCAAATTAGGCGGTTTCAATTTACACAAATGGTGTTCTAACTCTCCAGACTCTCTCAATGATATTCCTGATAATAAAAAATACTTAAGACAAATTGACTTCAATAAAGACAATATTGTAAAAACATTAGGTATGAAGTATGATATACATACTGACCATTTTTTGTTTTCATGCCCTATCACTGAGGAAAATTCTTGTTGAGGAAGTTTTAAGTTTTATTGGAATACTATATGACCCTAATGGCCTAGTTGGACCTGTGATTGTCAAAGCAAAATTATTGATGCAAGAAATTTGGAAAACAAAAATTTACTGGGACTCTACATTACCTAGTAATTTGCTACAAAACTGGAGAGATTTTATTAGAGGTTTAAAAGACATGGGCACAATTCAAATACCTAGATCCATTGTCAATTTTAGTATGGAAAATGTAATGTCAGTGGAACTTGTTGGTTATTCCGATGCCTCTATAAATTCGGTAGGTTGTTGTCTTTATCTTAGAGTCTTATCTAATGATGGCCAAGTCAAGGTCAATTTAATAGTTTCAAGATCCCGTGTCGCTCCTCTCAGTAGAAAACTTACCATTCCAAATTTAGAGCTCAATGAAGCTGTCTTTCTGGCGGAACTTGCTAATAAAATCTATAAAACTCTACAGCATAGATATTTACATTTAAAAGTTGTTTTATTCACAGACTCACAAGTAGTTTTATCTTGGTTAAATTCCAACAATTTAAAAGACATCTATGTCTCCAATAGAGTCAAGAAGATAAAAGACTTGACAAAAGATTTCAAATGGTCACATGTAAGTGGGGTACACAATCCTGCTGACCTTTTAACAAAGAGTATTTCTCCTAAGAAATTAAAGGACAACCCTCTATGGTGGTTTGGTCCATCTTCACTATCAGATTATAATTATCAGCACAATATTGCTAGTTCGAGCTCTGATAAATCTGAGCACAATATTGCTACTTCTGATTCTGAAAATTCAGAGTCCTCTGCTATATCAGAGAATGTATGTCAATTACAGCAAACTCAAAATATTTTACAATTAAATGATGTTTTTGATAGATATTCAGAATATAATAAACTTCAAAGAGTTATTGCCCTGCTTTTACGTTTCAAACATAATAGTTTAAATTCTAAAGACAGATTAATTGGGTCATTATCGCCATAAGATATGATTATAGAAAAAGAACATTTCCGTCTTTTACATGCAGGAGCTAAGTTGGTTTTAAGTTCCTTCTCTCAAAAATATTGGCTTTTGAACGGCATTCGAGAAGTTAAAAAGATTGTCCACAAATGTATCAAATGTTTCCGTCTTAAAGCAGTAGCGGCTAAGCAGCTTATGGGTTCTCTACCTTCTCAAAGAGTTTCAATGTCCAGGGCATTCCAGGTCACAGGTGTCGATTTCTGCGGACCGTTTGACTTAAAAGTTGCACGCATTAGGAAACCAATTATAAAGAAGGGATATATAGCGGTCTTTGTTTGTTTTACAACTAAAGCAATTCACCTGGAACTTGTAAGCGATATGACTACTGCAGCATTCATGGCATGTTTACAGCGCTTTATAGCTCGTAGAGGTTTACCAACTTCCATATTCTGTGACAATGCAAAAACGTTCAAAGGAACTTCAAACAAGTTAAAATTAATGTATGATCTACATTCTAAAAAATCTCATATCGAGGATGTAGAAAAATTTTGTTCCACAAATCTTGTTAAATTCAAATATATCCCTAGTTACTCCCCGGAATTTGGTGGCCTTTGGGAAGCTGGTGTAAAAAGTACCAAACACCACATTCAGAGAGTAATTGGTAATTTATCTTTAACATTTGAAGAGTTCAATACGGTACTTGTACAAATAGAGTCTATATTAAATTCAAGACCGATTCTTCCGATGAGTAGTGAAATTTCTAGCTTAAATTATTTATCGCCAGGTCATTTCCTAATCGGTGCTCCATTAACAAGCTATCCTGAGTTGGATGTAACTAATACAAATATTAATAGACTTAAATTTTGGGACCTATGTTCCAAACTTAAACAAGATTTCTGGAAGCTATGGTCCAGAGATTATTTGACTTCCCTTCAAATAGACCGAAGTGGAAATATGACAGTGTAAACCTCAAAGAAGGTGATCTTGTAATTGTCAGGCAAGACAATATTGCACCTTTATGCTGGCCTATGGGACGTATTGTGAAAACGTTCCCTGGACCAGATGGTAGAGTTAGAGTAGCCGAGGTGAGAATGGGGCCCAAGAACAAAACATATGTAAGGTCTTATACCAAACTGTGTCCTCTACCAATAATTGAAAATGTTGATTAAGTAATTATAATTAAGTTTAAGAAGAAGTTTCAGTTAATTTATAAGTTTAAAAAGAAGTTTCAGTTATTGTTATTTTGTTAACAATAAAAATAAATTAGTTTCAGTTTATTATTTGTTATAAAGTTAATTGTTAAAAATATCTAGTTGATAGAAAAGGAAAAATTAGTTTATATCCATTAAGTAAAAGAATAATGTTAAAGTTAAAGTTAAAATTAAAATAGGTAAAAATATTCATATTGCTAAAAATATTAAAATATATTTTCAAATTAGTATACATGAAAATACTTGTAAAAACAAATGTTAAAAGCTATATTATAATATTTATATAAAAAAGTATATGTAAACTTAAAATTTCAGTTTGTTACACAACTAATAGTTCTTAATTGTTGGTGGCACCTTTGCCTGCCCCAACTTATGTTCAATTCAGAACATAATAAAATTGTTATTCTCTTTCTCATATTATTTAGATCTGTATTTTAGTTCCGTTCATCATTCAAATTTCATTCATTGTACTAGCTTCGTTCATAATGTTCGCTCTCTTCCATATTTTTCCTGTACGATACAAAAAGTGTTACATCGAAATAAATTTATATTTATTATTATAACAGTTTTCATGCCTTTCATTTACAAAGTGGATTAAACTATAATCACATAATATGCATGTTATTTTTGAATTGTACTGGTTAAGGCAGGGGGGGGGGGAGGTGTGGAGGTGCACCAAACAGCAACATTGCATCTAAGTTGCTGAGTCTTCATAGTAAAAGTTGACAAACTGGTACGTCAGCAACAATTGGTAGAGGCTAGGTTCCTAGAGGCTAGGGCCCAGTGTAATTTACACTTATACAGTGCCCACCGATGGTGATAGCGCAATTATTGAAATTATGCCCGTGAAGGCGGCCAACCCTAGATCAGAATTAGTACCACGGCCGGAACCGGAGCCCAGGGTAACTTTTACTGCCGAGGGTGATGGCTCATTGACCTTGCCAGTTCAGGGGGTGGTACCAGCACAGGTTATGCCAGAGGAAATACCTGAGCCAGTTGCAGAGGAAACACCTGAACCAATTGCAGAGGAAATACCAGAGCCAATTGGAGTGCAGTTGGACGTAGCGGACAATACGCCCCCTACTGTTGAACCCACCATACTTGACGCCGTGGCGTTGAGGGATGAGATAACAATCCCCTCCTACCCTGTTACGCCTTCACAAGATTCGGGTGAATGGTTGCCCGGACCTGGCTCTAGCAGCTCGTCTAGTCAGGTCAATATCAACAGCAGCAGAATCAGCGACGGCTGCTACAGTGGCATCCGCGAAAATGGCAGACGCGCTACCAGCAACAAAGTCATAATCAAGCCCTGAAGCACCTCCTATTGTTAATGAAGCAAGACCGTCATCGCTAACTGAAGAAATTGATACTCCAAATTCAGAATTATTACGATCAAGTTTGGGGCCTTCACATGTGATAACTGCAACTAAAGATCTCAATTTTGGAATGCGCACTCTTAGCTTGTATGAAGAGTTTAAGGTGCGTACTGTTATACCCTTCTCCAATCCGTCTCTTCGATTTCCTTTTGCTGCTTAGTTCGGCCCCTTATCCAACTGTCCGATTCTGTGCCAGACACATAAAATCAGGTTTCTTCAGCCATATCCATTCCCTATTAAAATTCCTTGATACGACACCAACCTTCCTTCGCTGAAGTAGTTAATTTACAGATGATTACCTATTGTTTTACTGAATCTTATAAATACCCCTGATTCTTGTCCAGCGGGTCAGTTATACCTCAACCACTGTCAGACCGTGTACTAAAGTTTAAAAGTTAATTTGAGTTATTTAAAAGTGTCTCACTGCCGCATCGTATCTAGAAGCTTAAGTTGTAAAGTAACTTAACGTTACTTAAGATGTATTTAAAATATTATTACAGAAATATGATAGAAGCAGTGAGTTTCATTTATATTACATAGAAACCCCACAACAGTACTCTTTGCACAAGCGCATTCTAATATTACGCATTAGACCGATCATAAATTAAGGAGTTTTTTTTTAACTTTTTTACGAATTAATACTTTGTTAATAATGAACCAAAGCTTGATTTTATTAAAATTGCAAGTTTCGATAGTGATTGATTCTCTTTGATTTATCTACCCCCGAACCAAGATCAAGAGGATGATTCGTTTAGCCATGATTTAGCATACAACTACAAAATGTGAACAAACGATAAAGAAATCCCAGTGTGTGCAATAATTTTCATGAATTTGCCTGAAACCACCTGAGGAAGGCTGCGTATAATTCAAGATAAAGTATCCTCAGGTAAGTTACCCAAAGATGGCCGAGGTAAATATACCACAAAACCTCACGCAGTTCCACTTCCAATATTGGAGTTCATAAAATCACACCTTAAAAGTTTCAAGGGCAGGCGGCAATCTCACTACTCGTTGCGTGACAACCCAAACATAATAAATGATAATAAGATAATATTAATATTTGCCAGAAATTTAAAGAAAATGTAAGTGGTTATGAATGATAAATCCGTAGAGAAACGTAACCGGTCCTCGCAAACGCTGATCCTGTACTGAGGCACTCATTGAACGCCCTATCGACAGCTCACCCACCCCGCTGTTTGCCTCGCCGAACGCATTTTACTCAGGCCTTACACTAAATTAGACTGTAAAGCATGCACCTATTCCCCTGCGATAGGCCACACATACCTCCCAAACAATACAGATTTTACATTAATTTGAAAGCAGTCAGGGGATAACATATGTTTATACACAGTACTAGCTTTCGCCCGTGATTGCGTCCGCGCCTACTACAGTTTATCGCAAAAAAAGCATCCTATGGACAAGTGGTAGGAATTGTAACTGGTCATTGTCCTCTTAACAAACACATTCACAGATTAGGTGTCACAGACAGCCCCTTGTGCAGAGGATGCATGGGGGCAGAAGAAACGGCACCGCATGTACTCCTCGAGTGTGAAAGCGTGGCGCCACAAAGGGAACAGTTCCTGGGAACAATTTCCACCCTGAGAGAGGCCTGCGCCGGAATCCGTAAACTGCTGGCCTTCCTGAAGGACATCGGGTGGCTGAACTAGCAGTCGCCGCCCGTTTCACGCAAATGAGGCCGATGATCGGCCTAGTTGCGGATAAAAAGCCCGAACACCAAGTTCGAGTTCAAGTTTGCCACGCTGGTGACGATGAGAATCGCGGCGATGAGAATTAGCCATATACTAGTGGCTCTGTGAGCTTGTACGCGTGAGAGTACAAACTTTTTTGCAAACAATACTTAACTAATAATACTGGTAGATACCTAAAAGTGGGAAATTTACTTCATTTTGAGGAGCTATTCTGCTCATCACGCCGAAAATCCTCATCAGATCTTCACCAAATTTTTATGAGACCAATTTAAAGTTACTACCTTTCAAATAAAAAAAGAATCATTAAAATCCGATCTAATAAAGCGGAAATATTCATTTTCCGCTTTATTAGATTATTACATAATTGTTATTGTAACCGAATAACAATTATGTAATAATGTATTATTTTATTACTTATTGTTATAAATGTTGATAGTTTTATTAACTACATATAATGACATTCTTATCAGAATAGACCTAGTACCTCATTATTTGATTATATCATAATAGGTTACACTTTGATGAATAAAAGGCGCCAGTCTGACTTCGATGTCGGCGCCAGTCTGACCCAGTATTTCGGCCCCGAAATTTAGGTATAATATTTGTACTTGTTGCGGAGTGCGACCGCACTGGTATTAGTTAGAATTGGAAAACGCCTTTTAGCACAGTGATAAGATCATAGATATAGTTGTTATTACATATAACGTCTTTTATTTTAACAAAATGTAGTTTTTTTTTCTCTTTTCTTTAATTACGTATAGTTACAATGGAAGGCATTAACCGGGTACCACAGGAAATAGCTTAATCCCGATATTTAACGGCGATGCTAGGGTACTACCATTATTTATAAAAAGAGTAAATATGTGTTATCAAAGTATTAAGGGGACGCAGCGCAAAACGAATATTTGTTCCACGTAATAACAAGTAGACTAGCCGGGGAAGCAGCTAGCTTAATAGGTGAAAGGGATACGATAGGATCATGGGATGATTTGGAAACATTATTGAACCAGAACTTTGGTGACCTGCGCACCGAAGACTGTTTAGCAATGGGACTGGAATCCGCGAAAATTAACAGGGGCGAAAGTTATTCAGAATTTTGTCATAAATTACAGCCTATGAGAAGTGTATTATTTTCCAAGATATCAGGGAATATTTCCGATGAATCCTTACGCCTGGCAAAACAACACATTTACAACAACAGCGCTTTAAAAGTCTTCCTTATAATCTACCGCAATATTTAGTAAGATTAGTGCGTTTACGTAACGTGTCCACCTTAGAAGACGCTCTAAAGGTAGTGTTAGAAGAACAGAACTTCCAGTTAGTGTATGATTCGAAAAGTAGTTTCGAACACCGTAATTTAATAAGTTCCCTAGACTCAACTTCTCAGGTAATTTCGTTAACCAAAGACATAATTATCAAAGTACTACGAATACACCTGTACCTACTCGTAACAACACGACAAATCATTCATTTACGCCAAACAGTTCGTTTCAATCTACAAATTCGAGGCAATTTAATAATTATAGTAATCAAAACAATAGTCCGCGGCAGTAAGTAACTAGGTCACAGTTTCCGTCACAACGCAGTCAGCATTACGCGGCTAATGAACCGCACGTGTCACATTCTGCTGCGCCAGCGACTTCAGGTTCGAATACTGATGTCATAATGCGCACGGCCAGCTCACGACGTAATAACTATACTGATCAATTTAATGACGATTTAAATAACATGAATAATAACGTACAATTTTGTGATAATGATCAGAGGGCGGAAATTTTTTTCACGATGGCCTCCATCCTAGAGAAAAATAAAAATTAATCTGAGTAAGCGTTTGAATCTGCCTCACATTATTATACCAGAGTTAAATGCAGTTTTCATGATAGATACAGGTAGTGTCAGATCGTTTATCAGTCCGCATATTGCAAATAAGTATTTTAAAAGTCATATACGGCATGAACCATTTGAAGTTGTTAGCACTCACGCATCAAGTTTTCATAACGAAACGGCATTAATTCTTTTACCGATATCTTTTAAGAGTAATCATTTTCATAAATTTTATATATATATATAATGTGGATGATAGGTACGATGGGTATAGGTAGCGATTTGCTTAAGCAGTTACAGACAAAAATTAATATGTAACATCAAGTGTTACATTTAAAACATACAAATATTCCAATAATATATTCACCACCCATGAGAGAAGTATACAGTTTCGTAGCGAACTTAGAGTGAAACTTCCAGTTAATTTATTAGATGGTGTAGCTATATTAGAATTTAAGGAATTTACGCAAGTGATTAGAATGCCTGCCGCAATAGTTTCATGTATTAATGGATATGCTTGCACAGTTTTTCAAAATTATACGAACGAGCATAGAAATTTAGTAGTAACAGCACCTTTTAGAGTAGACCCGTACTCTCAGAAACAATCTGTTAATGTCAATTTTACGGAAAGCGATAGAGAATTAGATAGTTTACTCACACAATATTTATCAAAATTAAGATTTGATCACATGAACCAGGAAGAGCGTAAAGCTATCGAAGAGATTTGTAAGGAGTATAAGTATATATTTTACTGTGAAAATATTCCATTGTCATTTACTAATCAGAAACACGTTATCAGAACAAAAAATGAGGATCCTATATATATTAAACCGTGTAGATTAACTCCCGTACAAGCGAAAGAAATCAGGAACCAAGTAGAAAATATGCTAAAAGATAACATCATCCAAGAATCACATTCTCCATGGAGCGCCCCCGTACATTTAGTTCCGAAAAAAATGGACGCATCAGGACAACAAAAATGGAGAATGGTCATAGATTATAGATGGTTAATTTACATCACCACCGACGATAAGTACCCGTTGTTTAGTATTTGTATACAAAATGTGTCTTCTCTCTCGCTCACTCTCTTCAATACTAACAGTCAGCCAGATGGCACGCGCTCCGTTAACTTAATTCCTTATATATAGTAAAACCTCAGTGTAAACATTAAATTAGTGTTCAAAAAGACAATATACATAAGTGAAATTCAGTTGTGGTGTTATTAATCATGAAACAGCCCTTAATCCATAACATATGGTCCCACGAGCCAGCCTTGTGTAAAAAATTTCAACGCCATTTTTATCCGGCCTCAACATTTAAGCATCGGCGTCGTCGCCTTTCGTAGAAGTTCGCACATTCTCGGTAAGATTCGGAGATTCGGCGCGCGGGCAGAAATGCTAAGTGAACTTCGTCGCAATCTGTTCGCAATATCAAGACATCACACAAGCAAGAACCATCAGCGACATCTATCTACATAAACTCACAACAACGCAGCTGTTTTACCAAAACGGAGCGTCCCACAGAATGAGCACCTCAACCACTAGCGACATCTACAATTTCAACACGACGCACACGTCATTCAATCTGATCGATCGATTCCTACCAGATCATCCTGCATTACCGACACTACGGCCACAGTACATATATTAGTCTTTACAGACAGTAGTGTATCGAGGAGTAAACGGCCGATTTGACGCACGCGGTGCGGGGGCCGGGAGGCAGGGGTCTCAGCGTGATTTTGAGAAGAACGCTACGAGTGAGTTTCGCGCATGAAGTATCTTCACGTAAAAATACGAGAAAGAAAGATTGTTTTCTGCGAGTAGGATGCCAGTACCACAAATAGATTGGACCAAAGAGTATAATAAGTGAAGTATAAAGTATAAGTGAGTTTTGGTAGTAATATAAGTATATATCAAGATTGGAATCTTTAGTTCAATCTTTTCGAACCACTATTGGGATCCGAAAAATAAATAACTTCATTTATTACCCGATTGCGAAGGGTTATGTGTTGGATTGTATGTATGTATTTTTGTTTGTTTTACGTTTCTTTGGCACGTCCTACAGACTAAACGGCTAAATGGATTTTGTTAAATGAGGTATCATTGGATTAGTCTTAACTGCGAGAGTGCTATTGGAAATATGAAGCATCAAGCGGCTTACAACTGCCATATTTTATTTCCGACGGAAAGAAAAATGATTGAATAACTCTAAAAACTCACAAAATAATTATATCGTTTATAAATATATACCTTCATGTGGCAAAAAAAAACGTAATATAAGAATAAACTAGAATAATATACTTATAGATTAGTTTTATATTATCCTCCGCGGCTTTCCCCGCGTGGACATTTTTCTGGGGAAAATGTAGTTTATGTATTCCAGAATCAAAGTACAATTTACCAAATTTCGTTCAGTCGTCAAATATTATTTCATCGATTGTCGGGCTTCTCTACTCATCAGATTGAGATACAAATTAGCAACATTCGTTTAGATACCTATCACCTACCCATACAGACTAACATAATATGAATACTACTAATAAGTACAATTTTTTAACAATATTACATACTAGTGATTTGCCCCTATTTCGCACGGGTAGCGCTCACACCGCGGCATTATTCTTACTTTTAGAATTTTTACACGCATCGTAACTTCTAAAAAAAATACGCCAGTAAGCGTAGTTTAAAACCTTTTGCAGCAACGATCATGGTGGTTTTTTACCCATAGACAATAATTGCATCATTACTCCAACGGCAGTAAGAAATGTCTAATCATTATTCACGTACTTGACAGACTTGTTATTATTTCGTATCCATGGCAACGTGTTATTCCGTTGTATATTTTTAATCGACTTCACAAAAGGAGACGGTTATATGTTCGACAGCATGTTTTTTTTATTGATGTAGTCCGATTTCATTGAAAATTATTTTTTGTTTGATTGGGTATACTGGTGATGTGAACTTAGCTATAAAGAGAGGGTTGGGGGGGGAGGTAGACAATTGAGAAAAGGGGGGTAAGAAACTATTATAACTCTTTTACTATTTTATTTAGTATTTTTGAATCGGTATTACATTTTTACTTGTCTTAAAGTGATAGTGCTCTGGTTTTATTGTAATTATTTTATTCTTTTTAGTGTTTGTTTAGAAAAGAACATTTTTGAATACGAAGTCTTTTTTTTTAGGAAAAATATTTTTATTGATTCCTTGGGTTACAATATTGCAATATTAGTAGAAATCTCTACTTTCTTTAAAAACAAAATAGTGCCCATGTTACTAGCTAGCGAATAACGTAGCTTTATAATACGTGAAATATATTTTTTAAATCGGTTCAGTATCTTTTTAATCGACTTTACAAAAGGAGACTTTATTTTGTTCATTTTACATACATACTGCCGAACATATAACCATATGTTCGGCAGTATGTATGTAATATGAACAAAATAAAAATATGTAGCTTACTTCCGCCAAAACTGTAAGTCAGACAAATGATAAATGGTAAAATTAACACAAGTAAAACCACACGCTAAACAAAACCCTACCCTAAATTGAACTAATGAAAAATATATATGAAATGAAAGCCTGGAGGCCAGAAAAAACACTTAAATACAAATAATATATATAAATATATATACACAATAAAAAACCCCCAAGCTAAACAAACCCTACCCAAATACAAGTATCGTAACACTTATATATTCATATACATATAATATAAAAACACAATAAAAAACATATACCTCGATCCAAATACCAAACGTCTGACATCAATAATGTAATGTAATATGTACAAAATCAATTAAAATGCCAATTTTTTTAATATATATATATATATATACACAATAAAAAAAAACACATATACATATATATATATTTTTGGGTTTGTTTAGCTTGGGTTTTTTTTATTGTGTATATATATATATATATATGAAAGCTAAGGCCTCGTGGCCAGAAAAAACACTTATATATATATATATATATATATATATATATATATATAAGTGTTTTTTCTGGCCACGAGGCCTTAGCTTTCATTTCGTTTATATTTTTCATTAGTTCAATTTTGGGTAGGGTTTTGTTTAGCGTACGGTTTTACTTGTGTTAATTGTACCATTTATCATTTGTCTGACTTAAGTTTTGGCGGAAGTAAGCTACATATTTTTATTTTGTTCATTTTAAATATGGATTTCCGCAAAGCAACGCCTGAATCTATCAATTATATTTGGTCTATTTTTATTTTAATATTTTGCCCTACAAATACCTGTTAAGAAATAGTTTATGAATGGGTGTTTTTTTACAATTTAATCTCCATGTTCTTCACATAATATATAATGTACTAACATAACTAATAACATCTGCAGGTTTACTCAAAAAGTACAATCAAGACATGTGTAGATTAGTTAGTGTAATGATAATTTATTTATAAGACATCACTAAAACATAACCATTCTGGGGCAACACTGAAGATGAGAATGTCAAGTCAACACGAATGGTTTTAAATAAAATATTTTTATCACATTTGTCAGTATTTTAATGAAGAATTTAACATCTATTATATGGCGTAGACGGCAGAAGAAGACATCAGAGGTAAATAAAAAGGAACATAGTAAGAAAAGATGGATTATCTTAAGCAGCCTCCGCCATTGTTGTTGGTATCGGGGTACCTCTGTGAGAACTTCAGAAATTAAAAATTTCTGTTTTACTATAAAGCATCAGGAGCTAGCTAGAAAGGATTGGAAGAAGAACAAAAAGTGTCATTACTCCTTCACGTGATGGGCGAGGAGGCCATTGAACTCTATAATACATTTGAATGTAAAAATGACGTGACAATGGAAACGGTACTTACAAAATTAAGAAACTACTGCACTCCACTAAAAATGAAACAATGTCACGTCACTTGTTTTTTAAACGTGAGCAGCGCAACTCGTAAACTTTTGATGAGTTTTTAACTACTCTCAAAACATTGTCAAGTGACCGTGGATTTAAAAGTATAAGAGACAGCCTCATCGGGGACAAATAATAATAAGAGTATAATACACATTATACATTTACATTTTGTAATGTAAATCTTAAAGAAAGACTATTGAAAGAAAGACTTGGACTTGCCCAAATGTTTTATGTAAATCATCGGAAATGGCATCGAAAAATCTAAAAAAAATGACTGAAAATAGCACAAACAATACTGTGAGTAGAGTAAATCAGACACAAAAGAAGCCAATAGAGAAAATGGGTCAGTGTAACTAGGGTAGTAGAGTTAATAAATATGAGAAAAAGAAGTTTGGCCATTATGCGAGGATGTGTCAATCTGTTAAAGTAATCAAACAAGAAGAGGATTTTGATGATGAAAATGAATATGCATTGGGATTGATTAGCATTAATGAAATAAAAGACAGGTCACAGTTTGAAAGTTTGGATATAAATAACAGGTTAGTAGATTTTAGAATTGATACTGGAAGCAATTGTGATGTTTTACCATTAAATATTATAGAAAGACTTCAGTTACAGAATAAAATTGATAGATCAATAAGTGATTTGTATAACTATGATGGAACTTTATTAAATAACACTGAAAAAAAAACAACTGTAAGTTGATAAATGGAAAAAAGTGTAAGGATTGAATTTCATGTAATAGATCAAAAAGTGTGTCTCCTATGTTAGAAAATAAAACTTTGAAAAAGTAAGAACTCATAGAAAGAAAATACTCAAATAAAATATGTGAAAAAGATGAATATGAGAAATCAATATAAAAGTATACTAGTAACATATTTAATGATAATAAGTTAGGTTTGATGAAAAATTATGAATATGATATAAAATTATAAGAAGGCAGTACAAGGAAAGTATCTCCACCACGTAGTATACTAGTAAAATTGCATAAACATCTGAAGTTAGAACTGGAAAAGTTGGAAAAGGATAATATAATTGAAAAAATATTCGATCCTACTGATTTTGTGAGCAATATTTTAATAGTAAGGAAACCTATTGGCAATATAAGGGTATATTTAGATCCAAGTAATTTAAATCAGTCCATAAAAAGAGAACATTTTAAATTGCTAACTTTCGAGGAAGTTTTAGCCAAAATGGCCAATTTTAAAACTATTTTCTAAACTAGATGCCTCTACTGCGTTCTACCACATAAAGCTATCTGAAGACAGTGTAAAGCTATGTACCTTTTCAACACCTTTTGGTAGGTATTATTTTAAGACTTCCATATAGTGTGTCGTCAGCACCTGAATTTTTTCACCGACAATACAGTGAAATATTTTAAAACATTGAGGGATGTGAAGTGTTTGTCAACGACTTGAACCTCCATGCTCAATCCAAGGCTGATCATGATAAAATATTAGGACAAGTTCTAGAGACAGCTAAAGAAAATTTCATACAATTTAATTTAAGAAAATGACAATTTGGAGTGACAGAAATTACATATTTAGGTCATATCTTGAGTAGTGAGGGTGTAAAACCTGCTCCTAAGAAAGTGAAGTAAATATTTAATTTAGATAAGCCCAAAAATGTAAGTAAAAGAGGTTTAAGATTGCTGGACATGATTACATATGTATCAAAATTTATACCGGCAATGTTGCAAGTTTGTAATGCATTGAGAGAATTAGTTAAAAATGCAAAGAATGGATGTAGTCTAGTGATGTAACGAATATTCGCATTCCATTCGCATATTTTTGCATATTCTTATTCGCATTCGCATTCGCGAAATTATTGCGAATGTTTTTGCGAATGTTTTTGCGTGTATAATTTTTTTAAGTAGGTAATAATAGTTGGTTAATATAAGAAAATCCAATTCCATTAATTTCTTATGTTTTTTAATGCAATAAAAAGTAACTTAACCTCGTAATCATATTATCAGGCAATGAAGCTTAACAATCAAACTTTCATAACAATTTAAAAAACAAAACTATATATTAAATGGCCTAAATGCAATGTAAACAAACAAAAATAATCTTCTATGAATTTTTACCAAAGTTTAATGATAACATTAGAGATTATTATTTTTAGCTTTATCTAAAAATAATAATATACAAATAGGAATAGGATGGTTTCAAGTTGGCTGCGTCCTGGAATCCTGTGATAAGCAAGTGTTCGTGTCGCGGTTTATGTCAGAAGATATCTGCAGATGTCGTTAGTGTCGTGTGTCGTGACAATTCTGAATTTTTACAAAACCAAATGCGGGTAGTTGGAAACAACGCTCGCCCTTCTCGACGCTGACACCCGCTACTTCAGTCTTCTCGTGACCACGATCAATGCAACTTGATCGAAACGTCGAGGTAAATAAATATTAAGTTTTCAGCGCGATTAAGTCTCGTTGAAATATTTAACTAATGTACAAATACTTCTACAATAAATAAACTATAATTAAAATCAAATAAAAGTTTAACATGAGTTGCTGTCATCATAATCACAAAGTGTTTGTAGTATATCTATAATAAATAGTTTATAGTATTTATAATATAAATATAATTATTTTACATAAGTATTAAAAGTTAACACTTTAAGCAAACAAAAATAAAATTAAAACTTTTACTTTAATAAAGCTAAAAAAAAATTGTTATTAGAACTTGTGACAAAATTTTAATGCAATTGAAACTAATAAAATTAAATTCTTCTATGAAACTTTTCTCAGTCTTTAGATATATTTTTAATATTTAGATAATCAAACAAAAATTATATTCTTCTACAGTAGACTTTTAATATTCACACTGTAACCTCAAAATTCACTTGTTTTGTTTACGAAAACACCGGCGCGAGCGGAATGACACTTCAATCGGATGCGTTCGTATTAACTCGGCTATTCTCGGAACGAAAAACAGACGGAACGCACTTCGTTCGAACGGGACTGCCGCTAAAGCCACCAAGCCATAGACAATTGGCGCCAAATTTAAACAAAAACTGAATATTCGCATTCGCATGTCCAAAATATGACATTCGTTACATCACTAATGTAGTCTATAGAACGTGACAATGCGTTTAAAGAGTTAACAAGTAAAATTATTATGAAAATACAAAAAAAAGAAAGTAGAATACGAGCGGACCGCCCGAAAAAATAATCACAGTAATATTATAAAGGCAAAAATTTGTATGTATCTAAGGGTGTGTGTGTGTGTCACAAACAGTGACCTCTTCACGCTTGAACGGCTGAATGGATTTGGATGAAATTTGGTATGTAGGTAGCTTAAGCCCTGGATTAACACATAGATTTCTATTTACCCCGAAAAATATGCACGGTTCCTGAGGGACGCGCGTAAAACCGCGGGGCACAGCTAATATTTATATAAATTTAATGTTTCTTATTTTACTTAAATATTTTACTTTACTTCAATACTTACAATTGACTATAATATTGACATTAACTTAAATAATCTAAGATTGGAAATTTTGTAAGAAGCTTAAAAGACAATTGCTACGGTTTAGTTATAAGAATAGTATATTTTTCAAAAAGCAAGATTTCTTTCTTGTCAGTAGTTTATTTGCTTTGTTTACGGTATTTTTACGGCTTCGCGATAGTGTTTGTTCGTGTGTTTTTCTGTGATTGTTTTGTTGTTAATGGACTCTGATATTTCTGCTTTGGAATGGCACATTGTTGGAATTGCGGCATAGATGTCTCGCAAAGACAGCATCACATGCTTGTCCTTGCCGAGGTCGTATTTGTTTTACGCCAATGGATTGCTCCGCGAGTGGTATGTACCTACTTACACCATCGCCCTACATTAAATACCAGCTGCTTTCTGAAACGACCAATAAGCTAAGTATAAATGCCACACTAATGTTACACTACAATGTAGATTAAGGGATTTACAGATTACCGTACTCGCACCTTACCCATTAGCACCTTAGATTAAGCACGCCCCGCCACCACCGAGGCCGGAGGTAGTTTGCTAAGCTCTGTGTGTTATAATTAAAAAATATTAGAAATGTCGGGCAAATTAGCAGAAACCGCAATCCGCGAGCTTACCAAAACAGTGCTCTCTATGGAGAATAGATTGGTTGCGCTTGAAAAGGTTGTGTTGGATCAAAACAAGTTGATAAAGAAACTGGTCGGTGATAAGGAAGATTTGAGTGCATCAGTGAAATCTACACAAATCGCGGAAGAAGAGGGTAGGAGTGCCGCACAACAAACTCAGCGGCCAATGCGCGATGCTCGTGTTCGTGCAGTGTCGGCGCTTTCCGCTGTACCTCGGAAAACCAAAGGAGCGCGCAAAATATCGCCTGCTCCCTCGTCTGACGGTATGGAAGTTTCCGAACCGGTCGCATCACCGAGTGTTAGTGCGCCCCCCACCCCGAATACGCCCCCGGCGATACCTCAGCTTGAATTTGTAAATAACATCGTCGCAGTGAATCATGCGCAAGTTAATAAAATCAGCAACAAGTCTTCGGAATGGGTTGAAGTTAAACGTCGTCAATCTAATCGTGCCCCCAAAAACGTAACTCGAGGTACAGCCGCCCCGGGCTCGACTGTGTGTGCATTAACAGCTGCGGAGCGAAAATCTTATCTGCATTTGTACTTCCTCCAGATTGGCACTACTGCGGAACAGGTTCTAGCACACTTACGTAACATATGTCCCGATGATATTTGCTCAGCCGAGTCGCTAAAATCGCGAGGTGACTATGCGTCATTTAAATTGGCTGTGTCAACTAAAAGTGTTGAGAAGTATATGAAATCTGAAAACTGGGCAGAAGATGTCCACATAAAACATTGGCGTAGTGGATTTCGAAAGCCACAGCCAGATACAAGTAATTAATAGTCATCAGTACAAATACTATACACTTTTCTATCAGAATGTCAGAGGACTTCGAACTAAACTTGACATTTGCAAGAAGGCTATATTAGTAGAATCAGCAGACTTATTCGCATTCACGGAGACTTTCCTGATAAGCAGCGTATGTGATGCAGAAGTGTTCCCCCAGGGGCACACGGTGCTGCGCCAAGACCGCGCCAGCGATGTAGGATGGGGAGGGGTACTGCTTGCCGTCCGAGACCAATAAAAAGTCCAACAAGTAGTTGACATAGATGGATACACGGACGATATTGAGATAGTGATAGGTATCGTTACGTTAAAGTACAAAAAACTTATGTGTTGTGTGGTATACATTCCCCCCAATTCTAGCGACGATAAATATCTAAATACTTTTTGGGTTTTAGAAAATGTTATTGCCAAATACGACAAATTTGATGTGTTAGTGCTAGGCGATTTCAATGTAAATTCTGGCAGTCAGAATGTTACTTTGCAATACAATTATTTGTTATCCTTTTGTAATTTAAAACAACACAATTTAATCTGCAATAAATTCGGTAAAATGTTAGACCTGGTACTGAGCAATCTGGACAGCGAGTGGATTGAGGTGAGTGGCGACACGGTGCCGCTAGTTCCCGCGGACGCATACACCCGCCGCTTGCAGTTAGCGTGAGGAGCGAGCGGATGGTGCGGCCGCGAGATGGTGCGAGCGCGCCGTCGCTACCGGTCCGAGATGACGAGCCGCGCGAATGGAATTTTCGTAAGGCAAATTATCTATACTTGTATGCAGAGTTCTATTCTCTTGAATGGGACGACATTTTTAAAATTACAGACGTCGATGAAGCTGTATCTTTATTTTACAACAAGCTGAGTGAATGTTTTGAGAAATATGTACCTATAAAATTAAAATCTCCGTATGAGTCCAAGTACCAGTATCCGACGTGGTTCACACCCGAAATAATAAAAATTTTGAAGGATAAGTATTTTCATTTAAAGAAGTTTAAGGAATTAAAATTGGATTTTAACCGCGAACTATTTAAGTTTAATAGGCAGCGAGCCAAAAAACTTATAGGTTTGGCTTATAACGACTATATCAGACGAACAGAGACGGATATAAAGAAGGATCCTAATTTTTTTTGGAAGTTTGTAAAAGATCAAAAAGCTTCGAGGCAAACTCGTACTGAATTTGAGTACCATGGCCAAGCTATGGCTGGGTTAGAAGCAGCGAATGCTTTTGCAAATTATTTTAGTTCTGTATTTTTACCTCATGGCCCCACTTTACCCGCTGCTGACGCCGAGCGTGAGGCAGCTGATCTGTTATGCTCCTCGCGGATTGCGATAGATAATATCGACTCATCCGACCTATCTGTAGCAATTCGTCGATTGAAGGCTAACTCATCTGCTGGGCCTGATGGTATTCCGCCTTTCATTTTAAAGGACTGTTTGGCAGTTTTGAATAAACCTCTTCTTTTTATATTTAATTTGGCTTTAAATACATCTACCTACCCCAAAATTTGGAAAATATCTAGAGTCACTCCTATACCCAAGGATGGCTCCGGGTCAAAAGTTGAGAACTACAGACCTATAGCGGTGCTTTCCGCCTTCGGCAAGGTGTTTGAGTTAATACTCAACCGCTACATCACCAGGCAGGTCCAACCGCTACATCACCAGGCAGGTCCAACAGCTACATCACCAGGCAGGTCCAAACACAACTAGCCGAGCACCAGCATGGCTTCAGAGCCGGTAAGTCTACTACTACTAATCACATCAATTTTGTAGACTTTGCTGTAACTAAAATGGATCAAAATATGCAAGTTGATGCGGCTTATTTTGACTTTAAAAAGGCGTTTGACCGCGTCCACAATGATGTCTTGCTCAGCAAATTCTCTGCGATAGGATTTACGCCTAAGTTACTGCAACTGTTTTCTAGCTATTTTTCCAGTCGTTTGCAATACGTACAACTTTCTGGGTACCGATCTGATCCTTATATGACCTGTTCTGGTGTAAGTCAGGGTAGCACGTTGGGACCGACCCAGTTTGTTATCATGATTAATGACCTGCCGAAGGTCGTCAGGGTGGCTGAGTGTCTGATGTTTGCCGATGACCTGAAGCTGTATTTGGGTGTAGGTTGTATGGAAGACTGTGAGGTGCTTCAGAGGGATATCGATAGTGTGGTAAAATGGAGTGAACTGAACCATTTGGAATTCAACAGTTCGAAATGCAAAACCATTACATTTACCCGGTCACGTGCGCCTCTTCAGTATAATTATCACATTTCCGATGTCAATCTGGAGCGTGTCACACAAATCCGCGACTTGGGAGTGACATTAGATGGAGAACTAACCTTTAATCAGCATATTTTAGAAATTTGTAAAAAATCTTTCAAGTCTCTTGGTTTCGTCATGAGACAGGCGTACAGATTCCGCGACAGAAATGCCATAATCACATTATACTACGCATTTGTACGCAGTAGATTGGAATATAATTGCTTAGTGTGGGATCCGCATGAGCAGAAGTATAAAACTATGTTGGAACGCGTCCAGCGGAAATTCGCCCGATTTTTATACAAAAAAATATATGGATACTACCCTTTTCTATATCCGTCCCTGTTCGTCGCCGGAATGGTAGGTGTCAACACGTTGGAGTTGAGACGTAAGTGTGCATTGTTGATGCACTATTACCTGCTACTCAACAACAAAGTTGATAACCCTGCTGCTCTGGCTCGCTGCTCATTGTTCGCGCCAGACCGGCTGCAGTGGAGGCGCGCGCGGCGCTTGCTTCAGGCTCCGGTGGTGCGCACGCAAACTGCTAAATATGCTCCCACGGCCTAGGCCATACATTTGCTCAATGACCTGATTGCGCAGGTACCAGAAATTGATATCTTTTGTACAAAATTTAACCACTTTTTGAACCATTGTATCACTTTCTTATCAAATTGCGCGCTTTGGTGAATACTGTTAGCGCAGTAAGTAATTTAATAATAAATAAATAATGAGGGGTTTTACAAGTGTCCTGACAGCTCAATATTTTGCTATTATATTCCATAATTTACTAGTTAACGAACCCAAATCATAAATATGTTGTAAAAAATGCTTGAGTGCAGGCATAATCTTCTATGGAAATGGTCATTGTCCTTTATTTTGAAAATCATGGTTCGGTTCGCTAAACTTATCGTGCACTCTACGTCCATTTTAGTATCGACGTAGTCGTCCCTCCGAGCAAGTTATTCGGAACTCCATGGATCGTTTTCGCGCAACGCACATTCTACTCGAAGTCTAGTGAATAATGCGCATCCACAAAGACGAAAAACGGTGCGCACATCAAAAGAAGTTATTGCTGCTGTGGAGCGTAGTGTTGAAGAGAAACCCAATGAGTCGATTCGCCATCGTGCACAGCAATTGAAGCTGTGCCCATCCACTTTGTGGAAGATTATGCAGAAAGATCTTGGATTAAAGCTTACAAGATCCAGCTTGTGCAAAAATTGAAACCACGTGACTATTATACGCGTCGTAGGTTCGGTGAATGGGCCGAAAACAATTCTTAGCTTGATCCTCTTTTTCAACGCAAAACTTTGTTCACCGATGAAGCTAATTTTTGGTTTGGTTAAATGGCAGAATTTCCGAGTTTGGAAGTGGAGACGCCCTTACATCCATTAAAAATCACTGTTATATTTTTAAAGACAAAGCCGGCCAGAATGTTACCGTCAATGGAGAGCTCTACAGAACCATGATTGCTGACTTCTTCGTACATCAGTTGAACGGTATTGATGTGACAGAGCTTTGGTTTCAACAAGATGGCGTAACATGCCACACGGCGGGCGCCACCATCACCACACATCATCTCGCTAGATGTTTTCCGCATTTATTGCGGAAAACATTTAGTGAGCGCATAATTTTGCGTAATGAACCTGTGAACTGGCCTCCAAGATCGTGTGATCTCACACCTTTAGATTACTTCTTTCTTTCTATGTTAAGTCACTAATATAGAGACGTTGGACTAGCGTAGCCAACTCTACAGTTTTAACTGTAGATTTACAGTTTTTTGTTCCGACCTCCAAATCTACAGTTTTTTTTTATAAAATGCCATATATTTTAATCGCTGCGTAACCTGTACCAACTCGGTTTTAGCAAAGTCTACGGTACGGTATACGTAATAGTCAGTTGATTCCACAGATGGCGTTAATGAAGAAACTATTTCGATCGGTGCGATCAGTCGAAAACTGTTTTATCGACATTGCGAGATGTTTTCGACTTCCCTTTACTTAACCGAAGTTGTTTTGATTTGCTTTCTGAGTGTTTTTACATCGTTTTGGTAATTTGATCGATTACTGCTAAAGTTTTGGGTTAATAACGAACATAAATAAAACAATAAAAAACAGGACAATGGTTAGCAGTAGCAGTGATAGCGAGTAAGATTTTGAAAACCCCCAAAAAAAGAATAAAGTGAGATACGAGCAAAAATGTATGGATTCTTGTCTCAAACATGATAAATTCAAGGGGTGGCTCGCAAGAAGTAACAAAGGTAACACATAGTTTTACTGTTCTGCATGAAACTGTGATCGAAAATAAATGTGGAATTCAGGAATTGATGCGACACAAAAATTCATCTCAGCATGAAGTGAACTGTAATTAACTACTCCTAGCTTAAAAGCTAAAAAAACGCCTGCCCTGCCAAAATAGAACTTTTGTTAATAAATTATATACGGTTGGAATGTGCTTATCGAGGCTTTCAATTTGATACCCATATTGTAAAATTCAAAGAAAATATATTTATTTCGTATTTGAAAATGGAACTATACTGCCGCCATAAAGATTTGTTTAAAAAAATAATATAGCCTATGTTACTCGGGGATGTAAGGATTCTAAGAACACTTCATGCGTCTAAATCTGTTCAGGCATTTAAAACTTATGGTGGAATAAAGAAACTCACATACATACAAACATACATGAATCCTAATAACATTACACTTTTTTTTTTGGGCAATCTTGTAAAAAGAACAAAAGCAACCTAAACTTACATCTTTGTTAGCATCAACATTAAAATCGCAACAACCACAGCAGATAGCAAAGACTGGCGAAATAAAACTAGCTTGTTTTATTGCAGAACATAATATTGCATTTAATGTTGCCTCCCATCTGACAAAACTAGTTAAATCAGTGTGTCCAGACTCAACAATTGCTAAAAATTTGTCTATGAGCCGAACAAAAGCTCGAGCTATCGTTGTAAATGTGACAGACAAAACGGCTGAAGAAAACTAGATAAAAAACTTAAAAGAAAACGATTTTTCATTGTTAGTAGATAGGACTGATAAGTCGTCAATTAAGCATTTAGCTTTAATAGCTAGGGTAGTCAACACAATTTACGAAGTAGAAGATAAGTTTCTGACTTTGATACCATAATTCTGCGTTTGTAAATGTAAAACCTCATAAAATACTGCTCCCAGCCCAAACCAGATGGCTAGCTTTGAACGACGTTGTGAACATATTGTTAGAGCAACTTCCAGCTATCAAGTTATATTTTCAATCAGCAGTTTTCACACATAGTCTTCTTTCTGGTCAAGGAATTTTAACGAAAGCTACGGAACCGACAACCGAGTTATACTTGAAATTTCTTCAATTAGCGTTACCAATATTTACAGATTTGAATAAAGAAATGCAGGCAGAAAAAACAAAGCTGCACTTATTTTATGACCAGATTTACACAGCATATCTTACAATTTTAGAATGCTTTATACAGCCGGTATATTCAGAAATAACAGAAGAAGAAACAACAAAACCCAAGACATTTCGAATGCAAAAGAACAGAAAGTATTACATAAGTGTTGATGTAAATGACGTTCAAACCCATGTGTCGTTATTTGAAATATACAAAACCCAAGACATTTCGAATGCTAAAGAACGGAAAGTATAACATAAGTGTTGATGTAAATGACGTTCAAACTCATGTACCGTTATTTGAAATATATGTAGTCGGAATGGTACCGTATAATTCGATTGAAAAAGGAAACTCAAGAGTTAGACGACTACTAAGTTCAAAATTTTTACAAAAAATGTAAAGACTTTTATGTCGAAGCAATAGTCCAAATCAAACAAAGATTCCCATTTGATGACAAAGAACGTCAAACTCTAAAATTTTTACAGATGTTGAACCCACAAAAAAAATTAAATCACGGTTTGAGCAAGAAATAAATAACTTCACTATCTGAACTCTTATATTATTTTCCAAGTATTTGACCGGAAGATGTAACAGAATTGGATAGGGAATGGAGAACTCTTCGCAACACCAACTTGAATTTGAGCGAACCTGATACGCTCAATGTAGAAATTTTTTGGTACCATATCTCCAAATTGGAGAAGGGCGATAGATCTGCAAGATTTCCCCTGCTATCAAAATTAACTAAAAAGTTTTTGTGTCTACCGCACAGTACTGCAACGGTATAACGTTTGTTTTCAAGTATAAATCTCATGAAAACCAAACATAGAAGTAAACTGTCTGCTACCATAAAAGGCAGCATTGAATTGGTAGCATTGAACTCGAAACAATTTTTTATATCTGTTATATATAAAAAATTGTTTCGAGTTCAATGCTACCAATGACCATTTAAAGATATTTAATCAAAATATGTACGATTTTAAAAATAAAGATGAATTTGATAATTAAGAGGATGTGCAATTTCAATTTGCACATCCTCTTAATTATCATCGAGGCAGTTTTAGTACAAATAGTGTAAATTTGTTAAGATTTTGAGTTGATTTACGAATAAAAGTATAATTTTCTTACTTTATTATATATTTTTATTGATTATTGCTATAAAATAATACAAAATAAGAAAAGCTGTAGATTTACAGTTCAATACAGCTTTTTAAAAGCTTCTTTACAGTTTTAGTCTAGATTGGGTCTGCGTTGGACCATTTAAAGGCTAACATTCGCCGTTTTATTACTGATATACGGCCCCAGTTGCTCGATAAAGATATCGAAAATTTGACTTTACGATAGCGCTTCATTCAAGCTAGCCATGGCGCTCATATGCCCGAAATCTTATTTAACCACTAATGACATAAAATTATATATTAAATAAAGCCAATATCATAGACATTAACATTATTTTAATGTGTTTTATTTCATTTTGAATTTGCATAACTATAAAAAAAACAACCTTTATTTATCAAATAAGTCGAGCACCACTAAAGTGCGAAAGATGTATATTGATTCTGTGAATCCAGATTTAATGGCTAGAATAAAGATGTTTTAGCCACAGGTTTTAGCGAAAAATACCACCGATTTCATTCTTGGTTTTCGGAAGCAGGTGACCGATATTTTTTTAACCTGCATATTGTTAAAAAACAACATTGAAGCAGAACCTGACACAGATAAAAATAAAATACTGAATGTTGAGAAGAGAGTACATAAACATCGAGCCCAGTACTTTTATAAGCTTGCAAAAATGGATGACACAGATTCTAACGTTTTGTTTCGACCTTCAATAGGTGCAACCGCTTCCACGCACTCCAATACAAGATGCGTTTTACGCTCGCCAAATAAGCTTCTATACCTTTTGTATCGTGTCAATGGATTTAAAAGTCCAAATTCTTTCAATGGTCTGAAGAAGTTTCTGGTCGAGGTTCTATTAAAGTGGGTTCCGCTCTTTTGCATTACCTAGATTGTGTTGGATCTGGCCGGCTATCTAACTTAGATTATTTTGTGATGAGGGCCATAAAGGAACCGCTTCCACGCACTCCAATACAAGATGATCAATATTTTCAACTACTGCCACATGCCATTTATCATCATTTCCTGTATAAATAATACAGGAAATGAAGATAAAGTGGCATTTCAAAGCTCCTTTATGGCGATCTGAGGGTGGGTTTTGGGAAAGAGCAGTGGGTTTAGTGAAAAGTTGTTTGAAAAAGGTACTGGGAGAACAAAAATTATCATTTGAAGAGGCTATAACATTATTAGCTCAAATAGAAGGTTGTCTGAACTCCAGGCCAATCGAAAATTTATCAGAAAATATAGAAGATTAGGATTTTAACCTGCAAAACACAACACTTTGTCATTTATTGACAGGTGAGCCTTTAACCTGTGTGCCTAGCGAAGATGTTACACTGAGGTAAAGGTGGCAACTTCTAACAAATATATACCAATACTTTAAAATAATGGTCTAGAACCAATTTACAGTAACTACAAACCAGGAGCAAGTGGAATAGAAAAACAGCCAACCGGTAGTAGAAGATGTGGTAGTTATTAAGAAACACAAATTTGCTCCAGGTAAATGGACTTTAGGCAGAGTTTTAACCTCCTAAGACCCGCCCCCCGATTCAGAACCTTTCGATAACGAACAGAATCGATTCGATTCGATATTGTGAATGAAAAATGTATTGAACTGAATGATTTCAAACCGAATCCACAGAATAAATAATACAATATCGATCGACAACTGAGTTATCGAAGGGTTCTGAATCGGGGGGCAGGACTTTGGAAATATTAGTTGACAAGACCGAATCGCGAAATGAGAAATATCATCTATGAGTAGAACATATTAATTTTCTTAATTTACGGCAACATTTTAGAAAGAAACGGCGTAATTTCAATAGATATATATTTGGCCCAGTCACACGGGTTGAGTGAAGCGAAAGCAAGTCGCCATATTTGTTCTCAGTGGCCACGAAAAATAATAAATAATCAATATCTGTGATGTATTATTTTTGTATAATATACGGCATAAATTGAGAAATTATGTGATAACTGAATATGTTCTTTGTAAAGTATGTTCGGTCTCTATAGAGTAAATTCGCAAACATCATTTGTTCTTTTAAAATCACTTACGGTCTCGGTTTAACAAATTCGTAATTAGTTTGTAAGACGTTAATTTCTACCTTAACTCTTTCACTTAAATCATATTTCAATGATAAAAGTAGGAGGTACGTGCACATACTAAAGATGCTGTCAGACTGTTAACTAATAAAAAATAATTTCATTTCTTTTCATATATTATTTTTCTAATTTATTTTATTTTATTTTAGCACTATGTGGAAAGGAAATCGATCAGTTTCTCAATGAGACTGAAAAATAAGATGCTGAAGATGATGAGGATCCGACTTATCCAGACCCTGAGCTTCCGAGCTTAGCGATGAAAATGTCGATGAGGATTCTACTAGCTCGGTAAATGAAGATTCTAGTAGCTTGGAAGGTCAGGTTGGTGTTCCTTCTATCAGCAACTGCCGGGCTAGAACTCAAGGTCCCTCAAATAGTACTCGAAGAGTTCGGGAGCGAGGCTCTGTACGTACTGATATACCCTTGCCAGGGCGGTCGCACTCTGCACCAAATACAAATAAATTCGAGGGCGCAATATTCGGGTCCGTTCAGTCGAGTGTCAAGCGTGCGCTCGATGAGTCGCGCGCCTTGTACTTAGCGATAAAGTACCTACTTACGTAAAGTTATTGACAAATTTTATTCGTGTTTTAATTATGAGTACCAAGAAGTAACCTAGGTATTGCATAGCATTCGGCTGTTTGAATAGTGATAGAAATGACGACTTTCACTCATTATAAAGCAAGGAATTCAGACACCTTTATTCATCAAAGTGCAATACCTATAGGATATAATCATAATCAACCAACGACACTTATACGTAGGTAGGTACTCACTAAACTTATCGGAGTTCTGAAAACGGGATAGTTAGGTAGGTAGTAAAAATGAGGTAGTAGGTCTATTCTGATAAGAATGTCATTGTATGTAATAGAACTATTTTAATTTATAATAAAAAGTAATAACATAATACATTATTACTTATTTTTCGGTTACAATATCTAAGTCATAACATATCACAGAATAATTAGTAGTACAAGTACCTAGTCATATCTTAATACAACCCTACCGAGCGAAAAAGGGGCTGAGCGATTCTGAAACGGTTAGAGCAATGGAAGTTCTCGCGCGTTGTGATACGATGCATTCTAGCCTGCACGCGATGGGCGAGCGCCTTCTAGGTAAATATAATTGAAAGATCGCAGCGCTGTGCGAGTTAAATTGCACTTTATAGCGTTGTAGCGAGAGTCGCTATTTATTTAAATGACTTTCTTTACTCAGTGATCCTTCTGTACTTGTACTATTATTTATTCTGTGCCCTTGCTTTTGTATGAGATAATAGATGAAAGGTGCTTCATTAGCATCTTTGCAGTAGTAGGTCATCAGTTCATTATTAGAAACAGACAGACGTTCTAAAACCTTTCCACGGAGTAGTCGTCCTTTACTAAATCCATTTAAAATGTTATTTTTTAAAACATAAAATCCAGATCCCGGATAACAGTACGCATGGCGGAGTGCTCAGTCTTAGAAAGTGCGCTCTCGTGTGCGTACTCGTGGTGGAGCTAGAGTTTCTAGGGGTAAGGATCCTACGAGTATCCCTTAGACAAGATCAAATTTCACAAATAACTTCCTGCCACACTACAGCCATCATATCAAACCTCTGAACCAAAATCATTGATGATAGAATACTTTTATGAATACATAGACGATGACTTGCTTACTTTAATAGTTACAATTAGTAACCAAACTGCTGTTGAGGAAACTGGAAAAAGTCTACCTAGGAGAATGCAAGGCTTATGCTTATGTAATGTATCGGCTACCCTCAAATTCGCATGTATTGAAACGAGAAATATGCTGTACCAATTATAGTAGGAACTATGGTTTTTGACTTTAACAAAGACCCTAACTTTAACTTACCAACTTGATGCTTGTGAAGAATCGGTCACAGTACTGTGACCAATTCTTCACAAGCATCAAGTTGGTGGATGAGCTGCACAAACGAGGTTTTAAATGTGCTGGAACTGTGATACCGACAAACAATTAGCAATACAGGGTAGAAGCAGTTTTGATATTCTTGTAAGAGAAGACCAGCAGATAGCGCTAACGAAATGGTATGATTATGCTGTTATCAAGCATACACGCTGCAGAAACTGTCGTAAGCAGAACTGAGTGTAGGCAATACGACCGGAAACTACGCAGGAATTTAAAAGTCCAAAGACCAGAAGTAGTCAAAGAGTACAACAATAACATGGGGGGCGTGGACCTTACAGACAGGTTGTTAGCCGTTCGCCCCTCGAGAATGCGTACCAAAGAGTGGACGGTAAGATTTATAAGTAATTTGTTTGATTTGTCAGTTGTTAATTCCTGGATTAAGTATAAGGCGTATCAAAAACTGCAAGGAATACGTTCTTACAAAATAGTCCAACTACGTGCTTGCAAGCAGTCTGTTGCAGAGGAGATATTGGACACTTACCTGAATTCAGAAAATGAACGCGTAATTGCGGAGTCGTACGATGCGCTGGAAGAAGTTACTAACACTTCGAAAAGAGGTAGACCTCCAGTTAAAGCAGTTTCAATGTTGTAAGACAACGCGGTTCCCTTCACTTACCTGCAATGGTGTGACGAGGTCCAAACCTCTTTCATAATAATACTCATTTGATCTCTTAATTCTTTCATATTCCATTTCTTTTCATTTTTGATAGTTGGTCATTATTGATTCGTTCTAAATACAAATAACCTGTCATTCGAATATTGATTTTTGGAAAAACCGAAATAATATTATAAAATTCATAAATAAGTTTATAACAACTTGAATTACTCTTTTAAATATATATATATATGATAATACCTACATAAGAGATTATTTTCATCCGTATTGTATCAACACGAAATTGTCCAAGTGCACCCTATTGTTCCTGTTCCTGTAATTCTGTTGTCCACTGAGGTTTGGGTCCTGGGCTAGTGGGACGGGTTCACTACGCTTCTTCGAAACACGTTTCACCTAATTTCATTTAATCTATGACGACTCATCGAATACTTATTTTATCTCTACATCAATTTAACAAAAGACATTTCATCGATGGTAAATTTCACTTTATTACATTCCATCAGTCACATATTTCTTCTACACGTCAAGTAACACATTTGAACATAATACTATATTATAGATGTCTCATCATGCCAAAACTATTCTAAGTCGATGGCAATAGCGATAGACTATTTTATTTCCGATTTAGTTCCACGTTACTAAATATTTGGAACCAAATATTTGCGTCTATGCCTAGCCAAGATACAGACAGACAGACAGATAGACAGACAGACAGACAGACAAAAATGAAAAAAATATACAGTTTTGGGGTCAGTATCGAATCTAGAGTAAGGTCCAAAAAAAAAAAAAAAAAAACTTTAATGAGAATTGGACCCGTTACAGTTTTATTATAAGTATAGATAATACCTACATAAGATATTATTTTCATCCGTATTGTATCAACACGAAATTGTCCAAGTGCACCCTATTGTTCCTGTTCCTGTAATTCTGTGTCACTGAGGCTTGGTCCCTGGGCTGGTGGAGCAAGCCCAAACCCTGGGACCGCCTCGTGACACTGGCGCCCTCTACGTGTCCGTACCCAGCCCAGCTCTACCTACTTTCGAGTTCCAGTTTTTTTTTAAAGTGTGAAATTAATTTGTTAATCCGTGTGCTATTTTTTCTAAGCTGTGATCCCACAAAATTCTAAAAGGCACTAGGCCATCTTGATTTAAATTTGAATTATCATAAGTCTGATATGATTTTGACAAAGTGCCATGCCAATAGCACCAAACAAAATAAATAAAACATTGTTTTATATGATTATTACATTTGATAACTTGTTTATGTGAAGTTTCCGTCCAAATTGGTCGTGTTTTAGTTATTTTTGAGACTTGATGATGAAAATATAAACAATTTAATTAATTTCAACAGGAATTTTATTCTTTGATGAGACACTTGGGACTTAAGGAGGATATGAGTACACCTGATAAAGACGATTTAGTCAGAGTAGTCACCATAAAGACATCTCAAGGAGAGTTTAAACTACCTACATTATTAAACTTATAAAGTTACCTGTGGGGAATGTAGATACAAATAATAATAATAATAACACAAATAATAATAATAATAATAATACAAATAATAATAATAATAATACAAATAATAATAATAATAATAAGCCCCCCAAAATCCTACCTTGACGCCCGTGCCGAACACCAGACCTCGTGGGGGGCGGGCAACGTGTACAGATGTAACTTACACGGCTAATAAGGTAAAGGTAACCCATCGATATGGAGACACGTTAGAAAAAAAAACGTATAGGGCCGCTGCCCGAGGGCGACCGTCGGGGCACATCTGTTGCTGGCCACGGGCGTGACAGCATGCTAGCCAGTGACTCCCGGACATTCGGCTGTACGGGAGTCGGGGACGCGGGGGCAGGGGAAATGTCCTCAAGGATTACAGCCGACAACATAGACGTAGAGGATAGGAGCAGTACCTGCAGTAGAGCAGTTACTCCGGCCGAGGATGTTTCACAGGAGGCACACGCCACTCAACCAGTGACCACCGAAGCTGGCAAACGAAGAGTCCGCATGAAATGGAATGATGAAATAAACCTGTTTATCATGCGTACATACTTTTACATCACAGAACTTGAAACAGATAGAACAATGTACTGCAAAAATCTCCACGACCAATTCAGTATCAAACATCCAGACTTAAAAGTGACCGCACAAAGAATAGCTGATCAAAGAAGAGTCATTATTAGAAATAAGCTGTTGTCTGATGACGTAATTAATAATATAAATGGAGAAATATCACAACAACTTAAAAGAGAAGAAAGCGAAAACTCACCGGCACGAATTTCAAGTCCTGTACCATCCACACTGACATCCCAAGTACACAATTCTCAGTTTACAGAAACTAATATTCCGATCACTACATCACCTGTCGCTGCTCAACAAACATTATTCACACAAATGCTATCACACGCCTCTACTCAGACGAACACATTACCATACATTCAGTCTATCAATCAACAAATCGAAAGCGAACAAACTACTGAACTGACCCAGATTGATGTCTCAACGCAGGAACTTATAAATCAAGTAGAAACAGCTCTCACTCGATACACAGGTACAGATCCTACTGTTCGACCTAAATTACCAAAGCTAAAAGAAAATAAAAACCTTTATGCATATATTGAAATGTTAACAAACAAATACTCGGCAGATTTTTCTCGATAGATTCAGATATAAATTCAATACACACGCTCATATATTGTAGTGCACTTGTTATCAGTGAAAATTTGGGGTATAAAATAAGAACACCTCATTCAACCCCACAAGTTAGGAACCGGAAACCTGAAAAACCCGCGTGGCATATAAGAATTGAAATTGATATCAAAAACTTACGAGCTGATGTCGGACGGTTAACCCAGTACTTAAATAATAATAGGTCTAGAAAAGTAGTAGCAGAAGTTGAAAACATATTTAAAAAGACTCAGGTTCATTCTGTTCATGAAAGAAATAACATCAGGCCAGAAGAATACTTAGAATACTTACTTTAATTTTACCATTTATCATTTGTCTGACTTACAGTTTTGGTGGAAGTAAGCTAAATATTTTTATTTTGTTCATTTTAAATATGGATTTCCGCAAAGTAACGCCTGAATCTATCAACTATAACTAACGAGCATTTGCATTTTGAATTTAAATACGTTTGATAAACTATTTTGCACATCTCTGAACATAGTGTTCGATATGCTCAACTTGCCGAACATTTTGATTGGCATACAAGAAAGAGTCAATCCGTAGAACATTTTCAATACCATTTTAGAACAGAAGACAAGTCATCGAACTTTTCATTGCCATTTACACCAAAAATCAACGCGCCGAACATTTCTATAAGTAGCATATTAAAACACTCATCGAACTTTTTATTGTTTAATTATAATACTTGTTTTTTTCTATCTTCATAAATGTCGATTATTTTGACATCTGTCACATTAAAATGCCTTGTTACCTAATTATAAAACATGCTGTTTTTTTTTCTTTATGTCGATTATTTCTTCATTAGTTTCCAACTCTAGTGCAGCGGGTGGACGGGTAAATGCGAATTCCCGTGCCAGTGGGTGAAGCCAGTGGATGCACGGGGCATGCCCCTTTTTTAATATATATTTTTAATTTAGATTCCATATCATGGAGTCTAGTTTTAAAGATAGTGATCTCGGGGGAGGGCGATATATGCTGAAGCACGGGCGTTAAGCCTAATTCAGCAGCAGATACCCTATTATTTTTAAACCTAGCTCTAATTATTAAAAACTGTTATTGTAACAACTTTTACTGAATACTTATATTATTATATGTTATTTTATGACATGAACCAACTCGCCGAAAGCTTTCTTCACTATTTCATATCGAAATTAGAATTGCATTACGTCTCCATTTCCATTCTAAAACACAATTACAAACAACATTACATTTCTACGAGAAATCGGTCGCCGAATAATTCAATTGTCCTTTTAAAACATTAATTAACTTTTTTTTTATTGTAATTTTGTACTGGATCCCATTCGCTGGACGTTTTATTTGAAAGAGATACAGTCAAGCCGACGGACATTTTCAATACCATTCTGAAACAAGAGGCTGCATTTTTCATTCATTGGCATTTTATAACATGAACTCAAAATGTATTTTTTTCTTATTTTTCATAGAGTGCTTTCGCGCACTCGTTGCATGATATTTAATGTTTAAACCAGTTCAATTCATAGAACTAATTTTAGAACGAAAACAAATTACCCGTAGAACGTTTTCATGTGCTTCTTGTAGAGGTAAGTCGCCGGACATTTTCAAAAATACATAACGAGTTGGTTCACGGCACAATGCACACAAGTCATTTAAGTAAGAATTACTTCTGAATTTATTGTAAATTGTACGTGTATCTTGAGTAATAAATTATTATTATTATTATTAATGGTAGGCATTACCTACCATTGTGCCGTGAACCAACTCGTTGAACGTTTTCATTGGCATTTTATACTAGAAACCATTCGCCAATGTTTTATTCAGTCAAACGGTCGTACATTTTATAATACCATTGAAAGACAAGTGCTTTACAAAATACCATGGTACAAAAAATCGACTTCAAATGGATTAACAACAGATAAAAAAACAGCCAATTTTGATGAAGTTTATATGGGACTACACTGAAAGTCTACCCTTTTGAATAAAACAACAACCATCCAAATCGGTTTGGAAATCTTAGAGATTCGAGGCAATATAAATACAAAATCAAATGGATTTAACAAAAAAAAGTATTTACTCTCGAAAAACTATTGGACCAATTTTGATACAATTTATATGGGACCACCTGGAGTTTCAAACAAAAAAGAATTTTCCAAATACAAATTTGTAATTTTTTTGTGTCGAATTTTGCAATTGACGGAGAAATCAGTCTTTATATTACCGTCTTTTTGCGAAGTCGATTGAAAAGAGATTACATTTTTCATTGGCATTTGCCAATGAAAAAAATGTTGAAAAATCATGTTCAACGAACTTTAATGCGTGCTCGAACTTCCGTACAATATTATAAAAGTGAAAGTAGATATCACCTTTTCAGGGCTAAACGGCTGAATAGATCTTGATGAAATGTAGTATGGAGATAATTAACCCTGGGAAAGGACATAGGGTACTTTGTATCGCGATAACCTTTAGACCCCGGACAAATGTCAACATGAAAATCAATGACCCAAGATATGCGAGTAAAAGAGCAGGCTCGGTAAACCAAAATAACAGTCATTTCGCTGATCATTTTCAAAAACACGATTTACAAAACATTTTGTAACATGGATTTAACTGCTACATGTTAAATCCCACTACAAGTTGGCAGCGTACCCAGCATGCTGGCGGCATTGCCCCGCTGAATTGCAATGATAACTCGATGAGCTAACTAAGTACCAGTATTTTGGTCACGCGTCGCATCGATCATGCGCTCAGATAGATTTTAAGCAGGAGAGGTGATGCATTTCGGGAGCCGATTTTAATTAACATTTTAAATTTTAGTTAGTATTTTAAATTTTATTTTGCTTACTTTAATAAATTTTTGATTTTTCAAATTACTGATTTCACAGAAGTATTTGAATGTTTTATGGGATTACACTTTTTTTTGTAAAAATATTTACGATTTGAAGTTGATTCATTCCATCGACGGGAACGTCAAAACGGGTGATTTTTAGGAAACTACGGGTTTTTACTATAGAGCCAGTCGGTGAACACATCCGAATAAAGTATTTTGTGAACATTTATTACACATAAAAAAATAGTCAATAACCGTTATCAAAGGTCTAGTTTTAATTATTCGTGAGGACGAATCGTCATATTTGGAGCACTTGTATGTATGTCCTGGAATTTTGCAATCAATATTTCACCCACTTCCACTGAATCTATCAGGCTAAAATTTGGCGCACACGTTTGGTTCTTTTGACAATAAGGGATTACTTAAATGCCGCCATTTTTAATCCAATATGGCGGACGATACAAAATGGTGATTTATCAATTCCACAGCAATGCCTACGATATGGGTACAAATGAAGGGCTTGATGAGGGAAACACAACAAGTGACGTCATTCTAAATCAAATATGGCGGACGTCACAAAATGGCGAATGGCTACTGCATAAACGTTTTTTCATTAACTTATTTGAAAATATGATGATCTCCCGGATTTATGATTTTGTGTTAGTACTCGTTTTATTTGGCAAACAGGAATCAGTCGAACCGCTGGACATTTTTAATACCATTTTAGAACAAGAGATGGAAACTTTCATAGTCATGAAAATCAACAATTCAAAACTTGACGCGAGAAAACGAGCAAAGCTCGAGAAACCAAGAGAAAAAAACAAGTCCAAGGAAATTTTAAAAAATACATAACGAGATACAAAAAATGTTGTAACATGAATAGGTTAATTATAAAATATAAATAAAACGGCTAAAACTCACGAAAAAGAAGATCGGAAATACTCCGACCAGTTAATAGGTTCATGTGTTTTAATTCATTGTCATTTAAAGGCGGGGTACGCTCTCAAATATATATCCTGCTCGTCCCGGTGCAGTGTGAGCGGGAGAGGTGATGCAGCTCGGGGGCAGATTTTAGATACATTTTGTGCTTTTCTATCAATATCTCATTGTAATCTCATTGAATTGTATCATTGTATCATTCGCCTTCGATCCTGGTTGAACAGTTATTATTTATAGCAGTCGTTCTTAATTATTTGACATACACATACATCTATTACACAATAATTACAGTTTAATATTTTAATCTTTATTTTAACCTAATGTTACGCCGGTCGATTCTTAGAAAAACATATAGGTACTAAAATGACGCAATACCTACATTTAAAGGAATATTCTGGAACACACTAGTAGAGCGTAGGTACTTACAGAAGTTTCCAGAGCGCGCGGTAGGTATATACCTACAGGCGCGGCAACATCAAAGGGCCGCCGACGTTAGGTACCTACGGGTGCGGCGCGGCGCGGCAACTCAAAGGCGCCGCCGACCTTGTGAAAGTTCAAATACCTACCGACTACTGTTAGTACATACGAGTAGTTACGAGTACCTTCTGTAAACGTCCGACAGTATTGACTTGGATTTCAGAACGAAACGATCAAAGTGATTCGAAGCGAGTATTCAGTGATAATTGATAAGAGTGTTTGAGCGTTATTTGTCGGATTAATTTCTTTTTGTGGTTTTTCGAATAATGGTGTTAATTTTTGGTGTAATTAGCGTACATTAATTTTATCCGAACCCCAGCAAGTAACACTAATATTGTATTAACTTGTTGCCTGAATTAAAGAAATGACGAGTTATTTAATTAAAATCATACAATTCTGAAAAACACGTATTTTTTGTGCCATCTGTCTATTCTAATTGTAACGAAGATTAAGAGTGAGGAATACGACCGTTGAACGAATTCAGAAAGGTGATTTGTCTCTCATAAATTCGTTCTGATATGATACGCAAAGAAAAAGAAAAGTCCTTGGCAAATTTAAAAATGCATGTTGTATCTTAAATATGCAGGTCATTTTATTTATTTATAACATTATATTTCACAGCAATTTACATGGCTACATTTGTACAGTATGTTGTTAATACATCTTTTTTTTGTACCTAAATGAACACAACAATCGTAAATTATTTTATTGAACAAAACAAAAATACTTTAAGGCAGTGGATACATCTTAAAATCTAAATACAGCCAATTGATTGAACCTTATTATATATTGTTTAAAGCTAAATCTCATTGTCTAGCCACAAACATGCAATATTAGTTTGACATTAATATTCTAATAGAACTATACACACACGCCCGCACATACGCAATATTATTGTCAATAATATTGCCCAAATGCGGCTAGCCATTGAGTCTCCAGGAAAATATACTGGTCTTCAAAACTCAGTACCACACTTCTAAAATGCTAATATTTCCTAAACTAGGTACAGAAGTCAAATTAGAAATAAAAAATATTTTATAGAAAATTTCATCAACTTTCTTTTAAATTATAGTTTATTATACATTATTAACGTTTTTAACTTAAAAAAGATAACAACCAAGAAATAGGTGTATTTTTGTTCGCGCATTACGTAAACTACTGGACCGATTGCGATGTGATTTTCACTATTATATAGCTTGGGGTCGACTTAAAAACTGGTGTACTGGGTATCTCAATCCGATAAGTAGGAGCCAAGCAATTTAATAAAAATAACTATGAATTTTAAAAGAGTGGTACTAATTTCACGTTAAAACTACTGGACCGATTGCGGTGCGGTTTTCACTGTTGGATAGCTTAGGTTTTGACTGAAAAACTGGTGTACAAAAGTGTGGTTGAAGGTTTGTGGAGAATGAAGTAACATCTGATTAAAAGTAAAATACACCATTTATCGCTTACAGGATGTGTGTGTGAACTTGGACGCTAAATCCATGAGAATTATAGAAAATTGCAAAAAATGAGCCATTTAATTTGGTTTGCCGAATTATAATATAGTTAAAAAGTTTTGATCCTTAGCAGCAATACATCGATTGGTCCATTAATATATATATTTTTTAGAATTTACTTGTTTGATTACTGGCTAGAGAAAAGGATCTTTCAAAATGTAATATAAATGCAATTTTTCCATAAAAATCGGGCTCCTTTATTTTCTGTGATATTTCGAACTAATCAGAACAAAAGCAGTAGTTCCATCATGGAACAACACAATGGAACTGGGCCCCAATTCTACTAAAAGTTATAAAATAATTTTTGCAAAATTTTCGCTGTTATTACTCAGAAGTTATTTTAAAAATATTTTGCGAAAATTGTTGATTACTGTCATTACAATTGTTTTATAATAATATCCACAGTGTTTTTGTGTTCCACCTGATGCGGACGACCGGAATCTGTCTATTCAACTCAATTTCATCATCTCACCCTATATATGGGTGACGTCATGAGTTCTGAACTAAGTCACAATATTATATTTACATAATAAAACATCGGCCCAAGCAGAGTTGATTCAGAAGAAACAACATATCTTATTGCATATGTAATAAGAACGACTTTGCAGGGAACATACAAGTACAACCAAATTACACAACCAAACGATTTGCCACTTATCGATGCTTTAAATACACAATCAGTCTTTCCGACAGTGATTGCACAAAGAGTAGTATAATTAGAATTTATTTATTCTGTGACAAGAGTCAGTTTTAGTTTGCGCTGTGCGCATTAGTGTCCGTTACACCGAGAGGACCGGCTCGGAGAGGAGAGCAGTTTTCAATGGCATTTATGAAAACTGCTCTGCTCTCCAAACCGGACACTTATGCCCACTTGCACGATAACAAAACAAAGTATCTAGTTATTGTTATCTCTTTCGCGCTGCTGTCTGCGTATGTCTCTCTATCCTACTTGTCTTACATTTTTAGCCCAGACTAGACACTAGCCCGGGGTGAGACCGCTGTGCAAGTGGGCCTTAGGCGGCTAGGCCGCGGCGGCCAACGAGATCGGCTATCTTTCATACATTAAAACTCGCGCGCATTTAGCGACAAGGGGCCAGCGAATAAATACTGGCCGGCTCGAGCAGGCCGCCTAATGCGCACGTAGCCTAAGGCGCATAATATACGCAGTTAGCTTTTTTTACAAATATAGACCTAACAATGTCATGGTTTATGTCAAACAATATCAACCTTACCTGATAAATCATGTATTTTTTTTTAATTTTGTACTGTCGTAGTCGATATTATTCGTATTATCTTTAGAAACGGGATATTTGCCATGTGTAAGCAAAAAAACAAGCGTAATTTCCCTTTTCTAATGATAATACTAAGGTAAAATTTGACCACGAAGCGGGAATTGAACCTGCTACATCTGTAATACCGTTCCATAGCTCTCCCAATTTATTTGAGTGCTTCGTGGTAGTTTTTTTTCCATTACCAAATCGTTTGTTGTCACTTGATCGGATTCGCTAATGATCGGATTATCATTCCGCCAGATTCAGTACAGACAATAACATAAACATATTTTTAGTTAAGCGACATCCGGGGCAAAAATGGGTTTGACCGAGGTTCATGTAAAAATTACTGGATGGATTGTTTTGTTGTAGTGTAACGGTAACCACAGTTACCGTTCGTATTGTATTCTGGTTCATGTGGTGTTAAGTTAAGTTTTTGACTTGTGAACTGAAATATAATTTTGTCTTTACACTAAAAAGATAAATCCGGGTCCAATATGAATAATATGAGAAGTTCTTATAAAAAAAAAACAGAAATAAGTATCCGACCACACGAGAATTCGATCAAGTGAGAAAAAAACGTTATAATTTACCGTAAACACTGACGACGGCAGAGAATTTGACTTCTAAGAGTGTAACAAACAGGCAGATAGGATGCAATAGTGTAAGAATTCTGTTTTTTTCTGTCTTAACAATTATCTATGACAAAAAAAACAAAAGTCAATCAAACTTTTCTTTCACCTTTCTGAGGGTTAAATAGGGGAATAAAAAGCTAAACGTAGCTGCTTCACCTAATATTTTAGAACACATGAGCTAATATATGAAATTCAAATATTTCGAATAATATCAACAAATATTGGCAATTTGGACAACTTACTTCCAACTGGGCCCCAAATAAATCTCCCGTCATCATCCACACCCGGTAGGCGTCCGGTGAACATCCCACATACAACGCTACAACGAGCAGCCCCGCGACTCTCTTCAGGTCGTGTTTGGCATTCGAGAACCTTTCTTCACCAACGGTTATCTGTTCTACAAGCTATGTGGCTGCCAATTGCCTCACCAATTTATTATATCTAGTCAGTAACTTTAGTTATCCACATTCCGGTTTTTATCTCAAAAACAGGTCCCAATCATAGCTCGTCACTTTGAGCTCCCTCCATATCTCGTCATTTTGAGTTCTCTCCATAGTTCGTCACTTTGAGCTCTCTCCATAGCTCGTCACTTTGAGCAATGTCCATAGCTCGTCACCTTTAATCTCTCCATTTCTCGTCACTTTGAGCTCTCTCCATAGCTCGTCACTTTGAGATCTCTCCATAGCTCGTTACTTTGAACTCTCTCCATAGCTCGCCACTTTGAGCTTATCGAGCAGGCCAATAATATGTAAGAATGTAAAATCCCGGGTAGCCTAAAACCGAGCTACCTCGGACTTTTTCATACAAGCCTTCGTATCATCACATTCAGTCTTAGTTCAGTTATGCGCGATCGCGAAACAGTTTTCCTTTTGGCCACGAAAAAATTTTGACAGCATTTGTTTCTGTATGTCATTGTAGCTCTTGTTGCACGTCCGCACTTGAGCGAGCAGTTTGTGCACGGCGCGGTTGTTGGGCGACACCTGAATTGTACAATATTACGTTATAACAACTGTGGGGTACCACCGAACTGTATACAGGTCAAGGCAAAATAATGGACATCAAGGATAGGAACCTTTTCTTTTGTCGTTAGAGAAGCTTTTGTTCTTAGCTAACATAAGGTCTATTTTGATTTTGTTCTTCGCTAAGGTAAGGTCAATTTTGAAAAAAAAACACCGAATGCATTTTTTTGGATTTCTGAATTTCTTGAAAACACTGAGTAAACGTTTTTTGGTTCGAGAAGCTTTTGTTCTTAACTAACATAAGGTATATTTTGATAAAAAAATAAAATTAATTTTTGGATTTCTGAATTGCTTTCAGAAAGTATTGTCTAAATAATAGTTTAAAAAAACTAAAAAACACGCTTTATATAGAAAACCAAACTAAAAAATAGAAAATAAATTTTAATAGTATAAATAAGAAAAAAATGTTTTATTTAATAAAAAACGTGGGGTGCTCCTCATATCTGTCAATGAAATATTTATAACTATTGACCCATGCACCCCACGATTTGTTTGTTGAACAGTATATGTATGTATGTATTTATGTATGTGAGTATGTGGATGTTCCACCATAGCGTCGCGCCTATTGGTACGACTTTGACAAGTGGGGTGTCAATCTATTCGTCTTTATGTATAGAGTGTCATAGGCTATTTTTTGACCCGGCTACGGCAATGCAAAGGATGTGTTGTGTTCAAACTAAAAACTTGGTCCGATTTTGACAAGCGAGGTATCAATCGATTTTCATCGCAAGGGTGTCGTAGGCTATTTTTTACCCGACCGTAGTCGGGTTTTAGCTCTTAAACTTATGTTTTTTTTTAATTACTGACTAGACAATCGTTTGACCACGATCCCACCTGATGGAAAGCGATGATGTGGTCGAAGGTGTAGCACGCTTTCCTAGTAGATACCTATTCCCTCTTGACTAGAACACACCTGGGTTACATTTTACCGGAAACACTGACGAGGGCAGGGCATTCCACTCCTTTGTTCTTATAAAAAATGAAGAAGCGTAACGCTTCGTTCTTGTGCGAGGTATTTCAACCATAAAAGGGTGGCGCTTTGCCGATCGTCTAGTCGTGCGGCGATGGATCAAGTGTGTCTTGCTCTATGGTTATTTTGTATGAACTCAAACTTTACTTGAAGGATGAACAAACGACGCCTGCGACTGTCGTGCTTCTTTCCTCATGGCACGTCACGGGCAAACAAAAGGTTCGATCGATGGATGTTCGTACTTTTCAGCATCATTCACGCATTTGATACCGCAGAAGAGGGTCGGGTTTCGGGGGTAATTGGTAGGGGTTTTAGAGGGGATGGGGATGAGCAAAATTTTCACGCGGCCAAAGCCGCGGTCTCATCTAGTTTATAACACTTATTAGATTTATTATTATTATTTATTTTATTAGTGGATTGCGGTTGCTTACCTTGTCCGCTTGCCGCAGGTCCAACAGCGCCGAGTCGTAGTTCTTAAGCGCAAAGTGCGCCTGCCCGCGCCGGTACAGCGCCTTCTCGTTCCGAGGGTCTAACTCCAGGACCTGCACAATCACACTAGTATTATAAAGGCGAAAGTTTGTGTGTATGTGTATGTGTATACATATATATTTGTGTGTGCTATAACGGCTGAACGGATTTGGATTAAATTTGATATGTAGATTCTTAATGTCCTGGAATAACATATGGGGTACTTTTCATCATCACATGTCAAAGTGAAAGGTGTCATTGGGTGAAACCGTAGGCGCGGTAGTACTACAATAAGGCTAGCTGTCCACCAGGGATTTCACATCACACGATCAGCGCAGACAGAATATTGCAGAACATAGGCCTCAACCAGCTTGTTTGCCGTATGAGGTAGTGCTGGCTTTTGGTCTTAGTTTGTCAGGCCGCCCGAGGGCCTCAAACATGGCTTAACGACTGCTATTAATCGATAACAACCGGGACAGAAAGCTTAACGTGCCCTCCGAAGCACGGAGCGATTGAGAACTTAAAGTCATCAGTGCAGACTGCAGAGTATGGCGCTTTTTTGCAAAGCTACGCTGGAAACACAGGAAAGCTTTACGTCAAGAAAAAAGAATGTATTGGCTGCTTGGAAGACAATCTAAGCTGTAAATTGACAATAAAATGTTGTTATATAAGCAAGCCCTAATACCAGTTTGGACTTATGGTATACAGGTGTGGGGCTGCACCAAACAGAGCAATACATTAATTATATAACGATTCCAGAATAAGGTACTGCGGAAATTACGATCTCCATTGGGACCTCAAATAGAGTTTGTCAACTAAGTTATTAAAACATATCCCAGAAGCTCACGAACATAGACTTCACCATCATGTAAATGTCGAGGCGATCCAGCTCCTCGACCATACGGACATAGTGAGAAGACTAAAACGAACAGAACCGTTTGAATTAGTGTAGTGTTTAGTGGCAATGATTTTAGTGTAATGTTTTGCTAATGAAGTGCTACCAATAAAGAATACATGCACAAAGTGTCTTCATCGTAATAGATACATTAAGAATAGTGTTTTTGCACACATTCTTAGTTAAGACATTTTAAAAGTATAAGTTAAAATAAAATTGTTTATTGGCCTAATTGAAGGCTAGATTGTAATATTAATTAGCAAATCATTATGATATACTCAAAGTGAAAAAAAAAACAGGGCCATAACTTGTTACCAGCGTTGCCAATTTGTGGGGAATTCCCCAAACTACGGGGAATCTCATATTGATAGGGGATTAGTTGGGGATGGGCATTATGTGGGGAATATGGGGGATTTTCACATCTCACCGTTAGTTTATATCGATAGTTCATACTTCGATAGTTTCATGGCTTATTTAGTGATTAAAATTATTTGAAGTATACGGTCGATAAACTAGGTGGCTAGATCGACATTTTGAGAAACATTATGTATGGTTGTCAATGATTAAGGGATTGCTCTTCAATAAAAGTTCTAAGAAGAATACCTACGAAATACACTTATAGTAGGCCAGCTTTGCATTCGTTATGTTGTTTTTGTATTCTATTTAGTGCAAACTTGTTTCATTTCTTAAAATATTTTTGGGGGTAATTTGTGGGGAATCAGCAGATTTTTCTCCCCAAATTTGGGGAATTTCATAAATTGGTATTGGCTACTCTGCTTGTTACAGTTTATTCTAACTCGCACTCTTATTCGTATAACAGTCAGCGACCATCGCTCATAGAATGCCATGTCGAGCGATTGCTCAGGTTTGGCTGTCATAGTGACGGCTGGTAGATAAGTCATTCTCGTGAACGGGTGCTGCTTGTGGGGACTGGTCCAGCCTGGTTTCTTATTAGCCATTTGCTTTTTTAATTTTATTTTCCCAGTTTGAAGATTGTGTGATATCTCATTGTCACTTTTATCTTTTATATTTGACATTTAAATATGTATTATTATATATAACTAGCTTTCTCGCCCGCGACTTCGTCCGCGCGGACTACTGTTTATCGCGAAAAAAGCATCCTAGGATATTAAAAACCAATGCAAAAGTAGGTATAGCACCAATGCTCTTGAAGTTTTTTGACAGAATTGTTATTTCGTTTCCATGGCAACCGTTCCTTACAGTGAGTAATCAACATTTTCTATTTTTCCCGTGGAAACTTACAATTTTCCGGGATAAAAAGCATCCTATGTTTTATTATAGGGTACAAGCTATCTCCATTCCAAATTTCATCAAAATCCGTCCAGCCGTTATCGCGTGAAAGCTCCCCAAACAAACAGACAACGTTTCACTTTTATATATTGGTATGGATATATGATATTTCAAAAAATTATAAAGAATTGTCAAAAATGCAAAACGTGACATCCTAACGGGCGTATTTCAGAAGCACCGGTAGAGTCAGAAGGGTATTTCTTTTTCCGGTGTGAAATTCAACTCTGTCGGCACTTGAAAAGAAAATTTCATTTTTAATCTCAAAGCATACTTAGTTTACTTCATTTTATTGATTTGATCTATTTATAATATTTTGTGTCCTTGTTTATGAGATGTTAATTTTGTCCTGTAAAGTGCCATTATTTGCCTATTTATAAAAAAAAACATGTCAGTGCCCCTCGGTCAGCCGGAGAAATAATCTGTGCCTCTGATAGCAGAGGCACAGAAGCCAAGCACTACTTCATACCACAAGCAACCAATAAAAGGTCACAGAAGTGCACATATTGCGGTGAAATAAGCTCATATAATACAATATGAAATAAACGGTAGAATAAATGCACCGCGTTCCACCGCAAGGCAGTGCGCGCAAGGCCTAAGGTACCAAGTTCCCCAGTTTCTAAGCTCTTTAGTGTAGAAGTCCTACAATAAAAATACTTACGCCCGTGTTAAGGAAGTAGGATTGTGCTATACTCGTACTCTAATATATACCCGTTTTAGGCTCTTTATGCGCGATGCCTTGAGAATCTATCTGGTTTGCATTACAGTAGCGTTATATTTTCAAAATACACCTCGCGTAATCTTAAATTCGAAAGTATATCCGATCTCAGCTCGGCCAATGACTCCCATTGCTCGCCCTCACGCACGGCTGTGATAGTTCTGTTAGTACATAAGTACAAATAAAAAAAAAATGTAAACCCCAATCCTCCATCCCCATTATAGCTAAGAAGCATTTCGATTACACCAGTTTTGTTTGGGAGCTACGATCCTCATCCTCATTCTCCCCTCCCCATTATAGGTAAGAACCGTCTCGTTTACCTCAGCTTTGGAACAAAATCGCAGCTAAATATGTCCATTCGTTTGGAAGCTACGATTCACACCCCCATTTCTCAACCCCCCCCCCCCCCCCATTTCTCAACCTCCCCCCCCATTTCTCAACCTCCCCCCCATTTCTCAACCTTCCCCCCACCTCCTCCATATAGCTAAGAACCATCTCGATCATGTCCGTTCTCAAACAAAAAACCGCATCAAAATCGGTCCATTCGTTTGGGAGCTATGATCCTCACCCTCCCCCCTCACATTATAGCTAAGAACCATCTTGTTTACCTCAGCTTTGAAACATAAAAAACCGCAGTTAAATTGGTCCATTCGTTTGAAAGATACGATTCTCACCCCCTATATATCTAAGAACCATCTCGATCACATCAGTTTTCAAACATAAAAAACCGCATCAAAATCGATCCATTGGTTTGAGAGCAACGATCTTGAGATTTAGCCCATAAACAGTTTTATTAAAGTATAGATTATCATGGCGCCAGTATCCAGTCCACAGCGAATTATCGCGCATATGGTCTAACACGCGCCGCCATACATAATAAATGACGAAAACCCTCGTAGGTGCGGAGCCTACCGGTGCTTTAATGGTAAAAAATATATATTATAACATCGTTTAGTTCAAAAAACAGTGTTATAATTTAAAAAAAAAACTTATTAGCGACGTGACGTGCGTAATGTATATCATTATGCCACCATTTCCGAGTGCATAATCCGGATTTTACGATATGAGTGTAGATAGAAGCCTTTAAATGAAATAAACGCTTACCTCGGTACAGTACTTGATACTGGATCTGTAGTCTTCCAACTTTGTATAGCACGCTGCCAGGTTGAGACAGCACTGCGTCGTGTATACCGCAAATAAATCCTGTACTGGAAATATATGCATATATTACAACAGGTGGGTATGAAACGACACGGGGCCGCGAAGGAAGCGGGTCGGTCACAAAGACCTCAATAACATTCAAAATATTAGAAGAAGAAAGAAGAAGAAAATACATTTATTTACAACAGACAACATTACACAGAAAAACAAACAACAATAATTACAAACAAAAATAAAAGGTACGAAATTAATGTTGTGTGTTGTCACAAAAGGTCCCGACTCAGCAAACGCTAAGGCCATAAAGCCTTGGCACTGATTTTCTGCCGGAACCTATTTGTGACAGACATCACGAACGCAGAGTGACAACACATAAAAATTAATACACATAGAAAACATAGAATAAAATCCAAAAAACTGAACGGATTATTAAAAATATAAATTTGCCAAAAACGTCATCATGCCAATCCGAACGCAGCTGAAATTGAAACTGTCAGTTTCATTGACGGACGAGTAAAATTAAATTTGACATTACCCAATACAAAAAATAATAGCACACAAACTATTATAAAATACGCAACATTAATCTTACATATTCAATAAGTTAATAAAATACGCAACATTAATCTTACAAATTCATTAAGTTAATAAAATACGCAACATTAATCTTACATATTCAATAAGTTAATAAAATACGCAACATTAATCTTACATATTCAATAAGTTAATAAAATACGCAACATTAATCTTACATATTCAATAAGTTAATAAAATACGCAACATTAATCTTACATATTCAATAAGTTAATAAAATATGCAACATTAATCTTACATATTCAATAAGTTAATAAAATACGCAACGTTAATCTTACATATTCAATAATTTAATAAAATACGCAACATTAATCTTACATATTCAATAAGTTAATAAAATACGCAACATTAATCTTACATATTCAATAAGTTAATAAAATACGCAACATTAATCTTACATATTCAATAAGTTAATAAAATACGCAACATTAATCTTACATATTCAATAAGTTAATAAAATACGCAACATTAATCTTACATATTCAATAAGTTAATAAAATACGCAACATTAATCTTACATATTCAATAAGTTAATAAAATACGCAACATTAATCTTACATATTCAATAAGTTAATAAAATACGCAACATTAATCTTACATATTCAATAAGTTAATAAAATACGCAACATTAATCTTACATATTCAATAAGTTAATAAAATACGCAACATTAATCTTACATATTCAATAAGTTAATAAAATACGCAACATTAATCTTACATATTCAATAAGTTAATAAAATACGCAACATTAATCTTACATATTCAATAAGTTAATAAAATACGCAACATTAATCTTACATATTCAATAAGTTAATAAAATACGCAACATTAATCTTACATATTCAATAAGTTAATAAAATACGCAACATTAATCTTACATATTCAATAAGTTAATAAAATACGCAACATTAATCTTACATATTCAATAAGTTAATAAAATACGCAACATTAATCTTACATATTCAATAAGTTAATAAAATACGCAACATTAATCTTACGTATTCAATAAGTTAATAAAACTATAAACATAACAGCAGAATTCAACAAACTGGAGCACACACCGCTTTTTTTTTATTAAAACTAGCTTTATGAAATAAAGACTGTATTATAGAAAATTCTATGGTGCTTAAATAAAAGGCATAAAAGTTCAAGATTGTGAAGTTCATTTTGAATAGAAGTAGGATAAGTAAAAAGGTAATTTTTACTAGATTTCGAAAATTGTGCTATACATATGTGTGCTACAAATTGAAGTATTTTGTATTGCCATCACGAGATGTTAATACAGCTGTTATACGGTTCAACATACTTTCCACCAGATTTTTGAGCCAATGTTAGACTATAAACATCAACTTTATTTTTTACTCAAACAATACTAGTAATGTGGTCATTATTTCGACAACCTTCTTTGGGCAAAGTCGACCTTGCCGCGCTGCTTGAATAGGCGCCAGCAAAGTTGTATGGAATTTCATTGTCGTGTTTTGCGGCCAGCAATTTCCTTTGAAAATCCATTATTGTCGTCTTTTGTCGTAGCACTATTATTTATTCCGTGGGTTCGTTTACCCCGAACGCGAAAAGAGAGGCGTTGTAGCTCCCAGACGAATGGACCGATTTTGATGGTTTTTTTTCTGTTTGAAAGCCGACGTGATCGTGATTGTTGTTGTTGTTGTTTCAGTTTTTGTTTCTGTTTCTTTTGTTTCTGTTTCGTTTCTTTTGTTTCTGTTTCTGTTTCGGTTTCCGTTTCTGTTACTGTTTCTGTTGTTGTGGTAGTTGTTGTTGTCGTTGTCGTTGTTGTTGCATTGTTTGAGTAAATTCTTATTATACTAAGCTGGTTTTATTTAAATTCTTCGCATTGTTTGCGTAAAACACTATACAAGCCTTGGTCCGCAATGACTGCCCTGCTGGCCACGCTATGATGGCCTCGAGCTTTGCTTAGTTAAGTTCTCGACCATCATCATCGCTGCCAGCAACGCAGTCATTACAGACCGCGGCAGTAATGTACTATTATTTTTAATACAATCACCAATAATAAATAAAAAGGTTTTTCTTTCTATATTTTTAATGAAATAAACTTAAATTTAGTTTTTTTATTTTAAAAGGATTGCTCATATATTTTAAAAGTTATCGTTTTTTTATGGCCGGTACGCGGCTTCACATTTATTTTACCCATTTTCCCGCGAAATCTCCATTTGTATCAAAATTTGTTAAGCCATTACGGCGTGATTGCGGAACGAACTAAATGTACAATATACACTACACATCCAATCATACATCTAAACATACACCTAAGAATAATACATTATTATTTGTGCAAAACACATACAACAAATACACATAGCATGCACATTATTATGTTATAATATTGGCTTATTTTCAGGTCGATCATGTTTTACCAAGATTGTTATGTTATAATATTTTCAGGTCGATCAGGTTTTACCAAGATTGTTATGTTATAATATTTTCAAGTCGATCAGGTTTTACCAAGATTGTTATGTTATAATATTTTCAGGTCGATCATGTTTTACCAAGATTGGTGTACAAACATAGTGTGATGGAGAACATCCAAACATACACCTAACATACACTTGAACATCCTAACTTATACCTAGACATTCAAACACACGCATATTTGAACACACACCTAATCATCCGTTTATTCATTCATAACATATACAAACTCTATTTACCCGACTGTGGATGGTTGTGTTTGGGCTGTATGTCTCTATGGCGCGCCCTACAGCCTTAACGGCTTGATGGATTTTGATAAATGAGGTATCATTGGATTCATCAAGATATATGACGTGTTAAAAAAAACTAATATGGCGGCTTACAGCTGCCATATTGTATTTTCGGCGCAACAAAAAATGACGAAATCCTATCGAAACCTGTTTAAATACATTGGCCTTCAAAACTTAGTACCCCCCACTTTTCAAGTTAATATTTTTTTTTATTAAATTGATTGGCTTTGATACACCAATTACACCAGTTTTTAAGTCAAACCCTAAGCTGTCCAACTGTGAAAATCGCATCGCAATCGTTCCAGGTTTTAATATATTTATTATATATATTTCAAAACCAAGAATCTAAGGCTTGTTGCTCTTTTTAGTTTCATACAGTTTTTTTTTTTGTCTTTATCAGTTACTCACAGCTGTCCTGTCGGTCGCTGTCCGTAGCTTGGCCCATGTGTCCAGTGGTGTGCGCGATGTACCGCAAGCACTTGAGGTACTTCCTCAAAGCCGCTTTGTATCGTCCCTCGCCGAAGCAGCAGTTGCCGACTGACTTCAGTGTCTTAACGCCCGTTATTAGGTCATCTATCTGGAACAACGGCAGAAGCAAACTACACTGGGCCGCAACGAAATCGGGTCGGTAACAAAAACATCAATTACTTTCATAATATTGGAACAAGCTTTATGACATAAAGACTATATTAAACCCGACACGGTTATACGGTTTGGGATGCTTTCCACCAGATTTCTAAGCAGATGCACAGAATAAATAATAGTACAAGTACAGAAGGATAACTGAGTAAAGTCATTTAAATAAGCGACTTTCGCTACAACGCAATAAAGTGCAATTTAACTGCGCACAGCGCTGCGAGCTTTCAATTATATTTACCTAGAAGGCGCTCACACATTGCGTGCAGGCTAGAATGTACCGTGTCACAACGCGCGCGAGCTTCAATTGCTCTAACTGTTTCAGAATCGCTCCGTCACTTTTTCGCTCGGCAGGGTTGTATTAATATATGACTAGGTACTTGTACTAGTAATTATTCTGTGATATGATATGACTTAGATATTGTAACAGGATAAACAATTATGTAATAATGTATTATTTTTTACTTATTATTATAAATGTTGATAGTCCTATTAACTACATATCATTATATGTAGTTAATAGAATTGACTTAGTACCTCATTATTTGATTATAACTTAAAAAAAACAAAAAAAAAACTTTAGTTTGGTTTTCTATATAAAGCATGTTTTTATTTTTTTTAAACTATTATTTATTTTTTATTTTTTCGTATTATTGCATTGTCATCGGTCTTTGACAGGTGTGCAAAATTTGAATGAAATCTGACCGTTTAAAGTGGGTCAAAATAGCGTCCAAAGGAGTCCGTTACAAACATACAAGTGAAGCTAATATAAAGCGTATAAAAAATGCCTGTCTGAATTTAATGCTTAATAATGAATGAAAAAGAAATGGCTACCTACGTAATAAAATGTCAGTGTGTAGGTATTTTACGACACTTGTCAGACCGAATGCTATGCAGTACATTCTAAGTTTCTTCTTGGTACTCATAATTAAGAAAAGAATAACATTTGACAAAACTTTACGTAAGTAGGTACTTTATCGTAAGCACACGGCGCGCGACTCATCGAGCGCACGCTTGACACTCTACTGATTCAACCCTAATATTGCGGCCGCAAAGTGTAGGTATAATATTTGTACTTGTTGCGGAGTGCGACTGGCCTGGCAGATGCTAAATTTTAAAATTCGTCGTTATTTTTTATTTATGGATTTTAATACAATCACCAAAAAGATACAAATAGGTTTTACTTCCTGAAGATAAACTTTTATTTATTTTTTATTTTAATAGGACCGCTCATATATATATATATATTAAAAGTTATCGCATTTTCTTTGCCGCCCACTGTATTATTTACGCTTTTATTAGGTAACTTGGTTTGGCAATGGAATCTATAGCACCGCATTCCACTAGTTGTTGTATCCGATATAAGTTCAAACCTAAAACCCATCCGACTAAGGTCGGGTAAAAAATAGCCTTGCTATGAAGACGAATCGATTGATACCTCAATTGTCAAAATCGGACCAAGTTTTTAGTTTGAACACATAACCCTTCATTCGCTTCGCCGTAGTCGGGTTAAAAGACTGTGTCTCCACCACCAAACAAACGAGTGAAGCACAACACATAGCGGCTGCGTATGTGTGCGTGAGTGAATAATTTGTGGTTAATACACAATTTCAATACAAAAGACGGCATTTTTTAGATATTCCGCGAGAATTGGGTGCATCACTTTCGATTTAGCGGTGTAGACTCGGTTATTTTTTAACTTCTTGGTTAAGTGGCAAAGTTATGGTACCATCGTGTTGTCTGTTGATGGAGCTGGAAGATGGATAACAGAACCCTTGAATGGCTGCTTAGGTAACCCTTCGAGTTTTGGGCTCGTAAGATTTTTCACTGAGCCCGATCTTCGGCTCTTCTCATCCAGTGACTCCGACCTTGCACAGATCTTTGGAGGGAGTTCTACACTACGTTTGCAGATTAGCAGTCTACACTCTACAACTAGTCTACACCATCGATTCTACGATTAATGTGATTATGTGACCAGCCCATTGCCACTTCAGCTTGCTTATTCTCTGAGCTGTAAGTTAACTTAGTTCTCTTCCAGATCACCTCGTTTCGGATTTGATCCCTTAGTGAAACTCCGAGCATAGCTCGCTCCATAGTTCGCCGCTGTCATAGCGAGTAATATGCACCGGTTTGGGCATGGAGCCCTAAGAAGCTTGCAAGAAGGAGCGACTCACGTTGACCGGTTGCGTGCAGTCGGCCGGGTGCTCCGGCAGCCGGTCGGCAGTGCCGTCGCGGCAGCGCACGTCCCACTCTCTCGAGGTTATCTCTCCGCAGTCTTCTATTATGCAGTCCTGTAGAAGTAAACCATTAAATTAATAAATAAATAAAAAGCTTTCATGGACGGGGTTCAAACCCGCATCGTCGGTGCCTTTGCGCGGCACATGCTTTAAGCAGTTCTCCAAAAAAATAACTAGAGTTGAGCATTCTAGTTGTCGGACGGAAACTTTTCGTAGCTGAAAGAGATAAGTACCTATGTAATTACGAAACTTCCTATGCGCTTCTGCTTGTTCACTAACATACACTGGCTTTCAAAACTTAGTACCACACTTGTAAGACTGGTCCAAAAGCTCAAAGCCAGCATGGAACGAACTATGCTCGGAGTTTCTATGAGGGATCAAATCTGAAACGAAGTGATCCGGCAGAGAACTAAGGTAACTAACATACACTGGCTTTCAAAACTTAGTACCACACTTGTAAGACTGGTCCAAAAACTCAAAGCCAGCATGGAACGAGCTATACTCGGAGTTTCTAAAAGGGATCAAATCTGAAACGAAGTGATCCGGCAGAGAACTAAGGTAATTAACATACACTGGCTTTCAAAACTTAGTACCACACTTGTAAGACTGGTCCAAAAACTCAAAGCCAGCATGGAACGAGCTATACTCGGAGTTTCTTAAAGGGATCAAATCTGAAACGAAGTGATCCGGCAGAGAACTAAGGTAACTAACATACACTGGCTTTCAAAACTTAGTACCACACTTGTAAGACTGGTCCAAAAGCTCAAAGCCAGCATGGAACGAGCTATGCTCGGAGTTTCTAAAAGGGATCAAATCTGAAACGAAGTGATCCGGCAGAAAACTAAGGTAACTAACATACACTGCCTTTCAAAACTTAAAAAACTAGTGTACGTGGTATTAATTTTAAAAATGTGGACTATGTTTTGAAGGCCAGTATAGTTCAGTATAGTATAGTATATATATATATATATATATATATATATATATATATATATATATATATATATATAGTAATGTATATATGTATATAGTAGTAGCTGGTAATCATTGGAAGACAATTGGAAGAGAAGAGCCGAAGATCGAGCTCAGTGGCTCGCCCTGGGAGAGGCCTATGGCCAGCAGAGAATGAATACAGGATATTGATGATGATAATGTTTGTTTTATCGTTCTCCATCCAATATCTATACAAAACCGTAGTAACCCTATACAAATTCTTATCCATCCGATACTATCCGATTTCTTTGCCAATCTGAACTTTTGTTAGCCAGCAATCTTAAAAAATAGCGGAATCTAATTTTTGACAGCAGATACGGATTAGGGGCCTCAAAAAAACCCCGGATGTCAAATTTCAACCAATGAGTCATTAGGCATTGTCAGTTTAGTTCTTTCGTCGTCAAGAGATGGCGCTCGCGAAACTTTTAGTATTTACTCAACTGAACGTAGTAATCGAAAGCAGGTACAAACAGCGTTTTACCGTAAAAATACACAAACTACGAGCGAATCAAAAGAAAGACAAGTTGTTTGTGTAGTGAAATTTGTTATGTTTTCTTTTTATTATGACATTGGCAGTTTTGACATATTCAGATTTTATTTACCCCTTTATAAAGCAGATAAATTAATTATAAATAAAAGGGTAAAAATAATAAGGGGTAGAAAATACTAATAATTTAACTCGCACAGCGCTGCGAGCTTTCAATTATATTTACCTAGAAGGCGCTCGTCCATCGCGTGCAGGCTAGAATGCACCGTATCACAACGCGCGAGAACTTCCATTGCTCTAACCGTTTCAGAATCGCTCTGTCCCTTTTCCGCTCGGTAGGGTTGTATTAAGATATGACTAGGTACTTGTAATTATTCTGTGATATGTTATGACTTAGATATTGTAACAGAATAAATAAGTAATAATGTATTATGTTATTACTTATTATTATAAATTAAAATAGTTCTATTACATACAATTACATTCTTATCAGAATAGACCTACTACCTCATTTTTACTACCTACCTATCCCGTTTTCAGAACGCCGATAAGTTTAGTGAGATACCTACCTACGTGTCGTTGGTTGATTATGATTATATCCTATAGGTATTGCACTTTGATGAATAAAGGTGCCTGTCTGAATTCCATGCTTTTTAATGAGTGAAAAAGAAATTGCTACCTACGTAATAAAAAGTATTAAAAGTAGGTAGGTATTATACGAGACCTGTCATCCATCACTGGTGCATGAAGACTTGCCACGACTTGCCGAATCTGGGCGCGCGGTGATTATGACCGTACGACGTGTAGCAACGCTACGCGCGGCTATTATAGTTCGGGAGCAGAGGAGCGATTTTGGCAGTAAAAATAACTGTAAGTAGGTACTTACCTAGTGTTAGATTGCAAAACAATTATTGTATCCAGATTGAATGTCTATGAAATAATAATAAATGAACAATAAATAATAAAGTATGTGTATATTATAGTAATAGCACAAAATAGATAATAGGATTAGGTACTGGATATTTTGATTTATTACTTACAAATGTTTAACTTTTATATAATTTTTTATATCCTTTTTCCCCGTCTTTAAATTTTCGATTATTGAATCTTAGAGTGGCGTATATGCGTAACCGAATAAACAATTTTAAAAGGTAATTTAAAGGAAAACAGGTACACGGTGTCTTTGGAAATATAGCATGCAGCAGTTCGTTATCTACCTACTAAACAAGAATAGCTCATAGCACTTCATAATAATCTTACGTCAGCTCTCAGACTATGTCACACGTTTGATTTATTTCATGATAGGTAAGTTCCTAATTAGTTGTGGGCTACTTACTAAGTCAGCACAGTAATTCATTTCCCGATCAACAATACCTACTATAATCAATTATAAAATTACGTTGATCGATTTAATAAACGACTTTATTTCTGCGCGGAAAAACCTTTAATATGCGTAGCTTCGGTATGGAACACAAATGAAATAACATAAAACTATAGGAACCTACGTAATAAAAAAATATCAACATCTAACTACATAACTAGGACCTATTATAGGTATTACAATTTATTACCTTTCAATATCCTTTGCAAGCGTAAAGAATGACAATTCGTAATTTCTATCACTATTCAAACAGCCGAATGCTATGCAGTACTTTCTAGCTTTCTTCTTGGTACCTACTCATAATTAAAACACGAATAAAAATTGTCAATAACTTTACGTAAGTAGGTACTTTATCGCTAAGAACAAGGCGCGCGCACGCTTGACACTCGACTGAACTGACCCGAATATTGCGCCCTCGAATTGCAGGTATAATATTTGTACTAGTTGCGGAGTGCGACCGGCCTGGTCATACCAAACTACAGTACTGTTACCAAAACTGTCGCCAACGCCAAAGAGTATATAAATTCTACGTAAGAAGAGACGGGACTGACGTATATTGGAACGATGTTGTGAATTTTTAAAACGTGCGCTGAGAATAAGTGCAACATAACAAAACTATGACCATAGGTAATAACACTCTATATCGAGCATGTTAGCCAACATGACAAACAGAAAGGGATATCTGCAAACATAGCTCATTTTTATCGATATCGATATTTTGAGAAAAAAACGTATTAGGACTATTTTAATTTATATGGGGTTTATAATAATAATATGTTTTTTCTAAGCACGTGGTTTTTATAACATACAAATATAATACATTATATAGTACACAACACAATTTGTCTTTTTCCCTTAAAATAATGTCTAATCTTCCTTACTCCTTACTTAATATTACAAACTAGCAGTGGTCCGTGATTCATAGCAGTTAAGGAGTAGCATTTTTTTTTAAATTGGGTTGTTTATTTTTGTAGTCGGTGTTTCGAAAATGTTTGCCACAGAAATATTAAATTCATGCAGCTTTTCGATCGGTATGTATGTCAAGTCCTCTTTATCGGTCACTTGTATCCAGTTTTTGCACCTGAAAATAAGTTTTTTAATGAAATTAGAAGATTAAGCGGTTTTAGGCTACGCGATATTAGGTATTCTAAATTTATACTTTTACTACGTTTACTATTATATAGCGTGGAATGCAGAACGACTTAGAATAAGATTAGGAACCAAATGTCGAATAAAGGGTTAGAAAAAATATCGATAACACCGGCACCGCACTAGTGCTAGCAAGGCTATGTATTTTGTTGAATATTATGAAAGAAAAATCATTATTTTCTTGTACCTAATAGAATACCGAATAGATTTACCACTTACCTATCTTTATTCAGTGGAAATTTAGCCATACTTGTTAATTTTTGACCCATCAAGTTTTATAGCTCATTGCATAGAAAACTTTCAAACTCAATCACACTATTATTTATTTAATGTAGAAACAAACACCTTCAAAGCATTAAATACATCAACAGACGGTAATTATCACAAAAGCAACTTGTTTAATAATTTTGTAAAAAATTATTAAACAAAGTTAAACCACAGAACACATATTCTTAGCGAAGGCGTGCAAGAAGGTTATGCATATAGTGAAGTAGAAAAGATAGCCGCCATAGAAATTAGCTCACGTTTGATACAACAGATAAGAACAGTTTTAAGCTGTTTCGCCTGACTGGCCAACGCCATCTAGCGAGAGATAAATAATGCTAAAATGACACTTGGAAAACCGCTCATTGGCATTGGTATTACATAAGCCAATGCGACTAATTGCAATTTGCAATCAGCTTTTCACTATCTCGTGCACTTAAATGTCGCGCATTACAGTTGATATTGCTTTGAAAATCTTATTGCAACTAAAGTACGGACTCCGACCAGGAAGGATTTCGTACCAATTTTCGTAAGCCAATGCGAAACCCCGTTCACGATACCGAAGGAATTTCTTACAATCGCCCCTCTAAATCTCAACGCTCGCGCAAAAATGTATTGCCGTCGCACATTAGTAATGTGCGAACGCGACGGCAATACATTTGTGCGCGAGCGATAGAGATAAGTAACTAGGGGTCATTGTACGAAATTCCTTCTGTATCGTGACCGAGCTTTAGTTGCATCGGCTAATGTAATACCAATGCTGTGATGATGATTGAGACGTTTGAATAGTATCGTCAGTTACCGACCACCTTGGGGCGGCAGTCGTCGCGGCTCGCGGTGCGCTGCACCTCTTCAGCCACGCCGAGGCCGGCGCGCACTGCGCCGAACACCACGTTGGTGCCGTCGAGATGCGTGCACGGGACCGTGGTGATACAGAACTGGGACCCGTTGGTGTGTGCCCGACCTTTGTTCGCCATGCTCAGCACGCCCGGGTCGTGCTGTTGACAAACAACAATGTTATCTATATATACCTATAAAACAGTACCGTCATACCTACTGGCTATTTAACAGCCTACAAATTTGAAATTTGGAGAAATTAAGGACTCACTGACTTTTAAGAACGGACTTGATATACGTAATCAAAAACTGCACTGATATGATATACACGCATCTGCTTGAAGCTGCTATTGTATTATTTTTATTATTATTCCATGAGTACCCTAGGGGTGCACTGGCATACCACTAGTCTACCTACAACCCACTTCGAGGTAAATATAGAAACTATAATGTAGAAACGTTTTCTCCCAAAACGCAAATGTATGGCAAAACCTGTAGAAGCCGCATGTGTGCCCTATCCTCTTAATGCCTATTTTTGCGAGATATCATAAAAACAAACATACTTGTATCTAAACATTACACAAGAGCTAAGCTTCAACTCGCTAAGCTTTAAAGCTTAGCAAATTTTCTTAATGCCTATTTTTGCGAGATATCATAAAAACAAACATACTTGTATCTAAACATTACACAAGAGCTAAGCTTCAACTCGCTAAGCTTTAAAGCTTAGCGAATTTTCTTAATGCCTATTTTTGCGAGATATCATAAAAACAAACATACTTGTATCTAAACATTACACAAGAGCTAAGCTTCAATTCGCTAAGCTTTAAAGCTTAGCGAATTTTCTAATCTTATTTTTTTTTGGTGTTGCTACTTAGGAAATTTAAAACATCGGCTTGCCAGTACTGTCGTGAATGAAATATACTCATACTCAAATATTTTGTGACTATTATAACGACTTGCAATTCTTAATATTTGCACTTTAAACTCCAAGTGCCAATCACTGTCTGAGTGCCAACAATAGATAGATAGATAAATTATTTATTGCACACACCACAAACAAAATCAACAAAAAATAAAGAAACAATAGCAGAAGAAGTGTACAATGGGCGGCCTTATCGCTAAAAGCGATCTCTTCCAGACAACCTTTGGATGGAGAGGATTTGTTATTGTTGTGAGGGACGGGGTGCATTATGATATAAAAATACTAGTGAGAAATAGTAAATCAAATTTCTAATTATACTAAAACTATTTTATGATTAATAATAGATATTATTACAATATACATTCAAAAATAAATTTCCAATATATACATACATATATAAATAAATAAATATATATTATATGAATACATAAATACCCAAATATAATTATGAGATGATAAAAAACAAAAAAAAACTGTAATACAAGCAACATGACAAACGTGATAGTAAACATGATATTAGCTAGACTTCCAGTAAAACCTCTTCACTTGACACTTAAAAACTTCCAAAGTCGGCGCACGCCGTAAAGAAACAGGCAATTTATTCCACAGACGAACAGCTTATTCCGTGAAAGAACGTCCGTAAAAAGTGCTGCAATGCAAAGGTAGCTTGAGGGTGAGATTTTCGGATGATCTAAGATGGAAGGTGTTGGATGTGTAGAGGAAATCAAAGCGTTCTTTAAGATAGCTCGGGGTAGAAGGATTAAACAAGATATTATAAAGAAGGTTAAGGATATGAGCATTCCGGCGAAGGCGAATGGGTAGCCACTTGAGCTTTGCACGAAAGTGAGAAACATGGTCAAATTTGCGCAAGCCAAATATGAACCTTATAGCAACATTTTGTAAACGTTCAAGCTTATTCAGCTGTTCTTCGGTAAGATCGAGATAGCAGACGTCAGCGTAATCGAGAATGGGAAGCAAAAGAGATTGCGCGAGAACAACCTTAGTGGCAGTAGGTAAGAAATTTCGAAGGCGCCTTAAAGAGGCTGCCGCAGCAAACATTTTGCAGTTAGTAGCTGCTACCTGAGGGCTCCAACTGAGAGATCTGTCCATTATAAGTCCAAGGTTCTTGACTGAATCGCTGTATAGTATAGTAATTCCATCAAAAATAATATTTGGAAGGGTTAGCCAGTTCACCTTAGAGATCATACGGGAGCTCCCTAAAATAATGACCTGCGTTTTACTAGGATTTACTGTTAATCCGTAGGATAGTATATATTTAAATGTTTGGTTATTTAAAATATCATTGTTTCGGTGCAATAAGGAGGGAAATTTTGAAATGCCATCCTAAAGGGTGGGGGGTGGGTGTTACCAGCCGTCCATAACCTACTATAATAAAAGAACTGTTATTTTATCAGAACCTGAATATTAAACTTATGTCAGCTAGACTGACTATCTACAACGTAGGTACTTCAACTTTAGTTAGTTATTATTTTGATAGGTAAGTACAGTTATTTTTACACAACTGACCAAAAAATAAGTATAATGTGTTCAGGATTCATGTTTGTATGTAGGTAAGGTTATTTGTTCTATCATAACTTTTAAATTCCTGAACAGATTTGGATGTTAGAATCCTTACATCATCCCGAGTATATTTTCTTTAAAGGTCGTTTTTTGGCTGTTCTGTCGTGTTTTTTGGCTGGGCTGTCGTGTTTTTGGCTGGGCTGTCGTGTTTTTTTGCTGGAGCCCAATTCTCGCGCAAATAGACATATGTCGAATTCAAGATATGTCGAAAAAAAATGGCGTATGTCGATACAAAACAAATTACCGTATTCTCGGAGAGTCACGATAGAGACATGTCTACGCCCAGCGCTCGACATGCAACGGAGCAGTAGACTTTTGTAAGTCGAATGAGAAGTTAAACCGTTTCTTATCTGTAGTCAAACTAAACTTGAACTCTCTTCTTGTAAAATATATCCGAAATCTTAAAAATGTCAGATGCTTTTACTGAGGAGTTTTTTTGACGATTTTACCACGTTATTTGTGAAATTACTGAGGATTTCACAAATAACGTGGTTGAGGCAAAATTATTTTTAATTTGTTTTCTTCATCTACGCTAAGTGCTATAAAATAATAAAACTTGTATTATTATTATTTTTATTTATGACTTAGTTTTTGATCTTTGTTTTATTTACATTTCTAAGTAGGTAATACTAATCATCTTAGCTTAACGGTAAAAGTAGTAAAAACACGTACAAACAATAACATGTGACCGCTCATTAACCAGCGGGTCAATTTCCTATCTTGTTGCAATCAGATTTTCATTATCACGTGCACTTATTGTGGTGCGTTAGAGTTGATATTGCATTGAAACTCTGATTGCAACAAATCGCATTGGTTTAGGTAATTCCATATAATCGGATAGCTAATTGGGAAGTGCTTGAAATTTGAGTTGCAAGATTTCACCTGGAACGACAGACAAACAGACAAACAAGTGACTTAATAAAAACATGGTAAAAAACATCATCATAGCCGCAAGAAGAAGATTAACACAGTATTTTAATTTAACCAGGTATACTGTGGGCTCTTGGACTATGAAACTCCACCTTGCCTCGGCTATTGTTTTACTAAAGGTTGAGAACTTTCCTTGACGCAGCTCCTCGTTAGCCTCTATTAAAGTTAATAATCTTAGCTTCTGCGCCGAAGAAGGATAACTTTTCCTTATTTTTTTCCATGTCTAAAACAATAAATATCTCACAACAAACAAACAAACAAGCAAGATCCCATGCCATGTATTAAAAATATTTAAATTCGACATTGTAGAAAACACATTTCGTTTCATGCGAGTACTTTTAGAGTCTTTTCCGAGTTTAAGGATAGAATTTGAAGAATAAATTCTTGGTCTGAAAACTGTCTACTATGCGCAAATTGATGCAATTATGTATAAAATGTAATCTAGTATTAAGCATCTGCTATTATTTTTTCCGCATTGTTGATATTTCTCGATTTTAGGTCAACACATTCGAGAAAACGGAACTTATTTACAGATGTCTACGAATAAGTCTATGACATCTCTATAATCACTGAGAATGCGATTTTTTGATCCTATCGACATTTTGGTGACATTTTTCGTAGAGCTTTAAAATTAGAGATAATCTCGAATCCGACATATGTCTATTTGCGCGAGAATTGGGCTCCAGGGCTGCCGTGTTTTTTGTGTTACTTTGATGATTTACTTGTATTAGAAACCCATACAAAAAGAAGAAGAGGTACGTCCATTACCTACTACAACTTTTTATTAGTTATCATTTTGATATATCACGTAATTTTATCAGATACCTAAATAGAATATTTGTAATCTCCATTACTTACCGTTACAACAACTTCTTTTCAGTTATCAGTTAGATAACACGTTTTGATATTTAGGCCTCTGATAAAATTACTGTTATTTTATCAGAGACCTAAATAGACTTACAAATCCATTACCTACTACAACTTATTGTGAGTTATACTGTTGATATCACAGTTATTTATCGGACCTACTTACTTGTGTGTCCATTACCTATTACAACTTTTTTTTGACATATTTTGATAGCATATTTTTTTTTACAGATGAGAAGGAACCATTTATGCTGATATGTTAAAAAGTTCATACCATGTGGTCAGTAGCTGTTAATTAACCACGTTTTTATTAAGTCACTTTTTTTTGTCTATTTGTCAGGTGTAATCTTGCACCTCAAATTTCGAGCACTTCCCAATTAGCTATCCGGCTGAAACTTTCAGAGTAGCTCACAACTAGACGACAAAGCACTTAAAACAGTGGTTTTAATCGACTTCACAAAAGGAGATAGTTAATGTTCGAGTGTATGTATGTTTTTTTTTATGTATGTTCACCGATTTCTCCGTCAACTATGGACGGATTATGAAAAATCTCTTTTTGTTTGAAATGGTATACTGTCCAGGTGGACCCATATAAATTGTATTTAAATAGGTTCAGTAGTTTTTCGAGAATAAATATTTTTTTTTTAGTAAATCCATTTTATTTTGTGTTTATATTGCCTCAAATATCTAAGATTTTTAAACCGATTTCAATGGTGTTTGTTTTATTCAAAAGCGTAGACTTTCAGTATAGTCCCATATAAACTTCATCAAAATTGATTCAGTAGTTTTTATTACAAAATCTATTTGTTTTATAGTTTATTTTCTCTAATATCTTGGGATTTCTGAAACAAATTAGTGATTGATTTTACTTGAGAAAGAAGACCTCCATTGTGGTACTTACTGTATATTAAATAGTATCAAAATTGGATCAGTAGTTTTTTTTAGTTATTATTTAATCCATTTGAAGTCTAAAAACACGAGCGCAGCAACAAGTCAATTGAGCGAGTGTCAGTAATCTGCTTTTCTTTCCACTACAGAGTAATATCACAATTGTACACTTAAATGTAAGCTGTACAGTTTTCAGTCACATTGACTCTTAAATTCGCGCCAATTCACCTACCTATTTATAAAATAGTACATTATATTTTTAAATCTCTGTTGGACAAATGCATTCATTTAATATGAAACTAATAAATCCTTTTCTGAAGTCTCTGCTAAGTTTTTTTTTTTTTTATTCGACCTGTAGTGTCCTACTGCTGGGCAAAGGTCTCCCCCAATTCCTTCCATTTATCTCTATCTTGTGCAAGTTCAAGCCAATTTCCTTCGAAAGTATCAAGATCGTCACGCCACCGCTTCCGTGGACGGCCTCGACGCCTTCATCGGTCATTGGGTACCCAATGTGTTGCGATCTTTGCCCATCTTTCGGGATGCATCCTGCTCACGTGACCCGCCCAATCCCACTTGAGCCTTGCAGTTTTTTCTCCTATATCTGCAATACCTGTCATGGAACGTAGTACGGTATTTCTGACTCAATCAATTCGCTTTATACCTAGAATACTGCATTCCATTGCCCTTTGACAAACCTTGAGCCGGTACTTCTGACATTCAGTAAGTGACCAGGTCTGGGCACCGTAGGTTAGAATGGGCAGGATACACATGTCGATGAGTTTGCGTTTCAGAGAGATCCGAAGGTTTCCCTTCATAAGCCCCTTCATAGACCAGTAGCTCTTCCAGGCGTTATCGATACGGCGACCGATTTCTTTGTCTTGCCTGTTTTCGAAGCATGCTAACTGGCCCAGATAGACATACTCATCGACATAATTTATCACTTGCCCATCAACTTCGACCCTACGCTTTATGCTGTTGGTCATCAGCTGCGTTTTAGACCTGTTCATCATAAGTCCCACCTCAAGGCTTGCCGTGCTCAGTTCTTGGAGCATTTTCTCAAGATCAGGTGCAGATGGGGCAAAAAGGACATCATCCGCAAATCTTAGGTTTGTGATACGATTGCTACCGATTTCTATGCCTTTTGATGCCCAGGAAACTGTTAGTGTCTTAAAAACCTCTTCGAGGGTGCTTGTAAATAATTTGGGAGAGAGCGGGTCACCTTGTTTTACGCCTTTGTGTATTAGGAATGAAGGACCGGATGAATGAAGTTTAATGTCTGCCGTGCTACGGCTGTAGATGATTTTAATTAAGTCTATGTAAGTTTTATCAACGTCTTGTTGTTCTAATGCTGAAAATATTGCAGCGTGTTTTAAGCTATCAAAAGCTTTGGAATAATCCACAAAAGCAAGGTATAGAGGCTTATGGAACTGGGTGAATTTTTCTATTATTTGGTTGAGTGTGTGGAGATGATCAGTGGTGGAGAAGTTTGGTCGAAATCCAGCTTGTTCGGGTGGTTGATGTCTGTCGAGTTTGCCTGCGATACGGTTTTGGATCACTTTAATAAAGGTTTTGTAGATATGTGAGACTAAGCTTATTGGTCTGCAGTTTTCAATATTAGATACGTCACCTTTTTTATGTAACAGGACAATGTTTGAGTGGCACATGTTTTCAGGCAGTTTTCCTGTTTCTAGTATGGAATTAAATAAATTAGTGAGGGGTGGCAGTAAAGATTGTGAACCTATTTTCAGAGCCTCCGTTGTGACACCATCTCCTGAACTCTTGCCATATTTCATGGTTTTTAAAGCTTTGTGAACTTCTTGGCCCGTTATATAAGGAAGGGTATCAGGACGGAAGTACTGTATGTCTGCTTCATTTTTGGAACTATCGGAATACATTTGTTTGTAGAAGTTAGTGCATATTTCCGTTATTTTATTTCTGTTATTGTGTTTTTTTTCCTTTATCATCTTGTAAACTATTTATCCATCGTCTTCCTGTTGAAATTCCCAGTTTAATCAATCCTTTTCTGAAGTCTCTGCTAAGTATAAAAAATAAAAACTGAACTGGGATACAACCTATAAAACTGTGCAGTAATGGGTTCCCATACTTACTTACAGCACTGTTTTTATGATGAGCAGGAATGAGGTATTTTTATGTGACTAATGGTGATATTACTGTGTAGTGGGAAAAAAATATTCTCGTAGTGTTAATAGTTTTTGAATAAAATAGCTTTGATATTCACTTATACAAACAGACGGACCGACAGACAGACATGACGAAACTATAACCCTTCGGTAAGGGTTCCTTGTTTGAGAACTCTAAACTGCATGTTTGTTTGTATGAGTTCACAATTTGATTTAAGATTGACAGTTGGACAATACCTACTAACTTTTAATTTAAAGTTTTCATCTTCGAACGTGGGCCCGTATATGCTTTCGCCGCCGGATCCATCTCCATTAACAAAGTCTCCTGATTGCACCATGAACTGTGATATAGCTGAAACAAACCATTGATCAATTATAATGTGAGATTATGTTCATTCTAAAATGATATTAACAGTTATTATTATTATTTTCTTCCATGACTTTATAGCGATGGTAGCCTAACGGTTCTATAGTCTAACTTAGATACCGGGTTCGATCCTAGGCTCCGCATCAATGACTTTTCTGAGTTATGTGCGGTTTTTCATCTCTTTGTGCTTCAGAGGGCACATTAAGCTGTTGGTTCTGGCTATTATTGATTAATAGCAGCCGTTAAGACAGGTCAGAGGCCCCCGGGCGGCTTGATAAACTCTGAGACCAGAGGCCAGCACTAGCCTCATACAACAAACAAAAGCCATGACTGTCCCACAGGCTTTTGAAGGCCAGTCTTTACAAAAGTCATCCAGTTCGTCCCACCATCTCCTTCTGGGCGTTTTGCGATTTTGTGGGGTCCAATCTGTGGTCATTTTAGCCCACAGCTTGTCAGACATGTGGTGTATGTCCTGTCCAGTTCCACTTCAAGCTGGCAGATTTTTAACCAATCAAAAGTCCAAACTCGGGAGTTTGTCAACGAGCTATAGAACGCAGTATCTTGGAAGTTAGACTTGATCACGTTCGAAATACGATACTAAATATGTTTCGCGAATCATAAAAAACTGCACATGAATTAAAAAAGTTGCAAACAGTGATTTCTACACTAATATTATAAAGAGGAATGATTTGATTTGTTGTGTTTGTAATGAATAAACTCAAAAAATAAATACTGAACCGGTTTCAAAAATTCTTTTACCTATAGAAAGCTATATTATCAGCGAGAAACATGGGCACAGTTTTATTTAAACAAAATAAGAGATTCCTACGAAAATTGCAATAATGTAACCCAAGGAATCAAAATTACTCGCTGTAAGGAATGGAATGACATATTCCGTTCCTGTTTGCTATGGAAACAAAATAATAACAAGTCGTGTACGTGAGTAATAATGCAATTGTCTATGGTCAAAAAAAAAAGTAAGATAAATGCCGCGGTGTGGGCGCTATCAGTGCGAGTCACTAGTTAATTATAAAACTTTATGGTTCCTCACAATCATTATTTATGTTAGATTCATCAACCTTTACATTAAACATCAGTTTATTCTAAAATTGCCCTTATGCTATCCATAGCATTAACGATGATATAATGTGTATTGTGCACATAAGCTTTCCTTTTTTTATTTGACTATGAGTAGAGGCATATGCTCAGCAGTGGGCTTTGTTGAGATATAGGAAACTAAAAGCAGACCTCCAAGGGCCAATTATTGGGTTGTCAAAAATATATATTAAACTCTTACCTTTATGAAAGAGAACTCCTTTATAATGCAATGGCTTCCCAAAAGTTCCTATTCCCTTCTCACCGGTGCACAGAGCTCTGAAGTTCTCTGCTGTTTTAGGCACAATGTCACGTCTCAGCTCTATTACGATACGTCCCGCTGTGAACAACATTTTAAGGATTATGATAATGTAAGCTAATTCTCTACTGGACACCCATTAGCCCATACAGGCCAAAACCGTCAATTTTCGCAAATATTGCAAAGGTAAGATTAACTTTGCGCCATATCCTTCACATGCCATAAATAACACCATCCTGATGATCACATGCGAGACATTAATCTATCTATACTTATAATAAAGGAATAAGTACGAAAAAGTCTGTACAAAGATAATTAAAAAAAAAAGGTCTAGAGTACTTAAAATAAGCTACTGAACAAGAATATAGCTTGTTTTTTTATAAATTGTGTCTATCTGTATGTTCACACATCACGTAAAAACTACTGGACCGATTGCAGTGCGGTTTTCACTGTTGGATAGCTTAGGGTTTCACTTAAAAAATGGAGTACATTTTATTTCAATCTGATAAGTAGAACCCGAGCCATTGATAAAAACTTTTTGAAGGCTGAAGGAATTTTGATCAAGCTTCGTAAGTTGTACCAACTAAGCTACTGAACAAGATTTTTAGTTTTTTACTTTTGGCATGTTGTGTGTTCACACTAACACTAATTTCCTACTGGAAAATTAGGTATTTACTGTTGGTTAGCTTAAGGGTTGACGTAGGTACTTAAAACTAAAATAGGGAACTCTGGTGTACTTTGCACATAAAGCTTTGAATAGAAGCCAAACAATCGATAAATACATGTTAGATGTCTGAATGAATTTTGTTGAAAATTTGGTACGTTGCACTTTTTAGCTACTTTTGATCCTGGACATTTGGAATTTTGTACACTGGATATTATTTTTATTCCAGAAAATGACCACAAGGGCAATGCAGCTGGGCGCATATTTTCCAATAAAATGAGTATTTTTCGGTAGCACCCTAACCGCAGTTTTCAATTATATTCAAAAACTAATGCATTACTTGTCTCGGCCACTATATAAGTAAGTTCTTGTCCCGTAAACTGACGACACAGTTCCTGAGCAAAGCTCGAAATGTTCGCGTCTCGATTTTTTAAACCATCACGTGTGCTTCAAATGAGAAAAAGGAATAGTAAAGAACGATGGAGGTACACAAAGATAAATTACCTGGTTCTCCATCAATATTAATATCCAAAAAGACAATTGGATTTCTTTGTGGCTTGGCGTCCGTGGTCATTTCTAATTTCATGGAATGTAGTAAGTACCTAACAAAATGCTCACTCAAATTAATTCCTACGTAAAATAAACAGGTATAATTTAAATTAATAATAATATGACTTCATTGAGCAATGAGTAATACATATTTCAGAAGTGAAACAATTCAATATAATTACTAAAACAAAATACAGAAAACAGAAAATCAGCAAAGCAAAGCAAACTCAATCAAATCAAAAATAGATAGATGATATTAGATGATGAATGAATGAATGAACCATAGACCATAGATATGGTAGGAGAGTCCCTGGCTGCGTTCACTTACTACGCTCGAATCATCCGTGCGATTATCACTCGATCATCCGCAGTGCGATTACGTAATGTTGATCATGACAGTTTCAAGCAGTCAAATTCAATAATGCTTTGCGATAGAGTCGATTTTGCTATGAAAAATGTGACAATCCGATTGTAGCCAAGTTCTGTAATTGGGCCACCGGAGTTAGTGAATGACTTTGGACGTCCACATAGAACTGACAACTGTAAAGTGTAAGTTTCATACTATTCCTCCCTTCCCCTACAATTTTTCGGATGACCCAGGCGAACGCCCGACGACGCCGTGAAAGATTTCGAGTGATCGCGTGGGTGGCCCGTGCGTCCTCGAACGCAGTAAGTGAACGCGCCCCCTATATTACACGGCCAATATTATCGACCAAATAATGACGCGATGTTCTCTTTGAACATGTTCTACACTTTTGCCATTTTTTTGTAACTTTAGTAGTGTCAACTACCGATCCTTTCCAAACCGAATGAAAAACGACGCTATCCTTTAGGTAATAAAGTCTATTTTCTTATAAACGAACGGTGATTGAAAATGTTCAGAACTTGTTAATTTCACCCACAAATGTCCTAAGAAAACGCCAAATGTGACATATTTAGCGTTTTTAACAGTTATTTTCGCCATTTGCTACAAAACGAACGGCCCCATAGAATACAAAAACTAGGGATGTCTATTTAGCCGACCGAAAAGTATTAACAAAAACTTCGATTTTATATCGTAGCTTAGGAGAGAAAAACCTCCTCTGGGGCCGTATTCAGCTAGAAAAATGGCAAGTGGCGGCACAGCACGGGCAGTGCCAGCGCGTCAAGAATCGAGAGCGAGATGCAAGGTGCGACACGCAAGGCGAGAGTCACGCGCGCTTTATCTTTCAAAATTGATTGCAATCATATGACGATTGATGACCGAGATCCCACGTCGCGAGCTTATGCAGATATTACAAAGTAATCTGTGGCCCAATTCCATAACTTGGCTACAATCGGATTATCACTTTTTTCATAGCAAATTCGACTCTATCGCAAGGCATTAGTGGTTGCGAGACTGAACCAAGTTATGTAATTGGGCCGCTAGTCCCGGCGTAGGCGGCCGATCTGCGCTGAACGCGCCACATGATCTCAGTGAAATATGCATTTTCGGGTAATTGGACTTTATCACCATATATTTACAGTAGTTTATATGAACCCACACTCCTTGTAATAAAGTTAGTGGTATGAACTTTCTCTGAGTTCGTAACCGATAACCGATTGGTGTAACAAGAACAAGGATCTCGCCGCCCCCCTGCGAGACTACTGAAAAAAAAAACTGGGTAAATTATGGGAGGATGAAGGTTTGGGGAAGTGGGGGCATGTGGGGGAAAGTAAGGGGAGGGTAGGGGGAAGTGGACGAATGGTGGGGGATGTCGGGAAAAGGTGTGGGAAGTGGGGCAGATGGTGCAAAGTGGGGGAAGACTGAAAGGAAGGGTTGGGGCAGAGTGACAGAAAGGTAGCATGGTGGTGGGAAGGACCCCTACCCTTCCCATACTTTTCCCCACCTTCTCTCACTTCCCCAAACCTTCCCACACATTTCCCCAGTTTTTTTTTCTAAGTATCAGCCACACTGAAAGGTAACGATCAAGTTGCAGTACAGGTTTGTTAGCTGCATATTGGGGCTGATCCGTTTGGCTACCATCGCATTTCACACATTTCCCGTGCACAAGCGCTTCTAAGCACTCTCGCCACCACCGCGTCACCGGGGCCATCAAAAAGACAGGGCCGTCACACAGATGAGGCCGTCACACAGGTGAGGCCGTCACACAGATGAGGCCGTCACACAGACACACGTACATGGTCTACCACATTTTACATTTTACGTACAACACCACGCAAGCAAGTGGCTATTACGTTTGACGATAAAACAGATGGAGAATTAGATAATATTCAGCACAGTGACTCAGATACAAATAATCAAGACGACAATGGAACGTTGCAACGAACTACTATAGAGAGCACTGTTCAACCAATTGAACCAGAAAATAATGGAAGCAACTATGAGTCTCTGTCGGGTTTATCCAATGAAGTCTATGGTGATGAACCTGGTCATAATGCTGATGCTGAAGAAAACGTAATTCAAACAAGATTTTTGAGAAATAGTTCGAATATCACAGCTCCTAAGCGTTATGATGATTTTATTTTGGCAGCTGTTGAAGAAATCGAAAATTTTCACAAGCCAAAAGAACCTATTATTTTCAAAGAAGCGATAGAACCTCCTGAAAAAGAAAATCGGCAAGAAGCTATGAAAAATTAAATGTCATCTTTGAATGAAAGTCAGACCTGGGATCTGGTTGATCTACCTAAAGGACCAAAAGCCCTGTTTTGCAAATGGTATATAAAATAAAAATGAATCCTGATGGTACCGTCGAAAGGTATAAAGCCAGAATGGTTATCAAGGGCTACTCTCAAGAACCCGGAGTGGATTTTGATAAAACGTTCAGTCCAGTAGTTCGTCTCAGCACTGTGCGAGCACTACCTGCCATAGAATTTCACTGCAGATTTATTCAAATTGACCTGTGAATTCCTCAAAATAAAACAATTATGGTCCTCACTTTACCACCCCCAAACACAAGGCGCCTTAGAAAGGAGCCATTCAACCTTAAAAGAATACCTAAAATCTTATGTGAATGAAAACTAAACAAATTGGCACAAATATGTGTACAAGTACACTGCAATTCTGGCCTATAATACTAATGTCCACACTACCACTAAATTCACACCATATGAACACTTCGGTCATAAACCCTATCTTCTTGATTCAATCTATGAACTTAATCCTACTACTACTTACCATGAACATGTGAAAATGCTAAATCACCGCCTCAAGTTTTTTTTTTATTAAGGACTATGCAATCGTTTGACCACGATCTCACCTGATGGAAAGCGATGATGTGGTTGAAGGTGTAGCACGCTTGCCTAGTAGATACCTATTCACTCTTGACTTGAACACACCGGGGTTATAATTTACCGGAAACACTGACGAGGGCAGGGCATTCCACTCTTTTGCTGTTCTTATAATAAATAAAAACGCGTAACGCTTCGTTCTTGTGCGAGGTATTTCAACCATGAAAGAGTGGCGCTTTGCTGATCGTCTAGTCGTACGGTGATGGAAAGGTGATGGGGAATCAGGTTGTGCAGTACTTGTGCACACTCTCCATAGTTCAATCTATAGAATACCGCCAGGCTTGCTACCTCACGTCGATGCGCCAGACTTTGAAGCTTACTCTTAACCAGAGTGTCATCCCCAATGAGCCTGATAGCACGTCTCTCAATTGAATCCAAATACTCGAGCTGATACTTGGCTGAACCGTCCCAGAGGTGGCAGCAGTACTCCATACAAGATCGGACCTGTGCTTGATAAAGATTCAAAAGCTGTCCCGGTGTGAAGTACCGCCTAACCTTAGACAAAATACCAAGTTTTTTTGCAGCTACCTTGGCTTTGGATTCAATATAAGACCCAAAATTCAATTCAAATTTTGGAAAGACGGAGATTGGTTCAGAGGACTCTTTTTAGCAGAAAACAAACACGCCTGCGTTTTAGTAGCATTAAACTTAACCAGGTTAGCATCGCCCCAATCGGACACGGCTTCTAAGGCTAAATTTAAACGGGTAGACCGTTTAAGTTGACGGCTTAAGTTGTCCCACGACAAGGCTCTTGAGAACATAACTAAATCCAAAGAAACATCAAAAACTTATTATGATCAAAGATCTCGTCCTGTGACATACAAAGTTGGTGACATGGTTTACCTTAAAGCATTATCCCCAATTTGGATGGGACCGTATAAAGTGGTGAAAATCCATGGAAATCATACACTCTCCCTTCTTATAAATCGACGTCACATAAAACATCATCATGATGAAGTCAAATTAGCCAACGTAGAATCCCCTAGGTCTTAAGATCTAGTCAGTTTTCTACAAAGGCATAGTGACTTGAAGTTAGACAAATAGGTAACTAGCTATTAGACATTTAAGCAATTAAGTAATCTAGTAATTAAGTAAATGTGTTTATATTTTCTTATAGTATGGCAGTGTTATGCCATGGCGTATCATGCACCCAAGACCTCATCGGTATCGAACAGATCACGAAAAGCCCCGCACTGCGATTACGTAATGTTGATCATGACGGTTTCAAGCCGTGAAATTCAATAATGCTTTGCGATAGAGTCGATTTTGCTATGAAAAAAGTGACAATCTGATTGAAGCCAAGTTCTGTAATTGGGCCACTGGAATCTATTTCAACCCTTCCGGATCCATAAAACTGATTAGTGATTATTTACATATTGTGATACCTGTAGAAATTACATACATAACACCACACATATACAACATTCAAACTATTCTTCATTCAGCTCGATACCTCTGTACAAAAAGCGATGCAATCGACGACCTTGAATTTCAAGATGTTTTCTTACAAGAGATTATTATGCTATTTCTCACCTGATTTCTAGCAGATCGAAAAGATCAAGAAGATCAAGATCAAAACAAATATTTGGAACAATGGATGAAGATGATGCTATCAGATACGACAACGCTATTCAAACACTGAAAGACAGTAATGGAAAATTATTAGATTTAGTTAAAGAAAATATAATGATATCCAAATCAGCTATTTCTAATTTTAATGAATCTATTATAGAAATTAACAAAAATTAAAATAGATTAATCTCAATGATTGAAAACTTATCTTCTTATGTTAACAATATAACGGTGGTAACGAATTCACTACTGATCAAATCTAGTATGCATGACATGTTTAATGTGCTCCAATCTTGTATGTTAAACCTTTCATACAAATTAGAAGACGTTGTTAATTCTATCTTGTTTGCAAAAACAAACACGTTACATCCATCAATAATAACATCCAAAGATTTGTACTACGATTTGGTAAATAATGTGAAACACCTACCTAAATATGCGGAATTTGTTGTAAGCTTAGAATTAGATAACATTCATGTTATGATAAGCTTTGCGGATATTGTTACGTATATTTTAGATGATAAGTTAGTTTTTACTTTTAAAATTCCATTAGTTCTTATGAGTAAGTATAATTTGTATAAGAATATCCCGAAACCGGTACCTCACAATGTAACAACATACAAATCCTACGCACTAATAATACCTTCAGCTTCATATGGGGCCCTGAACCAAGATAAAACCAAATACATTGTTTTAAACGTCCTATCAAATTGCAAAACGGTTTCTAATTAAATGTATATCTGTCAACAACTTGATGAATTCGATGTACAAGACTATCCCATTTGTGAAACAAAAATTATGACCAAAGTCTTGACTTCACTTCCAAAACATTGTAAAACTAACTTTTTGTATGGCCACGCCAATATTTGGCAATCTTTAGGAGATAACACATGGGTAACAGAACCTAAAAGCTAAATATAGAGTGTAGAAATAATATATCGGAATACAGTATCGTAGGAACCGGCATCTTAACCCTAAGGCCTAATTGTTCTGGATTTTGTAAATATGTAAAACTAATTGGTAAAAGACAGCCTAAATATAAATTCAATTATATTTACTCGGATTTTAACTTGATAAATGATTCGTGTTGCAACTTGTCAAAATTAAGGAAACTTAACTACAGTGAAATTGTAACTAAACTACCTAATTTAAATCCTAATAATTTGAAACAAATATATGATAAGGCCGATGATATCTTACGTATAATAGAAGAACTCAAGTTAAAAAATGAATCGACGACTTACTTCACATTCCATAACAACATGCATATTTGTAACACTATTTGTAATCTTCTTAATCTACTTCTTTTGTAATAGAAAATGCGTGGCTTTTTATCACAAATTCCGACCGACTCCTCCTTCTGAAAATCATAACTTAGAATCAATTACCAAAAATCAACCACGGCTTAGTATCCGTTAAAAACTTCGCAAAGCCAGCGTAAGTTTTCACCTAAACGGGGGGTTGTTATAACCCTTAATTGTAAGTAAATTTAAAACAGTAAGGCCGAAAAGTGCCTCCTTGCACTTTTCAGCCAGAAGAAGACCTGCACTACGACGGGCAGTTCGTTTCGATACTCTACTAAATCCACACGTTTTCTACTTCCCATTTTGACTTTATATTTTTTATACTTTTGAGTTTAATACCAAGTAAATTAGTCCATTTTAAGTCTGTTTTTTAAAAAGGCTTTCCCACAATACCGTCTAACAGTACGAAATGCACTATCTAAATATAATACCGATGGGTAGAAGAATGAATGCATTACCTATAGGTATTTGCAAAATATGACTTCAACATCTAAATGTGTCCACACTCCAAACACGACAAACGGTGGCAAACCAGCAAGATCACCTTGGCAGGGAGGTTGGTAGGTTGCTCCCCTTGTAGCTAAGAACTTACCGCTCCATCGTTTTCTTAGCCACAGATAAAGAAAACATCGGTACTAGAACGCCACGGCTACTATGGAATATTGATCATATCGGTTTCTGTTGAAGTTGCAGGGAGGTCGGTACCTCAATGCATTGGCTGAATACAAAAATAGTGAGATGTCAGCGGCCCGATTGCAGAACTTGGCTTCAATCGTGGCTTCGTGGTCAAACGATTGCCTAGTCAGTAATAAAAAAAAAAAACAGATTGTCCCTTTTTTCATAGCAAAATCGACTCTATCGCAAAGCATTATTGAATTTGACGGCTTTAAACCGTCATGATCAACATTACGTAATCGCACTGCAGATGTATCTTGGATACTGTTTGTTTTTGTTTAGTAGGTGTTTTTCTTTGAAAGAAAAAATAAAAATACCTTCTGTTAAAATCGTAGAGACACTATCAAGAATAGAGACGCTCCTTTAATAATAATAATTATGCAAGCGGGATAAACTAATACACCGTTACCTGATAGTAAATGAGAAGATGATAGTATTTGTGGTCCCTTACTGCGTATGCTGTGTAGGTTGTTTGCCCGAAAGCTCATTTTAGGCAAACAGACCGTTCAAGAGATTTTAGTCATCGATATTTTAGTGATTTGTGCTAAACTGACTGCATTTGAACGTATCTGACTACTGTTTTAAAGTGAATAATTTAAATCTGACTTACTTAATGGTGAATTGTTGCATTGTAGGCATTGAGGTATTATTACTACGTAGTAATAATACCTCAATGATTGTAGGCCGTACGGAACGAAAAAATGAAAAAAATACCTTCCACACGTAAGATTTGCTTTTCGAGGACATTAATAAATAGTTTTGCATAAATTATATCTATTAGATTCCCATTCGCGTTAGGTATTGTAAGATTTAATTGGCTCTAGACGATATTTTTAGTATTTTTCGATTGTTAAAGGTTATTTATTTCGAAGTATTATCCTCACAAATTGCGTGGCATGTTTTATTTTGACATTTGTGTCCATCTCACTCTATTTTGATGTGGTTTGAGTGAGCTGGAACGGGTCATAAACGACAGAGATCTACTACATTTCGTAGGGTCAATCTGATTTTAGGGATACCATATTTATTTTTTTCCCTCAAGTACTGGGTAATTTTAAGTATCTAATGTAAACTAATAATTGTTGTTTGCTCTGTGTGTGGGTATTTTGATGTGTAATAAGTATGTATTTACAAATTAAAAAGATAACCGATAGCAGTTCTCTAGTTCCCATAGTAATGGCATTGCTTAGTCTGAGGTTAAATGGCGGTGTGTGTGAAAAATCTACCAAAATATAAAATTTTACTAAACAAAATGGAATTTAATTGTATTAAATTAATTATTTCTGTCAATTTCCTAATTTAATCCCTTTTTTCCAGATTTCCTAAAAATATGACCATAAGAAAGTTACGGAACAGTGTAACAGGTCAAACTAACTGGCTTCCAACAATTTTCTCATGTATATATTCAAAACATTTATGAATCAAAATATTTCTGAAAAACTGAAAAGAAGATTTTCTAACGAATCGGTTCTGTACCTACAATTGAGTAAGTTAATTGACCGAGCGAGCGTGAAGTGCGAGCGAAGCGTCTCTGTTTCAGCTTTGGCAAAAAAACAGTCTGTCTGTCCAGATTTCCGGCTGTTCTGCTCTATAGGTCGAATTTCTCAACCGATCTAGACGAAACTTGGTGGTGCAAATTTTTAGAATTTTTTAGATGTCGGAGATTTTTGATTGAAATTTCATCCAAATCCTTTCAGCGTGAAGGAGTATAAAACATACTATAACTTTCTCTCTCTCTCACACACACACCGACAAACTTTCACATTTATAATATTAGTGTGATCTATATTTTTCGTGTACTTTGCACCATTCCATTTTTGGTCTAGTGGCTAGAGACCCTACTAGATACGAAATCAAATGGCCGTGGGATCGAATCCTGCAAGATGCAATCATTGTGTGATGAGCAGAAATGTTTGTTTCCGAGTTATGGATGTTAATGTTCGTATCTATGTATGTTTATCTGTTATCTAGTGCCCATACATATATATATATTCTAGTTTGGGGCTAGGTACCTGGTGCGGAATTGTATCGAATATATATTTTATTTTATTAAGGTATTTTTTTACCAGGAAAATCATTTAATCCTATCAATCAAAACCTCAAAAATCAACTATCCTCTTATTGTTGTACACTTACTTTATAATTTGGGCCGAATATAAACTACTACTAGAATATACATATGTATGGGCACATACATATATATATATTCTAGTTTGGGGCTAGGTAACTGGTGCGGAATTGTATCGAATATATATTTTATTTTATTAAGGTAATTTTTTTACCAGGAAAATTATTTAATCCTATCAATCAAAACCTCAAAAATCAACTATCCTCTTATTGTTGTACACTTACTTTATAATTTGGGCCGAATATAAATTTGCAGCTAAATATTGTTGCTCACCAGGGTATTTATTTTGCAAAGCGGGTAACCCTAAAATTGTGGTACTTTATATCCGTCTTTTTTCAGTATACGCGTGGATCATCTCTATTCTTGATACTCTCTCTACGGGTTCAATAAGCTACTTCGAAACACGTTTCACCTAATTTCATTTAATCTATGACGACTCATCGAATACTTATTTGATCTATACATCAATTTAACAAAAGACATTTCATCGATGGTTAATTTCACTTTATTACATTCCATCAGTCACATACTTCTTCTATACGTCAAACGGTTAAAATGTAACCATTGATTTATTTCTGAAGCTTCGTAGGCATTCTATTTCACCACGCCTATAATTCCACAAACTCTGTTAGGTTATGTGACGCCAGTAATTGAAAATGGAAGGTATTACGACGAAGTTAAATTTTGGATCGCTGGATGGGAGTAACTGGCCAACATGGAAATACAAAGTCTCAATACTCCTGAGCACTTGCGAGAATACACTGGAGGTATGTGAAGGCACTGTATTAGAACCCTTTTCGTGTCCAGGAAGAGGTGATGCAGAAATCGCGGCATACAATTTGGCTCTAGCTAAATACAAGCAGGCAGATAAATGCGCTTGTGAGATTTATAAACTTATGTATAATAATTATACGTACTGTAAGATTATCAAAACCTAAGTTTTGTAATGTTAGCCTTCGGTTGGTCAGGTTTGTCGAGTAGGAAATAAAACTTATCTGCACCTAGTAATAAAAACAAGTTGCTTTATCCTATAGTTGGTATCTATAGTACCCAGTAGCTACAGCTACAGAATAAATAACCTAAGGAATATTTAAATAAAACAAGGAAATAGGTTTGCAATTCTGTATATTGTTTACTCATTTGAACACCGGATTCGGAATACACCAATATAGAAAGAAACTGTCAAGACACTACGTGGCGAATAAGTTTTGTAATATTATTAAACCAATAACTATTTAGATACATAATTATTAACAATTTAAATGTGATACAATTATCACATTTAAATTGTCTTTGTCTTTGTCTGTGACCAATGTCACAGACAAAGATTTATATTTGCCTTAGTTACACTAGGCATAATAACTTCTAAAACAGCATTTAAACACAATCAAATAGATGATAATACCGTTAACTATAATCTTATAGATCATTTCATCACCCCACTATGAAGTGATATACAGTAATAATAACACAGTTACAGATAAACAGCATAACAGAGTAATAAGCAAAGCACTTAACTTGCCAAAGTCCTCTCGGTGCGGCGGTCACAAGAACGTTAAGCATTGCTAAGTCGAGAGAGCCTTTATATAGCATTTTCGAACATACAACGCTGTAACAAGTCATCCGAGTCGAAGACTACTAACATCGTCCGAGTTATTTGAGTCGTTTGAAAACAGATCAACGAATATCTACCATTTACTTTATTAATTACATTAGATATCTCTGATAGTTGTATTTAATTATAGGAATACATTTTAACATCATTCTAACAATTATGGCATAATGATACAGATGTTTCATGGATGACATACACGATAAGTTTACATTTGGTACTTTACTTTTCTTAAAGTAACCAATGCTTCGTTTCAGAACGAATACTACGTAATCTGAGTTTCGTTCTAAAAGTGGTTGGACTTAAAGTAGCCAATACTTTGTTTCAGAACGAATACTTCGTTCTGAAAGCTGGATACGTAACATTTACTACCTTCCTTCTCTTCAAAGACGATTATTCCATATAAATAGTTCCCTAGCCGCTCGGTTGTCCACGCGCTGAAGACCGCAGGACCAAACTGATAACCCAAAAAAAAAATGGCCGACGCGACACATCTAACCTCAAACTGGTAATTGATTGTATATGCGTTGAGACTACAGGTACTTGATGGTCAACCCACAAAAAAAAGAAGGTCGACGCGACACATCTGGCCCCAAACTGGGGATTTATTGGGTACGTGCCGAAATCACAGGTATCTGATAGTCAACCCACAAAAAAAAGAAGGTCTACGCGACACATGTGGCCGCGCCGACTTTGCGTAAACAAACAGTTTTTATGACCACTTCATTGAGCGCTTAGATAAACAAACTGGTGATTTATGGAGCTAAATAGGTACGGCACATATTTCAAGTGTTTATGTTGTGGGTTTCGAAGCAAAATAATTATATAAACACGCTTAGATTTGAATGATTATTGAGGTCAATAATGTTCAAAATCGAGTGGCAAAATTTACGTCGCTATCGAGTGGCCCGATGATCGATGAAAACAAAAATGTGACTGTAGCGTTAGTTGCGATGATCAATGAAAACAAAAAAAGTGACTAGCGCATAGAATCAATCGAGCGGATATGCGTTGAGACTACAGGTACTTGATGGTCAACCCACAAAAAAACGAAAGTCGACGCGACACATCTGGCCGCAAACTGGGGATTTATTGGGTACGTGCCGAGATCACAGGTATCTGATTGTCAACCCACAAAAAAAAGAAAGTCTACGCAACACATCTGGCCGCGCCGACTTTGCGTAAACAAACAGTTTTTATGACCACTTCATTGAGCGCTTAGATAAACAAACTGGTGATTTATGGAGCTAAATAGGTACGGCACATATTTCAAGTGTTTATGTTGTGGGTTTCGAAGCAAAATAATTATATAAACACGCTTAGATTTGAATAATTATTGAGGTCAATAATGTTCAAAATCGAGTGGCAAAATTTACGTCGCTATCGAGTGGTCCGATGATCGATGAAAACAACAAATGTGACTGTAGCGTTAGTTGCGATGATCAATGAAAACAAAAAAGTGACTGTAGCGCATAGAATCAATCGAGCGGATATAATAGTAGTAATATCGTTTCGTTTACTTTATCAGAGAAAAGTCTGAAGTTAAGAACAAACTTCTTCAATTGCTTATTGAAGCCAAAACTTCAGGACATATTGCGAAAACCTTATTGAGCGATAACGGGACTGAATTCGATAATGAAAATGTACGGAATATCCTGAACCAATATGGAATTTAGCAGCGGCTAACAATGCCATACACACCAGAGCAAAATGGTTGAAGTGAGCCTGAGAACCGCACCCTCGTAGAAGCTGCAAGATCCATGCTACATGCTAGAGAAGAGCTTCCTCAGTTTCTTTGGGCAGAACTTATAAATACTGCCACATACGTGCTCAATAGTATTGGACCTACTAGAGCGAAAAGCATAGTACCTTTCGAACTTTGGTACAACAGAAAAGCAAAGATTAGTCATCTTAGAATTATTGGTAGTGAATGCTATGCTCACGTATCTAAACAAAAACGTAAGAAATTAAGCAAGAAAGCTGTAAGAGGTAAACTAATCGGCTACGAGAATGACGATGGATATTGTATATGGACACCCAGTAGAACGTTTAGATCCAGAGTCATCACCTTTGAAACTGACATTGAGTACAAGATCTCTACCACAGTCAAACAAAGTACTTCTGCAGCAGAGGGAGAACAACAACATATATTAGATGAAGGTCAAAGCGATGCCGCACTGCCGATCAAGAAGACAGATCAAGAAGACAGAGATCAACAATCCGAGCAAGATCTAGAGGGAGATAGTGAGTTCACTGGTATAGATCAACCTCGTGATGAAGAGTTTGTAGATGCCGAAGAATCTCGAGAACAGATTGAAATTGATGAACCAGATGATTTCAATTCAATAGGAAGATACAATCTCAGAGATAGAAATACTCTGTCGCACCCAAAACGACTAGATGACGACATTTGCCATATGAGCGTAGAAGACGCACTGAAAAGCTATAAAGCAGCTATAGAGAGAACAGACGGAAAAGAATGGCTCAAAGCTATGGCAACTGAGATAGAATCTCTAAAAGAAAATAAAGTTTGAACTTTATGCGAATTACCAAGCAACAAGGTAGCTCTATCGTTCAAATGGGTTTATCGCATTAAGAAAAATCCTGACGGTTCTATAGATAAATATAAAGCTCGCTTGGTCGCCAAAAGTTTCAAACAAAAGAAAGGTTTCGACTATGAAGAGACATATAGTCCAGTAGCAAGAATAGCAACTATTAGATCTTTATTAAGTGTGGCTGCTACTGAAAAATTATACATTACTCAGTTTGATGTAACCACAGCGTTCTTATACGGTGAACTGAATGAAGAGATCTACATGAAGCAGCCTGAAGGTTTCGAAGATGACTCTAAGAGAGTTTGCAAATTGATGAGAAGCCTCTATGGTTTGAAACAGGCACCCAGATGCTGGAACTATCATTTCGATCGACCAAGTTCTGAGTGAGCTAAATTTCCAGCGTAGTACAGCAGACCCATGTCTTTATACGAAACATATAAGAAATAAAAAGATTCTTATAACTCTGTATGTTGACGACAGATTATTAGCTGCCACAGATCAACTTGCTGAAGAGTTCCTGAGAAATCTAAAGAGACATTTAAAGATAACATCAAAGCCTGCCTCTTTTTACTTAGGAATAGAAATCGAACAACGCAAAGATGGAACCATTTTCATTCATCAGAGATCCTATGCAAACAAAGTGCTGGAACGATTCGGAATGTTGGAATGTAAACCTATCGGAACACCAATAGAGAAAGTAACCGAAACAAAAGATGTTGATGACTCAAGTGAGAGCAAACAATTTCCATGCCAAGAAGCTTTAGCCTACTTGATGGTTGCCATGCGTCCAGATATTGCATATACTGTTGGCATTGTATCGAGATCCTTGGAGAATCCAACAAAGGCAGACTGGTTTCGTGTAAAGCGTATATTGCGCTATTTGAAAGGGACTAATTCCTATGGAATTATGTATGGACGTACAGCCGATAACAGTCACTTATTTGCATACAGTGATGCAGACCATGGTGGATGCATTAAAACTGGAAGATCTACAAGTGGAATAGTATGCTGCTATGGAGGAAGAGCAGTTTCATGGCAAATACAAGGCTCAGTTTCGATATCTACAACTGAAGCAGAAATAGTGACGGCAAGCGAAGCTGCACGAGAAGTTATTTGGATCAAAAGAATATTTGATAGTCTTATTGAGATGGAGAAGACTCCTCTGCTATTAGTTGACAATGAGGCAGCAATAAAACTCGCACATAATTCCGAATTCCACAAACGTACTAAACATATACGTTTACGTCATTTCTACAACAGAGAGGCTATGTCACCTGGCAGTTTGGTTTTAGATAGAAATAGAATAAGAGAAGCCTACCTACCTAGCAGTGGCGGTAGGTGTAGAAAAAAAGATATAGTTAAAATAGTAAACTACCAGTGTAATCAGAGATAGAAAAAAATACTCAGGGAGTGATTTACAGGAGGTGGCGTAGGTTCTTGTCCTTCGGCTTGGGACTTAGCTTCAAGGCACGCGTGCGAAGACGTTCCGCGGAGAGATGGTGCAGAAGTTGTGCAGCAGCCAGTAGTAGCTAAAGGCGACCAACAAACATAGTTTGACCGTATTAACTTTCACAAGGACTTGCTAACAGAATAAACTAAAAGGAAAATAAAAAAAAATATGAACAAAATCAGTAAAATTTTCCGTAACTAAATTTAAAATTTGTACCGGACGATATTGCAATCCAGGTCTGCAATATCAAAAGTCTGGCACGTAAGATGCACAGTAAAGTTATACATAAGATTACAGATAAATGTAAAACAATCAGTTCCTGGATTTACAAGCGTTACATAACATTTTATTAACCAAAATGTTCTGGCCGGATAGCCAGTAGTTTAGAGCAAGAAGCAATTTAGAGGTCACACGATATATGAAACACTTACCCAATATTGGGGTTTTTTTCACTATGTAAAACAGGTATTTAAAGACAAAAATTTACCACAATTATTTGCAAAATAAATTAGAAACACTTTCAGCCAGCATAAAAATGACGAGGCTAAAAAAGAACCATTCATCACCACAGGATAGTTATCTATCCTTTCCATTGGTGCGTTCTGTTAATTTTAGCGTAGCAACCACTAATTCTGTTTCAATCAGAACCTTTAGGCTCATTCAATACGGTGCGTTGGAGTAGATATTGCGGTGAAAATTTGTTTGCAACAAGTCGTATTGGCTTCGTTAAACTTCTGTATACGATTGTAGATTACATAACGTGTAGAATGGTCATACTAATTCAAAGACAAGAAATACTTAAAATCTTGACAACACATAGACATATTAAGGTAGGTAGGTTTTTTATTCGTATTTCTTTGTTTATTATCGACTGTTTATTTTATTGTGAGAGTGTACTTATTTTGTTGATACTAAATGAAAACTCGACTAAACGGAATAAAAACAACATGGATGAAGTGAGACGTTACAGCTGTCCTAAATAATGATATAGAAGTGGATAGAGTTAGCACAGAGGCACAAGTAGCCGACATAATGACAAATGCCCTACCTAAGCCAAGATTTCAAATGTTGATATCTGCACTAGTATTGTATTAGAGGGAGTGTTGAAGTTGCAAGGAGGTCGGTACCTCAATGCATTGGCTGAATACAAAAATAGTGAGATGTCAGATGTATCCTGGATACTGTTTGTTTATGTTTTGACTATGTCAATAGGTGTTTTTCTTTGAAAGAAGAAATAAAAATACCTTCTGTTAAAATGTAACCATTGATTTATTTCTGAAGCTTCGCAGTTATTCTATTTCACCACGCTTATAATTCCACAAACTCTGTTAGTTTCAATACGTCAAATTCATTAATGCGTTGCGATAGAGTCTAAATTGCTATGAAGAAAGTGACAATTTGATTGAAACAAGTGACAATCTGATTGAAACCATTAAACATTGGGGCCGTTCGTTTTGTAACAAATGGCGAATAACTGTTAAAAATGCTAAATATGATCACATTTGGCGTTCGCTTTGTACCTTTGTATTCGAAATTAGCGTTCTGATCTGAACATTTTCGATCACCATTCGTTTTGAATGTTTAGATGACATGTTGACTTGGGAAAATCGACTTTATTTCGTCATATATAGGGTCATTTTTCATTTAGTTTGGAAAGGATCGATAGTGTCAAAAGTTGCAAAACTGACAAAAGTGTTGAAAATGTTCAAAGAAAACGGCTTGTAAAAAAATGTACATTTCGAAACTGCCCACAACGCCATCTCATCATCACGAATGCAGGGGGAATCACACTGCGGCGTAGACGCGAGTATCACTGCGGATTGTACGTAGAGAGGGATTGTACTATTATTTCTTCTATGGTATAATAACGAAGAGACATAGGCGTAGACAGAGAAACCAATAGACAACTAGTTAGCTTCCATCACACTCATACAAGACAGAGATGATCTTTTGTTGCAGGTCGCGTCCCAGTTTGTTTCAAGGTCAGTACACCTCAGCAGTGCGATTACGTAATGTTGATCATGACGGTTTCAAGCCGTCAAATTCAATAATGCTTTGCGATAGAGTCGATTTTCCTTTGAAAAAAGTGACAATCTGATTGAAGCCAAGTTCTGTAATAGGGCCACTGTGCTAAACACAAACCATAACCAAACCATAGTTTGTGAGAAAATTATTTACCTTGGTGTGTTGCCTGCATTCGAGATGAATGTTCCCTAGACTCTTTTAGTATTCTGCGCCCAAACTACACTTTTTTTTAAATAAAATGATTTCATGGCATTGGTTCTCATTTGTATAAATAGTAAATTCAATATAATGTAATATCATACGATGTTGTTAATATGTATACAGAATAGAAAGTTTATTAAGAGAGCAAGGGCACCTACAACTTCTTTAATGCCTAATTAACCATTAGAGCTACATACATAAAAACTGTGTGAGCCATAACAAAGGCCCTCGGGCGGCCTGACACACTTTTATACCAGAGGCCCAGCATTATATCATACGACAAACAAACAAACAATCTGTGTGTATTCCGTGGATTTTGGAGACAGTTTGATTAAAATTTAAAGATTTAAAAAAAAAACATTGTGCAAGAAAAATGATAATCTATGCCAATATATAAAAGTGAAACATTGTCTGTTTGTTTGTTTGTTTGGGGAGCTTTCATACGATAATGGCTAGATGGATTTTGATGAAATTTGGAATAGAGATAGCTTTTACACTGGAATAAAACATAGGATACTTTTTATTTCGGAAAATTGTAAGTTTCCATAGGAAAACGTTTTTTTTTTATTATGCGCTGTAAAGAACGGTTGCCATGGAAACTACATAACAAGTCTATAAAAAAACATCAAGAGTATTGGTGCTATACCCACTTTTGCATTGGTTTTTAATACGAGTATCCTAGAAGAACATAGGATGCTTTTTTTCGCGATAAACTGTAGTCCGCGCGGAAGAAGTCGCGGGCAGGAAATCTAGTATTAACAAAAATGAGCGTTCCTTTATGGACCAAAGGTCTCGAGATTAATATTATTGGTTAGTGTAGGTACTAAAAAAGTTCAATTACATTTGAGTACAAAATGATTGCAGAAATTCAAAGTCTGACAAATAAACATAGTAGAAAGAAAATCTGATCACTATCAAGGAGACCGACCAGCTATCTTCCTAACTTATTGCAATTAGACAGTAAGAGAGCTGGAATTAATGATTTTCATTATGGGCGTATTTTTGCAATGTGTTCGCCGCGACACCGCGTTCTTATGTTGACATTCACTATTTTAGGCCTTGGTCATCATGATGGATCATGTTGCACCAAAATAAATAATTATTGTATGAAGCATCATGGTCCATCATGGATGACCATGGTATATAATGGCGCAGTCACCAGTATGTATGTCCAATTTTTCATGCATGATATACCATATTAAATCTATTTATTTTACGCTGAGGATGGCCCACCATGGATGACTATGGTATTATATTATACTGTAAGCATGTTAAATACCAAATGTTTGTAGAAATTGTAAAAAAAGCTCTCTGAAGTTTCTATTACCCTTATCCACATTAGCCCCATAAAGATTCGGTCTTATTATGGTACGAGATCGTACAACACCTAGAATTATTCAAAAACACAATTTTTCTTTATGACTGTACATTTTTCTAAATCTGTAATGTCTCTATAACCCATCAATAGTCTATAATATAAACATGAATCTGGGATTGCTTGAAATCAGGGTAAAAGTTTTGATATAGCAGCACACCCACCTATCATTCTATCTCACGAATTTATTCACTACGTCTCACAAGAGAATATACATTCATCACAAGTGGCACGCAACCAAGTGTCTATTTGGATGCGTTCACTTACTACGCTCGAGTCACCCGTGCGAATACCGCTCGATAATCTGGATAGTGAACGACTTTGGACGTCCACATAGAACTGACAACTGTCAAGTGTCAGTTTCAAACTATTCTTCCTCTTCCCTACAATTTTTCGGGGTGACTCGTGCGTGTCGACGATGCCGTGAACGATTTCGAGTGATCACGCGGATGATCCGTGGCCCAATTACATAACTTAGCTTCAATCGGATAGTCAGTATCGATATCACTAATGCCTTGCGATAGAGTCGAAATTGCTATGAAAAAAGTGATAATCCGATTGTAACCAAGTTCTGTAATCGGGCTGCCGTACGTCCTCGAGCGTAGTAAGTGAACGCACCCTTGGATTATCTGTCTACGGACATAGGTGTGTTTCAATTTCAATAATTCGACATGTTTAGCAATGCACTGTCGCTGTCTTATTCTATTCTCGAACAAATAATTTCTGTCTCTTTTTTCCGTAGCATGCTTAGAATAAACAAGTAATTGAAAATTTCACATTTTCACACGTATGTTTGCCGAAGAAGATAAAATGTTACTATTTTAGCATAGAAGTAATTAATTTATGTAAGTTTTGCCTTTTTAAGTTGATGTACGGCTTCAGTTAATCTAGTTAACCTATTGTTATCTGCCTTTGACTTCAATTTGTCCACCTTCAGCAGCTTTCTCAAACTAGGTTCAAGTGCTTACTCACCTGATATTTACGTTGTTTTAGCTCAACAATGTCGTCTTCGGCTATATACATCCTAGACGTGAAGGGTAAAGTCCTTATCTCAAGAAATTATCGCGGAGATGTCGACATGGGGGTCATAGATAAATTCATGCCCTTACTTATGGATAAGGAGGAAGAAGGTATGCTCACGCCCTTGCTGCAGACCAGCGAGTGCACCTTCGCTTACATCAAGACGAACAACTTGTACATTGTGTCTACTACGAAGAAAAACGCTAACATAGCGTTAATATTTGTTTTCCTGTACAAGATAGTTGAAGTTATGACTGAGTACTTCAAGGAATTAGAAGAAGAGAGTATTCGTGATAATTTCGTCGTTATATACGAGCTGCTTGACGAACTTATCGATTTCGGCTACCCTCAGACTACGGATAGCAAGATCTTGCAAGAGTACATCACTCAAGAAGGTCACAAACTTGAGATGCAGCCTAAAATACCCATGGCGGTGACTAATGCAGTGTCTTGGAGGTCGGAAGGCATCAAGTACAGGAAAAACGAAGTGTTCCTGGATGTGATTGAGTCTGTTAACTTGCTGGCTAATTCCAATGGCAATGTTCTCAGAAGTGAGATTGTAGGAGCTATAAAAATGAGAGTGTACTTATCAGGTATGCCAGAATTACGTCTGGGCTTAAACGATAAAGTTCTCTTTGAAAGCACGGGTAGAGGGAAGTCTAAGTCTGTTGAATTAGAGGATGTAAAATTTCATCAATGTGTGAGACTGTCTCGCTTTGAGAATGACCGGACGATTTCATTCATTCCACCTGACGGCGAATTTGAACTGATGTCTTATAGACTGAACACTCATGTGAAGCCTCTCATTTGGATAGAGTCTGTAATTGAACGCCACGCTCACTCTCGCGTTGAATACATGATCAAAGCTAAGTCTCAGTTCAAAAGGCGTTCAACTGCTAACAATGTTGAAATTATCATTCCTGTACCGGCGGATGCCGATTCACCCAAGTTCAAGACTACTATTGGCAGTGTGAAGTACACTCCCGAGCAAAGTGCTATCACCTGGTCCATCAAATCATTCCCTGGTGGCAAGGAGTACTTAATGAGAGCTCATTTTGGTTTGCCATCTGTAGAAAATGAAGAAGTTGACGGGAAGCCACCAATTCAAGTCAAATTTGAAATACCATACTTTACCACGTCTGGTATACAAGTAAGGTACTTAAAGATCATTGAGAAGAGTGGCTACCAGGCTCTGCCTTGGGTTAGATACATCACGCAGAATGGAGATTATCAGCTAAGAACTAACTAAATATTATTACATTCCTTATGTTAAGTAAGCACCTTTGTATTATGAATATTTTGCAAGTTGATTATTATTGTTTAATGAATTAGAAAAAGTAATGGATATCATTCTAGTATTATGTACTTTGACCATATTATAATAAATTAATAATCTTTAAGTATTGTTTTAGGGTTATTTCTGTAGGACTTACAAATTCCTGGTATCCTGTCCTTTCCCATGCATTAACCTTTTTTAAAAGCTTTTATTTAATTTGCAATGTTTCTAGGCAAGTATTTTGCTGAGATCAAATTTTGCAAGCTGAATTAGAACCACTTATGCTATGGTGTTGAATTTTTACATGTTGGTTCAGTTCCAATGATAATGCATTTTTATGATAAGCATGACCCAAATGGACATCCTGGATTAGCACAAAATGTTGTGTACTCTGAACGCTCGCTGAACTCGTGTCAAAATCATAATTTTGCAATGCAAAATGACGAGTTTGACAGGAGTTCAGTGGCAGCAGCGCTGCTCGCAAACCATCGTAATAGGCCGGCTGACTAGGGAACTACTCAATAGTTAACAGCACTGATACTAAATGTTGTAAAAATATTTAATTGTGATAGCCCATTCTAAGTTTCATCATGACATAGCTACTGCGTAACAACATTTCCTGTAATGTTTTAAAATTAACTTTTAACTTACATAGGTGTTTCTCTTTAGATCGAAAATTCCGTATTATTAACTGACTTAAAAAAAGGAGGTTTAGATAACCTTTATAGTTGATGTGTACATTTGATAAATTGTTGAAAATGTGTAATGTTCTAATATTTCTTAACTAGCTGCACCCCGTAGCTTCGCCCGCATGCAAACTTTACCAATCCCATGGCTACTCCCATCACGCATAACTTTAGGAAATAAATTTCAAAAAATCCCTTCTTGTTGCATCCCTAGGGTTGACACATGTTGTTTTGTGTTGTCATTTTGACAATTCTTTAAAAAGCTTCAAAACCCTTATACGGTAAACCCTTGGTCTTTGTTCAAAAGCTTCATAAGCTCAAAAACCTTAGGATTTTTGGTCAAATTCGATTGAAAAGCTTTAATTACCTACCAAAAATCCCAAGGATTTAAAGCTTTTACTTTGACAGCTGTGACATGTCACTTTGACAGCAGTCACTTTTACACTTGTCCACCTGTCACTTTTCTACCTGTCACCTTGACATCGATCATCATTTTATAAGAACTGCAAAGGAGTGGAATGCCCTGCCCTCGTCAGTGTTTCCGGTAAATTATTATATATTGTCCCCAATATATTAAATTATAACCCAAACCCACTTGAACACCCAAATGTGTTCAAGTCAAATAGGTCTAATCTAAATCTACTACGCAAGCGTGCTACACCTTCGACCACATCATCGCTTTCCATCAGGTGAGATCGTGGTCAAACGATTGCCTAGTCAGTAATATTAAATAAAAAAACATACAAAATTAACACTGAAGTGTCTGTTTTTAAAGTCAAAATAACACCTTTTTACTAAATGCAATATGAAAGTGTAATAAGGTACTTTTAACAAAACCACAATTTTATAAATTTTGTCTATCTGTTTGTTCAGGCTAATCTCCGCAACGGTTGGACCGATTTTTACCGGGACTTTAACTGACAGATAGCCGATGTTATAAAGAGTCACTAAGGCTGCTTAGATTTTAGAAAAATAAACAGATTTCCGCAAGAAAAATACGTATATTTTTATGACGGTGAAGCCGCGGGCACTGCTAGTATCTAAATAAATTACCAAATTTTGCGAATGTATGTATGTAATTATGTATTTATGTCCACACTACAAGTCTGATTGTAATAATTCTTTTTGACCGAGAGAGCGCGAAGCGATATCGAAGCGTCTCTGTTTCAGCATCGGCAAAAATTCTTTCGTATGTCCGGATTTCCGGCTGTTCTCCTCTACAGTCGCATTTCTCAACCGATCTAGACGAAACTTGGTATAGGTACAGGTAAAGCGAATTTTTCGTTTTTTTTTGTCGTTGGGGATTTTTGATTGGGGGAGTACTTCCCCCAAAAAAAAGTGTAAAAAGGGGGCTACTAAATATCTCCACCATATTAAATCCGATTTCGATGGTTCTTTTTTCGTTTGAAAGGTAGTAACTTTATGTTAGTTTCATAAAAAATTGGTGAAGATCTGATGAGGATCTTCGGCGTGATGAGCAGAATAGCTCCTCAAAATGCAGTAAATTTCTCACTTTTAGGTTTCTACCTCTGGAATTAGCTCTTTACCTACTAGTACTTGTACTATTATTTATTATGTGCTATTAGGTAGGGATTGATGGAGCACTTTGTTATTAATGTCCATCATCATCATCATCATCAGCCTGTGTTCGTCCACTGCTGGACATAGGCCTTTCCCATGGCGTGCCATTTCGCCCGATCTTCGGCTCTTCTCATCCACTTTCTGCCAGCAATCTTGCGCAGATCGTCGCTCCATCTAGCCGGTGGTTATTAATGTTAGTGTTCCAATAAGATAAGTAGATGGCGCTACTGTGATTTACCACCGCTAGATTTACATACTCGCGTCTACGGCTAGATTGTTTGCAAAAAAGTTTGTACGCGCGAGGTCTACAGCTCACTGAGCCACTAATTATAACAGTTTCAGTATCTTTTACCTTAGAGAATAGTTTAAGTTTTATCAAAATCGGTTCAGTAGTTTAAAAAAAATATGGACTATTATATTTTTACCCGACTACGAAATAGCTCAAAAAATTAGCAAACTGAAGTGGCAATGGGCCGGTCACATTAGTCGAAGAACATATAACCGGTAGGTATAGGCAAACGTAGTGTAGGACGCCCTCCAGCACTATTATTTATTCTGTGCTCCAGCCAGATGCAGTGACGATTTACGCAAAGCAATTACATTAGAAGAGCCGAAGAACGGGCTCTATGGCGCGCTTTAGGAGAGGCCTATGTCCAGCAGTGGCCTAATGCAGGCTGTTTATGATGATGATGATGATGATGATGATGATGAGACCTCAATAAATAATAATTATGTCTTTCATTGTAGATTACCCAGTATGATCTTTGCCAAAAAAAAAACTAGCGAGCCTTACAGCAGGGTCTTCAACCCCTGGGGCACTGGCTGTCCACTGAGGCCGCTTCTGCGTACTGGGGCTCTACCAGCCTTGGGATGTTTGGTTTGGTTTTTAGTCTGCCTCATGGACTGCCTGCCGCCTTGGATGAGGATGGAGAGAGCAGACTCTCTCCATCCTCATCCAAGGCGGGAGGATGTCCCTGGTCAGGGCTTGTCAGGAGGTCAAGTGTGGTGTGGAGTGATATTACGTAAGTGGGGATGTGGCCCGTTATCGGCGCGGTCGTACATTCGTCGCGCCAGACGGGCCACGAACTCCTCCACTGACCAAATGAAAATTCATAGTATATTTATTTGCTTTGTTTTATTTCTCAAACTTGTGTTTCATTGACTGTTAATTTGTAACCAAAAACTAAGAAGATGATACAGTTTGTAACGCAGACAGATTTGTAATATCCATTGTGTTCATTTTGATTGATTGTGTTCGATAGGTGTTCGTTACAATGTAACGTCACAGATCACAGAATAAATAATAGTACTACAAGGTAACGTGCAAGATTGTGGGCAAATGACTCAAACGTGGAAAAACGTGCCATTTCATGTTCTCTCCGGAACTCCCAAGGAAGATTCAGTAAAGCTATGCTCGGATAGTAAAGCTCCACCACTTTACTGCATCGTAACTTTACTAGACCCTAAAACTAGTTACTTGACTGAGTGCGACACGATATTTTCTGTTGAAAACTAGGAATCAAAACATACAACTTGAAAAATAATAAAATCGTAAATCGTAATAATATAATCGTATGAAAAAAACATACAACTTGAATCTTGTATATCGCTTTACTTGACATTGGCCATTGGCCACATTCACTAGTTGTGCGGAGCCAAATAATAAGAATAAAAAAAAGAAGTTTTTGTTTATTTTGCGCAAGGAGCGCGCGAGCGCGCGAATTTTTTATAAAATTTCCAGAATGAAAGTTACAAATAGAACTTTATTTACCAATGCGTATCCCAAATCACGATATATTTACCATAGATGCTACTGTGATATATTTCCTTCTAGTGAAGTAAAAATAATTAAGACTAAAAATGGGACAAATCACCCTAACCTCAAAGAGAAAACAATTCCAGAAAAACCTCTTGAAAACAAGTCCAATGAATTTCGACTGAATGAAGTAAATATACAGATGATATCTCGAAATATATATGAGCAGTTATTTAAAACAGTCAGGCCCCCTGTTGATCCAAATACAGTAAAAAGGTAGGTAAACAGACTCCAACATCGATTGCCTGCAGTCTGCACCCTGCTCAGTCTTGTATTTTGTTGGGCTGGCTCACATTTAAAACATATAAATAAGAAATGTATATGTTAGTGTTGATATTATCGTTAGGAATATATTAGACTTAACAAATTCAAATAAACCTCAAGTCAAGGGTAACTGGAAGATAATACTTGCTAGGGTTGAGGTGTATCCTTAAGGGCGCTATGGAAAAAGACTTAGTTTTTTACTAGAAAACACACTCGTGAAATGGGTGCACCCTGACCCTTGCTAGCATTAAGTTCGCCTAGGTATCTATCTTATGTGTGCAATAAAGAATTTTCTATCTATAATACATTTTATTCTAGCTGCCAAGACAACCTCATAAGACTTGGCATTGACTACAGAAAGTTCAATCGGCTGTCGGATGTGCAAATAGAATTACCAAAGCTTGAAGGCAAGGATGTATTGGAACACTTTTACAACATTGGAGAAAGACAATGTGCTCCGTACAGAGAATTATTGAAAACTTTAGCTGAATGTGACCTGCCTTCTATGCCTAAGGTACAAAATTATGCAGTAATCTGTATAGTTCCTGGTTATAACTCCACTCTAAACTCTATACTGGCTACAATGCTTTGGTAATTTTGCCAGAGCTTCAGCGATCCACATGATAGATATTGCACAAGTTATTTCCTTCATCTCATTTCCAGTATCAAACAACAAGATTTAGGAAACACAGTATTCATAATAGTTTAAAGAATAGGATCTTGACTTGTCACATTACAATTTTGATTTTCTTTCATGTCTTTCAAGGATTAGTTTAAGTACTTTGCCCTGAGATGGTGACAGGATCAACTAATAATTAATATTATGAAAGCAGTCTAGAGGCCCAGGATATGTTTATTTCATTTTCTTGCTCCCCACCACAATTTCAATTAAATTTAATTAGGTAGTTTTACATTGAATATTTTTGTCCATTTCTAGAAATGGTCAAAGACCGCCGGTTGGTGTAAGTACACAGGAGACAATGCAGAGCCTGTGCCGTGCCCGCCTGACGATGCACTGGTTTTTGATGTTGAAGTCCTAATGTCTGCTGGAAAGAGGCCTACGCTGGCATGTGCGGTGTCTACGGATGCATGGTTAGTGGCTAAATACTAGAACAATAGGTATGATTTTAAATATAGTAACTCACAGCTAAACAATTTGAATCCATACAAATATATTATTATATGGTTTTTAATATCGTAGAATAGCATAGGATGTTTTTTTTTGCGATAAACTGTAGTCAGCGCGGAGGAAGTTGCGGGAGGGAAAGCTAGTTCATTCTTAGGTTTGAACATATCAACGGTTTGACATACACTTTGGCGGAAGAAGGCTACATATGGATATCAATTATATAAGTCCATTATATAAGCTCATTTTATATAATGGATATCTGCAAAGTAACGCCTGATTCTATCAACTATCTCATGTATCGTCTTTAAAATAGTATTGATAAAGGTAGGTTAATCAATATTACCAATACAATCTATCTATCTTCTGTCTGTACTTATAATAAAACAGTAAGTACCAAAAAATCTGTACAAAGAAGATATTTAAAAAAATATTGGTCTAGGGCAGCCAAGTCAAACTCAAAGTCACTGGTGGGCCGAAAGCATGAATACCGTATACTAGGTGGGCCGCAAAACCTAATCTTAAAGAAGACAAACTACTGAAAATATTAAAGAATAAATGTGCTGTTAAAGGATTAACTTATTTTTCCAGATATTTAACATCTTTTGTCTTTAATTAAGTTGTCTATTTGAGTGTTAATTCACCGGCGGAAATAACTGTTAAAACTGCGTCCAAATGCGCGTCCGTCAATCGCGATATGGACTTGTTGCATGGTGAGCGTTTTCAAAAACGGGTTTTACACGCTTGCAGGCTACATTATCTGGGCCCCAATTCTACTAAAATAATTGTAATGACAATTATCAACAATTTTCGCAAAATATTCGCTTTTACCTCTTATAAAGAAGCTAAAAATTTAGTGAAATTTTCAAAAAAGAATAACCACAAAATAAATTACTCTAAAAGTGAAAATTTTCTCAGTTTTCGCTTCTACCACATTACAATTGTTTTAATAGAATTGGGGCCCTGGCTGTTTTCAAAATTGATTCGGGTCGCAGAAAAATGCTCAGTGGGCCATGCCTAGTCTAGGGTAATTAATATATGCTACTGAATAAAAATAAATCATTTTTTTAAATCGTGTTAGTCTGTTTGCGCATCACGTAAAAACTACTGGACCGAATGTGATACGATTTTCACTTTGGGATAGCTTAGGGTATGACTTAAAAACTGGTGTACTTGGTATCTCAATCTGATGTGTAGAATTGGAGCAATCGATAAACAACCATTTGATGTCTGAACAAAGTTTGATGATTTTGGTACTTTTGGTTCTGGAATGTCACAGGTTCCGGGAAACATATAGAACTCTTTTCTATATGTTTCCCGGAACCTGTGTACGGACCTGTGTGGGCGGGAGTTGAGGGAGGGTGGGGAGAGGGGAGGGCTGCCCCCTGGTACCCCTCCCCCCGTAGGAGACGCTTAGTTTATGAGATATTTCAATAATCGTCCTCAGTCGTTCACTCTTGACAGAGTGGTCGTGGTTGATGACGATGCATTTTCTTTGGCTACAGCAGCCCCCGCGATGCGCCTCCATTTGTTGCGGTCCTCAGCGTCCCGGGAACATTGGACTATGGAGGTTTGTGTTTTGGATTTTATAAGGACTGTCCAACGCGTGGGTGATCGTCCGCGTGTTCATTTGTCCCTGGACAACGAGTCGTTCCATGGAGTGTTCATTTCGAACAATGTGTCCGAAGTATTTGAGGATACGTATCTGCACAGTCGACGATAATCTCTCATTGATTTTTAGTTCCTCCAAAATCGAGACGTTAGTCCGAAACGCTGTCCAAGGGATACACAACAGTCGCCGCCAGCACCACATTTCGAGTGCATCGATTTTGCGCCGGTCTTTCAGGCGAACCGTCCAACTAAACTTCTCATCAGGCGGACTTTCGTGGCTTTGGTGATATTGCGATTACACCAGACTCTTTTAAGCCTATCAACGGCAGATCTTGTGATAGCACATCTCCTTTTAATTTCGTCCTCACACCCACCAGTGTTCGTGATCGTGGAGCCGAGGTACACGTATCTTTGGACAACCTCACAGTTGCCAGTCATGGGGATGTCAGGGTGGTTTAGTTCAGTTCGGTCCACGATCATAATCCTAGTTTTATCACGGTTGATTGCAAGTCCGAAGGAGATGCCTATTGTCTCTAGGCGTGTCAGCAGGTGTTCCATGTCATCTTTTGTTTGAGCGAGAAGAGTAGTATCATCGGCGTATCTTAAGTTGGATATCTTCCGACCTCCCATTGAAATTCCTTAGTCCCATTCCTCCAAACAGATTCTCATAATACACTCCGTATAGATGTTGAATAGGAGTGGAGACAGTATGCACCCTTGCCGAACACCAGCATGTGTTTGAAATATTTTTGAGTCGACGTCGTCTATCCGTACAGTCGCAGTTCCGTCCGTAGAGTCGGCAAATGAGACGAACTAGGTGGTTTAGGTACTCCCATTTCAAAGAGTACGTCCCATAACTTATGCCATTTCACGGTGTCGAAGGCCTTGCGAAAGTCGACAAAGCAGATATAGAGTGGGATGTTGAACTCTCTAGACTTTTCGATTATCTGTCGAAGAATTAAAATTTGCTCCCTAGTCCCCCGACCCTTCACGAATCCTGCTTGCTCCAAGGTTATTTCAGGATTCAGAAAAGCTTGCAGTGTAATGTTGATGATATGAAGGAGCACTTTGCTGGCGTGTGAAATCAAGGCTATAAGTCTGTTTTTGTTACACTTCTTCGTTGGTCCCTTCTTGTGCAGTGGTATGAACACGGAGTGTGCCCAGTCTTGGGGCCACTTTCCTGTTTCCCAGATGCGGTTGCAGATAGTATGCAGCATATCAACTCCGTATTCGCCCATTGCTTTGAATATTTCTATTTGGATGTCGTCAGCTCCTACAGCTTTATTCCTCTTCAGGTGTACGATTGCGGCTCTAACTTCACTTTTCAATATAGATGGTTCCATATCATTATGTGCAGTTTGTGAGAATGTACTAATATTACACGATGATATTGTGCTGCTATCAGTAAACAGTTGTTCGCATATTCTTTCCACTCACCAACAATATCCTCAATTTCTGTTACAGTCACTCCATTTGAGTCCTCGACAGCCCAGGTTTTGGGTTTGAATTGACGAGTTCTGCTACGAATCTTCTTATATAAGACTTTTGTTTCGTTGCGCGCTGCGTTTTTTTCCAATTCTAGGCAGAAGTTTTTAAGGTGGTTATTACTATCTCTGCGAGAAGAAGATTGAATCTGTGCACTCATCAAATTCAAATCCTTAATAGATGTACCCTTGGCCTTCATCTCACGACGGTGCTCTACGAGGCACCAGGTGTCGTCTTTTTTATTTGCTCTTTTGCAGATTGCCAGAGTGAGTCAGGGTCATCGTTTAGTGTTTTTGCTATCCATGTGTTGCTACTGGCTGAAATTTGTTTAATAAAAGCCGCTTGATCCACTATTTCAAGCCTCTTGTAAGTTTTACGAAGTATGGAGTTACGTAACTTAAGTTTGAGGTTGCATACGAGGAGTTGATGGTCAGACTGACAGTCAGCTCCAGGCAGTGTGTGTGCGTTCACAATTGAGCTTCGCCATCTAGATCTTATAAGTATATAGCCAATCTGATTCCGGTATTTTCCATCGGGGGACGTCCAGGTATACAGCCGTCTGGGGTGCTGCTGGAATACTGTATTCATAATGGTGAGATTATTGTCAGCTGCAAATTGGAGTAATCTCTCTTCTCGAGTATTTCTTTGGCCGAGACCATAATTGCCTACATTATTCCGCAAGCCCGCATCCATCCGTGTGTCACCCACTTTCGCGTTAAAATCGCCAAGTATGGTCAGCAATTCTCTATTTGGTATTGTTGCTATTGAAGATTCAATATCATTGTAGAAACTTTCTACGTCTTCATCTTTCGCTGCGCTGGTAGGTGCATACACCTGCATAATATTCAACGGGGTGGGAGATGCACCGAGTTTCATTGTTATAATTCTGTTGCTGACAGGGTTATAACCTAGAACCGCTTTAGTCCATTGCTTGGGAATTGCAATTGCCACTCCAGCGTAGCTACTGGAGTTGTCTCCTGAATAATAGATGGTATGTTTAACTAAGTTTCGGTGGCCACTATTTTTCCAGTGAGTCTCACTTAAACCGATAATAATGGTGTCGCATCGCTGAAGCTCGTGAATCAAGATGTGTAATTTACCCTCATCGAGGAGTCCTCGTACATTCCATGTGCCTATAAGGGTGTTCTTGCGCAATTGGAGTTGTCTTCCAGTAGCATCCTTTCCGGGGGATGCCTGGTTACCTACATCCCCTCGGCCGGTAGCCAATTTCACACTTTGAGTCCAGGAAAACCCAGAGCGCCGGTCGCTACGCGGATCGTCAGGCACACGTACATTTCTATTGTCTTGTATTATCATCGTTCAACTCTCGTGGGAACAGATAATGTAGTAGTATCCCGTTGCTTTCTACATCGCGGTGCTACAGACTCAATGTCCGTAGGATTCTGTTAGTGAACCGATTCAGAACATATGGTTCCTGCGCTTCCCCACAGTACTGGTGGCTACCGCTGCCCTCCACCAGGATCCAGGTACTTCGCCCCTGTGGCTTGCCTCCTCCGCTGGTTGCACCGTACCGACACTATTGTCTCCGCTCTTCTCCACCGTTGAGGTCTTCACCCGTAACTCTGGGCACGGGCTCTGCGTTATACCCCGCAGAACTGGGTCCCTGCTGAACTTCGCCATCTACAAACTCCAGCTTACTGAAGCATAAGATGCCCACCCCCGCGAAGTGGACGCGCCAGACAGGAATTGCCCAAGTGAAGAGTAGAGAAGGTGACTCTACTCCCCCAAGAGCCGGTTTAATGGACGTGTATAATCGACTAAAGGCTCCGATTTTTTATAAACCTATCTCAGTAATAAGTTTATAAAAAATCGGATGGTTGGTCGCCTTTGTCTACCAAACATCCGTAACAGTTTATTAAAAATCGTAAGTTAAGTTCGGTTAAGTTAAAAATCGAAAGTTAACTTCGGCGCTCGCCGGCCGCTGCCGCGGCACGCTCGTGTCTGTCTGTATTTTTGTTCGCGCATCACGTAAAAACTACTGGACCGATTGTGATGCAGTTTTGTGTTTAGTGTCAGACTTACAAACTGGAGTATGTGGTATATTTAAAAAAAAACTATTTGACGGCTGAACAAATTTTGAAGTAATGTAATATTATTGTACTTTATAGGTACTTTTGTTCCTGGAGTAACACGCATGGGCTACATGAAATGACCACGCGGGCAAAGCCGCGGGCACAGCTAGTCAAGAATAATAAACCAGAAGCATTAAAGTCCAAATGGAACCCCATTTCTATGGCAACACTGTCTTAAATTCCAGGTACAGCTGGGTAAGCCAACCTGTAGCCAACGACGAGCACCACAGGTCGTTTGACACAATCAACTATGATGACCTCATACCGATGGAGACAGACGGACAGAACTGCTGCGGAGACCTCAGCAGAAGTAGGATTGTAATCGGACATAACGTCTCCTACGACCGATCAAAGATTAAAGAGCAGTACTGGCTGGAGAAAACTGGTATGTTTTATCGACTTCTAAAAAAAGGACGTTCTCAAGTCGTCTGTTTTTTAAACTTATATGTATGTATGTATCTATGTATTTTGTCCTGGAATCTTGCAATTCAAATTCCGAGCACTTCCCGATTAGCAAACCGGCTGAAACTTTCTGGGTAGCTCACAAACCGATGACAAAGCAATAAAAAAAGGAATAAAATATACTAACTGATGCCCGCGGCTTCGCACGCGTGTTCATTTCTGTAGGTTAAAAGTACTCTTTGTGCTATTCTAGGACCTAAAATACCAACATTTGATCAACATGGATTCCTTCAGCCGTCAAAAATATTTATATCGATTGCTCGGCTTCTACTCATTGGATTGAGATATAAAGTACCCCAGTTTTTAAGTCAAAACATAAGCTATCCAACGGTGAAAACCGCATCGCAATCGGTCCAGTAGTTTTACGTGATGCGCGAACAAACATACAAACAGAGAGACGAATTTTTAAAATGTTATATTCTTGTTCAGTTCAGTAGCTTATGTTATGTACCCTAGACCATTTCTTTTTTAATTATCTTTGTACAGACTTTTTCGTTCCTATTTCTTTATTATAAGTATAGATATATAAAGTGAAAATGAAACAAGAAAAGGTAAAAAAGTAAAAAAAAAAAACTACTTTTAGTTCGTTCTAAAAGCAGCAGATTCGAATATAGCGGGAAAAATACTTTTAGTTCGTTCTAAAAGCATCAGATTCGAATATAGCTGGAAAAATACTTTTAGTTCGTTCTAAAAGCAGCAGATTCGAATATAGCGGGAAAAATACTTTTAGTTCGTTCTAAAAGCAGCAGATTCGAATATAGCGGGAAAAATACTTTTAGTTCGTTCTAAAAGCAGCAGATTCGAATAAAGCGGGAAAAAACGTTTAATCGATTTTAGGTAGATAAAATCGATGGAGAATGAATCGAGTTTTCAAAAATACTTAAATGCAGTTTTAATAAGTTTGAAAAATCTAGATTTATTTCTAAGTCAAAAAACTCTTTTATTAATGTGCATCAACGTATTACACTACAGGGTATTATGCTGATGCACATTAATAAAGGGTAACAATAAGTCATTGAATACTACTAATTATGAACAGTAATAAATTGAATGTTCTCCTAAATTTCCTAAAGGCTCATAACGAGTGTGCGTGAAACTTTTTTTTTAACCGTTCGTATTTAGCTTCACTGTTTTTTTTTTTAATTATTAATTAATTGCTTTTACGACCTCTTTTTTCTAAATGAGAATTAATTAAAAAAATTAATTAATATAAATTTATTTTAATTTAATTAAAAAGTGTCAAAAAAAATTGTTCAGTGTTTTTGTCACTTTTTTTTCTATTTTACTTTTTTTATTGCTTTGACCTCGGTTTGTGAGCTACCCTGAAAGTTTCAGCTGGATAGCTAATCGGGAAGTGTTCGAAACTTGAATTGCAAGATTCCAGGACAAAATACATACGTACATCGATACATACGTACATACAAGTGAAGTTAAATAAAAGCTTTTATAATACCGTATCTATGAGGGTTTAAAGTTTTTACCAGGCTGCTTAACGCAAAGGACGGTTATGAGTTTATCAGCCTATATATTGCGTATGTATGACTGTTCCTTTGTGGCGCTCTAGAGACCAGTCGTGGGCCACTGGGCCATGACAGTAATCAAAATTCAATATGGCGACAAACACGCATTATTGTGGAAAAGTAAGAAAAAAGTCGACGAATTATGTCAAATATCAGCTCCCTCAACAACCTCAGTGAGGTGAGAACTAATGTTCTAGGTATCTCATCTCATGTGGGATCAAATATTCCAGGTGTTCGCTTCATGGACACAATGTCGATGCACACGTGCGTGAGCGGCGTCACCAGCTACCAGCGTGCGGTGCTGAAGGCTAAGAACAAGGAGCCGCATCCATCAGACACTGACTGGATCGAGATCAGCTCCCTCAACAACCTCAGTGAGGTAAGAACTAATGTTCTAGGTATCTTAGCGATGTGGGAACAAATGTTCCAGGCGTTCGCTTCATGGACACAATGTCGATGCACACGTGCGTGAGCGGCGTCACCAGCTACCAGCGTGCGGTGCTGAAGGCTAAGAACAAGGAGCCGCATCCATCAGACACTGACTGGATCGAGATCAGCTCCCTCAACAACCTCAGTGAGGTGAGAACTAATGTTCTAGGTATCTTAGCGATGTGAGAACAAATGTTCCAGGCGTTCGCTTCATGGACACAATGTCGATGCACACGTGCGTGAGCGGCGTCACCAGCTACCAGCGTGCGGTGCTGAAGGCTAAGAACAAGGAGCCGCATCCATCAGACACTGACTGGATCGAGATCAGCTCCCTCAACAACCTCAGTGAGGTGAGAACTAATGTTCTAGGTATCTTAGCGATGTGAGAACAAATGTTCCAGGCGTTCGCTTCATGGACACAATGTCGATGCACACGTGCGTGAGCGGCGTCACCAGCTACCAGCGTGCGGTGCTGAAGGCTAAGAACAAGGAGCCGCATCCATCAGACACTGACTGGATCGAGATCAGCTCCCTCAACAACCTCAGTGAGGTGAGATCTAATGTTCTAGGTATCTAAGCGATATGGGAACAAATGTTCCAGGCGTTCGCTTCATGGACACAATGTCGATGCACACGTGCGTGAGCGGCGTCACCAGCTACCAGCGTGCGGTGCTGAAGGCTAAGAACAAGGAGCCGCATCCATCAGACACTGACTGGATCGAGATCAGCTCGTTCAACAACCTCAGTGAGGTTTGATCTAATGTTCTAGGTATCTAAGCGATGTGGGAACAAATGTTCCAGGCGTTCGCTTCATGGACACAATGTCGATGCACACGTGCATGAGTGGCGTCGCCAGCTACCAGCGTGCGGTCTGAAGGCTAAGAACAAGGAGCCGCATCCTTCGGACACTAACTGGATCGAGATCAGCTCGTTCAACACCCTCAGTGAGGTGAGAACTAATGTTCCACGTATCTCAGCGAGGTGAAAATAAATGTTTCAGGTATCTCAGCGATGTGGGAACAAATTTTCCAAGTATCTCATCGAGGTGAGAGCAAAATGTTCCTTGAGCAGTAAAATAAAAAAAAACAAAGTGAGTTAACTACAAATTTACGGTTTTTGGATTTTTCCTTTACTTGCGCTATAAGATTGCTTCATTAGGTTTTGATTCCCTTACGAGTGTCAAACTTTGCGGCATATTGGCCGTATCTTTATCAAAACGTTTATCAGGCTAATAATATAATTAGCAGCCATTTGCATATCAAGACTTATAAAATAACGCAAAAATGTATACTTGTAGCAGACATTGTTGTACAACTCTGCAACCAGTTGGTGCTTAGTTATACCTGATACACTGAGCGAATGTTTGCCAACATCCTTTTTTTTAATAATAATAATAATAATAATAAAATGTATTTATTGCAAACAAACAAACAAAAAACAATCAACACAATCAAAAAAAACATAGATATTCCACGATAACATGACTCGCGACTATTAGTAACATTAAATTTACCATGCCGCGCGTCATGTTAGCATAATAAATCTTTTTTTGATTATTTCAGGTCCACAAGCTATACTGTGGCTCGCCAATCGACAAGCAAACCCGGGACATATTTGTAGAGGGCACGTTGGAAGATGTTCATGAAAACTTTCAGCACCTAATGCAGGTAAGTACCTAATACAAGACACAAATAAAAAAATAACCCCTGTCCCCCCAACCCCCATTATAGCTAAGAAGCATCTCGATCACATCAGCTTACAAACATAAAAAAACCGCATCAAAATCGGTCCTTTCATTTGGGAGCTACGATCCCTCCCCCTCCCCGCTCCTCCCCCTTTCCTCCTATTATAGTTAACAGGCATCTCAATCTCATCAGCTTGCAAACAGAAAAGACCGCATCGATTTTGATGTGGTTCTTTCTGTTCATTTTCTGTGTACTTGTTTGAAAGCTACGATGCCATAGACAGACACCTGGATACATACATACAATGACACACACCCTAAACTTATAACACCCTATAACATTCCTTTGTAGTTCGAGGGTTAAAAACTAGTTTTGTATGTCTATTTAGTATTTTGTCAGTTCCTGGTTCCCGGTTTTACACATTAAAAGGACGCGATGCGCTGATCCGTCATGTTAGCACAGAATGAATAATAGTACTATACTCCGTACGGAAAGTACTATACTCCGTTCGGAAAGTACTATACTCCGTACGGAAAGTACTATACTCCGTACGGAAAGTACTATACTCCGTACGGAAAGTACTATACTCCGTACAGAAAGTACTATACTCCGTACGGAAAGAGAATGGTCGTGGTCAAGGCGTAACATTCAACTCTTGTTTAGCGGCTTTTGTGGAGGAGGCACCACATTGCCGCCAATATTTCGACCTTTGAAGTCACTTTATGCTGTGCTGCCAAAAGTTTAGACCAAATTTATATATTGTTATTTTATTGCCAGTTTTATAAGATAGGAACAAAAAATATATACCGTATTTTTCTTATATTAGGGACCTCCAAATTCCAAAATTATTTTTAAATTATTATTATTATTAAATTATATTATTATATTTAATATATGTATATATCGGTATAATTCACCTTTCAACTGTCACCCAACAACATAGCTACCAACATACTAAAAATCTAGTGTATACTAAGAGTTAGTTTGGCCAAAATTACTAAGTTAGTGTCGAAATCAGGAGAAATGTGAAAAAAAAACTTATCATACATGGGGGTTAATCGGGTGCCCCTGGGGGTGCTCTACCTCGGGACCTACTATCACTACTTCCTGGGCGGATATATAACGTATACAGACACGTTATATGTTGTATATATTTCTAAGAACAAACCTCCTCATCTATAACGGTTATCTTAGCTGCCAAAGAGATATAATTATGTCACTCTCTTCTCGCTAAATGTTTGAGGTGGGGTGTGGATGGTCACACTTATCATAAGTCATACTTGTGAACGGGTGCTGCTTGTGGGGAATGGTCCAGATCCGGCTGAAACTTTCTGGGTAGTCCACAAATGCAAATTTTAATACGAAAATGCAATTAAAAAAAAACTTATTAAGTGAATGACAATGCAATAAAAAAAACGGCACATAAAAGCTTTTTTCTTGAATTCAAATATTTTTAAATTATAATTTTTATATACTATCGGTGTGATTATTGTGGGATGTCTCATTGGCATCTTTGACTGTTGTATTAGACATTTACATGTATTAATTATATTTTTTGACATTTAAAAAATACATAAAGAACTGTCAAAAATGGAGAAAATGACATCCCCGTAAGTTTCTTGGTGTTCTCTAACAGGCGTATTTCCGAAGCACCGGTAGATGGGTATTTCCTTTTTCTCTGCGAGATTCAACTCTGAGTCGGCACTTGTAAGGGAAATTTCCTTTTCAAATTCAAAGCATGCTTAGTTTACCTAATTTTATTGATTTGGTATCCATACCAATATATAAAAGTACGGACGGATTTTGATGAAATTTAGAATGGAGACAGCATATACCATAGAATAAAAAAATAGGATACTTTTTATCCCGGAAAATTGAAAGTTACCGCGGGAAAAATGGAAAATGTTGATTGCTCACTGTAAGGGACGGAACATCACAGAATGAAATAACCAGTCTGTCAAAAGCAAGAGCATTGGTTCTATACCTACTTTTGCATTCGTTATTAATATCCTAGAAGATAATAGGATGACTTTTTTCGTGATAAACAGTAGTCCGCGCGGACGAAGTCGCGGGCGGGAAAACTAGTTTATAATAATAATTTACCTAAGTTTTTTAAAGGGGGGGGGGGGGGGTTTGGTACGGTAACCCGAGGGACGGGGGAGGAATTTGTATGAAAAAAAAGTCGCGGTTAAGCAGCTAGTTATTTATAAAATTACTTACAAAATTAGTATAAACAGGTAAGTTTGTAATTCTATTAGCGTTGAGCATTCGGTGGTACACATAACACACACACAGGCACACACACCCTCGCACACATATACAAACACACCCTCCCTCACACGCGCACACACACACACACACACACACGCCCACACACACGCACAACACACACAAACACACACACACACACACACACACACACAGTGTCCATTCCATACGTAGTTTATTAGGTGTTATGTGACTGGGATACAACAGAAAATTAAAAAAAAAACTGATAATAACTGGTGATATTACTATGTAGTGGGAAGAAAATATAAAGAATACAATGTACTCTTGATTGTGTGAAGTGACTGACTTGTCAAATCAAAAATGTACGCTTGTATTCCTTTAGTACTGCGCAGGCGACGTCGTGGCCACTCACAGCGTGCTGCGCGAACTACTGCCACTGTTCCTGCAGCGGTTTCCGCATCCGGTCACCCTGGCGGGCATGCTGGAGCTAGGTGAGGAACCTCATCATCATCATCATCATCGGTTATCCTCATCCACACTAATATCATAAAGAGTGAAGATTTCATTTTTTGTATGTGTGTATGTTTGTTTGTAATGGATAAATTCAAAAAATACTGAACCGATTTAAAAACATACTTTCACCTATAGAAAGCTACATTATCAGCAAGTAATATGTGTTTTTTTTTTAATAGAGATTTGTACGAAAATTGCAATAATGTAACCCAAGGTATCAAACATTTCTTTAGTTATAAATGGTGTAACTAACCCGACTTTGTTTTATATATTTAGATATAAATTTATTTATATTTAAGTATATTTTTTTTTACAAAAGACTAAATAGACGGCATGATATTATCAACTATTATTAGGATTCAAAAAACCTTTGATTTATTTACCTTATTACTGTGTATAAATTACAGAGAAAACACTTACTTTTTACCCGACTACAGCAAAGCAAGTGAAAGGTAATGAGTTTAACAGTCTATGTATTTATGTATGTGGTTATGTGAATGTTCCTCCATAGCATCGCTCCTATTGGTCCGATTTTGACAAGCGAATTGTCAATCGATTTGTCTTCAGGTATAAAGTGTTATAGGCTATATTGTCAGGTTTTAGTTTTTGTACTTACTTATATGTATGTATGTTTATTGTTTCAAATCATAAAATCATATAAAAAATAAATAAAAAAAAAACATAAAATATGTTTATCATCAATTTTTAGGTTCGGCGTATCTGCCAGTGAACTCCAACTGGTTCCAATACATCGACTCCGCCGAAACAGTGTTCGAAGATCTGAAGCTGGAATCCCGACAACTGCTCTCGCAGAAAGCGGACGAAGCGTGCAAGCTCATGGCCGGGGACGCTTACAGAAAAGACCTGTGGATGTGGGACCAAGACTGGTCCACACAAACCTTAAAATTAAAAAAACAAATCAAAAAGAAAAAAACTGACAGTGATTCAAGCGATTCGAATATAGAATACAAACCGGAACCAGAAAAAATAAAATCCAAAGAGTTTGAAATACTCTGCGAGGAGTATATAGAATCTGTGAATAGTAGTGAAGATGCGGAAACAGTGAATGTGGATGGGTTGGGTAAAAAGTTTGGGTATTTGTATGAGATGGGAGGATCGTTGCCTGTAAAGAGGCCGTATTTGGCCGGATATCCGGCTTGGTACCGGAAGCTGTGCGCGAAACCGGGGAAAGATCCGGATTGGGCGCCGGGAGCCAACAACATAACAACAAGTATGCAGGTAGATCAATATTTTTAAAAGCTTTGATTTAACTTCTAATGTTTGTATGTATGTATGTTTGTTAAGGTCAAATCTCGCAAGCTGCATTAGAAGCACTTCCTCTTATTGTACGGAGTTAAATTTTTACATGTGTTTCAGTTCCGAACATTCAGTTGCCAAGCATGACCTGAATCGACATCCAGGATTAGCTCCAGATAAAATAACTCTTCAACGGTCAACAGCACAAACACGAAATATTGTGAACGCATTTTATTTTATTTTCTTAGGAAAACTACAGCCACGGATAGTACTTAGGAAAAACTATGGTTATACATGCAGCTTACAAAAGTTTCCAGCTTACAACAGTTTATTATGATAGCCGGTTTTAAGTTTTACCATGACATGGTTGCCGGTTGGGATCTGACTAGGGAACTTCTCACCTTTTAACAGCACAGACACGAAATGTTGTAGAGGCATTTAATTAATTGTGATATCCCATTCTAAGTTTCACCATAACATAGCTACTGCATAAAAACTTTTTTTTACCACGTTTTTACTAAGTCACTTTCTTGATTTTCTGTCTGTCTGTCGTTCCGAATATACTCATACAATTCAAATTTCTAGCACTTGCCGATTAGCTATCCGGCTGAAACTTTCAGGGTAGCTCACAACTAGAAGACAATCATCATCATCATCATCAGCCTATATCTGTTCACTGCTGGACGTAGGTCCCTCCTTATGCACGCCACTGAGCTCGGTAATTTTCTTTTTCTGCTTGTTTTAAATGTTGGTTAATTAACTTATTTCTAGATAACACCAAAACTTCTCCGTCTTTCATGGGAAGGCTATCCCCTCCACTACATGAAGTCCGAAGGGTGGGGCTTCCTGGTGCCCTTCAGCAGGCAACGTGAGGATGTGGAAGGGCCCCCGATTCCGTTGGAACAGCTGCTAGGCGCGTGCCCTCTGGCCCATTGCAAGGAGCCGGTGGACACCGAGGCTTATATCTTGCCGAAGACCGTCGAGGTAAGTTAAGATCCTGTTGGGGTAACAAATGACCCCATTTTCAATGTTGTCAATTTAAGGTTGTGGAATCTATACAGGGTGGATTTTTGAGATGGGTAAGGGTACCTTAACCGTTGTATTGACAACGATCAAAGTCATCTTAGCTTTTTACAAAATATATGTTTTTTTTTTAGTGATTTCTGACTTTTCTAGTACTCAAACCTCAGTTGGTTCTTAGATAAATTTTTGAAACAACATAGCTTGGCATAAAAAAAAAATTTTGTTAAGGACAGTCTCAAGAACGTTGTCTTGTAGCTATAACGATAACTTTTACTGCCCAATCTCAAAAATCCACCCTGTATAACTGACCAAGTTAGACCAACTTTTTTGGCATATCACGTAAAAACTGCTGGACCGAATGCAATGCTGTTTTTAAAGTTGGGTAGCTTAGGATCCTGAATACGGAGTCCGTAATCTATTTGTGTCTGACACGTACTTTGCAGGATTTTTATTGCAAATGTTATCCTTCACCGAATAAACCTTTCCTTTTGTCAACTCTCCGTGCTTCTTAGGTCGCCGGTATCCGGTTATTAATTGATTTGGTAGCAGACATCCATTTCGGAGGCCTTGGTGGCCTAACGAACTCTGGGCCATTCCGAAACACGCTAAAAATCGCTTAGATCGCCTTAAAAGCGGCCAACCCGTCATACTTTTCATACAAACGCTCGTACGTGATTATGGCGTTGTAACATATCTTTCTTAGAAATGTGTGAACTAATTCAGTATAAGCCTTTAAAAAACTGCCTTTTTGCATGAATTTTACCTGAACTTTGGCCGTTCATAATGTACTCATCAATTGTAAAAGTAAAGGAAACATCTTGGTAGCAACCTTGCACATTTATTTCACAAACTTTTAAGGATTACTCAAAGACAAGTATTTCCTGGAACAAGTTTTATGGAGTTTCCGCACACTATTTCTCGTTCAATGTTGTTATTATTGTTTAATGCGGAAGTTACCGAATGCCAACCGAGCATTCAAGCGCTATCTCTCTGTTTTCGCTTTACCTTTTTTTTCAATCATTGCGCTGGATGAAACAACAGCTTTTCGACCATGCTCGCGTTGAAGATAGACGGACCGGGAAGGGCCCTCTTAACTCGCGTTCCACTGCGACTATGATAACACATGTGACGTCATAGATGTCATTTACATCCGCCATTTTGCGATGACACCTTCCATGCCTCAAACCGATATTTATTTATTTATTGCACGACTGCCCAAAAGAAGAGTATTTTTTTCAGGGTTTATGTTTGTATGTGAGTTTCTTTGTACCAACATAACTTTTAAATGCCTGAACAGATTTGGACGTAAGAGGTATCGTTAGAATCGTTCATCCCGAGCGAACAAAAAAGTTTATATTTGAAAAGTTGTATTTTTTCTTTTACTTTGATGATGTACTTGTTTATTAATAATATCACCGTGAGCGCTACTGTCAAAGTGACAGATTGACAGATGTTTGAAAAGAAAACTGTAGTGTGTGTGTGATTTTCTTCCATCGTTACAAATATTACTACAGACAGTTGATATTTTTAGATATACTACTTTTGCCACGAATAATACTTTGTATTTCGAGAAAATGTTGAGGTTATGTTGTTGTGAACTTGTAATCACGTTCACAAGCGTTCCAAATCCCGTCAACACTCAGACTGTCATAAGCGCGATAACTGAATCGGAACGAAAACTAGCACAGTGATCGCTCACATCGGTTTTAGCGTGATTCGCAATGCACCCTCTGTCACCAGAGGTCAGCAGCAGCACTAAATGCACGGCCGCGTTACAAGAAGAAATTCGTACATTGACCCCTCACGACTTATCTCTTTCGCTCGCGCATAAATGTGTATTGCACATTTATGCGCGAGTGATAGAGATAAGTAGCACAGTACATATGCAGTCCTTACGGAATATGTACTGTGTAAGTAGTGAGGGGTCATAGCAGGCCTGTCTCACTCGATGTACTTGCGCGCGCGAATTTCTGTAACACCGGCGTTACTCTATTCGTGGCCTGTTGTGAGATAGATTGAGATGGACTTACGCGTTAGAAAGAGAGACACATATGAAATGATACGCATCAAGGTCGTGCGAGCTGAATTGCACTTTATTGAGTGGCGGCAAGAGTCGCTTTTTATTTAATTGTCTTATCGGAGTGACCCTTCTGTACGTTCTTCTATTGTTTGTTCTGTGGTCATAGTACGAATTTCTTCCTCTACCGCGGCCGTGCCTCATTTGACATACACACTTACAGTAGTTGCAGCCAATCTATACGAGTATGTTTGTGAAGTTAGGCTCTGTGAACGATTGCGCAGATACTGCTGTGGTGATAAAAAAGTATAAGGTAAGAGCGAGATAGAATATGCGAAAAACGTAAGCGAGTGAACGAGGCAGTTAGTTATACAATGCTGTCTTCACCTTCAACATTCGGATTGCGCCTGAAAAATAGCAGTTTGCGCAGCGACTATCACACAACTTCCGAGACACATACTTCCGCTGCGACTACTGTACGTAGTAGTTGTATACTCTTTGATACATTCAATACTTCATAACCGTGACATAATTTTACAGGAAGATTTAGGCAGAAGGGCGTATTACGCGAGAAAGAAACGTGACGAACAAGCCGCCGCGAATCAGTACCATGGGTTGGGCGTGTGGTGCGGGATACAACTACAAGGTACGTAATATCACAATTACAGGTCGCGCCAAATAAAAAATGTCTTTATGACTGGTCTGAATATAAACCTGAGAAGTGTAGCCACTGTCGTATATAGACCAATCAGAACTTAGAGATGTAATATTATTATTTTATAAGTTATCGGTTATTATTATCATTGCACAAAGCGCCTCCTTCCCAGAAGCATTGGGACCGGTCGCTCTGCGAAATTGAACGGAAAAATCTTGATACATCTGTTTGTTCTGCAGAGCGTGCTCGCCTCCTCGCTGTTTCACGTTGGGAATCAGGCCTTTGGTTGCAAGCACTTCCATCAAAAAACATTGGCAATTTACTAGACAACCAGACATTCCGATTAGCCGTTTCTCTGCGTCTGGGCGTTTTTTGCCAAGTCCCACACCGTTGCCTATGCGGCGATATGGTGGATCGGCTTGGCCATCACGGACTATCTTGCTACAGAAGCGCAGGAAGGATTCCTCGACACGCCAGTTTGAATGAAGTCATCCGTCGGGCCTTTGTCAGTGCCGGCGTTCCGTCAATCTTAGAACCAAACGGCCTGATGCGGGACGACGGCAAGAGGCCTGATGGTATGACTTTAATTCCTTGGAAGATGGGACGGCCTTTAGTTTGGGATGCAACTTGTGTTGATACCTTGGCGCCGTCTCATCTTCCAGAGACAACAATTCGGGCTGGCGGCGCTGCAACCAAAGCAGAAAACCTCAAGCGGCGCAAATATGGGAACCTAGACCGGGGTTACATGTTTGTGCCGTTTGGGGTTGAAACTTTGGGTCCGTGGGGGCCAGGTGGCCACGAAATTTACAGGGACTTGGCAAAACGTTTAGTGGAAGTGACATGTGACCAGAATGCTGGCTCCTATTTAGGCCAAAAAATTAGTATTGCAATACAGCGTGGCAATGCAGCCAGCATTCTGGGCACTTTCCCTTCCTCCGAAGGACTTTTAGATAGTTTTGTGTAAATAGTTAAGTTTTTTTTTTTTAAATAGTTTAAAATGAACTTTTGTTTTTTGTATGTTCTATCTTGTAAATAAATTCTCCTATTCCAAAGTTATCGGTTTTGTATGTACTTAAAAGTAAAAAAAATAATGAAATCGTGGGGCGAGTCGAATCTTAGCGTAACTTGAGTAATAGAAATTCGACTCGCCCCACGATTTCATTTTATTTTTTAGTACATACAAAACGCTTAAATTAAAAAAAAACTTTTATTTTTCAAGTTTTTGTTTTTTATTTAGTTATTTTTAAAAGTGACATGTTACGGCCTTTCATTTGATAATATTAAGGGAATTTAAAACTCAAAAAGTAATCTGGCTTTTTGTGTTGGCGGCCATCTTGAATTTGGAATTTCCATAGTGTGCTGTATTCTAATAGTTTAGCCCTTTGATTTGATACCCATTTCGAGGACATTCGGAAAAAAAAAGTAATCCGCCATTTTGTGGTAGCGGCCATCTTAGATTTGGAATTTTCATGGTGTACTGTATTCTACTGGTCAAACCCTTTCATTTGATACCTATATGGAGGTTTGAAAAAAAAAATGAAATCCGCCATTTTGTGGCGGCGGCCATCTTGGATTTACAATTGAAAAGGACCGTTGCCCGGCTAAGGAAACGGACCTCCTTCTCAGGTAAAGGCGAGGAATTAAAACAAGATGGTAAATTCAATAACAATGGGCTTTATTACAAAAAAATAGAAAAAGCACACATGAGTTATCGAATATTGGTACTCTCCCCTTTACTGAGGAATTTAAAAAGAAATATTTTAAACTTAATTTAGTTTGTTCTGCATCAAAATAATTATAAACAGCAAGACCTTATAATAGGAAATATTACTAACTTAATACTCAAAACTCAAAATTCTCAAATGTGATTACAATTTCCTCAAACATATAAATTCTAGTACTTAACTTCGGCCTGTATGATATGAATTTACTATAGTACTGGAGAATCCTAGGCTAGTAAAACTTAGAGTCTGTGCTCAGCAGATTAACATGTATTGGTCACAACGCAACGGAATATTCTTGTCTTTGCCATAGAATGTTTTAAATTAAAAGAGAACTAGTGCAAACAGAGTGTGTGTGTGTATGATTGTGTTTCCCAGAGGGAAATCAAACTCTAAAATAGAAAGTAAACAGAAGTAAAACAGAAAATAAACAGAAAGTATCTAGATAATATCAGAAAGTAATCTTGATAATAACAGAAAGTAGACAGAAAGTATCTTTCAACAATATATTAACCCACAAGTAGGCGAAGGCTTCCCACAACACTGTAGCTCGCTGACTCAAAATGATTTGGAGTGGACCAACCTGGAAGCTACCTGGGACGCCGTATCGTCGTCTCGCGTACCGCCGCGGAACGCCTCCTTACTCCACTCGATCAGCTCCTACTGCTTGACCACGAACGGTGGTGATATCTTCTACTGGACAGGTGGTGTGTTGGAGTCCTTCTGGAGTCCCTCGTAGACCGGCTTCTTCCACGAACGGTGGTGAGCCCCGGGTGATCGCGCACAGCAGCTCGCAGTGGTGACGACAATAGCCGACCGTAGATGCACGATATAACCTGAAACCCACGTTCCTTCGTGTTCAAATGTGTCTCGAGATGCCCGCCTTAGATAGACGCGGTGCAAAATCAAAACAGATATTTCGTTGGATCAAAACTGAAGTCACGGGTAAACACACTAACCTGGCTTTTGCACTGGTATACTTATTTCGCCTGTAACAGGGCAGCTTCGTTCTGGACAGCGTGCCTCGGTCGTTTTGTTCACACAAGAGAAACTGCGTATTTTTCTGCCGCCTCCGTCGATCTTAATTACGTGCCAACTATGTAAACCAAACTGAGTTTACGTCCGAATTCAAAATCCCTTTTACAGGCTTCTCACTTGTTTATATACTATCTTGTTTTGCATCTTCGAGTAGCGTTCTACTGAGACCTTGAACTTCCGGTTATCTCGAAAGATCCAGAACTAACTCTGCCATTTGCTTCGTAAAGTAGACCTTGTCGGCCTAGTAATACTGGTCACTGTCCTCCAGCCAGATTTGGTACATATCAGCCAGCATCCGGTGTTTACTCGAACAAGTCCATACAAAAAAAAGAATTTCTCTGGAACTTTGACGTGATTTTTGCATTATGTCAAAACCTTCCATGGTGTGACCATCGCAAGCGATTTCTAGATTTAAATAATTTTCGACATATCAAACGCTCCATTCTGTAATTATTATTTGTTAGCCAACTTAAAGATGCGACCTATTCTGGATTTTTAAACAAGCCGTTCCTCTTCCAAAGTTATTCAGAGCCCGAAATATTCCTGGAACGTCAATTATTAATAGCAACACTAAGAAGCTCGCTACTTGCCGACAGATACCTCCACTTAGTTTCCACCTTTCTTCTAGTTCACGCCACTTGTAGCTAGCTGTCGCTGCGTGGATTAACCATTTTATCTATTTTGAGACAGTAGATGAAAACTTTTCCCTTTCACTCGCAGAGGCCAATTCAACCATTATTTCTTGATTCTTAGATAGGCGAAATTATCAATCTGTCTTCAACAAGAAAAGCTTTCATTATTCCTTTAACGAAGAAAGTGGCGCACGCGCGGTGGAGTTCGGCGTTTTTTACAAACTCGGCGTCTGGTTTTCAGATACGGAGAAAACACAACTTGATCTAATAGAAAAGACGCTGCTCCTCGTCAGATGGCGTTGTACAATATATTCTATTATCGAGATCTATAACAAAATCTAACTTGGAGTATGATTTAACATGTTACAATACACCCTCTCCTGCCAAAGTTTCACATGCCAATGTGAAACACTCGCTGCCCTCAGCGATAACAGTCACTGGAACTATTTCAATAAGAGATTTAAAAGCAAACAGAACCAGACTAAAAAAAAAATCTCATTGACAATGTGGAAACCAAAAAAAAACTTCCTGGACCTCTTTGGGTATATTGTAAATCCCCAAACAAAATATATTGAATCAAACAAACTCTGAAACGCAAACTTTAACGAAGAATGAAAACAAAAGATATGACCAAATTCCCCAACAGAATATCGCAGTTCTAAGTTCACTGCTGCAGGTGCAGGCCGAAAGTTCACAATAATTTCAATCCTGGAACTAAAAATTTTCCAACAAACCTTTCTAAAAAAATAATAAAAAAAAAATTAATTAACCTATGCACTAAGTCCCTCCTTCATTCATGTGACATTTCAACCGGGTACAATATATTTATCAAGATCTCTAATTTAGCATATTTCCTATAATCATTTTGTTATAATGCCAATCTATTCGGGTGAATCTATTTGTGGAAACAAAAAAAATTTATACCTTTACATTGCACTCCTTTTATTTACAAAATCTCTGACAAAAATCAATCACTACAAATCTGGTATAGTCAGTAAGTAAGTCGCTATATATCCTTCTTTCATACCATAAGTCCTGCTACACACCTAATTGTGAGCATTCACCTTCCTTTTAAACAACCTATATAGACACAGTACCGAACATTTAGCTGTTGGGACTTATGCTACATTTGGTAAAACATTCATACTCCCCTAACCCTTGTAAAGAAAAGTATCGAGTGGAAAACCCGCTTTAGAATTTCTGTTACTGGTAATTAGGCTTTTTATTATAGAGGTTACCAGGAAATCCGCCTCTTCGCGCTTTTACTGGTTTTAGGCTTTTCATTTATAGAGGTCACCAGAAAAAACCGCCTCTGTTTGGTTACCTAGTTTCTAGGCTTGAGTTTAAAGAGGTCACCAGTCTAAACCGCCTCTGCGCTCGTTTGATAAAAACTAAAAAAATAACATGCTGGACTAGGATCAAGTATGTTTCTAAATAAAATAACATAATATGCCTGAACAAAATATCCAACTACCTAGCCAGTCTCTAAAGTTTACTGTTAAATTTCGAACAAAGTAACATGCCAAACATTGACACAAATAATGTACTTTAAATCGCTTAGTAAATGTCACATGAGTGATTACCCCAATTCTATACATTTTTACCTTATTGAGATTGCCATTCCTTTTTTATTCCAACTGCCAGGACCAATGTTCTACACATCAAAAAAAAAACCTGTCTCGTCCGGGCTAATCTTATATCCTAATATATAAATTCTCAGTTGGCAGAGCTAAACCTAAAACAAGAAACCAAAACCTAAGAATCCAAACCTATTTTATCCTGAAAACTCGCCAGCTAATAACAATACAACAAAAAAAAAACACCAAAAATATACCTAAAAAATAATAATTGGACTACCCATAAAATCTTTCTTTCACTATTACTCCAGTGATCATTTCCTAGTAATGAGCCTTCCCCAGGACAGATGTTCACGCAACCTCATGCGGTCCAGGGTTTCTATACTCTCCACAAAAAACCTTCATGAAAATCCATGTTTTTGACCCAGGCTTCTTTAGTTCAGGTGTTGTCATCCGCACCCGTGTATCCGGCCATCAGTCTAACCCGGCTAAGGTTATTCTTGCCTGAAATTCGCGCATAGACATATGTGCTACGAAATTTGTCACACCACTAGGGCGTGCCAAAAAAAACCAGATCCGTCGTAACCGGCACCACCCCACCGATTTTCCGAACACGACTGAATCTATAAAAAACGATCATTATGTATTCCATAATATACGATCACCAAAACAAAACCAGATCCGTCGTAACCGGCACCACCCCACCGATTTTCCGAACACGACTGAATCTATAAAAAAACGATCATTATGTATCTCATAATATACGATCACCAAAACAAAACACTCTCTGATTAGTCATTCTTCATGTATATACGCAAAATATGTGTATCGTACGCTGACAATGAGAGGTGAGCGAGAGAAAGCACAAGCGGCCCTACCCCTCCTCTGAAAATATTGAGCTGTCCTCAGCTCTGATACCATCTACCGACAACAGACTGTGTGTAATAGTATAGCGATAGAATTTGGACAAACTGAAATAATGCAAAAGAAAGAAGAAAAAAAAAAAAAAAACATCAAATAATTTTGTTGCTGGAACTAAACCTTTAGGAGACAAACCGATAGGGTTGTCTCCTAAAGGTAGACAAACCCTATCGAAGTAATAATTGTGAAAACTTTAAAATATTTTAAAGAAATAAAGTGAAGGTTGAATTCTAAAAACATTATCTTTAGACTTTTAGGTCTTTCATGTGCCATGATCCCAATGCTTTTCCGGACATGTCTTCTAATTCGAAAACCAATGGAGATAAAACCCGTTTTACCTTGCATTTCTCATATTTTTTGCACAATTTTGCTGCTTTGAATTTTGACGCGTCACTTAGGGGATATGTTTTTTTCCATATAATATCACCCTCTTTTACTTTCACGTCGCGCCTCCTTAGGTTATAATATTTCTCATTAGTTTGGTGGGCTTTCAGCATTTGTTTCTGAACCTCTATGAAGATCTCCTTGAGATGTTCTAAATCCCCTGCATATTCTTCCCTGGGCATTCCGGGTTCATAATCACCTTGTGGAGTTGAATAAAATGATCCATCTATGATTGGTTCTCTACCATGGACGAGAAAGAACGGAGTGAAGTCTGTCGTTTCGTTTACTGCACTGTTTATGGCGAACTGTATCTTTGGTAAATTTATGTCCCATGACCTATGATCCTCCCTGATGTAAGAAGATACTGCAGTCATTACTGTTTTGTTGTAGCGTTCCACTAGGTTGACCTGGGGCGTGTAGCGTGGAGTATAGTGTAATCTTGGTACCTTATATTGCTTTAACAGATTACAAAACTCTAGTCCCGTGAAGGTTCCTGCATTGTCTGCGATGATAGTCTCTGGTACACCGTGGATCAGGAAAACACCTTGTTCGTGTATTTCGAGAAACAACAAGTCGCTACGAACAGAAAAATGAAGCCTGATTTTGACTTTGGCAAGGGTCCTACCATGTCTACCGATAACACCTGAAATGGACGAGAACAAACCTTAGGTTTTCCCATGATACCTGGGGTTAGCCTATTTCTGCATTTGTATGATGCACAAGTCTCGCACTTTCCTACAAAATCTCGTATATCTCTAAACATCCCAGGCCAGAAATAGCGTAGACTAATTCTGCGATGAGTCTTGAAAATCCCTAAATGGGCTGCGAGTGGATCATTGTGATTCGCTGCTAAGATGGAGTCCTTTTCTGATGTCCTTACAACTTCCTTCCATTCAAATTCTTTGCAAAGGGAGTATTTTGCTTTTGAAAACCTCATGAGTTTGTTACCTTCTACACGATAGTTTGGAAATTTTTCTGCTTTTGAACGAACACCTTCTAGAATGTTGTCGTACCATTTATCGCTTGTTTGGTTTTGCTGGTTGTCTACGATAGCCTCGACTTTTATTAATCTACTGAGGGCGTCGGGAAAAGTGTGTTCTGTGCCCTTTCTGTGGGTTATGACGAAGTTAAACTGTGACAAACGACAACCCCAACGCGCTAGCCTTCCGGTTGGATTTTCCAAGCGCATAAACCATTTAAGTGACGCGTGGTCTGTTACTACAGTGAAAAGCCTCGTCCCTAGGTACGCCTGGAATTTTTCTATCGTGTATAAAACGGCTAGCGCTTCTCTTTCTGTAGCGCTGTAGTTGCGCTCGGCTCCTGACAGTGATCTACTAGTATACGCTATTGGATGTTCGTTGTCCTGAAAAGTTTGTGTTAACATGCCACCTATGCCAAAAGATGAAGCATCGCAATGTATCGTGAAAGGTCTCTCAAAGTCTGGACATGCTAATACTGGAGCTGTAACCAATGCCTCCTTTAGGGCATTAAACGCGTCGTCAGCCTTTTGGTTCCACTTAAAGCTTGGAGCTTTCTTAGAAGTTGAGGTCAATGCATTTAGTGGAGCAGCGATAGTAGCAAAATTTCTAATAAATCTACGATACCATGATGCTGTACCTAAGAACATTTTGACTTCTTTTGCCGTTTTTGGGATCGGAAAATCCAAAATCGAGCGGACCTTCTCGGGATCTGTTCTCAGGCCATTTTCATCTACTACGTATCCCAAGTAACGCAATGAGCTTCGGAAAAAACGGCATTTTTTGAAGTTTATTGTTAGGTTTGCAAACTTCAGTTTTTCAAGAACTCTATTCAACAAAATCAGGTGTGAATTTAGATCTGAACTTACGATTATGATATCATCGACATAAATATACACAAGACCGTTCAATATATCACTTGCAAAACCGTCGTGGAATAAAAAATCCATAAGACGTTGTTGCCTAGCAGAAGCGCTAGCTATGCCAAATGGTAAGACCTCAAATTTAAACAGGCCCCTACCGGGAACGGTGAAACTAGTCTTTTCTTTCGAGGATTCCTCCAATGGTATTTGCCAAAAGGATGATGCCAAATCGATTGATGACAGGAAACGGGCCTCTTTCAAGCTGTCCAGGATCTGAGGGATATATGGTACTGCATAAGCATCCCCTTTTGAGACTGCGTTCAATTTCCTGCAGTCGAGACAAAATCGCCACTGATCATCTGTTTTTGGAACTAAAAGAACGGGGTTATTCCATGGACTCTCGCTAGGTGTGACGACTCCTAGTTTTAACATTTTGTCCAATTCTTTACATAAAGCTTCTCTTTTCTCTGGAGACATCGGGTATTGTTTGGTCTTGATTGGAGGAGAATCGCCTGTGTCAATCTTGTGTTCCATCAATGAAGTACGTCCAAGGCCCTTTCTATCTGATGAGACCTCCTGGAAATTAGCAATGACTGTGTCTACAAGTTCTCTCTGTGATGGTGACAAGGCCTGATATGACAAGACTTTGTGTATCGGGTCTTGGGTCACACTTCCTATAAATGAAGCCGGTTTATCTGTAATGGTCGTTCGCATTTCCAAAATGTCAGGAGCGAGGTTAAAGGTTCTCCAAAAATCAATCCCTAAAATAATCTCAGAAGTGATGCTTGGGATGATATAAAATTTTATGATATGTGTTACATCATTCAAAGTTAATGGCAACAACATAAAACCAATAGCTCGAATCTCCATCCCGTTTGCTACTGCTACCGACTTATCAATGTCCTGGATTGTGTGTCCTAGCTTTATCAATATGTGGTGCGCGTCGTTTCCTATGATGGACAAACATGCGCCTGAATCGAGTAATCCGTAAAATTCTAAACCCATAAGGTCTACTTTAATATATGGCCGTATATCTGTGTTGTGTGGTGTGAACAGAACCGAGGCAAAAGACGCATCTTTATGTGAACGCATGAAACTCTTTATAAAACTTAGCCACTTTTCCCATTCTGCTTTGGTGGTCCTTTCACCTTGGTTCTGCCTTACTAGTTTTTTGACCTTGCATTAATTTGTTCTGAAATCACAATCTTTGTTTTTGAACATTTTGGACAGCTCTTAGTGGTGTATCCTAATTCCCCGCAAGAAAAACATCGAATTCTAGTGTTGTTCCTTTTATTCGGGCAGTTTGCAAAGAAATGATTTGTGGCATCGCATTTGTAGCATTTTAATGGTCTTCCACCTTGTTCCAGTGTCGCGACCTGATTTTTTGTCCTCGATCCTTTATAGGAGAACCCTGGATTTAGAGTGTGGCTGTTTGCTTTAGATGGCTCTACAAAATAATCTGAGCGTTGTCGCGCTGCTTCCAATTTCTTGCATTTTTCCTTCAAAGATTGGACTGTTGTGACCTCAAATAACGCCAGTTGTTCTGAGAAAAAAGGCCTAATGTTGTGGAGCAGAATTTCGAGCTTTGTTTCCTCTGGAAGAGGGTTTTTTAATCTGGCAAACATACAATTCATAATTGAAAAATATATGTTGACTTGTTCCTCGGCCCCTTGTGTCCTGGCTCTTATTTCTCCCATCAGTCGATAATCGTAGTCTATTGGGTCAAATTCTTCTAATAATAGGTTTTTTAGCTCGAGCCAAGACGACACTTGTTCCTTTATTCCTCTATACCATAACAGACCTTGATCTACAAATAACTCTGATGCGGAAGAGAACAGTCTAGAAATGGGTACATTATTCGCGCTGCAGAGTTCACCTACCCTTTCGAGAAAGGAACGGACATCGGAAGTGCCATTAAACTTGATATTCCATTTCCCTATACCTGATCCCTGGCATTCGACAACTAGCTGCTTTTGTTGTTGATGATCAATTGGTGAAGACGTAGCCACCGGATCTGAAACAATTTGAATCGAGCCTGTCCCTTTTCCTTCTATTTTTATCAAAAAAGTTGAAACTATTTGTAGAAAATTTTTCTTAAAGGTTTGTGGCTCTTCCCCGATTTCGAGTGATGTACGACTTAGTCTGAAATAAAGATGATATGCAAGAGCCCGGGCCCGAATGAAACAGCCTCTATCGTATGAGTTCTCGTATTCTTCCCACTTGTTTTTGAGATCATTCAGTTTCTTTTCTATTATATCTTCTTCATCGAGGCCGCACACCTCTTCCTCTAAAATCTCTTCAGAAGGGATCTCCACTATTAAACGCTTGAGCTGTTTGCGCAATTTCTCTACAGTAGATTCTGGTACTTCTGAACGAATGGACACCTCGTAAATCAGCTCATCCTTAGACAAGGAATAGATTGGTAATGGACGTGCCTCCATCTCTGCGGTAAAAGCTATGACTTTCCAAAAATGAGAAGCAAAAAGAAAGCCCCCGAACCAACTAACAATCGAATAAAAATGCTACTGAACCACTTATAATTTTACTGACCCCTAAACACAATGAATAAAATGGTAAATTAAATCCTAAAAAATCTACTACCAAACAATGAATAAAAAACAATATCTACGGAACCTCATAAATATTTTACTGAACCCTAAAGTATGATGAACAAAAGGTAAATGAAATCCTAAAAAGAAAACTACTGCCAATAGATTAAAAAAAAAAAACTATGGAATCTCACAAATATTTTGAATGAACCCTAAAATCCAATGAACAGAAGGAAAAATGTGTGTGTTTTGTGTAATTAAATTGTTCTATAATGTTTTGGAACCGATATGTTAAACAATATATAAAAAAAATATTGTTGTGTTGTGACACACTTGCAATAAAATGGTATGTACCTACCTACAAAGTAAAAGTCACTCTACTAACAGATCTATACTGTTTTAAATATCACACCAATACATAAACCAATGATAGAAAAAAAATACAATCAATTACACTTGAATCACCATTGAATACACAAAATATTTTTCCTAAAGCAGTCAAATAATATACAAAGTTTTCAAAATAACATAAACAGTATTATAGGTTCAACACACAAAGAGATATTATAGTTTAGTTTCACACAGTAATATTACACGTGACCACGGGGCAGATTGAAAGATACTTTCATGAACACACCTGTTTGCTTGTAATTATTATTAAGCGTTGTGCCTATTACCTATTACAAAAAATCCTCTGTGATATATGATGCAGAAAAAACCAACAAATTTACATTGAACGCCACTGTACCTGAGCGCCAGTTTGTAAGAGAAAAAATAAATGAAAAAAAATATATGTAAAATATGAAAAAATATATGTGAATTTATTCAGTTGGGCGCCATTGAAAAGGACCGTTGCCCGGCTAAGGAAACGGACCTCCTTCTCAGGTAAAGGCGAGGAATTAAAACAAGATGGTAAATTCAATAACAATGGGCTTTATTACAAAAAAATAGAAAAAGCACACATGAGTTATCGAATATTGGTACTCTCCCCTTTACTGAGGAATTTAAAAAGAAATATTTTAAACTTAATTTAGTTTGTTCTGCATCAAAATAATTATAAACAGCAAGACCTTATAATAGGAAATATTACTAACTTAATACTCAAAACTCAAAATTCTCAAATGTGATTACAATTTCCTCAAACATATAAATTCTAGTACTTAACTTCGGCCTGCATGATATGAATTTACTATAGTACTGGAGAATCCTAGGCTAGTAAAACTTAGAGTCTGTGCTCAGCAGATTAACATGTATTGGTCACAACGCAACGGAATATTCTTGTCTTTGCCATAGAATGTTTTAAATTAAAAGAGAACTAGTGCAAACAGAGTGTGTGTGTGTATGATTGTGTTTCCCAGAGGGAAATCAAACTCTAAAATAGAAAGTAAACAGAAGTAAAACAGAAAATAAACAGAAAGTATCTAGATAATATCAGAAAGTAATCTTGATAATAACAGAAAGTAGACAGAAAGTATCTTTCAACAATATATTAACCCACAAGTAGGCGAAGGCTTCCCACAACACTGTAGCTCGCTGACTCAAAATGATTTGGAGTGGACCAACCTGGAAGCTACCTGGGACGCCGTATCGTCGTCTCGCGTACCGCCGCGGAACGCCTCCTTACTCCACTCGATCAGCTCCTACTGCTTGACCACGAACGGTGGTGATATCTTCTACTGGACAGGTGGTGTGTTGGAGTCCTTCTGGAGTCCCTCGTAGACCGGCTTCTTCCACGAACGGTGGTGAGCCCCGGGTGATCGCGCACAGCAGCTCGCAGTGGTGACGACAATAGCCGACCGTAGATGCACGATATAACCTGAAACCCACGTTCCTTCGTGTTCAAATGTGTCTCGAGATGCCCGCCTTAGATAGACGCGGTGCAAAATCAAAACAGATATTTCGTTGGATCAAAACTGAAGTCACGGGTAAACACACTAACCTGGCTTTTGCACTGGTATACTTATTTCGCCTGTAACAGGGCAGCTTCGTTCTGGACAGCGTGCCTCGGTCGTTTTGTTCACACAAGAGAAACTGCGTATTTTTCTGCCGCCTCCGTCGATCTTAATTACGTGCCAACTATGTAAACCAAACTGAGTTTACGTCCGAATTCAAAATCCCTTTTACAGGCTTCTCACTTGTTTATATACTATCTTGTTTTGCATCTTCGAGTAGCGTTCTACTGAGACCTTGAACTTCCGGTTATCTCGAAAGATCCAGAACTAACTCTGCCATTTGCTTCGTAAAGTAGACCTTGTCGGCCTAGTAATACTGGTCACTGTCCTCCAGCCAGATTTGGTACATATCAGCCAGCATCCGGTGTTTACTCGAACAAGTCCATACAAAAAAAAGAATTTCTCTGGAACTTTGACGTGATTTTTGCATTATGTCAAAACCTTCCATGGTGTGACCATCGCAAGCGATTTCTAGATTTAAATAATTTTCGACATATCAAACGCTCCATTCTGTAATTATTATTTGTTAGCCAACTTAAAGATGCGACCTATTCTGGATTTTTAAACAAGCCGTTCCTCTTCCAAAGTTATTCAGAGCCCGAAATATTCCTGGAACGTTAATTATTAATAGCAACACTAAGAAGCTCGCTACTTGCCGACAGATACCTCCACTTAGTTTCCACCTTTCTTCTAGTTCACGCCACTTGTAGCTAGCTGTCGCTGCGTGGATTAACCATTTTATCTATTTTGAGACAGTAGATGAAAACTTTTCCCTTTCACTCGCAGAGGCCAATTCAACCATTATTTCTTGATTCTTAGATAGGCGAAATTATCAATCTGTCTTCAACAAGAAAAGCTTTCATTATTCCTTTAACGAAGAAAGTGGCGCACGCGCGGTGGAGTTCGGCGTTTTTTACAAACTCGGCGTCTGGTTTTCAGATACGGAGAAAACACAACTTGATCTAATAGAAAAGACGCTGCTCCTCGTCAGATGGCGTTGTACAATATATTCTATTATCGAGATCTATAACAAAATCTAACTTGGAGTATGATTTAACATGTTACACAATGATAATGAATATACATCATTGTATTGTTAGCAGAACCAAATTTCAAATCAATCGGTCTACAGGAAGGGGATAAAATTTCAATTACTAGATTTGACCCAAACAAACAAATAAACAAACAAAAAACAAAAAGGATAAGCTAAACAAATCAGTTTAAAAAATGAATGCTCTCTTATCGAGCGAAAAACTTCGTGTGCGCGTTAGAGAACTCCATAAATTAGAACTGACAGTCCGTACACCGTCTACGATAAAAAATCGATAAGCGTCATCTATCTTAAAAGAGTGTGTGTGTGTGTGTGTGTGTGTGTGTGTGTGTGTGTGTGTGTTACTCCTTCACGCTAAAACGGCTGAACGGATTTGGATGAAATTTGACACCAGGATAGCTTACATCCTGGATTAACACAGGCTATTTTTCATCATCATCCATCATCATAATCCACCCGAGTGGAACCGCGGGGCGCAGCTAGTAAGGTATATTTTATGTATGTATGTAGGTTCATCTGTTCCGTCATAATTTCTAAACCACTTATCATAATTTGACAAAGAGGTATTGTTGGAAGCGTCTTGATCGTCCGCTGGTTATAGGGTATGTGACGTCACACTAAATTGAATGTGGCGCCCTCTAGAAGACATAGTTGTAAACAAGTTTTATTTTTCCTGTATCAACGAATGAAGCAAATTAAAAAAAGTTATGAAATTACGAATGAAGGTGGATGGTCTAGACATGAGTTTCACTAGATGGCGCTAATGACAATATTAGCTTTATTTTTTATTTGGGCCTTAAATTACAGTCAGGTTAGATTTAAAACCTTATCCGCGGTAAAAACACTATACGATGTTAATATTTGATGTATAGTTTTCATTGTCAAACTACTATTTTAGCCGTATTCGTTCCCTAAAAATGTGGGTTCAATACTTGACTTAAGATCTGAACCCAAATTTATAAGGAACGAATACCGTTAAAATTACAATTGAAACTGAAGATTAGATATATAATCATTACACGGTAATATAGCCGCCAATAAAGTTTTAAATCGAATTTGATAGCAAATAAAACCCAAAAAATAATAATTATGCACATATTATCATTTAGCGCCATCTAGTGAAACTCATGTCGTGGACCATCTACCTTAACGTGGATCACGCTGCTGCCCATTTCCTGATTTTCTCTGCTGGTTCTCACAGCACGCGCGGGGTAAGAAAGGTTGGACCGGGTTATTAAGCCGGGCTGGCAACGCCCCAGATGATAAATAGGTTAGGGTTATTATTGGTCGTGTGCGGGTGAGATAAAATTAAAAGATAATACTTTTATTGAATTACAGGATGTTGCCATTTCCTGCGGTTGCCGCACAAAGACGGTCCGAAGTACAAAGTAGGCAATCCCCTGGCGAAGGACTTCCTAGACATGTTCAGTCAAAACGTACTCACCGCACAGGGGAATGACGCTGAAAAGGTGAGTCGATATCTCATACGATATCGCAAATAAAATAAAACAATAAAATACTGCTCGCCCTTGAAGTAAGTGCATGTGGCGTCACATTATAAACTTTAGGGCACAAAAAAAAGATCACAAAAAAAAGGTTAAAAATAGCTTTAAAGCGCTCTTTATTTAAGCACTGTAAAGGGGGCCAAAGATTAGGGCACATTTTGTAGAAAATTACAGAGATTGTAATCGAATAATTTTTCAATTGTAGGTACTCACGTTCGGGCGGATGATGTCATACTGGCGCAATAATCGCGAGCGAGTGATGAATCAACAAGTAGTGCGGCTCCCGAGCCACGCGCTGCCGCCGCGACTGCGCTGCCGCGCGCCGCACACGGCCGCCATCGTGCCGCAAGTAGTCGTGTGCGGCACTCTGACCAGACGGTAACATTTACTAGCTTTTGCCCGTGACTTCTTCCACGCGGACTACGGTTTATAGCGATAAATAGTAATTTTTGTAAGTATGCAAACAGGGTTCCCAGTGCTTAAACTATCTCCATACCAAATTTAATGAAGATCGGTTAAGCTTTTTAGTCGTGAAAAGGTAATAGAAAGAGAAACAGAGTTCCTTTCGCTCTTATAATATTAGTATGGATCACCGAAGTTAGAAAGAATCGAAAGGCTGTGAACTAAATGTTGTATGAATAGAGTCGCCGGTTATATTCGCACGATATATTGTCTCAGTTGACGCACTAATTGTACAAATATATAATTTTCTAATTCGTCACGTTTATATTACTGTGTTAAAAGCTATAAACTCCATTCGAAACTCTTAAAAATATACCTTATTTGGGATATACGGATGGTTTCCCTACGCGTAGTTACGAACGGTCGGTTATCGCTTGACATGATTGAGACATAGTCGCGGCGCGCCCTTCCCGCCAACATAGCCAGGGCGGCTACTTTAACCAAATACAAATTTTCTTCTGTATGGTATGGATAGAGTTGTTCGGTGTTGTTAGTGAGCTCGTACTTGACAGGGCGAGCGAGCCGACATGGATGACAGCGAGCAATGCGCACGAGGAGAGAGTGGGCTCCGAACTGCGCGCCCTGGTGCAGGCGCCGCCTGGGTACAAGTTCGTGGGCGCTGACGTCGATTCGCAGGTTAACTTTTAGCATTACTTTCAAAAACAATGAAAGCTTTGGTAGATTCAGGGAAGGCATTTCCTTTTCCTGTGCGAGATCCAACCCTGGATCGGCACTTGCTAAGGAAATGTCATTTTCTTTTGCTTTGGTCTATCTATTTATAATATTTAAATTTCTCCTTATACTCTAGTCAAATAAGCCAAGAACAAGGGTCAACTTCGGAATGTGAGATTATAAGCTGGAAACTTGTATAAACGTTTATTTTAGCATTATACAATTAGCCAAGAACAAGGGTCAACCTCGGAATGTGAGATTATAAGCTGGAAACTTGTATAAACCTTTATTTTAGCATTATACAATTAGCCAAGAACAAGGGTCAACTTCGGAATGTGAGATTATAAGCTGGAAACTTGTATAAACCTTTATTTTAGCATTATACAATTAGCCAAGAACAAGGGTCAACCTCGGAATGTGAGATTATAAGCTGGAAACTCGTATAAACCTTTATTTTAGCATTATAATTTAAGCCAAAAACAAGGGTCAACCTCGGAATGTGAGATTATAAGCTGGAAACTTGTATAAACCTTTATTTTACCATTATAAAATTAGCCAAGAACAAGGTTCAACCTCGGAATGTGAGATTATAAGCTGGTAACTTGTATAAACCTTTATTTTAGCAATATAAAATTAGCCAAGAACAAGGGTCAACCTCGGAATGTGAGATTATAAGCTGGAAACTTAATTTTACCATTATAAAATTAGCCAAGAACAAGGTTCAACCTCGGAATGTGAGATTATAAGCTGGAAACTTGTATAAACCTTTATTTTAGCAATATAAAATTAGCCAAGAACAAGGGTCAACCTCGGAATGTGACATTATAAGCTGGAAACTTGTATAAACCTTTATTTTACCATTATAAAATTAGCCAAGAACAAGGTTCAACCTCGGAATGTGAGATTATAAGCTGGAAACTTGTATAAACCTTTATTTTAGCAATATAAAATTAGCCAAGAACAAGGGTCAACCTCGGAATGTGACATTATAAGCTGGAAACTTGTATAAACCTTTATTTTAGCAATATAAAATTAGCCAAGAACAAGGGTCAACCTCGGAATGTGACATTATAAGCTGGAAACTTGTATAAACCTTTATTTTAGCAATATAAAATTAGCCAAGAACAAGGGTCAACCTCGGAATGTGACATTATAAGCTGGAAACTTGTATAAACCTTTATTTTAGCAATATAAAATTAGCCAAGAACAAGGGCCAACCTCGGAATGTGACATTATAAGCTGGAAACTTGTATAAACCTTTATTATAAAAGTTGTCCCAAAAGTCTCATGAAATCTCATCTCTGCGTCTTCATTTATTGAAGATCAAAAGTGGCAAAAATCTTTTGTTTGCAAATAACTATATTTCTATATCTTATGCATACTGTATTCAAGGTTGACCTTGCATTACAGTATGTATGACAGAGCGCTACGCGTTCTCCGCGCTCTATTTCAAAAATAGTTAAGCACATGAACAAATGTTTGGAGCAAAGTTTTTTGTAACTTATATATGCTCTATTATTTTGTAAAAAATTACAACATCATTGTACCTTTAAGAACCAAGATATTTGTCATTTTTTTTTTATATTTTTTTTAATTTATTTATTTAAGCTGGAGCTTATTATCTCACATTTCGAGGTTCCGAGGTTTTCGAGTATTACTCGTGAGCCAATTGTTTCTGAATTTTAAATTTATTTCTAACGATTTTTATCCTTTTTCACGCAGAAAATACCATAAGACCACTGCTGTCTGCATATGTTTCTCTATCCCACTTGTCTTACATTTTTAACCCTTTTTTAAGTTGGATAGCTTAGAATTTGACTTAAAACCTGGCGTACTTGGTATCTCAATCTGATGAGTAGAAACCGAGCAATAAAACTAAACAACTAAAAAACTAACTAAAAAAACTATTTGTCGGAAAAATACATTTTGAAAAAATTTAGTATATTGTACCTTATTTAAATGTACTTTTAGCAATGGAATAACACAGGTTACTTTTAACCCAAAAAATGACCACGCGAGCAAAGCCGCGGGCACAGCTAGTTTATAATGTTAGAGTGGTTGTTTGTTTGTTTGTCGTATGAGGTAGTGCTGGCCTCTGGTGTCAGCATGTCATGAAGCCCGAGTGCCTCTGACATGGATTAACGACTGTTATCAATTAGTAACAGCCGGGACCGACAGCTTGACGTGCCCTCTGAAGCACGGAGCGATGGAAAATATAATTGATTAATATCGATTACGACAAATTCCAGGAGCTGTGGATAGCGGCGCTGCTCGGCGACAGCGGCACTCGTATCTGCGGCGGCAGTGCTTTCGGATGGTCGGTGCTGGCGGGAGACAAGGCCTCCCATACTGACTTGCATTCTCTCACGGCGCGCGCCGCCGGGATCAACAGGCAACACGCAAAAGTTATCAACTACGCGAGGATATATGGTGAGTTAGTAAGTGAGGATATACGGTGAGTTAGTAAGTGAGGATATACAATGAGCTAGTGAGGATTTATGATAATTAAGTAAGGATATATTTATTTTTTATTACTTTGACTAAAGAGACGGGCAGGTCGCTCGCCTGATGGTAAGCGTCATATGGTGAGTTAATGAGAATATACGGATAGTTAATGAGGATATAAGTTTGTACGTGAGGACATGAGTTAGTTTAGGAGGATATACGTTGAGTTAATATAAGTTTGTACGTGAGGATATGAGTTAGTTTAGGAGGATATAAGTTGAGTTAGTGAGTAAGAATATACGATGAGTAAAGAAGTGAGGTTCGATATATGATGAGTTTGTAAAGGAGGATGTACTGTAAAAGAGGATGTAGTAGTAGGTGAGGATAAATAGTGATTTAGTTAGTCTGTTTTTTTTTCCTGGAAGTGCAACAATGCGTCATGCATTTCATTTCTCCATTGACGGCATCAGCTAGAACCTTCGACTGTATCTTATATTTCAAAATCAAGAATCTATAGTTTGTTTGCCTCTTTTTAGTTTTGTTCGCAGTCGGGTTTTTTACTTTAAACTTTTTAGTTTTGTTCGCAGTCGGGTTTTTTATTTTAAACTTTTTAGTTTTGTTCGCAGTCGGGTTTTTTATTTTAAACTTTTTAGTTTTGTTCGCAGTCGGGTTTTTTATTTTAAACTTTTTAGTTTTGTTCGCAGTCGGGTTTTTTATTTTAAACTTTTAAGTTATGTTCGCAGTCGGGTTTTTTATTTTAAACTTTTTAGTTTTGTTCGCAGTCGGGTTTTTTATTTTAAACTTTTAAGTTATGTTCGCAGTCGGGTTTTTTATTTTAAACTTTTTAGTTTTGTTCGCAGTCGGGTTTTTTATTTTAAACTTTTAAGTTATGTTCGCAGTCGGGTTTTTTATTTTAAACTTTTTAGTTTTGTTCGCAGTCGGGTTTTTTATTTTAAACTTTTTAGTTTTGTTCGCAGTCGGGTTTTTTATTTTAAACTTTTAAGTTATGTTCGCAGTCGGGTTTTTTATTTTAAACTTTTTAGTTTTGTTCGCAGTCGGGTTTTTTATTTTAAACTTTTTAGTCTCCCTTCTTTGTTTTTGGAATTGTATTTTAAAGACCTTCATTTTGACACCTCACTCGATATATTTTGGTAATTTTTTGTTCCGTCGGAAATACAAAATGGCAGCTGTAAGCATATAAATTTTCTTGACTCTTCGTAATATATCCTGCACTCTCGTGATAAAGACAAATCCAATGATACCTCATATATCAAAATACATGAAGCTGTAGGACGCTCCAAAGAAACGTGTAACATACATACAACCCAAATACATAATCCTCCGCAGTCGGGTAAAAACTTATCGTCAAACTGGTACCGACTCTGGTTCCTACCACTCAAGCTTTTAAGAGACATGATCAAAATGTAACTAACGCTCCCCCCTCCCCTCATTAGGTGCTGGTCAGAACTTCGCGGAGCGCCTCCTGAAGCAGTTCAACCCCACGATGTCGATATCGGAGGCCAAGAGCAAAGCGGCTAAGATGTTCGCCTCCACTAAGGGACGCCGCGTGTACACTCTCCGAGGGAAGTATGTGGAAGGATTCATGGATGAAGACTCGGATGATCAGGTAGTATTTATTTGGAGGATTAGTTAATGTATAGGCTCGATCTAAGATCTAGTATGTAACAAGACATAAGTTCAAAAACTAAAACCGGACTACAATCGGGTAAAAAATAGCCTAAGACACGCTTGCAATTAAGACGAATTGATACCTCGCTTGTCAAAATCGGACCGATAGGGGCGACGTTATGAGGGAACATCCACATACATACATAGACTGTTAAACTCATTACCCATCCCTTGCTTCGTCGTACTCGGTTAAAAGAGGTCTATCCTTTTTAAAACGCTTTTATTACGTCGCCCTGTGTAATAAAATCTAAAGAACGGAATTTCAACCACTTGTTGTCGCTCTTGTCTGCGCGGTATACGCCTTTAAGCAATCTGCTGACCACAATATCTTCATCCAAATCTTTCCATTAGTTTCTATACATACAGGGTGGATTTTTGAGACGGGACAGTAAGGGCACCTTAACCGTTATAGTTACAGGAAAACGTTCCTAGGAGACCATCCATAACTTTTTGAGATAGTCTGAACTGCATTCACTGATTTTGCAAAAAATTTACAGTCAGCAACAAAATGGTTGTTTTATACAAAAACTTTTTTTGATGCCAGTCGATCCTGTTTCTTAGAAGGATCAAAAGTCTCTATGGGACCGACTAAGGTTTGAGTATTAGAAATGCCAGAAATTGCGAAAAAAAAATCCCGTACATTTTGTACGAAATTACCTTAACCGTAATATAAAAACGTTCTGAGGAGACTCTCCTTAACTTCTGGAGATATTTTGACCTGCATTACCAGATTTTGAAAAAAATGTACAGTCATCAACAAAATAGGCATTTTACAACAAAAAAAATGCCAATCGATTCTGTTTCTTATAAGGATCAAAAGTCTCTATCGGATCAACTAAGGTTTAAGGCCGCCAGTATTTTTTAAACGTTTGTATTCGGACGATGTTAGAATTTTATTTTATTTATTTCGTAGAAAATGTATGGAATAAGTTTCATTTTTGCAATTTCTGTCTTTTCTAGTATTGTAACTTTTGGCTTTTGATCCTTCTAAGAAACGGGAACGACTGGCACAAAACAAAGTTTGTATAAATTGCCTATTTTCTCGATGATTGAACATTTTTAACAAAATCTGTAAATGGAGGTCAAAATACCTTCATACAGTTTTAGAGAGGGTTTCCTTAGAATGATATCCTGTAGTCATATTTTTAACAACGGTTAAGGTAATTTCATACAAAATGTATGGGAAAAGTTTTTCGCAATTTCTGACATATGTACTCAAACCTCAGTCGGTCTAGTAGAGACTTTTGATCCTTATAAGAAACAGGATCGATAGGCATCAAAAAAAGTTTTTGTGTAAAATTACTTTTTTGTTGCTGACTGTACATTTTTTCCAAAATCTGTGAATGCAGTTCAGAATATCTCCAAATGTTATAGAACGTTTTCCTTTAACTATAACGGTTAAGGTAACTTCCTTACTGTCCCGTCTCAAAAATCGAACCTATATATTATATTAACTCTATGTAGATGTGTGTATGTATTGTATTTTAATATATTTGTAGTTGTTGTTTAAGTTCACGTACCTTTTATATTTATTTATTTTTGTTAATGATTGAGCACCACCGTCCATGACAACTAAATGTTTTCATCTCCATTCAACGGTTGTCTGGAAGAAAATGCTTTAAGCGATAAGACCGCTCATTGTACTCTATTTAAGTTAAATGTCTATTCTTGTGTATGATTTATTTGGTGTACAATAAAGCGTTAATCTATCTATCTATACCCTGTTCCATAATCTTAGATATTTTATGTAAACAAAGAAATGTCACGATAAGTCACTATCAGTCACTACCAAAGTGACATGCCAGTTGCCCAAAACAGTTTTCACTCGTTAAACATATTTTTGATAAAAATGAATATACAAGGTTTGGTTCGACAACCTACATTAATATTATGTACAAGTACATAATCAAAGTCATGAAAAACACGACTCCTCTGTCAAAAAATGAACCTCTCAAAAAAAAGTGTCACTCGGGATGATGTAAGGATTCTAACGATACCCCATACATCCAAATGTGATCAGGCATTCTTATTCTTATTCTTATTCGATATGGGGGCGATAAGGCCTGCACTGACGTCCCGCTTGGGGTGTATTGTGCATTTCCCCCTGCCAGCCTCTACCCAAGCCACCCAAGCTCCTTTATATACCGGAGCACGGCTTTAGGTCGCTGGCACAGCTGTTCCAGTGATGTCGCTGTAGATGGTGTTAATTTACTATTATTGGAGTTTGAATTTCGTTGGGCCTGTGAATCCACTTTACCCTGTTGTAAAAGACCAGTTTTTTGTCTTATCTCTTCCGTGGCTGCACAATGCAAAAGCACATGCTCCACAGTCTCCTCCTCCTGCATACATCCACGGCACAGAGGACTGTCTGTAGCTCCAGTTTTGTGCAGGTGGTAATTTAGGTTGCAATGACCCGTGATAAGGCCTACCATGAAACGAAGGTCTTGCCTAGTCAGCCTTAGCAGATTGTTGGTGATTTTCCTGTTACGGGATGGAAACATAACTTTTGCATTTCTGCAATCCGTTTTCTTTTTCCACCAATTTTGATGCTCTCTCTCTCTGTGTATTGAACAAGTAGGTTTCTTACCTCCATTGCGGTGGGTTAACAGAGCTTTACCGCATCTTTTCCGATATGTTTCTTAGCTCCTTCCTTGGCAAGCATGTCTGCCTTGGCATTTCCTGGACATGAGCCGTGGCTTTTCGTCCACTTGACTTTAATTTTATACCTTTCAGATAAGTTTTGTAGGGTCTCATGACATTCTGAAACTACCCTCGACCTAGTTTGTGATGAAAGTAAGGAGTTCACAGTCACTATTTGTACTAGGTAAAGGTACATCGAGCGTAGATATTGCTCTTGCCGCCAACAGTAGTCCCATAGCTTCTGCCTGAAATACTGATGTGGTTTTGTTAAGGGCTTCCGATTGTGCGATTCCTAGCTCCGGAGAGTAAAAACCACAACCAACCCCCGTCTTATTTTCGCACCATCGGTGAAAATATTGTAAATGTTATGTGAACACGAGAGATCCTCTGAAGCATTGTCTTCCGTAACCAGCTCATACATCTTTTTATCTAGGTATATGCTAGCTACTTTGTCCGTTCCCTGACATGCTTCTGGGATTATTCTCGTTGCTTTGTCTAATACTTTTGAGTGGTTCGTAACGGGCCCGGTGCCTTTCCACTGATTTGTATCCTTAGTGCTGAAGCCATCGCCTCCTGCTGGATATGTAAATGCAGCGGGGTCAGACCCAGAATAATGTCTAAAGCGGCTGATGGAGTTGATTTCGTACAGCCGCTGATTAGAGAGCATGCCGATCTTTGGACTTGCTGTAGTTTGGTGATTGTAGTCACCAGATTTGTTCTCGGCCACCACACTACGCATCCATATGTGAGGACCGGTCGTACTATCACAGTATACAACCAACGACACAGTTTAGGTTTCAGACCCCAGTCCTTACCCACTGCTCGGGTGCATTGCCATAAAATATTTATTGCCGTTGTGGTTATATGGTCTAGTTATTTCGCCCACAACATCTTACTATCCAGCCATATGCCAAGATATTTCACTTCCTTGCTGAGTGAAAGTTTTGTTCCAAACAGTGTAGGAAGTCGTAAATTAGCTGTTTTCATCTTTCGAGTGAATAAAACCATCTCAGTTTTTTGTGGATTTACAGATAGAGTGTGGCGTTCACACCATCTCTCGACCTCCCGAAGCGCCTTCTGCATTTTTTCGCATAGGGTTGCTTCGAAAAGTCCGGAGACCATGATAGCCAGATCGTCTGCATATCCTATGGTTACTATACCATCCCTGTTTAATAGTTCGAGAATTTCGTTCGCCACTACTACCCATAGCAGCGGAGATAATACGCCTCCCTGCGGACAGCCTCTCGTGACCACACATCGCGACGATTTGGCAGTCTCTATGCTAGCTGCTCTATTAGACAGCATTGTTGTGACCCATTTATTCACTCTTTCGCCCACGCCTTGATTCCTCAGCCCACCTTCAATATTGGGGAACGTTGTTTCATCAAACGCTCCCTCTATATCGATAAAGGTTACAAGGCAAGATTGCTTGCTTTCCAGTGCGGATTCTATCTTGTGAACCACCTGGTGGAGGGCCGTTTCTGTAGATTTGCCTGATTGATAGGCGTGTTGATTTTTGTGTACTGGTTTGTCAACCAGTGGCCCACTGCGAATGTATTTGTCGCATAGTCTCTCTAGTGTTTTTAGGAGAAACGAGCTAAGGCTTATTGGCCTAAACGACTTTGGATTTGTGTAATCTGATTTGCCTGGTTTAGGCAAAAATACTACTTTAACTTCCCGCCAAGCCTTTGGTATATACTTCCAGGCGAGGCATGATCTAAAAATAGCAGCAAGATGAGACTTGATCTTCATTAGACTCCAATGCAGGAGAGCTGGAAAGATCCCGTCAAGCCCCGCGGCTTTGAATGGTTGGAAGGTGCTTACCGCCCACAGAAGTGCTTCTTCCGTGACGATTGAATTTGCAAAGTTCCAGTCACTTCTTGAAGGTTCACTTGATGTCGCAGTTTCCCAAACGACTTCATTGTCTAGTATACAGTCTGGGAAATGGGTTTTAAGTAGGAGTTCAAATTGCTCCTGATCTGATGTGGTATATGTACCATCTGGTTTCTTTAGAGTACCAAGTCTTACCTTTGTATCATTGGAAACCAGTTTTCGCAATCTTGCGGTCTCGCTCTCTGATTGGATCGAGCTACTGTATTTTTTCCACGAACTGTTCCGACTTTTGCTTACCTCTACTTTGAGTCGGTGTCGAGTTTTCCTGTACTCTTGCCAATCTACCTCCAGGTCGGTGTTCATGGCTCTGTTGAAATGGTGTCTCGTTTTCTTCCTCAGTTTACTGAGTTCCTTGTTCCACCATCTATCTTTATAATGCAATATTTTGCTGGTTTCCGTTTTTAAAGGACATGATCGTTCGTAGCTTCCTTTCAGAATGCTTACTACACACTGTATGGTGTCTTCTATCTCCTGTGGTATAAGCTCTTTAGTTGCTTCTACTTGTGGTGCTTCTGACAAACTCCTATCAAGAGTTTCTCTGAATAGAGTCTTGTCAGTCTTCTTTGGATTTCTGTAGGTCCGAGGTTCTTGCTCTCCCACATCCAATCTGAACCTGATTCTTCTGTGATCTGCACAAGAGATCTCATCCGCCGCCACTCGCCAGTCGCTGATTGTCTCGGCAATTTCGCTGGTGGCTATTGTAATATCTACTATTGTTTTGGCCCAATACGTCACAAACGTTGGCTCTGAGCCTCGGTTTAGTATATTGAGGTTGTGTCTTAGACTGAAGTCCAGTAAATCCTTTCCTCTTTCGTTTGAGTCTGGACATCCCCATACCGTGCAATGGGCGTTTGAATCGCAACCTATCACACATTCCATGTTGTTCAGCATGCAAAAATGCATTAACTCTTCAAGTGCCGGAGGAGGCACCTCGGCCGTAATGTCCATATACGCCGATGCTAAAATGATAGTGCTGAGTTTCCCCAGCAGACCTGTCTCCAGTTTTACTACCGTAAGGTCGTCGGTGCACAAATGTGTCACCAACGACGCTTTAAAAGGATTTGGTACATATATAAATGTCCGTGTTTTGCTTTGCACGGGGGGAGCAAAGACAGTGCCCCGAAGGGCGTTGAAACCACCCACCTTTGTACGAGTTAAATAGGGTTCCTGGACCAGCGCTATTGTGTTTGGTTGCTCTTCCAGGGTTCTACGCAGGGCAGCGAAACCTGTGACGCTGTGTTGGATGTTGGCTTGTATGATGTTAATTTTAATTTTGATTATTATATTATTATTACTACGTAGCCTATGATTATTACCAACCTCGGTGGCGGTTTTTTTTGAGGACTTGCGATTACAGTTTTTATTTTTTAGTCCATCCATTTTTGTATTCCTAACTACTTACTACTATGTGATCAGGCATTTAAAGTTATTGTTGTTATATATATATATATATATGTATGTATGTATGTATGTATGTGAGTTTCTTTGTTATATATATACATGGACCCTGATTACATTACACCTTTTTTTTTGGGTAGTCGTGCAATAAAGAGGAAAAATTTGTTGTTCATTTGTCGTAATCTGTAAAACTACTGATCTGATTCTGAAAATTGTTTAACTAATAGGAAGCTACAATATCTGAGGGGGACTGTAAGCCCACATTCGTTTCTGTAGTTTTTTCTGGGGATTGGTGATGAGGCGAAGTAAAAAGACTTATTGTTATTTAAGTCCGTGATGATGTAGACTGACGAGACTATGTGCTCATACCGCTGCTGTCTGTAGAATGAAATTGTAAATTTATTTATTTTTTTAGAAAGGATATGTGCTGTTGCTCTATAACTGACCTCTACAGCGTCACCGGACGGTGGGGCGGGCGCAAAAGCGCTCCGCCGCAATGCGTGATACAGAAGGCGCACGCCAAAATTAAGTTTTTGGCCACTTGCTCAAGGGCACCCAGGGGGTACGAACCTCGGCTTGGACAGTTGCCATTGATTGGGAGTTGGACTTAGGGAGTATCGAACTAAACACCCCTCGATCTCTACTGTTAGGTAGTGATCGAGGGGGCCCTGATGAAATGGCTGGAGCCCTTTAAATGAATTGCATAACTGACCACCGATTCGGAATACACCTTCGAGAAGAATCGGCAAGAAACTCGAAGGCGAATAAAGTCGACATTAATTACGGGACCTTCGACCTCGCATCGGCGAGCGAGGTCGGTGTCTGTGTCTAATTGTGTTGAAAGATGGTGAAGATGACGGAGTGGGCGAATCAATCGCTGCCTGCACTGCGGCAGCGATTTCATCGTCCGGATCGCTCAAGATGTCTCTAGGGCGTCTACTCCCCTCACCCTTACCTCACCCCGGCTATCGTTTATTGGTCAATACGAACTCAAACGCTCTCTATGTAGTGCGTTAGTTTTAGGACCTACATTAGACAAAACTGTTTTCTATTTACTTTATTCTATATGCTATTTATTTCTATGGGCTCTAACTATATACAACTTAAGTCTAACCTACCTACCTATATTGTTGTGTAATATTGTATTTTATATTTCTTACAGCTAAGTACTTAAGAAACATGAAATCTTACAAACTATATTAATCTATTATGGTTCGTTCTGTCGCGAACAATATCCCTGAGTGCAAAAATGATAAATACAAAATAAAACTGAACGAAGCCATTCGTACCTTTTTAATTTTCCTAGTATAAAAAACGAAGCTGCCGATGTGCATAGTAAGTTTTGTTTGTTCTTTTGTATGTAAAGCTGAATTTTGGCATAGTTCCACTTCAGTTATAGTGACAAATAGTTATCGCTAGTGGCGCTGCGCTGGATTTCATACAAAAGTGTTACGATACTCGATAGCGAGTACAGTTTTGAGCGTTTGATTGAACTCCTGAACTCCTCAGGTGGTAGAGATGTCGTCGTACCAAGCCAACCGCCTCGCCAAACTCAGCGGGAAGAGAGTCGAGGAGATGTTCTCGCGGCCGCGCTGGGTCGGCGGCACCGAATCGCACATGTTCAACAAGCTCGAGGAAATCGCAGGTTTGTTTACCGAATACTGTACTATTAGGAACCAGAAGCGGGCTGATTAAAAAAAAACATATCGAAAATCACTTAATTTAATCCTTATCCTCGATTATTATTACATTAAGTTTAACAGGGGGGGGGGGGGGGGGAATAATCACACAACTTTGAACAACTAGAAATACTTTTAAGGACACAAAGTAACACTCGGACACGTCCACGTCACAAACACAAACACGTCAAAAGAGAGCGCCCGTTTCCCATGCCGCTCCTTATATGCACATATAGTCGCCACGTCGCACACTGTAAGATAATCAAATTCTAGCGGGATTTAATTCCAAATAACTACATTAACCAATTTGTAAAAATATATTATTTATCTGAAGCTAAGAAACTGCATATCACAAATTTTTGTAGGTAAAAAAAAAATGTTGAAGTGGGTAGATAAATTTAATCGTTTGATTTACACAATATCCCATATAATTCACGTGAATTGTTATTGCAAATACTGTGTTATTACAGATACAAATTTATTTTTTGTTGTTATTATTCTATTCCTTGGATCTTCGAGGTAAGTACGAATGTTTTATTGAAGTTATTATGATAATACGTTTATAAATAACACAATTTTAGTCAAGAGAATAAAACGTCAATCTTTTTTGAAGAAGTTTTGAGTTCAATGGTGTCAAAACTAAGTTATTCCACATTATTCCAGTGGCAAAGTATATTCATAATGTAGCTCAGACTCTTAGCTTTCAGATTTAGCAAAAATCTCTGGCGCGTTTTTGCGACGCCCATACATTATTTTTATTTTTTCAGAATGGCCGTCGAAATAATAAGGAAGCAAATTTTGCATGTTTGGATTTCAAATGAGAGAAATGAGCGCTTTGATGCTGTTTTTGCATTTTTTTTTGAATAGATACCGGTAGATTCGGTACTTCACACCGGGACAGCTTTTGAATCTTTATCAAGCACAGGTCCGATCTTGTATGGAGTACTGCTGCCACCTCTGGGATGGTTCTGCCAAGTATCAGCTCGAGTCTTTGGATTCAATTGAGAGACGTGCTATCAGGCTCATTGGGGATGACACTCTGGTAAAGAGTAAGCTTCAAAGTCTGGCGCATCGACGTGAGGTAGCAAGCCTGGCGGTATTCTACAGATTGCACTATGGAGAGTGTGCACAAGAATTGCACAACCTGATTCCCCCATCACCGTACGACTAGACGATCAGCAAAGCGCCACCCTTTCATGGTTGAAATACCTCGCACAAGAACGAAGCGTTACGCTTCTTCATTTATTATAAGAAATGCAAAGGAGTGGAATGCCCTCGTCAGTGTAAATTATAACCCCGGTGTGTTCAAGTCAAGAGTGAATAGGTATCTACTAGGCAAGCGTGCTACACCTTCGACCACATCATCGCTTTCCATCAGGTGAGATCGTGGTCAAACGATTGCCTAGTCCGTAATAAAAAATAAAAAATAAATAAAAAAAAATGCCAAATAATGTGTTACTGGAAATTCCATCATCCTCTCATTCAAATAGTCCAGGGAGACCACAAAAGAAATTTGTAGAATGATGTGATAAGACTAAAAAGCGAAAGGTTCAAAGTCTTTTACAATCGATCAGCCCTGAAGAAATCGTATTTGCAAACGAACTTAACCTTCGCCAAGCAGGTAAACGAGACTCTGCAGCTATCGTGAAAGAGCTATTTTATGGATCACCGAAAAGAAGTACAGTGATAAAAAGAGCTCGAAAAATGATGACCAGTGGGCCGGTGCCTTTATCTGCCGGTGAAGCATTAGCAATGATTATAGATGCCAATTTATCAACTCACCATTATGATATAATACGTCAAAGGGTTAATAAATCAGTGAAACATTTATTACCTTGTTATGATAAAATAAAAGATGCTAAGGAACAATGTTATCCAATAGAAACAGCTGTAACTGAGTCATGTGCTGAATGTGATCTCCAGTGCTTAGTTGACCATGAAGTATTGAGTTCTATAGAAGAGCTAAAAACTGGAGTAAAGGAAATGTCATTGTTAGTTAAATGGGGGTGTGATGGGGCACAATAAAATCAATACAAACAGAGGTTTATTACGTCAGCTGACCAATTTGATGAAAATCTTTTCAGCACGTCTATGGTACCAGTTCAACTGAACTTCAATGCCGAAGGGGAGACAATTATTGTATGGCAAAATCCTGCTCCCTCTTCAACACGCTACTGTAGACCTATCAAACTTAATTTTACAAAGGAGACCACAGCACTAATTAAAGAAGAGGTAAATTCTATTCAACAACAGATAGATTCATTATCTTTTCTACTGACGAAGATAGATGGCAAAATATGCAGCGCTTTATCCGATGTTTCATCCTCGTCGGAAACTTGTTATATATGTGTAGCAAAGCCATCAGAAATGAATAAGCCATCTATTATTTTGACGAAACCTCTCGATCAGGCTTTCTCCTTTACATTCCTGGATTAGATTTATGGAGTGCGTACTTCATATTGCGTATAGACTTGACATAAAGGTTTGGCAAGCTAGAGGTCAGGAGAATAAGAATAAAATCAAAGCTAGAAAGGAAAGTATTCAAAAAAAAACAGAAGAGTTGGGTTTACTGGTAGATATGCCTACCCAGCAATCTGGGAATATAAATGATGGTAATACTGCAAGACGATTTTTCCGAGAAGCGATGAAAACTGCTGAAATTACTGGAATTCATTTCGAGCTTATAAATCGATTTCACATCATTTTAGAAACTTTCGCGTCTGGGTTTACAATTGACTTAGATGCTTTCGATTGCTATGCGAGAGATACTAAGGAGCTGTACCTTATAGAGTATTCTTGGTACAACATGCCTGTTAGTGTTCATAAAGTATTATTTCACGGAAGAGATGTCATAGCCTCGTATATTCTTCCAATTGGACAATTATCAGAAGAAACACAAGAGGCCAGAAATAAGGATAATAGAAGGTATAGAGAGTTCTTCACGAGGAAAACATCACGAGTCGACACAAATACTGATCTTTTAAATAGACTTTTAATATCGTCGGACCCATTCTTAGCAAGCATAAGATATGCCCCCAAGAAAAAACGAAGTTCTATTGAGTCAGAAGTTTTGTCTTTCCTCTCCATACCTGCCATAAATCAAGGAGTTGTTAACACTGTAGTGAGTGAATGAGTGATTATTTGTGAAAAATTAAAACTTGTAACACTTCTTTATTATTTCTTTTATTGCTTACAAGCTGTCAAATTACTATTAATGCATAAATGATTTAATTTCAACACAAATAACAACTATTTATCAACAAAAAATACTATTAAATGTGATAAATAATTAAATCCCGCTAGAACTTATTCCTACACTGTGCGTCGTTGTGACTGGTGGCAGCTAGCAGTACAGATACTCAAATACATTAATATTATAAAGCCAGAAATTTATATGTTTTTATGTGTGTGTGTGTGTGTGTGTGTGTTTGTGTGTGAGAGAGAGAGAGTGAGGGCGACCTACACTACGTTTGCCCATTCGGGGTGGAGTCTAGAACTATTCTACCCCTTCGGTTATCGGTTCTACGACAAATGTGACCAGCCCTTTGCCACTTCAGCTTGCTTATTGTCTGAGCCATGTCGGTTACATGTTCTTTGCAAAATCACCTCGTTTCGGATTCGATCCCTCGGTGAAACTCCAGGCATAGCTCGTTTCTTAGAATAGATTCTTCTATAAACCTTCAAATTTTCCCACTCACTTTTTTCCTGCTCTTACTTTTTTTTCGTGTCATTTGGTTATACTCGTATGCTTTGAAATTATTAATTTTTTACACTCTCAAAGAAATAGCTCAAAATTTTCGAGCAGGCACGCTGCTATCACTTTTTTTTTAATCTTATCAATACATGTTATTTGAATTTAATACGAATAGCTTATAAACTTAGCGCTCGCTTCGCTCGCGCATTTTGGCATTTCATGCACATGCAATTGACTTGCATCCACATCCCTCCATATTTACATCCATCCATATCTAAATCTGTCCACATACATACTAACATTATAAAAGCGAAATAACCACCTGTCTGTTTATCTTTTCACGACTAAATTGATGATATTTGATACGAAGTCGCGGGCTCAAGCTAGTTTTCAATAAAAATAGAAATTGCTAATTAGATCGGAACCAAACTTTGTAGATAACTCTGCTATTTTTCCTGTGCTCCACAGTAATAGTGAAAGGACCGTTGCCCGGCTAAGGAAAACGGACCTCCTTCTCAGGTAAAGGCGAGGAATTAAAACAAGATGGTAAATTCAATAACAAAGGGCTTTATTACAAAAAATAGAAAAAAGACACACATGAGTTATCAAATATTGGTACTCTCCCCTTTACTGAGGAATTCAAAAAGAAATATTTTACACTTAATTTAGTTTGTTCTGCATCAAAATAATTCTAAACAGCAAGATCTTATAATAGGAAATACTACTAACTTAATACTCAAAACTCAAAATTTTCAAATATGATTACAATTTCCTCAAACATATATATTCTAGTACATAACTTCGGCCTGTATGATATGAATTTACAATAGAATAGGCTAGTAAAAACTTAGAGAGTCTGTGCTCAGCAGTTCTTCATGTATTTGTCACAACGCAACGGAATAGTCTTGTCTTTGCCTTAGAATGTTCTAAATTAAAAGAGAACTTGTGCAAACAGTGTGTGTGTGTAAGATTGTGTTTCCCAGAGGGATATTAAACTCTAAAACAGAAAGTATCTTTCAACAGAATATTAACACGCAAGTAGGCGAAGGCTTACCTCACTACCGTAGCTCGCTGACTCAAATGATTTGGAGTGGACCAACCTGGAGGCTTCCTGGGACGCCGTACCGTCGTCGTCACTCGATCAGCTTCTACTGCTTGACCACGAACGGTGCCTGGTATCTTCTACTGGACAGGTGGTGCGTTGGAGTCCTTCTGGAGTCCCTCGTAGACCGGCTTCTTCCACGAAGGTGGTGAGCCCCGGGTGATCGCGTACAGCAGCTCGCAGTGGTGACGACAACAGCCGTCCGTAGATGCACGATTTTAACCTGAAACCCACGTTCCTCTGTGTTCAAATGTGTCTCGAGATGCCCGCCTTAGATAGACGCGGTGCAAAATCAAAACAGATATTTCGTTAGTACAATACTGAAATCACGGGAAATCCCACTAACCTGGCTTTTGCACTCGTATACTTATTTCGCCTGTAACAGAGCAGTACGGTTTCCGCGCCTTGTTCTGGACAAGAGACTGCGAGTTCTTCTGCTGCCTGCGCCGATCTCAATCACGTGCCAACTATGTAAACTAAACAGAGTTTACGTCCGAATTCAAAATCCCATCCACAGGCTTCTCTCTTGTATATATACGAACTTTGGTTTGCACGTCGAGTAGCATTCTACTCCGAAATCGAACTTCCGCTTATCACTTGCACCGTAAAGCAGACCTTGTCGGCCTAGCTATACAGGTCACTGTCCTCCAGCCAGTTCTGATACATTCCAATCAGCATCCGGTTGTTTACTTCTCAAACTTCATACAAAAAAAAAACATTTCTCTGGAACTTTGATGTGATTAAGACATTACGTCAAAACATTCCATGGTGTGACCATCGCAAGCGATTAGTAGATGTAAATTATTTTTGACATATGAATCGCTGCCCTCTGAATTTCCGAATTGTTAGCCAACTTAAAGATGCGACCTATTCCGGATTTTTAAATATACCGCTCCTAGTCCAAAGCTATCCACAGCCCGAAATATTCCTGGAACGCCAATTTATAATAGCAACACTCCAAAAGCCCCGCTACTTTCCGTCAGAGGCCTCCGCTTCGCTTACACCTTCCTTCTAGTTCATGCCTCTTGTCGCTGCGTGGATTAACCATTTTATCTATTTTTAGACAGTAGATGAAAACTTTTCCCTTTCACTCGCAGAGGCAAATTCAACCATTATTTCTTGATTCTTAGATAGGCGAAATTATCAATCTGTCTTCAACAAGAAAAACTTTCATTATTCCTTCAACGAAGAAAGTGGCGCGCGCGTGGTGGAGTTCGGCGTTTTTTACAAACTCGGCGTTTGGCTTTCAGATACAGAGAAAACACATCTTGATCTAATAGAAAAGACGCTGCTCCTCGCCAAATGGCGTTGTACCCAATACATTCTATTTAATCGGGATCTATAACAAAAATCTAACTTGGGGTCATGATTTAATATGTTACAATAGTGTACTTGAAAGTCTGTACTTATGTTAGATTCGGAAGCGCCCGCGACCGCGTTCCTGCGCGGGCGCCTGTCGCGTGCGCTGGAGCAGGCGGGCGGGCGGTGGGGCGGCACGCGGCTCAACTGGGCCGTGCAGAGTGCCGCCGCGGACTTCCTGCACCTCGTGCTCACCTCCATGGCGCACCAAGCGCCTAACGCGAGGTTTGTAGTTAACTCTCAGTAGCGCGCGCTGGAGCAGGCGGGCGAGCGGTGGGGCGGCACGCGGCTCAACTCGGCCGTGCAGAGTGCCGCCGCGGACTTCCTGCACCTCGTGCTCACCTCCATGGCGCACCAAGCGCCTAACGCGAGGTTTGTAGTTAACTCTCAGTAGCGCGCGCTGGAGCAGGCGGGCGGGCGGTGGGGCGGCACTCGACTCAACTGGGCCGTGCAGAGTGCCGCCGTGGACTTCCTGCACCTCGTGCTCACCTCCATGGCGCACCAAGCGCCTAACGCGAGGTTTGTGGTTAACTCTCAGTAGCGCGCGCTGGAGCAGGCGGGCGGGCGGTGGGGCGGCACTCGACTCAACTGGGCCGTGCAGAGTGCCGCCGCGGACTGCCTGCACCTCGTGCTCACCACCATGGCGCACCAAGCGCCTAACGCGAGGTTTGTAGTTAACTCTCAGTAGCGCGCGCTGGAGCAGGCGGGCTGGCGATGGGGCGGAGCCATCAAATCAAATCGCAACCTACTCTAGATTAGAACCACTTCCTCTTATCCTTCGGAGTTGAATGTTTGGATGTTGGTTCAGTTCCGGTGTCAATGCATTTTTATGGTAAGCATGACCTAAATCGACATCCAGGATTAGCTCCTGATAAAGGAACTAAACGGTCAACGACCAGACGCGAAATTTTGTGTACGCATTTTATTACGATATTCGGTTTATGTTTTACCATATGGTTGCTGCACTCCCGGTTGGGTCCTGACTAGGGAACTCTTCAAAGTTTAACAGCACAGACACGAAATGTTGTATACGCAAAAGATAGTACTTAATAGATGTGAATATCATTTTCAGATTCTGCCTCAGCTTCCACGACGAAGTGCGATACTTGGTGCCCGACGAACATAAGTACGAAACCGCATTCGCGCTGCAAATCACCAATCTGCTCACGAGGGCATTTTGTTCACAAATGTAAGTTGTTTGTTTGTTTGTCGTATGAGCTAGTGCTGGCCTCTGGTGTCAGACTTTGTCAGGCCGCCCGAGGGCCTCTAATGTAAGTAATGAACTAATGAAAAATATTATGGACATATGGACTAGATGCGTCCACCGGCTTTCCCTGCGTAGTCTTTTTTCTGGGATAAAAGTATCCTATGTTATTTCAGGACCTAAAGTAGCTAAACAGATTGTCGCTATATTTTAGGGCATTATCACTCATAATGTCTGAAGGTACTCTTTCTTTTATAATAAGACAGCTCTGGTCCTAAGGAATTCTAGTCTTTATTTTCATTAGTCTGTCTCATAAAAATGCCGGTGGGCTTGTGACGAGGTCAAAACCTCTTTCATAATAATACTCTTTTGATCTCTTAATTCTTTCATAATCCATTTCTTTTCATTTTGATAGTTGGCCATTATTGGTTCTAAATACAAATATCCTGTCATTCACACATTGATTTTTGGAGAAAAAGGGAAATATGATATAAAATACATAAATAAGTTTATAACCAGTTGAATTACACTTGTAAATATATAAACGATAATACCTACATTAGAGGTTATTTTAATCCGCATCGTCAAGTACAATAAATAGTCTGATCATCTCCTGTTCCTGTGCTTCCAATAGTTCCTGTAATTCTGTTGTCCACTGAGGCTTGGTCCCTGGGCTGGTGGAGCAAGCCCAAACCCTGGGACCGCCTCGTGACAGGCTTTCTCAACAGGAATGTTTCCCCCAATGAGACCTACCAATACTGGATCGATTGCGATGCGGATTTCACTAATTGATAGCTTAGATTTAGACTTAAAATCTGGTGTACTTTGTATCTCAATCTGATAGGTAGAAGCCGAGTAATTGATAAAAAACTATTTGACGGCTGGATGAAATTTGTTATTGTATTAAATAGATCATAGATATATCCCCGGAAAATTAAGCTCCAGGGCACAACTAGTTCAAAATAAAACAGCTCGAGCCGAGGTAACTAAGGAGCCAGGATAAAACATTTTAACTAAAAAATACATTTATTATAACAGCCTGGTGAAGCGTGTGAATACAAGACTGGTCTAGAATGCTTTTAGATTCTAATAAAGTATTTGTACTCATTTTTAATCATACAGCAAAGTATAAATAAATGATCTGATATCCATTTCAGGGTCGGGATCAACGACCTACCGCTATCAGTGGCGTTCTTCACCTCCGTAGAAGTAGACCAAGTCCTCCGTAAAGAAGCCAACCTTAGCTGTGCCACTCCTTCCAACCCGCACGGCCTGGAGAAGGGATATGGAATACCGGACGGAGAGTCGCTCAATATATTTGATGTTATTGACAAGTGTAAAGGAATAAAGACTGATTAGAATGAGCTTTGTTTACTTTGTAGGCATCATAAAGTTCGTAATCCTATCCTATTAAAGTAGCATCTACATATTTATTGTTAGAATAGCTGCAGGCTGCGGCCATAAAAGAATAAAGAGTGATTTGATTAGAATGTGCTGTTTACTTAGTAGGCAGCATTAAGTTCAAAATCCTATCCTATTAAAGTAGCATCTACATATATATTGTTAGAATAGCTGCGCCCTGCGGCCATAAACGAATAAAGAGTGATTTGATTAGAATGTGCTTTGTTTACTTTGTAGACATCTTTAAGTTCAAAATCCTACCCTATTAAAGTAGCGCCTACATATTTATTGTTAGAATAGCTGCGCCCTGCGGCCATAAACGAATAAAAAGTGATTTGATTAGAATGTGCTTTGTTTACTTTGTAGGCATCTTTAAGTTCAAATTCCTATCCTATTAAAGTAGCATCTACATATTTATTGTTAGAATAGCTGCGCGCTGCGGCCATAAACTAATAAAGAGTGCTTTGATTAGAATGTGCTGTTTACTTTGTAGGCATCATTAAGTTCGAAATCCTATCCTATTAAAGTAGCATCTACATATTTATTGTTAGAATAGCTGCGCGCTGCGGCCATAAACGTATAAAGAGTGATTTGATTAGAATGTGCTGTTTACTTTGTAGGCATCTTTAAGTTCGAAATCCTATCCTATTAAAGTAGCATCTACATATTTATTGTTAGAATAGCTGCGCGCTGTGGCCATAAAAGAATAAAGAGTGATTTGATTAGAATGTGCTTTGTTTACTTTGTAGGCATATTTAAGTTCAAAATCCTATACTATTAAAGTAGCATCTACATATTTATTGTTAGAATAGCTGCGCGCTGCGGCCATAAAAGAATAAAGAGTGATTTGATTGCAATGTGCTTTGTTTACTTTGTATTCTTTTAAAGTATGTACATTGTTAGAATAGCTGCGGCCTGCGGCCGTGATCGTGTTCTTGTGATTATCCTATAATCCTGCTCAAACAGTTCTTTTTCTCTTTTTGGGTCCTCACTACTAGTGCATTTAGCCATTGTCACAGAATAAATAATAGTACAAGTACAGAAGGATAACTGAGTGAAGTCATTTAAATACATAGCAGCTCTCGCTACAACGCAATTAAGTGCAATTTAACTCGCACAGCGCTGCGAGCTTTCAATTATATTTACCTAGAAGGCACTCACCCATTGCGTGCAGGCTACAATGTACCGTATCACAACGTGCGAGAGCTTCCATTGCTCTAATCAATTTAGAATCGCTCTGTCACTTTTACGCTCGGTAGGGTTGTATCAAGATATGACTAGATACTTGTACGAGTAATTATTCTGTGATATAATATGACTTAGATATTGTAACCGAATAAACAATTATGTAATAATGTATTATTTTATTACATATTGTTATAAATGTTGATAGTTCTATTAACTACATTCTTATCAGAATAGACCTAGTATCTCATTATTTGATTATATCAAAGACTACTCAAAGGGGCCTGACTTCGATGCTTAATAATGAATGAAAAAGAAATGGCTATCTACGTAATAAAATGTCGGTATTTAGGTATTTTACGAGATTTGTCAGACCGAATGCTATGCAGCGCCTTCTAAGTTTCTTCTTGGTATTCATAATTAAAAAAAGTATAAAATTTGACAAAAACTTTACGTAAGTTTAAGTAAGTAGGTACTTTATCGTTGAGCACACGGCGCGCGACTCATCGAGCGCACGCTTGACACTCTACTGAATTAATTACTTGTTGCGGAGTGCGACCGGCCTGCCATTGTCAAGTATAGAGATATTACAAGTACCTAGTAGGTAAGTATTTTCAACAAATGCTCAACACGTCATGTCCACGATTCATGGTCGAGTCCCAGTCAGTCAGATAGTCTAGTCAAGTCACGACTCAGTAAAGTGGTGGAGCATAACTGAAACTTCCTAGGGAGTTCCGGAGAGAATACGAAATGGACATAATATTACTCATTATGTAACAATTGAAGAAAAAAGTTTGAGAAAAAAAACAAAGTAATACAACCATCTTGACTTCGTTTCCCGCCAAATTGTCAATTGAATTACCATTACATCAATAATATCGTAGTACACATTTTAGCCATCAGATAATATTACAAAAATAAAGAGCTAAAAATGGAAAAATCCAGAAGGAAAATATATAATTGATTCTCGCAAGTTTTATGCTTGAACCTTTGAGAAAGCAACCTAATCGATCTAAAGTGGTTGTTTCGTTGTCTCCTCGACTCGAAGTGCCCAACACACACGTAGTATTTACATTCTCTTTGCAACACACCACTGACTGTCAGGAACGGCGGAAAAAATATGCAATTGCAATTTTGAAAATTACAACTGAAGTTGATTTGTATTCTCACTGTCATTGTCATGTCAATCAAAGTCACTCACTGTCACTGTAAAGTTATCAGTGTGACCATATTTAGCAGGTTCCTGCGATTTTAGCAGGATTAGACTCTCATTTTAGCTCATAGCAGGATTTTTAGCATTTTATTGAAATCTAGCATTATTTAGCAGAATCCAATAATGCATCCAATAATAGCATCCAATAATAGCAATAATCTGGCAGGATTTATTGAACGCGTTTCAAAATGCCCTAAAAGTGCACACAGTACGCTCAAGCCTTTATATTTGAGTTTATTGGCTTCTGGAAGCAGCTCTGATGCCAAACTAACAGATACCGAAAATTTCTGAAGACAAATTGAAACGATGAATTTTATTTAATTTAAATGGTAATGGTAATGGTGTTTGTAAACCCAACATTGTGAATCTTGCGTGGGCTATTATGATTTTACTAATGCCACACACTTATTGTGAACGAATCATTTCACTGATTAACAATATAAAAATCCGGCTTAGAAATCGGTTCAAAAATAAACATGACGATTCTGGAATTTTGCATTCCAAAAACGCAAAAAGGAAATATATGAGAAAATGCGTGTGTGAATTTCGAGCCGACAAAAATATGATAAAATTATCTCTTAACTCATCATCATTATACAAAGGATTTGCTAAGGACAGTGATAGTGACGAGTGAATTGTGTTGTAAATAGGAATGAACTGGCCAAGTGTGAGTTGGGCTGCGCACTGAGGGTTCCTTACCACACCACTTTTATTTTTCTTATTATAGTTTTACTTTAGAGTGTGTAATCATGCCAAGTTTGACTCATACGCTTGTACTTATCACCGCTTAGAGCAAAGACAAAATACGTAATAAGTATTTTTGTTGTATATGGATCCCCTTTTTTATTATTATTATTTCTTAATTAATCCGCCATAACATTACAGTCATATTCTATAAACATTTTAATATCTATTACAGTTCAAAAGATCATCGTTATCAGTTCCCGCTGCTGGGACACGGGCCTTCTCTCAGAGAGAGAGTGAATGTGCCATAATCCGACAGATTGTATAGCGCAACAGATACCATTCGGATACTATTGATCTCCAAAGATACAGTATCGGCTCAAAAGATACAGTCGTTAAACGGTAGGACGGACAAACAGACAGACAGCGTAGGCTTAAAAATATTATAGTTGACCGTTGATACTCTTTGGGTACGGAACCCTAATAAAAATGACATTCTAATCGTACCAATTGGCATTTTTGTTCATATTTTCTAATGTTTAAGCAATATCTGTGAAAGCAGTAATTTAGCATTATATGAAAAATGTCTAGCATGTTTTAGCAGTTTTTGTCATTCAGGCTAGCAGAATTTGACATTTGAATCTGGTCACACTGAAAGTTATTCCAAAATCAACGTGTTTGTCTGTGTGTTGTTTTGTATTTCAGACTACGTGTTTTTACAGAAATTACGAAATTATTTAAGTTAATTGAGCTTCAAAGGCAGCTCAAACTGTTGAAGACATATCAATAGATTCATGTTTATCAACACCATCCCGTAAAATGTCTAAAGTAACGAAGAGAAAACATGTAATGTACGAAGCACTGTGGGACGAGTATGAACTTCCTAAAGAGAACCAAAGTGTCGTAAAAGTGTTGAAAAGCAAAGGAAATAATCTTCATGAGGTAAGAAACATGAGATCTAAATGAATCATTCCTAACATAACCCTAAATTATATAGGAACTTAGTTTCAAACGGAACTTCACTACTGGTTGCAGATCAAGAGAAATTAGTGTAACCAGCTCACGTAGCTGAGACTGTTTTATTTATTGCATAGCTAAGCTTTGATAGTTTGCGGTCAACAAACCAGCATGTAAATAAGCCACAGCTACATGAGCCAATTTAGCTCTTGTTCTGCAACTCAATGAAAACTGCAAAGTAAGGTAAAAAAATGTATGATTCAAGCAGTTGGAAATCAGCTACTATTACAGGAATTGTGATTCAGTACACATACTATTTGTTTATTAGTTTAAAGACGAGCAGCATGAAAAGAATGCTGAGTTTTCATTTATTACAAACTACCTGAGCCCTGCGGCTAAGTCCGTGTGGAGATTTTTATGGGATTAAAGTAGTAAAAATACTTTTATCCCATTAAAATATATAGTATAAAAGTATTTGATCCTATTAGAAAGTACTTTTTTTAACAAATTGCATCAAAAGTAGTTCAGTTGTTAAATAAATTTTGTTATTAATTGCTTAGTATTACTTTTACAGTTTCTAGTTTGTAGAAAAGTAATTTAAAACGAAATAAAGTTTAAAACATATACTTTTAGTTAGTGTCAAATTCACATGCATATTTAAGAGCTACTTCTTTTAAAAAATATATCAATTTGAGGGAGACCCCAAAATACGGGTTGAATCATTTTTTTAAACTCCTCAAGTATCAGTACAGACTTATTGATACTTTCCCTTTATTATTATTATATGTATAGATGACAATAATCTTTTTCAAACTTCTGCAGATCACTACACCAACAGGGGAAGAGTATTTAGTTTCAATGCCAACTAAATTTCGAAAAAATATTTGGGTAAAGCGAGGTGACTATATCCTTGTTGAACCTATTGCCGAAGGAGACAAAGTGAAAGCAGAAATTGTAAAAATAATGAATAAAGACTCTATTAAATATTATAAAGAAAACAAAATATGGCCAAAAGAATTTGATGATAGTAAACAAGAAGTGAAAAATGATGATGATTTATTTGTAAATACGAATAGAAAACAAATGATAACTTATGATAGTGATAGTGACTCAAGTGAGAGTGATAGTGATAATGATATTGATAAATAAATTGTAAATAATAATTATAACGTTTTATTTTACCCACTTTTTTACAGATGCCTTTGTAGTTATATGATAACTTAAATCTATTTCTCCCTAAAGGCAGGACAAAGCTGGTGGGGAGAAACGGAACTTAACTGGAACATGAAACGGTTGGACAACCCATATAATGTCATCATAGGCTATTTACTATATCAACTGACATAGAACAAGTCATAAATGACACCAGAGGCCAGCACTAGCACACACAAACAAATTAGGTATATCAATATCATAATTAAGCAATGGTGGCCTAACAATTCTATAGTGCAATTTAGAATCCAACGACACCGGGTTCAAAACCTAGGCTCCGCACCAATTACTTTTCTAAGTTATGTGCGGTTTTCCATCGCTCCGTGCTCGGAGGGCATGTTAAGCTGTTGGTCCCGGCTGTTATTGATTAATAGCAGTTGTTAAGCCATGTCAGAGGCCTTTGGGCAGCTTGACAAACTCTGACATCAGAGGCCAGCACTACCTCATACGACAAACAAACAATAATTAGAGCTGACTTTTTAATATATACTCATATATACTTACACTACAGCAATAGGAACGAAATAGTCTGAAACAAACACAACACAAAGAACATAATTAAAAAAAGGGTCTAGAGTACTTAAAATAAGCTACTGAACAAGAATATAACATTTTTTTAATGGTGTGTCTGTTTGCAGTTAGCGCATCACATAAAAAACTACTGGACTGATTGAGAAATGACCATGCATGCAAAGCCGCGGGCACACCTAGTACATAATAAATACAGACACATGACCTAGAGATGGGAACCTGACATATGAAGAGTCAGTCAGATGTCAAACATGAATCACAGAAGTGAGGCCAAAAAAGCAAATTGCAGTATATGTCGCCGCGATAGGCTGCGTGCCACGCGGCGGGCAGTAATAAACCACCTACCAAGCTAAACGGTCGTCTCATTGATTGCCCACAAACACACCATTTGGCGCCGAGGCACCTACCCACGCGTGCAATTAAAATGGCTAGTTATATCGGAAACTTATCCATTTTTGACTACAAGAGTCAAGAATGGGAGATTTTTTACGGAAAAATGAAAAACTTTGTCAAGTTGAACGATATAGCGGAGGATAACTGGCGTGCGGTACTGTTAACACATCTGTCGGACGAGTCATATCGGCTTGCAAGGAATCTCGTACACCCTCAAGATTTAAATACAGTGCCGTGGAAAGACCTGGTAAAAGTACTGAATGAGCATTTTCAGCCGAAGAGATCGACGTTTGCCGACAGGGCAAAGTTTTATGATGCTACCAGATCTGAGGATGAAAGTGTTGAGGAGTGGGCGGCACGTTTACGAGGTCTCGCCGTGTACTGCGACTTTGGAACTGAATTGGTGACGCTGTTGCGGGACAGGTTCATACTGGGTCTAAAAGCCGGCCCGGAGAGAGATCGCCTATTCGAACAGGACTTGAAATCGCTGACGCTTGCCAAAGCGTTGGAGATAGCTCAGCAGGCGGCATGTGCACGGGCTGCACGTGCCTGCGTTGGAGTCGGAGGGCATCAAGTCAAGGAGGAGGCGGTGTACCGTGTCAGTGAACGCCGGCCACAGGCGGCGCCGGCGCACGCTATGGCGGCAGCTGGACCGCGTTGTGCAGTATGTGCATTAAAATATCACTCAGCGGATAAGTGCCGTTTCAAATTTTATACGTGCCAAAATTGTGGTAAAAAGGGGCACCTTAAGAAAGTGTGTAGTGAGAAAAGGAGCAATAACGTGGCGTTGTATAACGTAGAAACGGAAGTTAATGCACATGACTGCAAAGAGTGCGACCTTTTCAACTTAAGGTATGTCAACAATGATCCCATTACAGTGGATGTATTAGTAGGTGTTAATTCATTTTCTATGGAACTGGATTGTGGTGCCGGTCGTAGCGTTATGTCGGAGAAATTTTATTTAGACCATTTTCAACACTATAAGTTGTCAGAAACTGACCTTGTATTCTGTCTTTATACTAAACATAAAGTTGCACCCTTGGGTTATTTTACGTGTGAAATTTCTTACAATAACATGAAACGTCGTGTTCAATTTTATGTATTTAAAGAGGGTGGACCCCCACTACTAGGGCGCGACTTTATGAAGCTATTTAATATGAGATTAGTTTCCACGTGTGAAAATTATATGCTAGGGACAGATTCAGTCGGTGAGGTGCAGCAGGTCTTAGACGAATTCCCTGAACTTTGGAAAGATGAGCTCGGTTGTTTTAATAAATTTGAAGTCGAGTTACACTTGAAAGAAAATACAGTACCAAGGTTTTTTAAGCCGCGATCTATACCTTTTGCCTTAAAAGACAAAGTAGAAGGTGAATTGGATAGACTTGTTACAACGGGTATTTTAGTGCCGGTTAAATTTTCTGACTTTGCAACCCCTATTGTCCCAGTGTTGAAAGATAACGGCAAGATTAAAATAGCCGGAGATTTTTCATGTACTTTAAATAAGGTGCTTAAAATCGATAAATATCCTTTGCCTCATATAGAAGAGGTGTTTGCGAAAATTGGAGGTGGGCAACACTATTCTAAGCTCGATTTAAGTAATGCCTATAACCAATTTAGGTTGTCTAAGTCATCCCAAGAGCTCACCACCATCAATACACCGAAAGGGCTATTTAAATATACGCGCCTCGTCTACGGACTCGCGAATGCACCGGCGATTTTCCAACGCACCATAGAAACATTAGTAGCCGGCATCGAAGGTGTTACATGCTGGTACGACGACATCTGCCTTACTGCTCCTACCAGAACCTTGCACCTGGCTAGGCTTCGAGAATTATTGGGCAGGTTACAGAACGCCGGGTTAAGACTCGAAAAAAGCAAGTGTGCGTTTTTTCAAGAAAGCGTCACTTATTTGGGATACATGATCGATAAAAACGGTCTGAGAACCTGTCCCAAGAAGGTAGAAGCGATCTTAAAAGCACCTACTCCTACTAATGCTCTGGAATTAAAGAGATTCCTCGGTGTTATGAATTACTATAGGAATTTTGTTCCCAACGCGTCCTCGTTGTTAAATCCCCTGCATGAATTGCTACGTGAGGGCGTGACCTGGCAGTGGGACCAGCGGCACCAGCGCGCACTGGACTTGGTCCGCAGTGAGCTGGCATCGGAGCGCGTGTTGGCGCACTTTGAGCCAGGGGCGCCGCTCGTGCTTACAGTTGACGCGGGGCCTGCAGGCCTCGGGGCAGTGCTCGCTCACGTGCTGCCTGACGGCTCCGAGAAGCCGATCGCCTTCGGCTCCCGTTCCTTGTCACCGAGCGAAAAGAATTACAGTCAAATACAGAAAGAAGCGACGGCTATCGTTTTTGGCGTTAAACGCTTTCATCAATATTTATACGGATGCCAAGAGCCTTTTATTTTGAGAACCGATCATAAGCCACTTCTTTCAATATTTGGTAAAAAAGATGGAATAGCATTAACAGCCGCACTCCGTCTACAACGCTACGCAATAATGCTGTCAGCTTACAACTATACCGTTGAATATATAAGTAGCAAAAATAATTTAGTTGCAGATTATTTTTCACGAGCGCCGTTGCCAGCTTCCATAAGTGAAAGTCAAAAAAGCGATAAGACAGGTGAAGAGGAGATACCTATTCCCCTTTTATTCCTAGATGCTACTACGAAACCGGTTTCATTCGAACAGATAAAGCGCGCTACGGCGGACGATAAGGTGTTAAAAACTGTGATTAAGTACATGAACAGTGGTTGGCCGCGTAAAATCAAATGTAAAACTGTCATGCCTTACTTCCTGTGTAAAACCGATTTAGAGGTGAATAGTGGCTGTCTTTTTCGCGGTCATCGAATTGTCGTCCCTTCAATATTTCGCAATAACATGTTGCAGGAACTACATTCGGCGCACTTTGGTATTGTAAAAACGAAGTGTTCGGCTCGTAGTAGAATGTGGTGGCCGGGAATCGACTCAGACATCGAGCGATGGATAGGTAGCTGCAGCGCGTGCGCTAGTGTGCGTAGTGCGCCGCCACGCGCACCCCCCGCGCCCTGGCCGCGTCCGCCCGGGCCATGGCACCGCATTCATATAGATTACATGACAATAGGGCAAGCGGAATACCTTATCATAATCGATGCATATAGTAAATGGTTGGAATGCTTACATATGAACTGCGGCACCTCCACCGGCGCACTGATTATCAAACTAAAAGATGTATTTTCTACATTTGGCATTCCTAATATTTTAGTGTCGGATAATGATGTCAAAATACGTTCTAAAGAATTCCATTTTTTTTGTGAAAATAACGGAATCAAGTATTTAAATTCTCCTATTTATCATCCAATTAGTAATGGTCAAGCAGAAAATTCGGTAAAGACTTGCAAGAAAATGATTAAATGCATAATTAGCGAAGGGAATGTTGCATCTCGTCAAATTCACGACACATTGATTGGGTTCTTATTTGAATACCGTAATACAAAACATTGCAGTACCGGTTCAACGCCTGCTGAACTAATATTTGGACGAAAGCTAAGATCTAGATTGGACTTAATCTTACCTCAGGAAAACATCCATCAACCTGTTGTGAATGATGTTAATTCTGTATGTAACAAGGCTAGAAGTTTTGAAATTGGTGAAATTGTATGGGCTAGATGGTTTTCTGCTCGAAAAGCTAATTGGATGGAAGGTAAAATTGTAAACAAAATTGGATCGAGAATGTTTAATGTTTATTTTGAGAATTTTAACATGACCTGTGTAAGACATCTAGATCAGATTAGAAAACTCGTTAAACCATGTTCTGTCAACAACGAATTTAGCTGTGGTGACGGCCCGGAAGAGTCGGCAATAACATATATTCCGATGCAGCCTTCCGAGTCGTACACTACACAGCCACCATCTCCAACAAATGTTACAACTGTCTCGCCCCCTTCTTCACCGCGTTCGGTGGATTTTGACTCCGAAGTAATCAGAGTACATGATTCTATAGCGTCGAATACAGCCGACCATGGTACGGACATCGCTGCTGAGGTGATTGGGGGAGGGGACGGGGACAGATGGGAGGAGGCTAGTGAAAATCTAGGAAGTAATCAGGTAGCCGAATGTGATGGAATGGGGCCCAAGCGTTCCGCCACGGAAGTTGATGCTGATAACCGTACGCCGGAACTGGAAGTTGGCAGAACGCTTGGGCGAACACTGAGACAGAAGAAGAAAGTAGACTATAAGAAGTTTTTCTAATTATGTTTTTGTATATTGCCAGGATTTCAAAATAATGTAAGAGGAGTGCAGTATATGTCGCCGCGATAGGCTGCGTGCCACGCGGCGGGCAGTAATAAACCACCTACCAAGCTAAACGGTCGTCTCATTGATTGCCCACAAACACACCACAAATACAACATTGATATTTACATAGGTATTTTATTTACAACTTTGAAAGCTTACATACAGTCATAATCAATAAATTTTATTTTAAAAATAATAGGACTCCTTTCTACTACATACTCCTATTTACTGTAGTAACATGATAATAATAATGTATACAAATATAAAGATATATTTTTAATATGAAAACATGAATTGAAGTTTTTTTTTTATTTTAATTCATTTGAAGTATTATATGAGTTTTGTCACAAATAATATTAGGGATCCTTTCTACTTCTCCTATTTACAGTAGTAATATGTGTATACAAACGAAGATATATATTTTTATATGAAAAGATTTTGCTACATGACACTAATGATAGTGGAATATTGTCAAAGAACTATTATCATATTTAATTATAATTTAAAGCTTAAATTCATACTTAGATGTATTGTTTTTTATCAGATACTAGTTGTCCCGCCCGCGACTTCGTCCGCGCGGACTACAGTTTAACGCGAAAAAACATCGTATGTTCTTCAAGGATATTAAAAAATAATGCAAGAGTAGATATAGCACTAGTGCGCTTGATGTTTTTTCACAGACTTGTTATTTCGTTTCCACGGCAATCATTCCTTACAGCGAGTAATCAACATTTTCTAGTTATCCCGTGGAAACTTTCATGTTTATGGGATAAAAAGTATCCTATGTTTTATTCCAGGGTATAATGTACATCAATTCCAAATTTCATCAAAATCCGTTCAGCCGTTATCGCATGAAAGCTCCGCAAACAAACAGACAACATTTCACTTTTATATATTGGTATGGATAATATCTATCACAAATTTTATCTACATTTTATTATTGCATTCTACTCACATTCAATTATAAAATTCACAATCAACTATACAGTAATTTATTTTTATTATCCTGTTGAGTGATGGATGAGTCAAACAGGTCGCTCGCCTGATGGTAAGCATCACCCAAAACAGTTATAGCTAGCGCCACGTAATTCTAGCGGTGAACGAAACATGGCGGGGATCTTGGCACAGTAAGTTTTCGGGATAAAAGTATTCAACATGTTATATTAACTTTGCCTGTGCCAAGATCGCCGCCACGTCTCGTTCAACACTAGACTTACATGCCGCTAGACCCAGAACTTTGATGGCAATTTTGCCATCCTGTTTTTTTTCTTCAAATAAGTCAATCAAAACACTGGAAAAATTGTTTACAAATAAAGAGAAAACCCTTAGCTACCCATGCTAAGCACGGGCAAGTCACTAGTCTTTCATACAGGGATAGAAAGGTAAACGGATGACCAGTTTGATATACAAATTAATTGACGAAGCAAGTGCAAAGTTTAAGTGTAGTGTCTCCGTTTCAGCTTGGGAAAAAATGATTTTGTATGTCCAGATCTCTGTTCTCCTCTCATTTCAGATCGCATTTCTTACCGATCTAAACAAAACTTGGTATACAATTTAAACAAATTTTTAGCATTTGTTAGTCATCCGGGATATCTCCACCCTATTAGATCCAATGGTTCTTTTTTTATTTGTAAGGTAGTAACTTTAAGTTGGCCTCATAAAAATTTGGTGAAGATCAGATAAGGATCTTCGGTGTGAAGTGCAGAGTAGCTCCTCAAAATGCAGTGAATTGCTCACTTTTAGGTTTCTTCCTGTGAAATTAGCCCTTTACCTACTAGGTAAGGATTGATGGAGCACCTTGGTTATTAATGTTAGTTTTACAATAAGGTAACTATATGGCGCTACTGTGCACCACTAGATTGTTTGCAAAAAAGTTTATGCTCGCAAGGTCTACAGCTCTCAGAGCCACTAGTTATGTTACTGTAGTAAGCACATTTTTGATCACCATACTACCAAACAACACTTCTCTTTGGAGTGTGTAACTTATTATGAAAACAATAAAAATTACAAACATAACATAATTTAACGTAAGTCTGCTTCCATCTGGCCATTACTGAAAATAAATTCAAAAATTGTTTTAGTAAGTGCAGCTGATTGCAGCTCTGCCCAACTCTTAGTTTTTATAATCAAACTTGCATGACCATCATGAATGAAATCTAAAGTCATTTTCTTTAAATTTGTTGCTGAATGCAATTCTGCTAATTCTAGGGTATCTATTGCATTTCCTACAGTCAATTTCCGGTTCAATGCTTCCTCACAGAGATGCTTCAATCTATTCATTTGATAATATTCTGCTGCCGCTAACAGCTTCTCTGGAATTTCATCAACTTTTGGAGTGTTGTCTGTATAGATGTACAGTAATACTTCTTTCAGTACTTCAGTCTCTAATGGAGTCTCAATAGTGTTGGTCAGGCTCTCCACAGTGTTGTGCTCAAAATGTGCCTTCAAAACAGCACTGCGGGTTGCCAAGACTGCCTTGTGAGTTCGGAACTCAATTCCTTCAGCTGATTTGATTGTTAAATCAGAAAAACTAGAATTATCAAGCAGGTTTTCTAGATCAAGATTCAATTGAGCTTTGGGTCCATAGCTAGGATCCACTTTTTCTTCATTGATCATGAACTGAAATTTGAGGACGAGACTACCTTCATTCAAGAAGCTTTCACTGCCGTCTAAGCTCAATATGTCGCGCTTAAACAGTGCTCCCAAGAACTGCCACTTGTTTGGTTGCACCATACAATACTCCTTCATGACAATGGAGCGTTCTTTGTAGCACTTCAAGCAGATGGTGAGAATGGATTTCAGAAACAATGGGACTGGTGCTAAATAATAGATTTCAATTAAATCGGTTTCCTTTCCTAAAAACTTCATTTTTAGAAGAAACTTAGTATCTTCATCTACATTGTCCGGACATTCAGTCTTATCTGTACGAAGGTCGCTGAGGGTTTGCTTTGTTACAACTTCTAAAAGCACAGAGAAGTTTGGGATGGTCCAGGTTACAGTACATATTTTAGTACGGTCTTCAGCTTCCGTGCGTGTAAAGTACTTGATACTGTACACATCGGCCATTCTGTGAAACTTTGAATTTATTAATATTTTAACGCAAGAACTATCTTTCTTCAGCATTCGAGCAAGTTGCTTATGTACCTGATATACGTAGCCGACTACCCGATATACCAATACTATACTTTCATCTATCTCTTATTGTCATTGATGGTCATGGTTGGTTGCGCTGCGCATCTGCAACTTGTACAAATACTTTTTAATTTGTGATCTGCAATTCTGCAGGTATATAACTAAATATGAGAGCAGAGCAGAATATTATTTGACAACAAATAAGGCGTCATCCATCCAGTGTTGTTCCATGGGGGAGAAGATAATACACAACCAAAATAATGTACGACCAGTATTGTACAGCCAATATTACACGGCCAGATATTACGTGTACATGGATTCGTAATATTTGGACGGCTAATACTGGCCGTGTATTATTGCCCGTACAAAATCGGTCCGGGTTGATAATGCACGGCCAGTATTACGCGACCAATATTACGTGTACAACTGGATACGTAATATCAGCCCGTGCCGATTTTGTACGACCAATAATACGAAGCCAACCATAGACAAAGCTAGAATCACTCCTTGATGCCTCGTTTGTGTAGGTGAGTGTCAAGATGAAAAAAACTGTCACAGAACCGAATCAGCCAACCCCGACTCCACGTGGTCTTGTCTGCTCTACACTAGAGTGTTTTTAAAAAGCCGGAGGCACGGAGGGAGTGCAGCCCGCGTCCGCTGTAACAAAGTGCAGGTACCAGGGTGAGCTGGAGCGGTGGAGGCTGGTCGCCGAAGGTGACCAAAAAGCCGAAGCTGCGGAGGCGAGCGAAATCCGTCACCACAGGCTTATAGATACAACGTCACCATGCCTGAGTCCATAAATAACCTATATTGCGCGACCAAATAATGTACAGCCAATAATAATACGCGACCAATATTACGTGGATTGGCTGCGTAATATCAGGTTGTACATTATTTGGTTGCGTATTATAGGCCGTGAAATATCGCCCCGTGCTGATTTTGTACAGGCGATAATACGCAGCCAGGATTACGAAACCAAAATATGTACTTGTAATAACAGGGTGTGCATTATTGCCGGACACTTTTTGTACGGGCGATAATGTACAGCCAATATAACGTGTACATCACAGATTAAAATATAGAAATGACATAGTCAAAGTCTAGTTTGCACGTTCCAGTTTCCTTTTACTACAAATCCCGCCGCTCCAGCTCACCCTGGTACCTGCACTTTGTTACGCAAGGACGGAGGGGCAGCTTTTCCCGCAGCGCCGGAGCAATTGTGATTCATAATCTGTGGTAAAGGGGTACTGGAACGTGCAAACGAGGCTTAGGCTATGTCGTTTCTATATGTTAATCTGTGATGTACACGTAATATTGACTGTACATTATCGCCCGTACAAAAAGTATCAGGCCCATATTACACAGCCAATAATGCACATGCTGTTATTAAATGTACATATTTTGGCTTTGTAATCCTGGCTGCGTATTATCGCCTGTACAAAATCAGTACGGGGTGATATTACACGGCCTATAATACGCAACCAAATAATGTACACCTGATATTACGAAGCCAATCCACGTAATATTGGTCGCGTATTATTGGCTGTACATTATTTGGTCACGTAGTATTGGCCGTGTAATATAAGGACGCGTTCACTTACTACGTTCGAGGACGCACGGATCACCCGCGCGATCACTCGAAATCGTTCACGGCGGGCGTCGTCGGGCGTTCGCCTGGGTCATCCGAAAAATATTACTATTTTTACGGGAGGGGAGGAATTTTATGAAACTGATACTTGACAGTTGTCAGTGGCCGTATTACAGAACTTGGCTTCAATCAGATTGTCACTTTTTTCATAGGAAAATCGACTCTATTGCAAAGCATTATTGAATTTGACAGCTTGAAACCGTCATGATCAACATTACGTAATCGCACTGCAGTTCTATGTGGACGTCCAAAGTCATTCCTAACTCTGGATGATCGAGCGATAATCGCACGGATGATTCGAGCCTAGTAAGGGAACGCAGCCAGGTACTCACGCGGATTGGTTCGTTCATTTATTACGTTCGAGGACGCACGGCAGTGCGAGACGGTTTCAAGCCGTCAAATCAATAATGCTTTGCGATAGAGTCGATTTTGCTATGAAAAAAGTGACAATCTGATTGAAGCCAAGTTCTGTAATCGGGCTGCGGATCATCCGCGCGATCACTTGAAATCGTTCACGGTGTCGTCGGGCTTTCGCCTGGGTCATCCGAAAAATATAACGCGTTTTGATTCTCGATAACGTTTTCCAAACCGTCTATTTTATAACGATCTATTTCACAACCGTCTAATCCTCCCTAAAGATTTATTCTCAAAACGATGTCCGTTTTTCGATAAATGTTTTAGATGATAGAGGTTTACGTTTTTAACAAACACTTATTGACAATAACGTTACGTTTTTAGATTGCTATGTTCATGTCGACTCAATGCGTGTATAATATGAACATTTCTTCATAATTTTTCCAGGCTTAGACTGGCTGTATAAATAAAGTAGGTAGTAGTCAGATAGTAGTAGTGAGAAGCAGTTCAAATTAATAGGTATTATTATGTAGGCGTATTTAAAAGTTCATTTTTGACCGAGTGAGCGCGAAGCGTCTCATGAATGTCAGCCCTTCCGGATGTCAGTCTGGATCTCTGTTCTCCTCTACAGGTCGCATTTCTCTACCGATATAGATGAAACTTGGTATACAGGTTAAGCGAATTTTTTGAATTTTTTAGTCGTCTGGGGTTTTTATTGGGTGGGTACTTCCCAAAAAAAGGGTAAAAAGAAGGCTACTGAATATCTCCCCCATATTAAATCCGATTTCGATGGTTCTTTTTTAATTTGAAAGGTTCTTGGTTCTTTTTAACTTTAAGTAAGTCTCATAAAAATTTGGTGAAGATCCTCATCAAAATGCAGTAAATTTCTCACTTTTAGGTTTCAACCAGTGGAATCAGCCCTTTATCTATTAGGTAGAGATTGATGGAGCACCTTGGTTTGTTAGTTTTACAATAAGGTAACTAGATGGCGCTACTGTGCACCGCTAAATTGTTTGCAAAAAAGATTGTACGCGCGAGGTCTACAGCTTACAGAGCCACTAGTATATACATATTCTTAGGTTGGTTTTAAATACATTTTTTAATTACAACTTTGTTGTTTTTCATAATAAACAGTATCAATCGGTAGCATGTCAAAGGTTACTAAAATGCACAAAGCAAAAGCACATTGAAAGCACGATCACGCCGTAACCATATCTTTTGCACCGGCGCGTCTAGCGCGTGTACAAAAGAGATGGTTGCATTTTTAGACGTCAAATTCAACTCATTCCATTTCACTTGATTTGTTCGTTATGTTGGCTGCGTTGCCAGATTGCTTGCATCTCGTGCGACCGCTACTCGCAATGCCAAGTGCAATAAAGCAAACTACAAAATAGACTTTTTGAGAAATAGATCGTTGTGGAAGTCGCCCGTAACGTTTGCGTTGTCGCTCACTGAAAACGTTGGGACAACGAGCTATGCTATATAACACCCACGCCTAATGTGGACGTCCAAAGTCGTTCACTAACTCCGGATGATCGAGCGATAATCGCGCGGGTGATCCGTGCGTCCAGTCCGGCGCAACCACAAAGAAATTCTCAAATTTGTCTCAAATGTATGGACTTTGGCAGAACAGTGAAGTTCATTTGTTTTTCAGATCCCAATGAACGCAGCAAAAAGAACGAACTATAGAGTCCAAACATGATAATATTACTATACTCTATGGTCCACTGAAATTTGTCAAGAAAAATCCAAAGTTTAGTGTTCTGCGAATTTTTAATTTTATTCTTATCCACTCGATTGATTCTATGCGCTACAGTCACTTTTTTTGTTTTCATTGATCATCGCATCTAACGCTACAGTGACATTTTTTGTTTTCATCGATCATCGGACCACTCGATAGCGACGTAAATTTTGCCACTCGATTTTGAACATTATTGACCTCAATAATCATTCAAATCTAAGCGTGTTTATATAATTATTTTGCTTCGAAACCCACAACATAAACACTTGAAATATGTGCCGTACCTAGTTAGCTCCATAAATCACCAGTTTGTTTATCTAAGCGCTCAATGAAGTGGTCATAAAAACTGTTTGTTTACGCAAAGTCGGCGCGGCCAGATGTGTCGCGTAGACCTTCTTTTTTTTGTGGGTTGACAATCAGATACCTGTGATCTCGGCTCGTACCCAATAAATCCCCAGTTTGCAGCCAGATGTGTCGCGTCGACCTTATTTTTTTTGTGGGTTGACCATCAAGTACCTGTAGTCTCAACGCATATACAATCAATTACCAGTTTGAGGTTAGATGTGTCGCGTCGGCCATATTTTTTTTTGGGTTATCAGTTTGGTCCTGCGGTCTTCAGCGCGTGGACAACTGAGCGGTTATTATTGTTACTAACGTACTGTTTTGTGTTTTCTTTGAAGAATACACTTATGAGTGTGAGTGCGTGAGATAAAGGTAGAGTAGGTACATCGCAAGATCTCAACTCAGAGTGAATCACTAGTAGGTAAGCTTACCTATGCTTGCAAAATTCATTTTCGTATTTACTTTGTAAAAAAGTATTATAAATAAAATGTTCCGTTGTTCAAAAGTGTTTTATTTCTAAGTTTTTTATTACATGGCTCCACAGTTACCTGTTGCAATGGGTATCCAATAAGCCCAAAGTTGTTGCATTCTGAGAAAACAACGTTGTGCTTATTGAAACCGTCTTTCATTTATAGGAAACCTTGACGAGGGCATGCATGTTTTATCGATATCGATAAAACCAAGAATATGTGTAAGCAAGCACTACTCTATCCGTTAGGTTGGTAGCGTTGTCAAGATAGGCTAACGTCTGCAGTGCGATTACGTAATGTTGATCATGACGGTTTCAAGCCGTCAAATTCAATAATGCTTTGCGATAGAGTCGATTTTGCTATGAAAAAAGTGACAATCTGATTGAAGTCAAGTTCTGTGGTCGGGCTTTTGACCTTTAATGTTAGTAATGTTGGATTCATTGATGCCAATAAATTTCTGCCAAATTGCTTTCATTGGCTAGTAGGGAGGTCCCGCCTCTTAAAACATAGTGATTATATTCTCTTTGCGTGCGTCCTCGAACGTAGTATGTAAGTGAACGCGCCCCTTTACTGTAATTATTATTATTCGGTCTGTGGCTGTCTGCTGTAATTTATTTTCACATTTTTTATTGTGTAATTTGATTCTGAATATATCTGATTACAAAGATAATTCTCTCCCGATAATCTTATCTGTACAACTGTTCACTAAATCGTATAATGATTGCTCTTTTATCATCTTATGCTTATCCTATATTGAATGTGTAATGAAGTGTACAAATGAAATCGAATCGCAATTAAAGTAGTATCTAATTTTGTTTTGTTTTTGCTAAATGTGATTTGGTGATCACTATGGAAGATTATAAGTTTTTGTTTAAAGTTGTGTTGGTTGGAAATGCGGGAGTAGGGAAGACTTGCCTCGTAAGGCGGTTTACGCAAGGGTTGTTCCCACCAGGTCAAGGTGCTACTATTGGTGTGGATTTCATGATCAAAACTGTGGAAGTTGACGGTGAAAAAGTGAAGGTGAGTGAGTAGGTTTGAGGCACGTACTTATTTGGCAAATTGCATCATGCTGGTTTATATTATTTCTACCTAGGAACTATTTATATAATTATTTATTTATTACAGAAAGTAATCATTACATGATAAAATTTTAAGTGTAAGTGTTATGATCTAGGTCTAGGTTACATTCCAAATAATATGTATGCCTAAAAGCTTATTAGTTTAAATTTTATCTAATACTATCGCTAAAGAGGACACTATTACATGTATAAAAATATTATATTTAACCATTACAATGTTATGGTTAAAATAAATTGCTCCTAATTTAACTGTGGCACAGCAGCCCGATTCCATAACTTGGCTTCAATCGAAATCTCAGTATCGCAGCCACTAATGCCTTGCGATAGAGTCGAATTTGCTATGAAAAAAGTGACAATCCGATTGTAGCCAAGTTATGGAATTGGGCCACTGGTCACCCAAACATGTTCACCTCCACTAGTTTTTTCTATTCCGTGAGTAAAACAATGTTTTTGGTCAACATATTACATATAATTATGTTGTTCTTGTTTATTTAGCATTAATAATATAAATATTTTAGTAGTTATCGCAAATGCTCCAACACACACATCACTCAAAAGTTAATACAACCAGAATACCTATTTTGGTACCATGCTTCATTTAGTAAAACATTACAAGCCATAAGTTATATTCCTTTGATTTACCGGTGTTCCGCAGTTGCGGGGGTTTGGATTGTCGGTAGGGGTTTTAGAGGGTGGTTGTTAAAATTTGCAAAACTATGCGTGCAGTAAAATATTTAGCTTTTTGAAAATTATTTAAGAATTGTACATAGAAGTTCTATGTAGTACATCTAGAATAGTACATAGAAGTTCCTTGGAAAACAGATTAACAAATATTTTTTTGCTTATTATTATGTAATTAAATGAGTTTTATTTTGCCTAGAAATAAATCTGTGATAACAACTTCAGGGGTGATCCGACTTGGCCGTGCTAGGTTAGAAGGCGCGTGCTAGTGTAGAAGGCGAAGGCTTTTCTTCATACATTTTCAATATTTTCTTTTTACTTGTTGTTGTTGTGTCCACTTGTACAAAAAAAAATGGGATGGATCTAACCCCCCCCCCTTCTTAGGCAGGGGGTATTGTACTGTTGTCCCACTCCCCCTCACTCCCTAAAATCGCAATGGAATAACTGGATAAGCTTGAACAGTGGTCCCGAAACAAACTATTGATAAAAAATATTTTGGGTACCTGATGAAAAAATGGGGCTCAACTTTCCAAAAATCACAGGTAGCTAGAAAGTTTTTTTTTTTTCAAAGGTATGCCTACGCAAGATCAGATCAGAATCAAGATCTAAATCTTATTGCGATACCCAATAGTTTTCGAGAATAAAATATTTGAATATTCCATAATTATCGCTATATATACTATCCAAATGCACTTCACTTCACTTTACTTTTTGTTTTATAGCATTTGTGGAGTATCCATACCACTAAAAAACTTAAAATCGCGAATCGGCAGTCAATTTCACTACCTTGCCATTTGATTAACATTGACAGTGAAAAAAATGTTACTTTTTTGTCATTTTAGGTTAGGTTCTAAAAAGGTCACAGAACCGACACAGAGCACCCCGGCATGAGTAGGTTAGGTTCTAAAAGGGTCACAGAACCAAAACATAGCACCCCGACATGAGTAGGTTAGGTTCTAAAAGGGTCACAGGACCGACACAGAGCACCCCATTGCCACCTGGTCTTGTGGTCCCTAACACTAGAGTGTATATGGTCCTGAGTGGAGCCAGGCCGAATGTAGTGAAGGTGGGGGTTGGCGAGCGTAGCGAGCAACATCCGTAGTGGAGCATAGGTCGAGTGGGCGAAGCGACGCTCAGGGGTGACCTCGCGAGAGTTCTGGCGAGAGCACATACCGTAGATAAATTTCTATTCCATTTCCAACCTCCCGCACCCTTCCTGTGTTAACTCATTATTTCAAACCTAACCTCATTTATTTTGTTTTTTCTTCTCCTTTTTTTTACTGTTTTTTTTTCCGTTATCGCGATCCCCCTACTAAGGGAGAGTCTCCCATACCACTCCCACCCCCTCCCCTCCCTCTCCCCCTTCCCCCCTTCCCCCTCCCTCTCCCCCCTTCCCTCTCCCCCTTCCCCCCCTTCCTTACCCATTTACGACTTATTGGAAAGTCCTTCCAAAATTGGAGTTGTAGAGGAAAAACTGTGAAAATGGAAACCTAAAATATGCCTGGTCTGGGACACATCCAGTCAGTTATTATCAATTTCTTAACCCATCTAATATGTTGTTTATGCATATCTTTTGTTTTATTAATTGTTAAAGTGTAAAAAAAATGCTAAAAATTAAGTAGCAAACAATATTTTTACAACATGTTGAAATGCTTCCAGCTACAAATATGGGACACAGCAGGCCAAGAGAGGTTTCGATCCATAACACAAAGCTACTACCGTTCAGCACATGCACTGATACTAGTGTACGACATATCTTGCCAGCCGACGTTCGACTGTCTACCCGACTGGCTCAGGGAGATAGAGGAGTATGCTAACAATAAGGTGCTTAGGATATTAGTTGGTGAGTATTCACTCATTACAAGAGAGGTTTCGATCCATAACACAAAGCTACTACCGTTCAGCGCATGCACTGATACTAGTGTACGACATATCTTGCCAGCCGACGTTCGACTGTCTACCCGACTGGCTCAGGGAGATAGAGGAGTATGCTAACAATAAGGTGCTTAGGATATTAGTTGGTGACTCATTACAAGAGAGGTTTCAATCCATAACACAAAGCTACTATTGTTCAGTGCATGCACTGATACTAGTGTACGACATATCTTGCCAGCCAACGTTTGTACGGTTTTATCTGAAAACAGTGGACAACTTTGCTTTTGAAAGAAAATCTCATACTACAATTTACGGTTGTGTACAATTTCAATTAGCAAACAAAAAAACAAACAGCTGATAACCATTATGCATAGGTTAAAAATACCACATAACAACGAAACTGCACCGATAAAGTAAAGCTGCCAGTGTTACCATCGTTCTTATTAAATTTTTATCATACATGTTTCTGCTCGAAAAAACAGATCTTAACATTTTTTAAGGCATTTAGAGCTGGTTTCGATCGAAAAGGATTCGTGAGCAAATAAAAGAAGCAAAAAAAAAAGTGTGGACAAGTCTGGCTTTGTTCGCCTTCTCCTCAACTGTCTCCTGAAATTAATGCCTTAGAAACTATTCTAACCAGTGCCAACCCATAGTTGCATAACCAATTAATACTATCGTGAAATTGAACAAAAATAATGTTTTTTGAACCTAAATATCTCAAAAAGTATTGTTACGCCGGTCGATTCTTAGAAAAACAGTAGGTACCAAAATGATCAAGATGCTGGATGACTCAGTACATCTACAGGTACCTTCTGGAACACACCAGTGGCGCGTGCCTTCGAGAAGTTTCTGGAGCGCGCGGTAGGTACACGGGCGCGGCGCGACACGTCAACATCAAAGGCGGCGCCAGCCTTCAAGGTTTACGTACTTACCGAATACTGCTAGTACCTACAAGTACCTTCTAGAAAGAACTCGTCCGTACGTCGCGGAATAAATAGGGCACGCATAAGCTGCCTAGAATATTTTTTACTTTGACAACGAAATGAGTTAAATTAAGTAATTCGAAGCGAAGATTATGTCAATAGTGAATAGAGTGAGAATTAGTGCGTACAGTTGTGTTAAAAAGTAATTAATTTTATCCGAATCCCAGCTCTTAACAGTATACTTATGCATTTTTTTTATAGAACGCTTTTCGTTGCTTTACGCTATTTCGTCCGCGCGGGCAACAATTTATCGCGTAAAATCATCCTATGTTCTTCCAGGATATTAAAAACCATCGCAAAAGTATAGCAGCAACGTATTGTCTCTTTGGCACCAACGTTTTTGATGACTTGTTATTATTTCGTTTCCATGGCAAGAGTTCTTTACAGCGAGTCATCTACATTTTCCTTTTTTTCCGTGGAGACTTGCAATTTTCCGGGATAAGTATCCTATGTTTTATACCAGGGTCTAAGCTATCTCCATTCCAAATTTCATCAAAATCCGTCCAGCCGTTATCGCGTTAAACTCCCCAAATAAACAAACAGACAAAGTTTCACTTTTATGTGTTGGTGTGGATAATGATAATTGGCGTAACCTACCTAGTAAGTAAGTAACCACACACAGATTAGCAATTAAATTCGAATTCATCGGACGGAATCCGTACTAACATTTAAAAGCGAAAGGTCTGTCTGTTACCTGATTACGACTAAACGGCTGAATTCACGTTAGTATGAAGATAGTTTGAACACTTTGACCCTCGGGGAAAGAAAGGATACTTTTTATTGCGATGCTGCGATGCTGCCTGTCAATGTAGCCACCCAACGTCCTCCAGGAAGACCAGCAGCTGTCGTATTGCGGTGCAGACCTCCTCCAGGGTTCTCGGTACGCCCAGGAATTGCGCCCTTTGATTCGCCATGCCACTGCACTCCAAGAGCACATGCGTGGCCGTTTCCTCAGCCTCCAGGCATCCTCTGCACAGGGGGCTGTCAGTAATTCCTATAGTGAATAGGTGTTTATTAAGGGCACAATGACCGGTGATTATTCCGACGACTTGTCAGAGCTTATTTAAGGTTTAGGAGTCTACGGGAGAATCTCGGATTTAACTCCGGGAATGCCTCCCTTGACTGCCTACAGTCCTTAATACTTGCCCAGTAGTTTTGATGCAAGTTGTTTGTTCTCTGTTGGATCCATGCTCGAATTTAGCTGAAAGGCAAAGGGATAATCGGTTCCGGACCTACGGCACGCAAGTCTGAGCCTCGCCGAGCCAGTTCATCAGCCGCATCGTTGCCTCTAGATCGGCTGTGCCCCTTTATCCATTGGAGAGTGACTTGATTGTTTTTACTAACCTCCTCCAGTAGATTGTGGCACTGTATAATTAGCCCTGAGGTGTATACATTCCGTTGAAGAGCTTTGAGAACTGCAGCACTGAGAGTATTCTGATATTATAACGAGTTACCTCCGTACGTAGTACCTACTACAATTGCTGTCTGGATTATACCTACACATTCCGCTTGAAAGATGGAGTTGTGTAAACCCAGGGTTGATGCTGAGTGTATGATGAGATCGTCCGAGAACGCGCCCGTTCCCGTTCCTGTTTTCATTTTGGAGCCGTCAGTGTAAATCCTGACTTCATTAATGTTTGAACTATCAATAGACTCCTCATATAATTGTACTTTATAGCTTTTGATGAATTGATGTTGTTTTGGCTGTTTCTATATTAGCTGTCTCTATATGTTTGTTGCATTTTCACAAAGAAACGGCTAAACCGATCATGAAAAATTTGGTATGGAGATAGTTTGAATCCTGGAAGGTGATGATGTTTTTTATCGCGATTTAGTAGTCGGCCCGGACGTAGTCGCTGGCACAAGCTAGTTGAAAGGATAGTCGCTTGACGAGATCTTCGCAAAGTAGGTCTTTAGTATATGTATTTCTGACTCCTTCCCTCCCCCCGATCCCCTATACGAGCGATAGAGTTGCTGGTCGTTTAGGAGTACAAAGAACCAGACAGTTTTAGTAGTATAGTTTATAGAATTGGTGTATTGGGGGAAAACACTTTCTTTCCTCTAACCGCTCAGTGCCCCCGCTATAAAAAAACCAACCTTGTAAATACACTCCGACCACGTGACCATGACATCACCGCGGCAAAATGGCGCGAAAATATTGTTGCCGAGTAAAACTTATTTTCCGTTCCTTCCTCAACGGTTTGGCGGATCCGTACAAAACTTGGCCTGCGATTGTCTGAATATATGTAGCCACAGACAAACCGAACCAAAGTGTTATGAAATTATTATGTAAGGAGAGGGCACCGCGGAAAAATGATGAAGCCAAAAATGGGAGTAGTGTCAGAAAGAAAATAAACTTATTTTGGAAACGAAAGCGATGACATACTGTTTTTTTTATTTAAATGCTAGATGAACCAACCTATCCGTTAACATTAAAACATCAACACAGTTTAGTACAAAAGTGACCAGAATATTTTTGTGAAACCAACAAAAATTGCAAAAATCTACGGCAAGCGGTTAAGCGCCGTGGATTTATTTAAAAAAAAAAAAAACTTTTTTGTTTTTTTACGTATAATATATGTATCCCTTTGAAGAGAAACACACAGATTCGATAATAAATGCGAGATTACATTTAAATCGGTCAAACGGTAAAACTTAACTTCCATGTTTTTTTTTGGTCCAAGGGGGATTTGGCTACGGGGGAATTGGTTGCTACAGCGCCAAAGGGGATTCAGCGGATTGTGGTAAAATATTTTGGCATTAGTGTCAATCGCTTGAATAGGATATAATCTACGCCTTTACGTTTTATTTTTAAACGAATCCTTTATGCTTTTGAATTAGAGCATTTTCAATTTTTCATAGTTTCAGCGCAAGAACCGCCGGTTAAGGTGCTTATAACTTTGAAGCTATTGCAAAGTCTCACTGGATCTATCTCGCTCTTGAACAACAAATCAATAGACCTACGTCTCACGGGGTCTATCTCGCTCTTGAACTAAAACTCAATGGACCTAAATCTCAATATGCCTACCTCGCGTTTGGTTTAGGCACACTGCGTTTTAGGCAAACGAAACGAACACGTTTATGCGTAGTTAACTAATGAAACAAACAAGCAAAAAATAAAATGAAATCGTATAATATTTAGGGGTACATAAGTGTTTTTTTTTGTACGTACAAGGGCGCTATAGACTTCATTCCCATATATGTTACCTTTTCAACACTTTCAAACTTTTCAAATACTTGCGCCTTTTTTTCTGGCAGGTAACAAAACTGACCGGGAAGACCGGGAGATACCCCGGCACATCGGCGAGGACTTCGCGCAACGGCACGGCATGTACTTCCTCGAGACGTCTGCCAAGGAGGCGGAGAACGTGGAGCGACTGTTCATGGAGATCGCTGTAGAACTGATGGAGGTAAGATTAAACCATACACTTCATGGAACAACTAAGAGCAACTAAGTGGTCTGGTTCTAGTGCCCCCTTTCAAAGCTTTACGCGTTAAGCGTACGTACTCGTACTCGTCTACGCTTTATACTGTCGCTATGTATTGTCAGGCCAGTCGCACTCCGCAACAAGTACAAACATTATACCTACACTTTGCGGCCGTAATATTGCGGTGAATTCAGTAGAGTGTCAAGCGTGCGCTCGATGAGTTGCGCGCCGTGTGCTTACGATAAAGTTCCTACATACGTAAAGTTTTTGTCAAATTTTATTCTTTTCTTAATTATAAGTACCAAGAAGATACCTAGAATGTACTGTCCTGAATGTACTATGACAAGTCTCGTAAAATACCTACATACTGACATTTTATTACGGAGGTAGCCATTTCTTTTTCATTCATTATTAAGCATGGAATTCAGACAGTCGCCTTTTATTCATCAAAGTACAATACCTATTAAGTTATAATCAAATAATAATAATAAATAAATATATTTGGGACAATTCCTCACCAATTACCTAGCTCCAAACTAGGATACCCTGAAATATGGGCACTAGATAACGGATAAACATACATAAATACGAATATCACATCCATGACTCGGAAACAAACATTTCTGCTCATCACACAAATGATTGCACTTTGCAGGATTCGAACCCGCGACCGTTTGATTTCGTTCCTAGGGTCACTAGCCACTAGACCAACCGGCCGTCAAATAATGAGGTACTAGGTCTATTCTGATAAGAATGTCATTCTATGTAGTTAATAGAAAAGCTCTCGCGCGTTGTGATACGGTACATTGCCTGTGATTTTAAATATTCACATTAAGTTTGCAATTTTATTAATAAATTTAAATTACCCTACCACAAGCTACGAAACCTACAAACTAGAGTTGCCGCGAATAGTTGTTATAGCGAATAGTCGAATACCGATTAATCGCCATTCACTTTGGCGAATAGTCGAATAACTCGACATTACTATTCAACATAAATAAGGCACATTAAAAATATTTCTAATTTCTTCTAAGGTTGTGAGAAAAGAAAACTGTTTCATGTTATATATATCTACATATACACCACTATTTTTAAATTACCAAAAAAAAACAGCTATCTACTGCTGGTACTGAGTACATCTAGGCTAAAAAATGAACAAAAAAAAGATAGCTAAATATTATCCTACAAAAAAGTCAATAATTGGTCACGTTTACATAGATTCGCACACCTAAAATAAATTCTTGCTAATTCATCCATAAATACTAGGTACCTATATGCGTGCGCGATTTATAAACACTCGCCACAGAATAAATAATAGTGAATGTACACTCGCGTCGAAGCTCAAGGATATAATCGGCTGGCCACAAACCTCCACCCCGCCCCGCACCCGCGCCACCCCCGCCGGCGTCTATCCCTTTCGTATCGGCATATTGGTCGGCGCGGTTCCTTTTTTCCTAATTACTAATTAGTCGCGTCGTCGCATCGCACGCGCCGTTCCTACCAGCGTTGTTCCTGATACGGCAATTGCCGTAATATACGGCATTCGGGCATCTTAGGCATCATAAATACAGTATACGGCAGCTCTTTGATTATCGTATTAAAATATACGGCAATTGACTAAAGTAAACAAAAAAAACGTAAATTCTTCTGGTAGGTTCTTCACTTTTATTCGGGTAGGTTCTAGGTTGTGGGAATCTCCGGAATAATTGTTACTGTCCTGTACCTATTGTGATTCTCTCATTCTCTCATTGCTTCTTTGTTTTGCTGTATGTTACGATCTATCAGTGAAAACTATTTTACGAACATTTCTTTAAGTTTTAGTTGAAATATACAAATTATGATAGAAACACAAAAACCAGATATATCAGCAAAAAAATAACAACTAAAAGAGTTTTACTCTCGCTGCAGAGATTTCCTTATCACAGGCTGCAAAGAAATAAAAAAAAGGTACGACTTCTCTGAGGATTTACTTCAACTTTTAAAATATTTATCACCTGAAGAAGCAATTAATAGTCAAACAAGAAATGTATGTCCAACTATCTTACCGCTTATGCAAAAGTTACCACGAATCGTCAGTAATGCCGATGATCTCCAAAAGATTGACGATGAATGGAGAATAATACCTGATGTAAATAAATTACCATTATATGAAATTAGCTCACAGAAAACCGTTGAGTTTTTGATTAAAATCCGCGATGGAACAAAACTAAAAACATTAGCATCTTTTGCTTTAACTGTATTATGTTTGCCACACTCGAATGCAGACTGCGAGCGTATCTTCAGTTAGGTAAATAATATGAAAACGAGACTTCGAAATAAATTAATAACTCCAACTATTAATGGAACTCTTCTAGCCAGACAAGCAATCCGTAATCACGGTAATTGTACACAATTTCAAGTACCAAACGAAATGATTTGTAAAATGAAAGAAAAAAAAACAGTATGACCTACATGCGACAGAATCGGAAGTACTAGAAACTATTCAAAACCTATATGGTGAATAATAAAATAAGTCTGTTTAAAAGTAGTACACGCATAGTACGTACATACATCACTTGTATTTTTTTTTATTATTTAAACCTTCCAAATAAACATTTTGTACAATACGGCATTTTTCTTAGATTTCCCTAAAAATCCAGCAATTTTAGAATTAGAATACGGCAACCCTAAATTTGTCAGGAACAACACTGGTTCCTACGCCGCTTGATAACCGTCGCGATGGCTTATCAATTTTCACCTCGTGAATACACGTTAATGTTACGTGCATATTTCCTGTCTGGGGAAAATACGAACGAAGCTCTCAGAATGTACCGTGATTTGTATCCTGACGCTCGACAACCGAACTTCGCTACAATGTCAAGTGTCTACCAACGTATGCTGGACCACGGCTCGGTTTTTACCCCGTCACATGCACAAGGACGAGGGAGACCTGCGCTTCCTCAAAACGTGTACGATGATGTAGGTACTGAGCTAATTCGAAGAAGATCCCCGCAGAAACACCAATGATGCCGCTCGCCATTTAGGAATTAGCCAGTACTGCGCTTGGAGAATAGTGCGTTCAACAGGAATGTATCCATACAGGAAAACTCAAGAACTGACTACAATCGACCGAGTTCCGAGAATTACATTTTGCAATTGGATTTTGAACAATCTCGACGCTAATGTGTTATTTTCTGACGAGTGTTTATTCACAAGAATTGGACTGTTTAATCAACACAATGAACGTTGGTGGTTGGTCCGAAATCCAAAACTGACGCGTCAACATTCTTTCCAACATCGATTCAGTATAAATGTGTGGGCGGGAATTTTGAACGACAGACTAATCGGCCCGTATTTCATTGAAGGTCGCCTCACAGGAGAAACTTATTTAAACCTTCTCCGGACGATTGTGTCTTCGATGCTGGATGAAGTTCCGCTGGCATATCTGCAAGGTGTGTTTTTTCAACAGGACGGCGCCTCGCCGCATTATCATAGAATGGTAAGGGAATACCTAAACGATCAATTCGGAGACCGTTGGATTGGTCGCGGTGGACCAATACCATGGCCAGCGCGTTCGCCGGATTGAACACCTATGGACTTCTTTTTATGGAGCGAAATAAAACGGCGTGTTTATGTGAGTGAACCGGACACTATGCAAGTGTTAAGTCAGCGCATCATAGACGCTTTTGACGAAGTGAAAAGCCTAAACATTTTAATGTCATTACGCAGTAATCTGTGTAAACGTGCTCGCTTGTGTATTGATAATGAAGGTGGTCACTTCGAACAATTGTTAAAATACTTGTAAGTTAATTTCTAAGCAGTGTAAATAGTAATAACAATAGTTGTAAATAGCTGATTATAAACTGTTAAATACGCCAAAATTCCTTTGTTTCTAACTTAATAACTTTCAAATTTAATTTGGTTCATTGTGATACCTAAGTGTTGGTAATTTAATCTAAAACAATTCACACCTACCTACCCAATAAATAAAGTAATTTTGCCGGTCCTAAGCCCGTAAAAGTATGAAGGAAAGTTAGAATTAATCAAATAAAGTATTTTTATGCTACATTTCATATTTTATTTCGTATGTCGGTACCTACTTCCCAACCCACCGGAGACACCTACTTTATTTTGTTATTGATAAAATGGTAGCTAGCGTGATAGTCGAGGTATTTGAACGCGCAAGAAAATGCGAGAAAGAGTAGGACAGAGATAGTTTTCACTACTCACGCGCACTATGTGATTTCATTCATTATTAATTGCATAGTATTTTTAGTATGTGTCCGTAATTTTAGGTAGGATTTCCGAAAACTTCAGGTTTTAATAAATTCTACACTGTTAAATATTCAAAAGTTCTGACTGCATATTTGGATTGCATTGCCACTTCTGCACAGCACATTTTTTTTTTTGGTAATTTAAATATAGTGGTGTATATGTAGTATTTTAATTTTTAAATGCTGGCATCCCTTGTCTGGTTCATATTTTACGGGGAATACCCCGTTTTGTATTACCCAGCGTTTACTATTGTAGGGGATTTCCCGCCCAATCAATACGCTTGTGTTTAGGATAGGCGGCACGCATTTATAATTTGATTTTTGACATCGGTTGACGTTTTTTATTTTTTCTTTCTATACTTATTTGAAAATTGCTATTGAATTAAAGACTTGAATACTTAATTATTAAAGTGTTACTTAAAAAAAAAGAACAATCATGCCAAACCCAGGAAAAAAAACTCATGTTTGGCCACATTTTGAAGAGGAAGAAAACAGTGCAAAATGTAATTTATGTGGTGTAAAAATAAGTAGAGCAGCATAAAAAGCAGGAACGACGGCTTTGCAGAATCATTTGAAATTCAAACACCCAGATGAGTATGCTAAAATTTATGGAAGCTCAAGTAGTCATGCTCAACATAATGCTCCCGCAGAATCATCTCCAAGTACTTCCTCATCCACCCAGTTGCCCATTCAGCCTTTGGTGCAACCGTCACTGCAACAACTACTTGAAAAAAAAAGCTCTGGGACATCAACGATAGCCGAGCAAAAAAATATCACTACTTGATTGGTGAAATGATCGCTATTGACAACGAGCCACTTTCCATCGTCGATCATCATGTGGGCTTTAAACGTCTTATTAATAATGCTTTGCCGCAATACACTATTCCTGGCAGGACATATTTCACCGAAAAAATAATTCCAGACATGTATGAGAGAGTGGTTAGCAAACTAAAAAACGAGTTAGAAAGGGCTGAAGCTATAGCCTTCACTACCGATCTTTGGACTTCTTCTGTAAATAATGCTGCATTTCTGAGTTTAACAGGACACTGGATATCAGAAAACTTTAAACTGAATCATGCCGTTCTAAACATGGCTCATTTTCCTGAATCACACACATCAGAAAATATCAAAAGAACTGTTACAGTGTGTAACGAAATGGGACATACCCATCTCTAAAATTCAAGCGATTGTTCACGATAATGGGGCGAATATGGTTAAAGGAGTTAAGGAAACTCTACTTCCTTCAGAGCGTTGCTTCATACATATTCTCCAGCTGGTGATAAATAATGCATTAGATAACAGTTTTCCAATAAAATAAATTCTTACTAGTGCCCGCCGCATAGCGACACATTTTAATCATTCAGGATATACAAAACTTGAAAGTATTCAATCTGAGCTCGGACTTCCTAAGCATAAACTGATTCAAGATATTCAAACTCGGGAACTGGAACTCAACATATTACCTACTGGAGCGTCTATTTGAGCAAAAAAGAGCAATTTCGGTGTATATTTCCGAATCAAGGAGCGTGAATTTTGAAAATTTGACCAGATCAGTGGGAGGTTATAGAACATCTGTTAAAGCTCTTAAAACCTTTCGAAGAGATAACAAAAATCACGAGTTCCACATATGCACCTATGTCAGATGTGATACCTAGCACTGTTTCATTAACCAGATACCTAATGAAAGATGCGCTGATTCAACAAACTGCACACGTTGATGATTTTAGAAAGGCGTTAATAGAAAATATGCAAGCCCGTTTTAACTTGGACGATCTATGCTTCAGGAAGACATATTACTTGTCGACATTTTTAGACCCCCGCTACAAGGACTTTTACTTTGACGCTACCCAAGCTGAACGGATCCGTAGAGCTGCGCTCAGAGAAGGTCTTAGGCTTTCTTTAGATGACGAAAATGATGATTCGGATCCAGAAACGGCATCCAAAAGGTCTCGTTTAGACAATGAAAGTGAGCATGTCGATTCAGAAACTCATAAACTATTTTGGGCATGTTTTGAAGAATCATCTATAGAGCAGCCTACTGAAGAGCAACCCAAGAATGCCACTGCTGAAGAAATCACCCACTACATCGCATTAGCAAAGGCTGACAGAAAAATAAACCCATATGAATGGTGGGCTTTGAGTACCAATAAGAATAGATTTCCTACTTTAAGTAAGCTTGCTAAACAATACTTAATCACACCAGCAAGCTCTGTTTATTCAGAAAGACTATTTTCCGAGGCAGGTTTAGTTTATGAGGAAAAGCGAAACCGACTTGCTCCCGAACGTGCAGAAAAAATAGTTTTTTTGCACCACAATCTGCCTCTGTTGGATTATAAATATTAATTGAAAAGCCTAACTAATTTAATTTCATTAATATGATAGGCACAGGCACATATTATTACAGATAATAATTGATACTGTGTATTGTTTTATTAAGGAAAATAATAAAAATTGTTTATTTTTAACTCATTCGTTTTTTTGTTCGTTAAAAGTTTATTTTAGACTATTCGCCGAATGCCGAATAATACTAGCTATTATTCGGTATTCGACGAATATCAAAAAAATGTCGAGTAATACCGAATAATAGCGAGTATTCGCGGCAACTCTACTACAAACTACGAATTGAGAAATAGACAAACGCACAAATATTAGGGAGATATACGAGTACATTGTTTGGTGTATTTTGGATCGGTGGTTTTAGACGTCTAATGCCGTCACTGGCGCGGAGAGCACTTTATAGCTTGACGTCGATGGATGTCTGTGGCGTTCAAAGGGTTAGTCGTCTTCAGTGGATGGTACGTCATCTGTTTACAGTTAGATGAACTGCACAACTAAAAAATATATATCTTGTTCTAGCAAGCGAAATGCAAGGAGCTTCCCAAATACGATGGCAGCTTAGGCCCTATCAACGGTAAGACCACCTCTGTAGGCGACAGTTCGTGTTGTCTACGCTAAACGTGACGAATTTATCTCATTGATATTATAGGCGTACTAACTGAGACTGTTCCTGTTGAGTGTTTCCTGTTCGTGTTGCGAGAGGGGAACATGAAATGTGGGATCTAACATGTCCACTCGGAACAGCGATTTTCCTTAGTTATCTATTCCTAGAACGAAAAGCACTGATGGCGGGCGGCCTCACTCTTGATACGCAAGCGTGTGGCCGCCGGCCACCACTGTTTCTAGCTTTAGCGAACGATGCCTCCTAGCGAAAGAAAAGGATACAGCTATGTAAAAATGAAACTCCGTGCGGACAGATTGGGTCCGAACCTAGAGTAATAGCAATAACAGACGTTCCGGCTTGGCTGACGCCGACGGTACCGATACCAACCAATCAAACCACTGCGACATTAGGGATAGAGACTAGAACATCTGTAGGAAGGGGCGGATTTGCCTATAAGCCCGGGCCTAGAGGCAGGCTAGATATAGGGGCCAAAAAAATAAAATATTCATGTGTCTTTGTGTGTACGTTCAGATATTGTAGGTTTAGTGAGTTGCTAAACGTTTCTATATTTTGGCCACGCTAAATTTGGCAAGAGAGATAAAGTCCTGACACAAATTACTTGATGTTACTACGTCTGGAGAAGTACATGTCAATTTATCATCCCGATTAAGCATGGGGGCATAGTTACGGGCAACACCTAGTAAATTTATATATTATAGCTCAGTATTGGAGGTGAGAAGGGGGCTGCTGGTGCTACAAGGCCTAGGGTGGCCAAGACTGCTAGTCTGCCTCTGTCTGTCGCAGTGGCATTCGGTTGGTCGGTACCGACGTAGATATTTAGTCGGCGTCAGCGGAACGTCCGTTACGGCTATTACAGTCAATAAGTAACCCTCGCTTCCCTCGCCCTTCTTGCACCGCGCATGTACCACAGCAGCAGTCTCAGTTAAGCAACACACTCATATATGTTTATATTTACTGGTATTTTTATAAAGGATCATGTTGTTGAGCACTGTTATTCTTATGTTAGCCATACCCTTAACTGCATACTTGCACAGTTTGCGTATTCCGAAGACATGCACAAGGCTCAAGTAAAACATATTTTAATTTGATCGTGTGTAGACACACTTTGTTTGCGCAAATCGTCATTTCGTTACCCATTCTTGCTAATGTATGGTGTCATGTGACAGGAATAAGATAAGAAATGTGAAGTCTGAAAGCTGGTTTCGTTTTGTTTGCCTATTGATCGCAAGCTAAGTTCGGCTTCAAACTGAATTTTATATATAATTTTTATATAAGACAATATTACATAATTTATAATGAAAAAAAAAACGTTTAATCGTATCACGTCTATAATACATAACATAATATAATATAGAAACGTGAATTCGCATTTCACAGAGTCCGGCGGTGGATTAATTTTCCATACAAAAGTAATTCCAAAATTATTTGTTATTCGAGCACATTTCCACAGTGTTATGATACGATTCGGATAGTGTTTATCTAGGTTCCCAACTGTATTTTATTTTCAAAATACTCACCTGAAACGAAACATAAAAGAAAAATCAATTTTGCATATAAATACGGAAAATGCAATGTTTGCTTATACTCGTATAAGCATTTTTAACCATTTTGAAAACAAAATAAAGTTTTAGGAAGTCCCATATGACTCATCTACAGCACGTAAAATTACATCCTTGAGGTCGGCGGAGGATGAATTTTCTATACAAACGTAATACCAAAACAAAATACAGTTGGGAACCTAGATAAACACTATCCGAATCCGAATAATATCATAACACTGTGGAAATATGCTCAAATTATTATGCTATTACGTTTATATGGAAAATTCACCCTCCGCCTCTTAACATTTAAATTTGACTTAGTGCAATTGTTTTCCTTTGGTAACTTTCTAAGTGCGAAAATATGAATGTACATAATTGTTTTTTATTTCTGACTGGATTGAAGTCAGTAATCCTTGGTGTAGCTAGCGGCACGTAAGTCTAGCGGTGAACGAAACGTGGCGGGGATCTTGGCACAGTCAGTTTTCGGGAGAAAAAGTATTCAACATTTTTGAACGTTATATAAACTTTGACTGTGCCAAGATCCCCGCCTCGTTTCGTTCACCGCTAGACTTACGTGCCGCTAGGTATATGCGAAGGTTATTTTAATCAGTAACTGCGGAATAGTGATTTAATTAACTGTATTATTGGTATAGTATTGTGAGGGTTTAATTTGTAATTTAACCAATTATTTGTAATTAGTAATATATTATGGACAGTATTGTCAGCTAACGACTATATATAATACTTGATATTATATCTAAAAGCACAGACTAAAGTAAAACGCATTGGGATAGCATACATTATTAATTATTATATAACCAAAACATAATCGTATGATTAATTTAACGTTGTTTTTAATGTGTTGATTTATTGGTTGATGAGTTGATAAATATTTTTTTATTTTTAGTATTACCAACCTACTACTTAATTTACGTTCAATTTGGATAAAGGGTTGGTTAACGCGGGTTGTTTATTTATCGGGTTGGCGGAAGTAAGCTACATAGCTTTTCTTCGTTCATTTTAAATATGGATTTCCATAAAGTATTTACTATTACCAACCTAATCGTATGATTTATATTTGTTTATGAGGCGAGGTGTTGATGAGTTGATAAATGAGTGTTGGCCGTAAGAAGTATTCCAGTAGAATAGTATTATTAAAAAAAAAATGATGTATAAATTGAACTGAATCATAAACGATCGGTAATATGGATATGGGAAAATATGGTTGTTAGGTTTTTTAAAGTTGTGATTAAACTTATTGATTTAATATTAAAATTTGTTGCTAATTAAATAATATTAATATTATACAAACTACGTACTCAATTATTTCAGCCTTAATAATAATTATAGCTTTAACTTATTTTGTCTTTGGATGTTGTTGAGATATGCTTAGTATTGCCAGTTTTAAAAACCGTTATCTAATATTGCCATTAAATGCAATTTTTTTAACATGTTTGTTGTATATTTTGGTTTGTTGTTAATATGGTGTATAGTTTAAGGTTTAAGTGATCTCTTTATAAAAATACCATTCAACATTATTTTGTAGTAAAAAAACATTCCAATCGCTTTATATGTGCTGTAGATGTTGTTAAAATGTCATGACATTTTGTCGATTAAAGTATATGTTTAGTTTATTATTAATGAGTCACACGTCTGGGATTTCTATAGGATTTCTAGGATATATAAAAATCTTGCATACAAACATTAATGAACACTCAATTATATAGTTTCGCTACTAGAAATGTTATACTTTGCGTGATGTTATTGTCAATTCTTAGTGTTAGTATCTTATTATACCAGTGTTAACATTGTTATGCATATCAAACTTAATTGTATAATAAAAATAGTTGTATGTAAGGCTGTAAGTTTATAATATAGTCTTGACTGACATAACATGATTAAAAAACTGTTTATTGAATTGCCTTTGTTACAGCACAACATTAAAAAAACATAAATATTTTTTTATACGTTTATTTAGCTTGCATTTTTGTCTGTATGTCTGTACCAATTTTAATATATAATTATAATAAAGGACGGTCTATACATAGTTTGTAAGTTCAACCAAATTCACACTGCATTTACACCGGAAGCGAAAACAATTATAACAATTTTTATTTGCAAAGTACTTGAAACTTAAATAATGGCGTGTTAATATATTACAATGAAGACTAGAGTGGCGGCCGCGAATGCAATTAATTACCAATAAAAAGTATTTTTATCGACTTCGTGCCAGACGTGCCTGGTTACTTGCTTTCTTCGTCCGTCGCATATTAATGCCCCAGTGCAGTGCGCAAGATTCAATGCAATACACATTTTATTTTAGTACGTCTAAGTATTCGTATTATGTATGTAGCAAGAGCCCGTTTGACCCGACATTTTGCCGAAGATATCCCGGACGTCAGCCTATACGAGATCAGAATGGCTCTCAAACAGCTTAAGAGCAACAAGGCACCAGGGGAGGATGGAATAACGACAGAGCTACTGAAAGCGGGTGGAACACCGGTACTTAAAGTCCTTCAGAAGCTGTTTAACTCCGTCATCCTCGAGGGTACTACGCCAGAGGCGTGGCACAGGAGCGTAGTGGTTTTGTTCTTTAAGAAAGGTGATAAAACCCTTTTGAAGAATTATAGGCCCATTTCGCTGCTGAGCCACGTCTATAAGCTGATTTCCAGAGTAGTTACAAACCGTCTCGCTCGTAGGTTTGACTACTTTCAGCCTTCCGAACAAGCTGGATTCCGGAAAGGCTTTAGCACTATAGACCACATCCCTACGCTGCGGCAGATTATACAGAAGACCGAAGAGTATAATCGGCCACTATGTCTAGCGTTTGTGGACTACGAGAAAGCCTTTGATTCAGTCGAGACCTGGGCAGTGCTACAGTCATTACAGCGGTGCCAGATTGATTACCGGTACATCGAAGTGTTGAAGTGTTTGTACAGCAAGGCCACCATGACAGTTCGTCTTCAGGATCAGAGCACGAATTGTATCCAGCTATAAAAAGGAGTGAGACAGGGAGACGTTATTTCTCCGAAACTGTTCACCTCTGCACTGGAAGATATATTCAAGCTTCTGAACTGGAACGGATTTGGTGTTAACATCAATAGCGAATACATCACTCTCCTTCGATTTGCTGATGATATAGTTATCATGTCTGAAAACCTGTAAGATCTAAGCACAATGCTCAGTGACCTCAATATTGTTTCCCAACAGGTCGGTCTTAAAATGAACATGGGCAACGAACATCATGTCAAATGCCCATGTCGTACCCATGTCGGTTTATGTTGGGAACGATATTATCGAAGCTGTTGATCACTATGTCTACTTGGGTCAGACGATCCAACTGGGTAGATCCAACTTCGAAAAAGAGGTTAACCGACGAATCCATCTCGGATGGGCAGCGTTCGGGAAATTACGCCATATCTTCTCGTCGCAGATACCGCAGAGCCTCGAGACGAAAGTTTATAATCAGTGCGTGTTGCCAGTGATGATATATGGCACTGAGACGTGGTCGCTAACTATTGGTCTCATACAAAAACTCAGAGTTGCGCAGCGTGCAATGGAGAGAGAATATGTATGTTACATCATTAACGAACTTTCCTACTTACTTTAAATTTTGGACCGATAAATCCGTGCTTATTTCCTAAAACTCAATAGTAAATATCTGAATAATCAGTATCTATACTTATAATAAAGCAATAAGAACGAAAAAGTCTATACAAAGAAGATAATAAAAAAAATGGTCTAGGGTATGTACTTAAAATAAGCTACTAAACAAGGATATAAACATTTAAAAATTCGTGTCTGTCTGTATGTTTGTTCCCGCATCGCGTAAAAACTACTGGATCGATTGCGATGCGGTCACTGTTGGATAGCTTAGGGTTTGACTTAAAACTTGGTGTACTTGGTATTTGAATCCGATGAGTAGAAGCCGAGCAAACGATAAAAACTTTTTGACGGAAGGTACTTTGACCAAATGTTTTGATATTGGTATTTTAGGTCTTGGATTAGAACATATGCGTACTTTTAACTTAGAGAAATGACCACGTGAAGCCGCGGGTACATCTAGTCAATAATAAACGAAGTAACTTTTCAAAGAAATTTATTACTTGACATTTTAACTTACATCAAGCTATTCTATCAGGCCTATGTATTCTGTTCAAAATAATATGAGCGACTCAATATATCAATAAAATATATATTAAACTATTAATATAACCTTAGGGTTCCGAAGAAACTGAGCGACTAAACTCACACGATTATGATTCTCAGGGTGCATCACTGCTTTAAAATATTGTGGCATCGAAATGTTGGTCTCTACAAAATAGAGTTAGTGTGAAAGTATCTCATAAATAATTATTTCAAAGTGTTATGACATTGTAACTACATTCAAGATTTACAATCAGCTGTTGCAATATTTAGAATAATTTTACTCATATCGTTACCGCATTGGTAAAAAAACGTAGACCATAGAAGGTAACATAGACCAGACTGTAGGTAGGTACAGTAGTCGCAGCGGAAGTATGTGTCTCGGAAGTTATCTACAGTCGCTGCGCAAACTGCTATTTTTCAGGCGCAATCCCAATATTGAAGGTGAAGTCAGCATTATATAGCTACCTCGCTCACTCGCTTACGTTTTTCGCATATTCTATCTCGCTCTTACTTTTTTCTGGTTTATCCCCCACAGCAGTACCTGCGCAATCGTTCACTGAGCCTAACTTCACAAACATATTGATTGGCTGCGACTACTGTATGTTGCCTGTTGCTAAAATACTATTTTGTAGTCTGAAGGACCACTTTAGATTTAGGAATTACTTAATTACAATTTAGATATAGCCGTTTCGAAAGTTAATTTGCCTTTATGTACCTACCTAATAATTTACTAGTAGCGACATCTAGATAATATTTTCCTGTAAGTACTTAATCTATTGTTCAAAGACAATAAACATGTGTTTATCATCGTCAATACGTAAATAAAAGTGTTCAAGGCTTTGTCTATCCAACCTTGTTATGAAAACGAAATAAATTTATCTTTACTGTCTAAAACACTTTTTGCAACACACGCAATATATATATATAATTATTATTTTACTCACAATTTTTTATTTTTTATACATTCTTTATTTTAATTGTATATTAGGCAGAATAAAATGTTGTAAGTAATTACATACTGTTGTAACATAACAAAATGTTGCTTAAAACATTATGTTTAAAATAATTAGGGTTATAAAGCGGTTGTACCTACTGTTGAATTTATAGACTGTTTGACCTATTTGGAAGCGTTCTGTCTTATTCTGACTGTCTTCTGTTCGTGCGGATAACTCCTTTGGTAAACCGTGTGAAGCCTACTTTTAAAAGTGGTTTTTGTTCGGAATCAAAACAAATTCTGAATTCGAATTAATTTCGTTTGGAATCTGTACTAAGTGTTTTCGGATTCAGAACTAATTCAGTTCGAATTAGAATTAATTTCGTTCGGAATCCAAACATTAGTATCCGAACTTATTCTAATTACATTTCTGTTCGGAATCCAAACTGATTATTATCCGAACTTATTCTAATTACATTTCTGTTCGGAATCCAAACTGATTATTATCCGATCTTATTCTAATTACATTTCTGTTCGGAATCCAAACTGATTATTAACCGAACTTATTCTAAATACATTTCTGTTCGGAATCCAAACTGATTATTATCCGAACTTAGTCTAAATACATTTCTGTTCGGAATCCAAACTGATTATTATCTGAACTTATTCTAATTCCGTTCGGAATCAAAACTAGGTATAGTCCAAACTGCGTCTGCTGTGCCTGTTCAGCTTCAATCTCATTACCAAGAAAATGTTAGTAAATTATAAAGAGATAGATATACATAGAACTTGATAGTATTTTAGCAAATGCTAGCTTAATGTTATATATTAAATTTATTTTCATAGGTGTCTATTTTGGGATTTTTTATATGCTTTTTATTTTTACATAACATCACACTAACTTTACGCACTTTGTAATGTGAGATATTTTTATTGAAGATGGTTTAATTGATGTTGATATTTGATATCTATGTGCAATAGAAATTATTGTAAGACGGTTACATTGAATACGGAAACAATTATTTTGTAAATTATGAAGCTTGAGAAATTGTTGGTTGGTTGTGTGTTTTTTTTTTAATGTTTATTTGCTATTGCCATAGAGTAAATAATGGTAGTGACGTACTTTTGTCACTGCATCGCATTGGTTTTATAAATGAGTTTAATCAGAGATTTACCTATGCCCTCATTTAAAAAAATATTACTTTTTGCGTATGATTTGTTTCGTATTTTATGTCGCCGGCAACATAATTGGATCTGAATAAGTATATGTATTTATAAAGATATTCCATATTATACTCTATACATTGACTTTATAGAAATTAATTCTCACCAAAGAAATTGATTATTGTAACTTAATAATACTCGCAGTAAATAAAATCACTTTGGATATCACTTTGTTGTTTCCTTTGAATCCTTTGTCTGACCTTCCTTTCCTTTGTTTGTCTTTCCTTTGTCGTTTGTTTGTTTGTTTGTTGTTTGACTGTACCCTTAGTACGAGTTTCGAGTCGAAAACGAAATGTAGTTTCGTTCAGGGGTTCTAGTACGAGTTTTATAGTTTACGAAAACGAAATGTAGTTTCGTTTAGTTCTATACATTTACTGGCAGCGCCTCTAGCGAAAACTTGCAGGAACTGCAGTAAATGTACTTTCAGATAAAATATCCAAGACTAGCTGTGTCTGCGGCTTTGTCGCGCGTTTTTGTTGTTTTGTACTCAATGGATGAATATCTAATGGAGGAAGTAATAAGATCCTGACTTGACTTTTTATTTTATTTTCTTTATTATGTTTTTAATTTGTTTGACTATCTACTGACTATTACTACTATTTGCTATTTTTAATGTTTTTTGTTGTGTTAACATATTAATTTTGCTTTTTTTTTTTTTATATATATTATTAATTTTTTAAATTACATTGTTATTAAATAAATCAGTTATCAGTAATATAAACAAGAGTAGTATCCTCAAATTAAATATACGTCTTTTTGGCTACGCCGTAGTCGGCCAAAAAATAATCTCGTATTTTATTTTATTTTGCCTCATCGCCATCTATGTTTTCTGTCAATAAAACACTTTTTTTTGAAGCATCTCGAGTTTGCTCTGTGGCTCCATCTATTGCCGTAGACAGAGTATCAAGATACTCTCTCTACGGTTGTCCCTTTTGTGGTACCTACGGAGTAATATGCAGTAGAGAGTTAGAGACACTGCAGTGCGATTCTGTATCTTGGATTCAATCAGATTTTCATTATCACTATCACTAATGCGTTGCGATAAAGGCGAAATTGCTATGACGAAACTGACAATCTGATTGTAACCAAGATACACTGCTGCAGTGCTATTACGCAGTGTTGATCATATCGGTTTCAAGCTGTCAAATTCATTAGGGCCTTGCGATAGAGTCGAAATTACAATGACAAGCTGTCTATGGATTTGCTGTACCCTGTACCTACCTTACTTTCGTTTGTGCTTCAATTAAAAGCGGCCCCCGAACGTCCATGGAACTAAAATTTACATTGTTTCATCTCCTGATGTTAGTCACATAATAAATAATAGTACAAAAATCAGAGTTCCGTGGACACCCACTACAGCCAAACTACTGCTATCAGCGCCAATATGGCAATAATCAAATGCTCTCATTGCGACGCCTGTCTGCAGTAAGTACAGTGGTCCTATTATCTTGGTTTCAATCAGATTTTCATTATCACTATCACTAATGCTGTGCGATAGAGTTGAAATTGCTATGAAATATTGCTTGTTTCATAGATGAAATAAGATAAGTAGTAGCACCTCAGTAGTGCGATTACGTAATGTTGATCATATCGGTTTCAAGCCATCAAATTCAATAATGCTTTGCGATAGAGTCGATTTTGCTATGAAAAAAGTGTCAATCTGATTGAAGCCAAGTTCTGTGGTCCAGTGGCCCAATTCCATAACTTGGCTACAATCGGATTATCACTTTTTTCATAGCAAATTCGACTCTATCGTAAGGCATTAGTGGTTGCGATACTGAGAATTCGATTGAAGCCAAGTTCTGTAATCGAGCCGCGGGCCCCTGCAGTGCGAATCTAAAGTCAATTTTCCTATGTCAACATGTCATCGAAACATGCAAAACAAACAATGATCGAAAACGTTCAGAACGCTAATTTCACCCACGAATGTCCAAAGCGAATGCCAAATGTGATCATTTTTAGCGTTTCTAACAGTTATTTTCGCCATTTGCTACAAAACGAACGGCCCATAAGAGTAGAGATTGAAAAGGTCTCATGGTGTACAGGCATAGACAACTGCACATTATTAGTACTCTACAGGCTTTAGGATTTATAGAAAAAATACAAATCATGTGTTTAATTTATATTATTTTAATTTAGCTAATTGTGGCTAGTTTTAAAAATAACTAAAGTAGAAAAAATACATACAGCATGTATTTGTATACTCTTTGCAGCATACTGCGAGAAAGCAACGGGGGATTTTCTGACAGGTCAAAATTAGACTATAACAGTGGCCCAATTACAGAACTTGGTTACAATCGGATTATCACTTTTTTCATAGCAATTTCGACTCTATCGCAAGGCATTAGTAGTTGCGATATTGAGAATTCGATTGAAGCCAAGTTATGTAATTGGGCCACGGATGGCGTTGGCAAATAGTGAAGTCAGTGTGACCCTTCGAGTATAAAATTTAACCTATTCGGTAGTCTTTTTGACGTCAGTGACGTATACAATAATTTTGCTACATTAGACATCATGGTATAATGTCACAGTCAAAACAAAGATACATACTAAAAAAAAACATATATCATTATCATTTTACGATTTGTTTATTGCCCCTCTTGAAAGTAAATAAAATAAAATGTTTGGAAATTGCTCCACTTCCATGTGTTGTAACATTCTGCATTAAAATAGGAGCGCTTACTTTCCCTAAAACTGAAACTCGTCGAGCTGAGTGGATTCAAGCAATTGAACATGTGAAGCCTGGATTGACGATTAGAAAATATGGTAATACGTTCGTAGTCACAGAACACTAGACTAGGTCTTTGATGGCAACTTTATGCACATTCGTACCGATAGTACCGCAGCCCGATTACAGAACTTGGTTACAATCGGATTATAACTTTTTTCATAGCAATTTCAACTCTATCGCAAGGCATTAGTGATATTGATACTGACAATCCGATTGAAGCTAAGTTATGTGGTCGGGCCCCTGTTCACTAATGTTTGCATTATTGGTGAGCCACAATCATGAACGCAACATTTATTAGTTTTAAAACGAAACCTGTCAACCTCTTTCTCCATGTATCTTCAACCTTCCTTTATTTTCCTTGGGCTGGCCCGTGGGGTTGGAGGGAAAACGAGTTGACGTCGGACCGGCACGCGATTGAGTCGAGAGCTACGTACTTCTCCTCAACATAATAGTAAAAACCGACGGAATTGCTACATCAGCCGCGGTCTTCGCGCACGAAAATCATCGCTCATCATCCACTAAGAAAATCACCTCCGAGTGGAAAGGAAGAAAGGGAAAGGTGCGACGCGTCAGCCAACAACCAGCACGCGGGGCAAGTGGAACCAGAGGCCCGACCACAGAACTTGGCTTCAATCAGATTGTCACTTTTTTCATAGCAAAATCGACTCTATCGTAAGGCACTAATGAATTTGACGGCTTGAATCCGTTAAGATCAACATTACGTAATCGCACTGCCGGTAGCCCTTCAAATTTTCCCCTTTTTCCGACCAAGTACTCTGTGGCAGTCAAAGAGGATGGTGACAGTGACTGACTTCACTTAATGGCAGTTGGCTACTCGCTTTTTATCACTTCATTGTTTGCTAACGCCATCTATTTCGTTATTTTGTAAACTTTTTTTTAATCTTCTGTCGAAAATCGCCCATTTCCAATTCGATTCTATTTTAGTCGATTCAAGGGTATTCGACTAAAACTCGATCACCTAGTTCTGTTTCATATCGATCGATCTACCACCACCCTATCTACCTAATGTCGCTTTGAAATGGCCGACGTTTACGTCTAGGGGGAGTGTCTTCAGTAAATCTAATTTCTGTGTAGTTTTTACCGTGTAAGGTAAGGTATTTACTCAAAAACAAAGCATTATTGCTAAAAGAAACAATATATTATTGTGCTAGTGGGAAAGTGGACTTCGCAGTTTTATTAGTACAATTCATATCCGGTGTGAGGCGGCCGAGTTATTCAAAACAAAAGGTGTTTCACAATAATAATTCGTTTATTTTTATGAATGTGACTATGTATTTGTTTTTGTTGGTCCTGTTATATATATGAAGATATTGTGGGTGTACAGTTAAAGAAGGAAATAACTTCAACAGGAAGTGTTTTAGCATTCTCGTACATAGACATCTTCAGTGCAATTTTCCAGCTAGAACCATTTAGTGCTAAGTATGTTAATAGCGTTTAGAATAATGGCCCGTTACTTTTATCCATGTTCTAGGTGTTTCTCTGTCAGATATCTTGACTTACTAACACAAATAACTGCTAAGTACTTTTATAATTTATTTTCAGGATTACCACATACATTCCAAACTCAAAAGACTGAATAACTTTTTTAGAAGTGTACAACAATGGCGTGGCGCTTCAAAGCCTCGAAGTATAAAAATGCGGCACCTATTGTGCCTAAGCCTGAAGCATGTATCAGAGACATAAGCGTTGGTTCCTATCAGACATATGGGAATAATATTTGTGCATCGGCAGCCTTCATGGCTTTCAACTGGGAGCATGTAGGGTCCAGTATGGCCGTTTTGCCGTTGGATGATTGCGGCAGGAAGAGTAAGACAATGCCTTTGCTTCATGCACATTCTGATACTATAACTGATATGGAGTTCTCACCGTTTCACGATGGACTGTTGCTGACTGGATCTCAAGATTCTTTAGTGAGTATTTTTATACCATATTTTAATCCTAGATGCTTAATCTTTGATCAATTCTTCCTGAATGCCTCTAAAACAGCCTCATCATTGTCCTGTTACACATTGAAGTTGTATACATGAGCTCTCATTGTAAAGAATTTTTATCAGTAGCCACAATAAAACACAAGAATATTATGGAGCTATTTTTTGCAACAGAAAGTAAAGACTTTTTATTTGGAAATACACAACACATTCACCAGGAAAAACAAGTTACCTTCAAAAGCAAATAGAATTCATCTAAGTAGATGCTTTAGTTCTCTGTTGTTAAATTTAGTCCCTTTTCTGTTTCAAACACCAAAATATTTATATTGTTGTTTCCTAAAATACCTTAATTGTATTACTGGGACATTTTCCCATGGAAAAAGTGTAAAAAAGAACAAAACCTCATAGTAGCAAAACTGCTAATTAATTTAAGTTTATTGAATAACAGCTTCTGTCATTATTCACAGTGTATAAATTTATGAATTGGATGTTTTATTTAAATGTCATCTGTCATTTTTAGATCATACAATCTCAGATACTTTTAGAGATAGGCAGGTATGTGTTAAATCCAATGTTCTCATTTCAGAATAGATATACTTCACAAAACGAGATTTAATTTACCTACTTATAATTTAGAATGTTAATGATTCCACGCCGTCTGCCCCAAATGATCCATCAAGTGTAAAATGTAGTTTTCGCAAATGTATATATTTCAGTGGATGTGTCATGGCATGCTTTTGTTTAACATCTGAATTGGTTTTCTATTTTTGAATTTATTTACAAGCTGTTCCCGCGGCTTTGCCCACTTGGTTATTTCTCTGAGATAAAAGTATCCTATATGTTATTCCAGGACAAGAAGTACCTTTAAGGTACTCTCAAATAGTTTTTTATTGATTGCTCGGCTCCTACTCATTGGATTGAGATACCAATTACACCAGATTTTAAGTCAAAACCTAAGCTATCCAAAAGTGAAAATCGCATCGCAAACAGTCTAGTAGTTTTAGATTTTTAATAAATTGCTTGGCTCCTGCTCATCATATTGAGATATCAAGTACAAGTTTTTAAGTCAAATCCTAGCTATCCAACATTGAAAGTCGCATCGCAAACGGTCCAGTAGTTTTATTTAAAACATATTACCATACTTTAAAATTAATAGATTTCGATTTTTATTACATTTCTTGGCTCCTCATTGGATTGAGATACCAAATACAACAAAAACAGTCAAAACCTAGCTATCTAACAGTGAAAATCGCATCGCAATCGGTCCAGTAGTTTTAACGTGATGTGCGAACAGACAGACATTAAAAGTGTGGTACTACGTTTTGAAGGGCACAGTAGATATAAAAAAATACATTGTGTTGTGAGGTCTCAATTGCAAGGTGTTCAAAAATAACTATAATTAGATTAGTTACTACTATTACTTAATGCTATTTTTAACCTACTTCAAGAGGAGGTTCTCAATTCAACCCGTATGTTTTTTGTATGTATGTTATGTAATATCTCCTTCAAATGTGGGTTGATTTTGAAGTTTTTTTTATAGAATAGGATATTCTTTAGGTATGGTCTATATATAATTTGGTGAAGATCTGATGAAGACCGTTGGAGATACAAAAGAACTCCTCAATGTATAACAGCAAGTCACTTGCAATTGCTGTAATCGCATGTTCATATATTGTTCACGCCACTCAAAATCTATAAACTTATAATAAAGCAATAGGAACGAAAAGTCTGTACGAAGAAGATAATGTAAAAAGAAATGGTCTAGGGTACATACGTAATATAAGCTACTGAACAAGAATATATCATTTTTTAAATTCGTGTCTGTCTGTTTGTCTGTATGTTTGTTCGCGCATCACGTAAAAACTTCTGGACCGATTGCGATGCAGTTTTCACTGTTGGATAGCTGAGGGTTTGACTTAAAAACTGGTGTACTTGGTATTTTAACCCGATGAGTAGAAGCTGAGCAATCGATAAAAACTTTAAGATGGCTGAAGTAATTTTGATCAAATGTTGGTATATTGGTATTTTAGGTCTTGGGATAGTACATAAAGTTCTTTTAACCTAGAGAAATGACCACGCGTGTGAAGCCGCTAGTACAGCTAGTAGGGAAATAAAATAAACTTTAAAAAGTAAAAACCGGCTTCAAAATGAATCTTATCTGGGAAACAGTTATGGAAGTCAGTGCCCAATTTTCTTAAATCTAACCAAATCAACAGCACAGACTTCCTTAACTGTTTCCCAGATAAGATTATTTTATTCATTTTGTAGTCGGTTTTTTACTTTTTTTTAATGTTTATTTTATTAACAAGAAAGTAACATCACTTTCTAGGAGGATTAATATAAAAATGCTCATTTCAATAGAATAATAGAATACAGGCAACAAAAGAGTGGCTGCTCATTGATAAGTGGTACTTTAAATATTTATCACTTGTTACTGTTGTCATGTTTGGCTGCAGATTGTGTTATCTATTACCACAAACAGGAACTATGCAGTTTAGATTGGGATGTAATAATACATTGGACTTATAAAGGCCATTAATCTAATACATGATGCTGTCACCCAAGATGTTTAACATATATGCCCCCCTACATTGAGGCCATAGGCAGGCCCTTAATCTAATACATGATGCTGTCACCCAAGTTGTTTAACATATATGCCCCCCCTACATCGAGGCCATAGGCAGGTCATTAATCTAATACATGATGCTGGTACCCAAGTTGTTTAACATTTATGCTGACCACTACATCGAGGCCATAGGCAGGCCATTAATCTAGTACATAATGCTGTCACCCAAGTTTTTTAACACTTATGCTGACCCCTACATCGAGGCCATAGGCCGTAGATTCTAGGGAATTAGGAACTACTAGGATTGTGGTACTTGCAAACTCATAGCTATACCTGTGGTTCACAGTTTGGTCCTAGCAAATTTGTTTGTAATTACGGGTATCTGTCCCACAACCCTGAACACTCCATACACCAATGTGGATTTAGAAACCTATTACTCTCATTATAAAAAGGTGACATTTGTACAGGTATGGAGTGTGTGCACAAGAACTGCACAATCTGATTCCCCCATCACCTTTCCATCACCTTACGACTAGACGATCAGCAAAGCGCCATCCTTTTATGGTTGAAATACCTCGCACTAGAACGAAGCGTTACGCTTCTTCATTTATTATAAGAACTTCTAAGGAGTGGAATGCTCTGCCTTCGTCAGTGTTTCCGGTAAAATATAACCCAGGTGTGTTCAAGTCAAGAGTCAATAGGTATCTACTAGGCAAGCCTGCACTTTCAACCACATCATCGCTTTCCATCAGGTGAGATTGTCGTCGAACGATTGCCTAGACCGTAATTAAAAAAAAAGGATTTCTTTTGGCTTCTTCCTATATTTGTAATGAATAAACACTATTTTAAAAGGATTGCTCAAAAAGTTATGACATTCTTTATAACTGATCCACTTTCGTTGTGGCCCAGTGTATTTAGGGTAATATAACCAAATACAAACATCCTATGCGACCAAAACAAAATATAACCTGCTAATATGAGGGTTCAAACCGGGTTCTGTGCTACGCTCCGCACCAATTGATTTTCTAATTCATGTGCGGTTTTCCATTGTTCCTTGCTTCGGAGGGCAAGTTAAGCTGTCGGTTCCGGCTGTTATTGATTAATAGCAGCCATAAAGCCTTATAATGCTGTTGATTCTAAATTAAAATATGCTTTTGAGTATGGGGTCTGACATTTTGTGTCTTTCTTGTGGAGTTTGCAGATATTCAAGCCAAACTTGGAATCCAATCTGTCATCCTATCCATAAAGTACAATATTCAAGCCAAACTTGGAATCCAATCTGTCATCCTATCCATAAAGTACAATATACCAAATATCAACATTTGTTTAACCCATAACCATCAAATTGTTTTTATCGATGGTTCGGCTCCTACTCATTGCTTCTACTCTAGTGTACTTTGCATTGAGATGCAAAGTACACTAGCTTTTCAGTTAAATCCTTAGCTATCCAACAGTGAAAACCGCACTTCAATCGGTCTAGTAGTTTTTACGTGATGCGCAAACAAAGACACCTTTTAAAAATGATATATTCTAGTTATTGTTTACTCCAGGTAAAATTATGGCACATCCCGCCTGAAGGGCTGAAGGAGTCCCTCTCAACTCCCGAGTGCACGCTCTCTCAAAAGCAGCGGCGCGTGGAGAACGTCGGATTTCACCCCGTGGCGGACGGACTCGTCCACGTGGCGTCCGGCCACGAGCTCGCGCTCTGGGACCTCACGCAGCAGAAGGAGGCTTTTGGTAAGTTATTGTTTTCTCGGTAAAATTATGGCACATCCCACCTGAAGGCCTACAGGAGTCACTCTCGACCTCTGAGTGCACGCTCTCTCAGAAGCAGTGGCGGGTGGAGAATGTCGGGTTCCACCCCGCGGCGGACGGACTCGTCCACGTGGCGTCCGGCCACGAGCTTGCGCTTTGGGATCTCACGCAGCAGAAGGAGGCTTTTGGTAAGTTATTGTAAGTTACTCAATACTCATGCAAGTTAAATGACTATCGTACGAATACAACCAGACGAGAAGACTCTTTGTTTTGTATTCATTTGAGTGACGAGTCAAGCAGGTCGCTTGCCTGATAGTATGCGTCACTTCTGCCCTTAAAACTTGCAGTGCTGCCCCGAACTTTTTATTACGAAATCTTGCGAGTCGCTGCACTGCGTGCGAAACCCAGAGACATTTGTTTTAAAGTCTCATGCCCATAAATTTCGCCGGAAACATATTATGTTATAGACACGTTAAAATTAATGTAAAAATTAATTAATTTCTAGTGACAGATTCTTTATTTCTATTCTAAAAATACATAAGTTTCCTAAAAATACCTAAGCTAGTAAAAGCATAGACTTTTTAAGTCCATCCAAGTCATATTGTCCATCCCATTTGACGTTTGCAAAAGTGCCAAAAGACATGATCCCACCCATACGTTTACTGAGTACTTTCCTCAATGACTTACCTTAATTTCCAGTAAACAAAGACCACACAGAGGTCATTCAATCGACGTCGTGGAAGAAGGACGGCAGACTTCTTGCCACATCCTGCAAGGACAAGAAGCTGCGAGTGGTGGACCCACGCGCTCCGGCGGCGGTGCTGGACGTGGCTAACAGTCACCAGAACATCAAAGACAGTCGGGTAGTGTGGCTCGGGGAGCAAGACAGGATACTGACCACTGGTAAGTCCATTCCAAGTCAAAGTATTTATTGTAAACTAGCTTTACCGCGGCTTCGCACGCTTGGAAGTAGGATGGCAGACTGTTTGCCACATCCTGCAAGGAGAAGGAGAAGAAGCTGCGAGCGGTTAAACCTCGCGTGCCGGCGGCGGTGCTGGACGTGGCTAACAGTCACCAGAACATCAAAGACAGTCGGGTGGTGTGGCTCGGGGAGCAAGACAGGATACTGACCACTGGTAAGTCCATTCCAAGTCAAAGTATTTATTGTAAACTAGCTTTACCGCGGCTTCGCACGCGTGGAAGTGGGATGGCAAACTGCTTGCCACATCCTGCAAGGACAAGAAGCTGCGAGTGGTGGACCCACGCGCGCCGGCGGCGGTGCTGGACGTGGCTAACAGTCACCAGAACATCAAAGACAGTCGGGTAGTGTGGCTCGGGGAGCAAGACAGGATACTGACCACTGGTAAGTCCATTCCAAGTCAAAGCATTTATTGTAAACTAGCTGTACCGCGGCTTCGCATTCGTGGTCATTTCTCTGGGTTAAAAGTTCTCCATGTACTATTCCAAGATCTAAAATACCAATATACCAACATTTGATCAAAATTCCTTCAGCCGTCAAAAAGATTTTATTGATTGCTCGGCTTCTACTCATCGGATTGAGATACCAATTACACCAGTTTTTAACTAAAACCCTATGCTATCCAACAGTGAACACCGCATCGCAATCGGTCCAGTAGTTTTTACGTGATGCGCGAACAAAAAAACAGAAAGACACGATTTTTTTAAATGTTATATACTTGTTCAGTAGCTCATTTTAAGTACCCTAGACCATTTATTTTTTATTAGACAATTTCATACTTATTGCTTTATTATAATTTTATATAGTCAAAATAATAGCACTTTTATTAGTCAAAGTTTGACTCTCATGAATAAAGAGAAAAACATAACTTATTAGAAACAGATGAAATCAATTCTTTGAGTTTGAAAAGGAAATTTCCCTTTCTGACTACATCGTCATCATCATCAGCCTATATAACTGACCTCTGACCAATATAACCTATATCCAGAGCGATGACAGTCTAGCGGTGTACTAGTGCGACTTAGAATCCAACGATACCGGGTTCGATCCTAGGCTCCGCACCAATGACTTTTCTAAGTTACGTGCGGTTTTCCATCGCTCCGTGCTGCGAAGGACACATTAAGGTCCCGGCTGTTATTGATTAATAGCAGTCGTTAAGCCATGCCAGAGTTCCTCGGGCAGCCTGACAAACTCTGAACACCAGAGTCCAGCACTACCTCATACGACAAGCAAGCAAGCATCTGTGCAGTGCTGGACGTAGGCCTATCCTAATGCGCGCCACTGAGCTTGGTCTTCACTTCAGCTCTCCTCATCTATTTTCTCCTAGCCGCTTTTCGCAGGTCGTCACTCCACCTGGCCACAGCGCGTCCTACACTACGTTTGCCCATAGGTGGACTCCACTCGAGAACTCGTCAACGGTGGTCGATTCTTCTGCAAATGTGACTAGCCCACTGCCACTTTAGCTTGCTTATCCTTAGAGCTATGTCGGTCACCTTGGTTCCGCTATACATCTTTCCCCCCTTTCCCCAGGCTTCGATTCGGCCCGCCTGCGCCAGATCATGATCCGCGACGTGCGCAACCTATCCCAACCGCAGAAGACCCTCGAGCTGGACTGTTCCACCGGCGTGCTGATGCCGCTCTTCGATCCTGACACCAACATGCTGTTCCTGGCGGGAAAGGGAGACACCACCATACTGTACATGGAGCTCACCGACCGGGACCCCTTCCTCATCGAGGGGTTAAGACATTCTGGTGAGATTTAATCTGATTGTCCTCTGAGAAGGTGAGGAGTTAGCGCAAATCCACATTAATTAATCCAAAATTAAGCTAACTTCCGGCAAATTTTCAGTCTAATGATAGATAAATTAATAGATAAATCTAATGAGTAGACCTTCAGGTTGGTCCAATATATAGTACTCGCAGCGAATCTTTATGTTTGTGACGTTAGGCTCTGTGAACGATCGCGCCAGTTACTGCTGTGAGGATAAAACAGTATAAAGTAAAAGAGAGATAGAATATGCGAAAAACGTAAGCGAGTGAGCGAGGCAGTTACACAATGCTGTCTTCACCTTCAACATAGCACCATAGGTTAGAGATTGCACCTGAAAAACATCAGTTTGAGCAGCGACAAGCAGACCACTTCAGAGTCCGAGACAGAAACTTCCGCTGCGACTATAGTGTAAATTGTATCAAAATTGGATCAGTAGTTTCTTTTTAGTTATTAGTTATGATGATAGGGAACCGATGCGCCTTTTACTGGTTTTGCCTTAAATTTCCGTGAAATTTGCGTTTTTGGAGGATACGTTTCTACCACACTATACCATAAACAAATCCAATGATTCTGGTCTTTTTTTTATTAATCACAGAACAAACTACGTATTATTTTTTCTTAATTTATTATTATTTTTCATTTAAACAGTACACAAACTTGAGAGTCGTGTTACGAGAAAATATAAATCACTCATTAACTCATTATCGGTATTTAATCACCCATCAATTCTAATTTTTTACAAATAATTATAAAAATAAACAATTTTGTATGGTTTAGTACGGTATTTGGTTATGGCTTAGTACGGTAGAAACGTATCCTCCCGAAACGCATTTTCGCGAAAATCTAAGGCAGAACCTGTAGAAGCCCTGTTGGTTCCCTATGCTGCTAATCTAAGGCAGAACCTGTAGAAGCCCTGTTGGTTCCCTATGCTGCTAATCTAAGGCAGAACCTGTAGAAGCCCTGTTGGTTCCCTATGCTGCTAATCTAAGGCAGAACCTGTAGAAGCCCTGTTGGTTCCCTATGCTGCTAATCTAAGGCAGAACCTGTAGAAGCCCTGTTGGTTCCCTATGCTGCTAATCTAAGGCAGAACCTGTAGAAGCCCTGTTGGTTCCCTATGCTGCTAATCTAAGGCAGAACCATTAGAAGCCCTGTTGGTTCCCTATGCTGCTAATCTAAGGCAGAACCTGTAGAAGCCCTGTTGGTTCCCTATGCTGCTAATCTAAGGCAGAACCTGTAGAAGCCCTGTTGGTTCCCTATGCTGCTAATCTAAGGCAGAACCATTAGAAGCCCTGTTGGTTCCCTATGCTGCTAATCTAAGGCAGAACCATTAGAAGCCCTGTTGGTTCCCTATGCTGCTAATCTAAGGCAGAACCTGTAGAAGCCCTGTTGGTTCCCTATGCTGCTAATCTAAGGCAGAACCATTAGAAGCCCTGTTGGTTTCCTGTGCTGCTAATCTAAGGCAGAACCTGTAGAAGCCCTGTTGGTTCCCTATGCTGCTAATCTAAGGCAGAACCATTAGAAGCCCTGTTGGTTCCCTATGCTGCTAATCTAAGGCAGAACCTGTAGAAGCCCTGTTGGTTCCCTATGCTGCTAATCTAAGGCAGAACCATTAGAAGCCCTGTTGGTTCCCTATGCTGCTAATCTAAGGCAGAACCTGTAGAAGCCCTGTTGGTTCCCTATGCTGCTAATCTAAGGCAGAACCTGTAGAAGCCCTGTTGGTTCCCTATGCTGCTAATCTAAGGCAGAACCTGTAGAAGCCCAGTTAGTTCCCTATGCTGCTAATCCATTTGAAGTCGATTGTTTGTACCATGGTATTTTGTAGGGCACCTGTTAATAGCTCATTTGTTTTCAGGGGAGCAAACCAAAGGCGCTTGTCTGGTGCCGAAGCGGGCGCTGCGCGTGATGGAGGGCGAGGTGAACCGCGTGCTGCAGCTAGCGAGCTCCACCGTCGTGCCCATTATGTACCAAGTGCCGCGCAAGGTACGTGCTCTTAAACATCGTGTCTGGTGCCGAAGCGGGCGCTGCGCGTGATGGAGGGCGAGGTGAACCGCGTGCTGCAGCTAGCGAGCTCCACCGTCGTGCCCATCATGTACCAAGTGCCGCGCAAGGTACGTGCTCTTAAACATCGTGTCTGGTGCCGAAGTAGGCGCTGCGCGTGATGGAGGGCGAGGTGAACCGCGTGCTGCAGCTAGCGAGCTCCACTGTCGTGCCCATCATGTACCAAATGCCGCGCAAGGTACGTGCTCTTAAATATCATGTCTGGTGCCGAAGCGGGCGCTGCGCGTGATGGAGGGCGAGGTGAACCGCGTGCTGCAGCTAGCGAGCTCCACCGTCGTGCCCATCATGTACCAAGTGCCGCGCAAGGTACGTGCTCTTAAATATCATGTCTGGTGCCGAAGCGGGCGCTGCGCGTGATGGAGCGCGAGGTGAACCGCGTGCTGCAGCTAGCGAGCTCCACCGTCGTGCCCATCATGTACCAAGTGCCGCGCAAGGTACGTGCTCTTAAATATCATGTTTGGTGCCGAAGTGGGCGCTGCGCGTGATGGAGGCCGAGGGGAACCGTGTGCTTCAGCTCACGAGCTCAACCGTCGTGCCAATCATGTACCAAGTGCCGCGCAAGGTACGTGCTCTTAAATATCACGTCTGGTGCCGAAGCGGGCGCTGCGCGTGATGAAGGGCGAGGTGAACCGCGTGCTGCAGCTAGCGAGCTCCACCGTCGTGCCCATCATATACCAAGGTAAGTGCGCAAGGTACTTGCCTAACGGTTCAATAGTGCAACTTAGAATCCAACGACACCGGATTCGGTCCTAGGCTCCGAACCAATGACTTTTCTGAGTTATGTGCGGTTTTTGCATCGCTCATTGCTTTGGATGGCACGTTAAGTTGTCGGTTCTGCCTTTTATCTATTAATAGCTGTCGTTAAGCCATGTCAAAGCCCCTCGGTCGGCCTGACAAACTGACACCAGAGGCCAGCACTATCTCATACGACAAACAACATTGAAAGCTATGTTCGACTAGGACCTTGTATACTAATAAAACCGTTATCTTTGAACAGAGCTACCGCGACTACCACGCCGACCTGTACCCCGAGACCGCCGGTGCGGTGACGTACCTGAACGCTCCGATGTGGCTCGATAAACAAGACCACCCTGTCCCCACCATCTCGCTGCACCCCGACGCTAACAACTCTACACAGGTGAGTGTCCTAACACTATCACACTAACAGCGCTACCGCGACTACCACGCCGACCTGTACCCCGAGACCGCCGGCGCAGTGACGTACCTGAACGCGCCTATGTGGCTCGACAAACAAGACCACCCCGTCCCCAACATCTCACTGCACCCCGACGCTAACAACTCCATTACAGTTTAGTGTTCTTCTAACACTATCACACTAATATTATAAAAAACGAAAATTTGTGTATATGTTTGTTACTCCTTCACGCTCAATCGGCTGAACGGATTTAGATGAAATTTTGTATGTAAATACATCATGTGCTGGAATAACATACATTTCATCGTCATCGTACATATTTTTTTATCATCATCCCTCATCATCAGAGATCAAAGTGACAGTTGTAAAAGTGACGTATGTCCAAGTGACAGGTGTCAGTACTGGGGGTTCTGTCACCTGTCTGTTTGTACCAGGGCGCAGCTAGTCTTCCATTAAATAATAATTTAAAAAAAAGTGAGTATTGTTAATAATGTTTATTTACTTTTCTAACATCGCAACATAGCGCTCGATGTTAATAACAGTGACTCTTCGCCCCCGCGAGTCTTCAAAGAAGAGAGGGCCAATAATCCCTCTGCTCGAGGTTGCTGCCTGTACAGACACTTTAGGACTGTGCAGTGGTTTCTGATATTTGAGTTTCAGATTTTCACTGCTCCAGTAACGACAATTTTGAAGGTTTACGAACCCTTCAAATGGAATGGGCCTCGAACAGACCGTTCTCATAAAACGCGCGTACGCAAAATGCGCGACGCTTCCCGTCGACTTGACTCATGTCTACAAAAACTGCACGTCATGCGAAAAGAACGCTGGCGGTTAGGCTGCGCATTAGACGATTTATCGGTCTATTTGATGGCTAATTCTATCTATTTGGTGGTCCATTTGGTAGCGAAAGGCTAATTAATAATTATTTAAAACAATAGGCCTAGTACTTTTGTGCGCGAGTGTACCCATGCGTAAACACACCACCTCCACTTTCTTCCAGCGTTCTTTTTACGTGACGTGACCTATACTAGGCTTCCCCGCCCGCGCGCAATATACCCCGCAAAAAAAATGATGCAAGATGCACGTTTTATTGCGCTCTTCTTGTTTGTTTTTTAGAAGGTATATGTGCTGTTGGTCTATAACTGACCTCTACAGCTGACGGTGGGGCGGGCGCAAAAGCGCTCCGCCGTAATGAGTGAGGCAGAAGGCGCACGCCAAAGTTGGTTGGTTTTGGCCACTTGCTCAAGGGCACCCAGGGGGTATGAACCTCGGCTTGGACAGTTGCCATTGATTACGGGGGGGGTATCAAACTAAACACCCCTGGATCTCTACTGTTAGGAAGTGATCGAGGGGGCCCTGATGAAATGGCTGGAGCCCTTTGAATTAATTGCACAACTGACCACCGATTCGGAATACACTTTTGAGAAGAATCGGCAAGAAACTCGAAGGCGAATAAAATCGACTTTAATTACGAGACCTTCGACCTCGCCGGCGAGGTCAGTGTCTAATTGTGTTGAAAGATGGTAAAGACGGATTGGACGAATCTATCGCTGCCTGCACTGCTGCAGCGATTTCATCGTCCTGATCGGTCAAGTTGTCTCTAGGACGTCTACGGAGGGGTCGTGCGTCTGTTGTCGCGTCTGTCGAGTAGTTAGATGCCTGAATGCCTGTGATAGGGTGCCTCGTCAAAGTAGCGGCGAGAGGCATCTTTCATGTATTAAATGATCGAGGGAAGCTCGAGATCACTGTGCAGGTCGATGTTTCTCTGATACCAGGGGGCATCTACTGCACAGCGGACGCATTTATTCTGTAAATTCTGAAGTTTCTCTAGGGAAATGCGGGGAAGGCGTGAGCAAAATACTATGGACGAGTATGCCATTGTCGGTCGGACGCAACGTTCTATTGCGCCACCCTGTACTTATATATTACTAGTTTTCCCACAAAACGCGACTTCGACCGCGTGGACTATACAGTTCATCGCGAAAAAAGCGAACCTATGGTTTTCTAGGATATTAAAAACCAATGCAAAAGTAGATATATCACCAATGCTCTTGATGTTTGTTGACATATTTCGTTTCCATGGCAACCGTTTCTTACTGTGAGTAATATATTTTTTTCCAGTTTTTCCGTGGAAACTTCAACAATTTTATTTTTGTTTTATTCCAGGGTATAAGCTATCTCCATTCCAAATTTCATCAAAATCCGTCCAACTGTTATCGCGTGAAAGCTCCCCAAACAAACAAATAAACAAACAAGCAGACAACGTTTCACTTTTATATATTGGTATGGCTGGATATAAAGGTCTATCGGGGCATTATCGGGGCGTTTGGTCGAAGCAACACTTGACCAAAATGCTGGCTATTATTGTGCCCAAAGTCTAAGCATGGCCATACAACGTGGCTGCCAGCATTTTGGGTACATTGCCCACAGGTAGAGGCTTGGTAGACTAGGTTTAGTATAGCTAGGGTTTGAGGTTAACATAATGATTGCTTTTAAGTACTTTATTGTTGTTTAGATGTTCATAAGAATTAAATTAATATGGATGTTTATGGAGCCTTGTAGAATCTTAAATGGTTTTCGCAAATTTTTGGTCTGGAGACTGGAGCATTTATTTTGACGAAATAGGAGGCTTAATATTGATCCAGTCAAATAAGTCACAAACAAGGATCAACCTCGGAATGAGAGATAAGCTAGAAAGTTGTATAAATCTTTATTTTGGAATTCTAAAGGTTGTCTCAAAAGTCTCATAAAAGCGTCTCAAGTTATTCAAGCTCAAACGTTTCAAAAATCATTATTTTTGCAAATATCTAGTTTTCTATGGCTCCAATGATGGACATCTATAAAAAAACGTAAAGCATGAAATTTGCAACAAATATTGTTCCAAACATTTTTTCAAGCATTGAACACCGAGCTCAGTGGCGTGCATTAGGAGAGGCCTACGTCCAGCAGTGGACTAATATAGGCTGATGATGAATCGTTTTTGAAAAAGACCGCGGAGAACGCGCAGCGCTAAGCCATACATACTGTAATTCATACTGTAATCACCTGTATTGGGATGTAATAGTACATTACTGCCGCGGTCTGTAATGACTGCGTTGCTGGCAGCGATGATGATGGTCGAGAACTTAACTAAGCAAAGCTCGAGGCCATCAAAGCGTGGCCAGCAGGGCAGTCATTGCGGACCAAGGCTTGTATAGTGCTTTACGCAAACAATGCGAGGAATTTAAATAAAACCAGCTTAGTATAATAAGAATTTACTCAAACAATGCAACAACAACGAAAACAACAACAACGACAAAGACAACAACAACGACCACAACAACAGAAACAGTAACAGAAACAACAACAATCACGATCACTTCAGCATTCAAACTGAAAAAAAACCATCAAAATCGGTCCATTCGTCTGGGAGCTACAACGCCTCTCTTTTCGCGTTCGGGGTTAACGAACCCACGGAATAAATAATAGTGCTACGACAAAAGACGACAATAATGGATTTTCAAAGGAAATTGCTGGCCGCAAAACACGACAATAATGAAATTCCTTACAACTTTGCTGGCGCCTATTCAAGCAGCGCGGCAAGGTCGACTTTGCCCAAAGAAGGTTGTCGAAATAATGACCACATTGCTAGTATTGTTTGAGTAAATATGTTTGGAATAAAATATGTTGCAAATTTTATGCTCTACAATTTTCTAATAAATGTCAACATCATTGGAGCCATACAAACCTAGATATTTGCAAATAAATTATTTTTGTGATGTTTGACCTTGAATAACTTAAGACGCAGACACGAGATTTTGTGACACTATTGAGACAACTTTTAAAATGTCAAAATAAAGGTTTATAGAAATTTTAAATGACTGGACTATATTTAGCTAAATTCCCTGAAGATGGAAGTTACTTACTTAATTTAAATATAAGCTACATTTTGCATTATCTATTTATTAATTAGCTTGTGTTTCTATTGAATGTTTATTTGTAGACGGTTAAAAATAATTTAATTTTATTGCATTTTTTTTTTAGTTATTATACATTCAGTGTGGTGTTTTATTTTGTGTGTGTGTGTGTGGTGCTGTGTTTTGTAGTTTGGACTTAATTTCGCGGGTGTAAAGCACGTGGTTAATTAGACGGAGTAAGTAATTTAACCCCATTTTTGTTTTTACGCTTTTTATATATATGTATATATATATATATATATATTGCTTATTTTATTTTACTGCTTTTCTATTTTATTTCAACTTTGTTCAATGGTACATCTTCTTTAATAATATTGTCTATTATATAACTATATCCCACTACCATGTGGGGTCAATACAGTATGTGCAGTCAGCAACTAAAGTAGCTGATGAGGTCCGAGCTTTTATTTTACTTGCACATATGCTCTCTCTGTGAGAGGAGGGTCTGTGTCTGTATAAGTATTTGTTGCTGATCGTACTCTTGTTCAGTTTCTCTCTTTCAGCCATTCACTCCCTTCTTACAAATATCCTCTATTTTACTTCTAAAATAGTCCTCACACAAGAAAAAAATATTCTATTTTAGATCCACCGCAGCAACTTAGAAGAACTCGTCAGAACGATCCTCGCCATGCCTCCACCCAAAAAGACTGAAACCAAAAAACCGACCCAAACCCAAATCGAAGAACCAAAACCGGTTAACAAACCGCAGCCACCTCCAGAAACAATCGACGACGAAGACCGCATCGACTTCGTCAACGTAAAAGACCTAATTAAAGGTATGGAACGACAGGGAAAAGAACCGAAGACGACAGACCCTAAAGAGACCAACGGATTCCAAAAGAAGATCACCGATAACGGGCACGGCAATTCCGATGCTGCAGAGATTGAGACTATTGAAACTGATAAGCCTGATAAGACCGTGGAAAAAAACGAGAAGACCGTGGAAAAGACCGAGAAGACCGCAGAAAAGACCGAAAAGACCATCGAAAATACTGATAGTTCAGACTCCTCTGACTCAAATCTGTCTCGGAGCAACAGTCTTATCAACGGTGTACAAGTGCAGCCTCCAAAACCCTTGCCCAGGTCTTCTATATCTGAAGGTGGAAGCGTGGATGAATTTAACGAGGTCCCGAAGCCTAAACCACGGACCACGACCAGCCAGATCTCTGGTTACAAGGTATTCTGTAGCTAGTGGTTTGTGTAGAAGATTTAAATTCCTTTTGGGTTTGTTTATGTTTTATTATTATTTATAGAGGTGTGGGAAATTTTTAACCGACTTAAAAAAGGAGGAAGGTTTTTAATTAAATGCTTGTCTTTTTTAGCCGAGTTGCATAATTTTTTACCCGAGGGAGCAGAGGGTATTGTGTTTATCAGTCTATGTACGTATCTGTTTCTTTGTGGCACTATAGAGACCAAACGCTTTGACCGATCGATTTTGATGATTCTTACGTCAATCGATTTGTCTTAATCTTGCGAGAGCTACTAAACTACTAAAGTGATGCTCCATATTGAGTTTTGATAATATGACTAATCAAATTCAATGTGGTCACAATCAGACGCCATTTTGTGAAAAATCAAAAAATGAAAGTTGACGAACTATGCTATGTATTCATTGAATAGGTATTTGAAAATCATAGTTATATATTTAAACGGGACTTAAAACTTAATATTTATTTACCTCGACGTTTCCATCAAGTTGTATTGATCGTGGTCACTAGAAGACTGAAGTAGGCGAGGCGAGCGTTGTCTCCAACTACCCGCATTTGGTTTGGTAAAAATTCAGAATTGTCACGACACACGACACTAACGACATCTGCAGATATCTTCTGACATAAACCGCGACGCGAACACTTGCTTATCACGGGATTCCAGGACGCAGCCAACTTGAAACCATCCTCTCGGTTGAAATTGGGATACATTTTAATTCCAACCGCTTCACGTACAATCCTGGATAGTTGAAAATCATCTTTAGGTTTCTCTTATAATTTTTCATTTCGTATGACCCTTTAGGATCTATAACGATTTAAAGTTGGTTAGCAACCATTCTCAGTCGGGTTTATTGTATGTGCGTTTTATTGATTACTAGTTTCCCGCCCGCGTCTTCGTCCCGGCGGACTACTGTTTATCGTGAAAAAAAGCATCCTATGTTCTTCTAGGCTATTAAAAACATATGCAAAAGTAGGTATAGCACCAATGCTCTGGATGTTTTTTGACAGACATGTTATTTTGTTTCCATGGCAACCGTTTCTTACAGCGAGTAATCGTTTTTTTCCAATTTTCCTGGATAAAAAGTATTTTATGTTTTATTCCAGGGTATATGCTATCTCCATTCCAAGTTTCATCAAAATCCGTCCAGCCGTAATCGCGTCAAAGTTCCCCAAACAAACAAACAAATAGACGACGTTTCACTTTTATATATTGGTATGGATTCTATCCATTACACATTTCATGAGGTCCAGTACCTATTTTAGAAATTCAGTTTGTTGTCCGTTTTTTTGTTAAAAATATTTATTTATTTGGTTTTCGACTTTATGATTATAATTTAAGATTTAATGGTATGTGTTGTAGATTTGCCCCCTTACTCATAAAAAGTTATGCAATGGTTATGAAATGATTAAGAATTCCGCGCAGTACAATATTGTACTGCGCAGTTTTACTAATCATTACTAAATCATTGCATAACTTTTTATAAGTAAGGGGGTTGCTGTTTTTGGGTTTGTTATCTTTATTATTATCTTTTAAGGTGTTGGCAATTGTTTTTGTTTATTAAGTTTTAAGTTATGAAGTTATGTTTATAATATAAGATTTTATGATTGATTGTGTTTGGCGAATGGTATTATTTTGTATTTATGGATTTTGTTTTATTTTAAAAAAAAAGGTTCGCTGTATTGCTGCCGTGACTCTGCCCAGCTTTCTAGACTAATAATGTAAAAAAAACTCTGTGAAGGGATATTAACTTGATGAACGAGAGAGTTTACGCATGAACAAAGGGCTTGCAATGCAAGACATAAAGTTTTTGTAATGTTTTCGTTTGAAGCCTATTACTAAGCCTACCGTTTGTCTGTCTTTCCTTTAAAAGACTATCTTTTGAACCGTAATAGATAGAAGGTGGAAATATTTGTGTACTTATGACGGATATCATGACAAATAATAAAAAAAGTAATAGTTGTAGGTCCCCATACAAGTACGGAACCCTCGGTGCGTGAGTCCGATTCGCGCTTGGCTTGTTTTTAAAAGCTTTTATTTAACTTCACTTCTATGTACGTATCTATGTATTTTGTCCTGGAATGTTGCAATTCAAATTTTGAGCACTTCCCGATTAGCTATCCGGCTGAAACTTTCAGGGTAGCTCACAAACCAATGACAAAGAAAAAAATATATGTAAAAAGTGAAAATTAAACAAAAAAAATAGAAAAAAGAAAAAAAAGACATAAAGACGTAAAAAGTGAAAATAAAAAAATATAAATAAAAAAGAAAGTTTTTTATTTTTTTTCTGTTATTGTGTTTGTTAATCATAAATTGTGAGCACGTCCGTCAATTTGTAAAGTTGTATAACAAATATGTGTTAATTTCCCCAGCCGCGCCTCGGACCCAAGCCGTTCTCGGCGTCTCAGGGGAGCGAGGAGTTCTCGTTCGACAAGGTGTTCTCAGTTCCCTCTGTGCCGGGCGTGCCTAAGTCTGATTCCGGTAAGAGCTTAAACCCCCTTTATAGCAATGGCGTTATGATTTCAGCATTAACGCCTGCTTAGCGAGAACATAACTTAACATTTAGTACAGGACATTTTTTGGACGGGATTCGAACCTAGAGCCTTTGCGTGACACATGCCTATAACAAATTCGGCTGCCGAGACCACTACATCATCATCCAAATTTTCCCCTCAGTTTCTAAATCCGTCTTACAAGGACAGTAACGCCATCTATTGATAGTTTGCTGTACTGACCCTCCGATTTAAAAACTGAGGGAAAAAATGGATAATGATGTAGTGGTCACGGTAGCTGTCTTGATTAAAGGCACGTGCCGCGCAGAGGCATTGATGATGCGGGTTCGAATCCCGTCCGTGATCCATTTTTTTTCTTTAGACAAATATTAGATAACACCATAATAGTAATTACTAGTCTATCGAAAAGAAGAAAAACCAGCCAAATAAAAAAAAAACATGGTCGGGTATGAAGTCAAATAACATAACAACTAGTTTTGATACTTAATATTTTTTTTAAACTTGCTGTGCCCGCTGCTTTGCCCACGTGGTCATTTTTCTAGGTTAATAGTAACCTATGTATTATTTTTGTACCAAAAGTACCTATAAAATACAATATACTACATTTTATCAAAATTGATTAATCCGTCAAATAGTTTTTAGTTCTATTCATCGGATTGAGGTACCAAGTACACCAGTTTTCAATTCAGAACCTAAACTATTCTGAAACCCGCACCGCAATCGGTCCAGTAGTTTTACGTGATGCGCAAACAGACAGACAGACACGATTTATTCTTGTTTTTTAGCTTATGAATAATAATTATATATATATATATTTATGGCTTTTATGTCCCTTAGACTACATAATTTTATTAAGCTGCCAAGTATAATTTTCGGAAAAATATTGTCTAAACTTTCGTTAACCAGATTTAACTTGTTATTCAACAATTGAATGAATAGCATATGTCTCAGTAGTGACGATTTTATTATAATATCTCTGTATTCAATGGAAAGTTTGAATAAAATCGCACAGGTTACACAACCAACAAATTTTGTTTCAGTTTTTACCCGACTGCGGAGGGTTATGTTTGGGCTGTTTGTAGGTTTCTTTGGCGCGTCCTACCACTGCCTAAAAGGCTTGATGGATATTGATATATGAGGTATCATTAGTACATAAACGAGCTCGGGTAACTTGGGTATACCTAGCGGCACGTAAGTCTAGCGGTGAACGAAACGTGGCGGGGATCTTGGCACAGTCAAAGTTTATATAATGTGTTAAAATGTTGAATACTTTTTATCCCGAAAACTGACTGTGCCAAGGTCCCCGCCACGTTTCGTTCGCCGCTAGACTTACGTGCCGCTAGTTATAGAGGCTGGCAGTGGAAAATGCACAATACACCCCAAAAGGGACGTCAGTGCAGGCCTTACTGCCCCCATCTTGAATAAGAACAAGAAAGGTACAGTCGGCGAGGCATCGTGCGTATCATTTTTTCATTGTCAGGATCAGCTAAAACCTGGCGAGCTCCTCATGCCTCCGACTGCATCTTATATTTCAAATTTAAGAATCTAAAGTTTGTTTGCCTTTTTTGTTATGTCCGCAGTCGTTTTTTATTAATAATTTATTTTTTACATTGTATCGTCAATACAATGAATAAATACATTGATTGTCCCCCTGCAGCCACATCGCCTATATCTGCGCAGGCGACGACGCCTGCAGCATCCACTCCCATCGCGCGGGAGGCTTCCGAAGAGAAGGACAAGTCGCTGTCACCCACGAGCGACGTCGAGGCTCACAACAAAGGTAAACAGCCCTCCAGCCCTATCCTATACCTCTATCACTAGTTGTTATAGTAAACGCACTTGACGTAACTACACACGTCAAAGTATCTACGCGACTCTATCGGTAATGTTTCATACATCCACTTAAATTGGAAAGCTCATTTAGGCAAAGTTAATAAGAAAATATCAAAGTACTGCTATGCCCTATCAATGCTGAGTTTATACAACTCGTCCAAAGCCATTGCAACAAATGCTTACTATGGTATGTATATCCTCAGTTATGCTACGCTATAATCATCTGGGGCAATTCTGTTGATCTGCAGTCAACTTTGTCATGCAAAAACGTTGCATAAGAAGTATATTTCACTTAAAAAGGACAGATTCTCTTCGAAGCTATTTTAAGGAAAATAAATTTCTTACCCTAACCGGAATTTACATCTTAGTTTTATGTAAAAAATAACGCTGAATACTTCTCTAACATACGATCCAGTCGTGCCGGTAATCTTCGCAGTAACTGTAAGTTTAACGTCTGTATTCCTAGAATTAATAATACAATGTATTACAAAAGTTCCTTTGTCAGTGCCATCCGAATTTACAATCATTTACCAACGCATTTAAAATGGCATTTAATTTAAAAATCAACTTAAGGAATGGCTATTAAATAAAGTCCATTACTACTTCAATGAGTTCTTTGATGTTAACTAGATCTCCAAATATGAATAAATTTACACTGTGTCTACTGTCTACCTATAATGTGTGTAGTTGAACGTAGTACTGTCTGCAGTTTTAGTTTAACGTAGGAGTGTAATAGTAAACGGCTTGGCTTGGCTTTATAAGGGTTTTTTTTCCATAAATATGCTGGGTCAAACCACAAACCTGATAAATGTGAAACTTAATATAATATATGTTTTGAGATCTTTATCTAAGACAAAAACATGATTAACAGAATTTCATTCGATAATTTTCGGTAATATTTACATTTTTCTACTCAATGGCTAAGTTTTATCTCTAAAATAAATCTCACAGCAAGAAAATATAGTTTATTATCTAATGCTTAAACAAAATTTACCTAACTAAATTATTAGCCTGTCAATAAAATAAATAACTTACACACTTTAAGTGTGTAAGGTTACGTAATTTTTTTTCTTGATTGTGTGTTCAAACAGCGCTCACGATATTCAACTTTGTTACGCAAGCACTTTAGTGCTTATTGCGGGTAGCGGGTGGCAGAGTGTAGAGGAGGTGGCAGGGGAGTGGGAAAATGTAACCTTGAACAATAAATTTATTCTTATTCTTATACATAGCTCTGAGTTTTGATGAACCGTACTTCACTAGCTATTAGTAAATAGGTACGTGAGAAACTGGTAGAGTTTATTCAGTCATGTTTGTGCCTCGTTTATTGTGTATCTCTTTCTAAATATATGTTTGTTTGTTTGTCGTATGTCAACATATAACATTATGGTGCAGGCCTCTGGTGTCAGAGTTTGCTAGACCGCCCGAGGGCATCTGACATGGCCTAACGACTGCTTTTAATCAATAACAAATGAAGTTTGTTTTTATGTTCTCCTTGTACACTGTGTTTGAGTGCTAAAGAATAAATAAATAACAGCCGGGACCGACAGTTTAACGTGCCCTTCGAAGCACGGAGCGATGGAAAACCGCACTTAGAAAAGTCGGTGCATATCTTAGGACCGAACCCAGTATCATGGGATATTAAGCTGCACTATTGAACCGTTAGGCTAACATCGCTTTTTTAAGACCTTTCCAAGTGATACAATTCAACTCTCATGAACAAGAAGTAAAAATTAACCATAGTTTCAGTTTGAAAAGGAAATTTTCCTTTCTTGTACCTTCTCAGAGTTGAATCTCGCACAGGAAAAGGAAATATCCTACTGAAACTACCGGTGCTTCTGAAATACGCCCGTTAGAGAAGAGAGCACCATGAAGCTCTATGGAGGTGTATATTTTTCATTATTGACACATTTTTTTAAATATACTTTTCTACATAATTTATAGGTCAGTGCTAATTAGATGTCCCACAGTCATTAAAAACATACAATGACTAAGTATCGTACTTCAACTAGGCTCGACCAGTCCCCTGAAGTCAAAAACTAACAGTCCAAATCAACAAATAAACTATGTATTTCTGTCCTGGAATCTTGCAATTCACATTTCGGGCACTTCCCGATTAGCTATCCGTCTAAAAGTTTCAGGGTAGCTCACAAACCGATGAAAAAGCAATAAAAAAGAGGAAAAAAATAAAAGTACATTCATTTAAAAAAAAAAGGTCGTATGTATATTTTTTTATTTTTTTTAAATTATACTTATTATATATTATCTTTACAGAGGAATATACAAACGGCAAGTCCGACACGAGCCTGGAAGAGGAGGTGAACTCTTCGGACTCCGGGTACATGCCGAAGACGCCGAGCTCCACCGCCGAGCGGAGGAAGGTCTTCGAGGCCACCGAGTGAGTCACATTATGGGTTCTTTACCGGTGAAGACTTAAATAGACGTAGGTAGTTGGAGTATATAAGTTTTTTTTAATTATTTTTTTTCTCGTTTGTTTTTTCATTTTAAAAAAATATGATAAAAGTTGTTCTCATTTTTTAATTATTATTATTCCAGAGTTTTTTTTTTTTTTCATTTCTTTATTGGTATTTTCAATACATTTTTTCATTTTATTTTGGCCAGTCATGCTTTGAAAGTACACTTTTCGAGCAACTGTATTGAACAAAATGTTTTAAACTTGATAGCTGAATCTACTGCGGCTACGAGTGCGCATCAAGATAAAAATCTAATTATAGAGCGCCCACGAGAGTGGTTTATCTATACAGTAAAGTAACAGAAAGTCTGTACATTGAAGATAATAAAAAAATGCTCTAGGGACTTAAATAAACTACTTAACAAGAATATAACATTTTTTAAATGTTTTAAATGTTTAAACTATTGGACCGATTGCGATGTGGTTTTCACACTTGGATAGCTGAAATAGAATGTCGAGGCGATCCAGCTCCTCGACCATACGGACATAGAGGACTCAAAAGAACTAAACCGTTCGAGTTAGTGTAGTATTTAGTGTCAGTGATATTAGTGTGAAGTAGTGCTAGTGAAAGTGCTACCGATAAAGAACACATGAACAAAGTGTCTTCGCCTTATTAAAGACGATAAGAAAAGTGTTAATGGACACATTCTTAGTTAAGAAATTTTAAAAGTTAAGTTAAAATAACTCAAGGCAACGAAAAAAAAAAATTGTAGCTGAGAGTGACTTAAAAACTGCTGTACTTGGTATCTAAATCCGATGAGTAGAAGTCGAGCAATCGATAAAAACTGCTGTACTTGGTATCTAAATCCGATGAATAGAAGTCGAGCAATCGATAAAAACTGCTGTACTTGGTATCTAAATCCGATGAGTAGAAGTCGAGCAATCGATAAAAACTGCTGTACTTGGTATCTAAATCCGATGAGTAGAAGTCGAGCAATCGATAAAAACTGCTGTACTTGGTATCTAAATCCGATGAGTAGAAGTCGAGCAATCGATAAAAACTGCTGTACTTGGTATCTAAATCCGATGAGTAGAAGTCGAGCAATCGATAAAAACCATTGGCATCTGAACGAAGGTTGTTGATATTGGTACTTTTGATTCTGGAATAACACATAGGATCCTTGTATCTCAGAAAAATGACCACGCGGGCAAAGCCGCGGGCACAGCTAGTTATTAAGTTCTTACTACTACTCTGCTGACATTGACATCTCAAACAATGCGTTTATTAATTAGATATGCGCTCTCAGAGCTTCATTAAGACCAGGCTCCAATATTTAAGGGTTTTTTCCATAAATATGCTGGGTCAACCACAAACCTGATAAATGTGAAACTTCTTTTTTTTTATTAATACAAAAAGGTGATATACAGAATTTCATTCGATACATTTTCTTATAAAAAATACGTTGTTTTCAGTAATATTTTCATTTTTCTAATCAACGGCTTAAGTTTTATCTCTAAAATAAATCTCACAGCAACTAAATTATTAGCCTGCCAATAAAATAAATAACTTTTGACACTTACGTCATTTAGTTCCGAGCTAAATTGTGTGTTCAAACAGCGCTCGTGATATTCAACCTTATTACGCGCACCTCAGTGCTTATTGCGGGTAGCGGGTGGCGGAGTGTACAGGCGGAGCTAGCGTGGGAAATGTATTAATGGAGCCTGCCCTTAATATGCACTGCGCTACAACTTAAGTCTCTCGACTTAAGTTTTAGCGCAGTTCGAACTCTCTCGTATTTGCACATAAAACAAACGTTGAAGAGGGCTCGCTTATACAGTCAGCGACGAAGGTCTCAACTCGTCCAAGTTTTTATTTTACTTATACATGCAAAATATTAAACACAAGCCGCGCCCCGCGGTTTCACCTGCTTATGTTGATGGATTATGATGAAAGTAGCCTATGGGTTAATCCAGGATATAAGCTATCCTTGTACCAAATTTCATCCAAATCCGTTCAGCCGTTTGAGCGTGAAGGAGTAGCAAACACACACTTCTAAAGATAAAAAATAGATGGCGCTAATCGGTTTTTATGCATTTTATGGCATTTTGTATGTCTAATGTATGGAGTTCTGCATCGTGCATACGAAGTTTTCCGCTCGATAAGAGATTATTTATTTTTAAATCTGTAAGTTTTGATTGGCCTGTTACGACAGTGGCTACACTTTTCAGATTTATAATATTAGTGTGATTTTACGTGTTCAAATGAGAGCTTGGACAATATGCTATTTGACTGTAGTGAAATTATATCCCAGATTCCTGTCATCAAAGTATGTCTAATTAAATATCAGTTTATTTATTACTTTGAGTAAAAATATTTATAAATTTTAATGAAAAGTAACATTAATTATCTTTAATTTTGATTACATGATCTCAAACGCTCTATGATTGACAGTAGGCCTCGACCTCGTGACGTAATTATTGCGTCACTTCCTGAAAACAGAATCAATTTTACTAGAGTAACCCATAGCAACCCCCTATTGTTTACTCGCATGTGACGTCATGACCGCCGCCATGACAGAAAGAGTGTTTTGGCGGAAGTAATTTAATAACGAATCTTTATGAATTATTTTTACTGAAAATATGCCAGTTTACGAGAAAATATGAATAGAATGTGTATTAGGTACTTGTAATAACCCAGCAATTGATTTTCTAGTATAAGTCATATACATATTTGGACATGTTACGCGACTCGTTGCTGACTGTACAGTGCTTGGCGAGTAGAACAATGTGAAGTGTAACAAGTGTTATATCCGTCAGCTGTGGCGCGGCGTCGATAGCGGACCGCCGGCGCGCGTACGAGATGCGCTCCGTCAGCGTCGCCGTCGAGTCGGACACGCCACCGTCGCCCGCACCGCTGCGGTAAGTTGGGAGCTTTATTAATAAGCTTAATAAGGGCCTACTCATCCCGCGCGTGCTTTGAGAACCAGCAAAGGGGATTCCTGTGTAAGTATCAATCTACTCTGTCTACTGCGATCACCAAGCCGCCTGCCAAGCGTGGTCATCATGCTTAAACCCCGCTATTTCGGCGGAGGCCCATGTTCAGCTGTGGATGATGTTATGTGGTGGAAGATGGGTTTAGTTGTCCGCGTCGTGAAATCCAGTTTTAAGAGGAAATGTGGGTTGCGAAATCGAGGTTCCGAAATCCTTAAAACCTGCTTATAAAATGATCTGATTTAACTATATTTTTTCTTCAAATTAATCACTAGAAAACATTCTATTCCTGTACGTTTTGCGTCTATTAATTTTTTTTTTTTTGGAATGGAATAATGGACGTAGTTGCCGGGCGCTTGAAATTAGATGATTTTAAGGTCCTAGCTTCATTTGAACAAATTTATCCAAAATACTACAATGTAGGGGCATGCTAGAGATGGATTTCTTTATTGTGTTAAAAAAACATTGCAGTAGAATCCAGGGAGAAAATCGAGGAACATGTGTGTATGGAAGAAGCGCCGCCCGCATTTCCTCCTAAGGGAGTGATCCCGGCCCGATTTATCTTAGCACGTAACTTCTGATACTGTCATTAGCGTGTACCGTGACCGAGTTTTACAAAACCAAGTGCGGCTATTTTGTTTTGTATGTACTGTGCTGGGCAGTATTTGGGAAATTTCAACATGTCTTCTCGTCGCCCATCCCACAGAATCGAATGTCTTTAACCAGTGCGTCCTACCCGTTATGACATACGGAGCTGAAACGCGGGCACTGACTGTGAGTCTGGTCCACACATCGACCTTATAACCCAGTAGACGCATAATACCTATTTCGCAATGCAAGTAGTTCTGTTAACCAACTGAGGTGAGCGGGTGCGGGGTACGGAATGCTGATTGGTCCGGTAATGATCTCGACATATCGCTACATGCTCATTGGTCAAGTAATGATCATGACATATCGCTACATGCTCATTGGTCAAGTAATGATCATGACATATCGCTACATGCTCATTGGTCAGGTAATGATCACGTCATACCGCTATTGGCCAAACATTTGTGGCTGTGGATTTAAATAATGTCAATTTTCCTAACGTGGTATCTGAAAGAGTTCGCCCTGTACTAGGCGTCTACTGGGATTTATAGGTGTTATCGGCCTTATGGTCGATGAGTCCACAGGTCGCTCAGCGAGCTATCGAACGGGCTATGCTCGGGGTTTCTTTAAGGGATCGCATCCGAAACGAGGTGATCCGGCAGAGTACGAAAGTCACCGACATTGCACAAAGAATTAGCAGACTGAAGTGGCTATGGGCCGGTCGAAGTCGAAGAACCGAGAACCGGTAGGGAAGACGAGACCACGTATAGGCAAACGAAGCCCTCCGGCCAGATGGAGCGCCGATATACGCAAGTAGCTGGCAGCATTTACATGAGGAGAGCCGAAGATCAGGGGTGAGCATTAGGAGAAGCCTATGTCCAGCAGTGGACTAATGCAGGCTGTTGATTGATTGATGATAAAGTGCGGCAAGTTGGACGCGACTCCCGCCCGTCTTGACGCTGCTGATATCCTCTACTTTAGTAATTACGGTCAATGCAATTTGACTAAAACGTGGAGGTTATTCAAAATTCTGATATTGATTTTTATGCGAATGATCCGATGAAAATCGTGATTTCAATTCGCGAAAGTAAGGAACATTGGTTAAGAACGTCGCACACCATTTCGACTCAAACCAACTCGACTCAAAGTAACGCATTGAAAATGAGCTTTAATCGTGTTACGTACAACACATTTTACAAAACTGAACAAAGAGTGGGCGATGATTGGTTCGCGACTCGTATACTGCATTTGTAATTATATAAAATGTACCATTAACCACTAAATTCATTTTGTCACATATGAGGCAAAAACTGCATATCCCTTAAGCTCAAATTTTAACGCTTCACTTTGAGTCGACTTGGTGTTGGGTCGTTTTATGTGCGACGGTCCTTATCAACTTTAATATAATCCATCATGAACAAGCGACGTCTTCAAATCTACTTAGACGAATTGACTGACAACTTCCAGTCAACATTTATGAAACAGGGCTCTGTTGCTCCTTGTACTTTAAGACTTTGATCTAATTTGCAGACGTAGAGACTCACTGAAGTCCCGCAAGAGTCCAGAGCGAGAAGATAAGCGAGCGTCCGTCCCTAATGTCGCCACTAAAAGGACTTCCACTGTATTCGGTATGTTTACACAACTACGAATAAGTATAATTTTAAAAATTAAATTAAAAAATAAGCTTTTATGAGCATATTTTTTTACATGCATTGTCATCGATTTGTGAGCTACCCTGAAACTTTTAGCCGGATAGCTAATCGGGAAGTGCTCGAAATTTGAACTGCAAGATTCCAGGACAGACAGAAATACATACAAGTGAAGTTAAATAAAAGCTTTTATCTACACTCATATCGTAAAATCCGGATTATGAACTCAAATATGGGGGCATAATGGCATACATTACAACCGGCACTTCTCTAATAAGAAAAAACCCCCCCCATTATAACACTGTTATTGAACTTAACAATGTTATAATATATTTCCCACCCATAAAAGCACCGGTTGGCGCGTGAATACGCTGTAGACTGGATATTTGCGCCATAATTTACTTTAGTACCTAACCAATTTAATGTGTTATGTATGTATGTATGCGGTTTTTATGTTTGAAAGCTGAGGTAATCGAGATGGTTCTTAGCTATAATACGGGGAAGGGGAAGGGAAAGGATCGTAGCTCCCAAACGAATGGACCGATTTTGAAGCGGTTTTTATGTTTGAAAGCTGATGTGAACTAGATGGTTCTTAGCTTCTTAGAGATTAGGGGGTAAAGGGGAATGGGTGATGGGGGGGTCGGGTGTTATATATTTTTTAATTTGTGTTTGTTCAGATATAACAACCCATGCCCAGTTGGCCCAGTGGTTAGAGACCCTGATTGCGAAGTCAACCTACGCACGGTTCAAATCCCGCAAGGTGCATTAATTTGTGTGATGAGCAGAAAATGTTTGTTTGCAAGTCAATAATAATAATAATGGCTGTAATATTCGTATCTATGTATGTTTATCCGTTGTCTAGTGCCCACAGTACAGGTTATCCTTGTTAGGGGGCTAGGTACATATACCTAGCGGCACGTAAGGCTAGCGGTGAACGAAACGTGGCGGGGATCTTGGCACAGTCAAAGTTTATATAATGTGTTAAAATGTTGAATACTTTTTCTCCCGAAAACTGACTGTGCCAAGATCCCCGCCACGCTTCGTTCACCGCTAGACTTCCCGAATGTATTTATTTATGCAACGGTTGAAACATCGCCACGATAAAGAAGTATTATTATTAATATCACTGAGTTTTTTTTACTAAATGTTACTAAACGTTGCTAAACTTTGCTTATGGTTAAATCATAATTCATTGAACGAAAAAAAAAACGATTTTACTAAATAACTACTGAATTATTTTTGATGATACGTATGTGACAACCCTGGATGTCATACTACCCTTCCAAATCTAAAATCATCAATATGTTTCTGCATATTGTACGTATGCGTATATGTAAATAGAACGTTGTTATGTTTTCTGCGTATATGTAAATAGAACGTTGTTATGTTTTCTACATAGGTTACGTATGCGTATATGTAAATAGAACGTTGTTATGTTTTCTACATAGGTTACGTATGCGTATATGTAAATAGAACGTTGTTATGTTTTCTGCGTATATGTAAATAGAACGTTGTTATGTTTTCTACATAGGTTACGTATGCGTATATGTAAATAGAACGTTGTTATGTTTTCTACATAGGTTACGTATGCGTATATGTAAATAGAACGTTGTTATGTTTTCTGCATAGGTTACGTATACGTATATGTAAATAGAACGTTGTTATGTTTTCTGCATAGGTTACGTATGCGTATATGTAAATAGAACGTTGTTATGTTTTCTGCATAGGTTACGTATACGTATATGTAAATAGAACGTTGTTATGTTTTCTGCATAGGTTACGTATGCGTATATGTAAATAGAACGTTGTTATGTTTTCTGCATAGGTTACGTATGCGTATATGTAAATAGAACGTTGTTATGTTTTCTGCATAGGTTACGTATGCGTATATGTAAATAGAACGTTGTTATGTTTTCTGCATAGGTTACGTATGCGTATATGTAAATAGAACGTTGTTATGTTTTCTGCATAGGTTACGTATGCGTATATGTAAATAGAACGTTGTTATGTTTTCTGCATAGGTTACGTATGCGTATATGTAAATAGAACGTTGTTATGTTTTCTGCATAGGTTACGTATGCGTATATGTAAATAGAACGTTGTTATGTTTTCTGCATAGGTTACGTATGCGTATATGTAAATAGAACGTTGTTATGTTTTCTGCATAGGTTACGTATACGTATATGTAAATAGAACGTTGTTATGTTTTCTGCATAGGTTACGTATGCGTATATGTAAATAGAACGTTGTTATGTTTTCTGCATAGGTTCGTCTACGTATGTGTAAATAGAACGTTGTTATGTTTTCTGCATAGGTTCGTCTACGTATGTGTAAATAGAACGTTGTTATGTTTTCTGCATAGGTTCGTATACGTATGTGTAAATAGAACGTTGTTATGTTTTCTGCATAGGTTCGTCTACGTATGTGTAAATAGAACGTTGTTATGTTTTCTGCATAGATTCGTATACGTATGTGTAAATAGAACGTTGTTATGTTTTCTGCATAGATTCGTATACGTATGTGTAAATAGAACGTTGTTATGTTTTCTGCATAGATTCGTATACGTATGTGTAAATAGAACGTTGTTATGTTTTCTACATAGGTTACTTATACGTATATGTAAATAGAACGTTGTTATGTTTTCTGCATAGGTTCGTCTACGTATGTGTAAATAGAACGTTGTTATGTTTTCTGCATAGGTTCGTCTACGTATGTGTAAATAGAACGTTGTTATGTTTTCTGCATAGGTTCGTATACGTATGTGTAAATAGAACGTTGTTATGTTTTCTGCATAGGTTACGTATGCGTATATGTAAATAGAACGTTGTTATGTTTTCTGCATAGGTTACGTATGCGTATATGTAAATAGAACGTTGTTATGTTTTCTGCATAGGTTACGTATGCGTATATGTAAATAGAACGTTGTTATGTTTTCTGCATAGGTTACGTATGCGTATATGTAAATAGAACGTTGTTATGTTTTCTGCATAGGTTACGTATGCGTATATGTAAATAGAACGTTGTTATGTTTTCTGCATAGGTTACGTATGCGTATATGTAAATAGAACGTTGTTATGTTTTCTGCATAGGTTACGTATGCGTATATGTAAATAGAACGTTGTTATGTTTTCTGCATAGGTTCGTCTACGTATGTGTAAATAGAACGTTGTTATGTTTTCTGCATAGGTTCGTCTACGTATGTGTAAATAGAACGTTGTTATGTTTTCTGCATAGGTTCGTATACGTATGTGTAAATAGAACGTTGTTATGTTTTCTGCATAGGTTCGTCTACGTATGTGTAAATAGAACGTTGTTATGTTTTCTGCATAGATTCGTATACGTATGTGTAAATAGAACGTTGTTATGTTTTCTGCATAGATTCGTATACGTATGTGTAAATAGAACGTTGTTATGTTTTCTGCATAGATTCGTATACGTATGTGTAAATAGAACGTTGTTATGTTTTCTACATAGGTTACTTATACGTATATGTAAATAGAACGTTGTTATGTTTTCTGCATAGGTTCGTCTACGTATGTGTAAATAGAACGTTGTTATGTTTTCTGCATAGGTTCGTCTACGTATGTGTAAATAGAACGTTGTTATGTTTTCTGCATAGGTTCGTATACGTATGTGTAAATAGAACGTTGTTATGTTTTCTGCATAGGTTCGTCTACGTATGTGTAAATAGAACGTTGTTATGTTTTCTGCATAGATTCGTATACGTATGTGTAAATAGAACGTTGTTATGTTTTCTGCATAGATTCGTATACGTATGTGTAAATAGAACGTTGTTATGTTTTCTACATAGGTTACTTATACGTATATGTAAATAGAACGTTGTTATGTTTTCTGCATAGGTTCGTCTACGTATGTGTAAATAGAACGTTGTTATGTTTTCTGCATAGGTTCGTCTACGTATGTGTAAATAGAACGTTGTTATGTTTTCTGCATAGGTTCGTATACGTATGTGTAAATAGAACGTTATGTTTTCTGCATAGGTTCGTCTACGTATATGTAAATAGGACGTTGTTATGTTTTCTGCTTAGGTTCGTCTACGTATGTGTAAATAGAACGTTGTTATGTTTTCTGCATAGGTTCGTATACGTATGTGTAAATAGAACGTTGTTATGTTTTTCAGGCAAAGTATCCAAGTTCCGGCACCTGAAAGGCACACCGGGCCACAAGTCGACGCAAGTCGAAAACATCAAGAATATAAGCAGGCAGATCTCAGGCGAATGCAATGGCTTCTATGGTAAATATCTTTTCATAACACCTGCTCGACAATTTTCAATTACATTCTCAACGTAAAGCAAGGCATTATATCACAAGACATAAAGTTATATGAAACTCCCAAGAGATATAATGTGATATGAATTTGGAACGTTAAAATTCGAATTGACTAGAAGTCCCTCTACACCGTTAATGGCCGGTTCCTGTCAACTTACGCTTGTGGGTTCCTATTTTTAACCCCCGAACAAAGAGACGGGTGTCATCGTAGCTCCCAAACGAAAGGACCGATTTTGAGGTGTTTATTTATGTTGAAAAACTGTGATGAGATGTAATCGAGATGGTTCTTAGATATAAGGAAGGGGGGGGGGGGGGAGTTGAGAAAGGGGGGAGTTGAGAAGGGAGGGGGAGTTGCGAAAGGGGGGGGGGTTGAGAAAGGGGGAGGAGTTGAGAAAGGGGGGGAGGAAGTTGAAAGAAGAGGGGGGGGGGGGTGAGTATCGTAGCTTCCAAACGAATGGACTGATGTAGCCCCCGAACAAAGTGACGGGTGTTAAAGGTTTATGTTTAGATACGGGCATTGTAAAAGTTTATTCGAAAATCGAATTGACCACCAAAGGCAGAACACAAAAAAAAAAACGCGTGTTTGTAAAGAATGTGAAACGAGAGACGTTGTTTTGTGTTATTTTAACAGTTCCGTATTTTATCATTCTTAATTTGACACAAAAATGTCGAGCGATAGTGAGCTGACTCCGGAGTTTATGAAAATCAGACGCTTTGGGATTATTATTTTTTATTAACTAGCTGATGCCCGCGGCTTCGCACGCTTTGTCATTTTTCTAGGTTAAAAGTTCTACATTACGGGCTATTGCTATTCCAGGGTCTAAATTACCAATATACCAACATTTGATCAAAATTCCTTCTGCCGTCAAAGTTATTTTTATCGATTGCTCGGTTTCTTCTCATCGGAAAGAGATACCAAGTACCCCAGTTTTTAAGTCAACCCTAAGCTATCTAACAGTGAAAATCGCATCGCAATCGGTCCAGTAGTTTTTACGTGATGCGCGAACAAACATAGAGACAGACAAACAGACAGAATTTTAAAAATGATATATTATTGTTCAGTAGCTTATTTTAAGTGCCCTGGACCTTTTTTTTAATTATAATCTGTGTACACACTTTTTCGTTCTTATTGCTTTATTATAAGTATACATAAAGACAGATTATTATAAGTATAGATAATCTACTACCGGAAAATACAAAAGATAAATACGAAAAAGACTAACGATTTTAATCAATAGGTTTTTTTAGAAAAGGGCCTTTTGAGAAAGATCATTTTGTGAAGAGGAAATTTTGAGGAATGTGTAATTTTGAGAAAAAGTAATTTTGAGTAAAAGTCATTTTGAAAAAAAATATTGGGAAATGGACAGTTTAGAAAAGTTTATTTCTAGATAAGGACATCATAACTCCCGATCGAAGCGAGGGGATCAATGCGAGGGGATTCATTTTATTTTAAATTATACCTGAACTAAGTAGAAAAATATAAAATAATGTCACCACGTATCTCTTTGTATCTTTTACGTTATAATATTATTATTTTTCTCATTTTCGTATTGTTTCTTTTGCCTTTTTTTTTTCTTTTTTTTATTGCTTTGTCATCGGTTTGTGACCTACCCTGAAAGTTTCAGCCGGATAGCTTATCGGGAAGTGCTCGAAATTTGAATTGCAAGATTCCAGGACAAACAGAAATACATAGATACATAAAAGTGAAGTTAAATAAAGCTTTTAAAAAGGTGCCAAGGCTGAATCCGAATCCGTCCTTTTAGTTTCTTAAAGCAAAGCAGCCTGTGGTGATTTATTGTTTCTATTGTCTCGCAGAAGGTATGAAAAGTAAAGTATTCACCTCGGGGATAAAGTAGAGTATTCACCTCGGGGATAAAGTAGATTATTCACCTCGGGGATAAAGCCTGTCTTACGTCATGGGCGGCATATTGGACCCCTCGCTATTTTTTTTACCCGACTACTGCAAGGCAATGTAATGTGTTCAAACTAAAAACTTGGTTCGATTTTGAAAAGCGAGGTATCAATCAATTTGTCTATACCGCAAGAGTGTCATAGGCTATTTTTTACCCGACCGTAGTCGGGTTTTATATTTTGAAGTTATTTTTATTATTCATAATAGAACTAAGACTCCCAGGATGTGACGTCATCAACCCCAAATACTACTAATGTTGATTTCATTAAAAATATATGGTAAATATTTAAATTATTTAGTATTTGGTTAATTTATTTTATCTACACTCTTATCGTAAAATCCGGATTATGAACTCAAAAATGGTGGCATAATGATCTAAATTACACACGGCACGTCCCTAATAAGAAAATGAATAAATTATAACACTGTTTTTTGAACTAAACGATGTTAAAATATATATTTTTTACCATTAAAGCACCATTAAGGCTCCGCACCTAAGAGGGTTTTCGACATTTATTATCTATTAGACCGAATGCGCGCGAATTCGCTGTGGACTTGGTTTTGGCGCCATAATTTACTTTACATACCTAACCAATTTTATGTGATTTATTATGATGATCAAATGTTTTATCCTGATTAAAAATGTGACGAAGATGTGTTAAACATGTGAAAATATTGTTCGTTAGGAGCATTTGACTCCACCTGACATCACGGAACAGCAACGAACATGACGAACGAGCTTCTACCAGCAAAATCAAGAAAAGATTAAGACTTTATTTTTTCATTAAAATAATACCTATTGCATGAGTGTAGATAAAGTAGTGTATGAAACGGCACATTACAACACTCGAGTGATATTATTAAAAAACTCGCCTACTTTTAAACTCACTCTCGTGTTTTAATTCCCTTCATTATGCAACCGTTTCATAATCTACTATTAAACAATCACTAATGTTTACCTATAGGTATGGAAAATGATTATTTATCTTTTGATTGTGTAGGTAACGGCGTCCGATGTGCGGTGCCGCTCTCGGGCGGCGGCGGACGCGTCGGCGTCGTGGAGCTGCCGCGTGGCGCCACCCCACGCGCTCGCGCGCCGCCCCCTGCTCCCGGCGGCACATTGCCGCCCGCCCTGCTGCACCCCGCGCCGCTCACCGACTGGGCCTGGGACCCCTTCCGCGACGACCGGCTGATGGTCGCCTGCGACGACGGCATAGTCAGGGAGTGGATCATACCTGAGAATGGTGAGTCAAAGTATGTATTGTAAATAGGCAAAATGATAAAACTTTTACAAGTCAATACTTAACGTATTATGAACAAGGCGAAAAACATAAATTATTATAAATAGTGACGGAGAGGATCGGCCCTGATAATGGCGAGCAAAGTCAAAGTATTTATTGTAAACTAGCTGCGCCACGTATCACGAACAAGGAGAAAAACATGAATTGTTATAAATGGTGAGGAAGTGGATCAACCCTGATAAAGGCGAGCAAAGTCAAAGTATTTATTGTAAACTAGCTGCGCCACGTATCACGAACAAGGAGAAAAACATGAATTGTTATAAATGGTGAGGAAGTGGATCAACCCTGATAATGGCGAGCAAAGTCAAAGTATTTATTGTAAACTAGCTGCGCCACGTATCACGAACAAGGAGAAAAACATGAATTGTTATAAATGGTGAGGAAGTGGATCAACCCTGATAATGGCGAGCAAAGTCAAAGTATTTATTGTAAACTAGCTGCGCCACGTATCACGAACAAGGAGAAAAACATGAATTGTTATAAATGGTGAGGAAGTGGATCAACCCTGATAATGGCGAGCAAAGTCAAAGTATTTATTGTAAACTAGCTGCGCCACGTATCACGAACAAGGAGAAAAACATGAATTGTTATAAATGGTGAGGAAGTGGATCAACCCTGATAATGGCGAGCAAAGTCAAAGTATTTATTGTAAACTAGCTGCGCCACGTATCACGAACAAGGAGAAAAACATTAATTGTTATAAATGGTGAGGAAGTGGATCAACCCTGATAATGGCGAGCAAAGTCAAAGTATTTATTGTAAACTAGCTGCGCCACGTATCACGAACAAGGAGAAAAACATTAATTGTTATAAATGGTGAGGGAGTGGATCAACCCTGGTAATGGCGAGCAAAGTCAAAGTATTTATTGTAAACTAGCTGCGCCACGTATCACGAACAAGGAGAAAAACATTAATTGTTATAAATGGTGAGGAAGTGGATCAACCCTGATAATGGCGAGCAAAGTCAAAGTATTTATTGTAAACTAGCTGCGCCACGTATCACGAACAAGGAGAAAAACATTAATTGTTATAAATGGTGAGGAAGTGGATCAACCCTGATAATGGCGAGCAAAGTCAAAGTATTTATTGTAAACTAGCTGCGCCACGTATCATGAATAAGGAGAAAAACATGAATTACTATGTTGGTGTCTAAGGTATACAAGACAGCATTTACATACAACATTTAATTACACGCAAAATTTAATATACAAAATTTAGTTACGCTTTAACGCGATAACGGCTGGACTGAAGTCCAGCCGTTATCGCGTTAAAGCGCCAAACAAACAAACAGGCTACGTTTCACTTTTATATATTAGTGGGGATGGGGATGAATATCATGATGGGGGCACCCTAATAATTTTGGTACTCCTAACTCCTAGTAAATTTCAATAATTTTTTTTGGTAACTCCTATTACATTTCAATAAAAAGTCAAACTATTATTATTTTTACTGACCGAGCGAGCGCGAGCGAAGCGTCTTCGTTTCAGCTTGGTCAAAAATTCTTTCGTATGTCCGGCTGTTCTCCTCTGCAGGTCGCATTTCTAGATCCATTTAGACAAAACTTGGTATACAGGATTAACGAATTTTTTGTTCTGGGAATTTTGATCCTCCAAAAAGGGGCAAAAAGGGGGCTACTGCATATCTCCGCCTTATTAGATCATATTTCGATGGTAATTTTTTAATAACTGTAACTGATGAGAATCTTCGGCGTGATGAGCTGAACGAAATGCAGTTAATTGCTCACTTTAGGTTTATTCCAGTGGAATCAGCCCTTTATCTACTAGGTAGGGATTGATGGAGCACCTTGGTTATTAAAAGGTAAGTACTGTGCACTACTAGATTGCTTGCAAAAAAATTTGTGCTCGCGAGGTCTACAGCTCACAGATCCACTAGTTATTTATTATTATTAACTTTTCAACATTTTTTTGATGTGTAAACATCTAATGGCGTGGTACGGGGGTAACGCCGACTCGTGGTTCGTCGGCTCTTTCCGCCTCAGCTCGGTCAAATTCGATCATAAATTTCGAATTGTTGACACATCTGCCAGACGGCTCATTTTTTATACAATTTTTAAGTTATTTTTATATCGCCGCACGTACTTGTGTGCGCAATTAGTATTTCCTCTCACAAATTGAAACAATAAAATTTAGTGAAGGGGCGTTTTCTAAAGGTTAGATGATCTCTACGAAATTATTGTATTCTCATATTATATTATTGTCATATCTTATTCCTGATTAGGGGCGGAACTCGCACCCGCATCATTCATTTGACGATCGGTTGGCCGAATGGTAAGTGACTCTGACTGTGAAGTCAACCAAGGGTTCGAATCCCGCAATGTTCAATCATTTGTGCGAAGGGCGGAAATGTTTGTTTCCGAGTCATGGATACGATTTGTAATATTTGTATTTATGTACGTTTATCCGTTGTCTAGTACCCAAAGTACAAAGTATCCTAGTATTGGGCTAGGTAATTGGTGTGAAATGTCCTGTATATATTGATTTATTTCTCTCCTTAGGCCTCCAAGAATCAACCAACGAGCCAGCCCGGTCGTTCTCTGCTCACCCAGACAAGATATACCTGGTGCGGTTCCACCCGACAGCATCCGACCTGCTGACCACCGCTGCACACGACCTCACCGTGAAGCTGTGGGACCTCACCGAGGAGACTCCGGTGGCCAGCATCACCCTGACCGGTCACACTGATCAGGTGACTTGCTGACCAGGCTTCTTTGCTTGTCGAATAAGGTAGTGCTGTCTGGTGACAGAGGTAGTCAGGCCGCCCGAAGGTCTCTGGCATTGCTTAAGTGGCCGGTGAACAATGAATTGCCCATACAAAAGTAATTCCAAAATATTTTTATTGTTCCAAATTTTTCCATTAGAAAATTATTTTATAATTCCAAAATAATTTGTAATATTTTAACATTTTTAAAAGTTGGGTCTTTCTGTTTGTCTGTATGTTCGCGCATCACGTAAAAACTACTGGACTGATTTCGATGCGGTTTTCACTGTTGAATTGCTTTGGGTTTGACTTAAAAACTGGAGTTCTTAATATCTTAATCGGCGGCTGAATGAATTTTGAAGAAATTATTGTACTTCATAGGTAATTTTGGTCCTGAAATAACACGTATGGGGTTACTTTTAAATGAAATTACCACGCGGGCAAAGCCGCGGGCACAGCTATTGTAGTTAATGTAGTACGAATTTAGATACTCACTGTTAGACTAGTCCATTGTAAGTTCGCTCAGCGAGCTATGAAGAGAGCTATGCTTGGAGTTTCTCTGAAGGACAAGATTCGTAATGAAGATATCCGACGGAGAACCAAGGTGACTGACATAGTTCTAAGGATAAGCAAGCTAAAGTGGCAGTGTGCTGGTCACATTTCCCGAAGAACCGATAACCGTTGGGGTAGACGAGTTCTCGAGTGGAGACCACGTTTAGGCAAACGTAGTGTAGGATACCCTGTGGCCAGGTGGAGTAACGACCTGCGAAAAGCGGCTGGAAGAAAATGGATGAGGAGAGCTGAAGACTGAGCTCAGTCTCACGCCGCGTTAGGAGAGGCCTACGTCCAGCAGTGGACAAGTATAGGCTGATTATGTGATGTGTGATGATGTGTGTAGTTAATATTACATTATAATATTGATGATGATGATGAATATTGAACTATAAACTAAAAGACCTCCCTACTTTTCTAGATATTCGCGATGGAGTGGTCGCCCTGCGGAGAGTACTTGGCTACAGTCTGTAGGGACGGATTTATCAGGGTATGTATTTGATTTTATTTCTCGTCCTATATAATTCACTAAAAAAATCATTTAAATTTTCTTTTTTATTTCCTCTCACTAATATACACATTGTCTAATGACACAAAGTTAAAACGGGTTTATTCGCGCACATATTTATGTCAATATATGTAAAAAAATAAATAAAAAAATATGTAATACTGGCAATGTGATAGTACAGGTTTGTAAAAATGAATTGATTAACAATGTTGTAAAAGTGACAGAATATCTCAAATATACAGGTACAGACTGAAATAAATATAAGGAAAAATGAACTGAGTAACATTACGCTAGCTAGTAGCGCAGGACGATAGAGTAGTCGGTTGGTTTTTCGTCTTGGGTTATTTAGGACATTCTACAAGAAATATATAAATAAATTAGATAATACTATTCTAGTTGGGAAGGCCAGTTATGTGCTCATAGAGTTAAATATATCTATTTAATGTTATGAAATTTATGATTATAGATTGAAACAAGATAAATAGTTTCCTTTGAAGAACCCCTTTCAACTTCAGAAGTAACATTCCTCATAATGTTCCCGCAAAAACGTCTTTACTTATTTCTGCACTCGTCTGCGTGAGGCAACCCAGCGAGCGCGATGACTGCCGGCGCGTTCAAAGATTGCTACCTTAACATATTTCAGTTTAGGCAACGGACTACAACGTGACCGAATATAAAACGCTATTTTGTATAATAATAGCCCGTCCATAATAAAATGACATTAGTCCCTGTAGTTTTATTAGTAATACTTGTAACAGGTATACAAGCCGCGCGCGTCAGCCGAGCCGCTCCACAAAGGTCCAGGTCCAGCCGGGAGCCGCGGCGCAAGAGTCGTGTGGGCACTCAGCGGAACTCATCTCGTCGTTACTGGCTTCGACAAGTAAGTAATCCTCAAAAAAAATCTAGGTGTCCGCAAATGTAGATGTTCTAACACCCGCAAATCTAGAGGATAACCTAGATTAAAAATCCGCAAATGTACAGGTTATATCATCCGCAAATCTAGAAGTTATTATGAAAACTATCGTGGTTTTTATACATTGATGGTCATTGGTACAGTGGCCCGCTGGTGACCACCGTATTTGGTTGAAAATAGAGTAACTCCCACTTTTGTCTTTTATATCTAGAAGATAGATAATCCGAAAATATAGATGCTATATCATCCACAATTATAGTTTCGCTGCTCGCTTCTGCTTTGAACTTTGATTGCATGCATTCCTCTAAAGAATAATTGGACAACGTCAAACAATATTATAATTAAACAATATCTTTAATGCTTCAGTAACAATATTCTCTAGGTAGCATTGAATTTGTTAACAAGCAAAGATAAAAATGAATATAACCCTCGACCCCCCCCCCATTATAGCTAAGAAGCTTCTCGATCACATCAGTTTCAAACATAAAAACCGCAGCTAAAGCGGTCCATTCATTTGGAAGTTACGCTTCTCACCCCCCTTTTATCACCTCCCTCTCCCCATATAACTAAGAACCATCTCGATCACATCAGCTTTCAAACAGAAAAAAACGCATCAAAATCGGTCCATTCGTTTGGGAGCTACGATGCCACAGACACACACACACACACAGTGATACACACCCTAAACACTCGTCACTTAATTCGGGGGTTAAAAATATCAGGTGAGAAACCCACCAAAACAAACTAAAAAACCAGCCATATGTTTCGCAGGAAATGTGGTCTTATTTATGGTAAAAATGTGGTCTTATTTATGGTAAAAATGTGGTCTTATTTATGGTAAAAATGTGGTCTTATTTATGGTAAAAATGTGGTCTTATTTATGGTAAAAATGTGGTCTTATTTATGGTAAAAATGTGGTCTTATTTATGGTAAAAATGTGGTCTTATTTATGGTAAAAAAAAAACTTTTATATTTTTATTTCAAGATCCGTGCCTATTACGTTATTAAAAGTGTTTGGTTTAATTAAGGACAGAAAAATATTGTGTGGTTTGGTAAATTTCGATAACATACAAACAAATTTTCAAGGGTCTTAATATTGTCAAGTTTAGTAAGTATGATATTATGTTATAGATAATTAATTTATTTCCGTAGTTGGCACAAAAAAATATGCCAAAAATTCATAAATTACATCCCCATAGAGTTTCATGGCGCTGTCTTCTCTAACGGGCGTTTTTCTGGAACACCGGTAGAGTCATAAAGGTTTTTCCTTTTCAAACTCATCATCATCATCATCATGTCAGCCCTTAGAAGTCCACTCCTCGCTGAACATAGGCCTCCCCCAAAGAGCGCCAAGACGAGCGATCTTGTGCCACCTCCATCCACCGACTTCTTGCGATGGCTACAATGTCGTCGGTCCATCGTGTGGGGTGTCTCCCCACACTTCGCTTGCTTGTTCGTGGCCGCCATTCCAGAACCTTTATGCCCCAGTGGTTGTCGCGGTTCTGCGAACTATATGGCCTGCCCATTGCCACTTCAACTTGCAAATTCTGAGAGCTATGTCGGTAACCTTGGTTCTTCTACGGATTTCCTCATTTCGGATTCTATCACGTAGTGAAACACCGAGCATAGCTCTCTCCATTGCACGCTGCGCAACTCTGAGCTTGTGTATGAGGCCAATAGTTAGCGACCACGTCTCAGTGCCGTATGTCATCACTGGCAACACGCCCTGATTATAAACTTTCGTCTTGAGGCTCTGCGGTATCTGTGATGAGAAGATATGGCGTAATTTCCCGTACGCTGCCCATCCAAGTTGGATCGTCTGACCTAAGTAGACATAGTGATCAACAGCTTCGATAATATCGTTCCCAACAAAAACCGGCATGGTTACGACATGGGCATTTGACATGATGTTCATCTTACCCATGTTCATTTTAAGACCCAACTGTTGGGAAACAATATTGAGGTCACAGAGCATTGTGCTTAGGTCTTCCAGGGTTTCTGCCATGATGACTATATCATCGGCAAATCGAAGGTGTATTCGCCATTGATGTAGACACCATATCCGTTCCAGTTCAGAAGCTTGAATATATCTTCCAGTGCAGAGGGGAACAGTTTCGGAGAAATAACGTCTCCCCGTCTCACCTCTTTTTGCACCTGGATAGAATTCGTGCTCTGATCCTGAAGACGGACTGTCATGGTGGCCTTGCTGTACAAACACTTCAACACTTCGATGTACCGGTAGTCAATTTGGCACCGCTGTAATGACTGTAGCACTGCCCAGGTCTCGACCGAATCAAAGGCTTTCTCGTAATCGATAAACGCTAGACATAGTGGCCGATTATACTCTTAGGTCTTCTGTATAATCTGCTGGAGCGTATGGATGTGGTCTACGGTGCTGAAGCCTTTCCGGAATCCAGCTTGTTCGGGAGGCTGAAAGTCGTCTTTATGAGCGAGACAGTTTGTAACTACTATCGAAAACAGCTTATAGACGTGGCTCAGCGGCGAAATTGGCCTATAATTCTTCAAGAGGGTTTTATCATCTTTCTTAAAGAACAAAACCACTACGCTCCTGTGCCATGCCTCTGGCGTAGTACCCTCGAGGATGACGAAGTTAAACAGCTTCTGAAGGACTTTAAGTACCGGTGTTCCACCCGCTTTCAATAGCTCTGTCGTTATTCCGTCCTCCCCTGGTGCCTTATTGCTCTTAAGCTGTTTGAGTGCCATTCTGATCTCGTATAGGCCGACGTCCGGGATATCTTCGGTATAATGTCGGGTCAAACGGGCTCTTGCATCGCTAGTCGTGCTAGGAGGACTACGCGATGAGGTGTATAATTGTCCATAAAAATTCTTGACCTCACACATTATCTCTGGTTTCGACGAAACGATGCTGCCACTGTCGGTTTTCAGCTTCGTCTACAGGCTTTGCCCAATAGACAGATCTCTTGCGAACACTTTGGAGCCCTTGTTCCGCTCTATTGCGTTCTTATTACAAGTAGTATTATAGGAACGCAAATCGTGTCGCATCGACTTGGAGATCTGTTTATTAAGCAAGCTGTAACTCGACATATCCACTGAAGACTCAGCCTCATCTGCAACCTTATCTCGCCTCGTTCTGCCATAAGTTTCAGTGTATGCTCAGAGAGTTTCTGTGTTCTATTTTTGCGGGGGTCTTAAAGAACTCCGACCCGACCGCATGATCAATTTCCACCTGCTCGTTGTTTAGTTCGTCCACTGTATCGCATTCGGTAAGGATTTGGAAGCGATTTTGGAGCTCCAACTGAAAGCTCTCGGGGTTTTGGATTTGGGCAGGACTTAAGAGCAGATTCCATCAAACGAGAGCTCTCCAGCTTTACGTTGATATTCAATGACCCTCTTGCCATGCGATTATCACTGCTGGTCTTAACCCTGTTGATCACAGAGACATCATTGAATATATGCTTATTGGTCGTCAAAATGAAATCTATCTCGTGCTTATGACCGCCGGGGTGCATCCACGTCCATTTACTCACGTCGACCAATCGCTACGCTGACCCCTTTGGTTCCCCTGTCCAAATCAATCTACAATCAAGTATTTTATTGTAAATAGACAAATCAAATAGCACTTAAAAATATAATCAAAATACTAGGTAATAAACTAAGTATGCTTTGAGTTGATAAGGAAATGTTCCTTTCATGTGCCGACAGAGCTGAATCAAACACTGGAAAAGGAAATACACTTCTAACTCTACCGGTGCTTCGGAAATACGCCCATTAAAGAAGAGAGCACCAAGAAACTCTACGGGGATGTAATTTCCTCAATTTTTTATCTATTTTTGAATGATAGTAAGTCAATATACTCGTAGTTCCTATTATCTCATAGTGTTGTTGTATGTTTGCAGAGTGTCGGAGCGTCAGATCCTGCTGTACAAAGTGTCGGAGCTGTCGAGTGCGATCTGCACGGTGGGGCTGGACGTGTCGCCCGCCATACTGCAGGCCAACATCGACCACGACTCCGGCACGCTCTTTCTAACGGGACGGGTGAGTCCCTCGGCTCCCCTTCAATACAAAACTTCAAGTCAATAAGTAATTCCGCCCGGCGAGGCGGCACTGGCCCGCGCATCCAAATTGTGTTTGTATCTACAAAGCTTCAAGTCAAATTTCGGCTAGGCCCCGGCAAAAACGGCAAAAACTCACGCTACGCCACTGCGGGTTTCACCCCCATGAGTGCTGATGATAATGAAAAATATCCCATGTTTCCCGTGTTCCAGGGTATAAGTTATCTCCTGCATTTGTGTGATGAGCAGAAATGTTTGTTTCCGAGTCATGGATGTGATATTCGTATTTATGTATGTTTATCCGTTATCTAGTACCCATATTCCAGGGTATCCTAGTTTGGGGCTAGGTAATTGGTGTGCAATTGTCCCAAATATATTATTATTATTATTCCAAATTTCATCAAAATCCGTTCAGCGAGCGTGAAGTATGATGATAAGAAAGTATCATAAATGTTATTTCAGGGTATAAGCTATCTCCATTCTAAATTTCATCAAAATCCATTCAGTCTTTTAATCGTGAAGGAGTAACATTCGCCATTACAATATTAGTGTTATGCATATTTTATCTATGTATCTTGTGTGGTTACAGGGTGATTCGACAATATACTGCTACGAGGTGACGTGCGAGCCGCCGTACCTGAACGCTCTGTCGCACCACCGCTGCGCGTCGCTGCACCAGGGCATCGCCTTCCTGCAGAAGAATCTAGTCGCCGTTGAAAAGGTAACCGATATTACCTCATTTTCGTCTTTGGCCGGTTCCTATATCTTTAAACGAACCGTTTTCGCTTACTGTCCGTCAGCTTTTGACATAAACGCCGTACAAAAAACGTCAAAAAGGTACGACACGTTGCAAAAATAACTCGTCTTATTTTTATAGCTTATGATGTCCGTTTTTTTAAATGATCATTTCTCAAAAATACTTTTCTAATAATAATCTTTTCTCAGAAGTCCTTTTCTAAAAATGAACATTTCTCAAAAGTATTTTTCTCAAAATGTGCAATTCTAATTTAGACCTCTTCCAAAATCCTTTTCCCAAAATTGCCTTTTTTATCAAATTTACCTTTCTTAAAATGTCCTTTACTCAAAATTTAACACATCAGTCGTTATCTTAGCGGCAATAACGCTGATGTCAAAGACTTCTATTGTATAGTATATAACACTATCTCATGGTGATAACCGCATCAAAATCCGTTGCGTGGTTTAGGTGGAGATAACGGCAAAACAGACACAGACAGATAGACAGATGCGGAAAATGACTTTTATACTATGTATTGATATATTTATCAGTTTATATCTATTATCAATCATCAATACATAGTATAAAACAAAGTCACATTCCGCATGTATCTGTCTGTCTCTCTGTATATTTGGCCGCTAACTCCACCTAAACCACGCCACGGATTTTGATGCGGTTTTCACCATCAGTTAGATTTTTCACGGAAGGTTTATACATATAATACGGGCTTACGAGACCTGAACGTCACCTGAATGTAGGGGGGGAGGGAAGTACCGACCCCCAAGCGAAGTGAAGGTCGAGTGTGCGTGTGAAAGGACCGTTGCCCGGCTAAGGAAAACGGACCTCATTCTCAGGTAAAGGCGAGGAATTAAAACAAGATGGTAAATTCAATAACAAAGGGCTTTATTACAAAAAATAGAAAAAAGACACACATGAGTTATCAAAGTTTTGGTACTCTCCCCTTTACTGAGGAATTCAAAAAGAAGTATTTTACACTTAATTTGGTTTGTTCTGCATCAAAATATCTCTAAACAGCAAGATCTTATAATAGGAAATATTACTAACTTAATACTCAAAACTCAAAATTATCTAATATGATTACAATTTCCTCAAACATATATATTATAGTACATAACTTCGGCCTGTATGATATGAATTTATAGTAGAACTGCAGTATCCTAGGCTAGTAAAAACTTAGAGAGTCTGTGCTCAGCAGTTAATCATGTATTGGTCACAACGCAACGGAATAGTCTTGTCTTTGCCTTTGAATGTTCTAAATTAAAAGAGAACTTGTGCAAACAGAGTGTGTGTGTGTAAGATTGTGTTTCCCAGAGGGATATTAAACTCTAAAACAGAAAGTATCTTTCAACAGTATATTAACACGCAAGTAGCCGAAGGCTTCCCTCACTACCGTAGCTCGCTGACTCAAAATGATTTGGAGTGGACCACCTGGAAGCTTCACGGGACGCCGTACCGTCGTCTCGCGTGCCGCCGCGGAACGCCACCTTACTCCACTCGTTCAGCTCCTGCTCTCCACGAACGGTGCCTTCCGCTGCTCTCGAACGGTTTCAGTGTCGGCCTAGCTATACAGGTCACTGTCCTCCAGCCAGCTCTGGTACATTCCAATCAGCTTCCGTTGTTTACTTCAAAAAAAGTTCATACAAAAAAAGTATCTCTCTGGAACTTTGATGTGATTTAGACATTACGTCAAAACATTCCATGGTGTGACCATCGCAAGCGATTTGTAAATGTAAATTATTTTCGACATATGAATCGCTGCCCTCTGAATTTCCGATTTGTTAGCCAACTTAAAGGTGCGACCTATTCCGGATTTTTAAACATCCCGCTTCTCGTCCAAAGCTATCCAGAGCCCGAAATATTCCTGGAACGCCAATTATAATAGCAACACTCCAAAAGCCCCGCTACCTCCCGTCAGAGGCCTCCGCATTGTTTACACCTTCCTTCTAGTTCACGCCTCTTGTCACTAGCTGTCGCTGCGTGGATTAACCATTTTATCTATTTTGAGACATGAGATGAAAACTTTTCCCTTCCACTCGCAGAGGCAAATTCAACCATTATTTCTTGATTCTTAGATAGGCGAAATTATCAATCTGTCTTCAACAAAGAAATGCTTTCATTATTCCTTCAACGAAGAAAGCGCGCGCGTGGTGGAGTTCGGCGTTTTTTACAAACTCGGCGTCTGGCTTTCAGATACGGAGAAAACACATCCTGATCTAATAGAGAAGACGCTGCTCCTCGCCAGATGGCGTTGTACCCAATACATTCTATTTATTCGGGATCTATAACAAAAATCTAACTTGGAGTCATGATTTAACATGTACAACAACACAACAACTACTAGAACTATTTTTATACAATTTTTTTTTTATACTATTTGTTCAACTTCACATTTTTCACTTGTTTTTCTTGTAAGTTACATTCATGCGAAGCCGGGTCGGGTCGCTACTATGACATATATTATCATTTTATAATTAAGTCTTTGATCGATACAGCGTCATCAAATAAAACTGAAAATGAGTATTTGTTGATGTTTGTTGTTGTTACTCTCGGAAACGTTTTGCTGTGATGTACGACGAGTCCTAATGAACCGCTTGTTCTCGTCGTGTGTATTGCAGGTGGAGTTCGCGCGGGCGCTGCGTCTCACCAACGGAAACATCGAGCCGCTTTCATTCACTGTGCCGAGAATAAAGGTAACTTACTAATTTTACTATACATTCATTTCAATATTCAACTCTAATCAATATATACATTTTTAATCGACTTCACAAAAAGTGTTGGTTCTATGTTCGAATGTGTGTGAATGTGAATGTGTTCTCGGATTTATCCGTCAATTAGGCAACAATTTTTTTATTTTTTTTTTGTCAGCTCTCATTGTGGTTGCATATAAAATGGACCAAAATTGGATCAGTACTTTTTTTTGTATTATGGCATTTTGTACAGCACTTGTTGGGGGTTTATAGTTTGCTCGCATTTGTAGAATTCGTCCTCGATGTCACACGCGACTCTTAGGTGGTGCCAAAAGAGCTACCGTATCACCTGGTGGTAGGCTTCGGCCGCTGGCTTTTTATTTTACCACCCCCGGGGCAAAACCTTGATGCCAAACGACTTGTCGTGTTCCATCATTACGTTTAGGGAAGCCGTCCGGATGAGTTATAGTAGACAGTTGTGTTGGAAGGGTGGCCCGTGATCGGAAACATGGTGTTTCTGCGTCGGAGGCCTTGCTTTGGACATAGCAGGATCTGAAGCACGGTGTTCCCTGCTGGCCGACCGCCAGTTGTAGGGGGCCCGAGTAATAGTTTAGCCAGCTACGAAAGGCTGCCCCGGCGCTTGTGAAAAATCATAAATTGATTCATGGGGCCGGCTGGCGACCGGGTGTGAGGAACTGTTGAATTATTTCAGAGGGGTTCGGGCAAAATTAATGTCAAAATATTTAATGTAAATAGGCAAAAATAATAGCACTATCACGAGTCAAAACTTAACATCTCATGAATAAAGAGAAAAACATAAATTATTATAAATAGATGAAATGGTTATTACATGTGCAGACTCAAAATTAAACCACACATATGACAAGGAAATACCTTTCTGACTCTACCGGTGCTTCGGAAATACGCCCGTTAGAGAAGAGAGAACCAAGAAACTTACGGGGATGAAATTTTCTCAATATTTATCAAACATTTTATATATTTTTTAATGTCATAAATTATAATAATACACATGTAAATAACAAATACAAAAGATGCCAAAGAGACGTCCGATCATCAAAGTGATAAAAATTATAAAAATACAAATTACTAATAAGAAACCATGGCGTCCCTGCAGTCTCCGCGCAAGTTCTCCAACGTCCTTGATTTCCTTTCCGAAATCTCGTTGACTTCCGTGCGTTAGCCTTTCCGACATCTCGTTGACTTCCGTGCGTTAGTCTTTCTGACATCTCGTTGACTTCCGTGCGTTAGCCTTTCCGACATCTCGTTGACTTCCGTGCGTTAGCCTTTCCGACATCTCGTTGACTTCCGTGCGTTAGCCTTTCTGACATCTCGTTGACTTCCGTGCGTTAGCCTTTCTGACATCTCGTTTGCTTATTACTCATCCAGCCTATTCACACTCATCAAGAAAGAAATCCAAAGAAGAAACGAGTATAACGGCTGATGCACGTCCTCACACTCAAAGTGGATCTTGCGAATATTCGTGGCATTCACTCCAATCTCCAACCGGTCCACTATCATCTGGAGACCTCTAAGCCCCACTTGTTCTTCTTGCCGGAGACGCAAATAGGATGTCCAACTGTTACGGTATACTTGGATTACCCAGGCTATGTCTTGGAGCACGTTTTTATTCTGTGACCTGTCTGCTGGATTGGTATTTTTGGGGGATTTTAACGCCCACCAGAAACACTAAAACAGTGTCTGGCCCCATACCAGAAAACGTACAAAGAGACTGGTAGAGAGACGCGAAAGCTTGCTCTTCCGCTAAATCTCTCTCAGCTGGTGCAAGAGCCGACACGAGTACACACGACGACGACACTGCCAACTGTCTCGACCTGCTGGTGACTACTAAACCAGACCGATACTCCGTGTCAGTATACCACCCACCTCTTGGTAGCTTGAACACTGGTCAAGTCCATCTATGTATACTCTCCACCTGATCCTAACCCTAAGGGTAATAGATCCGTGTGGAGATTCAACTCAGCAGATTGGGACGAGATGTGGCAATTCTTTGCATCACATTCTGTCGGCAAACGTGTTTCACTTCCCAAGACCCGTCGACTTCTGCGTTTGCTGTTACAGTGGTAATATGTCAGGCAATGGAATGTTACATTCCATTCAGTGACAAGCCTCTCGTAAGCAAAGCTTAGCCTTGGTTCGGATCTGGCTGTGGTCGTGTCATGCGGCATATCTGGACTGGGATGATGCTCAAAAGAGCAAATCCTCAGATATAAGATTTTGATCATTGGCTCATTTTGATCACATAGGTCGAATAGAAACCAAACTAGATTCATAACCCGCGAATAGCAAAGCTTTTTGGTCCCTGGCCAAGTCGGTTGTAGTGACTCACAGCCTCCATTGCTGAAACCAGATGGATCGCCATTAGTCAGTTACAAAGTCTTGACCAGCTATATCGATTCTATGACCTTGTATTTCAGAGCGAGCTGTTCCAAGACGACCTGTTCCCGCCAACGCTAGTGACGTGGCAGCCGTGGCAGCGCGGCGCCGACTGGGTCGCGGGGCGCGGCGCCGCGCCGCGCCTTGTCAGCCTGCAGCCGCCCGGCATGGAGCCGCGTGAGTGACAACCCTAGCTTTAACTGAGACGGCTCGAATACTTCAACGTCTTGATCACTTCAACTCAGGTGACGTGACTGTGTGACCCTAGCTTCTGTTAGGTGACCGCGCGCTTGCCACTTGCCGTCGACGAGACAACCACTCGCCTGGGAGTGTGAGCTTCGATCAAAGTAGCTGTCAAGAGATCTGACTGTGAGACTGGTCCACAAGCTCAAGGTCACTCAGCGAGATATAGAACGAGCTATGCTCGGAGTTTCTCTGAGGGATCGAATCAGAAATGAGGTGATTCGGCAGAGAACTAAGGTAATCGACATAGCTCAGAGAACAAGCAAGCTGAACTGGAAATGGGTTGGTCACATTTGTCGAAGAACCGATAACATTTGGAGTTATATATACATACATAACGAGTTCTAGAGAGGAGACTGCGAATCGGAAAACGTAGTGTAGGACGCCCTCCTGCTAGATAGAGCGAAGGCAGTCATTGGAAAAGAAGAGTCGAAGATCGGGCTCAGTGGCGCGCCTTGGGAGAGGCCTATGTCCGGCTATGGACTAATAAGGTTGTTTATGATGTCAAGCCATGTCGGAGGCCCTCGGGCGGCCTGACAAACTGACACCAGAGCACAGAATAAATAATAGTACAAGTAGAGAAGGATAACTAAGTGAAGTCATATAAATACATAGCGACTCTCGCTACAACGCAATAAAGTGCAATTTAACTCGCACGGCGCTACGAGCTTTCAATTATATTTACCTAGAAGGTGCTCGTCCATCGCGTGCAGAACGCCGATAAGTTTAGTGAGATACCACAGTTACAGTTTAGTGTGATTATACGTAGGTACGTATAAGTGTCGTTGGTTGATTATGATTATATCCTATAGGTATTGCACTTTGATGAATAAAGGTGTCTGAATTCCTTGCTTTATGATGAGTGAAAGTCGTCATTCCTATCACTATTCAAACAGCCGAATGCTATGCAGTACCTTCTAGGTTACTTCTTGGTACTCATAATTAAAACACGAATAAAATTTGACAATAAGTTTACGTAAGTAGATACTTTATCGCTAAGCACATGGCGCGCGACTCATCGAGCGCGCGCTTGACACTCTACTGAACTGACCCGAATATTGCGCCCTCGAATTGTAGGTATAATATTTGTACTTGTTGCGGAGTGCGACCGGCCTGACCAGAGGTCGTGCGTACCATCTCCCTCTGCCTTCTCCTCCGACTGGAGATAAAAGAACCCTAAGATAAACTAATGGAACATAATATCCTTCCAGTGTCAGCGCACACGTCGCAGTCGCCGGTGGGGCGCGAGGCGGCGCCGGGGGCGAAGCCCCAGCACAAGCAGAAGCCCGACCTCATAGAATCACATGTACCGCTCTCTACAAAAGAGAAACAGGAAAACGTAAGTCATGAAACATCACATTCGTGAAAGTAACTGTCTCTGTCATGACTTAACGGCTGAACCGATCTTGACGAAATTTGACAAGAGATAGTGTGCTGCATTCGGCGAACTGTACAATCCATCCTGAGGATGGACTATTACCCCGGGAAAATCACAACGCGGGCAAAACCGTGCAGCGCAGCTAGTGCTCTATAAAAACTCTCATACTTATTAATGGGTCGGCGGAGGATGAATTTTCCATACAAACGTAATACCAAAATCATTGTTTGTTTTCAAAATATAAGAAGAAACGAAATATAAGTGAATATTCCATTTTGAATAAATAATTAAAATGCAATATTTGCTTAAATTTCGTTTCAGGTGAGTATTTTAAAAATAAAACACAGTTGGGAACCCATAACACTGTGGAAATGTGCTCTAATGTGGAAACTAATTTCCAGGACAGAACTGTAGATGAACTCTCTACTTAACTTAAAAACAGCTGTGACAGAAGGACAGACAGACACGTGATTGCCCAATAAAAAAAAACATGTTTTTTTTCCAGATACTGAAGTCGATGAGCGCCAAAGTGCAGATAAACCTGAAACTTGAACAAGACAGCATGGAGGGTGTGGACGAGACCGAGTGGGAACAATAACTCAGTGCAATCCGCATGCAAGCGCTAGGCTGCCTCGTGAGCTTTACCAATGTAGAGGCTCCTTTATGTCCTTGTCAAATGTACTGTGTACCTAGTGTATCAGACACCTTAGAGTTAACTATCGGGGACGTTCTATGTACCGTACTTACGCCCTTATTTAAAAACTACGGATCAAAATAAAATGTTGTTATTCACCGTGACATTGAATTCGACATTTATCTTAAATGCATGTATTCAGTCCATTATTTATAATCGTCGCACACAAAAATAACTAGCCAAACAGTAGTTAGCCTTGAGGCATTCTCATATTTCAAGTTCGCGTGGTACTAACTGTGAACTTAAGCTGTGCTATTATAGCTATTCGCGGGCGAAAGGGTTTTTTTTTTTTTTTTTTTTTCTATGTATATGGGCACTAATAAAAAGAGATAGTGCCCATATTTTAATTTAATCGTGATGGCAAAAGTCTGAACTTTAATGTAGTATAATTCTAGTTTTCAAAATTTATATTATTTTGGAGAAAATTGACATAGTTTTAGCAAGATTTAGGTTAGAAATGTAAAAAGGAAAATTTATCTCGAATTTCAAGAAAAAAAAACCGCTATCTGGAATACAAATACATAACAAGTAAAGCAGAATTAAAAAATTGTACTTTTTATGTTAGTAATTTAGCGTGAAACGATCTCAAAGTTTTCCGTCCGAGCGTTAAACTACAATACAATACAATAACTCTTTATTGAGCACATTACAATAAAAAAACAACATAACAGTAATGATACATAAAATCTAATGTACAATAGGCGACCTTATCGCTATTTGTAACTACGTTTGAAGATTGAATGTAATTAGTTGGCATTTTGAGGTTTGCCATTATATGAAGCCGCTATCTGGAATACAAAATACTGATCTATGTAAATCTATTCTTGTAGCGTGTTTAGTGAACATTCGCTGAATTTTCACTAAACACGCTACAAGGCCGCGGCGCGGGTGCTCCGCCAGGCGCGTGATCGTCACTTATTGGTATTCTCATGTCGCAGGGATAACAAGATTGAATGTTGACATTTAATAATGCCTAGTTTTATGTTATATTAGATACTAGTTGTACCCGCGGCTTCGCACGCGTGTTCATTTCTCCAGGTTAAAGTACTCTATGTACTATTCCAAGACCTAAAATACCAATATACCAACATTTGATCAAAATTCCTTCAGCCGTCAAAAAGTTTTCATCGATTGCTCGGTTTCTACTCATCTGATTGAGATACCGAGTACCCCAGTTTTTAAGTCAAACCCTAAGCTATCCAAAAGTGAAAACGGCATCGCAATTGGTGCAGTAGTTTTTATTTGATGCGCGAACAAACACTCAGACAAACAGCCAAACAAACACACGAATTAAAAAAAATGTTATATTTTTGTTCAGTAGCTTATTTCAAGAATCCTAGACCATTTTTTTAATTTACTTTTCACATTTAGTGCTACAGATACATTCTGTTGCATGGACTGAGTACATACATTTAGTGCTACAGATACATTTTGTTGCATGGACTGAGTACATACATTTAGTGCTACAGATACATTCTGTTGCATGGACTGAGTACATACATCTAGTGCTACAGATACATTCTGTTGCATGGACTGAGTACATACATTTAGTGCTACAGATACATTTTGTTGCATGGACTGAGTACATACATTTAGTGCTACAGATACATTCTGTTGCATGGACTGAGTACATACATCTAGTGCTACAGATACATTCTGTTGCATGGACTGAGTACATACATTTAGTGCTACAGATACATTTTGTTGCATGGACTGAGTACATACATTTAGTGCTACAGATACATTCTGTTGCATGGACTGAGTACATACATTTAAGAAAAATATCGAATTCAATGAATGTCACGGTGTATGATATATTTTCAAAACTTACCTCAGTACTGCGGCACAGTTGGCATTGTCCCTACCTGCTGAGCTTAGTATCCCAGGTTCGAATCCTGGCCGTCTTGATGAACATATTTAAATGCTGAACATGTTTGTTCTTGCAGTTTTTGAATGATAACGTAACTACGTTGGTACAAACATGTTTACTGATATATTCCAAACTTGGTCTGGGATCGACGCTAAGTTGACATTACTTCACTTCAACAAAATTATTACAAACTCCGCTCCAGTGAATAGGCTAGTTGACAACTGAATTAAAAGATAACGTAACCTTTTCTCTTTTAACATTTTATTTTTTATTAAATTGTCATTGGTTTGTGAGCTACCCTGAAAGTTTCAGCCTGATAACTAATCGGGAAGTGCTCGAAATTTGAACTTCAAGATTCCACGTCAGACAAAATACATATATATATATCTATGTATGTATATATATGTATCTATGTATGTATATATATGTGTATCTATGTATGTATATATATATATATATATATATATATATACATACATAGATACAAGTGAAGTTAAATAAAAGCTTTTAAAATAAAAGTTTTAATGACATTTATAAAATATTTTTACTGAAAGTAATAATAAATAGACGTTTAACAAGGGTGTTGACCGTCACCTTAACACGTTTACTGCTCAACCTTAAAAAGTACTTCTCCCTAGGAGTGCTAAAATTACGCGCTGGGCTAAAATTATGTGTAAAAACACATTGTGCGTGTTTTGCCGCAGTGGCGTCGTACTTTCAAAATCACTATATTTGTGTTTTCGGCAGTGAATGTGTTAATTATCCCTCCCGCACCGCTCCACTACCGCGAGAACCTACTCATGCGCTATCCGTGTAGTAAGTATATTACAGGTTGATACCATACCGGGATATATTTTCACTACAGTCAACTAGCCTATAGCAAAAACAACTCGATATAGTATTCTTTACTATCGATACAATTTGACAACCTTCGAGACGTCGTGACGTCACTTACCAACAGGGGCTTCAAACCTAGAAATTGAGGAATGAAAGGAATGCTCTTAGCCAAGATTCTGTTAGCGTGATAATTACTTTAGGTAAATGTTACTATTAGTTACTGTAACGGATGTGTCTAAATAGAACCGTTAGTTGATTACGCATAGTATTTTTGTGGGTAGGCAAATATAACATCACCATTTGTAGTGATATTCCTCTTACGCAAGAGTCCGCCTGGGGAAGTCACATGTCAGATATTCGACCACCAAGCAGTAGTTTGTAAACATTTCTGTTTCGGTTTGAATGCAATGTTTCCAGCGAAATTACTGGGCAATGAGACTTGACAACCAATGTCTCAGGGTGACGAGCGCAGTGCAGTGACACGCAAGACTTTGCAACCAAGGTTCTGGGTGGCACTGCAACTGTTATTAGGTAGGCGTGACGCTTACCATCAGGCGAGCGACCTGCACGACTCGTCACTCAAAAGAATAAAAAAAACACTATATTTTTTTCTGCATATCATTTTTTTCCATGCTCTTTCGTCGGTAATAATTCTTAGGTAAGATTCCCTGTTTCTAAAAAATTGGGCTAAATACAGTCCCACAAGCACACCTCTCTATGCTTAGAATTTAAATACAGTCCCACAAGCACACCTCTCTATGCTTAGAATTTAAATACAGTCCCACAAGCACACCTCTCTATGCTTAGAATTTAAATACAGTCCCACAAGCACACCTCTCTATGCTTAGAATTTAAATACAGTCCCACAAGCACACCTCTCTATGCTTAGAATTTAAATACAGTCCCACAAGCACACCTCTCTATGCTTAGAATTTAAATACAGTCCCACAAGCACACCTCATATTTCATTTTAGACATATCAGTTACAGTTTTTTAATATTCAACTTTACCCAAATTATTACCATACTAAAAGACTATGTTAAAATTATTACCTACTATACTGAACTCCTGAATATAGCAACATTTTTATACATGACCCATGTACTGATTCCCGAGATATTTTATAGAACTTTTTTACGTATCTAATATATAGCTAACAATATAAATATAGCATTTTAACAATATCTTAGACATAATCAACATAGTCGCTATGTCTAGAAGTAGGTTAACTAATTTTTGCACTATATGCTCAGTGTATAAAATAACATTTATTTAGTAGGACATAAAAGCTACTATTGCATAGCAGGTGAAACTAGACACGAAATAAAGGGTCACACATTTTTTTGAAAACTAACGAAGTGTTATTATTGAATTTGACAATATCATTTCATCGTTAGTCACCTACTATGTAACTACAGCTTTATCACAAGGGTAGATCCAAGGAGAGTCATCTACCCACTGCGCCCGATACGATATTAGAACGCTTTTTCGGAACGCATGGCATGATAGGCAAGACCTAATCTTATAATTATTGCGATCGTAAGGATGATCCTTTCTGTGATACGTTAGGTCGTTCATTTTGATTCTAGGCTGTGGCTTTCATGCGATCTGTCTCGATCGGCCCCGGCTTCCTCCGGTCAATTTACATCAGTTATAAGACGAACCAGAGATTTATATATATTATTTATTTTTATATATTTTTTTTTGTTTTTTTTTTTGACTAGGTCAATCAAATTATCAGTAAAATTGTAATTTTTTTGTTTATTAATCAAATTATAAAGAATAATTTTTGGGTTAACCGTTAAAGCGTGGTTTTTTAAATTATTATTTATTTCAAAATGTGTTCTTTTTCGGTTTTACAGTTAAATGTTTTGTATTTACTTCTTATAAATGTAAGAGACTATCATCGGTCCTTGATAAGTGTGCAAAGTTTCAGTTCAATCTGAAGTTATGAAGTGGGTGAAAATCACGTTCACAAATTACGTTACAAACAGACACACATGCAGGTAGAACTAATAAAAGCATGATAGTCTTATGCTCTGTTCTCTCCAGTAATTGTTCTTACCAACAAGCGCTTTTTCATTTAAGAAAAAACAAAGCTCTGTGAAGGATAGCACAGAGAAACCTTCTTTATCAGATAGTTAAATTGGAGGGGGCGCTGCACTTCCGTTTGATTTTAGGGGGGGCATTTGGCCCCCTCTGCCCCCCACTTCCGCGGTCCCTGCTTACGCATATAGTAGGCATACAATATGAGCGGCCAATAGTTACAGTAATAGTATAAATGGATCAAATCGGGCGCAATGCACTGTGACCGATCCGATCTACCGAAACGTGTTCTAAATCGATACCCAGATCGCGTCCAGTGGGTACATAACTTATACCTTTCTACAAGTTTTATACACATTTTTATGCTTCGCTTGCTTTCTCAGTCGGGAAAAACCTGCCAAATCCCCTGGCCCTGATTTATCGGCGATCTGATTATTCAGATCATCAAGGATGCTCCCCAAATGACTTGGATCTGCTCTTGATAATCCCAATCAAAGATGTCTGAACCGTTGTGATCTCGACGACCAAATTGAGACATTAGGTTTTACCCGAATGCTCATTGTAATGCTCATTTCAGAAAGCATCTTCTTCACATACCCGACTGCTCCACTTATTCCAAATGTATGCAAACACCGACAAAAATATTAGCAGTCTTTCCTTTTTCATGGCTGTCTTTATATATTTTTGATGATTGCGTTTTTGGATAAGTGGAGCTCGGGCTAAAGACGTGTTTTGAGTCTTTGAATTTCCGGTTCTCAAATGAAAGAATGAAAAATATATGAATATATACCGCAAAATTTCAAACAACAAGAAAACAATAACGCATTACTCCGATCGGAGGGCGCGGTACTGGAGGAGTTATTGTATTGGTGTATTCATAAGACCCAAATGAAAGATCAACGTACTAAAAAGGACCACAGACAAAGGCCGATTACAGATAATTTCCCTCGCAATTTAAGGCCAGGCTTCGTTAATACATTTCCCCACGCTCACTCCGCCACCCGCTACCCACAACAAGCACGGAGGTAACCGGAACAAGTTTGAATATAAATTTATTTATTTTATTGGCAGGCTAATAACTTAGTGATGAAAATTTTGTTTTAACAGTGGATAATAAACTATATTTTCTAGCTGTGAGATTTATTTTAGAGATAAACCTAAAGAAAAATGAAAAAATACTGAAAATAAAGTTAATTTTTGATAAGAAAATGTATGGAATGAAATTCTGTTAAAACACGTTTTTTTCTTGATCACGGAGAGATAAAGAGCTAAAAAACATATATGTTGAGTTTCACCTTTATCAGGTTTGTGGTTGACCCAGCATATTAAAGAAAAACATCTTTAAAATTTGGAGCCTTGTCTTAATAAGCGAGCGCAACGATACATTTATGCGCGAGCGACAGAGACAAGAAGTGAGAGGTCATTGTACGAAATTCTCTGTACATCGTGGCCTTTAGTTTAGTCAGCAGAGTGATGATATGCTATACCCACTGTAAAGAAAAATATACTTTCTATTATATTTAGGTCTCACGAGTACCTAGATACTACGGTACAAAGGCCGCAGGGGTCAAAGTCAAAGTATTTTATTGTAAACTAGCTGTACCCGCGGCTTCGCACGCGTGGTCATTTCTGTAGTTTAAAAGTACTCTATGTACTATTCCAACACCTAAAATACCAATATACCAACATTTGATCTAAATTCCCCGTCAAAAAGTTTTCATCGATTGCTCGTCTTCTACTCTGATTGAGATACCAAGTACACCAGTTTTCAAGTCAAACCCTAAGCTATCCAACAGTGATAGCTTAGGGTTTGAACCGCATCGCAATCGGTCCAGTAGTTTTTACGTGATGCGTGAACAAACATACAGACACGAATTTAAAAAATGTTATATTTTGGTTCAGTAGCTTATTTTAAGTACCCTTGACCATATTTTTTTAACTTTGTACAGTTTTTTTTCGTTATTATTGCTTTATTATTATAAGTATAGATAGGCAAAATAATAGCACATTTACAAGTCAAAATTAGCATCTCGTGAACAAGGAGAAATACATATAATATTATAAATAAATCAATTCAATAAAATTTAGGTAAACTTAGTATGCTTTGAGTGTGAAAAGGAAATTTCTCTTTCATGTGCCAACAAAGTTAAATCTCACACTGGAAAAGGAAATACCCTTCTTTCCAATAATATATTTTTCTTTCTTCCATTGTCCATTGTCACAGCTCAAAACACGTCTACGCAACATTCCTACATTTTGCCATAACGAAATGCATTTATTTACTTGTACTTTATGTATTATGAATTTTATAATATAAATTAATTATACATTACACGTGTGTAAGGATAATATAGGGTACTCGTATAATTAGGGAATTGACATATAACATAACCGTTTTTATTTATGTCGTCAGTAGAATGTGAATGTACATTGCAAAACTTTGGTGATGTTCTAAATTTATTATCACATGTGTTGTTAGTCTTGATCATTTCCACTGCTAAGAGGACTTCTCGTCAAAAGAGATAGAGGGAAAAAGGGGGAAAGAAAGAGAGAGAGAGAGAGACAATCTCACCTCGCTGAAACACTACGGGTTGGTGGATGTCACATTCCTTAACAATTTGTAACGTAATGGTTTCCTTTCAAAATATTTACCTCTAACTAGGAATTCATAAATTACTAAGACAATGGTCATTGGTCTTACAAAACTTAACTTGTGTTTGAACTTTGGACTAACCTCAATCGAATTTAATTGAAATATTTTCAGTAGCAGAAAGGAGCGAATGTAGATTAAAAAACTAATCTAAAAACCAGTTTTTTTAAATATTGCATTGTCATCGTGTTGTTAGCTACCCTGAATGTTTCAGCCGGATAGGTGATCGGGAAGTGCTCAAAATTTGAGTTGCAAGATTTCACCCGGAACGACAGACAGATAAGAGTGACTTAATATAAACGTGGTAATAAAGATGCCAAGTTTTGCAATGATCTCCAGCTATCATTGCTAACAAGTACTATAGAACAGTATTGATATTTACAACTCTGCTGACACATCGAATAGTAATATTAATCCGTATACCCATAGTAACCTGCCTAAGGGTAGATATAGACAATTTTAAAGGCTATCCTACCGACTGCGCCAATAATCACCGGCGTGCTCGAAAATTGATGAAATTTTGAAATGTAACATTAGATAAGTACCAACATTTATTTTGCCGGCTCACCTTTCTTGTTTTTGATATAGTTTTATTTAAAACTACGCAAAATATTGTAAAATTAATTAATCCTTTTAGTGATTATTTATTGCAACTTTATTATAAACATATTATTGAATTCTTATTACTACTATTCTATAGTATTTGTCAATAACTTATGACAAAATTATTAGTATCGCTAGTTGATGCCATACAGAATCACCTTTTTGCTCAATGCGCCAAAGAATACCTTTATCTTTGTCATTTTACTAAGAGCTTATATTTAAAGTTAAACGCATTACTGTATCTAATGTTAACATGAGTAAGTATTAGAAATGGAATCTCATATTGTTTACATTGATCCAGTGCGGACTCTTACCACTTTACTAATCCAGTGCTAAGACAGCGCTTATGGCATAAGTAGGAAAGTAAAAAAAAAACGATATGGAACTTACATAATAATGTTTGTGAATGTTGGTAGCCTCTGTTAGATTCTGCCCCTAGTCACAAAATGAAGTCTGTGAAACTGTGATCAATGTAAACCTTTACTTCAGACAGTTTTTTTTGTAAATAATGTAATTTTTTTCCTACATTAGTCTAAAATACTGGAGCAAAATTATTGCTATGTAGTTTGAACCCAAAAATATCATTATTTAAGTCTTTTACGCCAGTTCAGTACTCGACAGAGGAAGTAATATATTCAATCGAGCGGAACATTGAAGGTGTCCGGAGCTACGAATTTTAAGCATATACAGTTTGACTATGGCTCGAAGCATACTTTCTTGTCGAGTACTTGATCTGTATAAACTTACCTTACTACTAGAATCAGGGAAGCAAAACAGATACAAACCATCGTATAGCTTTCATTATGAATTACTTAATATTATCGTAATTATATTCACTAGTCAAAAGTTATTCTTTAAATGGAAATTCTTAAAATATATTCAAATGTATTATTTTATCGGTATTTTGTATAGGTAAGGAATCCATGTATTTTAGTTTTGTTAAGTTGCCTTTGAAATGGTTCAGTTTAATTTTAAAATTAAATTGAAATTGGACCATTCTTGTTAGCCCCAGTTTCTAATCTAATTAAATATCAAGTGACGGATTACGCCAGAGAAAAAAAGAAATAAAAAAAATTTTTTAAATGACAGTTTTAAAAAGGCAATCGTAATTTTACAGCTCATGACAAAATTGGAAATAAAAACTGGGACTAAACCATATTTTCAAGTTGCACTTTATTTATGTAATATTATGAAAACACTTATGAATTGTTTAAGAAAGCACATTTTGCAATATAAACTATATTATGCAAATCTAAGTATAGCAGCAGAATGCAAAATACTCGCACGTATTCTCTGGACTTTCTTGAAATTGTATGTAAATTAATACAATTTCAAGGAACATCTAAGTTTTACTGATATTACAAAAAATAAACGTGGTGCACTCGCTCAATGTTAATTTAATTAAATACAGGTACAACATAATATTTTTATAACGAACAAAGCTCACTATTCTAATTCACTATTATTTTTAAACTATTGGGTCTATTGTCATATACGGTTATTATTCTAACTCTATTTTGCGTAAACCGTATAGCGATTGCCAATACTCGTTAAATGCTACAATCGGAGGCCGGTTCAATTTTAACCGTATCTGAATACTGCATTCTGCGTCTAAAGTGGAATCGAACAGATCCCACTGAGCACTTGATCCGTATATTGTAGTCTTCGAAGGCTGAATCGATGGTAGACTAAAGGTCACTGATAAATAGTTATCATCGCGAATCACACATTTAGTGGTCGATATTCTGCAGTATAAAATCAAATACAATCAAAAATATGATTCATCGATGATGACCTATCGATTCGATGTTTCTTCTCGACGCGAAGTATTTATCCAATTTTCTTTAGGTTTACGCACAAAATCATTTTAACAGCTTTCTAAAATGTCCGCACCAAAGTTGTGAAACGACAATAATTTCTTTCGAAACCTTCCAAATTACTGTCCAGTACTTCTTTTGGTTGTTTTCAACAATGTATTCTTGTACCTTGTCTTGTGATGTGCGTTGCTCCAAAATGTGTAATGTTGTGCCAATTTCGTTTAGATTTTGTATCATAAAGTAGCTATTGCACCTAACCTTTTTGTTAATAATGGTAAAAATTGCTTAAAAACATAATTAAATATTACTCTTATTGCGCTAATTTATTTGTTTTTTAATTTCAGGATCTGACCGCATTTATATCCGAAAGTAAGCACTGTGAATATTTTTTTACCAAATGTATTGTGTGAATTTTAAAACAAAGTCATATATGGCATTTAGGATTAATTCCCAGTTCGTACAATACTCAATTCGACCAAAGGATAGTAAATGCTCAGTTCGAACAATTAGTTTTGCTCCCAAACCCAATTTGTTCAATGGATGTACCAGGAGGCTAGAAGTTTAATGGTGGGTCATACTGCAGACCATATTCTTGGAAAACTGCAGTTACAATAAATAAGTGCGACAGTGTAATGAATAGGAGGTGCTCTTAAAATCGTAAGTCATCACAGTGGGAACAAAAACTGTTCCCACTGTAGTCAAATTAATCTGGACACCATCTCACCACAAGTACCTACTAATGAAATTCTCTTGGTAAAAATAAATGTACTCAACTGTAACACCTATTTTTTTATTGACAATTTACATATAATTTTAACTTTTATGTTTGCCTGGTACCTTTGAATTAAAACCTAATATATTCGTTTACTAATAAGAGGTATCGTATCTTTTTTACAAAATAAGAAATTAAAATTAGGATAAACATAATATTGAACCAAAGAGGAGCCATGAACCTTTTTTTGTACCAATTGAGAATAACCATTGAACGAACTGGGTAAATAAAGACCTAGAACTAATTGGGTATTGTACGAACTGGGAACTAACCGAATTTAGTCGCTTTGTGGCGTATCATCGGCATAGGTAATGGGAGCTTATCAATATTGAAACAAACGGTAGGGATTCTCCGAACAATCTAAGTTTAGCCATTCAGAAGGAATGAATGTAAGCAAGAATCAGACAGCCGTATATGGTGTAAGTCAAATACGGTCGAATCTTCCGAGTTCTCCGCTTTATTTTTTTGTGCTTTCGGTCAGATCTTGTTCGTAGTGATAAAAGTTTGAAACTTTTTAATTCGCAATTATGATAACATACCTGCCCTGTCTTTATGTGTGAGTGCGTGTATTTTTTTTTTGGTATTTTTGGATGTTGTAAACCTACCAGATATCCTAGTGTTAAGATTCAATATTTGGATATATTTTTATTATTTTGCATTTTTTTATTAAACTCTTGCTAAATTATGGAGTATTTCTTATTTTATCCCCTTTTTACGATACCTAGTTGTTCTGTCAAAGAATCTGCTGTGTAATTTAAAATGCCTATTTCCTGCGGTCCAGGGCTTGGGGGAGGGTTGGCGAGCTGCCACTATGCTTAGAATCGTTGGATTAGCTACACGATGCATGCAGGTTGGGTAATCTATACTTACAATAAAACTGTAACAGGTCCAAATCTGTACTCAGTTTTTTTTTTGTTGTGTCCTCTATTATAATTAATACTGGAGCCAAAACTATTGTTTTTTCATTGTCTGTCTGTCTTGGCCGCGCATCACGCCGAAACCGAACTACTGAATGAATTCAAATGAAACTTGGTATGATTTGAGTTCATTTTTAAATAACTTTCAACCCCCATCCTGCGAGAACCCTTAATTTTTTCGGGATGGTATCCTATGATACTTTTCATCCAGAAAAATAAAAAGATTCCCGCAGGATAGGGGTAGAAAGTTATTTAAAAGAATACGCACCACGCTGAAACTTCTAGATGGATTTTGATGCAACTTGGCACAGTCATCATAGTATATATGATGGGTTAAAATTGAGGATACTTTTTATCCCGAAAAAATAAAGGGTTCCTGCGAGAAAGGGGTCTAAAGTTAGGTTAATTTTGAAGTAATTTATATATTTTTTGGAGGGTACTCTATATTTGATACTGAAGCCAAAACTTTTTTTTTCATTTTTGGCTGTCTGTATCTTGACTGCGCATCACGCCGAACCTTAACACAGTCATAGTTTATAAGAAGGGTTAAAATTGAAGATACTTTTTATCCCGAAAAAATAAAGTGTTTCTCTGGGATAGGGATCCAATGTTATATTAATAAAAAATATGTTTATTTATAATAAAGCAATATGTATAAAAAATTCTGTACAAAAAGATAAAAAAATGGTCTAGGGTACTGAATAAGCTACTGAACAAGAATATAACATTAAAAGAAAACGTGTCTGTATGTTTGTTTGTTCGCACATCACGTAAAAACTACTAGATCGATTGCGATGTGGTTTTCTTTGTTGGATAGCTTAATATTTGACTTAAAAACTGGGGTACTTGGTATCTCAATCCGATGAGTAGAAGCCGAGCAATCGATAAAAATATAGAGTACTTTTAACCTAGAGAAATGACAACGCGTGCAAAGCTGCGGGTACAGCTAGTGTGTATAAAAAGATTCCATTTTATTAACAAACAGTTGAGTGTTTTGGGCTAGCTAGTATTCAAATCGTCAATGGGACAGCGGCTTTTCGCCGGTCGAGTAGGTACTAATTAATGTAATTAGTTCTCTACACCTACTGTGGACACCTGATTACCTACCTATTAAGTAATGTAAGTATTCTTTCGAATTAAGGTTTCAACACTTGCGCCCTGAGATAAGCTGTTATGGTTGTTTGTTTGTTTGTCGTATGAGGTAGTGCTGGCCTCTGATGTCAGAGTTTGTCAGGCCGCCCGAGGGTCTCTGACATGGCTTAACGACTGCTATTAATCAATAACAGCCGGGACCGACAGCTTAACGTGCCCTCCGAAGCACGGAGCGTTGGAAAACAGCACATAACTTCGAAAAGTCATTGGTGCGGGAGCCTAGGTTTTGAAACCGGTATCGTTGGATTCTAAATTGCACTATAGAACCATTAGGCCACCATCGCTTTTTTTTTGTTATGCTTGAAATATCGTGGATATCTGCTACTGCGCTCATTGTGGCCATTTCGTTATATAATTGCCTTTTCCCGACATGCCTTTTTTCCCATTGTCCCCCAGTGGTGGAAATAAAGTGGCGGACATTGGGAACAGACGTGCCTGCTGGTGGGCTCGCTGGTGGGCAGGTATTTCTGGAATAATACGATAGAGCCAGCCAGTCGATGTCTCAGTCATGATGATTTTTGACATTCCATCCTAACTTAAAATCAATTATTTTTTGTATAACCTACTTAACTATTATTTAGGTTTGTTTGGTCTAAACAAGTCAATCACAACACAAAGCGTCTTCATCATCCGGAAACTTTTGAATTAATTACTTACGCGTCCATGATTGATCACAATCACATCACAACACAACAGAGTAACAGGATATTCATAATCACCATCCATTCCATTTTAAGCTTGCGGCTTTTTGACCAACGCCGGGATCCGAGTTTTGGAGCGCAGTATACTGTTCCTTATGCGGTGTGATAACCGGACACCTAACATGCTGCGCTCCATAGCTCGCTGGCTAACTCCGAGTGCGGACTTCTGATGACTTGTCAAGGAACAAGTCTGAGCAACGTAGGTGAGGAAGGCAGAATACACACGTCCACGAGTTTCTTCTTGAGAGTGAGAGGTAGGTTGCCCATCATTAGGTATTTCATGGACCAATAGCTCTTCCAGGCGTTTTCGGTGCGTCTAGCAACTTATTTTTCTTGTCTCGCCTGGAAAGATACTACTTGGCCCAGATAAGTGTAGTCGATTCTGCGCCATCGACTTCTAACCTACGTTTCGTGCTGTTTGTCATCAGCTTGGTGTTCGACATATTCACCTTCAGTCAGACCTCGAGGCTTGCTCGGTTGAGTTCCGTGATCATGATGCTTAACTCTGATGCCGAGGATGAAACGAGCAGCAGATGTAGATTCAAAAACTAATGTAAAATCAAGTTTTTTTCCAATGTGCTTTGTTATCTATTTGTGTCCTACCCTGAAAGTTTCAGCCGGATAGCTAATCGGGAAGTGCTCGAAATTTGAGTTGCAAGATTCCACCCGGAACGAAACGTGACTAACAAGCACAAATTCAGCCTCCCCCTCCCTCCATCCCCCCATTATAGCTATGAACCATCTAGTTTACCCCAGCTTTAAAACATAAAAAAACACAGCTAAATCGGTACATTCGTTTGGAAGACACGATTTTTACCCCCCCCCCCCTTTTCTCACCTCCCCCCTCCCCCTCCCCTTTTCTCACCTCCCCCCTCCCCCTCCCCATATATTTAAGAACCATCTCGATCACATCAGCTTACAAACAGAAAAAACCGCGTCAAAATCTGTCCATTCGTTTGGGAGCTACGATGCCACAGACACACACACACACATACACACACACATATTGATACACACCCTAAAATTATAACACCCGTCTCTTTGTTCGGGGGTTAATAAAAATAACTATGTCGTTGGCGAAGCGCAGGTTTGTTAATTAATCTTCTTCTTTCGACAATAATGCCCAACATCATCCCAGCAATTCGCAGTACTCGGGTAAAAAAACTTTGACCAATGACACTATAGATGAATACGACTAGATTAACCTAGCTTGTCAAATACAGACCACGTTTTTAGTTTGAACACATAACCCTACTTTTGCTTCGCTTTGCCGTAGTCGGGTAAAACCAATAGCCTATGACACTATGAATGAATAAGAATCGATTGATACCTCGCTTGTAAAAATCGGACCAATAGAGGCGACGCTATACTGGAACATCGACATACATACCTACATAGACTGTTATACACATTACTCTTCCCTTGCTTCGCCGTAGTCGCTTAAAAATTAACATTCTTGTTAATGGTAAATGGTTTCATAGCAATTGCGAAAACAATCGTCGGTATACCTATTATTTATTTTGTGGTCATACCCCTACCATACCCCGGGTAAATCTCATAGCACTACCTATTTATTCCGTATTTAGCCCTATCACTAGTTGGTTAGGTACCTAAAATAGAATCAATAAGGTGTACCTTATATTGTTCGAAGTCAGAGACTCAGAGAATATTGTCAGTTCCGAGAAAACATTCCAATAAACGGGTTCTGTGAATATCTTCTCGTGAATATACAAACGGAATGATTGATTGACAAGTCTAGGCCTTAGTTGAAACGGAATTGTGAAGGCTGCTTAAGATACGATGGCGGTTGAATAGGTAACCAAGCTAGATTTTGATCTGTCTTGTACGAAATATTTGCTACGTAAGTACGTATATTATTTACCCCTTAGCCTGTATATAAAACTGTTAGAATATAGTAATAATATCCTTGACTAATCTGTCTATATCTACTTTTAATAAAGCAGGTACTATACAGACTGAATATACAGACTGTATGTTACCAACTGCCAAGAAGGTAGCTTGGCAGTTGGTAACATACAGTCTGTATATTCATGATAAGTACCTAATTTAAAAAAAAAACATGGTGTGATTTAAAATAAGCTACCGAACAACGGTACCACAGAGAACGGTACTTAGTTTTATTTTAAAATGGTGTCTGTTTTTCGCATCACATGAAAACTACTGGATAGATTGAAATATGGTTTTCACTGTTGGATAACTTAGGATATTGTATTTCAGTGCGACGAGAAGAAACCAAGCCACAGAATAAATAATAGTACACAAGCAATCGATAACAAACGGACATAAAAACATTTCGGATTGCCGGCTAGTTTAGAGCATGGAATACATATCTATTATCTACCGAGAGGTTTAGAGCATATACCAATTGTTACCACCTGGCTTGCCACCGTCATTTAACCGGCATCCTGTATAACAATATAGTAATTAAATTTAAAATATTGGATGAATAAATACCAATTTTATAAAAATTATGACATCAACAAACTTAGAAAACTTTTATCAGAACTATCAGATCAATATCCGGCAAAAACATTATCTGTTTCATCTCTAGTAGCTACTATATATATACCAGCACGCACCACGCACCCTCCTTGGAACACCCCAACTGTTATCAGCCCTTCGACAGATATGACCGGCCCACTGCCACTTCAGCTTGCTTACTCTCTATGAGCTATGTCAGTTACCTTAAAGTTCTTTGCCTAAGCGTAGAAGAAGCTAAATTAGAAAAAAATACAAAGAAAGACATGCAGCAAAAATTTGGTTGAGAGTTCGCGCGCGATTGACGAAAATAAAAGATATACAAGTTGGAACTGCTACTACAGCAAGAGAAAGGGATTGATGGTATTATTACTGGTGCTGCAGAGGACGAAGGTCATCGTGACAGAAAGAAAACAGTTTTCTACACTACTGTCTATCTTTTCGTCTCTGAGGAAGCTACTATTCACCAACGGAGATTTAGTGCTTAGAGTGACAGGTTCGAAAACTGACCTGGACATTAGTTCTCGGTTCTTGGATGTTTGTTGACGTGATACGTGTGTCAATGCCCACAGAAGTGGAAAAAGGATCGCAAGGCTGTAAACCTGTAAACCTTTTATGACAGACAGTGTTGCCTATTGCATAATTCAAACGATAGATAAAATATATCATATTTAATGCACAAATTGCACAATAAAAATCTCCTATCCGTCACAATTATTACAATTTGACACTTACACTTTACACTTTATTGTTTGTCTGTCTGCCGTTCCGGGTGGAATCTTGCAACTCAAATTTCGAGCACTTCCCAATTGGCTGAAACCTTCAGAGTTGCTCACAACTAGATAACAATGAATTAGAAATTAAAAAGAAAGAAAAAGAAAGTGCATTCTAAAAAAAAACGTGGTTTTTATGATAGTTTTTCAATCAACATTTGCTTTTTATTTCAAAGCTATAAGCGCCATTCGTCTCCTAAGGATTTATCTCATTACAGGGCAGTATGGATGGTTTCCCTGCGCCTTTTTACGAACGTTCCTTGCGCACTGACATGAATCTTGTTCAAATAAATAACATTGAAGTGTCTGTTTGTAATGTCAAAATAACAGCTTTTTACTAAATGCGTATGAAAGTATATACGGTACTTATAACAAAAACTCATTTTTTTAAAGTTTTTGTCTGCCTGTCTGTCTGTTTGTTCCAGCAAATCTCCAAAACGGCTGGACCGATTTTGATGGCAGTTTCACTGGACGATAGCTGATGTTATAAGGAGTAACATAGGCTACTATTTACTCCTTACTTATTTTTTTAAAGTATTAGGGTTCCTAAAACCGATGAATTTTGACCACGCGAGCAAAGCTGTATAGTTGTGGCGCGCCCGTCACGCTAACATAGCCTCTATATTTTTTTCATCTATAGAGGAATACGAGTAGGTTCACATTCGACAAACAGTGAATCCTAATGAGGATTTCTTATCCTAACTTTAACGCTAGTGGCTCTGTGAGCTGTAGACCTCGCGCGTACACACTTTTTTGCATACAATTTAGTGGTGCATCTAGTTACCTTATTGTAAAACTAACATCAATAACCAAGGTGCTCAATCAATTCCTACCTAATAGGTATAGGGCTGATTGCACTGGTAGAAACCTAAAAGTGAAAAATTTACTGCATTTTGAGGAGCTATTCTGCTCATCACGCCGAAGATCCTCATCAGATCTTCACTAAAGAGATTAGACTAATTTAAAGTTACTACCTAACAAATAAAAAAAGGTCCATAAAAATTGGATCTAATAAGGCGGAGATATTCAGTAGCTCCCTTTTACCCTTTTTTGGGGGAAGTATATCAAAAATCCCCCCCCCCCCCAATCAAAAATCCCCGACGACTACAAAATTCTAAAAATTTGCTTAACCTTGTAGCGTTGTTTGTGTTTTTGTTATCTATGGTTCCGATCTTCGTCAAGAGTTGCAATTGTAATCGGATCGCGTTGTCGACCCTGTCTTCGAGTTGGACCCCCGGCGATGCTGAAAACCCCAGTTCCGGTGGGAGGCAACAAGACACCTCAAGTGGCGCCACCTACAGGCTCATTGGGCGGGCGTTCGCGTTGGAGCCACGGGTTGGCAGCCTTGAGTACGGCAGCAAATGACAGGAGAGAGTGGACAAAGATTGGGCAATCCCTGATTGCAGCAGCCAATGAGACATGTTAATTGAGTGTCACCCATGACGAAGAGCAAAGAGTTTGCCACGAACACTCGCCCAGTTGAGCCCCGGCGCGGAAGCCAGTTGGACGTGGTGACGTCCCTACAGCCCGGAGGAGAGTCCTGTTCCTGTTAGAATCACTGCCCCGACCTCCCGCAACCGAGCGCCCATGTCATCGCGGCCCTGAAGCCCTGAGGTCTACGTGAACCGAACGCTGAGTCAACGCGTCCCTGATCACACAGAGTCAGTCTGAGCGTCTTCCCTCGAATCGGAGCCCCATCGCGTGCCCGTACTGGTTGACGTCGTGGAGTAAGACTAGGATTCCTACCGTGTTAGCTCTTTTATATTAGGTTTATGAACCAATATACCCTATTATAACCCCTACACGATTTCCTTCTTGTTTCCCCCGCCCTTTGTGAGTATAGCGTGTCACGACCCTGCCACAGACACTAACAGATGTTCGAACCCTCACGCCCTATTTCTCTCTTGCCCCGCTGTCTAGTCGTGGTCTTATATTCTCCATTTTTAATAGAGAACAATTAGCGTCCGTAATCTAGTTCGCTAGTTCCCTTTCAGTAAGTAGTAGTGAAATGCGACCTGTTGAGGAGACGAAGATCCGGACATTCGGAAGGAATTCGGAAGGACATACGAAAGCATGTTTGCCCTAGCTGAAACGGAGACGCTTCGCGCTCGCTCGGTCAACTATGTTAGAGCTAAAACAAATCAAACTTAGACCAAAGCAGTGCTGTTCAATGTACGTAAATGAGAGCCTCTCGCTTGTCCAAGATTATTCTATTAATCTCTGGACGTAGGCTACTGTTCTCCTCAAGCATTAGACGCAATAGATACTAATTAATACCTACCGGGATGATCGTTTCCTACAGTTGCGACATACGTGCTATATCATCGGATTGCGTGTGGCCTTGCAGCTAATCTAACATATCCTAGACAATTGAAACCACCAAGATCAGACGGGAATATCGCTGACCTTGTGGTGTCAAACTATTCCATGACCATCTATGTTTTGATTAGACTCATTTGATAATCACGCTATTATTAGAGATACCTCCTACCAAAAAGTTGAATTGTTTGTAGTTACTTAATTATATTTTTCTGAAGTATTTTTGTGAACATTAAAGTGTTAATAATCGATGTAATCCACCAGACTCAACAAAATCTATTTCAGAAACCTGCATGAAAATCCATCCAGCACTGTTTGCCTGATACTCGGACAGACACAAGCAGACAGAAAAAAAATGGTAGCTTACATTTTAACATTCTAAAATCATTATATTCCGGGTTTTCCATAACTTAGCTTCCATGTACTACAGACTCCAATCTCGTTACAGTTTGATTTTTGTTAAAATATAGGAGTAATAATAAAATATATAATAATAAATAGTAATAAAGGAAGGGTGCTTTAAAATTTTACTGTACGGGATAAATAAACCGGTCGGCTGGCAACTATTTTGCCCAAACGCGCGGTACCTATCCTCCCAAGATATGATTATTTATTCTGAGAAAGGGTCGATAATGTATTCAAACTAGACTAGATGTACAAAAAACTAAAAGTGCTGTACAAATAACCATGATACAAAAATCGACTTAAAAAAAACTAATATTGATGAAGTTTGTATGGGATTATCCTGAAAGTCTACCCTATTCAATAAAACAATAACCATCCAAATCGGTTTAGAAATCTTAGAGATTTGAGGCAATATAAACACAAAATCCATTTTTTATTTTTTTTATTAGTTCAGTTTTAACATTATTTACATTAACTTGAATGATCTAACATTGAAAATTTTGCAAGAAGCTTATTAGACAATTGCTCCTGTTTAGTTATAAGAATTATATATATTTGAAATGGTCTCATAAAGTCTTTCATTTTGATACGTTGAGGTTTTGGTCATTTTTTGTTCCATCGGAAATACAATATGGCAGCTTGACGCCGCCATTTGTGTTTTCTTGACACTTCATATATCCTCAACAATAGCAATAACACTCTCGTGATCATGTCGAATCTAATGATACCCCATTTATCAAAATCCGTCAAGCCATTTAGGCTGTAAAACGCGCCTAGGAAACGTACAAACAAACAAACATACAACACATACTCATAACCGTGCATTCGGGTAAAAAAGGACATAGGGATACGGTACCGTTGACCTAAGTTTAAAGTGAAAGGAAAGTTATCTCCCGTCTTCAAAGCGCCTAGTTTCTCAGCTCACGACCTCAGGCTGGTGAGTCTGCCAACAATGCCTGCTAAACCAGAATTCTAAAATACCGCAATCAGCCCTCACTTATTGAAGTTCCGTACAGATTGGCACCATTCATCTCACTGTACAGTAGTTCTTTGAACAAGGGCTCATTTTACTTAAGGTTTGAAGGATCTAAGTTGATTTACTTATGTTGTTAGGTAAATAGGCTTGAAAGGTTCTGAGGGCTGTTCAATTTGGTGGAATTATTGTCTGTAAGTTTTTTAAATATATTCTTAATACAAGCAGGAAAAGTATCTGGAAGATAACGCGCGCTTGCTAGAATTGAGTTCGTTTACGTATCTACAAATATTTTGTAGCTATGTATCTAATGTCTAATCTAAAGTGCATAAGTCTTACTAGACGAATCTAATCTTGAATTACTAAGTCTACATTAATCGATATTCAGAGATTTTAAAAGGACATTCTGAGGTTTAGAAGGATATTCATGGACATTTATGTAATTATTAACCTAATTTAAATAAGAGGATGCTCTGATTTAGACTTTCTCCGGGATTTGAACGCTTAGGAGGTTTTTTATTTGAAATTTTAGATCCGAATCCCTATAAATTTCATGAAAATTGTCTCAGTTTTTTTGTAAATCGATATAAAGTCGATGTTTACCTTTTTACACCAATACTTACTATGACAGCTAGTGGTTTTCTGGCTACAGCAATCTTTGCAAACTACTGCTTAGATATTCACCTAGACGGACAGACTTTTCCAGAAGAGCTTTACCACTTGCTTTATGTTCTTACGGAATTCATGGACGATTTTTCTTCCTTCCTATATCTAAAACGTTCCTTGATGGTGGCCGAGTCAATGTGTGCTTTGCGATCTCCGACTGGGTGAAGCGCGTCCTTGTTTACGAGTTCCATTGTTTAGAATAATGAAATGGCTCAATCAATAAAGAGCCAGCGCCGGACTCGACGGATCCATAAGTTATGTGCATATATGCAATACGCTCCGTGCTTCGGAGGGCAAGGTCCGGGCCTGGTTGCGAGAAAACAAATACCTCTGCAGTACAGGCATAAGTTACAGACAACTTCCTTACAATAGTTAGAACAACTTCCTTGTACGGGGGTTACTGCAGCACAGGCAGAAGTGCGCTAGGTGGTGCAGCACAGAATATAATAGTACGCAAGGTGATGCCGCACAGACTATTGTACGCAAGGTGATGCAGCACGGACTATAGTAGACAAGTGATGCAGCATAGGTATATTATATGGTGTTCAGTGCCCGTTTTCAGTAACTTTTAACCTACAATTTCAATCCAAATAAGTAGTTTATTGGGATTACTTTTGTTTATATTGGATGACTCAACTTGTCTTACCTATTTGCATGCCTTTTCAATAGATTGTTAACAATTTAAAGTTGGCACTTGCCGACTCAGACCTTGTATAAGTTTTAAAAACTCATTGCAACTGGTTGCATTAGACATGTAATCGGGCCGCTGTACTGCATGTAGTTAATTTTCTCGTCCCGGTTGCTAACAATTGGTATCAGTCGTTTAGCCACATTAGAGACCCTTAGCCTCTGAGCAGTCCAACGGTTCTAAATGTATGCAACCTGATAAATGAACACCAGCAGGGACCTATCTTATTGCAATCAGATTTTCATTATCAAGTGCTCTTAGTGCGAAGTGTTAGAGTTGATATAGCTTTGAAAATCTGATTGCAACAAATCGCATTAGCTTAGGAAATCGCACTGCAGAGGTCGGCACTAATTCATTCGACATATTAAAATAGAATTCTTTACAGGTATGTACAGTAATAAAGTAGCCAAGTAGTAGTAGGTAAAAGAAACGCTCAAAACCTTAGTAAAGTAATCTAACATCTAATGCAATAACAATCAAAGATAAAGCAAGCAATAGGTACCTATAACTACCTACCCGGTACAAAAGGGCTGCGGGACCAGCGCGCCCCACGAGAGTTTTAATGTTATTTGTTTGGGAAACGTTCGGTAAGGGCGCGGGTAGACGCATTCATTCGGTTTCGTACATCGAGTGAACTCGAACGAACAAATTCGTTCAATCTAATGAAAAGCAAGGTGTACAGTGGCAGATATAATAACTACATCTTTATGTCTTCGTATTTTCATTAATTAGTACCGTATCAGACTGTAACTGCGGATTAGGTACAAATATTGTTTTTGAATTATTCCTAATACACAAAGCGCGTTTGGTGCCCGTTGTCCAACCGCGTGGTTCTATTACTGACTAGGCAATCGTTTGACCACGATCTCACCTGATGGAAAGCGATGATGTGGTCGAAGGTGTAGCACGCTTGCCTAGTAGATACCTATTCACTCTTAACTTGAACACACCGGGGTTATAATTTAACGGAAACACTGACGAGGGCAGGGCATTCCACTCCTTTGCAGTTCTTATAATAAATGAAGAAGCGTAACGCTTCGTTCTTGTGCAAGGTATTTCAACCATGAAAGGGTGGCGCTTTGCTGATCGTCTAGTCGTACGGTGATGGAAAGGTGATGGGGGAATCAGGTTGTGCAGTTCTTGTGCACACTCTCCATAGTGCAATCTGTAGAATACCGCCAGGCTTGCTCACGTCGATGCGCCAGACTTTGAAGCTTACTCTTTACCAGAGTGTCATCCCCAATGAGCCTGATAGCACATCTCTCAATTGAATCCAAAGACTCGAGCTGATACTTGGCAGAACCGTCCCAGAGGTGGCAGCAGTACTCCATACAAGATCGGACCTGTGCTTGATAAAGATTCAAAAGCTGCCCCGGTGTGAATTACCGCCTAACCTTAGACAAAATACCAAGTTTTTTTGCAGCTACCTTGGCTTTGGATTCAATATAAGACCCAAAATTCAGGTTTGATGTGAGTTCGACACCCAAAAGCTCCAAATGGTCGCCTATTGGTATTGTTACACTTTGGAAAGACGGAGATCGGTGTAGAGGACTCTTTTTAGCAGAAAACAAACACGCTTGCGTTTTAGTAGCATTAAACTTAACCAGGTTAGCATCGCCGCAATCGGAGACGGCTTCTAAGGCTAAATTTAAACGGTCTACCATAGCCTCTCTCTGAAACTGGACAGCGTCACAGCTGGCTTGAGCATTGGAAGTGTATCTCTCAACTACAGTACTGTCATCAGCATACCCAAAGGTACCGGGCTTCAGAAGGTCATTAATGTGCAGTAAAAACAGTGTAGCCGAAAGAACCGATCCCTGAGGTACACCGGCATTGATAGCCATTTGATCAGACGAGCACCCCTCTAAGACTACTCGAATAGATCGTTCCCTCAAGAAATCAACTTTCCATTTGCATAAGCCGATAGGTAAACCATATGAGGGAAGCTTGTTTAAAAGGCCATCGTGCCAGACCCGATCAAATGCCTTCGATATGTCAAGGGAGACGGCAAGCGCCTCACCACGCATCTCTATGGCTTCGCTCAGTACGTGAGTGGCATACGCGAGAAGATCCCCAGTAGACCGGTTTCGGCGAAATCCGTATTGTCGGTCACTGAGAAGATCATTGTCTTCAAGGTATACCAAGAGCCTAATGTTTATGACACGCTCCATACACTTACAGAGTAAGGAGGTAATCGAGATGGGACGATAATTGGCCAGATCAGCACGACTACCCTTCTTTGGTACTGGTTGTACATTGGCAAGCTTCCAGCTCTTCGGAACTTTACCTGAGTGAAGAGACAGGCGGTAAAAACGCGTTAAGATGGGAGACAATTCGGGCGCACATTCAACACAATCGCTGGAATACCATCAGGACCACTGGCCTTGTTCACATCTAGAGCTCGAAGCGTTCTGAGAACCTCCTTCTGGCGAATGCGAATTTCGGGCATAAAACCCCCGCAATGAGGAAGGCAGGAAGATGTCTTGCCAGAAGCATCTAGATGCGAGGCTTCTGCAAAAAGAGAAGCAAATAAATTCGCTTTGTCTCCAGCAGTGTGAGCTAGTGATCCATCAGGTTTCAGCAATGGTGGCAGTGAGGGGCGGCAGAAGTTTACTTCGACCGACTTGGCCAGGGACCAAAAAGCTTTGCTACCCGCGGGGTATGAAGCCAGTTTGGCCCCAATTCGACTTACGTGATCAAAATGGGCCTTCCTAAGTATCTTCTTGCAGGTCTTAGCGGCAACGTTAAATTTTCTCTTCTTAGCCCGAATATCAGAAGACTTGCGCTTTCGAGCATCAGCCCAGTCTAGATATGCCGCACGCTTTAGAGCCACAGCATGACCACAGCTGGATCCAAACCAAGGCTGAGCTTTGCTGGAAAGAGTCTTGTCACTGAATGGAATAAAATATTCCATTGCCTGACATATTACCTCTGTAACAGCAGACGCGCAAGTCGACGGGTCCTGGGAGATGAAACATGTTTGCCGCCAAGGGTACGATGCAAGGACTTGCCGCATCTCGTCCCAATCTGCTAAGTTGTATCTCCACACGCGCCTATTTCCCTTAAGGCTAAAAAGGACTACGGTGAAAGCGATCTATTGGAACTCGCGGTAAACGAATGAGAACAAGTGAACCAAAAATTGCTGAATGACTACAAGGAGTCATAAATGATCGACATTAGACATACTTCTTCATAAGGAGCCATGTTTTATCATGTCTTGATTTTAAGCGTTGTATTTAGCTTGACCTGTTTGTTGGGTAAAATGTAGTACCTACTTAATGGAAATTTTACCCCCTTCCTGTTGACCGATTGACCTGAAATTTGCTACACACCTTTAAGTTCTGATGTCAATACAATTATGTATGTATATTCAGTATCATTGTAAATCCAAGATGGCCGCCGCCACAAAATGGCGGATAATTATTTTTTTAACTGCCTCAATATGGTTATCAAATGAAAGGGATTCACTAGTAAAAAACAGTACACCATGAAAAAAAAACAAATGCTCTTGCATTTGCCGTCACCACAAAATGGCAGATACTTTTTAATTTAATCACCTCAATAACAATGGGTATCAAATGAAACGGCTTGACAAGTAGAACACAGTACACTTTAAAAATACTAACTAAAGGTACCTAACTAAATAAAAAAGGAAAGACTTGTGTTTTTTTTTAGAAATAAATAAATGTAATATAAACGCTTTTTATTGTAAAGACACATGATGATGCATAATGATGCAGAATGTACTAAAAGATAAAAAATAAAATAAAATTATGAGGCGTACTAAAAATTCGACTTGCCACATATATTTTATTTATATTTTTTGGTTACTTATTTTTTAATGCTATTCTGCTCGGAAAAGGGATCTGGTGCTCAGCTTGAACTAAGTTCAGACATTCCTGTGCCATGAGGTGCGATACCTTCCAAGTTTTCTGCTTCCTTGAATAAGTAATACAATACAATAACTCTTTATTGTACACATTACAATAAAAAACAAAATAACAGTAATTATACATAAAATACAATGTTATACAATAGGCTATCGCTTAATAGTTTATCGCTATTAGCAATTTCTTGCAGGCAAACTTTGGATGGACAGGAATATAATATAAACAGTGCGGTCAGTGATAGAAACTTACTTTGGAACAAAAACGTAAATAGATTGATAAAAACAACTATGTAACTATATATTTTTATACATACATACCTATGTGTTAATATAAATTTAGTTAAACACATAAATATATACTAAAAGTACATAATATAACATATATATTAATTGTAATACTAGTTGGAGTAGCTCAGGAGCACTATCCTTTCCATTTTTCGTTGATGTCTGTGCAAAGATGCAATGTAAGTAATAACATACTTTCAACACTTTGAACGAGCATTACAGCGAATGACAATGTTCACACGAATTAGATACATTTCTACTATGTTTGATACCTTGGGAAATGTAGCTTTGTTCTCGAGGTTTTCTAGAGAATTATCATCATATATTTTTTTCGACAGCTTTGTCTACTTGTTACTACAATGTATGATGACAAAATGAGGAAAAACGGATAATCCTTTTGTATTTGTAGCACCTAGTATTTGTTTACTCTTTGGTAGCATCTGTTCATTCGGTCTCTATCTTACGTGGTCACGTGACACGGGAATTTTGTCGGATAGGAATTTTGAAACGAGCGTTCTGGCAAATTTGTTTTTGTTGTGGAAACAGTTATTTTGATTACAGATATGGTCATGCTTTATTTCAGACTAGCTTTCACCCGCGACTTCGTCCGTGCGGACTTCAGTTTATCGCGAAAAAAGCATCCTATGTCCTTCTAGGATATTAAAAACCAATGCAAAATTATAGCACCAACGCTTTTGATGTTTTTTGACAGACTTGTTCTTATTTCGTTTCCTTGGCAACAACATTTATCAACATTTTCCTTTGGAATTGGAGAGTTATCAACATTTTCCAGTTTTCCCGTGGAAACTTACCATTTTCCGGGATAAAAAGTATCCTATGTTATATTCGAGGGTATAAGTTATCTCCATCCAAATTTCAGTAAAAATCGTCCAGCAGTTATCACGTGAAAGCTCCCCCAAACAAACTATCAGACAACGTCTCACTTTTACATATTGGTGTGGATATATCTACTTTATTTCACGGAAATTTCATTATGGCATACCTAGTAGTTGTTAGTATTTCCGGGATAAAAACTATCTGAGGTAATGGGAGAATTTAAGATGAACTTCATATTTTTTTATGATTTCAGCAGGTAACGTCAGCTTGGCGAGAACATATAAACAAAATATACTATATAATTTTCTTATATATTTTTTGTATATAATTTTCTAAAGGAAAAATTTGGATACCGGACGGGATTTGAACCCGCATAATCCATGCCTCTGCATGCCTCATGCCTCTGACCAAATCGGCTACATCATACATTGTCACTGCATCCTCACACAAAATGTTTTCTAGATCAATAATCATAAATCCATACGAATATATAAAAGTGAAACGTTGTCTGTCTGTTTGTTTGTTTGCTTGGGGAGCTTTCACGCGATAACCGCTGGATGGATTTCGATGAAATTTGGAATGGAGATAGCTTATACCCTAGAATAAAACATAGGATACTTTTTATCCCGGAAAATTCCACGAATTCCGTGGAAGTTTCCACGGGAATACTAGAACATATTGAATACTCGCTGTAAGGAACGGTTGCCATGGAAACGAAATAACAAGTCTGTCAAAAATCATCAAAAGCGTTGGTGCCACAGATTAAGTCAACCACAGCCCATAACCAAGAAGTCTAAGTTTACCTTTGCATTGTTTTTTTAATATCCTAGAAGAACGTAAGTATGATGCTTTTTTCGCGATAAACTGTCCGCGTGGACGAAGTCGCGGGCGGGTAAGCTAGTGACATTATAAAGTTCGCTCCAGTGCTCATTTGTACCTACGTCTTGCTATTTTTATCTGTTCGGCATAATTTTAAAAGTGAATGCTCGGTGTTCTGTTACACTCTAGTGAATGCTCAGCTCTATCACCTGTACAGAAACGTTTGCTAACAGGCGGCTCAATCGGAGATTAGAACCATTTTCAGTGCAAATACTTTAAGGGCTGCCCTTTTGAAGTCTCTCCTTATCGTTAATAAAATGCCTGAAAAGAATTCCGGATACTTCTGCATTGCTGCGAGAGCACCTCCAGTTCGAAAGGGTGACCTTTATTTGGGAATCAATATTGTTTTCAGGGCATTAATTTAATTTGTGAGTGAACTTGAACTTTAAACTTTTTAGACTAGGTTAATGGCATGGTAAAACTGTAATTAACTTAGTCTAATACGAGAAGCTGGGTAAACGGTTAGATTGCCTACGAAAATAATACCTATAACATCGGCATTAGCACAGTACCTACCAACCTACACACATATCCTTACGGAAACTTATCCGAAAGGATATATTGTATTGTATTGTTTGTATACAACAGGACCTATTATACCATATTGTGCACCTACAGCAGTAGGTGCACAATATGGTATAATAGGTCCTGTTGTTATTACAGTTGCTTTTTATACGCTTTATATTAGCTTCACTTGTATGTTTGTATGTTTGTAACCGACTACTTTGGACGCTATTTTGACCCACTTTAAACGGTCAGATTTCATTCAAATTTTGCACACCTGTCAAAGACCCATGACAATGCAATAATTCGAAAAAAATAAAAAAATAAGTAGAAAATAAATAATAGTTTAAAAAAACTAAAAAACACGCTTTATATAGAAAACCAAACTAAAAAATAGAAATAAGAAAGAAATGTTTTATTTAAAAAAAAGCGTGGGGTGCTTCTCATATCTGTCAATGAAATATTTATAACTATTGACCCATGCACTCCTCGATTTTTTTGAAATAAAACATTTTTTTCTTATTTACACTATTAAAATTTATTTTCTATTTTTTAGTTTGGTTTTCTATATAAAGCGTGTTTTTTAAATTTTTTTAAACTATTATTTATTATAGTTTACTTAGCCGCTTCAGTAGAACACGCCTTATTTATATAAAAATGCATGTCTATTTATTCTATCTATCTATCTATCTATCTATCTATACATATAATACAGCAGTAAGTACCATAAAATCTTTATATAGAACATAATAAAAAAAAAGTCTAGGGTACTTAAAATAGACTCGTCATCATCATTATCAGCCCGCATCAATCCACTGCTGGACATAAAAAAACCCAAAGCAAAGCACCAAAGCTCCCAAAAAAAAAAGAAAGAAAGTGGTGTGCTTTGGGAGCTTTGTTGCTCCCAAAGCACACCACTGAGCCCGATCTTCGGCTCTTCCAACCGCCGCCAGCCATCTTGCGTATATCGTCGCTCCACCTAGCTGGAGGGCGTCCTACATTACGTTTGCCGAGTTGCGGTCTCCAATGAATTCTGAAATGAAAAAAACTATAGAAAAGTAGTATATTGCACTTTATAGGTACTTTTAGCCCTGAAGTAACACGTATGGGCTACTTTTCAATGAAATTACCACGCGGGCAAAGCCGCGGGCACAGCTAGTACTGTAATAAAGTGCGGTCTACAGCGTTTTTTTTTTACACATTCGTGAAGGTCGTTTGCCGGCGAAAAGCACGCCTAAGTAAAAAGTTACGATTGAAATTCTTGAACTTAGTTAATTGAAATTCTACCATCATGGCGGCTTGATGAAAATAAACAATCCTATTTATTGAAGCCATTTGAATTCTTCCATTCAGATACCAATTATCAAAATAAAAATTGATAAAACTCTTGTAGAAATATGCAGTTTTGTTTTTAATTTATTTCAAGCTTCTTTGTAACTGAATCATAATTGTTATTTCTGCCATAATATCTATGTACCTATACCTAATCTAGCGATTGAAGTGTTATAAGAAAATAAATGATTTTCACTTGATTTCAGTTCTATTCTCTATTTGCCTGCTACGCTGGTTGGTCATGAACCTGAGATGTAGTGACTATTAGTATATCTATTGATTATTATATTAGCACAACATATTCAGTATCTACTCAGATCTCCGTTGTATTACTTGTCCTCCGAGTCCCATCCTTACATGGCGACCCTGCCAGGATTAGAAGTAGATGTTACAGAATTTGTAAAAAGATGTGACAAATGTCAAAGACAAAAACATTCGTCACATCATACAAAGTAACCTATGGTAATCACCACCACGGCAACATCAGCCTTTGAAACCACCAGAATGCCACCTGAGTAGATCAACTGATGAGTTGTTCTGCCCCTCCAATATAAGGGCGCGACGCACCAGGTAAATAATTTAATAATACGAGTATAGCGCTAGTGAACTAGCTATCTCGACAGCGACTTCGTCCGCGCGGACTACTGTTTATCACGAAAAAAAGCATCCTTTGTTCTTCTAGGATATTAAAAACCAATGCAAAAGTAGGTATAGCACCAATGCTTTTGAAGTTTTTTTACAGACTTGTTATTTCGTTTCCATGGCAGCCGTTCCTTACAGCAGTAATCAACATTTTCCCGTGGAAACTTACAATTTTCCGGGATAAAAATATTCTGTTTTATTCTAGAGTATAAGCTATCTCCTTTCCAAATTTCATCAAAATCCGTCCAGCAGTTATCGCGTGAAAGCTCCCCACACAAACAAACAAACAAACAGACAACGTTTTACTTTTATATATTGGTATGGATATACCTAAAATGGTGTTTCTTCGTCAGTATATTTTATGACGTATCGCGTAAAAACTATTGGACTGATTGCGATGTGGTTTTTACTGTTGGATACCTTAGGTTTGGACTTAAAATCTGGTATGCTTTATATTTCAATTCGATGAGTGGAAGCCGAGCAATAGATGTATTTTTGACGGCTGCAGGATTTTGAACGAATTAATTATATTCGTGTTTTAGGTCGTGGAGAGACAATTATGGTACTTTTAACCCATGGATGTAGAATCAGAATGGGTAGAGCTATAGCTCCGCTGGCCATTCATTGGCCTCGTGTCCAGTTTTGACCTCCTAGGAGGCCACAAAAGTGAATTTATCGTTGTTAAGACGAGACCATTCTAGAAAAATAGTGAAACTATGTTGTGTTGTGCTGTGTTTTGTCCATCGAGAACATCAAAAGATGGAGTAAAACATCCGGAATTATCATTTCACAGGTATGTTTTTACAGGCTATTATTATCTATACCACAGAATAAATAATAGTACAAGTATGCATCAAAACCCGGCCATTACTTTCAGGGTGGTACGTGTTCTTTTAAATAAGTTTCAACCCCTAAATAAAAACCCATAAATTTTTCGATATGTAAAGTATCCTATGTCCTACCTCGTAGTACGAACTCAAATCATACCAAGTTTCTTTTGAATTCATCCAGTAGTTCCGGCGGCGTGATGCGCGGTTAAGATACAGACTGACAGACATACAGACAAAAATGAAAAAAACATACAGTTTAGGCTTCATAATCGAATATAGAGTAATTTCCAAAAAAAAAACACTATATCTTTAATGTACAGAATTTGGACCCATATCCCACAGGATTATTTTTTCGTGATGAAAATTATCCAATGTCCTACCTCAAAGTGTGAACTCAAATCATACCAAATTTCATTTGAATTCATTAAGTATTTTCGGCGTGGTGCACTGCCATGGTACAGATAGACAGACGGACAGACAGACAGACAGTCAAAAATTAAAAAATACAGTGTTGGCTTTAGTATTGAATATAGAACGGCCTCCAAAAAATTACATAATATCTTCAATTTACAGAATTTTGGACATTATCCCGAAGGAACACTTTATTTTTCGGGATATTAAGTATGCTCAATTTTTACCCATTATATAAACTATGACTGAGCCAAGTTTCAACAAAATCCGTGGAGTAGTTTCAGCGTGATACGTGTTCTTTTAAATAACTTTCAACGCCTATCCTGCAGGAACCCTTTAATTTTTCGGGATAGTAAGTATCCTATGTCCTACCTCAAAGTATGAACTCAAATCATACCAAATTTCATTTGAATTCATTGAGTATTTTCGGCATGATGCACTTCCAAGATACAGACAGACAGACAGACGGACAGACAGACACAGGAACAAAAATTAAAAAAATACAGTTTTGGCTTTAGTATTGAATATAGAACGGCCCCCAAAAAATTTACAAAATATCTTTAATTTACAGAATTTGGGACATTATCCCGCAGGAACTCTTTATTCTTTCGGGCTAAAAAGTATCCTTAATTTTAACCTATCATATAAACTATGACTGTGCCAAGTTGCATCAAAATCCGTCCAGTAGTTTCAGAGTAGTAAGTGTTTTTTGAAATAACTTTAAACCCCAATCCTGCGGGAACCCTTTCATTTTTCGGGATGAAAAGTAGCCTATGTCCTACCTCGTAGTATGAACTCAAATCATACCAAGTTTCATTTAAATTCATTCCGTAGTTTCGGCGTGATGCCTAGCCAAGATACAGACAGACAGAAAGACAGACAAAAATGAAAAAAAAAAACAGTTTTGGCTTCTGTATCGAATCTAGAGTAAGGTCCAAAAAAATTTTTCTAAATATCTTCAATGTACAGAATTGGACCCGTTACAGGTTTATTATAAGTATAGATAGATGATGGGTTAAAATTGAGGACACGTTTTATCCCGAAAAAGTAAAGGGTTTCTGCGGGATATGGGTCCAAAGTTATGTTAATAATTAAGTAATAAAAATATTTTTTGGATGGTTCTTTATATTCGATACTGAAGCCGAACTGTTTAACTTTTTAATTTTGTCTGTCTGTTTGTCCGTATCCTGACCGCGCATCGCACCCAAACTACTAAATGGATTCAAATGAAAAAAATGCTCTTGGGTGCTTAAAAAAGGTATTAAACATATTTTTTGTTAATTGTTTCTTTCTTTCTGTTTGTCTGTATGTTTGTTTGTTCACGCATCACGTAAAAACTACTGGACCGATTGCGGTTTTCATTGTTAGTAGCTTAGGGTTTGATTTAAATATGGTGTAATTGGTATCTCAATCCGGTGAGTCTGAAGCCGAGCAATTGATAAAAGTATTTTTGACGGCTGAAGAAATTTTGTTAATTTGAGGACCAATATACCAACATTTATTTGCATATTGTTCCTTGAATAGCACATTATGGTACTTTGAACCTAAAGAAAAGACCACGCGTGCGAAGCCGCGGGTACAGCTAGTCTTAAATATAGAAGTTTCAAAGTAAAATGTAATTCACATTAAGAATACACATTATTAACGACATAACATAAACTCGTGGTGATAATTAACTGAGGATTTAAAATTTACATAGAAATTACGCCAGCGTAAAATGGACACGCTACCTTAGCTTTCCCTCCGTCCATTCTGATTCTAGGTCTATGTATTAACCAGAAAATTGACAACGCTGCCAAAACAGCGGGTACAACTCATAATAGGCCTTCTTACATCTACAAAAGATGATTAAAGCAGCGTCAGGAGATTGTGGTACGGCACTTCTTTTGGTGATTGAATAAGCGAATACGGGATCCGCAGCTGCGACCGCTCCGTTGGCAAATAAGATTTTGAGAGTGTGGATGGTGCCAAGTTGTTCATACGAATACGTTCCGTGTGTTTTTGGGCCAGCACCTCCAACCAAGTGTCGTCATGAGTTTTAAGACCGTCTGCAGTAACTTTTCTCCACTGGCCACGATCTTCTGCAAGAACTTCCCAGTTAGCAAAGTCTATGTGAAAAGAGAACATATCGCGTATGATGCTTTCCTTGAGCCTCAGTACAGGACGACCTACTGGGCGCTTAGCGTTTGCTATTTCTCCCAGAAGAGTTTCTCTAGGCAAACGAGAGGGCTGCATACGGTGCTCGTGCCCTAGCCAGCGCAACCATCTCTGCTTTAGCAGGGCGGTTACACTAGGTTGCTTTGTGATTTCAAGCACTCTCTCGCTTGTCACTTTATCTCTCCATGAAATGCCTAGAATGCTTCGGAGAAACCGCATATGGAAGCAGTTCAATCGCTTTACTTGCCTGGCATACGATGTCCAAGTTACAGCACCGTATAAGGTCTTGGTACACGATCATCTTCGTGTTTGTAGACAGGTGTTGTCCCATACAGGTCTCGCACTCCGGGAGCGACGCATGTTACGTCACTATCCGGTTGCCACTTTATTGCAACAAAACACAGAAAATTGGAGAAAAAACTGTTATTAAATCATTTCTATTGTAATTTTGTTCATCCGATCGAGCGAAGCGATTTAAGTTGAACTCCAATTAACGTATTTATTTTACCAACACCTCATAGTTATCGGAGGTCGGGAAGTTATAATGTCACGCTACTGTTAGTTATAATGTCACGCTACTGTTAGTTATAATGTCACGCTACTGTTAGTTATAATGTCACGCTACTGTTAGTTATAATGTCACGCTACTGTTAGCACCGGAAAAGGCTGCCTCATAGAGGTTCCGTCATTTTGACATGTATCGTCATCTCTGTCTAAAGTGTAAAAATTACGTATTCCGCTATTCTTATCCATGTGTCAACAGTGATTCGCAAATTTACACGACTGCCCAAAAAATGCAGTGTAATGTTTTCAGGATTCATGTATGTTTGTATGTATGTATGAATGTATGTGAGTTTCTTTATTCCACCATAACTTTTAAATCCCTGAACAGATTTAGACGTATGGGGTATCGTAAGAATCCTTACATCCCCCCGAGTAACATAAGTTTCCTTAAAAACCTTTTGGCGCCTGTATGGTTCCATTTTCTAGGGCGTGTTTTTTTCTTATTTTACTATATGGGTATCAATTTGAAGGCCTTGATAAGCACATTCCAACAGTATATAATTTATTGGCGTATTTTTTTTTGGCAGGGCAGGCGTGTTCTTTTTAGCTTTTATGCTAGTTATTGAATTCTATTCAGAGCTATTTCCCAGTCATTGTTTTTAGGATCCCTACATGTCCTACATAATCATCATCAAAATCTCAATGAGACATAGTTCTCTGACCATCTGAAATAAACTCTCCATCAGACAAAATAATACTGATCAAAATCGGGCAGCTCGATTTTGAGAAAAATGCCATCGAATTAATGCACAGTCAAACTCCATGTACCTAAAGGCTTGTCAAAGCGGAACCAGCGATGTTGATCCCATAGCATAATCTGTCCTAAGAGCAACCGCAGAGGCAGTGGCGATGAAAAATGCAAAAACGCGAAAGTGGGACGCGCTTCAAAGAGGGAGTTTAAATGGCCTACTGAGCCGGTGACATTGCATCTGGTTACGAGGTGGAGCTCTTAAAACTGCGGGAAGTATGCTTCGTGTGGTTTAGAACAAGTAAAAAGGCGGCGATATAAATAAATAAGTATAATAACAAAAATAAAAAAATACGTGATTTTATTTTAATGAATGTCACTTTTTTATGGATTTTTCTTTCTTTTTCCCATTTTTTATTACACTTTCACTTTTTACAGATAAAAAAAATTGCTTTGTCATCGTTTGTGAGCTAACCTGTAAGTTTCAAAATTTGAATTGCAACATTCCAGGACAGACAAAATACATAGATACATAGACACATCGACACATAGATACATACATACATAGATACATACAAGTGAAGTTAAATAAAGGCTTTTAATAAAAAAGCGACAGGAGCTGAAGAAACTTGTTGTGTTTCTATTCGTGTCCTCTGTACGTTTATCGAACGCAATACACAAGCCACTCTTACGTAGTATTGTATTCTCTTTGCAAGCCACCTTGACCTTGCAACTAGTCCTTATACCACACGCACCCCACACGAGGCCACCTCTACACTTTTACCACACGCACCCCACACGAGGCTACCTTTACACTTTTACCACACGCACCCCACACAAGGCCACCTTTACACTTTTACCACACACACTCCACACGAGGCCACCTTTACACTTTTAAGTTGCTACCGTAAAATTTATGCAAGAACCTTAACAGCATCGAAAAAGACAAATTCAAGCAGCTGTTGCATATATCATTTAAACAAATAAAAGACGAAAGTAAAGAAATTGCTGGGTAACACCTTGGCTGGAAAACAGAATTTCGCAAGTCACATTTGGAAATCTTTTGATGGAGTTGAGAATGGAAGACTAATACCAACTTTTACTTTATAAGAATGAATGCCAAGATTTCGAATTTATATTGAAACAAGTAGCACCAATCATGAAACCATCATAAAAGCTAAAAAACACGCCTGCCCTGCCAAAAAAAACTTATGCCAATAAATTATATTCGTACTGTTGGAATGTGCTTATCAAAGCCTTCAAATTGATACCCATATTGTAAAATGTAAAGAAATAATATTTTTTTCGCCATTTTAATTAGAGCCATATTGCCGATATATTGCATTTTTTCAAAAAATATATAGCCTTTGTTACTCGGGGGGATGTAAGGATTCTAACAATACCATACGTCTAAATCTGTTCAGGCATTTAAAATTTATGGTGGAATAAAGAAACTCACATACGAGTACATACAAACATACATGAATGCTAAAAACATAACACTCCTCTTTTTGGGCAGTCGTGTAAAAAGAAGATACATCATCCACCAGCTGAGAAACTAATGGTCACTCTTATTCGTTTCCCCCCCCCCCCACCAGAATATGTGATGCGATCCAAAAGCAGTAATTGAACATTCTACTTCAGATGGTGACCAATATTTTGTTAGTTTCGCCATTGTTACAGCTAATTAATTTGTAAATTCTCAACTTATCAATTTGCTTCGATAAGTTGTGAGACGATTCTGTAAGCAAACACGCTTAGTCTTGTAATTTTCTAAGTTACACAAGTACTAAGAATTTACGATAAGCTACTTACACAGAGTGTTTACATTTGAAAATTTATCGTAAGTTAATTACGTAACTTATTTACGTGAGTAAAGCTTACAAGTGTAAGGGCGGCCAGCGTGTGCTGTGTTGTGCTTGTTCGTACGTCAAGTATTGCTGATAAAACGATGTGCTGATTATTAACAACGAAGAGAAACGAAAATGTCTAAGAATCAAAATGGTTGTGTTAAATTGTATTTTTTAGATACCTAACACATCAGCTGGCAAACGTCCACTGCTCAACCACAGACCATATAGGATATAGGAGACACGGGTATTGAACATAGCCCCTCCCACAAAAAGAAACTTCTCTATGGTCTCTCCCATAGAACGAGCAATGACGCTGTTTGCCATAATCACCACGCTTGGCAGATGTCTTGGTGATCCCAGTTCCAGTATAGTTGATGAGGAAATCTTCTGTTTTTGATGAGTAAATATATAATGGGCCGGTACGGGGGTTACTCCAACTCTTGGCGAGGCGATCGAGCGTCGTGGCGATTGTGCGGGCGCGGCGACGCTCTTCGGCTCTTTCCGTCTCAGCTCGGCCATATTCAAGTTATAAACCATATTTTTTTTGCAATACATTTAAACACTCTAGTTGGGATTTGAACTCCGGTACTAAAGACTGCCAGTTGAACGGTCTCCCGTTACGCCAATAAGACTCATGGTATTAGGCCGAAAACGTATAGATCAGATGAAGAGTTGCTGATTCACAGTTGTCCAATAGAGCGGGCTAAGAATCCTCGGTTAGGCCACCAACCACGACTGAACTTGGCTACGTTTGATAGACGCAAACTATGGCTGGACGAACACATGGCACAGCTGGAAGTAGTGGAGTTTTTTTTTCATTATTTTTTTCCAGAACATCAGGAGGCACATTAAAATGTAAATCCTAAAGGATTGTGTGAATTCCGGAGAGCGGTGGACACCGTTACTCTGAAATCGGGCTATCTGATGTACTTCAGAGAGGGCGATCACCAATCCCAAGGCGGCGTTTGGTTCCTTGTTCATAAAGTCCTCGCTAACAACGTTAAAGATTTCTGTATTGTGTCGACTAAGGTAGCGTACTTAATTATTAAACTCACCAAGAGATATAGTCTCAAGGTGATACAGGTTTACGCACCGACTTTGTAAAACACAGAATGGTCCGAGGCACTCTGATGACTTTATGCTTGAGCGTATCCATCTGATAAAGTTCACGCTCCAACTGAATCAGCTGCAAACCATAGTTACCCAACTATGGTTTGCAGCTGAACAATTCCAAGGATCTCTGGAGAAACGATTCGTTGCCGTGGAAACCACAGATGACGGTAACGAGGGACTTAACACGGTGGTGAGAATTATACCGGAAGAGAGCCGTAAATTCTGTAGTCTGCAGCGTTAGGGTCAGAAATCCAAGCTCTCAGACAAGACTCTCCGGTTAATGGCACAAAAACGGGAAAATGCTAAGGCCTCTTTGATGACTCTCAACAAGAAAATCACAAAACTGACACGACGTCACCTTCGGTGCTCCAATACCCGCCAATGCAAAAGGAAATTGAGCAGACCCGTAGGTCCAAAGTTTTCGTGCAGCAACTTAGCAAGAGTGATCTGACATAGCTGAAAACAGCTAATGTCAAAACCGCTTTGTCAAAACCCGATATTCTCGCTGAGATCGAAGATTTTTATGGCCGATTATATGCTCCATATGCTCCTCGACCGGAAATTCTTAGTGAGGATTCAAGAGCTTTTTGACCCGCCACTACAACGATGAGCTGCCAGATGTCAGCCTGGACGAGGTAGAGATGGCCTTGAGACAACTTAAAAAGGATGAGTAGTGATCCCCTAGTGAGGATGGTATTACCTCTGAGCTTTTAAAGGCAGGAGGTACTCCCGTCCTCAAAGAGCTACAGGATTTATTTAATTCCGTCATCAATTGTGGGAGAACTCCAGAGGCGTCGAAAAGGAGTGTGGTGGTACTATTCTTCAAGAAAGGGGATATATCTTGCTCAAGAATTGTAGCCCACTCCTGAGTCTATGCTCTGGGTTTCTCTAAAGGATCGCATCCGAAACGAGGTGGTTTGGCAGAGAACAAAAGTCACCGACATTGCTCAAAGAATTAGCAAACTGAAGTGGCAATGGGCAGGTCACATTAGTCCAAGAACCGATAACCGGTGGGGTAGACGAGTTCTTGAGTGGAAACCACGGACGATGTACGCAAAGTAGCTGCAGAAATTATATGAGAAGAGCCGAAGATCGGGCTCAGTGGCGAGCATAAGGGGAGGCCTATTCCCAGCAGTGGACTAATGCAGGCTGTTGATGATGATGATGATAATAAGAATTAGTCAGAGTTTTATTTAGTGTTACTAATTAGCTATTCCTATAGTCACACGGCCAGGGCCTGTAGAGGAAGTCACACGGCCAGGGCCTGTAGAGGAAGTCACCCGGCCAGGGCCTGTAGAGGAAGTCATCCGGCCAGGGCCTGTAGAGGAAGTCAACGAGGCTGAAACAACAAATCCGCTTATTCGAAAGCCCTCACCGAGCCCTGAAATTCATTAGCTAGCTCGGTTCAACACTATAATTAAGAAAGGCTCTGCTTGCTCTAGGTAACTTAATTATTATTTAGCGCTAAACGCCAAGCATGGAGTTTGCCAATTTAGAAGGACAGAAACAGTGATAATTTATACCAACGGCTTGCATCTGTTTTTGTCCTGAAGTGGGAATAATAAAGACTGAGGAATTTAAAGATGCACGTGTAAACATAATCAAGTACAGCACAACTATAAAGCGTAGCAACCATGACCGTGGCAATTCGTTGAGTAGGAGCCAAGCAATTTAATAAAATAATTTTAAAAAGGTGTACATAGTAAGTTTTGAATAAAACTATTGGACCGATTGCGATGCAATTTTCATAGCTTAGGTTTTGACTTAAAACTTGGTATCTCAATCCGTTAAGTAAGCCTAGCAATTTAATAAAAAATCTATAAATTTTAAAAGTGTTGTACTAAGTTTTGAAGTGCAGTGTAGCTGTTAAAGAGCCAATTAGTACAGTCATAAGATGGACTTATATAACGTTTATCCCTTATTATTTGCTCATCATCCATCATCATAATCCACCCGGGTGAAAGCGCGGGGCGCAGCTAGTATACCTAGCGGCACGTAAGTCTAGCGGTGAACGAAACGTGGCGGGGATCTTGGCACAGTCAGTTTTCGTGATAAAAGTATTCAACATTTTAACACATTATATAAACTTTGACTGTGCCAAGATCCCCGCCACGTTTCGTTCGCCGCTAGACTTACGTGCCGCTAGGTATATACGCGTATAAGTAAGTCTCACGAAGACTTGCTCTACAAATTCTCCATCTAACAAAGCCATAAAATCCCTAACACTCCATTCAGAGCTCAATCAATTCCGCTTGCGACAACTAGGCGCATGCGTTTGTTCGTTAATGCGATCCGCAATAATCATAATGTACCGAGTCTACCTGGCAATAGATGTTTGGTGAAATTACGGTTTGTTTACAGGGAAGGAGAAAGGACGCGAAGGGGGCAATAGCAAATCAATTTATGACGCAGATATGAAATCTCTCTCTTGGCGAAGAGAAGTATGGGAGCGTAATACATAGCTACATAGCGCTAGCATATTCATTCTGAACGACTCGATAATCTATCTATATAATAATCTTTATCAACGGAGAGCCTCAAAGGGGCAAATATAATACTCTTGACAGTGGTTATATATTTGAGCCTTTTGGAGTCGAAACGTTGGGACCGTGGGGGTCGGTAACGCATATTTTTAAGTATTATTGTTTATTCTGTGTCTGCGCGTCTGGTCATCGAAGCAAGACGTGACCAAAATGCTGGTCTTTATTTTGTGTCTGCGCGTCTGGTCATCGAAGCAAGACGTGACCAAAATGCTGGTCTTTATTTTGTGTCTGCGCGTCTGGTCATCGAAGCAAGACGTGACCAAAATGCTGGTCTTTATTTTGTGTCTGCGCGTCTGGTCATCGAAGCAAGACGTGACCAAAATGCTGGTCTTTATTTTGTGTCTGCGCGTCTGGTCATCGAAGCAAGACGTGACCAAAATGCTGGTCTTTATTTTGTGTCTGCGCGTCTGGTCATCGAAGCAAGACGTGACCAAAATGCTGGTCTTTATTTTGTGCCTGCGCGTCTGGTCATCGAAGCAAGACGTGACCAAAATGCTGGTCTTTATTTTGGCGAACAGAATTTTAAGAACGTTGCCTATAGCGGCTTGTTAGATTTAGTTTATTTTTAGTTAGTTTAAATTATTTATATGTTATTTACTTGTTTCCTTGAAATAAATAAAAGTCTTAAATATATATATATATATATATATATATATATAAATAAATTAAATTCTGTTCTATTCTGTTCTTTGGTAAACTCATCACTTGAGAACGGCTGGAACGATTTGGAAAAACATTATTTAAACGTTGGTAATAACATTTTTAAAGGGGGTTAGGGTTTAGAACTTGGTAATAGATAAGTATATAAAAAAAACGTATAGGATACTATTATCATTGTCCACGCAGGCAAAGCCGCGAGGTGCAATTAATCCATACCAATATATAAAAGTAAGACGTTGTCTGTTTGTTTGTTTGTTTGTTTGGGGAGCTTTCACGCGATAACGGCTGGATGGATTTTGATGAAACTTGGAATGGAGATAGCTTCTAGAATAAAACATAGGATACGTTTTATCCTGGAAAATTGTAAGTTTTAACGAGAAAACTGGAAAATGTTGATTATTCGCTGTAAGGAACGCTTGCCATGGAAACGAAATAACAATTCTGTCAAAAATCATCAAGGGCATTGTTGTTATACCTACTTTTGCATTGGATTTTAATATCCTAGAAGAACATAGGATGCTTTATTTCGCGATAAACTGTAGTCCGCGCGGACGAAAGCACGGGCGGGAAAGCTACTTTCTTAAAAATATCACTTTGAGTCATATTTACCATATAACCCAACCTAAATACTGTGTTGAGTTATGGTGCGAAACGTATTCTGCCCAAGCCGAGCCATAATGTAAGTTTGTTTCATACTATCTACAAAAAGTTGTCGATGAATTTTATCCGCGCACGAACAAAAATAACCCAGCGCTAAAATGGTTGTAGCAATCTCTAGCTTTTAAATAAAATATCAATCACAGAATCCGACTTTGAATTCTTGTAATATCCTTCTAAAATACTTCATTGTAATCCCAAAAATCCAGTATTCAAATGACGCCCCCTTCACACCCCTCGCTCCCCCCCTGTCGACCGCAGCGTCGTTCATTCTCATTTCCTATTCAAATGAAATACCGAAATTCTGTTCCGTCGGTGTCGGTTAATTGTTTAGATGTAACAAATATGCTCGCTCGCCGTGTCGCCTTTATCCGGGACCGTGTACTGTATCCAAGGGTGTGAGCGGACTACGGGATATGTGGAGTAGATGTAGGTACTATATGATTAGAGAAAAAACAATCTGTTCATGGATATCATATATTTAATAGTTACTGTTTAGAGAAATAAATTGGGTTCTTTTTTATTCTTAGTAATTTCCATTGCGCAAGGGCAAATAAAAATTATACAATACGTGAATCAAGAGCTGACCAATTTTTTGGAAAATACGAGTCTATGAATAATCATGAAACAGGCGTAATCGAGCAATAATGATGTAACAAGTAAGCTCGTACGTGGTGTCCCAATATCCAAGAGTGTGAGCCAAATGCGGGATCTGAGGAGTTGCTAATTTAATAAAGTGATTGATTAGAGATTTAAGTCAGATTTGGGATACACACTGATCCATGCTTCATAATCATCAGACAACATCAGTTCCTTACTTTCCACATGACTGTAAGTAGAACATACAATATAGACTGTAAGCACAGAATATGTAATAGTACAAACACTGTAGGATCCAGTTTTATCAGAGACAGAGTCAGAGTGTATGGACTATCTATATCTACTAACTCCCGGTTGAGTGCAGGTTGATTAGATAGTCGTAATCACATCTGTTTTAGGTTTTTGGCGGGTTCCTTACAATTTTTCCCTTCAGTTTTAAACAATGGGAAATCCGAACCAATAATGAACAACTCGGTTACAAACAATATCTAAGTGTTCAATGTTTTTATATTAGACTCAATTGAAGTTTAACAATCGTCTTCAATTGAGTCTGATATAGTGATATGAAAACACTAGCTCTGTTTGTTGGCAACCTAATCACCCACTAACAATTAACCTTGTTATCTAATAAAAATGCCATACATCTTACGTTGCATTTATACGAGGTGGCACGTCCGTATGCACAAGCCTCACGCAAGCAAGACCTCGGCCTTGTTAGTCGTGTTGATTCTGTCAAGTTCTCACGGAATATCAAAAACAGTGCAGTCATTTGTGATTAAATTGTGTATCAACCACAAATTATCTCACGCACACATACGCAGCCGCCATTTGCTATGCTTTTGTTTGGCGGATTGGTCTCCGTCTTTTTTTAACCTTCTTGGTTTCTGTTGTACCTATTACTAATAGCTGTTTGCAAGCCACGCAAATAAAGCAGGAAACGCTACAATGTGTGAGCTATTTAGTAGGGACAATCAAAGGTTATCAGAAATCGCATCTGTCTATTCATACGATCTCTCATTCAGACTGTAATACCTTTGTCTACGTAAGTAGACAGGTCATCTAGATGCTATTTAGGCGTGGAAGTAGGTATCTTGACAAATAGGTATTGGGTTCGTTTACTGGTTAATTGTGAACTTATAATTGTATATTGTATGGGGAAGTATGGGAGCCTCATCTGCCCGTGGTGCATCCTGCGGAACAATTTGTTGTTCGTGTAGAGTGTAGAGCCTCGTCTGCGACACTCTGACGACCCTCTCAAGGCTGGTCTGGTGGAGGTATAAGCATCACGACAACGGGGTAGCCAAATTCTATATTCCAGTGATGAGCAGCAGTAACTTGGTCAGGGCGGTCGCACTCCGCAACAAGTACAAATAAATTCGAGGGCGCAATATTCGGGTCCGTTCAGTCGAGTGTCAAGCGTGCGCTCGATGAGTCGCGCGCCTTGTACTTAGCGATAAAGTACCTACTTACGTAAAGTTATTGACGACTTTCACTCATTATAAAGCAAGGAATTCAGACACCTTTATTCATCAAAGTGCAATACCTATAGGATATAATCATAATCAAGCAACGACACTTATACATAGGTAGATATCTCACTAAACTCATCGGCGTTCTGAAAACGGGATAGGTAGGTAGTAAAAATGAGGTAGTAGGTCTATTCTGATAAGAATGTCATTGTATGTAATATAACTACTGTAATTTAGAATAATAAGTAATAACATAATACATTATTACTTATTCATTCTGTTACAATATCTAAGTCATAACATATCACAGAATAATTAGTAGTACACGTACCTAGTCATATCTTAATACAACCCTACCAAGCGAAAAAGGGACAGAGCGATTCTGAAACGGTTAGAGCAATGGAAGTTCTCGCGCGTTGTGATACGGTGCATTCTAGCCTGCACGCGATGGGCGAGCGCCTTCTAGGTAAATATAATTGAAAGATCGCAGCGCTGTGCGAGTTAAATTGCACTTTATAGCGTTGTAGCGAGAGTCGCTATTTATTTAAATGACTTTACTCAGTTATCCTTCTATACTTGTACTATTATTTATTTTGTGATTTGGTGCGAGAATTCCACCTGCGGTGTGGTCATCAACCTGAATGCCCAGCGTGCCATGGCGAAACAATGGAGTATAAGGTTGTGTCAAAGTGTGTATCGTATATTTTTAAATCGAAATATTTAAATGAATTTTGACGCAGTTTATTTCCTCAGGTAGGTGTATCATTTATTTTGTCAGGTAGGTGTATCATTTATTTCGTCAGGTAGGTGTATCATTTAGGGAATTGTTTTAGGTAGTTATAGTATTCATCATAACTTTTACAACACTTCGCAGCAGGGACTAAGTGTATCAAGTACCTATTTTATATTAGAAAGTTTAATTAAAAGTTTGTGAGTCTAACCAAAGGGTAAGTCACAAAGAACATTTAAGGACTTACCTACTTACATAGTTTTACATGGTGTTACCTACCAATCTTGTTTAAAATTAGCAGATTTATAACTAAGTTGGTAAGCAGGTAGGTACTTCGAATATTTGGTTACGCCTCGCTTCAAATACATTATTATTGTTTTGTATGCCCTTGGAATACACGTCAACTGAAAAGAAAATCACGGCCTACGAAGTTATTTTATTTGTTTACTCAATAAGCAAACCAAGGCTATCCAAATATTTTATACCGACGCAAAACTTTATGTAGGTATTCCCATTAAAATATTCAGTACAGTAACAGTCCATGCTTCCATAAACACGTATGACATGCAGTATAAGTATTTAACAGTACAAGGCAACCGCGAGCCATACATTCAGCCGGTCGATACGGCCAGATACGCGCGTTTTGTAAAATAAAGAAAATTAAATCGTGTGCGTTTCGTTTCCACTGAGTTGATTATTTTTATGAATTTATATTGCGGTTTTTAGATATTGAAAAAATACATTATTTTACGTGTGTTTTATGTAGTTTTGTGAAATTGTGAGGACATTGTATGGTTTTTAAAATGGACTTTGTTGATTGATCATTTAAAGTGAGTATTACGAAGCGTAATTTTTTTTTGCGAGACACCACCCTTTTTATTTATTTATTCTTTAGCAAACAAATAAAATGTACAAGGAGAACTTAATGCTAAGTAGCATTTTGTACCAGTCAACCTGGACGTGCAAAAAAATGGTAGCGGTGAAGTAAAAAAGTGATTAGAAATAGGTAGATATAAACTAAAATTGAAAGAATACATAAAATTAAAACTATAGAATACATAAGAATATTATAAGTAATACACTAATATACAGAGTGGACTTTTGAGACGGGACAGTAAAGGGCAGGTACCTTAACCATTATAGTTACAGGAAAACGTTCCTAGGCGACCATCCATACCTTTTGAGATATTCTGAACTGCATACACTGATTTTGGAAAAAATGTACAGTCAGTAAGAAAATAGTAATTTTACACAAAAACTTTTTTTGATGCCGATTGATCCTGTTTCTTATAAGGATCAAAAGTCTCTATTGGACTGACTCAGGTATGAGTACTAGAAATGACAGAAATTGTGTAAGCTTTTCCCATACATTTTGTACGAAATTACCTTAACCGTTGTAATAACAGGAAAACGTTCTTGAGACTCCTTAATTTATGCGGATATTTTGACCTCTATTCACAGATTTTGTTAAAAAAACAGTCATCGAGAAAATAGGCAATTAACACTAACTTTGTTTTAATGCCAGTTGATCTTGTTTCTTATAACGATCAAAAGTCTCTGCCGAATCAACTGAGGTTAGTTAGAGTACTAGAAAAGTCAGAAATTGCAAAAAACTTTTTTCATACGTTTTGGACGAAATGAATAAAATAAAATTCTAAAATCGTCCAAACACAATTTTTACTAAAATACTGGCGCCTCTAACCTCAGTTGGTCCGATAGAGACTTTTGATTCTCATAAGAAACAGGATTAAATGACAACATTTCAAATTTTTAACATTACTTTTTGAATTTTTTCTCTGAAGGAATATTGAAATATAAGATATAGGTACGTATTTTTTATTTTTCCAATCCAAGCTATATTTGCCGAGAAAATAATTATTAAAAAGTAGCTTATGCTAAAAGGATGTAACTGCCAGAGTTCGGTGGTATGAACAAGATTACCGAAGCCACATTAGGAAAAAAAATATGTCAAAGTCAGGCTCTAGCGTAATATTTTTTTTCTTTACTGGCAACTGTGTTTTATTATTCCACCGAACTCTGATTGGTTGAAAATTATTACATAATACCTTTGTAGTAACTGCAATAAAAAATTTGGAAAAATAATAATAAAGATCAGCGTCGGAATATCTCGAAATGATATTCGAATTTCATTGCCTTATGAAATATGAAAACTTGTTAATTGGCTTATTTTTTTGTTTAATTCCCTTTTACTTGATGACTGTACATTTTTTCCTACCTGCGAATATATTCGTAGGTCACAACCCTTTACTAAAAAAACATTGCAATGCAAGACAAGAAGTAGGTCCATATGTTTTTTTTTATTAAAATATATATTATATATATATATATATATATACTTAATAGAGATTCTTATTGTTTAAACTTTTAAACGTACCTACCTAATAGTAACATTATGAAGAGGCTAATTCTATAATTAAATAAAATGTAATATAGCTAAATACGGTCCTATGTCAGTCAGTACCTACACTACCTACCTACTACTATCTACAACAAAAATATCAAATGCTTTCGGTTCATCGAATGCATTTTTTAACATTCCATTCTCAACACAACCTCGGTTTGTTTGTAACGATTCTATATTCAAACAGCGGTTTTAATGCAACGTGCACTAATTCAGGTGTTTCATAAAATATTCATTGCAATGTCGCGTTCCGTATCGATTCGGTATGAGCTTTCTGTTCGAACTTTCAACACATTCGTTAAGAGGAATAACGAAATGTACAGTGATTTGTGTAAGCAGTTCATGTGTAGGTAGGTAATTGGGAAACCTTTTGTGACATTGTGGCTTTTCTGTTTTCTTTTTTTATTTTCATTTATGTGATTTTAACTTATGGCTGTTATTTTGCAAACCACAGCTTGAATCTGTTTTTTGCTGTTTTTTTAATGAAATCATTCGTTGTTTTATATTCGCAAGTGTTCCGCACTCACCTTGAGAAAGACAAACGGATATTATTGAAACTATTATTGGAATAATTCAAATAGCCGAGTTAACCGATTAACTTGCTTTTGCCTTTTAAAAAGATTTTTTAAAATGAAATGTCAATTAACTGCAGTTAGTGGAATATGCGATCGCAGTTTTTAGGGTTCCATACGGCTGAATGAAAAAAAGAACCCTTAAAAGATCACTGTCCGTCTGTCACAGCTAATTTTCTCCGAATCTACTGACCGATTAAGTTGAAATTTGGAGCACTTATGAATTTCTGTGACCCAGACACGGTCGTATAACGTATAAATAAATGAATTTAGAATATCACTTTCGGGGATCAAAAGAGAAATTGAAAGAAAAATGTTTTGCAAACTGTATTGTGTGACATCAAACGAAAGGATTTGTTGTTGTTTGTGAGGGTCTTTAATGTATATTTTTATAATTTAAAACATAATAATTTGAAAGTTGTTTAAGAAAATATATGTCAATTGTCAATTCCCCTAATCTCCTATATTAAAGACCCATACAATTTTGAAAAAAAAAAAATACTGAATGTTGTTCTGTACTTAAAGATTACAGGAAAACCTATTATAAGTAATCCAGGGTCCTAAAATAACATGGTAAATCTCTCAATATTATGAGATAAAGATATCCTCTCCACTCGTATTCAACTCGCACTTGTAATTTTTTATACCTACGTAAGTAGGTATAAAAAATTATGACCAAATAACTAAAGCAGTCAACCGAACCGATACAATGAACAGTGGTGTCGGTTTAAAGATTTTGAATTAAAATTTAACATTCCAAGAATTAATAGAATTAAGACATTTTAAGATTTTAAATTTTATTTGGTACAACAATATAAATTGTAATTCTTCTTCTAATTTCAGAGACCAAAATGATTGCACTACTCTACTACCTACTGGCGCTCTCCGCCACCGCTTCCACCTTAGAAGTAGAAGTGGACATAGGATGCCCTACTTGCATTGTGGTCAACACAACTTGCTACAATGTCTCTCACGTCTTGGACTTAGAAGCACCCTTCAGAAACCGAATCGTCATTCACAAAATGGGGATCCTGAGATCCGAAAACATGTTATTCTACTCCTTCGAACCTAGAATAGAAGACTTGGAGTACTTCAAAGTTGGCTTCGTGAATTTGGACAGCCAGAACGTTACCGGAGTCATCACATCGCCGAAGCAGATCCTCAACTTCGGCACTTTTGACATTGACCAAGACAATGCTATGATATATTTAGGAGGCAGCAACGGAATATCTGTTTTGGATACAAATCAAAACAAACTGTCTCCATATAGCAGCCGTGGTGATACCATAAAATGCATATTCTTCAAAAACAATGTCAATTTCGTGAAGAATGACGATAATGGTATCACTGTTAAGAAAGGAGACAATTTTAGGACTCTGCTAGAAAATATACCGGTTCAGAATTTCGTTATAAACAAATATGATGTGGTCACATTTTTAAATGGCTTCGGACTGTTTGTTGGCAAAGGAGATTCCGTATACCGCCTGTCGCAGAATCCATTCTTCAGAGGATTGAATATCGATTTAGATGGCGCAGTGTACACATGGTGGCTCGACGGTATCTACAAAGTTGTGATCGAGAAGAACTTGGAAGACTCCAAAATTGAACAAGTAGCTGCGTTACCAGAAATAGGTGCTTTGACATTTGACAACGACAATAATATTTTGTTCACTATAGATAGAGGCTTGTTTAGAATGACACCTACCGAAGTTGGTTGTAAAATAAAACACTAATGTGATTTAATACTTAATTTGCTGTAGTAAAGAATAAAACACTGAGTACCTGTGATTCTATTTAAAATAATTATTTTTATCCGGTAATAGTAGTTGGTAGAATTAATTTAGTTAGATAGCACAACAATGATTAATCGTACCAATAGTTGATCAATTCATGATACTATTTCTCAAAATACGTGGTAAATTAAATTTCATTAATTTTCAGCTATTTGTTAACATGTATTTTATGTTGATTCCCAGTTTTACTATGCATTTATCTCAATTAAATTTAATTTCGTCATGTAGCAGTTCATAACAAACTTAGATGTTTTTATGTGACTATTTAAAATAATTATTTTTATCCGGTGGCTAGTGCATGATGGACAGCGACACTACATCAATATTTTGCAACACAATAACATCAGAACAGCGTTTTAATTCTTTTGAAACTCGTCGAAGTATGTGTGTAAGATGCATCGCTTCAATGTTAAAAACATTGCACAGATGCAGATTTCAGTGTGTGTAGTCAGTTTATGTGTTAACTTTTTGTTTAATTAAAATTATCCTTTCAACAGACTTTATCATACGCTTAGTATAATAATTGAAGCATAAAAAAAAGCAAAAAAAACTTCTCGGTTGCGGGTCCTTGGTCCATAATACATTAAACGTCGTGAATAATTTGGTTTTACATGCAATAGTGAAAAATGTATCTACAAATCAATGCAGGTACATTTCTGATATCATTTCTGATTATTAAAGTAATGATTTATGTTTTTAAACATCGCATATTAATAGTAGGTACAATAACAATGATGCAGTGCACAAACATCGTTATCCATCAAGTGTAACTGTGATCCATCACTGACCTAGTGGCTAGTCCGTTTTAAATGCGATTACGCGTGTGGGACTTGACATTGATACAATTAAAGTGTTAATGCACTGTAATATTATTTACTCTGAGTTAATCCTAGTACTCCAGTATCGTAGGACGAAGATCCCAGTAGGTCAAACAGTGAAGGAAGTACTAAATTGACTGTCAGATCTAAGAATTCCGACGTGGGTGCTGCTCATTCATAACTGCGTGCTGTGTTCCAAATATTTTTGATTTATTTACTAGCTTCGCACAGCGGCCGTGCCCGCGTAGTTCTCGGTATCATCGGTCCTTTTGTAAAAGTTACACCATTTTTTTAAATATCAGACAGGCAAGCTTTTGACCACAACCTCGCCTGTTGGTCTATGAAGACTGTTTCTATGCATAAAATTAGATAAATCAGTTCGGCAGATTGAGCGTAAACACCACACAAGCTAGCTTAGTTGTCCTATAGGATGTATACCAACTGGAAAATGTCAACCGTGATATGGATAGGTACCTTGCCCCGTAGGTACATGACGTAGGGGTTTCGCTTGATAAACTGTTGGTTGGTGTTATAAGTAGGTACCTACTATAATCATATTCTGTGAGGTAGGTTCTCAAATTGTTGTCTGGTTCGACCGCGTCCAGATTGAGTGGGAGAGGTGACAGCTTGCGAGTAGATTTTAGACAAATTGAATGACTGGCGTTCACCAACATCAGAATCTTTGTTGCAGCCTTGCAACATAACAAAAGTTAACTTGGAATTGTCCTACGTTTTTTGTGTTTACTATGGTTGAACTATTTTTCAAATGTCGATCTCCAGCCTCAGATGTATCGCGTCACTATGCAAAATCCATACCAATACATAAAAGTGAAACGTTATCTGTGTTTGTTTGCGTGTTTGTTTCTTTGGGGAGCTTTCACGCGATAACGGCTGGATGGATTTTGATGAAATTTGGAATGGAGATAGCTAATACTCTGGAATAAAACATAGGGTACTTTTTATGCCGGAAAATTGGAAGTTTCCACAGGAAAACTGGAAAATGTTGATAACTCGCTGTAAGGAACGGTTGCCATCACAGAATGGTCTGTGGTTGCCATGGAAACGAAATAAGAAGTCTGTCAAAATTCATCAAGAGTGGTGCTATTCCTACTTTTCTATTGGTTTTTAATATCAAAGAAAATAGGATGCTATTTTTCGCGATAAACTGTAGTCCGCGCGGACGAAGTTGCGGGCGGGAAAGCTAGTGACCTAATAAAATTATTGTATATCGTGTTTTCTCTACGTGAAATAATTAAAAATAATAGTAAAATTCTAGTAAAATAACTAAAAAATACATAAATTTAATGATGAAAGTTTTAGACTTGTTCTTTCCAAAAATAGTACCTTTTACTTACTGCAGCATAATATGTCTTGTTAGGAATAAAAAAAACGACGACCGGTTGGTCTAGTGGCTAGACAAAATCAAACGGTCGTGGGTTCGAATCACGCTAGGTGCAATCATTTTTGTGATGAGCAGAAATGTCTGTTTCCCAGTCATGGACATAATATTCGTATATATGGTTAATCCGTTATCTAGTGCCCACAGTACTATCCTACTTTGGGGCTAGGTAATTGGTGTGAATTGTCCCGAATATTATTATTATTATATTAATAAAAACAAAAAAATATGCATAAACTTAAATCATGTTTATAAATTGGCATCGACACTTGATCTGTTTATCTTTATCTCTTCTCAAACCAAGTGCAACTCACTGTAACCTTGTCCTTGCTGTCACTAATTGTAACTTCTTCAGAAGATTGTTTTATTAGTGACACGAGTGTGATAGCTGATTGCTCACGTTACTGACACTTTGAGGCGAAGATATTTTAGTACGATTAGATATATACGATTCTATTATAGACAGGAAGTCCCATATGACTAGGGTTGCCATCTTCTAAAATAAAAAGGCCTGACTCTGCGTTGAATTAGGCCGGACATTTTGCCCTAAAAGCCGGAAGTTACTTTTTTAAAAGCCTAACATACATTTTATAAACCCGGACCTACGTTTTTTACGTTACGTTATGTTACCTGTTTAATACAATTTGAACAGAAACAAAAAAATTACAACTCTTCTTCCGGTAAACAGAGTAAACTAAAAACAAACTTTTTTTATCCATTTTTATATATATATATATATATAAATATTTTATTTTGGATAGGTTGCTCGTACTTCAGGCGTGCAACGAGTTACACTTACAAAAAACCTAACAAAAGCCGGACAGGCCGGACACAAATATTTGGCAGGATACAGCCCGAAAAAGCCAAACATGTCCGGCTAAAGCCGGACAGATGGCAACCCTACATATGACTCATCTACAGCACGTAAAATTACATCCTTGAGGTCGGCGGATGAATTTTCTATACAAACGTAATACCAAAACAAAACACAGTTGGGAACCTAGATAAACACTATCCGAATCCGAATAATATCATAATTCTTTATTAATATGCTCCAATTACAAATGGTATTGGTATTACGTTTGAATGGAAAATTGATCCTCCGCCGGACTCAAAACCTTTTCCCCCCTTTCTTGGTTTAAGTATACAATGATCCACCCTATTGTTATTACAAATTACAATCTAGCCTTGAATTAGGCTAATACTTATTTCAAACTAGCAATTTGAAACAGTTGGACAACCCACATGCCGTTACCGTCTTATAGGTCGTCCAATTGTTCTAGCCCACTACTAGGTGGCAGCGTACCCAACATGCTGGTGGCATTTCCCTCATTGTCAAGCCATATCCTTGACTAATCAAAGGTTAAATTGGTATGGGACTATGTTGCCCATGGGCTGATGGTGACCACTCCTGGAAAACGCCTCTGCGGTTCTGCGTTGGTTGGCGTGGTCCACAATCTGTGTGGTCTAACATTCAACGCGCTAGTAAAAAGTCATGTGTCTCTATACGAGTATTAAACCTTAGTTCGATACTCCCCAAGTAATCAATGGCAACTGTCCAAGCCGAGGTTCGTACCCCCTGGGTGCCCTTGAGCAAGTGGCCTAAAACTTAACTTTGGCGTGCGCCTTCTGCGTCACGCATTGCGGCGGAGCGCTTTTGCGCCCGCCCCACTGTCCGGTGACGCTGTAGAGGTCAGCTATAGACCAACAGCACATATCCTTTCTAAAAAAAAAGAAAGAAAAAGAGTTTACCCACAAAATCCGTGTTATGAGTAGATCTTCCCAACAACAACACGGTATAAATCTTCTTTTTTTTTCTTTCTTTTTTTTATATGGGAGTTTTATCAGCACTCTGATAATGTCACCCCGTAGGGCAGATCATCTAATATTATGCTATGAATGTATACTATAACACATAAATAGGTATTTATCTACCACCAAAAAGAAACAAGTACAATTTGAGCAGTATCCCGGCCCCCTCCGATGAAGGAGAAGCCAGGATACTGTTACAAATTCCCATCCCATTATTTAATACCAATAAGCTCTGACGCAACGACGGTATAAATCTTACAGACTCTACTAGGATTAAAAATATTACTCATTATTAATACACACCTCAGTATAAAAAGGTCGTTCCACCGAGCGTCTCAAAGTCTCCAAACATTTACTCGCATAATTCACCAATTTTCTCAGCAAAAACCAGCATCTTCATAGTACATAATCTCTCCCCAAACCTGAATATTTAATCATCCCTTAAAAAGATCATCCTCCCCGGTGATTATGACAAAAAAGGTTGAGTATCCCCTCTTTATGTTTCCTTCATCGACGACGGCTATTTCTCTACTCAATATAAATGGGGGTTATATTTCTTGTTGAATTGAGGCTTTCAAATCTTGTAGAAATAAGGAATGGTAGAATTTATTGTGGCATGGTTCCTGATAATTTTCATTTTGTTGAAAATTCGATTGAAATTGGATTTTGACACTTTATTCCATAGACAACTGCATATTACTATTATTTATTCACTTCCATTATTACTAGTATTTATTCTGTGATATTACTCCGTACTCTAGACAGGCTTTTGACTAACGTCACAATGAGAGCATTTGATTATCGTAATTTTGGCGCTGATAGCAGTAGTTTGGCAGTAGTGAGCGTCCACGGAACAGGCTTTTGACTAACGTCACAATGAGAGCATTTGATTATCGTAATTTTGGCGCTGATAGCAGTAGTTTGGCAGTAGTGAGCGTCCACGGAACAGGCTTTTGACTAACGTCACAATGAGAGCATTTGATTATCGTAATTTTGGCGCTGATAGCAGTAGTTTGGCAGTAGTGAGCGTCCACGGAACAGGCTTTTGACTAACGTCACAATGAGAGCATTTGATTATCGTAATTTTGGCGCTGATAGCAGTAGTTTGGCAGTAGTGAGCGTCCACGGAACAGGCTTTTGACTAACGTCAAAATGAGAGCATTTGATTATCGTAATTTTGGCGCTGATAGCAGTAGTTTGGCAGTAGTGAGCGTCCACGGAACAGGCTTTTGACTAACGTCACAATGAGAGCATTTGATTATCGTAATTTTGGCGCTGATAGCAGTAGTTTGGCAGTAGTGAGCGTCCACGGAACAGGCTTTTGACTAACGTCACTATGAGAGCATTTGATTATCGTAATTTTGGCGCTGATAGCAGTAGTTTGGCAGTAGTGAGCATCCACGGAACAGGCTTTTGACTAACGTCAAAATGAGAGCATTTGATTATCGTAATTTTGGCGCTGATAGCAGTAGTTTGGCAGTAGTGAGCGTCCACGGAACAGGCTTTTGACTAACGTCACAATGAGAGCATTTGATTATCGTAATTTTGGCGCTGATAGCAGTAGTTTGGCAGTAGTGAGCGACCACGGAACAGGCTTTTGATTAACGTCACAATGAGAGCATTTGATTATCGTAATTTTGGCGCTGATAGCAGTAGTTTGGCAGTAGTGAGCGTCCACGGAACAGGCTTTTGACTAACGTCAAAATGAGAGCATTTGATTATCGTAATTTTGGCGCTGATAGCAGTAGTTTGGCAGTAGTGAGCGTCCACGGAACAGGCTTTTGACTAACGTCACAATGAGAGCATTTGATTATCGTAATTTTGGCGCTGATAGCAGTAGTTTGGCAGTAGTGAGCGTCGACGGAACAGGCTTTTGACTAACGTCACAATGAGAGCATTTGATTATCGTAATTTTGGCGCTGATAGCAGTAGTTTGGCAGTAGTGAGCGTCCACGGAACAGGCTTTTGACTAACGTCACAATGAGAGCATTTGATTATCGTAATTTTGGCGCTGATAGCAGTAGTTTGGCAGTAGTGAGCGTCCACGGAACAGGCTTTTGACTAACGTCAAAATGAGAGCATTTGATTATCGTAATTTTGGCGCTGATAGCAGTAGTTTGGCAGTAGTGAGCGACCACGGAACAGGCTTTTGATTAACGTCACAATGAGAGCATTTGATTATCGTAATTTTGGCGCTGATAGCAGTAGTTTGGCAGTAGTGAGCGTCCACGGAACAGGCTTTTGACTAACGTCAAAATGAGAGCATTTGATTATCGTAATTTTGGCGCTGATAGCAGTAGTTTGGCAGTAGTGAGCGACCACGGAACAGGCTTTTGATTAACGTCACAATGAGAGCATTTGATTATCGTAATTTTGGCGCTGATAGCAGTAGTTTGGCAGCAGTGAGCGTCCACGGAACAGGCTTTTGACTAACGTCAAAATGAGAGCATTTGATTATCGTAATTTTGGCGCTGATAGCAGTAGTTTGGCAGCAGTGAGCGTCCACGGAACAGGCTTTTGACTAACGTCACAATGAGAGCATTTGATTATCGTAATTTTGGCGCTGATAGCAGTAGTTTGGCAGTAGTGAGCGTCCACGGAACAGGCTTTTGACTAACGTCACAATGAGAGCATTTGATTATCGTAATTTTGGCGCTGATAGCAGTAGTTTGGCAGTAGTGAGCGACCACGGAACAGGCTTTTGATTAACGTCACAATGAGAGCATTTGATTATCGTAATTTTGGCGCTGATAGCAGTAGTTTGGCAGTAGTGAGCGTCCACGGAACAGGCTTTTGATTAACGTCACAATGAGAGCATTTGATTATCGTAATTTTGGCGCTGATAGCAGTAGTTTGGCAGTAGTGAGCGTCCACGGAACAGGCTTTTGACTAACGTCACAATGAGAGCATTTGATTATCGTAATTTTGGCGCTGATAGCAGTAGTTTGGCAGTAGTGAGCGTCCACGGAACAGGCTTTTGACTAACGTCAAAATGAGAGCATTTGATTATCGTAATTTTGGCGCTGATAGCAGTAGTTTGGCAGTAGTGAGCGTCAACGGAACAGGCTTTTGACTAACGTCAAAATGAGAGCATTTGATTATCGTAATTTTGGCGCTGATAGCAGTAGTTTGGCAGTAGTGAGCGTCCACGGAACAAGCTTTTGACTAACGTCACAATGAGAGCATTTGATTATCGTAATTTTGGCGCTGATAGCAGTAGTTTGGCAGTAGTGAGCGTCCACGGAACAGGGTTTTGACTAACGTCAAAATGAGAGCATTTGATTATCGTAATTTTGGCGCTGATAGCAGTAGTTTGGCAGTAGTGAGCGTCCACGGAACAGGCTTTTGACTAACGTCAAAATGAGAGCATTTGATTATCGTAATTTTGGCGCTGATAGCAGTAGTTTGGCAGTAGTGAGCGACCACGGAACAGGCTTTTGACTAACGTCACAATGAGAGCATTTGATTATCGTAATTTTGGCGCTGATAGCAGTAGTTTGGCAGTAGTGAGCGACCACGGAACAGGCTTTTGACTAACGTCACAATGAGAGCATTTGATTATCGTAATTTTGGCGCTGATAGCAGTAGTTTGGCAGTAGTGAGCGTCCACGGAACAGGCTTTTGACTAACGTCAAAATGAGAGCATTTGATTATCGTAATTTTGGCGCTGATAGCAGTAGTTTGGCAGTAGTGAGCGTCCACGGAACAGGCTTTTGACTAACGTCAAAATGAGAGCATTTGATTATCGTAATTTTGGCGCTGATAGCAGTAGTTTGGCAGTAGTGAGCGTCCACGGAACAGGCTTTTGACTAACGTCACAATGAGAGCATTTGATTATCGTAATTTTGGCGCTGATAGCAGTAGTTTGGCAGTAGTGAGCGTCCACGGAACAGGCTTTTGACTAACGTCAAAATGAGAGCATTTGATTATCGTAATTTTGGCGCTGATAGCAGTAGTTTGGCAGTAGTGAGCGACCACGGAACAGGCTTTTGACTAACGTCACAATGAGAGCATTTGATTATCGTAATTTTGGCGCTGATAGCAGTAGTTTGGCAGTAGTGAGCGTCCACGGAACAGGCTTTTGACTAACGTCAAAATGAGAGCATTTGATTATCGTAATTTTGGCGCTGATAGCAGTAGTTTGGCAGTAGTGAGCGTCCACGGAACAGACTTTTGACTAACGTCAAAATGAGAGCATTTGATTATCGTAATTTTGGCGCTGATAGCAGTAGTTTGGCAGTAGTGAGCATCCACGGAACAGGCTTTTGACTAACGTCACAATGAGAGCATTTGATTATCGTAATTTTGGCGCTGATAGCAGTAGTTTGGCAGTAGTGAGCGTCCACGGAACAGGCTTTTGACTAACGTCAAAATGAGAGCATTTGATTATCGTAATTTTGGCGCTGATAGCAGTAGTTTGGCAGTAGTGAGCGTCCACGGAACAGGCTTTTGACTAACGTCAAAATGAGAGCGTTTGATTATCGTAATTTTGGCGCTGATAGCAGTAGTTTGGCAGTAGTGAGCGTCCACGGAACAGGCTTTTAACTAACGTCACAATGAGAGCATTTGATTATCGTAATTTTGGCGCTGATAGCAGTAGTTTGGCAGTAGTGAGCGACCACGGAATAGGCTTTTGATTAACGTCACAATGAGTGCATTTGATTATCGTAATTTTGGCGCTGATAGCAGTAGTTTGGCAGTAGTGAGCGTCCACGGAACGGGCTTTTGATTAACGTCACAATGAGAGCATTTGATTATCGTAATTTTGGCGCTGATAGCAGTAGTTTGGCAGCAGTGAGCGTCCACGGAACAGGCTTTTGACTAACGTCAAAATGAGAGCATTTGATTATCGTAATTTTGGCGCTGATAGCAGTAGTTTGGCAGTAGTGAGCGTCCACGGAACAGGCTTTTGACTAACGTCACAATGAGAGCATTTGATTATCGTAATTTTGGCGCTGATAGCAGTAGTTTGGCAGTAGTGAGCGTCCACGGAACAGGCTTTTGACTAACGTCAAAATGAGAGCATTTGATTATCGTAATTTTGGCGCTGATAGCAGTAGTTTGGCAGTAGTGAGCGACCACGGAACAGGCTTTTGATTAACGTCACAATGAGAGCATTTGATTATCGTAATTTTGGCGCTGATAGCAGTAGTTTGGCAGTAGTGAGCGTCCACGGAACAGGCTTTTGACTAACGTCAAAATGAGAGCATTTGATTATCGTAATTTTGGCGCTGATAGCAGTAGTTTGGCAGTAGTGAGCGACCACGGAACAGGCTTTTGATTAACGTCACAATGAGAGCATTTGATTATCGTAATTTTGGCGCTGATAGCAGTAGTTTGGCAGCAGTGAGCGTCCACGGAACAGGCTTTTGACTAACGTCAAAATGAGAGCATTTGATTATCGTAATTTTGGCGCTGATAGCAGTAGTTTGGCAGCAGTGAGCGTCCACGGAACAGGCTTTTGACTAACGTCACAATGAGAGCATTTGATTATCGTAATTTTGGCGCTGATAGCAGTAGTTTGGCAGTAGTGAGCGTCCACGGAACAGGCTTTTGACTAACGTCAAAATGAGAGCATTTGATTATCGTAATTTTGGCGCTGATAGCAGTAGTTTGGCAGTAGTGAGCGTCCACGGAACAGGCTTTTGACTAACGTCAAAATGAGAGCATTTGATTATCGTAATTTTGGCGCTGATAGCAGTAGTTTGGCAGTAGTGAGCGTCCACGGAACAGGCTTTTAACTAACGTCACAATGAGAGCATTTGATTATCGTAATTTTGGCGCTGATAGCAGTAGTTTGGCAGTAGTGAGCGACCACGGAACAGGCTTTTGATTAACGTCACAATGAGAGCATTTGATTATCGTAATTTTGGCGCTGATAGCAGTAGTTTGGCAGTAGTGAGCGTCCACGGAACAGGCTTTTGATTAACGTCACAATGAGAGCATTTGATTATCGTAATTTTGGCGCTGATAGCAGTAGTTTGGCAGTAGTGAGCGTCCACGGAACAGGCTTTTGACTAACGTCAAAATGAGAGCAATTGATTATCGTAATTTTGGCGCTGATAGCAGTAGTTTGGCAGTAGTGAGCGTCCACGGAACAGGCTTTTGACTAACGTCACAATGAGAGCATTTGATTATCGTAATTTTGGCGCTGATAGCAGTAGTTTGGCAGTAGTGAGCGACCACGGAACAGGCTTTTGATTAAAATCACAATGAGAGCATTTGATTATCGTAATTTTGGCGCTGATAGCAGTAGTTTGGCAGTAGTGAGCGACCACGGAACAGGCTTTTGATTAACGTCACAATGAGAGCATTTGATTATCGTAATTTTGGCGCTGATAGCAGTAGTTTGGCAGTAGTGAGCGTCCACGGAACAGGCTTTTGATTAACGTCACAATGAGAGCATTTGATTATCGTAATTTTGGCGCTGATAGCAGTAGTTTGGCAGTAGTGAGCGTCCACGGAACAGGCTTTTGACTAACGTCAAAATGAGAGCATTTGATTATCGTAATTTTGGCGCTGATAGCAGTAGTTTGGCAGTAGTGAGCGTCCACGGAACAGGCTTTTGACTAACGTCACAATGAGAGCATTTGATTATCGTAATTTTGGCGCTGATAGCAGTAGTTTGGCAGTAGTGAGCGTCCACGGAACAGGCTTTTGACTAACGTCAAAATGAGAGCATTTGATTATCGTAATTTTGGCGCTGATAGCAGTAGTTTGGCAGTAGTGAGCGTCCACGGAACAGGCTTTTGACTAACGTCACAATGAGAGCATTTGATTATCGTAATTTTGGCGCTGATAGCAGTAGTTTGGCAGTAGTGAGCGTCCACGGAACAGGCTTTTGACTAACGTCAAAATGAGAGCATTTGATTATCGTAATTTTGGCGCTGATAGCAGTAGTTTGGCAGTATTGAGCGTCCACGGAACAGGCTTTTGACTAACGTCACAATGAGAGCATTTGAATATCGTAATTTTGGCGCTGATAGCAGTAGTTTGGCAGTAGTGAGCGACCACGGAACAGGCTTTTGACTAACGTCACAATGAGAGCATTTGATTATCGTAATTTTGGCGCTGATAGCAGTAGTTTGGCAGTAGTGAGCGACCACGGAACAGGCTTTTGACTAACGTCACAATGAGAGCATTTGATTATCGTAATTTTGGCGCTGATAGCAGTAGTTTGGCAGTAGTGAGCGACCACGGAACAGGCTTTTGACTAACGTCACAATGAGAGCATTTGATTATCGTAATTTTGGCGCTGATAGCAGTAGTTTGGCAGTAGTGAGCGTCCACGGAACAGGCTTTTGACCAACGTCAAAATGAGAGCATTTGATTATCGTAATTTTGGCGCTGATAGCAGTAGTTTGGCAGTAGTGAGCGTCCACGGAACAGGCTTTTGACTAACGTCAAAATGAGAGCATTTGATTATCGTAATTTTGGCGCTGATAGCAGTAGTTTGGCAGTAGTGAGCGTCCACGGAACAGGCTTTTGACTAACGTCACAATGAGAGCATTTGATTATCGTAATTTTGGCGCTGATAGCAGTAGTTTGGCAGTAGTGAGCGTCCACGGAACAGGCTTTTGATTAACGTCACAATGAGAGCATTTGATTATCGTAATTTTGGCGCTGATAGCAGTAGTTTGGCAGTAGTGAGCGTCCACGGAACAGGCTTTTGACTAACGTCAAAATGAGAGCATTTGATTATCGTAATTTTGGCGCTGATAGCAGTAGTTTGGCAGTAGTGAGCGTCCACGGAACAGGCTTTTGACTAACGTCACAATGAGAGCATTTGATTATCGTAATTTTGGCGCTGATAGCAGTAGTTTGGCAGTAGTGAGCGTCCACGGAACAGGCTTTTGACTAACGTCACAATGAGAGCATTTGATTATCGTAATTTTTGCGCTGATAGCAGTAGTTTGGCAGTAGTGAGCGACCACGGAACAGGCTTTTGACTAACGTCAAAATGAGAGCATTTGATTATCGTAATTTTGGCGCTGATAGCAGTAGTTTGGCAGTAGTGAGCGACCACGGAACAGGCTTTTGACTAACGTCACAATGAGAGCATTTGATTATCGTAATTTTGGCGCTGATATCAGTAGTTTGGCAGCAGTGAGCGTCCACGGAACAGGCTTTTGACTAACGTCACAATGAGAGCATTTGATTATCGTAATTTTGGCGCTGATAGCAGTAGTTTGGCAGTAGTGAGCGTCCACGGAACAGGCTTTTGACTAACGTCAAAATGAGAGCATTTGATTATCGTAATTTTGGCGCTGATAGCAGTAGTTTGGCAGTAGTGAGCGACCACGGAACAGGCTTTTGACTAACGTCACAATGAGAGCATTTGATTATCGTAATTTTGGCGCTGATATCAGTAGTTTGGCAGCAGTGAGCGTCCACGGAACAGGCTTTTGAGTAACGTCAAAATGAGAGCATTTGATTATCGTAATTTTGGCGCTGATAGCAGTAGTTTGGCAGTAGTGAGCGTCCACGGAACAGGCTTTTGACTAACGTCAAAATGAGAGCATTTGATTATCGTAATTTTGGCGCTGATAGCAGTAGTTTGGCAGTAGTGAGCGTCCACGGAACAGGCTTTTGACTAACGTCACAATGAGAGCATTTGATTATCGTAATTTTGGCGCTGATAGCAGTAGTTTGGCAGTAGTGAGCGACCACGGAACAGGCTTGTGACTAACGTCACAATGAGAGCATTTGATTATCGTAATTTTGGCGCTGATATCAGTAGTTTGGCAGCAGTGAGCGTCCACGGAACAGGCTTTTGACTAACGTCACAATGAGAGCATTTGATTATCGTAATTTTGGCGCTGATAGCAGTAGTTTGGCAGTAGTGAGCGTCCACGGAACAGGCTTTTGACTAACGTCACAATGAGAGCATTTGATTATCGTAATTTTGGCGCTGATAGCAGTAGTTTGGCAGTAGTGAGCGTCCACGGAACAGGCTTTTGACTAACGTCACAATGAGAGCATTTGATTATCGTAATTTTGGCGCTGATAGCAGTAGTTTGGCAGTAGTGAGCGACCACGGAACAGGCTTTTGACTAACGTCACAATGAGAGCATTTGATTATCGTAATTTTGGCGCTGATATCAGTAGTTTGGCAGCAGTGAGCGTCCACGGAACTAACGTACTTGTACTATTATTTATTCCGTGACTAATTTTAGGAGAAAAATATAATCTCAATTTTACTTCCTAGACCCTCGGTGGGGGCGCTTTGAATCAGCACAAACTTAAGTACGGCAAAGCCAATCCATAGATAAGAGATCAGGGCCCTTATTCGCTATGACCATTCACGCAAGTAACGCGCCGCGTCTTACGATTCCAATAAGATATCTTCGTGGAATCGTAAGGCAGTTGCCGTACTGACGTCACACGTTTTCGGCAAGGAATTTTATGCGGCATAGTGAATAAGCGCCCTGTGCTTTATTCATTTATTATGCGCGTTAATTTCCTAAATAGCTAAACAAGTTAGTCATTACGCGTTAGCAAAATACTTATTTGTGCTGCCAGTGGCCCCGACAAATAGTCTAGAAACTTCCACAAAACCCAGTCTGTTGGTTTAAGAGCTAAAACACTGAATGTCAAAGCAACGGACTGTTTGAGCTCTTGGATGTGCTTTGAGTGCTCTTTGATTACAAAGCGAATGGGGAATGTCCATGCAGTTTCAGAAGTCGGAGCGTTTTCGGAAAGCATTTTTGAGTTGTCATTTCAATCACTACTTTGTACTTAAAGGCGAAAAATTTAATGTATAAGGGTGTGTGTGTGTGAGTGTATGTGTGTGTTTGTTACTACTTCACGGATTTATATGAAATTTGGTACAGAAGTAGCTTATACTCTGGATTAACACATAGACTACTTTTTATCGGGGAAAAATGTGTGGTTTTTGAGGGACGCGGGTGAAACCGCGGGGCGCAGCTGGATGAGTGAGGTTTATGATAAACTAGCTGCACCGTGGTTTTACCCGCGTGGACAATGATGGATCATGACGATGATGAAATCCAGCATCCTATATGTTAATCCAGGACCTAAAGTATCTATATAGCAAATTTCATTCAAATCCGTTTGAGCGTGAAAAAGTAACAAACACACACACACACACACACATAAACACATACACACATGCATACATATAGTCTGTCGTCTTTATAATTGACCGAGCGAGTGCAAAGCGCGAGCGAAGCGTCTCCCTTTTAGCTTGGGCAATAACTAGATTAAAAGCTAAAAAACACGCCTGCCGCCAAAAAAGAGCTTTTGCCAATAAATTCCTCAAGACCTTCAGTTTGATACCCATATTGTAAATTTCGTAGAAAAAATATTTTTTTCGAGTTTGAAAATTGTGCCATACTGCCGCCATACTGAACTGAATTTTCCAAAAATATATATAGACTATGTTACGGGGGGATGTAAGGATTCTAAAGAGAAGACCCCACCCCAAACATCTAAATCTGTTCAGGCATTTAAAAGTTATGCTGGAATAAAGACAAACATTCATGAATGCTAATAACATAACACTGCTTTTTTGGGCAGTCGTGTAAAAATGCTTTCGTATGTCTGGATGTCTGTCCTTCCGGATCTCTGTTCTCCTTTACAGGTCGCATTTCTCAACCGATCTAGATGAAACTTGGTATAAAGGTTAAACGAATTTTTAGTTTTTTTTTGTCGTCAGGGATTTTTGATTGTGGGGGTACTTCCCCCAAGGAAGGGCAAAAAGGGGCTATTGAATATCTCCGCCTTATTAGATCCGATTTCGATGATTTTTATTTTTATTTGTTAGATAGTAATTTTATTAGATAAAAATTTGGTGAAGATCTGTTGAGGATCTTCGGCGTGATGAGCAGAATAGCTCCTCAAAATGCAGTTCTCACTTTTAGGTTTCTACCAGTGGAATCAGCCCTTTACCTACTAGGTAGGGATTGATGGAGCACCTTGGTTATTAATGTTAATTTTACAATAAGGTAACTAGATGGCGCTACTGTGCACCGCTAGATTGTATGCAAAAAAGTTTGTACGCGCGAGGTGTACAGCTCGCAGAGCCACTAGTATTAGTGGGATGAACAAAAGTTTGTACGCGCGAGGTCTATTACAGCTCACAGAGCCACTAGTATTAGTGGGATGAACAACAGTTTGTACGCGCGAGGTCTACTACAGCTCACAGAGCCACTAGTATTAGTGGGATGAACAAAAGTTTGTACGCGCGAGGTCTACTACAGCTCACAGAGCCACTAGTATTAGTGGGATGAACAACAGTTTGTACGCGCGAGGTCTACTACAGCTCACAGAGCCACTAGTATTAGTGGGATGAACAAAAGTTTGTACGCGCGAGGTCTACTACAGCTCACAGAGCCACTAGTATTAGTGGGATGAACAACAGTTTGTACGCGCGAGGTCTACTACAGCTCACGGAACCACTAGTATTAGTGGGATGAACAAAAGTTTGTACGCGCGAGGTCTACTACAGCTCACAGAGCCACTAGTATTAGTGGGATGAACAACAGTTTGTACGCGCGAGGTCTACTACAGCTCACAGAACCACTAGTATTAGTGGGATGAACAAAAGTTTGTACGCGCGAGGTCTACTACAGCTCACGGAACCACTAGTATTAGTGGGATGAACAACAGTTTGTACGCGCGAGGTCTACTACAGCTCACGGAACCACTAGTATTAGTGGGATGAACAAAAGTTTGTACGCGCGAGGTCTACTACAGCTCACGGAACCACTAGTATTAGTGGGATGAACAAAAGTTTGTACGCGCGAGGTCTACTACAGCTCACAGAACCACTAGTATTAGTGGGATGAACAACAGTTTGTACGCGCGAGGTCTACTACAGCTCACAGAACCACTAGTATTAGTGGGATGAACAACAGTTTGTACGCGCGAGGTCTACTACAGCTCACGGAACCACTAGTATTAGTGGGATGAACAAAAGTTTGTACGCGCGAGGTCTACTACAGCTCACAGAACCACTAGTATTAGTGGGATGAACAAAAGTTTGTACGCGCGAGGTCTACTACAGCTCACAGAACCACTAGTATTAGTGGGATGAACAAAAGTTTGTACGCGCGAGGTCTACTACAGCTCACAGAACCACTAGTATTAGTGGGATGAACAAAAGTTTGTACGCGCGAGGTCTACTACAGCTCACAGAACCACTAGTATTAGTGGGATGAACAAAAGTTTGTACGCGCGAGGTCTACTACAGCTCACAGAACCACTAGTATTAGTGGGATGAACAAAAGTTTGTACGCGCGAGGTCTACTACAGCTCACAGAACCACTAGTATTAGTGGGATGAACAAAAGTTTGTACGCGCGAGGTCTACTACAGCTCACAGAACCACTAGTATTAGTGGGATGAACAAAAGTTTGTACGCGCGAGGTCTACTACAGCTCACGGAACCACTAGTATTAGTGGGATGAACAAAAGTTTGTACGCGCGAGGTCTACTACAGCTCACAGAACCACTAGTATTAGTGGGATGAACAAAAGTTTGTACGCGCGAGGTCTACTACAGCTCACGGAACCACTAGTATTAGTGGGATGAACAGAAGAGCTAATCAAAATAAAAATAAATGCCTAGATAGTAGTGATGGGTAAGTAAGACGACTATAGAATTTCGTGTAGTTCCGTTTAAAACTAATCATAATTGGTTTAGAAGTTTTTGTAGTAAACTAATTTTAAGTCGATGTTTTTATTCAAAGATTGTTAATACGACGAGCAAATTATGATCTAAAGTTGAAATTCTAGACAGCAGGCAGTTTTCATATTAATTTTTCATGTACCGTCACCACTGCACCGCCCCGGTCCATTAAAAAATACTGTAAATGAAATAAACGAATCCAATACACGATCTTTTTAAATTCAAGATTTTAACAGCACGTGTCGAAAATCTTCAAAATTGAATAAATAGCGTGATTTACGAACGAGCGAGACGTGCCAACGTCTTGTAGAAATTACTTGAAAGGTGAATAGAAGGTATAAACTCGTCCATTTTATCTGCTCAAAATGAAGCAAGTACTCCATTTTAGATCAAGTTTATTAGACTAGCTTTCCAAACTAGTGTAGGTACTAAATACTCTTTTCATTAGACTTTATTTTTCCAGTGATAATTATTGTTTCAACAGATATCTACTTCAAGTAGTTTTTAAGCGATCCTTTAATTAAAATTAATACTTATTCTTTGTCTATGAATTAAAAAACAAACTTCAAACTCATATCACAGCCTCGCCCCACCTCATGATGTAAATCCAACTACACCAATATATAAAAGTCAAACGTTGTCTGTTTGTTTGGGGAGTTTTATTGCGATAACGGTTGGATGGATTTTGATGAAATTTGGAAAGGAGGTAGCTTATACCCTGGAATAAAACAAAGGATACTTTTTATCCCGGAAAATGGTAAGTTTCTACGGGCAAACAGGAAATTTTGATATCTCGCTGTAAGGAACGGTTGTCAAGGAAACGAAATTATAACAAGTCTAAACAAAATGCATCAAGAGCGTTGGTGATTTACTTTTGCATTGCTTTTTAATATCCTAGAAGGAACATATGATGCTTTTTTCGAGATATACTGTAGCCCACGCGGACGAAGCCGTGGGCGAAATCTAGTAAAAAATAAATATACTAAAAAATCCCGCTGATGTTAAAAATATAAAAATAACCACAGGAAAAAAATATAGAATTATGAACCTTTTTGAAGTTGTATAAAAATAGTAAGAGTTATAATATCACTATTATTCTAAACAAGTAAATTATCAAAGTAGGAGAAAAAAAAACCCCACTCAAAAATATTTAAGTTATGGTGGAACAATGAAGCTCTCGTACATGAACCCTGAAAACATTACACTTGTTTTATCGGGCATTAGTGTGACTAGCAGTGTACTGACGAGTTCCTATTCGCTCTTATTCCTGGCACAGAATAAATTATAGTAGGTGCACAACCTCCTGGGTCCACCGAAAAGTGGGATTTAAAAATGAATGAAGTAAAATGAAAAAGCTTTAATTAGCTTTTATTTTAATGAATTGTCACTATTGGATTCTGTGCTATTGGCACTGAATAAATAATATTAATTTCAAGGGCGGATCCAGACTTCGAGTCAGGGGGGGGGGTCACACACTTATATTCAGCCCCCAAGGGCAGATCCAGAATTTATTACTGTATGTATATTTGCCATCTCTCTGTGCTTCGGAGGGCATGTTAAGCCGTGTCAGTCTAATTGATAGCGGTCTTCAGTCGGCGCCAGGGAGTAAAAATCCGTTTGCGCCCCCAAATGCAAGAGGCACACCAGAGAACAAAAAAACATCGAAGAACAGAGGCGTAAACAGAGCTATTTATATCCTAAAATTTCAGAATATTATCGAACGCAGTGAGCGCTAAAAGTTTGAGTTATTTCTTTGTAGGTATTTAAATGAAACTAAAAATAATAATCTAATAATTAACAAAGCCATGACCCCTTCTTGCATGGGGGTAATTGGGGTGGATTTCATGACCCCATGACTCCCCTCCCGGGATCCGCCCTTGAGTACTCAATTGGTCTATTGATACCGTGGGGAACAGGAGCTCATCGTATTTTCAAAAACTTATTTGAGCTACTTCCTGGTCGATGCTACGCGTGACCAAAATGCTGGTTGCTTGGCTCATCGAATTATCATTGCAATTCAGCGGGGCAATGCCGCCAGCATGTTGGGTACGCTGCCAACTGGTAGTGGGCCAGAACACTTGTGCTAAAACTAGTATTGCCTTGTCAGAATGTTTTATGTAGTGGTTAGTTATAAAAATGAAACATTGTCTCTTTGTTTGTTTGTTTGTTTGTTTGTTTGGGAAGCTTTTGCGCGATAACGGCTAAACGGATTTTAATGAAATTTGGAATGAAGATAGCTTATACCTTATACCCTGGAATAAAACATAGGATACATTTTACCCTGAAAAAAATTAGGTTTCCACGGGATAACTACAAAAATATTGGTTACTCGCTACAGCGAGTACTCAACATTTCTTACATGAAACGGTTGCCTTGGAAACGAAATAACAAGTATTTCAAAAACATCAAGAGCATTGGTGCTGTACCTTTTGTACTTTTGCATCGGTTTTTTTATCCTAGAAGAACATAGGGTGCTTTATTTCGCGATAAACCGTATAAGATAAGCGCGGACGAAGTCGCGGGCGGGAAAGCTAGTAGGTAATAAAAACTTAATATGTTTGCAATGTGCAAATTTATATTTACATATTTGTTTGTATTGTGTATATGTGTGTGTGTGTGTGTGTGTGTTTGTACTTATGATTATTCATTTCACATAGGAAGGTAGTAATTAAAATAGTATTTGCATCCTACCAACGAATGTGCGGTGATGAAAATAGGACGTAGTAATTGGTTGTTATAATATATATATATATATATATATATATTGGTCTAGGAGATATAGTTCAGTAGGTTTATACGTCACGAAAAATGTATAAAAACCCTAAAATCCAGTTCCCAACTCGATTTTGATCCGAGCTGAAAAGCTCCGCTCCTAGCTACATTTCCATTCCCCACCCTTCCGCACGGGTAGTACCTATCGCAGCACCTACTACATATTGTCGGAGGTCCACAATAGGGCGTTTGGGAGGATCATGCGAGTCACGTTCCTCGAGAAAGGAATTCATTTGTAACAAAAAAGTTGTACGACTCGACGCCGGGCGGTAAAGAGCTACGAATGGGAAGGCTAGCTAAAATTCGATTGACATCAATCCGAATCAAAATTTGAACCTGCTTCGCAAGAAGTTTCTTTAGAAGTTTAGTGATCGATTTAAAAAATAAGTGTGCTTGCGCTTATCAGATCATAGAGCGGGTCACTTTATTGAAATGATCACGCGCACGTGCGCTCTAAGAATAACCCATGATTTTAAGCATCTTGTTTTCATTTTAACATTACCTTATGAACCTATATAGACGGATAGCTCAGTAATGCTCAAAATGAGCGGTGGTAGCCAAGCGGTTAAGGTATAGTGCGCGCACAGAATCCAACGATACCCGGTTCGATCCTCAGCTCCGCACTAATGACTTTTATAAGTTATGCTACGTGTTTCGGAGAGTTTGATTGATTGATATCAGTCGTTAAGGCATGTCAGAGGCCAATGGGCGGCTTAACAAACTCTGACGCTAGAGGCCAGCACTACTTAAGGACAAGATGTTACAAAACTCTCTCAAATCTAGCAAAGTTAGATGTTGAAATGTCCAACCCATTTTTTTTACAGTTAAATTGTGTATTAACCAACAACATACTAGGGGAAGATGTCGTAACGTAGGCACTCCCCCAAATATTGGCTTCACGAAAATTAAGTCTGAAGCCATTTAGATCAAGTGATGACAGTGAAAGTAAATATTGTTACCGCTTTGTTTTATTTCTTTATTTAATGTGTGTCAATGTTTGGGTACTTTACTCGGCGACTTACCCGTGGTACTAAAGTTGGTACTACTGGTAGTACCACGGCTATTTTTTTATCTTGGTACTACCAATGTGTCTGCCAGTAGTTTACTTTTTCTCTTGGTAGGTACTGCTACCACTTATTTTGCATAATTAAATCGTAAGCAAAATTAGTTATTAATTATTAAATCAATTTATGATCAGCATGAAAGCAACTTCTATCTCAATACCAAGATGTTAATAAACAAACATGAATAAAACCTATATTGAAACCTTATTAACAATGATCTTGATTAAATTTTGTCGACGAGATATTCGTACGACGAAGTCGCAAGCAAAAGGTACTATGTAAATAAGGTCAAATAAAAAAATAAGTAATACGAGTTTTTTTTTGCTCGCAGTACTACAACTGGTAGTACAACCGTTATTTAATTGGTACTACTAGTAGCACCAATGGCAGTACCACGGGTAAGTTGCGCTATACTCATCTACAAACCAAAAGAAGCTGTCTACGAGTACTACATGAAACAGATGGTCAAACCACATGCCATTACAGGCTGATAGGAAGTCTAAATGTTCTAGCCCACTACCAGTTGGCTGCGTACCCAACAAGCTGGCGCTTTTATTTGCAACAGAAGTAGTTAGTGACATTTACACAATGAAGATCACAGGTAGGAGTAGAAGTAACACAAATCATTGAAGATGAAAGTAGAAAATGAAACATTTCGATAGAATATTCTTTATTATAATAACGTTTCTTAGCTCCATGTAGAGTTCCATACAAAAAGCGGTGTTGGAACATTTATAAAAGTTAGAGGATGTGAAATGTTGTGACTTTCTCAGGCCTTTTTCACTTTTCAGCGGGTTCTTATTGACAACATAATTTCAGTCGTATCAGGATATTTTCAGTACATTAGGACGCGAACGAAGGTAACTTTCTTAGAAAATATTTGTTTAGTATGAAATTCGTTTTCAAATGCTACTCATATAAACTTAAGCACACAATATCTGTCTTCTATCCAACTGTAACTACCTTCGTGGCCAGTTTTCTGGGATATTCTATGTGATATTCCATATATACCATGTAGTATATTGGTAGTTTTATACGATTGCTCGGCTTCTTCTCATCGGATTGAGATACCAAGTACACCAGTTTTCCAACAATGAACCGTATCGCAATCTGTCCATTAGTTTTATGTGATGCGTGAACAGACAGACACATAGTTAAATATTTAAACGGGACTTAATCGCGCTGAAAACTTAATATTTATTTACCTCGACGTTTCGATCAAGTTGCATTGATCGTGGTCACGAGAAGACTGAAGTAGCGGGTGTCGGCGTCGAGAAGGGCGAGCGTTGTCTCCAACTACCCGCATTTGGTTTTGTAAAAATTCAGAATTGTCACGACACACTACACTAACGACATCTGCAGATATCTTCTGACATAAACCGCGACGCGAACACTTGCTTATCACGGGATTCCAGGACGCAGCCAACTTGAAACCGTCCTCTCGGTTGAAATTGGGATACTTAAAAAATGACAGACACAATTTAAAAAATGTTTTATTCATATTCAGTAATGGCTTATTTGAAGTCCTACCCCTTTTTTTTATCTTCGTAGTATAAACTTTTCATTACTATAAGTATAGGTAGGTAGAAAAATATATAGATAAAAGATAAGATAAGTAATTAAAATTTTCGATAAGAAAAGTGATCTAGGGGACTTAAAATATGCCACTGTAGAATAATATAGCATTTTTTTAGAAGCCGATCGCTTAATATTATACTAGCTAACTAGTTGACAACTAAACTAATTTAAATGTTTTTATTTTATAACGTACTTTTGGTCCTATATTAACACATGGGACACTTTTGTCTCAGTTGAATGTCCACGCGGGCATAGCCGCAGAGGCGCAGCTAGTGCATAATAACATAACAACCTACAATCATATCTATAGATAATTCTGAATCTTCAAATTCCCTGGATATACAAATTCTACGATGCAAGCCGATCCGATGAGTTTGACGCAGTACTGAATGAGTATTATTATTTATTCTGTGGCTTTACCTATAGTCGATAGACGACGAATTAAATTAAAACTGATTATATTTTACAAATTACTTCGTTTTAAATAATTATGATTTTGAATTCAGTTTTTACTATTTAAATGTGCTATTATAATAATTGCAAATTGTGAGGTATAATTTTAAATCGAATCATCAATAAATTGTTTATCTGTTTAGACTCAGGCGTTACTTTTCGGAAATCATATTAAAAATTAACGAAGAAATCCATACCAATATATAAAAGTGAAACGTTGTCTGTTTGTTTGTTTGGGGAGCTTTCACGCGATAACGGCTGGACGGATTTTGATGAAATTTAGAATGGAGATCGCTTATACCCTGGATTAAACATAGGCTACTTTTTATCCCTGAAAAATGTAAGTTTCCACGGGAAAACTAGAAAAACTGTAAAAATGTTGATTACTCGCCGTAAGAAACGGTTGGCGTGGAAACGAAATAACAAGTATATCAAAAAGCATCAAGCTATATATCTACTTTTGCATTGGTTTTTAATATCCTAGAAGAACATAAGATGCTTTCTTTCGTGATAAACTGTAGTCCGCGCGGACGAAGTCGCGGGCGGGAAACCTAGTATATTATATAGGTTACTTCGCCATGCGTCAGACAAATGATAGATAGAAATGATGACAAATGATAGAAAATCCCCTATAATGTTGAGAAAATAATAAATAAAACAACATACATGAAAGGGCATGAAATTTGTATGTACCTTGAATAAGGAAACTTGAATGTTTTTTTAGTAACACTTAACTATACATGTTTAGTTTGTGTATAACACACGTGAGAAAATGGTCATCCAATCCAAGAACCTCACCAAAATGCAAGAGTTTGGTTAATAATAATGTTCCATACACAGTCCCCAATAAAACGCCTGTGTCCCAACTCCCAACCGTGGGAACTTGCCTGGACATTATTCTTCACTATAGTACAAGCATAAATTTAAAAAAAAAACCCTGATCTAAATTATGGCTAAGAACCATCTCGATAAATAATTAATAATTTAAATACATTACGGATATTAACTCTTTTTAACCCACTCCAAAGAGAGGCGTGAAATAAGTTTACGGTGTGTTAGGTATGTGTCACTGTATCCGTGTGTCTGTCTGTGGCATCGTAGCTCCCAAACGAATGGACCGATTTGGATGCAGTAGTAAGTTTTCTGTTTGAAAGCTGATGTGATCGAGATGCTTCTTATCTCACAAAATCAGAACAGACGATTAGCAATACGTCGAGAGCAATGTAATGAAACAACTTTATGCGAACAGATAAATACTGTGGATAGAAAAGAATACCATTTAAAAAAAACGAAAAGAACTTGCGGCTTGGTATCCTTGGAAAAAAACCACGAACTACATGAAAAATAGCTTGTTGAGTCGTTCCCATAATTCTCAGCTACAGTTTTTTTTTTTAATATTTAGCTTCCTTATTAAACGAAACAAATAGCCGAACACTTTTTTGAATTGAGTTTTATATATTGAGATATCGATAGAAATCACAAAATGTATCTGAATTCTGCTCCCGAGCTGCATCACCTCTCCCGCTCACACTGCACCTGGACGAGCAGGACAAACATTTGAGAGCGTACAGCGCCTTTTAATATGAGCATAGACCAGTATTATTGGTCTATGTTATGAACTTGATATAACTCACGTGTGCTTATGATTAAAGTAGAGCCTCACCGTCTCCAGAATCAAACAGCTTCTGAAATTGGAATGTCATAATTACAAAATAATTACCGCCACAAGCCTCGTAATGAATATGTTGAACGCACAATACTACTAATTTGTCATCTGTTCGCGACTTACATTATTATGAGTTTGTGAACGCGCCGTGACGTCATTTGTCTTCGGCTTTTGAACGTATTCGCGGATTAATTTATTATCTGTTCAAATATGACAAGATGCTTGCGGTATATGTACGGCATTTTTAGAGTGAGTTTCTTGGTACTATTTCAGATGAATTAAAGCATGCAGAGATAGCCGTAATTATGTAATTAAACTGTGGGTAAGTAAATGACCGAACGAACTAATTTTTTTTCTTATGTCCGGATGTCTGTCAGGATGTCTGTTCGGATGTCTGTCCAGCTGTTTTCCTCTACAGGTCGCATTTCTCAACCGATCTAGACGAAACTTGTGTCGTTGGGATTTATGACCGCCAAAAAAGAGTAAAAAGGGGGCTACTGAATATCTCCGCTTTATTTAATCCAATTTCGATGTTTTTTTAAAAGTTAGTAACTTTAATTTAGTCTCTTAAAAATTTGATGATGATCTGATTTGGATCTTCGGCGTGATGAGCAGAATAGCTCCTCAAAATGCAGTAAATTTCTCACTTTTAGGTTTCTACCAGTTGAAACAGTCAGTTGAATCTATCAGTTGAATGCCTACTAGGTAGGGATTGATGGAGCACCTTGGTTATTAATGTTAGTTGTACAATAAGGTAACTAGATGGCGCTACCATGCACCGCTAGATTGCAAAAAAGTTTGTACGTGTGAGGTCTACAGCTCACAGAGCCACTAGTTAGAATATGTTCAACCATTTTCTCACGTAGTATTGATAATGACGCATGTTGTCATTATCAGTGATTGTAAACACGCAACTAAGGGACTGGCTATATCGTAGCAGAAAGGACAATACTAAACGCTTCAAAGTCTGGCGCATCCAATGAAATTTTACCAATAGAGACACGGTGAAATTGTACTATAGCTACTTACATAGTAGTTAAGTAACTATATTTGCATCACTGAAGAGGCTAAAAGATCACAGAGATATACAGAACCGCGTCGTCAGAATGTTCTCAGTTACAGTGAGTTGCAGTGAGCGGCCGATCATCAATAACCTCCGATGACGGCCTGTGATGTCATTTCCGTCGGCTAGCAGCTAGGGTAAACTGGGGCAAAACGAATAGAAGGGTTTATTCAAGATGAAAAAAAAAAGATTTTTTTGAAAAACGTATACTTTCTTAAGAATAGTTCTAAATATCCCGGAGAATACCCGTATGTTCGCCGGACACTTGTGACATGCGCGTAAAGCTTTTTTTTGGTGAATTGCTCATAGAATAAATTACATAATGTTATATACCATTTTATGGCAGGAATTTAGTTGCTATATCGTTGATTTTGAGGGGGTGGAGGAAGTAGGGCGGGGGTGATTTAGGAACCCCCCTTTGAAGGAAAAGTTGTGCAGCCCCCCCCTTTCCGAGTATTTTTTTTTTCCATCCTTACTTCTGATGCTATTGATTAAAGGTGGGGGGTAGAGGGCTACCCCCTAGTACCTCTCCCTCCCCCCGCGGAGACGCTTAGTTTATGAGACCATCCACCCCTCATCTTAAATCAATGTCATCAGAAGTAAATGTGAAAGTAAGGATGGAAAAAAAAACTCGAAAATAGAGGGGCTGCGCAACTTTTCCTTCATAGAGGGGAGTTCCTACCAACCAAAATACGAACTAACAAAGCTGTGCGCTATTATCGCGTTCTCTATGTCGCTCTTACACGTAATTCGCTACTGTCTCGTTCGTGTAGGTGGCGAAGCGGCAACATCGCAGCAGTTTGCCACGCAGAGCGGGGTACAACGTATCTACCTCAGTTTATATATAAAATCATTGGGCGCATCGACGTGAGGTAGCAAGCCTGTCGGTATTCTACAGATTGCATTATGGAGAGTGTGCACAAGAACTGCACAACCTGATTCCCCCATCACCGTTCCATCACCGTACGACTAGACGATCAGCAAAGCGCCACCCTTTTATGGTTGAAATACTTTCTTTTTTTTTATTTCTTTTTTAGGAAGGTCTACTTGCTGTTGGCCTCTAACGGCCTCTACAGCGTACCGGGCGGGAGGGCGGCGCAAAGGCGCTCCGCCGCAATACGTGACGCAGAAGGCGCAAGCCAAAGTTAAATTTTAGCGACTTGCTCAAGGGCACCCAGGGGGTACGAACCTCGGCTTGGGCCGTCGCTTAGATTACGGGACATCTGACTAAACTCCTCTGGATCGGTATTAATGATTAATAGCGATCCAGGGGGCCCTGAACTATGGCTAGGAGCCTCATAAGTGATTTAATAACTGACCACCATTTCGGAATACATCTTTGAGAAGAAATGGCAAGAAACTAATACTAAGAATAATAATAATGACTAAGTATGGGTTCATCGACCCCGCCAGCGGGGTCGGTGTCTGTTTCTACGTGTGTTGTTTGAGGGGTGGCTAGACGATTCCATCGCTGCCTGCAGTGCAGTAGTGATGTCATCGTCTGGGTCGCTCAGAAAATTGCGGGGGCGCCTACGGAGGGGAGGGTTGAAATACCTCGCACAAGAACGAAGCGTTACGCTTCTTCATTTATTATAAGAATTACAAAGGAGTGGAATGCCCTGCCCTCGTCAGTGTTTCCGGTAAAATATAACCCCGGTGTGTTCAAGTCAAGAGTGAATAGGTATCTACTAGGCAAGCGTGCTACACCTTCGACCAAATTATCGCTTTCCATCACGTGAGATCGTGGTCTAACGATTGTCTACACCGTAATAAAAAAAAAAACTAAAATAACAATAGAAATTGTATTTTAGTTTATTGTTATTTTAGTTAAAAGTTAGGAACTGTAGTTCCTCCTCATTGTTGTTGAGGATAGTGACTCCTTTTAATTACGTATAAGTTTAAAATATATACTTTAAACAAAGTAAAAACAGTAAGAGAGAGTCGAAGATCGGGCTCAGTGGGTGTGACGGGTGTGACGGCCACCTACATCTTCTGTTGTACCTACCTACATCTTCATAACTTTCTCGAATGCCTACGACCCTAAGGTTTTGCATGACTAAACTACAAACTTGAACGCTCGTGTGAACGGCCGCTGAAAATAGAAACAATTTACCTCAACGAAACTCAGGGAAACTCGCAACCTGCATAATTTTGTTTCACGTTTACGGATTACGGCGGTAAGCTACATCCTGGACTAACTTTGCTGTATGAACGCCAGGGGATGCAAGTTACAGGTCTTGTAGCTGTAGCTACTACAGTTAGGATTGATAGACTACATACAATTATATTATTCTAGCTTTCGCCCTCGACTTTGTTTCCAAGGCAACATGTCATTCCGTTCCTTACAGCGAGTAATTGACAATTTCCAGTTTTCCCGTAATAACTTACTATTTTCCGAGATACAAAGTATCATATCTTCTCTATATTGTACAGTACCTATTTACAAAGTTTCATCAAAGTTGGATCAGCCGTTTTGGCGTGAAAGCTCCCCTAACAAACAAACAGACAACGTTACACTTTTATTTATTGGTGTGGATGTACTTATCCTTACAACTTAGGTTGAATACACGTTCAGTACCTTAGAATACAATACATGTACTTTAGAATTCCCAAAGGTACGCCGTTCTCACCGTATTTAATAATTTCAACGTATTGTTGAATCGTGTAGCGTTGCATGGTTAAATTTCAAGACTAAATAAGTATTCCCGGAAACTTTCACAGCTGTAGCTTAATAAGAGATGGCTGCAGCACATAGTGTCGTGTGTTGCATGCGGAGCTGAAGTTGGCAACAGCCTTCACGAGCATGAGCCTGAAAGGCACCGTGCGAGAGGGGCACCGATGCGTTCTTTGGGAAATCCCGGAGCCCTTCCAATGCGCTGAGGTCAGCCACCAGGGGGTTTTAGTGCTGTAAGACCCCACATACCCCGGTTGCACCCCTAATGCTTCCGGGTGCCTTTTGAAGGTTTACCAAAAGAAAAATATAAGAAAAAAGTGGGCCGCTACACACTGTCAAAGTTCGATTGCACCTATTGAAAAATCCTTTTGTATTAGATGGTGTTAGGAATAAAACGTAATAGAGAAACGAATATCCACATAAACTTAGAAACTTTAACATTTATGAAGACATTTGTATGACGTTAGAGTAGTGTTGGATTCGAACTCTCCACACGCGAGTTTTGTTTCTACTTGGCAAGTTTTCTGTCTTCTAATATCGATGTTTCAACCATTGTGTCCACATCACACTTAGGGCTTCCAATCTCGCAATACCGAGATCCCGGTAGTCCGGGATCCCGCATCATTTTCCATGGGAGATGACAAGGGGTCACTTTTCTGGGATATAAGAATCCTATGTTCCAGAATCAAAACTAACATTATCATCAAATTTCGTTCAGTCAGATGAGTTTTTGGTTGATTGCTCGACTTCTACTCGTCGGATTGGGATACCAAGTACACCAGTTTTTAAGTACGCTAATCTACGCAACAGTAAAATTTGCATCGCAATCGGTTCAATGATATTTACGTGTAGTGGGAACAAACATACTTAAAAAAAAAAGCTTGTACAGTAGCTTATTTTAAGTCCCCCTTTTTATTATCTTCATTGTACAGACTTTTTTTTACTGCTTTATTATAAGTTGTATAGAATAACTATATGTATATTACATAAAATATTTCCGTCACGGTCAAATTGTTGGACAGATTCCTGCAATAAATACTAATTTCATTTTATTTTGAACACTGAAAATTCTAGTAAAATAACACAGCAATGTTATTTAATTTTAATTTACTATAACATTTATCATTGCCTAGCCTAACGATCATTAGGTGCTTTGCAAACCTTATGGTAAGTATTACTAAAAATCCTAACTTCCAACTTAATCTTAATTTACCTGGACTTAGTTCAGTCTACAAAGCCTGAGACGGTTCCAAAGAACATCTAATTGCCTATAACGACATTGACCTTTCATAAACGAGTCATAGTATACACAGTATGAAACACAGTAGGACAATTTTCCTGAAATGGCGTTAGGGTCAGTGTTGCGAGACCACTAAGTTCAACTATAAGTTGTACCAGTTGAACTTATTGGATAAAAATGTTCAAACTCGTTTATTTTTAACTTCTTGATTAAAATTGATCCATCTTCTTCTTTTTACACGACTGCCCAAAAAAAAGGAGTGTGTTGTTTTTATTATAATGGCTTCTGCGGAGGCACTCGATTAAAATATATTTGACGCCTATAGGATATTTGATCAAATTGTTTATTTTTATTTTTTTATTACATTGAATGACGAGACGGCTAGGTCGCTCGCCTGATGGTAAGCGTCACGCTTGTCCATAACAGTTGCAGTGCCACCCAGAACTTTGGTTGCAAAGTCTTGCGCGTCACTGCACTGCGCACGTCACCCTGAGACATTGGTTGTTAAGTCTCATTGCCCAATAATTTCGCTGGAAACATTGCCCTTCAAACCAAAACACAGAAATGTTTATACACTACCGTTTGGCGGTTGAATATCTGACAAAGGTGTGGTACTTCCCCAGGTAGACTCTTACGTAAGAGGCCTACCACTACTAAAAATGTTGGTATTTTAGGTCCTGGAATAGCACAAAGAGCACCTGAGACTTTACAGAAATGATCACGCATGCGAAGCCGCGGGCAAAAAAAACTGAACTGGGTGAAAATAATATTACGTTCTAAGTTTGACGAGCCGACCGACGTATTCTGCGACTTCGCGTACCTACACGTGTAAAAATCCTTACAAAAGGATAGTTGGATGCGATTTGCGATATGTCAGCAAAGAAATAAACACTACAGCTGCTTGATGCAGCAGAGTTAAAAGTGTGATTCAGTTAACACCACTGGGAACATTTTAGGGGTCCGTACCTCAAAAGGAAAAAATAACACTTATAGGATCACTTTGTAGTCCGGCCGTCTCCCTGTCTGTGTGTGTCTGTCAAGACACTTGTCCTCAGGAACGCGTGGAGGATTTCATCTTGAAATTAATATCAAATACTCAAATCTGCAATCAAAAGATACGGTCTTTTATTCCACATATTTAGGCACTCGCAAGGGAATCAAAACCTATAGGGTACTTCCAGTTGACCTAAAATCATGCAATTTGGCAACCAAAAAACATAAATTTGTAATTGCACCACAAAAAAAAACGTCGAAGCTCAATTCCAGTGATGTTATCTATTTATATACCTACAAGTTTGTAAGGAACCCTTGGTGCGCGAGTCCGACACGCACTTGGCTGGATTTTTCATTGATAAATAGTCAACTGGAGTTAGCCAAACTGCACTTTCTCTGTTGAATCAGGCTACAGGAGGGCTTGAGTGGGGCTATGTACTATGCTAGGTCTTCCTGTAGTGGTTGGATACGAGCAATCTATTACTGTGGGTGTTCCTACTGCTTGCCGCTGTACTGTGATTGCTGACTTGGATATTCATTTACCGTCGTAAGAACTTACACAAAGTATTTATCATGATTACATTTTTATTCATTAGGCATTTCATTAAGGTCCAGTCTAGAATAAAACAGTATCTCTTCATCAACTAGTTTTCTAAACGAGATTAATGGCACCTCCAATGCAATTAAATTAAGGCTTTACCATTTCAATTGATTCGGTGAGAGATAGAAGCTTTATTTTATACTGCAGCAAAAATCATTATTAAGTTAGTGTGCTTTTTGAGATGTTTTAAATAAGGTATTGAAATAAACTCGTTCGGGGATTGATTCTGTTTTATTTTAGGTTTGAAGCGTTGTTACATTAAAAGAGCTTTTACATTAGAGCGATGGTGGCCTAATGGTTCTATAGTGTAATTTAGTATCTAACGATACTGGGTTCAAAACCTAGGCTCCGCACCAATGATTTTTCTGAGTTATGTGCGGTTTTCCATCGCTCCGTGCTTCAGAGGGCATGTTATGCTGTCGGTCCCGGCTGTTATTGATTAATAGCATTCGTTAAGCCATGTCAGAGGCCCTCGGGCGGCTTGAGAAACTCTGACATCAGAGGCCAGCACTACCTCATACGACAAACAAACAAACATTAGAAGAGTTAGTAGTAGAAAGCATACATTTTCTCCCACCATCAGACTACCACTTATGGTAGAAATCTTTTCACACATAGAGCAGCTAGTCGCTGTAAAACAGTAAAAAATAAGTTTTATGCGGTAGCCATGTCATGGTGAAACAGAACGGGCTATCACAATTAAATGCGTATACATTTCATGTCTGTAATGTTTAATGTTGAGGAGTTCCCTAGTCAGGAACCAACCGTGAGTGCAGCAACCATGGGAAGATAAAACTTAAAACTGACTATCAAAATAAAATGCGTACACAAAATTTCGTGACTGTGCTGTTGTCCGTTGAAGAGTTCCTTTATCTGGAGCTAATACTGGATGCCGATTCAGGTTCACCATAAAAATGCATTGTCATCGGAACTGAACAAACATGTAAAAAATCATGTCCGTTGGAAAAGAGGAAGTGGTTCATATTCAGCTTGCAAGATTTTTCCTAAACAAACTAATATACATACATACAAACATTGCAAGTTAAATAAAAGCTTTTATTAAGCACATTTGGAGTATTGCAACTAAAGATAGTAACTTAAAATGAACTGTAAGTGATAAATATTCTAAACCGCATACACTTAAAGAAGATAAATCTGTTTTTCTAGTTCCAATCCACTAAGTAAACCAGCTTTTTAAATATTCTTCGCAACATAAATAACGACTGCACATTTAAAATAATTGCCGTCACGTACCAAAATCCAGCCTGAAAAAAAACTTTACAAATTTTCAGACGGTAAAATATTTAAAAGAAAAAATATAGGTAAGAGCTGAAAGTAAAATATTATTGCGTTACAAAATTTTAATGGAGGCATTTTTCTAGGCGTCTAGGGCGGCCGTTTATCTAAATTAGGGATTTATGCTGAAATAATTCAAGTTTTTCAATAAATGCAGTAAAGCTTTTTAGAATTGTATAAACGTTCATTCTATGACCGTAAATTTGACAGTTTTCTCCTCACATCAGGATCAATATTCAATTATTTTATATGACAAAAACAGTTTTGACTCATTACATTTGAGTTTAGGTAAAGGCAAACACGGGGCCCACGTTGTTAAAAATCGCAAGATGTTTGCGTGGGACCAATGTGCTTCAGCAAGCACCATTTACCAGGGCTCTCCGGCTTTTGAACAGAATTAACGCTATTTACATTTTCACATTTTCTTTGGTGAAATTCACTGAAGCTGCCCTTACATGTGTTAGTTGTTAGTTCACTGATGCTGCCCTTACATATGTTAGTTGTTAGTTCATAAATAATGATAGTTAATTTAAATAATAAAATAAAATAAGTATAACAACATCTAATTGTGTGTGATCAGATGTGTGGCGTATAGGAAATGGTAATGATTTTCGTAGTTGTTGAAAGTTAGACAGGGTAGAACTAGGACGACGATCGTTCCCCCCCGTGGGTTCCCGCCTTGTCGTGGCGGGGGGGCTCTAGTAACCGTGGCTTTGCCCACCACGATGAAGCTAAGAGGAACCCGGGGCCGCGCTGGCAGGGTGTCACCGGCTGGCCCCATGGAGGGGCCGCTTCACTGGGCTTTGCTCCTCAAGCCCTCGCTGAAGTGGCCACAGTAGGTTGCGGTGCTGTATGGGCGGCATCGCAACTGAGGTGGGCCGCGGTGTTGTATGGGCAGCACCGCGGCTGAGGGAAGAGAGACCGCGGCGGTAGAGAAGTGTCGGTGATAAGGTGCGCCGCTCTTCCTACCTTCCGAGGCCTCGCCGGGGCCGCCACCGTTTGATGGCGTACGCGCTGGGGCCGCAGGGGAAGAGGAGTGTCGGTATTGCGGTGCGCCATTCTCCCTATCCTCTGCGGCCGAAGTGGCTGGCGGTGGGGCCACTGAACCGACCCATCGCAGGGGGACCTCGAGTGTCCAGACGCGGGGATTTCATTTGGCGCTCATTTGCGGGTTGATCCCCGGGTGGTTGCGACGCACCATGTGTACTGGTGCGTCGCAGGGGGGTTTTCCCCAGAGGCGGGTCCGGAAACGGACAGCCGCGGCGGGTTCGCGGTCGTGTGCGTAAGCGTTCCCGTGTTCCCGTCGTGAGCGGCAGAGGAGGTACACCATGGGGTTTTAGTGGGTAGTACAGGCAGTCGCCAGTGAGTCCCACATAACCACTGGGCCTTCCCCGGGCTCAGTGGTATGCATAAACGCATTTCCCCATGTAAAAAAAAAAGGACGACGATCGTTGACGAAAAGTCTACATAAGCCCATGGTGCTCGTAGTTCCTGGTTCCAGATTTTGACAGGGTCTTTGTGATAGCGGGGGTTTTGAATGAATGAATGACGAGACGAACAAGTCGTTTATCTGCACTGCGCTGGTAATCTTGAGACAATGGTTTTATTATCAACATCGAGCTGCTATAGCCAAAAAGACTATAGCAAAGTTAAGCGAACTAGCTACAAAAGCTAGCTGCCCAAACTGACTATAGTAAGTAAGTAGGCACATTCCTATTACAGATAGATAGATAGATAGATAGATAGATAGATAGATAGAAAATTCTTTATTGCACACATAAGATAGGTACATAGGCGAACTTAATGCTAGCAAGCATTATCTTCCAGTTAACCTCGGTGTACTGTGATGTTTTTAATGCGGAATAGTGCCCATTTTAAATTCAAAACAAAACCTCAAAACTTTTGATTCATCTCTTTCGTTAAAGTTTAATACGATTCGAAGTTGTTTTTTAAATTAGTTTTTACGTCTTACTTTTTAGTTTAGTTTTATTAAAGTAGGACGAAGAAAACGAAGTATGAACAAAGCTCCACTGGAAACAGCAGGCCATATCTTTTAAACTACTGAACTGATTTTGGCGAAACTATAACTATTCCCTAAGTTGAAAGATATATTTACTATTACAAAACGAATCATTGTAATCAGACTTGTAGTTTCCGAGAAACATGTGGACAAACATACATACATACATGAAATTTGGTACATATGCTTAGACACTAATATAGACTAACATTTATGAATATTACGTATTTTCAACAATCCATACCAATATATAAAATGAAAGTGTTTCTTTGTTTGAGGAGCTTTCACGCGATAACGGCTGGATGGATTTTGATGAAATTTGGAATGGAGATAGCTTATACCTTGGAATAATATATAGGATAGTTTATATCCCGGAAATGGTAAGTTTACACGAGAAAACTAAAAAAATGTTGATTACTCGCTTTAAGGAACGGTTGCCATGGAAACGAAATAATAAATCTGTCAAAAAAAAAACAAGAGCGTTGGTGCTATACCTACTCTGCATTGGTATTTAATATCCTAGAAAAACATAGGATGTTTTTTTCGCGTATACTGTAGTCCGTGCGGACGAAGTCACGGGCGGGAAAGCTAGTATTACATATACATCAATTTGGAAACTTTTTTTTTGAAGTTGGTAATAGTATGCCGTGGCTTGTACTCAGATACTTCACTACGGCAGAAATGGTTAATATTCATAAAATGACGCATCTGTTCTACTAATATTTTCATCCACCCGCGCTTTCTGCTTGCGACCTTGTATTTTGATGATCTATCGTAGTACACTAGCTCAATGGTAGCTTAATAATATGCAGAAGCAAAGACACAAATGTCTGTAGCTATATTAAGACAACCTCCTGAGACCCCACGTCTCTGTTACATTAACGTCAAAACTAACAGGATTACTCCTTCACAGCTACATCTAACAACATCAAAGGTCAGTGGCGCGGTGCTAAATTATCTTATACCATAACATAATACATAACTAAAGTTGTGCTGGCCACTTTAACTTGGTCCCGGAGCCACGAAGATCCAGTCTGCTTAATCCCAGATTTAGTACCTTGAAAGTGCTTATATAAAAGAGATTGTTTGTCTTTCTTTTATGCTAGAATTTATTTTTGGAGCGACAAAAACAGAGCTTCTGGCGCAGGTTTTCCTTGTTTCCACGCATTTCTTGTGATTGTTGTCTTCGGCAGGTTTCTTTGGAAGCAAAACAATAAACTTTGTGCAAAGTGTTGCACAAGGTCTGCCTTATGGAAGCTTTTCGTGCCTAAGAAAATTATGGATTTACCCTTATAATCCCGTGAGTACAGTGTGAACCAGCTAACAGAATTTAGGACAAGGGCAAAAGCATATTTTTTTGTATTACCACCTACTACCGCGGTCGCTAAGACGCCTGCCAAGCGTGGTGATTATGGCAGGCAAACCACGAGCAATCGCGCGTTGTAGCGTTCCTGGGGGAGGCTGATGGTCACTAGTGGGCCTTTACCATTGATGGGATTTTAGTCTTATTTTTATAGTCTTGGTATTTCAAACATTGTCCAAATTAGCAGGTTGAAGTGGCAATGGGCCGGTCACATAGTTGAAGAACCGATAACCGATGGGTTAGAGGAGTTCTTGAGTGGAGATCACGTGTAGGCAAACGTAGTATAGGACGCCCTCCGGCTTGATGGTGCGACGACATGCGAAAAGTAGCTGGCAGCAATTAGATGAGATTAGCTGAAAATCGGGCTCAGTGTGGCGCGCATTAGGAGATGCCTATGTCCAGCATTGAAATAGTACAGACTGATGAACATGATGATTACGATTATGAGGGACAGGAGTGTCTTGCACAACTTGCATTCAAATGAACAATAGGGGGTGACGATTCATAGTCAAGGCTATTTTACCTGACTACGGCGAAGCAAGAGAAGGGTAATGATTAACAGTCTATGTATGTATGTACCACCATGACTACTACTATTGGTCAGATTTTGACAAACAAGGTATCAATCGATTCGCCTTCATTCGACATTAGTCAGGTTTTAGTTTTTGAACTTATGTTTTGTTAATAAACATAACGTGTCCGCCATATTCGAGCACATCATCACAACACCAGGGCAGATAGCGGACTAACTCTAGCCACCATTTGTTACCTCCACATCTTGGAGCCTATCCTGATCTGTTTTTCTTGTACAACTGAGTGACGAGACGAGCAGGTCGTTAGTCTGATGGAAAGCGCCATGCCTTCCCATAACAATCGCAGTACTGTCCAGAACTTAGGATTTTAAATCTTGCTTGGCACTGAATTGCGCTTGTCACCCTGAGACATTAGTTTTTAAGTCTCATACGTTATTTCGGTGGAAGCAAAGCTCCTGAATATTTGCGCACTACTGCTTGGCAGTTTTCGTTGGTAAACGTGTAAGAAGAAAAGAAGAAGGACCTTTACAATGAAACATTTGAGTTGCTATGATCGCCATGAGATAAAAACATGAAATCGCTTAGATTTTCTATGACACCTGACTTTAAAATAACTCTTTAAAATAACTTTTTAAAATAACTCTTTAAAATAACTTTTTAAAATAACTCTTTAAAATAACTCTTTTAAATAACTCTTTAAAATAACTCTTTTAAATAACTCTTTAAAATAACTCTTTAAAATAACTCTTTAAAATAACTCTTTAAAATAACTCTTTAAAATAACTCTTTAAAATAACTCTTTAAAATAACTCTTTAAAATAACTCTTTAAAATAACTCTTTAAAATAACTCTTTAAAATAACTCTTTAAAATAACTCTTTAAAATAACTCTTTAAAATAACTCTTTAAAATAACTCTTTAAAATAACTCTTTAAAATAACTCTTTAAAATAACTCTTTAAAATAAGCGGACAACGTCACTGAGCAAAGCTAAACCTAGACTACAGAAACTTGCTTTATTATACTAGCTTTATGAATTTTCTAAATTTTAGGGCTGCGCCCGTCAGTTTAGATTTTATGGCAGATTTGTTATGAGCTACGAAGTTGAGATGAAAGAGGTAAGAAAATTTGAAAATTGGCGGTTAATTCAAAAAACAACTGGTAATAAAGATATCTAGCGAAAGGTTACTGGACTCTCTAGACTAGAACATTGCTTTAAGTAAGTCGACTGAGGTAGTGCCGGCCGACCGCATATGTGTGAGTTTGTCAAGCGCCCAAGGGCCTCTGGCTTAACGACTACTAGCAATTGTTGGTAATAGGGGATTATAGTTAGCGCACGTTATACTTATTAAGTACAATCTAAAAGATCGAGCTTTTTTCAGTGCTTATTTAGGGAGATTTTGTATGGACCACCTCGCCACACTACAACTGTCATGGGATGCGTGCCAATATGTTTATTACGATCCACAAAATGACTGTACCTGTTTGAACTGCAAAATCTATGGGGTTTTCTAATAAAACACAAACTTTACGTCAAAAATGTATACTACATTGTACAACAATATATTTTTCTCATGTAATAAGTTATATTTAGATATAACTATATAGATAAGGTTACATTTTCTTCCCAGGGAGGGAAAAGTCCTCATAGGTCCTGTTATGTCCAAAATAAAACAAAAGTCAAAATTATATTCTATTCCTGTCAAAAATTTAAATAAATATGTATACTTAAACAAAAATATGAATAAACTTTTATGTAGTAGCTATGTAATGTCGCTCATCAAGCCCTTTCATTTGATACCCATATCGTAGGGGATGCTGTTGAAATTAATCGCCATTTTGTATCGTCCGCCATATTGGATTAAAAATGGCGGCATTTAAGTAATCGTGCATTGTCACGAGAACCAAACGTGTGTGCCAAATTACAGCCCGATATATTTAGTGGAAAGTGGGAGAAATATTGATTGCAAAATTGCTGGACATACATATATATATATATATATATATATATATATATATATATATATATATATATATATATATAGATACATATATAAAAGTGAAGTTAAATAAAAGCTTTTAAAATAATACAAAATCCTAAAATTCCGGATATAGGTACCCCACATATACGTATTTGAAGAATGTTGCCATAGTAATAAAATATCTAACCTACTAGACGCTTCGAATGAGACCTATTTGAAATCTGTTAGAGAGTGGGGACATTTAGCCCACAGTATGAAAGTAAACATAATTAGTGCAGGCAACACTACTTTTATTATCTTTCGTTTCCAGACAGATGGGCACACTTAAGTATCCTTTATCCTTGAACAGCTGTCGGCTTAAACCTTTATCGGCATCGTCCAAACTCAGTGCCTTAAGTTTCCCAATATCATTTTAAGTACGAGAGCCAGATCCACATTTTACGGCTCGTAACTCCTCAACCTCGGCGCGGCTGTAAATCAGCGCTGGTTAGAGCAGCGAATATTGCGGCCAGTGATCGCGCGCTCTTGTAACGAAGGTACCTACTATCGTACACTGCTGTAAATAGGATTGACACTGTGTCATAAATAGTAAAGGTAACTTAAGCATTGACAAATGACAGGTTAAATTTTTCTATTACTACCCAAAACATGTATTGCCTCCGGCAACGCGCCCGTCGCACAAAGGTGGTTGAAACCTACAAACGTTATAAACTCTGGCACGACAAAACTAACCTTAATTACTACCTGACTAAACAATGAAAAGGTTCACAGCAATCAGGGGTACCTGAGAAACGGGTTGTCATCTTAACTCAGTCCAAAGTTGAAATTGTTCAAAATCGGGTTTACGAAAATTTAATGTCTTGCGTTTATTAATTCCTTACTCGGAAGTTTTCGTGGAAGTTTGTGTTTTTGCGATGCATTCCGTTCCATTTTTTTTCTTATTTTTTTTAGAAAGGATATGTGCTGTTGGTCTATAGCTGACCTCTACAGCCACCGGACGGTGGGGCGGGCGCAAAAGCGCTCCGCCGCAATGCGTGACGCAGAAGGCGCATGCCAAAATTAAGTTTTTGGCCACTTGCTCAAGGGCACCCCAGTTGGTACGAACCTCGGCTTGGACAGTTGCCATTGATTACTTGGGGAGTATCGAACTAAACACCCCTCGATCTTTACTGTTAGGTAGTGATCGAGGGGGTCCTCATGAAATGGCTGGAGCCCATTAAATGAATTGCATAACTGATCCCCGATTCGGAATACACCTTCGAGAAGAATCGGCAAGAAACTCGAAGGCGAATAAAGTCGACATTAATTACGGGACCTTCGACCTTCGATGTCTGTGTCTAATTGTGTTGAAAGATGGTGAAGATGACGGAGTGGGCGAATCAATCGCTGCCTGCACTGCGGCAGCTATTTCATCATTCGGATCGCTCAAGATGTCTCTAGGGAGTCTACGAAGGGGCCGTGAGTCTGTTGTCGCGTCTGTCGTGTAGTCAGAGGCTTGAACTGTTGGGGTGATGGGGTGCCGCGTCAAAGTAGCGGCGAGAGGCATTTTTCATATATTGAACTATCGAGGGAAGCTCGAGATCACTGTGCAGGTAGATGTTCCTCTGATACCAGGGGGCATCTAATGTACCGCGAACGAATTTAAACATTCCGTTCCAGGAGGTACCTTTTTATTTATTTTAGATACTCAATGACATTTTAAAACATGAATGACATTAAATCGACGTGAAAAAGTATTTTTTCTGTTTAGAGTTTTACATGAAATGAGAAACTTGAATTTCTTGGCAGATCCGGCATTAATGGTAACATTGTTACAAAGAGTAATCATTAGACTTTCTAAAACCATAAAAAAACCCGTCCGTAACCGTCGCTTTAGCAAAAATTTCATTTTATTAGTAACTAGCTTACCCGCCCGCGACTTCGTTCGCGCGGACTACAGTTTATCGCGAAAAATGCATCCTACTTACGTTCTTATAGGATATTAAAAACCAATGCAAAAGTATACTTCTTGGTTATGACCTCCGTGGGTTGTTGACTTAATCTGTGGCACCAACGCTCTTGATGGTTTTTGACGGACTTGTTATTTCGTTTCCATGGCAACCGTTCCTTACAGCGAGTATTCAACATGTTTTAGTTTTCCCGTATAAGCTATCTGCATTCCAAATTTCATCGAAATCCGTCCAGCGGTTATCGCGTGAAAGCTCCCCAAACAAACAAACAAACAGACAACGTTTCACTTTTATATATTGGTATGGATGTTTGCTAATTTTGTTTATTTAATTGTTTTAGGACCAACTGACGAAGAAGCCTGCTTTAGCAGATATTCTTATCAGGTATTATAAGTAGTGTGCTTCCCGAAAGCATCACGAAAAACTGTTATACTTGCTGGAAAAGATGAAAAAATTATATTATTGACCAGTATGAAATTAAGGGAGTTAGTAGAAGAGAAAGGAGGGTTTTTTTTAACATTAGCACTAGTATATTTTTAGACCCATAAGAATTGTAACTCAAAAGCTGACCACCCCAGCTCATTTTTTATCAGTTTTAGCAGATATAGAAGGATATTTGGTACTCCGTCCCACTATCCCTCTATCCATAAACTGGACCAGGAACAATCCTTCACCCAATCTTGTGACAAATTTGAAAAAAATTGGTTATTGCAAACTTTTTGGATTTTTAACCTCTGTGCGTGGCCACAATTTTTTTTTTTATTTTTTTTTTATTTTCGTTTGGTACTTTGTTATTTTAGGTCCATCGAACTTCTTTGATAATCCTAAAAATATTAGAATTATCAAAGTTCTGTTGGTAAGTAGATATATGAGATTTCTCTTTGATAATTCTAAATATATTAGAATTATCAAAGTTCTGTTGGTAAGTAGATATATGAGATTTCTCTTTGATAATTCTAAAAATATTAGAACTATCAAAGTTCTGTTGGTAAGTAGATATATGAGATTTCTCTTTGATAATTCTAAAAATATTAGAATTATCAAAGTTCTGTTGGTAAGTAGATATATGAGATTTCTCTTTGATAATTCTAAATATATTAGAATTATCAAAGTTCTGTTGGTAAGTAGATATATGAGATTTCTCTTTGATAATTCTAAAAATATTAGAATTATCAAAGTTCTGTTGGTAAGTAGATATATGAGATTTCTCTTTTTTATTTGTATACATTGTACCAAATTTCAGCTTCGTACGACTGCTGCAAGTAACTACCTAATCTTTTCTTATAAGGTACTACATAGCACGTATAAAACACCCACACATACAAACTCCATGTTAAACACGTAACACCCCTAGTTTTGCTACGCACCAACACCGCCTAAATCTGCTTTATTTTCCTTTGCTTTGCTTTGTTTTTGTTGGCCTAAAACATCAGATACGGCTTCGTAATAATCGTGATAATTTGTACGTGAAAAGATGATTTAAAATATTGCTAAGTTCAGGTTGACGAACCACAACCGCCTTCCATCTCGGCGGAGGCTGTAAATCAGCGCTGGTGCACGTCGAATATTGGAGCCAGAGATCACAACCACTCTAACCTCCTTGCTTAGTTTTACAGCATGTACGAGTGTCCCTGAAACGTCAACATTAATTAAAAACACGCAGAAACATTGATAAAAAATATATCAACACTCCGAAATAAAAAAAAAACTTTGAGGGATTTCGAAAAAGTTCTTGTTCTGCATACACTCAATTAGAAAAAAAGGACCAATCTGAACGAGACAATTTCAGGAACTGCTTTTTCATAAGATCCTCTTATGGGGGATGCGTAAGACATCGCCACCAGGTGCGTGACAAACAGGCGGGTTCCGTAGCCAGGACCCCGAAGCTAGGCACCCAACTGTGAAAACCGCATTGCAATCGATCCAGTAGTTTTCACGTCACCCGTATCTAGTCTCGTAACTAGTGAATTAGGAAGTGGATGGATTTCTTAAACGAATAAACTGTTAATTAAACACATTACCCTTCCCTTGCTTCGCCGTAGTCGAGTAAAAAATCTGCCAATAAAACCAGCTATCCAACGAGACGTACTCGATATTGTTTGTACCCAACAATATTTTTGCGATTATAAATTCCTATACATCACATTTTGAATCTTGTAGTGTTAGTGTCTAAATAAAATAGCTGTGACATACAGACGGATGGACAGATTGACATTTCGAAACTATAAGGGTTCCTTGTTTTATTAGGGGACTCTAAAAATTACTGCATCCAATCCCATATCATAGAATAACTAACAGTAATAGCCCTGCCTATCAACTGACAATATTTAGGTACTTTAAATTGGCGTACTCACAGTGAGTCACGGAACGTGTCCCCCAAAATCTGTGCCATTAATACCTTATTTATACGTAATTAAAACGGAATTTATCTACAAAAATGGCGCTCGACAGCCTAATAATTAACGCACGTTGTTGAAGCAAATTGAAACGATAAATTGACTATGATCGACGTAATAACAGTAAGAGCACCCAGAGTGCGGTATGTTGGTACCCTTAAAAATTTTGAAACTCTCGACTAAATATAGTTTATAACATTAATAATATACAAAACTCAATTTTTAATTTTCTTAATTGGTGCCACAGATCCGCTCGATTCTTTAAATATTTATAAGCTACTAGCTGCGCCCCGCAGCTTCGCCCTCGGTCAATCTTTGCCACTCCCACCAGTTTAGAAAATTAATTTAAAAAAAAAAAAATTATAGTTTAAAAAACCTAAAAACACGCTTTTATAGAAAATTTAACTATATTATTGCATTGTCATCGGTCTTTGACAGGAGTGCAAAATTAAATGAAATCTGACCGTTTAAAGTGGGTCAGAATAGCGTCCAAAGGAGTCGGTTACAAACATACAAGTGAAGCTAATATAAAGCGTGTAAAAGCCCTCCTTTTTGCATCCATATTTATTATCGTATTCGGGAAGGATACAAATCCAAAAAATCAAAGATAATAAAAATCAATTTCTGACTTTCTTTTACATATTTAGATGTTATATCTCCAACTTCTTAAATGTTTTTGCTCTCATGGTACTTAGAAATTATTTATTTAATATAATCACACTATTTAATGTTTATGGGAAGGAATACTCACTTTTAATAATAACTTTATTTGTCAATATTATATCTCCAAGTTCATAAGTGTTTCTTTTAGCCTGGTACTTAGAAATACTTTAATATAATCATACCATTTAATTGTTCATGGGGAGGTATACTCACTTTTAATAACCTTATTTGTCAATTTTTTATCTCCAACTTCTTATGTGTTTCTGCTCTCCTGGTATTTAGAAATACTTATTTTTAAATATAATCACACGATTAAATGTCCATGGGATGGTTATACTCACTTTTAATAACTTTATTTGTCAATTTTGTATCTCTAACTTCATATGTGTTTCTGCTCTCCTGGTACTTAAATATACTCTTTTTTTTTTAAATATAATCACAATAATTAATGTTCATGGGGAGGTACTATCACTCATAATGACTTTATTTGGCTATGTCATATCTCCATTTTTTTAAGTGTTTCTGCTCTCCTGGTACTTAGAAATATTTATTTTTAATATAATCACACCATTTATTTAATGTTCATGGGGAGGTATAATCTAGCTTTTGCTCGCAACTTTGTCCGCGTGGAATACATTTTATCGCATTGACACCCTGGCCTGTCACTTTGACACCTATCACTTTTACGCTTGTCACTTTGACACCTGTCACTTTGAGTCATCGATGGCAATTCACATACAAAATTAACAATTAAGATTTTTTAATAAAATGAAACCTTAATCGGGATGAAAGGTACCCTATGTCCTTTTCAGTACCCCCAAAAACGTGTCTGCAAAATTTCATAATGATCGGTTGAGTAGTTAAGGAGTGAAAGCGTAACAAACAAACTTACTTTCGCATTTATTATATTAAAGGATCATCAGCCCTTCGTATAGACAGAAACTGTATATATTAATACAAACTAGTAATTATTAGCTAAAATGTGCCCTAGATCCCATCGCAATGGAGCTGAAAATCTTGGGAACGACTACAAACAAACAAAGCTAAAAAGCATCTTGCCAACTTTCAATTAAATAAGTATAATTTAAAAATAAAAAGAAACAAAAAAGCTTTCATGCAGTAGCCATGTAATGTCACTCATCAAAACTTTTCATGTGATACCCATATCATAGGAGTTGCTGTGGTAATGATAAATCGCCACTTTGTAACGTCCGCCCTATTGGATTAAAAATGGTGGCATTTAAGTATTCGTATATTGTCACGTTTGTGGCAAATTTTAGCCCGATAGCTTCGAGGGAAATGGGTGAAATATTGATTTCAAAATTCCAGGACGTACCATACATACGAGTGAAGTTAAATAAAAGCTTTTAAAAATAGCTGCATAGAAATTGGTGCATCTGTTTCGGAAATACGATGTCACAGACAGAAATATAAAAGCATCTTTTTGCGTCAGTGGCCAAAAATATTCAAGGGATTGATCTAGAATTGAGGGGCAGGAGTTGGGTTGAGGGGTTTGGGTGGGGGTAGGGGGTTGGTACCCCTCCCCCTCCCCGCGGAGACTACTAGTTTATGAGATATTTCAGTTTAAAGTTTAGAAAAAAAACAAGGATTTGGGGGCGGGGTCGGTGGAGGGGGCGGGACAAGTGGAGGGTATCCTCCCCCCCGCAAAGAGGTCGGAAGTTCAAAATTGTAAGCTAACCTAACCCAACCTACCCTATTTTTTGGGGCCATACGTAACATGGCCCCCATGGGGGTGGGGGGGGGCTCCAAATTACATTAGAGGGACTCACCCGTGTTTCTTGTTTGTGTTGTCTTTCCGTAGACGCCAGGAGGAATGGAAGGAGGGGGGAGGAATATCTGACGCCTGCGACGTCCTGGCCGTGTATCTTCAAGTTCGCCTCCATTCTTCTCCCGGCCGCATCAGCACGCCACCATTGCGCGCATAAGGGACTCTTTCACCATACACCAAATTGATCCGTTTTTCCATAATTGCACCCGACGTGCTTGCACGCATTCAGATGCGTTCTCCAAAATAAAGTTTATATCCCCATCAATTCGCGCAATTCCCCCCCGTCCGCGGTACCTGGGGTTACTAACCACGCGACCAATCACACTGACTCTCTCTGATTACATTTTGCTATTTATTTTCACACAAGGCCACAAGGTTGCCGGAGCTATCGGCCATTGACCGGGACCAAGTAACTGAAATTGGTACCAGTGAGAAACGCGTCCAAACTGTCAACGTCAAGCGGTCGATTACCGTAAACAAGAAGGGCCCAGCATAACGTTCGGTTTGGACCGATCGACCCAAGTAATTAGGCGAAACCAGCGATTAGTTTCGAACAGTTTCTTTGAAAGGCCCCATACTCCAACTTTTCCATACGTTGCTATTATACGTACTCGATTCCACCTCTATAATATGGGCGTGAAATGAAGCTTTAAAATAGATATACGAACGGTTTGCCGAAATAAACGACAGATTGACGATAATGTTTGTGTTTTGGGATTGTATGTCAATTTATTAAAGTAAAATTACTATGCTCACTTTGGCCACAGTAATATTTTCAAATGGAAAGTAATTAAATGATTCGACATATCAATATTCAGTCAGAACACAACAGTATATCGTTCGACCATCATGTTATACACCTACGGGACCATCTGTGATGTGATTTTCACTGATAGAGAGCTTAGGCTTTGATTTTAAAATGGTGTACTTGGTATATCAATCCGATATGTAGGAGCCAAGCAATTCAATAAAAACTCTTAATCATATTAAAAGTGTGGTAAGTTTTGAAGGACAGTGTAGTTCTACCTTGATATCTCAACAACCCTCACTTACGTTGCCGAGACGTGGACGGTCACAAACGAGAACATGCACAAAATAAAGGTATTACATCGTGCCATGGAGCGTGCCATGCTCGGCATTTCATTGAGAGACTGAGTTCGAAATGTGGAGATCCGACGCCGGACACGAGTGTTTGATATCGGAAAACGCATCACAGAACTCTAGTGGAGGTGGGCAGTACATTTGGCCAGGCAAAGAGATTGTATGTTTGTTTGTCGTATGAGGTAGTGCTGGCCTCTGATGTCAGAGTTTGTCAAGCCGCCCGAGGGCCTCTGACATGGCTTAACGACTGCAATTAATCAATAACAGCCGGGACCGACAGCTTAACGTGCCCTCCGAAGCACGGAGCGATGGAAAACCGCACATAAGTCAGAAAAGTCATTGGTACGGGAGCCTAGGTTTTGAACCCGGTATCGTTGGATTCTAAATTGCACTATAGAACCGTTACCTACCATGCTTCGGAATGATGGATTCGGTGCTGGGAGTGTGACGTGGAGGAGGGGCCCGGGCGCTCGGCGCCGGCTCAAGGAGGTGGGAGGAGGAGGCGACTCCTCCTTCGTATATGTGGGGTCACTGGTGGAGAGTCGGGGGGCTCTCCATCGGCTTGCACGCCCCACCGGTCGTGGTGAGGAGTGACTTTGGTGAGCAAGGTTGCCCCTGCACAGGCGGAGAGGCCCGATTGGGTCTGCCACTGGGGCAAGATGGTAGAATGCAACCGCGACCCCATCTTGCCCCACCTCGGTGGAGGACTGCTCACCATGGTGTTTTAGTGGGTAGGACGGGCAGTCGCCCGGTGAGTCCCACATAGGCGCTGGGCCTTCCCCGGGCTCAGTGGTATGCGTAAATGCATTTCCCCATGAAAAAAAAGGACCGGTATGAGTGGCGCAATAAAGAATAGACCTATGTGCAGCTGTGGATTGATATGGGCTGATGATGATGTTGATGATTTCAATAACGATTAAGCACAACATTAAAAGTTATATTATTATAATTACCTAAGTTCGAAAGCTATCGTCAGACAAATTCCGATTCACTGATGTATATTTTGGGTCAACAGTTTTGGGTAAAAATAATTCAGCTCCCGGTACGCGTTTAATATAGCAAAATAGCTTGCCTGTCTTTTTTATTTTAATATACCCAAGATTTACCCAAAAATCTCTGTGACAAGTCATGTTTCGGTTTGAGTCATGTTGTTCAGTTGCGTGATCTGAATCTGTTATTCGGGACGTTGCCATAAATATATATCCAGCGCAGATGCAGAGAGCTCAACAATTTCATGCAAACTGATTGTTCTGCATATCTCACAGATTTCATTTATTTATTCTTTGGAATAGTACAAGGAGTATATGCTAAGTTGCATTTTGTATCAGTCAACAAAAAATAATTATGGCGGCGGGCAGCCATAAAACAAAAGACATACTTATAAGTACACAAAACTAAAAAAAAAAGTACCTACATACTAAAACAAGATATAAGTTTAAATAAACTTTAAACCCTGACGTTTCGAGACGTACCCCGGGGTCCCCAAGGGCAAATATAGCGATTATCTGTACGTATAATAAAGCAATAAATAAAAAAGGCTGTGCAACGAACTCAATAAAAAAAAATTGTATAAGGGGCTTAAAATAAAAAAAATAAAATGAATATAACATTTACTGAAAAATAATATAACATTTAAAAAAATTGTGTACTCGTATGTCTGTTTTTCTGTTTGTTCGCGCATCATATAAACTACTGGATTTATTGCGATGCGGTTTTCACTGATGGATAGATTAGGGTTTGACTTAAAAACTAGTGTACTTGATATCTGAATCCGATGAGAAGAAGCATCGATAGAAGTTTATTTGACGTCTGAACGAAGTTTAATGAGGTTTGGTTTATTGGTACTCTTGGTTTTGGAATAACACGTAGGATCGTTATAATCATCATCATCATCATTTCAGCCTTTAGAAGTCCACTGCTGAACATAGGCCTCCCGCAAAGAGCGCCACGACGAGCGATCTTGTGCTACCTTCATCCACCGACTTCCTGCGATGGCTACAATGTCCATCGTGTGGGGCGTCTCCCTACACTTCGCTTGCTTGTTCGTGGTCACCATTCGAGAAACTTTATTCCCCAGCGGTTGTTGGTTCTGCGAACTATATGGCCTGCCCAATGCCACTTCATCTTGCAAACTCTGAGAGCTATGTCGGTAACCTTGGTTCTTCTACGGATTTCCTCATTACGGATTCTATCACGTAGTGAAACATCGAGCATAGCTCTCTCCATTGCACGCTGTGCAACTCTGAGCTTGTGTATGAGACCGATAGTTAGAGACCACGTCTCAGTGCCTAATGTCATCACTGGCAATACGCACTGATTATAAACTTTCGTCATCAGACACTGCGGTATCTGCGACGAGAAGATATAGCGTAATTTCCCGAACGCTGCCCATCCGAGTTGGATTTGTCAGTTGACCTGTTTGTCGAAGTTGAATCTACCCAGTTGGATCGTATGATCTAAGTAGACATAGTGATCAAGAGCTTCGATAATATCGTTCCCAACATAGACTGGAATGGGTGCAACATGGGTATTTGACATGATGTTCGTCTTACCCATGTCCATTTTAAGACCCACCTGTTGGGAAACAATGTTGAAGTCATTGAGCATTGTGCTTAGGTCTTCCAGGGTTTCTGCTATGATGACTATATCATCAGCAAATCGAAGGTGAGTGATGTATTCGCCATTAATGTTAACTCCATATCCGTTCCAGTTCAGAAGCTTGAATATATCTTCCAGTGCAGAGGTGAACAGTTTCGGAAAATAACGTCTCACCCCTTTTTGCAACTCGATAGAATTCGTGCTCCGATCCTGAAGATGGACAGTCTTGGTGGCCTTGCTGTACAAATACTTCAACACTTCGATGTACCGGTAGTCAATCTGGCACCGCTGTAATGACTGTAGTACTTGCCCTGGTCTCGACTCAATCAAAGGCTTTCTCGCAGTCCACAAACGCTAGACGACATAGTGGCCGATTATACTCTTCGGTCTGTATAATCTACCAGAGTATATGGATGTGGTCTTCGGTGCTTTCCGGAATCCAGCTTGTTCGGGAGGCTGAAAGTCAAACTTACGAGCGAGACGGTTTGTAACTACTTTTGAAAACAGCTTATAGACGTGGCTCAGCAGCGAAATGGGCCTATAACTCTTCAAGAGGGTGTTATCACCTTTCTTAAAGTACAAAACCACTCCTATGCCACGCCTCTGGCGTAGTACCCTCGAGGATAACGAGTTAAACAGCTTCTAATAGACTTTAAGTACCGGTGTTCCACCCGCTTTCAGCAACTCTGTCGTTATTCCGTCCTACCCTGGTGCCTTGTTGCTCTTAAGCTGTTTGAGAGCCATTCTGATCTCGTATAGGCTGACGACCGGGATATATTCGGTATAATGTCGGGTTTTGTTCGTTTGTTTGTCGTATGAGGTAGTAGTGCTGGCCTCTGATGTCAGAGTTTGGCAGGCCGCTCGAGGGCCTCTGACATGGCTTAAAGACTGCTATTAATCAATAACAGCCGGGACCGACAGCTTAACTTGCCCTCTGAAGCACGAAGCGATGGAAAACCGCACATAAATTAGAAAAGTAATTGGTGCCTAGGTTTTTGTAATGTCGGGTCAAACGGGCTCTTGCATCGCTAGTCGTGGTTGGAGGGCTACGCGATAAGGTGTATAATTGTCCATAGAACTTCTCAAGCTCACTCAAAATCTCTGGCTTCGACGAAACGATGTCAGTCTTCAGCTTCGTCAACAGGCTTTGCCCAATAGACAGATCTCTTGCGAACACTTTGGAGCCCTTGTTCCACTCTATTGCGTTCTTAATACAATTAGTATTTTAGGAACACATCAAATCGTGTCGCATCGACTTGGAGATCCGTTTATTAAGCAAGCTGTAACTCGACATATCCACTGAAGACTGTAGCCTTATCTCGCTTCGTTCTGCCATAAGTATGAGTGTATGCTCGGAGAGTTTCTGTGTTCTATTTCTGGGGCGGGTCCCAAAGAACTCCGACCAGACCGCGTGAACAATTTCCACTAGCCCGTTGTTTAGTTAATCCACTGTATCGCATTCGGTAAAGATTTAGAAGCAATTTAGAGTTCCAACTGAAAGCTCTCGGGGTTTCGGATTTGGGCAGGACTTGGGCGAAGAGTAGATCTCATCAAACAGACCTTTCCAGCATTACGCTAATATTAAATGTGCCGCCTTACCATGCGGTGGTCACTGCCGGTCTTAACCCTGTTGATCACAGAGACATAATTGAATATATGCTTATTGGTCGTCAAAATAAAATTTGTCTCGTGTTTATGACCTCCGAGTGCAGCCACTTCCATTTTCTGGAAAGGAGCTTCTTGAAAAAGGTGTTCATCATAAAGAGTCCCTCCTTCTCCATGCAGTCGGCCAATCGCTGACCCCTTTGGTTCCGCTGTCCAAATCCAAACTGCCCCACTCTCAATTCATCGCCATTTCTCATGCCCAGCCGTGCGTTGAATTCCCCCATCACCACTGTGAAGTGTTTTCGGGGCATGTATGGCATTGGAAATGTCATAGACATATAGACATAGACATAGCTTTATTTATGGCAAAAAACAAGTACACAAAATAAAAACATTGAAGAAATAATTTAGTACCTAAGTAGTTAGTTAAGTTTTTTGCCATAAGCCGGCCCCAACTCAGCATAATGCTGGTTAATAACAACCAGCGCTGGTCTTCCGTTGGGAACGGCAGGTGACGTCACGCACGGAAATGTCACATAAAATAAAAAATTAACAATAATAAAAATTACACATTAATACATTAATAAAAATACAATATAAAGTAAATAGGAATGTGATGAAGAAATGTCGTAGTACATAGCCTACACTTCATCGTCTGGGCGTTTCGAGTGTGGGGCGTATACCTGTATGACCTTCAACGAATACCGTTCGATAATTCTGAGTATAAGGTATGCCACCCTGCTCGAAACGCTTTCGATCTTCACAATGTTGTTGACGAGGAACTTGTGGACTAGAAACCCGATACCGTGTCGGGACTGCTGGTAGCCCTCCCGGTAATAGAGTAAGTTGCCTGAATTGAGGGTCATCGTATCCGCTCTCTCTTCAGACTTCTGATTACCCTATAATAGATAGATAGATACATAACTCTTTATTGTACACCACATAGAACAAAAAATACAATAATAACTAAAACATTTATACAAAATAAATGGGACAATGGGCGGTCTTATCGCTAAAAAGCGATCTCTTCCAGACAACTTTTGGATGGAAAGGAATTAATATACGGCAAAGACGGTGGTGCATTATAATATAACAAATAAATAATAAAAACTGAATACAATGAATAAACATATATACACATATATTCCAATATACCTACACATAAACATGTAAATATATAGTACAGTATATATATATATATATATATATATATATATATATACATATATAAATATATATCCATATACATAGTATATACATTATAATAAATTACATTTACTACATATACATTTACAAAATATATACAAACATAATAAAAATAATATACAGTGAAACCACAACAGAATAACAACAAAATAGCAAGAAGTGATATTAATTAGTGATAAAACTTCTTTACTTGAAGTTTAAAAACAGGGAGTGACTGGGCTCGCCTTATAGTCACTGGCAGAGCGTTCCAGCGCAACTTACTTACTACTTCTGCCAGCTCTATCAACTTCTCATCGGTCCTCAAGGTGCGTGCGTTATAAGTTTCCAGGTCCAGAGATCGTGGGGGTTGGTTGCTGGGTCTCTGTCGGGGATTTTTAGCACAAATATGTACTCGGAGGACGACGCTGCCCATCTTCCGGTATGTATTCCCTTAGTCGCCTCTTACGAAATCCACGGGAAGATTGGGAGGATTGAGGATCCTTATATCCCAGAAAAAATAACACGCGATGAAAGCCATGGGCACAGCTAGTCATTAGACATTTGCCCATTAGAATAAACAGTGCTTCATCTCGTTTGTTCGTTGAAATGTTGATTTTTGAAAACAATTAAACCTATTCCATACATTCAAAATTACCTGTTGGTAAGCTACCTAGGCTTACTAGTAGTACAAGTAGTAGAAGGTTTCATAGCCTGTTGCCAATGTATTCATTTGCCTTGGTTCCTAAAGGTACTTAGACAAATAGCGACAACTTAATTTCACTACATACGTAGGTTTACCAGGAAATAAAGTATTCTATTCAATTCTATTTCTAGGCTTACGCCTACAAGAACGTATACTTCAACATTGTCCACGTTGCATTCAGTTTCGGGACTTAAAGTCCCTAAGAAGGTCCCCTTTAGTCCTACCCATTCCACCACGAGCCTTGCACTTCGAGCTCGTTTCATTCGGATTACATTCTGTGCCATTTCATTCCAAGTTATTAATTTTATATGCCTTATACCCTGATTTTCCTATTCTTTCTAATCGTAGGTTTATTACAGTTATTTGAGGGATTTCTACCCAGTGGCATTACTTCCGTACAGCCACCTGTGCCTCCAAGAATGTTGCGTGGCATTCCCTATTAGTTTAATAGTATGGAACAGACTTACCGAATTCATCGCTGGTTCCCTCCTCGACCCTCACCACACTGGGTATCAGTCTCACACCAGCTTTCTCATCCGTAAGTCTTTTGTGTGGTGCCAAGGTTATTTCTCCTTGGCGCCTTCGTTAGTTCCTTCACTTTACATTGACGGCACTTCCACTGCATATACAGTCATATTTCACTAGATTATGCTTTAAACCCTTAGAGGTGTACATTTTACATTCCCGGTCACAAGTGCCCAGGCATCAGCGCCGCTAAAGCGCTTATTTTCGCTTTTTCACGCTTTCTTGTCTGTCTACCGCCACGAGCCAAACTTGTAATGCCTTATTTTCTCAGGAAGTAAAATCATGTTCTTTTGGAAAGGTACAATCAAATATAGGGTACAATGTTGTCAGCATAGAAACTGATTCTAGAATCGATTCACTAATGTTACGTTCTAAAATCGCAGTTCGTGACATAGTACATACTTTTTTTAGAGGCTTAGAACTTAACAATGTAATCGGTTGAGTTCAGAATATAAGTTAGGATGAATCAAGAACATTATACCAATAGGATGAGACGTCATAGGATGAGAACGGAACAACCCCTTCTAACACACTTAGACGTCAACAAATTCAATGAAGTCCCGGCCGGCGTGTTAGTGCAGATGTCGTGCCAATATTATAGAATTGATCATTTCATGAAATGGTTGGCCACATCATGAAAAAACATATATTTCATGAAATTATCGGTCACATCATGAAATAGTTTGGCCAGATGAATGAATAATCAGCGTTTGCCGATATGAACAGCTAAACGCACGGCTACTTCATGATATGGTCTTATATTAGTAATCATGTCGTAAAATATAAGGCGTGGGCGGAAGCCCAACTGGGCCGTGATAGGTAAGAAGGTCTTCGATTTTTTTTAGCCTTGAAAACCTATCTGTTTGAACACCTTTGGTATCATGAAATCCTACATTAATGATATTTAATGATATGGCTGAACGTGGATTGAAATATCATTAAACGTTGATTTTTCAACAATATGGTCAGTTTTAGTTGGCCATTTCATGAAATAGAACCATTTCATGAAATTATCGACTACATCATGAAGTTATCAATTCTGTGATATGGCTACGACACAGTCACATAATTAGTATTGATAACAACTGATTCTAAGAGTAGGTACTCATACAAATTAGTACAACTTTTAAAAGTATAATGTTCATGACATCTAGGTATTTTTATTAAAATAAATTTATTTTACTAGGCTTGCCGTTATAATACGAGGCCGTCCCACGCTGCCTCGAAGACAAAGGATGGCCTGGCTATAAGCATAACCCAGGCAAAGGGCTCTTTAGACTCCGTTTTAATTCCATAGCATTTACCAATGCCACAGTTTGAAGAAAACAGTTGACTATCTAGGAGAAGCTGAAGTTCACGATGAAATTTTAACTCGATGATTCATCAGGTACCTACTTGGCCTACTCAGCAGTAAGCATGCATCAGTCATAATCATCATTCTTATTAGCTGGAAGTCGTCCACTAAAGCTGCCTCCCCCATAGAATGTCAACGTCTACTGAGGATGCTTCGTGCAGAGGCGAAACTGTTGTGGCTGGAACAGACGGTCAACTTCTAATAAGAATTCCTCGTGGAGAGGTGAAACTGTTGTGACTGGAATACCCAACGGGTCAAAGTCTACTGAAGATGCCTCGTGTAGAGGTGAAACTGGTGTGGCTGGAATACTCGTCGGGTCAAATCTAATGAGGATGTCTCATGAAGAGGCGAAACACGTGTCGTATTGCTGTCAGACTTTGTGGTATATGGAATCTTCGATAGAGGTATGTTTATTTATTATTTACACTAAATTGTTTTAAGCGATGGTAGCCTAACGGTACAATGGTGCAACTTAGTATCCAACGATACTGGGTTCTGTCCTATGCTCTAAACCGCTGACTTTTCAAGTTATGTGCGGTTTTACATCGCTTCGTGCTTCGGAGGGTACGTTAAGCTATCGGTCTCGGCTGTTATTGGTTAATAGCAATTGTAAAGCCATGTCAGAGGAACTAAATTGAAATATTTTGAGTTTTTATACAACCTATAACATAATTACCTATTAAGTACCAGGGTGGGGTATTCCACACGTCATTCCATTCTAGTTTTACGATACGAGTATTTTATAGTTTTTTTTATTTATACATTTATCATTGGTGTGACTTACAGTTTGGCTGAAGAAAGTTAAACATTTTTTCTTTGATCATTTTAAATATGAATTGACGCCGCAAAGTAACGCCTGAGTCTATCCACTTACAATGTCTAATGTACCCATAACATAATGGCGCAAGCAAGACCACTGCATGCCTTCCGACTGTGACGTACAACTAGGGCGTGCCGCCGTTTGTTTAGGGTTGCCATTTAAAAACGTCATTAGCACACGCAGGCCCATGGCTTTCTATACACCTTGATTTATTCACGTGCCACCCCTGCTCGGGTAAAATATGATGTGTAATTCATTATTTATATGTTTTACTTGATTTATGAGGCTGATCCGTAGATCGACGCCCCGTGGGTGTTAAAATATGTCAAAATGATTAGGAGTCTGACGAAATTCTGTGGATTTGCAATATTTGTAACATAATATACCATTAACTGACTTGGATTTTAGCATTAGCATTTGTTCTTATGCTTTTAGCATTAGCGCCTGATTAGTGAGATTATCTATGTATAATAATAAAGTAGTATGTAACAAAAAGTCTGTACAAAGAAGTTTTTTTTAAATGGTGTCTGTCTGTTTGTGTGTCAGTTGTTTGTTCACGCACCACGTAAAAACACTGAACAGATTGCAATGCGGGTTTCATTGTAGGATAGCTTAGGGTTTTACTTAAAACTGGTGTAGGTATTTGATATCCAATGATGCGCGAACAAACAACCAGACAAACAGACAGGTACTATTTAAAAAAAAAAAAAAAAAAACAGTAGCTTATTTGAAGTCTTCTAGATCAAATTATTTTAATTATCTTCATTGTACAGACTTTTTGTTACCTACTACTCTTTTATAAGTAAGTATAGAAGAGAGATAGATAGATAGTTAGGTTATGTATTATGTTAAATAAAATAGTTTACTAAGCTTAATCATTTACCTATGGAATGGCTATTTTACTAGTTTCAGTATAATTTGTTTATCTACATGACCTTATCATGTTATCTACATGACCTTATCATGTTAATTTGTTTATCTACATGACCTTATCATGTTAATTTGTTTATCTACATGACCTTATCATGTTATCTACATGACCTTATCATGTTAATTTGTTTATCTACATGACCTTATCATGTTATCTACAAGACCTTATCATGTTATCTACATGACCTTATCATGTTATCTACATGAACTTATCATGTTATCTACATGACCTTATCATGTTATCTACATGAACTTATCATGTTATCTACATGACCTTATCATGTTACCTACATGACCTTATCATGTTACCTATATGACCTTATCATGTTACCTACATGACCTTATCATGTTATTGATTTTAATTGTCACCTCATTCAAGTTCCTATACTACCCACACGACATTAATAGTTACATCTAATTTATATGCTGAAAAACCTGTCAACCGCCTTTGTTCGTACTTCATTCGAGAGTCGTTGCCAAGTCACAGAACTTTTTTCAAAATGCAATATTTACTTGTCCTTGAATATTAGTGTTCTGTGTCGAAAGGTACTCAAGTGGAGCTGGGCCCGGGAGATGGCAACACAGAGTCCAAACAATAAGTCCATTCATTACAGCCGTGATTACACGTGGGGCGATGGTATTGTTGCCCATTGGTGGAATGCTACCACTGGGAGTCGATGGATCAGATTTTTCTATCTATTGAATTTAAAATTGATTTCATATTATTTTCCCATGCTTAGTTTGACTTCAGTTTCCAGATCTTTCATCGAAGTGACAAGTGTTGCTTGAAATTAATAGTTTTTTTGAGAAAAGAATACAGTTTATTGAAATTTCAAGAAAGTGACAATTCCTCTAAATTCACTGACTAGACAGAGTGCTCTTTTTAAAATCATACGTTTTATTTGACAGTTATCAGGTCCTTGTCTTTCAAAAACTTTGCTGCCATATAAAAGCAATAAGTATAAAAAAGATGCGAGTATTCTTTTTGTAAAAATAATAGTTTGTACGTCACTGTATGTGACATGCAAAGTATTCGTCACGTCACCTTACAATTTTTATTTTTCAGTATAAAATTTCAAACTATACAAGGCAGATCTATAAGGTACCTGTACAATAATCTACATATTTATCTTGAACTGAACAATACAATCCTTCGTTCCTATTTCAAAATGTGACATCAAATTTCCCAGCATAACTAAAGGGATAATCTCTCTCAACTCACTGACTTCCATCGCAAATACAAAGTACCACCCTAAACATTTGCCCGCAACGCGACCGCATAGTGGCGCATTAAAATCGCATTATGTCGTCGATACGTTACTCTGTTTGTAACTGCACTACAACATACGATACTGGGCCCTGAACGATGAAGTTACAAGTTTACAAGTGCTTGTAACTGCCTTAAACTATTTGAAAAATACTATGGCACCAAATTCTTGTCGGTCATCAAAACAGTGTACCAAAATCATCATTATTCTTCGTTCAGGCGTCAAATAGTTTTTTTATCGATTTCTTGGCATCTAATCATTGGATTAAGATACCAAGTACCCCAGTTTTTAAGTCAAACCCTAAGCTATCCAACAATGTTTCCGTGAGGCGCGAACAAACATACAGACAAACAGACAGACATGAAATTTTTAAATGTTATATTCTTGTTCAGTAGCTTATTTGAATTACCCTAGACCATTATTTAATATCTTCTTTGTTCTGATTTTTTGGTACTTACTGCTTTATTATAAGTATAGATAGATAGACAGATTCAGTGCAGTTTTCGATATCATTTCTTCTTAGAGAGTATATGAGCACTTGTCCAGACAAAAAAAATACACTTATCTGCCCCTAAATACTAACCGATTACAAAATTGCTTTTTTGCATAATGATGTTTCAATAATTAACTACGCTTATACGCCTTTGTTTTACTAAATTTATCAATAACTTCAAAGTTACAAGCACCTTAACTCGCGGTTTTTGTTTTGGTGACTATGCAAAATTCAAAATGACTGTAAAGATAAAGTTTATTTAAAAAAAAACGTGTAAGCGTAGATTATATTTCATTCAAGCGATTTACACTAATAAGAAAAGATTTCACCACAATTTAGGGAGTGGAAAGTGCTTTCCCCCAAAATACAAATTCTTTACAAAAAAGTATAGGGTATTAAGGGGAACAGGTGAGATAGCAATACATTTACAGAGTACCTACTTTTCGAAGATTATATCAAGCGAATACCCTCTTAATAACGGTGAAGCAAATGTAGTGAAGAAACCGGCATATTCAAGGTCTCAAAATTCAATGACATGTGACTTGTGTGACATCTCCCACCCACTTGCCTGGTGGGTTATGCCCATCATCTCTCTCTTTGCGAAGGCATGCGTCCAAGCAGTGTGAACTGATGGCTGATGATGAAACACATAAACATTGGTTCTCGCACTTGTTTGTATGGTGACAGAGTTGTCAGGCCTCCCGAGAGCCTCTTACATGGTTTAACGACTGCTAATAATCAATAACAGCCATGACCGACAGATTAAGATGCCGTCCGAAGCACGGAAGGATGGAAACCTACACTTAAAAAAGTCTTTGGTGTGGAGCCTAGGGCCAAACCCGGTATCATTGGATACGAAGTCGCACTAGTATCCCTACTTATTTATTTATTTAACAGATCACCAACACGATGGACTTTTTGTTTTTGCTTAATATAAAATCTAATGCCACACTGATCCTAGGTGAGAACAACATGCAATTTATTCGTATTTATGTATGTTTATCCGTTATCTAGTGCCCATAGTACAGGGTATCTTAGTTTGGGACTAGGTAATTGGTGTGGAATTGTCCCGAATATATTTATATTTTGTTTATTTAAATGTACAATAAAAATATTGTTTGACAGTCGTGTTAGAAGAAATTGGAAATTCAGCGAGTAGCAACACAAGTAAACATAAATCAAAAATTGATTACATTAAACTAAATAGAATAAAAGCTCTTCCGCCAGGCTACCATCGCACTTTCTTCTAAACTAAACTAGATCTAAACAAGAGCTTGAAATAATCTTTGTGATCATCGTCCCACTTGTGAACTTGTGATGTACGTAAAACCCGTCCCATTATACATGAATACGCTCATTTACTGCCAACCTTTTAACGTAACTGCGAACAAGTGCGAATTCAGTTCCGATGACGGTACTCTGTTCGTATCAAATGTGATTTCATTTTTTTAAATTTTCATGGTCCCAGAAAATTACTTCGGTAAGCGTTCGCATATTCAAAGTGATTTTTTTAAGGGGATTTATCGTATTTTCTTAGGAAATGTGCTTTTAAAATGTATGAGCGGATTTCTTTATGTTTTCAGGGTTCCTCACCTCAAAAATAAAAAAGGAACACTTATAAGATCACTTTATTGTCCGTCTATTTGTCTATCTGTCTGTCTGTCTATCTGTCTGTCTGTAAAAACCCTTTTTCTCAGGAACGCGTGGAGGTGTCAAGTTGATAAGTCTGCAACCCTGAGACCTTTGAAAAAAACGCACCTTTTGACGCGTTGACATACAAAATTTTGTATGTCAACGCGTTCAAAAGATACGGCTGTTTAAGCTACATATTTTGACACTCGTAAGGGAATCAAAACCGGGGGTATCTCCCGTTGACCTGGAGTCATGAAATTTGACATGAACCAATGTCTTAAGGAGTTGATATAGCAAGACCCTAAGACATTTAAACGCGGCCGCGCTAAAATGTATGGCACGTTGACACAGATTACTAAATAGTTACTTTGGACGAGCGACCGGGCGCGCGCCCGGGGCGCTTGCTATATCAACTCATAGTTACATAGTTAAATATTTAAAAGGGACTGAAAACTTAATATTTATTTACCTCGACGTTTCGATCAAGTTGCATTGATCGTGGTCACGAGAAGACTGAAGTGGCGGGTGTCAGCGTTGAGAAGGGCGAGCGTTGTATCCAACTACCCGCTTTTGGTATTGTAAAAATTTTAGTAACATTACAAAAAAAACAAATTAAGTACTTAAAAAAAGCTATTGGTAATCGGTGCGCGTGTCCATCTCGCATTTTCTCTCCGTTCTTTTCTATTATTTACTAGCTGCGCTCCGCAACTTTGCCCGCGTGCAATCTTCAAACATGACTAATTTGTTTTTTGACAAAAGCTCAAAACGTCAGGATTTTTGGTCAAATTTGATTCAAAAGCTTCAAATGCTTCATATCCTTCAAAACCAAAAGAGATAAAAAATATCTATATGAATAGCGAATTTATCTTTCTGTTATTTTTCTAAATTGTGATCTTTTTTAGCCATAAACCATCCCGGGCGTCATCAGAAGACCCTGCCAAAGTTTCGTCACAATCCGATCAATGGTTTAGGAGCGCATCGCGCACAGACAAACACACATTCATTCATTACGCAACCATCAGGGCAATCGCCTGATGGTTGCAATAACGTATGTCTTTTCCAATTTCAAGCGCAAACCAGTTTAATAGTAAAATAAAAAAACATTTACACCATGCTCTCCGAGTGTGTACATTTACACCATGCTCTCCGAGTGTGTACATTTACACCATGCTCTCAGAGTGTGTACATTTACACCACGCTCTCAGAGTGTGTACATTTACACCATGCTCTCCGAGTGTGTACATTTACACCATGCTCTCCGAGTGTGTACATTTACACTATGCTCTCCGAGTGTGGACATTTACACCATGCTCTCCGAGTGTGTACATTTACAGCATGCTCTCCGAGTGTGTACATTTACACCATGCTCTCCGAGTGTGTACATTTACACCATGCTCTCCGAGTGTGTACATTTACACTATGCTCTCCGAGTGTGTACATTTACACCATGCTCTCCGAGTGTGTACATTTGCTCATACGCACTCGCACTTCCACAAAATTCAAGTAGCATGCTCGCAAAAAGTTTTTTTCTCGCAATCGGTTCAGTAGTTTTTACGTGATGCGCGAACAAACATACAGACAAACAGACAGAAACAACTTAAAAAAAAACTTGTTCAGTAGCTTCGCAAATCATTCCAGATTTTTTTACGTGATGAAAATACATACACACAGACAGACAGTTGTTTTTATATATTCATCAGTTCTGTTGTTTTAAAAAAAACTATATTCTGTGTACTCTTTCCTATCTTATTGATTTATTATAAGTATATAGATAAGTAACCACTGTCACTTTGACACCTGTTACATTGCCATCTGTCACTTTGACAGCAATGTAGCAAATTGCCATAAATAAATAGTTATTTTCCTTTGTTTTTTTTTCCTATATCGGGATGAAATGTTCCCAGTGTCCTTTTCTGAATCCCTGACAGCGTGTGTGCAAAATCCTAGCAATTCCTAATGATCGATTGAGTAGTGAAGGCGTGAAAGCGTAACAAACGAACTCACTTTCGCATTTATAATATTAGTAGGAATAATAATTAATTTGTAATTTTACCTTTATTCGTCTATTATAAACAAATAGATATGTGCAATGTTTTCCAATTTTCGACGTTATTCAATAAATATATAGCAAACCCGCATAATACAACTTATTAGATAACAAATTGGTTAAAACTTCACCTTCTCTTCAAATAGGTGTCTTTTTCTCCCAGAATAAGATTGCATATTTTTATCTTATTTAAAAATCTTCAGTTTCGGTTTCGTTAACGAACCCGCTCACTAATTCTATTTGGCCTTAGGATCTTTGAATCTTTCATTATCAATTTGGAAGATAAAAAGTTGGTAAAAACAGGCCGCGGTGAAGGGTGGCCTGAATTATTCATGTTGTAAACGAGGAATCAAAGACTTGCAGGGAATATATTAATTTTAGTTGTTATAATAATTATGTTGTGCTTGGTATTTGGACGGATAATAAACAAGTGTTGTCGGCGAAAAAATAATGAGGATTTGGAAAGGAGACTAGCGGTGACTAGTGGTGGAAGCAATAGAGAATACGATTCGATTTAGTTAGTCGATTATTCAAAAATCGATTTTTACACTTGCAAAGTGATTTGCAGCTAAAACCACTACGTGGTTAATTATATCTGAGGAATGACGATACGAAATATAATAGAATTAAAATGTAATATACCCACAATTAATTTATACACACACAGATCTCTAAATAATATCCTTCCATACCAATATATAAAAGTGAAACGTTGTCTATTTGTTTGTTAGTTTGGTTGGAGAGCTTTCACGCGATAACGGCTGGACGGATTTTGATGAAATTTAGAATGGAGATCGCTTATACCCCGGATTAAAATATAGGCTACTTTTTATCCCGGAAAATTGTAAGTTTCCACGGAAAAAACTGGAAAATGTTAATTACTCACTGTAAGGAACGGTTGCCATCACAGAATGGTCTGTGGTTGCCATGGAAACGAAATAACAAGTCTGTCAAAAAACATTAATCCGCGCGTACGAAGGCGCGGGCGGGAAAACTAGTATAATATATTCGAGACATTTCCACACCGATTACCTAGCTCCAAACTAGGAAACCCTGTCCTATCCGGTTAAAGTACTTATAACAAAGTCTGTGTTTACATAGGCACAGAATAACTAATAGTCACTGCTGCGGGCAAATTGGCGCGTTAAACATTTCTGCTCACCACACAAATGATTGCACCTTGCAGGATTCGAACCCGCGACCGTTCGATTTCGTACCTAGATCTCTAGCCACTAGACCAACCGGTCGTCAAATGTACCTTCAGATTAGATGCCCGCGGTGATTTCTCGTATGGAGTCTCGTGTCTCGGTCGCGTTGGACGACGAAGAAGCATATTTGTCTACGTTCTAGGCATGGTCAGTTATCTTTTAGGCCTTAGTAAGACCTGTTCATTCTTGGCAAGACTTCCTAACAATTATATACCTACTTCAACAAACGTAGTGCAGTATCTTCATAACTTACCTAGCAATTAATATTATGATAAGTTTAGAATATCCGGTTAGATTTCGGTACATTGGAAAACTACGAATAGACCAATTAGAGATTTAAAAGCAGCGCTGTCTCCGTTTATAATTACCAAGTTTGGATCTGTAAGTTCTCTACATTCTCCCTCAGTTAATCAATTCGCTCGTAATTAACTCAAAACAAACAAATACGCGAGATTTGTTGTCCCAAAATCCCTAAATGCCGGGATTTGGAATCCCGGAGCCGTGGCAAATCCCGTATCGCGGATAATGGGTGCAAATTTGCGAGGCGCCCGAGCTGCTCTGCGCTAAGCCCTGATTTGCTGCTTACCGAGTACCTACGTTAGATGCTTTGCGTCGACGCTCCTTGGTCAGGAGAGGGATACGCTTCGCTTTCGCTCGATCGTGTTTGCTTATTTAAGGACCTCTAACAGCATTACTTCATTTAAATTTGATCCTTTGAGGATGGATACAAACCAGAGGAACAGGAGAGACATTTGCAAGCGGTACTACATTCCGATTTGTAGAGCTATATATAAAGCGATGTAGCGAGCTAGTGAACAGTGGTGGCTGAGTGTTCGTTTGTTTGTCGTATGAGGTAGTGCTGGCCTCTGGTGTCAGAGTTTGTCAGGCCGCCCGAGGGCCGATGACATGGCTTAACGACTGATATTAATCAATAACAGCCGGGACCGACAGCTTAACGTGCCCTCCAAAGCACGGAGCGATGGAAGACCACACATAACTTAGGCCTAGGACTTAATCGTTGGATTCTAAGATGCAATATTGAACCGTTAGGCTCGTTTCATGCTGTAGTGATGGTATTTAGTTCAGTGTATTCAAAGGAACGGAACATAAAAAAAATAATGGCATTCACTGCCGACAATTAAAATAAACTCCCAACGTGTCGCCGACTTTAACAAGTTGAATAAGGGTCCACTCCTTGTTATAATAAAATCAATTAGTTTTAATCATATTTAAATATGTATCTACTGTAATCTTATTTAGCACTGCTCTATTTTTATTGAATTAAAAAGTGGTAACACTGTTTATGTTAGTTTACTTCGTCTCGATAAAAATAGATAGTAACAGGCAACATTTTACCATAAAATCATCAACATCAATACACTCCAACTGAAATCGACAACTTGGTCTTTTGATTTGAATGAAGTTGCTATGGTTATACGTAATTATTTACATAAGTTACTTTTTGAAAAACATAGAGTCAGTCATACTTTTCAACCGACTTCAAGAGGAGGTTCTCAATTCGACTCGTATGTTTTTTTTTGTATGTATGTTACGCGATTTCTCCGGCAATTGTGGATCGATTTAAAAAAAAAAACTGATTATTTAGGGTATGCCTCAAAAAAAAACATGTCTAAGGATGAAAAATTAGGGGATGACTTAATTTTATTAGCTTTCACCCACGTTATGTCGCTATACCTCCGTCAAACGTGGCTCAATTTTGAAGTATTTTTTTTATAGAATAGGATATGCTTTATGTATGGTCTCATATATATAATTTGGTGAAGATCTGATGAAGACCTTCGGAGATACAAATGAACTCCTTAATGGATAACAGCAAGTCACTTGCAGTTGCTGTAATCACATGTTCATGCCACTCAAAATAAGGAAAAAAACAACTTAAAAATCAGTAAAAACCGACTACAAAATGAATAAAATAATCTTATGTGGGAAACATTTAAGGAAGTCTGTGCCGTTGATTTGGTTAGATTTAAGAAAATTGGACACCGAATTTCTTAAATCTAACCAAATCAACGGTACAGACTTCCTTAACCGTTTCCCACATAAGATTATTTTATTCACTTTGAAGTCGGTTTTTATTTTTAAAGTTTATTTTATATTGTACGCATTTTGTCCTGGGGAAAAACTTAAAACATGAACCATGTGAGTTGAAATGCCAGATCCTTTTCTATCCTATTATATACACCTCACTTGTCTAGAGACATCTTGTTGAAGCTCCGGTTCATGCTGCCACCGCGACCTGCGCCAGACATCAGGCTGGGGAAGTTGGCCTCAGTGAGCTCAGTGAGTGGTAATATGTGTACTTTGCAATACAATGACACCCAGTTCAAAACTTTTATACCTACCCGTGCGAAGCCAGGGCGGGTTACTAGTGACCCGTCCGGGCATTACACGAGTAGCTAAGGGTTTCTCTTTATTTGTACAAAACGATACATTGGCCACACACGCCCACGGTACCATTGTCATTAACTAGCTTTCGCCCGCGACTTCGTCCACGCAGACTACAGTTTATTACGAAAAAAGTATCCTATGTATTATTTCGTTTCCATGGCCATCGTTTCTTACAGCGAGTAATCAACATTTTCCAGGTTTTCCATGGAAACTTACCATTTTCCGGGTTAAAAAGAATCCTATGTTTATAAGCTATATCTCCATTCCAAATTTCATCAAAATCTGTCCAGCAGTTATCGCGTGAAAGCTCCCTAAACAAACAAACAAACAACCAATTCACTTTTATATATTGGTGTGGATTCTATGGCCGCGGCACGCCCGCACCCGTGCCAAAGAAAATGTACCTACACTTCGCTCGCGCCGCGTCTGCTTTACACCATGGAATAAGCTAATAGTAGGCACGAAGATTTGTTCGCGCAGAATAACTAATGTAACTCCTTTTGGATGAACCAATTTTGATAAAAACAGCTTGTCCGTGAACCTCAAAATTAAAGGACGTGTGACATCGACCATTCCATCATATGCCAGCATGGAGGATTATGGCCCACGCTCTCTGTCTCTTTGAAAGGAGGCCTGCAAGAGAATATAAGTCTGATGATGATGGTGGTGAAGTTATTGGGCATAAATGAGACTTGGAAACCAATGTCTCAGGGTGACAAACGGAATACAATCCCGCACAAGATTTTGCAGTCCAGTTCTGTGTGGGACTGCAAATTGTACCATGAGGCAAAAGACCTGCTCGTCTCGTCATTCTCTTGTCTATCTATCTATCTAATCAGCCCATGCTCAGTATAGGCCTCCTCTTGTTCTCGCTAGTCTTTCCAGTCCTGTGCTAGTCTAATCCATTGGCCTCCAGCGTACCTCACAGTCATCTGACCATCGGGCCGGTGGTCTGCCTCGAGGTCTCGGCCCTGTATAAAAATCAACTTAAATCTATGCTACTTACCTACTTATGATAGTAGTAAACCGCTGGGCGAGCGTTGATAGCCTAGCGGGTTACTAGCGCGACTTAGAATCCAGTGATCCGGGTTTAGTCCTAGGCTGCACCAATGACTTTTTTGTGCGGTTTTCCATCGCTCTGTGCTTCGGAGGGTACGTAAACTGTCGGTTCCGGCAGTTATTGATCAACAGCAGTGGTTAAGCACGTCAGAGGCCCTCGAGCGGCCTGACAAACTCTGACACCAGAGGCCAGCACTATCTCACACAACAAGCAAACAAGCAACCTACTTATGCTAAGGCAGTAATAAAAATCGTATAATAAGTAACACTGAACAAGAAAATGTTAATTTTAAATATTCTTGTCTGTCTGTGTGAACTGATTGAAATGCTGTTTTCATTATTGGATAATTTAGGATGTTACTTAAAATACATTTTAGCTACTTTGCACTCAATTCAGCGCGACGGGTAGAAACCCAGCAACCGATAAAAACTATTTGACGGCTGAACGAATTTTTAGAAAAATGTCCACGTGAGCAATGTAGCAGGCGAACAGTCCAACCTAGTGTCAAATAAATCACTGTATTCTATGTTGCCAAACAATTTGTGTAGGCCACAGAGCTGCAGTTTTTTTCTTTTGTGTATGCTTTCGATACATATACATGGTGTTCTGCTTCTACACGAGGCATCTTCAAAACTTACACTAGTCATACTCGTGAACGATACATATACATGGTTTTCTGCTTCTACACGAGGCGTCATCAAAACTTACACTACTCATACACGTGAACGATACATATACATGGTGTTCTGCTTCTACACGAGGCATCTTCAAAACCTACACTAGTCATACTCGTGAACGATACATATACATGGTTTTCTGCTTCTACACGAGGCGTCATCAAAACTTACACTACTCATACTCGTGAACGATACATATACATGGTGTTCTGCTTCTACACGAGGCATCTTCAAAACCTACACTAGTCATACTCGTGAACGATACATATACATAGTTTTCTGCTTCTACACGAAGCATCATCAAAACTTACACTACTCAAACTCGTGAACGATGCATATACATGCTGTTTTGCTTCTACACGAGGCATCTTCAAAACCTACACTAGTCATACTCGTGATCGGGTGTTGCTTGTCGGGACTGGTCCAGCTTGGTTTCTGTATTTTTATTATTTTATCCTAGTTTTTACACGACTGCCCAAAATGTTTTAAGTTTCTTGTATGTTTGTATGTATGAATGTACATATGTATGTGAGTTTCTTTATTCCACCATAACTTTTAAATGCCTGAACAGATTTAGACGTACGTAGAATTCTTACATCCCTCCGAGTAAGCCATATTCAAATGCGAAAAAAGAAAATGATATATATATATATATATATATATATATCATTTTTATATAATGAATGTTGGACTTATCACGTTTGGACCGTTTTTGTACATAACATATGTTTACCAAACACCACAGATTGGCATAAGTACTTTTTTAGCTTTAAAGCTAGTTATGATTGTGGCACTTATAAATATTGTTTTTGTACATAACATATGTCTACCAAACACCACAGATTGGCATAAGTACTTTTTTAGCTTTAAAGCTAGTTATGATTGTAGCACTTATAAATATTGTTTTTGTACATAACATATGTCTACCAAACACCACAGGTTGGCATAAGTACTTTTTTAGCTTTAAAGCTAGTTATGATTGTGGCACTTATAAATATTATTTTTGTACATAACATATGTCTACCAAACACCACAGATTGGCATAAGTACTTTTTTAGCTTTAAAGCTAGTTATGATTGTGGCACTTATAAATATTGTTTTTGTACATAACATTTGTCTACCAAACACCACAGATTGGCATAAGTACTTTTTTATCTTTAAAGCTAGTTATGATTGTGGCACTTATAAATATTGTTTTTGTACATAACATATGTCTACCAAACACCACAGATTGGCATAAGTACTTTTTTATCTTTAAAGCTAGTTATGATTGTGGCACTTATAAATATTGTTTTTGTACATAACATTTGTCTACCAAACACCACAGATTGGCATAAGTACTTTTTTATCTTTAAAGCTAGTTATGATTGTGGCACTTATAAATATTGTTTTTGTACATAACATATGTCTACCAAACACCACAGATTGGCATAAGTACTTTTTTAGCTTTAAAGCTAGTTATGATTGTGGCACTTATAAATATTGTTTTTGTACATAACATATGTCTACCAAACACCACAGATTTTTTTGGATCATGGATAAAATTCGATCTCGCATACATGCGTGCCTTTGCGCGGCACAAGTCTCCTAACCAAAGCGGCCACCGCGACCCATGCATCGTCACGCAAATCTTCCCCTTAGCTTGTGAACCCGTCTTATGGGGACGGTAACGCCATCCATCTACCTTGAACTGACCAACCAAACACAGCTAATATTGATTAACTTCGTGCCTGGAAGATAACGCCTCCCAAATCTAATATTAAGATTTTAGAAGTTAGCGCCTGCGTTAATCAGGCGTTAACTGCTAAAATCTTAAGAAAAAGGTTTTAGTTTGATTAATTAAATAATGGAACGTGAGAGCTCAACTTCTTAAGTGGGTAGTTGAAAAGTGTTTGTTACAATTGTTACCTAAATTGTTACTTTTTCAAGTCGCAACTACTAAACCTCTTTGAATGAATGGCGGAGGACCAGTCTGAAGTTAGATAAATGACAGACTACATTTTTGCTAAATGTAAAAATCCCGTGATTTGGTACGAAGGAACAAAAACCTAACATGGTTGGTAATACCAAACACAAATACTGAATAGGACACACAAATTTACATTATTTTCACACACTCATGCACAAACCCTCCCCGTGATTTAAATTTGCTTGAAATTAATCGTTACATTACCAAACTCCACAGATAAATAACACTCCCGCCGCGCTAATATGTGGATTTAATTACTCGCGACCGTTTGTCTGTTTGACAAACTCGTGAGTTATGGTCCAAATATAATTAATAATATCCCTTCCTTGTAGTAGAAGTGCAACCGAGTACTTCAATTACGAGTCGTCGTTTTTAAATATTTGACTACCCTCAATATCCCGACACTTGCACGCTATTAATTGACCTATATGAAGTTTCTGCTACTGCGCTACCACCCCTAGTTACCACAGAATAGAAAAAAAACACAGAATAGAAAAAGTGGAAGTGGTACACTGCACTGCGTACATTGGAACTGCTGTTGCCAAACTAAAACAAATAAAATAAAAGTCCTATTCTGCACTACTAACAAAATTTGAATTTTATGAATCAAATTTGAAAATAATGCGTGAAAGACTGCTTTTATTTTTACCTACGAAATATTTGTATGCAAGTTATGATTTCCTGTGCATAACTGTGGCACAGATCACCCGCATACGTTGCACTTCTTGACTATCGACATGTAAAATAATATTCGCGTCATATTATTAGACAGGATATTTTTGTTGCGGAATGAAACCTTAGCAATGCTAACATATTCGAAAAAAAAAGCCTACAGTTCACTCTGGCACTATGCCCAATACACGCTAGCCAATCCTTGAGACTGACACGTCTGCAAATGCGATGTGACAATCCGAAAACATATGTAATCAAACTATACCGTGGTGTTTGCACTACTTTTCAATACCGCAAGAATTTCGCACCTGCTTGGGAATCAATTAAAATGTTCGATTCGTATATTAATAAGCCCAAAATTTCCCTTTTGTGTTTGACGTTTAGGACCAAAGCGAGGCATTCGTCGAATCACCGGGATTGTTCCACGAAACTCGAATATTGTTTAGCTTTATACAGGTAAATTGTTAGAATAATTAAATTGCTTTTGAGAATAGCTTGGCTATTTAGAAGTAAGGGATATTTTAATAGCCTTGAAATTATGGACTTAATTATTGTAAGGTATTTAAAATAGTACTACCCTCTGTATCAGATAATTTACGGGGTATTTTAGCTTGTTTTATATAACGGCGCTTTGTTTTCAGCCGAGTCCATTACAAGATCATCCATTACAAGTGATGAAAGAACACCAAAATAATAGGTACACTTCACAATTTATTGGAACACACTTACACAAAATCAAAATCACTGGAAATCTTAGCTATTGAAAATTATTATTACAACGACTCACATGTTTTATCAGCTCAGCCGCACTCGATGGAAGTAAAAGTGACTCGCGTCTCGCACTCTGACTGAATATTGTCCGCTCAACATGGCGGCGTGCCGTCGAAGCGTTTCCTTCAGTGATTAGTCAATTGCACACTTTACAAACATTGAATTATTAACAAAAGAACCTATCGATAATTGTTAACTAAATATATTTTAAAATTTATTTAAGTGAACACAACAACCTTCTGTGTGTTGATTTAGCATAGCGAAATAATTGCTTGGTAAAATTTAGAATGACAGGTTAGGAATCTGTGCGATCTTTATAATATTCCGTGACGTTTTGCCGGGCTTTTGGGAGGTCCATGACTCTATATTATATTCTCTTTGGACTCTATGTGTGCCGAATGGTGGCTGATGTAAAAAGAGGAGCAAGATTTGAATTATTAAAGAAACGGTAAATCAGCAAGGATTTTAGGGATGAAATGCAATGATAGTTAATTATAAATCAATATAGGATTTTACAGTTAATTTGCAAGTATTAACTACTGGCTGTAAAGAAATTACTTATTTCAAAGACAACCAACATCAAACATTATCTTTTAATACTACTTAAATAAAACTTTGACTCTAAATACAAAATCTTTATCGAAGGTGAGATTGGTTTATCATAAAATGATTACTATTACAATTAATTGTTAATCATAATTAAATTAATTTATGTATTGTTTTGCGATCCATCAATGGATTTGTTCAGTGGATCAGAGTGGAACAGACCGTAGTACCAAACAGAACAGATAGTTTTATAAAACCACGCATACATATTCTTAGCGGAGCACTATTATTTATTCTGTGACCTTAATTGTGAATTTCACTGTACAGAAAGCCAGAAACCGAAAGCAGATAAAATTACGAGTTGAGCTCATTACATCTGTATGTTAAATCTGTTTTATATAACTTGTTGTAATCATCATCAGCCTATAATTGTCCACTGCTGGACGTAGGCCTCTTCACGCACGCCACGGAGTTCAGCCTTGAGCTCCCTGCATCCAGTTTCTGTCAGACGCTTTTCGCAGGTCGTCACTCCACCTGGCCACAGGGCGTCTTACACTACGTTTACCTAAGCGAGGTCTCCACTCGAGAACTCGTCTACCCTAACGGTTGTCGGATGAGACCTGCCCATTGCCACTTCAGCTTGCTCATCCTTAGAGCTATGTCGGCTACTTTGGTTCACTGTCGGATTACTTCATTTCGATTCTTGTCCTTCAGAGAAACTCCAAGCATAGCTCTCTACATAGCTTGCTGAGCGACTTTAAATTTGTGGCCTGTTTTGGCTGTGAGTGTCCACGTTTCGGCTCAGTAGAGGTAGGATGCACTGATTGAAGCCTTTTGTCTTCAGGCACTGTGGTATGACGAGAAGACTTGCCGAATGCTGTCCAACTTGTTGTAAGTAGCGAGCCAATTCAACGCAGATTTGTAAGTTTTACTATTTTAAAGAATCGCAACAGGATAGTAGTTCCCACCCCGCAGGAGTGAGCCTACGTAAGAAAAAACTTCCCAAATTAAGCGTATTTTATTAGGTACTTACAAAATGGACAACACAGCAGGCGCGAGCGAATAAGCAAAAGGAGCGAAAAAAAACGAAATATGACTTCACAAAACAAAAACAACATTCCACAGACAATAAAAAACAAACTGCCATAGAGAAATTGGGTGTAATGGGGAAAATGCGAAAACAAAAGCGGGAAACGGGAAATCGTGAGGAAACGCGGTTATGGTTGAGAGAATTAAGACGGCCAGAGTTCCGTAAAGGTCATTAGTAAATATGTTTTATGTCTATAGTATTCATTATGAAGTTTTCAATACATGAATTTTGGTATGCTTGTCAGGGTTTCCTTATCATGAGTAAAAAATATACAGTGATGTGCATAGATTAGTGTTGCACAGAACCACGGTACACTAATATGTGCACTGTGACAGAACTTGTCGATTGATGTCCGGTTTCTATAATTAACGATACGTCAATGTCACAGAAACTATTCGTAATCAACCTATATACCAATAACGAGGCGTCACTTAGCGTTTCACAAAAAAAATACAGCGACGAATTTCCGTAGTTTGTCCGAATTGCGCATTATAACACTGTCAGTTGATTGATTATTTTTTTACCCGACTGAGAGAAGGGTACTGTTTTTATCAGCCTATGCACTCAGCCTGTGTATGTATGTTTGTTCTTTTGTGGCAATATATAGACCAAACGCGTAAACCACTTTTGATGATCTTACGTCAATAAATTTGTCGTAATCTTGCGAGTGCTATTAAAGACATGACAGTAATCAAAATTCAATATGGCGACAACCAGACGCCATATTTAAAAAGAACAAAAAAGAAGTCGACGAACTATGTTAAGTGGGGTATAGGTTTCTCTTATCATTTTTCATTTTGAATGACCATTTAGGATCTATAACGATTTAAAGTTCGCAATTGGGTTTTTTAATAGTGCGTAAATTTTCTTGGTATAAAACACCATAATCTATCATCTCTATGCATTATGTTAACGGAACGTAGCTTGTAATCCTCTCATTCGTTATTAATAAACATTCGTTTTATAGGTACAGTATCAGTTACGTCTGGTAGAAAATAACACTGTTCGTTACTAAAACGAGTCGTTCCATAGATATAGGAACCGCGCATTAGTAGCTATAAACACAGAATAAAAATAGTATTGTGTAAGTTCTGCTTGGTACTGGAATTGTTCGTTATTTTACTATAGATTCATCCTCCTATCATTTGACCTGGGCCCCGATTCTGTAAGCTATTGAAGAGCGATAACGCAAGTCGATCGCAAAATTTTTTTTGAGAAATATTCTTATTTACCACTTAAAAGTGCCGGAAGCGAAAATTTTGCTAAAATTTTCACTTTTTGTTTATTGTTTTGTTGTTTTTCCATTTTTTTTTATATTTCCAAAAAAAAAACACTTCTAGCACTTTTAAGTGGTAAATAAGAAAATTTCTCAAAAAATTTCAAGCGATCGACTTGCGTTATCCATGTTCAATAGCTTAGAGAATCGGGGCCCTGTTCGCCGACAATTCGTTGATTAGATTAGATTAATTCAGCAAAGCCTATATCTATTATAGTGATTATGAAAATCCAGGAACCGAAATTCTTTGATCTCTCGCTTACTTAATTAACTTGTTACAATTAAGTCAAAAAAATATTACACAAACGTAGCTAAAACCTCCCCTTAATTATTAATTTATGTTAAAAATTCACCTAATTAAGCAATCTTCGAACTCATATTACAACAAACACCCCAAAGTTTTCTGTAATCAAAGAACTCCAAAAGTAAAAAGAAAAACACGAGTAAATTGCAACATAAATTACTTGGAAGAATCTGTAATTCAGGCGCGGGGTGTTGCGGCGCAGCGCCCTCTGTCACAATTAACGGGAACTGAGGGGAAATCACAACGCCAGGGGGAAGTGTTGGCTCGGCTTCAGTACGAAGTCGAGGCGTTGCATTAAGGACCGTAAAATTCGTAAACAACTGTCGCTAAAGATCTCGGAAGTAGACATCATATTGTTTCACTTTCGTGATGGTTAGCGAGCAGCAAGGAGTTTAAAGTTTTAATTTGTATCTATCATTAAATAAAAATAATGCTAAAGATTAAAGATTATTTATTACAAAAGGGAAACACAGTACAGCATATACAATTACTGGTGGTCCCCACATTAGGTCGAGCCTGTTTCGTGGGGCCTCAAAGCCAAGTTAACAGAATATAAATTAATAACGGTGACAAGAGCAATAAACTAAAGTTATGTTCTATTAATCTCAGTTCAGTTCTATTGAACTGCTTCTGATCATCTTTCTATACACTTACTACAATTTACTTACATAATATAATAATAATAATAATATTTAATGTTCCAAAAACATTCAAGGTTTAATGTTAAATATCATTATATTTAACATTATACCTATATAAAATATGAAAAATAACTATATGAATCAGTACCGTGACATTCTGAATGACAGACAACGCAGAGCCTAAACCGATGGATCTAGATATTTTAAATTTGGAGGAAATATTCCTTGAATATCCTAGAGGTGCACTAAGATGGATTTTTTGAAATTCCGCACCTGGGGGGTGGAGGGGGCGGCAAATTTTGCACGCGGGCAAAGCTGCGAGGTGCAGCTTGTCTATTTTATAGTTTTGATCCCAAATTAGGATTTCTTGTGTTATAGAATATTTATATATTCAATATAGAAAATATTTATTAGGGAATATTTATTATAGAATATATAAATATTCTCTAAATAGAAAATAAATAGAAATAATAAATATTCTCTAGAGATATTCTCTAGAGAATATTTATTATAGAATATATAAATATTCTATAATAAATATTCTCTAATAATACAAGAAATATTATGATTACTTGTCCTACAACAAGGAATCCTAATATATACTTATATATTAGAACAGAAGCCTTTGGTCCCCAAAAAAACGCTTATAATTAGAGCAAATATTTCGTACCGGCAGCCATCTAATTTATTTATTTATATATTTTTAAATTACTTACTGTGCTTAAAGTATTCATTAAAGCGCGCAGCAAGCCAAACACAGAATGATAAAGCAAAACATAAAAAATATAGATACCATATATTAATTAGATAAGAAAGTGATACTTCAAAGTAAAGTGATACTAGAAAGTGATAATAACCATGCAATGTATGAAGAATCCCAAAAAATATGCTTATCTACCACTTTACCAAACAGCAGCTATCGTAGGTCTACTTATTATTTACTAGCGACCCGCCCCGGCTTCGCACGAGTAGATATTATATAGAAAGATAAAATTAGTAGGTACTTTATTTGGACAAATAGAACAACAATAATTTCTGACACAAAATGTTTAAGTTTATAGGTTTTATACTCACGTACCATTTTGTCTATAGTATTATTCCTTTTAACGCAAGGAGGTTGAATTACGGTTACTGTTAAAAGGTTTAACGCCAGTAAGCGTAATTCAACTTCCTTTGGTTTAAAAAAGCGAGTGGGAAGTAAGCGTAATTCAACCTCCTTGGGTTTAAAAATCTGGATGGAGCTGTGTCTTGGGGCACGGCCGTTTGTTTGTCGTGAAACGTCTACGCTACGTCTAGAATTTTTAAAATAGGTGTGTATTTTTTGAGTTTATCGGTAGCGCTCACCCCACGGCAATATTATCGTATCTTCTAAAAAAAAACGCCAGTAAGCTTAATTCAAAATCATTGGCAGCAGTATTTTTGACCATAGACAACTGCATCATTACTCACGTACTTAACAGTCTTGTTATTAGTTCGTGTAATAGTAGCTTAAAGCATTTCCTACGTCAATGATTATTAGATGTTCTGTGCAAAGAGAATATAATCACTACTTTTGTTCTGTGATTTCGTTTCCATGCCGTTCAATATACAAAGACCCATATATATCTCCTTCTTAGTTTGTGATACAAAGTAATCGAGATTTTATTCAAAATTTGATGCCTTGGGTTACATTATTGCAATTTTCGAAGGGAACTCTAATTTTTTGAAAAATAAAATACTGCTAGTGTTACTCGCTGATAATTTAGCTTTCTTTATGTGAAAGAATGTTTTTTGAGTTTATCCATCACAAACAAACGAACAAACGATCAAGTGTTTCCTTTTTATAATATTAGTGTAGAAGAGCCCAGCTCTTGTCAGTGGAGTAATTTCCAGCGTTCCCTATCTTCGGCCAAAGCTTTGACTTCCCTATACGACATGACATTTGCCTTCTCCTTTATCTGATCTGTTAGTGTCCTTCTAGGTCTATGTCTTCCTCTCTTCCCTTCTACCTTCCCTTCTATGATGGTTCTATGAAGATGTCATGTTGTATAAGGTGTCAAACATTTTTCCTCTTCTCTTTTCTATGGTCGCTTTTAACCGTTTTCTTGGACGTATTCACAAACGTTGCTATGAGGTCTCATAGTGGTCACGAACGCACAGGGTCATACAATCCTATTCATAAACGACATTTGAGTGCCGAACAATACTGTGCGTTCACTTGTAGCAGCGCATTCGTAAAGTAGCTACCTGTTTTAAGCAACGCATAGTGCCGAGCTGTCAAAAAAGTTAGGTTTCCTATTATTATACCGTCTATGGATAAAATAAGCGGCAAAAGTAATGTGAAGGCATGCAAATAGAATTCAATAGTGTATTTATGATCAATATTTCTCTATAAACACCTACTTACCACTTGGTGGTTGAAGTTCTATTATACAAATCTATAGATGTAACTGATGTAGACATGTGATGTAAATTTTTAATTTCAACCGCTTCACCTACAATCCTAGAGTAGTAGTGAAGTTCCGTGGAGAAGATCTTCGGTTCGTGGAGTTCAATCGAGTGATTAGGACCTGATTCGAGCAGATGCCCAGCAACTGCAGATTAATTTAACTGGCGGTTCTTTACAGCTGCAATGTGTTCTTTGACCCTTTCCACTATAGTACGCTTGGTTTACGCAATGTAGGAACTACCGCAGCTGCAATCTATCTTACTACTGCCGAAGATCCTCTCCACGAAACGTCACTACTACTCCAGGATTGTAGTGAAGCGGTTGAAATAAAAAGTATCCCATTTTCAACCAGGAGGATGGTTTCAAGTTGGCTGTGTCCTGGAATCCCGTGATGAGCGAGTTTTCGCGTTGCGGTTTATTTTAGAAGAAATCTGCAGATGTCGTTAGTGTTGTGTGTCGTGACGATTCCGTATTTTTACAAAACCAATCGCAGGTATTGTAGACAACGCTTGCCCTTCTCGACGCTGACACCCGATAGTTCAGTCTTCTCGTGACCACGTTCAATGCAACTTGATTAAAACGTCAAGGTAAATAAATATTAAGTTATCAGCGCGATTAAGTCCCGTTTGAATATATTACTTTGTGTACAAATCGCGAAAGTTTAAAAGTTACAAGTATTAACCTGCAACATTTGTATTAGTTTTTTTATAAATTCTAGTTTTTTGTGAAATCACAGTGTCAAAACGTTCATGTATATGATTTTAGCAAACAGTAAAAGATGCTCGACCTTCACAGCCGTATCAAGTAAGTTAAGAAGTTTTTTTTTAATGACTACCCTTCTTTAAATTACTACAGTTCGATCAGACTTGGCTGCAAAGCTGGAGATCCTGGTGCCAATTGTACCATTGTCAATAAAAACTTTAATTAATTAGATAATAATATGTCCATAAATCATACTGTTATTAATATCAGAACTCAATATCTTATCCAATATGGTTACGAAACAATCAAAAACTTTGTATGCTGCAAACTCGTAACATTTAATTATCTAAAATTCTAATAATTCATTAATATTCTAATAAAAAAACTCATACAAAGTATGGACTAAACTATTATCTAAGTTATATAATAACACTTTTATTGAATAAACGTGTTCAATCACGTCAAACAGTTTTTTTGGTTCCTAGAAACTTCCTTTTTAGAGTTACGAGGTTGAGGAAGAAATGTAACGATTTTTAAGAATGAACATAATATTATATGGACCAATTAGAGCGCAGTATTGGACGCACTGCGTTCTCATAGTAAAGAGTCGCCTAAGTATCGTTTGTGAATTAGAAGGCTCGCAATGACGAACGCATAGTGAACTGTAACGATTTTTAAGAATGAACATAATATTATATGGACTAATCAGAGCACAGTATTGGACGCACTGCGTTCTCATAGTAAAGAGTCGCCTAAGTATCGTTTGTGAATTAGAAGGCTCGCAATGACGAACGCATAGTGAAATGTAACGATTTTTAAGAATGAACATAATATTACACGGACCAATCAGAGCACAGTATTGGACGCACTGCGTTCTCATAGTAAAGAGTCGCCTAAGTATCGTTTGTGAATTAGAAGGCTCGCAATGACGAACGCATAGTGAAATGTAACGATTTTTAAGAATGAACATAATATTACACGGACCGATCAGAGCGCAGTATTGGACGCACTGCGTTGTCATAGTAAAGAATCGCCTAAGTATCGTTTGTGAATTAGAAGGCTCGCAATGACGAACGCATAGTGAAATGTAACGATTTTTAAGAATGAACATAATATTACACGGACCGATCAGAGCGCAGTATTGGACGTACTGCGTTCTCATAGTAGAGAATCGCCTAAGTATCGTTTGTGAATTAGAAGGCTCGCAATGACGAACGCATAGTGAAATGTAACGATTTTTAAGAATGAACATTATATTATATGGACTAATCAGAGCGCAGTATTGGACGCACTGCGTTCTCATAGTAAAGAGTCGCCTAAGTATCGTTTGTGAATTAGAAGGCTCGCAATGACGAACGCATAGTGAAATGGCTTACTTCGCATAGTGTCGCTGTTTTACCTAAGCAAGTATTGTTTGTGAATACGGCTGGTACTTTCTTGTTTGTTTTATCGTAGGTAGTTATTAATATTAATATCGTAGGTAAAATGTAATAAAAAGTTTACTACTAATAAAAAGATCATGTAATATGCAATGGGAATTTTTGCATTATTGGCCGGTGCGCGGCGCCAGGACGGCCGCGACGTGACAGCCGGAGGCGTAAATGTATGAAAATAAGCACAGACGCAATTTTTCACTGGCCGGGTGCGGGTTTGTACACATAACTACATTGCACTGTCGTGCTGGTTACGGCATGTAGGAAAAACACCCATGACTCGGTGGCCAAAGGTATGTCCATACTTAGTTTCCTAAGCGAAGAAGTTATGCTATAGATATTAAATTATGGTGTAAAGTGCATTATATCAAGACAAATAAACTAGTGGCTCTGAGAGCTGTAGACCTCGCGCGTACAAACATTTTTGCAAACAATCTAACAGTGCATAGTAGCGCCATCTAGTTAACTTATTGTTACTAACATTAGTAACAAAGGTGCTCCATCAATCCCTACCTAGAGGTAAAGTGCTGATTCCAATGGTAGAAACCTAAAAGTGAGAAATTTACTGCATTTTGAGCTATTCTGCGCATCATGCCGAAGATCCTCATCAGATCTTCACCAAATTTTGATGAGACTAATTTAATGTTACTACCTAACCTAAAATGAACCATCGAAATCGGATGTAATAAGGCGGAGATATTCAGAAGCCTTTTTGCCCTTTTTTGGGGGAAGTACACCCCAATCAAAAATCCCTGACGACTAAAATATTCTAAAAATTCATTTAATCTATATACCAAGTTTCGTTTAGATTGGTTGAGAAATACGACCTGTAGAGGAGAACAGAGAACCGGACGAACAGACATCCGGGCATACGAAAGCACTTTTGCCCAAGCTGAAACGGAAACGCTTCGCTCGAACTTCGCGCTCGCGCGGTCATTAAAATTGATGTGTCTGTTTGTAATGTCAAAATAACAGCTTTTTACTAAATGCATACGAATGTCTGTCCGTCTACCTGTTTGTTCCGGCTAATATCCAAAACGGCTGGACCGATTTTGACAGGACTTTCACTGGAAGATAGCTAATGGTACGAGGAGTAACATAGGCTACTTATTATTTATTTTTGAAAAATAATTAGGGATCCTCGTAAAAAAATAAAACTCATTAATTTTCACCACGCTGGCAATGCCGCGGGTACAGGAAGTAAGTACATAAATAAATAGGTACCTATAGAATTTTGTAGAAGCTGGCATCACACTGCAGAGGCCTAAAAGTATAATGCAGTTCCAATTACCCCAGTGTGCAGCATCGGCACAATTAATACACCCGTTCCCCACTAGACGGTATTCCGGCTCGCCTCGGGCCGATTTATCGACACCCACCGAATTCGGGAGTCTAGCGTAAGGATGGCAAAACAGTATTCGGGGAAAAGTGGAGAGCTAATTCATTACTTAAAAGCTACCACATAAAAATCTTCAAGTAGGGGATAATAAAGGATCTCCTAGCTCTAGTTTTAGATATTCGACCAGATTCATTGGTGACGGTTATCTATTTTCATCAGACATCTAATCTTTGCCCCAGCATTCTAGTCCCTCCCCCATTCAAAATAGGGTGTGGGTTGTGCTGTTCGAGCGGTTTGGAGACTTATTCTCATTTTGTTTGGATTAGTTAATTAGTGGATTAGTTACTATAAGTTTTAGTGCTGGCTCATCAACCCACACAAGATTCACTCAATTCACTCTAAAGCATCATGGCTGTTTTAGAGTGAATTGTGGATTTTAAAAATCTATCGATCCTTTTGATTCCTAGCACACTTAGCTCTAACGATATTTGTAAAATACAGTTCCAAGTAAAGCGCATATGAGACTTTTTGCCTGACCGTACATTGCTGCACGGGGAATTTAGGCTATAGGCTGCCGATAAATTTGCGCTTTAGGCAGTCTATAACTTAGAGCGGTTTTTAGTCGAACTTTCAATATGGGAGTTCTTAGATCGTCTGGGAATTCTCTTATCTATCTTATCTCTATTCCATACTTATAATAAAGCAATAGGAGTGAAATAGTCGGTACAAAGAAAATAATTAAAAAAAAATGGGTTAGGGTACTTAAAATAAGCTACTTAATAAGAATATAACATTTTTTTAAATCATGTCATCTGTTTGTCTGTGTGCTTGTTAGTTTGTTTGTCTGTATGTTTGTTCGCGCATCACGTAAAAACTACTAGACCGATTGCGATGCTGTTTTCACTGTTTGATAGCTTAGGGTTTGTCTTAAAAATGGGGTAATTGGTATCTCAATCCAATGAGAAGCCGAGCAATAGATAAAAACTTTTTGACGGCTGAAGGAATGTTGGTGAATTGGTATTTCAGGTCTTGGAATAGTACATGGAGTACTTCTCTAGGTAAACCTAGAGAAATGACCACGCGTGCGAAGCCGCGGGTACAGCTAGATGTGAAGATTAATAAGAGGTTAATCTTGTAACTGTTTTTTTCGGGGATAGATCTGTTTTAGACAGGTATATGTCGATTAAATTTACTGTTCTGATGTTTCTTTGTATATTGTGTTGATAGAGCACCAGGGAATTCTCTTATCTATGCATATAATAAAGCAATAAGACCGAAAAAGTCTGTACGAAGAAGATAATTGAAAAAGCAATGGTCTAGGGTACTTAAAATAAGCTACTGAACAAGTTTTTTTTGTAATCGTGTCTTTCTGTTTGTTTGTCTGTATGTTTGTTCACGCATCACATAAAACTACTGGACTAATTGCAATGCGGTTTTCATTATGGATAGCTTAGTGTTTGACTTAAAAAATGGGGTACTTGGTATTTTAATACTATGATTAGATGTCGAGAAATCGATAAATCTATTTGACGGCTAACAAAGAAGATATGTAGTAGGTATATTGTAATTAAAAAGTACTTTTAGTCCTGGAACGCATGGACTACTTTTAAATAAAATGTCCACGTGGGCAAAGCCACGGGTACAGCTAGTAACAAATATGTGAAGATTAATTATAGTTTAATCTTGAACCTGTTTTTTTCAGGAGTAGATCTGTTTTAGGTAGGTATAGGATAGGGTCGATTAAATTTACTATTCTGGTGTTATCTATGTATATTATGTTGAAGGAGCATCAAATACTTGTTTAAGAAGCTATGTGCAGATTGATTGCTGAAATGATGGCCAAGTTTGAAGGCCGAGAGCTTAGCTAACCAAAGCTCGAGGCCATCACAGTACGGTCAGCTTTGGAACCCTTGATAGCCAAGCTGGAATGAAGGCCAAGTTTTTTTTTTAGGAATGATGTATGCTGTTGGTCTATAACTGACCTCTACAGCGTCACCGAGCGGTGGAGCGGGAGCGAAAGTGCTCCGGAAGGTCAAGGCCTTTATAGCGCGGACTGCAAGGGTTGTAATGATGGACAAGCTGAGAGCTTAGCTAAGCAAAGCTCGAGGCCATCATAGCGTGGCCGGCAGGGCAGTCATTGCGGACCAAGGCTTGTATAGTGCTTTACTCAAACAATGCGAGGAATTTAAATAAAACTAGCGCACAGATTTAAAATATATGTAGCGAAAACAAAAGCTAAATAAAAAAAACAACAACAATATAAAAATAACAACATTTAACAACAACAAAATCAACAACCACAACAACAAAAACAACAACCACAACAACAAAAATAACAACCACAACAACAAAAACAACAACCACAACAACAAAAACAACAAGAACAATAACAAAAGAACCACAACAATAATAGCTATTAACCATCTCGATCACATCAGCTTTCAAACAGAAAAAAAACATCGAAATCGGTCCATTTGTTTGGGAGCTACGACACCTCTTTTCGCGTTCGATATTTAACAAAACCACAGAATAATTAAAAGTATTCCGACAGAACACGATAATAATGAAATTCCATACAAATTTGCTGGCACCTGTTAAAGAAGCGCGGCAAGGTCGACTTTTCTCAAAGAAGGATATCAAAATAACAACAACCACATTTACAAGCTTGTTTGAGTTAATATAATTCGTCAAACCTCAAGTAGACATATAAATTCTTAGAAGAAGCGTTAGATATTTGTATCGATTAGTTAGGCTTCCCTGAGGCATTAGGTTTAGTTTACATTTTACCGCACTCCTAAACCCCTATGTTCCATCAGGGAATTAGAGAAAACCTTAGGTCCTAACGTTGTTCCCAAGTTCCTGCAAACGGGCGATTTGTGGTCGGATAAACAAGGGACCCATTGTCTAGTCTAGATAGTATGTTCTTGGATATAAATGGAGTATGAAATAGCCAAGTTAATGAAGCTTGGAATTAATAGGAGGCCACGTCCATTAAGTGTATGTCCAATGAGGTAATGAACGAAGTTTGGTGTCTGAATTTGTCAGGCCTCTGACATGGCTTAAAAATATATATAATTTAAAAAAAAAATTGCTATTGAGACAGATAGCTTGATAGCTTAACGTACCTTCCGAAGCACAGAACGATCGCAAATCAGCATATAACTTATTGTCAATTATTGGTGCGGGGCTGAGTATCGAACCCTCTACTACTCGTTTTGAAGCTACTATATTAGACAATAGTGTGATATATTAAAACTTACAGATTTCAGGGGATGAGAGGTCTTACTAGAGGTTTGTTTCCTGAAAAATGTCTAGGTTTTTTTTGGTTCATGTACTTTGGGATGTTTTATGGTCAGGTTGGCATTTATCCACCATTTGTTAGCATTTTTATAGTAGCTTGTGCACCATTTGTTATATTTGAATGAGATTAATAGTTGATTTCAGGGTCTCAAAGGTCGAAACACACCGTGGAACATGAGTAGTGAAATCAAAACTCAGTATCAATTTTGATTGACTATTCTAGGGTTAAATAGTCAAAAAAACACTTTGCAATAGTGATTAAAAGGTAGCCTGTATATTGTTTATGATACAATTGTGCAGATTTTAAACAATATTAGCGTATTTCAAGTCAAAATATATCAGCAGCCTAAAAATTTCAGACACGGTTCAGTGTTCATCCATAATTCAAGTAAAGAATTTAGGGTTAAGCTGTCATTTAGCCACATTCTCTTTATACACGTTTTGAAGCTACTTTATTAGACAATAGTGTGATATATCAAAACTTACAGATTTCAGGGGATGAGAGGTCTTACTAGAGGTTTGTTTCCTGAAAAATGTCTAGGTTTTTTTGGTTCATGTACTTTGGGATGTTTTATGGTCAGGTTGGCATTTAGCCACCATCTGTTAGCATTTTTATAGTAGCTTGTGCACCATTTGTTATATTTGAATGAGATTAATAGTTGATTTCAGGGTCTCAAAGGTCGAAACACACCGTGGAACATGAGTAGTGAAATCAAAACTCAGTATCAATTTTGATTGACTATTCCAGGGTTAAATAGTCAAAAAAACACTTTGCAATAGTGATTAAAAGGTAGATTGTATATCGTTTATGATACAATTGTGCAGATTTTGAACATTATTAGCGTATTTCAAGTCGAAATATATCAGCAGCCTAAAAATTTCAGACACGGTTCAGTGTTCATCCATAATTCAAGTAAAGAATTTAGGGTTAAGCTGTCATTTAGCCACATTCTCTTTATACACGTTTTGAAGCTACTTTATTAGACAATAGTGTGATATATCAAAACTTACAGATTTCAGGGGATGAGAGGTCTTACTAGAGGTTTGTTTCCTGAAAAATGTCTAGTTTTTTTTTGGTTCATGTACTTTGGGATGTTTTATGGTCAGGTTGGCATTTAGCCACCATCTGTTAGCATTTTTATAGTAGCTTGTGCACCATTTGTTATATTTGAATGAGATTAATAGTTGATTTCAGGGTCTCAAAGGTCGAAACACACCGTGGAACATGAGTAGTGAAATCAAAACTCAGTATCAATTTTAATTGACTATTCCAGGGTTAAATAGTCAAAAAAACACTTTGCAATAGTGATTACAAGGTAGATTGTATATCGTTTATGATACAATTGTGCAGATTTTAAACAATATTAGCGTATTTCAAGTCGAAATATATCAGCAGCCTAAAAATTTCAGACACGGTTCAGTGTTCATCCATAATTCAAGTAAAGAATTTAGGGTTAAGCTGTCATGTAGCCACATTGTCGGTATACTCGTTTTGAAGCTACATTATGAGAGAATAAAATTCGTAATTCAAACTTTCATTTTTCAGGGGATAAGAGCTCTAACTAGGTGCGTGTTCCCTTAAAAATCTCAAGAATATATTTTGTTCATGTTCTTCGGGATATATATTTATAAAAATTTGCGTTAACTTATTAATCAAAAGTTTTTTATATTATTATTATTATTAAACAATAATCATTAATTAACAAATAAGAGTTAACCACTATTATAAAAAAAAACCTTCTTAATTTAGTCGGATTTTAGGCTGCTACATTTTGGCTGCAAAGTTCACACCGGTTAATTTGTGCACGTACGACGTACAGTAGTCGCAGCCAATCGATGTTTGTGAAGATAGGCTCTGTGAACGATTGTGCAGATACTGCTGAGGGGATAAAACAGCATAAAGTAAGAGCGAGATAGAATATCCGGAGAATGTAAGGAATTGAGCGAGGCAATTATACAATGCGGTCAACCTTCAACATTGCAATTGCGCCTAAAAATAGCAGTTTGCACAGCGACTAGCAGGCAACTTCAGAGACACATACTTCCGCTGCGACTACTGTACATACGGGTACGTTGAGTAGCAACATTTTAGTAATTCACTTCTCCGTTCTCAACAAAATATATCGCCCGTCTGCCTCGACCCGTTTTGGTTCCACCTCTGTAACCGAGAACTAAAATAATGTGGGACTCGCTTCTACTATATTAGCTCGAGCTACAGTTGAATACGCTGAATAAAGTATAACCGCGCGTAATTAGTTTTATTTATAACCCTCGGGGATGGGTAGTTCGGACAGAATGTGTTAGCGAATTAATAATAGTGCGCCCTTTTTAATTGAAGCTTGAAAATCTTGTGAATGTATGTAAGTATGAACATTTCCAGTCCAGCGTCTTCAAAGCCACACAGCTTTGAAGATGCTGGACCGGAAATGTACATATTTAAATTAGGAAAATAACGAATACCGGAAATACTCGAAAAAACAAAATAAGAAATAAAAACGGCAATCTTTCGCCGTTCTTATGTTTTTGATGTGTAAACATCTAATGGCGCGGTACGGGGGTAACGCTGACTCTTGGCGCGGCGATCGAGCGGCAGAGGACTAGGACTTGGACTAGGACTGGACTAGGACTATGTCTGTATTACGGTGCTTACACACAAGCAATTACGGTGCTTACCCGCAAAATGATAAGAAACCTACTATGTAAGAACGAAAGCTTCATGATAACTACGCAATAAGTCCTACTACGTAATTATGGTGTTAACCTACAAAATACGAAAATACCAAATAATTAGGTAGGAAAAGCGTTTTATTAACTATATGATAAGTCCAGTTACGTAGTTGGGGGTTGACCCCCAACATACATAGGAACCGATTGCTAAGAATGAATGAATGAATTTTATTTGTTTAAACATGTGTACAGATAAGATGGTAGTGGTTTCAACTTAGGTTTAACATGCTCTGCCTTACGGCGTACAAATATTTATATTAAAGCTAAATAGGTGTTACATTATATCGAAAATTTATCTTAATTAATTAATATGATTTTAGAGATTTCATTGTACGTCATTAGTTAACAAAAATAATCAAAATATAATATTATATAACTCATTATTTTAAAATTAATTGTAATAACAATATTGAAATAATAAAATTGATAAAATTGAACGGTCATATATGTCATTTACTTTAAAAAAAACCCAAGAATATTTAATAAACCCAATAAATCACATTTTAAAAAAATCAGCAAGTGAATAGAACGAGAATTGCGATAGCCAGCTATGAAGTCTGTTTTTAAATGTATATAGGGGCATATCTCTTATTTGTCATGGTACGTTATTATAGACTTTGATCGTTATACAAGAAGAAGAAAAAACAAGAAAAGAAACTTCCACAATTAAGACTCAGACCATTCATAATGCATAGTTACCATGAACCAAATAGTTTAACACCTAGGCATACGAGTAGAGTAACTTTTTAAATACGCTTTGTTTCATGTTTTATCCTGCCATGAAATGCGAAAGGTATTAATGACATGTATGTATGAGGTATTATATAACCTACCTATCAACTTCATAGCAGTGGATGAATACGGGCTGATGATGATGATGATGAGGCAAACAAAATGTTTACTCATCTGCCACGGCATCCTGGGACGGCTCATTTTTTTGTCTTGAGTACCAAATCGCTTTTCAGATATGCTTCTAAAGTTTGATATGATGTTATTCAACCTTTGAAAGGACCAAAAATCTAAGAACTGCCGGCATATCAAAGATCACATGAAAAGTATGCAGCTTTGCACAGGAAATTTGACAACTTGGTTCTCCTTTCACTATTTTACAACTTGGTTCTCCTTTCACTATTTTACAACTTGGTTCTCCTTTCACTATTTTACAACTTGGTTCTCCTTTCACTATTTTACAACTTGGATCTCCTTTCACTATTTTACAACTTGGTTCCCCTTTCACTATTTTACTATCAAACTTTTAGGCGTTTATCAAAACGCATACTTATATTTAAAAGTGGAAAGATTAGGCACCAGTTTTCGGACGTCAAAATGAGGTACAACACACAATTGGCCTTCTTTGGCCTTAGTCTCAATCGGAGTTCGCAGTGACTCTCATTCGCGCTAAAGTCTGCGTAACTCTCTCTCTTTCTTTGATGTACACAAAGCACAACGTTGGGAATGTAGCTGTGTGGGTGTCTGTGTTTAGCCCAGTTTTTGTTTACGTGATGTTCAATCGTGCAGTATCTTCCCTTTTTAACTAGATCTATGACAAAATCGATACTTTTGACGACCGCATCGACACTTTGAACACGCAGATGTAGAAGATGCCATTTCTTTCCGGCCTTGAAGACCCCGGGTTGAAGTTTTCAGGGAACAAGGTAGAGATGGCAAGGAGTTCTATTCGCTAGAACTACTCACGATTGTTCATATAGAAATGGGAGAATTCGCTCTTTTTAAACGGTCTTATTTAGCTTGACCTGTTTGTTTTTTCTTTGTTTTGGTCAAATCTCTTAATCGAAATTGTACCCCCTTCCTGTTGACCGATTGATTTGAAATTTGGTACCCGCCTTTAGTTCTGCTAATAATGTATATTTAGTATCATTGTAAATCCAAGATGGCCGCCACCACAAAATGGCGGATTTCATATTTTTTTACAAACCCCTTAGTATGGGTATCAAATAAAAGGGCTTAATAGTAGAATACAGTACACCATGAAAATTCCAAATCCAAGATGGCCGCCACCAAAGGCGGTTTTTTGCCAATCCCTGCAATGTGAGTATCAAATGAAAGGGCTTGACATGTAGAACACAGAACACTTTTAAATAATAATAACTGAATAAACAACTAAAAACAAAAATAAAAAGTTTTTTTTAAGTTGCACGGTTTTATGAAGTGTACAAAAAAAAAAAAGTGGGGCGAGCTGAGTAGTAGCGTAACCTGAGTAATAGAAATTTGACTCGCCCTTACTTAGTGTACAAATTTGACTCGCCCTTATTTAGTGTACAAATTTGACTCGCCCTTACTTAGTGTACAAACAAAACGGTTTTATTTTATTTGCGGTGAACAAGCACTCTTGAGTTTTATGGCACGAAGAGTCTCGCATATGCATTTACAAACAGAACTGAAAAGGAGTGGGACTCATTGCCGTCGTAATTAATCCCTAAAAATACAGTCTGGGTTTGTTCAAATTAAGATTGAATATGTAACAAGGACAATAAAAAAATATGATCATGCTTTGAAAGCTGAACAAGCTGAAAGTTTCAACCAAATAGCTAATCGGGAAGTGCTCGAAATTTGAATTGCAAGATTCCAGGGCAAACAGAAATACAGAGATAGATAGATAAAATAAAAGCTCATAGAAACTAGGCAAGATAAACTCTTGACATCCTCGTTGCTGGAATAAGTCGCGTCTCCAACCACAGTATAATTAACAACGAAACGAAAAATTTCGTCTTGATTTCGTTCAACAATATATACTGTTTTATGCGACACGTATATTCGCGGTCCATTGTTTAGAATTTAAGTCGCAGGTTTCTAATTTCCCTATAAGTAATTTTGTACGTAGTTTAACCACGAAAAGTTATTAAAACACTCGAAAAATAGACTTATTTCCAATGGAAGATCAATGATAGACGGTGGCTAGAAGCTGATTTATTAAATTCCTACATAAATATGAGATGAGATCGCAGTCAAACGCTTACGTAGTCGGGTCTAACGAGTATAATATTTAAAAAAAAAAAAAAAAAGCTTTTATACAATAGCCATATTATGTCTTGATGAAACTTAGAACAGGCTATCACAATTAAATCCGTATACAACATTTCGTGTCTGTGCCGTTGAGGAGTTCCCTAGTCAGGATCCAATCCTGAGTGCAGCAACTATGTCATGGTAAAATTTAAAACCGTTGAAGGGTTCCTTTACCTGGAGCTAATCCTGGATGTGGATTCAGGTCATGCTTAGGATAAAATGTATTGTCATCGGAACTGAAGTAATAAATCTCTTAAAAAAGAAAAAGCAATGATGCGGAACTGTGATATTTAACTTTTCTTATTATTGTTCCGGGACCCCTTATAGGATCACTCGTGTGCCTGCCTGTCCGTCTATCACAGCCAATATGATCAGAAACTACTTGTATACATATGAATTTCTGTGAATTTGGGGGTCACTTTTGGGGGGCAAACTACCGTGTGACATATCAAGTGAAAGGGCTTATTGTAAGGGTCTCATACTTTTTTAAATAATATGAACGTAAGTAGTTTTAAAGTGATTTAAGAACACGCAGCAAATGTAGATTAAAAATACAAATCAGTAAATAGTTTTTTTTAAATCATTTGTCATCGAGTCGTGAGCTATCCTGAAAGTTTCAGCCGGATAGCTAATCGGGAAGTGCTCGAAATTTGAGTTGCAAGATTTCCACCCGGAACGAAAAACAGGAAAGTGACTTAATGAAAACGTGTTAAAATAGATGACAGTTGACCTTACTCCTCCCTCATTTCCAAAACTAATAAGTTTAAATATTGAGAAAAAATACAGAAATTGTTCTTTACTTATAGACTACAGAAAAACCTATAAGAAGTCTATTCAAAATTGTGAGATAACTTATTCATCATACGGGCCCTCTCCACGCGAGTTCAGCTCGTGCTTGTCCGGTTTTTTAAACAAGTGCTTCGACTGTAATTAGGTACCCACATACTTTGACTATCTACCTAAGCCTACCAACACAACACCAACCAAACAACATTTGACATACAATATTACACATAAATTTAGATACGTTAAATGTAAGCTTCACATTGTCGAGTAAAATTTCAAAGGTATATTTCCGCTACAAAATAATGTTGTCAAGTCGAAATACGACGCGTATTTCGACTCGTGTACACAAGGAATCCTCAAGAGCTATTAATGACGCTAAAACTTAACCCCACTTCAACATTATTAAAGTAGGAATATAATTTAAGCACTAAGCTGATTCACAGCGTAGTAAACACAAATTGTTACTAGAAATATATTCGTTGAATTTTCAGCTTGCCGAATACTTAATGGCTCATTATAAAAATACATTAACTTTTCAACCTACTCGTTGTGAGGCTTACTTTTTGGGCTTACTTTACTTAATTAACCGTTAAAATAACTAGCATTCTTTCTGAATTAGTTATGGATAAATACCTACTAAAAACGTATGTAGCGCCCGCATAAACCTCTTAAGTTGAACGCGAATTCCTTTTAAGTTTCAAACGACTTTGTAAGCGAAAAATGAAACAAAATCAATAGCTCACAACCGCTAGCCGCGTAAATAAAGAATGATTGTGGGAGCGATTGGAGCGGAGGATTAGCTGTGAAAGTGGCAACAAATTGTTCATCATTGTCACCGCTCAAAATACAAATGCTACTTACTACCTACTTGTATTTGTATACTCTCTGCTAGTATTATTTATCCTGTGCTACGTAGAACCATAAACATGGATGTAGAATCAGAAGGGATAGAGCTCCGCCGGCCATTCATTCGCCTCGTGTCCAGTTTTTTGACCTCCTAGGAGGCCACAACATTGCAGCCCGTGTGCTTATAAAGTGAAATTCTTCTGACTTATCTTTGCTAAGGCTAGACATTCTAGCGAAATAGTGAAACTATGTTGTGTTGTGCTGTGTTTTGTCTATCAAGAACAGTAAAAAGTGGGGTAAAAGATCCGGAATTATCATTTCACAGGTATGTTTTTATTGGCTATTATTATCTTAAATATCGAAGTATCAAAGCAAAAATGTATTTCACATTAAGAATACATATTATTAACGACATAAAATAAACTCGTGGTGATAGTTAACTGAGAATTTAAAATTTTCATAGAAATTACACCGGCATAAAATGGACTCGCTACCTTAGCTTTTCCTCCGTCCATTCTGATTCTATAATACTCTGAATCTGTAATACTTCGTAAACGTACAACTTGTACATAAAACTTCCTAGCTTACCTCTCATGTTGAGGTAGGTATAGACGAAGAGGTTGAATTGTTGAGTTCCTCTGAGACTTACACAACGCATCCAAATCCGTTCTCTGAGGATAAACCTATAGAGAAACCCAAACACCCATTATAATTATCTAAGAAGCATTTCTATCACGTCAGTTTTCAAACATATTTCCCACCAAGTCCATCCGTTTGGGAGCTACGATCCTAACCCCAAATATTCACCACCATTTTATATTCCACCCTCCCCCCGTTATAGCTAAGAACCTCAGCTTTGAAACATAAAAAACCGCAGCTAAATAGGTCCATTCATTTGGAAAATACGATTCTCACCCCTCTTTTCTCAAACCACCCCCCCGCCCATTATAGCTAAGAACCATCTCGTTTACCTCAGCTTTGAAGGATTGAAAACCGCAGTTAAATTGGTGCATTCTTTTGAAAGATACGATTCTCACCCCCCTTTACTCGACTCCCCCCCTTACTCGACTCCCCCCCTTACTCGACTCCCTCCTTACTCGACTCCCCCCCTTTACACAACTCCCCCTTTACTCGACTCCCCCCTTTTTCTTGACCTCCCCCCCATATAGCTAAGAACTATCTCGATCACATCAGTTATTAAACATAAAAAAAAGCATCAAAATCGGTCCATTCGTTTGGGAGCAACAGATACATACACACACCCACACACACACAGTGATATACATTCTAAACTTAACCGAACGTAGTGATTAATTCCAAGGAAGTTGTATACTTGTATACAACTAGGTGTATACTTGTATACAACTTCCTTGTTATATTCTCTTTGCTAAAACCGTAATCACGAATTGTCACTTTTACGTTCGGGAGATTGAAGAGAAACATTGTTGCGGTATTTTTTTGTGACCGAAAGTATGCCGAAAGCAATCCATAGTGCTTCTAGAGAGACAGAAGTAAAATTACACTCGTTTTGTGTTTGGGTAAGTGAACGTATTGAGTCAATCATACCATTTATATTAGTAAATGCGAGAGTGGCAGCAATGACTGGTACTTAAGTGTTTCTACTTCACGGGTTATTTTATCTATTTTGGTGCATTTGTTTGTAAAAAAGTTAATGTAAAAAACGTAACTAACTTTTCAAATTATTTGTTATACTATAATTTCAAGCGTTTCTCTGAACGCTCCGTACAGAGAAACGCTTGAAATGAATGAATCGTCTCAGAAGGGAGACATGCAGAGGCAACCTCATCAAAAATTGTAACGTTGGGAAAGAAAAGGAAGAGATCAGAGTTGAAGTACAATTTAGATGACTTCATTTATGTGTGGTTCGGAAAAAAACCTGGAATTTTATGCGACACAAACTCAAACAGCAGCATATCGGACATTGAGCTTAAAGGACGTTTATTGGATCACAAATACAAGTTTTATCCAAAATGATTATTTTTCATGTTTCTTAACTCATTTCCAATTAGCTGATTCCAAAAACTACAGCAAAAATATGTATCTCTTATTATTTTTTTATCGTCGGATTTTTTATTGGTTACTACCCCCAAAAAGGGGCAAAAACGAGGGCTACTGAATAACTCCGCCTTATATCAGATCCGATTTCGATGTTGCTTTTTATTTGAAAGGTTGTTTTTTACTTTTTTTTTTTTTTTTTTTTGCTTTTTACTTAAAATTGGTTTCTAAAAAATTTGGTGAAGGTCTGATGAGGATCTTCGGCGTGATGAGAAGAATAGCTCCTCAAATTGCAGTAAATTTTAGGTTTCGACGATCAGCCCTTTACCCACTAGGTTGGTATTGATGGAGTACCTTGGTTATTAATGTTAGTTTTACAATAAGCTAACTAGATGGCGCTACTGTGCACCGCTAAATTCTTTGCAAAACAGTTTGTACGCGCGAGGTTTACAGCTCATAGAGCCACTAGTATTATACTGTATAATAACTAGTAACAGTGACGAAATTACCGACTGTACAGCGACAGTGGCGCTGTAACGACTTCCAAAAGGAGGAGGTTATTGCATCACTAACTCAACATGATGGTGGTATGTAGGTACACAAAATAAAAGTGATTGTTACAAAAGGAAGATGGACAATTGCCTTAATTAACTAACTACTGTTTGTTTGTTTGTTTGTTTGTCGTATGAGGTAGTGCTGGCCTCTGGTGTCAGAGTTTATCAAGCCGCCTCTGACATGGCTTAACGACTGCTATTAATCAATAACAGCCGGGACCGACAGCTTAACGTGCTCTCCGAAGCACGGAGCGATGGAAAAGCGCACATAACTCAGAAAAGTCATTGGTGAGGAGCCTAGGTTTTGAACCCGGTATCGTTGGATTCTAAATTGCACTATAGAACCGTTAGGCCACCATCGCTCTCACTAACTACTACAACTAGCTAACTACTACATGAAACAGTTGGGCAACCCACGTCATTACTGGATTATAGGTAGTCCAAGAGTTCTAGTCCACTACAGTTGGCAGCATACCCAGCATGCTGGCGGCATTGCCCCTCTGAATTGCAATGATAATTCGATGGGCCAAATAGGTACCAGCATTTTTGTCAAGCGTCGCATCGATCAGGCGCTCAGATAGATTTTTGAAAATACGATGAGCTCCCCACTGTCCCAATGTCTCAACACCAAACTGCTCAAATATGTAACCGATACCGCCAGACCTACTTTGTTACAAACTCGAATCAAATTCTTTCCTGACGATATCTTAGTAAGCGTAATTCAAAAGCGTAATTAAATAAGCGTAATTCAAAATATTTGCGATAACTACTCGAAACTTTTGAGTATGTAACGTCAGCTAAAATAAAAAGTGACCAAGTGACTTTCAAGTACAATTTATATGTTGCAAAGAAAGCTAAATATCTATTTGTTCAATGCCTTTTACGTAATACCTTTTCGAGAAAACTCTCGAGTTCAAAGGCGTCTTTCCGCGCCATGAAAGCGGCAATGATTGGACGCTTCGCGGCGAGACGAGCTGCTTGGCTGCGAACAGCTTCCACGTCTAGTGTTAAAAAGAGTAATTGTAAGTAGGTTCAAGTTTTTATGTTGTACTAATTACATTTGCTAAAAGGCAACGACGGCTGTGCTGCATTCTAGAATCTGATACTCTTGTTTCCGGGCTTGGCACTCTGTAGTATGTGTCAACCCAAAGAAGACAGCTTTAATAACGCCGTCAGGAAATGATTAAAAAGCCCCGCGTTGAAGGGTTGATGAATAGTTCCAATTTCCGGTTGTTGAGTTTGTAAACGTACTAACTGCCGACAGGGTTCCGCACTCCCGCACAATAATGTTTATGGAAAGATTGGGCGATGGTAGACGCCACTTTAATATGAAAGGGGGCCACTTTACTGAAAAAAGAGTGTCATAGCGTTGACATTTGTTTTCCTTTTATCTTTTGTCTTTGATCATAGCTAGCGAAGCACTATAATAATCACTTCACTATAACTACATACATACACATCATCATCGACATGATACATGGTACATGATCATCGGGTGGCGCGTGCGCGCGTGGCAAGCAAATGGGTAAAATAAATCAAGGTCACCTTTTATTAATTGTTTTTTTTTATTCTGGAGAAGGACACCAATTGCAAAAAACTATTGAATAAAAAAAAAACGGTTTTTGAGTAGGGTGTTTTGTATACCAAATCTATGACGTATTTTCTCTACGCAAGGTAGTCAGAAAATCTGTGTTGGATGTGCTAACATAATTTCAAGCACAAATTAAAAATGTATATAACCCCCCATTATAGCTAAGAATTTTCTCGATCACATCAACTTTCAAACAAAAACCGCATCAAAATCGGTCCATTCTTTTGGGAGCTACGATGTTACTGACAGACACATCACACCCTAAACTTATAGCACCCCTCTCTTTTCGAGTTCGGGGGTTAACACATAGTGAAAAGACACAACTATTCATAAAAAAACACGTCACCAAAATGAGTACAGTGTACTTATTACAGAAAACACAAAACAAACGTTTTTCAGGCACTCTCGTACAGTCATGTTTATTTAGGGAAGGGCGATAGCTGACGCTAGTTTAATAAGAAAGGAGCGTAATTGAACAGAGTGGATTCAGATTATAATTGAACAGAGTGGATTCAGATTATAATTGAACAGAGTGGATTCGGATTATAATTGAACAGAGTGGATTCAGATTATAATTAGTGTCATTCATTAGCTATGCAGGGGGTAACTTAAAGAGCTGATATTGGAGATAATAAGATACCTAAAAACAACTGTCGACAACTTACCAGCGCGCAGCGTTATTAGATAGATAGATAAATTCTTTATTGTACACTCCACTAACAAAAATAAAGAAACAATAGCAGAAGAACTGTTACAATAGGCGGCCTTATCGCGAAAAGCGACATCTTCCAGGCAACCTTTGGATGGAGAAGATTTGTTACAAGCGTGAAGGATGGGGTGCAATGTGATATAAAAATACTAGAAGGAAACAGTAAATCAAAATTCTAATAAGAGTAGTGTTAGTTTCTGAATAACTAAAATCTGGGAATCTTTAAATAATCTTTAAGTATCTTCCATAATCTAGTTCTGAATTCGAGATCACAAAGGTAAACAGAGGGGCTACAGCACAAAAAAAAAGTGCTATCCATAATAACAATACAATACAAATACACTTTGTAGCACACAAAAAAATACATACAAACACGTATATAAATTACAAATGAAAGAATACAGTTAATAATAACGGTGATAGTTGTTTTACTTAATTTTAAATAATAATATCATAGAGTTGAATTATTGAATGTTTTAAAGCTTTTACTTTTGCATCATGTTATCGAACTAGCTGACGCCCGCGGCTTCGCACTCGTGGTCATTTCTCTAGGTTAAAAGTACCCTATGTGCTATTCCAGGACCTAAAATACTAATAGGTATACCAACATTTGTACAAAATTCCTTCAGCCGCCGCAAATATTTTATCTATTGCTCGGCTTCTACACATCGGATTGAGATACCTAGTACGCCAGTATTTAAGTCAAACTAAGGTATCCAACAGTGAAAAACGCAATACAATCGGTCCAGTATAGTTTTTACGTGATACGCGAACAAACATACAGACAAACAAACTAACAATAAAAGTGAAACGTTGTCTGTTTGTTTGTTTGGGGAGCTTTCACGCGATAACGGCTGGAGGGATTTTCATGAAATTTGGAATGCAGATAGCTTATACCCTGGAATAAAACAACGGATACATTTTATCCTGGAAAATTGTAAGTTTCCATGGGAAAATTGGTAAATGTTGATTACTTGCTGTAAGGGACGATTTCCATGGAAACGAAATAACAAGTCTGTCAATAAACATCAAGAGCGTTGGTGATATACCTACTTTTTAGGTTTTTAATATCCTAGAAGAACATAGAATGCTTTTTATATAATTTTAATAAACTGTAGTCCGCGCGGACGAAGTCACGGGCGGCAAATCTAGTATAACATTAGTCTCGTCTACTGTCATCGATCTACGTGACAACATAGGTCATGTGTAAGTGTCACCTGTTATTTGATACTAGCAGCGCCCTGTGGCTTCAGCCTCGTGGATGATGACTCGCCAATACTTAAAGTGTACCTACGGAAGAAACAGGCAAATCCGTCTCATAGTTGTTGCGTGAAACAGGAATAAACAAACCTACAAACAGACTTTCGCATCTATACTTATAAGTAAACAGGAAGTAACAAAGAGTCTGTTGTTAGATAATTAAGAAAATAAATATCTTAATGAAAAATAATATAGGTCTGCATGTTAGCGTATCACGAAACAACTACTGGACCAATTGGAATGCAATTTTCATTGCTGGATACCTAAGATTTTGACTCAAAATCTGGTTTACTTTATATCTCAATCCGTTGATAGAGGCCGTGTATAAAAACAATTTGACGGCTGAACGAAATTTAATATACTGTACTATATAGGTACTTTTGGTCCTGGAATAACACCTATGGGTTACTTTTAAATGAAACGACTACGCGGGTAAAGCCGCGGGCACAGCTAATCTTGCATAAAACACGAGAAGTCTTTTTTGTCTTTTTCCCCAAGTCATAGAATAACTATATATATACCCCACGTTCCAGGTTACTCGGAGGTATTACCCTGTTTAGGCCCAGAGGTAGTTTAGGTAACCTGTTTTCAGACTTTATTCCGAACATAAATCACTTAGCCAAAGTTACCTACTACTCGATAAATTCCCGTGAGGTGCTCGGGGAGATATAAAAATCATGCGGCGTGTTTCACTAAGAGAACCTCAGTACACTTTAAGCCTTTTACAAATTGTGTCTACGGTGGGTTAATACTTTTAAGCTTATAAAATAGCGAATGGGTTGTTTAGTTCTTGAATAATGTGTACAGGAATACTGATTTGATTTTGTTAGTATTATTTATTGTTTAGTTAATTACAGGACATTAGGAAAGATAAAAATATTGAATCCTACTTATTATAAATGCGAAAGTCACCGACATAGCTCAAAGGATTGGCAAGCTGAAGTGGCAATGGGCTGGTCACATTTCTCGAAGGACGGACAACCGCTGGGGTAGACGTGTCCTCGAGTAGAGACCGCGTCTTGGCAAACGTAGTGTAGGACGCTCACCGGCCAGGTGGAGTGACGACCTGCGAAAGGCGGCCGGCAGAAACTGGATGAGAGGAGCCAAAGATCGGGCTCTGTGGCGTTCAATGGGAGAGGCCTAAGTCCAGCAGTGGACGATTACGGGCTGATGATGATGATGATGATGATGATAAATACGAAAGTCTATGTAAGTATGTTTGTAGTAACTTAGCTCCATAACGGCTGAATGAATTTTGATGAACTTTGTATTAAGACACTTTAGGTTCTAGAATACTTTTTATCCCAGAAAAAAGATCACGCGGGCAACGCCGCGGTCTGTAATAAGTAGCTCATCTCAAGGTACAACGGTTGAATCATTGACACGAAGAATAAGAACAAGATATAAGTTCAAAATCTAAAACCCGACTACGGTCGAACAAAAAATTGCCCATGACATTCTTGCGATGAAGACGAATCGATTGACACCTCGCCTGTGAAAATTGGACCAAGTTTTTAGTTTTTTTACACATAACCCTTCTTTGGTTTGCCGTAGTCGGTTTTTTATTGCCTATGCCAATGTGTACCTGAAGACGAATCGATTGACACCTCGCTTGTCAAAATCATAACCATATATGTACTTAGATACATATACTTTAAACTCATTAATTCTCTCCCCTCTCCCAAAAAATCTCTTTAAATTAGGTACCCAAATGAACACTTAGCCTTAGTGAGATACAAATGCCTTCAGTATTAACGACTGCGAGGCGGGGTGATATATTGATCTAGAACTGTTAGGAAGATAGATAGAAGCACTAAAACTTAGGAATCTTTACGGTAGATAATAAACTATTTGCGGGAAAGCAATTTGCAGGCTTTGGTCACTGTTTTTTTGGCTCAGTTCTTTAGCCAATTTACATGTTTTTTCATTTGTCTCGTTTTCTACGGAAGGCTTGTCTATGTACCAATATAACTGGGTCAAGACGCTAAACAAAACAAAATGCTGACGACTGGTTGGCCAAGTGGCTAGTGACTCTGACTGCAAAGTCAACGGTGCGGGTTCGAATCTCGCAAGGTGCAAACATTTGTGTGTGTTTGTTGTTCTGTTTTTTTCCGTATTTAAGTATGTTTATCCGTTTTCTGGTAGACATAGTACAAGGAACCCTAGTTTGGGGCTAGGAAATTAGTGTGAATTGCCCAAAATAGATCTAATATTAAAATGTACTTGCCACATGAGAGTAAAAAAATGCATAGACGCTAATAATTGAGTAAACTTGAATAGAACAAAACATTTTGCAGCTTGATCGGCTGCAAAATGTCACAGAAATCATTATAGGAACACATATACTTTTAATTGAAGAACCTTATTTTATATGTTGGTAATGATATGGTTTTGCACACCAATGCCCAAAATAAGCCAAAATAAACTGGCCTTCAAAACTTAGTCCCACACTTTTAATGTCTGTCTGTTCGCGCATCACGTTAAAACTACCGACCGAATGCGATGTGATTTTCACTGTTGGATAGCTCAGGTTTTGACTTAAAAACTAGTTACCTACTACAACTACTTCACTTGGTATCTCAATCAGATGAGTAGGAGCCAAGGAATTTAATAAAACTATTAATTTTAAAAGTGTGGAACAACATTTTGACGACCAGTGTTTCCTACCGCTCAATCTTAACCCATATTAAAATGGGCCAGATGCGTTGCCTTACCTGAATGAATCTAGCGAAATTATAATATGTATCCTAACATAACACTATATTTACCTATCCTAATTGGTTTCAGTTACAGAATAAATAATAGTACTACAGTTACGTTCAGCATTTCACAGGTAGGGTAGATATAAATGCAGGCAATGAGCTAGGAACGGCGCACTCTCTCGACGCTCAGTCCGGATTATTTCCTATTCAACACCTCAGGTACTGTGACCATAAGTTTAATACATATATATAAATATATTCAGGACAATTCACACCTATTACCTAGCCCCATACTAGGATACTATGGGTACTAGACAACGGATAAACAAACCTTGATACAAATATTACATCCATGACTCAGAAACAAATATTTCAGCTCAACAAACAAATGATTGCACCTTGCACGATTCAAACCCGCGATCTTTGGTTGACTTCGAATTCAGGGTCGCCTGTTTGTACTTGCTACGCTTACGATAATGTCAAATAAAAAAAAAGTAACAATATCATTAGGTACCTTCAAGTCACGAGTGAACAGTTTAGGCCCCGATTTTCGCTCAATGTCATTAATGTCGAGTGTTACGAGTACAACGACAAAAACAATGAATGTGCCAATAAATGGGAAACATTGCTTCTATAATCCATAGTCTCTATAATTGCTTCTTTAATCCGTAGTCTCGATAATAATAGTCAATTTTTCATACTATTTTGTAGAATAGTTGTGTACTGTTATAAAACTGGGCCAGCAGTCTCGACATGGATAGAGATTGCTTTACAACTGAAATCGGTCGCAAAGTCCGATTATAACGATATTTGATAGTCTCTACAAAATATCGATGTCAATCATGATTAATGTCAGTACAGATACCGATGACAGTGGATAGCTTTTGACAATAACTGACAAAGCTAACGATTTTCATCGGTATATGCACCGATTTCTGTTGTAAAGCGATTGCTTTACAGCAGAAAGCAATCCACTATCTATGTCGAGACTGTACTGGTTTTCAATCGTCATTTTATGTCATTTTATTTTGTTATTTTCGAATTTGAAATTCATGTCTACTGTGCGCTAGCGTGCACATCATCGCTCCATCAGGTGAGGTAGTGGCCCAAATCAATTAATTATAATAAACCAGCCAAATGAGTTTATCTTTTAAATGAAGCACCGACAAGTCTAGTCATTTGATATGCAGATGTCACAGCTCGCGTCGACGGCTTGTCCACCCGATTACACAATTATCAGGGTCGTGTCTTGCACAGTGCTCTGCGAGTACCGTGATTAGCTCGCCTGCTACAGACGCATGTGTAAATTTAATTACAGCGGAAATGTGTACCTATTGACATAATATGCTAATATCTGTGTAACTTGCACTAGAGTAGAGTTAAAAAATATAGCGACAAGTTTTTGGAAGCGACAGAAAACATTTTTTTTTGAATTGCCACTCTTTAGTGATCAATCAATGGTATCAATAATGGAAAAAACTGCATCTTTCACTGAGGTTAAGATGTGCTTATCTGATTGGAACTGAGCCCTTACGTTTTTACGTTGACTTCTGTGATGGCCCTGTATCATACAAAACTTCTGTGATGGCCCTGTATCATACAAAACTTCTGTGACGGAACTGTTGTATAAGTTTCACAGATAGGAAATATATATTGTTAAAATTTTATAAATGTGGCTTGCCACAGAAGCAAAAGGACATTATATAAATAAATAAATGCTCTGACAATAAATACAAGGACCACAAACTACAAAAAATGAATGCATTTATCTCGTATTATTGTCCCAACATAATATTTGTAAGGAGCCAAGCTATACATGCATTTGTGGGTGCAGAGTATGAACAACACATACATTATTTATTGTTTTCCGTATTATTTAAAGATATATTACGACTTTCACTCACGGTTTATTTCGTTGAACAATTGATGTTGGTGTTCAGACATTAAAGACGTCCATCCTAAGGAGTTTGCAATGGTGGCCTAATGGTTCAATAGTGCAATTTAGAATCCAAAGATATCGGGTTCGTGCTTACACTCTCGTTCTAAATTTTTAGACTTTTCTATGTTATAAGCGGCTTTCCATCGCTCCGACATGGTCAGAGGCCCGCGGATGGCCTGACAAACCCTGTCATAAGAAACCAGCGCTACCTAATACAACAAACAAACAAAACAGGAGTTTGCTAACGAGGGTTCGACGCGAACATGAGTGACAGTCGTATTATATCTTTAAATATCACGCTCACGTTATTATATATAATTAGTCTTGGTTTCTTTGTGGGAGCAAATCTAGCAATATTGGTGTTATATTTAATTTTGTGCTACATTGTCATGCACAGATAGATATTATTACACGACTGCCCAAAAAAAGGAGTTTGATGTTTTTTTATGTTTGTATGTATGTTTGTATGTATGTGAGTTTCTTTATTCCACCATAACTTTTTTTATGCCTGAACAAATTTAGACGTATGGGGTATCGTTAGAATCCTTACATCCCCCCGAGTAACATTGGCAATTCATTTGTATTGAAAAAAAAACTGTATGGCAGCAGTATGGCTCCACTATCAAAAGAGAAAAAAACTTGTTTTAAATGTGGGTATCGAATTGAAGATCATGATAAGCACATTCCAACAGTAAATAATTTATGCATAAGTTCTTTTTTGGCAAGACAGGTGTGTTTTTTGGCAAGACAGGTGTGTTTTTTGGCAAGACAGGTGTGTTTTTTGGCAAGACAGGTGTGTTTTTTGGCAAGACAGGTGTGTTTTTTAGCATTTAAGCTAGCTTTTCCCATTTGACAATATACCTATAATATTATGTGTAGCCTTCACTCACTTAATTATCACGAGAATGCGTCGGCAGCGGGGTCAGTAGCTGCCGCCGCAGATTGCTGCGATATCACTAACGCCGTTAAGATTAATTGAGGCCGTAATTACACAGATTAATTAGTTCCTGTTAGACGTTAAATGTCTTTGGGTTAAATTTATCGGTGGAAGTGTTTTTTTTAATCGTGGGAATACCACTATACTGGTCGAAACATTGTAAACAGTCTTGACAAATTTACACAGTTGTTTCTCGTGAAACGTACTTCCTTCTAGATGTGGACCTAGCATGATTAATTGTAATTTACTTCTAGATGTGGACCTAGCATGATTAATTGTAACTTACTTCTAGATGTGGACCTAGCATGATTAATTGTAACTTACATCTAGATGTGGACCTAGCATGATTAATTGTAACTTACTTCTAGATGTGGACCTAGCATGATTAATTGTAACTTACTTCTGAATTATAACTACTACTAACTATAAGAAATATTTTTACTGTATCAGAGATGAAAAATCAAAAATATGTACAGTAATACGAAAGCGGTCTGAAAAAATTGAGATACAATCCACACCAATTATATAAAAGTTAAACGTTGTCTATTTGTTTGTTTGGGGAGTTTTAACTCGATAACGGTTGGACGGATTTTGATGAAACTTTGTAAATATGTACTGTACAATATAGAGAGTTTCCACGGAAAAACTGGAAGGAACGGTTGCTATGGAACCCAAATAATAACAAATCTGTCAAAAGGCATCAAGAGGTGCTATACCTTTGCATTGGAATTAATATCCTAGAACAACAAATCGTGCTTTTTTTCGGCATAAATTGTAGTCCGTGTGGACGAAGTCGCGGGCGAAAGCTAATATTATATATTTATGATCGTTAGCGGCAACATTTTATAATCGTTAATCCAAATATGAAATATATAGTTATTATATAAATGCGACCTATCATACATAGTAAATGAAATGTAAGGAAATCCAAAACAGTACATATGACCGCAGGATTTTACTATATATGTTTTTATATATTCTTGCCTAATATACACCTACCTCTCTCTCATTGCATTGTTTGGTTGACTGGTACATAATACTTTTATTATTAAGTCCGCCATTTGTACTCTTTTTAATTGTGCAATAATGTATAAATAAATACACTAATATCCATACCAATATATAAAAGTGAAACGTTGTCTGTATGTTTGGTTTGTTTGAGGAGATTTCACGTGATAACGGCTGGACGCATCTTGATGAAATTTGCAATAGTGATAGCTTATACCCTGGAATAAAGCATTTTTATCCCGGAAAAATGTAAGTTTCCACGGAAAAATATTGACTACTCGCTGTAAGATACAGTTTCCATGGAAACGAAATAACGAGTATGTCAAAAATCATCAAGAACATTGGTGCTATACCTACTTTTGCATTAGTTTTTAATATCCTAGAAGAACATAGGATGCGTTTTTTCGCGATCAACAGTAGTCCGCGCGGACGAAGTTGTGGGTGGGAAAGCTAGTAATATATAAAAGTGAAACTTTGTGAATTTGTAAGTTTGAGAAACTTTCACGCTAAACCGGCGTGAAATTTGTCCAAAACCGAACTATGGTCACAATAGCAGTGAACAGAGCAGGCATTTGCTCACGAATAAAACATTCAATAGGTATATGCGTTTTCGCTTTGTTCGGACCGCGGACCCCGCTGGGTGACAAATGTATTTTCTGTCGAACAATTTCATGTCTGTAAATTTTAAATTAGTTTGAATTTCTGGATTGTATTTCCTAACGGTTTACACTGGCTTCTTTTAGGATTCCGCCCAATACTGCAGGGCTTTTTTCCGGACACAAAGGACTCGCACATGATGTCACATTAGAGTGATAATTTTATAATTGATAGTATAGCATGTATTTTTTACTATCAGCGCCCCGCGGCTTTGCCTGTGGTACTTTTCCACCTCCATTCACCCACTAATTAATGGAATTTAAAAATAGTATCCTTAGTGGATCTCCTTAGAGGAAAATTTCTTCCAAAGTTCAAATCTCTAAGTCCACAGGATATGTAGACGTAAACGCCGTCCACATACGATCACTTTTTACTGACAGTTTTAACTGAACTGATAAAACTGACAGTAAAGATGTGTAGTATGAAAACTGAAAGTTTGGCGTACATATAACGTCATCTATCGCCAGTTATTAGTGTTAAAAATGACAGTTAAAAGTGGTCGATATTTAAAATCAGTTCAACGCTTTACTTGCAGTTCGTGATACGAATTCCCATATGAATACGCAACCATTTTTGATAAAAAAATGGTTTTACCTGGTACAAAACACCTCTACTCAACAATTCAATTTGCTAATCGGCAGATGAAGTAACAAGTAAATTATAGGCAAGCTTAATTCTTGGTGAAATTCATAGCGACTTCAACTGGCGGTCAGCCTACTTGAACCATTACTTGTAGGTCGTGAAATAGGCCCGACAGTTAGAATGGCACGCTAATGTTGTACATGTCACCGTTAGATTGTAAAATCGATAGATTACAATTTAACGGATCATAATTCGTTAGATTGTATACAAACAAGATATCATCAACAGACATCCTATTCGCTAGCTGTTGGACCAATCAGTGCGTAGTTTTACAATTTGACGGATACTAGCGCCTGTTATATTGTAATCCGTTTCCTGATTGGTCGGTCTAGGTTTGACACTATAGAGCTACAAATTAAATAGAAGCTCATGAAACAGAATTGGAGCAGCCTGACCCCCACGTGGTCTGACCTTGCCCTACCCCCGGGTGCAATTCTAAAACGCGGAATCAGAAGCTTGCAAGTAGCAAGAGACGAAGAATCGAGAGTTCTGGCGAGACGTTTACAAACTAACTAATTCACGATCAATTTTAGTCCTTGAGGTCATGTCGGTGTGAATGATCTCGAGATCATTTGCAATTGACTGACTCTTTAATTTGTAACTCTATAGTGATAAACACGAGTCTGCCCAATCAAGGGCAGGTTCACAATTTAACGGTGGCGATAGAATCTCAGAAATCAGATAAATCGAATACTGGGTAATGATTGGACGGTAATATTCGATCGTGCATGTTCGTTCACAGTTTTTCGTATGTTTGTAAAACGAATTAGAATCCGCCAGATTGTAATCTATCGGTTCTTACAATAAACGGATGACATATATAATTCAATTAAGTTTGATCACTATCTTCCACGGTGTTTAGCAACTATGCGGTCGAAAGTGGCACTAAGTCTAGAATAGGACTACCTTTCACGGACCACTGCTGGCAAACTCTGAAAGGAACTTGGCGATAGTGCAACTGGAAACGTCCATTGATAAGGTATAATAATCCAACATTTTCATTCTGGATATACCTTCTTATCTATACAATAAGTGAACAATAGTTTATACAAACGCCTACTTTATACAATCTTCAAAATTAATTGGAACCGGAAAACTCAATCTGTCTCAAGCCATAAAAACTATTTCAATTTAACATCACATTAGATCAAACCCCCTTGGCTTCAAGTGTGTAACACCACGCCCCACACTCTAGTTTCACGAAAGCGTGCCACTCCCAACGCCCGTGGCTTCAAGAGTGCGTGTAAGCAAACGTTACTGCGTACTATATAATTGGACAATAAAACCTGAGCCGAAACGACATTAAATGTGAAAGCCTATAAAATTTGACTGCTCTGATCCGACTGAGATTGACGTATTCTTAAATAAGAGTTTGTGGAAATGTTTGGGAGTTAATGTTTGAAAGTTCTGCGAAAAGTTTACCCCATCGTCATCATCAGCCTATACTTGCCCACTGTTGGACGATAAGCTTCCTAATGGCGTGCATTAGGAGAAGCTTATCGTCCACTGAGCTCGGTCTTCCAGTTCTCTTCATCCGGTTTCTGCCAGCCGCTTTTCGCAGGTCGTCATTCCACCTGGCCACAGAGAGTCTTACACTAACTTTGCCTAAACGTGGTCTCCACTCAAGAACTCGTGTACTCCAACGGTTATCTGTTCTTCGGGAAATGTGATCGTACATGTTGTTTTTTTTTTATAATTTTATTTTTCTTCTGGTGAAGGCCTCCTTCAGAGTTAGGCTCCTTTCTTCAGTTACTTTAAGCCAGTACGGCCCAGCCGTATTCCGGAAAGTCAATTAAATAAAAACTTATATCAAATTGACCTGATTTATACGAAACCACGCTAGAGATAAGTATTTTTTTGAGACAATTATCCAAGTGCATTCAAGAGGTAATAGTTAGAAGACCTATGATGTTCAAGTCGTGTAAGATTTGGGTTCCAGCGGCACAGTCGAAGCGAACGCTTTAGGGAAGCGAAACCTCCTCCAAAGGTCACTAAAAACTGTGTTGATATTCGTATTAATATTATAATGTATGTTTATCTAGAAGGTGTATAAGTTTATAGTTCGCTAGTATCTTTACATCGACGTTAATACTATGGCCTGAAATAAACAGATAAGTTAATTAATTGTTTAAGCTTCAACAAAAATCACAGTCAATTTTAGCAAATCTTTATTATTTAAGTTGGGTTAAGAAATTACAACTACCTCTTTTTAAATTCTAGTACTAAACAAAATATTTCTACAAATTTCTTGAAGTTCACGTTTATCACAAGCAATTAACATGCGAGACAAATTACACAACCTAAGCCTTGAAATTACAGCCGGAGATGGAACCTGGGGAAATAAAGCCAGGGCTAAAGATGTTTCCACATGCACAGCGAGAAACAAGCACAAATTAAAAATGTATATAATCCGTGAAATTTTAGATGTGAAGTATCTAGATCGTATCAGCTTTCAAACATAAAAAAACGCTTCAAAATCGGTCTATTAGTTAGGGAGCTACGATGCCACAGACAGACGGATAAATACATATACACCTAAACTTATAACACCCCTCTCTTTTCGAGTTCGGGGCAAACGTAGTTTAAAAAACTAATCTATAAACCAAGTACTTTAGAATGCATTGTCATCTAGTTGTGAGCTACCCTGAAAGTTTCAGCCGGAAAGCTAATCGGAAAGTGCTCGAAATTTGAGGTGCAAAATTCCACATGCAACGACAGACAAACAGACAGATAGACAGACAGACAGATATACAAACAGACAGACAGACAAACAAGACAGTGACTTAATAAAAACGTGGTAAAAAACACAAGAAAGAAGAATGCAAAACACAAAAAAAAAACCTACCGGTTCTTATAATTTTTCGTGTCTATGTTTCAATCTTTGAGCTCGCGATGTTCGTTGAAACATGCATCGTGGTGACAGGATATCCAGTGTTGCGGACGTCTTTATAATTATAAAGATTGATTTTTGATATTGCTACCCGGGGAGGCGCCCTTTTGGCCCGCCCACAGTGTCAACGACAGAACACGCGCCGTGAGAAAAATGTGACAAATGGGAGCCTGCAAAACCCACGATTATCCGTCAGAACTATTTCACGTTCACGCTTGTTTGGAGAGCTTCGCACATGTGGAGCATAAATAACAATAAATAAATGAAAAAAATATAAGACGTGTTCCACTTTCCCATATTCATGTGTGGCTCTCGTCTCTCAGAAATATAAAAAAGTGGAAGAGGTAAAGCGTTTCAGTGTATTCCACTTATACGGGAAAGTGGAACACTGAAACTCTTTACTTCTTCCACTCTTTTAAATTTCTGAGAGACGAGACGATCAGGTCGTTGGCTTGATGGTTGTACCACGCATGCCCGTAATATTTATAATGCCACCCAGAATCTTGGTGGCATTATAAATGTCATAAACATCGCTCGACGACGCTCAATGACATTATACGCGTACTTCTTATGTCATCGAACGCCGGCGAGTGACGTTTACGAACGTAGCCCTGCACTACACTTGTCAGTCTGAGATTGTAAATTTCATTGCCCAAAAACATCCCTGAAAACAGCTTCAGACAAAAATGATAAAGTTAATGATTGCACGTTACTGCTTGGAGATTGAATATCCGCCAAAAATGTATTCACCAAAAAAGTTTAGTTTTATTTCTAACTGTTTAGTTTCGTTAAAGTAGGCATACAAAATGAAATACTTATTTAATAATTAGTTAAGAAGAAAGTTCACTGGAAACAGTTAGCAGTCCATATCTATTAAACAACTGAACCAATTTTGATGAAACTTGAAATATTCCCAAAGTTGAAAGATAATGAATCTATTGCAAAGAGACTCGTAGTTTCGGAGAAATACGTGGACAAACATACATACATACGAAAATTTGGCATATTTGTCCAGATACTCATATAGACTTTTTTTTATCACATTCTAGGCAATCGTTTGACCACGATCTCACCTGATGGAAAGCGATGATGTGGTCGAAGGTGTAGCACGCTTGCCTAGTAGATACCTATTCACTCTTGACTTGAACACACCTGGGTTATATTTTACCGGAAACACTGTCGAGGGCAGGGCATTCCACTCCTTAGAAGTTCTTATAATAAATGAAGAAGCGTAACGCTTCGTTCTTGTGCGAGGTATTTCAACCATAAAAGGGTGGCGCTTTGCCAATCGTCTAGTCGTACGGTAATGGAAAGGTGATGGGGGAATCAGATTGTGCAGTTCTTGTGCACACTCTCCATAGTGCAATCTGTAGAATACTGACAGGCAAACCTCACGTCGATGCGCCAAACTTTGAAGCTTACTCTTTACCAGAGTGTCATCTCCAATGAGCCGCATAGCACGTCTCTGAATTGAATCCAAAACCTCGAGCTGATAGTTGGCAGAACCGTCCCAGAGGTGGCAGCAGTACTCCATACAAGATCGGACCTGTGCTTGGTAAAGATTCAAAAGCTGTCCCGGCGTGAAGTAGTAGTATGGTGTTGTTACACTACGGAAAGACGGAGATCGGTTAAGAGGACTCTTTTTAGCAGAAAACAAACATGCCTGCGTTTTAGTAGCATTAAACTTAACCAGGTTAGCATCGACTCAATTGGACACGGCTTCTAAGGCTAAATTTAAACGCTCCACCATAGCCTCTCTCTGAAGCTGGACAGTGTCGCAGCTGGCTTTAGCATTGGAACTCTAACTCTCAACTCCAGTACTGTCATCTGCATAACCAAAGGTGCCCGGCTTCAAAAGGTTAGTAATGTGCAGTAAAAACAGTGTAGCCGGGAGAACCGATCCTTCGATGGCTCGCTCAATACGTGAGTGGCATACGCAAAAAGATCCCCAGTAGACCGGTTTCGGCGAAATCCGTATTGCCGGTCACTGAAGAGATCATTGTCCTCAAGGTATGCCATAGCCTAACGTTTATGACAAATCTTCATTAAATATTGTAAGGAGGTTATCGAGATGGGGCGATAATTGGCCGGATCAGCACGACTACCCTTTTTAGGTACTGGTTGTACATTGGCAAGCTTTCAGCTCTTCGGAACTTTACCTGAGTGACGAGAGAGGCGGTACAAACGCGTTGAGATGGGAGACAATTCGGCCGCACAGTTTTTCAACACAATCGCTAGAATGCCATTAGGACCACTGGTCTTGTTCACATCTAGGCTTGAAGCTTTCTGAGAACCTACTTTTGGCGAATGCGTATATTGGGCAAAAAAATGAGAAAGGCAGGAAGGTATCTTGCCGGTAGCGTCTAGATGCGAAGATTCTGCAAAAAGAGAAGCAAATAAATTCGCTTTCTCTCCAGCTGTGTGAGCCAGTGATCCACCAGGTTTCAGCAAAGGTGGCAGTGAGGGGCGGCATAAGTTTACTTCGACCCTACCCGCTACCCGCGGGGTATGAAGCCAATTTGGCCCCTATTCGACTTATGTGATCAAAATGAGCCTTCCTAAGAGTCTTCTTGCATGTTTTATCGCCAACATTGAATTTTTGTTTCTTAATCCGAATATCAGAGGATTAGCGCTTTCGAGCATCAGCCCAGTCCAGATATGCCTTTTGTTTGAGCCACAGCACGAACACAATCGGATCCAAACCAAAGCTGAGCTTTGCTGAGAAGAGGCTTATCACTGTTATATTCCATTGCCTGACATATTAACTCTGTAACAGCAGACGCGCAAATCGACGGGTCCTGGGAGGTACGATGCAAGGAATTGTCGCATCTCATCCCAATCTGCTGAGTTGTATCTCCACACGCGTCTATTACCTTTACGGCTAGGATCAGGTGGGGAATAAACAGAGACAGACTTCACTAGACAGTGATCAGAGCTACCAAGAGGTGGGGATACTGACACGGAGTATCGGTTTGTTTCAGTCGACATCAGGAGGTCAAGACTACGTGGCTCCTGCACCAGCTCAGCGAGATAGCGTTAGCTCGAGAGCAAGTTTTTGCGTCTCTCTACCAGCGTGGTCAGTTTTCTGGTATGGGACAAACCACTCTTTATGGTGGGCGTTAAAATCCCCCAAAAAACACCAATTGAGCAGAAGGGTAACGCTGTTGGACCACACCAAGCCGCCTCACAGAGATAGTCCACCAATAAAGTCGTCCCCCGATCTCCGCTGTGAGAACGGTACACACAGGCATAAAGAATTTTCTTTATGCCCGTGTCCAACAGCACCCAAATCACCGAAAAGCTAGGGTGCTCAAGATTTCGGAGACGCAGACAGCATATGTCATCACGAGCGTAAACACAAACGCTGGCGTTTTGGATAAAAAGGTGCTCCAACACATAGCCTGGGTAATCCAAGTATGCCGTATCAGCTGGACATCCTATCTGCATCTCCGACAAGAAGAACAAGTGGGGCTTAGAGGTTTCCAGGTGATAGTGGACCGGTTGGAGATTGGAGTGAATCCCACGAATATTCGCAAGATCCACTTTGAGTGTGGGGACGTGCATCTGCCGTTTAAACTTATTTCTTCTTAGGACTTTTTTCATGATTAGTGTGAATAGGTTGGACAAGTAAGCATAGGAGATGTTGGAATGTCTAACCCACAGAAGTCAAGGCATAACTATGACTTTGGAGAACTTGCGCGGAGACTGCGGGGACGCCCGAACCCCCTGAAATAATTCATCAGTTCCTCACATCCAGTCGCCAGCCGGCCCAATGAATCATTTCAGGATTTTTCACAAGCGGCGGGCAGCCTTTCGTACCTGGCTTAACTACTACTTGGGCCCCCTACAACTTGCGGTCGGCCATCAGAGAGCACCGTGTTTCGGATCCCGCTACCCTCCGAAGCAACGCCTCCGACGCAGAAACACCATGATTTCGATCACGGTCCACCCTTCCAGCACAACTGTATCCTATACTCATCCAGATGGCTTCCCTGAACATAATGATGGAACACGATATGTCGTTTGGTACCAAGGCTTTGGCCACGGGGTGGTAAAAAAAAAACTTGTAGCCGAAGCCTACCACTAGGTGATTCGGTTACTCTTTTGGCACCACCCGAGGATCACGTGTAGACTAACATTATAAATATTAGGTATTTTTGACAATATTACATACATACTGTAATCCATGAAATTTGGTACATTTGTTTAGATACCCCCAGACTAACATGGAAACTCATGGTCACTGGCAAAGTCCAAGGAAAAAGGTCACGTGGTCGCAGCCCGATATGTTAGCCCGATCTGATCCGTGCTACACTGGACACATCCGTCTACTATGCTCTGCAGGTCGCCAGCATCAGGAACAGATGGCGTACCATAGTTAAGGATAGGATAGTGAGAGGTGGTCACGACCCTCAGTAATGAGGATTACGACTAAAGGAGGATGGAGACTAACATACAAGGTGGGGCAAAAGTAATCACCCTATTGGAAGACGCTGTAACTTTTGCAAATGGCGGCAAATGTCAATTCTGTTTTTACATTTATGAAGTAAACAGATGCAGAATACACGACAATAAGCTATGGAACGCTATAATCCTCAAGAATGCGAAATAAACGGAAAAACGCGACTAATCTCTCACTTTGGCGATTTGCACTGGCCGGCCAGATCACCCGATTTGACCGCTCAGACTTTTTTTGTGGGGTTACTTGAAGTCCCGGGTTTATGTAAGCAAGCCTCTTGAAGCCCTTAATGAGAATATCGACAAGATTATCAGAACCTATTGCCGAAAGTTTTGACACAAGTGATCGAAAATGCCATAAAACGAGCGACGGCTGACGGCGGCCATTTTCTCGACTTGATGGAATAAATTCTAATTCATTAAATAAACATAATCCACAAGTAGAACCAAATTTTACATTCCTAAAAAAACACAAAACAACATCGGACCTTTGCCACACCTTGTATACGCGTTTAATATTACGCGTTTCAACAATATTACATACGTACACATCAACTTGATAATATTTTTTTTGAAGTCGGTCATAAAACTATTTACACTTGCACTTTCTACCAAAGTGTTATAAATTAGTTATACCGTTTAACACTTTTTTAAACTCAGTGTGCAACCGGCTGAAAACATTACAAAATTACAGTCGGAAATAAACATATAACTCCAAATTTGTCTCTATACGTATCCGTTCTGTTTTCAGAATAAGCCCGCACGTTGTTTGTAATAAAAGGAGTATTAATGATTGTTTTAGTGTCCGTCGTTAAATTTAGTGTCCCGGAGAATATTCTAACGTGTGTCTGAGGAACATGTATATGTGTGATAGGATAGTGTAAGAATATCTGTGTAGGTTTTAAATTGAGGAAGATTTTTGAATTTGCTTTGGAATTATATGTTTATAAAATAACTAGCGACCCGCCCTGGCCTTGCACGGGTAGGTAAATAGAAAGATAAACTTGATTCAATAATTTGAAGAAAAAAACGGTTATTTTAACTTAACTATAACATTTAGATATGTAGCCTTTTTTTGTGGGTAATGATGTGTACTAGAAACGTATAGTACCTACATTTATTTATGTATCTCAAAAGTTTTTAGAGCGCACGCCAAACAATAACTAATATGCAATTTTTTGTTACTTTTTGGTTACACTATTGCAATTAGCAGAGGGATACAACCCATGTTACTCGCTAATAATGTAGCTTTCAATAGATGAACAAATTTTAAAAATTGCTTGCTAATTTTTTGAGTTTATCCATTACAAACAAAAATACAAACATACAGAAAAACAAATCTTTTCTCTTTACAATATTAGTATAGATGTAGATATGGATTCCATAAAAAAAAAAGTGTATTTTTTTTTATAGTAAACAACGAATGTGCTCCTGTTGTATCAGTAGCAGCCTCCTTCCATCAGCAAAAATTAACATTTCATCATCTTCGTCACATCATCAGCTGGTAAACGTCCAATCTTGAACATCGGTCTACCCCATAGAACGCCATAACGAGCAGTTTTTCGCCGATTCCCTAACATTATTAATTTATAAATAAAGGTATTGTACTATTTTTAATATATGTAAATGACCTTGTTAAATGCTTGCCTGAATGGTGTTTTGTAAGTTTATTTGCTGACGACACACATGTTGGTATTAAAGACAAGTGCAAAACTGCTTTAGAGAACAAACTGGTGGAAACATTAGACATTCTTAAAAAATGTTTTGAAGTTAATGATATTATACTTAACGCTGAAAAAAGCATAATTATGCGTTACCAATCTAGAAAAGGTTGAAGAGAAACCTGTCTGTAAAAGAAAATGTGTTCCTAGGGTATACCATCGATTATACTGTAAGTCACTCAGCCCACATAGATAAGCTTTGTAAAAAGATAGCTAGTGCAAACTACGCACTGCTTCAACTTAAGCCGATTATAGATAAAAAAGCCCGAGTTACGGTTTATTATGCATATGTACATTCCCTCATAAATTATGCTATAACAGTTTGGGGAAATGCTGCTGATATAAACAGAATCCTGAAATGCCAAAAAAGGTCAATAAGGATCATAACTGGTTTAAGGAAACGCATGTCATCAAAAAAATATTTTAAATCTAATAATATTATGACTGTTATATCAATTTAATATATTTAACAGTCTTCTAGAAATTCATAGTGAAAAGGATGATCTGGCTAAAAACATGGACATGCACAGTTATAATTTGAGGAATAAAGAGAAACTGTATCAATCAAAGACAAGACTAGCCAAAGTAAACAAGCAAGTTATACAAAATAAAATAACTGTACAATAAGTTGCCTATTAGCATAACAAGACTACATTTAACTGATTTTAAGAATAAAATAAAACATTTTTTCGTAGCTAACCCATTTTATTCACTTAATGAATTTATGACATTGTGTCTGACGGAGTCATCATTTTTGAATGAGGATTAACGAAATATGAGTTTGACTTATTTGAAGTTGTTGTAACTCTTGTAGATATTGTAACATTTTTTTGGTTTTATTTTAATTTGAATGCATTGAATATTTTTACAAATTTTTTTTCTTTTGTTTTCAATTTCAATTTTAATTTTATTGTTATAAATTCTTACTATGTATAATCAGTGTAATATTAAGTTGGCGAAGTGTGTACTATTTGACTTGCCTTGTGTAACAGACCAAGTTATATGGCCAATAAATAATTCTATTCTATTCTATTGCCATAATCAAAAAGCTTGGCAGGCGTATTAATGATCGCAGTAGTTGGATTGAATGCATAGGGAAATGCCCCTGTTCATTTTCTGAATTCCCTGTCAGTGTAATTTCTAGAATTTGGGGCAAATGTAATCATTTATTGGAACGCTATAACTTTTGCAAATGGCGGCTGTTTTGACATTTGTAAAGTAAACAGATGCAGAATATACGTCAATAAGCCATGGAACGCTATACTCCTCAAGAACGCGGAATAAACTGAATGGAACGGAAAAACGCGTCGTCTTATCTCTCGCTTTGGCGATTATACTTGCCACCCAATTTGACCACGCCAGACTTTTTTTTGTGGGATTACTTGAACTTTTTATGTGGGGTCCCGGATTTATGTAAACAAGCCTCAGACTCTTGAAGCCCTATATGAGTATATCCGACAGGAATGCAAGAACCTATCGTCGGAAGTTCTGACATAAGTGATGGAAAATGCCATAAAATGAGCGACGGCGGCCTCTTAAACGATATCATTTTCTTAACTCTATAGAAATAATATCTAATTCATTAAATAAACATTTTTCACAAGTAAAACAAAAACCATTCATTTCTAAAAAAAAACTGCTGTACAAACATCGGGTGATTACTTTTGCCCCACCTTGTATAAATATATTTGAAAAGTAAATAGCAATTGGCATTCTGTATTAAAATAACGACATTTTGATAATTTGACTCCTTAATATCAAAGTGTCTATATTTTCTTTTCAATATTGTTAAAAGGAGCCTACAATGAAAACATCGCTTTATTTTACAAAAGATACTAAACATTTAAAACACAAGCCAACAAATACATGTAAAAAAAGATAAGCGCCTGTAAAATAAACTGTGAAACAAGGTAAAGCAATTTTCATTTCTATGAAAATTGCAATTTGAGCTACGTGAGAGCTACGGTACGCGCCGTAGCACAACGTAGAGGTCTACATATACGAAGACCGTCTACGAGAGCTACGCTTGGCAAATAAATTAACCTATCGCGCGTTTTCGGCAGATAAAGCCGCTTCGTATAATATATTTTGGTGTGTGAGTGGTAATAAAGGATGTTCCAGTCCAGAAAAAAAATAGCATGTTTTTCTTGCAGCGCTATATGATTTTAGGCATTAAATAATAGTCATAATTTTTCATATACAATTATTATTTTTATTTGACTGTTTATGCTGGAAGTTCGAAGCCTACGCATTTTTCATGAAATTGCATCGATTACTCTGTTGGCTGGAAGAAACTTCGTGAGGAGACCCGAAGATTCGACTCAGTGGAGTTCAGTAGGAGTGGCCTATGTCCAGCATTGGACAAGTATGGGATGATGATGATGACACTGATTACTCCAGGGCCCTTATTCGTTATGAAAACTCGGCCACGTACCTCACTGCCAGCGTGGGATTGTTCGTAATTTGCCAAACGATTCCACAACGCGACGCGTTACGTATGTGAATGGTCATAGCGAATAATGGCCCAGGACTACCTGGCCTATTTACTTGTTTTAAAAAAAACATAGTTACTTTCCGGGTAGTCCCACATTTATTTTAAGCAAATCGGTAAAGCCTTTTTTTACTCTGTCATAGACAGGTTGAAAATTACGTAAATACCAAAATTTAAATTTTTTAAGTACTGATTCTTCAAGAAAACTTATATCTTAAGCAATTAAAAGTGTTAAAATTAAACTTCCACAAAATAGGAACCATCCTGTACATTTCCGTGTGTGGCAGTGAATATAACAAGCTTGTGTGTGTGAGTGTAATGCCTCTCCATATTAAGACGAGATGGGAAGGGGTATAAATAGAGTGTTCGCGGCGCGATCATCGACTTTAATTTGGGAATATATCGTGACAATGTTATTGAGCTATTGACATGTCATCAGGGCGCCTAAATAGCCTCACGTGCGTACATCATATAACTAAATGAAGATTTGGGCATATTGATTCTACATTCTTATTCATAGCAATGCACCCGTATATATACCGTTTGGTTTAGAATCTCCAGCTAAGCAAAATATTTGCAGTGATTCCGTCCAACTAGAGAAAACCTAATGCGGTCACACTGATCTGACAGAATAGACCGATCTGATCATAATGCGGCTTTCAGCGTTAGATAGCTTGAAACTCGACTTAACATTTGATATACGTTGTGACTATATACTATATATATTAATATGCATAATTAAAAAAAAAACCTTTCTCTTCGTGTTGTGAGCTACCCTGAAAGTTTCAGCCGGATAGCTAATCGGGAACTGCTCTTAATTTGAGTTGCAAGATTCCAGGGCAGAAATACATACACAGATACATACAAGTGAAGTTAATAAAAGCTTTTTGAAAAACGATTTAATGTGAATTTCGTTTGTGTTTTAGTACACTCAAATCAAACTAGATGGCGTTAGGTGTATGCAAAATAGGTCGCGGTGAAAAGTTAATCACTTGAGCTTTTGACTAGGACTACTAGGCATAGATTGTAGTTCACGCAGACGAAGTCATAGGCAAAAGCTAGTGTTTATATAAACTATTGCATGCAGTCATTTGCGACAACTACGCAGGTACCTCGCGCACTTTTCGCTCCAACCAACGTGATGGTAAGCTGCCAACCTCACAGGTATCACAGTGTCATTGGCTTATCGTATGTGTGTTTATAAGATGGTTATCGTTAGATTGTATGGTTACTGTTATCGCCTGTCCTATTGTTTGTGAAAGGTTTCCTATTTCCTCTCCTATTTGTAGTGGGTCGGGAATGACATTGGCTAGTTCTTATCGGAGACGTTAAGAGAGAATGCGTATGTTGAGCTTATAGGCTAGCAAAATACTCCGGGTAGCTATGAAAACAAATAGGTTCATTGAAGTTGGTAGGTATATTCAGAACAAAAATAGGGTAACATATTTTATGTCATTGTGACTGTACACATTTGTGTAGACTCTCCACTGTTTCTTTTGCTTTAGCCTTCAGGTTTCAACGTAGTCGCGCAGTACTTTCGATATCGGTGAATTCAGGCGAGGATTCAGTGTAAGCGGCTCGGAACGATAGTCACTCTTGGTGCGACCTCTTGGTGTGATAGCTCTGTGACGTAGCGTGGTATTGCAGAGTGCCCGGCCCTGGCGGCCAAGGTGATTGCTGATGCGAGTTTGGACAAATTAAGGCGCTGTGAGCAGCAAAATTCTTTTTTTTGAATAATAAATTTAATACTTCTATTGAAGTGCCAACGCAAATATGTTTATATGTATTTTTCTAGTCCTTTAACTAGATTTACGATTACACCATAATTTATAGACCCAGAATTTGCACTGTAAGATTGATTTTAAGTTGATCTAGATTCTTGCCTAGCAATATTTCGATACATCCCGTATGTCGTTCAAAATCAATCAATTTACCTAAAAGCGCCTCCCGAGCTGCATCACTTATCCCACTCAACCTGGAATTGGGCCTGCAGTCTTGACATCGATAGAGATTGCTTTACATCTGGAATCGATCGCAAAGTCCGATTATAACGATATTTGGTAGTCTCTACTAAGTATCTATGTCAATCATTATCAATTTCAGTACAGATAACGATGACAGTCGCTTTGCTTTTGAGAATAACTGTCAAAGCTAGCGATTGTCACTAGTATATGTACCGATTTTGGTAGTTAAGCAATTACTATCTATGTCGAGACTGCAGGCCCTGGTCGAGCAGGACAAACATTTGAGAGCATACAGCGCCTCAAGTTTAAACAGTACTAAATAAAGAAAAGCATTTATTTCTCACAAGTTACTAACAAAACAGTTAAAACAATAATTATTAAAGCAGAATCCAAACAAATATCCATATATCTTATCCTATATAAATAAATAAAATAAGATATAAAAATTAAACGTTGTCTGTTTGTTTGTTTGGGGAGCTTTCACGCGATAACGGATGGATGGATTTTGATGAAATATGGAATGGAAATAGCTTATACCCTGAAATAAAACATAGGGTGCTTTTTATCCCGGAAAATTGAATTTTTTGAAAGCTGGATAATGTTGATTACTCACTGTAAGGAACGGTTGCCTTGGAAGCGAAATAACAAGTCTGTCAAATAACATCAAGAGCGTTGGTGCTATACCTACTTTTGCAGGATATTAGTGTCCTGCTAGGATATTAGTGTTTAACATCCTAGAAGAACATAGAATGCTTTTTTTCTCGATAAACTGTAGTCCACGCGGACGAAACCGCGGGCGGGGAAACTAGTAAATAATTATAATTTAAATGTCTGTTTGTAATTTTAAAATAACAGCTTTTTACTAAATGCATATGAAAGTAGTTCGTAGTAGTAGTAGTTGGGGAGGCTTATGTTCAGCAGTGGACTTCTAAAGGCTGACATGATGATGATGATATGAAAGTACTCATAACAAAACCATTTTTTTGTCTGTTTGTTCCGGCTAATCGCCGAAACGGCTGGACCGATTTTGACGGTACTTTCACTCGCAGATAGGTGATGCTATAAAGGGTAACTTAGAAAACAAATATTTTCGAAAAAAAATAGGGTTTGTGTAAAAAACCTATGAATTTTGACCATCCGGGCAAAGCCTCGGGTACAGCTAGTTAAAATTATGTCTATAGCGAGTGTGTGCCAAAAGGTCCATTTACACAATGCACAAATGTTATGCTCAGCACATATGTCCAGTGCGCTATTCACTGAACGCTTTCGAGCAAACAACCAACACTGTAGTGTGTTGCTTCCTCGAAGCTAGACGCTGGTTTTCAGCTAAATCCCGCGGGTCTAAGTATACGGGGTAAGTTCAGTCTTCCAATTTATAATAAACTGATATCTTGACAAAGATGGAACGTGTCTTCTTAATACTGCTTAAGTTTTGAATTGGTGATAGAAAATGGTCTTATACAGCGAAGGCAACATTGTGACAAAATCGGCTTATACTAAAACAACAAAGATCAAGTGCTATGTAGCACGTGTAACATATGTCACGTATAACATCATTTATGTTACATCACCTTCCTTAGTCAATGCGGTAGTAGATATAATACTGGCAACCAGCCCAACGAGAGAAATTTTGAAAAAAAATAGTGAAAAATGTGAAGTTTTCGCACATTCGACCTTCACTCCGCTTGGGGGATCGGGGGCTCGATTCGCTCGCCCTCTCCCCCCCTTGCTACAGTCTGGTTATTTTAAATGGACTAACCACGCGGGTAAAACCGCGGCCACAGCTAATTATATATATATATAAACCTTCCGTGAAAAAATATCTAGCTGAAGGTGAAAACCGCATCAAAATCTGTTGCGTGGTTTAGGAGTAGTTAGCGGCCAATTAGACAGAGAGACAGTCAGAAAGACAGAAGTGGAAAGCGACTTTGTTCCATACTATGTATTGATTTTAATTGGTTTTGTTCGATTCTAGGCGAAAAGGCTAAAAGTCATTGGAGCGACAATGACTTTTCTAAGTTATGGCGGTTTTCCATCGCTCGGTGCTTTGGAGGGCACGTTAAGCTGTCGGTCCCGGTTGTTATTGATTAATAGGAGTCGTTAAGCCATGTCAGAAGCCCTCGGGCGGCTTGACAAACTCTGACACCAGAAGCCAGTACTAAGAAACTCACATACATTCATACGATACGTTACGTACGAAAATATATACATTGTAATTGAATTATCTTTCTATCCATCTCTATAATCGCCCTTTCTCTTTCTTTCTGACTCTCATCAGAAATCGTTCAAAGCAAAAACAAATCATTTGGAAGTTAAATCTCATTAACGTTAATGCTAAAAGGAGCAGATCGACAAGATTCCTTAGCAATAAATGTATTAAATTGCTTAAGCAAAATAATTTAATTTAGGGGCACAAAAAATCCCCTTGAATCCCCCTGTCACCAGGTGACACGGGGGAGGTACTAATTACCGCGAAAATTATCTTCCTTCCATCGTCCCCTAGATTCGGGTGCGTATTAGGGGACTTAAATGTGACGTTATATGACAAGTTTGTCCAACACTCGGACACTAGTGGCATTTACTACATTCATAGTATTCCGTAGTAGACTACAAGGAGCTATTACAAGATTGTTCAGTGTGTTACAGCTTCATAAAACTTATAGGTACAGCAATGAACTTAAAAGTAAACCTCAATTTCGAAAGAACAATAGGTAATCTTTTTTTTTTGGGTTATGTCCCATTCATGTGTTGTGAGGATGTAACATTTTTTGAACGCACTCCGTCTTTATTCTTCTTAGTTGAATTATCATCGTAATTATCAGCCTGTATCAGACCACTGCTAAACAAAAACCTCTCCCGATACTCCCGAAGCATCTTTCCCGGTCTTCGGCTCTTCATTTTTAACTGTCGCCTGCCACCCTGCTTATATCGTTGCTCCAGCTACCCTACTCCCTACTCTACGTTGAATAAGTATTTAAAAATTAGGTATAGTGTTTGCAATCATTTTTTGAATGCCTGCAGTTTCCGAGATAGGTAAATCTTTGCATTTTGTCTAGTGATGCCAGCACAGGCTTGGTTTAGTAGAAAAGCCGGGACCGGCAGCATAACTGCCTTCCGAAGCACGGAGCGATGGTATATCCTGCCAAAATCGTTAACAATGTATTTTGCACTGTAACTTCTGAACGGTTTGACCTAGAAACATGAGTAACCCATGCTTGTTGAATGTTGGAAACTCGCAATTAACATTCGGGTATTCTGTGATGATTACTTTTCGACATATGAAGGAAAAACTATGAATATGGAACCATGCACTATGCGGGGTCCGCCACGCACTTATCAATTATTATGATAAATGCGTTTGCTGTATCTTGCTCATAGACTTAAAGTAAAGAAAAGTATTTATTTTCTTGGACTATAACAAAATAATAATAAATAAAAATGGAATTAAATTCTGCTATAAGCTGAACCTTCTTCTTCGTGTCGATCTTTCAACCACTGTGCTCTAAGATGGGCTGTTTGAAAACTTCAAAAGCTCAGAACTTGGCAACCCGATAAATTTTAAAACTATAATGAATTTCTAGATTGATAACACGAAATTTAATTGGGTATAATTAGTTAATATCCTAAATAGGATCAAACTACTTATGTAGCGTACTCGCGAAACATTTTCTTAGGTCCCAGCAAAAGAACATGCTTATACCCAGCTGTGGGCAACGAAAAATTGATGCAGCTCTTGTCCCCCAATCTGAACGAGCCTGTAAATGGTGCGGCTAAAAGGTAGACGCTGTTTTAGCCAAGATGAGAATTTTTGTAAGTCACTTTATATTTTAGAGCCTTAGAAATTGCGGTCCTGCCGTTAAATGCAGAGCATTTTATCTTTCTTATAAGAAGAGCAGTGCATGAGGCTGAACTTATAAATGTTTAACTGTTAATCAGTCACTGCTTAAATTTCAAATTTTAAGGCGTAAGAATCGTAAACTCTGTTAGTTATACAAAGTTCAACGGTTTCAGCTTTTATAATTGGTACAATCATTCTAAAGTGGTTTCGGTGGGCAACCAAAAACATATGAAAAAGTTTACAAGGTATATGAATTAAATCATTTTCTCGTAAAAAATATTGGCGTTATTTTCGGGAGACCTATTCAGTTTAATGGTGACTAGTAGACTCACGTATTTGTCATCGAAAACTCACCTGGTGATCAAAATTGCTTTATGGAAAGGCTTTAAACTATCATACAACATTAGAAACGTGTAATAGCGCTTGCCGTTGCAAAAATAAGGAAACTCAAAAGAAAAGAATTGGTCAATATCTACCAAGTTTCTAATGTTGTCATAATTACATACTTATTTAACTATAGATCAATGTTAGCGATATATTCATCATTATCATCATCAGCCTATACTTGTCCACTGCTGGACGTAGGGCTCTCCTAATGCAAGCTACTGAGCTCGTTCTTCAGCTCTCCGCATCCATCACGATATTATACGACATAGATTTATTACAAAAGACCAGCATGTTATGAAAACTGAAGCAATTTAGTAATTTTTTGATCGCTTTGTTCCATGAACATGAACAGAAACAACCAAAAAATAAAATTAAACAACCAAATAATACAACGAAAAACGTATCATGTTTTAAATCTTGTTTGTATGTACTCTCGCAATCCTTGGCGCCTTGCGTCTCTGCCCCGCGGCACCCTTTGTCTAGAAATATTCATTGTTATTTTTTTACATCTTCAGTGCTTCAAGGTGGTATTTTCATCGCCGTAAAGTACAAAATAACATAATACTTTAATTAAACTGCCTCCTGACCTGAAATGCAAATTAGCTTTATTAATTGCGCGCGCCACTGATGCAAACGTAAGGCTAGGTGGACACGGCTAGCTAGTTGTGACTTTTAATATGTTCGATGTTAAATGGACAAAATATTTAATAAAATTTGACATAACAATATTGCTTTGGCATATTGGAGCTTTTTGAGGTCACGAAGCTGGGACCGTGGCGTGGGACCGGAAGCCCACCTTTTTTAAGAAACTGACTAGGTCTCAACGAACCAAAAAACTCAAATGGATGTACCAAGGTATGTACTCAGGCTATTTTTAGTCCATCCCGGAGGTTTACCTTTCAAATAAAAATAAGAATTATCCAAAGCCTCATGAGATGACGCACAAAAACAAAACTCTTCCATTTTAAGTCGGATAAATATCCCAGCTTATATTATTATGCTAATGTCATAAGTTAAAATACACATATTAATTTTGAAAGGAATATGCATAACCTGCTTCAAATTACTTTACTGCAACATTACAGGTACTTGTAACTCATTGAGCTGATTTACTATTGCAGCTTATAAGCATTCCGTGTGCAGCGAGCCGTGCACTTGCTTTAATTAACCACAGTGGATACCTGAGGTTTGTACACTACTTCTTAACATACAAATAAGGCATTAGTAGGTTTATACACGACATCATCAGAAAAAAATACTAAAGCAATAGTTCAAGTAGTTCAACACCTCACATTATGTTGAGCTGTTTTACTATTCCAGCGAATCCAGCTCATAAATAGCCCATTGAGTGTGCAGTGACCCTAGCATTTACTCTTACATTAACCACAGTGGATACCTGAGGTTTGTACACTTCTTTACTTCTTTTACAACGTTAAAATAATGTATTAGTGGGCTAAATACACGACATCATCTACATCAAAGAACAACAGCAATAGTTCAACTACTTTAACACCTTAGGTAATATTGAGCTGCTTTACTATTCCAGCTCATAAACAGCTCATTAAGTGTGCATCGACCCTACAACTTACTCCTTAATTAAAACAGTGGGTACTTGAGGCTTGTTCTCTTCCAAGGAGTATAGTTTTGTATTTTAACTAGCAAAAAATGGTTTCATTTTGTACGCAAGAGAGTCGGTTTATAATGTCGCCAGCAGGAATTGTTGGTAGAATAAACTAGGAGAACATTAAATTAGTTTATGTTTTCTTTTGATAAATAACGTGTAAGTAGGTATATTTTAAGAATAAATTATTATGTAATGAATTTTCGTCCTTTAGTAACATCTTTTTCACTTATACTTATACTTATCGATTCCAATGCTCACAAAGCCCTTTTGTGGACATTTGACCCTCACTTACGAAATTTTAACCCCCTTTGTTTTTTTTCGACTCCTATATCTTAATAACCTCCTAACAAACAAACAAATTTCGTAAGATTGAAAAATTGGCGCTATCGTTAAAAAACATACATCTTAATAAAGCCTAATCGCCCAAGTTTATTTGGAGACCAGCCAATTATAAGCAACAACATTTTTCGCCTTTATTTAACAGTAAAAAGAGAAAAAGTAATTTCAAATCTGCAAAATCCAAGATATCTTGACAATCTGATCCATTTATAATGTAGCAAAACGCAATTTAAAAAACAGCTGACATGGTAAGAGATAAAATCATTCACAAAAACGAACCGAGACCAGCGGCGGGTTTATGGAACGTTTGTTAACTGTAACAACAGATTAAGGCTATTTCTGTCTCTGTCATTTGTTTTGTGCCAATAAAGACATCAATAGACAGATAATTGGTAAAGGAACGAACGTTCCAGAAAAATATATATGCGATTTGTTTTTGTTTGTGTTTGATGTTGGCCTGATAAAATGGAATTTAATATTGGAGCCAGATTTCACAAACATTTAAATGGTGGTTAAAGCCGGGTTGCATTGGATTTCACAAACATTTAAATGGTGATTAAGGCCGGGTTGCATTGGATTTCACAAACATTTAAATGGTGGCTAAAGCCGGGTTGAATTGGATTTCACAAACATTTAAATGGTGGCTAAGGCCGGGTTGCATTGGATTTCAAAAACATTTAAATGGTGGTTAAGGCCGGGTTGCGTTGGATTTCACAAACATTTAAATGGTGGTTAAGGCCGGGTTGCATTGGATTTCACAAACATTTAAATGGTGGTTAAGGCCGGGTTGCATTGGATTTCACAAACATTTAAATGGTGGTTAAGGCCGGGTTGCATTGGATTTCACAAACATTTAAATGGTGGTTAAGGCCGGGTTGCATTGGATTTCACAAACATTTGAATGGTGGTTAAGGCCGGGTTGCATTGGATTTCACAAACATTTAAATGGTGGTTAAGGCCGGGTTGCATTGGATTTCACAAACATTTAAATGGTGGTTAAGGCCGGGTTGCATTGGATTTCACAAACATTTGAATGGTGGTTAAGGCCGGGTTGCATTGGATTTCACAAACATTTAAATGGTGGTTAAGGCCGGGTTGCATTGGATTTCACAAACATTTAAATGGTGGTTATGGTTGCGTTCCATTGTATTTCACAAACATTTAAATGGTGGTTAAGGCCGGGTTGCAGCATGGTTACAGTATTTTTAACAATTTTATATTATTTTTGAACATCTAGGTACATACTTATTTAATACGCCCAGAAGTATAAAATTGGTTCATCAAAATGTAATAAATGTGTAACATTGGGTATACATTTTCGTACAACGTGAAGAACACAAACATGATTATGAACAATTCACTCGGTAGAAAATTAAATTAATTAACTCTAATCTATACTTAAGACATCGATAACGAATCTTAAGAGATCCCATATCATCATCTAAGTGACATTTCAAAAAATATACCACAAGAGCTTATTATTATTAAGGACATTGTAAGACAGTGTTTTGTTATTATCTATAACTTTTTCACAAATAAGTAAAAACCGATATGACTCCGAAAGTGTATTCGTAAGATGTATAATAATCTCCTGTCTCACACACTGATGAGATGAACACAATTTTAACTGGTGTACAATCGTTATCCTCAATAATTACAATTTCATGTGTGCCGTAAGTAGTGGTTTACAGCCTTTGGGATATCTTTTTGCCATAACCTTTGATTAATCAAGCGCCAAGATAATGATAAACACACCACACAAATAATCAAATTTTAGTAAAACAATATTAAATTGTGTTATCTTGGCATATCAGTAATGAGAAATAATGCAGACTCATGTTTAATCTGGCAAAATGGCAATTTAGAGCAGACAGATAAATAAAAAAGCCGTTATTCATAGAATAAACACTACAGGCTTTCGAAAGAGAATAAAGTTGAATCCGCGTAAAATTTGTTTAGCCCCGATAAGCTCTCAAATCGCAGTTTGAATGTTTAAGGCGCTATTTTCGTCACTTTTTTTGGTCTCTCTGAACAGATATACTTAGAAATATCTGTTTAAATTACGATAAGCATTTAAGTACTGGTTTGATGTGTTTGGAAATAGCTGTAGTTATCTGATAAGTTAAACGTCAGTACAAGCAACCGAATTTTTACTTTAGGGGATGACAAAATTTTACTCACTATCTGGTTTGTCTGTAAAAAATCGCTGTGAGCAATAAGAATGGCCATTGTATTTTTTAAACTTTGATATTTAATTTTACTTTTTACCCATAAGTCATTTATTATATTTATACATTATTCATTAGGCATTTATTTAAACACATATAAACAGGCTGTTGCCTTAATTAGTACTACACAGGCACAAATAAAAGCCGCAACAAAATAGGCCCATTCGTTTGGGAGCTACGTCCCCTCCCCCCCTCCATGAACCGAACCAACTACTACCGTAGTACTATTATTTATTCTGTGCTACTACGTAAGACATTCTGACAATCTACAAGCCATAACTGACTCACAGGCAGGTGAAAAATGTTCTAGCCGACTACATGAAATACTTGGTTTAACCCCCGAACGAGAACAGAGAAGGGTGTTATAAGTTTAGGGTGCGTATTTGTAAGTCTGTCTAAGCATCGTAGCTCCCAATCGAATGGACCGATTTTGAGGCGGTTTTGTCTGGGAAGGTCAGGATCGTAGCACAGTACATATATGGACTATATGTACTGTGTCGTAGGTCCCAAACGAGTGTGCCGACTGTAATGCAGTTTTTATGTTTGCAAGTTGATGTGATCGAGATTGTTCTTAGCTCTAAAGGCATAAATGTACAACTTGTTGAGTAACAGCTGTAAAGGGACTTTCTCAGATATTACAAGCTAATTAATCTTAAAACCAGTAAAATAGCCTTGTCATTGTTTCATAATGCTAGCTGCTGTACAGGGCCCTGAAGTCTCGACATACATAGCGATTGCTTTACAACCGAAATCGGCTGAAAAGTAACAATCCGATATCAGCTAGACATTAACTGTCAAGGCTAACGATTGTCTTTGGTATCTGAACTTTAGAGACTACCAAATACTGGATCGTTAGGACTTTGCGACCGATTTCGGTTGTAAAGTAATCGCTATCTATGTCGAGACTGCAGGCCCAGGGCTTTGTCAAATACATACTTAAGTAAATATTTATCAGTTATCTAGACGACCTTCAAGCATCTTTGTCATCAATATGATCATAGTACGAGATACGGTCTAAGAAATATATAGCCTCATCAGTTATTTGATGATGACAAAGCTTATATGTTAGATAATATGTATACACATCGCACATGGGTTGCCTAGCTAAATCACGGGCCAACACTATTTAATTATATTAACTTTAACTAACTTTTAATGAACAGTTTACAAGATTTTAAATATAATAGGAAGCTTTTTAACAAGTTTTTATTTCTCCTTATCATGGTTTTTAAACTGAGTCTCATTTTGTCCAGTACTATGGTTTCAAATCAGATTACAACAGCCCCAGTATCCAATGATAAATAGAATAATTTGTATGTGATTCAAGAATCATCATACTTTAAACAATATTCCATTACCCACATCATATTGACATTTCTAAAAGAATTGGCACAGAATCGGAGCTAAAAACAATAACAACCTGACAGATCGCTGTGGAATATAGCGCGGAATGGCAGTCGGTGTGAGAAATGGCGCACGTAGCACCATAATGGCGGACATTACGGCGCGCGGCCGTGCGATGGATTTCTGACTCTTCAAGAGATTAGATGTTTTTCTTCCTATTTTCCGTCACTTGAGGTTAGTTTTTTTTTTGGTTTGTCCTTTTCTATGGATTTTAATTGGCCTAAATAAAATCCCATATATAGTAAACACGTACGGCATATAGAGCGAACGGCAACCGCCATGATAAATTGCGTACACGCCGTAATGGCCGATATTACTATACGCGGCCATGCGACTTTACCTGACGCTTCATAGATTATGTGTCTCTATGGAGTGGGATGTGGGAGTCTCAAGCTGCCAATCGCAATGAATGGAGACAGGTAGTACAAAAGAAGGTTTACGAAATTGAAAATATACGAAGGCGCGACCTTGATTTACGACGGGAACATACAAAAAACAAATGGCCTTCAAAAACTTCATACAATTTTGTAAATGGCGTTCTCACGTGTAAAACCTGTCTTCGGACGTTTACAGCTAAAATCGGGTACATTATTCATGTGAAGGCGCACCAGTAACAAAAAAAAAACAAGTGGTCGCCGTTGTCGAAATCGGCATGGAAGGCAACATCATGTGTCTCTTCCTTTCTTGTTCTATTTGTGTATTTTGTTGTCAATTAGGTTTCCTCCTTATTTACTTCTATAACTTTAATTGTTTAAAACAAAAGACAGTAAACAAGTAGATCGCATGTGAAATAGTGCCAAATTTATGCAAAATCGGATCCTTTCTAAGCCTAACAAACAACTACTTCAATAATAATAAGGAACAAGTAATGGGTCCGTAATGATGCCCAATGAAAACCAATGCTTTAAGAAATTACTTTTGTCTAGAGTTTACCATAGCATTAAAATATCGATACACTGTCATAAATACGACAAACATACTAACTATTTAGTCGCCAAGCTAGGCAATCAAATTAAAAGCCAGATTGTTTAAAGCACGCTTTAAAAGCCTGCAAAGTTTTTTCTTCATTCACATTCATAAGATAAGCAGTGTCACTGTGCTCAAATGATCATGTTTGTGCTCAAATGATCATATTCGCGGCGTTAATCGCGTGTGCCGCCGTATCTTCACACCATTTGCAAAAGGAACAAAGCCTTCATAAAATGCAGTCACGTGTAATGTGTTTATGTACATTTAGTACCTACTACTCACTGACTGTAGAGTACATTCAGAAAGGGCGTAGCTAAGAAGCGGACACACCGCATTATTTCCAAGATGACGGACAAATGGATGGCCCCACATCCCGCCAACTCAGTTTTAAACTTATGTTGAATTTTTACTCAAATCACACTTCACACTAATATTATAAATCACAGAAGTACAGTCACTCTCGTAAACAGGCCGATCAGAGCTTAGAATTTTGAAAATGAATACTCTCTTATCGAACGGAAAACTTCGTATACGCGATGCAGATCTCCATACATTAGAAATGAGAGTACGTAAGAAAATACATAAAAACTGATTAGTGCCATCTAGGGATCGGCAAATTTTTAAAAGTATCGAATCAAAAGTATCGAATCAAAAGTATCGAATCATAAGTATCGACACCAAGAAAAGTATCGAATCAAAAGTATCGATACCTATAAAAGTATCGAATCAAAAGTATCGATAATATTCGGTATCGAGTAATATTTTTAAGAGATTAGAAGAGACAAAAAATAACAACAATTTTATAAGTTATAATAATATGTGCACAACTAACCACGCTGCGTCTATTTATTCGTAATTAAAGAAGCAGACCTTAACCAGAACTTATTCTGCATTTAAATCTAATCAAACAACAACAAGTCATAGTCAACAACTGTCAATATTGCCATTTAATAATTAGAAATAATGATTAAATTTCTCGATAAAAAACGTCGTGTTTTGTACTCAATTATTACAAGTAACATACGTTATTTTACAACAAAAACAAATGAATTAATGTCATTTAAATTCAGATGTTTTGCAGTGTGATTCGATTTAAATAATCAACATAAACTTCTGAATTGCTACTTTTACTTACCTGGTCACACATGCATCATTCATCTAAAGTAGGGGGTTTCCCACTCCATCGAGAGAGACAACACTATACATCGGAAAGAGAAGTAGTATAAGTATCTAAGGTTATTAATCGGGTGACGGGTGAAATCTAGTGAGGAGGAAAAACTATCGGGTAATTTCAAAAGTATCGATTTTGTTGTGGTAGGTCTCTTAAGCAAGAGTCCGCTTGGGGAAGTACCACACTTTTGTCAGATATTCAACCGCCAAGCAGTAGTGTGTAAACATTTCTGTGTTTCGGTTTGAAGGGCAATGTTTCGAGCAAAATTACTGGGCAATGATACTTAACAACTAGTGTCTCAGGGTGACGAGCGTAGTGCAGTGACACGCAAGATTTGGCAACCAAAGTTTTAGGTGGCACTGCAAATATTATGGGCAGACGTGACGCTTACCATCGTGCGAGCGAACTGCCCATCTCGTCAATCAAAGAAATAAAAAAAATAACGATTCCTATTAAAATACTAGAATAAAAGTATCGAGTACAAAGTTACAAGTATCCAAGCGAAAGTATCGATACTGCTAAGATATTGATACTTTTTGCGGATCCCTAGTGCCGTATCTTTAAAAGTGTGTGTGTGGGTGTATGTTTGTTACTCCTTCACGCTCAAATGGCAGGACGGATTTGGATGAAATTTGGTACCAAGATAGCTTATATCATGGATAAACACATAAACTACTTTTCATCATCATCAACCATCATCATAATTCACGCGGGCGAAACCGCAGGGCGCAGCTAGTATAAAATAAGTTCAAATACTACGAGTATAACTCGACTATTCTGGTAAAAAATAGCCTATATGCTCTTGCGATGACGAAGAATAGATTAAATACTTCGCTTGTCAAAATCGAACCAAGACTTAAGTTTGGCTCCACAACAACACACAATCACACAATCCTTCCTTTGTTTCGCCCGTAGTCGGGTAAAAATGGGAAGCCTATGACACTCTATACATGAAGAAAAATTGATTGACACCTCGCTTGTCAAAATCGAACCAATAGGGGCGACGCTATGGTGAAACATCCACATACATACATACATACATACAGTTATTAATCCTTTATATATAAAACAATAAAGTATATTTTTATAAATGCTATATAACAACTTAACTAAAAATCTGATTTACAATTGAAACTAATTATATACAAAACCTTAAATGACAACTATTTACAAATGAAAAAACAGAATTTAGGTCGCCGTCTGCAGGTAAGGTGCCCAAAAAGCTGGCGACGTTACCTCGTTGAATACCTAAACTAATTATTTGACCGAGGTAACCGCCAGCTCTTTGGTCACCTGTATATATACATATACTTATAGACTGTTAAACTCATTACCTTCCTTCGAATTTCCCGGACTATATCGGTGATACTACACTAAAATGTCTTATCCCCACCCCAATGTACTGTACATTCAGCATTCTATAACAAGATGTTGTTACGCCATTGTATCGATAAGAAAAGCTATATCAATAATTTGTTAATGTTATTTTCTCATTTAGAGCTATTTATTCCTTTGTTATTATTCGTAAATATCTTTTACTGTGTTCTGTTAAGCAATTATAGTGAATAACAAAATAAATATATATTCCCATTGAAACATTTTGCACAAAGTTGTCCGATTTGAAAAGATGTAAGTATGTAGATAGAAATAAGACTTTGCTATGATTCGTAATAAGTTTTATTTTTTAAACAGGCTCTTTTGCAAACAATGAAAGAAGGAGCATGAAATTTAAAATATATTAAACTAGCGCCCCGCCCCGGCTTCGCACGTGCAGGTTTCTCTAAATATTTTTTTGTACAAAACGTTATATTGACCACACACCCGCCCAATTACAACACAGAATATACTCGTCTCTCTATGAGCTGTAGACCTCGCGCGTACAAAATTTTGCAAACAATCTAGCGGTACACAGTAGCGCCATCTAGTTACCTTATTGTGAAACTATTATTAATGATCAAGGTGCTCCATCAATCCCTACATAGTGGGTAAAAGGATGATCCCACAAGTAGAAACCTAAAAGTGAGAAATTTACTGCATTTTGAGGAGCTATTCTGCTCATCACGCCGAAGATACTCATCAGATCTTCACCAAATTTTTGTGAGACCAATTTAAAGTCAGAACCTTGCAAATTAAAAAAACATCAAAATCGGATCTAATAAGGCGGAGATATTCAGTTTTGGGTGAGGTCCCTTCCAATTCCCCGACGACTAAAAAGTTCTTAAAATTCGTTTAACCTGTATACCAAGTTTCATCTGATCGGTTGAGAAACGTGACCTGTAGAGGAGAACAGAGATCCGGACGGACATACATCCGGACATACGCAAGCATTTTTGCCCGAGCTGAAATGGAGACGCTTCGTTCGCGCTTCGCGCTCGCTCGGTTAATAGTTGGTAATAAGAACGGGTTAAGCAGAATTAATTAAAATCCGCTTATAAAAAAAACATCGTAATAACTTACAAAGTACTTGTCAAAAAAGTATGGTAACAAAGCTAAGTTTATCTACATGAAATGTCAAAGGAAAACTGTGTTATCTTATTTGATAAGCACAAAGAGCTCTTAAAAGTTGAGTATTTTTAGTATAGGTTGTCTGGAAGAGATCGCTTTAAGCAATAAGACCGCCAATTGTATTACCTTATTTAAGTTTTGATATTGTTTGTTCTTTGTTTTGGTATACAATAAAGTATTTCGTATCGTATCGTATCGTATCGTATCGTATTTTTTTTGAAAACGATAGTTTTGATGTTTCTGTAATAGTATACATATGATATCACGGTTTTTTTTGTAGAACTTATTGAGAATAACAATTGATAACGTAACATACATAACTTTATACATATCTTTCATATAGCACTTACGCAAAAAAACACTATCGCTTTTGAGAAAATTCGCTCCCCATGGACAAAATTTATAAAAAAATAGTAATATATTATACTATTAAACTTTCTTCTTGATTCAACCATCACCTAGGTGAAAACCAGAATAAAATCGGTTAAGTATTTTCTGAGGTATTTGTGGACAGACAGACAGACGCGTTCGGTGACTTTATTTTATAATACGTAGTGATAGTCATGGTGTACCTAGTGCTTCGGATACGTAATCTGCCTAACGCAAAAAAAACTGCAGTAAAGTCCGTTCAGCCAGTTTTGCCTAAAATTCTAGTTATGATAAACACTAAATCACCACTTCTTACGATTACCATCTTCATTATTTCGTGGGAATAAGGAAAACCGACGCTCGTCGCTGCCCTAGAGAACGCGGACAAATAAAAACACACATCTTTAACGCAACCAAGACTAAAAATAGCAACAAAACGGAATATTGCCCTCTTTCCTGTTTTCCCTGAATAAATGCATCCCATGGACTCGTACGTCCTTATCATGGGCGAATAAAAACGCGAATATGTCGTTTTAATGTGCGCGGTTTCCTTCGTCCCTTCGGCTGTTATGTTTAGGGATGAGGTGACCGTGTAATTAAGGATTAATTTATCGATACTTTGTCCCTGAACTAGTAAAAGCTAAATAAAATGCTTTAGACTTAGAGGTATACGATACGCTAGTTCAATAGATTGTTTAATACTTAAGTCAATTGAATGCATTTATAACTCCGTCAAGTTTTTTTTTTATTACGGACTAGGCAATCGTTTGACCACGATCTCACCTGATGGAAAGCGATGATGTGGTCGAAGGTGTAGCACGCTTGCCTAGTAGATACCTATTCACTCTTGACTTGAACACACCGGGGTTATAATTTAGCGGAAACACTGACGAGGGCAGGGCATTCCAATCCTTTGCAGTTCTTATAATAAATGAAGAAACGTAACGCTTCGTTCTTGTGCGAGGTATTTCAACCATGAAAGGGTGGCGCTTTGCTGATCGTCTAGTCGTACGGTGATGGAAAAGTGATGGGGGAATCAGGTTGTGCAGTTCTTGTGCACAAGGTGTCTTTTTCTTTGTATTTTTTGGTTATTTATTGTTTTGTTTTAGGGTAGCCAGCCAACTGCACACCGTTGCAACACGATAGAACGATTAGCATTGCAATACGAAGTACCATAATCCACTATGTTCCAGCTGACTATGTAAGAATGTTATTTACACGTTTTATTTCAGACTTATAGTGTCAGTTTGGAAACTGGTACGCTAGTAATAAATTATGGATTGTTTCTCGTATTTCAATCGGGCATTAATAGTAGATTACTGCATCGAGCGGAAAGTGACTCACTGCTGCACCGAGTATTAGTTTGGAGCCCGAGCTTTACCGAGGGCTCTAAAAACACGAGTGCAGCATGTAGTCACTTGAGCGAGTGTCAGTAATCTGCTTTTATTTCCACTACAAAGTAGTATCACAATTGTACACCTAAATGTAAGCAGTAGGTACAATTTTCAGTCACATTGACTTTTAAAATCGCGTCAATTCCTGGCGCTCATACATTCATTTTTAAATATCTGTTGGACGAATGCATTAATTCAATACTAGCTGCGCCCCGTGGATGGTGATACCCGCTTGGTGGATGATGATTATGTAAAGTATCCTACATGTTATTCGTGTTATTTTGTTTTCTACGTGTTTCAACGTTTTATTAGCTATCTCCATTCCAAATGTCATCAAAATCCATCCAGCCGTTTGAGAATGGTGTAAGATGATTATGATGAGTGGTGGTTTCCTATGTGTTATTCCAAGGTATATGCTATCTCCATTCCAAATTTCATCAAAATCCGTTCATCCGTTTGAGCGTGAAGGAGTAACAAACATAGACACACATAAGCATACAAACTTTCGCCTACATAATATTTAAAAAAAGTAATGGAAAAATTTGAGTCACGGACGAGATTCAAACTCGCATTCTATGCCTCAAACCGGCACATGCCTTTACCAATTCAGCCACCGAGACCTATGCGTTGTCATCCATTTTTTTAAATATATATTTATATATTTTCGCTAAGCAGGAGTTAACTGCTATAAAAAATCATAAAAATATAGATTTAGGAGGCGTTATCTTTCAGACACGAAGTTAATCAATATTAGCCGTGTTTGGTTGGTAGTTCGTAATACTACCAATAGATAGCGTTATCGTCCTTATAAGACGAGTTCAAAAAAGCTAGTGGAAAGATTTGAATGACGACGCATAGGTCTCGGTGGCCGAATTGGTAAAGGCGTGCCGCGCTGAGGCACAGTATGCGAGTTCGAAACGCCCGTGACCTAAATTTTTCCATTAGAAAATTATGATATATATTTACACTAAGCAGGCGTTAACTATAAAAAAACATAAAAATATATAATATTAGATTTATGTGAACAATGGTGATATTACTGTGTAGTGAGAAGAAAACATTTATAGTTTTTTTCCCGTAGTCTTTTTATAATGCCACGAATGTGTCGCTATACCGAGTGTAACAGCACTGTTTAGCAATACTGGAACCACGTATACACTTGCTAATTTAGAATTTGTCTGTTAGCACTGAACATCTGAATGTTAGTAAGAGTTATAACTAGTTAAAATTTTCCGAAAATTTACTGTCAACCCTAGAAATCAGCTGGGAAATAAAAAGAATTTCAAAAAATAAACGATTCCACACAGCCAAATCATAACTGAAGCACCCAAGATACGAGTATGCCGATCCCGTCGTATGCACAAACCTCACGCACACAGTTACAGCATGTTATTCTGAACGGCCGCCACATCGCAGCAAGATTTCGACCTTGTTAGTCGTGTTAATTCGGTCTAGTTCTTATACGAAAAATAAAAACTATGCAATCTTTTGTGATAAAATTGTGTATAGACTTAAAAAAACACTCACACACACAAACGCAGTTGGCATTGTGGACTCTTTATTTTTTAAACCTTCTTGACCTTTAAGTAGGTACTTACCTATCGCGGAGCATTATTTCAATAGGGGTGACATTTTTTTAAACGTTTTTTGGAGAAATCGAATTTTGATTTTAGGTTTTTATATCCTGGTAGATGATTAATTACTGGATAATACACACTGTTCAGTATTACTATACCGTTACTCCCTGTGCTCCCATTCTGTTACTCCCTGTAAATATGTAACATCATATATTTCAGCACTTTATCGATGTTTACCTTTACCACATCCCTATAGTCAAACATGTATTATAAGCAATTTATGTTTACGCAGATATGGTTGAATAAAAGTAACTCTATTGGGTGTACATATTTCAGGTTCATGGCGTGATCCGAATTTTTCCACCGGAACTATGAAGGCTTGCGGCTAAATGTTTCAGGCTTATTTTTCCTTGTAAAGGAAAACTGAGATTTTACTTGAAATGTTTCGGTTTTCGGTTTATTTTTTTGTTGGCATAGAGTGGAGTTATTTTTATAAGCATTTATTTAACTTCACTCGTATGTATGTATCTAATATGTATGTATATATGCCTGGAATTTCGCAATAATTATTTCACCCACTTCCCGATTACCTAACTGTCTGAAACTTTCAGGGTAGCTCACAGCTCGATGACAATGCATTTAAAAAAAAATATTAAAAAAAAAGGAATTTTGCAATCAATACTTTACGCTCTTTGACTGAAGCTATCGGGCAATTTGGCACAGACTTTTGGTTCTCGTGACATTGTGGCTACAACATCAAAGTTTTTTTTTAAATATTGTACTTATTTTGTTGACAGTCTGTCACTCTGTAGGTATAAAAGTAGCACAGCAGCAGCATGTAGCGCTATCTTGGTGGTGGCTTCTTTGATTTTGACCTTTGTTCTGGTAGACAAGAGTGCTTAAAGTTATTTAAACGTTTCCAAGAAAAACAGATATAATTTATAATATCACTGCCGGAGACTCTTATCTCAGTCACCGCCGCATCTCACGCGCCGCTCTCAGCGGACCGCAGCCCAAAGTGTGCGTCGGGATCTCGCGGCGTGAACTCCAGGGGAAGATCGTCGGACACGCTCGAAACCTAGGGCGATGTATTCAACAATAAACACGTGAGTCATAGCCGGTAGTGATATTATGAATCAGGTTTACAAAAACCTTAACACTAAAACACGATATATTTAGAGAACCTTTATCACTGGTAAAGTAGAAGGGAGAGAAGCACGAGGACGCATACCAATGGGTTGGTCCGACCACATCCGTAACACACTCTGCACATCCATTTATGATGCTTTGCGACCTGCAAAGGAATAGAAAAAGATGGCGTACCACAGTGAAAGAGAAGATTTGAGAGGTGTTCATGATCCTCAGCAACGAGGAGGATGGTTATGAGTGGCGCTTACCATCACGTAACGACCTCCACGTCTCGTCATTCAGTTATGTTATTAAAACTGTGAATGTGAATAACTCATACTACTCGTAGTTTCCTCGGAAACATGCATTTTCCGGTATCCCTTTGTTTCGCATAACTTTTTTAATTCTAATTTACTTTAGCATAATACGTTAGGCATAACTTTTAATGACATAAAATTAATTTTGCATAAACAGTATTTGGCTTACTGTTAAGGTAGACCTAATGATTTTCTGGGCTATATTATTTTGAACTACTACGGAGTCGCATAAAAGTTATAAGGCATAAATACTATACTGTGACCGTAGGTTAAGGTGCGGCGGGGTGGCCCTTGGGCCACCCGGAAGCTGCGAATATGTTAGTTTTACATAGGAAATATAATCTAGATAGATAAATAGATAGATAGATAGATAGATAACTCTTTATTGCATACCACTAAAAAGTAAATCGTACATAGATACTTTATGTGTTTATAATATTATGCTACTAAATAATACGCTTGTTTATCGTTACGCTAACTTTAGATAATTATGGTAAACACGATTATGTTTAAACATGTATGCGTAATTATTATTATGCTTAAACATTATTAGAAGAAGTTAAATTATGCCAGACTAAATGATGACATTATATTTTATGCGTATCGATACAGAACCGCATTCACCTTGCACTCGTACCGTTCTGTTCAGGGTTTTGTCAAGGATTGGGATTCGAGAACATTTGTTTCATTTTGCGATCCATTAGTATTATCATTGCTCTTGAATTTAGATTACGCCAAATGATACCGCCTGTTAACGTCAAATTGAATCTCCATTCTAAAGTTGTCACTTAGATATTCTATCTGGCATTATAGTAGGTAGTTTGCAAGATAATTTTCTTAATATCTTAAATCAAAGAGTTTATTAATTAGGTAACGTACTAAAAATCTTATTTCAATTAATCACTAATCAATTACGTCAAGGGTTATTAATATTGCTCCTTCTGCAATTGATTCTCACTTGACGTCTTTACGAAAAGAAATTCATAAACAACCTTTTCATTAATTAGCCTCGTCATCGGATATCAAAGGCGTGGAAGTTCCTTCAAAAGCTCTATTGTAAAAGTTTCGTGAATCGAGTTTTTTCGCGAATAACGCGGTACAAGAGAACGCACTTATGGTGTTAACCAGTTACTTTGTTACAAGTGAGGACGATAATTATTAGTAAAGCGGTATTTATTAACCGGTATAAATAACGGACTTGGGTATGTCCTTAAACTGCAACCAGTACCACCGGAGGACGGGCAGCAGCGTCCTTTTAGTTAACGGTGGTGACCATTCTGCGATCCCCAAGCCACCTGCCAAGCGTGAGGATTATGGCAGCACTCCTCTATTAAGGGGGAGGCCTTTGTCCAGCAGTGGACATTTTATGGCTGATGACGACGACGATAAATAACAACACGTCGCCGCGTCGTTATCTCAACTAATCGTTACGAAAACTACATGACACTAATCATCCACTGTTGAACACGGTCTTCGCTCATAATAGGGGGAGGGGAAGGGGGTTGCCATAATCACCCCGCTTGACAGACATGCAACTCAAGCATAATGTTTCTTAAACGGAACCAAATGGATAAAAATTAACAAATAAACCTCATCATAATAGTACCTATTTACCGAGCTCTACTCGAAGGAGTAAAATAGTATTTTTCCTTCTTCACTTTTCATGTGTGCCAACAGTTTTTTTTTCAGCTTTTTTCTTTTTATGCCCATATGCCAAATTTCAACTTTGTAGTGTTAATAGTGTAGTGTAGTGAAATACAGATAGAGAAATGGAAGGACAGACGGACATGGAAAACTATAAGTATATATTATAATATATACTATATTCCTTGTTTAACTACGGAACTCTAAAAAACAAGTTCATTAAGGTCTACGCGGGCAAAACCGCGGAAGTTTCGAAATATCTATTTAGTCTGTGTCCACTGACCTATTCCATATACAATAAAATAAAATAATAAATATACCAGTATGTAATCTAATTATATCTAAACTTTATAACGTAATAGAACCGATACATTCGTCACCATAGTCTACCAGCCCACTGCTGGACGTAAACCTCTCCGAATGCACGCCACTGAGCTCGATCTTTAGCTCGCTGCATCCAGTTTCTGCCACCGATACATCAATAGCATAATACCGTTATACCGTTACACTTATACCGTTTTTTTAGGTTCAGTCCTTATTTATTACGCAATTTCAGTTAGCGTAACAGATAGTAGCAAGTTAGGAACGGTTATGTTACAAATATACTTATATTGTTGAGGAAAACCGTGTTAGCGGATAAAGCCTATTTTCGATATTGTTGTGTATCTTCCTTGCTGCGGGTGGTAAGTATTTTGGATGAATTTCCTATTGGATTTCCATGTACTTACAATATTACACGAACGAATTTGTGCGCGTTTCTGTGAATAAATCAGTAACCCGAGGTATGATTAAACGTAACTCTACTTCTGATTAAAGATAAACTGTCAAATTCGGAAAACCTACCCACACAGTTTTATAAAGCTGTTATTTAACTTCACTTGTACGTACTCGTATCTATGGATATATCTATCTATCTATGTATTTTTGTCTGTCCTGGAATCTTGCAACTCAAATTTTGAGCACTTCCCAATTAGCTATCTGGCTGAAACTTTCAGGGTAGCTCACAACATGATGACAAATCAATCCAAAAAAAAGCAAAAATGTGTTAAAAAAAAAAAAAAAAAAATTAACATGTGACAATAAATTAAAAAAAAAAACTTTATGTGCCGTTTATTTTTTTATACTTTCTATGCTTATTTATTTTTCTGTCGTAATAACATAATGTCCACTCCTTCTTAGCCCACGGGTGCTGTGAGAACCATCAAAGATAATTTACTGCGACCACCAAGACGCCTACCAACAATAATGTTTATGGCAAATAAAAGCTATTTTAGGGAAGGCGCATGTGTATCTGTGGACGTATTCGGGCTGATAATGTATGTACTCATATGTTAACTACAAAAATTGTACTAAAACATGTCTAACTAGTTTCGGAGAACATAAGACACTAACATCTCTGTACAATGAAGATAACAAAAATATGGATTGTGTGAACCATAGACCATATACCTATTAAAAATGTAATATACAAAAAAATATGGCTACTGCACAAGTTATTTTTTTAAATAAGGTTTTTTCGCGTCACGTAAAAAATACGTGATCGCAGAATGCCGGGAAACCAAACTAATGAAAAAATTGGAAGCTAAACGAATTTTAATGAAATTTGGTATATTAGTGGGTCCTGGAATTGCTCATTCGATACCTTATCCCAGAAATATGTCCACGAGGGAAAAGCCTCGGGGCGCAGCTAGTAATTACATAAACAGTTAACATTTGTTTCCAAAACAGAAAGGTAAAACAAAGAACAGGATATATTATATGAAAGCCGAAAATAGAACAAAAGAAAAACGACCACGATAATAAAGTTCAATTTCAACGAAAATAGAAACATTTACGACAAAAAACATTACTTCATTAAAAAGAAAAAATAAACATTCACGTAAACAAAACTTAAATTCGTGCCAATTGTTAGAGCTCCGTTATTCAGGGGTACTCAACCGTTACTCACAAAGGCGGAGCAATAAATACACATCAGCACCACACGTCGATACTATGAGCGAACGCTCGATTTTTGCCCTTATCGGATAGCGGGCTATTCATGCACAGGAACTGACGATTGATTGACAGCCTCTATTCTCTTTTATTTTTGTGACACAGGACTGTTTTTACCGGACTGCCCGATCTTGTTAATGTAATGTAAGGTTATGTTTGTTTGTCGTATGAGGTAGTTCTGGCTTCTGGTGTTAGAGTTTGAGGGCCTTTGACATGGCTTAACGACTGCTTAATCAATAACAGCCGGAACTGACAGCTTAGCGTGCCCTCCAAAGCACGGAGCGATGGAAAACCGCACATCAGAAAAGTTAACGTTGCGGATCTCAGGACCGAACCCGGTATCGGTGGATTCAACGTTGCACTATTGAATCGTTACGCTACCATCGCTCTATATAAGGTTATATTGTACGGGTGTAACAAACATATAGAAAAAAATACTCTGGGTCAGTGATTTTTAAAATGTCGATTTTAGTTATTTTCTTCTAAGTACAGACTTGGCTCAATGACCTACAGCTTTATGATAATGTAGATAAAAAAATAGAGATATTTTTATTGCTTAATTGTCGTTTCAAAGAGTTGTTTCTCAGGCCGCCCAAAGGCCTAACACGTCTTACCCTACCGTGCCCGCCGAAGCAAAGAGCGAAGTAAATCAGCACGTTAGAAAAGACATTGGTGTGGCCGAGGACCGAACCTGGTATCGTTGGTGTTTGCTCCTCCGCGAGTCGACAGAGCGTGTATGGTTTTGGGGGTTGCCCAATGCAATGTACCAACAAATAAATTAGACTCGATAGCTCGGTGATTAAGTAATAAAGTCGCAAGCCCACACACTGTTTTCCAGCTTGGGTTCTCGCGTAGACGGCGCCGTCCATCTTGTATGTCTAAATCACAATTCGAACGTCCCACACAAAACCGTTGTCCAAGTTCTGGATGCCACGGATAGCACTGCCAACGAAGCCCTGTACCGATGAGGCTACCACCTTCGAGATCAGGTCGCTGCGAGGATCCTTCACAGGTCGACGTAGGTTGAGAACTGCCCTCTAAACTACCCTCACTGGATATAAATAATGGAACACAAATAAATGTTTTTATACAAACAACCCTCGAAACGGTCGATAATTTATATATCCGATTTCAGCGAAATAAATAATGCAAAATAACGTTTAAAATCATTATGTTGCTTCTACAGTGGATTTTAACACGCACTAGTCCGCGCGGCTATCATCGATTAGCAGCGATTGTTCGTTGTAATAACTATAATAAAATAAAATAAACCTTTTACGATCTTTTTTTTATTGCATTTTAAATTTACACGTAATATACATAAAAAAATAAGTTTATTTTTATTTATTTTATTGTTTTGTTGTCGGTTTGTGAGCTACCCTGAAAGTTTCAGCCGGATAGCTAATCGGGAAGTGCTCGAAATTTGAATTGCAAGATTCCAGGACAGACAAAATACATAGATACATACAAGTGAAGTTTAATCATCATCATCATCATGTCAGCCTTTAGAAGTCCACTGCTGCACATAGGCCTCCCCCAAAGAGCGCCATGACGAGCGATCTTGTGCCACCTCCATTCACCGACTTCCTGCGATGGACACAATGTCGTCGGTCCATCGTGTGGGGGGTCTCCCTACACTTCGCTTGCTTGTTCGTGGTCGCCATTCGAGAACCTTTTTTCCCCAGCAGTTGTTGGTTTTGCGAACTATATGGCCTGCCCATTGCCACTTCAACTTGCAAATGTATGTGAAGTTAAATAAAAGCTTTTAAAAATATCAGTTCTACTAAATACTAACACAAACAGTCTCTTCATCTTAAGACATCATACACCTCAGTAGACACTTTGCATTTCAATAAGCCCCAGCATGGCTTACTAAGAGAAGCGCGCTTCGCTTCACTTCACAATCTACACAAATCACATCTCAGTGCCGTTTCCTGAAAGCCTTGTACCACAATTTTGATGTCTGTCTGTTCGCGCACCATGTTAAAACTACTGAACCGATTGCGATACGATTTTCACTGTAAGATAGCTTAGGTTTTGACTTAATTTTGACCATTACAAACCACTGCGGAATCTGGGATAGAGCAACAAGAATCATCCCAGAGGCAAAGACCAAAGGCAAGAGGTAAGAGACTACGATGGAAGGTGACCTGGAGGGTCTCTCAATTAGTTGTAACATCTACACAGACGGTGCAAAAAATAAAACGGGAGGAGGTTGCGGTTTTTATTCGCCGGAAACTGAGCTTTCCGAATCAAAAGCTCTGAGCAAGACTACGACAGTGCTTCAGGCAGAAGGCATGGGCCTGTTGCTAGCTGCAACAGCAATATTATCATTAAACTCACTCCCTGCTCTTCTTTCTGAGGGGGAGCGAGAGGAAAAAGTCCTCATGTTTACCACTGACAGTGCGGCCATCATTTATGCACTGCGAAGTCCTACAACTAGATCAAGGATAATAGCAGAGTGTCATGAAACTGGCGGAGAGATACAGAACAATAGTTATATGGACAAAAGGACATAGCTCTTGTAAAGGTAATACCGTGGCGGACACCCTCGCCAAGGAAGGAACCAAGAAACAGGTAAACGACGACGCAGTGGGTCTATGCAAACCATTAATGATGGAAGTGCGAGACATACTGTGCCGTCACGCTGAGAGTGAGCAACAAAAACTGTGGGATCGGAAAACGGACTGCAAACATGCTAAGACCGCGTTTCCGACCCTTATTTTTTGCAGAAATATCAAAAACAGCTTACTAAAGTTGCAACGGCAGGATCTTCGCCTTTTAGTGGGGCTTGTTACAGGTCACTGCAACTTAAATTATCATATGCACAAGATTGGAGCCACGGATAGTCCTCTGTGTCGTGGCTGCATGGAGGAAAACGAGACTGTGGAGCACGTGCTACTGCACTGTCCGGCTACGGAACAAATCAGAATCACAACTGGAATACATGATTTGTGTCAGCGACCTATCCCAAACTTGCTATTGCCATCTTCATCTTCGTCATCTTCAATTTCATTGCCACCATCACCATCGTTACTGGAGCAGTGCCAGCGACCCAAAGCCACACTCCGCTATTTTAAGGAGTTGGGCTTGGGTAGAGCTGGCAGGGGGGAATGCACAAAACACCCCAAGCGGGACGTCAGTGCAGGCCTTACCGCCCCCACTTCCAATAAGAATAAGAATAAGGGCGTCCTACACTACGTTTGCCTAAACTTGGTCTCCAATCGAGAACTCGTCTACCCCAACGATTATCGGTTCTTCGGGAAATGTGACCAGCCCACTGCCACTTTAACCTGCTTATCTTTAGCTCGTATTCGGCCAATGTTAGACGTCGGCCTCTCCTTGTGAACACCACTGAGCCCGATCTTCGCCTCTCCTCATCCCGTCGCATCTTTTTAATACACATTCATACGCAGGCGCTTTTGTTAGGAAGATGTTTCCATTTCCTAGCCACTAGGTTTAGGAAAATAGCTTTGATTCAAAGTCTTTATCCAACCTATGATGAGAATTTCCAGTAGCCGAATATTGAATCAAACAAAATTAGACTATAAAATAATTGATCGCAACTTGAATGGCACGCTTTAAAACGACAAAGCGATTGTGATTTCGAGACTTAGGAGTTACGTAAGGTGTGAAGTTGTGAATGGAAGATAAAGCGTTTTTTGTTACTTTACAAGCGCGTTGATAACTTTTCTGAAAAGGAATGCTGAAAACCGAAAATCACGAGACGTTAAATGCTCTGTAAAATCTGTTGATCTGCCTTCATCCCTTAGTCGATATTGCATTTTATAACTCGTATAATCGCGAGAATTAAACTATTTTTAACAGGTTTGCATTTGTCCTCTATGTGGTCGTCGATAACTAAATAGCCTATAAGTATCCTCTAAAGATCCTATAAGTATCCTATAAGGTATCCTATAAGTATCCTAAGAGCATTCCATAGTATCCAATAAAATAAATATCTAACATACCAAACAAACAAAGTCACACTTATAGTATCCTATAAGTATCTACGAAGTATCCTCGAACTATCATCGAAATATCCTCAAAGTATCCGCGAAGTATCCTCGAAGTATACTCGAAGTATCCTTGAAGTATCATATAAGTATCCTATAAGTATTCCATAAGTATCCTTTGTTAAATATATTATTGGGAGATTCTGGCAAGGAGTTTAACTCTAAGGAGGATTTTCCAGGAACGAAACCATTCAACGGAGACGTATCTGAGATACATACTATTTATTCAATTAAAACGATACAGGTGCATATGTATCATTCAACTGCATAACTATAGTGCCACTAATTTATTTGTAGATAAGCCAAAAAAAGAAACTAATGAGGCCATGGCGTTAAACACCACTTCTTTGACTGACTTCGGTAAGGAGTTCCACTGCTTAGAGAATATTCCAGGGAGGAAACCATTCAACGAGTTGTATCCGGGATACAGAAATACTAATTCAATAAAAATAATTCAGCTGTTTTTGCATAATTCACCTAGGAAAATTCTATTGCCACCCATTTATTTGTAGATAAGCCAAAAAAGGAACTAATGAGGCCATGGCGTTAAGCACCACTTCTTTGTCAGACTTCGGTAAGGTGTTCCACTGCTTAGAGAATATTCCAGGGAGGAAACCATTCAACGAGTTGTATCCGGGATACAGAAATACTAATTCAATAAAAATAATTCAGCTATTTTTGCATAATTCACCTAGGAAAATTCTATTGCCACCAATTTATCTGTAGAGATTATTTGAAAGAGGAACTAATCAGGCCATAACGTTTAACATAACTTCGGTCTCATAGAGATGGTGAGACTATAGATAACTTGGTAGCACGGTAATATCATTTCGTACTTAATACCTTGCAAGTGGCATGGACTCCTTTTTCAATAATGTTTTTATTGCATTTTGTATAGAGTCTTGTCACGCTTGCCCATAACAGTTTCACGCAGAACTTTGGTCGCAAAATCTTGCGCATTACTGCACTGCGATCGTCACCCTGAGACATTGGTGTTTATCTCATTGCCCAGTAATTTTGCTGGAAACATTGCCCTTCAAACTGAAACACAGACATGTTTACACACTACTGCATGGCAGTTGAATATCTAATAAAGGTGTGGTACTTCCCCAGACAGCCTCTTGCGTAAGAGGCCTAAAACTACAAAATGGATCTAGAAATAAATTAAATGGTTAATATATAATTTCAAACAAAACTTGTATATGCGACACGTGAGAGAGGTGTCTTGCAAACATTATAAAACCACAACGATAATAATTATGAGTTGAACAGAATCCCAGCAACCCCATTCCAGAATGCTCAAGGACTCTATCTCCCGCCTGGAATATCCAGATAATACGTTTATGCATGCAAAATGGGATATGTCAGCGTTTTTTTTATTTATAGCTCACCCAAAGGATGTCCCACAAGGAGTGTACCTTTCAATAAATTTTGAATAAAGGGCCGCCGAAAGGTTTTATTGGTTACTGGTTCCGTAAGTGATAGTTGCCAGGTTGGGGTAGTTTAACTTAGTTTAGATTATTGGGTATGATCTACGGGCGTCTAGTAAATTAAATAGTTCTAATCTTTCATCAATGGATCCTGCTCCACTATCGTACACTCGTATGTACTTATCCTACTAATATGAAATCCTAATAAAAAGAATGTGATTTTCGAGAGTATCTTTGTACATTCACTCTTTGTATTTCAAGGCCAATATTTTTCTTAAATAATGCTGTCAACAATTTGTAAAAGCGAAATTGATTTCGACCTTCCTAAAGTATCCTAAGCGCAATTGATAAAACGTGTCTGATAAGATAGTTCTTAAATTTTATTGCTAAATAAATGTGAATGCTAGTTTCTGGCAACATTGTTAATAAATATTAAAGTCGCCGAAAATGAGGCGTATACCGGTTGCCCTTAAGGGACGTTCATTGCTTTTCAACAGTTCAAGGGCAAAGTCCTTTGGATGTGACCATTGCTCCGTAATAGAGGAGTTTTGTCTAGCTACTGTCGAAACAATTTGGAACACAAATATAAATAAAAAAATAGGTATATATCTATTCAGGATGATGTGTGAGGGTTTTTAAACATCATTGTGCGATGGGTAATGCATGGCGCATTAAAATGATGTATATTACTTATGTTTATACGTTATTCTACTTCCAATGTTGCTTTCAAATTCTTCATGCGTAGTTGCGTACTTTTTGCCGTGAATGTCCTTACCGGGATTTATGGAAGAGAAGCGTGCTCCACTGTGAAATGTATTTATGGAAGAGAAGCGTGCTTCACTGTGAAATGTATTTATGGAAGAGAAGCGTGCTCCACTGTGAAATGTATTTATGGAAGAGAAGCGTGCTCCACTGTGAAATGTATTTATGGAAGAAAAGCGTGCTCCACTGTGAAATGTATTTATGGAAGAGAAGCGTGCTCCACTATGAAATGTATTTATGGAAGAGAAGCGTGCTCCACTGTGAAATGTATTTATGGAAGAGAAGCGTGCTCTACTGTGAAATGTATTTAAATACAAGTCTTGAATATGTACTCGTAGCAAAAAAGTAAACAAACATTTTTAATATTTCTCTTTTAAATGAGATGTGATTTTATAAGTTCAATTTAATCTGCCATACAACTAAATAACGTAAATATTGTGGTTTCATTTGCAAAATAACTTTTATATAAAGTTACATAATAATCTAAAAACAAATATCTACTCTAAATTCTTTGACTTCATCAAACATTTTAACAACTTTTAATTTTTATTAAGCGTCCAGATACTTTTTCACATTAAAACTGATAAACAATGTCTTTAAACATTAAAGGAGAGTACAGGATAATTAATGCGAGAAGGTATAAACCTGTTTACATCTTTTTGTAGCCCTCGAAAGCCGGGAACCTCTTGACTGAACATTTCTCATAAATTTCTGTGTGAGCAAAATTAATTTGAAGAGTACAAGAGTGCGTGCAAGACGGAGGCTTCTAAATATTTAAAGCAGAGTTTATTAAAGATTCTCGAGTAATTTTTGTTTTATGTACATTAATGAAACAAAAATTACTCTATACATCTAGTACAAACAATTATTTTGTTGTTGTGTATTTTGTTTTTCTGATCAATTATTCTAAATTAATAAATGTGTGTATGTTTGCCCTAAAGCATTTATATCTATATAGGATCTGCTATCGCTCATAATTTCCTATGAGCTATTTTTTTACTTCATTGACTGTTTTTTTTTAAATTTTAGTAAGAGGAACCTGACATCTCCTTTCACACAACTCGCGCTTGGCCAGAATGGTAGATTAAGGCCGATGCCCACTCCTGAGACAAAGTTTGAGTCCCACCCGTGGGAACGTAAACTCATGATGAAGCAAACTGGACAAACTGTTGCGTTAACGTCATGATAAAGGGTAAAATTACTTTTCTCCAACTGACAAGTTAAATGAGAAAAGTAATAATTGAGGCGACAGAGGCCTTGCGGCGTAAGAATATAAAACCAACCAACGTATAGAAACGAAACTGTTGCTGGATGTAATTTCGTTTTGGATGTATGTAATTTGTGTTGCACACCCGGCCCCATTGAGATCTATACAAACAATACAATACAATAACACTTTATTGGCACACAGTTAAACAAATTACAAAATAGTAATTACATAAACATTAGCTACAATGGCCGGTCTTATAGCTCATAGCGATCTCGTCTAGACAACCTGAGGATGGAAAGAAGTTAATTGCTAATAAGGGTCGGTAGTGTGGCATTATTAAACTTCTATACAAATTTAATGTAAATAAAAAGGAATAAAAGTAAATAAACTACACAGTAATAGTTACTTAAATACTATGTCAAAATGTATAGCTATAAGTAATTATAAACTTACAACTTGCTTATTATACATACATAAATACATATCAAGTCAGTGCTGGGCCATTATTCTCTATGAACAGTCACACATGCATAAACAATTCCACGCAGATATCTTAACGCGGCGCGTTACGTGGCCGAGTGGCAATAGAGAATAAGGTCCCTGGTCAGTCAAGTTAAAGCCTGTGAGGAGCTGGAGAGGTAAAAAAAAATACTAGGGTCTTAAAGTTATCGATAGATTGGGCACGTTTGATGGCGACTGGAAGGGCATTCCAGAGGCGCACAGCTTGGACAGTAAACGAGGAGTCATAGAAAGAAGTAGTGTGTACTGGGGTAAGGAGGACTAAGTTTTCTGATGATGTTAGAGACAGGGAGTGAGAGGAATGAAGAAACTGGAATCGTTCCTTGAGATAGAGGGGAGTAGAAGGGTTGAAGAGTATGTTGTAGAGAAGAAAGAGAATGTGAGTATTCTGGCGAAGGCGAATACGGAGCCACTTGAGCTTTGTACGAAGTTCCGGGACATGCTCGTATTATCTATGTAGTAAATAAGCATCAAATATAGATTAAAAATCTACTCTAAGAACCACTTTTTTTCTAACACGCTTTGTCATCAAGTTGTGAGCCAACCTGAAAGTTTCAGCTGGATAGCCAATCGGGAAGTGCTCTAAACTTGAGTGGCAAGATTCTATTTGGAGCTACAGACAGACCAACAAGAAAGTGACTCAATAAAAACGTGGTACAATGTACTATAAATCAAAAGGAGACGCATTGATGCTTGTTGAAAGGAAACTAGATTGATCCAGAAGTGATGGCGGGGAACCCGTGCGCTTTACAACCCAACGGCACCAGGTTTAAAACCTCAGTCAGCTCTTCACCAATGATAGATAGATAGATAGATAACTCTTTATTGTACATCACATAGAACAAAAATACAATAATAACTAAAACATTTACACAAAATATATGGGACAATGGGCGGTCTTATCGCTAAAGAGCGATCTCTTCCAGACAACCTTTGGATGGAAAGGAATTAATATATGGCAAAATTTCTATGCCACCGCTCAACAGAGGGTAAAAAAAAAAAAAAAAAAACATCATCCAGAACTTGCCCAGCGTGATGTATTATGGATAATTCTTATTTCTGTGAGAAAAGGTTGTCTCATCTATATGATGATGATTACCAATGCCCGGCCCAGTACTCATACTTGAATAAACGGTTTAATAACGGCTACGGCTTCTGCGCTACTTCAGAATAGTTTCCTTTCTATACGCTTAATCTTATGCATATGGCTTCAGCCTTAACTGGGTGCACATGGGCGCGTCACGAAACATCCTGACAAGGGTGCGCTGGGAAGGATCCTCGCAAACAATACAAGGGGATTTGGCATTTATAATCATGTATGGTAATAAATGGGTTAAAGAATGAAGCCCGTGTTTTATGCTGCCTATTTCCAGGAACGGAGTTGGGATTGGACTATCTCGAACGCTGGATTCTAACACTGGACTATCCATCCATGTATATTTCTAAAAGCAGGTGCACTTGATAATCGTTTACCGTGGCTGGACTGTGTGGTATGCTCGTGTTTTATGCAAATAAATTATCTTTATCTTAAACTCATAGAGTACTTTTAACCTAGAGAACAAAGCCGCGGGCACAGGTAATAAACGTGATAATAGATAAAAGTTGTCTTCACAGGAAAGATGTATAACAAAAAAAAAGTGCTCATTGGATACTTGAGAAATGTAGTCAAACATACCTATGCCAATTTTTCAGTTACTGCTAACATCCACGGTTTTTGTTTTTAACTGACTCACGAAGGTGAAAAATCCGTAAAAGCCGGTCAAAACCTACAAACGTAAAAATTCTCGAAACACGACAAAACTAACCGTAACTACTGACTAAACAATGAAAAGGTTCACAGCAATTAGGGGTACCTGTGAAATGGATTGACATTCTGATCTCAGTTCCAAGTTGAACTTGTTCAAATTCGGATGTGTTTACTAAAATTTAAAGTCTTGTGTTTACTAATGTCTTACTCGGATTGTTTAGTGGAAGTTTGTGTTTTTGCGATGGATTCTGTTCCAGGAGGTATTTACCTATTTTTATTAATTATTTTTTAAAAACATTAATGACACTAAAATGACGTGAAAATGTTTTTTTTTGGTTAGAAATTTTCATGAAGTGAAAAAGTTGAATTTCATGCCAACATGAAATTCAACTGGCTTTAATGGTAACATTGTTACAAAGAGTAATCATTAGTCTTGCTAAAACCATTAAAAAAAACCCGTCCGTAACCGTCGCTTTAACAAAAGATTCATTTTATTAGGAGTGTTTGCTAATTTTGTTTATATAATTGTTTTAGGACCAACTGACGAAGAAGCCTGCTTTAGCAGATAATATCTTATCAGCTATTATAGGGATTGTGCTTTGGGAAAGCATCACGAAAAACTGACATACTTGCGGGAAAAGATGAAAAATTTATATTATTGACCAGTATGAAATTAAAGGGGAAGGGAATTAGTAGAAGAAAAAAGAGGGGATATATATTTTTATTTATTTTTAGACCCATAACCCATTTTGACCCGTTTTAACATAGGTAGGAGGATATTTGGTAGTTTTCTCCGTCCCCACTATCCTCTAAAACTGAACCAGGAACAATCGTTCACCGAATCTTATGACAAATTTGAAACAAAAAGGTTTTAGCCAACTTATTTGGATTTTTCACCTCTGTGCGACTGCACGGAGTGTTATATTAATAATCGATTTGCAAAAGGATTCAGTTATAGGATGAATTAGATTATTATATTAGAGTATTTATTAAGATTTCTGAACCTATTTGGAAGATTCTTTTTTATTTTCAAAGAGTAGACTTTTTGGTTCCATATAAATTTTATCAAAATTAGTTTAGCAGCCTTTTCGCATTTCAAGTTGAATTATTTTCCTTCAGATTTATATATTATTTTATAACCTGACATAATAAATGTATACCTACTTTCAGCCGGGTCGGTACAAGGAAGCTTAGAAAGGAAAACAAACCTTTTTTATCCCCCTAACTAAATAAAGACTAATTTACTCAAAGTGCTTAGCAATTGTTAGCTTAAGTGCTTACTTTGTTTTATTTGTAGGACATCGATTAAACATTAAGTTCACGATTAATGGGCTGTCAACTGACGAGAAAAGTTTAATACGACTAGTGCTGTACGCCATTTAACTTAGTACTTACTTGAAGGACTCTAGGGGAGAGTATTCTAGGAAATACTGCTAATGCTGTAAAATTTTAAAGTCCTATGCTCTTTTATTTAAAGTTTATATTAAAATGCATAGAACTTTTTCTAGGGCATAATATAAGCTCCGTGAGGCAGTCGAGAAGACCATCTGTGTCTCACTGTGTGTGTGTATCCATGTATAGTAGGAACCAATCTTAATGGCGGCTGTGAACCGCGCTGCAAGTGCGACTTCGCGCTGGTACAGTAAGGTTCGCAATTATTAGAGTATTTTATTTACTACCTACTTGTAGAACATGCTAATAATAAGAAACAATTTATTATACCAGAATTATGGAACAAATATACAAGAATTTAATATAAAATAGGCAAAACGGGTGGTCTTATCGCTAAAAGCGATCTTTTCCAGACAACCTTTGAATGGACAGATATTACGAATTAAAAAAGGACGGTGGTGCAAAACAATACAATAAATTATGCAAAATAAAAATGAATATACCTATATACATATTTAATAAACGACATGAACCATACTTACATGTCACATGCAAATATTTTTATGATTGAAAAAATATATGTGTTAAGTACATACAAATAATTGAATGATAAAAATGTTATACCTACAGCTATGTTTCTAGTAGCTAAATTAGCGTCGACACTTATCGCGTTAACCTATTCATTATTTTTTAAGCAATCATGAAATTATGTTAACATACGTCAACACAATAATATTAATATTGGAATATATGCTGATATCGTGTTGGTGGATTGTATTGGTTGGTAACAACTTTAAAATAACTAACTAGACTGTACTTGACCAGAATCACATGCATGTGTGCAGCGTACGGATGTAGCGTGCACACAAGCACAACCGCGGCGAGCGCGCGCGGGTTGCGTTGGGCTAGCGGGAGGGTGTGCCCCGGCCTCTCACCTCTCCAAAGCCCGCTTACACCTAAAATTTGCTATTGCGCAGCGCCTTGCGCCTAATTTCTCAGCCGCCATAAAGATTGGTTCCTACTATGGAGGGGGAAGGGGGGGGGGGGGCAATCGCAACCAAACACATCATAAATGTGGGGCTGATAGGATCGATCCTGGAATCATTGGATTGAAAAATACACGTTTTACTACTTGGCCACCTCTCTACACGCTGACCTAGATCGTACCGAGTCTGAACCGGGCAGAAATGGGTACACTCAGTAAAAAGTATATAGGATTATTGTTTATTCGACCTATTCATGCAACCGATGAATTAGACCATATAAGTCCCAAAGCAAAAGTCTGCCATTATTGAGAAAAAATATATTTAAGTTTGATATTCTTTTCAAAATAATTAAAATTGATGTTGTTTCCGTCTGATATTTCCTAATGTGGACTGAGATTTCTAGTTATTGTCTTTATAATGAATATCTGTTGTGTCCTATATGTATTAAAAAAATAAAAGTGTATCATGTCAGCCCTTAGAAGTCCACTGCTGAACATAGGCCTCCCCCAAAGAGCGCCAAGACGAGCGATCTTGTGCCACCTCCATCCATCGACTTCCTGTGTGTGTTTATTTGTTATAATTTTTAAAACAACTTACCTCTATAAATTGAAACATAACTTAAATGTTAATGGTGAAATAATGGTAGACTTTTGCTTCGAGACTTATATAGTCTAATCTATCGGTAGTGACCTCTTCTACAAGCTCCTAGCGGGAATAAGTCGAATAATCAATAACCCTATATATTGGATACGCAACATGTACACAAATTAAAACAGTTCAAAAACAGGCATATAAAAAATAGCGTAAGACACTTTTGCGATGAAGAATAATCGACTGATACCTCGCTTTTCAAAACAAGGCCAATAGGGACGACGCTATAGTGGGACATCCATATACATACATAGACTGTGAAACTCATAACTCTTCCCTTGCTTCGTCGTACTCAAGTAAAAAATAACTAACGTTTGTAAATGATAGCGTCATATCCTAAAACATCCGATCCTTTTGTTTGTATATATTTGTTGTGCCACGGCGCAGGTCCGGCACGATCTAGCATAAATCATTCCTATATCGCACTTCCTGAAAAAATATTTTATCGACGGCTTACAGAGTACCGTTCTCATCTCGAATTCAAGCCGCGCGTGGAGATATATTTAATTGAACCCGTGAGCAAGCCGGGTCTACTCGAGCAACAAGTGAGTTGTGTCGAGCTTGCTGTCTTACAAGTCAGACAACTAAGTCAAACTTGAACCCTCATGTCCAAGTCAAACAGTTATTTGACGAGCGGCTTTGTCTGTATTTCCTTGTAAACTTCATCATCCAGACGTGAACGCTCTGTCTGTGTCTACGTTTCTCGATAAGTGACTTTGGCGCTCTTGCAGCAAAATGTTTTTCTTCTCATTCGTAAGCAAGTTGGGCGGGAGAAGTGATACATCTCGGGAGTAATAAAGGTTTTTATATGGGTTTACTATTTTTTTTATTTTTTTTAATATTATTTACTTTAGTTGTAGAAAGAATATACCAATCAAAGTCATAAGAATTATGTAGATTAGAGTCATTTTAGGTTGTGTTTTGTTAGTCTTACTATTCATGTTATCTTTTACTCTTGCTCAATGCGTTATTCTTTTGCACCGTTATTCGAAGTAAACATACCGCGTAGCGTGGGGACCGCGTTTATGTAAACGTAGTGTACGGCTCCCGCCACCGCGCATGCCAGTAACTACTTGCGAAAGGCAGCTCGCAGCGACTCGATGAGGAGGACCGAAGATCGGGCTCTGTGGCGTTTCACAAGGAGAGGCCTACGTCCAGCAGTGGACAATTACAGGTTGATGATGATGATTACGGTTTTTTTTTCTCAAATACAAAATTTAGGTACATTAAAATATTTCTTCTACATAAACATACTGAGTCCACCGCAAAGGAAAACTAAATAAAGCTTAGCGGTAGTTCTTACCACTAAGCCCACTAATCGTCTTACGACTTACAATGTATGCAAAATACATTACATAATATATATAAGTAAGTAAATGGCTTATATGAACGTGGTGTATGCAAATTAGGTTGCTAAGGAATTGCTTGCTTAGCAAGAACGACATACGTTAGGCCACATAAAGTTTCGGTTCCTGGAACAACAGACTTAATAGTTAAGAATTAAATGGTAATGCAGTATGTTTTACGATCTGTTCATACATTATTCATAGCATGTGCGTAACAGACGTGACGGGAAAGATTCTAACCGAGTCTAGAATAACATTACAACTACTATCTTGCATTTGGCCAGTGTGGTGAATTATGGCCCATCGAAGGCACAACTGACGTAATAGTTAACAATTAAATGGTAATGCTGTATGTTTTATGATCTGTTCATACATTATTCATAACATGAGCGTAACGGGACGGGTAAGATTTTCACCGAGTATAGAATGACATTACAACCACTATGTTGCATTTGGCCAGCGTGGTGAATCATGGTCCATCGAAGGCACAACTGACGTAATAGTTAAAAATTAAATGGAAATGCTGTATGTTTTATGATTTATTCATACATTATTCATAGCATAAGCGTAACGTGACGGGAAAGATTCTCACCGAGTATAGAATGACATTACATCCACTATCTTGCATTTGGCCAACGTGGTGAATCATGGCCCATCGAAGGCACAACTGACGTAATAGTTAAAAATTAAATGGAAATACTGTATGTTTTATGATCTGTTCATACATTATTCATAGCATAAGCGTAACGTGACCGGAAAGATTCTCACCGAGTATAGAATGACATTACATCCACTATCTTGCATTTGGCCAACGTGGTGAATTATGGCCTATCGAAGGCACAACTGACTTAATAGTTAACAATTCAATGGTAATGCTGTATGTTTTATGGTCTGTACATATATTATTCATAGCATGAGCATCTCTATATAAGGGTTCCAGAATTCATAGCATAAGCGTAACGTGGCGGAAAAGATTCTCACCGAGTATAGAATGACATTACATCCACTATCTTGCATTTGGCCAACGTGGTGAATTATGGCCTATCGAAGGCACAACTGACTTAATAGTTAACAATTCAATGGTAATGCTGTATGTTTTATGGTCTGTACATATATTATTCATAGCATGAGCGTAACAGACGTGACGGGAAAGATTCTCACCAAGTAAACAATGACATTACAACCACTATCTTGCATTTGGCCAGCATTTTGAATTATGGCCTATCGAAGGCACAACTGACTTAATAGTTAACAATTAAATGGTAATGCTGTATTTTTTCTTGAAGAACAATACCACTACGCTCTTGTGCCACGCCTCTGGCGTAGTACGCTCGAGAATGATGGAGTTAAACAGCCTCTGAAGGACTTTAAGTACCAGTGTTCCACCCGCTTTTAGTAGCTCTGTCGTTATTCCGTCCTCCCCTGGTGCCTTGTTACTCTTAAGCTGTTTGAGAGCCATTTTGTTCTCGTATAGGCGTCCGCCTATACGTCCGGGATATCTTCGGTATAATTTTGGGTCAAACGGGCTCTTGCATCGTTAGTCATGCTAGGAGGACTACGCGATGAGGTGTATAATTGTCCATATAAATTCTCGAGCTCACTCAAAATCTCTGGCTTCGACGAATCGATGCTGCCACTGTCGATTTTCAGCTTCGTCAACAGGCTTTGCCCAATAGACAGATCTCTTGCGAACACTTTGAAGCCCTAGATCAGCTCTATTGCATTCTTAATACAAGTAGTATTATAGGAACACAAATCGTGTTGCATCGACTTGGAGATCTGTTTATTAAGCAAGCTGTAACTCGACATATCCACTGAAGACTGCAGCCTCATTTCGCTTCGTTCTGCCATTAGTTTGAGTGTATGCTCAGAGAGTTTATGTGTTCTACTTTTGCGGTGGGTCTTAAAAAACTCCGACCCTTCTGTTTGAACAATTTCCACCAGCCCGTTGTTTAGTTCGTCCACTGTATTGCATTCGGTAAGGATTTGGAAGCAATTTTGGAGCTCCAACTGAAAGCTCTCGGGGTTTTGGATTTGGGCAGGACTTGGGTGAAGGGTAGAACTCATCAAACGAGACCTCTCAAGCTTTACGTTGATATTCAATGAGCCTCTTAGCATTGCGGTGATCACTGCCGGTCTTATCCCTGTTTATCACAGAGACATAATTGAATATATGCCGATTGGTTGACTGGGTAGATCCAACTTCGACAAAGAAGTCAACTGACGAATCCAACTCGGATGGGCAGCGTTCGGGAAACTACGCCGCATCTTCTCGTCACAGATACCGCAGTGCCTCAAGACGAAAGTTTATTTTTTTTGTTTAAGTTAATCAGTGCGTGTTGCCAGTGATGACATACGGCACTGAGACGTGGTCGCTAACTATTGGTCTCATACACAAGCTCAAAGTCATGCAGCGTGCAATAGAGAGAACTTTGCTCGGTGTTTCACTACGAGATAGAATCTGAAACGAGGAAATCTGTAGAAGAACCAAGGTTACCGACATAGCTCTCAGAGTTTGCAAGTTGAAGTGGAAATGGGCAGGCCATTTAGTTCACAGATCCAACAACCATTGGGGAATAAAGGTTCTAGAATGGCGACCACGAACAAGCAACTGTAGTGTAGGGAGACCCCCCACACGATGGACGGACGACATTGTAGCCATCGCAGGGAGTCGGTGGATGGAGGCGGCACAAGAGCGTTCATCGTGGTGCTCTTTGGGGGAGGCCTATGTTCAGCAGTGGACTGCTAAAGGCTGAAATGATGCTGCTGATGATGATGATGATGATGTCTGTATTTTTAATGGTCTGTTTATACATTATTCATAGCATGAGTGTAACAGACGTGATGGGAAAGATTTTCACCGAGTATGAAATGACATTACATCCACTATCTTGCATTTGGCCAACATGGTGAATTATGGCCTACCGAAGGCACAACTGACTTAATAGTTAACAATTCAATGGTAATGCTGTATGTTTTATGGTCTGTTCATATATTATTCATAGCATGAGCATAACAGACGTGACGGGAAAGATTCTCACGGAGTATAGAATGAAATAACATCCACTATCTCGCATTTGGTCATCGTGGGGAATTATGGCCCATCGAAGGCACAACTGACTTAATAGATACAATTACAATTAAATGGTAATGCTGTATGTTTTATGGTCTGTTCAAACATTATTCAATGCATGAGCGTAACAGACGTGACGGGTAAGATTCTCACCGAGTGTAGACTACATCCACTATCTCGCATTTGGCCAGCGTGGCGAATTATGGCCATGGAAGGCTACGTAATATAGGCTTCAGATGATGATGACGACGATTTTTCTTTAAATAAGGGTCAGTAAATTCATCTTTCAAACCCCCGTACTCTGTAATTTCTCAGTGGGAAAATTGTATCCAACACAAAGTACATGAAAATTTAATTTGCGTGTTCAGATTGGACTGAATATTTTATAGCGAAACTAAACAAATGAAATTTGCCAGTAGAGTAGCTTGTTGTATAAAACTTTTATAATGTCAAAGTGCAATTGTGCTACACGAAGGTCATAGCTGGTATGTGACGGCAAACTCGGACGAAAACAATAGAAACAGCGCGAATTTATTCAAAAACTGCTAAAAATATAGGGCATGAAACCATCCGTCGGAGAGAAAGTTATGTTATTTAACAAAATAGATCATGCAGTCTCTATAAACAAGAAGGTACAAAAAAACCTTATTTTTGATACCGTGTGGAAAAAATAGTTTTTATCAGCCTATGTATGTCTGTTCCTCTGTGGCACTATACATATAGACCAAACACGTGGACCGATTTTCATGATTCTTACGTCAATCGATTTGTCTTAATTTTGCAACTGTCACTGTTATTTGTTTGTTTGTCGTATGAGGTAGTGCTGGCCTCTGATATCAGAGTTTGTCAAGCCACCCGAGGGCCTCTGACATGGCTTAACGACTGCTATTAATCAATAACAGCCGGGACCGACAGCTTAACGTGCCCTCCGAAGCACGGAACGTTGGAAAACCGCACATAACTCAGAAAAGTCATTGGTAGCCTAGGTTTTGAACCCGGTATTGTTGGATTCTAAATTGCACTATAGAACCGTTAGGCCACCATCGCTCAAGTGTCACTAAAGGCAGGACTTGAATCAAAATTCAGCGACGACCAGACGCTATATTGTGAAAAATTATTTGTCGACGAACTATATGTTAAGTGGGGTATCATTGAATATGTATTTGAAAATCATCTTTAAGTTTCTCTTATCATGTATTATGACAAATGATGATTTAGGATCTATAACGACGAAATTGGTTAGCAACCGTTTTACTTAAATGTTTGCCTCGTTTCAGATTTGTTTATAGTCGTTTTTTTAGCAATTTCGATTATGTCTTGTTGGTCGTTTATAAAAAGATAAGTGATATTCGATGTATGAGCGTAAATATATCGCAATTTCGATACCAAATTCCGTTTTACAGGGCTTGTATCGCCAAAAATATATGTGTATATTTCCTGACACGAGATATACATCGTCCGAAATAAGGGTAATCATTCACATAAATTGGCCTACGCTCTTTTTTCCCGCGCGACCCGCATACTTAGCGGAAACATTCCACTATACACGGATGTAGATTTATTGGAAGAACGTTATCGTCATCATCGTTGGTCCATGTATGCGAGGAATAGAGCGATGGTAGCCTTGCGTTATGCTAGTGCGAGTTAGAATTCCGGGTTCGGTCCTCGCCTCCGCACCTATGACTTTTCTAAGTTACGTGCGATTTTTCATCGCTACGTGCTTGGGAGGGCACGTTAAGCTGTAAATCCCAGCTGTCATTAATTAATAGCAGATGTTTAATCATGTCAGAGGCCCTTGGGTCGCTTGACAAACTCTGACACCAGAGGCCAGCAATACCTAATACGACAAGCAAAGAAGCATCTATAATTTTTATCATATATGAGATCTATCATTTTATTTTTAAATTTCATCATAATCAGCCTATTTTCTTCCACTGCTGGACATATACCTCTCTCAAGGCACGTCATTTGGCCCGATCTTCAGCTCTTCGCATACATTTTCTGCTAGCAACCTTGCGCAGCTCCATCTAGCCGGTGGACGCCCTATACTACGTTTGCTAATTCGTGTTCTCCACTCGAGAACACGTTTACCTCAACGGTTATCGCTTCTACGGCTAATATGGCCAGCCCATTGCCACTTCAGCTTGCTAAATCTCAGAGTTAAGTCGGTTATCTTGGTTCTCTTCCTAGACATTACATATTTACACTTTTTAATACATGGTCGCGGATTCGTATCTCTTCCGCAGCATAGAATAAATAAGTAATAAATAGTACTATTCTGCTGTCGTTGATATTTAGATGATACAGCACTAACAAATGTAGGTCCCAACCAGATCTTTGAGAACCGTCCGCGTCGTATTTACCGGTGATAAATTTTGAGACAAATTGTACGCGAAATTTGCTTTCAAACCATGTTTTTCCGAGCAGCAGCATTCTACATTGTAAGTGTTGATAGCTAACCACTTAATTTCATCCAAGATCTTCAAGTAGTAGTTTCCAATACTAGCTACCAATAAACATTTTCAATATTTGTTATTGCAGAATGTAGGCACGATAATAAAACATAAATATGCACTGCTATTGCCAATTAGGCAGAAGATAGAATAGAAGAAAGCTTTTTTACTAAGGAGTCCCTAACTCAAAGTTTACTATATTACAATGTCACATCTAGAATAATATAGACGCAAATTCACGCTCCGCGTAAGAGATTCGTTCGAAGGAGTTGGTAAGAGGCAAAAATCTATTTATCAAAGTATCGGCCTGCATCCACGAGGCCATTTCTCAAACAAGATTAATTACTGGTATACGACAAAAGTGAAAGCGCCATATTTATGGCTGTAGCCGCACTTAATGGCGCAGGGATTTGCTTAAAAATGGCGATTTGAGGCCAATTCTTAACCTTTTTATTAGTTCAAATAAATGCTTCTAATTAGCTAACTATTGTGAGGCCTGAAATATAAGTTCTGGGCACTTTTGAGACTAACCCTCTGATCTCTTAGTTTGAACTTTGTCGGAACTCTCGGTCTCTTTGATTCTAAAAAAGTCCGGTGCATCCTGGTTTATATCTGAAAGTCCAACTGGGTGGTTTTATCACCTCACTGTTTCAACCGTCTATCTCAGCGCACAATATTGGCTGAAACATCGACACGAGAGAAGAAATCAGAAACTAAACTAAATTCTAAAGATTTACTGTTATCGCCACTGCCTTCATCAAAATGGCGAACATTAAAGAGGTTCAACAACCAGATGGATTTTGACATGACTCTGACCTAGGTACCACATAGTTTATTGACTAGTAAACATGATCCTTCTATAGAACTAAATTATTGAGTCAACTGACCTTTCAACTAATAAACAGTTAAACTAGTTTGTTTTAAGTTTAATAATATTATCTATTCATACGGAAACCTGCTGGTGTTTTAGGCGAAGCATCGAAGCGCAACAATTTAAACAAGAAATTATTAGAATATTTAATGGTTGTTTGTTTATTGTTTGAAAAACATTCTAGTCATATTTTCAAAATTGTAAGAGCTTGCTAAAGGGCTTAGTATCAGGGCTTATATCTAACATTTGGTCTTCTTCTTCTTCTTATTTGAGAGCCCAGCTCTTGTCGGTGGAGTCATTGCCAGCGTTTTCTATTTTCACACAATGTTTCGACTTCCTAGGACATGACATTTGTCTTCTCCTTTACTACACTACTCTACATTACTCTACTCAGCAAATGTCCTTCTAGGTCTGCCCCTTCTCTTCCCTTCTACCTTCCTTTCGATGATTTTCGATGATGGTTTCATTTAAGGTGGTCAAACATCTTTCCTCTTCTAACGTATCGGTAGGTATTTTTTTCTTTCGATTTTATATAGTGGCAGAATGGTTATTTGTGCTCTTTACAAACAACGACGAAACGCACCAGGTCCGATTCCTTTCTGTAATAACCTTTATGTTATAAAAGCTATGTGCAAAGTCAACAGAATCACCTAAAAAGGCAAAGGAAAATATCGTGAGGAAATTGGCGAGTCTAAGAACCTCAAAATTTAAGAATATGTGGGTCTACCTGGCTGATAATGGCACACTTTCTATCTCTGAAAACAAGGCATAAGTTCAAATACTAAAGCCACTCTGGCGATGAAGACGAATAGATTGATATCTCGCTTCTCCAAATCGCACTAAGTTTTTAGTTTGAACACATAACCCTTCCCTGGCTTCGCTGTGCTCGGGTAAATAAGTTTGCGTCCCAATAGTAGGAACGCGTTAAATTTATTTGACTGACAGTTCTATTATTTAACCCGTCGAGTGTCGTGTTTATGCAAATATTATGTCATTTAATTGTTAAAGTATTCACGGGACAGGTGCGGGTTTAAATGTATCTGTAAAACTCGTAGACTGATGAGAGTATTGCGAAGGTATTTATAAATATAAAATTACCGTGGTCAATTGAGTGTGGACAGTTAATCATAAGCCAAGTGACCCTAAATCGATGATAATGACGAGTTTTCTCACTAGAAGGCGCACTAATTTTAAGTTATATTTCTAAAGCTTTTATAGTATAAACAGTCATCTAAGCAATTAATATTCAAAAGTACATAAAAAACTACCTTCGAATAAATAGTTCCGATGCTATATGCCACCCAAACATTTACATCTTAATGGAACATACTATTTCTATTTGCAGACGAGTACAATGCTTTCTAAACACACCAAGTAATCTTAGCATTCAAATATATCCCCTAAGCCACAGACAATATCGTCACATCGTCTCAATAACAACAAGTTTCACAATGGAGGATGTTCGCCGCCATCTTGCCGGAAGCGCGGTCAGGACGGGTCAGTTCCGGCCTCTTTGTTACGCTAAGTCCTCCGGCTTGAGGCGTTGTTGCCAACTTATTTATGTAAGCAAGGGTATTTGTTTGATTCCTCTGGTGTCTAAGTTTAGAAAGTTGAGAATTTGTTGTTTTCACTTGAAATAAGTTTGACTGTAGGTCGTTGAGGACACACTAAGTTTGCCGATTCGTGGTCCCTGCTTCAGAATATCCAATGTACTTTGTCCAAAACGTTCATTATGGCTGCTCCGTGGCCATCAGACACGGCGCGGTGACGGTGAAGCAAATCTAAAGTATTTTTACCCGAGTATCACGAAGCAAAGGAATGGTAATATGTTTAACAGTCTATTTATGTATGTATTTATTTATTTATTTATTTAATTAATTAATTAATACGGCTAACACCAATTACATTAATTAAAGTTAATTATGAATGTGAAAAAGAAACATGTCAAAATAATTCTAAAACCAATTACAACTAGTCACGAATAATAATAATTACAAATGTCAAAAAGAAAAAATTATAAAAGAACAGATTTAGGTCAAAGTAATGCTAACAAAAGAAAACAAACAAACACAATATCATACATCATTCTCACAGAACTTCAGACACACTGACAATATATCTTTCCATTCGTCCGCAAACAGATCACTTTCAGGATTGGCAGCCAGGAGAGCGTTGAGCGCGGAGAAGGTGCGCGGTAGAGGGGAATTGGCGCGCGCAGATGTGCGGCAGTGGGGCACGTCAAACAATCTGCGTCTCTTGCAGCTTCTGTATCTACTACAATAATTGCTCGGGGTATACAGTCGACACAGCTTGTCACTGAGCTCAAGAGAGATTTTTCCATGCAAAATCTTACAAGCCGTTATCATCTGAACATTTGCTCGGCGAACTTGCAGAGAGTTGTATCCCAAGCAACCCAGAAGGAATTTTGTGGGGTACATGAAAGGGTAGTATCCAAACAGCCGCTTACACAAAAACCTTAGAAATGCTTTTTGCACTTCCTCTAGAGCCAGTGCATATGTAGACTCATGCGGGCTCCATACACACGCACTAGTTTCAAGCTTGGTTCTTACAAGCGCGTTAAGTATCAACCGGACCACATTGTCCTGGCGGAAGTCTCGAGCATTCCTTAGAACGAATCCTAGTCGTCTAAATGATTCCTTCGCCAAAGCATCAATGTGGTCATGAAACGTGAGCTTACGTCAAAAGTGACTCCCAGATCCTTCATAACAAGCTTCCGGGTAATATCCTGGTTGTGAATTATATATTTAAAGTTGATTGGGTGCCACATTCGACCGAAAGTCATAACGTAACATTTACTTATGTTAAAGTCCAGTTTGTTGAGCTGGCACCACTCATAAATGGCATCAACATCCTTCTGTAGTCTAGTGCAATCAGCTTCAGATTTTATTTCTCCATAGAGCTTGAGATCGTCTGAGTAAAGCAGACTTCTTGCGTACTGAATGACTGCGGCCAAGTCGTTTACCATCAACAAAAACAGGAGGGGACCAAGTATTGACCCCTGACTCACTCTGGATCGCGTGTGGTAGGATTTGGACTCATAAAGACCGAGCCTGACAAACTGCTGGCGGTCGCGAAGATAGTCCGCTAATAGCCGGAGGAGACCTGGGGCAAAGACTATAGTACCTAATTTCTCCAACAGAACGTCATTGTTAACCCTGTCAAACGCTTTCCGGAAGTCGAAATAGAGCACATCTACCTGGCACTCCTCGTCTAGATGTAATCTACAAGAATTAGCGGATTTGTGTAAACTGATCTTTTGGCCCTGAAGCCATGCTGTTCATTATACAAGAACTTTTCCACTTGCGCATCTATGCACTTGTGCAATAGACTCTCAAATATCTTCGAAGGCGAAGACAGTATGGCAATGGGACGGTACTATTCTACCAAAGATCGATTACTACTTTTTGGTATATAAAAAAACACGAAATATTTGCTGTGCGTGTGTGTGTATGTGGATGTTAACATCATAGCGTCGTCCCTATTGGTCCGATTTAGACAAGCGAGGTATCAATCGATTCGTCTTTAAGAATAGAGTATACATGTTGAGTATAGCTACGTATTAGCTATTGTTTTTTTATGTGATTACGGTAAAGCAAAAGAAGGTTTATGTGTTCAAATTAAAAACTTGGTCCGATTTTGACAAGCAAGGTATCAATCGATGCGTCTTCATCGCAAGAGTATCATAGGCAATTTTTTACCCGACCGTAGTCGGGTTTTAGTTTTTACTTATGTATTGTTTATCTTTACTAACAGCGTCCCGCGGCGTCCAGCTTGTAAAACTATGAATATTATCAATCTGTTATTTTAGGATCTAAAGTATCTATATACCAACATCAAAATCCGTTCTACCGTTGTGAAGCTTGTGGTTACAAACACGAAAGTATGTCTATACATTCGCATTTATAATATTAGATAGAATTTGTTTACATACCTTGATTAAAAACGACTGGTTGGCCGAGTGGTTTAGTGACTACGACTAAGAAGTCAACCAATGGTCACGGGTTCGAACCCCGCAACAAATGTGCAATCATTTGTGTGATGATCATGTTTGTTTCCGAGTCACGGACGTAATATTCGTATCTATGTTTGTTTATCCGTTGTCTAGTACCCATAGTACATATAGGTAATTGGTTAAAGGTATATGCTGCAGTGATCACTGTGTTAACTGGTGATAAGAGATGATTATGAACATCATCACCGAGGAACAACGAGCGCTCAGTGATCTATCCGTGTAATTCATTCCGTGTTCGACAGCGGGTTTTCGATAACACCCAGTAACACTGATAAAATATTTTATAAACTATATCGATGCCCAGCAATCGATTTTTATCTATAACTACACGGCGATGTCAAATAACGACATACTAAATAGCATATACGGACAATGTCCAAACGAGACCTTAGCTCATGGAAAGCAAATTAATTCACTGCGTATGCAGTCCCAGAAAGTAGCTCACGGACCTTGGATTACTGGATGTGAAAGTTACCTGCAAGTAAAGTGTAGGTGTATTTAAGGTCGAACTTTTACCTGAAATGTAATACTTATTATAGTCATAGAGAAATAGAATAAGTTAATAAAAACATTTAAAAAAAACTGCAGTAGAAAATTCATAAGTCATGGTGAAACTTAGAACAGGCTATAATAATTAAAAGCGTTGTTTACTAGCGCAATAACAACCGACCTATTTAGCTATAAGGATAGGTATATATATGTATACGCAGGGTAGCCATGTATAGAATCTTTGAACTTAAGTTATTAATAAGTTAATCAGAAAGTAGGAACACAGTTGGATAGGCATGGGTATTGCGAACACTTTGCGCTATTCAGCACGTAAGCAAGTTAACGCATAAGCCATAAAGTAGAATAAATCGCCCAATAGGAGAGCTTCGCTTGTTTCGGGTAAACTATAAAAACCCATACTTCTAAGAATTATCGTGTCGGCCCCTTCGTAGACGCCCTAGAGACATCTTGAGCGATCCGGACGATGAAATCGCTGCCACAGTGCGGGCAGCGATCGATTCGCCCACTCCGTCATCTTCACTATCTTTCAACACAATTAGACACAGACACCGACCTCGCCGGATACGAGGTCGAAGGTCCCGTAATTAATGTCGACTTTATTCGCCTTCGAGTTTCTTGCCGATTCTTCTCGAAGGTGTATTCCGAATCGGTGGTCAGTTATGCAATTCATTTAAAGGGCTCCAGCCATTTCATGAGGTGTTTAGTTCGATACTCCCCAAGTAATCAATGGCAACTGTCCAAGCCGAGGTTCGTACCCCCTGGGTGCCCTTGAGCAAGTGGCCAAAAACTTAACTTTGGCGTGCGCCTTCTGCGTCACGCATTGCGGCGGAGCGCTTTTGCGCCTGCCCCACCGTCCGGTGACGCTGTAGAGGTCAGTTATAGACCAACAGCACATATCATTTCTAAAAAAAAAAGAATTATCGTGCATTCGTCGAGTTCCCGTTCGCTGAAGCAGTCGAAGACAAGCTCTCCTACAAGTGACCAATTTTACAAATAGTAGCACCACAAAAGTACATTAAGGCTCCGATAGCGAACATTTGTAACCGGGATAACAAAAACTGAATTCTGTAATATTATCCTTGTTTAAAAGTTGTGAAATTATACAAGATAAAGGGTCAACAAGTGCGTTTTCGTTTCATCCTCCTATCCTGAGCTCAACTAAGTCTCATTTTCTCTGCAACTGGTCCCAGTTGCAGAGAAAATGAGACTTATGCAGGGTCCCCCGCACCTATGCGAGAGTATGCAACAAGCGTATACAACATTTCATGTCTATGCTGTTAATTGTTGAGGTGTTCCTTAGTCAGGACTCAATCCTGAGTGCAGCAACAATGTCAAGGTAAAACCTAAAACTACTGCAGTCACAAATAGGTACCGGTCCGGCGGAAAATCAATGCAGACTTGTTCCCTTAGCTTTTGATGAGTCGGGACCTCTTTGTGGCAACAAATTTAATTATGTTTTGTTTGTTTATTATGTTATTTTCTGTTGTATTGTTTGTTGTATAATGTTGTGTGTTGTTATGAATAAATGTGTTTTCTTTCTCTCTCTTTTCTTTGTTAGAATAGCACATCCAGCTTCCTACATCTTCGCAATAAAGTCCACAGTCCCGGGTAAACTCACAGGCAGCGGCGAGCGGTCGTAATGCATGTAATTCCACAACGCATGCATCTCGTATTTGCATGCAAATAAGATGTTTGTCCACTTTTCGCTTCCGCGCTCTGTCTACCTCAATTATAATATGGAAAGCTGGTGTCTCGTTACTGAATATATTCTGCTGTGGATTGTTATATGGTTAGGGGTTTGTAGACTGTGTCATGTATGAAAGAAATACGTGTTTATGGAGTTATGGACTGAATAAAGTATTACTATATATTACTAGCTGCTCGGCCCTACGGCTCCGCCCGTAGTTTTCCCGTTATTCCACTAAAAGTAAGAAACAAAGTAAAATAAAGAATAATACAAAAGTAAAAAGTAGAAAAGTAGCCTATATCCATGAAATATTGTTTTTTTTTTGTTTTTTAATTTATCATTATCAAACAAACATAAACCAATACAAAAAATCTAATCTATTATAATATTACTAGCTTTCCCTTCCGCGACTTCGTCCGCGCGGAGTACCCTTTATCGCGATAAAAAGCATCCTAAGTTCTTCTAGGATATTAAAAAACAATGCAAAATTAGGTATTGTAGCATGTTAAATCAAGGAAGTTTTGTGACAAATCCCGAATAAATTAAATTAAACATGTTTGGGAACAGCGCCATCTGGCGAGGAGGGGCGTCTTCTCTCCAAGATTGCATATAATATCGGCGTTAGCAAGACCTGTTGGTAGAAGCGCCAGCTAGCGGCCTTCGAGGTGCGATTTCTCATAGAGAACAAAACCTATCCCGAAGTTTATGTAAGCAACGCCTACCGGCAGTTCCCTGCGTTTCTTTGTCAGCCAGTCGATGAAATGATCAATGAAAGCGTCGTTCGTGGCAAGAAACGGAACTTTTGGTAAAATGCACACTGATTACAGACAGACGGCAGTGATAATTTTGCCTTCCTAAAATTCTTGGGAAATGGTGAAATCTGCCTCCGCAAGTGGAAAGGAAAAGTTTTCATCTCACTGCTCAAAATTGTGAAAATGGTAATCCACACAGCGACAGCTAGTGTCGAGAGAGATGCACCAGGAAGGTAGGTGAAGGCGATGTGGTGCCAGGAAGGTAGGTGAAACCTCTGGTTGCGAGTAGCGCAACTTTTGGGGATTCCTTTATAATAAACGTTTCCGGATTATTTTCAGGCCCGGGACAGCTTCAAATTAAGGGTAAGATATTTGGAAAATCTGGCATAAGCCGTATCTTTGAATTTGCATACAAATCAGAAATTCAAGGGGCAGCGGTTCATATGTCGGAAATAATTTTAGTTCCAGCTCACGCCACTGCCACCGCCCAGTTCGTTTGCGATGGCTACATCGGGGAACATTTGACAGATTAAGTAGATAATGAAGAAATTTCTAATCTCTTGGTTTTTTTCTATATGGAATTGAGATCGGAAGGAAGATAATCACGTCGGAAGTTAACTAGAATGTGACGAGGGTTGCTGGAGGACTATGACCCAACAAGCAAGGCCGTAAGTGGGCCGAATTGCGGTGCAGGGGTGCGTGTTGTTTCCAGAAGCTGCTGGAAGCCGGAAGTTGTTATCCTGGCTGCAGCTTGCTACTCGTTCGTGAATGGCAGAATCCATATAAATACGAAAAGGAGGGTCTGCCGGGGGCATTCCTAAACGGACAGTAATTTAGTTTGGTACACATAGTTGCAATGTATGTGTGTTTCTATATTGTAATAAAACCATTGTTATCGAATTAACCACCTTGTTTGAATTTCCTCGCCTTTAACTGAGAAGGAAGACCGTTACCTAGCCAGGCAGCATTTCATGTGCTTTATGTTTATTGACATACTTGTTATTTCGTTTCCATGGCAACCGTTTCTTACAGCAAATAATAAAAAAAACAGTTTTTCCAGTTTTCTCGTAGAAACTTACAATTTTCTGGAATAAAAAGTATTCTATGTGTATATATAAGCTATCTCCAATCCAAATTTCATTAAAATCCGTCCGACCGTTATCGCGTGAAAGCTCCCCAATAAACAAACACATAAACAAACAAACAGACAACGTTTCACTTTCATATATTGGTATGGATATAATATATATCTATTATAGATATATATTATATTATAAACCATGTCGGAGCTTACAGGTTGCTTACCTAATAATAAGCGCCAGGACTGCACTATAGCAGTGTCATCCAGAATTTAGATCCAGCTGAAACTAATATTGTGCGGCACAACTCTGCAGTCGTCACCTGAAATATTTGTTCAAATGAAAAAAACGCAGTGAAATGTTTGAAGTTGGAAAATCCAGAGAGTTGATTGACAAGTCGACAAAACGCACTTGAAAGACCACTAACAATTTTATTAACGAATTTGACTTGTTGAATGGGATAGGTAATCCATACCAATAAATAAAAGTGAAACATAGCCTCTTTGTTTGGGGTGCTTTCACGCGATAACGGCTGAACGGATTTTGATCAAATTTGGAAGAGCGATAGCTTATACCCTAGAATAAAACATAGAATACTTTTTATTCGGAAAATTGTAAGTTTTCACGGGAAAACTGGAAAATGTTTATTACTCACTGTAAGAAACGGTTGCCATGGAAAGAAATAACAAGTCTGGCAAAAAACTTCAAGAGCATTGGTGCTATACCTACTTTTGTATTGGTTTTTAATATCCTAGCATTATTTTTTCGCGATAAACTGTCGGGTACGAAGTCGAGGGTGGGAAAGCTAGCTATCTATCTTTGTGCAATTTGTGCGTCATACATGATACATCCAACGTTCGAATATGCAACGCGACAATGTGTTTCATACAAAATTTGAACCAGACAATAATTTGAATTTGTGTAGACTTCTACGAGAGGCTCTTTGTCAAGAAGCCGTGAGAAAAGAAAATAAGTTAGTTAAGTGAAAATATTCGAATACCACGTGAAAGTCTCATTCTGTCTAAACTAACTTACGGTGATGTACTGTATGGTCCTCGTTTGCTCTCCACCACCAAGCGTTTAATACAACGTATTCAAAACGCGTGTGGCCGTTTCTGCTTCAACACACCACCCTAGGTTGTAGAACATGTCCGCACGCAGAGAGCTGAACTTGGCAACTCTAGTCTTTGATTTAGTCAAATTTAAACAACCATATTATTTATATAAAAAGCTTGTACGGGCCACTCATAATACATACAATACGTGAGCCTCTGCATACCTTTTAATAATAAAAATACATAAAACCACTGCGTTTCGATGTAGTTTCCGAAGGTAGGCTACTAAATGCTGGAACAATATCATAAACTAATTTTAGATTGAAATTAATTATACTTTCTCAAAAGTCAGCCTGGTAGTTTAAACTCGCCCGGAAGAAACATTATTATTCTTGTGTCTTTTGTATCTTCTATTCTAAATTTCATTACTAAGCAATAGTTATGTGACCATGTTATATACTATTACTATTAAGTATTGTTTTTGACGCCTTATTTCCGCGACCGACTAACTTCACACTGCTCTGTCACACTGGTGTGATGGTTAGGAATAATGTGCAACTGCTCGCTGCGAAGGGTGCAACTGAAAATCAGCGTGTTATATTTTAGTAAAATAACACATCAATGCTGAGTTGTGCCCTTATTTGTAGCCAAAATGCAACATGTTGTTTATAATACTTTTTATGTAGCTCTTTTATTATAATTTTACAAATTAATATGTATGTTTTTGGTTATAAATAAACATATTTTCTTTCTTTAGTCCCACAGTACACTTATTGCCCTTACTGACAGTAGAGTAACAAGGAGGAAACAGCCAAATTGACGCTCGCGGGTGGGGGCCGGGAGGGTGAGGTCGGGGAACGGTTTCAACGACTAATAGCGAGTCCGCGTATGAAGTATCTTAATCACATAATATCACACATATTTTTTTCCCCGATGCTTCATTCGAATAGATTCCAATAAAAAAAAAAATAACCAAGAAGGTTTAAAAAACTTATTAAGTTATTTATATCAACGCAGTTGTATGGAGTGTTCGGGGTGTGTGTTAGCATTATTAGTTATTCTATGCCAATCTATATACCTACTTATAAAAAAGCGGTGAGTACCAAAAAGTATGTACAAAGAAGATAATCAAAAAAGCAAATTGGTCTAGGGTTCTTAAATCTTGTCTGTCTATGTTTGTCTGTTTTCTCACGCATCACGTAAATACTACTGGACCAATTGCGATGCGGTTATCACTGTTGGATAGCCTAGGCTTTGACTTAAAAATTGGTGTAATTGGTATTCCAATGAGTATACGCCGAGCAAACTATAAAAAAATATTTGACGGCTGAACGAAATTTGGTGTATTTGTACCCTATAGGTAAGTACTTTTGGTCCTGCAACAACATATTATAGGATACTTTTATCCCAGAGAAATGACCACGCGGGCAAAGCCGCGGGAATAGATAGTACAATAATAATATGATTATGCTATATTGTTGGTAAATAGATATACTGGTACATTAATGTACCAGATGTACATGTACTTGATTTATTGTCACAATTCACATACAAGCGCGTGTGTCCGACGTACCTTGTCCAATATTCAACGCCATTTGTCCTCTATTGTGAGGAACCTGAATATACTGAATGGAGTTGGTTTAACTCTCTGCACCTATAGCTTATTGCCATATGGCAGTCCGTGTTACTGGTTCAAGGGAGACCTGCACATACAATAGAGGAATCAAATGGGTATATATTCAGGACGATTTTGAAATCGCTGTTATGTATGTTATGCTAATGTTTTCAAAATAAACTAACTGGTATGTAGTACTATTATTTATTCTGTACTGGTGTGCAACAATCGACATTTAACAAGAAATTAAAAAAAAAAACACCTGTGTTTTTTTGACCCGACCGCTGTGGGTTATGTTTTTGGGTTGTATGTATGTGGGTATGGTTGTATATTCCTTTGGCGCTCTACAGCCTAAACAGTTTGATCGATTTTAATAAATGATGTATCATTGGTTTGGGCAAGTGTCCCGTGACACAAATCCGTGAACCATGCGCACGCGCGTGAAGGTCACGTGTTAAGAAGAGGTTAAGCCTTCGACTGCAACTTATATTTCAATGTTAAGAATCTAAAGCTTGTTTGGCTCATTTTACCCGGTTTTGTTTTTGTATTATAATTTATTTTTATAGTCAAACTTCTAGTCATCATCATCATCATCATCATCATCATGTCAGCTTTTAGAAGTCCACTGCTGAACATAGGCCTCCCCCAAAGTGCGCCATGACGAGCGATCTTATGCCACCTCCATCCACCGACTTCCTGCGATGGCTACAATGTCATCGGTCATCGTCAAACTTCTAGTAGGAAATATAAATATACCCATACAAACGAAAATGGTATTGCTCCATAAATTTATTTTTTATTTTTACATATATTACTTTACTTTAATAGTTGCAATTTCAACATTAGACTATTGTATTTACATTAACTTAAATTATCTAAAATAGAAAATTTTGTAAGAAGCTTATTTAAGACAAGTTTTGTTATAAAAATTATATATTTTTGAAATGGTATTTTAAAAACCTTACCTCACTCGATAGGTTATGCTCATTTTTTGGTCCGTCGGAAATTCAATATGGCAGCTATAAGCTGCCATATTAATTTATTTCACACTTCATACATCTTATATCACTCTCGTGATCAAGACAAATTACATGATACCTCATTTATCAAAATCCATCTAGCCGTTTAGGCTGTAAGACGCGCCTAAGAAACGTACGTACAAACAAACAAACATACATACAACTCTCCGTGCAGTCGAGTAAAAAGACGTAAATAAATAATAGTTAAAAAAAACTAAAAAACACGCTTTAGATTGAAAACCAAACTAAAAAATAGAAAATAAATTTTGAATGAATGAATGAATGTCATTTATTTGCTGTAAATATGTGTACCGTATTAAGGTGTTAGGTATAGTAAAGTTTCAACATATTTTACCATTGCTGGTGTGCAAATATTGCTACAAATTTATACATTTCAAATACATATCGATTAATTAAATATTATGTCAATGTTAAATGATTAGTAAAGATGTCACACAAAGAAAAATAATATTAGATGTCGTTAAAACTATGATACATTTTTCAAAATTGATCGCGTTTTTTTATGTGTTCATGTTAAAAAACTCATTAACGGAATAGAAATTATACGATAATAACCATTTATGGATTATTGTTTTAAACTTATTCAAAGGTAAATCCGTAATTGCAATCGGTAATTTGTTAAATATCTTTACAGCCATTACATAAGTGTTTTTTCGGTATAGTGCCAGTATGCAATTTGGTAAACGGATTTTATTTGCGTGAACTGTTCTATGTTCTCTCGAGCTAGTCATTGCTAGTGTGAACTGTTCTATGTTCTCTCGAGCTAGTCATTGCTAGTGTGAACTGTTCTATGTTCTCTCGAGCTAGTCATTGCTAGTGTGAACTGTTCTATGTTCTCTCGAGCTAGTCATTGCTAGTGTGAACTGTTCTATGTTCTCTCGAGCTAGTCATTGCTAGTGTGAACTGTTCTATGTTCTCTCGAGCTAGTCATTGCTAGTGTGAACTGTTCTATGTTCTCTCGAGCTAGTCATTGCTAGTGTGAACTGTTCTATGTTCTCTCGAGCTAGTCATTGCTAGTGTGAACTGTTCTATGTTCTCTCGAGCTAGTCATTGCTAGTGTGAACTGTTCTATGTTCTCTCGAGCTAGTCATTGCTAGTGTGAACTGTTCTATGTTCTCTCGAGCTAGTCATTGCTAGTGTGAACTGTTCTATGTTCTCTCGAGCTAGTCATTGCTAGTGTGAACTGTTCTATGTTCTCTCGAGCTAGTCATTGCTAGTGTGAACTGTTCTATGTTCTCTCGAGCTAGTCATTGCTAGTGTGAACTGTTATATGTTCTCTCGAGCTAGTCATTGCTAGTGTGAACTGTTCTATGTTCTCTCGAGCTAGTCATTGCTAGTGTGAACTGTTCTATGTTCTCTCGAGCTAGTCATTGCTAGTGTACTAAATAATTCGGGATTTTGTTTCACAAATATAGCTATTTGTTTTATGTAAAGGGAAGGTAACGTAAGCAGTTTGTGCTTTTTGAAAAGGGGTTTGCAAGAGTCAGTGAATTCTGCGTTACAGATAGCTCGTATACATCTTTTTTGCAGGATGAATGGCCGTTCTGCATCTACAGAGTTCCCCCACAGTATTAGACCGTATTGTAGGTTCGATACTACGCATCCATAATACGCTGTCATACAAATCTCCAAGGAAGATACATGACGAAGTCGTCGCAGTGCAAATATGAATCTGCTCAGTTTAGAGCAAACTGCATCTACATGCTCTTTCCAACTGCAGTGACTATCTAATACTATACCAAGAAAATTTGTTGATGAAACTTGGTCAATTTTTTCATTTTTATAATTAATGTTTAAGTTCAATGGGGTTGCTCTATTAGTATGAAATTGTATCAATTTAGTTTTTGTTATGTTTGCTTTTAAGTTGTTAATATCCAGCCAGTTAGTTACTTTATTTATGGTAAATTTTATTTCCATGTTAAATTTCACGTTATTTTTCCCTGTTATGAGAACTGTTGTATCATCAGCGAATAGAATAGTCTGATTAGTTGTAACGTTTGGTAAATCATTTATGTAGATAATAAACAACAGTGGTCCCAGAATACTTCCTTGGGGGACTCCAAAACTGTTAAAACGAGTAGTTGATTTATAAGTTTCTTTCCTTAAGCTATCCGATATTTGACAAATTTCGGTATATTGTTGTCTATCATCTAAGTAGGTTTTAACCCAGTCAAGCGCAACTCCTCTGATCCCATATTTTTCTAATTTGTCTACCAGTTTGCCGTGATGAACGAAATCGAAGGCTTTAGTCATATCAAATAATAATGCTACGGCTCGCTCTCCTCTGTTTAAGCATTCAGTGACAGATTTCATTTATTTGAATACTGCCAAAGTTGTCGACTTATTTTTCATGAAACCATGCTGCTCTGTTTTAATAATATTATTTTTCATGAAGAATGATTCCAGTCTTTGATACATGACCTTTTCAATTACTTTGTATAGTACAGGTATCAGTGTAATAGGCCGGTAATTGTTCATTATGGTTTTGTCATCTTTTTTATGCAAAGGTTTCACAATTGAAGTTTTTAATTTGCTTGGAAATTTTCCTTCACAAAATGAAAGATTGATAATATGAGACAGGGGTACTGCAAAACAGGGCGCACAGACTTGTATAAATTTTGTGGACAGCTCATCATAACCCACTGCATTAGTTTTTCGTAAAGGTTTTATAACTTTATATATCTCATAGGGATCTGTTGGTTTCAAGAAGATAGACGTAGGGTGAGAGGTCAGATTGTTATCAGCGTTTGTATGGGTTTGTAATTGATTTGTCGTATCAATGAAGAAGTCATTAAAGGAGTTTGCAATTTCACAAGGCTCCTTTAATATCTTATTTTTGTAATGAATTTCATTGATAGAAGAATATCTCAAGGTGTCACTAGAAATAGAACGTATGATATTCCATACTGCCTTACCACTGTTTTTGGTATGGATAAGGTACTTTTGATTTCCTATCTTTTGCGATTCATTAATACATTTGTTTAATATTTAAGAGTATTTTTTATAAATTAATTTTATTCTATTTTTACTTGATACGTATTGGGTCTTAAAGTATAAACGTCTTTTAAGAAGACTTCTTTTGACTTCTTTTGATACTTTTAGTCATCCATTTTGTTCTGTTGGTTGTTGCCTATTTTAAATTGTTTAATAGGGAATCACAAGACAAAAAACAAAATCACCAATTCATGAAATATTTCAAAGGCCTTATCAGTTTCTACAGTATCCAAAACACTTTAATAGTGTAAATAAGAAAAAAATGTTTTATTTCAAAAAAATCGTGGGTCAATCATGGGTCAATAGTTATAAATATTTCATTGACAGGTTATGAGAAGCACCCCACGCTTTTTTTTAAATAAATCATTTTTTTCATATTTACACTATTAAAATTTATTTTCTATTTTTTAGTTTGGTTTTCTATATAAAGCCTGTATTTTAGTTTTTTTAAACTATTATTTATTTTCAACATTTATTTTTACGGATTATTGCATTGCCATCGCTCTTTGACAGGTGTGCAAAATTTGAATGAAATCTGACCGTTTAAAGTGGGTCAAAATAGCGTCCAAAGGAGTCGGTTACAAACATACAAACATACATACATACAAACATACAAACATACAAACATACAAACATACAAACATACAAACATACAAACATACAAACATACAAACATACAAACATACAAACATACAAACATACAAACATACAAGTGAAGCTAATATAAAGCGTATAAAAAGAACATCCTCGAAACCTCCGTGTTTCAAATGGTAGAATTTCTTTCACGTTATAGCAGAGATCGCTGCTCAATAATGCTCAATAATGTAATAACGTTGCATCATGTGAGTGACAAGAATCTGATCGTTTATCTGATGTTATGCATCAAACTTAACAATTTATACTATAAAATACATAATCATAATAATATCCATACCAATCCATACCAATATATAAAAGTGAAACGTTGTCTGTTTGTTTGTTTGGGGAGCTTTCACGCGATAATGGCTGAACAGCTTTTCATGAAATTCAGAATGGAGACAGCTTATACCCTAGAATAAAACATAGACTTCTTAGAAGAAAATAGGATACGTTTTTTTGCGATAAATAGTAGTCTGCGCGTATGAAGTCGCGGGCGGGAAACTAGTATAATATAATGTTATAAAGGGTTAAAGTTTGTGAGTTTGTGAGGTACTCTAGATCTACTGAACCGATTTTAAAAATTCTTTTACCAATAGAAAGCCACGTTATTTGTAAGTGTCATAGGCTATATATTAAAATGACCACATGGCACAAATGCGTGCGAAGCCGCAGGCTTCAGCTAGTAACTAATACAGTGCTCCAAAAACATAATGCACCGCGTGCAACATCTCCGCCCACTTTCAATCTCTTCAGTACCACGCCGTGCGATTTTAACATTTAACATTGTTAAACGGTTTTATTTAGCGTGACCTGTTTGTTGTTGTTGATATATGTTTATTTGTTTATTTTGTATTGTTCTAAATATGTGTGGTACGTGAAAAATGTGCAGCAGTTAAATAATTTAAAAAAATATAAATATAACAAAATAAGGTTTTTTTAAATTTTATTTTTGCTTTGTCATGTTAATGTAACATTTTTTTATAATTTTTTTGCTTTTTCTCTTTTAACGTATTTTTTTCCTTTCCATTTTTCCTTTTTTTATTGCTTTATCATTGGTTTGTGAGCTACCCTCAAAGTTTCAGCCGGACTGCTAATTGGGAAGTGCTCGAAATTTGAATTACGAGATTACAGGACAGATAAAATACATCGATACATAGATACATCGATACATTCAAGTGAAGTTACATAAAAGCATTTAAAAATGTTAGCTACAGTGGCCTTCAATCCAGAATACAGGGTTGTTTGCTCACGTGCTCACCACTGCTTGACTAATTGATACATTGGCGATGCTTGAGCAGATGAAGTCTCAATCAATACTACAAGATTGTCGTGAAGCGTTTGAAATTAAAAAGCATCCCAATTACAAAAGGGAGGATGGTTTTAAGTTGGATGCTTCATAGATGGCCGTGATAAGCAAGAGTTCAAGTCGCGGCTTTTGTCAAAAGAAATCTGCAGTTCTCGTTAACAGTGTTGTGTGTCCTGACAAATATGTTTTTTCATAAAACCAAATGCGCGTAGTAGACAACGATTGCCCTTCGTCTTCTTCTAGCGCTTACAAGTTCAGTCTTTTACGATCAATGCAACTTGACTGTATCATCGAGGTAAATAAAAATGAAGTTTTTCAACGCGTTTTAAAGTTTTTTAACTTGAGATTTTTTGTGTTTCGTTTTTTGTATGTAACTGTTCCTATGGGTCTACTTTTTACCCAAATGCGTGGAGGGTAATGTGTTTAACAGCTTATTTATGTATGTATGTATGTATGTATGTATGTATGTATGTATGTATGTATGTATGTATGTATGTATGTATGTATGTATGTATGTATGTATGTATGTATGTATGTATGTATGTATGTATGTATGTATGTATGTATGTTTGTTCCTTTGTGGCACTATAAATATAGACCAGACGCGTGATTTTGATGCTTCTTACGTCAATCGATTTGTCTTAATCTTGCGAGTGCTACCAAAGTGCTACTAAAGACATGACAGTAATAAAAAAATAATATCGCGACAACCAGATGCCATATTATGAAAGAGAAACAAAAAAGTCGAAGAACTTTGTAAGTGGGAACAGGCATTTGAAAATCATCTTATAGGTTTCACTTATAATTTTTCATTTCGTATGACCATTTAGGATATAAAACGGGTTAAAGTTGGTTAGCAACCATTCTCACTTATCTTTTTGTTTTTCTTTAGTCGGGTTTTTAACACTTTTATTATGTGTTGTCTATTTTCACCTTGTTTATATCTTTTTATATTGCTTATATATCGTTTTTTTAAGTTTACTATTTCATTATTAAAAACAGTTCGAGTTCAGTCGTTCGACAAGTCACGCATCGTTGAAACAAATAGATGCAAGCCTGCAATTTAGTCGACACTACGACAAGGAAATATTGTAAGTAAAGCGGGATTCCCGTTAGCATCGGCGCCGGTAGTTAGTTTTTATAGCACTACATACCCGTCCGTTGCGATAGTGTGGAAATACACGGGGGAGATTTCCGAGTAGGCCCGAGGGAACGTTTTTCGTGTCTGATGAAGTTGAAAGAAGAGCAAGTAGGTAATGAATAAACTTAAAGCTAAACTGCACAATTGTTAATGGATTAGTTAGTTGAAGAACTCGATCGAATATTTTCAGGCACTTCCCAGATCACAAGACAGAATACAACAATATTTTAACTAGCCACTGGTCAGCCGATGGGCTGGGATCCAAAGGTGGCAGGAAAACACTCAAACAGAACTAACGAGCTTATAAATAAGGTTTATATTACTACAATCTATACACGTAGCTTTGCCCGTTGGGTTAAAGTAACCTATGTGTTACCTATTCCGAGATCGAAAGTATCTATGAAGTACAATTATACTACATTTCATCAAAATTCGTTCAGCCGTTAAATAGTTTTAATCGATTGCTTGGCTTCTACTTATCGGATTGAGATATAAAGTACTTACACCAAATTTAAAGTCAAAACCTAAGCTATCTAACAGTGATAACCGCATTTCAATCGATCCAGTAGTTTTTATGTAATACGTGAACATACATACACTTTTTACCCGACTATAGCAAAGCTAGGGAAGAGTAATGAGTTTAACAGCCTATGTATGTTTGCATTTATGTATTTGGGTATGTGGATGTTCCACCATAGCGTCGCCCCTGTTGGTTCGATGTTGACAAGCAATGTGTCAATTGATTCGTCTTCAAATATAGTGTCCTAGGCTATTTTTTTTACTCGACTACAAAATTTTATGTGGTCAAACTAAAAACTTGGTCCGATTTTGACAATCGAGGTATCAATCGATTTGTCTTCATGTATGTCTTAAGCTTATTTTTTACCTGTTTAAGGTAAGGCAAAGAAAGGATTATGTGGTCAAACTAAAAACTTGGTCCGATTTTGACAATCGAGGTATCAATCGAGGTATCAATCGATTTGTCTTCATGTATGTCTTAAGCTTCTTTTTTACCTGTTTAAGGTAAGGCAAAGAAAGGATTATGTGCTCAAACTAAAAACTTGGTCCGATTTTGACAATTGAGGTATCAATCGATTTGTCTTCATATATGTCTTAAGCTTCTTTTTTACCTGTTTAAGGTAAGGCAAAGAAAGGATTATGTGCTCAAACTAAAAACTTGGTCCGATTTTGACAATCGAGGTATCAATCGATTTGTCTTCATGTATGTCTTAAGCTTCTTTTTTACCTGTTTAAGGTAAGGCAAAGAAACGATTATGTGCTCAAACTAAAAAATTGGTCCGATTTTGACAAGCGAGGTATCAATCGATTCATCTTCATGTATAGTGTGTCATAGGCTTCTTTTTTACCCGTTTACGGTAAGGCAAAGAAAGGATTATGTGCTCAAACTAAAAACTTGGTCCGATTCTGACAAGCGAGGTATCAATCGATTTATCAAATACTCAAGCCTGCAATCCCTTGGAGCTGTGAAAAAAACAAACTTCTAAGTCAACGCAATCAACAGATACGGCCGTTTATGCTGCATATTTTGACACTCGTCAGGGAATCAAAACCATTGACCTAGAAACATAAAATTTGCGAAGAAGTCTAATGGCACAAACAAAGGAAAAAAAACTGTAGACCGTAAATATGTAAGTTCATCACTTATATTATTTTATAGTTGGTAAACTGACCGCGACCTATGTCAATTTGTCAGAACACAATTAAAAACTGTAGACCGTAAATATGTAAGTTCATCACTTATATTATTATATAGTTGGTAAACTGACCGTGACGTATGTCAATTTGTCAGAACACAATTAAAAACTGTAGACCGTAAATATGTAAGTTCATCAATTATATTATTTTATAGTTGGTAAACTGACCGTGACGTATGTCAATTTGTCAGAACACAATTAAATACTGTAGACCGTAAATATTTAAGTTCATCACTTATATTATTTTGTAGTTGGTAAACTGACCGCGACCTATGTCAATAATAATAATAATATATTCGGGACAATTCCACACCAATTACCTAGCCCTAAACTAGGATACCCTGTAATATGGGCACTAGATAACGGATAAACATACATAATAGGAATATCAACATCCATGACTCGGGAACAAACATTTCTGCTCATCACACAAATGATTGCACCTTGCAGGATTCGAACCCGCGATCATTTGATTTCGTTCCCAGGGTTACTAGCCACTAGAACAACTGGCCGTCAATGTATCAGAACAGAATTAAAAACTGTAGACCGTAAATATGTAAGTTCATCACTTATATTATTTTATAGTTGGTAAACTGATTGCGACCTATGTCAATGTATCAGAACACAATTAAAAACGGTATACCGTAAATATGTAAGTTCATCACTTATATTATTTTATATTTGGTAAACTGACCGCGACCTATGTCAATGTATCAGAACACAATTAAAAACTGTAGGCCGTAAATATGTAAGTTCATCACTTATATTATTTTGTAGTTGGTAAACTGACCGCGACCTATGTCAATGTATCAGAACACAATTAAAAACTGTAGACCCCGTAAATATGTAAGTAAATGTTAATGTATCAGAACACAATTAAAAACTGTAGAACGTAAATATGTAAGTTCATCACTTATATTATTTTGTAGTTGGTAAACTGACCGCGACCTATGTCAATGTATCAGAACACAATAAAAAAATTACCACAAAGATTAATAAATTAAATGATGGAAGTCAATTAGCTGATGTATGTGGACCACAGTTTTCCAACAGTTTAAAAAACCTTCTTTGTACAGACTTTTTCTTACTTACTTTATTATAAGGATAGATAACCAGGATGGTTCTATTATAAGACGACACATTGATATAGGCCGTAACTAAAGGACGCCTTCTATGAATAAGAAAATGAATAATAATAAATTTTATTGTATGAACTGTGTAAATAAAGGTCATAAAATTATTAGAAGTAGTCGAGTATTCGAGTAGTCTTAGAGGGCTATCAAATGGCTATCAATGCACCTCAGGGATCGGTTCTCTCGGCTACACTGTTTTTACTGCACATTAATGACCTTCTTGGGTATGCTGTTGACAGTACTGTAGTTGAGAGTTACACTTCAAATGCTCAAGCCAGCTGTGACGCTGTCCAGTTTCAGAGAGAGGCTATGGTAGACCATTTAAATTTAGCCTTAGAAGCCGTGTCCGATTGGGGCGATGCTAATCTGGTTAAGTTTAATGCTACTAAAACGCAAGCGTGTTTGTTTTCTGCTAAAAAGAGTCCTCTACAGTCAACACCGATCTCCGTCTTTCCAAAGTGTAACAATACCAATAGGCGACCGTTTGGAGCTTTTGGGTGTCGAACTCACATCAAACCTAAATTTTGGGTCTTATATTGAATCCAAAGCCAAGGTAGCTGCATAAAAACTTTGTATTTTGTCTAAGGTTAGGCGGTACTTCACACCGGGACAGCTTTTGAATCTTTATCAAGCACAGGTCCGATCTTGTATGGAGTACTGCTGCCACCTCTGGGACGGTTCTGCCAAGTATCAGCTCGAGTCTTTGGATTCAAATGAGAGACGTGCTATCAGGCTCATTGGGGATGACACTCTGGTAAAAAGTAAGCTTCAAAGTCTGGCGCATCGACGTGAGGTAGCAAGCCTGGCGGTATTCAACAGATTGCACTATGGAGAGTGTGCACAAGAACTGCAGAACCTGATTCCCCCAACACCTTTCCATTATCGTACGACTAGACGATCAGCAAAGCGCCACCCATTCATGGTTGAAATACCTCGCACAAGAACGAAGCGTTACGCTTCTTCATTTATTATAAGAACTGCAAAGGAGTGGAATGCCCTGCCCTCATCAGTGTTTCCGGTAAATTTGAACCCCGGTGTGTTCAAGTCAAGAGTGAATAGGTATCTACTAGGCAAGCGTGCTACACCTTCGACCACATCATCGCTTTCCATCAGGTGAGATCGTGGTCAAACGATTGACTAGTCCGTAATAAAAAAAAAAAAAAAAAAAAAAAAACAACGTACATGCATAGACTGTTAAACTCATTCCCTTCCCCTGCTTTGCCGTACTTGGGTATAAACACTTGTTGATTAAAACCACAATTAAAAAATTTCCAACTCAACCTCAGTTTAATATCAAATCGCTACCACGAGCGAGTTATCGATAACCCTCTCCGACCTCGTCGGGTTAACAATGGGGCCCATTATTTTGTGCGAATTGAATCCACATAGACGATTTAACTTGCTTAAGCTTAGCGGATTTGCCACCCCAATGACTTTCGCTCCATTTGTACCAGGCCGTGCAAAAAGCCAATGCTTTGTCTACTCGTATTCAACGAAAGGGACGGCTACATTAACAAACTCTGCAGTGTGACAAGGATGGGGGTAAGGCGATGAACTTTCGTGATTTTTGTGTTCAAAGAAACGCTTTATTTTTATCAGGCGACGAAAAACATTCATTGATAAGAGTTCCAGACTTAATGGAAATGTAGCAGGCGACAATTGTGAGCTGTATTTTGTGTAGAAAACTTGCGCTGCAGAGAGAAAATGTTGTGGAAAATATTACATAGTAATTAATACGGCACGGTTGGTATCTGTTTATTGCTGTGAGTTGTAAATTGCAACATATTATAAAAACATTCTTACAATTGCAAACGCAATGTGCCTGAAAATAGCTATCTTGGATCTACCGTAAACTACGCCGTAGAACATACGTAGCTATCCGTAGCTGCTACGAAACATGCTACGATATAGTTAGTGAGGCAGTCTATTGGAACCGAAGCATGGTTTCCGTTGCATATTACGGTAAACTGATCTCGGCTAAATGGCTTGACTGGCTTGAGATATTTGCAATTAGAATTGTAACATTATGCCAAATTTGCTAATTTTGTTACTTTTGTAACCAATGATTTATTTATTTTTAGTTTCATCCGTAGTCTTGCAAAGACTTTACCCGTTTTCAAGGAATTCACATTTTACGGATAAAAGTTTCGTATAATTATTTTAGTTCAGGACATTAACTATCTAGCTATGTATAAATCTGTCTAGCCGTTAGGGTAACGAGCGTAATCCATCGGCTACTGTTCTTCAACAATCTTCTTGATTTTTAAATAAATCCTTTTATTTAAAAATAACATACCAACCATTTCACAAAAAAGAGAGAGAGAGAAAGAGAGATAAATGTATATATATATATATATATATATATATATATATATATATATATATATATATATCTACGGGCGATAATCCGCTATATTGGCCCATTTCTAGTTTGTGGATATCTGACATAAATTAATTTTGAAGTATTAGCACAATTGATTTGAAAACTAACTAACTATACGAGTGTTATATTTAATATTAGCACAATGTTTCTCTAAACAGTAGTAGAGTTTCCCTAGCCTTTAATCAAAGTTTCTCATAAATCTTCTCCACGAACACCATAAAATAAAAACACAAAACACAGTCTATATTATATGCTAATTCATGCGAACGTTCAGTCTATTTATTGTTCAACAAAAAATAGGTTAAACTGTATAAATCTCCGCCATTAATTTATTGTGAACGCCAACTTTTGCCGTTCAGCGCTTGCTTCCATTTATTTTTTATAGGATATATTATATACGGTGTTAATAACATTCCATTATGCTGGGGAACTGAATATACTAACTGGTCATACGGTTTGGTGGAGTTTGATGCAGTGCGTCTTGCAGTTGCCAAACCTACTCAGGCGGTGCGCCTATTGACCAAAGCAGTACCGTAATGAGAAGTCGCATAACTACACCGCAACGCTCCAGCATAGCAAACATCTAATCATTCAAATATGAGCTGTAAGTCGTTTTCGTTAGATACACTTGACAATAAAAAGTTAGTTTTTGCCACCACCATCCACTTTATGATCGTCATCTCGCAGTATGTGTTCTTCCAGCTAGCATACAGTGCGCTGAGCTTGCAGTCCACGCGGCTACGAGCCAATTCTGCAAACCCCAATCTGCTAAAATAGATTAATGTAAAAAAAACAGGAGACTGAAAAAAGTATATGAAAATAACTTGTTTTGCTTACATTTACAATTATTAGTAGGTATTTTAATATTAGTCACATGCTGATATCAAGCCAACACAAAATTTAGTAGATATTGTAAGATGTACTCTTGAGAAAGCTCATCTACTTATCTATCTGTACAATAATGACAATTAAAAAAAGTGGGTACATAAATTAAGCTACTGAACAAGAACAGAACATTTTTTAAAATCGTGTCTGTTTGTTTGTTTGTGGTTTTGTTTGTCTGTATGTTTGTTCGCGCATCACGTAAAAACTAGAAAACGATATGGTACGGTTTTCACTGATGCTTAGGATTCGACTTAAAAACTGGGGTACTTGGTATCTCAATCCGATGAGCAGAAGCAGAGCAATCGATAAAAAACTTTTTGTCGGCTGAAGTAATTTTGATCAAATGTTGGTATATTGGTATTTTAGGTCCTGGAATAGCACAAAGAGTACTTTTAACCTAGAGAAATGACCACTAATGCGAAGCCGCGGGCACATCTAGTACTTAAAATAAAGTAGTAAGTAACAAGAAGTCTGTAAAAAGAAGTTGATTAAAAATGAATGTAGAGGGGATTGATCAATTTTTTTTTACATGTCTGTCGCATATATAAAACTATTGGGCTGACTTCGATTCTGTTTTCACTGTTGAATAGCTTAGGATTTGATTTTAAATCTGGTGTATTAAATATCTTAATCCGATGAGCAGAAGCGGAGCAGCAGTATATCCAAGCAGGCAAAGGCATTTTTTTTTTAAACTGCAGCTGTCCAAGCGAGCTGTCTCCTCGCTTACAGCGACCTGCCTCCTTGCCAATAGTGTGTTGATGGTGCCGTGCAGGTTCTTAACCAGAGCGGTGCTGACGCTGTACCGGAGCGGTGCGGTGTAAGTGAGTATAGCAGCCGTGCAGGTTCTTAACCAGAGCGGTGCTGACGCTGTACCGGAGCGGTGCGGTGTAAGTGAGTATAGCAGCCGCGCGAGCCGAAAAATAACCATGACGCAATATTCCATAATCAGCCTCACGGCTCTACAAATGTAAATTCATTTAATGCAGTAATTAATATTTTCCGTTTTGTCTTATTTGTCTCCAACTTTAATAAGCTTATTTACAACATAAATTAATTGTTATAATGATTCCAATTCAGTAAACAATTAAATTGCTATATTTTTATACATTTATTGTACTTTCGAAAATGAGGTAGATTATTCGGGTTTAAAATATTAATCCGTATACATTCCAGTCTACAGTATTTATTAATGTTGTTTTTGATTTATATGAAATATCGATCGCACGAATTCGAAACGGCAACAACAAGCTTCAAGTTAACGAACATAATTTTATTATCGGTATAGTTTGGACTCAGAAATAAACAAATATAAAAATATTTAGTTCTAAACTTCTATAATATCACTTCTTTACAAATGTCAATGGATAGAACGGCTCGTTACTGCCTGTGGGGACTAGTCTGGCCCAGTTTCTAAAAGCACCAGACACAGAAACAAAAAATGACAAAACCATTAAATTGAAAAACAAGAACGGCGATAAATATGTCACTTCTTTAATATGTCCCATTGTTGAAGATCCGCAGAGAGCCTAATAAATCTTGAGGCCCGCCTCCCCTCTAGGATGCGATGATATTTTTGACAGTGCTGTGATAAACGACCCGACTTTTTCTTGGGTGTAACAGGTTGTATTGGGAACTTTATTGATTAGGTTTGGATTGAATTGTTCTTTCCTTGTTGGGCAGTTGCGGATCACTTTTTCCTATTAGTTACGACTTAGCGAGTTAGAGAGAATTGGATGGGGTAGGGACTTGGGTTATTTATTTAGTAGCTGTAAACGCGGCTACGCACGCGTGGTCAGTTCTCTAGGTTAAAAGTACTCTATATGCCAAGAACTAAAATAACAATATATCATTTAATCAAAATTTCTTCAGGCGTCATAAAGTTTTTTGTTGCTCAGCTTCTAGTCATCGGATTGAGATTCCAAGTACCCCAGTTTTTAAGTCAAACCCTAAGCTATCCAACAGTGAAAACTGCATCGCAGTCGGTTCAGTAGTTTTTACGTCATGCGCGAACAAACATACAGACGAACAAACAGACAGACACGAATAAAAATAATAATACTTGTTCAGTAGCTTATTTTAAGTACACTAGACTACTTTTTTAAATTACCTTTTTAGGACATACTTTTTCGTACTTATTGATTTATTATAAGTACGAGCTGTGGTCGGCGGCTTTGCCCGCTTGTTACTTTAATTATTATAAGTACGAGCTGTGCCCGGCGGCTTTGCCCGCTTGTTACTTTAATTTAAAAGTAAGCCCACGCGTTTTATTCCACGATCAAAAATACCTTTAAAGTTCAATAGGCTACAATTCTTCAAAATTCGTCCAGATGTCAAATAGTTTTTTTTTTAATTGCTCGGCATCTTACCATTGGATGAAGATACCAAGTACCCCAGTTCTTAAGTCAAACTCTAAGCTATCCAACAGTCCTACAAGCCGCATCGCAATCGGTCCAGTAGATTTTACATGATGCGTGAACAAACATACAGACGAACAAACAGACAGACAAACAGACAGCTTATTTTAAGATCTTTTTTTTATTACCTTCTTTGTACAGACTTTTTGTTCATATTGATTTATGATCAGTATAGATAGATAGATAGGTGAGGACTCCATTCCTATTGCGCATGGAATGAATTGTTGTTGTCTAGTTTATTTTTAACCCCCGAACAAACAGAATAAGTTTAGGGTGTGTATCACTGTGTGTGTGTGTGTGTGTGTGCGTGTGCGTATGCGTGTGCGTGTGCGTGTGCGTGTGCGTGTGCGTGTGCGTGTGCGTGTGCGTGTGCGTGTGCGTGTGCGTGTGCGTGTGCGTGTGCGTGTGCGTGTGCGTGTGCGTGTGCGTGTGTGTGTATGAGCATATGTGTGTGTGTGTGTGTCTGTGTGTGTGTCTGTCAGTGGCATCGTAGCTCTCAAACGAATGGACCGATTTGGATGCGTCTTTTCTGTTTTTTTTTGTTTATATATCTAAGATATATCGTGGGTTATATAATTTTTTTATTGGTTTTTCGGTAACAGTTGTAGCCAGCTCGTGCGACATTTAGTAAGGTCGTTGGGTCATTAATTTAGTTATCTGTCTTTTCCTGTGTTTTCCCGACTTCACTAGGAATGATGGTATACGATACGCCTGCCGATTTAAATTGTATAGTATTAATCGGCTTAACACTGCGCTCGTACCTATGAGAAAAAAAATTCAATTCTCATATTTACGCTTACTAATTTATTTCTTTATATATCTCCTTTAAAATTCACACACACGAGAAATAATGTTTGTTTGTCGTATGAAGTAGTGCTGGTCTCTGGTGTCAAAGTTTGTCAGGCCGCCTGGGAGCCCCTGACATGGCTACTGTACTAATCAAAAACAGCCGGGGCCGACAGCATGACCTCCAAAACACGGAGCGATGGACGCACATAATTTAGAAAAGTCATTGGTGCAGAGCCTAGGACCAAACCCTGTATCGTTGGATTCTAAGTTGCACTATTGAACCGTTAAGCTACCATCTCTTACACAAAATAATAATGTACCCATATGAAATTAAGACTCGAAGCAGTAGGTCACCGCGCAATAAGGCAGACATAATTTGTTTAACTGAGAGTTGGTTACTCTTTGATCGCTTTATTTATTAATACTTTTAACGAGTCAACGAATTCGAAGGCTTCTGATGTGTTCATAATTTGGTATGAAATATAATTGGCACGACACGAAACCAATTCCAAGCAAAAGTAGATATTTTGTCAGTAGAAGTAAGGTTGAGTTTTGCATGATTATTTTCATGGGCCTAATGTAGCGATTTATTGTGGTAAAAAGGACGTAAAAATATTCTAACGTGCGATTGCTCACAAGATTAAAGCATAAAAGTGCCATTATTGGTAAATATTTATATTGTTAACCTAAATATTGAGCGACATTAAGCTTTACGAGAAATCTTAATACATACTTGTATAAAGAGAGTTGTTATTGCTACGCGGTTTATTATTAGCATTCTCTTCAATTTGCGTAGTCTGTAAATATACTCTTGGCAAGCGTGTCAGTTGACAGTATAGTTAAGTAGTTCGGAAAATATCGCTACTGGCGATAAAACCACCCATTGTACCTATTTGGGGTATTTTCCAATGTGTATTAATGGTATCAATAAAAAGTTTGTTATTATTTTTATCAATAATGCAGAAATAATTTATACATCGTGAGTCAAACCTATCAAAAATATATATCTGCTATAGTTATTTTAATTGTATGACAAATTTAATTGTCGTTAGTTGGAGGAAGCATTGAGTTATAACAATCACTGCTACTTTCTGTTATTAACATCATACCAGCTGTTATATGTATCATACCAGCTGTTATATGTATCATACCAGCTGTTATATGTATCATACCAGCTGTTATATGTATCATACCAGCTGTTATATGTATCATACCAGCTGTTATATGTATCATACCAGCTGTTATATGTATCATACCAGCTGTTATATGTATCATACCAGTTGTTATATGTATCATACCAGCTGTTATATGTATCATACCAGCTGTTATATGTATCATACTAGCTAAAAACCCAAAGCATTTTTTATTCATCGATTTGACATACGTATTTATTTCCACCACGTTAAGCCAAACGTAGCGTAGGACGCCCTGTGGCCAGGTGGAGTGCAGTGAAAAACGGGCAGAAACTAGATGCGAAGAGCTAAAGAACGCGCTCAGTGGCGTGCATTAGGGGAGGCCTACGTCCAGCTCTGGACAAGTATAGGCTGATGATAATGATGATGATTTATTTACAAGCTTCTATTTATATTTTGGGGCATATTAACGAGTTTCGCACAACACGAGTAGAGTTATTATCGTATTTCGATAGCGCTAAGAATTAGACCTGTCTCCCAAAACCAGCTTCACCTAACATGGGATATTGTTCATGGAGTTATCAACATGCAACACGTATCTGACACTAGTTGCTCGTTAGTCGTCTTGCATGAATTGAGAACTCAATTTGTACGCCACATCAAGTTAGTTCACTATGGAATTTGTAGAGTTGACGCGGAAATGCGTTATCTTGGTCAGCTATAGCTCGTTAACTAGTTAACCCTGGATATACATGATAATTTTGTTAGGTAAATTAGACGAAATGGGGAAAAACTGTCAAATAAACTTCATTTTAATTCTTAAAATTCCTAATAAAAAGGCCCCCACTAGATGTGGCAAGTACAAAAAACTCTTCACTTTTAATTTAAACCACTAGAAAAAAAACAACGCGATTTTTAGTCACCTATTTAGCGGTTATAAATATCTATACATGTGCCAAACTTCAACTTTGTAGTTTCTGAATTAAATAGCTGTGACATACAGACTGACAGCCGGACGGACAGACGGGCATGGTGAAACTACGGAACCCTGAAAAGCTATGGTTGATTGTCCATTTGACCGCTAACGACCACCGATTTGTTTATTGATATTGGGAAATACGGGAATAGTCCTAATTTGGGATTTCGGGAGCACAAGGAAACACAACGGCTGGCACCAAAGTGAATTATTATTTTAGGCGGTGCTCCTACGTTTCTATTTTTTTCACGTTTTTATTAAGTCTATTTCTTGTTTGTCTGTCTGTCTGTTGATCCGGGTGAAATCTTGCAACTCCAATTTCAAGCACTTCTGATTAGCTATCCGGCTGAAATTTTCAGTGTAGCTCACAAATCGATGACAAATTGACAATATATTCACAAAAAAAAAGAGATGTGGTTGCTAGATTCGTTTTTTAATCTACATTTATGATGCAGTGCCCTCATAATATAATTATTCCCGAATAGCACAGATAGACAAACCTTTACTTCTGTCATAAAAAAGACATCGACAGCTTTGCGGAATACTAGCTGCCAGCGAAACAACATTTGCATTGCATGAGCTAATTTGCATTGCAAATAAAAAAGCAACAGTGGTATCAGGTGTTTGTATCAAATATCAATTTGGTCGCAAAAATACGACATTTGCTGCGCAACCGCGGGCGTACCCACAACCTTTATTTATGGTAAAGGGCACGCAGGTGTGGACAAGTCATGAGAGGCAGTAGGTACTAGATAGTAGCTAATAGACCGAAAAAGCGCAACGCGCGAGCGAAGCGTCTCCGTTTCAGCTTGGGCAAACATGCTATCGTATGTCCAGATCTCTGTTCTCATCTACAGGTCGCATTTCTCATCCGATCTAGATGAAACTTGGTATACAGGCTGGTTAGGTTTTTTGGTCATCGAGGATTTTTAATTGAGGCCCCCCCCCCCTCAATTAAAAATCCTTCCCCCGAAAAGGTGCAAAAAGGGGGCTACTGAATATATTCGACTTGTTAGATCCGATTTGTATGGTTCGTTTTTTAATTTGAAAGGTAGTAACTTTCAATTGGTCTCATAAAAAATTGGTGAAGATCTGATGAGGATCTTCGACGTGATGAGCAGAATAGCTCCTCAAAATGCAGTAAATTGCTCACTTTTAGATTTCTTCCAGTGGAATCAGCCCTATACCTACTAGGTAGGGATTGATGGAGCTCCTTGGTTATTAATTTTAGTTTTAAAATAAGGTAACCACCATCTGGTTACTGCTACTGTGCACCGCTACATTGTTTGCAAAAAAGTTTGTACTCGTGAGGTTTACAGCTCACAGAGACACTATTATTTTAATTGTGGAAGGACTCATACACGAGCCCTTCAGCACAAACCTATCTATACATAAACTAACAAAAAGTTGGTACAATGAAATGATCTAGGAGACTAAAATAAGCTACTGAACAGACTGTCTGGATGTATTTTCGCGGATCACGTAAAGCTACTGGACCGATTGAAATACGATTTTCACTGCTTGATAGCTAAGGTTTTGACTTGAAATTTGGTGTACTTTGTATCTCAATCAGACATCTAAATAAGAGGGAGAGCAATCGATAAAAAAACTGTTTGCAGGCTAAAACAATTTTGAAGAAATTTGGTTTAGGTTAACTTTTATCCCATGAAAATTACCACGCGGGGAAAGCCCCAGAGCGCGAATAGTACTTTATAAAGTACAGTTATAAATCTGTACTCTCAGAGATACAAAGAGAGCGATAGGCTCAGGCCATAATCCATCACGCTGGATATCATTTGCCTTATGACTATTAAGTTTCATCACATCACATAGATAGGTACATAGATTAACTCTCTATTGATACCAAACAAACAGCAAGCAGACATATGAAAACAAATAGAGATAAAGGTACAGTGGCGGTCTCTGATCTCTTACAGAGAATCTTTGGGTAGACAGAAATAATAGAAGTAACAAGGACAGTGGTGTAGCAATGTATCATGAAATGTATTATGTTAATTGAGCGTAGTTAAACAGAAAGCGACCATCGACGAAAAACGCATTTTGAGATACAGCCGTTTAAAGGGTGTTTCACTGTTTTTTTATGTACAGTTCAGAATTGATTTAAATATTATACTTATATCAAAGGACACTTCAGAAACTACAAAATGGGCTATTTATAGCTAGAAAATTGATTAGTTTTATTAATAAACTTTTGAGTTAAACACGTAGTCGTTTTCTGCTTTTTGCAACAATTCATAATTTAGTTTTTTGCAGAACGCATCCATAGAAATGGTCTCCTTCAGCTTATTGAGGTTTGGACAACAACCGAGAGATATGCAAAGCCAAATCAATGGTGTTATTCTGCAAATTGTAATAACCATATAAAATAAACCTAGAATAACTCAAGGGATTGTTATGCTCGCATGAGTTCTTTCCATAGCGCCCTGCCCTCTGTGTGATGCTACACGAGATCAAAACATGGACGAAATCTTACCAAGAAAAATATTATAATACAAGTAATAATATACAATAATAATACAATATTATTAGTTTTGCCAAAAATATTTTTGCAAAACTAGACCATTGCTGTGGTCGGCTTCTGCTTACCACAATTTCCTCTTTTAGGAATATTTTGCTAGACCATCCCCTAAAATGGTCGGCTATAACACAAAAAATGGGTGATAATGGCATGTGGCATTGGACAATTTAATATCTTAACCTCAGAATGTGCTTTGAGGAAACGTGTCTTTGGAATACGTAAAGTAAATAAAGCCTTAAGTCATAGGCAATATAAATTTTCGCAAAAAAATTGGTCGCTTTCTGCTTAACTATGCTCAATTAAGAAACATTAAAAAAAAACATTAAGAACTGGACTGTACAATTATAGGCATTACTGCACTAAATATTTATATTAGGAAATTCCTAATAAAATATTTAGCCTAACTCGGCCTAAATAGAGTATTGTTCATCCTGAAAATATACATAATGTTGTCGCAGGAAAACTAATCGCTTATACCTTGTACCACCTCACAAAGGGCCGAAGCACCTAAATCTTGGCAACAATAATGTTCCAAGATAAAAACGGTCCTCGATAACGAGTGTTATACGGCGGCCGCGACTGCACACCTACCCGCAATTTGGCAATAATTTGAAACCAACCTGGTTGTTAGTTCTTTTTACAAAAACTTAAAGGTTCTTTTGTGTGAAAAATTGCGTGTAGGTAGGTATACTCGTAGCTTTTATTTCTTTTTATTTTGAAATAAATTTTTTTGAGCGTAACTTCAGGTATTTCTTTGTGATTTTTACATACTTCTTTTTTATTTGAAAGACTAGACCTCCACATAAATGTCATCAATTTTAGTTCAGTTTTTCTCAAAACAAATCTATTTTTGATTCAAAAATCAATGCTAGTTATTGGCTTGTATTGGAAAAGTCTGGCTTGTGATTGAAAGTGGCATATCGTCATGAGAAGTTTTTTTATTTTTTATTACTAACTATGCAATCGTTTGACCACGATCTCACCTGATGGAAAGCGTTGATGTGGTTGAAAGTGTAGCACGCTTGCCTAGTAGATACCTATTCACTCTTGACTTGAGCACACCTGGGTTATATTTTACCAGAAACACTGACGAGAGCAGGGCATTTGGTAGATACTTTATCATAACTGATCAGATTCTGTCACTTCCTTTTCTTCGAAAGTGTCAATAAGAGCTTGAGTCAACTCGAATGATATCCTATTGTTTGTTGTCCCTCTAACCCCCTGTCGCATTTACGCCCAACGGCGTTTTGTCGGGGCCAACAAGGAGACTCGGGGGAAATAATGATACGTATTAAGTTCGTTCCCTGCCCGGCAAGAGATAGGTATTAACATTAAGTTCGTTCCCTGCCCGGCAAGAGATAGGTATTAACATTAAGTTCGTTCCCTGCCCGGCAAGAGATAGGTATTAACATTAAGTTCGTTCCCTGCCCGGCAAGAGATAGGTATTAACATTAAGTTCGTTCCCTGCCCGGCAATAGATAGGTATTAACATTAAGTTCGTTCCCTGCCCGGCAAGAGATAGGTATTAACATTAAGTTCGTTCCCTGCCCGGCAAGAGATAGGTATTAACATTAAAGGATTACTGTTACAGTTTACTAAAGATCAATGTTGAAAAACGGCTAACGGTGATAGATAGCGTAGTGACCTATCTATCATCCAATAGGTTTTTAACCGGCTTTAAAAAGGCCTCTCCCTTTTCTCAATTCGATGTATTTGTTTATCACGTTTTTAGTAAGACACTTTCTTGTTTGTCTGTCGCTCCGGGTGGAATCTTCCAACTTCATCTAAAAATATATTTATTTTTTTAGATTAGTTTCTACATTTATTCACACTGTATATGTATACGCTTATTACTTAAATTACATCTATGCGACTGATTTGTATTTTGTAATGAAAGAAGAATTCGTATAGGTAATCATTTCATATAAATTGACTTGAAGGTGGTCAAGATTTGAAAACTATGGAACTGACAGTCCACAGAGGACTTGAAGACGTTCACTTTTGAAGTCAATCAATAATTTCCAAAAAAAAAAAACAGAAATTGTAGGCAAATAAAAGCAAAAAAACAAGTTAATTCTACTTTTTCGAAAAGGGATATTTTCATTCAAATTTTCAAAGGCATTTTCTCCGCATCTGATAGATCCCAGACAGATCTCATTCGGCATATCGGATTTAGATAGTCGTATAAAGTTACGAGCATGCAAATCACGAAACGGGCTTCTCGCGAAATTAAATCCGCAATAGTGAGATACGTCTAACGTGCAATATGTTGCATTACTCAGAACTTATACATAGCCGTTGAGTTATCACGAACTTATTTGTTAAGTAGAAGTTTGAGTGACGCGCCGAGCAGGTTATTTGGTTGATGGTAAGTGACGTCTGTCATAAAACTGTAAGTTGTCTGCAAACTTCTTTGAAGCACTGCTTGCTATTACAGTTGCTTTGAGTTGGCTACAATTTCATATTATTGTTGTGAAAACGAATATATCAAATTCATAAAGAGCGTTTTTTTTAACTCTCGTCATATGAAGTGTTATGTTATATGTTCTATTTGTAGTTGTCTGCTTGTCTGTCTTTGGGATCGTGGATCCAAAGCGGATGAACCGATTACAACGCATTTTTTAGTGTAAAGATTGAAAGAAAATACATTTATTTATGAAAACACACCACATAAAAAAACATAAACCAACAAAAAAAAAATAAAAAAATGCTGTGTTTTGGTACAAACATGTCCTGACACAGCAAACGCCAAGGCCTGGGTACTGATTTTCTGTCGGAACCGATCTGTGACATCACAAACGCGCTTTAAGGCGCTATGGGCTCCACATTTTTGTTCTGCTCGTTATGGTGCAGGGTAAGCAGGAAAGGTGATGCATCTCAGGAGCCAATTTTAGTTAATATTTTCAATTTAATTCAACTTTTTTTTTAATAATCTTACGGTTTTTCAAAAAAACTAATTTCACAGAAGTATTTGAATGTTTTTTGGGGGAACATTTGGTTTTTGTAAAAATATTTTCGATTGAAACTGAATGAAGTTGATTCATTCCATCGACGGGAACGTGAAAACGGGTGATATTAAGGAAAAAATAGTTTTTTTCCATTGAGCCAAAATAAATTTAATCGTGTTTCGGTGACCACAGACGGATAAAGGATTTTGTGAATATTTATTACACACAAAAAAATAAAGACAATTAACCGTTTTCAAAAGTCTAGTTTTAAATATTCGCGAGGACGAATCGTCAAAGAACAATGGCGAACTCCAATACATATGTTTATGTCAGTAAAATTCATGGCGTCTTTCAATCAAAAATATTGATAGTAATTCAGCATCATTTCCTGAGTTTTTTTTATTGGGGAGGCCAGGAATAATTGTTATTAGGCTTCAAAGTTTTGTAGGTTATGTTACTGTTAACGACTTTTGAAACAAGTCTTAGAGAATTTAATCATTTTATCTGCTTAATTAGGTAGGCAATTAAGTACTTACATATGCGTGATATATATTATGTTTAAAGATATTGTAGTCTAAAAGACTAGACTTTTGAATAATAATTAATTTCAATCTGTTACTGCCTAGCAAGATTACAAAACAATATGTTTAGTTATGTTGCTGCTGTTTCACTGTGCAGGGTAACAGTCGTCCAATATTAGCACAAATATTTTGCAACAATTCCTTACATTTCCTTCTTAAACTATAATGCATTGTATACTCTTCTTTTTTCTATAAGTTTTGTTTATAGGTTTTATATTGACATACCATTAAGTCTATAATATTATTCTGTTTAACGCAAGGAGGTTGAATTACGCTTACTGATAAAAGGTTTAATACCATTAAGCGTAATTCAACCTCTTTTGCCTTAAAAAAAACGGATGGAAAGTAAGCGCAATTCAACCTCCTTTAGTTTTAAAAGCCGGCACTGCTATTGAACAAAATAGATCATATCGGTTTCAATCCATCAAATTAATTAATGCGTTGCGATAGAGTCGAAATCCCTTTGACGAAAGTGACAATCTGATTGAAACCAAGTTCTGTAATAGGGCTGCGGGTGGGAAGTATACTGTTTTGATGATTTTGACGCTCAAACGGGAAACGTCATTGTATTATCTTTTTTTCACCCGTTGGACAGGCAACAAGGCCGGTAAAACATTGTAGGAAGGAAATGAAGTTTCAATTTAATGTTTCTTTTAATTGTTGTGTTAACCTGGCTTTTCCTAGCTTATAATTACTTAATTTCTGTAGAAATGATATTTCAAGACGCTGCAAGATTTATCACATAACATTTCACCCTTGTTCTTTGGATACCTTAAACAAAACACACAAAAATTCAAATAAAACAAAAATATAAAATAACAGTGACAGTTGTTTGTTTGTCGTATGAGGTAGTGCTGGCTTCTTGTGTCAGAGTTTGTCAGGCCACCCGAGGGCCTCTGACATGACTTAACGACTGCTATTAATCATACAAGCCGGGACCTATAATTTAACGGGGCATGCCCCGTGCACCCACTGGCTTCACTCACTGGTGGGTGCACGGGTAATTCGCATTTACCCCTCCACCCAGTGCACTAGAGTTGAAAACTAATAAAGAAATAATCGACATATAAGAAAAAAAAACAACATGTATTATAATTAGGTAGTAAGACATTTTAAAGTGACAGATGTCAAAATAATCGACATTTATGAAGAAAAAAACAAGTATTATAATTAGGTAGTAAGACATTTTAAAGTGACAATGTCAAAGTGACATGTCAAACTTCAAAGTCATACGTCAACACCTGACAAGATTTAATCGATATCTTCGTTTTGGATGACAGCTGTCCAAACTTAAAATGGATATAACTTTGAAACTAACGATCCTGGACTAGTAGTTTCTTTACAGAAATGATAGATCTCATCGATATCTTCGTTTTGGATGACAGCTGTCATATTTAAAAGGGCTATAACTCTGAAACTATTGATCCTAGATTAATAGTTTGTTTACAAAAGTGATAGATCTCATTGAAATCTTCATTTATGATGACAGCTGACAAACTTAAAATAGCTACAACTTTGAAACTAACGATCCTAGACTAGTAGTTTCTTTACATAAGTGATAAATCTCATTGACATTTTCGTTTTAAATGACAGCTGTCAAACTTAAAAGGGCTATAATTCTGAAACTAACGATCCTAGACTTGTAGTTTCATTACACAAAGGTTAGATCACATCGAGATCTTCATTTCATGACATTTTGTCACTGTTTGTCATTTCTGACATCAGCTTTAAGTACTAGATGTTTTGAGGTTTGACAGCTTTTACCTGTCAATTTGTCAGCTGTCATCCAAATCAAAGATATTGATGAGATCTATCACATACTTTAAGAAACTACTAGTCTAGGATCGTTAGTTTCAAAGTTATAGGCATTTTAAGTTTGTCAACTTTCATCCAAAATTAAGTTTTCAATGAGATCTATCACTTTTGTAAAGAAAATTTTAGTCTAGGATCAAAAGTTATAGCCCTTTCCAATTTGACAGCTGTCATCGAAAAGGAAGATATCGATGAGATCTATCACTTCTGTAAAGAAACTACTAGTCCAGGATCGTTAGTTTCAAAGTTATAGCCATTTTAAGTTTGACAGCTGTCATCCAAAATGAAGATTTCAATGAGATCTATCACTTTTGTAAAGAAATTATTAGTCTAGGGTCACTAGTTTTAGAGTAATAGCCCTTTTAAGTTTGACAGCTGTCATCCAAAACGAAGACGTCAATGAGATCTATCACTTATGTCTAGAAACTACTAGTCTAGGATCACTAGTTTCAGAGTTATAGCCCTTTTGAATTTGACAGCTGTCATCTAAAACAAAGTTATCGATTAAATCTTGTCAGGTGTTGACGTATGACTTTGAAGTTTGACATGTCACTTTGATATCTGTCAATTTAAAATGTCTTACTACCTAATTATAATACATGTTGTTTTTTTTCTTCATAAATGTCGATTATTTTGACATCTGTCACTTTAAAATGTCTTACTACCTAATTATAATACATGTTGTTTTTATTTTACTTAAAAGTCGATTATTTCTTCATTAGTTTCCAACTATAGTACCCGTGCACCCACCAGTGGGTGAAGCCAGTGGGTGCACGGGGCATGCCCCAATTTAACGTGCCTTCCGAAGAACGGAGCGATGGAAAACCGCACATAACTTAGAAAACTAATTGATACATAGGTCTGAACCTCGTATTGTAGGATTCTAAGTTGCACTATTGAACCGTTAGGCTACCATCGCTACAGTGACAGTAAAAAATAAAACAAACATTTGCAGCTGGACCGGATCGGCTCGGACCCGCAGCCTTATTGTCTAACTCTGGTGGTAATGGCAATCAAATCCATTACCATTACCATTGGCGGTTCCAGTTCGCCGTCCAGGGGAATTGTCTAATGTTTTCGGTGGTAATCATCGTCTTGAAAAAGTGAAGGCCATTTCGTTCTTTCCACAGACTACATAACACCAAAAGCATATGTTCTTGCGTTCCATTTCATGAAGAACAGCTTTGAGCACTTTTTAGTGCTTTTTTGAACTAATGGTTGTAAAATGTTAATTTAGCCATATAAACATGTGTAGTGTTTTATTTGTTTATTATAATCTAATTTTTATTAGTTATGCTGTTTAATAAATGGATATTCTTAAACAGCATATTCAAGTATATTATAGCCTGACGTTGCGTAGAACGAAACGTTGGTTTGCAAGTTATTATTTATTCTGGACCCTATTAAAGTATGTGTTTGTTTGTTGTTTACTTTAGCATTCAATAATGAAATGAAAATCAAATAGAAAAAAAAATATATTAAATAGGTAGGTTATAGTCACAAGATTTGTGTGAGTTTGTGCGAAACGTGGATAAACTAAAAGTGGAATTGCTTTGTGAGGTGTAATGTATGTCGAGGTTATGTTCGTTTTCGGATATAAAATTGACAAATATGCCTTGATTTAGCAACAAATACGTACCTATGTACCATATTGTATTTCAGAATGTCATCTGATAAAGTGGTCTTTGCATAGACCTACAATTGGTCATCGAGTTAGATCGAAACTTTGAACAAATATATCGCAAGTTCTAACAGTCTTTGGCTTGGCTATACAGGAATTTTGGTGGACTAATGAATATTATCTAGGCTATTCGAGTCTAGTTTAATTTACCTACTAGGTACATAGACATATATACTAGGTATATGCATTTTCACAAATGCTCATCAACAAAATACATATTTTAATGGATTTTTACCTCATTTCAATGCATACATAATCGGTTATGTTTTGTGTCATTTTACTTCACAGCACAAACTAAGAAGGAGATATACAGATAAGATACTGCTGCATAACCAATGTTGACTTCTGTAAAACAATCCCCAATAGAAGAAAACATTCATCAACAGAACTCAAGCTTTCTGTAGTCCCGCAGGTAGGTACCTATATTTTGTATAATATTTATTAACTAGGTCGGTACATACCTAATAATTATTATTGACTGGCCTGAGTAAAGGCTGGCAGGGAGAAATGCATAATACACACACCCCCAAGCGGGACATTGTATATTTTTGGTGTACAATAAAGAGTTATCTATCTGTCTATATTTAGTCACATAGGTAATTAATTGACTATATAATACTCTAGCTACACAGTTAGACACCACCTTAAGAAACTGTTAATGTAAGGTGCCTTGTGGGCCCGGAGTAATGATAGGTCCATCCCTTCTCACCCCAAGTGTGCTTTGAGCGCCAGCCGGGGTTCAGGAGATGGGCTGCAGCTTGCACCTGTGTCAGTATGAACATTTCCAACTATCACAAAGCCTGATGTAGCTGTAGGTACAACAAATTAACCTCTCTTTTGAATTGTTTACAAATTTGATCTAACTCTACAAAAGTAATACTGCATATTACAATATTGACTATGTAGTACTTGTTATGTAGATAATGACAAATGATCATAGCTATATCTTTATTTTCAGATTCAGTTCAGTACCTGTCTATCACAGTAAACAGGATCATATCAAGTCGGATTGCAGCGGGAAGAGATTCATAGCATGTCCATAAAATGCAATCGGATGCTGCTTCTCAAATCTACTTGTTATATTTGTATTATAATATGTAGGTATATACCTAGTTACTGCACTTTTTTTATACCATTTGAATAAAATGGTGTGTTGGAAATATTTACTTTGTTGTTGTGAATTACTATATAATTACATTGTAATTAGTGGGCTACCAGTGAGCCAGTAATGGCTTGTAAGTTTTTAGAATGTTTTATGTATAGTCCTTATTTAATAAAGACACTTGCCCGTTATATTTTTTTTTACAAAGGTTTTTACAATAAAATAAACATGCTATTTAATAAAATTTGTTTAATTTTCTGTTTCTCTATCCATACTCAGTCTGTATTTATGCTAAAACTAGCTGCATGCCGAGGCTTTGCTCTTGTGCAAACATTGCCAGGCTCGTTCGAAATTTAAAGAAATATTTTCTCTAAATTGCAAATCTCTAGGTCCACTGGTTTAGGCTGTGTGTTGTCTGTGAATCAGTTGGCAGGTATGTCGCTTGTGACATACTATTCATAGGTATCAATGTATGTTTCTACTTACATAATAGTTTGTAGTTAAAAAATAACAACAAAACATAGATAGATTGATAACTCTTTATTGTATATACTTAGAAGTAAATCGTACATTGTACATAATATAATATAGAAGTAGCGGTAACACAATCGGCAGTCTTATAGCTTACAGCAATCTCCAAACCAGAGTAAATGCCAGTAGTATTCATGTCACTCAATCTGTAACAAATAAGAAAAATTTATAAAACTTTGTATGTATTGTACGCTGACATAAATACACTGACAATAGATACGAGTACACATATAAAGATATGAATATTACATTCATATCTTGGAAACAAATACTTCTGCTCATCACACAAATGATTGCACCTTGCGGGATTCGAACCCGCATCCATTGGTTGACTTTCAGTCAGGGTCACTAGCCACTCGGCCAACTGGTTGCCAAATGTAGTGGCACTGAATGTAAATGACAAAATGAATTTTTCACCTCCTTTTTGAACGACAAATATGACAATGTGCAAAATTCAAGTTATCAGATTGCACTATGGAGAGTGAGCATAAGAACTGCACAATCTGATTCGCTTATCACCGTACAATCTAGAATATTGGCAAAGCGGCACCTTTTTATGATAGAAATACCACACACAAGCACAAAGCGTTACGCTTCTTCATTCATTGTAAGATCTGCAAAAGAGTGGAATGCCATGCCCTCGTCAGTTTCTGGTAAAATATAATGAATCCAGGTGTGTTCAAGTCAAGAGTGAGTAGGTATCTACTAGGCAAGGGTGCTACACTTTCGACCACATCATCGCTTTCCATCAGGTGAGATCATGGTCAAACAATTGCATAAAACGTAATAAAAAAAAGGTGCTTTAGATATGGGTTGAAAGTAGGCAGTTCCCGATGAAATTTTAACTGATTACCTATAAAGGTATCATTTTAGGTTTTGTACTTATTTTGTTTTAATTGTTAATATGATATCTTTTGTCGATACTTTTAATACATTTTGACTGTTATTTTTGCAAATTCTTTCATAATTAATGGTCTAGGGTGTAAATAGGCCTGTGATTGTTCCTCAAAACCTTCTTGAGATGTTTTTCTTCTGCAGCTGGCTACAAATTATCTTATCAAAAATATTCTATAAATAAACATACATAGGTAGATATAAACCAATATTACATCATTAATGACTCCGAAACAATCATTTGTGCTCACACAAATGATTGCACCTTGCGAGATTCGAACTTGCAACCATTTGTTGACTCTCAGTCAGGGCACTAGCCAATTCATCTCTTACGACCACCTGGGTGAACCGTGGAAAGTTTTTTTTTTTACAATAGCTTACCTTTGTCCACCTGGGTGTTACTTGGGAAATATTTAGTTTCCACTGTCCACCTTGTTATCAAAACTTTTCTGATTTGAAGTGCATAGAGATAATAATTTATTGGTCTATTTTGTTGATATTTGTTGTTAAACATTGAACATCCATAGATATTATAATAGCCACATGGTCAGCACCAATATTAGGGGCTTGAGAGCCAGTCCATTAGTTTGGAGATGTTGTTTTTCTGCAGTTGGCTACAAATTCGCCCATCAAAATATTCTTCATTTTATATTTTTGTAGGTTAGGTACTTATAGTGCCTGTAATCGAATAAATTAGATATGTTAAACTGAAATAAGTGCTAGTAGAAGTAAATATCGAAATATTCTCTTTGTATCGAACTATATATATATATATATATCACAAAAAACCAGTGAATTTTCTGTTTGACTTTCGCAAGTTTGGAAGTCGAATTTGCGGAGAATTAATGCCTGAAATTAATAAACCGCAATTAATTATGATACCTAGATTACCCCTTCCCTTTGAACTTACGCAAACAGTCAACTTTTAATTCAATAAAATTATAATTTCGTCACAAACTCAAAGCCAGTTGATACGAAAGGTTAGGACAGAGCAACCTTTTTCACTTGACATGTCTCGGTGGCGATGAAAATTTAGACAATACCAATATATGTCAAAATATGATGTTTCGTTCATTCATTTCGCTTAAAAACAGCTGATAGTGGGGACTCGGTGAAGATCACCGAGGAGATCACCGGTGGATAGGTAGTTAGACAATTCGAATTCGGAGATTCATGTTCATAATGGTGTAAATGAACGTTAGTTTCATTATCACCAGAGTTAGACAATAAGGCTTCCGGCCCGTGAAGTCATCCAGAGATGGTTTTTATTTGAAGATAATCACTTCTTCAACTCATTTACGGGTTCATTTTTATGGCTACAAGAGTATAATTCTTCATACTGTTTTTCTTTTATATATTACTAGCTGATACCCGCGGCTTCGCACGCGTGGTCATTTCTGTGGGTTAAAAGTACTCTTTGTGCTATTCCAGGACCTAAAATACCAATATACCAACATTTGATCAAAAATCTTGCAGCCATCAAAAATATTTTTATCGATTGCTCGGCTTCTACTCATCGGATTAAGATAAAAAGTACCTCAGTTTTTTAGTCAAAACATAAACTATCCAACAGTACCCGCATTGCAATCGGTCCAGTAGTTTTTACGCGATGCGTGAACAAACATACAGACAGACGAACAGATAAACAGACAAACACACATACCCGAATTTTTTAAATGTTATATTCTAGTTCAGTACCTTATTTTATGTACCCTAGACCATTTATTTTTTAAATATCGTCTTTTACAGACTTTTTCGTTCCTATTGCTTTATTATAAGTATAGATAGATAGATAATTATAGCGGTGGTAGCCAAAGGCCAAGTGATAACTGATGCGCCTAAACCCAGAGCACCAATTATAATCCCGACTCAGCCTTTAAGTTATGTGCTGGCTTGCCAGTGCTCAAAATAATAGCTAAATACTCGCTGGTACGTTATTTGCTATCAACCATAATCAGCTGGCCACAGGCATCTGACTCGATAATCCCTACCTGCCATACTTTTTTCAAATCGTTTTATCTTTATAAAGTCTATGTAAGTGGCGTTTAATTGTTATTTTGTACGTTTTCGTGTGGTTATGGTTTTGACGTATGTCTAAGTCAAATCGTGCTAATAATAATGGTGAATTTCGTCTGACTTTTGCACGGAGCGGTGGCATATCTGCATTAAATCACTACTCTAACTAAAAGTAATAGATGGAAGGAATGAACCCGATGGAGATGGATTGAAATTTCACATATTCCTCCTCGGTAACCAATCAGTAATTTTGTACACTTATGGAGACCCAATGACAATGCAATATGTTGGAACAGAAGAGCCGAAGATTAGGCTCAGTGTAGTGCGTTGGGAGAGACTTATGTCCAGCAGTGGTCTGATGATAATGATGATGATGATGATATAAATTGGTCTTGAAATGAAAAAGTTTACATTACTGTAAACTTATGTCTTGTTTACACAAGACATATGTACACAAGCCATATGTACTTACTTATGTCTTGTTTACACAAGACATAAGTTGTGTATACATGCATAGTACATCATATATAGACTGTTAAGCTCATGACCCTTCGCTTGTTTCACCGTAGTCGCGTAAAAAAGAACTGCAGGCATGTAAACACCTGCAGAACATGTAGGCCCTCTACCGGATTGCGTACATTTGTACGCTAATTTCCCCCGAGGCCGCATCCAATCAGAGGGCGCTACGGCGGTGCAAGGCGGGTGTTACATTGTACTGGATTGAATTAGTGGAGCTGATTAATTTGGGTATGTCTTAGCTGTCTCTAGAGGTTGGATTTGGATGTCTTACCCGAGAAGGTTTAAAAAAATACGGCGTCTACGCAGCCGAACAAAGGAGTGAAGCATGGCGAATCGTAGCTGCATGCGTGATTTAATAATTTTTGGTTGATACACCATTTCATCAGATAAGACGGTTGTTATTGATTTTTCGTGAGGACTAAACAGTATTAATACGACTAATAAGGTCAGGATTTTGCTGCGATGGGGCGTCCATTTAATATAACATGATGTAAGTGTGTGCGTGAGGCTTCTGAGGATCAGCATAATATTATCTTAGGTGCTTCACTTTCGTTTTTTTTTTAACTTTCTTAGTCTTACCTGTACTAAGTTTTAGTGGTACTAGCGGTACTTTTCCATTCAATCATAGCATTCTGTTATACAAACTAGCTATGACCGCGGCTTTGCCCACGTGATAGTATATGATATTCCAGGACCAAAAGTACCTTTAAAGAACAATACATCAAATTTCTTTCGACCGTCAATTAGTTTTTTTGGATTGCTCCAATAATCGGAGTCCGATTTGACTCATCAGATTAATAAATACACCAGATTTTAAGTCAAAACCCAAGCTGCTCAACAGTGAAAACCACATCGCAATCGTTCCAGTAATTTTAAGTGATGCGGGAACAGAAAAACAGACAGTCACTATTTAAAAGAACCTGTTCAGTAGCTTATTTTAAGTACCCTATACCATTTTAAAAGCTTATAATTAACTTGCAATGTTTGTTTGTATGTATGTTTAGGTCAAACCTTGCAAGCTGATATAGAACCACTTCCCCTTATCCTACTATATTGACGGCCGGTTGATCTAGTGGCTACCCTACTACGAAATCAAACGGTCGTGGGTTTGAATCCCGCAAGGTGCAATCATTTGTGTGATGAGCAGAAATGATTGTTTCCCAGTCATGGATCTAAATATTCGTATCTATGTATGTTTATCCGTTGTCTAGTGCCCATAATACAGGGTATCCTAGTTTGGGGCTAGGTAATAGGTGTGAATTGTCCTGAACATATATAGTATATATATATATATATATATATATATATATATATGTGTGTGTTAGTTGAATTTTTACATGTTGGTTAAATTCCGATGTACGCATGACATGAATCGATATCCAGGATTAGCTCCAGATAAAGGAACTCTTCAACGGTCAACAGCATGGACACGAAGTTTTGTGTACGCATTTAACTATGATAGCCCGTTCTAAGTTTTACCATGAACTGACTACTGCACCAAACATTTATTTTGATTTTTAGTTATCTTAATTTTACAGACATTTTGTTACTTACTGCTTTAATATAAGATAATAGGTAGATAATTCAACAAACATGTGAAGCTAAATTAATATTTGTAGAATAAGTGATGGGAGCTACCAAATATTAATCCCTACTTAATTTTAATCTGTGAGCGATCAGGTGGGTTCAAGTAACAAGTAGTAGGTATCTATTAGGCAAGCGTGTTACTACTTCGACCACATCATCGCTTCCCATCAGGTGAGATCGTGGTCAAACGATTACCAAGCAGTAATAAAAATAAAAAATAAACTTCCGCAACGCAAGTACATTCAATCGGTTAAATTCTCAGAACAAAATAGCTTTACGCGTCTATCCCATAAAAGTAAAAACCGACCCTTTTCGTATGTTCACAAAAAAAAAGCAATTCGCAAAGCCCATACGAATAACCTTTGTCAAAAAGGTCCAATTCAAACATTCACCCTAACATACAGATCGTTTCAATGTTACCGTAAAAGTTTGAATAACTTTTTCAAAACGGTCCCGTACAGTTTTACCTATCGGCGTATCGTTCCCAAGAATAAATAACCAACTTCTGAGTGATATAAAGTTTTTTGAAAATTAATATCAGCAATCGATTGGAAGTTCTTGGAAGGCTTTGCTGGCGAATGTTTGAGTGGTATAAGTTTAAGCGAGGTGCGATTTGATCAGATTCGTTTCTGCTTTGGTTCAATCAACTTAGAAATTCAAACGAAATGACGGCACGCGATGATTATACTACTTGCTAATCGAACAACAGTATATATCATTTGACAATCAGCTGTCTTAAAAAGTTTACCGCTGGAAAAATATATCTGAATAGTATCACTACTATCAGTTAGGTATCTCTTTCCAGCTGATGCTAGCCTTCCTGCGAAGATTAACATGTTAAATTACATGAATTCGGTCTTGGCATATTGGCTAAATAGATTTCTATTACTTTGTTCATATATAGTGTGTCTTGGATGAGAAGGAGTTGTTGTTTTGAAAAATAAAAACACTGAAATGCTGGATATGGTAAACTTAATCTATCTACGTAGTTGGTTTCGTTCTAAGTTCCATTTTACTTATGAAAATGCACAGCTCTCGCGAGAAAATGTATAGTATGTGGGCAGAAGACTATTTTTATCATATGAATTTACAGTTAACCCCTCATGCCTTGTACCACACACAAGTTTGTAAAGTTCCGTTCTTACCATAAGTCCAGCGGGCTCGGGAGGCGTTTGCTTTCTCACACTGTTGGGTACGATTCCGGAATTCATTACCGACCAGCTGTTCTATAATACTGTAGAAATGTTTGCAGTTTTTTTATTTCTAATTTTAATTGGAATCTTTGTAGGTATGGTTCTTTTGTGCAGTTATAGAAGTTCGGATAGCATTAAGCTCTTTCTATAACCAATGGAGCAACATGGTCTCTTGCCAGGGGCAAGAGACCATGTTGCTCCATTGGTTTAACATCTTATCTGGTCAATGATGTACTTTTTGTGCAAGTCTCAACAACTTGAAAATCTCAGGGCGACGAGTGTAGTTATGAATGATGTTTCTAGTCATAAATGGTGTTGCTCGACACCAAATATGATAGTGTCCAAACGCTACCCTACAATCATATTTTGGAGCACCGCAAAGCTTTTGCGGTGATACCACAGGTCAGCCGTAACTCTTTCGACAAATTTAATAAACTACTTTCAAGGTACATAATCAATCTTGCGCCCATACTTGCACAGCATAAATATTAGTACTACGTACAGTTTCAGCGACTTTCATGACAACAACTGTCATGAAAGTCGCTGAAACTGTCAAGTTGGTAATTTTATTTCATTCTCAAGGTACGGAATCTATTTACTGGGATTAAACTAGGAGCGAATAAATCATATCGCCAACAGTTATTATTGAGTTTTTAAGTTCCTTACTTCATCAGCGGAATAAAAAGAGTCAAGGGAAAAGAATTCAGCGGTTTTTGATATTTGAATCATTTTCATCCCATTACATTCCCACTAATGGGACACAAGTCTACTCTCAGAGAAGAGGGGGGGGGGGGGGGGGGAGATTGGGGAATGGTACGTTCTTGAATGAATATTCGATGATGTAGCTTCTGTTCTGATGATGGAGCAGAAGGTGGGTAATGGAAATTGAACCCTTCAATAGCTTCAAGTACAGACATTAAGTTGGGCTCAGTTGTTTATTATAGGACCAATTAATTGAGGGTCCGATGATGGAGTCGGGGTGGTCATGTGAATACGAGTACAAGTGTGACTGCCTTCCATAATTTCATTACTCATCCATCCATGTTAGTTTCAGAAAACGGCGCCTTTGATCCTGCTCATCACAGAACACCAAATAGTTTTTATTATAGTAGAAACTCCTTTTGAAATCACTCATAACTTAAGGTTAACAAAACTCAGCGACCAGTAACAAGTCAGTCTGCGCCGTCTTCAAATTAATTCCTGTTCTAAAATAAAACTATTTTCACGATGAAATAGTGAGAAAGTTCCCGAGATGGAGACTCTAGAAATGTGTGTTTTCTTCCACTAAGTGCGCTTAAGACGATTATTATCGCTGTTTCTCTGTGATTTAGTGAGGCTTTATCTCGGATGCGCTGAGGAGTTTGTAAATACTGTTTTTGGGACAATGTAACTGGTTATTGTTAAAGTTTCGCTCTGATATGCCTAAAATATTTGGCAAAGTACAATTAGATCCAACAGTTTTTGTGTTTTTAGTGGTCCTGTGTACTTATATTTATTAGACTAAAACAATTTCTTCACGCATACCTTAAATATCAAAAAGTGCGGTTTCCCATCGCTCCGTGCTTCGGAGGGCACGTTAAGCAGTCGGTCCCGGCTGTTATTGATTAATAGCAGTCTTTAAGCCATGTCAGAGGGCCTCGGGCGGCCTGTCAAACTCTGACATCAGATGCCAGCACTACATTATACGACAAACAACAAACAAATATGAAAATTCTATTTTGTTTGACGTTAACATGAATTCAATACGCAAAAGTTTAAAAGGTTCTGTGTATTGAGATATTTGTACTTCGAGATAGAGAAGTCAAATGAGAAGCAAAGTTTTTGTAAGATTGATTAGTGGTAGATGTGTTTTTCATAAGAGAGCGGCGATTTGCATTGAGTACAAGGATCTTATCTATATTAATAACTAGTTGCGCCCCGCGGCTTTGCACGCGTACAAATTTCACCCTCTCTCTCATTCGTTCTCCCCCTTCCCGTTTCCCTGCCCTTTTCCGTTTCCCTCCCTCTTTGCGTTGCCCTTTTCACGTTTCCCTACCCCCTTCCCGTTTCTCTCCCCCGTTCCCTCTCCCCGCCCCCGTACCATATATAACCCCTACCAACAACCCCGCCATCCTGTCTTACAAACCCCAGTCCATTTTTTTTGTGATTATCTTTTCCAATGCGTGAGGAACTCGAGCACGAAACGATAAAAAAAACATCGAAATCAGTCAATCTGTTCTCGAGGTATCATCAAATAAGTTAAATCATTAAAAAAAAAGCTTTTATGTAGTAGCCATGTCATGGTGAAACTTAGAACGGCTATCACAATGAATTTCGTATTCAAAGGTATTTTTTGCCGTCGAGGAGTTCCCTAGTCAGGACCTAACCCTGAGTGCAGAAACCATGGCATGGTAAAACTTAACACCGGCTATAATTATAATAAAATACGTACACAAAATTTCGTTTCTGTGCTGTTAACCGTTGAAGAGTTCCTTTATATGGTTCCTAGATGTCCATTCATGCTCGCCATAAAAATGCATCCTTAACGAAACTGGACCAACATAAAAAATTCAACTCTGTAGGAATATATGAAGTGGTTCTAATTCAGCTTGCACGATTTTACCTACACAAACATACATCACAAGTTAAATAAAACCTTTTTAAAAGCCGCTATACAAAAATGAGAAAATGAATTTCCTTCGTAATTATTTTTTCTTGAATTTTTATTACGTTTCAAATAATAATTGTTCTGCTATTCGGGGTGGAGACAAATCCAACAAATCAAAGATCGTAAAAATCGGCCCGGCCGTTCCTGAGTTGTGGAGTGTAAAACTATTCAGACTTTGTTTTATATAATACTAGCGACCCGCCCCGGCTTCGCACGGGTAGATACATAGAAAGACAAAATTAGTAGGTACTTTATTTGGACAAATAGAACACCAACAATTTCTTACACAAAATGTTTATTTGCACAAACATAACGTAAGAACAATTCCTTACATTAAATACTTAATTTTCACAAATATTTTGCAACATTTCCTCACTTTAAATACTTTATTTACTAACACAAACTTATAAGTAACAACACGGTAACAACAATTCCTTAATATTATGTATCAATTTTGTTATTTATTCCGTGTCTGTGCTATTAATTTCTATCCCGTATCTCCTCTAATTAGTTTGTGCTTCCTCTTTAAATTTTAATGTTTTGATACAGATGTACCATTTTGTCTAAAGTATTATTTTGTTTATCGCAAGGAGGTTAAATTACGGTTACTGTTAAAAGGTTTAAAGCCAGTAAGCGTAATTCAACTTCCTTTGATTTAAATCTTTGGTTGTATTAAGCTTACTTACAGGTTGGGAAGTAAGCTTACACAACCATCATCATGTCAGCCTTTAGAAGTCCACTGCTGAACATAGGCCTCCCCCAGAGAGCGCCATGACGAGTAATCTTGTGCTACCTCCATCCACCGACTTCCTGCGATGGCTACAATGTCGTCGGTCCATCGTGTGGGGGGTCTCCCCACACTTCGCTTGCTTGTTCGTGGTCGCCATTCGATAACCTTTATTCCCCAGCGGTTGTCAGTTCTGCAAACTATATGGCCATTGCCACTTCAACTTGCAAACTCTGAGAGCTATGTCGGTAACCTTCGTTCTTCTACGGATTTCCTCATTTCTGATTCTATCACGTAGTGAAATACCGAGCATAGCTCCATTGCACGCTGCGCAACTCTGAGTTTGTGTATGAGACCAATAGTTAGCGACCACGTCTCAGTGCCGTATGTCATTACTGGCAACACGCCTGATTATAAACTTTCGTCTTGAAGCTTTGCGGTATCTGCGATGAGAAGATATGGCGTAATTTCCCGAACTCTACCCATCCGAGTTGGATTCGTCGGTTGACCTCTTTGTCGAAGTTGGATCTACCCAGTTGGATCGTCTGACCTAAGTAGACATAGTGATCAACAGCTTCGATAAAATCGTTCCAAACATAAACCGGCATGGGTAAGACATGGGCATTTGACATGATGTTCGTCTTGCCTATGTTCATTTTAAGACCCACCTGTTGGGAAACAATATTGAGGTCACTGAGCATTGTGCTTAGATCTTCCAGGGTTTTTGCCATGATGACTATATATCATCAGCAAATCGAAGGTGAGCCATTGATGTTAACACCATATCCATTGCAGTTCAGAAGCTTGAATATATCTTCCAGTGCAGAGATGAACAGTTTCTGCGTAATAACGTCTCCCTGTCTCACCCCTTTTTGCACCTGAATAGAATTCGTGCTCTGATCCTGAATACGGACTGTCATAGTGGCCTTGCTGTTCAAACACTTCAACACTTCGATGTATCAATCTGGCACCGCTGTAATGACTGTAGCACTGCGCAGGTCTCGACTGAATCAAAGGCTTTCTCGTGGTCCACAAACGCTAGACATAGTGGCTGATTATACTCTTCGGTTTTCTGTATAATCTGCCAGATCGTATGGATGTGGTCTACGGTGCTAAAGCCTTTCCGGAATCTAGCTTGTTCGGGAGGCTGAAAGTCGTCAAACCTACGAGCGAGACGGTTTGTAACTACTCTCGAAAACAGCTTATACACGTGGCTCAGCAGGGAAATGAGCCTATAATTCTTCAAGAGGGTTTTATCAACTTTCTTAAAGAACAAACCAGTACCCTCGAGGATGACGGAGTTAAACAGCTTCTGAAGGACTTTAAGTGGGTGGAACACCGGTCCACCCGCTTTCAGTAGCTCTGTCATTATTCCGTCTTCCTCTGGTGTCTTGTTGCTCTTAAGCTGTTTGAGAGCCATTCTGATCTTGTATAGGCTAACGTCCGGGATATCTTCGGTATAATGTCGGGTCAAACGGGCTCTTGCATCGCTAGTCGTTCTAGGAGGACTACGCGATGAGGTGTATAATTGTCTATAGAACTTCTCGAGCTCACTCAAAATCTCTGGTTTCGACAAAACGATGCTGCCATTGTCGGTTTTCAGCTTCGTCAACAGGCTGTGCCCAATAGACAGATCTCTTGTGAACACTTTGGAGCCCTTGTTAAGTTCTATTGTGTTCTTAATACAAGTAGTATTATAGGAACGCAAATCGTGTCGCATTGACTTGGAGATCTGTTTATTAAGCAAGTTGTAACTCGACATATCCACTGAAGACTGCAGCCTCATCTCGCCTCGTTCTGCCATAAGTTAGAGTGGTACTTACTTGGTACTTGGTGGTCGGGCTTCTTTTCCGCAACTATGCCGATCATCGGCCCCTTTTGCGTGAAACGGGCGGCGACAGCTAGTACAGCCACCTGATGTCCCTCAGGAAGGCCAGCAGCTTGCGAATTCCGGCGCAGCCTTCCCTCAGGGTGGAATTTGTTCCCAGAAACTGTTCCCTTTGTATCGCCACGCTTTCGCACTCAAGGAGTACATGCATGGCCGTTTCTTTTGACCCATGCATCCTCTGCACAAGGGGCTGTCTGTGATACCCAATCTGTGAAGGTGTTTGTTAAGAGGAAAATGACCAGTTACAATTCCCACCACTTGTCGGATACTGTCCTGGTTAAGTTTTCAGGTATCTCAGATTTAACACCAGGAAAGCTTCCCTTGACTGTCTACAATCCTTTATACTTGCCCATAGTTCTTGATGTAGTTTATGTGTCCTTTGATGGATCCAGGCTCGAATTTAACTGAAAAGCAATGGAATCATTGGCTCTGGCCCTACAGGACGCATGTTCGAGCCTCTCCTTGCCAGTTCATCAGTTGCATCGTTCCCTCTGGATCCGTTGTGTCCCTTTATTCATTGGAGAGTAAGGTAATTATGTCTACTGACCTCCTCCAGAAGATGGTGATACTGGATAGTTAGCCCCGAGGAATGTTCATACCTTTGAAGTGCTTTAAGGACTGCAGCGCTGTTGGAGAGTATTCTTATTTTAGAGTCAGTTACCTTCCTGTGCAGTATCGCTGTTGCTGCCTGGATTATACCCACACATTCCGCCTCGTTTTGCCATAAGTTTGAGTGTATGCTCAGAGAGTTTCTGTGTTCTTTTTTTGCGGGGGGTCTTAAAGAACTCCGACCCGACCGCGTGGACAATTTCCTTCAGCCCGTTATTTAGTTCGTCCACTGTGTCGCATTCGGTAAGGATTTGGAAGCGATTTTGGAGCTCCAACTGCTTTCAGTTGGAGCTCCAGAATCGCTTCCAAATCTCTCTCATGGTTTTGGATTTATGCAGGACTTGGGCGAAGAGTAGATCTCATCAAACGAGACCTCTCCAGCTTTACGTTGATATTCAAAGAGCCTCTTACCAAGCAATGATAACTGCTGGTCTTAACCCTGTTGTTCACAGAGACATCATTGAATATATGCTTATTGGTCGTCAAAATGAAATCTATCTCGTGCTTATGACCACCGGGGTGCAGCCACGTCCATTTCCTGGACAGGCGCTTCTTGAAAAAGGTGATCAACAGGGTTAACCTGTTGATCACAGAGACATCATTGAATTATTATTGATCGTCAAAATGAAATCTATCTCGTGCTTATGACTGTTGGGGTGCAGCCACGTCCATTTCCTGGACAGGCGCTTCTTGAAAAAGGAGTTCATCATTGGTTGCCATAGTCACAATGGTTGGCAGGTGGATTGGTGACAGCAATGTAGCAAATATGTGCTCGGAGGACGCTGCTGCTCATCTTCCGGTGTTTAATACCTTAGTAGCCTCTTACGACATCCACGGGAGGATTAGGAGGGGTCTTATTCTAAGCCGAGACCACCACGGCAAAGAATTCAACCTCTTTGGGTTTAAAAAATGGAAGGCAGTCACCTATGTCGAGGCGCACGGCCGTTTGTTTATCGTGAAACGTCTAAGCTACGTCTAGAATTCAAAATCAAAATCATTGGCAGCAGTACTTTAGACCATAGATAACTGCATTATTACTCACTTACTTGACAGATTTGTTATTATTTCGTGTATTATTAGCGTTTCCTACGTCAGTGGTTATTAGATTTTCTGTGATTTCGTTTCAATGGCAACGTTTCGTAAACATAGTAATCGAGATTATTGCAAAATTTGGTACCTTACATTATTGCAATTTTTCGAAGGGATCTCTAATTTTTTGAAAAATAAAATACTGCTAGTGTTACTCGCTGATAATTTAACTTTCTTAATGTGAAAGAATTTTTTAAATCGGTTCAGTATTTTTTGAGTTTATCCATTACAAACAAACAAACAATCAAATCTTTCCTCATTATAATATTAATGTAGATAGACTCTTGCGACAGACGCGTCTTTTAAAGATCACAACGCCATCTAGTTTCATTTTGGGATACTTAATGTTTTTTAATTTAATAATAATTAACTACGTAGTTAGTACCTACATAATAATTCTTTATTCTGTGGCGCAAACTAAGTATAAAAATGACTGATGATGATGATCTGATTTTTATGAAACAAAGATAAACAGTTCAGCATATGGCATCAAAATCCATCCCGTAGTTTTTGCGTGACGAAGTCACACACTAACAGACAGACAGACAACAATTCTATAAACGATATTTTTTGATTCTACTACTTTCATATACCCAAATAAAAATGTTTTTTTTTTTTGTAATCATCTTCCATGTACAGATAAGGTGAAATCGGTTACAGTTTTATGATCTGTATAGATACTAGTTAGAAAATAAACGTCGCCAATAAACTTTTTAGGCGTATTAAATTAACGGGCTGACTTTAAAAATGAAAGGGAAAAAATAAAATTGCTTGACTACTTACTACGTGGTAATAAGATTCAGATAAGATCAATATTTACTAATAACTTTTCTTCTCGAATCTTCACAACAACAAGTGAAGTAATGCTACTCTGATATCAAACCTAATAAGGTCGCCCGCACACCGAACTTAAAGCCACACAAAGACGAGCCGCGAGGCACAACTGGGGCAAAAAGCCTCTGAGACCTGTTTCCGAATCATTTCCGAAACAAACGAGAGACACCTCGGAACAAACAACTAGTCATTAGCCGTTCCTCGGTTTTTATTCCTTGCACTGCCTTGGGCAAGGCAGGTCATGCGAGCAGTAAGACAACTGGAACTCTGAATACTCGAAGCATTCTAGAGTTTAGTGCATGCACTATTACCTATTTTATAGTGCTTCGCCAAATATCTCATGTCAATGTTTCAACCATTTAGCCCAAATATTGGCTTTGGTTAAATCACCAGCATTTACATTAATTGGACATCAATTTTTAAATCACGTCTCGTGGAGGGCCCATATTGCAAGCCAATAAATACATTTACTTCAGTCATATAATTAAAGGGCCAGTCTAATGGAGAAGATTTCTCCCAAAACCGGTGATGTTAGTCGGCTGGTCAAGCAAAAAAAGTTAGTGTACGGCGCGGCTTTATGCACAAGGAAGTCTGCATATGCTGCGTATACTGTGTGTACCGGAAAATAAGCCCCGTCACAGGACGGATCAGTGCTGAAATAAGTGATGGAACTTATAGCTAGATCCCTTACTGCTACTATATGGGTGTTATTCAAGGAGTTTGAGAAAATACGACGTGCGAAGCTAAATGTCTTGGGATTTAAAGAAACAGCTAATAAGCCTGGGCTTGGGAGTACAGTGCGGCTGACTTATCTTGACAAACTGCGCGGTGCATTGTGGATTTATTGAACAGCGGGTGGTCTATATAAAACACTAGCTTTCGCCCGCGACTTCGTCTGCGCGGACTACAGATTATCGCAAAAAAAGCATTCTGTTCTTCGAGGATATTAAAAACCAATGCAAAAGTATAGCACCAACGCTCTTGGTGTTTTTTGACAACTTTGTTATTATTTTGTTTCAATGGAAACCGTTCCTTACAGCGAGTAATAAACATTTTCCAGTTTTTCCGTGCAAACTTACAATTATCCGGGATAAAATGTATTCTTTGTTTTATTCCAGGGTATAAGCTATCTATTCCAAATTTCACCGAAATCCATCCAGCCATCATCGTGTGGAAGCTCCCCAAACAAACAGACAATTTATATATTGGTGTAGATCACAGATTTGAGAACAAAGGGAGATTTGGCAAGGGGGCGTGGCACATGCGAACGCATCTGACCAAAAAAAACCTTGTTATGAATTTCGGCCGTCAGTCGTATATCACCACGCGTCGGACGTTGATGGTGTGGATATCAAAACGTATAGGAACCCTTACAGACCGACCATGATAGCGAATGCTTTTTTTATTTATTTTTTATTTATGATGTCATCTCTAATACTATTTATTTTTATTTATGTCGTCACCGCCAATACAATTTGTTTTTTTAAATATTTATTTTATTTATGTCGTCATCGCTAATAATATTTGTTTGTACCATTACTACTGCAATTTATGGGCTTCTGTTATTTTTATAGAAACCGGCTGTTGGTACAAAAGTGTCATAAATAATAATTATTTTATTATTTATAGGGTCCCGTACATCCGCATGAAAAAAAAACGGAACCTTGCCTAACTGTCTGTCCATCTGTCACAGCTCATTTTCTCGGAGAAACTACTGGACCGATTAATTTAAAATTTGGTACACATTATGAATTACTATGACCTAAATACGGACGTGTAAGGTAAATAAATGAATTTTGACAATCACTTTTAATTTTAAAATTAAAATAATACTTTTGCAAACTATACCGTGTGACATAACAAATGAAAGGGCTTCTTATTAGGGGCATTTAATTTATATATTTTTTAAAGTAAGTTAGTTAGATAAATATATGAAAATTTACATATATCTCAGAAACTAATGAGACTAAAATTAAAAAAAAACTCATTAGCAATAGTTATTTATTATAGATTACAGGAAGACCCGTAAGAAGTGTATGGACTTACAAAAACATGGTATATCTCCCAATATTGTGAGATAATATTATTCATCATATGAAACCCTCTCCACGCCAGTTCAACCCGTACTTGTCCAGTTTTTAAATACAGTTTCATCATATATTTTTTCAGCCACATGTAAAAATACAGTTGTTCCACCCAGCGTTACTGCAACGCAACGGCAAGCAGTACCGAAAAATTTCAATCAATGAAGTCGGAAAAACTCGAACTAACGATCATAAAAACGGCTAAACCGCTTAGGCGTGAGCGTAAATTCTAGGCGCGGAATTTCCTTTCATTGCAAACGGTTTTAAAGACTGCCGGTCTGGCAAACCCTTGCGCTATACTTCGTTTTGCCGATTTGGGGGCCTTTGGGGCTGGAACTTGTTTGTTTTACTTGATGCATCTATACGAAAGGCTCGCCAAATTGAGATGGCTTTTCTGAACATGCTTTACTCTGGTAAATCTTGTTTATTTTAATAGGACGTTTGTAAATCACCTAACTCGAGATGCGGCCGTGCATGTTACTCTCTTACGACTTGTCGATGGACGAGAAGAGATATAGCCTAGGATACGAATGTGTGAGATATTGGACAAGAATTTGCTAGTTTTGGTTGTACCTGTTCTAACTAATTGGGATACAAGACGTACCCAGGGCAGATAGAACGTGGGCGTTTAAGGAAGGGGTACTCCATTTCCCTATTTCTGACTGCAAAGTTTGTTTGCAAAACGTATTACTTCGTGTGGCAAGTGAAATTTGAAAGTGGGAAGGAAAAGCGTGAGAAGTAAAGAAATCACTAATAGCACCCGTGCCCTCACGTTGTATGCAAAGATGTTTGACAAGTCATTACCTATAACTGTGTACTGTATAACGTGGTCTAGAGGAGCGCAGCGTTCACGGGGCAGACCACCAGCCCGATGGTCAGACGACATTATTAGGCACGCAGGAATAGACTGGATGAGACTTGCACAGGACCGGCACAAATGGCGTGATAAGGAGGCCTTTACCCAGCATTGAGTGGATGCGGGCTGAGTACAGTATATTTTGGCCATCGATGGTGGCATATAAGAAATATCTTCACTGTGAACCACTGTGCAATATTGTGCAATTAAAGCTATGGACGGCATTGAACTCAAACGGCTTTCATCTTGTAAGTAGCTTTTGTAAATATAAATACTAATTTACAAAGTTTTCTTGCATCAAAGAACTCAAACAAAAAGCACTGAGAGCTGCTCACCGCTGCATAAAATTAGTTTTACAAAACTTATTTCCAATTCGGCGACTAATTTCCTCTTATTTTATTCTGCTTTTGAAGTATTAAAGTGTAATTTACATGGTGCTAGTTACTGGATTGTTAGTGCTAGCTTTGTCTTGTCAAAAGGTATTGTTTGAAAGTCAAATGACAAGTGTCATTGGCAAAAGATTTTCTGTTGCTCAGGATGTTGAGTAGGCCGTACCTAATAATTAAGTTAATTGCCTATTTATTTATTGTCAATCAAAAGATTAAAAGCATTTTTTTTTATAAAACGTGCTTGATGTTCCTCTTGAGGACAAATAGGCGATCAAAAAACCGATGACCATAAACTATGGTGTTGAATAAAGAACACTCTGTTGATATTTTCATTATAATGTTTAAAAAATTATGGATCAACATAATCATGATCATAATTTTATTGAACCATACATATAATGTAAATACAATGCTTGGGCATTTTCATTACAAATCGACTTAAAAAATATATGGAAATTTTCATGTTGATGTATGTATGTATGTATGTACGAGTAATATTGCTGAAAATGCGTAATATTCATATATGTTATATATTGTACTAGCTGTGCCCGCGGCATTGCCTGCGTGGTCATTTTATTTAAAAGTACCCCATACGTAGCCCATACGTGTCATTCCAAGTTCAAAAGTACCGTTCGTACCGTAAAGTACAATGCGTTCAGCCGTCAAATATTTTTTTATCGATTACTCGGCATCTAATCATCGGATTAAAATACCAAGTACCCCAGCTTTTAAGTCAAACCCTAAGATATTCAACAGAGAAAACCACATTGCAATCAGTCCAGTAGGTTTTACGTGATGCGCTAACAAACATACTGACAAAAAACAAACAAACAGACACGATTTAAATAAAATGTTATATTATTGTTCAGTAGCTTTTTGAGTATCCTAGTTTTTTTTTTAAATTATCTTCTTCGTACAGACTTTTTCATTCTTATTGCTTTATTATAAGGATATATATATATATATGTTATACTAGCTGTGCCCACGGCTTCGCACGAGTGGTCATTTCTCTAGATTAAAAGTACTCATATGCTATTCCAGAACCGATATACGAGTACGAACATTTGATCGAAATTCCTTCGGCCGTCAAATAGTTTTTATCGATTACTCGGCATCTAATCATCAGATTGAGATACCATGTACCCCAGTTCTTAAGTCAAACCCTAAGCTATCCAATAGTGCTCTTCAAAACCGCATTGCAATTGGTCCAGCAGTTTTTACTTGATTCGCGAACAAACATACAGACAAGCAAACAAACAAACAAATAGAGAAACAAACAGACAAGAATTAAAGAAAACTTGTTCAGTACTTTATTTTAGACCATTTCTGTTTAATTATCTTCTTTGTACAGTCTTTTTCGTTCATATTGCTTTATTGTAAATATAGATAGTCAATATGAGTATCTGAGCATATATAACAATTTTTACAACGTTAAAATTGACCACGTATTTCTCGGAATCGACAAGTCTGATTGCAATATTTTTTGTCGACAATAATAGAGTTTCAGTATCTTTCAACTTAGGGAATAGTTCAAGTTTCATCAAAACCGGTTCAGTAGTTTAAAAGATATGGCCTTATAAGTACTTTATTTTCTTAGACCTACTTTAACGAAACTAAATAGATAGAAATAAAAACTAAATAAAAAAAAATTACCGACTTCAAATGGTGTAAAGATTAAAATATATATATATATAAAAAAAAAAAAAAAAAAACGATTTGAAGTCTGTTTAATATATTTTTTATACTCATTTTTATTTTTCTAACATGGTCACTGTGCAATGCCACATTGAGGGGCGTTTACGATACGCGTATATGTACCAGATATAGGGCATTGCTCCATACAATTTAAAGTCTTTTAAAAGTTTGCACGTATGATTACCATTTTTTCTGACTTACAAGACTTTTACAAAAATATTTTTTTGTTGATAAGAATGAAATTTAAAAATTTGTACCGACATAGTGCTGCTAAAGATAGCAGCAGTGCCTTTCACATGTTCACTAGGTCATGATCTATATAGACCATATTTACAAACTGAGTCTAGCTTGCTCCTTGTGAACCACGCATAAATCGAGCAATTCAGCAATAATTAAGGAACTTTTAAACTAAAGTTTCATTAGCGCCATAACTACTGGCGATAATTTTATGCTAGAACCGCGAATTTAAATTGAGTATTTGAAAGTTTTAAAATAACACTCATTTTAGAAGTTAAAATCCTGAAGCGGTGGGATAAAAACTTAAATGAACGGCGACTCCAACGGCGACGTGCTGAGCATAGTCTGCGGAGAGTGCGGCGCGAGCGCAAGTTATAAGCGGATCTAACATGCTAATTTGGTTTCTTTAACTTGTTTAGAATTGACAGATAACTAACTACAGTGGTAGATACGTGACCAATCTCATTGACAGAAAACTGACTACAGTGGTAGATACGTGACCAATCTCATTGACAGAAACTGACTACACTGGTAGATACCTGAACAAACTCATTGTCAGAAACTGACTACAGTAGTAGATACGTGAACAAACTCATTGACAGAAACTGACTACAGTGGTAGATACGTGACCAATCTCATTAACAGAAAACTGACTACACTGGTAGATACGTAACCAATCTAATTAATTATTTAAAGAACTATGAATGAATGTTAAGGTTGACAATGTTCGGTATTTTACGGGGTCCCCCAGGGCAGTATTCTTGGACCTACGCTCTTTGCTATCTATAGCAATGACGTTCTAGACCTGTCTATAACCGGGGCAGACATTATCTACTACGCAGATAATGAAGTACTAATTTTCCGGGATACATCATGGGATAAAGTTATCCAATTAGCAGAGGTAGAGTTTAAGCAGGTCGTGGCATGGCTAGATCGGAATCTTTTAACCCTCAACACTAAAAAAACTAAATTTGTTACCTTCCATAAAACCTCTCATTCTAAGCCCTTGAGCAACCTGTGTATCAAAATTCACTCTTGTGGTATAATTCCTGGATGTTTTTCTAAGGTCCCATGTAATTGTGACTAAATCCGATACCTTGGTGTGCATATGGACGGAACTCTAACGTTTCAACATCACATTAAGAAATTGTCAGCTCGTGTCCGGAAACTGATTTAGGTTATGAAAGCCCTTAGATATTCCTGTGATAAAAAAACACTTGTGATGGTGTATATGTCATTTTGTCAATCGATTTTATCATACTGTAACCTTGCATGGGGTGGCGCATCAAAAGCGGTCATAATTGAACTAGAACGTGCTCAGCGGTCAGTGTTGAAGGTAATGTTGGGGAAGCCCTTCAGGTTCCCGACAGACGCATTATATAGTGAAGCTTGGGTTCTTAGGGTGCGACAACTTTTTATTTTGAAAGTGGTTGCTGTGTGCACAGAAACGTGCGCAATTCGAGTGACTTTTCTGCATTGTTGAAAAGGCGGGTGTTTAAAGTGCCAATGGCTATATTAATCTCAGCCTTTGCAAATTACCTACTTCCACGTATTTACAAACACTTAGGGTATATGACATTAAGGATGATAGTACCTCTAAAGCCTGTAAAATTGACAAAAAATGGCTACTAACACAGTCATACAGTGATTCTGAAAATATAATTTATTTGTGAGCAATCAACATAAAACAATACACACTAATTCACACCCTCTCATACACACATATACACCATCTCACACACGCAAATACACCCTCACACACATAAACATATATACTCCCTTGCATGGCTTATTTGGAAATCTTTAGGATGCCTCAAACGTTTATGTGAAATAATTAAGGTATATCATTTTTCGGTTTCTACGATACGGGCCTAGAGCCTAGTGTGAAGCCGTTGTTATATATTTTTTTGGTATCTATTTTTAATTGTACCTAATCGTTTAATTTTTACTTCTTGCTTCCATGTGTAATTGTTGTTCTTTCGGTAAATAAACTTTATTATTATTATTATTTATTATAATGCTTGCCGGAAAAATATCTGGAAAAAACGCTACTGCTCAATAAAGCTTGATGAATTTTTAACGTGGTCTGTTTGTTTGGGGAGTTTTCACGCGATAACGGCTGGACGGAGTTTGATGAAATTTAGAATTGAGATTGCTTATACCCTGTAATAAAACATGGGATACTTTTTATCCCGGAAAATTGTAAGTTTCCGCGGAAAAACTGGAAAATGTTGATTACTCACTGTAAATAACGGTTGCCATCACAGAATGGTCTGTGGTTGCCATGGAAATGAAATTACAAGTCTTTTTTTTCGCGATAAACAGTAGTACGCGCGTACGAAGTCGCGGGCGGGAAAACCACTAAGTTTAAAGATATTGAAATTAATTTAAAAAGCGGTAGTACCTGACCAGACTGATTCTGGTAATAAGGCCCTAAATCGTGCCACCAGGCTTTAGCAAGCAATTAAAATCAGTAGATATCTTGTGGCTTAGTCCACAAGCGATAGTCCCGAAGGGGCAAGTTCCAAGTTGGCGGAGCAACTGGGACGTTGACGTGCGCCGAATGTGATGCACTGATATGTGGACCTACTACTGAAGTAGTAATGTTCTTTATTTAGAACCAACAAAAGAACTACCCTGCACTAGGTGTATAATCCACACATATAGAGCGTATAATTCTCTCTCTGAAAAAGAAGTCTATGGCTGAACGACTTGACAGCTTATGATGATAATGAGCCTATCTTGATCAGAAACAAAGTTCATGTTCGGCTACTTTCGTAGATTTTGCTTGCTATCAATTTTATTTTAGTTTTCAGTTACCACTTCCATGGTGTGGTTAACTCTGCGTTGCCTAGCTGTGATAGCTGGCACAATCGCAGTACTGAGGCGCAGTACTGAGGCGAAATTGGTTAGGAACCGAAGAGTTAAGCATGAAGAGGTTGCGCTATCAGTTCCTGCTCAAATGTCGTTGTGAATAAAGTTCTCATAACTAAGTTTATTCGTGCATAACAAAAGTTTTTGACCACTAACTCCCCTGATGGCAAGTGGCAATGTGGCCGAGGGTTCAGAAATCAGCACGCAGATCTAGAAAAGTCCTTTCCACTGTTGCCTGAGATACACAGATTATAGTATTCAGGAAACATGGAATATGATAGCGAATTCCTTAACTTAGCTGGGAGTGATTCTCAGTTGCATGGGACTTTTCATACAAGATAGATTCTTCTAAACGTGGAAAGTTTTGTGCTAGGTATGACATCATCTCGTATGAAACTCTAATAATTTCACATTCCCGAGAATCAACCCCTGTTTCTGCGAGTATCTATCTATCTATACTTATAATAAAGCAGTATGTACCAAAAAATCTGTACAATTAATATTATAAAAAAATATGTCTAGGGTACTTTAAATCAGCTACTGAACAAGAAGAAACATATAAAAAAATCGTGTCTACAGACTAACTAACAGACGTGACGTAGATCGTACGAACAGACGTTAGTCTGTTAGTCTACGTCGGTTTGCCTGTATGTTTGTTCCCGCACCACGTAAAAACTATTAGACCGATTACGATTTGATTTTCGCTGTTGGATAGCTTAGAGTTTGACTTAAAAACTGGTGTACTTGGTATTTCAATCTGATGAGTAGAGTTAGAGCAATAGATATACAACCATTTGATGTTTGAAGGAAATTTGATGATTTTGGTAGTTTTGGTTCTGGAATTTAACAAGATCTTTATATCCAAGAAAAATTACCACGCGGGCACACTTTGTATACGTATTGGAATGTATACAATATACGGATGATACTTCAACGATCTAGATGTGTATTTATTTAGTAAAAATCTATGTTTAGACCTCGTAGTTCCTGATTTCTACATTGACTTTGTTCGAGTAAGTGCTCAGGACAAAGAACTTGTTGCCAGTCGTAGTAATGAAGAGTAACGGATTAAACAAACATTGATTGTTGATTATTATTTTTATTCCTTTACTATCTCTCACAAAACTGTCTACTTCAACTGTACAAGCTGTAGTTTCCAGTTCTACACTATCAAGAAACAAACAGTGGTCCGTCATAAACACCGCTGATCGGACGCAGTCAACCGTTAAAAGCGTTTGTTCGCGGAAACACTGTTCGCCGCAAATTGTACTTGAATTAGAGGTTGTGCGGTACTGCCAGCGGATATGAAGAGCTAAGAATAGTAGATTGTTGCTTCAAGCGGAAAGTGACTTCTTGCTGCACCGAGTGTTAGTTATCTAAAAACACGTGTGCAGCAAGAAGTCACTTGAGCGAAGGTCATAATTTGCTTTTATTAACACTTACAGCGAAAACTTTAGTCAAAACAACAACAAAAGTTAAATCATTAATTATAATATTAATAGTAACATTAGAGCAATTATAAATAGCGAGAATTGCACCAGAAACACTTATGTTTGTTTTTTGGACTCATAGACAACTGCATATTACTCCGTACTCTAGGCAGGCTTTTGACGATCGTCGTAATGAAAGCATTTGATTATCGCCATTTTGGCGCTGATAGTAGCTTGGCCGTGGTACAAGTACTACAGTTCCACGGAACCAACTTACTTATATTATTATTTATTCTGTGACTAACGTCAGAAGGTGAAACAATCTCAATTTTAGTTTTATGGGCCTTCGGTGGGGGCGCTTTGGATCAGCACTAACGGAAGTACTGCACAGCATTTCCAGTTGAACTTTATATTAAAAAAATATTTATGGACAGTACATTCTATTTCTAAATATATATTGGACGAATGCATTTATTCAATATGAAACTAATAAAAACTTTTCTGTAGTCTGCTAAGTTTAAAAAATATAACCAAAACAGTGGGATAAAAACGAATAAAAACTGTGATATAATGGATATCCATATATACATACTTTCAGCAATGCTATTATTTATAAAAAAAAGTGATGTAATGGATTTCCATACTTACTGTCAGCACTATTTTTATTAAGAGCAGAAGCAAGGCGCTTCTTTTTACGTTTTAGATGAACAATTTTGTTATTACTTTGTGGTGGAAAGAAAAGGTAAAATTTGATAACTTCGGTATGATTTGGTCTGTTGTGCTAGGGCAAGAATTCAGCCTGGGGAAATACCAAACCTTTGCCAGATATTCAATACTAACTGATGCCCGTGGCTCGCGTGGTCATTTCTCTAGGTTAAAAGAACTCTATGTGCTATACCAGGACGGACATACCAACATTTGATCAAAATTACATCAGCCGTCAAAAAATATATTGATTGCTCGGCTTCTTCTTATCGGATTAAGATACCAAGTACCCCAGTTTTAAAGTCAAACCCTACGCTTTCCAACAGTGAAACCATATTGCACCACATTGCAATTGGTACAGTAGGTTTTACGTGATGCGTGAACAAACATACAGACAAACTAACAAACAAACAAACAGAGAGATACGATAAAAAATACTTGTTCAGTAGCTTATTTGTTATGGAACCACGTGGCGCTTAAATTAAATATCTATACTTATACATATAAAAAAGTAATAGTAACGAAAAAACTTGTACAAACGAGTTCATTGAAAAAAAGACATTGTCTGGGGTACTTAAAATAAGCTGCTGAACAAGTTTTTTTTTGTTGTCGTGTCTGTCTGTTTGTCTGTATGTTTCGCGTAAAAACTACTGGACCATTTGCGATACGGTATTCACTATTGGATAGCTTGGGATTTGACTTAAAAACTGGTGTACTTGTTATCTCAAACCGATGAGTAGAAGCCGAGCATCGATAAAACTTTTTGACGGGTGAGGGAATTTTGATCAAATGTTAGTACGAGTATATTGGTATTTTTATTGGTATTCTAGAATAGTACATAATAAAAAAAACAATTTTACATTACTTGTGAAATAATATGATTTTACCCTTAACGGGGATTTTGAGACTAACTCTAAACCCCGCGCAGGCACTGTTCAACCCGGTAAATCCAACGGTATTTGGGAAGCCCCAGATACTCTCTTTTAATCCCAGGATCTTCCTGTATCATAAAATATATATATATATCTCTTCGACTTGGCAGAGTCAGTGAAGCCTGTATGTAGGAATTGATTAAGCATTGTTTTTAAATATCTTTTTATCCTCTTGTGAGTAAAAAGGATATCTCCAATTACTTTTTAAATAAAATCTTTTGCTACTCCTGCGATAAATCTCACTACAGTGGACTACAAACCTAGTATACCATCGTGGCTTCGTCTAGAGTGGTGTCCAGCCACGACCCGAGTAATAACTTTCAACTTCGCGAAAACACTTCGCTCGTTGACGGCATCTTGTAATAGTGCTTTTAGAGAAACCGGTTTTAAAAATATATTTTTGTATATATTTGGCGAAATTTTAAAATGTCATCTAACTACACTGGCTTTCAAAACTTAGTACCACACTTTTAAAATAAATAGAGTTTTTATTAAATTATTTGGCTCCTACTCATTGGATTGAGATACCAAGTACACCAGTATTTAACAGCTAAGCTTTCTTACAGTGAAAATCTCATTGTTATCGGTCCGGAAGTTTTATTCAAAACTTAGATTCACACTTTTAAAAGTATTGTATTTTTTGTTATTAAATTGCTTGGCTCCTACTCATTGGATTGAGATACCAAGTACACCAGTTTTTAACAGCTAAGCTTTCTAACAGTGAAAATCTCATTGTTATCGGTCCGGAAGTTTTATTCAAAACTTAGATTCACACTTTTAAAAGTAATGTATTTTTTGTTATTAAATTGCTTGGCTCCTACTCAATGGATTGAGATACCAAGTACACCAGTTTTTAACAGCTAAGCTTTCTAACAGTGAAAATCTCATTGTATCGGTCCGGAAGTTTTATTCAAAACTTAGATTCACACTTTTAAAAGTAATGTATTTTTTGTTATTAAATTGCTTGGCTCCTACTCAATGGATTGAGATACCAAGTACACCAGTTTTTAACAGCTAAGCTTTCTAACAGTGAAATCTCATTGTTATCGGTCCGGAAGTTTTATTCAAAACTTAGACTCACACTTTTAAAATTAATGTTTTTTTGTTATTAAATTGCTTGGCTCCTACTCATTGGATTGAGATACCAAGTACACCAGTTCTTAAGTTAGAACCTAAGCTATCCAACAGTGAAAATAGCATTGCAGTCGGTCCAGTAAATTTAACGTGATGTGCAAACATACCGACATTATAAGTGTGGTACTAAGTTTTTAAGGCCAGTGTGTGTTACGAGTACCTATGTGTTATCAAAATTTCCTTTTACACTTAAACAAAATAAAAACAGAAGAGAGTGTTACTTTTAGTTAGTAAAATTTATTTTAAAAATAATCTCGGAATTCCAGTACGCACTCTATGAATACAATTATTCAAAATAATGTAATATCATCTGCATACAGTTCCGTATAGCACACGCTTACTTTACAGTACTAACGAAATAAAGATAAAATTGCAGCATAATTTTTCATCAAATGAACGAACATTACACTTTGGCCTATTCAGTTAAAATGTAAAGGTGTCTTGCTTATCCATGTCTATTTATAAGACCTGCGCGAAGAAGGGTTTAGCGAAAAGATTTATTCATAAAAATGTGTAGCCGAGAGATTCTTCTATACAAAAGAAAGTGAAAGGTTATGAGTCTATGAATCGGTACAAAAGGGAGCCTTTAATCAAGTGAAAAATACGTGGGGGCTGCTTTCGTTATGTTATAACTAGTAGATCTTAATAATTCACGAGGATTTTTGAGTCAGTTTTTTACTTGCATACATTTGATAAATTACAATATGCTAATTATGTTAAGCATGAAGTTTTTTTTTTTACGGAGGTTACTCTATATTCAATTCTGAAGCCAAAACATTATATTTTTTCTTTTTTGTCTGTCTGTCTGTCTATCTGCCTGTCTGTATCTTGACCGCGCATCATGCCAAAACTACTGAATGAATTCAAATGAAACTTGGTTGAGTTCATACTACGAGGTATGACATTGGATACTCTTTATCTCGATATTTAGCATGGTTCCCTTGGGAGAGGGGATAAAAGTCAAAATGTGCAATTAGTTATAATTCATTAACGCGTAGTCCGATTTCATTCATCATTTTTTTGTTAGAAAGGAGGTACCTACTTTAAATATTGTCATGTAAATATTTCAAGGTTATCGAGTTTGTAGTCAATAATATAAATTACAGACAGCTCAACCCTCAGTAATATGTCCAAATAACTTGAAACACTTTATCATAAAGGATTACCGGTCACCGTAGACACAAACACAACGTAGTGTGGGACGCCCGCCAGCTAGGTGGAGAGACGACTTGCGAAAGACAGCTGGCAGCGAGTGGATGCGAAGAGCCAAAGATTGGGCTCAGTGGCGTTCATTGGGAGATGCTTACGTCCAACAGTGGACTGGTATAGGATGGATGATGATACTGATTTTGTAGACGCAAAACTCGCGTTAGGCTTATTCTGTGGCTAGGTCGCAAAAATAGATACCAGTATTTGTAACTTTTAAACTTTCGCGATTCGAACACATAGTTAAATATTTAAACGGGAATTAATCGCGCTGATCACTTAATATTTATTTACCTCGACGTTTCGATCAAGTTGCATTGATCGTGGTCTTCTCTTTCTCGTTCGTGACTCGTGGTCACGAGAAGACCACGATCAATGCAACTTGATCGAAACGTCGAGGTAAATAAATATTAAGTTTTCAGCGCGATTAAGTCTCGTTTAAATATTTAACTGTATATGCCAGTATAGTAAAACTAAATTTGCAGCTTCGAATATTCTGAGCTAACTTCGTGGTGCTCGAAAAACCAAAATTTCCAGACTTTTTTCAGGTTTTGGCTTATAACTTCTAAAAAGTATTTTCCTCGGAAAAGTTATCTACAAAACTTATAAAGAAAACAAAATTTTCTATAATTTGAGCCCAACCGCAGATCAGTTTTTTTTTTGTTGAAAAACCTAAAATTTCAAACTTGTAGTTATAGCCGCCTTCTGAGTAGAATATCGGATAAAATACTCATTCTACGAGGAAAAACATGAGAAAAAGTTGTGGAACAGTTATTTAACTTTAATATAAGTACAAGTGAAACTTTGTAGGACCAAAAGTAATATGGACAAAACAAAAAATTAAGAAAATCGGATTTTTCAAGATATGTAAATTTTTATTATTATTGCACAGTAATCTATTGTAATGTTATTAAAATAATAACAAATTAATAAATTTGATTTATTTTTAGCGTATCATTTCAACATAAAACATTTTTTTAAATTGTGTGTGTCTGGTTGTGTGTTTATCTGCGTCAATTTGTTTGTTTGCGCATCACGTAAAAACTACAACACAGATTGTGATGCGGTTTTCACTGATGTATAGGTTAGAGTTTGACTTAAAAACTGGTGTACTTGAAAATTAATAAAAACTTCTCAAAATAATGTGTAGAAGCCGAGCAATCAACAAACAAACTTTTTAACGGCTGAACGAATTTTGATTAAATGTGCTATGTGCTATTTATTCCAGGACCTAAAATACCAATATACCAAATATTGGTATTTTAGGTCCTGGAATAGCACATAGAGTATTTTTTCCTCGAGAAATGAACACGCGTGCGAATCCGCGAGCACAGTTAGTTATACATAAAGTCCAATGTTGTACAATAGGCCAGCCAATTACATATTTATCTGAATATTTTCATACATATGTGTTATCATAAATTTTGTTTAACACAAATACATATGATACTTAAAGATAAATACACACACACACACTACTGTAGTCGCAGTTTAGGTTAGTTTTTTCTTGGTTCCAGACTTGCTTTTCACCAGTACCTCACCTGCTGGTAAGTGGCAACTTGGTCCAAGATGGTAAGTCTGGAATGGCACTGGCTTTCAAGGTCTACTGCTGGAACATCTAGAAACTAGCTAGCCTTAACCTATGGACCATGCGTTTTTGGCGTTTTTAGGCTTTTTTTGGAATAAGGATTGAAAGGTACGACAAAATCAGCATTTGAGGAAGGTAAACTGAAACTTTGTTTTTTTGCAAAATTTTCTAAAATATTTGCCTTTATCCCATAAGGATTAATGGCGTTTACCATCTAAAAAAAACAACAAACGTCTTTCTTCTTAAGGACGGTAGCTGGCCAGGTGGACACTGGTCTCTTTGCAGCGTCCTGCCAACAATAAAATATATACCTACCTACAGACAAGGACACCTACTGAAATTAAACACAAGATTACGAATTAAGACAAACCGTCGAATGCTCAATGGAAATACTTCCAATCTGGGCACCGCTTAGAATTTTCAAATTGTACCCTCAATTGTTAGGAAATTATTTGAAGATTTTCCCGTTACGTTGCCTCCTAACTTTTGATTTGTAATTTACATTTTACTCCAATATAATTTGAAATTGGAAATTAAATTTACAGTAAATTTTGTAAATCTTAAAAGCTGATCTATTTCTATGGAGGGAATTGAAAGCGCGGAATTTTTAAGTCTCTGTATGAAATTGCCGCATTTAGTTTCAATGACGAGATTATATGGGATGCTAAATATTTAATTATTAAACGAACTTACCTGTAACTAAAGTTCTCGTATAATATCATATTCGCGCCACGTCCTCGAGATTGATAGCTATACATATGAAGTACCACTTTAAGCACAAGCTGAGAAAAATATGAATAAATCCTCTTTGCTTGATTAAAACCTTCTCATCTCATTATCATCAAAGAGTATACAAATACTGCTTTCCATACTTATTCTCTTATTTCTAGTTATGTCTTTTTATTTTTTCTTTCTTTTTTAGTTAGATGGCTTCTTCGGAAGCACTGGCATAATAGCAATTTCACCAATGTCAACTTTATTATAGTTTACATAAACATTGTCATGTCCTCACAGCATTGGATTCTTTGTCTACGGCCACGTCACTGTCAATAACTGTCAAAGCCACGAATCCTGGAGAGTCACGTTTAGAAAAAATAAAAATTACCAAAATGACAACTTGAATACTTTCAAAAAACTCTTTCTAGTTATGTCATTCACATGTCTGCACTTTAACAATGCGCAACAAAAAAAAAACAAAGAAAGTATTGAAGTAAATAGGCAGTTGTGAATGTCGATATTATCTGGGACGCTAAATATGTAACTTCAAACGGCCACTCTCAGTTAAATTTTACATTTCACTTGAATAAAAGTCGACAAGTAAAAGCCTCTAAAATGGAGTAAAAATAACTTTATTTACAATTTAAATATCTAAACTCCGTATAGTCCAACTTACTTAGGCGTTGAGTATCTAAAAAGAAAAAGTTATTCAGTCTTAACCTTTGCTACGCCGTAGCAGCTACGACACTACGGAACACAGCGGCTACGGGGCTATGTCGTACCGTCACGGCGGCCGGCGATGTGGTTCTACGTTATGAACTTAAAGTTCCGTATACTTAACATTTTATATGAAATGTTTTGCTATTGAAGTTTCCTAAGTAAACTAAATAGTACGGTTTTCGTTCGGTTAATTTGCTCTTGGGTTTGGAATGGGGAACATTCTTTCGGTTACCGTTTTAATTTATAAAGTAAAAGTGTTAAAACATTTAATAATATAATTTGTTAAGTAAAATTGAGTAAATTATTGACTCCCAAGGGGCTCGTGCTTTTTTTTGCGAAAGGGTTGCTTTTAAGTTAATTACAATGCTCTTGAGATTGAGCAATGGTTTCTTAGTATTTGGAGTTAATTTATGGTTTTGATTAAGTATTTGTAGGAGTGCTTTTCCCTTGTGTTTACGCTTTTACCGTGATCTTTGTTATTTATTCTAATTTATATTAAAAAGTAAAATTAATCGTGTAAGCATACTTTGAGAGAAAATTGGTATCTCGCAGCGACACTTACTTAGAAAGTTTATTTTATTGCTGCACATGCAATTGTTTGTTTGTCGTATGAGGTAGTGCTGGCCTCTGGTGTCAGAGTTTGTCAGTGACATAGCTTATCGATTGATATTAATTAATCAATAACAGCCGGGACCGACAACTTAATGTGCCCTCCGAAGCACGTAGCGATGGGAAACCGCACATTACTTAGAAAAGTTATTGGTGCGGAGCCTAGAACCGAACCGTTAAGCTACCATCGCTCTTATCTATCATCTGCACATACTATGCGATAATAGGATTCAAGTCCCTAAGTATAATAATAATATGATTTATTAAATATAACGTGTTTTTTTTCTAGTTTTACTCACTACAATTTCAGTACTAAAATACATTTTCAACTCTCACAAAGCACAAATACAATGAACTGCTACAAAATAGTCACCAAAGTAACATAAAACGATAAAACTATATTGACTTTTTCTCTCGAAAAGCTCCGGGCCATTGCAACTCTACAGAATTGTTATAGTCTTTAAACTGTCGAGAAAAGTTATGCGAATGTGAAATACTACACGTAAAACGTTAAGAGATATTTAACTGTGCATTAAAAATGTAATGCAGAGTGAATTTGCTAGGAAGTGTTATAAAATTGAAATTGATCTGTAAATTACTAATCTATTTATGGATCATTAAATGAATAAATAAGACTAGCACACAAAAAAGGAAAGTGAACATCAAATGTGAATAAAAACAATAAATGTGAACATCACATTTGATTATAAACGATTTTATTAGCTTCACTTGTTTGTTTGTTTCAAATCGATTCTCTTGAAACTTCGCTCACGAATTGAATACTCATGATAATACATTATGATAATTCAACCTTTGATCCTCAAACCCTGTTCTGTCTACTTATAACTTCTTTGCTGATTTTGAATTATGTAATGAACTTAACCGACTAGGTGAAATGACGAACTGTGGAAGGCGGTCTGCAGAAACTGGATGAGAAGAGCCGAAGATTCATTAGGAGAGGCCTACGTCCAGCAGTGGACAAACACAGGCTGATGATGATTGAACTTCAGATACAATTCTTCAGTCATGATGATTTTGGGCACTACCACTCAAACCGTGAGACTTGAGGATTTGCTAGCTTTTACACATCAAACTAAGTATATTTAAAAAATGTATATTTTAGTTCGTTTAGTTTGCACTTCGGATGTGTTGCCATCTTCATCGTAGTTAGACTGGTTTTGTTTTTTTATCATGTGAGGTAGTATTGGCTTCTGCTGTTAGAGTTTGTCAGGCTGCCTGAGGGCGCCTGATATGGCTTACCAGCTGGGACTGACAACTTAAGGTGCCCTCCGAAGCTCTGAGTGATAGAAATCCGCACAGTTGACTAGTTTTACAATTATTATTATAGTGTAATATATAAAAAAACGACTTTCGACGCGAATTGCTTTTCGCAATTCGCGTCGAAAGATACATGTGAAACGGACTGTAGAAATAAAACGGCAGTGGAAGCTAACGATGAAACTTTAAACCAACTATAAACATCAAATTATTAACCGACCGTGCAACGGTTATAGAAACAATTTAAACTTATTTTGTTTGACGTTATTTTAGTCAAGCTTTTAAAACGATGCGGGCGTGTTGTAAAATTGTAAGCGATTCGGTGTTTATCGTTTGTTGTTTTTGACGATAAACTGGGAGGAAAATTATTAAATATGAAATACGTTACGTTCATCTGTATACAGTGGTTTTAAAAAGGAATTAAGTTAGACTGCTGCTATTGGTTTGGATTGAGCGTTGGGAACTTAACTTTTTTATTTTCTAAAGAGCTTGTGTGTTTTAAAGAATGTTGTTCAATATCTTATCTCGTGTTTTGATCATGGAAAGTTTTGAGCTTAACTTCATTAATAGTTATGGCACACGATATCCTATTTGAGATATTATGAACATTTGTGGGTATTATTTGACAGGATTAAGAAAAGCTTAAAAGTTTTAGAAACGAAAGTAACTACGTTGTATGACTATAATGTATGATTATGGAATATCGTACAATACTACGATTTGCCTAGCATGTATATTACAAAAATACTACCCCGATATCAAGCCATAAGTTTACCCATTTCTTTAACGAATAAAGTTTCTAACTTAAAGGTGCGAAGCTTTCTTGGGATTGAAACATACTTCAGCACACGGTCATATGAATAGAGCACTCGCACAAAACCCAATATCTCCTAAAATAGTTCACAAAGAAGTCCCGAAAACTGGTCAAAACTTTTCCTCCCCGATTCTTTCATAACACTCCTTGTAACTATAACCATTGGCGTGTGAAATGTGGGTAACAAGATAGGCTAGGAGCTAGCAGGGTTGTGGGCGAAAGTGTTTTGTTAAAGCATGTTATTACATCAAAAATTGTGTGAGAAAGGTTTAATCGCGCACTATGTAATACAAATCCAAGACCACTGATCACTATAGATAGTCCAAATGGGCATTGTATTGGGTTGCTTTTGAAATCCAATACAATATCCTTCCTAATGCCAATCCGATCTTAATCCTAATGAGAGTTGAGGTCGGAAATACGACGTAACTGGCCAAGTGTTGGCTAAGTATTGAATAAAAATAAATAATAGTTTAAAAAAACTAAACAACACGTTTTATATAGAAAACCAAACTAAAAGATAGAAAATAAATTTTAACAGTGTAAATAAGACAAAAAATGATTTAAAAAAATCGTGGGGTGCATGGGTCAATAGTTATAAATATTTCATTGACAGATATGAGAAGCACCCCACGCTTTTTTAATTATTTTTTTTGAATTATTGCATTGTCTTCGGTATTTGACAGGTGTGCAAAATTTTAATGAAATCTGACCGTTTAAAGTGGGTCAAAATAGCGTCCAAAGGAGTCGCTTACAAACATACAAACATACAAGTGAAGCTAATATAAAGCGTATAATTAACTTGACCCTCGTTTAGCATTGCTTAGTTTGTGTAGCTAGCATTCCTTTATACGGCTAAACCGTTTATGATTAAATTTTCTTCAAGAATAGTGTACAATACAAAGGACCAAGACAGGCTACTTTATCCCGGGAAAATATACGAGAAAACGAGAAAAATGCGCTCGCAGCATGAAGTTAGTATACTTATCTAGAAGATAAAACACTTGCGTCTCACCTGTCGCTGGCTCCCGACCCTTAGGGCAGTCCCGACAACCCAATAAATCTGTTCGGGTCTCTGTAGGACTATTGTAATTCCCTCGCATTTCTAGTAAAGAATGCCCCCAGGGCGGAGGTGTGTGTCAGCCTTAATAGTGGGTATGGCGTAGTTTTTATTACAGGATATATTCGAATGTTTTTACAAGAAACTTAGAACAAGCTGTAAACGAGCTGCGAATATTAAAGATAGGGTTTTATTCTTATTAATGTACTAGCTATGCCCGTGGCTTTGCCCGCGTTGTCATTTCATTTAAAAGTAGCCCATACGTGGTATTCCAGGACCAACAGTATAAATTACAATTACTAAATTTCTTCAAAATTTGTTCAGTCGTCAAATAGTTTTTTTTTTATTGCTCGGCATCTACTTATTGGATTAAGATACCAAGTACATCAGTTTTTAAGTGAACCCCTTAGCTATCTAACAGTGCATCGCAATTGGTCTAGTAGTTTTTACGTGATGTGCGAACAAACATATAGACAAACAAACAAACAAACAGACACACACAAAAAAAAGTTATGTTCATGTTTAGTAGCTTATTTTCAGAACCTTAGACCTTTTTTTATTATATTCTTTGTATATACTTTTTAGTTCTTATTGCTTTATATTATAAGTATATAGTTTACTAGTTGTGTCCGTGGCTTTGCCCGCGGCTGTGCCCGCGTGGTTATTCCATTTAAAATTAGCCCATGCGTGTTTTATCAGGACCAAAATAACCTATAAATTCAACAACAAATTTTGAAAAAATGTAGTTTAATGTACTTTATCATTAAACTACATTTCTTCAGAATTTGTTTAGCCTTTAAATAGTTTTTTATTGATTACTTGGCATCTAATCATCTGATTAACATTCTAAGTACAACAGTTTTTAAGTCGAACCCTAAGCCATCCAATCCAACAGTGGACCGCATCGCAATCGGTCAAGTAGTTTTTACGTGATGCGAGAAAAAAGATACAGACAAACAAACAAACAAACAAACAAACAGACAGAAACAATTTAAAAAAAAAAACTTGTGCTGTAGCTTATTTTAAGTACCCTAGACCATATTTTTCTTAATTATCTTCATTGTACAGACCTTTTCGTTCATATTGCTTTATTGCTAGTGTTGATAACGTAAACATGGTGTCAATTGAAAACATTTAATATTGAGAGATGTTATAGAGCATCTTAGATATTTTCACACTATGTGAGAAGTTAGCAAGGTTGTTTACTTGATAGAAAGCACCTTGTCTGCTCGTAGCACCTTTAGCTAGCCTCCATGCCTTATAAAACGGCAGGTAATAATAATATTAGCACACTAGTAGTACTTCACAGTAGTATATTATGACAAAACGTTAATACACAGGCTCTCACCAGATCTATTCCTAGGCTGTAGAGATCGCGTAATTTTATTTTAGCGTGACTCCTAGTTTGCCGTTCTGGACGATGTTCTATACTGAAGAGCAAAAATGTGGTCGACTATAGAACCACCCAGACTAAATAAAAGGAATCTAAGACCACAAGTCGTGTAAACAGTAGTTCTGTAACAAAACTTCACCTACGACTTTGATCGATGCAACAGCCATCGGCCCGAGCTATAATTGGGTCTCATAAATCTTGAGTGTGGTCCAAAAAGCAATTTCACCCGCAAACGCATCGGACCCCAATCTTGGCTAACGATGCAAAGACACGATACAAAACTTGTCTTTCTTTACAACTGTACCATTTATCACCATCACGTCACGTTCTTGCAGTGAAGTACTGGTGGTGTCAGTATCTAAGCTCCCTCCCGACCGGAGGTAGTGGAATTTTATTATTTATCGATTCGTCACCACGACATTAAAAAAAAAACCATTGCCTGGAAAATAAAGCTATTTAAACCCATTTATTTCTTAAAGTGCAGATAAAAGTTAGATAGGTAACATTTAATGTTGTAATTTAAGTACTAAAAAAACAGTTTGATTGTGTAACAGAAATATTTATGGAGGCAGGAGTTGTCTTATAGTTTTAGCACAGAATGTATCTGTTTCCGCGTACATATGATACTGTTGATACAGTCTTGCTATCACCATCACATTTTGTGAAAGTGTGAGAGATAATGTGAGTGGAATCAACTGAGGGAACTTCAGTCATTGTCACAGCAGTATATTCGTTCCCCCTTAAATATAATATCTTAATACTCTTTATAATAAAGTTCATTTTATTTTAAACGAAGCCTAGAGGATTCCTGACCACTTTCGACTTGAGTACTCATATTATAGCAAGCGGTCAATTCGTGAAGAAAATCAGAGTATTTTGTATTCTATACCGAGTCCTTTAATAAGCTTCTTATCTTGGTTTCAAGTGTTCTTATTTCTCATTTTATAATTTTTTGATGAAAATACAATACAATACAAAATGATATGCACGTTATCAATTCCGGCTGTTTTTGATAAAAAGCAAATGTTAACGTCTCAGCCCTTCGCGGCTCTCGGGTAGCCTGACAAACTCAGACACCAGACGCCAGCACTACTTCGTACGACAAGCAGTTAACTCAATATAAACCTGCGTCTATTATATTGTATTTCAAGTAACTGAAGCTCTTTGATAGGATCTTTTTTACTCCATAACTAAATAGTAACGCACGTCGAAACTCACTGCAACAATGAGAAAGGGTCTGTAAATGCTATACCTTCACGCCTAAAGTACCCCAATTCGCTCTCAAATCGCTCCATCGAACAGAAAATTCTCGAAGATCTACAGGTAGCTACGCTTGATAGATCACCTTCCGGTTCCGGTCCTTTGTACGAGTGCCTCTCTCAGGCCCTTGCAAAATTTAGATAAGGTATTGGTAGCGATGGGGGATCTCAATGTACTTTAGTTTATTGCCTCGCATCAGAAGTGGGATGGGTGTCAATTTTATGACAAATCGGCGCACAATTCGACAGACGGTAATAGTTTGAAGGGCCAATGATATTAAAAAGCTATTGAGATTAAAAATATAGGTAGTTAAATTAACAAAAGATACTTTAACGGATATAAACCGGGAATATTCAGGCTGCAAAAACAAGCGCAACGCACACACTGGAAGCTAGTTAATCCTGCAACAATGCCGCTTCAGTGACGCTGATCTGAATGGAGCCGATGAGATGAGGACCGGTGGAATAACAACCGCAATCGTAGAAGCGGGGTATAGAGTTAGCGGAACATACGAAGCTGTTTAAGAAAGCAGTATGATCAAGTAATAAACCCAAATCCTGAACGATACTAAATGTCCCAGTATCTAAAAAATCAAGGACTGCTGAACGGATTTTGATGAAATTTGGATTGGAGATAGCTTATACCCTGAATAGCACACATAATACTTTTTATCATCATCATCATCATCATACATCACGTTCAAACGGCTGAACGGTTTTTTTTCGGGGCATGTATGGATTAATTGGAATTTTGTCTCATTTTCGTGCTATTAAGACGGAGCCATTGTCATCAAAGCCAAATGTCAGTGCACGCAGATAGGACGTTTTTTTAATGAAGATTCTTTCAATATTTCGACAACCAGTTGGTCTAGTGGCTAGAGACTCTACTATGAAATAAACAGTAGTGGATTCGAATCCCGCAAGGTGCAATCATTTGTGTGATGAGCTGAAATGTTTGTTTTTGAGTCATGTATGTAATATTCGTATCTATGTATCTTTATCCGTTATCTAGTGCCCATAGTAAAGAGTATCCTAGTTTGGGGCTGGTAATTGGTGTGAAATGTCCCGTTTTTTTTTATTTGTACGAAACCGCATCCAGCTGCTTAAGTTTTGTGATGATTTAACACGCTAAATCTGAAATTGGGCTGGCTTTCAAGGAATGCTTCTGGAATACCTTGAAGCGGGCGTGGCAACAGATCTCTGCTAGAACATAAGTGCCTTAGCACCAAGGTATCTAACGATATTTTCCTTCAACGAAAGCTCATGGATCATTAAGTTATTGAAGATTATTTATTACATGAGGTAAACACAGTGCAGCATATACAGTTTCTGGTGGGCCCCATACTAGGACAAGCCTGTCTCGTGGGGCCTCAAAGCCAAGTTATGTTTTAGTATGTACCTAATGTTAGCCGTAGAACTTAGTTAAAAGGAGGTATTTCCATACGAATATATGTATAAAACTGAAACGTTATCTGTTTGTTTGTTTGGGGAGCTTTCACGCCAAAACAGCTGATCTGATTTTGATGAAACTTCGTAAATAGGTACTGTACAATATAGAAACCAATGTAGATAATTTTATCCCGGAACATAGTAAGTTGCCACGATAAAACTAGAAAACGACGTTTACTCGTAAGGAAGGGAAAGATATGTTGTACAAGTCTGTCAAAAAGCATCAAGAGCGTTGGTGCTATACTTTGGCTTTGGTTTTTAATATTCTAGATGAACATATACGCTGTTTTTTAGCGATAAACTAACGCAGTTAAGTTCACGCAGATGAAGTCACGAAAGATAGTTAATAATATAAAGTAAAATTTGAAATTATCAGTTACGATGTGATTCTCAGAAATTGTTCAGTATCATCATCTGACATATTCAAAAGCCACTTGTTCAATGCGTTTAGTTTAGTTGAATGTGTATGATATTATTACTAGTATTGTAATTTTTCTCTAATTTCGTGGCCCCAACCCGAGAGGTTGCCCTCTTGACGATTCAATCCGCTAAAAGCACTTTTTTCTCCCGCTTTAAAAAACCATGTAAATAATAAAGGAAATGGGCTTTTTTTCTCAAACGCCGAATTTCAAGGGTCTCGCCTGTTGACCTGGGATGTGAAGAATTCTAATACTTATCATACAATACGTTTCTGCAATATTTATTATGGGATAGGCTAAGAGCTTCGCTCTAAATTATTGCCTGTATTATTTTTAGTAAATTTGACAAGAACGAACAAAAAATATGTTGTTTGCTTCCGCCAAACTGTAAGTCAAACGAATGATAAATAGAAAAATATAAAAAAAAAAACAACCCACGCTAACCAACCGAAGCCCAAATTTAGCTAACTAAAATTAAAGAGATATGGGCAACAGGCCTTATCTACTTATTTTACTTCCTACCCAATATATGAAAGTCTACTCAGAATGTAACAATTTAGAAAAAAAATATGTATATACAATAAAAGGGATATACCTCAATCCAAGTTTCCATATAGCACATTCTGACAGCAATACGACACATGTTTCGCCTCTGCACGTGGCATCCTCAGGAGAGGAGAGATGTTGACTCGTCGTGGGTATATAGGAAGTAAAATTGACGACCGGCTGGTCTTGTAGTCTAGAGACCCTAGGTACGAAATCAAACGGTCGCGGGTTCGAATCCTGCTAGGTGCAATCATTTGTGTGATGAAATGTTTGTTTCCGAGTCAAGAATGTAATATTCGTATCTATGTATGTTTATCCATTATCTAGTGCCCACAGTACAGGGTATCATAGTTAGGGCTAGGAAATTGGTGTGTATTGTCCCGAATATGGATAGATAGATGGATAAATTAAATCTCTTTTTTTTTCGAATATGTTTATTTATTATATTTTAAAATAGGTATATAAGGCCTGTCAGCCATATCTTTTTATTTTACGTTAGTTTGTTATTTGACTTACTGTTTGGCGGAAGTAAGCTGCACATTTTCATTTTAAATATGGATTTCCGCAAAGTAATGCCTGAATCTATTGACTATAACAAGCTTTATACTAGTCCATTATCCCATACAGTATATTTATCGTTTTGAGAGAGACATAAATAGGCGTGCAGTGTAATAGTGGTGCAGTGGGCAGTGCGCCCGACATTTAAAAAATAATTTATTACGTTGAATGACGAGTCGCTCGCCTGGTGGTAAGCGTCACGCCTGTCCATAACAGTTGCAGTGCCACCCAGAACTTTGGCTGCAAAGTCTTGCGCGTCACTGCACTGCGGTCGTCACCCTGAGACATTGGTTGTTAAGTCTCATTGCCCAGTAATTTCGCTGGAAACATTGCCCTTCAAACCGAAACACAGAAATTTTTATACACTACTGCTTCAATACATGCTATTTTTTTAAGCAGATGACTCTCGGCCTGTAGCTAAGGGTTGTTGAAAGGTTTTCCCTTGATTGGAAGGGTATTACATGGAATCAAGGTAAGCTCATAAAGCATAAAATATTTTGTGAAGGATCCTTTAGCGGGATTCGTATACAAATGAATGTTTGTATATTGAGGTAAGTATATTTTATTTTGGTTAAATAGACGTGCTTCAGTATTTTTTCTTTTGATCATTGATGTGTTATACGTTAACCAGACATAAGTTAAAAAATTAAAACACGACTACGGTCAGGTTAAAAATAGCCTATGAAGACGAATCGGATACTTATACCGGACCAAGTTTTTAAATTGATCGTTGTTACCCTCCTGTAATTCGCCGTAGACGGTTTTTTTTTGCATAAAACTCGCTATTATTAAGATACATCGATTGATACCTCGCTTGCCAATAGGGGCGACACTATGGTGGAACATCCACATACCCATATACATACATAGACTGTTAAACTCGTTAGTCTTCCCTTACTTCGCCGTAGTCGGCTAAAAATGTGTTTACCCAGTATCCATTGAAGGCGCGACAAGCTATCGCAGATGTGATTTTAATGAATCTTTCGTAAACTCTGATCTCTTTTTGATTTGATAACCACTTGATCAGTGGTGGCCGGTTCTGTGGTAGAATGTGAGCTTCATAATCAGACGGCACCCGACGGTTCAAACATCGGCCTTCCACTAATTTCCAATAGCTTGCCTGTTTATACGTTATGTGTGGTTTTCTATGCCATCGCTAAAAAAACAGTCAAGTGCGAGTCGCACTCGCGCAAACTTGTAGGTATATAAATAGTTTGTCCTAGAAATAAGACAACAATCGGAAAAATAAATTTAGTTTGTTTCTAAAAATGTAATGTGGTTTCGGATTTTTTCCCTTTCCTAGCGAGTGTCAAAATATGCGGCATAAACGGCCGTATCTCTTGATTGCGTTGACTTAGAAGTTTGTTTTTTCACAGCTCCAAGGGATTGCAGACCTGAGTATTTGACCGAGCGACCGCGAAGTGCGAGCGAAGCGTCTCCGTTTCAGCTTCGGCAAAAATGGTTTCGTATATCCGGATGTCTGTCCGGTTGGATCTCTGTTTTCCTCTGCAGGTCGCATTTATCTAACGATCTAGACGAAACTTTGTATAAAGGTTCAACGAATTTTCAGTTTTTTATTGTCGTTGGGGATTTTTGATTAAGAGGAGGGGGTACTTCCCCCAAAAAAGGGGCAAAAAGGGGGCTCCGACTTCGATGTTTTTTTTTATTGAAAGCTAGTTACTTAAAATTGGTCTCATAAAAATACTGATGAGGATCTTCGGCGTAATGAGCAGAATAACTCTTCAAAATGCAGTAAATTTCAGCCCCTTGGTTATTAATGTTAGTTTCACAATAAAGTAACTAGATGGCGCTACTGTGCATCGATAGATTGTTTGCAAAAAAGTTTGTACGCACGAGGTCTACAGCTCACAGAGCCAAGTTGATATTAATTTCAATCTGATACCTCCACGGTTCTCGATAGACACACAGACGGACAACGAAATGAGCTATACGGGTTCGTTTTTTCGCTTTTGATGTACGGTACCCTAAAATGTTAAAGGTAAACATCGTGGGGAAACCGGCACATCCCGGACATAAAAAAAAAACAATAAAAAAAGTATAAGTGACTTACGAGTATACTAGCCCGTAATGAGCTAGCATGGTGCATCCTCACTCTCTCTCTCTCAGAAGCCATTTGTCCCAGCCGTGGGAACATAGCAAGCTTATGATGATCACCACTTAATGATACTTTCTTCACAATTACAACTTTTCTTTCAACTACGCAAACATTATCTCAAGCAGTCGATCACGAAGCCCAAATATTCGTCGGCATAATTCAGCTTATTAAAAAGCCCCAGAATTGTTTACCAGCGATGGCACCATCCATCAAGAACACCCGGATGATTAATTGCTATATTATCGACAGTGAGTAGTATGTGAGTTACTGCTTCGTCTAGTTACTGGTAATGAATAAAAGTTTCTTGCAAGATTTCAGCGACGTTTTTCACCTTCAACGAAAACTGTTACTCTTGTAAATGTTAACAAAGTGGTGTGGAAGACTTGTAAGTATCGGAATATCAGCCTTGTAAACTCACGCATGTCATGGGTCCAACCATGTACAACTAGTTCCCAACCATCATCGCCTCTGAACCTAGATTATTGTATCAAGTATCGCCTAAAGCGCTGGCTTGTCGAGCAGACATTTTACTCGTATACTTATGAAGAATTTTGAATGGATTGCTTATGGTTATACTCAGTTATTTAATTTTGATTATTCAGTTGTATTCCATAATTTATTTTATGCAGAATTATGCTAACAATTTGACCTGTTATTATTTTTGACCAATAAATAATGTCTATCTTTACCAGTTTATTTTGACGAAATATTGTTAAAATGTGACTGAATACTAATAAAACCCAATTTAAATTGTTGCTGATTTGTGACCGAGCCAAATAGGAGCACATCCAACAGAAAATCATACAGAAAGGGTTTTGATTGTGACATCACTTTTCGATTTATTCGCCATTGACATATGATAATTTGATAAATGTTTACATGTCATAATTTCATTAAATTAATGATGGTAGTTAATTTTTATGTTACCATTAAATTGTAAGATATTATTTGTCTAGTAATTTAAGAAGTTAGTAACATCTATACTAATGAATTGGCTATTCAAAACTCCATTACAGTTTAAGAGGATGGGGAAGATACGCTTTATTGTTTAAGATTTTAATGAATATCTTAAAATATTTCATATATAGGTTTTAGATTTATTATATTAAGGGCTCTGTTAAAATTGAAATCAAAATCACAGTCAGTATCAGCATCTAAGGCGATATCGTCCATTTAACCGTCAGTGTCGTTCCCAGATCTGGGCTCATTGTTGTTCACGTCTAGAGTCGTCTGACATCAGCAAGGCATTCACGTTGACGGTAGCGCTGGCGCTGGCGTCGGTTATAGTGGCGTTAGCAAAAATTCCGACATCAGCTTCATTCCTGGTCACTGTGCTGCCTATCATCTTTTCGTCAGCGCCCATCTTGGCACTGCATTGGCGTCAAGTTGGCATCAGCGTTATTCCTGTCATTGAAGTATAATATTTTGCGGCATTACTAAAGTTTATTAATATTTTGCTTTTCCTATATCAGCAGCGTTGACATTAAATCATGATTCTCCGTGAAATCAATAACCACAGGGTACATAAATACGCAGGTATATTAGCAATAGCAACACATTTTCACCACTTATCATCAAATTCCATAATTGGTGCATAATAATATAACTGCCAGCTGAAATTCAACTGCAGTAAGGGTTGTTGACACAGATATTTGTCAGGATAGATAGTCTATAAAACGAAACGAAACCATTCCTGTTGAAACTCTTTGGGGAGTTTTTTGTGTTAGAATTGCCAACTTATAGTCAAATTTCCAAAAATTATGATGCCACGAACTGTCTTATTACTATATTGACCCTTCCACAGAATAAATATATAAATATACCATAAACATTTAACATTTTATAACGTATATATTCATTAATGAAATTCTAATTAGGTATTTATAAAGTAATTTATTCTGTTGGTGAAACTTTCGCTGGACTTTAAACAGCGAAATATTTCTTTTTTTTTTTTAGCACTGCTGTAAAATCAACAGACGTTGATTTTACAGCAGTGCTAGAGCTATTCAGATATACCCATATTGAATACTGTTTGGGTAGACTTGTTATCCAAAGTTTGATAAGAGGCAGCTATTGAATGAGATGCGCTGACAGAAACTAGGTTCAGGTAATGACATTTTATATAGACGGGATATTATCATACAAAGTGGCGTTACAAATTCGATCACGCTGCAGTCCGTTGCCTAAATTGAAATATTTTAAAATCCCCAGTTTATTCATTTTATTTTACATCACAACTGTAGCAGTCTTTTTACACGCACGCCGTCATTTTGGCTGCATCACGCTTGACGTCGCGCACGTTGGATTGCCTCACGTTGACTGAGTGCAGAAACATGTAAAACTAGTTAGTTTAAAGTCTGTATTGGAGTGGTCATTTTGAGCGCGTCTAGGGCATATCTTACTCCTTTATTATAAGTAATATCATTGGTTCGGTGTCACTGAGACAAAATTTAAAGCAAAATTCTAAACCTAGACCTAATTATGTTCAGCAGTACTAATTGTAGATTTAGATGTACTTCATTAAAATTTGTGTCATTTCTACAAACTTATTTTTTTCCTATACATTTTTTTAAATTAAGTTATCTACAGCAAAAAAAAAAATACAATTGCTAAATATAGTTTTTCAATTTTATGACTGTAGGTTTATTGGCTTTCAACTTTATGTTCATTCTAACCCGCCCAAAATCTCCCCTCAACATCGTGACTCAAATGTTAATAACGATAGTTCTACAAATATACTGTAACAAATGATAATTTTCGCGCACGGGTGTGAGGTAATCTATGCATTACGTCACTAATCCCGCACATGCACTGTTCATTACATCTGTTTCTGAAATTTCTATTATTGAGTTACAGCTGTTCATATCAGATTATGTATCTGATTATTTTAGTTGGAAGCTAACGCGTATATAACTTTCAACAAAACGACACGAAAGAAAAAAAAGAAGAACGTACTTGCAATGATCAAAAGTTGCACGTCTCAGTGGTTGACAAAATGCCACAAAATACAGCTAAACATCAAAAATGACTGAAAAAATAAATATATATAAGCTTATCATAAAAAACGGAACATTACTTCCCTAAACACAGAATTTATTGCACCCTTTCCCACAACACACCCCCTTCACCTTTCAAACGCGGAAATTGTTTTCACCAACACCCCTCAGCTGTCACTGCACTTGACTCCAAAGATTCCAACGCGAAGATTTAACAAATTTTCAACACTAGTTGAAACCCTACTGCAACAAAATAAAGACCATCCAAAATTGTACAGCGCAAGTACTTCAAAATAAACCTTAAAATGAACTCTATGTTTTTGTAATAGGGGCTATGTCAACGTCGGTATGCGGAACATCTGAGCCGAAATGTTAACAACTTAACTGTAAGGTATTCACTCAATCTAGAGACTTACATGGTTGTCTCGCGAAATAAATATAAGGAACTTTGTTGTTGGTAAATAAAAGTTGGAACAGCTTCTGTAGGAGTCTATCTTTATTTGACAACGCAATATTGGCTAATGTACGAACACAATTATTAGGCAGGAGTACAAAATGTAACTTGTTTTCTACAAGTGCTTGGTCAAATATTGATCATATTTTGTTTACGTTACATCTGGTACACAAGCTTTATCTTAGAGTGAGAGAAGAATGGAATATAATAGAATTGAATATATTTTTGCACGACTGCCCAAAAAAGGAGTGTAATGTTTTCAAGGTTCATGTTTGAATTTTGTATGTAGGTTTATGAATTTCTTTACACCACCATAACTTTTAAATGCCTGAACAGATTTAGACGTATGGGGTATCGTTACATCCTTACATCCCCCCGAGGAACATAGGCGATATATATATATTTTAATATTAAATATGCCAGCAACTCTATTTACAAATACGAAAAATAAAAAAATACTTTAATATGTATAATATGGGTATCAAATTGAAGGCCTTGATGAGCACATTCCAATAATATATAATTTATTGACATAAAAACTGTTTAGTTATTTTTTGGCAGGGCAGACGTGATTTTTCTCTTACTTGGATGATGTATTTGCTTCAAATGAGAGTTAATAATATCGATATTAAGCAGTGTACGATAACATTTACCAAATCACACTGTTCCATGAATATTGCAGTGCATTATGTCAGGTTTTGTTTTGGTGATCCCAATACTTTGTCCCATTAATGTCACCAAAGAGACAGGTGTCAAAGTACAGGTTATAGTCAAGTTGAGGGGAGGGGTAAGTTGGGGAATATCCCATACCGAAATTATACCGGATGACTCTTCAGATATCTACTAACGTAAAAATATTAATACTGGTAAAAGCCTCATACCGGTTTCAAAACGACACAAGCAGTTTTTTAACGATAATGGCAATGACAGATACATGTTGTTGGATTTGATATTTTTAATATCAAATTTAATCAGTATCAAAATATCAAAGTATCAGCTTTGCATTTACAATACAAACACACTAAAAATTCGTGCTTGCCCTACAGATTTAATATACTTGTAAGATTCTTCTCATAAAAACTCTCGCTTTAAATACTCCTGTTTGGCCTTCCTATTAATGTGAAAATAATGCCTTCCACATTTCGCCAAGTTATTCCCGACTGTTCCCTGCGGATATCAACATAAACTTGACTGATTTCCTCATATCTGGGACGTTTACTCGTATTTGTTTCATAAATAAGTTACATTGAAGGATAATAATATTCTCATGAGAAATACATATCTTTGGTATCATTGTGGCATACCAGTCCTGCAGAGTCAATAATAGAAAATCAGTTTTAGGACTCAAATTCTGACTTGAATTAGGGGTTGGACTATTTCGATCGGTACATATTTTTTTAAAGTGATTTTGTAACTGAAAACCGTTTCGGAATACACCTTTGTGAAGAAACGGTATAAAACTCAGAGGCGAATAAAAACTGACTTATTACGGGGTCGTCGACCCCGCCGGTGGGGTCGGTGTCTGATTATTCATGTATTGTTTGGGGACTGGCTAGACAAATCAATCGCTGATATCATCATCTGGGTCGCTCAGGAAATCGCGCGGGCGCCTACGGAGGGGGGACAAAGTCAATATTTTTAATTGTAGGCAGTAAATTCACTTGATTGCATTGTATTGCACTCGTCCCCCTGAGTCGTTAATAAGTATAATTAAAAAAATATAAAAAAAAAACTTTATTTTTATTTTTTTTCCATTTCATTTTCTCTTATTTTTTTATTGCTTTGTCATCGGTTTGTAAGCTATCCTAAAAGTTGCAGCTAGATAACTAATCGGAAAGTTAGAATTTGATCCTAGTACGTGATAATGAGAACAATAACGTGTTTTCAAGAAATTGCTTTAAACGATAAGATGGCCGATTGTATCATCGTAATTGTATGCGTATACCTATTGATATAATATTATGCATTTTCAGTGTTATTGTAGTATGCCTAGTACTTTAAATCACTTCAGTGCCTTTTTAGTCGGAACACAGTACTTATATTAATTTCACTTGGATATAATTAATTTACAAAACATATGAATGAAACATACAAAAATGGTTATAGTTGGCACAGCCAAAAGAATAAGCAGAGGGCCCCAAACACGGCCAGGCCTGTATCTCGGGACCTTTAAACATCGGTTAACTCTTACGAGATGCGCGCTACGCGTAGAATTCACAAAAAAACACTGCATTGCATTGTACACTACCACTTATGGTAAACTGGCAAAGCAGCGACTCACAGTAGTATCGCTAGGGCATGCCTTCTGCTCTAAATATTGATATTGTTTATTGATTTTTATATTTTTATACCTGAGCATAACACGTGCCAAAGCAACGTAACATATAATATATTTGTACTATATATAATATATACCGCACATTAAAATTGTATTCCTTTTTCGCACCCGTTTTAACGTCACCCGCGGAGTTTATATGAAAACCAGCCTCTAGTGAGTTGCACTGGGCATTTGTGCTGATTATAAGACCCTTTCAACACACTCACAAGCACATTTTATGTATGTTTTTATCTATATTTTTTTCTAATGTTGTGTTTTGAATAAATTTCTTTCTTTCTTTTCTTTCTTTGACCGGATGTCTGTCCGGATTTCCGGCTGTTCTCCTCTACAAGTCGCATTTCTCAATCGATCTAGATGAAACTTGGTATACAGGTTAAACGAATTTTTAGAATATTTCAAATCACCCCTTTCCCTACTAGATAGTGATTGATGGAGCACCTTGGTTATTAATGTTAGTGTTACAATAAAGTAACTAGATGGCACTACTGTGCAACGCTAGATTGTTTGCTAAAAAAATTGTACGCGCGAGGTCTACAGCACACAGAACCATAAATATTTGACACTAAAAATTGTACGATGGCAAACCATTTCAGGTTTTAAAATTTGATTGCATGCAATGCGTTAAAAACGTAGAATACATTACTACCTGACCGCACATTATTTCTCTTGTACCCGCATCGTGCTTTCACAATTTAACTTGTCGGAGCACATTCGGTGAAATTCACCAAATGGGACGTCAAGATGACGTATGTGCGGCGCGATGTTTATACGCAAAGTTACGTAATGGATCCAACTCATTTTAAGATAATGTATGGTGTGTTTTAACTTTATAATAGGCTTTGTGAGGAAACGTTTTGAGAGATGTATTTGGTGAATAAACTGCGCTGAAAACTGGGAACAGAGTTTGATTTTAATGCCCATATACTTCGGTGAATAAATTTGCTTAATGGATTTTTATACAAGTTTATGGTAAAGAAATTGTAATTGCAAAAAGTCTAAATATAAATCTATAAGTAACGACTAATTGATTAACCTATCCTTTCGTCAGTTATTGGCTTCTAATACTCGGTAAGTTATGTAAATTCATAGGTTTTCACCCATTTCTACCCCTTTCCGGGTGGTGCAATTTATTAGGGGTCATGTTAGACATGATTTAAAAGCCATACGAACATTCGGAAATGTTTTGGTGACTTTTAATACTTTTAAAATATTGTATCCACAATCATAATTAGATTGATCTAGATTCTAGACATCATATTCAACAACTACCATTGATGACTACAGGGCCCTTATATTCGCTATGACCATTCAGACACGAGTCGCGTTAAGATATTTCAGTGGAATTGTTCGAGTATTGCGTAATGACGTCTAGCGTTTTCTGCAAGGTATTTTTTTGTGGAATAGCGAATAAACACCCAGGTCTCGGGGTAATAAGATCGCTGTAATTATCCCCGTATCCCATGGGCCTTGCGACGAAAGGAACAGTCTGCCCATAACAGCCGTAGTCTAGATGCCCAGGTTTACGCAGAAAGGCTTTTAAGGGATTATTCACGAAAGCCCTGCGGGTGCAGTAGAGAATTGCATTTAGGTTCATGGAAAAAATAAAATTATCTTCGTTTTTTTTGGAGATATGTCTAAAGGTGCTAAAAAAGCGGCCAAGTGCAAGTCGGACTTACGCATCGAGGTGTTCCATACAAATTGGTCACTGACCTGTAATGTATATTATTAATAAATTTTGACTATGACTATGACTATGACTATGACTATGTACTGTGACAGTATGCTCGTCACCTTGAGACATTAATTGTAAGTATTTGCGTAATTTCGCAGTTAAATACCGGCTGTTTCCGTCATAATATTATATGGACCGCATACTTCCTGCTTCAGAACAATCCTCTGCAACTTTGCTAGCGGTGTAGGTATGTTAAAGTGATAGCAACTTAGTCGGCAAACTTGTAACTTGTAACTGATCAGGAGCTTTGTTCGAGGTTGCGCAGAATGTATCCTCCGAAGTAAGAGCGATTAAGCAACTTACATGTTCAGTTTCCTCAAAATCTATATAATCAATTTGATTAACACAGTTGCATAAACGGGCAAATTGCTTAGACACCCTTGCACCGTTTCATTTTCCAGGAATTTAAGGCTGGTGCGGCGGCTGAACCTGCAGAGAGCCTCAAAAGGAACTAATAATAGTATCATTGAGGGGACCGCGAGGGCGAGAGCAATTTTTTTTAAAACCTGTTATATCAACACCTGACTAAAATGCTGGCCTTTATCCGTACTACTAATATATAAAAGTGAAACATTGTCTGTCTGTCTGTTTGTTTGTTTGTTTGTTTGTTTGTATTTAATTTTTATCCCGGAAAATTGTAAGTTTCTACGGGAAAATTGGAAAATGTTGATTACTCACTATAATGAACGGTTGCGACCACAGAATGGTCTGTGGTTGCCATGGAAACGAAATAACAAATCTGTCAAAAAACATCAAGAGTGGTGCTATACCTACTTTTGCATTGGTTTTTAATATCCTAGAAAAAAATAGGACGGCTCATTTCGCGATAAACAGTAGTCCGCGCGGATGAAGTCGCGGGCGGGAAAACTAGTTTTTGATAAAGATTAAGCCGGATAAGGCGGATTATTAGATTAGGTTTTTTATTTAGTGTAAATAACAATCTTTTAGCATAAAAATGTCATTGAGGTCTTATCATTAAATATTTTACTATACTCCATCATAAAATGTTTCATCATATTAACAGATATCGTTATGAATTATATAAGTTCATGCATGTTTTTCCTATTACACTTTTTTTGTTCCTCATTATTATATTTAAGTGGATTCTTTGTTTTGAAAGGTACGTACACACTGAAAGAAAATGGCGAACTCCCATACATATTTTTATGTCAGTAAAATTCACGGCGTCTTTACATAAAAAATATCGCTAGTAATTTAGCATCATTTTCTGAGATTGTTAGTCTAAGTTTTTTTTATTGGGGTGGACAGGAATAATTGTTATTAGGCTTTACAGTTTTGTAGGTTATGTTACTGTTAACGACTTTTGAAACAAGATTTTAATTATATTATCTACTTAATTAGATAGGCAATTAAAAACTTGTGCTTGATAAATATAATGTTTAAAGATATTGTACCTGTTCAATTACCTACCTAGTGTAACAGACTAGGATTTTGAATAATTATTATTTTCAATCTTTTACTGCCTAGCGAGATTACAAAACAATATATTTAGATATGTTGCTGCCATTTCACTGTGCAGGGAAACAGTAGTCCAATATTAGCACAAATATTTTGCAACAATTACTTACACTAAATAATTTTTTGTTTTTTATTTATTGTTCAATACTTAAAGCCGGGTCATGAAAGAAGTACTAGTGCATAGGGCTATGTACTAGTTCTTTCACGACCCAGATGACTGGTAGATAGTGCTTTTTAGCATTATCCTTCCTTGTACACTATTTTTGTGCAAAACAATTAAATAAATAAACATAACCTAGTAAAAATTTCTTACACTTCCTCCATAAACTATAGGTAGTGCATTGTATTCTCTTTGCTAAAATGTTTAGTTTATAGGTTTTATATTGACGTACCATTTTGTCTTTAGTGTTATTCTATTTATTGCAAGGAGGTTGAATTAAGCTTACTGTTAAAAGGTTTAACGCCAGTAAGCGTAATTGAACCTCCTTAGTTTTAAAAAACTGGGTTTGAAATATACTGTGTTGACGATTTTTACGTCCAAACTGGAAACGTACGGAACGTCTTGTCGGTATTATACATATATTTTTTCACCCGTTGGGCAGGCAACAAGGCCGGTAAAACATTCTAGGAGGGAAATTAAGTTTCAATTTCATGGTTTTTTTAAATTGAATTTTTAACTAGACTTTTCCTAGCTCGAAAAAACGAGAAAAATAATTACTTAAGTTCTGTAAAAATGATATTTCAAGACGATGCAAGATTTACCACATAAAATTTCGCCCTTGTTCTTTTTCTGAATAGTTACTGATACAGCGTCGGTGTGTTTTCCTACAGAGGTTGACTTTTATCCTTACAAATTGATCTGCAGGATCCGATTAGGATGGCGACCGCCACCGTATTGACCACTGTACCAGTTAATCCGCATCTAGAAAATGCTTGAAACGTAGCTAAAGTAAGTGGAAAACTTAAAGGCTAAAGTTTTGAGTTCCAAACACGTTAGACAGAACTTAGGCCAGACTTACAAAGATTAAGTAATTAATTCGGTAGAAAACCTTGTTCGGGCAAGTTGCCGACTTGTTTAGAGATTGGTTTCAGATTGCAAAGAGTTGGGTCTGTTGTTAATCTCAAAGATTAATTAATTACGCTTCTTTACTATGGGTAAGATAAGTGATGATTGTAATGGATTCCATTAGAATCGGCCAACTTTTTTGTATGACGATTTGGGTTTCACAATATTATGTTAACTATACTTAGTATGATTTATTTATTTATTTACTTCAATTAAAACGGTTTCATAACCAATAATATTAAATGAAGACCAAATAACAATATTTACAATTACTATAATATTTACAATACCAAAATATATTAATAAAATGATTAAATAATAGGTACAATTACATTCATACACAACTCCATTCACTCTCTCTCACAAAAACGCAAACACACTGAAAATATATTCGACCATCCATCCGCAAACAAGTCACAATCTGGATTGGTGACCAGGAGAGCGTTGAGTGCAGAGAGGGTGCGAGGTATAGGGGATTTAGAACGCGCCACTGTGCGACTAGACGGAACGTCGAACAATCTGTGCCTTCTGCTGCGGTTATACTTACTAGGCGCAAAGAGTCGAGACAGTTCACAATGCAAATCTGGAGCATCCATACTACCTCCAAGCACTGTACACATAACTGTTAGTGGTTTTGTTTCCCGTCTGACTTCCAATGAATTAAATCCTAGACATCCCAAAATAAATTTTGTAGAGTAAACGTAGGGATAGTACCCGTTGATGCGCTTGTAAAGGTACCTAAGGAAAGCTTTCTGTACCTTTTCAAGCAGAAGGACATATTTGCTTCCGTGCGGGTTCCAAACACACATTGCACTCTCTAATTTGCAGCATACCAGTGCCCCAAAAATAAGTCGTATCACGTGCTGATTATTGAAGTCGCGGGAATTTCTCAGGATAAAACCCAATCGCCTGAAAGATTCTTTCGCCAGCGTAATTATGTGATCATGAAAAATCAACTTCCGATCAAATATGACACCCAAATCTTTCATAGTTCGCGAACGAGTTACGCTATCACCATTTAATTTGTAGTCGTAACTTATTGGGTGCCACATTCGACCGAAAGTCATAACGTAGCACTTAGAGACATTGAATTCCATCCCGTTCCCGATACTCCATTAGAAAACCGCATCGACGTCACGTTGAAGAACTTGGCAGTCTACTTCTGACCTCACCTCACTGAAGAGCTTCAAGTCATCCGCGTAGAGCAAACAATGCGAGCTTTGTAGAACGGTGGGGAGGTCATTAACCATAAGTAGAAACAAAAAAGGCCCAAGTATGGAGCCCTGACTCACTCCGGAACGCGTATGATAAGGGTTAGTCTCGTACAAACCAAGTCTGACAAACTGCTGGCGATCGCAGAGGTAGTCCGCAAGAAGCCGGAGCAGTCCCGGGGCAAAGCCGATGTTGCAAAGTTTTGCCAGCAGTATGTCATTATTGACCCTGTCAAACGCCTTCCGGAAGTCTAAGTAGAGCACATCTACCTGAGAACCTCTGTTAAGCTTAGTTGAAATAAACTCTACAAGGGTCAGAAGGTTAGTATCTACTGATCTCTTTGGTCAAAAGCTATGCTGCTTGTTGCAAAGATATTTATCCACCTGCGCACAAATGTATTTGTGGAGTATACTCTCGAACACCTTTGCTGGAGAAGACAAAACAGGAATTGGCCGATATTCTTCTACATTGGATTTGTCTGAGGTTTCAGGTATAGGGCTGACTCTTGAAAGATTCCATTGGAGTGGGTACTTTCCTGTTGCCAACGCAAGATTGAAAATATGGCGAAGAGGTAGGCATAAACACTTTTTCACCTGTTTAAGAACTGTAGGGGGAATACTGTCGGGACCTATATAACTACTCGGCTTCAGCTTATTTATTCCATAGATTACATCACCGGGTGTAATTTAAAATATATTAAATATATGATGACATACATAAGCATTATATCTTCTGCCCCGCTCTTGTCGGTGGAGTAATTTAAAATATATTAAATATATGATGACATACATAAGCATTATATCTTCTGCCCCGCTCTTGTCGGTGGAGTAATTTCCAGCCTTCGATATTTATTTAAATATTTCATTTATTCACCACATTATAAAAAGGAACGTTACATTAGGCATGTCTAAAACAATAAGTACAACATAAATTAATTTTAATTAACTAATGTTTATTTATAATTTTTATATTAATAAGCTAATTTTAGTTTATTATTGATGCCGTAAATAAAGAATGAAAGTATTAATAATTAAATATTTGTGTATTCCAGCATTTTGTCATGTATTCACTAACTTTGTAAAATGAATGTACTTCAAGTAAGGGTTTGATTTTGCTTTTAAATTCCAGTTCAGGTAATTAGTCACATCCAGAGGTATTTTTTGTACATATCAATTTTAAACTTAGTCCTTGCTTAAATGTTTATTTTTAGTCTATTTTGAGGCACTTGTAGTTTTTCCTTATTTCTCGTATTGTATTTTATGCCTATCCATCCTCCTGGGTAGCTCTGTACTTCTAAAAGAGAATTGTACATGTGCAACCCGTTGAGTATTCTTATACGTAGATTTCTTTTGGCAAATTAAAACACTTTCTATTTGGGATGCATTTCCTCAAACTGTTTCGGCTTAATTAATAATCGAATGGCAATAAGCGTAGTACACAGTAAACAAAGTATTTTAATCAATAATTGGTTTAAGTTTTAATAAGGCATAGTTAGCGCTAGATATTTTTTTGCATATTTTATCAATGTGGTTTTCATGATTAATAGTGTAGTCCAAATTATAACCTAAAAATGTAGTTTCTTTATCATTAGTATAGTTATCTTTAGTTGTTTTAAAATTAATTATCAAACTCTTATCTGCATTTAGTACAATACCGTTGGTTTGGAACCACTCCTGTAATTTTGCAATAAATTTCCTCTTAAAAGTACTTAATTTTTATCTTTAACTAGCTTTCCCGCCCGTGACTTCGTCCGCGCGGACTACTGTTTATTGCGAAAAAACAGCATCCTATGTTCTTCTAGGATAATGAATATAATTATAAAACCAATGCCATGGCAACCGTTCCTTACGGCGAGTAATCAACATTTTCCAGATTTCCCGTGAAAACTTACAATTTTCCAGGATAAAATGTCCTATGTTTCCTATCCTATCTTTTATTCTAGGGTATAACCATTCCAAATTTCATCAATATCCGTCCAGCCGTTATTGCGTGAAAGCTCCCCAAACAAACAAGCAAAAAAACAAACCGACAACTTTTCACTTTTATATATCGGTACGGATTCCTACGTGTGTGTCATCTGCAAACAGAGTTACAAGAGCCCAATCAGGCAGACAGTTCCCAATCTTCAGCCAAAGTTTTGACTTCCCTTTACGTCATGACATTTGTCTTCACCTTTATCTGATCTGTAAATGTCCTTCTAGGTGTGTCTCTTCCTCTCTTCTCTTCTACCTTCCCTTCTATGAGGTTCCTATGAAGTAGTTATTTCGTATAAGGTGGCCAAACGTCTTTCCTCTTCTCCTTTCTATGGTCACTATTAAGTTCCGTTTTTTTTTGGACGAGACTAAGTAACCAGGAAGTACTTAATCTCGTCCAAGTTATGCATTAGTTTGTAAAAAAAACATTTCTAATAAATATTTATAAAATTCCATTAAAATGACATAATTTGAATAATTAAGCATTTTTTTAGCCTATGACTGCACTTTCTAATAGAAGGCTTGAATCCCAGCAATGACAATGTAATAAGTTGATGTATCCTAATTAGAAATTATCTCATCCCAAGTCTCTTAACAGCACTCTAATTAGTTATCAATCTTCGAAACACCTCTATACGTATATAGGTACCATCTATCTATATCAATACTTATAATAAAGCAATAAGAACGAAAAATACTGTACAATTAAGATAGTAATTTAAGTCAAGATTGAATAGGTATCTACTAGGCATGCGTGCCACACCTTCGACCACATCATCGCTTTCCATCAGGTGTGATCGTGGTCAAAATATTGTCTAGTCCGCAATTAAAAAAAAAAAGAAGTTTATTGTACATAAAATAAACTACTGAACAAGTTTTTTTTTTAAATAGTGTCTTTGTCTGTTTGTTTGTTTGTCTACTGGATCGATTGCGATGCGGTTTTCATTGATGGATAGCTTAGGGTTTGATTTAAAAACTGGGGTACTTGGTATCTTAATCCGATGATTAAGTAGATACTGAGGCTGAACGAATTTTGATGAAATGTAAATGATAATTGTACAGTATGGGCTACTTTTAAATGAAATGACCACGCAGCCAAAGCCGCGGGCACAGCTACTTATACAAATAACAATACGCGTAATGTCTTTGGCGTAATTGCGCGCCTTGTCACAATTACATTAGTTAGACGTTAGTTCGCCTCGAAGTCTTTGTTGTAATATAAACAGTATGAGAGTTTTCGCAGTGGTAGATTCGAAAAACTTGTCGACAGCGCTCGAAAATAAATTCGGTAATAGATAGATAGATAGATAGATAGATAGATAGATATATAGATAGATAGATAGATAGATAGATAGATAGATAGATAGATAGATAGATAGATAGATAGATAGATAGATAGATAGATAGATAGATAGATAGATATATATATAGATAGATAGATAGATAGATACATAGATAGATAGATAGATACATAGATAGATAGATAGATACATAGATAGATAGATAGATAGATACATAGATAGATAGATAGATACATAGATAGATAGATACATTCTTTATTGTACACCATAAACAAAATATTCAAAATATAGGAACGTCATATAGTAGAAGAAGTGTCACAATGCTAAAAGCGATCTCTTAAAGGCAACCTTTGGATGGAGAGGATTTGTTATAATCGTGGTAAAATAGGCACGTTCTTTTTGATTTCGACCGAGACGTGGTGTTTAACCAACTTCAAAAAGTCCTCAATTCTATGCGTACTCGTATGTAGGTAGGTATTTATTACTGTACATACGGTTAGTCATAGAAAACGAATTAAGATATTCTTAACGTATTCCCATATAAACATTACAATAAACTCAGTAGAATTTCAGGAAACTCGATTTAGCTGGTTTTTTGTTTCGATGTTATTAAAAAACCATATTACTAGTGGCTCTGTGAGCTGTGGACCTCGCGAGTACGTTTGTTGCATTTTTTCCCACCCCCGACCCCTTCAAGTTCATGCGTCTTAATAAGGGAAACAAAAACATTTTGTGACATTATTAAACATGTTTCGAAATGTCTGATATATGTTTTTTTTACGTTTTCTACCCCCTTATCACGGCAATTTTGAAAAATTTCGAATAACGGAATAGGCAAAAAAATATTATTTACAAATATACAATAATACTACGTTTCATCCAAATGAGCTGGAATGGAGTGGAATGCCCTGCCCTCGTCAGTGTTTCCGGTAAAATATAACCCAGGTGTGTTCAAGTCAGGAGTGAATAGGTATCTACTAGGCAAGCGTGCTACACCTTCTACCACATCATCGCTTTCCATCAGGTGAGATCGTGGTCAAACGATTGCCTAGTACGAAATAAAAAAAAAGTTAAATATTTAAATACTGAACTTTTAAACTATTTTTGTTAGTTTTTCAGTCAAAACCTAAGCTGTCCAACAGTGAAAACCGCATCGCAATCGGTCCAGTAGTTTTTACGTAATGCGAGCACATACGGTCTTATTACGTGATGCGAGCACATACGGTCTTTTTCCGTGATGCGAGCACATACGGTCTTTTTATCATAAATACGGATTTACTTATTCTAACCGTAGTTTTTTTCTAAATAACTGCGCTCGTGGTGTTCCCCGCGTGCCAATTTTGCTACCTCCGTTCACCCCAATTGTAAATCAAAGTATTTTCATCCGCGTGGACGATTGTGACGATGAGGATGAAAAGTACGAATATCCATCGTTAGAAACTATTTGTATACCCTTGACGTGCCATGAGGTCCGCTATAGTCAAGCACGACTGTCAGGCGTCTATTGTTTTCTTGAATTTCAAACGAAGCATCCAATTCAAGTTAGAGTTCATACAAAAATCCCAGCGAAAAAATAACGTTCAGTTGTTCCCGATTTAGAATATTTTCCGGGAATTTCGTCCAAATTTTCTGTCCATAGAAACCTGATTCGGAGTATTACAAACATTTTATAATAAATAATTGCTCAATCGGTCCAGCCCTTCTCAAGTGAAGACCGACGAACAGCGTTTCATTTTTTACCCGACTACAGCAAAGCAAGCGAAGTGTAATGAATTTAACAGTCTATATTCCACCATAGCGTTGCTCTTAATAGGCATTTTTTTATCACTAATTTTCTTCGCCGTAGTCAAGCTTTAGCTTTTGAACTTATCTCGTTATTTGTAGATAGATAGTTGCTGGTTATGTTACTGCCAACTTAATATATTGTGCATCGCTTAATTACCACTTATCATTAAATACCAGCTTTGTGTATGGGTTTGGCCGATTATTCTATTACACGTTCACCAGTTGAGAGGAAGCAGCGTTAACCGGTAATTGATTACCTTGCGTTAATCAGTTGACGAGTAGAAACCTGTATTGTCGACAGCTGCTGCTTGCTCTTTGGGTACAAGATTGTTTTCCATCAGGTGGGACAGATTGTGAAGTATTTGAAGCAGTAATGCCGCCTTTCTTTACTTTCTTGGTTAACTTACTAATAATATACAAAAACTGATTCTTTAATGTTTTTAGTTTTTATTGATACACATATAATATTACATTTAAAATATAAAAAAGCAAAAACCTAAACCAACACAACCAACATAAACAATTAAACCTGCACATAAACCATAAAACTAAACTAATAATCTAAAAGTAATTGGTGTTCATGTGGCATGGTTCCAAGAACGCTCGCTGCATTTCCGCGTTGAATAGCAATAGCTATTCTCTGTGCGAGAAATGAGCCAGCTCTCTTGTCACCAGCGACGTCGATAACGCGGGGAGAAATTTGCTTAAAAAATTGTTTCGTACTGGGACCCCATGGACCAAATGTTTCAAAGCCAATGCGCACAAATATATAGTCGCTTGAGAGCGATACATACTTGCGTCGCTTGGCTTGTTCTGCGGCCTCCGCCGCGGCTCCGGCCCTCAAGACTGACCCGCTGAGACGAGAAGTGGCTAACGTATCAACACAAGTCGCGTCCCATACGAGAGCCCTTCCCCGCTCCCAGGGGATCAGCGTTAGGCTGTCCGGGCGCTTGCCATCATCACGTAATATCCCTACTGGTTCTAGTACAGAAGGTACGTTGATGGTGGCAAGCGCCCGTTTAATGATCTCATTGATTGAGCCGTGGCGGTAAAACCTACCAGCACTTCGTTGGCAAGAAAGTCCATGGAGTCCGTACCTGTCGACGTCGCTGCCACATGAACACCGATGACGTTCGACAATAGCAGCACCTAGACGAAGACCGGTGGCCGAAACCTAGACGAAGATCCGGAAACTGCCATTGTCAAGCAGCGTTCCGAGGTTCGCAGATGGAAGGGCGTGCAGCCACTGTCCCGATTCTTGTTCCGAGACTGTAAGAAGCCTTGCGCGGTCATTATAACTGGATAAATTTTGAGCCAAATCTTTGGAAACTCTCTGCACCAATGAAAAGTCCCAGAGTTTTTGACTGTTTGTGAACTGATTTAACTTTAGTTACAAAATTGTAATGCAATAAGAAGACATAAGATCAAAAACTTAAACCCGACTACGGTCGGGTAAAAAATAGCCTATGACACTCTTTGTGATGAAAACGATTCGTATGTTACCTCCCTTGTCAAAATTGGACCATATTTTTAGTTTGAGAAACTTTCCTTCACTATATTCTACTCTATATATATATATATATATATATATATATATATATATATATATACTCTATATATATATATATATATATATTTCGGGTAAAAATATATTCTATGACACTCTATACTTGAAGAGGAATCGATTGATGCCTCGTTTGTCAAAATCGGACCGATAGGGGCGACGATATGGTGGCACATCCACATACCCACATACATACATAGACTAGTTCATTACCCTACCCTTGCTTCGCCGTACTTGGGTAATAAGAACCTACTAGCATTTAGTTGATGCGTCCGAATTAACCAGTTACTCAAGTTTTTCAAAATACCAAAATAAACAGCTCCTATCTCCAAGGTTCTCATGTTTTAGCATCAAAAGGCTTAAAAATAGATGTGACAGCTCAGGACAGGGCCTCCAATCAGAACAGACATAGGACGGCGTAAGAATGTGGGCGAGGAATTAAATTTGAACTTCTCTTTCACGACAAAAACAATCTAAGTCTCTAACAGTCATTAGGAGCCTAATTAAATCAAATTAAGCTTTGATTAAAAGGATAGAAAGCGATTCGTCGCAGACATGGTGCGCTGGCGACTCCCGATCTACAAGTCCGTCTCACAAGATGGCTGCCCACTACCAATGACGTGACGCTCCGCTAGGATGATTTTTGACAATTACAGATTGCTCTCAATTTCACTGACAGTTTGAAGACTCGACGGCATATTTACTAGCATTAAATGCCGACAAACTCACTAGTATTTTTGCGAAAAAAGTTGTCAGATTACAAAAATATACCTAAAAACCATGTTTCTTTCATAATAATCGCCCTTACATTCTATCCGTACATAACCGTACACATTAAGCTATTCTTAAACCTATCTATGACCGTTAACCCTCCATATTCCTTGTACCACAAGGGTCCTTATAAATCGGTCGTGTTCCGCCCAAAGATCGCCCTACGGTCGTCCGCCCAGGACACGTCGATAGGGCGGAATGAGCGGTAACTTTTTATGCCCTTCCGGTGCGGTCGCGGTCCGCCGCTTAAGCGCTGGTAGCGTTTATTCGGGGTTTTGGGAAGGTGTGATATTTAAGCGAGTTTTTTTTTTGATTTGAGGAAAAAAATGTGGGACTTTTCTCGAACGGATGTAATATCAGTCTACAGATTGACATTCTTGTGCGTTTTTAGGCAAGTATAGATTAATGTAATTTTAAAAGGAGATGTAGGTATTTTTTGTGGTATTTGTGAATTGTTATATTATGAGGGTAACATACAGAAAAGAAATGTAGGTGTACCGCCGATAATAATAAATCACTTTGCTGCTAGCCATTGAGTTTCTTTGTGCGCCCGATATCCCAATTAAATATTCCCGTATTCACCATTTTTACCCAAATACAGCAAAGCAAGAGAAGTGTAATGAGTTTAACAGTATATGTATGTATGTATCTATGTATGTGGTTATGTGGATGTTCCACCTATTGGTTCGATTTGGACAAGCGAGGTGTCAATCGATTCTTCTTCAGGTATAGAGTGTCATAGGCTATACTTTTTACCCGACTATGGCAAGGCAAAGTAAGGGTTATGTGTTGCAACTGAAAACTTAGCTCGATTTTGACAAGCGAGGTGTCAATCGATTTGTCTTCATTTTTAGTGTGTCCTAGGCTATTTTTTTACCCGACTATGGCAAAGCAAATTAAGGGTTATGTGTTCAAACTAAAAACTTAGTCCGATTTTGACAAGCGAGGTGTCAATCGATTCATCTTCATCGCAAGTGTCATAGGCTTTTTTTGTTTTTGAGCTTATTTATACCATTTTGTTACGAGTCCATAACCGGATTTCTAAAATGCATAGTCTTTCAAAGCACGACAAAGGTCGCAGCTTGTATCTTCTATTTTAAATAGAATGTAACATTATCTAAGATTATATATATGTATATTTTATTTCAGTTGTATACGCGTGTATCCTGCTAATATTAATGCGAATGTGACTTTGTTTGTTACGCCTTTACGTCTTAACTACTCAACCAATAATAATTAAATTTTGCACACACGTCAGGGGTACAGAAAAGGACAAAAGGTAACTGTTGTTGTAATTTCCACAGATTACAACAAATACTCCAACACGATTGCTTAAGCTCGAACAAAAAAATTGTTTACAGCTTTGTAAACGGAAATCTAGTTAGGTGTATACAATTCTTTCTTAGGCATAATATTCGGACTAAACTCGAATTTAGAGTACACCAATGGTAAGGGATTTGCGGAACAAGTTATGATGTTTGCAGGATGTCTTGATAAGCCAAGACAAGTGGACCGAATAAGGAGGTTCCGCAGAAAGGACCACCATCTTACACATTACATTTCAGGCTCGAACGCACTCAAACTATGGACCGGGAAGTTTTTGGGGAAAGTAGGTCGTTCGGGACGTAGTAGGTCAATATACATAGATGGAATGTACATAATAAAGAACACTTAGCTGGAAATAGTGATATTGCTTCTAGCAGACATCAATTTCGGTTCATCTATCGTTCTAAGGTGTGAAATATAAATTGTCAAAATTATGTAGCCATTTAATGAAACAAAAAAATAAATTTCTTATTTGATGTAGTATCAAACAGCCAGAGGACTTTTAACATCTGCAATACCAGGGTTTTTTTAAAAGATTTTACTTAATATCACTTGTATGTATGTATGTATGTATGTATGTATATATCGATGTATCTATAGAGGTATCTATGTATCTATGTATTTTGTCCTCAAAAATTGCAATTCAAGTTTCAAACATTTTCCGTTTAGCTCCGGCTGAAACTTTCAGGGAAGCTCACAAAAAGAAGATAAAAAATTATATAGGAAGAAAGAAAAAAATACTTAATAACGTAAAAAGTGCAAATGCATAAAAAAAAATGTGACGTTCATTAAAAAAATAGGTAATAAAAGCTTTTTTTATAAATTTAATTTTTACTTTGATATACTTATTTTACTTTGTTTCTAATAGGAGAGATAGTACTTTGCGATATCGTCTAAAAATTGACGGGGGAAAATATCCCAGTCCCCTCAATATTCTTGTCCCTACAATTCCCGTGCTAAGCCGGGATAACGGGCGGGTACCCTTTGATACATATCGATGCATATTCATGGTGCTGCGACAATCACGAGAAACTTTTTTGTCTCTTTGTTCGTCGGGCGTTCGATGGGCGAGACACACGGCTTTGAAGTTTATCGAGCATTTAAAATATTTTGTGAGTATAGTTTTTCTCGTACGAGAAGGACTGGCCATTTATAACAATACAGGAAAGTATGGAAAGAGGGAAGGGAGGCCCGGCAGTGGAACGATTCAGGATGATATAAAGAAATATGTACTCTCAAAAATTACGATAAGAAATTTTAATGATTTTGGATAAATACCTGGTTAATATCCAGGGTCCCAATCCTGATGGTAAACCAATTGGAATAGCACCAAAGTGAGTTCAACCCTTCAAATATTGTTATTCCAAAATTCAGAAACGTTCCGTTAAAAAGGTCCAAGATCTGCCGTTCAATTATTGAAAGTATAAATTGCACCTAGTCTTCAAAAGAAGACTTTCATGAATGAGCGCAGGCCATACTGCATTAGTCTTCAAAAGAAGACTTTCATGAATGAGCGCAGGCCATACTGCATTAGTCTTCAAAAGAAGACTTTCATGAATGAGCGCAGGCCATACTGCATTAGTCTTCAAAAGAAGACTTTCATGAATAAGCGCAGGCCATACTGCATTAGTCTTAAAAAGAAGACTTTCATGAATGAGCGCAGGCCATACTGCATTAGTCTTCAAAAGAAGACTTTCATGAATGAGCGCAGGCCATACTGCATTAGTTTCTCTGCTACGCTGCAGCCAGTGTAAGGAGTTTTTTTTTGTTTGGCTCCGCACAACTAGTTCACTTATCGAGTGTCACCAGTGTCAAGTAAAGAGATATAACAAGTTGTAAGTTTTTTTCAACAAATATTCGAAATCACGAATAAGTCAAGTAGTCAAAAGTCTAGTTAAGTCACGATTCAGTAAAGTGGTGGAGCTGTACTGAAACTTCCTAGGGAATTCAAGAGAGAACACGAAATGGCAAGTTTTTCCGCGTTTGTATATTTTACCATAAGTTAACGAACACCTAATGGATAATATTTCACCAATATTACTCATTAAAATTTGAATAAACACAACATTGAGAAAGAAAATACAAAGCAAAACAATCAATCGTCTTCGTTTTCCGCCGGAAGTCGTAAAGAGAATTAGTGACAGTGACAATTTATTGCATTGACATATTATACTGAAAGCCCTATGTTTGCATCAATGAGGTTGAATATGTCTGTCAGCTTTGGGTTCCAACTTCACAAAATATGTTGGGAACATAGACAACTGCTTTATTACTCACTCTAGACAGTAGACAGAGACTACGCTCTAGATAGTCTTTTGAGGAACGTCGCAATGAGAGCATTTTATTATTGCCATTTTGGCGCTGATAGCAATAGTTTGGCAGTAGTGAGCCATCCACCGAAGTAACGTACTTATACCGTTATTTATTCTGTGACTTACGTTAGGAGATGTGACAGTGTAAATTTTAGTTCCATGTACGCTCGGTGGGGTCGCTTTGAATAGCACAAACGAAAGTACGGAAAAGCAAATCCATATAGATCAGTGGCTAGGAATCAAAGTCATATTGCGCTTCACACTCCGTTGCAGTATACAAACTCGTACCATACAAAAAAACAAGACAAATTACGCTATTTGTTCACGATTGTCCGCCCGATACTGCTCCCGGTTTACCGAAATGAACAATGGAGTGCGCGAACAAAAAGCACTATGTATACATTATTATTAGACCCACGGGTTGCTTGATTAAATGTATGTTTTTTTTAGCGAATTTATTTGCAAATTGGTTTAGGGTTTGACTGGCTTGTGACGTGGCTTTGTGTGCCTTTATTTAATAGGCTAGTGTCTGCGCCCGCGGCTTTGCCCGTGTGTGTGTATGCAAAAGTTTTACGACCACATTTTTCTATAGTTGCTACAATTTAAGGAAAACCAACATTATGATTTTTGATGTGAAACGTCGTTAAAATACATACCATGACTAAAAGAGCGACCGATCTCTTTTATAACTCGCTGTTACTATTTAAGTTCCAGACATCTAATTTTGAAGTATTTTTTAACTTATGTAGTCAGTTCAATGATGTTTTATTTAATATTTTGTTAAATGTCATAAGGGGAGGAGACAAGACGCACAGAGAAAAATGGATAATTTTGTGATATATATTTCGGTATAAGTCGCGACTTAGACAGTAGTAGTAGTAGTAGTAGTAGTAGCATATTGATTTGGGTGTTGTTGTAAAGATCTTGTTAAGAACATTCAATAAAATATGAAAAAGTTTACATAAAGTCTACTTAAGACCAAGTAAATTTAAAAATAATGGGTGGAAAAAATTAAACACCACAGGTGCTGCAGCGCCGGGAAAGTAAAATAAACACCACAGGTGCTGCAGCGCCCGGAAAGTAAAATAAACACTACAGGTGCTGCAGCGCCCGGAAAGTAAAATAAACACCACAGGTGCTGCAGCGCCCGGAAAGTAAAATAAACACCACAGGTGCTGCAGCGCCCGGAAAGTAAAATAAAACACCACAGGTGCTGCAGCGCGCGGAAAGTAAAATAAACACCACAGGTGCTGCAGCGCGCGGAAAGTAAAATAAACACCACAGGTGCTGCAGCGCCCGGAAAGTAAAATAAACACCACAGGTGCTGCAGCGCCCGGAAAGTAAAATAAACACCACAGGCGCTGCAGCGCCCGGAAAGTAAAATAAACACCACAGGCGCTGCAGCGCCCGGAAAGTAAAATAAACACCACAGGCGCTGCAGCGCCCGGAAAGTAAAATAAACACCACAGGTGCTGCAGCGCCCGGAAAGTAAAATAAACACCACAGGTGCTGCAGCGCCCGGAAAGTAAAATAAACACCACAGGTGCTGCAGCGCGCGGAAAGTAAAATAAACACCACAGGTGCTGCAGCGCCCGGAAAGTAAAATAAAACACTACAGGTGCTGCAGCGCCCGGAAAGTAAAATAAACACCACAGGTGCTGCAGCGCCCGGAAAGTAAAATTAACACCACAGGTGCTGCAGCGCCCGGAAAGTAAAATAAACACCACAGGTGCTGCAGCGCCCGGAAAGTAAAATAAAACACCACAGGTGCTGCAGCGCCCGGAAAGTAAAATAAACACCACAGGTGCTGCAGCGCGCGGAAAGTAAAATAAACACCACAGGTGCTGCAGCGCCCGGAAAGTAAAATAAAACACCACAGGTGCTGCAGTGCCCGGAAAGTAAAATAAACACCACAGGTGCTGCAGCGCGCGGAAAGTAAAATAAACACCACAGGTGCTGCAGCGCCCGGAAAGTAAAATAAAACACCACAGGTGCTGCAGCGCCCGGAAAGTAAAATAAACACCACAGGTGCTGCAGCGCGCGGAAAGTCCGTGTTAAAATAAAGATTAGGCATACTGTTGGAAAGAAGAAGTTCTGGAGCTCACATCGGTACCCTACACTTTAACACAGAGCGAATGAGAGTGTTTTTTGGAAGATTAGATGTAATTTAATGGATTTACCTTAGCCGACTGGTATTCGATGAATAAACAGCGCCGTGGTAGTATAGGTATAGAGAGAGAATATAGAATTCAAGAGAATATCATTTCTCGTATATTTAAGTAAAGAAAAAGACAAAATCGAATGGATTTACTCAAAAAACTATTTATTCTCGAAAAACTGCTGAACCTTAAAATCATCATTAGGTTTCTCATAAAAAAAACAATGATCATTTAAGATTTATAACAGCTATATAACTCTGAATCTCGACGACATTTAATTTTGCTTTTACTTTTATAACTTTTTTTGTTATAACATTGAATCTCGACGACATTTATTTTGCTTTTACTTTTATAACTTTTTTGTTATAACACTGAATCTCGACGACATTTAATTTTGCTTTTACTTTTATAACTTTATTAGTTATAACACTGAATCTCGACGACATTTAATTTTGCTTTTACTATTATAACTTTTTTTGTTATAACACTGAATCTCGACGACATTTAATTTTGCTTTTACTTTGATAAGTTTTTTTTGTTATAACACTGAATCTCGACGACATTTAATTTTGCTTTTACTTTTATAACTTTTTTTTTGTTATAACTCTGAATCTCGACGACATTTAATTTTGCTTTTAGTTTTATAACTTTTTTTTGTTATAACACTGAATCTCGACGACATTTAATTTTGCTTTTACTTTTATAACTTTTTTTTTGTTATAACTCTGAATCTCGACGACATTTAATTTTGCTTTTACTTTTATAACTTTTGGTTGTTATAACACTGAATCTCGACGACATTTAATTTTGCTTTTACTTTTATAACTTTTGGTTGTTATAACACTGAATCTAGACGACATTTAATTTTGCTTTTACTTTTATAACTTTTTTTTGTTATAACACTGAATCTCGACGACATTTAATTTTGCTTTTACTTTTATAACTTTTTTTTGTTATAACACTGAATCTCGACGACATTTAATTTTGCTTTTACTTTTATAACTTTGTTTTGTTATAACACTGAATCTCGACGACATTTAATTTTGCTTTTACTTTTCCCGTCTTCGAAACCAATTCAGAACTGATAGATAGACAGACGTATTAATTTGTCACGTAATTGGTTCTCTATATAACTTTTCTACTCGTTTTCATCAATAAAACCCTATTGTTCACATTGCTCGGATTAATAGAATAATACCAATATATTTGCTATACGTCTGTGTACTCTCCGCCTATCAATTATTCGTGCCCTAATATAACCTAGTTGGACAATAGTTTGGGACAAGTTGTAAGCAAGAACGATAAGTAAAAATATGTGTCATATAACTTGCAAGTGTCTTCTTTATCTATCCACAATACAACTTATTATAGAGTACGCGTACGTGTGTAAGGGCGTGTGTGTACACACACACACACACACACACACACACACACTCGCGCACACACACGTATCCTCACACACAACATAAAACAGACAACCCACATGCCATGATAGCCCAAGTGTTCTAGCCCGCTACCAGTTGGACGCATACCCAACAAGCCCACATTGCCCTTTTTTTATCCAACTACGATGAAGCAAGGGACGGGCAATAAGTTGAACAGTCTGTGTGTATGTATATATGTGGATATTCCACCATAGCGTTGCCCCTATTGGTCCAATTTTAACAAGCGAGGTGCAAATCGATTCGTCATCAGGATATGGAGTGTCATTGGCAACTTTTTTTTCCCGACTTCTGGGAAGCTATGGATGGGTTATGTTTTCAAACTAAAAACTTGGTCCAATTTTGACAAGCAAGATATCAATCGATTCGTCTTCATGTATGGAGTGTCATAGGCTATTTTTTTTTCTCGACGATAGTTGGGTTTTAGTTTTCGAACTTAAGTCTTGTCTATGCACAGAATTCATAATAATGTGTGTGTTGGAAATGAATCTAAATAGTAACTAGAGTAGACGAGGATCAAAACAAGTGTGTATTAGTCACCGTAATATCACAGAATCCATACCAATATATAAAAGTGAAACGTTGTCTGTTTGTTTGTTTGTTTGGGGAGCTTTCACGCGATAACGGCTAAACGGATTTTTATGAAATTTGGAATGGAGATAGCTTATACCTTGGAATAAAACATAGAACATTTTAAAATAATAAAACATAGAAAACATGGAAAACTGGAAATGCTGGAAAAATGTTGATTACTCGCCGTAAGAGACGGTTGCCATGGAAACGAAATAACAAGTATGTCAAAAAACATCAAGAGCATTGGTGCTATATACCTACTTTTGTATTGGTTTTTAATATCCTAGAAGAACATGGGATGCTATTTTTCGCGATAAAAAGTAGTCCGCGCGGACGAAGTCGCGGGCGGGAAGGCTAGTACCTAATAATACGTAATATTGTGAGAACTGTCAGACTGTAATAAATCCGGCTAGATAGCAAACAGATGAAAAGTGAACGGAGCATTCAATTTACAATAAAACGAATACAATGTCGATAAATTACAATCTATCCGTCTCCAACAGTAAAATTGTAAACACACTTGCACTATCGAATACTAGCAACCAATCAGTGAGCAGTTTTACAATTTATCCGATTTTCAGCGATTCTATCACACCGAAACATGAACCTGCCCTTAATTGGTCGGTAGGTGTTGCTATTGATGTCAGATATTGGGGAACAGCATGCTTGACTCGATACATTAAGTATGTGTAAAAAAACAGCCAGAAATGTGGCAATATTCAACTAGTATTTCATTACAGACAGACGCTCATAGCTTAAACGTTTCCTCTAAGTAATGGTAATTTCGATTTACGATAATAGCACAAGATAACGGACGCCGTCATTCAATGTTTGATGGCAACTCCAGTACCATAGATGATAAATAATATGGCCCATCGGTCAATAGAACCTATAAATAACTAGTGGCTCTGTGAGCTGTATACCTCGCGTACAAACTTTCTAGCGGTGCACAGTACCTTACTTGGTTACCTTATTATAAAACTAACATTAATAACCAAGGTGCTCCATCAGTCCCCTAGCCCTTTATCAGCCCTTTACCTACTAGGTAAAGGCCTTCTAAGGGCTGACATGATGATGATGATGATGATGATGATGATGATGATGATGATGATGACAAATAACATTAATAATAAGGTTCTCCATCAATCCCTACCTAGTGGGTAAAGGGTTGTTTCCACTGGTAGAAACCTAAAAGTGAGAAATTTACTGCATTTTGAGGAGTTATTCTGCTCATCACGCCGAAGATCCTCATTAGACCTTCACTAAAAGTCACTACCTTTCAAATAAAAAAAGAACCACTGAAATCGTATCTTATAAGGCGGAGGTATTCAGTAGCCCCCTTTTTGCCCTTTTTTGCCCAATCAATAATCCTCGACGACTAAAAAATTCTTAAAATTCGTATAACCTGTATATCAAGTTTCGTCTAAATCGGTTGAGAAATGCGATATGTAAAGGAGAACAGAGATCCAATCGGACAGACATCCGGACATACGAAAGCATTTATGCCCAAGCTGATAAAAAGTATTCAATGTTTTATTCCAGGGTATAAGCTATCAAAATTCCAAATTTCATCAAAATCTGTCTAGCTGTTATCGCGTTAAAACTCCCCAAACAAACAAACAGACAACGTTTCACTGTCATATATTGGTGTGGATTTTCATATAACCAACTAGTGTTGTTTTATTTTTTCGCTAGTAAGCGTAATTCAAAATCATTGCCAACAGTGTTTTTTGACCATAAACAACTGCATTTTTACTAATCTTCTTGACAGACTTGTTATTATTTCGTTTCCATGGTAACGACGTTCCGTTATTAATTTTTGATTCCTTGGATTACATTATTGCAATTTGCGAAAGAATTGCAATAAAAAAATTACCCCCCGCCCCTTTCACTCGCTGCTAATGTAGCTACAAGTGAAAGAGTTTTTAAAATCGGTTCAGTATTTTTTGGTTTTATCCATTACAAACATACAATCAGATCTTTCTTCTTTATAATACTAGTGTAGACTATCCTCCACCCTCGGCTTCACCCACGCAGCCGCAGGCGGAGGCTAGTGTTATTGTTTTTACACGACTGCCCAAAAAAAGAAGTGTTATGTTTTTAGCATTCATGTATGTTTGCAAGTTTGTATGTGAGTTTCTTTATTCCACCATAACTTTGAAATGCCTAAACAGATTTAGACGTATGGGGTATCGTTAGAATCCTTACATCCCCATTTTGAAAAAAAAGCAGTATGGCTCCATTTTCAATTGCAAAAATATATTTTTTCTTCGTATTTTACAATATCAAACTGAAGCGAAAACTTTGCGGTATTGGCGACGAGAAGACTAGAAAATGTTGTCCAGCCCAGCTGTATTCTTCAGCGGGTCTCTCACTCAAATTTGTTTTTACCTAGTTGCAAATTTTCCCCCAGATAAACATACTCCTGAACAACCTCGAGAGCAGTTCCGTTAACAGCAATTGGTTCCAGAATAACATGTTCGTTGAAAATAACCTTTGTTTTGTCCAAGTTCATCCGGAGACCAATGCGTTGAGACAAATGAACTAGGCTGTCCAACATCTGTTGCAAGTCCTGCAACTTTTCTGCCACAATGACGATATCATCTGTGAATCTCAAGTGTGAGATGTACTCACCGTTAATGTTAATGCCACATCCTTTCCAATCCAGAGTCTTAAACATATCCTCCAATGCATTTGAGAACAATTTCGGAGAAATAACGTCTCCTTATCTCACAACGCGATGCAGGGCGATATGCTTAGTCTGCTGGTTTTGTACTTGGACGGTCATTGTTGCGGTGTCATACAGACATCTAAACACTTGGATATACCGCCAGTCGACTTGGCATCGTTGCAGGGACTCCAAAACAGACCAAGTCTTGATGGAGTCAAAGGCTTCATAGTCCACAAACGCCAGGCACAGGGGCAGATTATACTCTCCTGTCTTTTGTATAATCTGCCGCACTGTATGGATGTGGTCTATGGTGCCGTATCATCCCCAAAGCCCGGCCTGCTCAGTTGATTGGAATTCGTCGAATCTCTGCGCAAGACGATTCGTGATTACTCTCGAAAACAGCTGGTACGGTATTTCATGCCTATACCGAGAATACATTGAACTCCCCTCGTAGACATGGCTCAGGAGGGAAATACGCGGATAGTTATTCAAAAGGGCCTTGTCACCCTTTTTGAAAAACAGGACGACCACACTCTTGTTCCATGCCTTTGAAGTTTTCCCAGATAAGAAAACAGAATTAAACATACGCTGAAGCTCTTTAAGCGTAGGAGTACCTCCTGTGAAGCTCCGTAGTAATTCCGTCCTCACCCGGGGCTTTTCCATTTTTAAAATGTTTCAGAGCCATCTCGAGTTCGTCAAGGCTGACTTCGGGTAGTTCTTCGGTATAGTGAAAACATGTACACACTGAAAACTATAAATATTATATTTTTATTTATCCATTTATCATTTGTCTGACATACAGTTTGGCGGAACTCAGTTACATATTGTTACTTCATTTATTTTAAATATGGATTTCTGCAATGTAACGTCTGAATCTATCAACTACATCAAAACATTTTAATTTGCCCATGAAACGGAACGAGCTTCGTTTTTTTGTGCGGTTATATTCGTCTGAAACTGTCAATAAAAAAGACTGAGGAAAAACTTGTATGACGTTGTAGTGGTCACGGTAGCCGAATTTAAAAGCTGATGCGCATTGGCACGGATGGTGCGGTACTGTCACTTCCATGATCCTAATTTTCTTTGTGCTGTACGAAATGCCATGGTACAAAAAAATCGTCTTCAAATGGATTAACAGCTAATAAATAAATTAAAAACTACTGAACCAATTTGAAGAAGTTTATATGGGAAAACACTGAACGTGTACCCTTTTGAATTAAATAACAACCATCCAAATCGGATAAGAAATGTTAGAAATTTGAGGCAATACAAGCACAAAATCAAATGGATTTAATAAAAAAACTATTAATGATCGAAAAAATATTGAACCAATTTTGATACAATTTATACGAAAACCTTTTGAACAAAAAAAGAATTTTCAAAATCTGTCCGTAATTGACGGATAAATCGGTGTACATACATTTAAAAAACATACAAACATACATACAGTCGAACATATATAACCGTCACCTTTTGTGAAGTCGATTAAAAATTATTGGAAACTATACTAAACTTGTACTCTCTTTCCAAGAGTAAAACTGTGTCCCAGCAGTGAGAACGTAATAGGCTTATGATGATGCCTCTTATTGGGAAGTTCGGCGGCTCCTTTACTAATTAAAAGGCCTCGGTTACGCGAATCGCCAACGTTATAGCCTCGTCGGGACATTAACACCGCGCCTCAACGTCTCTGCTTTGTGAGAATCCTTGCAATTATATTTTATGCGGTGTTGTGGATACGGCTGGTTGAGGCTATGGGGTGCCCTTTCGCGCTTGAAACAGGCGCTGGAAATTCATTTGAAATGAAAACGTTAGATTGTTGAATGTTTTATATATCTTGTCTTCAAAACATTATTGAAATACGAATGTTAACAGAAAATATCGAAAAATATTATATTTGTAGAGAAGATATTTTTATCATTGTTAATTAAGAAAGGAAAAGTCTATAGTGCCCTTGTCCGTACAAACAGAAAAATACTTATTTACTCTTAAATATTAACGGGTTTCAATTTTTTTTTTTGCATAATATAGTTTCATTATCAACTACGCTGACACGACCTCATTTTTATAAGTTTTTCAATAACTTGAGAATAATAAGCACCCTATATGGCGGTTTTATGCACTGAAACTGATTAATTAAAAATGCCCATTTTCAAAAACAATAAGCTTTCTTAAAAATATGATACGTTTGAGCGTATATTATATACTATCCCATCGATTAACAAACGATTTCACAACAATTTAGGGGTGGAAAGTGCTTTCCCCCAAAATACCAATCCTATCAGAATCTGTGCTACTAAAACTCACGACCAGCATCTCTCTATCGCTCTTATATAGGATCGAGGGGAGGAGGTTGAGATAGCAATACATAAACTACTTTGCGAAGATCGCGTCAAGCGTCAATCCTCTTAAATCGATGAAGGGCGATACAAACAATATGCTATATTTTTATATACAGGCTGACCCACTAGGTGAAAAATATGACACTATTAGAGGTAAAGAAATGTGTTCTGAGGAACCATGTTCGGTTTTAAATGACAGCATTTAAAGATTTTCAAAATACTCATACACTGCATAGGGAAACAAACTCGGTCATTGTACTTTAAAAAAGTTTCGTGTTTTATTTCGTTAGTTAATAGTATAGAGTAATCAGTGATTACATATAATATTAGTGTTATTACAAATCACACTATCACACTAATATTATAAACTAGCTGTACCTGTGGCTTTACTCACGTGGTCATTTCATTTAAAAGTAGCCCATACGTGCTATTCCAGGACCAAAATTACTTTTAAAGTAATACAATATACTACATTTCTTAAAAAAACGTTTAGCCGTCAAATAGTTTTTATCGATTGCTCGGCATCTAACCATCGGAATAATATACCAAGTAAATCAGTTTTTAAGTCTAAACTCTAAGCTATTCAAAAGTGAAAACCACGTCGCAATCGGTCCAGTACTTTTAACGTGAACAAACAGAGACAAGATTTAAAAAATGTTCTATTCTTGTTCAGGAGCTTATTTTAAGTACCTAGACCATTTTTTTTAATAACCTTAGTACAGACTTTTTCGTTTTTATTGCTTTATTATAAGAACTAGCTGTGCCCGTGGCTTTGCCCGCGTGATTTTTTTCCTGGGATATAAGGATGCTGTGATATACCAGAACTAAAATTACCAAAATCATCAAACTTCGTTCAGACGTCAAATGGTTTTAAAGGTTTATTGATTACTCGAATTCTTATCATCATATTCAAATACCAAGTACACCAGTTTTTAAGTCAAACCTAACCTATCCAACAGTGAAAACCGCATCGCAATCGGTCCATTAGCTTTAACGTGATACGCGAACATACATACAGACAAACAAACAGACTAACTGACAGACACGATTTAAAAAAAAATGATATTTTCTTGTTTTATTGTTCTTATTGCTTTAATAAGTATAGATAGATCAGAGAAGTAGCCACTTTCGTAAACAGGCCAATCAGAGCAAAGAATTTAAAAAACGAATACTCTCTCGAATGCAAAACTTCGTATGCGCGATGCATTACTCCATATATTAGAACTGTCAGTCCACACAAACCTCATAAAATGCATAAAAACCGATTAGCGCTATTCATCTTTTAAGTGTGTTTGTACGTTTGTTGTTCCTTCACGTTCAAATGGCTGAACAGATTTAGATGAAATTTGGTATCAGGATAGTTTATATTCTGGACTAACATATATAATACCTTTCATTATAATCATCATCCACCATCATCATCCATGCGGGTGAAACTGCAGGGCGCAGCTAGTAAGGCCGTAAACGACGACGACCAAACGTAACGTCGACGTGACGTATGTTACGATAGATTATGTTATGCGCAGATTGGTTATCGCTTCGTACTTCGGAAGCCTCGAAGCTGTCGGTGCTGGTTGCTAATTTAATAGACGGAGTCGTTAAGCTAATTCAGAGGCCCTTAGGCCTGATGATATCTGATATTAGAGGAACCAGAGGACCCAGAGAAATGACCACGCAGGCAAAGCCACGGACACAGCTATTTCGACATATATATTTATTTCATGGCGATATCTTAGAATTGATCATTTTATGAAATGGAGAGCTAAAACTGACCACATTGTTGAAACGGGTCACGACCCGTGGACCCACCGTCTTCGCCCACTAGTGGGTGCACGGTTAATTCGCATTTCCCTTTGAACCCACCGCATTAGAGTAAACAAAATATCGACATTAATGAAGAAAACAATATCGTACATTCCCGTCGTTCAAACAGATTTTGAGAAAAAAAACACGAAGACGAAGGCTAACCTAACCTATCACTGCCAAGTCGGGCTTCCGCCTAGCGCCTTTAGCGGTGGATAAGGTAACTATTTTACGATATGATCACTAATGTTTTACTATATGAAGTAGCCGTGCGTTTAGCTGTTCATGCTGTCAATCGCTAATCATTCATTGAGCTGGCCAAACCACTTCATGATGTCAACGACAATTTATTCATGATATGGCCAACCATTTCGTGAAAGCTACGACACGACATATACATACCTACGCTCTCATTTGTATTTTTCAATATGTCGCTTAATCGAAGTACATGAGGAAAAGCTACCTAATGAGATCCCTGAAATACTTTGGGTACCTATCTACATTTATCATTGTATTCACTCTGTAATTGTCTTTCTTATTAACGTAGACTTATAACAATTCCATTGTAGATACGGTTATATGAGTACTCCGAGATGTTATGTTACAGCCACTTTAGTTAATAGCCGGTCTGTATGAGTATTTACCGTATTATGAGTTCTTTTACCTCATTTTCATACAGTTAAATGACACAGATAATTTTAAACAATATAACAAAAAAAATTAAAGCAATAATGTTTGTCGATTTGGTCATTTAGTCGAGCATCTGCACTTTTTTTTTTATTACTGGCTAGGCAATCGTTTGACCACGATCTCACATGAAAGAAAGAAAGAAAGGACGTTTATTGTGCACAACCAACATACATGGTAAAAGTAAAACTAGTAGATACTTAACTGAATATACATTTGCTAGGTTGTGCACAAAAGGAGCGAGTTCAGCATAAATGCTGCGAAGACTAGTCTCGCAAAGCTGGTTTTCAACTCGCTCCTTTCTCACGTGTAGGTTATTATATTGTGCGGGTAGTTATCTTAATTTGTTATTTCTAATTTCCACGATCCTTATAGAACTATACAACTGGCAAAGTAGGTACTTATGTGGGTATAAAAAATATAAAATATTATTACTACAATATTTATATAGTATGACGTATTGTAAGAAAGAACTTGAAAACATATAAAGAAAGTAGGTAGGTACAAACTATATTTTTTTGGTTTTATTTAATATATTAAACTGAAAATATATGCATAACAAAATAATGCAAAGCTTAGGTATGAATTTAAAACATTACTTACATATTTTATTAACGCAATAACAATCCGATTGCATATCCACTCTATTATTCTTATATTATAAAGCTACCCAAATATGAAGTGATACCAGGCTCGTAGTTAGTATGCGAATTTAATGAATAGACCCTAAAACACTATATAATAATAATGACCTATAAGTATAAGGTATTATTTTGGCCTAAAAATATTATATAGCAATAAGGCCGCCCATTGTACAATAAGTGTTATTTGTACTTATAATAATACGTAATATAATATCTAATAATAATATGTACCGTTTTAGGGTTCCGTACCCAAAGGGTCCACACGAAACCCTAACAGTTCGACCTGAAAACTTGAAACATATATTCGAAACAAATCTTACTTTATAATTACACAACAAGTACTAAACATGTATGCACATTGATAATTTATATAAATATTCATCATTTTCTATTTACCAACCAAACAAACTATCAATATTTTGAAGTTCATGAAATTAGTCTGGTTTATAGTTAGCTAAACAAATCAGTTTTTTTACTACATTAACATAGCAGTTTTTGTGAATATGTCACGTATATCCTGTTCGCATTTCACACGATGCACCTTTTTTCCTTGTCCCCGTTTGAGTAATATTTTTCCATCTTTTGTCCATAGATATTTCCAGTTTAACTTCTTCTTTTCTTCTTTGAATTTCTGGAACAGCTGCTTGTAATGTCTGGTTAATCTCTCATTTATATAGATTCGATTGTGTTCGGTCTCGGGGAGCCCCAAATTTTTGGTGGTTAGCGGGCGCTTACGTGCCGTGATCATTAGACGATCACGAAATTCGCAGCGCGCCAGCCGGACCACTACAGGTCGCGGGGAAGGGCGTGGCATGCTAGATAATGCACCGTTGCGATCACCGCTGCCAATAGCGGGCGAGTTTCCAACACGATAAGTAGCCAGAACATCAGTTGCAACTATTGGCACCTCCAGTATAGCTGCTGCCCTCAGTATGAGTTCGGGCAAATCCTCACCACTAGCTTCCGGAATCCCCATAAGCTCAATATCATCAAGTAAATATTTCTGATCCCTCTCATTTGCCTCTCTTTTGAGCTGGTCAATAGTTGCTTGCATATTCGTGATGATTTTACGAATGATGACAACGTTATCACAAGGACTACCCACTTTTTAAAATGAGCTAAATAAAAGTAACCAAGGTGTTGTTTCAGGAAAAAAAAGACTTGCGTCCGGAATGCCACATGAAGTACAACAATGCTACATGTCATAAAAAATTGCTCAGCTGTCAAATAGTTATTCTATCATTTACTAGGCTTATTCTTATCGGATTGATATACCAATTTTACCAGTTTTCAAAACAATCGGTCCACTTGTTTTTATGTTATGCGCGAACATACAAACGGATAGGCAGACAGACATACACAATTTTTTAAATGTGGTGGGTCTTATTCAGCACAATTCCGAGATTACACGCAACAAAGTATTTAACCACGTTGCTACGGGGAATCCTCTCCCATAAAAAGTAAAAGTATAATTATTCATAAAAGATATTATTTATATTATTAAAAGTAATTAAGAACGTGCTTTTTAAATATACGTAATATTTAAAAAGCACGTTCTTAATTATAGGTACAGGACCTTATGCAATTCACTGCAATGTTTTAAAGTAGGCAGTCAATCCGACTTACTGATTATAATCAACGTCATACTTTGCCGTAAAACAAAAGTTTGATTTGATGATAAACATCACATAATTTACATATTAAAATGGTTCATAGACATATACTGATCTACTTATGACACTAACACAAGGCTTACACTCGACAAATATGTTGAAATCAATAACAGATAAATCTCAATCAAACAAAATCAGTTTATTTCCACAATTACAAATACGTCTCATCACTATTTTCGTTCAAGTTTTTCTAATTGAGAAAATATTTGAATTTATTATGAATACTACCGGAATGCGAGACAAATATGTTAGAAAATTACTACTTACAACCTTAAATCCCAGACAAATAATCAATAAACGCGTATGTTTCACAACAAGATGAAAATATAGTCACTCAGATGTGAGATGATAATTTAAGGCCATAATTTAGTTCTATATTTTGAGTAGCAGCCTCTTGTAAACACTTCATCATAATAAGTCAGTAAATGGTTGCTAGCTGCAACATAGCAACAGATAACATCTATCCATACCAATATTTTAAAGTGAAACGTTGTCTGTTTGTTTGTTTGTTTGTTTATTTGGGAAGCTTTCACGCGATAACGGCTGGACGGATTTCGATGAAATTTGAATTAAAAATAGCTAATGCCCTGGATTAATACATATAATACATAGAATAATACATAGACTTTTTATGCCGGAAATTTTAAAGTTTCTACGGTATAACTGAAAATTGCTGATTACTCGCTGTATGGAACGGTAGGCTCTTCATGTTTTTTGACAGACTTGTTATTTCGTTTCCATACTTTTGCATTGGTTTTTAATATCCTAGAAGACCATATGATGCTTTTTTTCGCGATAAACAGTAGTAAGCGCGGATGAAGTCGCGGGCGGGAAAGCTAGTATGCCATAAAAACCTTATAGGCCCTCTGTTACTCGATGAAACTACCACACAGACAGAGTACACACGGACACTACACACATGTCATTTTGTACACGCGCAATTGTGTCCGTGAAGTCTAAGGTTGTCACTGTATGAACTATTGTCAAGGAATGCATATACTTACATTAGTATATAAATTCCTTGATTATTGTACACTTACTGTGCACTTGCCCAAGAAGCTTTTGACACTAACGTTATTATACCACAGAATACCTAATGATTGTACCCTGTTTCAAAATCTTAGATATTTTATGTAAACAAAAGGGTTAACAGTGCAAAAAAGCCGCCTTATAATCATGCAATCCATAATTTGAGATATGAATTTAATTTACTTATTTTGAAAGAATAATATGATATTCATGAATTATTTAACTGTTTTTTAGCTTTTAATTTTGCATGATAGTCATTCTAAACAAACTACTATTATTTAAAATTAGCCAAAGATTTTTTCATGCAATTATTTTTCTTAGACTGGGAACACTGCTTATACTGGGAACACTGCAGGGATTTAAAACATTTCGTGCAACTATTTTGTTATTTATTTTTCTATTTAGTTTTTCTGTTTGTGAAAATCAGTGAGTCAGCGCTAAAGTACAGACATGCAGCGAGTTGGTAGTAGGTCAACATGGATTTGGCAGCAGAAATCACAGCGTGGCAAATGCTAGTCAACTTCCTGGAGAAAGGAGGGCTGTTTTTAACTCATTCTTTAAAAAGCAGTTGCAACGGAAGTGGACGTGGCAAAGTCCCGATGGTGTGACGAAAAACGAAATCGACTTCATTGATGTGGCGTATAGGCAGAAAAACAAAACTTTCGGTAGAGTCTCTGCAGCTCATTGAGAAACGTCAAAAAGATCCAGCAGTCACTTCGTCAGGACAGCAACTGTTTGGTCAAAGCCATCTTACGAAGTTGAACACATCAAGCAAGCCGAAGATTCTCGCTAAAGTTGAGGACTGTGTCACACGCATCGCAACCTGAAACCGATATCAAGGATTCTAGGGGCACTCTGACCCTCCACTATACCGAAGAGCTGCTAGAAGTCAGCCTTGACTGAATCGAGATGGTTAACAGCTCAAAAATGGAAAAGCCCCGGGTGAGGATGGATTTACTACGGAGATCCTGAAAGCAGGAGATAGTCCCACGCGTAAAAAGCTGCGGAAGAGTGTGGCCGTCCAGTTTATCAAAAAGGGTGACAAGACCCGTTTGAAGAACTATCGGCCCATTTCCCTCCTGAGCCATGTCTACAAGCTGTTTTCGAGAGTCATCACGAATCGTCTTACGCAGAGATTCGATGAATTTCAGCCAACAGAGCAGGCCGGGTTTTGGGGAGGATATGGCACCATAGACCACATTTATACAGTGCCTAGCGTTTGTGGACTAGGAGAAAGCCTTTGACTCTATCGAGCCTTGGTCTATTTTAGAGTCCCTGCAACGACGCCCAGTCGACTGGTGGTATAAACAAGTGTTGAGATGTCTGTATGACTCCGCAACAATGACTGTCCATGTACAGAACCAGCAGACTAATCATATCCCCCTGCATCGAGGTGTGCGACAAGGGGACGTTATTTCTCCGAAATTGTTATCTAATGCATTGGAGGATATGTTTAACCCTTTACCATCTACCACCTATTTTTGACACATAACCACCTACCATATGTCTCAGAGACAGAGGGAGTGAAATGACTTTCGTTTGTGAAATCTAAGGCAGAAAGGTTTGTATGTGAATTAAATTCAATTTAAAGAGACATCAAAGTATTTATTAAAGCAAACAAAGCGCATAGAAATCAACAACTTTTCTTAAAATTTTCTTCTAGAATATTAAAAACCAATGCAAAAGTAGGTATAGCACCAATGCGATTGACGTTTTTTGACAAACTTGTTATTTCGTTTCCATGGCAACCGTAGACCATTCTGTGATGGCAACCGTTCCTTACAATGAGTAATCAATATTTTCCAGTTTTCCCGCGGAATCTTTAAATTTTCCGGGATAAAAAGTATCCTATGTTTTATTGTAGGGTATAAGCCATTCTAAATTTCCTCAAAATCCGTCCAGCTATTATCGCGTGAAAGCTCCCCAAACAAACAAACAAACAACATTTAATCAACATTCAACATCAACATTCGCTCTAACCACAGTACATATATTATGGTTTTTATACTTCTACCTTTTGAAACCATCAGATCAGATCCGTTAGATGAGTTAGGAGGGTTGAGCTGCTTGGCCGAACTCAGTGACGAGCATTAGGAGAGGCTTACGTCCAGCAATGGACAACTGTAGGCTGATGATGGCCTGCTTGGATTAAACTCTAGCATATGGTACTGTCGCATTATACCAATGGTTCAATATCTTAGCCAGTTCAGGCAAAATCATTTATACGCTTTTTGAAGTTGTTAAATGACTGTGCGCTTCTAGTTCTAGTAGTAAATTGGCTACATAATTGCGTTCATCTGCTAAAATCAAATGAAAATGTAACTGTTCCTATGCAAAAAGCAGGCTAGAGTGATATAATGTGACGCAATTCCCAACAGGTGGACCATTACCTGAGCTCGTGCCTGGCACGCCTGCGCACGTGATACCCGCAGGAGCAGCTGCTGCCAAGACTGGAGCAGCTTCAAGCAGCGCTGAATCGCCGCCCCCACCCGCCCTCCAGCTGCTTCTTTGATAAGAGGATGGAAGACGTCACTTTTATAAGCCCCACTGTCGAAGCGTAGGCTTATTACAAGAGATTTTTTGTTACAGTTTTGCCTTGCCATGAGTTTGTTTTTAGTGACTCGCCCCGGCTTCGTACGCGTAGCTAAAGGTTTCTCTAAAAAAAATCGCGCACTGCCTTTGGTCCACTTATATAGTTCACCTGGCAATACCAGGGGTTCTTTTTCTTCCCGTGGACAAACTGGTAACTGGGAGTAGGAAGGGTTTTATTTCTTTCCATGGTCTACCTATGTAGTTATTAATACATATATAGTTCTTAGAATGTATTGCCCGTGGTAGACCTACAATATGTAAACTATCCACAATGAAAAGTTCCAAAAGTAATTCTAGTGGAACAACCATTTTGTTCCATTAGTAGAACCACGAGGGAAACCTTTTGGGTAGTATCAAATGGGCGTATATTTGCTATGTACCATTAAAAAAAAAAAAGGTATATAACAAGAAGTTATGGCGCTTTAAATAAAAATAGCTAAATGAATGATTTGACAAAGTCCAGTCATCTGAGCAGGCCAGGGTTCGCGAAGGAAATGGCACCGTAGACCAAATTCATACAGTGCGCCAGATTATGCATAAGTCGGAAAAGTATAATCGGCTACTGTGTCTGGCTTTTATGGACAAGAAGCCCTGTGACTCCATTGAGACCTGGTCTGTTCTGGACTCTTTTCAGCGATGCAAAGTAGACTGGCGATATATTCAAGTGCGCGACACCTATTTTAGGTACCTTCCTATTGCGAAAATTAGAGATTTTATTTCATTCTCGCTTGGTCAGAATAGATAGTAGTACTTTTGTAACTTTTCTTTGTGAATGGCATTGACAGTTAGGCAATTTGCTTTTAGTCAATTCGCACTATAGTACGATAGCAGCAGTGGCATTATTAATTTTTAGATAATGTGCTCTTAAGCGTATTTATCTATACAAGAGGGTAAATTTTAATAATTTCATGAAACATTTGCAGTAGGACCACGAGAAAAGACTGGGCAGGGCTCAAAAGGTTGATTGACTAATTTGAAAAAACCAACGGTTATTGTAACTTAACTATAATAGTAACTTTTAAACTTTCGCGATTCGAACACATAGTTAAATATTTAAACAAATAATAATATTTAAAAAAAAAAAAGTTTTCAGCGCAATTAAGACCCGTTTAAATATTTAACTATGTTAACTACAATAGTTAGACCTCGTGGACTTTCTTGTGGGTAATGATGAGTACTATAAACATGTAGTACTATAAACATGTAGTACTATAAACATGTAGTACTATAAACATGTAGTACTATAAACATGTAGTACTATAAACATGTAGTACTATAAACATGTAGTACTATAAATATGTAGTACTATGAACATGTAGTACTATAAACATGTAGTACATTATTTTGTGTCATTAATAGTTTTAGCAGCGTACGCCAAGTAATGAATTTAATATGCAAAATTTGGATACCTTTGGTTATATTGCAGCGATTTTCGTAGGATTTCTATTTTTTACCCGACTACAGTAAAGCAAGGGAAGGGTAATGCGTTTAACAGTCTATGTATGTATGTTGGTATTTAAGTATGTCAGTATGTGCATGTTCCAACTTAGCGTCCGTCGCCCTTATTGGTTCGATTTTGACAAACGAAGTGTCAATCGATTCGTCTTCAAGTATAAAGTGTCATAGGCTATTTTTTTATCCGTTTAAAGCAAGGCAAAGGAAGGGTTATTTGTTCAAACTAATAACTTAGTCCGATTTTGACAAGCAAAGTGTCAATCGATTCGTCTTCATCCCAAGAAGTTATGACTAGTTTGAAATATAAAATACAACCCATGCTACTCGCTTATAATGTAACTTTAAATTGTTTTTTTTTTTATTGTTTATATATACTTTGAGATTCTCCATTACACACAAACAAATATTTTCTCTTTAAAATATTAGTCTAGATATTGTTTTGGCCGTGGCTTTCTCGGCTTAGAATAAGACCCCTCCCAATCCTCCCGTGAATGTCGTAAGAGGCGACTAAGGGATTACACACCGGAAGATGGGCAGCAGCGTCCTCCGAGCACATATTTGCTACACTGCCGAGCAATCCGCCTGCGAAGCGTGGTGACTATGTCAACTATGACTATGGTCTCATACACAAGCTCAGAGTTGCGCAACGTACAATGGAGAGAGCTATGCTCGGTGTTACATTACGTGATAGAATCAGAAATGAGGAAATCCGTAGAAGAACGAAGGTTACCGACATAGCTCTCAGAGTTTGCAAGTTGAAGTGGCAATAGGCAGGCCATATAGTTCGCAGAACCGACAACCGCTGGGGAATAAAGGTTCTCGAATGGCGACCACAAACAAGCAAGCAAAGTGTGACCGGCCACACGATGGACCGACGACATTTTAGCCATCGCAGGAAGTCGGTGATGGAGGTGGCACAAGATCGCCGTTATGGCGCTCTTTGGGGGAGGCTTATGTGCAGCAGTGGACTTCTAAAGGCTGACATGATGATGATGATGATATTGATTTCGATTGACTTCACGTTAATAACAGACAGAATTATTTATTTTTAAGATACTAAATATATGATTGAAACTACTCCAATTTAATTTGTTTACTGCGAGACAAAACTTTTTCAAATCTTTGGTAAATTTTCATTGATTAAATAATGTAACAATTATCACTCTCTTACAATAATTACTCTTCACTTTTTTTATTTGACACTACACGTATTGATGTCTTTAGACTCCAAATATGTGAGTAATACTAATTTAATTTTATTCTTTTATTTGCAATTGCAACGTTGGACTATATTGTTAACATTACTATTTTCTGTTAGTGAATACTTTAAAGGTAGTTTATTTTCACATGTTTATCCTATAAAAAAATATTTAAAAGCTGTTTGTATTCCAGAAAACAAATAAATAGTAAGAATGAAACGAGTACATATTTCAGCGAAAGTTTGAAAGTAAGTTGAGAAGTAACATTCGAATAGAGGAATGTCACGTTACGAAGTAGTTTGATAGAGTATGTTAGAATTTGCATTATATATGACTACATTATGCGATACTGGCTTGCTAAAGTGATCTGAAAAAACAAGGTTTGAAACTGAACATAGCGTCTGCCAAAGTGACAGATGGTTTGTACAGACGAAAAATAAGAAAAACTAGGGGGTTTTTTGAAAAAAAAACAAAATGTTGTGATGTAGAGTTAGATTTTATTCTCAATCTTGTGTATCTTCGAGTGTTAATGTGTAATATTGGTGGAATATTAACCATTAGGTGTTCGTTAACGTGCACGAGTGCGGGCAAAAGAATCAAACGCAGAAATAAATGGCATTTTGTGATTTTTCCAAATATCCCTCGGAAGTTTCAGTAAATGTCCACCATTTTACTGATTCCTGACTTTGACAATAATTGACTGTGACGTGACATTACTTTAAACTATAATACACTTGACATTGGCGAAATTGCTAGTAGCCCAGTGCCTCAGCAGAAGCCATCCAATAAAAAAAGAAGAAAGAAGAAAAAGTAGAGAAAAAGCAGTAGTAGTAGATGGCTGGCGGTAATTGAGGTTACCAGGAATTTAGGAAAAAGTACCTAAAAAAGCCAACAAGGAATAAGGAATAGTTTAGTGGAGATAAAGGAAGGAAAAGAGACACAAAAAAAAGCTAAGTACAGATAGTGATTATTTTAATGTAAAACAGATTGTAAGTTAAAAACCATTGAGGTATTATTAATAATGTTAAAAGCATAATGTCGTTCGGTTTTGATCTAGATTTTGTTGTAAGTACATGAGTACATCAACAAATTATTTCTAATAATCAATGAAAATTGGTATTGGCTAAAACTAATAACAGATGATCGTAGAGAAGTGTTTTCAATGCTAACCACCAATAGATTGGGTAGTTAAACTTGTCAGTATGAAACTATCTATTGTTATAGATAATTAGCAATACATTTGTTCTATTAAGAAGTTTTAGCAGGTAATCATAATTAACATGGCAATATGTAGAATTATTAATGATTCGTTTTCCTACAAATAGATTGAATGTTTTTGGTAGGTGGTCATGTATATGACCACCATAATAAGCAAAGTTCAAGCATATTTATTGTATTATTTATACAGTTCCTAACATGATATTTTATCAAGTATAAGAAATGAATTACATTGTAACAAGCGAAGAAGAAGGAAGTGTGAGAGAAGATGTGTATCAAGGGAGTGAATACTTAATGACGGCTGATCGGGAGAAATGGAAGAAAAGTACATAATGTACCGATCCCACATAATAGTGAGATAATGGTAGGGGGAGATGATGATGATGATGATGACTAAAATATTACCTATAGTCTATGGCTAAACATGTTAAAAAAACTTCTATATCAAAGGTTATCTAGCAGAGTTATTTCTCGCCGATAAAACTTACTGCTTTTGCGATTCTCTTTTATTAAAAAAACTAGCTGATGCTCGTGGCTTCACACGCGTGGTCATTTCTCGAGGTGAAAAGTACTCTATGTGCTATACCAGGACCTAAAATACCAATATACCAACAATTGATCAACAATTTTTCAGCCGTTACTAATATTTTTATCGTTTGCTCGACTTCTACTAATCGGATTGAGATACCAAGTACCCCAGTTTTTAAGTTAAACCCTAAACTATCCGATAGTGTATGCCGCATCGCAATCGGTCTAGTACTTTTTACGTGATGCGCGAACAAACATACAGACAAACAGACACTATTTTTAAATATGTTATATTCTTGTTCACTTTTTTTTTAAATTATCTTCATTGTACAGACTTTCTCGTTCCTATTGCTTTATAGATTTAATTGGTTTTAGTTCTTAGTTATCTTTGTCCAAACATATGTAAATACACTGAATCAGCCGAGAGCCCCAAAAGGCGCAAATACTATTTCCCTCGATAGCAGGTATATATGTATAGGTAACTATGGCTATGATGAACACCTGGGCAACTGTATGTATTGTTTTATTACATGTTTTATTCAAACAAACCATTTAAACCCATTTTTAAAATTCTCCGACATTTTGTTTAATGTCGCATAGTTTGATACTTTGTCACTAACTACCAAAAAATATACCGTGTTGGATAAATTATAATATGTATTTGTTTTTTAAATAATCTGCAATTTAAGTTACGATATGTTGAGTTTTATTGTTCAAGAAACTTACACAAATAATGATAATAATAATAATATATATTCGGGACAATTCCACACCAATTACCTAGCCCCAAACTAGGATACCCTGTAATATGGGCACTAGATAACGGATAAACATACATAATACGAATATCAACATCCGTGACTCGGGAACAAACATTTTAAAAAAAAACATCAAACTTGTTTAGTTTTAGACCCCTGTTTCAAAAACCTTTGCAGATTATTCTTATTTTATTATACACAATTTTTTCTCACTATTTTTTCTACCTAACAACAATAAAAAAGTTTGATTTCTTTCAATGGTTTCTTTTATTATTAATTTTTATGAGTGCCTATACGTCAATTTTCAAAAAATAATATCTCTAAAATGGTTGACTTTTGCCCAAAGTAATTAAATAATTATTCAGTTATTTGATAGTGGACAGCATGTCCTAAAACTCTGCCACGGGATCGTGACCAATAACCAGTAATCCTGTATATTTGAGCCTTTTGAGCTAGATACACTAGAACCGTGGGAATCAGGAGCATATCAAATATATAATGCAATGCAATCTTTGTATGTATGTTTGTTAGTTTGTTTAGGTGAAATCTTGCAAACTCAATTAGCCTGTGGACGAGTGCGTTTTTCGAGTTCTTGTGCTATTTTTTTAAATAAAGAATGATAAAAAAGTTTGCCATACACAAAACCTGTATTTGAGGAAGGTAGGTAAACGAACAAAAATAAAAAAAAAAACTTACTTATTTATACTTTTCTAATTTTTTGCAAAATTTTCAAAAATAACCTCATATATCCCGTACGGGATACCGATAGCCGGCCGGTTAAAATAACTTCCTAATATCCCACGGAATTGAACTTTTGCATTTTGGTTCATTTCCGATGACAATGCATTTTTATGGTAAGCATGACCTGAATCGACATCCAGGATTAGCTCCAGATAAAGGAACTCTTCATCGGTCAACAGCACAGACACGAAATTTTGTATTCGCTTTAATTGTGATAGCACGTCCTAAGTTTTACCATGTCATGGCTACCGCAAAAAAACTGTATATATACCATTTTTAGTTAAAACAATCCCTCAACATTCACCCTTCACACTGACATTTCACTGCCAATAACAGCTAACGCCCTACGAATGTTATAACCAAGTCGTCGGAGAGTATTTGCTCGTGCGTCTACAACATCCATTTGTTTTAATGCGAAGAGATAAATAGTCAAATTTGTTATTCTCAACGATAAATTTACATAGCGGCTTAAACTGATCGACGATAAAATAAGACTGGTAAAATTGTTGTGCTAGTAGAAGTCGTTAGCAGTTTGGTGTTGTGGGTGAAGGGTGTATGTTCTTAATGTTAGTAATTTTACATTGCCTATTAAGTTGTTCATACATTTTACACTGCCTTTTTTCAGTACTATCCATGACTAAGTCATGACTGTTAAAGAAAAAATTACAAGCTTATATTTAAATTACCGTGTATATTCAAATCTTGCAATCTATTAAAGAACAATATATGGTTTAAAACTAACATGGTCACAACATCTTAATGACGAACTACAGCATTTTTGAAATGGTTATTCAGTGCGGAACTTTCCACCTAGACACAAAACCAAACTACTAAAGTACAGGGTTGAACGACAGCCAGCGTATCTACCCTACGCAAAAAGAGTGAATAGAATAGAATAGACGACGCTCACCAAAAGATAGCTTTCCCTTGGAGAGACCAGGAGTTTACAAAGTTGACTGCAGCTGTGGGAGCTCCTACATTAGATAGACTAAACGGACAGTTTCACGCCGCATAAAAGAGCACATCAGGGCAGTCGAGAACAATGACACGCAGAAGTCAGCCTTCGCTCAACATCTTTGGGACAAACCACTGAATCGTTACATTATCCTCAGATACCTACTATCTACGGAATGCCAATACATTCCAAGATTGGTTCGAGAAGCGATTGAAATAACCAAATTCAAAAATTTAAATCGTGACTGACGAGTGTCTGCCATCCAATGGTACGTTTAGAAACTGTGAAAACTAAATAGAAATATCGTCCCAAATACGCGAGGTGATACTGATAGTGTTGTGTGTCGTGATCGAGTTATTTACGAAAGTGAGAAAGAGGGTGGACCATTTTGTCTGCTCGTAAAAACTAATCCACCCGCAGATACTTCAGTTATCCGTGACCATGGCGCTTGCAACAGTGACGAAATATCGGGAACTCCGTACAAATAGTATCCATGGTAAATATCCCGTTTCTAATATTATACTTAGTCTTCTAGTCATCATCATCATCATCATCATCATGTATTCAGGGTTTTAAAGTCAAATTAAAAAAGTATCTTATTGATCACCAAAAGGGTCAGGAAACTCTAAAACATGACACAAGCGCTATATGAAATTCTATGTCAATACTTACCTGTAATTGTTTCTTTATTCATTACCGAATTGGAAACTTGTCTCATTTAATTTGTTTTTCATTGTCGTTTTTTTTTCTTCTTTCACTCACAACTATTGTATATATCCACGTTTTAAAATAGATTATTTATCCTCACTTTCACATTGTAAGAATCACAGTAATGAGCACAGTTTGAGTGCATCCTTGTAATGTTAAAATTAGTCTTTGCATTTCATAAGTTCATTTATTTCTTTACTTTTTATATGTGAGTGTGTCCGTGCCGTAATGTCACCGTAAGGCCCCAACGGAAGATCAGCGTTGGTTGTTTTACAACCAACATTATGCTGAGTTGGGACCTTTTTGCTGCAATTATCTTTTAAGATTTGTTATTTTATTTCTTCTTACAATTATTTATGTTTGTTATTGTAGCAAATAAACTTATTTCTTCTTCTTCTTCTTCATCATCATTATCAGCCCGCATCAGTCCACTGCTGGACATAGACCTCTCCCAAAGCACGCCACTGAGCCCAATCTTTGGGTTTTCTTTTGCAACCACCGCCAGCCATCTTGTGTATGTCATCGTTCCACCTAGCTGGCAGACGCCCTACACTATATTTTCCGAGTCACGGTCTCCACTCAAGAACACCTCTATCCCAACGGTTATCAGCTCTTCGGCAAATATGACCAGCCCACTGCCACTTCAGCCTGTTAATCTTATGTATGGGCTCTGTCGATAACTTTGGTTCTCTGTCGGATCACCTCGTTCCAGATTCGATCTCTCAAAAAAGCTCCGAGCATAGCCTTTTCCATAGCCCGCTGAGCGACATTAAATTGGTGAACAAGTCGCACCGTGAGACTCCACGTCTCAGCTCCAGAAGTCATAACAGGTAGGACGCATTTGTTGAAGACTTTAGTTTTCAGACATTGGGGAATTGGTGACGAAAAGACTACAAAGTTTACCAAATGCTGCCCAGCCCAGCTGTATTCTTCTACATGTCTCTCTTTCAATGTTGTTCTTACCCATCTTCAGCGTTTGTCCAAGGCTCAGATAAATTATAACCGGAGATGCCAAGCGTACGCGTTCCCATCTGCCGAGGTAAATGATCGTTTTATTCGTGTCAGTTTATAAAAACTAGTTTCCACGGTCGTTTGCCATTTCGCGATCACACCTGTCGCTATACGGAGCTCACTAAAAATGATTGTTCATGCTGTAATTTCGTGTTAAAGATGATCGGAAACATCAAATTTAAGTGAAGACAAAGTTTCTTATCACTCGTATGTAATCGGCTACACAAATAAGGTATTAATTTCACCGTAAAATACATTTTGTTACTACAAGCTTACGACAGAAATAGCGATACGTAATTTCTTGGTACGGGGACTAGTGATGTGACAAGAAGAAACGAATGAATGAGTGTACGCATGATATTAAGGGTATTTACTTTATTATTATTTAGAGTACTTTTGAAATTTCTTTAATTTCAATGTTGTATTAAACATAAATTAAAAATATAGTTATTTAAACATCACAAAAAACACAATGTCTTTAATTTTATTTCAAATCGGTTCCAGTCAAACAACAAACAATCGAGCACAAGAGATAAAGATAAACTAACATGATCACTAAAACTCGACACACAAAAGTTTGAAACAGACCATGGAAATAAGTGAATTTGAGTTTCCGAGTTATCGGTAATAGTGGGAATAATAATAGTACTGGGTGTCGAGCGTAATAAAATTGTGAGAAAGAGGGTAGACCGTATTTTTCTGCTTGTACAGACTATCCATCCGCAGTTATTTTTCAGTTTATTAACAAAAAACAGTTCTTTAAGATCAAGGTGCTTGTAAAATATATCACCTTTTCATATTTTTTTTAGTTATTTAAAGTATTAATCTATCTATCTTGTGACCGCCGAATTATCAGAAACTCTAATTTAGTAATTTTCATGGTAAATATCCGTTGGTATATCGTTTAATTATTTGTATTTCGACCATAAAATATGTATTTATATTTCAAAAAACTAAAATTCTATACTTATAAAAAATCAGTAAGTATCAGAATTAGATGACTACTTTGACGTAATTGAAATAGTTGACGAAACCGTTGATATTTTCTACAACTTCGTCTCTCCTATCATCACTAATCTATCTATCTAACATACAGGATACGTTTATAATGAAAATAAATTAACAAGTGTCTGTCTGTTTGTTCACGCATCACGTAAAAACTGATGAACCGATTGCGATGCGGTTTTCATTGTTGCAAATTTAGGGCTTAACTTAAAAACTGGTGAATCTCAATCCAAAAAGAAGAAGCCGAGCAATCCATAAAAATCGATTTAACGTCTAAACGAAGTTTAATGCAATTTGGTCTATTGGTTCTGATATAACTCGTAGGATTGTTATATTCCGGAAAAAATACCACATGGGCAATTCTATGGGCACAGCTACTTTGTAGATACAATAATAACATTGAACAATCCAAATTTCATTCATTAGGTATCATTCCTTTTATCGGTCTTTTACACCACCCCATATCTAGTTTTTGCGCTAGTGTGCAACTACACAATTCTGTAACAACAGTCATTTTTTAATTGTGTGCTTGTTTTGTGTTCGCCTCCCTTGAAAACTGACAGAAACATTTCAGTACTAGAATTTGCGCTTGGGAACTTCCGTTATAATTTCTCTGAGGCCCAAGGTAAACATACTCTTGAACAACTTCAATAGGAGATCCGTGAATAGGGAATGACATGTCCATTGAACATAATCTTTGTTTTATCCAAATTCATCTGGAGACCGATGAGTTGAGATGAATCAGCTAGGCCATTCAGCATCTGATGTGAGTCCTGCAACGATTTTGCCATCATGAAGATGTCATCCGCAAATCTCAAGTGTGAGATGTACTCGCCGTTTATATTTCTGTAACGTCCTTTCCAGTCCGGAGTCTTCTAGTAGTAAAGAACATTTTTCTTTTAATTAATAACTACGCTTGGCTTGGTGATCGCAAATATCGCAATCGATGTTGATACTTACACACAAGAAATTTCCGATCCGCTCGTACGCACAAGCCTCACGCACACACTTACAGCATGTAATGCCAATCGGCTGCTACATCGCAGCAAGATCTCGACCTTGTTAGTCGGGCTAATTCTGTCAATGAAAAGCTGCAGTCTTTTGTTATAAAATTGTGTACCAATCACAAATTACGCACACATACGCAGCTGCATTTGCTAAGTTGTGTTCACTTGTTTGTGGCAGTGTGGACTCCGTCTTTTTTACAGTAAGTTTGTTCGTGAGGCTTTTGTGTACAAGCGGGTTGGCATTATCTTTCATACTAGCTACGTCCCGCGGTTCCACCCGCGTGGATTATAAATATTATCAAAAAATAAGGGTATAAGCTATTCATAATTTCATCAAAATCCGTTGAGCCCTTTCAACTTGAAGAAGTAACAAACATAGAATAATACACACTCACTTACTCACTCACACACACACACGCACGCACGCACGCACGCACGCACGCACGCACGCACGCACGCATGCACGCACGCACGCACGCACGCACGCACGCACGCACGCACGCACGCACGCACGCACGCAAGCACGCACGCACGCACGCACGCACGCACGCACGCACGCACGCACGCACGCACGCACGCACACACACACACATGTACTTATTTCTGGTACATTTCAATAAAAATCCACAAATTTTGTTTTTACTTACTGGTACTTTTCATTAAAATTCAAACTGAGTTTTTTTTGTTTCTAAACCTTATCCGTACAGTTACGAACACTGCGCTGGTCATATTTCCAGAAGAACCGATAACCTTTGGGGTATACGATTTATCGAGTGGAGACCACGTTTAGGCAAACGTAGTGTAGGACGCTCTGTGGCCAGGTGGAGTGACAGTGAGTACAGCTGAAGACCAAGCTCAGTGGCGTGTATTAGGAGAGGCCGAGCATTGGTCGTGGCCCACCTGCTCAGTTCACCTGGGTGCACCACGGGCACCTTTTCTTGCCTGTAGTCCACCTTACAGTTATGTATGTAACCTCTTCGGTTGTTGTTTACTTGAAATTGACAATTGATTGCTCAATCAATGTAATTATGCCAACATCCAGCAGTGGACAGACTCATATAGGCTGATGACGATGATGATTTTGACACTTATGACCTAATGACCTAATTTCAAACTCTTCGTCATTAAAGTTTCCGATGTTTTTAAGTTGACTGCGTCATGGAATCCTGTGATAAGCAAGTGTTCGCATCGTGGTTTATGTCAGAAGAATCTGCAGATGTTGTTAGTGACAATTCTGAATTTTTACAATACCAAATGCAGGTAGTTGGAGACAAAGCTCGCCCTTCTCGACGCTGATGCCCGACGCCCGCTACTTCAGTCTTCTCGTGAGCACGATCAATGCAACTTGATCGAAACGTCGAGGTTAATAAAATATCGTTTTCAGCTTGATTAAATCCCGTTTATGTAATTAACTATATTTGGGCTCATTTTGCTCAGCTAACCGACTAACTTTTTAGCGGCTGAAATATATTGATTTTAGGTATAATCATACATACAGTTGCTTTTAATTAATATCTCACCTGATGGTAAGCAGATCTCATTTAATTAATTCAATAGAATTTTTTATTAGTAAAATCAATCATTGAAAAAAACAAAGACGATATACTTACACTTAAATAAAATGAGATTAAAATTCAGACGCCCAGCGGCGGACTCCTTTTTGTCTCCATTTTGTGATTCTCAACAATTTCTAAAAGCTTGCTCGTTACTATTGGAAAAAAAAACAAGAAAAATCCATCATGTTTTTCAACTGGTTTTCTTTTGGTCGCTAATGAACGGTTAAAACCACAGGAAATAGCCGAAAAATACTTGTTCTCGATCATCAATCACGCCTGAACCAGGTAGGGCCAATTGTGGAGTCTTCTTTGGGCGGAAACTTCAGTCATTTCTCAAAATGACAGACTTTCCACATATAAATCTGTGTCACTGGCAATGTGGTAGAATTGGCTGATTTATATTTTGCCTGAGGTTTTTCCTATACGTGCGTAGATGAATGAAGGAAGATGTAGTGTTGTAATAAAACATGAGTCAGAGTGAAAAAATTTTTATTCGTTAAGCACTGTTTTATCTTTTGGGCTGCCACTTTTTTCAATGGTTTTGGGCATTTCTAAAGGGTAAATGATAACAATTTGCTTACTGTTAATATTATTTTTCAATATTTACGTATAGTTCAATTGGAAGAGCGACAAAACGGCATTCCAGAGGTCACATGTTAAGGCTTTAACAGGCGCCAATGACCTTGAGCATTGAGGCATGATTGATATCCACGCCATGCCGTTAGCATATTGGATGTTTTGTAAAGTAGTAGTCATCGTTTGATTATCTGATGATGGTGATTAAGCTCTAATTAAAACTCAAATGAAAGTTATGACTAGATTCACCCTGCGGTTTCATCCGCATGGTGATTATAATTTAAAAGTATTCTATGTGTTATTCCAGGGCCCAGAGTATCTAGATACCAAAAAATCCGTTGAACCGTTTCTGCATTAAGAACTGACATACATACACACACACGCACACACAAACATTATTTATAATATTTTAGTAGTAACTACTACAAAGTATTTAATCAAACGCAACATCACAGTCATGTCAATAGTTATTAAACGCGATTTTGTAAACTTTTTTCTGTGACGATGTAATATTCTGAACGGAGAGCTTGTTAGTTAAATTTAACTTTAATATTTTCTACTGTCGATATTCTTCATACATAAATGCTCATGTGTGCTATTGGTTCTATCATCATCTCTCCATTTTTGTTCCACGGACACGGTAAAAGGAGTCGTGATATGAATACTGTTATTGATAGATTGCTTTACTCGGTTCTGGAACTGCCGATGGAACGCGAAGGCCTTGTCTCATGCAGGAATTTGGCGACAAATGTGTGAAATGAACCGCAAGCACTGATAGATATATGGCATTGCTTTAGTGACACGGAATGTTAATCTGGTTAGAAATGATCGTTAAAAATTAAGTTTATATTAGTACTTGTATATATACATTAGAATTTGACAATATCAAAGTTGCTCCATAATTGTTTATTTGCGACCTTGACTGCAAGAAAACATTGACAAAACAATCGTTTTATCTACCAAGAAACGCAACACTGCTTCAGTTTCATTCGTAAATTATCGGAAGTCATATTTTTTGCGAATACGCCCAGTACCACACAGTAAAATATAATAGCGCTATACAGTACCCCAGTTTACACTACTACTGCATCAGTATTTTATCGTACTGGTCGTGTAGTAGGCGCGGGGGCCAAGTAAATTGGAAAGGCCGAATGAGTCGGTTTGAGGTCGGTGTTATCGGCGTAACCTGCGGTTTGCACTTCAGTTGATGGAATTTTCGTGGCGACTACGTATCAAAAAAAACTCGAGGCTTGTTTTGGAAAATACGTATCTGGTTGAGTTTGGGATTAAAACGTGTCGCTTTTTGTATCTTTTCAACGTTGTGAAACTTTTTACAAGTAAATCTCTTACCGTTAATAAGTGATTTCACAGAAGTTTTTGTGAGTGTCATTATCTTCATAAGCCGGTATGATTATTCTGTGACAAAAGTGTGAAAAATGTTGTGTGAAAACAAGCTTTTGAATCGAGCGCTATAAGTAAAGATAATCTCCAACAGTGTGGGCAGAAATGGCCTGATTAGTGATGACAGACAACTGACGTGGCGATGAAAATCTCTGCAAATCCCAGCCAGCTGTCATATTTTATATTACCTAAAATAAGTCGCTTTTATCTCGTGGTACCGTTGATTTTTTCCCAGTAACGAGATTACGAAGCTGATTTAATTCCCATAGTACAATTGCTCTGTTCTATTATGATGGTCCCTAAATATTGCTCCAGTTTAATGGGACGAGGGAGACCTATTTGTTCCAGTTTTAGTCTTAGAGTAACATAAATAATCTTGTTCCACTATCACAACCACCACCATCATCGTGCCCATCGGGTTCTGTTAGCAGTGCTACATCTTATCTATTTAACCCTAGAGTGGTCGCGTGGACTACATACGTAGTCCACACATGTAAAAAGTGGAACTTTAAGAATGTGTTTGTTTGGAGCTGTTGAGATTTTCTGTACTCTAACATAGTTTTTTTTTTTTATTACGGACTTGGCAATCGTTTGACCACGATCTCACCTGATGGAAAGCGATGATGTGGTCGAAGGTGTAGCACGCATGCCTAGTAGATACCTATTCACTCTTGACTTGAACACACCGGGGTTATAATTTACCGGAAACACTGACGAGGGCAGGGCATTATTAAAAGATTACTTCAAAACTCAGTGGACTACATATGTAGTCCGAGCGACCAATTACGCAAGTATTTTATCCCATAGAAATAATGTATGAAAAAAACATATATATTACTTTTTAAATAGGTATCTAGTATCATTTTAGTCAATTATGATATACGTTACATTGGCATTAGACAAAAAAAAGTTGCCATGGTAAAAGGGAAGACAAAATTTATTGAAATTTAGATGATTCACAAAAAACCCAATATCGAGCTAATTCAAGTTTGATACAAATACTAATACTAGGGAAAAAAATAGATTTTATATTTGTATATTTATTTATTTAATAGAATACCAGTTAAAAATCATCGCTCTAATAAATAAATCAAAGTCAAAATGGACTACATTTATGTAGTCCGCTCGACAACTGTCGTGACTTTTTCTTGCGACTGTAGGGTTAAACTATTTATCCGCCAAAATTCTTCACAAAAGCACAACACAGAAAGTGAGTATTTGAATCGAACGGAGCAGAAATTTCAGTTATTGTAGTACTAAATGGGTTTCATCCAGTCTGTTATTCAGTATTAAACTTTTATGCAAACTTTCCTTTGTGACTGACGAAGGAAAGTTTGCTCATTCGCATTTGTTTACGAAATGGATTTGAATTTGAATCAAATCAGAATGTATTGTACTAAGCGTTTTATTTATATTTTAGAGGTTTTATCACTTTTATGTTTCAGAAATTAATGTGCTGCTTGTCGTATGAGGTAGTGCTGGTTTTTGTTGTCAGAGTTCAGGCCGCCTGATGGCCTCTGACATGGCTTAACAAGGAGACCGAGAGATTAATGTGCCTCCGAAGCATAGAGCGATGGAAATTCGCACATAACTTAGAAATGTAATTGGTACAGAGCCGAAATAAAAGGCCATTAGACAACATTATAATATGCGCCAGAGACGAGGGTGAAGTTTCCATAGAAACTTGCCTAGTTCATTCAAAAACCATAATTCCGAAGTTGCATTCTAATTTAAAGCGGGAAGGTGAGGTTCCAGCTACTCGGGCGTGGACCGCATAAATTAGGAGCAACGCACATAATTAGCCTTATATTATGGCCCTAGTCATATTAGGTATTCAGACTACACGATACTAACGTAGTACTCGTATTATTAGATACTAGTTTACCCGCCCGCCATTTCGTCTGCGCGGACTACTGTTTATCGCGAAAAAAAGGATCCTATGGCCTTCTAGGATTTAAAAAACCAATACAAAAGTAGGTATAGCACCAATCTTGAAGTTTTTTGAAATACATGTAATTTCGTTTCCGTGGCAACCGTCACTTACAACGAATAATCAACATTTTCCAGTTTTCCCGTGGTAACTTACAATTTTCCGGGATAAAAAGTATCCTATATTTTATTCTAGGGTATATAAGCTATCTCATATCAAAATATGATCAAAATCTGTCCAGCCGTTATCGCGAGAAAACTCCCCAAACAAACAAACAAAAAGACAACGTTTCACTTTTATATATTGGTATGGATTCTGTGCACAACATAGACGAATATGTGAACTGAACTTTGCTACACACGAGTTCTGGCCTCTGATTGGCTACAGCAAAACGGTATATGATATCCTAGATTTTTATAGCTTGATCTCCACGACGGCTGTCATCGAGATAACGCGCATGAAGTTTCGTATTTTTTACAGTCAAAATGTACCCAAAACAATGTCGTACTTTATTATAGTGACGGAAAAGGATGTTCAATTTTCATTGCAACATCTTAATAACAGACTATAAAACAATAATAATCGATTATGAAAATCGAAATAACTTTATTTGCTTATTCGTAATAAATTCATAAAAAAGTTTCCACAAGCTAATTTGAACTATTTGTTGTGGTAAAATGCAAAGATTTTGAATTACGCTTACTGGCGTAAAATACATTCCGCTCTAATCTAATTTTGTTCTAGCACAATGTCAAGTTTAATTTCGTCTTCTAGTTAAATACCATTCGTAGCAAAAAATAATTATCAAGTACTAGCATTCGCCCGCGACTCAACTCTAATTATAACTCTAAGAACTGACAACCATTGGGGTAAGCGAGTTTTATTGTGGAGACCATGATTAGGCGAACGTAGTGAGACCATTGGCCAGATGGAGTAACGAGTTGCGAATGGCGAGTTGAAGATCGGGCTCGGGTTGAAGAAGTTGGCATTGACAAGGAGAGGCCTTCGTCCAGCAGTGGATGAATACGGGCTGATGATTTTGATGATGAGGATTATAGATGATGTGTCACCACATCAAAGTAAAGAGTATACATATGATATTATGATATTCATCGATCCATTGGATTACAAAAAGAGTACAACTTTTCAAAATGGATGCTTGACAATTGTACATTTTCACTTTTATAATATTGGTGTGGATGTTTCTAACTAAATAAAACCACTATTTCCTTGGATATATTATATTTAATTAACCGAGCGAGTGCGAAGCGCGAGCGAAGCATCTCCGTTTCAGCTTGGGCAAAAAATGCTTTCGTATGCGTTTTATTAAATGATCTTTGTCCGGATTGCTGTTCATCTCTACAGGTCTCGTTTCTCAACCGATCTAGACGAAACTTGGTAAACAGGTGTGGCGTACGAGAACGCCTTTATTTTTATGTCTAATATTTTAAGCTGCTGTATTTAGTCTGTGGACATTTGATTTGTATAGTCTGGATAATTTGTAAATTGAAATGATATGGCAATACTTTTTTGGCTAGCGCGCTTCGCACAATTTGCGCATAACAACGAAAAGTAAATATACAAAATTAAGGGACCACAAGACGTTTTATTCCGATCTCCTAGGTCATTTTATCAAGCGAAGATATTTTACGGCATATTGAGACAGACCTACAAGAGGAATTAAGAGATCTTAAAATTTAACAACCTCAAGAAGTAACAAAATTTTATTCATATTCGTGTAGCCGTTTGAGCATGAAGATGTAACAAATATGTTTGTTACATCTTCATGCTCAACACAAACACACCCTTACCATACATACAAAATTTCTCCTCTTTAATATTAGTGAGATTATTTTTGCGAGGGCGGTCTGCTCGTATTCAATCATTTTGTTCGCAATCGGGTTTTTGTATTTTTAATTTAATTTTATTTGTTTATTAGATCTATTATGCTCGTTACTAAATTTTCTTTCAGATAATGTATAAGTAGACGACGAGTAACATTCAAACTGTGATGTATTTTCTGCCATCTAAAGGCTGTCTGAAAGAGATCGTATTAGAAATAAAATTGCAATATGCTTAGTTAAAAAAAAGAGAAGAGAACCCTTTAGGCTCAGACTTTGTATTGTAACATGTACATTAATATAGCTTTAAATCATGACTGTTTTAGCGACTATGTCAGTTTAAAACATTCATTTTATAGTGAGTTATTTAAGTGGGACTTAATTGCAATAACCTAGAGAAACTAATTGTTACAGAAAAGTGGAAGGAAAGAGACCTAGGGGTCGATGTCCGATGATGGTATGACCAGGTGTCGAAACAAATAGACACCAAAGATTTCAAGGCAATCCTCTGTGCCCGAGACCGTCTCAGATGGCAACGAATCGTTAATGAAAAAGTGAGTCGGATGCATCACGAGTCATGACTCCCAGCAGTGAGCAAACGAGTGGAGGAGGAGGACTTGCGCTAAAACGTTATTTTATTTACCTCCATGTTTAGGTAAACTTGCATTTTGGCCACGAAAAGACTGAAGTAGCGCGTATCAGCGTCGAGAAGAGCGAGCGTTGTCCCCTACTACCCGCAATTGGTCAAAACCTCATTTCATTTGACAAATTGATCTTAAAACCAATTTGAGACATTACGTTCAAGCAAATCCCTATACTTAATTCCCTCTAATCCAAATTTCTATACAATGCTTGATGATTTTAGGGCGAGTTTACACGCACTTAATATTCATCAGCCTGTCATCCCAGCATAATACAAGCTGGAGCTTAGACTGAATATTTTAACTCGGATAATATTTACCTATAGTGTAGTGGAGAACAGAAGAGGAACTGCTTACAAATTGATGGCAGAAGTTACGCACACTTGCAAACTGCTTCGTTTTTTAATGGACACAAATAGCTGAAACAATTTATAACATAGACACTGACTAACCCTGGCGTAGTAATTAACCTAAAATTAACATATGAAACTACGACGAGAGTTTCACATAAGAATTGCTTTGACGTGTTTGTTTTTATTGTAAAATTGGAGCTACGAACTTTTTTTAAATAAAAATAGAGCACAACACTACATGCTTCAATGACTTTTAATTTTTTGTGCAGTTTGCCACCACTCCGTGCTTCGGAGGGCTAGTTTAGCTGTCGCTGTCAGAGGCCCTTGGGCTGTCTGACAAACTGTGTCACCTATGACAAGCAAAAAAGATTACACAAAAACTAAAATTATAATTTGCTTTGATACATCCACCCCCTTTTTTTTGTAGTAAAGTCACAAAATGATGTAAGCTCGAAAATATATTAGAAAAAGTATTTATTTTTTTATTAAAATTATCTAATCAGGTAGAAAAAATACATAGGCCGCGAATTGTACACTAATAATTATATTGCAATTTGTATACCTAACCTACTGACATGTATTATTTTATCGTGTACGTATTTGTACCCCACGATGAACAGTAAAGACGACTGACGATGACTTTTGCAGTTAGCACACGAAGAGCAGCATGCATGATCATAAAGATAAGATAAGATAAGATAAGATAAGATAAGATAAGATAAGATATTTATTTTCAAAAAGAATGACAGTCAGTCACATGTCTATTTGTTACATCATTCATGTCTCAAGCATCTTAGGTGTTTCGGTAGTAGCCGTGCTAGGATTCCCTGTGTTACGGCTACTACGATTCCTTACTGGATTATAGTAAACAAGGTTCAAATTTTGTCTATAATAGTTACATTTAACATTTAATTACAATTAATAAACAAACAAACCAATATAAAACATCACACAAATTTATACAAAGTAGGTATTCGTTCAAACCAAAAACTTAAAAATTGTGCTCATAATTTTTTTTTTTTTAACTCATAATTTGTGCTGTATTTCTCTCTCTTTCAGACTGCAGGCGTTTTCTGAACATATATGTACGACTAAAGTTTAGCTACTGCGTCTCTTTTCTATGACCACAGCGACGAATTTTCAAAGGTACGTAATAATAGCACGCGGCGTGTATGTTAATTCGTAAATATTTAGGCCGGAATACAATCTGGAAAGAATATTAATGTAACGGATGTATGCGGTTATCTCTTACAGATAATGATTAACATAAAAATAAAGGACATATTTTATTTATACTCAGTTTCCAGAGAAAATATTATTATTTACCATGGTTTTGTCTGAGCTTACACAATAGCTTTGGTGTGTCGTTCAACTTTCACCTCCGCTAGTCTCCGTGTATATCAACGTCAGAATGTCTTCACACTAATAATAGAAAGGCGAAAGCTTGTATATGTGTGTGTTTGTTAATCCTTCGCGCTCAAACGGCTAAACGGATTTGGATGAAGTTTAGTCTCAGAATAGCTTATATCCTGGAGTAACACATACGCTACTCTTCATCATCATCATCATCCACGTGGATAAAACGTAGCGCAGCTAGTGTTGCATCAAGCACGTACGGGATAATGTTCAGTACTTTCTGACTAAAGTTCTAAAGCAACTTTCACACTTGAGCTCTACTCGTAATGTAAGTTCGCGTTCCGTATTGTACAAACCACCAAATGTCAGTGAAACTTTGAAAGGAAACGTGACTGAGGACTTTAGTAGAAATGTACTAATTAATTGTAAATGTTGTAACAGCTCCAGCACTCTTTATGTGACCTAACTATAATTTTATTATAACGTTTGCTTATTGAGAGAGCCACTGGCACAGCTACTTGCTGCTTGCAGTTTCGCAATGGTTTGGGAGCCATATATGATTGATTAATTGATTAAAATGTTCAAACATCAAAATGTGATGATGAAATAAATGATGATGGTAATAATGATAATGATGCTCAGTAGCTTGCTACTGTACTGTAAGCGCCACTCTGACGCCTGCCAGTAACAAATAGTAAAATGCAGTACCACAGGTATAGGCGTTGCCGCTCCACAGTTTCAATTCTAGATTTGACTCCCTCAATTTACTTCTTGTTCATTATTTACTTAATTCCACAAATTAACTATTTTTTCAGCGACTGAGTCGATTTATAATCGACGGAACTCGTTTTATCTGAGTAAAGCAGTTAAGTATCTGTGCCACTGGGTTATAGAGGACATGTCTGATGATATGGAAATCAAGAGGCAGCGTAAAGCTTTGGAAGTGATATATTATCGATTGGCTCATAGAGTTGCACGCTGCACTATTTCTGTCCTTTTACTCTGCTGCCACGTTTTTGTAGTGCATCAGGAGTGCTTGAGAGCGCCAACAGTCTTCTGACTATAGCTGAACACATTGACACATACATTTTGAGACACTGGTCGATGCGGGTCAAGCAGTTGCCGCGTTGATGCAATTAGTGTCAAAGTGATGCGTGAGTTACATTATTAGTACAACTTAATTTGTGCCCAATTATTTTATTTTCGCATGAATAATATGCACATACTAACAAAGTATTAACTAGTGGCTCTGTGAGCTATAGGCCTCGCGCGTTCAAACAATCTAACAGTGCACAGTAGCTCCATCTAGTTACCTTATTATAAAACTAACAATAATAACCAAGGTGCTCCATCAATCCCTACCTAGTAGGTAAAGGGCTGATTCCACTGGTAGGACCATTGAAATCGGATCTAATAAAGTATTCGGTTTTTTGCCCCTTTTTGGGGGAAAAAATACCCGACGACAAAAATTTCTAAAAAAAACATTTAACTTGTGTTAGTTTCGTCTAGATCGGTTGAGAAATGCGACCTGTAGAGGAGAACTGAGATCCGGACGGACATACGAAAGCATTTTTGCCCAAGCTGAAACAAAGACGCTCCGGTCGCGCTTCGAGCTCCCTCGGTCAATAAGTTTGTTACTAAGACAATATGGATCTTTTTCTGAAAAAATAATCATACAAATCTTCAGTGAAATTGCACTTTTCTGTCAGACAAAAAGACTCATACAACGCTCTCGCGCTGAAACAAACAAGACAGAAGTGGTTTAGAGTTTAAAAATAATAATAATATATTCGGGACAATTCACACCATATTACCTAGCTCCAAACTAGGATACCCTGTATTATGTACGAAAACATCCATACCAATATATAAAAGTGAAACGTTGTCTGTTTGCTTGTTTGTTTGTCTGATTGAGGAGCTTTCACGCGATAACGGCTAGACGGATATTGATGAAATTTAGAATGGAGATAGCCTTTAATAAAAAATAGGATACTTTTTATCCCGGCTTCCATCGGAAAACTGGGAAATGTTGATTACTTACTGTAAGGAACGGTCGCCATCACAGAATGGTCTGTGGTTGCCATGGAAACGAAATAGCAAGTCTGTCAAAAAAAACATCAAGAGCATTGGTGCTATACCTACTTTTGCATTGGTTTTTGATATCCTAGAAGAAAATAGGATGCTTTTTTCGCGATTAACCAGTAGTCCACGCGGACGAAGTCGCGGGCGGGAAAACTAGTAACGGATAAACATTCATAGATACAAATTAATTACAAATTACTCGGAATCAAATGTTTCAGCTCATCACACAAATAATTGCACCATGCGGGGTTCGAACCCGCAACAATAGAGACAAACCAAAAGAAAAAAACAAACAGCAAACGTGTTTTTGTAGCGTCCAAAATCTTTCATTTTGCTGAGATGTGTAACTCAAATGTGGTTCCTTACGCGTGAGGAATATCGCTCAGTATACAAATTTATTGCAGTATACTTTTGCAGGAGTGAGATGTGAATAAGATGTGTGTCCTTCCACTCACATACTATTACTTTTTACCTCAAAATGGTTTAATATAAACAATTTGTAATAAATTTCCTCCCATAACTCTGTATTGTCAGGAGCAACACCAAAGAAGGTAGCGCCTATTTGTTTTATGAATTTCACCATTTTACGACTTATTTTTATAGCAACATATATTTTATATTTTATGGTCACCTTGTGTAATAAAAACTGCGAGGTGACTCGGAAACGCCGGAAATCTTACCACGATTCTGCCGGGCCTTTTCTTGGCTTTTAAAAGAAAATTTAGAAAAGTTATGTTGGAAACGAGACGGACGCTGCAGAGAGGACGTTAGTAAATGGTTTTTTAAATGATAAAGCAGTTTTTTAAGGCGCCATTTTCACGAACGAGTCTCGTAGCAATTTCGTCGAAATTACTGAAAGAAGAAGTGGCCAAATGCGTGAAGGGCCACGCATAGTGAACGGTTCCGGTTTGTACATTTTTTAGTTAACAACATAATAAAGATGAATGTAAATATTAGGGCTCACAATTTTTTACTTTTCCTACCATTTACTCTCATTACTCCTTTGTCTACATCGACACAAATTTATAAAATATTTGATTTTTTGTATGTTTGCATGTGCGTTTGTTTGTGATGGATAAACTCAAAAAAGTATTGAACCGATTCAAAAAATTCTTGCACCTTTAGAAAGTTACATTAGCAGCGAGAAACATGGGCAGTAGGAACTTTATGTTTCAAAAATTTGTGATTCCTTCGAAAATTGCAATAATGTAACCCAAAGCTTAGCGTGCGCTGCGAAAACTGTGATGATACATAAAAAATAATGTACTACCTAAATGTTTACCGACTGACCACACGATGGACCGACGACATTGTAGCCATCGCAGGAAGTCGTTGGATGGAGGTGGCACAAGATGGCTCGTCATGGCGCTCTTTGGGGGAGGCCTATATTCCTTTTTTTTATTTTTATTACGGACTAGGCAATCGTTTGACCACGATCTCACCTGATGGAAGCGATGATGTGGTCGAAGGTGTAGCACGCTTGCCTAGTAGATACCTATTCACTCTTGACTTGAACACACCGGGGTTATAATTTACCGGAAACACTGACGAGGGCAGGGCATTCCACTCCTTTGCAGTTCTTATAACAAATGAAGAAGCATAACGCTTCGTTCTTGTGCGAGGTATTTAAACCTTGAAAGGGTGGCGCTTTGCTGATCGTCTAGTCGTACGATGATGGAAAGGTTATGGGGGAATCAGGTTGTGCAGTTCTTGTGCACACTCTCCATAGTGCAATCTGTAGAATACCGCCAGGCTTGCTACCTCACGTCGATGCGCCAGACTTTGGAGCTTACTCTTTACCAGAGCGTCATCCCCAATGAGCCTGATAGCACGTCTCTTAATTGAATCCAAAGACTCGAGCTGATACTTGGCAGAACCGTCCCAGAGGTGGCAGCATTACTCCATACAAGATCGGACCTGTGCTTGATAAAGATTCAAAAGCTGTCCCGGTGTGAAGTACCGCCTAACTTTAGACAAAATACCAAGTTTTTTGCAACTACCTTGGCTTTGGATTCAATATAAGACCCAAAATTCAGGTTTGATGTGAGTTCGACACCCAAAAGCTCCAAATGGTCGCCTATTACACTTTGGAAAGACGGAGATCGGTGTAGAGGACTCTTTTTAGCAGAAAACAAACACGCTTGCGTTTTAGTAGCATTAAACTTAACCAGGTTAGCATCGCCCCAATCGGACACGGCTTCTAAGGCTAAATTTAAACGGTCTACCATAGCCTTTCTCTGAAACTGGACAGCGTCACAGCTGGCTTGAGCATTGGAAGTGTATCTCTCAACTACAGTACTGTCATCAGCATACCCAAAGGTACCAAGCTTCAGAAGGTTATTAATGTGCAGTTAGAACAGTGTAGCCGAGAGAACCGATCCCTGAGGTACACCGGCATTGATAGCCATTTGATCAGACGACCAGCCCTCTAAGACTACTCGAATCAACGAAAAGAAATCAACTATCCAATTGCATAATCCAACAGGTAAACCATATGAGGGAAGCTTGTTTAAAAGGCCTTCGTGCCAGACCCGATCAAATGCCTTCGATATGTCAAGGGATACGGCAAGAGCCTCACCATGCATCTCTATGGCTTTGCTCAGTACGTGAGTGGCATACGCGAGAAGATCCCCAGTAGACCGGTTTTGGCGAAATCCGTATTGCCGGTCACTGAGATCTGAGATTGAAAGATCATTGTCTTCAAAGTATGCCAAGAGCCTAATGTTTATGACACGCTCCATACACTTACAGAGTAAGGAGGTAATCGAGATGGGACGATAATTGGCCGGATCAGCACGACTACCCTTCTTTGGTACTGGTTGTACATTGGCAAGCTTCCAGCTCTTCGGAACTCTACCTGAGTGAAGAGAGAGGCGGTACAAACGCGTTAAGATGGGAGACAATTCGGGCGCACAGTTTTTCAACACAATCGCTGGAATACCATCAGGACCACTGGCCTTGTTCATATCTAGAGCTCGAAGCGTTCTGAGAACCTCCTTCTGGCGAATGCAAATTTCGGGCATAAAAACCCCGCAATGAGGAAGGCAGGAACGTGTCTTGCCAGAAGCATCTAGATGCGAGGCTTCTGCAAAAAGAGAAGCAAATAAATTCCAATTCATAATTGTCTCCAGCAGTGTGAGCTAGTGATCCATCAGGTTTCAGCAATGGTCGCAGTGAGGGGCGGCAGAAGTTTACTTCGACCGACTTGGGCAGGGACCAAAAAGCTTTGCTCCCCGCGGGGTATGAAGCCAGTTTGGCCCCAATTCAACTTACGTGATTAAAATGGGCCTTCCTAAGTATCTTCTTGCAGGTCTTAGCGGCAACGTTAAATTTTCTCTTCTTAGCCCGAATATCAGAAAACTTACGCTTTCGAGCATCAGCCCAGTCTAGATATGCCGCACGCTTTAGAGCCACAGCATGACCACAGCTGGATACAAACCAAGGCTGAGCTTTGCTGGAAAGATTCTTGTCACTGAATGGAATGAAATATTCCATTGCCTGACATATTACCTCTGTAACAGCAGACGCGCAAGTCGACGGGTCCTGGGAGATGAAACATGTTTGCCGCCAAGGGTACGATACAAGGAATTGCCGCATCTCGTCCCAATCTGCTGAGTTGTATCTCCACACGCGCCTATTTCCCTTAAGGCTAGGATAAGGTGGGGAATACACTGAGGCGGACTTAACCAGGCAGTGATCAGAGCTCCCAAGAGGTGGGGATACTGATACGGAGTATCGGTCTGGTTTAGTCGTCATCAACAGGTCGAGACAGTTGGCAGTGTCACCGTCACGGTCAGGTACCCGTGTCGGCTCCTGCACAAGCTGAGAGAGATCTAACACGCCAGAGCAAGCTTCCGCGTCTCTCTACCAGCGTGGTCGGTTTTTTGGTATGGGACAAGCCACTCCTTGTGGTGGGCATTATAATCCCCCAAAAACACCAATTGAGCAGACGGGTAACGCTGTTGGGCCACACTTGCCGCCTCACCTAGATAGTCTACCAAGAAAGTCGTCCCCCGATCTCCGCTGTGTGAGCGGTTCACACAAGTATACATAATTTTCTCTATGCCCGTGTCTACCAGCACCCAAATCACTGAGAAGTTAGGATGCTCAAAATTTCGGAGACGCAGACAGCAAATGTCATCACGGGCGTATACACAAACGCCGGCATTTGGGATAAATAGATGCTCCAAGATATAGCCTGGGTAATCCAAGTACGCAGTATCAGCTGGACATCCTATCTGCGTCTCCGACAAGAAGAACAAGTGGGGCTTAGAGGTCTCCAGATGATAATGGTTCAGCAGTGGACTTCTAAAGGCTGACATGATGATGACATGTTTATAGTACTTATCATAACCCACAAAAAGTGCACGGGGCTACATGTCTAACCATTATAATAGTTAAGTCACAATAACCGTTCTTTGTTCAATCAAAAAACTAGTATAATCGAAATTTTGAATTAAGAAATATTTAGGGAAACCCGCCCCGGCTTCCCACGGGTAGCTAACTACCCGTGGGAAGCCGGGGCGAGTCGCTATTCCTTGATAAAAATAATGATTGATTGTTTTATATGAATAATATATGAGAGGTGAAGTTACTATCGCTGCAGAAGAATTGCTTCTAGAGATGGAGCCTGACAGCTTTTAACAGTTGACATTAGCATCAAACTATCGAGGTAATAAATTTAAGGCCATTATAATCTTTGACTATTGTTAATAATTAGGTGATTTTTGCGTGGCACCGAACCAATCCAAGATATAAGTAAATAGTGCCAAACCGTCAATATATTATGCACTAGGCGTTTCAAAGTTCACTTCTTCATTAAGAAAGAACTAAGTCAAAAGTCGAGATTCTGGGAGCAACCAAAGTCGAACTTAAGTTTAAATAAGTGAGTTTTAAGTTGGCAAGAAGGCGAAGTCTCATGTGATGGCCTAATTCACGAAAGTTAGCGATGGAACGAGTAATAGCAGAAATAGTGACATTACAAGGAAAATAAAATTTTAAACTAGGCGTGCAATGCTGCCACAACAAGATTTGAATATTAGTTAGTACTATTTTTTTATAAATTTATAGAAGTACCAACGTGATCAAAGATTTGTTGATGTGTAATATCTTTCCGCTCGCTTACCTGCAGTCTATTGGAGTGATTTCGTGAAAAGTGTTAAACAAGGTGTTAACAGTGTAAAACGTTACCCTACAATCTATGGGAGTGATTTCGTGAAAAGTATTAAACAAGGTGTTAACAGTGTAAAATGTTACCCTGCAATCTATGGGAGTGATTCACGATGTGTTAAAAGTGTAAAACGTTACCCTGCAATCTATGGGAGTGATTTCGTGAAAAGTGTTAAACGATGTGTTAAAAGTGTAAAACGTTGCCCTGCAATCTATGGGAGTGATTTCGTGAAAAGTGTTAAACAATGTCTTAAAAGTGTAAAACGTTACCCTGCAATCTATGGCAGTGATTTCGTTAAAATTGTTAATCAATGTGTTATAAGTGTAAAAAGTTACCCTGCAATCTATGGCAGTGATTTCGTGAAAAGTGTTAAACGATGTGTTAAAAGTGTAAAAAGTTACCCTGCAATCTAAGGGAGTGATTTCGTGAAAAGTGTTAAACGATGTGTTAAAAGTGTAAAACGTTACCCTGAAATCTATGGCAGTGATTTCGTGAAAATTGTTAAAGATTGTAAAATATACATATTCATTTTTACTACCTGCCAACCTGGTCACTTCTCACCTACTCAGGTGAGAAATGACCACCTTGGCAAATACAGTCACTGATTTATGATATCGCTTCCTCCTCTTACTTACGTCCAATCGCTCGACAAGGCAAGTTCTTCCAACTGCGGACGGAATCTGTTTTCGTAACGAACACCAACTTAAATTAGAAAGCTTAACCCGACTGAATCTTACATTCGGCCGGATCGGCTGTTAATGTGTTTTACTTTTAACGCATTCTTAACAACAGATAAGTGTTTGACGTTTTCTATATTTTTGTTAACCGAAACTTGGATTTATGTGCGATGAGTGAGGCGACATTGGATTAGGTTTAGTTCATTGAGTTTGAGTTCTGTTAATGATACAGAATATTCTATATCATATACAGTTACGTCAATGTGTCAACATCATCATGTCCCAGCATTATTTGAAGTAGTTCAAATTATTGCAAGTTTAATAAGGTACTTTTGCCCAAAACAATGCACGCAGGGCTTAATGCTAGGTTTCATTTAATACCAGTCATCCTGCTCATGCAAGAAAATGGTGGGGTTTGCGGCTAATTGTAAATGTTCTGTAGTTGACTGTATTTAATGTATCCGAAAGAGACAATAGTTTATGTTTATTTCTCTATTTAACCTAAGAAAACTAACATAGCCTATATGTACGTACATGAAAAAAATTTTACTCCGTAGGGTGTAGGGTATGTTACTTTTAGTTGGTCAAATCTTGCAAGCTGAATAAGAACCTATTCCTCTTATCCTACGGAGTTAATTTTTTACTTGTTGGTTGTTGGTTCCAATGATTATGCATTTTTATGGTAAGCAAGACCTGGATAGACAACCAGGATTAACAACGGTCAACAGCACCGACACGAAATTATATGTACGCATTTCATTATGATAGCCTGTTTTAATTACCATGACATGGTTGCTGCACTCAGGGTTAGATCCTGACTAGGGAACTCATCAACGGTTTACAACCTAGACGCGAAATTTCTTACAGCCCGTTTTAAGTTTTACCATATGATTTGGCTACTGTATAAAACCTTTTCTTTTTTTTACTATTTTTTATCAACTTATTTGATTTTGACCCGTCATTAATGTAGGGTTTTCTTGATAACAGGTGAACACCTGTTATAAACAGCTAAGTTTACAAGGCAAAAAGAAAACACGTAGACTTAGGCGAGATCACCTTCTAACTTATCACGACCAAGCCCTCCTTCCGGGCTTCCGCCCTCGCCTTCTATTTTATTTACGACTAGCTGTACCCACGGCTTCGCACGCGTGGTCATTTCTCTAGGTTAAAATAACTCTATTCCTATTCCAAGACCTAAAATTCCAATATACCAACATTTAAACAAAATTCAGCCGTCAAAAAGTTTTTATCGAATGCTCGGCTTCTACTCATCGGATTGAGATAATAAGTACACCAGTTTTTAAGTCAAACTAGCTATCCAATAGTGAAAACTGTATGGCAATCGGTCCAGTAGTTTTTACGTGTTGCGTGAACAGACTAACAGACAAACAGACATACACGAATTTTAACAATGTTTTTTTCTTTTTCAGTGCCTTTAGTACCCTAGTTTTTTTTATGTTGTCTTCCTATTACAGACTTTTTGGTACTGAAAACCTTCCCTTTTGATCCGAATAATAAAAATACGTGTTTTATTACATTATTATAATCATGCCTATAAAACAGTGCCGTGACATACCCAATGACTGACTGACTGACTGACTAACTGACAGATAACCCCCAGCCTAAACCGATGTACCTAGGTATATGAAATTAGGTGGAATATTTCTTGAATATCCTAGAGGTGAACTACGAAAGTAACTGCCGTAAAACATGAATACCAACTCCAAATAAAATACCCCTATCCTGCGGGGACCCTTTAATTTACCGGTATGAAAAGTATCCAATGTCATACCTCGTAGTATTAACTCAAATCATGCCATCATCATGCTGCAGAGGTCAGCTATAGACCAACAGCACACATCCTTTCCAAAAAAAAAAGAAAAGTACCTGGACGTTGATTCAGGTCATGCTTACCAGAAAAATGTATTGTCATCGGAACTGAACCAACATGTAAAAATTCTACTCCGTAGGATAAAAGGAAGGCAGGAGGAATCTGTTAAAATACCCGCCAAATAGTTTTTATCGTTTGCTCGGCTTATACTCATCGAATTGAGATACAATATACCACCGCCAGATTTTAAGTCAAATCCTAAGTTATCCAACAGAGAAAACCGCATTGCAATTTGTTCAGTAGTTTTTCCGTGATGCGCGAACAAACATACATACAGACAGACACTTAGAAAAAAGTTATATACTTATTTAGTACCTCATTGTAAGTACCCTAGACCATTTTCTTTTTAATTATCTTCAGCAGGTGTAACAGTTACCATCATGCGGTTGTCCTACTCGTCTAGTCAGACGCTATTGAGTTCGATAAAAAAACGTTTTCAGAGATATATTAACATTATTATGTTCTAAGTAAGACGCTTGCGCATGTAACTTAGCTACAGACTACACTTGACGTGAAAGTATGCTGATTAGCATACTTTTTCTTTTCCTTTTCAGAACGCGGAAAACAAATCTACCTCAGTTTAAATAGAATAGCAATGGATACAATGATATCTGCACGTTATTGAATAACATTGATTGATCTTCTCAGCACCTAGCAACCTTCTAACTCGTCAAACTTTACAAACCAAGAGCTCGTGGCACGTTTACTCCATCGTGAAATCCATCATAACCCAAACAGAGCAACCAAACAAGGTCCGATCTAATTAGTCTGTGGCGGTCTCAGTCAATAATGTGAGCTGGCAATCGTCTTGGCGATCACGTTCCACGACAGCGCTTATAGTGTAATCTTACCACTATGTATCAGTATGAGCACTTCTTAGATAAAGTACTCTGTAGGCACATACTTGTCATGTCATGCCGGCAAGAGAAAACATGGATCCACCCAACAGGCTTTGATTTCCATCGCTCCACGCTTTGGAGGGCATGTTAATAGCTGTAGGTTACGGCTGTTATTAATTGCTAGCAGTCGTTAGCCATGTCTGAGGCTCTCAGGCGGCCTGACAAACTTTAACACCCTAGGCCAGCACTACCTTATACGATAAGCAAGCAACAGGCTCTGTAAGCATGGCTATGTGTGTTAAAGTCTGGAATGGCATGCGCAAAATGGTGTGGTTTGTATAAATTAAATTTATTAACAAGCACAAATAAAATAAAATATAACCCCCGACCCCCCACCTCCAGTTACTAGCTAAGAAGCATCTTGAACATAAAACCGCATCAAAATCGGTCCATTCGTTCGGGAGCTACAATTCTCACCCCCCTTTTCTCACACACAGTTTTCAAACAGAAAAAAAACGCATCAAAATCGGTCCATTCGTTTGGGAGCTACGATGCCACAGACAAACACACACACACACACAGTGATACACACCCTACACTTATAACATCCGTCTCTTTATTCGGGGGAAAAAAAGAGGAAAAAGAACGATTGCCCAAAACCCGCCAAATACTGCTTTCTTTTTCCGTCATTAGCGCGCTACTTTCATACCATAAAAATTCATCATTTCATTTTTCATATTTTTTTTCCGGTTTTTACCCGACTACGGCGAAGCAATGGAAGGGTAATTAAATGAACAGTCTATGTATGAATGTATACATGTATGTGGGTATGTGGATTTTCCACTATAGCCTATTGGTCCGATTTTGACAAAACAAGTATCAATCGATTTGTCTTCAAGTATAGTGTCATACGCTATATATTTTTACCCGACTACGGCGAAGCAAAAGAAAGGTAATGTTTTCAACCAAATAAACTTGGTCCAATTTTGACAAGCTAGGTATCAATCAATTCGTCTTCATTGCAAGAGTGCCATAGGCAATTTGTTTTTTGGCCGGGTTTTAGTGTTTGAACATAAGTCTTGTTTGTATATTTATCTGCTATGTATTGTATGCAAGAGGTGTCCTCAATAAGCAAGTGTGCTCAGTGCCCTTACTACTTATAATGTTTTAATAAACGTTTACAATGTTGCGGTATAGCAACTCTGGCTAGGTCGGCGAGCTAACCGATTTATGTTGTTCAATCCGTGAAGATTATTTTGTATGCTTTGCTATACTTACACTCCCACATACTCGGAACTTGGGCTTCGATTTGGAGTATTTTAATAAAGGATTTCATAGTTTACGATAGCTTGGGACTCTAAAGCTGGAGTTCACTTTTGAACCATTACTAAATCACAGTTCGCTTGAAAGAGTCGGTTTTCTTCCCAAATTATTAATCAACTAGCTTTCACTCACGACCTCGTCCACGCGGACTACATTTTATAGCGAAAAAAGCAACCTATGTTCATCTAGGATAAAACCAATGCAACCATCATGTTAGCCTTTAGAAATCACTGCTGAACATAGGCCTCCCCCAAAGAGTAAAGCACCAACGCTCTTGATGCTTTTTGACAGACTTGTTATTACTTCGTTACCACGGCACATGTCATTTCCGTTCCTTACAGTGAGTAATCTATATTTTCACGTTTTCTCGTGGCAATTTACCATTTCCGGGATAAGGAGTAGTATATGTTGGCCTCTATATTGTACAGTACCTATTTACAACGTTTCATTGAAATTGGACAAGCCGTTTGGACGTGAAATCTCCCCATACAAACAGACAGACAACGTTTCAATTTTATATATTGATGTGGATCTTACCGGATGTTAAGGTATGTGCAGTTGACGATTGTGACGCACTGATATACCGGTTCAGTTTAGACTTGAGACATCAATATTACATCAACACCCCTAAGAAGTTCATTGGTGAACATGGACTTCCCCTATAATAGGGAGAGCTTTTCCATATTCACCATGATTGGCAGGCGGCTGATGATCGCAGTAGATGATTCTTACGCAGGAAAATGCTGATGCTCATATCCTGAACTCTCTGATTCTTACAGCACCCGCGGGATTAGAACGGCTCTATTATAAAGCTAGGTCCACACAGCGGACTTGAATACACCAAGGTTGTATTTTTACAAGGCCTGCGCAATGCAAAGGCATGGTAATGTGTTTATCAGCCTACGTATGTATTTCTGTTCCTTTGTGGCACTATATAGACCAATCTGTGATATTTCTTACGTCATTCGTTTCATTTTAATCTTGCGAGTGCTACTAAAGACTTGTCATTAATCAAAATTTAATTTGGCGACAACCAGACGATTGTGAAAAAGAAAAAAATGAAAGTCGACGAACTATGTTAAGTGGGGTATCATTAAATAGGTATTTGAAAACATCTTTAGGTTCCTCTTATTATTTTTCATTTCGAATGACCATTTAGGATCTATAACGATTTTAAGTTGGTTAGCAACTATTCTCACGAATTCTTATAAACATAAACTAAAATATTTAAAATAAAAATAAATTATAATAAAGAGAAAAACCAGACTGCGAGCAAAACTAAAATGAGACAAACTTTTTTGATTTTAAAATATAAGATGCAGTTGGAGGCCTGAAGAGTTAGCTCGCCAGGTTCCAGCTGATGCAGTCAAAGGAGAAATGAAATGCATGATGCCTCCGACTGCATCTTATATATCTAAATCAAAACTCTAAAGCTTATTTGCATCTTTTTAATTTTGCTCGCAGTCTGGATTTATGTTTTTATAATTAAAAAAATGGAGAAACAAAGAACGTTATACATTTTCCAAGTAAACTGTAACTTAACCAGCAAGGCCCCTTGAGCATAGACGCAGAGCTCCGCCTATGGATGTTTAGTCGGATGCAGTTCGGCTAATGTGCATTGGAATTACAATGTAATTCCCCCAAGACCGTTTCATCATCGGACGACCCGACGTGCTTACGGCAATGCGCCACTGTTGGCTGGTGAATATTACACCGTTGCGCATGAAGCGTATTGCTTTCACATTTATCATGCGTAGGACGACGGATTCTGTGGTTATCAGGAATCTTCAAGTCACGAGTGAGTTGTGTAATTCTAGGTTAGCGAGCACTATGGGCGACTATGATTATGTGATAAGAGAGATAGTGAACAAACGCAGGCAGACCTATTGATTATTTCTTCATTAGTTATCGAGACATAGGGCTTTAATTTTTGAAAAATTAAAGCCCGACTACGGTAGGGTAAAAAATAGCCTATGGCACACTATACATGACCAGCTGATGCTCGCGGCTTCGCTTTTCATTTTAATAGATAGCCTATGACACTCAAAAAACGTGGCTTTCTATTGGTAAAAGAATTTTCAAAATCGGTTCAGTAGATCCAGAGATTACCCCCTACAAACTCACAAACTTTACTTTTTTTATAATATTATAGTATAAATATATAGTATAGATAAATGTCGAATCGATTGATACCCCACTTGTAAAAATGGACAAAGTTTTTGTTTGAACATTTAACTCTTCCTTTGCTTCACCGTAGTCAGGTTAAAACATTGCCCATGACATGCCCTTTTTTTAGTAGCCTTATTGCTGTTGGTCTCTTCCGACCTCTACAGCTTCACCGGACTGGAGGGCGGGCGTGAAAGTGCACCGTTTGTTTAAATTTTCACGAATCAAGGTCTCAGCTTGAGCGGACGCCTAGATTACGGATATCAGACTAAAACCTGAAGATGAATCGATTGATACCGTATGGTGGAACATCCATTTACATACATATATACAAAGACTGATAACTCATTACCCTTCCCTAGCTTCGCCATAGTCGGGTAAAAACAACTAAGATCATGCTCAACACCAGGTGAACCGAATAGGCGAACAATGAATTGCTTATACAGACGTTATACCAAAATCATTTGTAATTGTATCATATTTCCACCCAATTATGATATAGCTTGGATTCGGATAGTATTTATCTAGGTTTCCAACTGTATTTTATTTTCAAAATGCTTACCTAGCTCGATGGTGCCATATTATGAAAAAGCTTCTATTTAACTTGCAATATTTGTATGTATGTATCTATGTTTAGGTCTAATCTTTCAAGCTGAATTAGAACCACTTTCTTTTATTCTACGGAGTTGAATTTTTAAATGGTTCATGACCGATGCCAATGCATTTTTTTGGTAAGCTTGACCTGAAACGACATCTAGGATTAGCTGCAGATAAAGGAATTCTGCAACGGTTAACAGCAAAGACACGAAATTTTAACACGCATTTTATTATGATAGCCGGTTTTAAGTTTTACCATGACATGGTTGCTGCACTCCGGGTTGGGTCCTGACTAGGGAACTCCTCAACGGTTAGCAGCACAGACATGCAATGTTATATACTCATACGCATGTAATAGTGATAGCCCGTTCTAAGTTTCACCATGACAAGGATACTGCATAAAATCTTTTTTTAATGTTTTTATAGATTTCTCGGCTTCTACTCATCGGTTTGAGATACCAAGTACACCAGTTTTTAAGTCAAACCATAAGCTAAACATAACAGTGATAACTGCATTGCAATCGGTTTAGTAGATTTACTTGATGCGCGAACAAACATACAAACATACAGACAAACAGAAAGACAGGATTTAAAAAAAATATGTTCGATAGCTTATTTTATATACAATAAACTTAATTTTTTTAATTGTCTTCTTTTTTACAGACTTTTTCTTACTTATTGCTTTATTATAAGTAAGTATATATTTTTACTAGAATAACAACATTTAAAAGGTTTTAAATCCATACCAACACTAGAAGAGCCAGATCTTTTGCCTCCATTACATACTCATAATATAGTTACAAGTCTAGTACAGGGCCTGCAGTCTCGACATATAGATAATGATTACTTTACGAACGAAATCAGTACAAACCGAAGAAATAGTAAATAGAAATAGCTTTTGACAATAACTGTCAAAGCTAACGAGCTTTGACAGTTATTGTCAAAAGCTATCGATTGTCATGGGTATTTGTATCATGATTGTCATCAATATTCGGCAGAGACTACCAAATGTCGTTATAATTGGACTTTGCGACCGATCAAGCAATCGCTGTCAATGTCGAGACTGTTGGCCCAGGATCTAATAATTTAGTCCGCGGCGGTTGTTCTGTCGTTGCAGCCTGATGCCGCGGAGAAAGGGGTGACTTACAGCGCCGTTCTAAAAATGGCGCAGGAGAAGGTCGATCTCCAGGAGCTGGGGATTGACCAGCTCCGCTTCCGCCAGACGGCCACGGGAGCCAGAATGCTGGAAATCCCTGGCTCCCAAAACTCAGATAAGGCGGACCAACTCGCGGAGAAGCTCCGCGGGGTCCTTTCTGAGGTGGCCAACATCGCCAGGCCCATTAAATCCGCTGATCTACGCATCTCGGGCCTGGACGATGCGGCCACGAAAGAGAAGGTGGCGAAGGCGGTCGCTGAGGCAGGAGGCTGCAACGTGCAGATGGTTAAGACCCGGGAGATCAACCCGGGTTTTAACGGTACTGGCTCCATCCTGGTGTCTTGCCCAGTTTCAGCAGCCCAAGTGCTGCTGAAGAAGGGCAGACTCCTGGTCGGGTGGAGCTCAGTGCGTGTGGTGGCACTGGGAGCGCGTCCCATGCGGTGCTTCAGGTGCTTGGGGCTGGGGCATACGCGCCCCCAGTGTCCTGCTTCAGTCGATAGGGGTGACCTGTGTTTCCGGTGTGGAGGCGCAGGTCATCGGGCAGCCAGCTGCGGGAAGGCTGAACCACGATGCGCGATATGCGCGGAGTCGGGGAAGCCTTCCGGGCACGTAATGGGGGGACGCAACTGTGCCCCTCCAAAGACGAAGGGTAAGGCCACCAGGACCCAGGCCAACCCTGTGGCCACAAAACAGGCCACCCCCGAAGCAGACCGCCAAGCGGTGGTCGAGGTGGTTGTGATGTCTGATTGATGGATCAGGTCCGGCATCACAACCTCCTCCAGACGAACTTAAATCACTGCGCTGGGGCTCAAGACCTTCTCATGCAGACCCTGGCGCAGTGGCAAATAGATTTGGCGGTTGCCGCGGAGCCGTATTACGTTCCCCCGGACCCCCATCCCTGTTGGGCTGGGGATCTGGACGGCTCCGTGGCTATAGTACTACGGTCTGGCTGCGCTTTTCCCCTCTCAGTCGAAGAGAGGGGTTCGGGCTACGTGGTGGCCAGGTGGGGGGAGTATGCCATCGTCGGGGTATACTTCTCCCCCAATAGACCCGCTGCGGAACTGGAGGTCTTTATGGACCTCCTTGCCGCAGCGGTTAGACGACAGGCGCCTCGTCAGATCCTCCTTATGGGGGACCTGAACGCCAAGGCCCGGGATTGGGGCAACCGCTCTACTGACTCTCGCGGGGAGATTGTCAGGGAGTGGGCGGTTGCCACGGGACTGACCCTGCTCAATAGAGGGTCGGTCCACACGTGCGTGCAACATAACGGGGGGTCCGTGGTGGACTTATCGTTTGCCACCCCGGCTGTTGCGGCACGTGTCCGGGCCTGGAGGGTGTTGTCGGAGGTGGAGAACTTCTCGGATCACAAATATATTAGGTTCGAGGTTCTCCCCTCCCACGTCCAGGGAGGGCCTGCGGATGTGGTGCGCGCGGATTTCCCGCGATGGACGATATCTCGCCTCGACGCTGAACTAGCGGAAGAGGCGGCTATCGTTCAGTCGTGGTCTGCCGCTCCCGCGCACCCGGAAGTGGATGTCGCAGCGGGCGACTTCCGAGATGCGGTGACGGCCGTGTGTGACGCAGCCATGCCGAGGTCCCTCCGTTGCCCCGATCGCCACCAGGTTTACTGGTGGTGCTCGGAAATTGAGGACCTCCGGAGCGCTTGCTCGGTGGCGAGGCGACCCTACGTCCGTTGTAGGAGGTTGCGCCATGGCCGGACCGACGACGAGCTGTCGGCTGAGGAGTTGGCAACTGAGCGCCGGCTGCATGGCTTATACCGCGACTGTAAGTGGGAGCTGCAGCTGGCCATCAGTCAGGCTAAGTCCCGGGCCTGGGGCGAGGCCCTAGAGGATCTCGACAGAGACCCTTGGGGGCGGCCATACAGGGGCGCCCGGAAAAAGTTCCGGGGTCAAACAGTCCCTGTTGCGGATTCCCTGGAGCCTGAGCTCCTAGGCAGGGTGTTGGGGGGGCTTTTCCCCGACTCTCACTACCACACCCCTCCGACTATGGTGCTCTCCGCCCCCGAGGAGTTGAGCCCAGCCTCCATTCCGCCTGTGTCCGAGGTGGAGATGGAGGTGGCAGTCGGCCGCCTCCGACGCAAAAGGACCGCACCTGGTCCAGACGGGATCCCGGGGCGGGTCCTTAGGATAGCCCTAAGGCAGATGGGCGACAGGCTTCGGGGACTGTTCGACGCGTGCCTGACGTCGGGGCAGTTCCCGAAGCTTTGGAAGGACGGCCGGCTGTGCCTGCTACGGAAGGAGGGTCGACCTGCCGACTCGCCTTCCGGGTACAGGCCCATAGTGTTGCTGGATGATACGGGTAAGCTCCTGGAGAGAGTTGTGGCCTCCCGTGTCATCCGGCACCTGGAGGAGACTGGTCCTGGTCTGTCAGAGGCCCAGTACGGGTTCAGAGCGGGGCGGTCTACAATAGACGCCCTGCTCTGGCTCAAACGGTGGACGCAGGATGCGGTCGGCGAGGGTCAAAAGGCGTTGGCTGTCTCGCTCGACATTGCCAACGCCTTCAACAGCCTCCCGCACGGAACAATACAGGAGGCGCTCCGGTTTCATGGAGTGCCCCTGTATCTGCGGAGGCTGTTAGCCGACTACCTCCGGGACCGTGAGGTCCTAGTGGAGGGACGTGACGGTCTGAGGCGCCGTCGCGTCTCCTGCGGGGTTCCACAGGGGTCGGTACTGGGACCGCTCCTGTGGAACGTAGGCTACGACTGGGTGCTCCGCGGCACGCTTCCTGCAAGTATGCAGGTCGCGTGCTACGCGGACGACACCCTAGTCGTAGTCAAGGGGAGGGACCTCAGGGAGACGGTGCGGTTGGCCACGGTGGGCACAACCCTCGTGGTCGACCGGATACGAGCCCTGGGACTGGAGGTCGCCCTCTCCAAGACCGAGGCCCTATTGTTCCATGGGCCTCGGGGGGGACCCCCTCCAGGAACGCGGGTGGTTCTGGATGGGGTGATGGTCCGGGTAGGGACCCAGATGAAATATTTGGGTCTCATCCTGGACGGGAGGTGGGCATTTCAGGCCCACTTTGCCCAGATGGCCCCGAGAGTGGTGGGAGCAGCAGCCGCCCTGGGAAGGCTGCTGCCCAACGTGGGCGGCCCGAGCTCCAACTGCCGTAGACTATACTCCGGAGTGGTCCGGAGTATGGCCCTCTATGGGGCACCAGTCTGGGTGGACGCCCTCAACCGCAGGACCAAAACCCTGCTGCGACGTCCGCAGCGGGTGATTGCGACGAGGGCGATACGCGGATACCGGACGGTGTCCTGGACGGCAGGGTGCGTGTTGGCCGGTGATCCCCCCTGGGAGCTCCAAGCGGAGATCCTCGCCGAAGTTTACCACTTCGTGGCGGAGAGGAGATCCCGTGGAGACCCCCCAGCGTGGGAGGAGGTCACGCGCATGCGGCGGCAGGCGAGGGCCGCCATGTTGCGGCGGTGGACGGAGGACCTGGCTCCACCAGTCCCTGGGCAGTGGACGGTGGAGGCTATCCGCCCGGTCCTTTGGAGGTGGGTGAGGCGGCAGCATGGGCCGCTGACCTTCCGATTGGTGCAGGTGCTTTCCGGACACGGATGTTTCGGAAAGTACCTGCACCAAATCGCAAGACGGGAGAGGACTCCGGTGTGCCACGAGTGTGGGGCACCGGAGGACACGGCGCTCCACACGTTGGAGGCGTGTGCCGCATGGGGCCCGCAGCGGCACACGCTTTCAATGATGATTGGACGGGATCTCTCTCTGCCAAGCGTAGTAAACGCTATGCTTGGCAGCGAGAGATCGTGGCAGGCAATGGTCTCCTTCTGCGAAGCCGTTATGGTGCAGAAGGAGACCGCGGAGCGGGCCAGGGAGACGGACGCCGGAGCGGACGCGCTCCGGCGCAGGAGACCAGGTGGGAGGAGGAGGCGTTTTGCCCACCTCCTCCCTCCTCCGTAGTGGGGTCACCGGTGGAGTGTCGGGGGACGCTCCACCGGCTTGCACGGCCCCACATGTCTGAGGGGTGACCTTTGTGAGCAAGGTTGCCCCTCCAAGGGCGGAGAGACCCGATAAGGGTCACCACTGGGGCAAGATGGTAGAATGCTACCGCGACCCCATCTTGCCCCACCTAGGTGGCGGACGGCTCACGGGGGGGTTTTAGTGGGTGCGAGCCCCACATACCCCCTTCCATCACCCCCGTGGTGGAAGGGAAGTGCGCAGGCATTTCCCCCCCTCAAAAAAAAAAAAAAAAAAGGATCTAATAAAAGCGTGTAGAAAAACCGGCCGAGTGTGAGTTGAAACTCGTAGAATTATTGATTCTGTAGCCAGGATCCTAAGCTACCCAACTTTGAAAACCGTATTGCAATCGGTCCAGTAGTTTTTACGTGAAACGCAAAGTTGTTTTTTTACGGTTGGATTATGTCTCTCACTATGGAATTCGTTCAGAGTTGACGGGGGTATAAAATACGTTATCTTATTTGGCTATATTTCATAAACTAGTAAACCCTAGACCGCCGTGCGCTAGTACCCATTTTTTACAGTTCTATGTTATTACTAAGTTATGAGTTAAGGAGGGGAGGGACTCTCCTCGGTGAGTTGCAAGGCCTTGGTTTGGGGACATGCTACTCAAGCAAAAGGGTCACTTTACAGCCAAATATTTTGTAAAAAAGACTTATCTTCTTTGCTTTTAACTGAGCCACTCGAAAAAAATATGTTTTTAATATATTTTATATACCTAATATGACACCTGTCACTTTGACATCTGTCACTTTGATATCTGTCACTTTGACACCTTTCATCTAGAAACTTTGACATCCGTCATTTTGACACCTGTTACTTTGGAACCTGTCACTTTGACACCTGTCACTTTGCTATCTGTCACTTTACAACAATGTAGAAATTCTTGTACAAAATTATCAAGTACAATTTTCTCGTATTTTTTTCCCTAAATCTGGATGATGCCTTATGTCCTTTGTTGTACCCCTAACGTGTGCAAAATTTCATAATGATAGTAATTAAGCTGTGAAAGTGTAACAAATAACAAACTCATTTTCGCATATAAAATATTAGTAGGACAGAAGGATGAAACGAACAAAATACCTATGTAAGATTAGAAATATTTAGATATACTCGTACACGTGCCAAAGAGACCCATACATTTTACTACAAAAGACTTGGCATAGCTACAAAGGTTAGAAGGTCTTTCAACTTTGTAGTATTAAAGTTAAAGTATCTGGACATATATACCGTCTGTCTATAGACAGACGGACATGATAAAACTAAAAGGGCTCCTTGTTTGACTACAGAACCATTGATATATGGTTTAATTCCAGGATTCATTGCTGCCTCTCTTCCAAGTTTCCTTGAAATAGTTCAATAGCTCCACTATATTTAATGTGGTAATGAGTAATAACGCAAAAAATACAATATGTAATATTAGGTTAAAAACTTGGAGACGGGAAAATACCGTCAGACAAAAATAACTCTCAGTATCTCTTTGAAACTCAAACTGGAAGCTCCTCGTTAATTTAGAAAAACAATCGTTAAATAGGCCGTTAATTATATTAATTTGTTAGATTAAGCGCTGCGTAAGTCGAGTTCGGAGTATGAACTTCGCAATTTCAAAGAACTTGAAGTTACTCAGTTTTGTGCGCAACTTTGTTAAAAGTGGTTGACGCTACTGTTGGAGTATTTGGGTTTAAGTTATAAACAGTTACTGTTTCTTATTTTAACGTGTAAACAGTGTATATTAGTGAAATGTGTGGGATCGGGATTCCTGGGCCCTTATTCGCTTTGACCACTCACACACGTAAAGCGTCGCATTGTGGAATCGTTCGGCAAATTACAACTCACGAACATAACGAGTAATTTGAAAGCAAATGGTTTGGTAATTTGAAAACTGTGAAAACAATCATCATCGTCATCGTTATCATCAGGATATAGTCCTCCACTGATGGACGTAGGCCTCTCCTAGTGAACGCCACTGAGCCAGATCTTTGGCTCCCCTCATCCAGTTCCAGCCAGCTGTTTTTGCAAGTCTTCACTCCACCTGGTCGGCGGAAATCCTACACAACGTTTGCCTAAACGCACACTCCACATAACTCGTTTACCCCAACGGTTATCGGTTCAAAAGAGTACAATAAACTAATATTGTTTTGTATGTTTAATAGTTATCAAATATATGTAGTTTTAAACTCACTCTCGACACGCATACCTTACGTAGCTGTCACAGTTGTTAAATACCTACTTAGTTTAATAATATATGTTTTTTGCATCTACCTACTTTTTCAGGATTTTTATTATTTTAAAGTATCGTGTAAAAAAAAGAAGAACAAGTTTCTCGCTATAAAATTTAAATTGTATCTACCTAGCCTACTCAAACAAATTGTACCTATCTAGCCTACTCAAACAATTTGTACCTACCTAGCCTATACAAACAAATTGTACCTACCTAGCCTACTCAAACAAATTGTACCTACCTAGCCTACTCAAACAAATTGTACCTACCTAGCCTACTCAAACAAATTGTACCTACCTAGCCTACTCAAACAAATTGTACCTACCTAGCCTACTCAAACAAATTGTACCTACCTAGCCTACTCAAACAAATTATACCTACCTAGCCTATTCAAACAAATTGTACCTACCTAGCCTACTCAAACAAATTGTACCTACCTAGCCTATTCAAACAAATTGTACCTACCTAGCCTACTCAAACAAATTGTACCTACCTAGCCTACTCAAACAAATTGTACCTACCTAGCCTACTCAAACAAATTGTACCTACCTAGCCTACTCAAACAAATTGTACCTACCTAGCCTACTCATACAAATTGTGGAGCGAAAGAGACAACACAGGATTTATTCTAGTGTGGGATACAGAGTTCATATGTACCAATTCACAAATGTGTGTACTTAAATTAAGCTCAGTATTTTGTGTGCATATATTTAAGTGAAAATATATTTATAGATTCCTACTTGTGTTAAGCATTTACCTTTTAATTAGTACATGCAGTGTGAAAGTTAATGTGATATGTTTTGGTGAATAAAAGTAATTTAATTTTGAAATTTTATTTGAAAAAATAAAGTTTTACTGTCAGTGAGGAAAACAGGGCGTGGCCTACTGTGTGCGGTATTATTTATTCTTTGGTGCCGTATGCAGAAAAAAAAAAAAATTTGTTCTTACATATTTTTTACTTAATTAGAACATCAGTCGTTGCAGTGTTATCCATACTTCCATGTTATTTATAACAAGACATAAGTTCAAAAACTAAAACCCTGATATTTTTACCCGACCGTAGGTAGACCCTACGGTCGGGTAAAAAATATTATAATATGACACTCTTGCGGTGCAGACGAATCGATTGATGCTTCGCCGTAGTCGGGTAAAAAAATAGTATATGACACTCTGTAAATAAAGTCAAATCTATTGGCACCTCGCTTGTCAAAATAGGACCAAGTTTTTAGTTTGAAAACATAACCCTTCCTTTGTTTCGCCGTAGTAGGGTAAAAGAGACACTATACCTGAAGACGAACCGATTGACACTTCTTTTGTCAAAATCGGACCAATAGGGGCGACGCTATGGTGAACATACCCACATATATACATACATACATACATACATACATACATACATACATACATACATGCATAGACTCATTACCTTTCCCTTTCTTCGCCGTAGTCGAGTAATAAAAGCGAAAGTAACTCTGTCTGACTGTGAGCTATTCAAGACTAAACGGCGAAACCGATCTTGATGAAATTTGGTGTAGAGATTGTTCTTACTTCTGGGAAAGGCATAGAATACTGATTTTACTTTTACTTTTTATTGCGATATACTGTAGACCACGCGGACTAAATCACGGGCAAAAGCAAGATATACATGATTTTAGGTAGATTTCAAGTACGAAGAAAAATGTATTTTAGGTAGATCATGCAAATCTCTGAATAATGCGTAGAGACAAGTACGAAGAAAAATGTATTTTAGGTAGATCATGCAAATCTCTGAATAATGCGTAGAGACAAGTACGAAAAAAAAAGTATTTTAGGTAGATCATGCAAATCTCTGAATAATGCGTAGAGACAAGTACGAAGAAAAATGTATTTTAGGTAGATCATGCAAATCTCTGAATAATACGTATAGACAAGTACGAAAAAAAATGAATTTTAGGTAGATCATGCAAATCTCTGAATAATGCGTAGAGACAAGTACGAAGAAAAATTTATTTTAGGTAGATCATGCAAATCTCTGAATAATGCGTAGAGACAAGTACGAAGAAAAATGAATTTTAGGTAGATAATGCAAATCTCTGAATAATGCGTAGAAACAAGTACGAAGAAAAATGTATTTTAGGTAGATCATGCAAATCTCTGAATAATGCGTAGAGACAAGTACGAAGAAAAATGAATTTTAGGTAGATAATGCAAATTTCTGAATAATGCGTAGAAACAAGTACGAAGAAAAATATATTTTAGGTAGATCATGCAAATCTCTGAATAATGCGTAGAGACAAGTACGAAGAAAAATGTATTAAGAAACATTTTATTTTTTTCTGCCTTATCATATAATCTGAAATAGCGAATAGCTTCATACTTGTACAGTCGTTCACGGTTGGATAAAGTTTATAAGTTTAACGCGTCATTAGCTTACGCTTTTATAGAAATGAATTAATGGTTTCCTCTACGTTTACGTTTGTTAAAAGTTTTACGCGTAAACCGCTCTATACATGATCAAGTTACAAATTGCCTTAAAACCAAGCGTAAAATGATCTGCAATTAAATATTTTGTTAAAACTATGTCGCAGGGAGACAACATTACGAATGGAGCGCAGTTCGTTTAACTATACCTTGTTAATCAATAATTTATGTCCATCCAAAGGTTGCCTGGAAGAGATCGCTTTTAGCGACAAGACCGCCCATTGTACCTATAATCTGAGTGTTTTCCTGTCCGTATCGTTTTATTTTCTTGGTGTCAATAAGAGTTAATCTATCTATCTATCTATCTATACCGATTTACTCATCGTTCACTGCTATTACTTGCTTAAGTGAGCGTATCAGATTCTTGCGTATTATGAAAGTAGTAAGTAACGAGGACAGTGTAGTGTGCCGCAAACGTTTTGCAATCCAGCGTTGGTTCAGAAATTTTTATTTCTAAATCTAAACAGGTACTTTAATACATAAAGCTAAATAACTAAAGCTTATGGGCTTAGCTAAATTTTTACTTTGCTTTACGGCCACCCTAACTCATGTAAATAAGATGTGGCTGTATAAAAATGTCATAAAGCTCAATATACGACTATAATCACGACGATATTTCATGCATAACGGCACGTGAGTCCTTTTCTTCCAATAAATATGGCCATACATTATATTATTCATGTAAACAACAGCAACGCGAATGTGGGAGAAAAAGACGGAGAGGCTCAACCAGGATTATAGTAATCTAGTTGCGGTCGCCGCCGAATATAATCTGGCTGCGGTCACCGCCGAATATATTGGCTTGAACAGGTTCTTGACCGCTATTATAATGCTATTTTTACCCCCAACAATAAAAAGGGTTGTTACTAGTTTGAAGCCTTTTTCTGACTGTGTTTCTGTCTGCCTGTGTGTTTATCTATTGCATCGTAACGCTGTAGCGGATAGACCGATTTCAACGCGTTTTATTAAAATAATTATTGGCTGCGTCAGCTTTGTCACCCCCGTTCACTCCTAAAGGATGCAATTTAAAAAAATATGTCTGTCTCAAATTTCAAATCTTTATGACCACCGGCTTAGGCTGTGCGTTGTCTGTCAGTCATTCCGTCCAACATCTCACAGAACACGTGGTCCGACAGCTTATTCCGCTCGATCGGACGACGTGAGCTTGTTTTTCTTGTTAGTCCGATTAGTCAATTGCACAAAGAGGACCATATTTTTTTTGGAGCAAGTCGTCGAGTTATTTATTTTTTCCTGTTGGTCTGATTAGACAATCGCAGCATGAGGGCTATATTTTTTTGGAACAAATGGTCCTACGTGAATTTTTATTTCCTGTTGGTCCACCAATTTGAAATAAGATTTCATTGAAAACATTTTAATAATATTATTATTTAATTTAAACCTAAAACGTAATATTAAGGGTGTGTCGAATATATTGCACTGCCAACAAAATGGTCCTAATTCGATATGTCTTTATAAATGCTTATATTATTAATCGCTCAACACAAAAAAATATTTTGGTTTCGAGATTTTTTATATTTATTTATTTATTTATGAATGATGAATTGAACCTGAGTCGCACTATTAGAGAATCTTCGTCGTGCGATGAATCGGACCAGCAGGAAAAAGTTCACGTCGTCCGATCGAGCGGTCCTGACTTGGACTATGAGAATTAGAAAATCCTTGTCGTCCGACGAATAGGACCAGCAGGAAAAAAAGTTCGCGTCGTCCGATCGAGCGGACTAAGCTGTCGGACCACGTGTTCAGAGGGAACTCCGTGATGGTACTGTTTTATAGGTATAGATCTAAGCTGGAGTTGGCAAGATAGATCTAAGATTTCTCTGGAAGAAATCAGTGCAATCTTCCCAAGACATTCAGCTTTGAACAATTTGTGAAGGAATCTTGGGCGCTTACAAATTACGGTTTAATTCGTAAGCGCCCGGTTACGGTTTAAGAATTTTATTTTTCTCAAACGAATTTATAAATTCACTTATAGAAAAAATACAGGTTATTTATGTTTAACCGTTATACGCCATTAAGCGTAGAATATTCGTAAAATTAGTCCTAGTATCAAAATACAATTTTCAGCTCAAAAATTGAATTAATCGGTACAAGTGAGTAATCTTAAAAAGAAAGAGCAAGTGAACACAAGCGGCGCACGGCGCACGGCGTACGGCGCTCGGCGCCTGCGTCAGTTTTAGGCCTAAGCCGAAGGAAGTGTGGAGAAGAGCGAGTTTCTCGTGTTTACAAAATATTAGTTATAATAATTAAAAATCCTTTAAAATGTGTTTTTTTAATAGTTTTCTAAATGTTATTAGTGATTTTACTTATTTATTTTTTCAATTTATTATAAAGTTGCGCCCCTTCATATATGACACTCCTTTTCCCAAACTTTCATCTAGGTGTTCTTAGACAGATATTATTAGCTTGTCTGGTTATACGTTTTTAAATTTTTTCGTAAAAAATTTTTGCTTGTGTATATCTTTAGTTATTTTTTTTCTAATTAGGATACATGTACTTTAGTTATATGTTTGAGATATCGCTTGAACATTACTGTAAGGTCATACTACTGAGTGTCGAGATAAGCAGGAATAAAGCCTGAATGTTTGTAAGCGTCATGCCAGCACTTAACGATTGCGAGGACCAAGCATGTAAAACCTCCTTCCTAATGAAGACGCAGCAGCTTCGAGCATTTTTTTAAATATAATTAGTATAATATCTATTATATTTAAAAAAATGCAAAATATTAAATGTGACATAACTGTACCTATATTGTAAGTATATACTACTATTTCTTTTTAACTTTTATTATATTACTTGGTAAATTGATTTACCAATAAATATCTGTAGGTACCTCTCAGTTTCTGCTGTGTCAACTAGGAACATAGAATGCAAATCTCACAGGCACTTTCATGGCCTCATGTATAAAGAGATGAGAAATACCTTAGTTAATAAATAATGAAATTTATTAATGTTAAAATATTGAATGGAACGGATTCAAAATTCAAAGTTTCAAGAAAGCTTTCGTCCATTAGCTTCACTTATAACTTTCTGTATTTACAATTCCAAAACTGAAAGATACTCGTTTTAAAATATTGCTATCATCTTTGATGCCTACCTAACAAAACTCAACAAAAATAAATACCTACTGAAAGTTCAGTCTAATGCAAATTTGAAATCTAATTATAATCCATAGATTCCAGGTATGTTTTTAGCTCGTTTTTAGTGGCCAAACTTACTTCTAACTTTGTCACTTTGTAACATGTAACAGTTTAAACAAAAAGTCCATTTCTGTTGTATTAAGGACAGCAGGAATAACGCAAAACCGATGACAATGTAGTAATATGATGTTTTGTTTTGAGGATTTGCATAGCTCCTGTTGAAGCCGCGTAATGATTTTAAACGTTATTTTGCATTCTTTATTGGTAACATTACGCTGTAATAGAAAAGTACCTGGATGACCACCGAGCTTTGCTCGGTATTTTCTTGTTTTTTTGCTAAATTGTATTTTTTAGAAATTAAATTTAAATACGAATTACATACTGATGAAAAGATGAAATATGAATACTATTTTTCGATCTTACCGACATAATAATAAAAAAATATGAACTGATTATTTAAATAAAAAATCACGAGTGCATTTAGTTTAATATTATATTAGAAATAAATACTTAATTTTTTACAGTTTATCAACCTATTACGTAAGTACACAAAAAAAGTTGATCTTTAAGTTAATTATCGATAAAACATGAATAAAACAACATTTTCTAAAAATGAGTCCTAGCTAGATCGATTTATCGCCCCCGAAACCCTCTGTATACTAATTTTCATGAAAATCGTTGGAGCCGTTTCCGAGATTCAGATTATATATATATTTATATACAAGAATTTCTCGTTTAAAGATATAAGATATAAATCATCAATATTTCCGAGGGTAGTTTGTATAAAATAATTTATCTTTGTTGAATTATTTGTACCCAGTGAGGGTAGTTTAAAGTGTGTGTGTGTGCATTGAGTGAGCACCTTCTGTTTTTTTTTAAAATAAAATAAAGTATTTAGTAAAAGCTCTGAAGTAATTGTAAAACCAATATATCTATTTGTAAAAAGATAAAATAAACCATAAATCATTGAATGTGGGCTCACTCAGTTCTCACAGAGGACCGGCGAGATATGCAAATGTATTAAGTTTACACAGAAACCTTGTGTACTAGTTTTAGTTAAACCTGCGCAGAGTTATGGTCTGTAGTTACAGGTCGCCTAGTGCCTAATTGAAACATTTACAAATAATTAATTGTGCTCACTCAATCCACCATTTTCAGAAGGGCCGATTTTCTACTTACCAACTATAGAATAAAATAAAATTATATGTCTAGTTTTAGATAATATTCAATAGGATTTCGTAACATACAAAACGAAACATTATCATGATACGTATTTGAGTTATAAATTGTTATATGTGCTCACTCAATCCACATATTTTTAGAAAATAAAAACATTAATATTGCTAGGCTTGCGAACACCCCAGTAAATATAAATAGTTAAAGTTTTAGTTAATATTTTTACTAAATATCCGCCATTTCGCATTGCGAATTATTTATTTACTTGAAGAGATATACTTATTACATTGTTTGTAAGAAACCCCGTAATGTAGAGTCACCACACGTCTCAAAATAAACTCAATCGTCACTGTAATCTATCGATGAGCTTTGTGATATCTCACAATCTCTGACGGTATAGGGTTGATATCTACCTTCCTTTTTTTGTATTTTGGTTCCAATTCTTCACTATCATAACTATCAGTATCCGAAGATAGCGTGTGGATAAGACGGCGTCGGACTCGTGGTGACACTGATTTGTCACACTGGTGTGAAAAATTGGTTTAATTTTGATTTGATGATAGTACAATCATGATGGAGCGCTAGGAACTCCACAACAAAATGATGAAACCCCTTCAAATATGGGATCATTTAGTTTGTCTTGATGAGTTCTCTGGTCTAATGTGGTATCGAGGGTCTGATGATGGAGCCGGAGTCATACCAATTACCCAACAATCAAATGATGGAACCCCTTCAAGTTGAGATTTATTTGTTTGTTCTCGATGAGTTCTCAGGTCTTAAGTGGTACTGGTGGTGTCTCATAAAATATTGCGTAATAAAACCTACCTTACTATAAGCGTAATAAAACCTACCTCTTTGGTTAAAAACTAAACCAGGCATATAATAAAAAAAACGAAGGAATGACATAAAGATTCAAACAAGAAATACAGTCATACGCAATGGCGAAGGAAATGTCTAGTGGCCATACGCAAAGAGTATATAAATACTTCATGCCATACGTAGTATCACTACCTAGTCTGTGATACAGTCTCTAAACTATAACCATAGATTTTCCTGTTTGTGCAGTTTGTGCATATTCAGGCGTATAATTAGATTTGTGGTATTGTGTAGTGCAATGAATCTATTTTCAACGTTATATTGCTTATCCTGATGACTATATTTTTATCCGAATAATAACATAATGCCTTTTATGAACAGACTTCAAAAAAAGAAAAGGAAACCAATACCTTGGTCAAATTGATTTATTCCCCAGAAATACACTTTCCCCGTAGAGACACTTTGAGAAAAGTTGCGCGTCTGTTCCTAAGAGATATGTATGTTAGGTACATTTAAGTACACTAAAATAGAAAAGTTTTTTAATACCTATTTACTTTTTCATTATTATTCCCCAGAGATATACACTTTCCAATGTGAACCAAACTGAGAAAAATATTCAATTGTGCAGTCACTTATTTTGAAATTAATTAATTAACTAATTCTGTTTTCAAAGGTGAAAAGAAAATTAAATTTATATTAATGGTTTCATGAGAAGCCCCAACGGCATATCGATTTGTCGTATATTCCTGTTGTCTCCCACTTTTTGTCCACCACTGGGAGACAATGGGAAAAAGTAGCGTTGTCCCCCACCCGTTGTCCCTCAGTGGGGAATAACGGTACTAAATTATTCTCGTGGTCTGCCAGTGGCTCTAATTAACTATTCTAATATTACTGTTTCATGTTTAAGTGACAGGTGTCAAAGTGATCTTAATTTCATATGACAGCTTTCAAACTGACAGATGACAGCTGTCAAACTAAAAACAGCTATTACTCGGAAACTATTGATCGTCGACAAGTAGTTTCTGTACAGAAGTGATAGATCTTATCGAGATCTTCGTTTTGGATGACAGCTGTCAAAATTAAAGGGGTTATAACTCTGAAACTAGCAATCCTAGACTAGAAGTTTCTTTACAGAAGTGGTAGATCTCATCAAGATCTTAATTTCATATGACAGCTTTCAAACTGACAGATGACAGCTGTCAAACGTCAAACATCCAATATTAACAGCTGATGTCAGAAATGACAAGCATTGTCAAAAATGACAGGCAATGTCAAAAATGATATTATAAAATAAACAGAAAAGTTTAGGATAGGATTAGTTTAGGATAAATCTGTGTACTATGTAATTTTTGACATTGCTTGTCATTTTTGAAATCTGCTGTCAATACTAGATGTTTTGACGTTTGATAGCTGTCATATGAAATGAGGATCTTGATGAAATGAGATCTATCACTTCTATAAACGATCTAGAGTTTCCGAGTGATCGCTATGTGTGAGTGTTTTAAGTTTGACAGCTGTCACTTTGACACCTGTCACATTGACACCTGTCGATTTGATGATGTTCTTCAACACGAGCCTTTGGCTCGTGTTGAAGAACATCATCACCTTTCACCTTTTTGCATTTGACCATCACCTTTTTGGTCAAATGCCTGTTTCCTGGTATTTTATCACGTACTTACGTATTTTGGTTGCAAAGTCATTATTAGCAGAGGTCGAAAACCAAAGATATGTTTCGAAACTCAAAAAAATTTATTTCTAAAACATGCTGAATACTTAAAATAATCCATAATAAAATATAACGATCCAGTTTTTTCCAAGATATCTGAAGAACTTGAGCACAAAATGTCATCAATGGCATTGTATATATCATTTACTCGTCGACGAAGTGATATTTTTAATTTGTACAATCAAACCTCTACTGATTGTAAAACTTCAAATGAAGTTATTTTCTGGCTGTATTTCTTCAGCATTACAATCGTCGGAAAAGGAAACTTGCAACTTTATATTGGATGATGATGAATCCTGAAAATTTTCTTTCGTTCTCGATATTTACGACTGGAAAAAAATTACACCTTTAAGTGGCTACAGAAGAAGAAGTGGAACTTCGACTTTCTTTCAATATAAAACTCTGCCAAAGTTCAAGTGGAGCAGTTTAATTAAGGAAAACATATGGATGCACTCTAAACTACCATGTACATGGACTCTTAAAAAGTATAGAATTCGTGATGATTTAATTAATTTAGTAAGTAAATGTTCCCAGTGCAACGCTGACATTCATATATCCAGCTCAAAAAAAAACTGAGAAAATCCAGGAATCTATCTCTAGAGTATATAATTTTGACGAGACGTTTAAACATAATCCCAAAAAATCTTCGAAACTTACGCCTAATATAAGAAAACAAATAGCTAAGGAGCTGCGTCATAAATCTGTTATTAAAGTTCACAATGAATTGACTTCAGTTTTTATGACTGGTACTGAACATAAAGCTCCGCCTGTTCTACCTTCTCTTCCTTCTTTAAGAAAAATAAAGTCTGAAGCTAGACATGAACATTTACCATATGCAAATCATTATTTTTTGTTATATACAATAGCAAAAACTTCATCTCGAGACAATATACATACAATTCGTGATATAAATCTATTTCCAGATTTCCGGTTATATTTTTGGAGTGAAAGTCAAATTAATTAGTATAATAATTATTTAAAAAAATACGAAAAAGCGACTTTAACAATTGATGCAACTGGATCGTTTTTTGAAACTATATATTTGCCAGATCGTACTAGGGCTACTAAAATACTATTTTTGTATTTAACTATTTTTGTTTTCTAACAGCTAATGATAAACTTAAATCTGTACCCGTTTTTCGAATGGTGACCGATTCCCATTCAGAAGACACAATATTGCTTTGGTTAAGGAAGTGGTTATCATATGTAGATACTCCACCCAGTGAAGTTATTACTGATGATTCATCGGCTTTGGTTTCGGCATGCGTTCAAGCTTTTGCCTTATACTGTACCACTAAACGCTATATATCGCACTTGTTTTCAGTTTTAGGGGGTAGTACTTGACACAAGTCATTTTATTAAGACGTTGCATAATTTGACTTGTTTTAAAACAAACATTGATTTGAATGTAAAATACTTTTATATACGTTGTTTAGTATATTTAAAACAATGTGAAAATTACCAATTAGCGAAGGAGGTTATTTATGATGTTGTAAACCTTTGCCTTGGTCAGTATAATGACGAGATAGGTGATTTTCCTATAGCCAAATCTAGGTTAGATACATTATTACGTGACATTACACTTGATCAATTCGATTCAGAAAGCAAAAACAATGATAAAAAATATGTAATTGATGATGACATTAATAACGACGATTTTGAATTTGCACAATAGTTTAACAGCATTGTTAAAGACGCTAAAAAACTAAACAGGATTCTAAAAAACAATAAAAACGCATATTACTATCCTGCGTTCATTACTACTTTCAGAAAGATTCTCATGAAACTTCCTTTATGGTCAAATTTTTCAAGAACTTTATTTAGATCGTACAATAAGGCACCATCCTTCTCAGGAATTGAAAGTTATTTCAAAACATTAAAACATCTTGTTTTAAAACTGAATTTAAAATGTACAGAATAGACGAGTTCTTTAAGCAATATGTTCAATATCAGGAGGGGGAAGTGAAATCTGCATTGTGTAACCTTGGTCAAGATATCATTAGTAAAATTAATCCGAAAAATAAATCCAGGAAAATTATTCATGAGAATTCAGCTAAACAATCATTACCGAAAAAATATATATCTAAGAAGTCTAATGTTTATAATCCCTCTCTACCTCAAGACTCTATTTTTTCAGACCAACCTTCCCATGTTGAGAACTGGAAAGGGCAAGGTAAAATTACTGAGTTAGAAAAAAACATGAACATAAAAATTATAAAAAATTGGAATTTGTGCTCTTCTGTTTATAACAAATCTAAATATGTAAAAGTCTTAAACACCTGTGCTTTTGATTCCATTCTATATTTGATTGGGAAAGAATACGATGAGACTGAAAATATGAGAAATATTATAGATGCTTTCGATGAAAAAGAAATCATTCCGCAGTATATCAAATGTTTTAGTGCAAATATGATGATTTATACAATCTAAGAGCAAAAATAATTTCAAAGTATATCAAAATGTTGCAACTAAAATATCACATGTAACGTTACTTACATCTATGAACATTTTCTTTTGGAATACGTTATTAGTTCAGTTTTTACAAAAATGTGTAGTAACGAATCATGTTATTCAACTATAAAAAGAAATAACGTATTCTTGCCCTTAAATATAGATATTTTTGATATAAGCATTTTAGAGGAAGCTTTTTCTTTAACGGAAGGTGAATCAAAATGTGCATCATGTGAGGGAATAGCAACATTTAATTATGCTATTTCAAACATGATTTCTTTTGATTGATATGGCACTAACGCTGATGCACTAAATAAAGTGCCCCGAACAATACTAATTAGAAATAAAATGTACAGAAACTTTGGTGCAGTTGAATTTGTAGCAACTTTGGAGTCATCAGGTGTCGGGCATTACAAGGGTCATTATTTATCAAACGAATTTAATTTTTGCTACGACGATAACTGCACCAAAATTAATAAAAGCACAGACCAAGATATTCTCTTGCACACTTCAAGCTACATTATCATAGACCATAATTGAGCCTTTAATAGCTCAGTTCTAAAAAATTAAAGTATTTTTACTTTGATCATATAAACAAATATAGATTCACGATCACCGATAAAAAATGGCACTATGAAAACAAGGCTTGAATAAATAAGTTGCCTTGTTTCGTTATCAGTTGCTTTGGAACAGAGGCAACGGCGCCACGTTGCCTAAGTGCATTAGTAAACTCTGAAAAACAATTCATTAAAAGTGCAAAAAAAGGTGAATTGTCATCAGTTTAGTTCATTTATATATAATACTAGCTATGCTCACGGCATTGCCCACATGGTCAAAATTCATAGGCTTTTTAGCGTGGAACCCTAAGTTTAAAAAATCCTGATGTCTCCCCAAGCGGGGACATCAGGGGAGACACGAGTCCGGCACCATTAATTTCATAAATAAAAGTAGCTATAAATTAACAATTTAACTTAGAATTTTAAGGTCATCATGACATAAATATAAATAATTGCACTTCTCATTGCTGACTATATATTTATTACGTAATATCGATAGTGCATTTGATAAATTAAGATTAAACTCACCTACACGGCTGGGCAGCGCCATCTTCTCGCAACCTCACATGTGTGTTTGATAGTTGGTGTTAAATGGTTGGGAGTGTTGATCGTCACGTGACTAAATTCAAACCCGTCAAGATTCAACATGCACAGGAGAAGTTTGAATAATAATTACAGAAAAATGCACATTGGGTCCTTATGACTACAGGTCAAGATTAGTGTTGGGACTGACAGAAGCAACTTATTATGTCCAGAAAAGTGGACTCAGGGTCAATTTTTAATTTATAGGGACATTTTGTTATGTTAAATACTAAAAAGTACTTACTAGTACTAAAAAGTAATAAATAATGTCATATAATAATATTGTTTAAAACATGAAATGTATCTGTGTGTGTTATGTATTGTAAAAAAATACAGAGATTTTTTATACTTCTCATTTTGTTTTTTATTTGTAGAAATAATTTTATTCCGAAAAAAGTCCTTTATTTTGAGACGTGTGGTGACTCTACATTACGGAGTTTCTTATAAACAATGTAATAAGTATATCTCTTCAAGTAAATAAATAATTTGCAATGCGACATGGCGGGTATTTAGTAAAAATGTTAACTAAAACTTTAACTATATATATTTACTGGGGTGTTCGCAAGCCTAGCAATATTAATGTTTTTATTTTCCAAAAATATGTGGATTGAATGAGCACATATAACAATTTATAACTCAAATACGTATCATGATAATGTTTCGTTTTGTATGTTACGAAATCCTATTGAATATTATCTAAAACTAGACATATAATTTTATTTTATTCTATAGTTGGTAAGTAGAAAATCGGCCCTTCTGAAACTGGTGGATTGAGTGAGCACAATTAATTAGTTGTAAATATTTCAATAAGACACTAGGCGACCTGTAACTACAGACCATAACTCTACGCAGGTTTTACTAAAACTAGTACACAAGGTTTCTGTGTAAACTTAATACATTTGCATTTCTCGCCGGTCCTCTGTGAGAACTGAGTGAGCCCACATTCAATGATTTATGATTTATTTTATCTTTTTACAAATATATATATTGGTTTTACAATTACTAGCTTTTACTAAATAACTTATTTTATTTAAAAAAAAAACAGAAGGTGCTCACTCAATGCACACGCACACGTTTAAAGTTGTCTTGCTGCTCGCTGGTTTGCTCACCAGTTATCATCATAAGTCGACCTGTGAAGCACGCAAACAGCTCTCAGGATCCCCGCTGTGACGTAACGCATTAAGAGGGGATGAGGAAGAGTAGAGAAAGATCTCTCATAAATGGGAGGAGGAGGAGGAGGTATCTACGTGTTACGCCCTATGTGACGTAACGTCTAGGCAGATAGGAGGTTTTACCTCTTTACGTTATATTATGACGTAAAGCTTGGAGGTAAAATCAAAGGTTATCCAGCGTGAGATAAGAGGTCACCTCTTTGCTCTACGCTGTGACGTAATTCTCAGAGGAAAGATCTATAGCCATAGAAGAACGTTATGACATAACCCTCAAGGAAGTACTGGACTGTAGAGGTAAGGTTTTATCTTACAGATTGCAAGATTATGAATTACCTTACTTCGAGTTAAAACTCCTTAGTATATGACTAGTGGACCGTACAGATAAGGTGTTATCTTACAGTTTGCAAGGTTGTGAATTACGCTTACTTCTGTTTTAAGGCTATTAGTAATATATTCTTTAGAGGATATGATGTCTTATTGTTCTATATCTGTGGCTTGCTACTCTAGGAGGATAACCGTAAAGTGATGGATGGGGAATTATGCTTTTTAGACATAAAACCTCATGAGCATGCGACGTTAACCTGGCTATGATACGTTACGCACAAAAAATTAAGGAATAGATATTACGCAATTATAGATGATCGAGGCAATCTATAGAATTTCTCAAGTCAGTCCACCAACCTTGTCTAAGGAAATTAGGAAGAGGCCTGTTTCCTAAAGGGCTAGAAAAGAATTTGAGGTTCTAAGTTTTCCCTATCAGATTTCCTAAATTTATTAATCTGAAGAGCTACCTAACCTATAAGGGGAGGATTCCTAAGTTTATTTAAATCGAAGAAATAGTTCTTTATATGTAAAGTTAGAGAAGTTAAGTGATCTTCGTCAGAAGCAAGCGTCTGGAACTGTTCAAGGTGGCCTTCCAGTATCCCAAAGCCGGCAGTGGAAGACGGCAGCTCGTCAACAGCTGGCCCGAAGTATGTTTCGGTCTTGACATTATTTTTTAAATTGAATCATTACGGAGTTAATGGGAAAGCTCTCGATCTTTTATCATCGTATCTTAGCAATAGAATCCAAAAAGTAGATGTAAATGGTGCGAGGTCATCAGGATCTCTCATTACAATGGGAGTCCCACAGGGTTCAATACTTGGGCCATTCTTGTTCTTGGTTTACATTAACGATCTTCCATTTTTCATAAAGAACTTATGTGATATTGTTTTCTTTGCAGATGATACTTCTCTAATTTTTAAGATTGACAGAACCTTGAATAATTTTGACGACGTTAACAAGGCAATCGCGCTAGTTCTTAGTTGGTTTACAACTAACAATTTAATGTTAAATCCTAAGAAAACTAAATGTATCAAATTTTCACTACCCAATGTCAGAGGCGTTCCTACGAATTCAAGTATTTTAATAAATAGTGAGCCTGTAGACCTTGTGCAGTCAACCACATTCTTGGGTATTACTGTAGATTCAAAATTACAGTGGGGTCCTCACATATCGTTGTTAGCTGGTAGATTGTGCTCTGCAGCCTATGCAGTACGTAAAATTAGACAGTTTACCGATATAGCTACTGCAAGATTAGTATATTTTAGTTACTTTCACAGTATTATGTCATATGGCATTTTGCTGTGGGGTAAGGCCGCGGAAATTCAATCAATATTTGTGCTACAGAAGAGAGCAATTCGTTCCATTTACAATATGAAATCCCGAGATTCTCTTAGGGAACGTTTTAAAGAGATCAATATTCTTACAGTGGCTTGTCAATATATATATATGAAAATATAATGTATGTTCGGAAGAATATACATTTGTTAAAAATAGGGATGTTCATAATTTTAATACTAGAAATAAAAATAAACTAAAAGTGTCTGGATTTCGGTTAAGGAAAGTTAGTGGTTCATATATGGGGAACTGTATACGATTTTTTAATAAGTTACCTGACGGCATTGATCAATTACCAATGCATAGGTTTAAAACTTTTGTTAAAGTAAATCTCATAAAGAAAGCGTATTACAATGTAAATGATTATATTAATGACAGAAATGCATGGTCTGATGTCTCCAAGCTCCATGATAATAATAAGTGATCATATAATATCATATATATCATATGATATCTCATTGTCACTTTTACCTTTTATATTTGTAGTTTACATGTTTTGTTATAATTGTGACATTTGAAAAATATATAAAGAATGAACAAATATGGAAAAAATACATCCCCGTAGAGTTTCTTGGTGCTCTCTTCTCTAACGGGCGTATTTCCAAAGCACCGGTAGAGTCAGAAGGGTATTTCCTTTTCCAGTGTGAGATTTAACTCTGTTGGCACATGAAAGGGAAATTTCCTTTTCAAACTCAAAGAATACTTAGTTTATCTAAATTTGGATTGATTTGATCTTTTTATAATATTTTATGTATATCTCTTTGTTCAGGAGATGTTAATTTTGACTTGTAAAAGTGCTATTATTTTTGCCTATTTACAATAAAATACTTTGACTTTGACTTTGACTTTGATGTAGAATTTCGATCTTCAATTGTTCGTCCAACTTCAGTTCTCGGTGATGTAGTGTAGTCCAGTCCTGGAGCCGCCTTCAAATATTGTATTTGCAAATATGTTATTGTTTTTCAAAATTTTAAAAAGTAACGAAGACTTCCTATATCATATTCATATTGTAATTCACTTGTTATAAAATATATAATAGTTTAAGAAAACTAAAAAACACGCTTTATGTAGAAAACCAAATTAAAAAATAGAAAATAAATTTTAATAGTGCAAATAAGAAAAAATGTTTTATTTAAAAAAAAACGTGGGGTGCTTTTTAAATAAAACTTTTTTTTCTTATTTACACTATTAAAATTTATTTTCAATTTTTTTAGTTTGGTTTTCTACAGAAAGCGTGTTTTTTAGTTTTTTTTAACTATTATTGTTTTTTTTCGAATTATTGCATTGTCATCGGTCTTTGACAGGTGTGCAAAATTTGAATGAAATCTGACCGTTTAAAGTGGGTCAAAATAGCGTCCAAAGCAGTCGGTTACAAACATACAAACACATTATTTTATCACATTTTGAGACTTTATTACAATTTATTTATAGAGGCCTGAAGAAAAGTTGAAAGTTAGGTGGTACTCGTAAGCCTTGATTATACGAGTATACCTGGTGACTGATATTTTTCTCGAAAAATCTATGAATTTCCTAATTTTAAAAATTGAATCAAAATAGAATCGAAGACAATTTACAGGCAGTATCACAACAATTTAAAAAAGAGGCGAGTTTGAACGATTTTCGCGTACAACCTCATCCCTTTGTTAATGTTAGTTCTAGTTCAAACAGTATTACAAAAGTTAAGCTTCGGTTAAACAGAGAGAAATACAATATTAGAAAATTGAATAGAAAAATAAAATACTACACCGCATCGACCTAATCAAGAAGGTCGCAGACGCATCGGTATAGGGCTTTATCAGTAAAGCTTCGCTACAGCCAGAACAATTGAATTTGGACGAATAGTGTTGTGTGGGACGTTTGTATTGTGATTTGGACATACAAATATGGACGGCGCCGTCTACGCAAGAACCCAAGCTGGAAATCTGTGAGTTGAATTACTTACTTCTTCACTTAGCCATCGAATCTAATTTATTGAGCTGGTCGCGATATATAAGAGCTCCTTTGACTCGCGGAACAGCAAACAACTCCTCATAAGTAATTTCAGAAAATGGAAAGAATAGATTTTGCTTAGATAAACCTCAATACTCCAGTTAGCTAATGGTTAAAAAAATAATTTAGTAACGAAGATTGTTCAAACATTTGCATGGCAAAACAGAGTGATATAAACCGCTAGTTGAAACAACTTAATTAAGTTCAGCCCTAGGGTCGTTTCAGACCTGACATAGTGAAAAGTCCTATAGAAATTACAGTCCTCGGATATTAACAAAAACATTTTGGGATTGTCTACAGTTTAGGTACCACTAATATGGATGACTTTAGATGACGGTACAAATTCAGAAGGTTTACCGTAAGGTTCAATAACAGATGAATCATCTTCACCATCAGTCTTTACTTGTCCACTTCTGGATGTAAACCTTTCCTAACGTACGCCACTGCAGGCATTTCTGCCAGCAGCTTTTCGCAGATTCGTACTTCATCTGGCCACAGGGCATCCTACACTACGTTTGCTTAAACGCGGTCTCCACTCCTGAACTTGTTTACCCCAACGATTATCAGGTCTTCGGAAATGTCCTCAGAACTATGTCAGTTACCTTGGTTCTGTGTCGATTCATTTCATTAAGAATCTTGTCCTTCAGAGAACCTCCAAGCAAAACGTTAAATCTGAGACATTACAGACGTAGAAACAGAGCAGAGACGGAGTCTTCGGTCAAAGCTTGGGCTGGCCTGGGAGATCTGGTCCCTTTATGTAACTCATTAAAAAAGGTTTCTAACATATTTTCTAATCAAAACAATAGTTTGTTCATCTAAAGCCGTTCCTTTATTTGCTATTCCTTGTTCGAAACGTCCGGAAATCATCAAATAATAACATTATTCTGTCCTTTATTCCATACTAGCTATACCCGCGGCTTCGCACGCGTAGTCATTTCTCTAGGTTATGAGTACTCTATGTACAATTCCAAGACCTAAAATACCAATATAGCAACATTTGATCAAAATCCCTTCAGCCGCCAAAAAGATTTTATCGATTGCTCGGCTTCTACTCATCGGATTGATATACCAAGTAAACCAGTTTTCAAGTCAAACCATAAGCTATCCAACAATGAAAACCGCATCGCATTCAGTCCTGTAGATACGTGATGCGCGAACAAACAAATATACAGACAAACACAAACAGACAGACATGAATTTAAAAAATGTTATGTTTTTGTTCAGTAGCTTATTTTAAGTACTAGGGTACTTAAAATAAGCTACTGAACAAAAACATATTTTATTGTGATTATTCTTTTTTATACTTATTGCTTTATTATAGATATGAGTAACTTCAAAATAACATAACTTTGGACCCCTATCTCGCAAGAACCCTTTGTTTAATCGGAACAAAAAGTATCCTCAATATGTACCTATCATAAAACTACGACTGTGCCAAGTTGCATCAAAATACGTCAGTAGTTTTAGCGTAGTACGTGTTTTTCTAAATACATTTCAATACTTATCCTGCGGGAACCCTTTAATTTTTGGGGATGAAAAGTACCCCATGTCTACATCTACCTCGTAGAATGAACTCAAATTATACTAAGTTTCATTTGCATTCAATCTGTAGTTTTGGCGTGATGCGCGGCCAAAATACAAACAGACAGACAAAATTGAAAAAAAAAAACAGTTTTGGCTTCAGTATCGAATATAGAGTACCCTCAAAAAACAATTTCAAAATATCTTCAATGTACAGAATTGAACCAGTTAAAGTTTTATTGTAAGTATATACATATGATCTCTCTTATGTAAACACACAAAAGAGAGAGAGAGAGAGAGAGTACAGAGTTCACTGCCGCTGCGTTTACTCAATCGAATACAAAGTTTTTAAAGTTGTCAAAGTTGAGACATAGACAAATCGGTTTCTAGTCCCCTAAAGTCGCTTACTTTGCCTAGGACAGAGTCTCCTTCACGTGTTTTTTATTATTTGCATACATGTCACATCAGGTGGTGCCGCCCTCTGGTGTCTAGAGTTCGTCAGGCCAAGGGCCTCTGACGTATCAATAGTTAGAAACCAGGGACCGACGTCTTAACGTGCCCTTCTCACTAGAGGGTGACTAGTTTGAGGAGTTCTGCAAGAACACCCCGATATTCGGGGTTATTTTCTGGCTAACCAGGCAGACTTATTTATTGATAACGGTGATTTCCTCCAACGGAAGCTTTATGATTTCGTTGGTTGCATATACGGCACATATGGTAGCATATAACCGCTACTCTCATAATGATTTAAGTACCTAAATAATGTACCGTTTTACCAGTGTTGCTTGGCAGTGCGTCTATTACCCAATATAGGATCGCACTCTAAACTATCCTGACACACTGGCCTTCAAAACTTAGGACCACACTTTTAAAATTGCATTTTTTACAAAAAAAAAAATGTTTTAATAGGGAAAAATAAAAAACGTTTTATAGAAAATTTCATTAACTTTCTTTGAAACTGTATTTTATTATGCATTAACTTAAAGTAACGTTTTTAACTTAAAAAAAGATAACACCAAATAATAGGTGTCTGTCTGTTCGCGCAACACGTTAAAACCTAGACCGATTGCGATGCGATTTTCACCGTTGGATAGTTGAGGTTTTGACTTTAAAACTGGTGTACTTGGTATTTCAATCCGATATGTAGGAGCCAAGCAATTTAATAAAAAACTATTAATTTTAAAAGTGTGGTACTAAGTTCACGTTAAAACTACTGGACCGAATGCGATGCGATTTTTACTATTGGATAGCTTAGGTTTTGATTTAAAAACTGGTGTACTTGGTATCTCAATCCGATAAGCAGGAGCAAAGCAATCTATCTACCTATACTCTATACCTATAATATAGCAATAGGAACAAAATAGTCTGTACAGAGATGATGAAAAAAAAATTGCTAGGGTACTTAAAATAAGCTACTGAACAAAAAAAAAACATTTTTAAAAATCGTGTATGTCTATTTGTCTGTTTGTTTGTCACCGCATCACGTAAAAAAACTGAACCGATTGCGATGCAGTTCACCGTTGGATAGCTTAGGGTTTGACTTAAAAACTGGGGTACTTGGTATCTCAATCCGATAAGTAGAAGCCGAGCAATCGTTAAAAATATAAATGACGTTCGAAGGAATTTTGATCAAATGTTGGTATATTGGTATTTTAGATACTGGAATAGCACATAGAGTACTTTCAGCTTAGAGAAACGCGTGCGAAGCTGCGGGCATCAGCTAGTTTAATAATAAAAAAAAAAAAGACGTACTAAGTTTTGAAGACCAGTGTAGTTGTTTTGCCTTTGGTAGGGGTAGTTGGGCTAGTCCTGAGTCTCCTGAGCCCATCACTGAAGCGAACTGAAACAATCCGTGAGGCGAACTGTTTGTTGCGCTGCAACAGACTCATTCAAACAACATTTCTACTACTATAGAAAGCTTTGTTTTAGAACAAAGCGACATAAATCGTTTGTTTGAAACACCTTAAGGCCGTCCCTCGGGTCCTTTCAGCCCGACAGTGAAAAGGACATGCAAACGCTACGTAGGCTTTTGAGGGTTAAAGTGCTTTAGAATTATTTTCTTTTTTACAATTTAGAAATAGCAGACCAGCTATGATTTCGCCTGACAGTAAAAGCCTCAACCATACATCAACAGCTCAATTCTAAAAATAAGGGTGTTGCTGTGTCAGGGCGCCCAGCCGTTTGTTTGTCGTGAAACGTCTACGCCACGTACAGTTTGATCTGGAACTGGAACCCTCTCGTTCGCTCTGTGCTGATGTTTAGGGTACCGTTGTGAGCTCCAGAACTTCTTCTTTCCAACAATGTGCCTAATCTTTATTTTAGTACGGACTTTCCAGGCGCTGCAGCACCTTTTGGGTTTTTTACTTTTATTTCCACCATTTATTTTTAAATTTACTTAGTCTTACGTAGACTTTTTGTATTTTTTTCATATTTTATCGAATGTTTTTAATGAGATCTTTACAACAACATCCATATCAATACACTACCTTATCTAAATCGCGAGTTATAACAAATAAAGATCGCAAAAACATAAATTTTGCTGATTATACTCTGTGCGTTCTGCCTCCTTCCCTGCGTCTTTAGACAAAAAAAATAGCATCATCGAGCTGAGTATATAAGCTGAAAAATTACACCAAATTTAGATCTCTACGGAGTTATAGGCAGACGTTCCCTTTTTGAGACATGGTACCCTGTATGTATTGGAGAGATATTAAAGACGTTTTACGTGAAAAAAATGTTATCCTTAGATGAATAAAAGATTCTCAATATTACGCTTTTTTGCTCTGAGATGGTCAGAAATTCAAAGGTTCGGTCGACGTTTAAAAACTTTTTTTTCACAAGTAGACCATATTTTGGTCTACTTGTACCTACCATACAATTTCCCTAGACTGTCGACTCGCTGCGCAAAAGTTTATTATACCACAGGGAATTCAACCAAAGCCATACAAGTTATTCGCTATTCACCACCACACGGGTCCAATGACCAGCATTTAACCCCTATCACAGTACTGCTATAAATAAACCGGCCACTTACCTAAAGGAACACTTAGCTGAACACCAGTTTAAGATTAACATTGTACAGGGATTGGGTTGGGTGTGACGGGTGAGGCTAGTTACTCAAGGAGTTTCCGTGTTAGTAGCACGAAGTATAAGATGTTCAAGATGGTAATAGGCACTATTATATATTGTAGTTTTTGTAGGACCACTTACTAGTTGTAAATCGTTGCATTGAATTTTATGATTAATGAAACAGCTGTTCATCATTTGCAGCTGATTCCGCCAACTGCAGGGCAAAAGCCTCCTCCTTCTTACGCCATTCATCTCTGGTTTGAGCTAATCTGGTCCAGGTCTTACCAGCGTGCTTTTCTATGTCATCGACCCATCGTTGGATCGGTCTTCCTCGGCTACGCTTACCGTCACGTGGCCACCATTCCGTCAGGAACTTACTCCACGTGCCATCACCACATCTTGCCAAGTGTCCTGCCTTGAGTTTAGTTATACGAGATCCGATATCTTCCACCTTGGTTCTTCTTTGGATCTCCGTATTTCGAACTCTGTCGCTCAACGTGATACCTAACATAGTGCACTCCATGGCTCGTTCTCGCATCTTGTGCACAGTCTCCTTAGTGAGCGTCCATGTTTCGGCACCATACGTCATTGTGGGTAAAACACATTGGTTGTACAGACGGGTCCGACATTGCGGCATTTTTCGGTCCCTGAGCACGTCATCAAGTTTGCCGAATGCAGCCCATCTCAGCTGGATGCATCTTGTGATTTCTTTGTGCCTGTGCTCTCTGCCAAAAGATAAACAATGTCCAAGATAGGCATAGTGAGTGACCACCTCCAAAGCCTCACCACCAACCTTAATAGTTGGTGGTGACATACTGGAAATATTTATAATCACATTCGTCTTGGACATGTTCATCATAAGACCAACTCCAACATAGTATATATAGGTCTTGTAACATCACTTGTAGATCTGACGGCTTTTCACTGATAATAATCAGGTCATCTGCAAAACGGAGGTGAGACAAGAGGACACCTTTGTCCTCCCAATCGAGTAATTTAAGGACATTCTCCAAGACTGCGGTAAATTACTTGGGTGATATGGTGTCTCCCTGTCGCACGCTCTGCTTGATTGGAATATTATCAGTGAGTGCATGCATTCGTACCTGCATCGACGCTGATTCATACAAGTTTCGGAGGACATCCACATACCGTGCGGCTACTTGGCAGCGATGGAGGGAATGAAACACGGCCCAGTGCTCGACGCTATCAAAAGCCTTTTCTTAGCGTCGTTAATCTACTAAAGCAAAGCACAAGGGCCGGTTAAATTCGTCACATTTCTCCATTAGCTGCTTTACGTGTGAATGTGATCGATAGTAGAATATCCGCTCCGAAAACCTGCTTGCTCGATGGGCTGAAATTCATCAAGTTGACGAGTAATTCTGTGACTCAGGACTTTGGAAAATAGTTTGTATATTTGAGGGAGGAGGCTTATCGGTCTGTAATTACTTAATTTTGAGGTGTCTTTCTTGTGCAATACCGTGACTACTGCGTTTTCCCACGCTTTTGGCGTGTGACCGCTTGCAAGAACTTTGTTAAAAAGTTCTAGGAGAATTCTAACAACTGGTTCTAAGAGCTGGTGGGGACCAGATCTTAGAAGCTCAACTGTCATGCCGTATTCGCCAGGTGACTTGTCGGAATTCATTTCATTGAGAGCCCATGCCACTTCTTTAGACAGGATGGGAGATAAATTATCGTCACTTCGGCATTCGACGGGTTCAGCTCTTGGATCGTCTTCTGAAGTTTCCGGTGCTACCATTGTAGACACATGTAGATTTTCATAGAACTACTCAACAATTTCCAACATTTCATATTTATTGCTGGTTTTAACTCCACTTTTATTTGTTAATCTGTGATGTTTCTGCATTTAATTTATTTCTGAAAACTTTTGGCCCTTTACGTTCTTCAATTGTTTTCATTATAGTGAGCTTATTATGCGTTCTTAAATCTTTTCTTACTGCTTTATGTATAATTTTGTTGGTTTCTTCTAATTTCCCCTGATCGTTAACAGTCTTTTGTGGTAGTTTACGTGTTTTATCTATTAGTGCCAAAGTTTCTGGTGTTACTCTGATAGTTTTTTGTTCAGAATGTCAATAGGAACGTTACCTCACGTTTTTTCTAACTTTTAGCGATTAAGGTGATTTTCATACAGTGTGATGGCGCTAATCGAGATGCAATCTGCAAAAAATTATGAAATCCCTCATGTCCGGGCTGCTTAATCTTTGAGAAAGCATGCGGGTCTCTTATTTTATAGCGTATTTCCGCATAATCATTATGTTCGTAACTGCTCTTACATCTCCTTCGAAAATTTCAGGAGAACCAAAGTGAAATCAGAAAAAAGAAAAATAAAAAAATGAATCAGAAAAAGTGAGGGGTTGATCAAAGTGAGTCAACCCCTCACTTTTGTTTTCATGCCTACGGTTTTAATTTTAAGTTAAGTTTAATCAAGGAGAAATACATAAACTATTATGAAAAGATCAAATCAATAAAAATTTAGGTAAACTAAGTATTCTTTAAGTTTGAAAAGGGAATTTCCCTTTCATGTGCCAACAGAGTTAAATCTCACACTGGAAAAGGAAATACCCTTCTGACTCTACTGGTGCTTCGGAAATACGTCCTGCCTCCACGGGGAGTAGACTGGCTTGGCTTGGCACGGTGAATGCAGTCCTGCCCGTGAAGTACCCGGACAACCCTGCGAGCCTGAGGGTCGTTCTGCGGACATCCGAGCCTGAACCGCAACGGTATTCTTTCATTACCAATTTCGCATCTTCTATGCAAGTGGCGCCCTCATTATTTTTATTTAAATTTTGGACAATCAGTCTGTCTCGTCCTGTTTCAGAGTCTGACAAACTTAGCACTATTAGCACCTTTGACCACATTTCATCACTGCTTTAGCTATGGAGTCTATTAACGCCATTCAGGATCTGAAGACAAAATGTAGGTTAATCGAGCACAGCTTTACTCGTGCCTGAGATTTTAAGAAGCCGCCTAGGTCTAACTCTAGTACTTTATCATCTGACTTAACATACCACTGGAAGAGAGTGAAGTGTTCTGAAAGTTGAGGCTGTATAACAGACTTATACAAAACATCCTCCATCTCCCAATAGGTTTTGTGCCCAGCCACCAATTAAATGCATTTCTAAGGAGATTGTGAGTTACTCCTGTTTTTTGAAAACCTACTGGCCACGTTGCAGGCATAGGTCTACGATAGTGAGCTTTACGGGAGTGTTAAGCGGGAGTTGGAAATCACACACGAAACGTTAATATAGGTTAAATATGTATTCTGTGGCAGACAAAAAATAATAGTGATCCTTGGGCAACTAACTGTATAGATTAGACGTTCCAAGTAGACTGATCTTCCACCTTAAATTAATCTAAAGCAAAGAGAGTTGTCCGGTCAGCCAGCACTGAGGCATTCATGATTGGTATGACTGTAGGAAATGCAATTGACGTAATATGCACTGGTTTCCTTCCTCCCCATCTCTTGCAACATGTTTGACGCAGAGGTATCACGAGAAACTTTACAGAAACTTTACATTCAGTTTTGACTTTCAACATTCTCAATAATTGTGCAATAGTTACAATACTTTGTCCTAACATATTGTCATTACTGTATTGTACACAAAATAACAACGCGATTAATTTTATAAATAAATATAGAAGAAGGTCCTTTATCAGCTTCGAAATCTTCTTCAGTAAGCAAAACATCCCAAAGCTCTCCACCTACGCTGGGCCGGGAATCGAACCCCGATTGATAGTTCACACGTCATTAGGCGCCCACTCAAGTGGACCGCTTGATACATTGCCTTAACCTATCTCTCTTTCAGAGAAATGACTGCTTTAAAAAATGCCCACGATGATTAGATTGCTTCGAGAACCTTTTTAGGGGAGTGTGCTTAGGGGTTGAAAGTGTTTTTTAGGGGAATGTTCTTAAGGAAAATTTCGCTTTAATCAAGGAAGCTCATTATCAGTGTCATTATTATGTTGGATGTTGGACTGTTTGCAATCTGATGAGTAGAAGCCGAGCAATCGATAAAACTATTTGACGGCTAAACATATATTTTCCTCTAACATAGCCAAAATGACTTGTTATGTGCGGATTTCGTTTGTCTAAGCTTGCGACAATCACTTGTAATTTGCGGATTTGGTTTGTCTAAACTTGCAATAATTACTTCTCATGTGCGGATTTTGTTTCTCTAAGCTTGCAATAATGACTCATCATGTGCGAATTTTATTTACCGAAGTTTGCAACAATGACTTGTCATTTGCGGATTTTGTTTTTCTAACTTTGCAACAATTACTTGTCATGTGCGGATTTTGTTTATCTAAGCTAGTAACAATGACTTTTTACGTGCGGATTTTGTTTCTCTAAGCTTGCAACATTGACTTCACATGTGCGGATTTTGAGGCCATTAATTTTAATAAAACAGTGTATCAAAACATCGAGAATAAACCAAAACTGACAAGAACCTCAAGACTAGAGGACATAATAGTAATATCCAGCAAATCGCACAGGTCCTGTGGTGGACTGTGGATGGCACATCTTCTCTCTTTCTCTCTCATTATCTGAAAGAAGGTCCAAGTCCCAGCAGTGGGAAAGTAATAGGCGGATGATGACAAAAACAGTTTGAAAAATAATAGATTTAGACGAATTGAGACGCTGGTCACAGGTAAACAAGATGGTAAAAAATTGGAAACAAATGTTACTTCATTTGAATTCTTTGTATTCGACACTGAACAAACTCTGTGAGATTTAAACCATACAAACGCAAAGTTCTATGGTGTATCTATTTTACTAAATCATTACGAAAAATATGGCCATGTAGGCCCTGCTTATTAATAGATCCAACCCGTCTCACCCCCCGGGTGCAGTGAGAACCAACAAAAGATCTTGGAAATTGGCAGCAACATATTCCGCCTAAAATTCCCCCTATTTTGGGTGAAGCCCATTTTCAGCATTTAATGCTTTCGGGCTTTTAGGAATATTGTAGCCGTTTATATCTCACTACTTATAATGTATCATTACTTTTCTAGTGATGATTTCAAAGCGATTAGTCTGGGTTGATAAAACTATTTAAAATAGTCATTAAGATACAATTACTTCTCAACTACAAAGAACATTTTCAGCAATGTCTATCCAAGTACTGGTTGCGTTCGTTACCCTCAGAAGATATTGGGTAGGTAAGTCTCGTGAACTTTGAACCTCGTAAATAACTAACCAGCATTAAAATAGTCTTGTCTGATTCTCACAACGTTTTCAATAATATCTTCAGACTCGCAAGACGTTTAAATGGTTTTATCATGTAAAATTTAGTGTTTAATTTAATTTTATCACTGGACAATGGTTCGATGTGTTGCAGGAAAATCAGTAAGAGAACTAAGAAGAAACAAATAAATACTCTCAGATTACACACTCTTCCCATTTACAAATATACATTAAAAAATACTCCCGAACCAAATTATAGCTAAGAACCATCTCAATCACATTAGTTTTCTAACAGAAACAAAGCGCGTCAAAATCGGTCCATTCATTTGGGAGCTATAATGCCACAGACACACAGATACACATGTAAAACTTATAACGACCCTCTCTTTCGTCGGGAGTTAAAAATTAACACATAGTCGTCATGTTACAATTGTTAAGAGATATTCAAACCGAAAGAGACGACTTTCAGAGAAAGAGATAGAGAGAGGAGAGATATAGATAGAGAGATAATGCGTGTCACAATCAATTTTTTCCTTAACTTTTAAACGACCAAAGAACTTCCCTTATCTGTGCCTGAGCTTCCCTTGAACTTAATCTATTGTTAGAGCGGGCGGATTAACAAATTATATCCTGTCAAATTCAACTTTTTACTTTTATAGGAACTTTTTTATATGAACCCTTCATCTAAGTTTATAGGTACCCTACATCTACTCTGCTTACGTTGGTCTTTCAACTTCTTTATTTTTCTTGCCTATCTTTGCTGTTTATTCTTGTGTCCCTACTGTTTGTACAGTAGTAACGATCTGTAGTGTACGGTGCAACGGTTCTTAAGAACTCTATTTTCTAAGCGCAACACTCGTCAGGTCACTAACCTTGCTATATCAGCATTATTTGCTTGGTTTATATAAAACTAGTTGCAATCTGTGGCTTGGCCTGCATTTTGCTAGTTTTCCCTGGATAAAAGCTCCTTTTTTATCACTGTCTAAGTAATCGTTTGACCACGATCTCACCTGATGGAAAGCGATGATACGGTCGAAGGTGTAGCACGTTTGCCTAGTAGATACCTATTCACTCTTAACTTGAACACACCAGGGTTATATTTTACCGGAAGCACTGATGAGGGCAGGGCATTCTACTCATTAGAAGTTCTTAAAAAACTTCTTATCTGTACAGTTACTATAGATTCCTGTGTTTTATTTATATAGATTTATCATATAATAATATTTACTTAAATTTATTAAAATAAACAAATAAGTAAGTCTACTTTTAGAAACGGGATATTATATTCATTTTGTTTTGATTTTCCGATATTTCATTATTGTAGTAAATAAAAATTAACTCGTAGTATAAAAGTAATCCGGTTGAGCAGTACGTTACTTTATTGCTATTACATTATACATTCAAAATCATTTCATTACGAGTCTAATATAAAGCTTGCTTCGTTAGTTAACGTGGTAAACTATACGGGGGAAACAGAACCGTGTTCCTACAAGAAGAATCACGCAGGAACAAACGAAGATTTCATGTGTTTGTGATAACTGCATAGTTTGTAGTTATAAACAAAAAGATTGTTTTACTTTTAGAATAGGTGTGGGTAGGTTATGGTTGAAAGTGAGAGGTTTCACTGTTGATACAATTTTTAAACTGCGAGTTTAGCCTAATAATGTTGAAGATTCAAAATACTTGGTCATAATAATAATGCTACAATGCTAATAGCTGGATTAAGATAAATCCAGACACAATTCAAGAGCCGATGATGCCTCATGTAGGAGAGTATTGTAGATAGAAATTTTAAACTGACATGGTCACTAAAGCGGCCATACACAGCATCTGCTAGAAGTATGCACTGACCACTGGATTGAGTTGCAAACTCTCAGATCATTTTGACACATCAAGCTTGGTAAGGGAAACTATTGTAATAGTTTCGTTTGTCGAGGTAGGAATCGAGTTGGAAGTAATATTGTGATTTCAATGTGAAATAACAAGAAACGAGCTGGCAAGAGCGTTTTGTCTTCTTGTAGAAAAATAGCACCCACCCGCATTTACTTGAGCTACTCTGTGATCATGGCGCTTGTTTCTATGCTGAAATATCAGAAACACAATATTATCCCGGTCCTGATGTTTAATTTCATGTTTATCATATTGAAAATGAAGATATTTTTATTTCAGGAAAAATAAACACATTTAAACCTACTTGCAGACTGTATCATACATCGAACATACCATACCTGCTAAAAAATCGTTAGCGTTAGGTAACTAATGTTGGAGTATAAGAAACGCATAATTGCACATTTTTTCAAGACTTATTTTTAAATGTATATATATATATATATAGTTATATAAATATATTGGGGACAATTCACACCAATAACATTGCCCCAAACTAGGACATGCTAACCGATCGCCATTGACGGTGTCCGTCTTGAAGTTGTTCAGGAATAGGTTTACCTCGGGCAGATTATGCAATTGGGTAGGAACAACTTCGAAAGAGAAGCCGATAGGAAGATTCAGTTGGGTTGAGCAGCATTTGGTAAACTACGTCAGGTCTTCTCATCGTCCATACCACAGTGCCTAAAGACGAAAGTCTTCAACGCGTGCGTTCTATCAGTTAAGACTTACGGAGCCGAAAAGTGGACACTCACGGTGGGGCTGGTCCACCAACTTAAAGTCGCTCAGCGAGCTATAGAGGGAGCTATGCTTGGAGTATCTCTGAAGGACATGATCCGAAATGAGGTGATCCCCCAGAAAACCAAGGTAACCGACATAGCCCAGAGAATAAGTAAGCTGAAGAGGCAATGGGCTGGTCATATCTCTCGCAGAACCGACAAACGTTGGGGAAAACGAGTCATAGAGTGGAGAGCACGTTTAGGCAAACGTAGTGTGAGATGCCCGCTGGCCTTGTGGAGAGACGACTTGCGAATGACAGATGGCAGCGACTGGATGAGAATAGCTGAAGATCGGGCTCAGTGGCGTTCATTGGGAGAGACCTACGTCCAGCAGTGGGCTAGTATAGGCTGATGATGATGATGAAACTAGGACTTCCTGTACTATGGATCCATGAAAATCTCACTCCTCTATATAGTCACTCCATTATAATGGGTGACTTCAATAATTGCCTTCTCAGACGTGACTGTCGCTCGTCTTCTTTACAGTCTATCATTAAGTCTAGCAACATGCATATTCTTCCTTTAAATGCGACTCACAATTTCCCGAATTCTACTCCCTCTCTTCTTCATTTAGCTATCGTCTCCTCTCCAATTCATGTAGCCAGGCATGGCCAGTGTCCAGCTGATGAGTTTTCCTATCACGATTTAATATTCATATCTTACAAAATACGTTCTCCAAAACTGAAACCTACCATTCTTCTGCAACGCAACTTCAGTGCAATGAAATTGGATAATCTGTGTAAGGTTGCTATAAACATTGACTGGGAACCAGTATTGAACGCAGATTCTATTGATGATAAAGTATCGATCTTTAACTCGACCTTGACACTCCTTTACGATGCCCATGCACCTATTCGATCAATAAAGATAAAACATCTCCCTGCACCTTGGCTTACAGAAGATATCAAAAAAGCAATGTGTAGAAAAACTGTCGCTAAATCTAAGTTTAAATCTCTTCCAAATGATACTAACAAATCTAAATATGGAAAATCTCGGAATCATTGTAATATGGTGTGTAGAGATGCACAACGTCGCCATATTCACGAGGCTGTAGAAAATGGAGATCCGGCAAAGGTCTGGAGTTTTCTTAGATCAATGGGTGTTAGTAAATCTCATCAAAACTCCGTACCTAACAATCTAGATATCAACTCATTAAATAAACACTTTTCCTCTTCAACATTTATTGATGGGACTATCAAAGGTCAAACAGTTCAACTTCTTTCAGCCAAACCAGCTCCCGATTTTTCACCTTTTTTCTTTAGTCTTTTCACACCTTGTGATGTTAAGAAGAGTGTAATATCAATTCTTTCAAACGCGATTGGCAACGACAGTATTAGTCGCAATATGATGCTCCCCATCCTTGACTTAATTCTTCCCAACCTGTGTCATTTCCTTAATTACTCCATTAGTAATGGAGTTTTTCCTGCCTTATGGAAAGAAGCCCAAATTATCCTTCTCCCCAAAAAGATGAACCCTAAAATATTTTCAGAATATCGTCCTATTTCTATCCTCCCATTCCTATCGAAAGTCCTAGAACGCCTTGTCCATAAACAACTCAGCTTTATTCTAAATATTAATAATATTCTCAATCCTTTTCAATCTGGCTTTCGACCTGGCCACAGCACAGTTACAGCACTGATGAAAATAACAGATGACATTCGTCTTGGCATGGATGATGGTCAAGTAACAGTTTTGACTTTGCTCGATTTTAGCAACGCATTTAACAATGTCGATTTTGATATCCTTTTAGGAATATTACACTCTATTAACATATCACCAACAGCGATCGACTGGTTTCACAGGTATTTGTTCGGGCGTCGGCAGCGGGTACGCCTTGAAGAGATTTTTTCTTTCTGGTGCGACACTTCATCCGGTGTTCCTCAAGGAGGTGTGCTTTCTCCTCTTCTTTTTTCTGTTTTCATAAACTCAATCTCTGAGAAACTAACTTCTTCCTACCACTTATATGCAGATGATCTCCAAATTTACACTCAATCTACTGTTGTAAAGCTACCTAATGCGATTGACATCATCAATAACGATTTACGACGCATAACTGAGTGGAGCGCAGCGTCCGGTCTGAGAGTGAACCCAGTCAAAACTCAAGTCATCATAGTAGGTGGCTCGCATATGATCTCTAAGATTGATTGGGTAAATCTCCCGCCTGTAGTTTTTGAAAGCTTTAAAGTCCCTTATAGTGACTTAGTCAAGAACCTTGTGTTATGATTGATCGGCAATTAACTTGGACTCCTCACATCAGAGCTATTAGCTGCAAAATGTTCACTTCGACGGCTTCGAAACTTTTTACCAACGGCCACTAAAGTTGCACTTGCACAATCTCTTCTTCTTCCCATACTAGATTAAGCCGACGCCAGCTATCTTGATCTCACTGAGGAGCAATTAAACAAGCTTGAGCGACTTCAAAACTTTTATCCTGATACAAAAGTTTTGAATATTTGGCTTACGCAAGTATGACCATGTTTCTCAATTTCGTGTTAAGCTCAAGTGGCTCCCTATTCGCCTTCGCCGGAATACCCATATCCTTTCTCTTCTCTACAATATACTGTTTAATCCCTCTTCTCCAAGATATCTTCAGGAACGATTTGAATTTCTGCATCGCTTAAATCCCCGCTTCCTACGGTCATCAGAAAATCTCCTTCTAAAGTTTCCTTTGCATAAAAGCTCTTACTATGATAAGTCTTTCACCGTACAAGCAGTACGACTGTGGAACTCTTTACCGGTTCCTGTAAGAAAAGTACAATCGTTGCAAAGTTTCAAACATCAGGTTAAGAATTTTTACTTGTCATCATTGTAATTTTTCACTTTTGGCTGAGTCTCTGTAGTAAATATATACCTCATGTATATTATTTATGTACCTACCATAAAATATTTATTAGTTTATTATAATGTTTATATGTTTACTAGTATTTGCTATTTACACATTTATTAGTAATATCTTGCTATTTATATTTTGTTCAAATTCATTTTTGTTTTATTTGTTTGTAATCTTCTTTTCTTTCTTTTTTTTGGGTATTATACTCAAACTTTGCACACCAACAACTGCCTCTATTATATAGTCATGTGTCTCAATATAGCCTACGGTTGCCTGGAAGAGATCGTTGCTTAGTGATAAGGCCGCCTATTGTACTATATTTTTTAAAGTTTATTTTTGTTTGTAAGTGTTTCATTTGGTGCAATAAAGTGTTATCTATCTATCTATCTACTAGACAACGGATATACACACACAGATACGAATATTACATTCATGACTCAGAAACAAACATTTCTGCTCGTCACACAACAAATTATGGCACCTAGCGGTATTCGAACCCCAACCGTCGGTTGACTTCGCAGCCAGCGCCACTAACCACTCTGCTAAAAGAAATAAAATAAAATCGTGGGGCGTAGCGTAACCTGAGTAATAGAAGTTTGACTCGCTCGACGTTGTTATTTTATTTCTTAGCTTTTATTCCATTATCTGCATCATTCTTAAGTTTCTTTAAGACCAGGCTCCAATATTTAAGGGGTTTTTCCATAAATATGTTGGGTCAAAAACAAACCTGATAAATGTGAAAATTAGCATACATATATGTTTTAGAGATCTTTATCTGTCCGTGCTCAAGACGTTTTTAGTAGATTTTCTCATCAAAACTTACGTTATTTTCAGTAATATTTTCATTTTTCTACTCAACAGCTTACGTTTTATTTTTAAAATAAATATCACTGCAAAAACATATCGTTTATTATCCACTATCAAGGCAAAATTTACTTAACTATTAATTATAAGTGGTTCTGTGAGTAGACCTTGCGAGTATATTTTTTTTGCAAACAACCTAGCGGCGCATAGTAGCGCCATCTAGATTACCTTACTGTAAAACTAATTAATAAATAATTAATCTATGGTTGTCTGAAAAAGATCGCTCTGAGCGATAAGACCGCCCCTTGTGACACTCCTTGTTATATTTTTAGATATAATTTCTCGTTTTACTTGTGGTGTCCAATAAAGAGTTAATAAGAGTTGTAACCAGCCCTTTACCTAATAGGTAAAGGGCTGGTTCCACTGGTAGAAATCTAAAAGTGAGCAATTTATTGCATTTTGAGGAGTTATTCTGATTATCACGCCAAATAACCTCATCAGATCTTTACCATTTTTTTATGAGACCATGTTTAAGTTACTACCTTTCAAATAAAAAAAACATTGAAATCGAGATACGCGATAATTTAATTAATCGGTAGAAGGCGGAGATATTCAGTAGCCCCCTTTTTGCCTCTTTTTAGAGGAAATACCCATTCAATCAAATCTCTCCGATAATAATAAAAAAAAACTAAAAGTATGTTTAACCTGTATACCAAGTTTCGTCTAGATCGGTTGAGAAATGCGACCTGTAGAGGAAAACAGAGATCCGGACGGACAAGCGGACGGCGGAATACGAAAGTATTTTTATCCAAGCTGAAACGGAGACGCTTCGCTCGCGCTTCGCGCTCACTCGGTCAATTAATCTGCCAATAAAATAATTAACTTTTGAGACTTACGTCGTTTAGTTCCGAGCCAAATTGTGTGTTGAAACAGCGCTCGCGACCTTGTTAGAGCTTGTTGCGGGAGGCGAAGCTGGAGTGCGAAAATATATTAAGTAATGGAGCCTGGCCTTGATATAAAACAGTATAACTTAAAAAAATAACACATTTTATTTGTTGTTAAGAAAAAGTCAGCAAGATTACTATCAATACTACAAGTTTGTGCGAACGAAGCAGTTAGAAAAGCTCGAGTTCCAAGACGGTATAAGTGTTAAAACACAACATTGCTTCATTTACACTTTACAAAGATTGTCTGTGGACGTTAGAGCGTAAAGTTGCAACGCCAGGGAATTTATTCCGTTCCAGGCGCTTGATGCTATTCTGTTTTAAAAGGTTTTATTTCACTTCACTTGTACCTAAGTATGTATTTCTGTCCTGGAATCTTGCAGCTCAAATTAAGAGCACTTCCCAATTAGCTATCCGGCTGAAACTTTCAGGGTAGCTCACAAATCGATGACAATGCATGAAAAAAGAGCACACAAAAGCTTGCTTTAAGTATACATATTTAAAAGCTTTTATTTAATTTGTATGTATGTTTGTTTGTTTAGGTCAAATCTTGCAAGCTGATATAGAACCACTTTCCCATATAGAGTTGAATTTTTACATGTTGGTTCAGTTCCAATGACAATTCATTTTTATGGTAAGCATGACTTGAATCGACATCCAGGATTAGCTCCAGATAAAATAACTGTTAAACGGCCAACAACACGGACAAGAAATTTTGTGTTCGCCTCTTATTATGACAACCGGCTTTAAGTTTCACTTATTAACACTCGTAAGTTTACTTTACATAATTCATTTTTTAAATGAAATCACAATCATTTGAAAAAAGAAGAATGATAATGAGATTTAAATATGTTGTCTGATTAATTAGTTCAAAACAAAAATAAGTTCGTTAGCTAGCACTATGATTTATTCTGTGCAAGCTGCAAGCATTGATCATTGTTATGTTTTGTGTGTTTATGTCCCTACAAAAGAATTTTATTGTTTTTTTTTAATCATGTCCATCGTTCAATTCATTTAAAGAGTTTGGTTTTTTAATGAAAATTAACCGCTTGGTCCAGCACTCGAAGAGTGAACATAAATATATATATCAATACATTCAGGACCACCACTCCTGAGGATGCCTCATGCAGAGACGAAACACATGTCGTATTGCTGTTAGACATTGGTATTTGGAAACTTGGATAGAGGTATAATGTTTTTTTTAATTTCAGATATTGTGTAGGTAGATAACGTCTGTTGGCCATATATTTTTATTTTACGTTAGTTACATTTTTCTAAAGGGTTGTTTAAGCGTGGGTTGTTTAGTTTGACCACAGATATAGTCTAGACTACTGTGGTTTGACTTACAGTTTGGCGGAAGTAGGCTACATACTTTTTCTTAGTTCATTTTATATATGGACTTCCGCCTAGTAATGACAGTTTATCAGCTATATAAAATTAAACGGTTTATATTGAAACGGTGAATTGCCGGGTCTTTACAGAGCTGTGTCAATATATCACTCCATAGGGAATTCTGGGGCAGCATTGTTTGCACAATCGAGCAGCATTCGAGTCGTATAAATGGACACTTGGAAGTTTCTCTATTTACTGTGTGACATACTATGTTATAGTTCAAAGTATCGTCACAGTAAATGTATCGTAGATTTTCCCTCGCCAGTAACAGTGTACGTAGTACGGGATGTATTTTTGAAATTCCAGCGACATCCAAAGGTCGGATAGTTCTCCCTTTGAGCGAGAAATGTGATTCACACTCGCTCCCGTGACCTGAAAGCTTTTAAAATGTTTTTTTATTTTATTTTGAAGCCTACGTACGCGTATAACGCGTTATTTATATGGAATGTCGCTTTTACAAGCGCGAAGTAAAAAGTTGCTCAGATAAAATTCTGTGCGGAATTTCTGTTAGTGACTTTGTAAAGTTACGGTTTCGGCTTTAGGTCGTTTTTGCTGCCGTATTTTAACCTATGTGATGCTGAAACTACAAACAGTTGTATGTGTATAATATATCAAGTGTTCTTCATGTTTATAAGAAACTAGTTTTCGCCCACGACTTCGTCCGCGCGCATTACAGTTTATCGCGAAAAAAGCATCCTATGTTCTTCCAGGATATTAAAAACCAATGCAAAAGTATATTACCCACGTATTGTATTCTCTTGACACCAACGCTCTTGATGCTTTTTGACAGATTTGTTATTATTTCGTTTCCATGGCAACCGTTTCTTAAACCGAGTAATCAACATTTTCTTGTTTTTTCGTGCAAGACAAGACTAAGAAGAGACAAGACAACTTACAATTTTCCGGTATTAAAAGTATCCTATATGTTATTCCAGGGTATAAGCTATATTCATTCCAAATTTCCTCAAAATCTGTCCAGCCGTTATTGCGTTAAAACTCCCCAAACAAAAAAACAGACAACGTTTCACTTTTATATATTGGTGTGGATCTATACGTATAATAAAACTGTAGCAGGTCCAATTCTGTACATTGAAGATACTATGAAATATTTTTTGGAGGATACTCTAAATTCGATATTGTAACCAGAACTGTTTTTTTTTTCATTTTTGTCTGTCTGTCTGTATGTCTGCATCTTGGCCACGCATAACGCCGAAACTACTGAATGAATTCAAATGTATCTTGGTATTTTTTGAGTTCATACTACGAGGTAGGACATTGGTTACTTTTTATCCCGATATTTAGCATAATTCTCTTGGGAGAGGGAATGAAAATCAAAATGTGTACTTAGTTGTCATTCATTAACGCATAGTCCGATTTCATTTTTTGTTAGAAAGGAGGTAGGTATTTTAAAAATTGTCATGTAAATATTTCAAAATTAGCGGTTTTGTAGTTCAGAAATTACAGACACTACAACTCTCACTATTATATCCAAATAACTTGAAAGTCGAAATCTATTGGTTTTTTTTTAACAAACGGCTCATTTTAAGTTGGCTTTTGCACTTTATCGTATATAATTAATGGACATCGGCCGGTAATGGCGTTAGGTTGCAAAAATCTGTACAGTCCTAGTTTATGTTGTTAGAATAGATACCAGAAGTGTAAAACTAAATTTGAAATCTGAGAAAGAACTTCATGGTGCCCGAAGAACATCCAAATTTTCAGTAATTTTTTCAAATTTTAGCTTATAATTTCTAAAAAGTGCTTCTCACAGAAAAAATATTTAGTACACTTATAAAGAAGACAAATTTTTCTATAATTTGATGTCAACTCCAGCTCTGTTATTTGTTGTAAAACTTGAGATGCTGTGCTTCAAACATTGGCCATTTTTCCGAAAAAGTTTGAAATTGTAGTATAAGCCGCCTCCTGAGCAGAATATCGGCTATAATACTCATTTGAAGAGAAAAATCATGGATAGAAGTTGTAGAACAGTTATTTAAATTTAATATAA